>CM054379.1:44115770-48915770 GCA_028858755.1 Ara ararauna
TTTAATTTCTATCAGAAAGAGAAAGCTGACAATACGAAGGATTTTCTAGTTTTCCACACTTCCACAGTGTGCAGAATTCTCAAGATTCTATATGGGCTTCTTTTTCTCCCATTCTAGAGAATCTGGAGTTTGGGTGAGAAAAGGAAAACAGTTCTGTCACCAAGATACAATTTATTTGTCTTATACTGTAAAAGTTCCTTCCTGAATTGACCTATTTTCAAACTTCCTTTCACACTGGGCTCAACGTATAGCTCTAACAAAACACTTCAGAGGATGATGACTTCTGACAGCAAAATGCTTATGTTCCAGAATCAAGTTTCATTATCCAAAAGGAGACTCTGACTAGAATGATAAATTGTGCCAGGCCAAAGATGTTTCTTGACGTCTTTTCCAATGGCTGATACAAATGCTCACACCAGGAATAGTCTATTTGGTGCCACACCTTGCCTTTCCTATAGTTGTATATTTGCCATTTTCAGTAATGCAACACTGACTGTCCTCCCCCTTTTTTTTTTCTTTTAGTCACTGTCCCTTGAGATCATTTGGTTTCCCACTCCCCCGCACCTCCCCTCCCCCCATGCCCCAGTATTTTTTTCTCCTCTTCACTTAGGGACAGAAGACATTTAATATTTTCATGAGATGATCTATTGTGTGTTGCTGCTAATGGGCACCAGTAATGGGGACTGTCAAAGGCACACTGCCTAGCCTTCTATCTGGTACCTTCGTCAGGGGGTAAGGGTCCAACTTCTTTGTGGACTAAGGGAAACACCCACATGAACACTAGTAGATGAAGGTGGCTAGGTGAACGAAAAAGGATTATAATAAGGAAAGATAAATACTACTCTGGCTCTGTCCTCCCTCTTTACACAGTCTGTGGCTTAGGGTCCTCCACCCTATTCCCAACTTACGTTTAATAACCTGTAGCAAACATCTATTACCTTCCAAAAGGTTTTGCTCCGGAGAGTGTTTGCATCCAGCCTTTATGTGAGAAAATTTCTCAAAACCTAGTGTCACCTTTTCATTCAAGAATATTGAAGGCCAACATTCAAAGAAGTTCAAACAAACCCATAAAGTTACAGTACTAAAATCATCTAGCAGACCTGGAAATATACAGCACCTCTTTGATGTTTGCAGATGATGCACTAAGCTGAAGACAACGGACTGGGGCATCCAAGGGAATCCGGTGTATATATAAACTGTTCTTTGTTCTTTTATTGGTAATTCATCCGGGTTCATCCAGTGGATCAGTAGACTAAATTTCCTGTAATTGGCTAAAGATAGTAGAAGCTTCCTGATGATGAGGTCTTTTGTTTAGAATAAACTGCAGCTTTAAGATCCATGTACTGTGGTGTATGTACTGTGGTGTCCCATGTTCAGCTGTAACAGTTATCTCACAGAATACCATAATAGCAATTTGAAGTCAATGAAAAGAAAATAAATAAATAATTAGCACGTAGAAGATGATAAAACCAGACTTCGATAACTATCTGTGTCTACTGCAAGTTGATTCTCAGATGATGACATTTCTCAATATGTTTAACCATTTCAGGCTTATAGAATCAGAGAGACACTAAAAAAGAATTCTCTACAATTAGATATTAGCATTATATATATACAGAAAATTTTATCCAAAGAATAAAGCAGTATCTTGTGTAAGTAACAGAATGCATTACAGTCTATATGTTTCAACTTTTGCCCTGAGAAAATAGCAATCAACATTTGTTGCAGTAAAATTTGTTGTTTCACAAAATGGCCCCAAGTTTACTTACTGGCTAACAATCACACCAACAGCAGGAGTTTAAGGGACTACTTTTGGGTTGTAAGATACCAAGGAGAAATCTGAATCAAATAATTTGTTGAGATTCTAAAGGATAACAAACTTACTTACACAATCCAGGAGGTAAAAATAGTTAGCTGAATATTGTGATTTAACCCAGTAGACGGCTAAGCACCACATAGCCACCTACTCACTCTCCCACAGAGGACTGTGGGGAGAGAACTGGAAGGGTAAAAGTAAAAAAACTCACAGGTTGAGATAAAGTCAGTTTAATAGGGAAAGCAAAAGCTGCATGCTCACGCAAAGCAAAACAGGGAATTCATTCACCACTTCCCACTGTACGCAGGTGTTCAACTATTTCCAGGAAAGCAGGGCTCTGTCATGTATAGTACAGACTTGGGAAGATGAATGCCATCACTCCAAATATCCCCTCTTTTCTCCCTCTTACCCCAGATTTTTATAGCTGAGCAGGATGTCATTTGTCTGGATTATTTCTTGCTATGTCTCCCCTAACTTCTTATGCACCCCGAGCCTATTAGCTGATGAGGTGGGATGATTTGCAGAAAAGACCCTGGATCTGCGTAAGCACTGCTCAGCAATAACCAAAACACCCCTGTGTTATCAACACCATTTTGGTTAGAAATCTAAAACATAGCACCTTACAAACTGCTATGAAGAAAATTAAAACTATCCCAGCCAAAACCACACTACACTGTACTACTGCATCAGCCAAATGCCTTTTTAGGACAGTACCAAGAACACTGGCTCCAGCATCTCCCATCCCTACTAGTGATTTATAGAACACCAATAAATAACACCAGCTTTCTGAAGTTGTGGGTATAAACTAACTTAATCTATCAGATCTTGGCAAAGAAGTAAGTCTTCCAGACCCCTGTCATGGTTTAAGCCCAGCCGTAAATCAGCCACACAGTTCACTCACTCATTCCCTCCCCCCACCCAGCTCCCAGGGGGATGGGAAGAACCGAAAGAAGATAACTCCCACAGGTTGAGATAAAAACAGTCCAGTAACTAAAGTATATCACAAACCACTTCTGCTACCACCAATAATAATCTTGACAAGGGAAACAAGAGAAAAGAATACAGACACTCAACACCCGCCGACGGATACCCAGTCCGACCCAGCAGTGATCTAACACATCTGGGTCCCTGCCCCCAGCTTTTACATCCTGGGCATGAAGTGCTGTGGCATGGAAAACCTCTTTGGCTAGGTTGGGTCAGGTGTCCTGTCTCTGCTTCCTCCCAGCTTCCCCTCCTGCCTGGCAGAGCCTGAGGCTCAGGAAGTCCGTGGTCAGAGTAAACATTACCTAGCAACAACTAAAAACATCGGTGCTATCAGCGTTGTTCCCAGGCCGAAAGTCAAAAACCCAGCACTGCAGAAGCTACTAAGAAGGAGAAAAATGACTGCTACTGCTGAGCCCAGGACACATTTGTAGATGCTTATTAAACATTCTTAATCTTTAAAAACAAATAAGGAGGAGGCAAACTTTCAAAGAATTTTTGGTTCCCCCGTGCTTATGGATTTAGTAGAAAAAAATAAGTTAACCGAGAAGATCCTGAAATGGATAAATACTTCTCTTTATCCATTCTAAATTATTAAGGCTTATATAATTTTAAATGCCATAATCAGTAGACGTGTCATGATTGGTCACTGTCTATTGGTATATCTTTGGCATTTCCTATATATCCTTGGTATTAACTAATCAGTCCTCTTCAGTGTTAATTGAAAATATTGCAACTCCTTCACTTTGCATGGAAGCAATTGTGACAACTTACAGGGTGCATAAGAGATATGGGCCCTCTCCAGAAGCTATCAGGAGAACTAGCTACCCTGGATTTGGAGAAGGCTGAGGTTCTTAATGACTTCATTGCCTCAGTCTTCACCGGCAAATGCTCTCACCACAACATCCATGTCTTGGAAGGCAGATGCAGGGACTGTGAGAATGAAGTCCCAGGGCCCATAGTAGGAGAGGATCTGGTCTGAGACCATCTTAAGAACCTGAACGTACACAAGTCCATGGGACCTGATGAAATCCATCCGTGGGTCCTGAAGGAGTTGGCAAATGAAATTGCTAAGCCACTGTCCATCATATTTGAAAAATCATGGCAGTCAGGTGAAGTTCCCAATGACTGGAAAAAGGGAAATATAACCCCCATTTTCAAGAAGGGGAAAATGGATGAGCCGGGGAATTACAGACCAGACAGTCTCACCTCTGTGCCTGGCAAAATCATGGAGTGGATTCTCCTGGAAGGCATGCTGAGGCACATGAAAAACAACAAGGTGGTTGGTGACAGCCAGCATGTCTTCACTAAGGAGAAATCCTGCCTGACAAATTTGGTGGCCTTCTATGATGGGGATACAGAAATGATGGACAAGGTCAGAGCAGTTGATGTCATCTACCTGGACTTGTGCAAAGCGTTTGACACTGTCCTACACGACACCCTTGTCTCTAAGTTGGAAAGACATCAATTTGATAGGTGGATAAAGAACTGGCTGGCTGGCCGCGCGCAAAGAGTTATGCTCAATGGCTCAATGTCCAGCTGGAGACCAGTAACGAGTGGTGTCCCTCAGGGATCAGTGTTGGGACCGGTCTTGTTCAACATCTTTGTCGGTGACATGGACATTGAGATTGAGTGCTTCCTCAGCAAGTCTGCCGATGCCACCAAGCTGTGTGGTTCGGTTGATATGCTGGAGGGAAGGAATGCCATCCAGAGAGACCTTGACACGCTTGTGAGGTGGGCTGATGCCAACCTGAGGAAGTTTAACCATGCCAAGTGCAAGGTCCTCCACCTGGGTCAGAGCAATCGCAGGCACAGCTACAGGTTGGGCAGAGAAGAGATCAAGAGAAGCTCTGCAGAGAAGGACTTGGGGGTGTTAGTTGATGAGAAACTGAACATGAGCCATCAGTGTGCACTCGCAGCCCAGAAAGCCAACTGTAACCTGGGCTGCATCTAAAGGAGCATGACCAGCAGGTTAAAGGAGGTGATCCTGCCCCTCTTCTTTGCTCTTGTGAGACCTCACTTGGAGTATTGTGTGCAGTTCTGGTGTTCTCAACATAAAAAGGATATGGAACTGTTGGAACAAGTCCAGCGGAGGGCCACGAGGGTGGATATAAGGATGCTGGGGAGGGACTCTTCATTAGGGACTGTAGTGACACGACGATGGGTAACGGGTTCAAACTTAAACAGGGGAAGTTTAGATTGGATATGAGGAAGAGATTCTTTACGGTAAGGGTGGTGAGGCACTGGAATGGGTTACCCAGGGAAGTTGTGAATGCTCCATCCCTGGCAGTGCTCAAGGCCAGGTTGGACAGAGCCTTGGGTGGCATGGTTTAGTGCATGGTGTCCCTGCCCCTGGCAAGGGGGTTGGAACTGGATGATCTTAAGGTCCTTTCCAACCCTAACTATTCTATGATTCTATGATTCTATGGGGATTATAGACACTTTCTGGGGACTGTAAGGGGTACCACTCTACACAACACAAGATTAAGGCAAAGTGGAACATGGCATATTTCTTGACAAGCTGTTTATAAATGCAAGCTATACAGTTGTGACTGATTCTATCTCATGGTATTAAACGGTGAAAGCAACCGGCAAGCCAAGAGAAGGAACCATGACCTTCTGTACAGAAAAAAAAAAAAAAAGTGACAGAGCTCCTTTGTAAATCTGCCGATAAAGTGTGTGTGGAAATTATTAGGTAGGAATTCTTTGCTTTATGCTTTATTCCAGGAAAAAAAAAATAAATAAAAGCTCTGGTGCAATACTGTTCCTTCATAAAAAACGTGAAACAAAGAAATGCCCAGCTTCTCATCTTCTGCTAAGAGAAAACTGGCAATATTCCAAAGCTAGCTAATCACTTCTGCTATGAGGAAAAAATATGAGGTTTTTTGTTTAATTACTCATTGCAAGAAAAAATTTGAACCTGAAGTTCAAAGCAGGCACATAACTTGATATAGGTAATTTATAACAATAAAACATGCAAATGGTTGGATGTGCACATCAGGAATTGTAAGTCAGCTTTCAAAACCAGAAAACTCTGTTAATATGCACTTTTGTTAAAGAAATAAAAAATCAAATATTTAGCTTGATACATAGTCATTTTTGTGTCTATGCAATGTATTCTCAAATCACAGCTTCTTCAGATTTATTAATTTTCCCAGCATATTCCCCGAATAATTTATAATATTGTATATTATATGAAATCAAAATAAAGAATCAGAAGCCAAGCATATTTGTTTCATGGTTACTCTGCAGGTCTGAAATACTTTGTCATGAGAGCTGTCCCAACTCACTCTTTCAAAAATAAGTTAATGGGGAAACTAACTTCAATAAGCCAGAAAAATCCCTTTTACACTTTCTAGAATGACCAGCACCTCTAAACAATGTACTCCATTGTGGACATAGATTTTCAGCCTGCTGGTACTAATAGCTGACAGAGGATGACATCTGCAAAATTGCCAATGGATTAGAAACTTGCTATATTAATCTTTGGGTGCAAAAAGATAATCCAGTGAAATAGAAATATTTAAGTTATCCTACTGAAATAATATGATTTAAAATAATATTAGGGGAATGGCACCTGGGGAGGTAGCAAAATTAGAAGTCCTATCTGTATAATTTACGTGCATTTACAAACCTCTTAGTCTGCACTTTACTTATAATTGGTCACTCACATTTGCTACCTAGGACACTTTCCCTGCGCTTCCTGTCAAAACATCTACTGATAAGTCCAGCACTCAGAAGTTTAATACAGTAATGGCCAGGTTTGCATTTTCACAGAATCATAGAATAGTTAGGGTTGGAAAGGATATTAAGATCATCTAGTTCCAATCCCCCTGCCAGGGGCAGGGACACCTCCCACTAAACCATGCCACACAAGGCTATGTCCAACCTGGCCTTGAGCACTGCCAGCAATGGAGCATTCACAACTTCCCTGGGTAACCCAATCCAGTGCCTCACCACCCTCACAGTAAAGAATTTCTTCCTCATATCCAATCTAAACTTTCCCTGTTTAAGTTTGAACCCATTACCCATCGTCGTGTCACTGCAGTCCCTAATGAAGAGTCCCTCCCCAGCATCCTTACACCCCCCCTTCAGATACTGGAAGGCTGCTATGAGGTCTCCACACAGCCTTCTCTTCTCCAGGCTAAACAGCCCCAACTTTCTCAGCCTATCTTCATACAGGAGGTGCTTCAGTCCCCTGATCATTCTCGTGACCCTCCTCTGGACTTGCTCCAACACCTCTATATCCTTTTTATGTTGAGGACGCCAGAATTGTACACAGCAAGTGAAGACTGAGGCAAAGAAGTCATTGAGAACCTCAGTTTTCTCCAAATCCAGGGTAGCCAGTTCTCCCATTTCCTTCAGGAGAGAGTGCACATTATCCCTAGTCTGTCTTTTGTTTGCTACATACTTATAGAAACCCTTCCTGTCATTTTTTGCATCCCTTGCCAGATTTAATTCTATCTGGGTCTTAGCTTTCCTGACCTCATCTCTAGCTTCCCAGACAACACTCCTGTATTCCTCCCAGGCCACCTGTCCTCATTTCCACCTTCTTTAGGCTTCTTTTTACCCTCAGAGTTTTCTCAGCAGCTCCATATCCATTCATGCAGGCCTCCTGGCCCTCCTGCCGCATTTTCTTCTACTTGGGATGCAACACTCCTGAGCTTGGAGCAGGTTATCCTTGAATATCAACCATCATTCTTGCCCCTCATTGTTCTTGAGGGCTTTATCCCATGGAAACTTACTAAGCAGGTTCCTGAAGAGACCAAAGTCTGCTCTCTCAAAGTCCAGGGCAGTGAGCTTGCTGCACACTCTTCTCACTGTCCTGAGAATCTTGCACTCAACCGTCTCATGATCGCTACAGCCAAGGCTTCCCTGGAGCATCATATTCCCAACCAGTCCCTCTCTGTTGGTGAGCACGAGGTCAAGTATGGCACCTCTCCTTGTCGGCTCCTATATCACTTGCAAGAGGAAGTCGTCTTCCACACAATTGAGGAACCTCCTGAATTGTTTGTGCCAGGCCATACTGTCCCTCCAACAGATATCAGGGTGGTTGAAGTCCCACACAAGGACCCGTGAGCATGAGGCTGTTCCTATCTGCCTATAGAGTGTGTCATCCACTGAGTCCTCTTGATCTGGTGACCTGTAGCAAATCCCCACAGCAGTGTCCCCCATTGCAGTTCTCCCTTTGACCCTAATCCACAAACTCCTATTTGGTCCATCACACATCCCCAGACAGAGTTCCATACTCTCCAGCCTACCCCTAACATAAATAACAACTTCCCCTCCCTGCCTGCTGGGCCTGTTTTTTCTAAAGAGCCTATAACCTTCCATTTCAACCCTCCAGTCATAGGAGCTATCCCACCATGTTTCTGTGACACCTATTGTATCATATCCCTGTAGACATACACACATCTCTAATTCCCTTTGTTTGTTCCCCATACTGCGAGCATTTGTGTAGTGGCATCTGAGCCGAGCTCCCAACAAAACAGACTGGAGCAGATGAAGTAGCAGCTCTGCATCACTCTAAGCATTCATTACAGGTGCTGGCATCATTTTGGTTTTAGATAAGGCATTGCTGACTCCTGTGTTCAGAGATTTCTTACCTTAAAGGAGGCACAAACTCAAAGGAAGGGAAGTAATTTCAAACTGTGGATAAAAACACATGGGTAAACTTAACCTTCTTCAAACTACCCTGAGGTACTGAGCAATAATATGTTGTCCTGTCACACTATGCAGTTTGAAGCAGGATTCTCTATTAAGGTATTACATTGTGAATTTCTCTGAAAAAATAAGCAGTGAAGAACATTTGAAGGTCGTCTCAGCAGGGAAGTTCAAGATTGTTACAACGTAAGTGCGTGCAACATCATACCATTATTTCCATGTAAAAGAACTAATGATAATGAAGGATAGACTGTGCTGCAGCCTCCCTTCTCCACCCTGCTCCTCTCCATGTAACAATGGTATGATGAGTTTAACTGCTGTAATAAGATTAGATTTCATGAGGGATCAAGCTCTGTCACAGAAATAGGATTCTTAAACTTCAGTTGCTGTGCCCCATCAAAATTATTGTCTGTGTATCAACCTCCATATAAATTGATCTATTGTGACTGCCTTTTCTTATCAGCAATCTACACTTTAGTATTGTCTTCTCTCAACACCTGGAAAAAGTATAAATTACCCTACAAAGAAAGGGAGAACATAAACTGAAAAGAGTGGATTAGAAATGTAAGACCTCTGCAACTTACAGTGCTCTGGTAAATGGCTTGCATATACAGCTATAACTATAATCTTTAATAACCTGCTTTTTTTCAGAAAGAAAATTTTAGTTACTGTGTCTTATCTACTCATCTAATGCGGATTTATTCTCTATGAGTTTAGAGGACATAAGAGAATGTTGAACAATTACATATAACTTTAGGTTTTATGATGCTAATTTCTGTGCAAGAACATTATCTTTCCCAGTCATTAGTAAATATATAAACCAGCTCTCAGGCTACATTAAAATTTTAAGTGTTTATCTATTTCATTAGTAAGTGAGAAAGCTGTTTATGAATAGACTGTATTGTACAAATTAAGCCATTTCTAGATAATAGAGCAAACATTTCCTTTTTAGTAAAAAGGAGTCTTCACAAAAAGTTGGCTGTGTTCATTGAAAAAAAAATCAAAATATTATTAAACAGAAATAAACCCAGTTTTTCTGTTTACAGACGTTGTGGGGTACTAAGCATAAACCGTAACAAAAGGATATTTTGTACAGATGTTCCTGCTGGTGCACTGAAAATCAAAAGGAGCGGTAACCAATAATTTCTAAATGGAAACATATTTTTTTGTAAAGAAACACTGACAAATAAAATACAGCTTATACAAAAGAAATCAGTTCTGATACTTGCAAAATGCTCCCCAGGTAGGTGTTCTTCAGGATGAAGTCTGGTGCAGCGCTGTGTTTTGACTTTCGGCCTGGGAACAACGCTGATAACACCAGTGGTTTCAGTTACTGCTTGGTAAGGTTTTGGTTTGACCAAGGACTTTCTGAGTCTCATGCTCTGCCAGGGAGGAGGGGAAGCCAGGAGGAAGCAGAGACAGGACACCTGACCCAAACTGACCAAAGAGGTATTCCATGCCACAGCACTTCATGCCCAGGATATAAAAACCGAGAGGAGAGACCCGGAAGTGTGGGGGTGCACTGCTTGGTTGGGCTGGGTATCAGGTAGTGAGTGATTGTATTCTTCTCCCTTGTATTTCTCTTGTCATTATTATTATTATTGGTGGTAGCAGTAGTGGTTTGTGTTATGCCTTAGTTACTAAACTTTTCTTACCTCAACGTGTGGGAGTTGCATTCTTTCGATTCTCCTTCCCATCCCTCCGGGAGTGGGGGGAAGAAAGAGGGGGGAGTGAATGAGAAAAACTGCATGAGTTATAGAGGCTTAAACCACGACACATGGGCAGGAACACCTCACACTAAACCATGTCACCTAAGACTCCATCCAACCTGACCTTGGGCACTGCCAGGGATGGAGCATTCACAGCCCCCTTGGGCAACCCATTCCAGTTCCTCACCTCCCTCAGAGTAAAGAACTTCCTCCTTATATCCAATCTAAACTTCCACTGTTTAAGTTTGAACCCATTATCGCTTGTTGTATCACTACAGTCCCTAATGAAGAGTCCCTCCCCAGCATCCCTATAGGGCCCCTTGATATACTGGAAGGCTGCTATGAGGTCTCCATACATTTCTCTAGGCTCAACAGCCCCAACTTTCTCAACCTATCTTCATATGGTAGGTGCTCCTGCCCCTTTCAACTTTCATTTAACTGCAACTACAACATAGTGTCTTAATAGTAAAAAATACAGATCTAAAACCAAAGATCCCCTTTCTAGCACTAAGAGACAGTAACTGAAAAGAAACTACTGATTGCAGAGCCTCTCTGTGGCTCTGGGGCACTCTGATAACATGTGTCAAGCACTTCTGGGGTGTTTCAGCGGGCAACACTCATGACTTCTCCGCACATTGACAGGTTTGAGTCATCCTAGATGCATTTTGTGATACATCATGAACTGGATTTTGCCAGAAAGGCAAATATGAAAACATCTCTGAAAGAAAGAAACCTCTTTCACAGACTATAACCAGATGTCTTAAATGCCTTGATTTGTTCACTGACTGCATGACTTTGAACATGCAACACTTCTATACTCTACAGAGGCTCCTTACCAGCATGGCCGAAAAGATCCTCAAGTAGACTTCTGTGTTTAAATCAGATACTTGTACATGGTTGCTATGTTGTCACAACTGTTCAGTGGGTAAACATACACAAGAATAATAAATTATACTTGATTATGCAAATAATTATGCCTGACTCTGCCCTTTCACCTAAAGGTCCTCCTGGTGTTTGTGATCATTACATTTTCAAACTGACATGCATATCTGTGTTTAAATAACAATGTTGACATTTAAAGAGATTTACCAACATTAAATTACAAATGTGCACAACACTGCAATGCAGCAAGTTTGAGCATGTGCAGAGGATACTTGTAAATTAAAATATGTGTATGTAAGAACAGAATCTGCAACATCCTTTAAAAATACTGATTCACAGTGCCTTATTTTTACGACAAAAACATTTCAAGAGTTTGTTACACAGTATAAATCTCAAGTTTCAGACTTTCAAAATAATATTTTTCTTCCATTTTTTGATTTAAAAAAAATCCTATAACATATTTACAGTGAGAGAGCCTTGCAAGTGGTTCTTCAGTCTCTATTAAAAATACATGTGAGATCAGGAACCCTCAGATACTATCAGCTTTACAGCCTGCAGTCAAATAAGTCTCTACTAATCTTTTATGAAGGATCCTGTACCATGATGCAAAGTCCCTCATGATGTGAGGAGTTTCTGAATTACATGCTACTAGTCCAAAAGGCATCACAAGCACAAAGCTAAAAACAAGGACCTTAAGACCACCATGGGGAGTCTCAGACTTATTGACTGTATTAAACAGATCAAGAGGCTTCTCTAGTATCCATGAATTTCCTCGGTGGTTTCACGCTGTCTTAAGCCAAAGCCTGTTAATGGATTCTTTTTCATTTAACAATTACAAAAAATTGAAAAAGAACAAACAAACAACAAACAAACCCGAGCATTCTGCCCTGCTCCTTGTCTGTTGGACTAGATCCAAACTAAGTCAAGTAGAGCTTAAATAGTGGAATCAGTTCCTATTAAAAACAGCAAGATGGTAACAAAAAGCATTAAACATGTACTCACTAAGTTTTCATTGTATATAATCATCAACCTTATTGTCAAGAGCATTGAAAGACCTTTAACCCAAACATGAATCTTTAGGAAGCAATCCAGGACTGTAAACTTGGAAGTAAAGCATGAGTTCATTTATTTATTTTGTTTATTTTTCAGACTCTGCCTTTTTTCAAGGATTTTAACAAGACTTTTTCTTATAAAGATGCTTTTAAGTAAGCTGATAGCATGTAACCAGATAGTCAACATGCAGGCTCATTGTTTGCTGAAATTTAACTGACTGGAACAATGAAGAACCAGTAATCTAACAATGGTTTTATCTGCATGATCTGTTTTTGTTGTCTGTTCTTCCATTTCACGCCTTTTTATTGTGTATTTGTTTCCTGTGACTTGCGAGGGGTCAGACTGTAAACTTTTCAAGATGCAAACTAATTATTATTGCTATTGCTACTCTTACAGAAGTCAACCTCCAGTAACAGCATTATCTTGAACTTCTAGGCAAAATTTAAAGAAGTCTTTCTTCATTCATCACTTTCTGTAAGTGAATGTAGTTTCGATTAATACTGCCATGAGTAAATTCTGTTAAGCCTTCACATATATATACAAAGGACTGCAGAGAATTTTAAAATTAAAGGTGCATTTTATTTTGTTTAGATTTGTCTGAAAGATACTATCTACCTCAGTTGTAGGCATAATGTAGGAATTTATGTCATATTGTTTTATAGTTTTACATATGGATCAGACAAAGTAACTACAAAGATCTCTTCTGCTTCTAAGATCTCCCTTAAGTTATATACTGTATGTATATCAGAGATATTGATATATTTTCTTGCACCACTTTGTCTTATCCCAGAAGACTTACAATACAGTGACCTGGAAGAGTCCTTTGAAGTCATCAGTTCTTGGGCAAACAACAAATAAATACTGAATTTCATGTTCTGTCCCAGCACTGCATGTAACTAGTAGGACTAATGATAGACATATTGTTATCATCAGTGATGCTAAAGCACCAACAAAAAAATCAAATTATCCAAACAGCCGTTTATTTATATATAAGAATTGTACCCTTGCAGAATCTATTCTTCATGTCTATGCAATGTTCCTTAAATTTGGAAAAAAATTAGATTAATATCTGAAGGCAGTCTCTCTTCTCTGCATGTATTCAGTCAGCATTCCATAGCAATACCATATCCAAAATCTAAATAATGAATCATCCTGCTATCTGGAAATCAGGATGCATATAATATTAAGAAATTTTCCACAAGAATTCTTTAAAAAAATGCCATGAGGATGGTAACAGGAGGTGCAATACTCTGCATGTTTTTGTACTAATTGGGCTGAAAAAACCTCCGATATGTATTGATGCTTAATAAAGGGGAAAATATAAAAATGTGTGGCTTAAATATGGCAACTCAAAAACCTACTGTTTTGATGAAGCCTGTTTTTAACCCATGACTTTTTTATGTTCCATATTAATAACTGCTTGCTATTCACTAGAAACATGACTTTCTTACTTTCTTTTGCATGCCACTGCCTTCTGGTTTTCTATACAAGTAATTCATAGCTCTTCTAAACTTCAATGTTGTATTTGTGTAACATTCAAAAATTTTTGTGGTTATTTTTGGAGTTCCCATTTGAGAGGTCGCTACTCAGTTGTTTTATGCAAGATATTCCTAAATCATGACATTGAGTAAGGGGATTTGGAAAATAAAGAACTGAAATAAAAATGTGATCCCAGTTCTTAACGGGCACAGCTTCACTGACCAGTCACTGTCTGTGTCAGAGGTATCAAATACTACATTAGTGTCTTCAACACAGTTTCTTTATCTGTGAAAGAATTTGGGAATTTAACTTCAATGTCTAGTTACCCAGATGAAAGCAGTATATTGCATACATATATGTGCTTTACGTAGCAACGGTTCACACACGTGACCAGATAATGGGCAAAAAGGCCTGTGCAGCTGGGAGCTGAATGAAATCTCTGCATAGCAATGGAGTAGTGACACTCAGGGTGTTGTTGCAAATTGAAGTCTGCAGAAGGTTGAAGAAGCAAGCCCTCTGGGTATGACTTCATCAAGCCATTTCTCTCACCATGCCTGTGTCTGTCTCATATTCTCACCTTCAATGCAGTTAAAATGTAATCTCCTGCATTCATAGTACTCAGAGATGGAACTTGCTACTATGGCTCAAATAATTACTTCTGTAGACTAAAATTGTATGACTTCCATTATTTTTTGAGGGTAAAAACCCCAACCAAAACAAAAAATAAAGTTTTGCACATGCACAGTTCTCCCCCCAGAGTAATAATGGCAATTACACGTGTACATCAAAACAGCAATTCAACTCTGGGAATAAATATTCTATTTCTCTCTTAATTTCTACATAAGCTAATAGAAACCTACATAATGCTCCACTGCTGGCGGTGTTCAAGGCCAGGTTGGACAGAGCCTTGGGTGGCATGGTTTAGTGGGAGGTGTCCCTGCCCATGGCAGTGGGGATGGAACTAGATGATCTTAAGGTCCTTTCCAACCGTAACTATTCTATGATTCCATGGTTTTATAAGGCCTTAAAATGGAAAGTGCATTGTGCCAGACTGGAACTATGGCTGTGATAAACTACAGCACTTGAAAAATATTTGCCACAATACAATATTTTTTTTGTTGAACTTTTTCCCCAAAATATTTTACATGCAAATCTGCTTGGTTAAAGGAAAAACAAAATTTACAAGCAGCAAGCACAAAAGCTCACATCTGCAAAAGCTATTAAGGCACTTAATTCCATTTGTTTTGACTGGTGTTAAGTGTTTAAACACTTGTGTGTATCTTAGTCTTAATATTTACATAGCACTCTACATGTTCAAAAAGTACCTCAGAATTTTCACCTAATTAAACCATAAAACACATGCATATTTTCCAACTGATAGTCAAGTAAACTGTAGCATAAAAAAATTGCTTGAAACATACACATATAGGTAGCAGGTACAAAATTAGGACTCAAGACCTGGTTATGCTACACCAAGAGCATTCTCCTAAGTCACATAAATTTCAATTATTATCTTTCAATTCTGTAACCAAAAGATAAAGCCAGTAAAAGTTACAAAAAACACAATGACACCTCCCTTTCTTCGACCAATATCAAAGCATAGCAGACTTCCATGTTAATAAATTTCTTAGTGTGTAGAGTGATGTTTACAAGTTACAAAACACATGGAGTGTTTCATTCATGACTGGATTTCCTTGGGTTGGAGTTTGTTTTGGTTGTTTTTCTGGCACTCACCTTTAAAAGTCTGCCTCTGTGGGGTGCTTTTTGGTTTAGTTTTTTGTTGTTTTTTTTGTGTGTGTGTGAATATAATTACAGCCAGTTTTTGTTATCTGTGACTTTATATTTCATCTTCTGTAATGCAATTCAATTTACAGTTCTTAACAGCAAGCAGTGAGTTTTCTCAACGGCTAAGTAAAGAGGCTGATAGACATGATTACTTCTAAAGAGAAGAAGGAAAGAGAGAAGTGATTCTGGGAGTGCAGTTGTTTGTTTCTAAACAAGGAAAGTCATGATCAATAAAGCTAATCCAACACAATATAGTTATGAAGAAAATACTTTTGATCATGTTTATGAAGAGTTTGCTTTAAAATTTAGAGCACCAACAGAGAGAATCTCATAAAGCAGGAAACCTAGTTAATTGCAGCAAAGAGAATAAAAGTCTTTCTTGAACAAAAGACACTAGGACGTGAAAGTGGCATTTCCAGACACCACGAGAATTACCTATTCTGCAGTATAGGGCAGAAATATCTCACCTGGTAGACTACCTAGTGCAGATATGAGGGTTAGCATAACCACAGCTGCACTGAAGTCTGCACAGGTTGAAAAAACCTGACTGAAGAGTAAGTAAATTAATCCATGCCCAGCCCCTTAACACTGTATACATACAGTTAGAAGGCACCAAGACATGTGGCTTGACTTCTTTAGCACTGTTATGTTGGTGTTACACAGATTTTATTGCTATGACTGTACTAAGGTTATGCACGCTCATTTTTGTAATACAAACATCCTTGTTTTCTGGTAGCTGAATCAAATTGGGATCAAACCATACAGAATCTGCGGCATCATTAAATGACTGAGCGAAAAATATACTGAGGAAGTATCAGCCAAATCATCCACATTTTTTCAGACCCTTCTGAATATTGCAATAATTATACTTAAAATCTAGAATTGCAGTCTTCTGTTTGATTTTTCACAGCCATAACAGCAACGCTGATCTAAAGGATAGTGGGTGATCTGCCAGTGACCCAGCTAAGCTGGCTGAAACCCTTAGCAAAGATAAAGCGGTATCACCAAACTGCACTTCATGAAGAGACCTTGTTTTATTTGAAGTGGCATAATTAACAATTACAGGGCAAAGTGCAGATTTCCTGATAGAATTTCATGCATACCAAAAGACTTCTTTGCTTGTATCACACACTAGTGTGCTACAGTGTATTTCTAGTGTAGGTCTGTCCAGCAAACCTCGGTGATTCTGAAGGATGAAGTGTCTGTGAGGAAAAAGTACCAGAACAGGTTAAAACCTGTGAATGTTTTCAGTTTTGCAGTCCACTACTTCACAGCCCAGACAAACTATAATCTTTGAGCAGTACTGATGAGTTTATTCAAAAAGTCACAAATGTAAATATTTTATATTCATATATGTTTAATGTTTTGCACGTCCCTTACAACACTTGTGAGAAAAGATGTGGAGTGCAGAAAAAAAGTCTTGATCCAAAAAGATCTAATAGATACCTTAAATGGGGTTTATGGTAAATTAGGTAAAAACACCTCCTAAAATCTTAAGAAGAGAATGTCTCACCCCAAGTCTTTGACAGTGACCCATAGAAAATGTTTTAGGGAAGGAAAATGATACAGTGCAAGTATAAACACATTCGTTTCCCAGAAAATTCTCTCAATTCTTAGCCCTCAGTCCAGACTTCATTATGGAAATCACCAAAGCCTATAGTTAGAAATGCCATCAACTACTTAAATTTTGAACTGAAATCTCTCTAGGCTCCTAGATTTAGTCTATGTATGAAACAATCTTATGTTGGTTGTCTGGTCATCAAGTGCTTGCCTAACTTCTGTTACAGTTCAGATATATTGTTGAGCAACACACAAAGTGCCCCAATTGCAATGGCAAGCATTTTGATACATACTTTCAGATCATATCATAGAATCACAGAATATCAAACACACTCCAATAGGACAGAGCATATCCCAGAATAAAATCTCTTTAGGCATTGCTTTTGAAAGCACATTGCCTCTGATGTCACCAAGACTTTTGGAAGATAAGTTTTGAAATGTTTGGTTGCAAGAGACACAAGAAATGCAGAACTACAGAACAGTACTCTTCCTCATATATACACAGTTTTGGGTTTGTTTTTTTTCTCTTAACTCGGCATTTAGGTAAGTCAACCACGTCTGTCCTGTGCCGCTCGGCAGGTCTGGGGGCCCTGTCGAGGTCCCAAAGGCAGCTGACCTTTTCCTGTACTCTGTACAGTTCATAGGAGAAACTATCGGCCTTCCAGAAGCTGAAAAATGAAAAAACAATTAACTTTATTGTAAACTTTCTTAAAATTGTGTCAGGAGGTGGCAGGTTCTTATTGTTATAAAAGATACGAAGTAGAAGAAGGAAAGGAGAAATGCAAGAAAGAAGGAAAGAAAGCAGCTCACCCACCACCCTGTGGATCCAGCAACGCAATCTCAGTCTATGGGTGGAAATTCTTTCAACTGCAGTTCTGCCATTTCAGTTGTGTTCTTTTTGACAGATTAGGCCACAAAAGTCCAGTGTAGTAGAGGGTGCATCATGTAGCTGCGAGACCGTTTTGTCTTTTTACAGGGTCAGGGTCTCTTGGGACCCTTCCACATGTGAGATTCATCTGCAGCGGAATCTGGTGAGCCCCTGGGCCAGTTAACTCAGTGCCTGGCAGGCGTAACAGCATCTGTGCCGCTGTGGCCTGGCACTGTTGCTGGGGCAGCTGATCTTCGGCCTCAGGGCAGATAACACAGGAAACCATCCCTGCCTTGGTGAGCAGAATCCTGCTCTGCCCCAGCCTGTCTGCCCAAGCGAGATCATGCTCTGAGTTTCTCCTGTCGTTTGAGTTGTTATTGAGATGCACACAAAAAAAGGTCTCTTGACCAACACAGCCTTAAACAGCGTATTGGTTGCATATCAATACCAGAATTTTTTTTTTCTGTGGTAGTTCTACCCTTTCCAACCCTAACTGTTCTATGCTTCTATACTTCTATTCTATGATTCTACTTTATGCAAACACTGGTGCAAGAACACAGATATGCATGTGCTTGTGAGTGCTGTAAGTTCAACCTTTACAATTTTACCAAATGTGCCACTTGGCACTTTATAATGCTGAAAGTGCGAGACTTTGCAGTCTAAAGTAATGAGTCTACCTATTCTGCAATCCACCCAGGCTATTTCCCTCAATGTCCTGCTTAAGAGAAGGGAGAAGGGCCTTGTAACAGTTTTAACATGCAAACTCATGAAAAAATGCTTTGAAAAAGTGGTACTTCTGTTAAACTTGTATAATGTATGCTGCAAAGTGAACAGAAAATCTTTATTTTAGGTCATAAGCTTCTGTAAAATATGTACTAAATTGGGGACCACCTGTCTTTCGGCGTTGTTTTAGACTACTTAAAAAATTTAAAGTCCTTAAGTGCCATTTTTTTAAATTTAATTAAAAAATAATATATGATGCTCTCAGTACAAGCTACATATTGTAAATAAGCATCTGTCTTATCGCATACTCATACAAGAATGATGAGATGAGAGAAGCAAAAATGGTTCAATCAGGTGACTTCTTAGTCATTTGTATATCAGTTCTTTTGCCACAAAACCTAGGATTTCTTGCACTGGAAATAAAGGGGGGAAGCAGATGATCAACCCATTTTTATCCATGTGTACTGCAGTTCAGAAAGAGCCCTGTGTTCCCTCGGGCAAATTAATTGTTGTTGGCAATATGTGCTGCTGTTGTTGGTACAAAGGGCAAGGTAATGTAGTAATATTTTACTAGTGTCAGATAGTGTTGTGCAGTAAGAAGCTAGGGCAATTCAATGCAATGCCATTTATTTATAATGGAGGCCTGAATCTCCATCCACTAAGCTATAAACTTGTATTTTGCTGGATATAGAATCTATTTCCCTAGATCACTGAAGCTATTAAAATATGAAGACTAAGTTATTGATATTGAAACCTGTTGCTGAGTTCTTTAGATCTATTTACTTCTCTAGCACATATATTTTGGAGGCCTTAGATGTTTGTTTCCTTTTCAGGCTTTATGATATACTTAACCCAGCCACATAGTCACTATTTATCTTATTCATGATGCAACAGAATCATGATGTAATAGCTTAATCGGATGGAAGTTCTTAGATGGTATAAACTAATTTATCTTCAAAATTAGCACATTCTCACTGACCCTACATGTTTTAAGAAAAAGGTCAGATATGATTTTGCAAGACAAATTTTTAGTGTCAGAATCATATTTGTATTCTATAGTGGAAATTGGCATATTATTGTCATCACTGAATTGAAAAGTTTTGTATTAAGTAATATCTAGAAACAATGAAATAAACAATCAAAAATTATTCCTGCACTTTATAAAAATTTAAGTTGCGTAAACATATAATGTTGTCTCTCTCTTCAAAACATATTGTTACATAGCATTATCCAAGCACCATGAGATGATTACACATCTCATTTTGATAGGTCTAATGTACTCATGCCCACTGGACAAAAAACTGTGGTTACAATAAATCATATACTGATATGATTTATTAAAAGAGTTTTTCTATGTCTCACCAGTACCTTAGTGATTCCTACTGCCCATATAGATTTCTTTCTCACTGCCCAGGAAACTGTTTTATCAGGTCATTTTTTTTTACTTTAGGCAGGGTACGCTTATTTTAAAATGCCTGTATGAAACAGAATATCAAGATATGTAATAGGTAAAGATTTACTGAGTGGGTTTAATTCAGAAAATACTAAATATACCAAGGACACCAAATTTCAAAGAATGGGAGTAGTAACAGATGCATGTATTGTGTGAGGACAATATAGTCCAAGATGCTTTTCCTACAGGTAGAACAAAGGTTTTTCCTGCAATGCCAAGCATATCACAGACACCAATGACATTTTGGATGTTCTTCCACTAATTCTGCTGTCAGCTAGGTAGAATTCATCCAAATCTGCCCACAATGTTAAATTTAAAAGCTGGCTCAAATTTCACCTTGGCATGACCGGAAAATATACCAAAAACTGAGCAAAACTATCTGTTATTACTACCTCTGATGATGCAGGTGGCAGATAGTCCTCAGATCCTATTGCTGTCTATAGTAGTTCTCTGCATGGAGAAAGTGTGGGGAAGAAGTGTAAGCAAATATATGCAGTGTATATTAATGCTCTTTTTTTCTGTAGTTATAAATTTTTTTCCTATTGAAGATACTTAACATTTGGAGCAAATTAATTTTTGGTCTAAGACCATTAGACTCTAAAGAACTGGGGGAAAAAAAAAAAAAAAGATGAAAGTCTTAAAGCCTCTTAATGTTATGCCTAAGGCTGAATCATAGCCAGTTACAAGAGAAAACAGAACTCCTATATTTATCATCATGAGTCCTTAACTTTCAGCCAACATTAAACAGAACTGCTTCTTCCCCCAAATATTGGTTAATGGGCTTTTGTTTTCACCAGGACTTTTCATGTCTGCATATCCCATGTCAATGTTTACAGCTCAAGGATGTTACCCAGAGGAAGGTAACATATACTCCTGGATAACACAAACCTATGAAAACTAAGGACAAGAGCATTACAAGGGACAAACTGTATCTGTGGAACCATTTCTATCAGACCAGACCTATTGCAGTGATATGATTGTATTATTATATCATATTCCCAAAGGCAATTACCAACTGTGAGTTAAGAATGTATATTCTGTTCATACAGTGCTTTGCTCCTGCACGCAGAATTTGGGGTTATTACTCTTTAAATACCTTTTCAATTGCTCATAGCAATTACAGTAATAGTGGTATGGACAAAAAGAAAAGCAAACGGAAATGTTATTATAACCAAGTCTATATTTAACAGGGAAGTAGAAGGGCTACAGGTACTTTTCCTCTACACTTACATAGTAGCAACTGGTTCAATATTACTGCTCTCAGAAATTTATTGTGGCTGTACACACCAAATTTTGCAGCTTTCTTCTTATCTATATTTAACCTCATATATGCTATTATAGATCATAAAAGTTGTAAGTCACAGCCATGCCACCTATTCAGTAAACAGACCTCAGTCCTATAAGATCCAAGCTGTGAAACAGACCGCATGATTATCATATCCTGCACTTTTTACTCACGGCTGGGTACACCTATTTAAAAATATTTAAAGTCTTTCAGTTGCTAGCCTTGCAATTTCCTTGGCATCTCAAATTAAACACAGCTCTCCAAAACTGATGGTGGTGAAACTCCTGGGTTTTGTACTCGATCAGCACTAGTTGGACGAAAAAAAGGCCTGACATCTCCCTATCAATGGAGCTGAGGCAATAGATCCCATACCTTGGCAGAAGGAAGAAATCAACAGCACAGAACACATGTTAAAATTAAGTAGGTGCAACTACTCTGATTAAGTTAGGACATCATGTGATCATACATGCAGGGAGCACAGGACAAGATGGAAAAAAGGCACAAAGGAGCAGGGACTCATCCCTGCAAGTTAACTCCTTCAGTTGAACGATGAAGGTTCTAGTACTTTCCCACTTTATAAGAACAGGAACAGGCCATCATGTTTTGGGATTGTTTCTGTTTTCAGTGAATACAGACAAAAATCCAGGATTCCTGACTTTTGGGCCTCCAGATGTTCTAGGAAGATATGATTTGATATGAATATTATGAATATTATATCTCATGGGGCAGAACTGCCTTGTATTCAGACCTTAAAAATCAAGGCACTTTGTCTCTAATGAAGACCATAAGGTACGATATAAATGATTCAAGTAAGAATTATTCAGTGTTCCAAATTCATTAAAAAAAATAAAAAATCCCAATCATGTCCAGGCATTTTTATTTGAGACATTGCTTAAGATGAAGGACTTTGCATAGCGTATTCTCATAAGATCAAGAAGTTAAACCCATTTTTATTCATGTTTAAATGAAAATGAATCAGTCCATGCATTCTTAATTTTATAGGCAGAATGTAATGACTCTGTAATTTCAAAATTTACAACAGGAATAAGGCCAACTACTTAATAATAAACATCTCAATTGGCATTATAATTTTAAAGACCAGAGACAGCTGTATTCCATCAAATTTCCTTTTGTGTACAAAGAAAGATGTTAATAAAGAAGAAAAAGAACAGTTTAAAATCAATGCTTGTCTAATTTTGTGAAACTATTGGGATCTCTCAGTACTTTGATACTTTATGCATTAAGTCACTCTTAAAGATTGCAATGCTTTGGGGAACATTTCAAGGACATAGTGAAGGAGAATTAAATTATCAAGTAATGTTACTGCTTGTTCTTATATTTACATTTATCACGGATGAAGGTAATTTGCTGGGGGGAAGGGGGTAAAGAGAACCATACATCACACTAATGCAAAGTCCATGAAAAATTTATCCTTCATGCTGTGACTGGACACTGTCAAGCAAGGTTTACAACCTTTTTATCTATATCTAAGCAAAGCTGCAGTATTTAGTTACCTCAGTTGTCACTACTTACAGTATTTTTCCCTTGTTTATATTTATGAGGAAAAGGAGGAAAACAATTTATCAGTTAAAAAGAAATAACCTCTAAAGCATAACCTCCAGAATCTGATGTATCGATTCTCTTATGTTTCACCAGATGGCAAAGTGGTGAAACAGAATGAAGAACACCCAGAGGCAGTTTCTGCGGCTCCTCTTTGGAGAATGGCAGGAAGGAGAAGCTTGTGCTCTCATTGTTCATAATACTGCTTGAGTTCCTTTTACATTATGTGCATACAAATTCCCCTGTGAAATCTATGAGAAATGAGATTAAAAATAGACTGCAGTCATGACAAAAGAGCGGTCAGTGAAACCTCTGGTCTTAGTGCGATGCTGTAGAGTAGGTACTCAGACGCAGATCGAAATCGCACTGATGTAGAACAGAACAGCACTGTACAACAGGCTGCTGGACAATAAGAGTATGACAAATCCATGATGTTTTATTTTGCAACAAGGAGTTAATTTAAATTCAATTTCAAGAAAATTTCCTGTGCGAAAACTTAATCTTATTTTCGCTGATATTCTACCTATTGTAGCGAAGGCCTAGGATAGAACCTTTGCTCCTGAGAATTTCCACTGAATTTTAAAGCATGAATAACCACATATTCTTTGAATTCTTGTAATTAAAAAAGTATTTTTAAGATTGTGTTTACGTACTCCAATATTCTAAATTGCAAAAAGTACTGAAGCGATATGAAACTAGAGGGGAAAAAAACCCAAACCCCGCCCTTTGCAAGGACAGCAAAGTGTACAGTTATAGTTAATTCTGCCTCAAGCCACATTATTTCCCACTGTTTTTTCCAGCAGTATTTCCATCTCTGTCATTTAATCGCAATAGCTCTGTCTGTTTCAAAGGCAGGAAAAGCTGTTTTATCCCTGTTGCTCCACAGAACCCTCCGCTGTATGGATTGTCCCACAGAGACCCCTATGGGCTCCTAGAAAGACTTTGCAGCCCACATATGGTCTTTTTAAAGCTATTCTGATCCTTTCTAGACCTATAAACCCCATATGCGGTAAGAGGAGAGAACTCAAAAAAAAAAAAAAAAAGCCTCAGTGCTGCTACAGATCATAAAGGAATATAAACAGACTGTCTTCATGAATATTCTGTTTATTAAGAGATATAGTATCAATAGGATCAGTGCACCTGTTAATGAATCTGGAAGCTGCTTGCTTTTCTTTTTTTCCTTTTTCCTTCCTTTTAACAAGGCAAAGAGGATAGTAACAGTAGTGAAAATATTCAGGCATTAAGCATTGGGTACATTTTACTGGCTAGAATTATGACACAGCTCTGAGCAAAACCTATTAAAATGTGGGAAAAGGATCAAAAGTATGCAATATATCTTGTGAAAACACTTTGGGGAATTTATACTTTTAAAAGTGATTTTCATTAAGATAGGATCACCTTTTATTGAGGCATCTGTGTTTAGTGTATTTATTATCTAAACTTTATTATGGAACATCACCTTTGGAAATGCATCCATGTATCAAAATGTGCAATACAGGGGACTGCTTAAGGAGTTGATAACTAGGTGTAAAACTCAACAGAACCTGGCACCTCTGATGTTTAGCAGGTTCTCCCTTACCTGTACTAGCTTACTGGTGTCCCGATTTAAGCCCCTCGGGCAACCCAGAAACCACACAGCCATTCTCTCACTCTCCCTCCTTCCTCCCCGCCCATGCTCCCAGAGGGATGTGGAGGAGAATTGAAAGAATGTAACTCCCACGGGCTGAGATAAGAGCAGCCCAGTAACTAAGCTTTAACGCAAACCACTACTGCTACCACCAATAATAATAATGATAAGGGAAATAACAAGGGTAGAGAATACAACCGCTCACCACTCACCGACGGATACCCAGTTCGACCCGAGCAGTGATCTAGCCCTTCTGGGTAACTGCCCCCAGGTTATATAGTGGGCATGACATGCTGTGGTATGGAATACCTCATTGGCTAGTTTGGGTCAGGTGTCCTGTCTCTGCTAACTCTCGACTTCCCCTCCTATGTGGCAGAGCATGGGACTCAGAAAGTCCTTGGTCAGAGTCAACATTACTGAGCAGCAACTAAAAACATCAGCGTTATCAGTGCTGCTCTCAGGCTGAAAGTCAAAAACACAGCACTGCAGCAGCTACGAAGGAGAAAAATGACTGCTACTGCTGAACCCAGGACAACTGGTGATGCAGAATTGCTATCACCTTTTCCAGGGACTGAATACTTCTCTTAATAACTCCTTTCAGATTCCTTCCTAAGTCACTATTTGGGTTCCCACTCCCTACTACCTTTTATCTCTGTTTAACACACTTCACTAACAGACTGTAGAGGTTCTGTATCAATTATGCTAATCAAAAACAAACAACCCCCACTGAAATTGTACCTTTATATTTCATGGTGCAAAATCTTTCATAAATATTCTAGCAAAATATACAAAACAATAGTTTTGGTCTTTAATCAGTTTTAATACTGCTTATCTATCTCTAGGTTACCAGTAATCTAGCTATAAAACACAAAACAAAAATTGTACTGGCCAGAGCGGATATTTTAGGAATCTTGTGTAAGGGATGCTGGAGCAATTCTGTGGAAAGTATCACTAATTATCCATCACCCTTCTGGACAGACAGCACATACAGATGAACATCACAGCCTCATGGTCTTTCTCGTACTGCACAGCAGTAGTAAAGCCATAGGAATAGTATAGGAGCACAGACTTACCAAAGGGCAGTCATTCTCTGATCCTTCATTGGGTACATTCAGATAAAATTTCCATTTTTTACAGATTGCTTTGGTGTTGTTAATAATACAAGAATGATCTCTAAGATGAAGATATAAATTAGGATTGATCTGCAGTATAATTGTACAAAGCCTTTAAATATACTGCACTGTTTCCAAAGTGTCATAATGAGATCATATAGGAAACAAGACAAGATTACAGATGACGTACCAGCAACTGGAGCAAAAATGGCTACTCTTTTCTCGTAAACATATGGTGGAATCCCGTATGGTATATCTAACCCATCTGAGAATTATAACATGAACTAGACTGTTTTCCAACTTTTTTAGATCTTTATTAGTAACTTTGGTAAAAATTTCTCTATTTACAGTGTAACAGGTATGTCTGAACTTACATGTGAATATTGAAGAGCTATGCGATGTGATTTTTACACAGGTAGGTAGGTAACAATTTCAATATTTTGTTTTATACTTCTCTGTAAAAAATAAGAAATAGATGTCTGATTATAGAAACCCGTGTGATAATACAGTAAGGTCAAATCTTATCTATTGCTGTAAAATGCTAAAATAACTGCAAAAAAGTTTTTCTTGTTTGTTCTTTATGGTTAACTGCAGCCAGCAGTTTGGCACATTGTGCATTTCCATCAGAAATAAGAAAGCACATGTTAACACGTATTTCAGGGTGGCATTACTGGGTTTTTCACTGATGGGTGATCAATTGTCATGCCCACCTCTCTTATCTCCACTAAACTGAAACACTTTTAAGTCTCTTCTAACATACTTTCAATTATTAAATTGTTTAGATAAAGAGGACTCTGGATTTCCACCAACCATCCAGACACCAAACACTGTCAGAGCAAACAACAAAATAACTCTGGATGGGTTTATGCTGTGCTTAATGCTTCCTGAAGCAAGGTTGCACCAATTGGATCAAGAAAAAGGAAGAAAACTTCAGAACTGCCAGTTTGACCTGATTGTTTTTTCTGAGTTTCTTGTACTTTCATAATTTTCTACATCTAAATAGTATTCACACCATTTTTCTAAGTTTTTTGGTATATAATCCCAAAATATTGCTTAGGAATATGCATAGCTAAATAATTTCTAATGTTGCCATTGAATGAGGACACAAACCAAGTAGAGTGACTGTATCCTTACTGATTTACAATTGTATATCACATAAGACTAATAAATTTAATGAAATTCTGAAAATAGTTTTTCAAAAAACACTATGGTTAAAGTTCATTTTATCTGAGACAATACAACTCTTACAGTCCCACAGCTGTAATGAGAATGACAAAATGTCCTCACGCCAGTGTGTCCTAACTCCATATCCTAAGTCCATATACAAGTTACAGGACAACAATGACTCATGCAGACAGGACAGGACTTGTCTGTAAAACATAGGTGCCTTCAGCTCTAAGGGATCCCGTAAGTATCCGAAGTATCCCTATGAGGCTAACAGATACAATACAGGACCTATGGATGACCCATACTTAAAATGGCATTGGATGTCCACAATTAGGCACCTGAATCATAGAATCGTAGAACCATAGAATAGTTAGGGTTGGATAGGACCTTGTGGAACAACACACAGGGTGTAGGAAATGCCTGGACAAGCTCCTATAGTAATAGATTTTATTATACGTATACAGGTTTTAAAACTTTAAATGATTCTATATGATGGCCTGAAATGTATCTTTATAGCTAATAGACATCATTGCAAAAATAAACCTATTCCACCATTCCTTTTGGAAAATACTTGTCACCCTTGCTCGCTTTTGTAGCAGTTTAACTAATGAAAGTGAATACTAGACTTGAAAAGCTAGAAAGTGCCAAATTTCTCACTGGAAACAAAAAAAAACAGAGCAGACCTTTTATGGAATTTCTGTTTCACATAATTTTATTAATGCTTCCACTTTTTGAACAATGTAACTACTATTTTTGTGCACAATGTACACAGAACGTGGATGTATCTCATCTCTACTATAAAAGCAAGCAGTTCCTTATACATTCCACTTGTCTTGCCAACCCTAAGTCCCTTAACACTAAAATGGTCTGCTAAATATTTAGTATTTATAGTCCAGTTTGGTATCCATACTCCAATTCTAATTTTACTCCGAATGTGGTACCTTTTGGAAGGTACTAAGTAAAGGAAAAGAAATTAATCTCCTAGCTTCAGACTAGAATAATTTCTTCAGCTTTCCTAATGGCAGGTTCTCTTATAATCTTTTGTTTCTAGGAGGTGTAGGGGGTATGAAGTCTGAAAAAACATTCAGTATGAGGACTGAGTATTAATGGTGCATCTACTACCTCAGTTTAAAGTCTAGTTATTGCATTTATCTTAGATACATATAATTGTTGGGCTTATTCTGAAGACCTGTATAAAAATGTCTTATTGGATATATGACGACTGAATTTTCTGTCTGTATTATCCTAGGGTTTACTAGGATAATAAATAAAGAAAGAAAGATAATAAAAAATAAAGAAAGAAATCACATTTATTTGCCATGGTGTACCCTGTTTAATTTATGCTGATTATTATATATCTTTATTAATATACAATTATTAGGCAACATTTTCTTTTTCCTGGCATGAATTGAGTTTAAGTCCTCCTGCTTTGATAGATCTTTTTCTGCACATACCGTGGTGGCACAGAGAGCAGCGCTTTGCTCAGTGACACTCTGCAGATGCTTTCAAATCTCTTCCTTAGTGGAATCAGGACACGGGCAGAGCTTGCAATCTGCATTTTGGGCTGGAAAGCTTTTGTGGTTTCTCCAGGAGAGAAAGCTTTAATGCTCCAGTTGAACCCTCTGTCCTGACTGGCTTTGAAAGTGCCACAGATCTTACAGGCAAAGAGTCCTGACACACTGAAAATATCCAAAATATTACATGGAATATGATACACACAAAGGCTAACCTTTGGAAATTTCCATAGAAATGAGTCAGACATGGGTTTTATTCCAAAAGATAACTTTTCAAACTAAAGTGATATCAAAGCTTCTTCCAAATGCTGAAAAATAGTAAGTTACCGGAAGAGAGTAAAAGGCACTTAAACAATTGTAAGCTGTCTACTTGCTCCATAGGAAACTGCCCTTCTGAGATACTAAAATGGATGTGAGAAATACTGCTCATGCCAAACACAGGACCAGGCTATGAATTTGAATTGAAGTATTCATTTTTCTAGTAGAATGCAAATAAATAAATTCAAAATAAATAATAAATTTAGGTTTTGCAGTCTTTAGGATTATTCTGGTTTTGTTGCTTATTAGAAGGAAAGGATGTTTATGCTGCTTATGTCATGGTAGGGGGAGAAGCAAAGAGAAAAACTGAAACACTTTAATCCCTCCTTCCTTCTTCCCACCCTCAGCTTTATCTTCTGAGCAGCACAGGTACGTGGGGAATGGTGGTTTGTAGTCAGCCCATGACAGCTCCTCTTTGCTGTTCCTTCCCTCTCACACTTCCCCAGCTCTGGTGTGAGCTCTCCATGGTACACAATTCCTTCAGGACATACCCACATGCTTCAGCACGGGGTCCTTCCTGGGCTGCAGTGTCGGTATCTGCTCACTGTCATCTCCTCATGAGCTGCAGGGGAACCTCTGCTCCACTGCCTGAAGCACCTCCTCCCCTCCTGCTGACTGACTCTGGTGTCTGCAGAGCTGGTTCTCTCACGTATTCTCACTTCTCTCTCACAGCTCCAGTGCAGAGTTTTTTATCCTTTCCTAAACACATTTCCCAGAGGCACCCCCACCTTGGCTGTGGGCCTCAGCCTGCCCTGCAATGGGTGGGTTGGAACCAACTGTGTGCAGCACGCAGCAGCCACAGCCTCTCTTCACAAGAGGAGACCTGTAGACCCCACTGCCAGTGCCTGGGAACCCACACTCAGTATAGGCCTCACAGACTTCCTTGATTTCCTTTAATATAAGGGAAAGTGTTTTTTTCAGTAGTCCCCTATTTAATAAGTCTCCTAGTTAATAAGGACTAGCTTTAGATCTGTGCCTACAGTCGGAGGATCCTGTTAGCAATCTCACTGAAATTAGGGAGGACTTAAGCATCTAAATTTACATATAAAGTTGCTTCATAAAAACTACCTATTTTTTACTATTTTAAAAGATATGAGATCCATTGCAGTTAGCAAAGAAATTGCATGAAACTATGCATACGTCTTGTGATTCTCTTGGTGGAGACGGGATTTATCAAGGTCTTTTGTCCCATCAGCTGAGTCATAACTGTGATTGGGAAGATGGGGGCAGGGAACAGTGTGAATTCCTTAGACACTTGGGCTAATTGGAAAGTTCTTGTATTTGCTGATTAATTCTTAAAATGCATCATTACAAGCAGCATTTTTTATTACAACCATAAAGTATAATGTTGGCCTGTCATCAGAGATGAAGAAATATTTTAAGTCCAACTGGATAATCCTATTCTCCCTAGAAGTATCTTCTTCTGACATCTCTTCATTATGCTTTATGGCATTAATTAGAGACACAATATAGAAAAATATTTCAACTGTCTCAGACACTAGACAAAAGTAACACAGTTTTCCTGCTAATGTGTGCTAACCTCTATATTGAAAGTGCTGCTGGAGCATATAAGAATACTCCTTGGACTATCTAGTCTCTTAACTATTTAAACAAAATAGTACAGGTTGTCACTGTTTTACTGGATGGATGTCTTTCACTGTGAAGCAATAACCTACAATATTTCATATTTCAGATGAAGGAAAAAGTCTGAATTGGTTTGGGTGAACTCGGTGTCTTTCATAACAATAGAAATCTCAAAACACTTATTAACAATAAATCAATTAAAAGTATTTTGAACCCATGTTTACTTAGGGGAATACCTCCAGCTTGTGGAAACAGGGCAATTACAAGTAGGTTTTGGTCAGAATAAGATAAAGTACAGTTACCTAAGCTGAGCTAATCAAACCTTCAGATACAATACTCTTTCCCTTTAAAATATAATTGGTCTCTAACTGTGTATCACAATGTTAATTGTCTGGCAACTAAGGTGAGAATATCCACAGGGCCAAAGAACTCTCTGCAGTGAGCACTTTAACCTTTTGCAGCTCTCCCCAGGCTATACCTGCAGAATAATTGCTATAGTCCAAGTGACCTTGATGCTGGATAAACTCAGCCAGCCATAACTGCCCTTTTGCAGCTGGAAGGCTTGGCTCATTTTTTGCTAGAAAACATTCAGTTATTTATGTGGCAGATTTTATGGGGAAATTAGCTGTCAGATGATCTGGACTGTGTGGCACAGACACAGACAGAGTGTTAAAAAAAAACCATTTTTTGTGATCTTGGCACTGGACAACTTTTGCACAGAGAATGAGACTGAAACAGGACAGTTTTACAGGTGGAAAAAGTGGAATGTGTGTTGCAATGCATCTTTGCAATGGTGTCTTCAGCTGGATGGCAGACGTCTTCCCGAATTCCTGTTCTGCTCAGTTTGTAAATTTCAGCTGGCCCATGGTCCTACATGACCACTCCAGCTGTTAGCTGTCTTAACTACACATATAAACTCTTCTAACTGTCTTCCATATGTACAAAAGGCTGGCCTACATGACTATTTCAGCATCTGCTGCAACAGTCTCTTGTGACCATTTACAGATTCCTTATCTATGTACAATTTGGTTAGTTCTACAGCAGGAAACACCCAAGAGAATCTCTGGAAGGGTCAGATTCTCCACTTGGGAATTCAATCAACTTATTTGAGTAGATGAAATTAGTACTGTCAGAGCAGGGGTTGCCTGGAGAAATATTCTTGAAAACCTTCTTGAAACCACTTTGAAATCTGCTGCAAAAATTACTCAAATACTTTGTTGTGAAGGATGTAGGATCTCAATCACATTCATATGAATACGAATACTCATATTCACTGTTTTGTTTCTGCACAAGAATGGCTGGGGACCTTTCTCACTCCTCAAGAAATTAAAGATCCAAGTTAACTGGATATGTAAGAGGTACTGCTCTGATACCAGGTTACGCAGCAATTATAACAGAAACTTGAGGTTTGTACCTTTAAAACGTGTATACTGTTTGCTGTATTTGCAAATACCTCATAAAATAGACTTGAAATGAAATCAGTATTTTAAGTTGGCTTATAAACTAGACTATAACTACTTTTCTAGCAGAATTAGAAAAAAGAATGATCAGAATTAGTTCTCCATTCCACCTCCTAGATGCATTTAGCTTCCGTTTGTAGCAAATTCCCAAAGCTCTGCAATCCACTCTTCTTATGCCTATAGAGAGGATATACATGGTCTGTCTGCCTAAAAACAGAGGAAGACTTTGCAGAAGACAATGGACATGAAATGAGTTTTAGCTCATACCTTAATTCCAGCAGACTTGGTACATGCACATGTTTCTAACAGGGACATAGTCACGCCTCTGCAGGTCTTTTACATCCCGTTCTTTAACCTAACAGTACTGCATACTGCATACTGACAAAAAAAATTGAGCCATTTAAGTTGCAGTGGTAGTCAGTTAAGTAAATAACTACGTAACACATGAAACAAGCATGTTAAAATGAGGAACTCTTCTGTCTGAGCTGAGAAGTTCTTTTCTGTTCTGATTTTTTCTGGAAGTAGCTTGTGATCCTAAGGCCAAATGCATTGCCTCTCTCACAGGGATATTTCTGGTCTCACCCCACAGAAAAGGTAGATTGAATCTGGCTATTGAGAAACATCTTTCACATAAGATATCACTAAGCTGCGTATGGTCATTGTTTGGAGAAGTGGGAATTAATACCACAAAGCAATACCAGGAACTATTCAACAGCTGAACATTCACATAAGTATCAATTAAAGAAAAAGAAATGGGAGTCTTTAGAAGACTGATAAATTAAGCCAGTTGCAAACTTTCCTGGACTAGCACTCATTAATAACACCCTTCCTGCTAATGGCTAGTTCTTATTATCAGTCATTATCACTATGTATTCAAAGTAGTTGGTCCTTAACAATCACAGCTGACACTAGCTGCCAAAATGCAATACCAAGGACCTGTTGCCACCTAATTATCACTGATGGCTACAGTCCTGGATATTTTAGTCTCCACAGTGAGGGTAAAATGGATATGGAGTAGATCCTATCCATCAAATTTGCAATCTTTTATAAGGCTAGCTCTTTCCCAGCCCTCAGCCTCCACCCCAGGCTACATGCTGCCTGATTCTGGGAGAAATATTGCTTTTCCAGGCTGTGGCAGGCGCCTTATCCTTCTGCTCATCTGATTCTTTCCTTGCTCACCTGCTGCTGCTTTCACAAAGCAAAGGAAGTCTTTTCCCAGTTCTCTAAGGTTGAATTTCTTCAGTGAGCAGTAACTGCCCACCAGTTGTTGTTATTAGCTCTGGGGGTGCTGTTCTCAACCAGTGTTCATATTTTCAAGGTCTTTGCTATTAACCCGCACTTACAATGCACTTCATAAGGAGATACCCAGCATCAAGTTGAGCTCACCTCACAGTTTCTTGTAACAAGTTGATAACAAGCCTAACAGGCCAAGACTGGAACTTCACACTGTTTGCATAAGGCATAATAAGCATTAGGCCCTTTACTAGCAATGACAGTACTATTTTTACTGGACTGGGTAAAAAAAAATGTTTGTGTGCTTATGCTGTATTAGTGTGTTCCTGTTTGAGCTCAGAACAAGATACTATTAAAGTCTGCTTTGTGTGCTTCTAAATTTACAGGTGCAATATGCCTCTGATTTAGCTACAGCTGTTTTATTGACTGCTATACTGTAGCATCAGTCTAAACATCAGTCAGTTTTGTTAAATTTATAGATACCATCATTTAGGAAAAAGAGAAGCTTCTCAGGCTGTGTTTACCAGCAGGGCATCCCTTGGTTATATTGGTGGCATATTCTCAGTATTGACTAGGTCATCTTCAGAAATAAAGCCAATCTAATTTCATACATCTCTAGTGTCCTGGGTTCAGCAGTAGCAGTAATTTTTCTGCTTCTTGGTAGCTGGTGCAGTGCTGTGTTTTTGATTTTGGGCCTGGGAACAGCGCTGAGAACACCAGTGTTTTCGGTTTCTACTTGGTAATGTTTTGATCTGATCAAGGACTTTCTGAGCCTCATGCTCTGTCAGGGAGGAGGGGAAGCCGGGAGGAAGCAGAGACAGGACACCTGACCCAAACTGACCAAAGAGGTTATTCCATGCCATAGCACATCATGCCCAGGATGGAAAGCAGAGAGCAGAGACCCGGAAGGGTGGGGGGTGCCCTGCGTGGTCGGGCTGGGCTTTAGGTGGTGAGCAATTGTATTCTTTCCTTGTATTTGCCTTGTCATTATTATTATTTGTGGTAGCAGTAGTGGTCTTGTGTTATACCTTAGTTACTAAACTGTTCTTATCTCAACCTGTGGGAGTTGCATTCTTTTGATTCTCCTCCCCATCCATCCGGGAGTGGGGGGTAAGAAAGAGAGGGGAGTGAGTGAGAGAGCGAAACTGCGTGGCTGACTGGACTTAAACCACGACATCTAGAAAATCCTGTAAAAGTCAAATCTCATTCAAAACCCCAGGTTTGGATTTTTCTCTAGGTCCTGTTATACCTTTATCAAGCAGCTATAATTGCCTTCTGCTTCTCCTGTTACTCACTATTAAGAAGACAAGCTTCCACAGGCATCCTTGTTCCCATTAGTTGGCTTCAAGGTACATTCTTCACTCCTCTGTTGTGTTTCAGTGCCATACCCAAAGTCCATACTATACATACCCTTTTGTGACTGAGATTGTCAGCAGCTATTGAAGAAGAGAGTAATGAGCTGCTACTCTTGGTTTTTGAGCTACATATACCTCGTGATAGTTATGTCACATTTCAAGTATTCACTGGTTGTATCCAAGCGTTTTCTCAGCCTCATATATTTAAAACTCTGTGGAATGGCTTAGCAGTGTGCAGCTGCTTAGGACAAATTCCAAAAACATCTCTTTAGGTTTCTAAAAATAGGCATTTAAATTTACCTAATTACAAAGCATTAGAAACCCCACAGTATCACAGCTATGTAACCCTGAAGGCAACAGAAATTCCCTATGCAGGTTGATTTAAATTCCCTCATCAGATCACCCAGGCAGAAAGGATGTGGAGGAGCCCAGGCTATTGAACTGTTTCCTCTTGCTTTTCTCCAGACTCTCTTTCTCTCATTTGATTTCTAATTTCACAGAAAACAATGACCTGGCTTTCATGCTCAAGCTTGAGAGCATTTTTACACACAGACTCTTTGATTGCCTACTCACCTGCATCCTGTGTGTTGCCTCATCACTGAATTACTGTACAAAATATGTGGTTTTTTTCTTAGTTTTACACAAAGGACACAGGGGTTCATCTAGTTAAGAATTTTTCTTCAGAAGATGACCTTCCACATGCTGGCTTCCCAATAGACACAAGTTTTTAAGTCCAGGCTCAGGCTCTGGAGTAGAGTTTCTCTGAAATTCAGTCACACCTTGCTCTTAGTAGTCTTGGCTCCCCAAGGAAGCTCACGTATCAAAAGGGACAATTAATCTCTTAGAAGTATCTAATTTTTTCCATCCTCTGTGCTGGGAACTTAGCCACCTTATTTCATCATTTTGCCTGGACAAACTGGGTGGCTGACAATACAGTACTAAATTTAGAAGTTGGGAGTACTTATTTTTTTGAGTTATACCATTAAACAGGATACATGGTCTGAGTAAAGGCAAGAACAGCTGCAGAAGGACCATGCTGCAAGCAGTCTTCTCATTAATCAAAGAATGGTATATTACATGTTTTCTTTTGCTGATCAATGCATAGTCCATCATTACTGCCCCATAATGAGTGCTAATAGGGGTATCTTATTCACTATTTTATCTCCACTCTCCATTAAATAACACAATTTGGAAAACAATTAGTCTGATTTAACTTAATCTCATGTATATAAAAATAATCTTGATTTAATGTGGCAGTCCAGGAGACATGTTAGAAGTTTAAGAGGAAGAATCATAGAATCATAGAATAGTTAGGGTTGGAAAGGACCTTAAGAACATCTAGTTTCAACCCCACTGCCAGGGGCAGGGACACCTCCCACTAAACCATGCCACCCAAGGCTCTGCCCACCCTGGCCTTGAGCACCGCCAGGGATGGAGCATTCACAACTTCCCTGCGTAACCCATTCCAGTGCCTCACCACCCTTACAGTAAGAATTTCTTCCTCATATCCAGTCTAAACTTCCCCTGTTTAAGTTTGAACCCATTACCCCTTGTCCTCTCACTACAGTCCCTAATGAAGAGTCCATCCCCAGCATCCCTATAGGCCCCCTTGAGATACTGGAAGGCTGCTATGAGGTCTCCGCACAGGCTTCTCTTCTCCAGGCTGAACAGACCCAACTTTCTCATCCTATCTTCATACGGGTGGTGCTCCAGTCCTGTGATCATCCTCGTGGCCCTCCTTTGGACTTGTTCCAGCAGTTCCATGTCCTTTTTATGTTGAGGACACCAGAACTGCACACAATACTCCAAGTGAGGTCTCACAAGAGCAGAGTAGAGGGGCAGGATCACCTCCCTCGACCGAGCGAAAAGGTCACGCTCCTTTTGATGGTAATGGTCAGCAAAAAGAATCATTCCACACATGTATTTCACTGACATTAAGCCTATTTTCTTTGTAATCAGATTTGTATAAGAATCCTTTTGTCCTGGTTTTGTTATGGCACATCTAAATCAGGCAGTCTTTTTAGTATTCACAGAGATCTAGTGTCAATGTTTAGTTCATGCCGGATAAAAGTGTATGGATTTCAGTTAGCTTCTCAGATGCCAATCTAATTAAACAGTTACAGTAGAAAATGAAAGTGACATATGTAACAGAGCACAGAGGTGTTTGTGTAGTTTACATAGCAGTTTTCAGGTGTAAAACAACAATGATTAAAGAACTACATTGTGTACTTACTCATTATAAAACAACTGGGCTCAGTTTTATGCAAAGACAGACTTTCAGTTTAAATTACTCTTGTGGGAGTTAAGTATCACTCAATAGTGAGTGTACAGGAAAAAGCCTGCTAAAACAATCCAGCTGCAAATTAAACAATCCAATTATCCTTTACAATAGCTGGGGCAAGACCAAGTGCTAATTGGCACTAAATGAGAAGGTGACTTTTTTTCACTGGTTTTGTTGGTCATATTCCATTACTCTTGCACTTTGTCCTTATTCAGAAAGACTGAGGTTGATTGCTAGCAAGTGGTTAAGAGTTTAGGCAAAAACAAGAATATCTATAGTCTCAAACTTAAGTCACAAACTGCCTGGCATGTCAAGTGGTTTAGTATGATCTAGCCATTACTGGATGTAAAAGAAGCAGAGACAGGAAACCAGAAGAGACTAATAAGTGCTCTTTAGGAAGGAGTAGACTGGTTCTAGTTCACTACCATCTGGGTCTCCCCCTTCTTTTAGACTCACAAAATATTTTGCATATCCAGCAAAATCCAGTCCTGTTAAGAAGGAGGCTACCCTTCTGCAACTTTCAAACTCCCTCTTTCCTTTTGCCTTCACTGAAGTATGTGTTTTGTGTGTCTCCATCCTACCTGTCTCCAGCACAACATCTTGTTCTCCAGGAATACACTGGGTTCACTTCCACTTTCTAATCAAAAGCAGCTGTTTAAGACATCTGTTCTTCTCTCCAAACTATGCAGCAATTCATTGCTAGTTATTTTGTTCTTCTCCTTTATGGCTAACCATGGGACTTTATCCTTACTTTTGTTTTCTGGATTATTTAAAATGCTGAATGTCATGGTGCCCAGTTGTCTCAGAAAATTTGTCTCTTATACTCTGCAGTCTTCAAACAAAACCAAATGATCTACATGCAAAACTGACCTAGAACTCCCTGTAAGCCTTTCAAATCCACAGGCACGTTTTCTACTGCAGCTTGTCCCTGTAGAAACAATTTTACATTTATACCTGTTGCATCTTTCCTTTTAGAAAAAATGTTCCCATGCTGATTCCTGTAATATTTGAATTGGACTACACACAGAGCCAACAAATCTGGGCTCTGAAGCCTTGCACTCTGAGTTTCAGCATGTCATACTTTACTTACAGCTGGCATTTGCTAAGGTTAGTGTTTATCGGCTGGGTGCCTTAGGCTAAGGTACTTGTTTCATTGTACTTTATGGTAATGACTTGTAATACAGTAGAATCATTGCTCATAAATCTGGTCTGGCTTGCTTTTGCAGTGTGATCACCACCTCTATACTTTGGGAAGTATATAATAGAAGTGTTTAGTAATTATACATAATTTTCCCCTCCTCAGGTGGTCAGAGCCCATGAAGGAGACACTCCCTTACTTTCTCAGCCCCCCCACCAGATTGTTTACAGCATCATTTGAGACTTCGGAAGGTTATGAATGGCCTTTAGGTACCCTTGAGACCTACCTGTTGATTGTGATGGGGATCACCATGTTGGCACGCATACAGAGCTTGTTTTACCCACGACCATTTTGTCTGATCTCGAAAGTTAAGCAGAGTTGGGTTTGGGTCTTGTCTAGGGTTAGATGATGATATAGGAGGACCAAGAGATTTTCCCCAAGGCTGGACAGTCAGGAGTAGCAGGGTGTGTGGGACAATATAGACAAGTATCTAGTCCACTGGGCCCCTCCAGTGCTTTGGAAGTGTCAGAGATGGAAGGCAGCTGTATGGAGTCCCCAACAACAAGCTGCAGAAACTGTGGAAGGGGAGGGTAAATTATTTTGAGCCTGGTGTGCCCATGACACCTCAGGCCATCAGGGCAGAGATGCAACATACAGATGGACTCCAGATCAAGGGGTGAACTTAGCAATAGACACTATAGCCTAGGTTATTCACGAGTGTGAACACTGCACACAGTCTCTCCTGCTCTGAAAGACTGTTCCAAGAGATGAAGCCCAACATCATGGACTGGATGGGCTCAGCAGCTTTATAGGGATAGGTCCATGCACTAAGGAATGATCTCTCTCTCTCTGTGTGCATGTATATATATTCATATATATGAGGTAAGAGTGATGGTATATTGAAAATGTGGGATCTGAGCATGACGTGAATGGTACAGAATAAGGGGTGAATACTGTTCTGGGTTCAGCAGTAGCAGGCATTTTTCTCCTTCTTAGTAGCTGGTGCAGTGCTGTGTTTTTGACTCTCAGCCAGGGAGCAGCGCTGATAACACTGATGTTTTTAGTTGCTGCTCAGTAATGTTTAGTCTAAACAAGGACTTTCTGAGTTTCATGCTCTGCCAGGAAGGAGGGGAAGTTGGAGGAAAGCAGAGACAGGACACCTGACCCAAACTAACCAAAGGAGTATTCCATACCACAGCATGTCATGCCCAGTATATAAACTGGGGGCTGTTACCTGGCAGGGCTAGATCACTGCTGGGTTTGGTTGGGTATCGGTCGGTGAGTGGTGAGCGGTTGTATTCTCTTCCCTTGTTTCTTCCCTTATTATTATTATTGGTGGTAGCAGTAGTGGTTTGTGTTAAAGCTTAGTTACTGGACTGTTCTTATCACAACCCTTGGGAGTTACATTTTTTCGATTCTTCTCCCCATCCCTCCAGCACTGGGGGGAAGAAGGGAGGGAGTGAGAGAGCAGCTGTGTGGTTCTGCGTTACGGCTGAGCTTAAACCACAACAACTACATTAAATACAGAAAAATTAAGAAAGAATATTCCACACTGTCATGGATTCAGCAGCAGCTGTAGCCATTTTTCTCCTCCTTGGTAGCTGGTGCAGTGCTGTGTTTTTGATTCTGGGCCTGGGAACAGCGCTGAGAGCACCAGTGTTTTCAGTTACTGCTTAGTGATGTTTTGGTCTGACCAAGGACTTTTTGGGTCTCATGCTCTGCCAGGGAGGAGGGGAAGCCAGGAGGAAGCAGAGACAGGACACCTGACCCAAACTGACCAAAGAGGTTAGTCCATGCCACAGCACGTCATGCCCAGGATGGAAAGCAGAGAGCAGAGACCTGGAAGGGTGGGGGTGCACTGCATGGTCAGGCTTGGTATTAGGTGGTGAGAACTGTATTCTTTCCTTGTATTTCTCTTGTCATTATTATTCTTGGTGGTAGCAGTAGTGATTTGTGTTATACTTTAGTTACTAAACTGTTCTTATCTCAACCGGTGGGAGTTGCATTCTTTTGAATGCGTGGCTGACTGGACTTAAACCTCGACAGTTCTTTTTGGCGCCCAACGTGGGGCACGAAGGGTTGAGATAACGACAGGATTAATAGCCACTTGTCACAATGCTGATTTATTGGCTCTTAGAGTTGTTGCTCTTGATTCTCCTGATTTCATGGTTTCAGCCTGTTGTACCTTACTTGCAGCTGGTATTTGTTATCTTAGCATGTTTCAGATATGGGTTTTGGGTTAAGGTTCTTGTTTCATTGTACATTATTGGAATGTCTTGTAATATGGCGGGCTCTGGAAACGGGGGGGGGCGGACGTGGACTTGTACCTGGCAGTTCAGCTGCTCTTCACCGTCCTGGCCCTCGTCCTCACCTTCATCTTTGCAAGGCTGTGGGGAGCCGAGGGGGGGGGAGGGGGGGGGGGCGGGAACTGCCGGCGGCCGAAACTGCCCGGGCGAGTGGACCCCGGGACCAGGCGGCCACGAAGGAGGTGGCAGAGGACATGAGCACCCCTGCAGAGCCCAACCCGGCAGCTGCTGAGCAGCGGGAGGAGACGACGGAGCCGAGCCCTGCAGCCAAGCCCAGCCCTGCGGCAGCCAAGAGCATTCCCCAGCAGCCGCCCGCAGAGCCCCGTGAGCCCGAGCCCCAGGGGGATGCAGGAGACCCCGCAGCACTTCCCAGCAAGGCAGAGGAGGAAGATCTGAACTCAGACAAAGAGCAGCTGGTGGTGAGAGAGCCGGCAAGCACAGCAGCTACACCAGCCCCAGTGACAAGTACAGCAGCCTCATTTGAGAGCTCTGAAGGTTTTGAGTGGCCTTTGGGTACCCTTGAGACCTGCCTGCTGATTGTGATGGGGATCAGCATGGTGGCATGCATACACAGTGTGTTTTACCCACAACCATTTTGTCTGGTACCAAGAGTTAAGCAGAGTGGGGTGTGGGCCTTGTCTGGGGTTAGACTACAATGTAGGATGACCAAGAGATTTTCCCCAAGGCTGAACAGTCATGAGTGACAGGGTGTGTGGGACAGTATGGGAGAGTATCTTGTCCACTGGGCCCCTTCAGTGCTTTGGAAGCATCGGAGATGGAAGGCAGCTGTATGGAGTCCCCAGCGACAAGTTGCAGAATCTTCTGGAGGGGAGGGTGAATTATTTTGAGCCTGGTGTGCCCATGACACCTCAGGCCATCAAGGCAGAGATGCAGCATACAGATGGACTCATGATCGAGGGGTGGGCTTAGCAATGGACACTATAGCCTAGGTTATTCACAGGTGTGAACACTGCACACAGCCTCTCCTGCTCTGAAGGATTGTTACAGGAGGTGGAGCTTCATGTCACGGACCAAATGGACTCAGCAGCTTTGTAGGGATTGGTCCATACACTAAGGGATGATCTCTCTCCTTCTGTGTGTGTGTGTGGATGTATATATATACATGTGATGGTATATTGAAAATGTGGGATCTGAGCATGACGTGAATGGTATGGAATAAGGGGTGGATAATGTCATGGGTTAAGCAGTAGCAGTCATTTTTCTCCTTCTTGGTAGCTGGTGCAGCACTGTGTTTTTGATTCTGGGCCTGGGAACAGCGCTGATAACACTGATGTTTCGGTTACTGCTTAGTGATGTTTTGGTCACTGCTTAGTGATGTTTTTGTCTGGCCAAGGACTTTCTGAGTTTCATGCTCTGCCAGGGAGGAGGGGAGGCCAGGAGGAAGCAGAGACAGGACACCTGACCCAAAATAACCAAAGAGGTTATTCCATACCACAGCACATCATGCCCAGGAGGGAGAGCAGAGAGCAGAGACCCGGAAGGGTGGGGGCGCACTGTGTGGTCGGGCTTGGTATTAGGTGGTGAGAATTGTATTCTTTCCTTGTATTTGCGTTGTCATTATTATTATTGGTGGTAGCAGTAGTGATTTGTGTTATACTTTAGTTACTAAACTGTTCTTATCTCAACGTGTGGGAGTTGCATTCTTTTTGATTCTCCTTCCCATCCCTTTGGGGAGTAGGGGTAGGAAAGAGGGGAGTGAGCGAGAGAACGGGCTGCGTGGCTGACTGGACTTAAACCACGACACACGTATTCTAATTTGCTAATGACTTTTTGCAGGGGTTATCTAGCATAGCTTGGGCTGATAAACGTAAGCACCCCTTCTTTTAGTAGAAAATACAGATTTAATTTATTTTTGTTTCTCTGTATATCAACCTAAATTTAGTCCAGTCTTGGTTCTCTTGGAGCACTCCTCCCAGATGTTCTAGAAGCTTTTTTTCCTAGTGTGAATATAAAGGTGAATATGCAGTTGTTTACACTTCATATCTATTCAAAGAATATTAATTAATCAATGGGACAATATTGAAGTGCCTTTTATTCTAAATGAGAGGACAGTAAATAAATAGTGCTCTTTCCTAACTCTCCAAGTGTTAAAGGCTAAAGTACTTTGACACTTGATAGATAGGAGTCTACGAGTAGTCTATATCTAAATTCAGAGTTTAGGACCTCCAATCTGCTCAACTACTTGTCTATAAAACTTGAATATTCTATTTAAAAGTCTCTTCATCATCATAGTACATTTATAAGTATTCTATACTTATAGGTTTTTTGAAAAACAATTCTCTCATACTTTAGTGCTCCATACCCCTCCAGGTTTTCATAATTACCATTTAAGTTTGTTTTCTTGAGGTGGCATGGCAACACGTCAGTCAGAAAATGCTTCAGAATAATTTCTGAACGTACAGGAATCTTTCCTATGACTTCTGAGTTCTGACTTTCTACTTCCTGATCCTCAAAATGATATTATACCTGTTTCAGGTACAGGTTCCTAACCTTGGACTAGATCTCTTTCATGACTTCTACTACACTTTACGGCCTTCTGGAGCTCTCATTCCCTGGGTACAGACAAACAGAAGAAGCAAAGAAACAACTTTCTCCTTCCAGTCTCTAACATATTAGTGAAACAAATGCCATTTAATACAGATGAGCATCAAACAATTCTTGCATGTTAGCTTGGTTTTCATTTGCAGTTGTCTTCTTTCTTCTGATTTTCATAGGTCTTGTCTATAAAAAATAATCAGAAGCATTTCTCTCATTTCAACCAGATGAGCTCTCATTTTCAGATGTTAGTTATATGTCTATTCTACTTACCTGGCCTTAGCCTCCAATATTTTCCTTAATCTTTTATTTATTTTTTTAAATGATACTAAATGGAGTTGACACTTGCTGGCCAAAGACAAGTACAATTAATGAAAAGTTTGATTGCTTACACCTATTCTTATATATAAAAGGCAGAAATAACTTCTGCTTGTGTAAGTCGATCTTGTGTGAAAACAATGTTCAGTGATTTTAATTTATTTACTTTTCTATATATGTTTCTGCTTGAAGAAAAATTAGATGATCTTCATGTGTTTTTGAGAGAGAACAGGAGGCTCAGAATGGAGCGGGTGGTGGTGTAGGTTCCTAACATGACTATACTATGAAGGTTTTCAACTGATTACTTTGAGCATTCTTTGGTGCTCTAGCCCAGTTAAGATTACCTCAACATATTGGTGATTTATGTCTCTCATAGGGTACTCTTCCAAGTACGAAATAACATAGGATATGGAAAGTAAATAATAGGAAGGACTTCCAAGCTCACTTTTAGACATATTTGCTACAGATGATACTCTATTTTCATACTCTAGTAACTGCTCAGTCTGAAACTGCAGAGAAAAGAACAGTGGAATAAATTTTGCTTACTGGGGCTGCTTTTTGATATGCAAAATTATTTCCAAAAACCTACCAGTACAGGTATGTGCTGAGTGATGAAATGTTATGTTTGAATCAGGTTCCTTTTTCCCCTATGTATTACAAGCAAAGAAGTGTATGTCCTCCTGCAGGGATTGTTTCTGTATGCACTTTTGTATGTTACCATTGTGATGGTTCTACATTAAATCATTCTACTTGTAGAATAGATACCTGTTTTATAGTCCATTTTTTTATAGTATTTATTCATAGCATGAATATTTGGATTTTCATCACTTTGAGCTCTCATAGTTTGAAGGGAGTACTCTTCACTTTAAAACCCTTCTTGTAGTATCTGATTCCACAGAAATTATTCTTCTCATTTTTTTGCTTTTAAAGATTTTTATTTATGTTTTTACACCTGTATCCTACCCTTTCCCAGTTGTTCCAATACTCCCTCAAAAAATCCTTGTTTAATTTGTTTTGAGCTTTATTTCAGTCACCATAAAAAGACAATTTCTCTGCTAAAATATTGAAAATAATGTCCTAAAACACAGGTCCTATGGGAGATATGTAAATGACAATCATCTGCTTAAAATATCACAGATTTCTTATGCTAAGTGTTTCACTATTGAATAATGTACTCCAGTCTTTGAGCATGCAACTCAATTTGTTATTTCTTTCTTGTTTCAAGTCATTCACAGGAATCCACTGACTACATTCTGTTTCTGCTAATTTGCCATTCGGTTATCAGAGAGAAACATCATTATTCCATTTGTGCAAACCAGTTTCTTCTTGGATTATGCAATGTAACCTTTGCTTTTTTAATAAAAATATCATTCTCTACATACAGCAAGATCCAATAAATCATAAAATAAAAAATAGATCCTCCAGTATACTCTGGTTGTAGCAGTGCTACTGAATATTCAAGGAAATATTCAGAGGCTCAGTTCCGATTTAAAAGATGACTTCTTGTGAAAAAGTGAATACTGGCATTATACAGATGGGTTGCTACAAAGCAAATCTTATTAAGTATATGCCTCTAATCTCTGTTTTTCTGATGGTGCTCACAACATAATTTAAGAATTGGTGATGATGTCTGGTAACTAGCAGCCACCTTCTCTTCCTTCCTCTTCTCCTTTGTTTTCTGACTTACCCCAAGGCTGTACAATTACTGATCTACTTTCCCAGCACCAATTTTTATCTATTTATTTCGTGATTAACAGCTTTTTGGCCTTTACAAGACTGTACATGTCACAGTTTTACATAGTCCTTGTTACTACTTTTCTCCCTGCAAATTTCTTAGATTGAAATGGGTGCTTATGTAATTTAGGCTAAGGCAGTAACAAAAGGGAAGGGAAGATGATGAAGAGATATCATAATAAAGACAATTGTGAGCAACCTAGAGTCAGACTTAATAAATCTTAAATATCGCAATAGATACAAAAGAACTTGGGCACAATTCAACTTTCATTTGTGTTTTTTCTTAATCATCCTTATATTGGATATTTAATTTTTCATAACACAAAAACCTGAAGAGAACTTAATTAAATGCACATACATTTTTATACATACTTATCTGCATGTGTGTGCATGTGTGTAACTACCTTACTACTAACAAAATCCGTGCGCTTAGAAATATTTGTCTGTTTCTCTGTCAAATTTAATTCCTCTAGTCTTGAGTGAGGCATCATCCAACATTTTCATCAGTGATCTGGTTGAGTAAGTACAGGGTGTTCTTATTAACTGTTCCAAAAAGCTTAAGCCAACAGGGGTAGTCTAAAAGCTGCTGGATTGAAATTAAATTCAAAATAATTTTGAATTTGAAGAAACAATTGGATGAAATTCAACACATTTAAGTGCCAAGTGATTAACCATCTGCATAAACATGTTTCAAAGGCATCTGGGTAGGTAATAGTGCTGTATAAAAGGATGCAAGGGTTGTAGTGACCCATGATCAGAACATGAGTCAAAATGTTACCAAAAAAAATCCCTAAAACAACCAAAACAAGACAAAACAACAACAAAAACCCAGAGATTATCATGACATATCTAAAAAGGAGCATTGCCTGTAAGATACATAGATTCGTAGAATCACAGAATAGTTAGGATAGGAAAGGACCTTAAGATCATCTAGTTCCAACCCCTCTGCCAGGGGCACGGACACCTCACACTAAACCATGCCACCCAAGGCTATGTCTAACCTGGCCTTGAACACTGCCAGCGATGGAGCATTCACAATTTCCCTGGCCAACCCATTCTAGTGCCTCACCACCCTCACAGTAAAGAATTTCTTCCTCATATCCAGTCTAAACTTCCCCTGTTTAAGTTTGAATCCGTTACCCCTTGTCCTCTCACTACAGTCCCTCATGAAGAGTCCCTCCCCAGCATCCCTATAGGCCCCCTTCAGATATTGGAAGGCTGCTATGAGGTCTCAACACAGCCTTCTCTTCTCCAGGCTGAACGGCCCCAAATTTCTCATCCTATCTTCATACGGGAGGTGCTCCAGTCCCCTGATCATCTTCATGGCCCTCCTTTGGACTTGTTCCAGCAGTTCCATGTCCTTTTTATGTTGAGGACACCAGAACTGGACGCAATATTCCAAGTGAGGTCTCACAAGAGCAGAGTAGAGGGGCAGGATCACCTCCTTTAACCTGCTGGTCACGCTCCATTTGATGCAGCCCAGGATACGGTTGGCTTTCTGGGCTGCAAGCGCACACTGTCGGCTCATGTTCATTTTCTCATCGACCAACACCCCCAAGTCCTTCTCTGCAGGACTGCTCTCAATCTCTTCTCTGCCCAACCTGCAGCTGTGCCTGGGATTGCTCCGACCCAGCTGTAGGATCTTGCACTTTTCATAGCTAAACTTCCTCAGGTTGGCATCAGCCCACCTCACAAGCATGTCAAGGTCCCTCTGGATGGCATTCCTTCCCTCCAGTGTATCAACCGAACCACACAGCTTGGTGGCATTGGCAAACATGCTGAGGGTGCACTCAATCCTACTGTCCATGTCACCGACAAAGATGTTGAACAAGACCGCTCCCAACACCGATCCCTGAGGGACACCACTCGTCAGTGGTCTCCAGCTGGACATTGAGCCATTGAGCACAACTCTTTGCGTGCGGCCAGCCAGCCAGTTCTTTATCCACCCAGTGGTCCACTTACCAGATTTATATCTCTCCAACTTAGAGACAAGGATGTCATCTGTGTCGAATGCTTTGCACAAGTCCAGGTAGATGACATCAACTGCTCTGACCTTGTCCATCAGTTCCGTAGCTCCATCATCGAAGGCCACCAGATTGGTCTGGCAGGATCTCCCCTTAGTGAAGCCATGCTGGCTGTCACCAACCACCTTGTTGATTTTCATGTGCCTCAGCATGCCTTCCAGGAGAATCCACTCCAAGATTTTGCTAGGCACAGAGGTGAGGCTGACTGGTCTGTAGTTCCCCGGCTCATCCATTTTCCCCTTCTTGAAATTGGGGGTTATATTTCCCTTTTTCCAGTCATTGGGAACTTCACCTGACAGCCATGGTTTTTCAAATATGATGGACAGTGGTTAAGTAACTTCATTTACGGTTCCTTCAGGACCCACGGATGGATTTCATCAGGTGTTTTTTTTTTTTTTTTTTTTAAAAAAAGACCACTGATCATTCGCTTTACTGGGTAAAACTGCCCCATGGCCGAGTGCCAGATATCCTGAGGGAAACTTCTGAGGGAACCAGCTACTAGGTGGTTCAATTAGTCTTTCTCTCCTAGACCTGGGTCAGATGACTGATTTGCATGTCAGGACTGCTACAGGCCTCCACCAGACTTTCTTCTGGCATCACCCTGCCCAGGCATAGCTCACCATCTTTTAGGTGCTAGCACGGATGCTCTCTTTTCACCTCCCTGGGTGGGCAGCATGGGTAAGATAGGCCATTGGTGAGCCTGGGGCTTCTCGCTCACCACGCCCTGGGATCCCATCTCAGCTGGCACAAGCCGGCCCTCACCTTCATTACACTGCAGGCTTTCTGGACTGCCCCTGACTCGCGCACGTGCTAGACTCTTTGGTCCGTCTTTCATGTACTACACTACATGTAGTAATTTTTCCCTTTATTTGTTATTGGTAGACCTCAAAGCTTAAACACTGGGTCCAGAGAGCATAGGGGAGAGCAATGAGAATGATCAGAGGTTTCAAAAACATGACCTAAGAGAGAATATTGAAAAAAATTAAATTGTTTAGCTTGAGGAAGCATGGGTGGCTTGAGATAGCCTTCTAAAACATAAAAGGCTGCTGTTGGAAGGAAAGGAATGTTCTGTTTATAACCACAGTGGCTAAAATAAATAAAAATGGGTTTCAGTTTATTCAGTAAATTTGGGAAGAAAGTCTTTCACAATAATATTACTGAAGTATCTTATGAGACTTTGGCGTTCCATCAAATTCTTTTTTTTTTTTATTGTTATCCCTTAGAAATAAGTGAGGAAAAGTTGCTGCTGTCTAGGTTATTAAAATGATTAGATGACCTTCCTTTCTTGTGAAGAACTTCCTTCCATCACTATGAATGCATGATTAAAGGATGATTATTTTTTTTTTTACACATTTGTTGTTTCAGTGAAAACAACAGATATAACATGCAGAGATGGATTTGGGGAAGGCTGAGGTTCTTAATGACTTCTTTGCCGCTGTCTTCACCGGAAAATGCTCTGACCGCACCACTCAAGTATTGCAAGGCAGATGCAGGGACTGTGAGGATGAAGACCCTAGGCCCACTGTCGGAGAGGATCTCGTTCCGAGACCATCTTAAGAACCTGAATATATACAAGTCCATGGAACCTGATGAAATCCATCCGTGGGTCCTGAAGGAGCTGGCAAATGAAGTTGCTAAGCCACTGTCCATCATATTTGAAAAATCATGGCTGTCAGGTGAAGTTCCCAATGACTGGAAAAAGGGAAATATAACACCCAATTTCAAGAAGGGGAAAATGGATGAGCCGGGGAACTACAGACCAGTCAGCCTCACCTCTGTGCCTAGCAAAATCTTGGAGTGGATTCTCCTGGAAGGCATGCTGAGGCACATGAAAATCAACAAGGTGGTTGGTGACAGCCAGCATGGCTTCACTAAGGGGAGATCCTGCCAGACCAATCTGGTGGCCTTCTATGATGGAGCTACGGAACTGATGGACAGGGGTAGAGCAGTTGATGTCATCTACCTGGACTTGTGCAAAGCATTCGACACAGATGACATCCTTGTCTCTAAGTTGGAGAGATATAAATCTGGTAAGTGGACCACTGGGTGGATAAAGAACTGGCTGGCTGGCCGCACGCAAAGAGTTGTGCTCAATGGCTCAATGTCCAGCTGGAGACCACTGACGAGTGGTGTCCCTCAGGGATCGGTGTTGGGAGCGGTCTTGTTCAACATCTTTGTCGGTGACATGGACAGTGGGATTGAGTGCACCCTCAGCACGTTTGCCAATGCCACCAAGCTGTGTGGTTCGGTTGATACACTGGAGGGAAGGAATGCCATCCAGAGGGACCTTGACATGCTTGTGAGGTGGGCTGATGCCAACCTGATGAAGTTTAGCTATGAAAAGTGCAAGATCCTACAGCTGGGTCGGAGCAATCCCAGGCACAGCTGCAGGTTGGGCAGAGAAGAGATTGAGAGCAGTCCTGCAGAGAAGGACTTGGGGGTGTTGGTCGATGAGAAAATGAACATGAGCCGACAATGTGCGCTTGCAGCCCAGAAAGCCAACCGTATCCTGGGCTGCATCAAATGGAGCGTGACCAGCAGGTTAAAGGAGGTGATCCTGCCCCTCTACTCTGCTCTTGTGAGACCTCACTTGGAATATTGCGTCCAGTTCTGGTGTCCTCAACATAAAAAGGACATGGAACTGCTGGAACAAGTCCAAAGGAGGGCCATGAGGATGATCAGGGGACTGGAGCACCTCCCGTATGAAGATAGGATGAGAAATTTGGGGCCGTTCAGCCTGGAGAAGAGAAGGCTGTGTGGAGACCTCATAGCAGCCTTCCAATATCTGAAGGGGGCCTATAGGGATGCTGGGGAGGGACTCTTCATGAGGGACTGTAGTGAGAGGACAAGGGGTAACGGATTCAAACTTAAACAGGGGAAGTTTAGACTGGATATGAGGAAGAAATTCTTTACTGTGAGGGTGGTGAGGCACTAGAATGGGTTGGCCAGGGAAATTGTGAATGCTCCATCACTGGCAGTGTTCAAGGCCAGGTTGGACATAGCCTTGGGTGGCATGGTTTAGTGTGAGGTGTCCGTGCCCCTGGCAGAGGGGTTGGAACTAGATGATCTTAAGGTCCTTTCTAACCCTAACTATTCTATGATTCTATTTGTTTATTAAAGTAGCAGAGTCTTTACAAAGAACTGCTGTGGGACAGGTGAATGACAATAGTATTTAAATGTTTTTGCCAGATTGATATATGTGAACTTTAGTTTGTGTCGTACCTCTTAAAACTCAAAAGATCAGGTTGCATCCACAGGCTGGATAGTTCACAATTTATATGTAGCACTAGAGAATATAAAACTCTAAATAAAACGGAATTTACAGGAAACAAGCATCAAGTTAATCCTTTTCTATCTCATGAATTCTCAATCTTTTTTGAACTTCTTTAAAAGTTCACAAGTCTTTGAGCCAGGCTTGCATGGCTCCAGTTTAGTCCCTGCTGTGTTGAGCATGTCAAAATGCATTGAACTGCTGATGCTTTAGGCTTGATAAACTGAGCTGTTTGTGGGAATTTTATGCATCTGACCAGTTTTGCATTTTTAATGAAATGCCTATGGCTTAACACAGCAGAAAACAATAAAATAAATGACGCTGATTCTCATACTGCTTACATCAGTTTGTGTCTGAATTAACTTCACAAATGTCAGTGGAATTTCTTCTGGCTTACACTAATGAAACCAACTCAGAATCAGGCATGCTTTTTAAAAGAGAATCAGACCGTGTTTATTTTTAAAAAAGTCTTCATCTCCAAATACTTTAAATACATAATTAAACACCAAGTTAATAGCACACAGCATTGTTCTTCCAAGCCCTGGCTCAATTTTCTCACTCTGATTAGCTAGCAGTTTGTAAAATTACACGTAAATGGATGCAGTGCTGATTTCACTGCTTATTTTGTTATAGACCTAATAGACCTAAGGCAGGTAGAGAACTATATGCAATGCTTGTTTACAATATTACTCATCAAGAATTTTTTTTCATCACTATTTCAATTTCCTAGCTTGATTAGCTACCAGTCTGCACTAAAACACTAAAGTTAAAAGGAAAAACTAATTCCTCTGAGTTTTTCCAATCACTTACATGCAACAGGATTTATTCGCGCTAATGAAGCTCCAGAACAGGATAGCTTCTTTCTCATAGACTTTTTCTGCCCTTCTACTTAATAATTGAAAAATGTCAATACGAGAATGTGCTTGTAGATCCATAAGGTAACTGATCTATCTGACAATACACTTAAGTCTGTGAAAAATCCACTGAAATAAGTGGAACTCTAGGAACTCTAACTGAAAAAAATATTTCAGCACTAATTATTTAATAAAAAAATATGCAGCTTCAGAAAAATATCCTCTCCCAATTCCAGCATATGAAGTTGCTCTTCCTACGAAAATTCATCTGATTTTGATGTAAATCAGACTTATTAATTCAAAGCTTTCTGGCTCATGACTCAATTTTATAGTGGTATTGACAAGTTTGGAGGTTACATTGCTTTCTTCTTTTTATTTCTCTCTCTTTCTCCCCACTCCCTCTCACACAGGGGAGAGCAAATTTGGGAATGCTAAAAGAAGAGCTCAGGAATATAATTTTTGCATATTCTAGTTGCTGTAGTTTGAAATATCCCCTGATAATAGTTAGTTCGCTTCAACACAGACTAATTTTCCTTGCCTAATGGTTCTTCCTGTTTTCTGCCTTGCCTAATGTGCAATGTCCTGCAATGCACAACATATTTTTCCTACTGTGCAATTTCATACTGGTTCAAGAGAAGGGACATAAGCCTCCCATCAACTACAGCAGAGTTCATAGCTTGAAAAGGAAAGGCTGCTGAGCCTGGAAAGGCAGAGGCTGGGGAAAACACGGAAGTCAGGTATTGGACAAATACCCTAATTACTAAGCAACCATGCTAAAGCCTTGTATTGATCCATCTTGCAACACTCAAAGTCTATTTGTGAATCCACAGGCTAAAATATGCATAAAACCAAGTCAGTTTTCTAAATGTTTCAGCTTGCCAGAACAATGCACATGTCAGATATGCAGTCCAGACATAATGAGAGAGAAAAACAAGAACATAGTCCAAAAACATGAAGGGGCTGATCTGCCCCTGAGGTTCTCTGTAAGTGAATGAATGGGGAGGCCACCATTTGCCTAGTACACCATTTGCCTGAGAGGTGTGAGACATGACTTCTAGAATCATCTTGGGCTGATGAAGTTAAAAGCCGTAACTTCCTGCAAACTGTTTCAGCTATCAGTTGTAGCTACCTTGTACTTTTCCTACTGGAGATGGAATGCTATGAATCAAAATTTTTAATAATCAGGCTCAGAGAAAAATAAGGCAGAATTTTACTTTTATGCTGGATCTGGCTGGAATGTAGTTAGGGTTTTTTTTCATAGAAGCCATTGTGTTGCCATGTTTTGGATCTGTGACCAAATTGGTGTTAACAATTTTTTGGTTGTTGCTGAGAAGAGTATCAAGGTCTTTTCTGCTTCTCACATTTCCCGTCCCCCATCCCCCCCAAGAAAACCTACTGAGGTTATCTTTTTTTTTTTCCTTTATTTTTTTCACTCTGCTCCCTGAGCAAGTAGGCTGTGGGTAGGCAAGATACTGGGAGAGGACGCAGCTGGGACAGCTGACCTTAATCGATCAATATGATATTCCATACCATGTGATGTCATGCTCAGCAAAATAAGCTAGGGAAAGGAAGAAGGGGGTGATGGTAGTGGCTTTCCAAAGTGTAAAAGCTTTTTAAAAAATATTGTGACGGCATTAGAAATTAATAGGATAAGCAGGTAGTTTCAGTAAACTTCATCCTGTTTAAAGGTCAACAGTTAGGCAAGGAAAACCAAACTATATATGTTCTAATATGAATCTACCTAGAATGAAACTTTAGAGTTTAAATATATTGCAGAATAACTCTTTTCAAGAAAAACTAAATGTAATTCTATTTGGAACCCTTTCTTTTTTTTATGTTTGTCATCCTTTTTCACTTACGCTAAAAAATAGGTATTCTTTTAAAAATCTATAATAAAACTAAATAATGATAAATATTCTAAGCAAAGACTAGTTAAAGATGCTGTGATAAAGAATATTACAAGAAATGGGCTATGGCATCTATTGCAGAAGACCTCAAAGTAGAAACCACTTGTTTCTCCAACCTTCAAAAATCCCATGATTTTATTAATCTTTAAGAAAATGTAAAAGAAACTTAAAGTTCCAGCATGTTGGGGTTGTTTCAGGAAACACACAATCATACAAGAAACAATGGAAGCTGATATTATTTCTCAAGTAATTCATCAGAAGTTGTACAGAGCAAAAGACTTGATCTACCAGTTTTATGGAAAGCAGAGTCAGATGTAAGCAGAACTCAATAATGTTGAGATCCTGAGTATCAATAAGAAAATATGAAGAGAAGAAAAGAGTATAAATAGAGTTATTGATCCTCTGTAATGTTACCTGATGTTAAGTCATATAGGGAATTGAACTCCATATAATCTGAGCTTTGTTCACTAAATGTTAAATTCAGACTTGGAAAATAAATGTATGTAGCTGCCCCTCCTCATTCATACCCTAAAAAAGAGAAATTATTCACATGTTAAAAAAAAAGGATGATTATAATGAAAATAATATCGAAGACTTTTGAATTTTTCATTTCCAAATCGAAAAGGATTATGAGAAAGTAGGTTTATACCAAGAGAATCAGAAGTATAATGGGATATTATCAAAACGCTTATGTAAATTAACTGACAGCAAGATCAAATAAGCTTGGGAAGGAAAAGTTGGAACATATCACTGAACTGGGTGTCACAAAAAGAATTTGCTCAGGCATTGTAATAGCACTTTACAGGCATCTTAGTCAAATGGCACATTCAAAAGAAAGGTTTTGTTTGAGAACAGGCCTCTTCATTGTGGTATAGGTCACAAATGGAGTCAAAGTTTGTAAATGAGAAAGAAATAATATCACTTTTTGTATTAATCACCCAAATAGCGTAGATCATGCACATGCAGCTGGGCTACTTCAGCACCCCAGGACAGAAACAGTGTTATTCTAGAATCTGCTTCAGGGCTTTAGTTTCAAGATCCAATTTATTCTTCAAACAGAACAAATCCAGAAGGAATACAAATCAATGCAGTTTCCTTATTAAAAAAAAAAAAAAAAGGCTGCAGTCTCTGCAAGGATTTTCCACTTGTTTGTTTTTCATATGTCCTTTCAAAATAAAATCTCTTACTGTAAGAGTTTATAGCATCCTCTGACAGGCAGGGAGAACTTCATCTTCTTTGGTGCTATTTCACCCTGTCCAAGAGGGCATGTCTGCATTGCAAACAAATGAAAAGGTGTGTTTTTAGCTTTAAGTATCATAACTGCATTATGTAGCTTAAGCTAAATTATGAAACAACTAATACTTGAAGCTTATAGTATCCTTAAGTATTAAAGAATCTAAATATAGAAAAGATATTTTAAATTGACTCTAGTTGTCAACCCCAGCAGATGATCCCCTAGTGAACATTTTCTCATTGTTTGTCCATTTTAATTCAAACAGTCCAGAATATAATGGGTTTCCAATAGAACATATATACAATAAAAAGTGTGGAGTTGTACTCCTTAATAAAAACCATTGGATAATGAAATTCATCTCCATGTATTTCAGAGACAGGTGCCTAAAACCCAATAATATAGTGATAAGGAATATTTCAAAATGGGAGGAATAATGTGAAACAGCATATCTGTGTTCAGAATATGATACCACTGAGTGTTCTTGAAAGCTTTGTTTATCTACAGGTCACTGAAAAGTAACAAGAACTCCAGTATGTGTGACAAAAGGCTGTTAAAGACTTCTTGGCATGATTCAGTGCACCATGCACATGGAACATGTGTCTGTTAAGAGCTTGATGCTGCTTGTTTGGTATTAGGTGTTGTTGAATATGATTCATGTGGGAACCTTAGAAATGGTTGTGGAAATGAATACTAACACAAATTCATTAACACCCAGTCGGTTAGCTCACTGGTATGAAACTATCTGAAGACTGAAAAAGACACAGCACAAATATGTGGTAGTTATATTCTTTGCGCAATTACGATGGGAGGAAAAAAACCTTTCAGGGTATAATGCAACATTATTTTTTCAGAAACAGGGCAGTTGGTCAACAGAAATACAACAGATTTCCTTTGTTCGTTATTATAGTGAGGGAGAGGGAGGAAAGGAGTGTGAACATTTTAGCTGTTTAAAAAGAATTGCTTTTAGTCATCTTTTAAACTGTTGGAATTCTAAATTTTGTTCAAAAAAAAAGATCCAAAAATGGGAAAAATACACATTGGGTAATAATTCTAAAACAAAAAATTGTTGGCTGTTTTGTCAAGAAAATCAGTCAAGCCAACATAGCCAGGAGAGTAGTAAAAACCAACAAGAAATATAAGGCTGTTGATATAATTTCCTCCCCCCCCCCCTCAATTCAGACACATGAAATTTGAGCTTTGTATCCTCTGAAGGAAGCTGGACATGTATTGTTTGGCCTAATCGTAGATTTAACACCACCTAACTAAAATAATTGAAAACTCTCTCATAATTTTCTTTAAAAAAGAACAGAACAGAAGGTTAGGAGTGGTGTTGTGTTTTAGTAAATCTTCTATGTAATGGGATGATACAACTGTTATAGAAACCAAGCCTTTTCTTTTGACACTCAATTGTGTTCATTTAATATGTGCAGTTTGATGATTGCATTGCATATTTACAGTCCACTAATCTGTAGGTTTTATATTGACAATAGAGAACTGCATAAGAAAGTTTTTTGAAAACAGCAAAACTGGACATCTGGCAATGAAGTAGGAGATTGATGGATTTTATGAAATTATGATTGTGTTATCCAAATGGTATTCTCAAAATAACTGGCAGTAATTCACAGTACTGGCTTGTACTGCTGAGACTTTGAAAGGTGGCACTGGGATTAGGTTCCAAGTTCCCATTGATACTCTTATACCAATTTTTTCAACTTCTTTTGAATTTTTTTATTATTTGCAGTCAACTTCATATAACAAACAAACAAACAAAAAAGAAGCATTCCATAAGAAAATTTAAGGTCGATGGCCTTCATTGATTTTTTTCTTTTTTGATTACCATTTTCAGTGTTCTCTATATAACCAGAAAGTGTTCTGATATTTTCCTATTTTACAGGTTTCTGATTAACAGCTTTCTCAGCAGTGCAATATGTAGACACACATTTTCAGAATTAGAAAAGTTTTAGTCCTGCTTAGCTTAATTGGTAACAGAACAAGACCAAAACACTTGAGCAAGTCAGCAGAAATAGCTCCTGAACGCAACCATTTTATAACCACAGATGTTAACTGAATATTAGAAGAACAGTTTGGTGGCAATTCATCATTCCCAGATCTCAAACTCCTATGAATTTTCTGCTTTCCTAATGGTGTTTCCCTCTTCTTCCCCAGAGGCATTATGAATGGGATTTCTCCCAGCTAATTATAGATCTGTGCACTGTTAGGCGTGTTAGAATCACTTCACTGCTAGTAGCCAAAGAAATTTAGTTTTGATAAAATACTTTTATCTTTTCTTTTAAATAAGATGAATTTTTCCTTGAGTTTTTCTGCTGGTGCTCTCCACTGATCATAGTGAGATCTTTATGTGACTAGTTCATCCACAGAAATGTCTGTGTTTGACCAGATGCGTATGTCCAACCTTGATCCAAAAGAACTGCAGTTTCTAAATAACTAGATCCAATTGTGCTTTCAAGAATCAGTTGAGAACATGATATCACCTTTCCTTTCCAAGTGCAGCAGGTCATGTTCCTTGATCTCACTAGTTGCTCCTGGCAGCAGTTTTCTACAACACTGTGCTGCAAATATTTATGTGGAAGATACAGGATTCATTCAGAAGGACCCGACTATCAGCAAAAAAAAAAAAAAAATTAACAGGATAAATTGAGTGACATCAATATCAAATTAGACATACTAGAGAATGAACAATGCAAACCATTTTGTTAAGTAGCTGCATGACCCTATAGTGGATGATAGTTTGGAAAGAAGAAAAAACTAGACGGAAAATCATACAGAAACTGCATAACAACAAGGGTTTTAATTTCCCTGTCACTTGCATAATCAACTAAATTCACTCAGGTAGTTTCAATGAAGTTTATGGAACTGTTAGATGAAGGCAGCTTTCTGCAAGACTAGAGCTATAGAGGGTAATTCTTTTTTTTCTAATAGACAAGAGAACAATTTTATTATACAAGCAGAAACTGGTTCCAAAATAAGTGAGGAAGACTAGTCTTCAATTGTCACTAATTAACATGTTATAAATCATCTTGCAAGACTGATTTTATTTTTCTCTTTGCTTTTTGTAAATATTATTTTGTTATTATTTAAGTTTTTCAAAGGCGAAACTCAGAATTTTCAGGCATAACTGTTGCAGAGCAGCATAAGGAGATTCATTTCAAAGCATACAGTCCTCTAAAGCAGGGAATGAAACAGAAGGAAGAAACATACAAACATATGTGCAGATATAAAATTGCCACAGCCTGCACTTAATAGAATAAAACCAGTAAGTGACTAAATGAATCTGACTGAACAAAATATTTCTACTGGAATAAATATTTATTAACAACATTCAAAAAGTTTGGAATTGACGCTAGAAGTGGTTTGTTGCAGGATAAGCTGTAGGAGCATATGATTTATTTTCAGTAAATACTTTTTTTCAGAAAATTTATGAAGTAAAACATTAGAAGAGCTTTTATAAACAGTTTCCTTAGTGGCCAATAAATAAAGTTGAGATAATTCTACCATTATCTCCTGGTTTCACCTTCCAGGGGGAAAAATGAATTCATCTCACTTAACTCGTTCATTTTGAATGATGAAAATCAAACCCCAAGGCTTTAGTAATTCTGTCCTGTCAAGGCAGGGGAGGTAGAAAGCCATGCCGTGAGTAACTAGTGCCATCTTTCGCTGAATCCTCTGCTGCCTAGGATGATTTCAGTAGCACAACACTGTGAATCTCCAAAAAACATTGAATTTTAGCCAGGGAGTAAACAGTTTTTCTAAATTAAGGATTACAGAAAGGGCGGGTGTCATAGACGTTCTTCCTCAGTGCTGTACTGGTGAAAGTGCATTCCTCTGTGGCAGGGGAAGCAAACTGCCTGGGAAGTCCCTGAGCCTGTTCCTTCTAGGTCTAAAGCCTGGAAAATAAAAAAAGCTGTATCTACTGTTTTATAATGGAGATAAAGTTGTGCAGTGTTCATAACAGTTTGCCAGTACTGGAATGCAGCATGGGGACTTACTGCAGCTTGATTGCTCTGCAGTCTTTTGGGGGAACTCAGAAAGAGTATTTTTTATTTTTAGCTTATTCACCAAGCATGCACAGTTGTCCAGGATAAACACCCCTCTGGTGTTACTCCCTGACATAACAGTGATGGTGTTTCTGTACCCACTCAGCAAACTTACAAGAGCCTTGGAAACAGTTCCTATAAGACAGATGGGCACAACCCTTACGCCCAAATTCAAAAACCAGAAGATGTACCAGGTGGAAAAATTATTTTTTGATTTTTTTTTTAAATAAACCTCCCCTAAAGCTAGAATTCACTTGAGAAAATTTTGACTACCATCTTTTATTCCTCGGTATCCCAGGAAACAATATCCTGGGCTTTGACAAACTTAAGCTATCTCTAATGCTCCTTGACTTCAAGGTTCTCTCTTGCCTTTCCAGCTGTTCTCTGATGATTCTCCATGCTTGACTGCTTCTCTTAACTACTCCCCGTCATCCTTTGTGATAGACCCTCTATCTTTGATGCTGTGATTTTCTGCCATGTCTATTTTCACCTTTGTGCCTTTTTCACCACTCTCAGTCCCAAGGACTAAACTCCTCTCAGATTCTACCAGCAGGGATTTAAGGTTTACATTCAAAGAAAATTATGCTCAGATGAAGGTGGAGCATCACTTAAGCTCTTAATGTAGACTAAAAGCTACATATGTGTAAAAAGACTTTCCCCCACACCACCAAACGATGCTTTCAGTAAGCACAGCAATGGGTAATTTAATAGGTAGTGTAAGTTAAAGAACAGAAATTGCGTGGTTTTGTTTCAAAGTGATAATCTTTCATGCATTGTCCAAAAAAGTAATAATCCCAAAATCTCCTGGAAGATGTATCTTCCATTGGTTGCAAAATGTTTCTTTCTTTTGCAAACTTCTGCAAGCCAGAAAAGGAATCAATATCTCTCTCTCTTTACCCAGTCTTTCCAAATTCTCTCCATTGTCATGATCAAGTTTTTTCCTCAGCTGCAGCCTCCAAATATTGATAAGCAAAGTCTAGCCCCACAAAACTATTATTACTGTGGAACAGACATGGCCTAGGGTTACCTTAAAAACACTATAGGGGATTGTGTTTATTTTTTCAAGAAAATTTAAGTAATTGTAGTATTATTACTGTGCAAGAGAGGCCATGTCCAATCAACGTGAAAGGGAATTTTAGGGCTGCTACAGGAAAGGATTGCTTACACTTGTGTGTACTTATAGCTGAGAGTTACAAGTTCAGTTTATTTCACTTGTAAGTAACTACTCTACCTGTGCATGAAATTTTTTCATAAAAGAGGCAGATAAAGATGTTTTTATCTTGACCTACTTTAGCTCTTAGGAAAATAAGTAACTTCTCTGAACACGCTTTTGCCTGTCTCCTGACAAACTGTTCTTGCATCTGCTAAACTTCATCCAAACTTACTTTTTCCCTGCGCCTCGGATGACTGCTAAAGCTTGTCTGTGAGATCAAATGGCGTCCTCTGCAACTGCACAGTATTCTTTTCTTTTTCTTTTTTCTTTTTACCTTCCTGCTTGGAAGGTTTTTGTAGTACTGTATTACATACTTACAACAGACACCTGTAGTGTATACAGGAACATGAAAGGTAACAGTGGCTCTTAGCCATTTTTTTTTTAGATTTAATTACTCCTTCTTAAAAAGCAGTACTTTTGAGAGGAATTTTTAGGTTTTAAACCTGACACATAATGGTGTGGATTTCAATCCCTGCATCCAAACTTTCCTGTGGCTGCCATGGGAATTGTTACTGTACCATGGTAGCCAATGTCAGCAATAGTAAAGAAAGGAAAATACGAAATCAAAATTTTATTTAAAATCTGCACTCACTACATGCTTAAGCTCTACCAGGCATCTGGGGAAAACAAAGTATCCTTGGGCATGGTTAGCAGGCAACAGGTTCTCTTCCTGGCACTTTGGACATTCTGTAGTTTACAAACTGTTACCATCAGAGATCTATTCTTCCATACAATGCAGATTCTTTCTTTTTTTTTTTCCCCTCTCATACTGTTTGCTTGATTCCTTTTTAAGCTTCGTGTACCCACTGATACATAACTAGACTTCAGTTATAGAGCATGTTAATTAGAATGTAGTTGCCTTTTATTAGGGGTCATAATAACTCAGGAACTCAATGGTCAAAAGCTACACTTATTCTAGCCCACATCCTCCCCTATATAATAGATCTTGGTCCTTTAAATTAAAATGGTCTAGTTAATGTATGGCTACAGACTGGGTTATTTTCTATAAGAATTTTAGGTCACAAGATTATACAAGGAACACAGACTAAGCCACGAATGTTACTTCAAGAAAAAAAAATACCATTAGCATAAGGAACATGCTATTTTTAAAATGGAAATGATCTATAATTGCTGAAAGAGTAGTTAGGATGTTAAGTGCAAAAAACATAGAATAATTTCTGATCCAGAATAATTCAGCTCACTTTCTCTGACTGCCTTGGGCCCTATTAAATAGCATCACACATCTCTCAAATTGGCCATTTTAGGATAACTACATCCTGGGAGAATTGACAAAGGCAAAGACTGTGTAAATAACAGCCATTGCTAAGTCCTCAAGAAAGTCCACAAAAATGATGAAGACATGATTTTATTCTTGAGTTCCTGTTTCTGTCTACTGCCCACATAACAGATTTAGTCTCCACCAAGTTTCTTGTTTTCTTTCTTCTTCCCAGCATTTATTTAGGATCATCTTGAATGAGCTACCCTCAAAATTCATTCTTGTTTCTTCTGTCTTACATCAGCTTCAATCTGTCCAGAAGTACTAGTATATTTCTGGACCTCAGTATCTTTTCTAACCCATGCACTTGGAACTTCCCTGTTCTCAAATCCTGTCTCTATCTAAAAAGATATTTTCAATTTCCTTTGTTAATTTGATTCTGCCTTCTTGTATGTACTGAATGTAATTTTTTTGCTTCAGATTTTCCTCTATGATATTCTTTCTCAGTTATTTAGCTATGCTGCAAACCTTGAATGTGATTATGAAACATTTATCTGCACATCCAGTCTGCTTTATAATCCACTCATTGTTTTAAACATCCAAACCTGACAGTAAAAAAAAGCCCAAATAAAAAAAACCAAAGAAAAGCCCAGAGTTTATGACCTTTACTTGGATTATAAATAAGCATTAAGTGACTTTGATAGTATTTTTTTCATTTAAATGGCTCAATAGAATCCGAGCCAAGAAGCAAGCAAGGTATAAACAAAGAAGGAAAGACTATAGTTCTTAATTCTGGTAGCTAAGGGAAAGGAAAACAAAATACATGCCAGCTTCTTCAGATAACTGTGAACTTTTACCCCATTCTGGAAGAAGACAAAAGACTGAGTGTAGAGAGAACGTATTTCTACATCCATGGGCTTGAGCAAAGCATCATGGGGTCTGTGTCCAGCTTTAATAAGAAATTAAATATGGGAACCATATCAGAAGTCAAAGAGGAAGCAAACAAATTTTCAGTCCCCTGTTTTGCATACCTCCATTATCATAAGCTCATATCCTCAGATGCTGCCTTTGTTGTGTCCCTGCCTTCCAATAGGCTACACGTGACCTGTCTGCCATGGAGGTGAAGACTCCACTGACTATGGCAAATTCTGTACAGAAATCCAGTCATAGATAGTGGTACTGTTTTCTCCTGAAAATAAAAAAAAAAAAAAGAGAGAGAGTTCTTAAGGCTTAAACACATACACCAAATGATTTAAAAATGAAGAACAAGTAGTATCATTAATTCTGATTTGTAAAAGTTGCAAATGTGATAAAGATCATGATGTCAGCACAATAACCTAATGGTACCAACACAGCTTACACCGTTACCAAAGTTCAGTTCCTCAGAAATAAAAATTTACTGGAGAGTGTAAAATAATTGAAAAGAACATGTATGAGCATGCCCACACAATCACAAACGTACACATATAGGCATGTACCCATTCCTTTCACTTACCTTTCACTTCCCTGTCTATTTCTGTTTCTGAGGAAACTCTGACTTATACTTAGTCTTGGGAAGAAGCGAACAGTACTTTTGCAAGATGACATGAGCCTTAAGTGACTTACTAACAGTGACAGCAGTATGTGTAAAGGAGACTCTAATGTGAACCTGAAAACAAGATGAGTGTGGGTTTAGCTGTTGGCTGAGTAAAAAGGAAAAAGCGGCCCAGTGGCCTGCGAATTATAAGGCATGTGTATCCCTAGGAAAAGAGAGCCAAGTGTAGTTGACCTACTTATATCTCATCTGCTTTGATACTGTCTTGTATCTAGTTCTTGAAAGTGTAGATGCCTTCAGGGCCATGAGTGCCTTGCCTGCAGCCACCAGGGTCCAGCTGCTTGGGCTCAGGACCAGCTTTGAAGATGCTCCTCTCCAGCTGTGAGAAGCCCCAGAGCTGACCTGTCCCCTGCACCTGGGAGTTACTTTTAAGCTCAGGCTCTTGCCCTTGATCTCAGCCTGAGCAGTGCTGCACGTATGCCTGTGCCCAGTCCTGCATCTCCCTGACTCCAACCCAAAGCTTAACTTGCAGGTGTGACTTCATGACTTTTTAGCTTGACCTTGGACCTGCCTCAACACTATGGACCTTCTCGACATTTCAGACTCTTGGCTGAACTCAGTGACCACTGCCAGAGCTGCTCTCCTGTGTATGTCCTTCGTGGCTCCTGCACTGACACTATTGCCTGCCTCCAGGTCACCCGCCCTTGAAGGAAAGTCTGTCTGCTTTTGCTGCTTCCTGACACTTGTAATAGCTGGGGCAGCATAAGCATCTGATTAGCAAGTGCCACCACTTATAGAGCATAAATGTCCTATAAATGCCAGGTGGAAGGTCAATAATAAAAAAGCATAAAAGAAGAAATAATCTGGTTTACTGTAAGGAGAGAGCTTGAACTGCTCTATGCCTACCCTGTAATGGGTGGCTGCCTAGCCAATAGGAATAGCGTTGGGTCGGTTTGGCCTGATTTTGCTTCATTTTCTACTTGCCATACTGCCTAAATTAGGGAGACTTAGTGATGAAGTCATCATGGAAGTGTTCTGGTGACTGGATGTTTTGGGGTCCCTGAAAGAGATGGGAGACCCTGGAGCCATTGGCCATTGCCCAGTGTATGAACAGCTGTGCTCTGGTGTAGTCAGCAAACAGAGAGGTGCCTGCAAGATGCTGAAGGGAGCAGCATATTAGAAAGGCCATATGTTTCTATGTATAGCACATTCTGCATCATGCAATTATATCACATCTAGAAAAAATGAAATTCTGGAAGCTCCAGCATTTGCAGTATTGAAGAGCCTATGACTCAAGAATTTATAAAAAAGAAAAAGAGAGCCTTCTTTTGGAATAAAACAAACAAACAAATAAAAATAAATAAAAAAAAAGGTGTAAGTATAACACCCAGTGGCAGAATTGTCTCATTATGGCTGTGTCCTTGATCCAGTTGTATAAAGCTATTTGATTTTCAAGGAATTCCCTGCAGTTCTCTGCAAGCTCAAAGTCTTTTAACTCATGGGTCTTCTGCCAGCGTACTGACCTGAGTTGTCTAGCCTAGATCTGGGCATTAGTCTTCATCTGGCTAAGATCACTGGCTGTGATCTCTGCTGCTGCACAATCACAGTGAGGAGTTCAGCGAGAGTGGCAACCAGTTCTATATTCAACCTAAAGAGGAGAAAACATGAAGGAGTTACCGGGATGAGAAAAGAGTAGAGAAATCCAGGTAGGTGAAGCCTGCAAGTGAAGGCTTTTTTGTATTTTTATTCTGTTCAGGGCTATTGTTTGGGAGAGAAGAGGATAATTTCCTGCCTTCAGACAATGTTCCAATGCTGACATTAAGAATAAAATATAATCTTTCTCATGGCAGTGATTCAGCCAGCAGTCTGACTAGTTAGGCACACATATATAATGCAGACTCTGGAAAACAATCCATCTGATGTCAGGTCACATGTATGAGTCGTGAGTATTTATCAACATGTCTGAATATTTGTAGTAGAAAAACAAGGTTTGTTTTATACGGTACAATGTTTTTTGTCAAATAAGCCTATGAAAGTACCAGACAGTCGAATACTGTCATTGTGGTAGATACCTAATTTTACAAACAATGTACATGCTATATGTTACAGACTAAAAACATCATTCTATTGTCTGGCTTCAGTTACAACTTCTGATGTAGTTTGTAATGGATCTGTACGAAACCTGAATGTCACTTCATTTAGTCCAGCAGTAATCATAAATTACTTCATGTCAAGCATGTTGAGAGTCCTCTATGGGTTTCATTTCATTATTTGGCTGTGTATATACCTGCAGCACAAGCAGTGTTCAGTTACCTGGGGTAATTTTCATTCATAGGTATTCTGTAGCCCTGTCTTTTATAAATACCTAGGGTCCTTGTACACTCAAGCATAAACTGTTCATTATAGCCTCAATCATTTCACACTTATTAAAGTCAATAAAAATCTGTATAAAAGATATTGCCTGAGAAAAATGTACACCACTAAAATACTTAAACTTATTTATAACCTCTTTTTAAACACTCAAAGAAGCACTCAGTGCCTGAATTAAATATATCTTTTGTAAAGGCTTCGGAGATATCTACATGAAAACCAGAAAATTCTAGTTCAAATTTATTTATGCACAAGTTATCTAAGCTTGTCTTTGAAATTTAAAATCATAATCTACTAAATTGTGTTTAGAAAGTTCTACTCAAAGAGAATACTAAATAAATCAGCTGTAACAATTAAAATTCCATAAGACCTTGTAATTTTTCCAGTGCTTAAAGACAAAAAAATGCTGAAAATCAAACAGGCATAGGGAAATAATTTAATAGAATTAAGGTAGATGTGTTCAGTTCTTCCTGAGATCACTGTTTGTTTGTGAACACTATCCAAAACTCTCACATATCAGTATTTCAGCTATTACTATTTGCCTTAAAAATAATAAAAGAACCTGCATTGCAAAGAAAAATCACATTTAAGCAGAAAAATTTGTGAACAGCTTTATTTATCAAGTTTTAGACATACTGTCTCCAAGGTATTTTAAAGCATATGCTTTTACAGACTTCCCACAAATGCCAAAACAAATTATTAAAAAAGAAAAATCACCATACTTTTGTATTATATTCATACCTTCCTTTGGTTTAAGGTAAGCTTTTCATACTACACAGGTTTTATCCATGACCAACTGCTGACAACAATCTATTCAACCTCCCCACAAATTTTTCTTTTTCCTTACCATTTTTCTTCCTCAAAGGATTACCTGCCATGTAAAAATTCAGGCTTTCTGTTTTGGTCTTTGTTTCCTCTTTTTGTTTTATATAACATAACCACGCTAAAGAGTCATGGTCACCTATGACTGCAAAGTTCCACCTGGTAAACAATACATTACTGGTTATAAGGACCATTTTAGGACAACTCATTCCTTTCACAGTAGCAGAATTTTCTTATCTTACTAACAGCTGCGTTGCTACTAGTTTAAACAAGACACTTCTCTTCTTCAAATATCAGGCTTAATGCTGGCTCAACACATATGTCCAAACCCTGTATTTGGATAGGAAATTATAAATTAAACCCTAGATTTCTAAACATAATATTTAGCACAATTTTGTTACATCTGTAAATGCCATGTCACAGCCATTGCACTTTATTTTATTTCATAGGTTGTGGGCTTTAGGGTGTGTGTGCCGGTTGTTATTATTTAATGTGTCTGTTAGAAAAGAGAAAATGTGGGTGCGAAATGGAACACATTTTCTGTATTATCTTATGAATCATGAGTTAGACTTTACATCTTAACTTTTTCTGTGGGGGTGGTCAGTCACAGCCTTAATTCTTCTTGATCATGGCCTACCACAGCTCACGTACTGATTTTCTCTCAGTCCTAATGACATTTTTCTAAATGTTGAGTTTGCCATTGGCTATACAGAATTAACATGCAGATGCTCAATATTATTTGTAGGACTTTATGTAACATGATGATTAAAGCAGGATAGGTTTCTGCAAAATCTTAAATACCTGCTGCAAAAATATACAATAATATAGTGTCTTCTAGGTTCCTAAAAATCTATTATTGGTATTATTGGAATTATTGGTAAAGGACAGAAGTTGAGAAGAGTGAAAAAAGTCTGCTTAAGGATAACTTTTGAGAAAAAAACCCAAACAAACTCTGTACACCAAAGAGGTTATGCCTACTGTGTGTCTAGCAGCAGCTGCAAACCAGTGAAAAATTTGGTTTTGTTCTTAGCCAAGATACCAGATCTGTTTGACTGGCAAAATGTGGATGTTTCAATTTCAGGCTTCATCTTCCTCTTTGATGAAAATTAAAATGAAATATTGTTCCTGTTTGTAAGAACATCTTAAGCCATTCTTAACTTTATATAATATGAAGAATCTCACCATGGTTTCTCTTTCTAGCTCTAATATTTTTCTTCTGTGTGCATCTTCTCTGATGTTATGTATTTCATTCTCTTCACACTTGAATTGTAAAAGCAGCTGTCAACATTATCTTAAGAGTGTGGGACAAAATAAAGTAAAACCTGTAATGATTAAATTAATATTGTGGATAATATCTGTGATTTGAACAATTAAGGCTGAGCATAAAGAATAGCTAATCTCTAGCATTGTCTAATGTGGAACAATAGAATTGTATGTGTGGTATATGTCCAAGGCAGAGAATAGGCTGATGAGACTGGAAATTATTATATTCTCTTTCATTAACACAAGGTTATTTATTTCTGTTGAAAACAGAAAAGAATACACTTAAATACCTGTGAAACCACATGCACGCACACACACACACACACACACACACACACACACACATGCATGAGCATTCCAAAAGGCAAATCTACCAGTCACAGCCATCTCTTCAACTTCGGAATTACTGAGTTTGCCTGTAGGACCATTTTGATCCTTCTTTGTTCTCTCTCCTAGTCAAAGGCATAAATTGTTTTCCCCAAGAAAGAACTCACTATCCAAATTCACTGTACAACTAAATTATGTTAAGGTGAGTCCCATCACTGGTAAAGGAAACAGTTGCAAGAACAGAGACTGAAGCTGATTTCGGATGCTTCTCTGAAGACAAGTAAGCAGCAAGACCAAGAAATCTGTCAGTACTGTTTCTAAGTGAGTCTTACAGAGATGTCTCAGAAAATATTGGAGTGTCCCAAAAGGAAATTACATAGGAAAATGTATTAGGTCTGTTTAGCTGCCTCTCAAAGTCAGTGCTTTTGTGGTTTCCTGTCCTGGGTTCAGCAGTAGCAGTCATTTTTCTCCTCCTTGGTAGCTGGTGCAGCACTGTGTTTTTGATTCTGGGCCTGGGAACAGCACTGGTAACACCAGTGTTTCGGTTACTGCTTAGTGATGTTTTGGTCTGGCCAAGGACTTTCTGAGTCTCATGCTCTGCCAGGGAGGAAGGGAAGCCGGGAGGAAGCAGAGACAGGACACCTGACCCAAACTGACCAAAGAGGTTATTCCATACCACAGCACGTCATGCCCAGGAGGTAAAAGCAGAGAGCAGAGACCCAGAAGGGTGGGTGGGTGCACTGCGTGGTCGGGCTTGGTATTAGGTGGTGAGAATTGTATTGTTTCCTTGTATTTCTCTTGTCATTATTATTATTGGTGGTAGCAGTAGTGATTTGTGTTATGCCTTAGTTACTAAACTGTTCTTATCTCAACCTGTGGGAGTTGCATTCTTTTCAGTTCTCCTTCCCATCCCTCCAGGAGCAGGGGGAAGAAAGAGGGGGAAGTGAGTGAGAGAACGAGCTGCATGTGTAAGAGGCTTAAACCACGATATTTCCCCAACTTCTTCTTTGACTGTAAGCTACAATTAATAAACAATTCTGGTGTATTGTGTTGTTCATCCTACGTGGTTATACCTGTACAGAAAGAAGATTAGGGGACCTGATTCAGGGAATCTTCTTGCATCCTAACAAGAAGGAAATGGAGCGAAAATGCTAGCAAGCTATGAAGGAAGTTTTTGAGGTCCTTTCCAACCCTAACCATTCTATGAATCTATGATCTTGTAACATCACATCAAGAGCACTTGCTGATTTCCAGCTTACCAAGGAAAAAGCTTTTTTCTTTTCCTAAACAGAGTTATTTCAAGGTAAAGTTCCATTTATTCTCTGATGTCCTGGATCTCATTTGAGAATCTGCCTCTGGCTGTTCCTTGCTCCTTTACTAGTAGACATCACTGAACAGTGTTGATGCCAGAGGGGTAACAGTTATTTATGGCATGGCTCTGGTTGAAGTTCGATTTATAAAGACCACATTTGGATTGTTATGGTCTTCCTGAATGCATCTCTGTTGTTAGGGTCTTTCAGATTTTATTACTATGCATACATTATCAAAGAAAGTGAAAGATAATAAGAGATCAGCTAGAGGCTGAAACTGGTGGGTTTTTTTAAATATTATTATTTGGAGCTGCATACCTTTTTTTTCTTTAATATTGTGATTTTAAATATGTAAGCATAGGTGTCAGCTTTGCACTGAAAGTCACATCCACTAAACTACGCTGCATGTTACAGAGGAACATATGCAATGGTCTCTTTTGTAGCTACTCATTACTAGATAATAGCCCATTAAAATAATACGGCATAGGTAGAAGTCATTAATATGTGCAGTTGTCTTTTATATTTAGGAAGAAGACTGAAGGAAGAAAAGCCACAGCAAAGATAACTGTTAGATGCTGACGGTGGTAGTAGGGGAAAGAAAAAAATTTAGAATTTATATATGTAAGACCTAGGCACTAGAATTGCACTTTCCATTTGAAAGTTGCATCATCTAAAACGCGGAATGCAGGAGCTGATATTTCTAAATTTCTACACTACTGAGGTGATCATTGCATTCCTTGGCACTTCTTGCTACTTTACATGTTGCTACAACAATGTGGAACCTGATTTGGGAAAGGTTGCTCAACACTCTTCAGAAAAATATCTCGTTAGATGACAGACTGAATTGAGAAATAAGCTGAAATTGTACCCACAGAAGGAGCTGATTAACAGCTGTTTACCAACTGACCATCTCTGTTCTTTGTATAGGTACCTGGTTCCACCCTAATAATTTGTTTCTATGTTTAGTCTATCAGCAGTTTATATTACAACTGTGCCTGTAGATGATTTTCAGAAATTGAACTCTGCATTTCCTCTTCTTAGAGTTTCTTATCTGTGTGAGAAAATTCATGTTTTCAGGAAATGTTTGCAGCATTTCTGTTGTTCAATGCAAAGCAAAGCCACTTTTATTTCAACTGCTGCATGATCACTGGCTTAAATTTCAGTATATCTCTTGAGAAAAAGTGAGCAGTAATTTATTTTGTCATTATTCCCTCTTGTTCTGAAAAATATATCACCGTTTTCAAATACTCTTGTTAATATTTTCCTCAAAAGGGCACATGCCTTTATAAAAAGTAGCCTACACATATGCATGTCTTTTCCTTTTTTGATACTTGAAACTGACTTATACCATATTGAAAACAACATTGACTGCCTGTCACTGAGGCTAAAAACAGGTGTGAAAGCTTATGGAAGTGGTGTTTAGCTTCAAAATGAGGAATGCTATCTGATGGAGCTGTTCCTGTTTGAAAAAATAAAGATATAGAATCATAGAATCACAGAATAGTTAAGGTTGGAAAGGACCTTAAGATCATCTAGTTCCAACCCCCCTGCCAGAGGCAGGGACACCTCCCACTAAACCATGCCACCCAAGGCTATGTCCAATCCAGCCTTGAACACCACCAGTGATTGAGCATTCACAACTTCCCTGGGTAACCCATTTCAGTGCCTCACCACCCTTACAGTAAAGAATTTCTTCCTCATATCCAGTCTAAACTTCCCCTGTTTAAGTTTGAACCCGTTACCCCTTGTCCTCTCACTACAGTCCCTCATGAAGAGTCCCTCCCCAGCATCCCTATAGGCCCCCTTCAGATACTGGAAGGCTGAAAAGGCATCTCCATGCAGCCGCCTCTTTTCCAGGCTGAACAGCCCCAACTTTCTCAGCCTGTCTTCATATGGGAGGTGCTCCAGTCCCCTGATCATCCTCGTGGCCCTCCTCTGGACTTGTTCCAACAGTTCCATGTCCTTTGTATGTTGAGGACACCAGAACTGCATTCAATAGTCCAAGTGAGGTCTCACAAGAGCAGAGTAGAGGGGCAGGATCACCTCCCTTGCCCTGCTGGTCACGGTCCTTTTGATGCAGCCCAGGATACGGTTGGCTTTCTGGGCTGCGAATGCACACTGCTGGCTCATGTTCATTTTTTCATCAACCAAAACCCCCAAGTCTATAAATGCAAAGGACACACATGATAGAAATGCTGGATACAAGCACATGCAGATTTGAATAGTATCCTGGGAAAAACCTTTGTGTAAGTGCTGGCTAGGAAATGTCTTGGAATCTGAGCAAAAAAATGTTCTCCAGCTTTTTGATTTTCCTTATCGGAAAGAAATGGGATTTTGTATATATTTTTTGAGAATATAATGTGTCAAAGACCTTCCTACTTTTAACCATTCCTTACCAAAATAAGAGCAATGGGCAGAACAAAACACAGGAAACCCACTTGGATGTGCATGACAGAATTCTGGAGGACAAATGCCATGTGTTCTTTGGGGTTTTTGTCAGCGTGTTTTCAGGTTTTTTTAATTGTCTTGTGGGGCTTTTTTGTGTCGTGTTTTTGTTTGTTTGTTTTGGTGTTTGTTTGTGTCTGTAATCTGGATTCTCAAACTGCATTTAGGAGGCATTCACATCAACCAAATACAAATTTAAGTACTGATTAAATACATTCGTACAGAAAACACTGTGATCATGGTTCGCCTATGTCAGCATGATCACTTCAGAAGTAAAGTCTACAGGAACTACAAGTGAGAGGGCTCTATCAATTAGCTGTGTGCTTTTAATTCAAACACTGATGGCTTGTCCAAGACCAGAACAGTAAACAGGGATCAAAGCTACAATCAAAATTCAAGAATTCTTGTTATTGTTATGCTTGAGCAGGAAATTTTAAATTTATGGGAAAAAAACATGTAGCTGCAAGTTAAACTGCAGTCTTCTGTTTAATGCATTGAATCTGTAACAAGTGGAATTAGGCTCTAGATTCCAGATTGTAAAGCTGCACATGGCAATGTCTGTACCTTGTTTCTAATTATGTAAACAGATTTACAGCTTTGTATGCTCTACTCTGCTCTCGTGAAACCTCACTTGGAGTATTGTGTGCAGTTCTGGTGTCTTCAACATAAAAGGGACATGGAACTGTTAGAATAAGTCCAAAGGAGGGCCACGAGGATGATCAGGGGACTGGAGCACCTCCCGTATGAATACAGGCTGAGAAAGTTGGGGCTGTTCAGCCTGGAGAAGAGAAGGCTGTGTGGAGACCTCATAGCAGCCTTCCAATATCTCAAGGGGGCCTATAGAGATGCTGGGGAGGGACTCTTTATGAGGGACTGTAGTGAGAGGACAAGGGGTAACGGGTTCAAACTTAAACAGGGGAAGTTTAGATTGGATATGAGGAAGAGATTCTTTACTGTAAGGGTGGTGAGGCACTGGAATGGGTTGCGCAGGGAAGTTGTGAATGCTCCATTGCTGGCGGTGTTCAAGACTGGATTGGACATAGCCTTGGGTGGCATGGTTTAGTGTGAGGTGTCCCTGTCCCTGGCAGGGGTGTTGGAACTAGATGATCTTAAGGTCCTTTCCAACCCTAACTATTCTATTTTTCTATGATACAAAAATAATTTTAGAAAGTCTATCTCATATGCTTGACTATTCTGGTCATCCAGTATCTGTTGGACTGATCTGAGCTGGAAATCTGACACTTTCAAATTGTTTACAGCTGACACAGAAATTATGGATGCCTCTCAGATGCCTTGCTGTTGCTCTTTAGGTGGCCTCACTTTATAGATGTTTTTTGCTGCCTCAGAAAAGACATGAAATGATAGAGATTTTGAAGCAAGTGCTCAGAATTTAATAGAATATTCTAGAGCAGAGAAATATACTTCCTGTTAGAAACATGTGTTCAGGCAAGACAGCTGAACAACAGGTCAAGACTACTGATTTCTTTGGGTATGCATTTCATCCCTGTGCATTTTAAGATCACCATATTGTATCAAAGATTTGCACGAAAATGCCCTTAGAATTTTCTCTAATAGATCTTTCTGGAACAACATTTCTGAATTGTAATCATATTTTGGAAAGACAGGCCACACCTGATATAAATGAAAAAGGTAATATTTAAGAAGGATTTTTGTGTCAGTCTATTATCAAACTACTTGTACTCAAAGTTTTCTGTCAAGACTATGATGAATGGACAGTAACGCAAGCATTAAGGAAATTAAATGTGCAAGGTTGAATTTTGAAAGGCAAAAGTTTCTGTCTGGCGTATTCAAAATGGGACTAGTTATTGCATATGTTTTTAAAAATGTGATATCAGAACAGAAAAGTTCATGGTAGGTATATTAAGAAATGTTAAATAGCTGATGTGCTAAAAATGGGTATGATACAAGAGAAAAATACATCATACTTCACTGAGAAATACAGAAATAAATTTGTGAATCTTAAATAATATTACAACATACATTTCAATTTGCTAGTTAACTCCTGTGTGTTTTCAGCTCTGTAACAGACACTTACTTTTAGGAAATTCTATAAAACAAGGTTTAACAGAATAAAGAAATGTGCTTTGATGACTTTTCTTGTTCTGTCATTCCCTTAGCTTCTTCCCTGCTTCCTCCCTGCCCTTTTTATCTAGCTTATTTTTTTTTCCCCCTTCATTCAGATCACCCCACCTGGCTAGCCTAGGCTGTCTATGTGATGTGTTTCATTGTGGTCTCCTCCTTGTATTCCCATGAAGTTAGTCTTTACTTTTCCTCATTTTTTTTTATGTTAATAAGTTCACTGTGGTTTTGAGGTCATTGTTCCAGTTTTGTGGCTCATATTTCCTAAATTCTAGTTCCTCTATCCAACATCTTGTTTCAAATACATCCAAAAAATGGCTTCCTTAATATTTCTTCAGTTAAATAACCACAACAGAATATAATTAATCTGAACAGGATGATCAAGATGTATTCATATCTTAAATGTGCAACTGTGCTATTTTATTGATGCTTCTTGTCCTTTTCCTGGGTTCCAAAAACCATGATCAGTACTGACCCTTCCTCTGGGCAGGAGACAGCTTCCTACATGTGACACTGATACAATTAATTTCTTCTTCCTTTGAATCTGTTTAAATTTCAATAGTGCACATGTTCATGCGTTTTCTAAGGAAACAAAATTATTTTATTTTTTGCTTTATTACAGTGAGAATATGGCAACCCCAGAAGATGTCCCCACATTTAGTTCAAGTTTCAAAGTTTGGTATATCAGATGAGAATAACTCAAAATGGGGAACTCCCTCATTTCCTCAGTTAAATCTGTATTTTCAGCTGATTAAATTTCGCTTTCCTCAGCTCATGAGGATGTGCGTCACCAAGTTATGTACTGGGAGAGCAAATAGAGTAGCAGATAAAGTATCACAGCTAGAGAGTCACATGTGATTACATGATAAGAGAGGTTTTAAGACATACAGCGGGCAAATAATATGTCTTCTAAGGGTTTGTTGGTTTTTTTTTAGCATAACCCCTTCCATGAAATGCAGTGCCCAGCTGTTGTACAAAGCCCTGGTTTCTTGTCCATCCCTTGACCCATGTGAGAGGAGCAGCTGATTACCAGATTAACAAACCACCAACTAACTGTCTGGCATGTGAAGTCATGGAAAAATAGAAAGGCCAAGGTACTATGTTAGAAATACATGAGGAAATTATGAGAAGGGAGTGCATCTGACAATCAGTGCATGCAGTTTGACAGATTTTGCATATTTGCCAGTATCACAGCTCAGAGCTTATTTCACTGAGCATCTGCAAAGTTTGGAAAGCTTCCAGCTCACAGGGAATTTCAGAATTTCTTGTTTGTTCATTTTGAGTTGATTCAGAACAAAAAACTTTTTTTTAGAAGAAATTTTCTGGAAACTGTAATGCTGTTTTTCATCCAGCTCTGCTTCATAAAGTACTACATGGCAGCATGGTACACCAATTATTGATACCCTCAGTTTGGCTTGAAAGTGGAATCTAAGTGCTGGTGGCTATAAATGTCACTCTGAGGAAACACTGCCCAAATAAATTTATCCAAACATGAACAATCTAGGCTACCCACAGAGTGTTCATAAATTTTAATAGGTATTTTCTCTTGCTGATATAAAAAAAAATATATTATCAGGTGCTCAAATGAAAAAAAAAAAGAAAAAAATTCTTATATTTGAAATAATGCTTTTAATTTATTTTATCACAGGAAAGTAGTCTACACATACACATTCAGCTTTGCTGTAAATTGATTAGATATTTATAAGTAAAATAAAAAAAAATATATTTGGCATAGATTCTTCAGTAGTTTTGTCCAGGCCAACAGAAATACAAAGAAAAATACAAAACTTTCTAGCATATAAATTTAAAATTTTACAGAATTTGCACTGGAACCTTTTTCTGCAACCTCACTTTTGTATGGCTTTATAAGAGTAGAAATGTTCATCAAAATTTGTCACCTACAGGGTAAATTCAATGTGTTTTGTTATAATTTTAAATCAATTTAATTTAACTTTATTCTGAAAAATGACTGGTGCTTGTAGTGCCAATGTCATATGTTATCATGAAATGTATTTAAACAAACGTGCAAACCCCAAACCACCACTACCACAGCACTCCTGTAAGACATTAAAACTGCCAAGAGATTTTGACAAACAGTGATTGATGTAGTCATTTTCAACACAGCCCAGAGAGCTTCTTAAGGTATGTCCTGCAAATGGGAATGTGAATCAGAGAACAGGTGAGGTTGGACTGCATCTCTGGAGATCATCTATTTCAACCTTTTTGCACAGTAGGATCAGCTACAGCAGGTTGTTCAGGACCATGTCCAGTTGGGTTTTGAATATCTCCACAGATGGGTCAGCCTCTCAGGACAACCTGTTCCAGTGTTTGGCCACACTCATAGGGAATAATTTTCTTCTTTTGTTTAGGTAGAATTTCTATATTTCAGTTTGTGCTCATTGCTTTTTGTCCTATCACTGGCCACCTGTGAAGAAAGTTTATCTATCTCTCTTCTTTACTCTTCCCATTTATACGCATTGATAAAGTTTCTCTGAGCCCTCTTTTCTCTAGAATGGTCTCATCTCTATCTTCATGTATCAGGTGTTCCAGTCATTCAATATTTTAGCAGTACTTTGCTGGACTTACTCCACTGTCTTTCACTCTCCACTGCTGGTATTTCTCTTGTACTGAAGAGCTCAGAATTGGACACAGCACTTCAGACGCGTCTCACCAGTGATGAGCCTGGATCACCTCCCACAATCTGCAGCAACACTCTTCCAGTAGGTGTCACAGTAGCATATGTCTCTCAGTTTGGAAACCTCTACTACTTCCTTTGTTGTAAAACTCTTCCTACGGCAGAAGTTTTCAGCATCAACTGATGTACAGTATTTTCATTAACTGTAATAAGAATTCAATATCTATGAAAAGTAGGACTACATAGATTGCAGCTAAACATGGTGGTGGTGGAGTCTGGACAGAGACATAAAAAACTCATGTTTGTAGACCTCCTTAATCCTCCAAATTCTGTCTGCCTAATATTGGCTTTATTTTAGCTTAAAAAATAGGAGTTAGCTTCAAGTTTACGTAAGTGTAGAAAATTTAAATCAAATCATAAAGTTAAAATTTCATCTTTTTTTTTTTTTTTTTCCTCATCAAATAAAGATATTCTTTCCACAGTCCTTGGGACATATGAAATCTGCTCAGCAGTTCCTGTTTTGGCTGGAGAATGACCTCAGATTTTTCACATCACTAGAAAAGTAAGAAAGATGTAGCTGTGAGTCACACTACAGCCATAATACCATGATCACTACCATTCCAGACATCATCCTGGTCCCAGTCTCAAGTGTGCACACGATCTCAGTCATCTTCTGACTTGCTGTTACTAAATTGAAATTGCTGCTACATCACCAAGCACATGTCCCAGGTGCAAGTTAAAACTAACAGGCATGTAAAGGTTTTCTAAACTTTCACTTGGTTATCCTTTCTTAAACTTGCCTGTATGTATTAGAAATGCTTGCATTATTAGACACAGCTTTGCATAGCTGAGCATTAAATAGCAGATAAGAGGTAGGATGCTGTATATGCCTTAGTTCTAGTGAAGTGGAGACCATTTCAGCCTGTCACAAAAAATCAAGCAGATTTGGTTAAGGTGATGAAGGCTTTTCTTCAGCTGCCTTCAAAACATTAGATGTCTTCTATTCATTAACTCTCAGTGAACTACGTCCAATAAGCTTGGCGTATGAATCACATTCTTGAACATTCTTCTTTGGATTCTCCCTAATTAATTGTGGGATTTGTTTTCAGAATAATTAAAATTTCTACAAAGTGAAAGAAAATATGCCATTATAGATCTGGATCATCTACTGTGAATATAAATTTTTACAGAAAAAAAAAAAAGAAATGGGCCCTTTCTTTGTTGTTTGTTTTGTTTTGTTTCTCTAATGAATATAGTGATTTTCCTTTTCCTGATGTATATTTCTCTACTACAATTACAGGGATTTGGAAATGTCAGTTTTGTTTAATGGATTCTCATTTTACCACTGATAAGAAAGGAAACAATTTTGATTTAGTTTAATTGTATTCCCATTGATTCTAGACTACACTCAAATCGTTTCAATAAACTTTTATGCTGTTTTCTAGTGTCCTGGTTTCAGTGAATCGAATGTTAAAAAGAATAAGAAAAACTTTTATAAAGCCATAAAAAATAATATACTAGAGAATAACCACAGTCAACTAGTCTAGCTGTCTGTTTATTCATGATAGAAAAAATAGCACTTTAACCCTTAGAAAGCCAAATTTAGCAACCTGGTCTAGTGGAAGGTGTCCATGTGCATGGCAGGGAGGTTGGAATTATCTGTTCTTTAAGGTCCTTTCCAACTTTCCAATTCTGTGACCGTGGTCCCTTCCAACCCAAACTGCTACTTACCCAATGTTTTAATGCAAGAAGAGTTGGATCTGAAACTTCTGTGACAACTTTCAATACTGTTATAAATATTCAGTAAAAAAAAAAAAGGCTGATATAGATAGAATTTTAAATTGATCTAATGATTTCCAAAGTCTGATTACACAAAAAACCAAACAAAACCCCTGTTTTATTTTATACGGTTTGTATTTATTGCTTTTTATTTCCTTTGAGTGTATTCCTTTGTTCATATTTTACAAGAACACACATCCAATTTTCCTCTCTTTTTTTTTTTTTTGTATTTTGTGCATCAGTACTGTCATCTCACATTTATATACATAAAATAGAAAATCTCAGGTTTTTATGAGTCAGAGAGTAATAACATTTAAATGTTATTTATCTTTATTTTAAAATGCCATAGAAATACTTTGATATACTGGCTGAGGATGACTCAGATAAGCTTTAATGCAAGGTAATTTTTTTTTTTCTTATCTTTCTATTACCATATGGTGTTACAATTAGGAATGTAGTAAATTGGGTAAAGAACCACGGGGGGGGGGGGGGGGGGGGGGGAAATCACTTCTGAAACAGTATTTAACACAATGAACCTAATTAGTAGAAGTCAACTGAAGCAGTATTCTTATCCTAGATTGCTAGCAAGATATTTTGATAGTATTTCATTTGCTAGTATTTCAAATTTTGGGTTGACAAGCAGTAACAACAGGCATGACTTTACCTAGTGGAGAAACAAGCCTCACTTCTTTGCCTTTAAATAGACAGATTTGTGCTACTGTATGTTTCTCAAAACAACAACAAAAAAATCCTAGAAACTCTGATAAAACCCCTCAAGCTTTCACATTTTAAGTGCACTATAATAAAGTGTCCAAGTTCTCCTTTTTTTTGTGTGTCAAATAAAAGCATATTTTAGGTTTTTTATTGTGCTTGCAGTAAAAAAATAATAGATGAACACCAGAAAATCTTTCTGAGGCACATTAAACATTTGACAAAATCTAAGTAAGCAAAATACGAAACCACAGAAGATATTGATTTTTATGAAAAGACAGGACTGATATTTTTTCATTTGATGTTTTTGCTTTTCCACTAAATACCACAAAGGAATTCCGGCATATAAGGAAAGAACTTAAGAAACCAGTATATCATTTAAAAAAATATTTCAGAACAAAACCACTTCACATGCCGTCCTACTGCCCTTAATGGGAAGAAGCCTACTGTGTACTTCAGAAAAGACAAATTAAGCCATTTCACATGTGTAAAAATATTCTTCTTATCTTTTCTTTGCTTATGTCTGGCCTAACAACCAAGGAGATGATCCTAAAGTGTTCAGAAGTGTTTTCCTTTAATGAAGCAAACATCAGAATTATCTGTGTTGAATGCCAACTTTAACACCTCTAATGTGGTTCTGAGCAATGTACTTTTTCCTGGTAAAGTTTTCATAGGTAAGGTAGAATGTCATTGGAGAGACAAATAACAAGACTCTTATGTCTGATGGTTACAGTACAAACCGATGGAAAGCTGAGAATCAAGTTCTTATTCTGCTCAATTCAAAATAATTCAAAACCCCTCAGACACAGGGGGATAAGAACACTCACCCCACACTGAAAGCCCTGGATTTGTCCTGAATACCAATCTAATATTGTGCTCCACAAAGCTGTTTTCTATCCAGTGGAGAACATAAGCAAATTTCAGAATCTCAGAAGTCGCCATACAACAAGATGGTCACCCTGCCATCAGTTGCATAGGGAACAGATTTTCAAAGTCAAAAAGTGGGACACATTATGCTATCTCCTTTTATAGTCATGAAATACTTACATGCTTGGTCTTTTGGTTCATTTTTTCGAGTTGGTTAAGGGAATGTTCAGAGAAGCAAAGGCATCAAAGACAGTCTCAGCTCTCCAATTTTTTCCAACTTTTTTCCTGAGTCCCTGTTGTGTATGAACTTCCCAGTGACAGGGAAGAAGAAAATAGAGGACATGGAGATCAGTGTCCTTTTTCAGTATAGTTCTTTTTTTTCCTTACTGAATGGCCACATCAAGAATTCTGATTAAACTGAGCTTCATCACCATACTCAAATGCTAATGTTTAGCAGGTATTTTTCAGGTCTGAAAAGTGCTGAACAAAGCCTGATGCAAAACTTAGACTTGCTACATGAGGAATTGTTGCTGTGGGAATGCAATAGCATCATGGATGATCACCACAACTAATTTTTAGGAAAAGTAAAAAGAGCAGAAATAGAAAACTAAATAATTTAGCTAGCCTTTACTTACCATATCCTCATATAAAAATTGGAAGTGACTGTAATAAAAGTAGGCCATAGAGCTTCTATGCCTATAAATAAAGTTTCATATTTTCATTACTATTTATCATCAGAATGGCCTTCAAGTCACAGATTATGCTTCCTTGAAACACTCAGCTCTGACCTGTAAGTGTGTAAAACACTTTCTTTAGTATGAGAACAAACAAGCAAAATAAGTTGATTGGGCTATGGTGAAGAGCTGTTTCTAGGTAGTCAAAAAGAATCATACTAATTCTTTTGTACCTGGCAAAACAACATATTTAAGACATAAATCTGAATAGTATCCTTAGCACACTGAGTTGGTGCCTACCCAGTGCTGTAAATGGGGAGACTGCTTTTGAAGTGAATCTGCAAATCTTCCCCACTTGCTGGGGTAGAATACCATATCACCCTGTAGTCTTAAAACAAATGGACTGGATCCTCTTCAGATTTAACTAAAATACATACTCCAGCAGCACACCTCCACTAATGAGGGTGCCGGCCACATGGCCAGACTAGAGCTAATATAAGCAGGACTACTGAAAAGTGTATACTGTAGGTATCAGGTACCCAGTCCCGAATGTATCACTCAATGTACCAACTTCCTCTGCACAGCCCAACTTACTGCTGCAGATATGGCCAGAATCATTATTTCTTTATTTTCATGTCCATCTGAATTCATCATGCTTTCTGTAGCTTAAACCTCCATTGATCACAGTCTGTTACAGAAGCATTCCTTTATAAAAACACCCCAAGTATCACTATACTATAGCACAACAAGCATTATCAAACCCAAGAGTTCAGGAAACTGGTTTGCAAACTAAATCTTTTCCTCTGTTAATTGCTTTATGATGACACCTGTAGAACAGCATTTGATGTACCATTTTGTACCATTTTGACATACCCCTTTTTTCATAAAACCAACTGCCTTATTTTAAACCTTATTGCAGTAGAATTCCTGCATCATTTGAATTTTAATATACAGGGAGAATGTTGCAATCTGTATAAGTTTAAAGATGTGCATTTGCCTGAAACTAGAAAAAAAAAAAAAAAAAAAAAAAAAGAGAAAAAGAGAAAAAGAGAAATAAAAGTTGTTTAAATGCTATGCATTAGCTTGTTTTCAAAACTAGAGTTTATGCTGGTGCAATGTTCACTGGCTTTTCCGTGAAACTCAGTAGCATTTGCTCCTTATAAGGATTTTCAAAGTTACACTCAGAAATAATAAAAATGAAATATCACCAATTTTATCTTAAATAGCAATTTTTCATGCAGGATCTCTGCATAATTCTGTCATATATATGTACAGAAGACTAATTGTTCAAAATAATATTGCTATTTTTACGAAAGACATTTTGAAAAAGTCAATGATGTAAGTTTAAAATGTAATTACAAAGCAATGCTGCATTTATTCCACCTCAGGGATTATATAATTTGAGAGAAAGTATATTTTACAAAATTAGGAATATTTTTTTTTCTTTATTATGTAAGTACTAAAGGTTAACTATAATTTAAAAATGGCATATCATATCTCAGATTTCTCTTGGACAGTTTTGAACCTGAGTATATTTTTATTTAAAATTCAAAGAGCTACATATGTAGAAGGCAACTGCATGACCTTTCGCTGCTGTAGCAGTGTTGTGGTTTAAGTCCAGTCATCCATGTAGCTTGCTTGCTCACTCCCCCTCTCCCCCCTTTTCTCCCCCTCCCAACTCCCAGAGGGATGGGGAAGAGAATAGAAAGAATGTAACTCTCACAGGTTGAGATAAGATCAGTCCAGTAACTAAGGTATAACACAAACCACTGCTGCTACCACCAATAATAATCATGACAAGGGAAATAACAAGGAAAGAGAATACAATCACTCATCACCTCCCAACCAATACCCAGCCCGACCCAGCAGTGATCTAGCCTTTCCAGGTAACTGCCCCCAGTTTATATACTGGGCATGACGTGCTGTGGTATGGAATACCTCTTTAGCTAGTTTGGATCAGGTGTCCTGCCTCTGCTTCCTCCCGGTTTCCCCTCCTCCCTGCCAGAGCATGAGACTCAGAAAGTTCTTTGTCAGAGTAAACATTATTAAGCCGTAACTAAAAACATCGGTGTTATCAGCGCTGTTCCCAGAACAAAAGTCAAAACCACAGCACTGCAGCAGCTACTATGAAGGAGAAAAATGACTGCTACTGCTGAACCCAGGAGAAACAGCTAGCTTTAGTATTTCATTCTCATTATTGTTTATTAATACTACACTGATTTAACCTAAGAGCACATCTCTCGGCTCATGCTATGTGTACAAAAGTGAGATAAGGTACTTTAAGTCACCATTCCTGGAGGTTTTTAAAGGGCATATAGACATTGCGTTTAGGGACATGGTTTAACAGTGGAGTTGGCAGTGTTAGGTTAATAGTTGGACTTCATCTTAAGGGTCTTTTCCCACCTAAATGATTCCGTGATTCAATGAGAAAACTCACCTTATAAAAAAAGAAAGAAAAGGAAGTAAATCTCTGTGAAGATTTCTGCAACTGTTGCCCTGCTTCATTTAAGAATAGAGACTTAGTGAGTTTTTGAAGTTTTTACAAAAGGCCCAGAAAAGTCTGAAGGTGTGGCACTGTGTTGAGTTCAGCAGTAGCAGCTGTCATTTTTCTCCTTCTTAGTAGCTGGTGCAGTGCTGTGGTTTTGACTTTCAACCTTTCAACCTGGGAAAAGCACTGATAACACCGATGTTTTTAGTTACGGCTTAGAATGTTTGGTTTGACAAAGGACTTTCTGAGTCTCATGCCCTGCCAGGGAGGAGGGTAAACCGGGAGGAAGCAGAGACAGGACACCTGACCCAAACTAACCAAAGAGGTATTCCATACCACAGCACGTCATGCCCAGGATATAAAAACTGGGGGCAGGAACCCGGAAGAGTTACTTCATGGCTCAGTTATTGGGTGGTGAGCAGTTGTGTTCTCTTCCCTTGTATTTCCCTGGTCATTATCATTATTGGTGGTAGCAGCAGTGATTTGTGTTGTACCTTAGCTACTGGACTGTTGTTATCTCAGCCCGTGGGAGGTGCATTATTTCAATTCTTCTCCCCATTCCCCCCCCCCTTGGAGTGGGGGGGAAGAAAAAGGGGGGAGTGAGTGAGTGGGCTGCGTGATTTATGGCTGAAACCATGACAGGCTCCTAACTTACTGTGCTAACTTATTTTGAGGCTGCTTATATCAAACTTACTTATCCCTATTATTACATTCAGAGGGATACCACTAAGCAACCATGTACATCTACTGTAAAGAAACTATGCTGATCCTCAAAAAGCCTCTTTCCTAAGGCTGCTTCTACATATGGAAAGAACAAAGTTAACCTTTTTTTTGAGAGATCTTCCAACCGCTAAAAATCCCCATGATTGTTATAATTATGAAATCGGCATGATACAGAATGTCTTGGATTATTCTCTACAGATCAAGGATTATTCACACTTAATATTAGTGTCCAGAAATGCACTGACCTGTGCTTACCTTTCTCTAGAGCTCAAAAAATTAAGCTGAGTATCTAGGACTAGTACCAGGACTGGCAAAAGCAGGACTATGAGGAATCATTCAAAGGAGCAAAAACTGAGTGAGATTTCACAGAAATCTAGTATCAGACACTGGGAAAAGAGACCTGAAATTCTGCCTCTTCTACAGAAATGACCAGAGGTTCTTAAGGAGGTCTAGAAATGGATACTACTGTATTTTATGATACGAAGACTTTATCAGAAAGGAAACTGAGAAGTTTTATGACAGAACCTCCAAAATAAGAAGCAAAACCATGAGTACTCGAATCCCATGACCTAATTTGAAAACAAAGAAAATTCTGCATGCCCAACATTCACAATCTGAAGTACTGCAAAACTGAAATTAAGAAATTGGATACAAAGTCCATAAAGTGAGGGAATAGTATGATTCACAAGTCTAGCTGCTAAACAGGGGCATTCATTTGAACTCACTGGGTTTATGACAACTTATGTCAGATGTTATTTTTGCTATATTTGGTTGTTATTGTTTAGATTGAGAACAGATTTTTTTTCAATACAGAATAATGAAAAATTTAAGGCAGAGAAAATGTACCTAAGATTTTTGCTTAGTTTTATGCAGCATTCCTATTATCACTTTTGATGGATTCATATTTGACAAGTAAATTTCTCTCATAGATAGGCAGGTGTACAGGTGGGTGGATGGATGGATGGATGGATGGATGTTTCTGTGTGCATGTGTGTGTATGTTTTTGTAAAGTAAAGCCTAATACAAGTACTGAAATAGGCAGACCTATGTAACATGTTGCATATCAAAGTTACATATGGAAGTAGACGTTACCTAAGAATGATATTGAACTCACTAAGTGGGGATCTGAGAAAAAATGTAAATAATTTTAAAATTTACTACCATTTCTGTGTTATTTTGAGTTAAACTTTGAAAATGCATGATTATATTTGAAAACACATGTTTTGCTGAGATTTTAAGCAGCATATAAAATTTGCTTGGATGTTTTACATACTTAGGAAAACTATTAATCATTTTTATGAATAAATAATTAATAATAGTGAACAGCTCTTTAATCCAAATGAACAGGGATCCTTTATTTAGGGAGAACACCAGTATTTGGTATTATGTAATTTTTATAAATATTCTCTTTTTTTTTATTTTTTTTTTTAACCTAGTCTTACATCTGGATTCAAAAAAGACTTAGGTATGAAGAAGCTATAGTGTATTGAGCTTACCTTTCCCCTTTTTATGTATTATGGTTATAAAATCCAGCATCATAGCTGATGGGAGATCATTTTAAATCTAGTACTTCACTGAAACTGACAACCTGTTCAGGAATGAGTAATAGTTTATTTTGACTTCAGGTTCCAGTAAAGAGACATCAAGAAACCTAGAAGTTGGAATAATTTTTGTGCTCTTCTCAGTTTTTCATGTGTAGCACCTCCATCTACAACTGCTGGAGCTTTATGGCATAGTAAAGGAAAATTTCTGAAAAATTATGGACTGTTGCTATTACAATGTGTACTGCAGCTCCATATGTTGGGGTTTTAATGTTAATGACTACTTATATACTCCATTTTGGTTTACATCTGAAACATAAGAATTGGGAGAAATATTAGGGTCCTGATGTTCTCTCTTTCTTAACTGTATTGCTCAGTTTGTAATTTTTTTTCATATTAATTAGTGTACTGTGTTTTAAATATTTATCAATACCCTATATTTTCATTCTTCTCCAAGCACCTATGAATTGTAAGATCAAAAACTGGTGAAAAAATTTTGGTTTGAAGTGGCCTCCAGAAACTATCTAGTTCAACCTTTTTAAACTCATCCTGAGATTAAAAATCTCATATTGAAATTATTTTTATTTATCAGTATTACTTAGTGTTTCCATATGTATATGTTCATATAGTGTGTTTGATTTTTTAATAAAAATATTTATTACAAAGTACCTATACGAAGAAGATATGCTTTCTCCTGATGACTAGGTAATGTTTTATCAATATGTCACGGGTTCAGCAGCAGCAGTCATTTTTCTCCTTTGTAGTAGCTGGTGCAGTGCTGTGTTTTCAATTTTTGGCCTGGGAACAGCGCTGATAACACTGATGTTTATAGTTATGGCTTAGAATGTTTTGGCCTGACCAAGGACCTTCTGAGTCTCATGCTCCGCCAGGGAGGGAGGGGGGGAAGCCAGGAGGAGGCAGAGACGGGACACCTGACCAAAACTGACCAAAGAGCTATTCCATGCCACAGCACGTCATGCCCAGGATGTAAAACTGGGGGCAGGAACCCAGTGGAGTTCAGTTCACAGATCGGTCATCTAGTGGTGAGCAATTGTATCCTCTTTCCTTGTATTTCCCTGGTCATTGTTGTGGGTGGTGGTGGCAGCAGTGGTTTGTGTTATACCTTAGTTACTGGACTGTTCTTATCTCAACCCATGGGAGTTGCATTCTTTTGATTCTTCTCCCAATTCCCCCCTCCCTCAGAGTGGGGGGGAAGAAGGAGGGGGAAGTGAGTGGTCAGGCTTTGTATTAGAAGGGGTGAGCTATTGTATTCTTCCCTTGTATTTGCCTTGTCATTATTATTATTGGTGGTAGCAGTAGTGGTCTTGTGTTATACTTTAGTTACTAAACTGTTCTTATCTCAACGTGTGGGAGTTGCATTCTTTTGATTCTCCTCCCCATCCACCCGGGTGTGGGGGGAAGAAAGAGGGGGAGTGAGTGAGAGAGCGACTGCGTGATTTACGGCTTAAACCATGACACAATATTAATGTGAGTAAATAAGGTAAGATTCCACATCAGTCTTTGTCCATTTTAAAATAATTTTTGTTTATGAACATTGTGCAAATATCAGGTAATTTGTACTTTGGTTTCCTAAGGTAAAGTTACATACTTTAAATTTTTTCCCTCATAAATATACATATAAAACTCTTTACCTTTTACACATTAAATGTGTGCCAGATCCACATAACACACAGCAGAACTCAGAGCTAAAATGCATTACATCATTTTATTAGAACTGTACTAATGATTTAGACCATTAGACAGGTAAAACACTAATTGGCATAGTTTAAAAAAAACCCAAACCAACAAACCCAACCCAACCCACAAACCAAACACCACTCCCCAACAAACAAACAACAGAAACTTATGTGTTTTGCATGTAAAATATACATTTGACCAAGTAAAATTTAAGCATCTAGTCTAGACTAGTCACTTTCTTGCCTCTGGTAGAAAAAAATTCCATCTTCAGGGTAAGTGTTTTTCACAAAACTTGTCATTCTTTGAGGTTGTTACTATTCAGTAAATGAACTCTTAACGATACACAATGTTATCATACCTGTGTAACTCATTTAGAAAATTCATGGTGTGTCGTATGTTTAATACAAGGGGAAGATAGATTCATCATCATGCAGAAAAGTAAGTCTACTAATTATTATCCTTTTACAAAGAGTACATTGGCTTCCTAAGGATTTCCCACAGGATTGTTTTCAATAAGTTCTAGTTACACATGTATATAATTCTTATCACCGCCTCATCTTTACACATTCAAGACACTTGTAGATTTTTTTCCTCGCAAAATTGATGTTTAAAGAAGTGTTATTTAGTAAATGCACTTTTTTTCAGACAGGGACCAAAAGTACTGGGTAAAATAGATTATTAGTCCAAAGCTGCTCTTACGTCTGTGGGTCAGTCAGGTATGACAACTTAGTTTTCTAAAATCACTAGTAAATACATTGATTTGCAAGTGTCTCACCCTTCATCCCAGGATTTAAAAAAACATTCACAGTAACATCAAAGCAGGCTAAAACATTTTCGTATTTTAAGTCCTTTGAGCACTTAAGAAGCCAAAGTAGAGAGAACTGCAGGGATGAGGCAGAAGATAGGTGCAGTACCTGAGAGTAAAGAAGGAAATTTCTGTGTGAATCAGCAGAGCATAGGAGCATTTGTTTGTTTATTTTTTAACATGTTCAAAGGTATTGGTTTCAAATTGAGCAAATCCTTCTCAGTTCATGGATCATTGACTGGGTAGATTGTAACAGCTCCTTTGGAGCCATTATGGTGTGTCATTTCAATCCAGCCACTGAAAGTCGACATTCAGCCTCCCTGTTCCAACTCCACAAAAGTGTCAGTGAAACCATTGCTCTGTGTGCTCAGCATATTGTTTTTAAGCCTTCACCAAATATGTATTTATTTTTTTAAATATCACAAGCAGTTAGGCCAAACTGTGAATAAACTGTTAAAAATGTATGTCTTAGAAGCAAAAGCAATGGTATAACTGAAAAAAAAACCCAAACCTCCAGAACAAAAACAATTCAGATACATTTTTATATTGTTATTTAAACTTAAAATTATCATTACGGAAGTAGAATCACCTTTTTAGACTAGAGGACTTTACCAGGCTAAACGGATATGGAGCTGGTTGTTGTTAGCATGCTAAGCATGCCATAGCTCTGACCTTTTTGCTAAACCTGCAACTAAAGGCAAGATCAGTTTCAACAGAGGAAGCTTAAAGTACATGAGAGAAGCCTTAGAGTTGATGAGCATTTGTGAAATATTAAAAAAGTAACTGAACAGTATTTCAGGTAGAAATAATGCCTCATTTGCAACCAGTGAAGATTGTCCACGAAAAACGATAATTCAGTCTACACTAGGGAAACAATATGTGTAAAGTATACTGCATGAAATAATAATTTCCAATTTCAATTTTGTCTCCTAGAACACCTATCTCAGGGAAACTTTCTGTGGTCCAAATTATATTACAGGATAGCAAATTTCCACTATGACAGAAAAATCAATCACAGCCCAGGATTTAAATTAATATTTCCAAGTTTTAGCAGGTTATTTTAGTATGCATAAACAGCACTTGAGCTTAAATTCTTTTTCCTCTCTTAATGAAAAGAAAATGAAAGAGAGAGTATTAACACCAGAAATATGTGGTGGTGAAGTCCTCCCCTGCACATGTTCATTTTTTCAGATGTAAGTAGATTCTGGTTTCTAACTGATAAATATATCCAGTACAAAAAAACCCTATAAAAATATTTTTTATATATGAATAAATGTTTTCTCATAAAATCTGACAGCAAAACATAGAAAAATAGAATCATAGAATCAATCATAGAATCACAGAATGGCTTGGGTTCAAAGGGACCTTAAAGTTCATCTAATTTCAAGCCTCCTACCAAGGGCAGGGACACCTTCCACTACACCAGGTTGCTTCAAGCCCCATCCAAACTGGCCTTAAACACTTCCAGGGATGGGGCTTCCACAACTTCTCTGGGCAACCTGTTCCAGTGTCTCATGACCACACAGTAAAAATTTCTTCCTAATATCTATTCCAAATCTACTCTCTTACAGTTTAAAACCATTCACCCTTGTTGTGCCCCTGTGCGCACTTGTAAAAATTCCTTCTCCAGATTTCCTTTAAGCCCCTCTAGGAACTGGAAGGCTGCTTTAAAGTTCCCCTAAGCCTTCTCTTCTCCAGGTTGAACAAGCTCAACTCTCTCAGCCTGTCTTCATAGGGCAGGTGCTCCAGCTCTCTGACCATCTTCATGGCCCTTCCCTGGACTTGCTCCAACAGGTCCACATCCTTGTGTTGGGGACCCCAGAGCTTAATGCAGTACTATAGGTGGGGCCTCAGAAGAGTGGAGCAGAGATGGAGAATCACCTCCCTTGACCTGCTGGCCACCCCCCTTTTTGCTGCAAGTGCACATTGGTGGGTCATGTTGAGCTTCCTGTCAAACAGCACCAAGTCTTTCTTCTCAGGGATTGTCCTGACCCAGGTGCAGTACCTTTCATTTGGCCTTGCTGAATTTCATTACATTTGTACTGGCACCTCTCAAGCCTGTCGAGGTCCCTTTGGATGGCATCCCTTCCCTCCAGTGTGTTGACCGCACCACACAGGTTATTGTCTGTGTTGCCAATAAAGACGTTAAACAGCAGCAGTTCCAATGCTGACTCCATAAGGGGCACTACTCATCACTGGTATCCACTTGGACATTGAGCCATTGCCTGTAAGTCTTTTAGCGTGACCATCCAGCCAATTCCTTCTGACGGAAATTGCTGTCTTCAATGAGGCTGAAATAAACAGATTTAGGAAAAAATTAAAAAAAAATCAATTTTTTTTAACTTTTGATAAACAAAGCACCTTAACCAGAACACAGTTCAAAATCAGCTTTGAAATAGTTTATATTTTCCATTAGCTGCCACCTCTTTTTATAACCCATAAAAATTGACCTAGTGATGTAATTCTAAACTGCTGTATTTACAAATGAATCATGTATTTTCTATTCATAAGAGAAAAAAATCCTAATAGAACACAAGCTGAGTTACAAAAAAAGAACTGGCATAAGCTGTTGTCATGGGTTCAGCAGTAGCAGTCATTTTTCTGCTTCTTGGTAGCTGGTGCAGCGCTGTGGTTTTGACTTTTGGCCTGGGAACAGCGCTGATAACACCAGTGGTTTCAGTTACTGCTTAGTAGTGTTTGGTCTGACCAAGGACTTTCTGAATCTCATGCTCTGCAGGGAGGAGGGGAAGCTGGGAGGAAGCAGAAACAGAACACCTGACCCAAACTGACCAAAAAGGTATTCCATACCACAGCACGTCATGCCCAGGATAGAAAAACTAACAGCAGGGACCCGGAAGAGGGGTTCACAGCTGCGTCAGGTTTGGTATCGAGTGGTGAGTGGTTGTATTCTCTTCCCTTATTGTTTCCCTTGTCATTATTATTATTGGTGGTAGCAGTAGTGACTTTGTTATACCTTAGTTACTGAAATGTTCTTATCTCAAACTGTGGGAGTTGCATTCTTTAGATTCTCCTTCCCATCCCTCCGGGAGTGGGGGGGAAGAAATAGGGGGGAGTGAGTGAGCAAACTGCGTGAGTTACGGCTTAAACCATGACAGCTGTGTATGACCTTTCTGCTTCCTCTCTCTCCCTGAAATTCCCAACCCTTCATCTTGTCATAGTTTAAGCCCAGCCGTAACTCACGCAGTCGCTCTCTCACTTCCCCTCCTTCCTCCCCTCCCCCCACCCCCGCTCCCAGGGGGATGGGGAGGAGAATCGAAAGAATGCAACTCCCACAGGTTGAGATAAGAGCAGTTTAGTAACTAAGGTATAACACAAACCACTGCTGCTACCACTAATAATAATAATGACCAGGGAAACAATAAGAGAAGAGAATACAACAGCTTACCACCCGCTGACCAATACCCAGCCCTACCCAGCAGTGATCTCACCCTTCTGGGTCCCTGCCCCCAGTTTTTACATCCTGGGCATGACATGCTGTGGTATGGAATACCTCTTTGGCTAGTTTGGATCGGGTGTCCCGTCTCTGCTTCCGCCTGGCTTCCCCTTCTGCCTGGCAGAGCATGAGACTCAGAAAGTCCTTGGTCAGACTAAACATTTGAGCAGTATCTAAAAACACTGGTGCTGCCTGTGCTGTTCCCAGGCCGAAAGTCAAAAACACAGTGCTGCACCAGCTACTAAGAAGGAATAAAAATGACTGCTACTTCTGAACCCAGGACACATCCTTTCACTGAACAAAGGCACTGCTATTAGATTCATATTCTAAAGAGTTAAAAGTGTACAAAATGCTATGCTCTCATTAAAAACAGGGGGTTACTTGTATAGAATTTAGAGCAACATTATAAATGTGGCTGCTTTTCTGAAGCTGTTGCAGATAGAACTTCCAATATTCCTTTGAGACTACTGTATTATTTCTGCTAGACCTTAGAGCAGAAGCCCAGAGTCATTTATCATCTCTCAATATGACATCTCTCTGACCAACAAGTCACTTAGCAAAATCTCCCAGCTGGTTGGCAGTATTATATGCAAAGAGAGTAGCAATTCCCAGGGAGGAAACGAATTCTTTCCTCCCCCTTTTCTCTTGTCTAAGGAGCATAGATTGCCTGGAAAAGAGTTCTTAGGCATCTGTAATTGAATGTGAGATAAACTTCCACAAGTTTTAATGAGGAGTAATATTACTGCCCAGGCAGCAGAAGTTAGTGCACTGCTCCATGTCCCAAATTATTTCATTAATATTAACCAAGGTTTCCAACTCTCCCCAGGCACCAATGCTATAGCATGGAAGAAAGATGCAAATAAATCTCACAGCTGCCCAACTAATCACCAAAACGTGCAAGAACAACAAGTATATGGAAGTGATGTGTCATGGGTTCAGCAGTAGCATTCATTTTTCTCCTTCGTAGTAGCTGGTGCAGTGCTGTGTTTTTGACTTTCAGCCTGGGAGCAGAGCTCATAGCACCGATGTTTTTGGTTACTGCTTAGTGGTGTTTGGTCTGACCAAGGGCTTTCTGAGTCTCATGCTCTGCCAGGAAGAAGGGGAAGCCGGGAGGAAGCAGAGACAGGACACCTGACCCAAACTGACCAAAGAGGTATTCCATGCCACAGTATGTCATGCCCAGGATGTAAAACCGAGAGGAGAGATCCGGAAGGGTGGGGGTGCATTGCGTGGTCAGGCTGGTGTTGGGTGGTGAGCGACTGTATTCTCTTCCCTTGTATTTCTCTTGTCATTATTAGTATTGGTGGTAGCAGTAGTGATCTGTGTTATGCCTTAGTTACTAAACTGTTTTTATCTCAACTTGTGGGATTTGCATTCTTTCGATTCTCCTCCCCATCCCCCAGGGACTGGGGGAAGAAAGAGGGGGGAGTGAGTGAACGAACTGTGTGAGGGGCTTAAACCACGACATAACGTTTCTCAGGTAAGGGGAATAGGTCTTTTCCACAAGGAAAACAGCTTTTATTACTGCAGTTACAAATAATAATCTTTTGTACATTATTTTAGCATTAGAAGTGCACTTCTCTTTTGTTGCCTTTGGTACTTCAAGGAAGAAAAATAATTCCAAATAAAAAGAAATCATTAATTCCATAAACTTTATATTAGAGAGTACAAGCAATAAGAAAATTCTTTTTCATGGCCTGCCAAAATACTCAGTTCAATGATAGAGTAGTATAATTTAATTTCAAAAGTAAATTTGAATGTAAATATAAATATATAAATATATTATTTATATAAATGAAGATAATACATTGTATATATTATTGTCTTAATCTATATTATGTATAAAAATATTATCTTCATATATATTAAGTATAAAAACATAGAATCATAGGATAGTTAAGATTGGAAAGGACATTAAAATCATTCATTTCCACCCCTCCTGCTCCAGGCAGGAACACCTCTCACTAGACCAGTTTGCTTAAGGCTCTGTCTAACCTGACCTTGAACACTGCCAAGGATGGAGCATTTCCAACTCCCCTGAGTAGCCTGTTCCACTGCCTCACCACCCTCACAGCAGAGAACTTTCTTATATCTAACCTAAACTTCCCCTGTTTAAGTTTGAACCCATTACCACTTGTCCTATCACTACATTCCTGGATGAAAAGTTCCTCTCCAGCATCCTTGTATGTCTGCTTTGGATACTGGAAGGCTGCTATGAGGTCTTTCCATGCAGTCTTCTCTTCTCCAGGCTAAACAGCCCCAGTATATATATATGTATAATTTTTTTTTTGAAGTCAGAAGTCAGGAATATATATATATATTGAAGTCAGAAGTCAGGAAGTGACATGAAAAGTATTTTGAAGGGCACGCAAGTGAGCTCTCAAGGGCAACAGAAGACCTTAATTTGTAAAGTAGCTATGCAAGTTGTTCAGCATGGGTCTGAGACATCCTTATGATTCTGAGGGCCCAAATATACACTGGTACTATATCTGATTCATGCCAAGCTTTGAATATTTTCACACTAATCTTTGTGTGAAAGAAAGTGGATCTAGATATCCTCAGTAATTTATTAGTATTATTTTATATGCATACTTCTTTAAAATTCTCTCTTTCTTTTGTCATCTTTTCTAAAACATGTGTTTGTTTTTAGATAGTAATATGACTGCAAATCCAGTTTTTGTGAACAGCCTTAATATCTTACAATTTTGAATAAAAATATTTGACACTACTGGTAACCAAACATCATATGTTTATAATGAAAAGGCTCAGCATGACAGCTTAAGCATATCTATCCATAGCATATAGCAAATATATATTATTTGCATAGTGAATGTGTACATACATTGCAAAAAACTGAGTATAAAAGGCTAATGTTTATTCTATTCTAGTCATAGAGGGCTAATTTTTTTTGGTATTATTGTCTAATTACTTTCACTGTTTCAGAAGATTCAAAAAGCTGTCTGAAATCCCATATGTAAGGATTTTTAAAATTATTTTATTGTACCCAATTAATCTGCCTTGGAGGAAGGAAGTGGTGACCCTACACAGTAGCTGGCCAGATCCATTGGATATTTCCAAGCACAGAGTCTAATTCGTCAAGACATAAAATAAAACAAGTTCTTCTTAGACAGTTCCTGGTGCCTGTCCAAATCTAAAAAAAAACCCCAAAACAAACAAAAAAACCCCACCAAACAATTAAAAAAAAAGCATGATTTGTCACAATAGTTTTGGTTTTCTTTTTTTTAATTTAATACTACTGAAGCCATTGTCGGAAGTAAAAAGTTTTGGTTTTCCCCTTGCAGTCATATGTCTTCTTAATTTATTATGAAGTTTGGCAATGCTTTTATAGAAATGGGCAGCAAACAATACTGCACTCCTACCCACAATTCGCATTTTCTAGGAGAATAGACTGTGTTTGGGAATAAGGAGAAAGGGGAAGTATTTATTATCAAAAAGTTCTTCAAAATGGATTATCATATATGTTAGATAAACTGTCAGTTACTGTGAGGTCAGAGTATAAAACTAAATGACTCTTGGGTAGACCAGGAGCAGCAGGAAGCTATGCTAACTTTGCATCTCATCCAGGGACTGTTGCGTGTCTCACACTGCTGTGACTCTCTCCCAGTTTCCCTTTTACCCTCTGGTTCCTACTCCCTTCTGAACACTCCTTCACTTCCTTCTCTTCATCCTGTCCCAGCAACATTTTCATCATTGCATCTCCCAGGTGATTTCTAGGAATTCCCTGACAGCACATCACCCTTGCGCATTTCATTTCTTACCTTCTCCAATCTTTAGAATGGGTGAGTATATCCGAAAACTTCCTTCTTGGAACAGATGCAATAAAATACTTTGTTAAAACATAAAGAAATACACATTCAAAAGGATAAATATATCAGCAATGAAGAACGTAATATTTAGCTTAAAGCTATTGGTCACTGTGATGCTGTGGTAACACCTAACCTCTAGGATCTTCGCTCAGTATCTGAATTGCCAGCTTTGAGTCAGGTTTGGAGACATGAAACATGAAAAATGTCTAGAAAAAGACACTGTGCTAAGATGGAAGCCAACAGTAAGGAAACATATAAAGGAAAAGGCCGGAAGAGACTTTTCTTTTACAGACAGGGTCCCCTCTTTCCTCAGTGGTACCTCTTTCTCCCTCACCCTGTATTTTTAACAGAGAACCAAACAAATTGCTATGGTCATTCTTTTAAAGAGCCTCTCACCTGGGGAGAGGGCTGGAGGGTTGGGACACTTATGCTTTTGTCCCCGTAAAGAGCCCAGGCTATGCTCTCTTCTTTAAGCAAGGTGAAACAGCTCCAATTGGAAGACGTGAAAATGTTCCCATTTCCTAAGCAGTTTGTAATCTGTTAGTTAGACTACTCTCCAGAGCATAAAGAAATTCAGGTTTTCTTGCATAGAAGAATTCAGACAAGAAAATTCTTTTTTTTCCCCTTTTCCTTTTATTCAGATTTTGAGTTGAGCATTTCCTTCTCTATGATTAAGCTAGTATCCTTGCCATTTCATCCCACAAAATCCTCACTGTATATTAAACCTAAGGTGAAACTGTTTCTCCAACACCCTTAATAGTTTTTAATCTATTATTCATTATTAAACCACATAATTGTATTATTTATAGCTTTTCTTGTAAAGTACCTTGGGATACATTTGTATGAAATACAATTCAAAATAAAACAGTATTGCACTAAAGAACAGTTCTCATTTATTTTTTAATAATTATTTGATCTTGCCTTGATTTACTGAGTCACTAAAGCAACTTATTCCTAGTGATTTAAGGGATGCTGTGAAGCTAAAAATCTCATAAACTCACATCCTCAGCTAATGTAATCGGCAAAGTTCCAATGCAATCAATGGAGGTCTGCCAATTCACACTAGATCTGTCTTACAGTAGTTTTTAAAAATCTCTCCTCATCTATGCCTTAAATGACACTTTAGATGCCGAATAATTTCTTTTAATCTACATTGCTTGGCACTACGTAGACTTTATTTTTTACATTTCATCATACTTAGACAGGTAAATCAGACTGGTTTATTTCTAAAAGCCTTCCAGTTCTGCCTGTGATATAATACTACAATTTTAAAATGTTTTCATTGCTAACTCTGAAAGCAGATGTTATAATATAGAAGCTATATGTTTTGCAAGTTTTATGGGAATGCTTTTGTCAAATCATAGTCACTGAGGACTTCCCTATTAATATAACTTTATAGTGAGCATTCTCAAACACTGGAAGAAGAATATCAAATAATATATGTCAATCAAAATTATTGAGTGAATGGATAATTTTAGGTGCCCCCAATTTGCACATATGCAGGTTAAGAAATCATGGGGACACCTGATTTAGCAAGGTTCTGAAAAATGACATAAACTGTGCATGCAAAGGTTGAAGCTCAATGTGGGAAAAATAGTGAGGAATCTCTGATTCTGTGCATAGAAACAAGGTAGGTACTATTTGAAATTTTTCCACTCAAACTGTTTTTTCCATTTTTTATTAATATTGACAGTAAGTTGGTACTAGTAAGAGATGGAAGAACAGAAATTGTAACGCATCAAGAACATCTAGTGATACGAACTACAGCTTTGCATCTCAATAAGCTACATAGCTACTTCAGCTGAGCTCTACATCTCCCTGCAGTATTAATCCTTTACTTTCAGTAGAATCCCTAATTATACCCTGACTCTCTAACATGACTATCCATTTATAATTTCAAGTGATATTATTTCAACAGTACCTGTGAATCAGAAATAAACATCTTCAGGTAGCTAATACATGCTTCACATGGAGATAATAAAAATTCTTCACTAATAAAGTTGATCCTGGCTATTGTTATTTTTAAACATTTTATTATACTGAAGTGCCACAGTCATTTATAACGGGAGTTGGTGTTTCAATTTTATATAAGGCAGAAAAGAAACTAAATTTCACCATGTATCTTCAAACTAGTATCAATACAAATATCTGGGGGCTTTTTGCTTTATAGAAGGCGTATTCTTGCCTTGAATTGTATCATGGTTTAACCCCAGACAGAAACTAAGCCCCACGCAGCTATTTGTTCACTCTCCCCAAGTGGGATGAGGGAGAAAGTTGCAATGGTAAAAGTGAGAAAACCTGTGGGTTGAGATAAAGACAGTTTGATGGGGAAAGAAAAAGACACACACACAAGCAAAGTAAAACAACAAATTCATTCACCACTTCCCATTGGCAGGCAGGTTCAGCCATCCCCAGGAAAGCAGGACTCCATCATGTCTAATGGTTACTTTCGAAGACAAAAACATCTCTTCAAATGTTCCTCCGTTCCTTCTTCTCACAGCTTTTATTTCTGAGCCTGACACCATATGGTATTGAATACATTTTTGGTCAGTTGGGGTTAGCTGTCCCAGGCGTGTCCCCTCAAAACTTCTTGCGCACCCCCAGACTACTTGCTGGTGGGGTGGGGTGAGAGGCAAAAGAGGCCCTGACTCTGTGTAGGCACCGATCAGCAATATCTAAAATATCCCTGAATTATCAACACTGTTTTCATTACCAATCCAAAAAACATTTTTACATTTTTAACACATTTGTTTTTTTAAAAGAAGATTAATATTAGCAATAGTGCATTTCTGCGTTTCTTGCTTTTGTGGGGAAGGTGGGCTGCTGGTACAATTTTGTCTAGCTCTTTCAATTGGTTAACATCAAATGTAAAAATCTGGTAAAGATCTCAGTCGGTCATTTTTCAAGTAAGAGAAAATGGTAGAGAGAAGAAATATGCATCCAAAAAGTAGTACCTTTTGGTCTTGCAAATTCTGTGGCAAGAAAAAAATAAATTAACTTTTCCTATTTTACTTTCTAGCATATTAGTTCATTTAGGAATGTTATAAAAATAAAGATTGTGAGCAATCCTAATGATAAAGAACCACTGACACGGTAAATTTCAGGAACTAGTAGATATTAACAGCTTAGTTAGTCACCCCAAGGTCCCTTTACAGTAAATGAGAGAAATAGGTACTGCTGGCACACAATTCACCTAATCAAAAGCAGAACTCTAAAATAGATTTACATTTTCTGTCCACTATAAAAAACCCTGAGGTGACTAGCACAGGTGTTAAACATCTAAGAGTAAATATCTAGGGCAGGATACAGTTCAAGATTAAAACAAATTTATGTGTCTACATTAAAGTGTCTACAGACACATGAGGTGTAAAGACTTACATTGTAGACAGTGGAGATCTAGTAAATGCAGCTGGTGGATTCAAGAGAGCAAGCTAGCAGTAATATGGTGTTTAATTTAGGATCACTTTTACAAGTAAGCCAAGTTGCTTTCCATGCATTCTTTACCATCTGATACAGAAGCTTAGTTAACTAACTTATATGACTACCCACTATCACACAGGTACTTATATTACTTTATCTTGGACTGAATATTGTATCTTGAAATAAGGTTCAGTTATTCAAATATGGGTGTTTATGCCATTAAAGCACCCTTGAATATACAAGTCTAGATGCTGCTGGACTGCAAGGTGTAACACAGGACTTGTGGGGGCCTGTGGCCTTTGGGAACAGCAGCTGTAAGCCAGGAAAGTACCCACTTACATATAGTACCTACTAGACATCCGTGTTTAGGCAAACTCTTCGGGTCTTTGACTTAAACCACATGCTGAACCACTGTATATTAATGATCCCCATATATGGTTGGATGAGAGCTATAGTAAAGGATAAGCATTCCACTTCCACTTCTGCAATCAAACTTTATGGCTTCCCTGCTGAGAAACCTGAGTCTCAGTGGGTCTAGCCTATGCTATGGAAAGGGTTGAGCTATATATCTTACAACCAGCATTCAGTATTATAAAAATAGCTTTATATACATATATGTTTTCTTTTCTTTTTCTTTTTTTTTTTTTTTTTTCCAACTATGGCTGATTTTCTACATTCTGTGTACAGAAGACTGGAAGAATGAATTAATGACTGTAAATTATAGCTGTGTGAAGCAGCCACACATAAACAAAGCTCAGCATACTGGGGAGGAAAGGGGTGTCCTGATGTGTATCATAGCATATTATTTCCATATTTGAAGTGGGTTTAGATTTTATCAACTGAGACAAATATATTTTAGCTCTTCTACCTCTAGAGAGGCAGCTAATTGTCATTTATAGAAGGAGACAATAACGGAAAATCAGAAAAAAGCACTGCTAATATATTTCAGAATTTCATATCTAAAATTTATAGTAAAGTGGCATGGAGTCAGTTATTGTGTAGCAGAAGCAAAATGTCCAGTTGCATTGGGTACTGGACAGGAACTTCTCACTCCAGTCTCTGTTTCTGCTTTTTTCTAAAGTGCTGAACAAACCAGGGTCTTAAGCTTTGCTGGTACACTAGCATAACTTCTAGAGTAATCTTGAAGTTTGTGTCCATATATGTACACCTATTTTATACTGCACATACTATATATATATATATAAACATACCCAAAGTTACTTAGAAGCTCATAACTGAGTTATCAGTTTACAGCTAAGCATTTTGTATGGTGGTATCTAAAACTGTGATCCATGTGTGAGCTGTTAATCTGCAGAAAATATGGATGAGAAGAAATATTTCTTGCCAAGTTTTGCCTCTACCTGTTCTGATTTACATGAAACAAATTATTCTGCTTTAGTATTCTCTACAAACAAAGATGTAAGATGGAGCTCCTGCAGACATACCTGTGGTACCATTTGGTCAGCTAATCCAGGTATCAATTAGAATAAATATTAGCCTAATATTAGTATAAATATAGCCTAGTAAAATGAAATTCAGCAGACTTTTAGTGGGACTTGTTTGGTTTTTAGTTAACTATCTCATTATGAGTTCTTTGCTATTAGGCAAGACTATATCTGGTACACAGACCAATAAAAACTGAGTCAAGATATCTACACAAGATTCAGGCACACATTTGGCTGGATCATCAATATGCTTTTAATTTTGCCTACTGATAGTGCTCTGCTTGGCATGAAGCAATGAAGCAATCTTTCAGCCACAAAGAGTGTGAATTATTTATTTAAAACAGCCAGCTGGCAGGCGTGGATTCAGCCCCTACTTTGCAGGCAGGGTAGGCAGTGGGATGCCTGTTTTGTGAAAGGGTAAACACCCTACTGCTCAAAATTTAGCATCTAACTATTCAGTTTGACAGAAGCTTGAGAATATAAAGTGCCATGAAAACTCTTCCTTCTAAGCAAAGGGACCCTCCGTCTGCTTAGATGTAGAGAGCACCTGAGTGATGATTTTAAATCTCTATATTTTGTATTTAGAAGCACAGTCTGTACTTTATAGGTACCTCAAACTTTTTTCCCTTTTCATCCTCTGTGCCTCCAAACTATTTAAACAGTAAAATTTCTTGTTTAGTCAGTCTTCACCATATTGATAGATATAACCACAGTAGCTGATACTGGTAAGAATTCCATTTATCTCTGGTAAAGATCTAAGACCAAAGCCATAAATTTGGCCCAAAGGGACCCCAAGGACGACTGCAGTCCGAAGTTCCCAGTGTTATAAAAATCATAAGTGTCTACTAACTCCCAAATAATCTTTGATTAAAACAGAATATCGAAACAGACACTTGTGAGAGCAGCATTAGTACAAAATTAGTTCAGCCAGATGAGTTCTCTTGCTATGCTTATAAAACGAATTCATTATGACAGGATACTTAATTTATTGCTGAAGTATTTCTGAATCTGACTAAATACATCAAGAAAACAAACAAAGCCACCTATAGCCTACTGAGCAATTTAAAGTTTATCATTCAAGGGAAAAAATGTAAAGAGCAAAGGGCCATGGTCAGCTTTAAGTGACAGCGAAGGGCTGGTTGGAAATGTGATGCTCCAGGGCAGCCTTGACTGCAGTGATCATGAGATGGTTGAATTCGAGGTCCTCAGGACAGTGAGAAGAGTGTGCAGCAAGTTCACTGCCCTGGACTTCAAGAGAGCAGACTTTGGCCTCTTCAGGAACCTGCTCAGTAAGGTTCCATGGGATATAGCCCTAGAGGGCAGGGGGGCCCAAGACTGTTGGTTGATATTCAAGAATCACCTGCTGCAAGCTCAGGAGCAATACATCCCTACTAGAAGGAAGTGGAGCAGGAGGGCCAGGAGACCTCGGATGGATAAGGAGCTGCTGAGGAAAATTCGAAGGAAAAAAGAGGCTTATAAAAGGTGGAAGCAAGGACAGGTGTCCTGGGAAGAATACAGGGGTGTTGTCAGGGTAGCTAGGGATCAGGTTAGGAAAGCTAAGGCCCACTTAGAATTAAACTTGGCTAGGGATGTTAAGGATAACAGGGAAGGATTCTATAGGTACATTGCAAATAAAAGGCAGACTAGGGACAATGTGGGCCCTCTCCAGAAGCTATCAGGAGAACTGGCTACCCTGGATTTGGAGAAGGCTGAAGTTCTTAATGACTTCTTTGCCTCAGTCTTCACTGGAAAATGCTCTGACCATACCACCCAAGTCTTGGAAGGCAGATGCAGGGACAGTGAGAATGAAGACCCTGGGCCCAGTGTAGGAGAGGATCTGGTTCAAGACCATCTTAAGAACCTGAACATGCACAAGTCCACGGGACCTGATGAAATCCATCTGCAGGTCCTGAAGGAACTGGCAAATAAAGTTGCTAAGCCACTGGGGCCTATAGGGATGCTGGGGAGGGACTCTTCATGAGGAACTGTAGTGAGAGGACAAGGGGTAATGGGCTCAAACTTAAAAAGGGGAAGTTTAGACTTGATATGAGGAAGAAATTCTTTACTGTAAGGGTGGTGAGGCACTGGAATGGGTTACCCAGGGAAGTTGTGAATGCTCCATTGCTGGCAGTGTTCAAGGCTGGTTTGGAAATAGCCTTGGGTGGCATGGTTTAGTGGGAGGTGTCCCTGCCCCTGGCAGGGGTGTTGGAACTAGATAATCTTAAGGTCCTTTCCAACCCTAACTATTCTATGATTCTATATCAGAATGAAATTACAAAAGTTACACCAACTTTATGGGTGCTACAACTGTGTTACACTAGTGATTACACTATTTTCTTATCCCAGCAATGCAAGCAGTACTTTAACATGTAATAATTGGAGCACTGACGCATTGGCACTTCCTCAGAGATCCTTTCCAGGAATCCCCATTTTCAGCCTGGAAGACTGGCCTACTTCTAGAGCCCTGAGTCTGCCCATCCATGGTCCACAGATGGCACGAGCTGCACAAACTTCCATTGCACTCCATCTCACACATGGTGTCAATCTTCAAAAAAGGGCATGGTGAAGATAGGATGAATGACATTAAATTATATCTCCCATTGTTTTAGCCAGGACATGAGGGGTTTTGTCCCAAAAAAGGAGCAGAATATATTCCAACTAATTTTTCCATCTATTTTTCAAAGGGGGGCATTGTCTTTCCCTCTTCCTCTTTTCAAGAAGCTGTGCTTCCAAAGAAAAAGTCTGAAAATTCTTTTTCCAAGCCACTTGTACATCAAACAACTGCGTGGGTAGTTTTATGTGTTTACTTGAGAAGAAAAGATTAACGAATCAAAAGAAAGCTTGTTCAGAAATTTCTGTGTTCACTGTAGAGTTCTAATCCTCTGCTAACAAGGGGTAACAAAGTTAAATTTGACAAAATTTAAATTATAACAGTACTGCAAAACCCCCAATGTATTTCAGTAATGATTGTAACTGAAACAGTGTTTACTTTGCTCTCACTGTAGTTGTACTTCTAAACCCCAAGGATACAGTCATTTGGCTTGTGAAGATGTGATTTAATGAAAGAGAAATAATGTCAGAAAAGGAAATAATACATTTAGCTTTAGATGGATAAGCTATGCTCCAAGGACTGCCCAAGTCCTGGGTTAGCCTGGGTACTGCAAGTAAAAATCTCTTGGCACTAAAGAAGTATAGTTTCCTCAATGCTCTGCTTGTAATGCAACTGACTCCACCAGTATTTTAAGGGCATGTTTGTAAATGTACCTTGATATGACAATGGAGGTTTTAAATCCTTTGCAATTTTGCCATAAAGTCATATGCTATAATACATATCACAAAATTCTGTGCTCCTAAAAAATCTCAGATACCAACACCACTAGCATGATCAAGACATTTTTACATAACGACAGTGCCATTTGCCAATGTGAATTCACAGATTTTCTATTTAAGATGTTTATAAAAATGTATATTGACAACATTTATGATTACAAAAGCACATGTCCTATTTGTAGAGAATTGAGAAATAGTATATACGTACACAAGTGCGAAAATGCAAAGTTTTGTGGGGTTTTGCTTCCCCAATCTGTTCTACAATTTATACTTTGGAATCCAGTTGTAATTCAGCAAGACCTGAAGCTTTATACCCAAAAGTTCTTTGCAGCTTTCTAAATACCAAAGTATATTTTAAAGGCTGGCTTTTAAGAAACTAAAGAGTTAATTATGAATTGGTGACTTCAAAACACTGATAACCATACTACTCAAGGGAAAGGTAGTTTTTAAGACCTCGAAGTCATAATTACTACAAGTTTGCAGACCTAATCCTGCTCTCATATAAAATAAGTGTCAAAATTCTGCTGAGAGGTAATGAGAATCTAATCAGGTCCTAAATCTACTGCTTAAGAGATTGTCTGGGTCCAAGAAACATTTTTATGGAAGGGATAACAGAGCAAAGGGATTTTCAGTCACTTCAAGGAGTTAAATTCTAAATCCCTTAGAAAATGCTGCCTTTCAGCATGGCACATTTTGTACTGGTTTGTAAAGGGGACAGAATCTCCAGTAAATAAAATGGATATTTCTGAAAACCAAACAAAAGTGGCAAATTCTTGCATGGAAGAAACTTTAAAGTCAGGGGATGTAAAGTTCTTTGTTTAGGAGCTTAATGACTTACTGGGTATGGTTATCCCCATGTGCTTCCCCCCCCCCCCCCCCCCCCCCCCTTTTTTTCAGTTCTTCTAGAAGATAAACTCTCAAACAAAATTCCTTCTGTTCAGATTTTCTACACAGTAATTTCCATCCATCACCTTTTTTTAAAAAACAAAAAATATTATATTACAGGCATTCTGGCTTTTGAAGAAGCCAAGATACCAGCGAACATATGTTATGCAGTGCATCTCAGTATTACTTAAAATAAGGTGAAGTTTCTGCTTTTTCCTCTGTAGAAAAGCTTTCCAATGTTCAGTTACCAGGTTTTTTTTGACTGTATAAAAAGCAATTCATGTATTTAACCATATTATACTTGCAGTAGAGGTTTGCTCTTTACACTTCTGAGGAACCTTCAAGCAAAAATGGGAGTAAAAATTAAAAGAAGAGGGAGCTGGAATGCCTCATAAATGCAATGCTTGTTTCCCTGATGATAAATAAAAAAAGAGGGTAGTATAAATTGTTCATGTGTGCTGATGTGATACCAATACAAGGAATGTATCTCATAAATGTACTTTAATTCTTGTAAAATTTATTCATTTATAATACCTTAAATTTTTTACAATTAAGAGTTAGAAATGTTAGGCAGACTAGATTTTAGGTTTAAGGAGGAAGAAAGACAAGCTCAACCTGGCATTCGACCAATATTTTTAGATATTATTTATCAGTAAAGAAAATATTTTTCTTTATGAGATACTGTTTATATTGTCCTTTCATGTCCATTCTGTCTGTTACATAGGTACATTAACATATGAGCTCACAAAGTTCGTTCATCTGATAAAGCGTTCTACCTTTCCTCAATGCATTAATTCGATTTGGAGTGTTAAAATATAATAGCTTTGTATTAAGAGCTGATGAAAATTGTATTAAGAAAAATATAGAAAAGAAGGCTCCAAGGAGATATTTTTGTAGCTTTTCGGTACTTAAAGGGGTTCTATAAGAAAGATGGGAACAAACTTTTTTGCAGAGCCTGTTGCAATAGGACAAGAGGTGATGAGTTTAAACCAAAAGTGGGTAGGTTTAGACTTGCTATGCAGAAGACATTTTCTGCAGTGAAGGTGGTGAAACACCAAAACACGTTGCCCAGAGAGGTGTAGCCATTCAAGATCAGATGCCCCTCCTCAGTGAAGTGGGGTTGGACTAGATGACCTTTAAAGGTCCCTTCCAACCCAAACTATTCTATGATTCTATGATTCTATATTATCACTGAAAATGACCTTCATTTACTTTAACCCTTTTAAGTGGAAATTCAAATATCTTATTTCATCAAAAAACTAACTCAAAAAGCCCTACAGAGTTTATACCACTAATATCACTTGTGTCCAATCAGCAATAAGTACCATTCACACTCCTCTCACAGTGTGACCCTCCCCTCCCATTACTATTTCAGGCTTTTGTTCTAGTCATAATGTTGTTATTCATCTTGTTTTGATCTTATACAAATTTATTGATTTGTTTTATTCAGTTATTACCAAGTGAATTGCCACTCTTATTTCACATTTTTTCTTGAAAGTTAGTTCTATTTGATTCTTTCTTTCCCATGCCTGTCAGGGTCCAGCCTTAGACTGGTAGTAGATGCAAAAAAAGCAGTAAAGAACGTCACATATATTTCTCCATAAAGGTTTTTAAAAATGCATGTATGTGATGAAGCTCAGGTTCTGGTCCTCCAAGTCGAGGCTAGTTTAAAGCAAAACCAGGCTTTATTATACTAATTTATTCTTATGTGTCATGGGTTCAGCAGCAGTAGTGATTTTTCTCCTTGGTAGCTGATGCAGTGCTGTGTTTTCAACTTTTGGTCTGGGAACAGCGCTGATAACACCGATGTTTGTAGTTATGGCTTAGAACACTTTGGTCTGGCCAAGGACTTTCTGAGTTTCATGCTCTGCCAGGCAGGAGGGGAAGCCGGGAGGAAGCAGAGACAGGACACCTGACCCAAACTGACCAAAGAGGTTATTCCATACCACAGCACGTCATGCCCAGGAGGTAAAGCAGAGAGCAGAGGCCCGGAAGGGTGGGGGGTGCACTGCTTGGTCAGGCTGGGTGAGTAATTGTATTCTTTCCTTGTATTTGCCTTGTCATTATTATTAGTGGTGGTAGCAGTAGTGGTCTTGTGTTATACTTTAGTTACTAAACTGTTCTTATCTCAACCTGTGGGAGTTGCATTCTTCTGATTCTCCTCCCCATCCACCCGGGAGTGGGGGGAAGAAAGAGATAGGAGTGAGTGAGAGAACAGGCTGCGTGATTTACAGCTTAAACCACGACATTATGTTTCCTTAATTATTCATGACAATGTTTCTACTGCTCATGAAATTTGTATACTATTAAAAAAACCCACCTCAGGTTCTCTTCAGGGACATTTTAAAATGAAGGCTTCATGTATAACTACAATTAGCAATGTATTCGGCAATCTCTTAAAGATAGTAACAATACCCGATTTTTTATTTAATCTATTTCTAAAACCATTAACTTCTGGAATTGCTCACTTGTGAATTACTCTTAGAGCTGAAATTTCGCAGAGAACCTCAAAGACAGACTCTATTGGATTTGTGTGGGAAGGTTCTGGTAGCGGGGCTCTGCCCAGATGATTTCTGTGAGAAGATGCTAGAACTTTTGCCCATGTCTGATAGGGTAAATGCCATCTGGTCCAAGATGGACCTGCCACTGGCCAAGGACAAGCCCATCAACAGTAATGGTAGCACATCTGGGATGACGTATTTAAGAAGGAGAGAAAGTTACTGTGAAGGAGCAATTGTAGGTGAGAGAGGATTGAGAATGTGTGAAAGAATCAACTTTGCAGACACCAAGGGCAGTACAGAAAACAGGGAGGTGCTCCAGGTACCAGGACAGAGATTCCCCTGCAGCTCCTGGTGCAGCCAATGGTGAGGCAGCTGTGCCCCTGCAGCCCATGGAGGTCCACAGTGGAGCAGATCTCCACCTACAGTCCAAGGAGGACCCCACACAGGGGGATGCCTGAAGGAGGCTGTGACCCTGTTTGAAGCCCGCACTGGAGCAGGCTCCTGGCAGAACCTGTGGCACTGTGGAGAGAGGAGCCCACGCTGGAGCAGGTTTGCTGCGACTAGTGACCCCGTGGGGGACCCACCTGCAGCAGTTCATAAGAGAACTGTAGCACACTGGAAGGACTTACAGTGCAGAAATTCGTGGAGAACTGACTCCTATGGGAGGGACCACATGTTGAAGCAGCAGAAGAGTGTGAGGAGTCCTTTATCTGAGGAGGAAGGAGTGGCTGAGAGAATGTGTGATAAGCTGATCACAACCCCCATTCCCCATCCCCCTGTGCTGCTGGAGGGGAGGAGGTAAAGAAAGTTGGGAGTGAAGTTAAGCCCAAGGAGAAGGAAGGGCTGAGGGAAAGCATTTTTTTAAGATTTGGTTTTATTTCTCATTATCCTGATCTGATTTGATTGGTAATAAATTAAACTAATTTCTCCAAGTTGAGTCTGTTTTGCAGTGATAGCAATTGGTGAATGATCTCTCCCTGTCCTTCTCTTGACCCACAAACATTTCATTATATTTTCTCTTCCCTGTACAACTGAGGATGGGTGGGCACCTGGTGTCCAGCCAGGGTCAACTCATCACACATGCACTTGACCAACTGATATTAAGCCCTTCATCATTAAGAGTTCAGAATTTGCATATGTCATGGTTTAAGCCTCGCAGTCACACAGCTTCACTCACTCACTCCCCCCTCTTTCTTCCCCCCGCTCCCAGAGGGATGGGAAGGATAATCAAAAGAATGCAACTCCCACACGTTGAGATAAGAACAGTTTAGTAACTAAGGTATAGCACAAGACCACTACTGCTACCACAAATAATAATTACAAGTCAAATACAAGGAAAGAATACAATTGCTCACCACCTGATACCAAGCCTGATCAAGCAGTGCAGCCCCACCCTTCCGGGTCTCTGCTCTCTGCTTTACCTCCTGGGCATGACGTGCTGTGGTATGGAATAACCTCTTTGGTCAGTTTGGGTCAGGTGTTCTGTCTCTGCTTCCTCCCGGCTTCCCCTCCTCCCTGGCAGAGCATGAGACTCAGAAAGTCCTTGGTCAAACCAAAACATTACCAAGCAGTAACTGAAAACACTGGTGCTCTCAGCTCTGTTCCCAGGCCGAAAGTCAAAAACACAGCACTGCACCAGCCACCAAGAAGCAGAAAAATGAATGCTACTGCTGAACCCATGACAGCATAATTCTGATCCCTGATGCTCAGTGACAAAAAAATATTTCCTGAATAGAAATTTCAGACTATAGTATTTTTCACCTTTAGTGAATTGTCATTAAGTTAAAGCCATAAGGGAATGGAATATGAGTCGTGCTACTAAATCAAAGTGAAAGGGCCCTAGAAAACAAAGTAAAGGTGCTCAAAAATGGGAGACTGACATGTTTGATAACCAGAGTGATTAATTTTCAATTTGCAAGGTACTGATTGCACTATCTCCTGGTGGTAATAGATAATTATGCTCAAAATAGAAAGTGCAAATATAGTACAAATCAGTGCAAATTTTTGTGGTTTTATTATGTTGTCATGTACTTCAGAAACTGTGCTAGTGAAAGGGATGGAACTATTCATTTAATTACAGAATTGGAACTTAGTTCACAATACACACATTTCTGGCAGTGTGAGCTCTCCAGCAGCTTTGAAGAGAAAAAGCTGGGGAAAAAAAATAAATAGAACTTGTTAATATACTCTATATATCAAATACACTGTTATCCAAGAAGCCATCACAAGCTGGGATATATGACAAAGTACTTTGAGAAGGTTGTTCATCTACAAAAAACTATTCAAGAGTTTATAAAAAATACTAAGTATTATTTCAGCAGAATTAATTTCGTTCAGTTTCCCATGACCTTGAGAGAGAGGTTCAGATTCTTGTCTAATAGAGTCATAATTCTGCATCCCTGTTCAACATTAAAAAAAAAAAGATTACAAAGGTAGAGTTGCATTATAGACAAAGAGATAGTAACAAATCTCAGAAAGTTCTGGATTTTAGTTAAAGTGGTTGAGCTTGCAAATATTTTCCATTTCCACACTTCCTTTCTGACACACATCAGATAACGAACCGTTCACTCTCTGCAACTTCATGAGTGAAGAATATTGGACTGCTGGAGGAATATCAATAACTCTTTTTTAACCTCATAACTCATCTTCCAAAATAGCTTTCAGAGTTGAAGATGGCCCTATAGGTGCAATGTAGGTTGAAGGGTGCAAATTTGGAAAGTTTACAAAGTAAGCAGCCACTCAGTCACACAGACGGCTCCAAGGCCATTATCTCTGCCATATCAATAAGAAATATTGCATTTCCCCAGTAAACCATTGCTCAGAAGTTGGATCAGTTGTGTAAGATGTGCTCACCACCACTGCCATGCTCCTGACTGCGCCACATATAACTGGCATATCTGAGAAGGGAGGACAGAGGGATATGGGACAAATATGGATGAAAAAAGCCTGTTATAAGGGCCACTAAATCTGCTGAGTTTTGGAACAGCGCTGAGAAATTGTGAGACTAAATATAGAGGCTGTTCCCACTCCTTCCCTAGCAACTTCCCCTGTTCACGACTCTTCAGAAAAGGACTTGTGAAATCAAAGCAACAATACAAGGAGAGCTGAGTAGGAGCATAAATGACTAATGAAGTAAAAAGTTTCATCAGTTAAGCATTTAGAATGAAAAATTGAAACACTGATAGAGAGAAAAAGAAGACAAAGCCTTTGTTCTTTCAGAAGCTGAGATGTTTACTATAGAGGTTTGTTTGCTTAACCTACTAAGTGACTCATTGCAGCAGAGAATTGAGCTCTTCACCTTAAACTATCTGCAGTGTAATAGAGTGTAAGAATTAATAGCTGGATGCTGTGATCCAAAGTGATACTTTTTCCTGTAGTGCCAATATATAGGAAAGTTTTTTGCAAAAAAGTTTTAAAATGGCAGAAATACTCATTTCACAAAGTCTCCACATAAAAGAAAATTATTGAGAACCCTAAACACAGAATAGATAACAGTTATTCAAGCATTGCTTTACAACAAGCATTGCTTGAATAACATTTTTTGCCAAAAAATAGAAAGAATATAGAGGAATATATGGTAAAACCAAAACTTGTTCCTATTCTATATGGTCTAAAGAACTGATCAAGAATTGTTCTTTTTTAAAGACTGTGTATTTACAAAACCAACAAATGAACCAAAAGAGAAGCTTAATTTTAAGCTTAATTTTTTATTTCTTTTGTTTAATCACTTTTGTTTACAGGAATTATATGCTTCATAGAGAAAATATTACTCAGTAGACATACGCATTATAGGGAAGCACTTTAAAAAGTAATTATGATTGCCAAAAGTATACAGTGCATGATTCCTCTTATTTAAAGCTGAAGTTTTACCTTATTATTTCATCATTCCCTCTCAGTAATCAGTTTTTTTCTCAGAATAGAAATTACCTTGGTGCTTTATCTCTTCATATAATTTGTATTTAACAAAAGTATCATGTAATAGGATTGTATCATTAAAAAAATCATTTCCAAAGGAAATATTCCTTCTTTAAAAAGCATTTCCATCTTCAGATGTTGATTGCTTTCCCAAGATTTGCTATTTTGTTATATATACTCCTAGCAGTGAGCCCTGCCTAGAGGAACATGCAAAGAACTTGGAAATACTCCTCCATATAAAATCCAGTCACAAAATATAATTTAGAAAGTCTTCTGATTTTTGCAATTGATATTCAAATAACAAATTATATTCCCTGTTTTACCTGACTGAAAAACAACTGTAGCATTTGCTTTGCACAAGAAAATTTGATCCAAAATCTTAAAATGTAAAAAGAATAAATTCAGACTGTGTTACAATTTTAACAGAAGGCTCATAGCAGGCCTACTCCTTTTTCTTTGTTAGTGAAGGCCTCAAAATTAAATTTCATATAATTATATTGGAATTCAGCTAAAAAAGAGTTTTTCATGATTCATTAACATCTATAACAATATTTCCTCATATGGACATGAATATATATGGACAATAGAAAACAGTATGGGAGATAATAATTCCTTTGGAATTACTAAATAACTGGCAGTTATTACAGTCTGGGAGTGCCTTGTCTATTTTATTGGGTGGAGGAATTAAGGTGCTTGCAGTGAGGTGGTACAGATCCCATGCTGGAGCAGAGGAAAAGCAGGAAGAGGAAAAAGTGGCAGAGAGGAGCTATTATGAAGTGATCATAACTCCCATCCACCATCCTCCTGTGCTGCATGGTGGAGGGAGGAGGTAGAGGAATCTTGAGCCTTGGAAGAGGGAGATGAGGAGAAGATGTTTAGATTTTTGTAAGATTTATTATCATCAAAATCTGTTTCAATTGGCAATATATTAAATGAATTTTCCCCAAGTCAAATATGCTTAGCCCATGACAGTAACAGGTAAATGATCTCTCTCTCTTTTGTTGACCCAGGGGCTTTTCCATCCCATTTTCTCCTCCTGTTCTGTTTGACGAGGGGGAATAATAGAGCTCCTGGGTGAGCATCTGGCAAGCAGCCACAGTTAACCCACCAAAACTGCACAGCCAGCAGTTGTGAACAGTTAATGCAGGCACCAAGCCAACTGGATGATGCTATGGCAATCACAGGAACTTTCTGGAATTACTGCGTGATGACAGAGATACATCACAGACCCCCAGGATATCTAATGAACAGTCATGTTCCAAGGAAAATGCCATCGTTTTCTGTGATGCATGATTTCTTAGCTTTGCTTGAAGATCCATTGTACCACCTCTAACTCCTATCCTGAAAAATCTCTCAACAGTGAGACCCTAGAACCTCCCTAAGTAGTCATCAAGATGCCTGGTAAACTCATGTTAAAATCTAAACAAAATAATGAAATATTTTTTTTCAAAATAAGCATATTATCTCTTGTTCAGTTAGTAGACATGAGGTATACTCAATCTAACAACTCCTTTCCTTTACATTTTATTTAATATTTCAAGCCCAGTGTCACTTCATTGCCTCACTTTCTTCTTTCCCCTGATGTTTTTTACATCCCTAATAATTTGTATTGTTGTCCTCTAAACTCTCTCCTGTTAATCTTTTTTTTAAGTCCACTGTCCAATCCTGAAGGCATTATGCCAGATGTCTCCCATATCAAACAAAGCATCATAATTACCTTCGTTGTCTTACATGCATTATTTCACTTAATGAAGCAGATGTTGTAGGGAAAAGTGTTTTATTAGCCCCATGAATATAATTTAGATTATCACAGCTGCAGTATTACTGTTATGCACTTTTGTAATGCACTGCAGAGATTTCCCCTTTAAAGGAATTATTCCTGATTCATTTGGGCAGAAGCATAAATAATGCTGCTAATTTACAGTAAGTTTGCAGTTCACTGAAACACCCTGTTCTTGTCTGCCATAATGCTGCTTGTCTACTTAGTCTTCACTTTTTGTTTTACTACTGTGTTGCACATTTTTCCCTTTCGTGGTTTTTAAGTTTTTGTCTTTTTGTCTTTTTAGTCTTTCCGCCCTCACCTCCAGCTGTGTTACTCTTTCTTACTAATCCTTGCTTTATTTACAGATCATTAGGAGGTCCTAATGCACTAGTTAGTTTCTTATTACCCTTCTTCCATGTCTGCATTTTTTTGTAAATTCCAAAGCTTTTGAAACTTTTTATTTCACTATTCTGTAGTATTTGCTGACTTATCTCTTCTATACCACTTATTTCTTCTATATCACTTACAGGCAAAGTATGTTCAGGTCAGAGATTAACCTGTCCTGCCTTTTATTTCAGGTAATTACTCTGCTGTCTGAAGCAAAGCTATTTCATATGCAGCGCAAGAACTCATTGAACAAGCTTTTATTCATATTGCCAAATTTTAGGAAACTAACATAATATCCTTGAGTCACCTTCTATAGCCTTTAAAAGGAGTTTAGTTGCCATTGTGCCTTCTGATTCATCTCTGTGGTAGATATCCATAGTAGACTAAGATGTGTTGAATTCCATTTTTCTTGGGCTACAATAGTTTCCTAGCAAATGAACATAAGAAACAGATCCTGTCTTTTGGAACTTCTGTTCAAAAGAAAAAAAAAACGGAATGAAAGGTAGGTGTGACAAGCTTTCTGGGAACAGACAAGACATTGTAAACTTCTTCAAAATGACAATAGCCATTTAGCATTTTTCACCTTTGAAATAGACTCATTTGTCTCCTACTAGTGATACAGGTAATCACAATCAATTTATTGACTGTTATTTGGAAGTTTCTTTCCCTCAGTAAAGCATTAGTGTTCCCCCAAGCATGATTTTATGCCTCTTTTTGATGCCATTGAGAAAAAAACACCCTGACACAACTTTACACAGTTATATTTCAACCTGAAGCATGGTACATTTCAGGCAAAGAACACTAATAATTCTGACAGTTTACAATACCTATAATCTCTGACAATTAAGATACATGAAGCAGCCAGATCTGCAACTTTTAAACTTTAGTGGTTTTGTTCTGGAACCGTACTGCAAGCTTATGAGTTCTACTATAAATGAGCCTGGACAAAGTAATTAAATATATCTCCAAATTCTTTCGAATGACTCATAATCTGGACCTATAAAATTTTTCCTCTTGAAATAATTTAGCTTAATTTTATTGCAACCAATCTATTTCACTCTTTTATCTTTTTTAATATGTATCTTAGTACTTCTTATATCTGCAAGATAATTAGTACTGTGCATTTGCAATTTTTTTTTAGAATTTTCAATCTGTTATGGATTATTCCTAGTCCAAGAACACTTTGTTCTACTTGAAACTTATGTTACAGTCTCTCATTTTTAAATTGGGATGTTTCTTTAATGAAATCATACTTTCAGAGATGCTTTCAAATATGAATCCCTTACTACATTTACTTTATTAAGGTCACTTTTATATTAAACAAGGATATTTGAAGTAACATGTTAATGATAATTTATAATAAATACTGCTAAATAATACATTTACATGTTACTATAAATATAGCACATTGCTTTTCAGAGAACAGAGGTACAGCCTTCCATCTTGTTGAGCTGTGATTCTTCTGCTATTTCATTCAAAATAGCAGCAACACAGACATGAATATACTAGGTTTATGAGGATTTGAATGAGCTAATTTTATGTATAATATTTATATGTATATTTTGGAGAATTTTTTAAGAAATACATGCTTTGTGAGGATTTTTTTAAACTATTTTGTAGTCTGAGCCTCAGCACATGAAAGGTAATGTGTATCCAGTTTTCACATTTAATTGATAACCTAAGCCAAATGCTTTGAAATTTTCAAACCACATCTTGCTATACAAAAATGAGGCTAAATTCTAACTGTATCTAGCATGTCAGTTGTATTTTACCAAAGCAAAACACCTATATTAATTTATTTCCCTCTCCCTTTCATTTTTTTTTTAATTTTTTAGTATATCCGTACACAGACTACTTGATCAAGCCATCCTCTAAGCAGACCCTTTTAAAATTTTTTTGTGGGGGAAACGACTTATATTTCAAAATTATCTTAATCAGGAACATTGCAAATAAAAGACAGACTAGTGACAACATCTGCCCCCTCCGGAAGCTATCGGGAGAACTGGCTACCCTGGATTTGGAGAAGGCTGAAGTTCTTAATGACTTCTTTGCCTCATTCTTCACTGGAAAATACTCTGAGCACACCACCCAAGTCTTGGAAGGCAGATGCAAGGACTGTGAGAATGAAGACCCTGGGCCCACTGTAGGAGAGGATCTGGTTCAAGACCATCTTAAGAACCTGAACGTGCACAAGTCCATGGGACCTGATGAAATCCATCCACGGGTCCGGAAGGAGCTGATGAATGAAGTTGCTAAGCCACTGTCCACCATATTTGAAAAATCATGGCAGTCAGGTGAAGTTCCTGACGACTGGAAAAAGGGAAATATAGCCCCCATTTTCAAGAAGGGGAAAATGGATCACCTGGGGAATTACAGAGCAGTCAGCCTCACTTCTGTGCCTGGCAAAATCTTGGAGTGGATTCTCCTGGAAGGCATGCTGAGGCACAGGAAAAACAACAGGGTGCTTGGTGACAGCCAGCATGGCTTCACTAAGGGAAAATCCTGCCTGACCAATCTGGTGGCCTTCTATGATGGAGCTACGGAAATGATGGACAGGGTCAGAGCAGTTGATGTCATCTACCTGGACTTGTGCAAAGCGTTTGACACTGTCTCACATGACACCCTTGTCTCTAAGTTGGAAAGACATCAATTTGGTCAGTGGACCACTCGGTGGATAAAGAACTGGCTGGCTGGCCACACGCAAACAGTTGTGCTCAATGGCTCAATGTCCAGCTGGAGACCACTGACGAGTGGTGTCCCTCAGGGATCAGTGTTGGGACCGGTCCTGTTCAACATCTTTGTTGGTGACATGGACATTGGGATTGAGTGCTTCCTCAGCAGGTCTGCCGATGCCACCAAGCTGTGTGGTTCGGTTGATACTCTGGAGGGAAGGAATGCCATCCAGAGGGACCTTGACACGCTTGTGAGGTGGGCTGATGCCAACCTGAGGAAGTTTAACCATGACAAGTGCAAGGTCCTCCACCTGGGTCTGAGCAGTCACAGGCACAGCTACAGGTTGGGCAGAGAAGAGATTGAGAGCAGCCCTGAGGAGAAGGACTTTGGGTTGCTGGTTGATGAGAAACTGAACATGAGCCAGCAGTGTGCGCTCACAGCCCAGAAAGACAACCATCTCCTGGGCTGCATCAAAAGGAGCATGACCAGCAGGTCGAAGGAGGTGATCCTGCCCCTCTACACTGCTCCTGTGTGACCTCACTTGGAGTATTGTGTGCAGTTCTGGTGTCCTCAACATAAAAAGGACATGGAACTGTTGGAACAAGTCCAAAGGAGGACCTCAAGATTGATGAAGGGACTGGAGCACCTCCTGTATGAAGACAGGCTGAGAAAGTTGGGGCTGTTCAGCCTGGAGAAGAGAAGGCTGCATGGAGATGTCTTTTCAGCCTTCCAATATCTGAAGGGGGCCTATAGGGATGCTGGGGAGGGACTCTTCATGAGGGACTGTAGTGAGTGGACAAGGGGTAACGGGTTCAGACTTAAACAGGGGAAGTTTAGATTGGATATGAGAATGAAATTCTTTACTGTGAGGGTGGTGAGTCACTGGAATGGGTTGCCCAGGGAAGCTGTGAATGCTCCATTGCTGGAGGTGTTCAAGGCCAGGCTGGACATAGCCTTGGGTGGCATGGTTTAGTGGGAGGTGTCCCTGCCCATGTCAGGGGTGTTGAAACTAGATGATCTTGAGATCCTTTCCAACCCTAACTATTCTATGATTCTATGATTATGCTAGCTCAGTGTCCTGTCTTTTTTTAATAATGGGTGAAGTCACATTTATATTTAATTCCTGTCCATCTGTTTTGATTACCTGGCTTTGTATTCGCAAATATTATTTTACTGAAGCCAGCAGAAACATCACTATTCACTAGACTTAGATCGTACACTCATCAACCATAAAACACAGCAACTGGGTTTTCTGCCATTGAAAAACTCAAATATTAATACCTGTATTTTGCATAAACAATTATATGCGAAGAAAGCAGAAAGCCATGCATGCCCACTTGACAAATGCATATTTTTTTCACTTTGCAAGAGCATTTTTCAATCAGAGGATAGAAGATATCTCCATGTTTGGTTCAAACTTAAAACAGGGGAGATTTAGGTTGGATATAAGGAAGTTATTTACTGTGAGAGTAATGAGGCACTCGGAACAGGGTACTCAAGGCAATTGTGAATTCTCCATCCCTGACACTGTTCAAGGCCAGGTTGTATGGGGCCTTGAGCAACCTGGTGTAGCGGAAGGTGTCCCTGACCATGGCAGGGGGGTTGGAACTAGGTGATCTTTAAGGTCCATTCCAACCCAAACCATTCTATGATAAAATGGTTTCTATATAGAACTATAGAATATGGTTCTACATTTTCCATTTCACCACTGGAAGAATCAGGTAGAGGACTAATGGCTTCTACCTCTTGCCTAGTTGTTTGACTATTTAGTTAACAATGAAAATCTCTATTCTGAGAGCTCTTATTGCATAGTAAACTGTGATAAGTGATAATCAGAGGAAAGGACATAAGAATGCTCACTGGACTATAGTGTGAAGTTCACTATTGCTAGTACTTTCTCAGTCCTAAAACACTTCTTGGAGTACAAAACTATCCAACTGTAGAAGATAATCTTTAAATATCGAGTGACATGTCCTTCCTGTCCAAAATTGGTATGACCTACCTGGTAGTCTACAGATTTTCTCTCCTGTTCCATCTTTCTGTTTGTTCTCTGACAAAATGTATTTGCATTCCCTGCTGCACATAAACATACCTTCAGTACTTAAGACATAGAGTTTATTCCACTTGCTATGTGTAGAGAAAGACAGTAGTGAGTAGTTAGTTTTGGACATTTAATATAAAAGTTTTGTTATTTTTCAATAAGAGTAGTGCTTATCTACCAGCTTCTGAATAAAGATTTTTAACAAGCAAACAATCATTTAAAAATATGTTTTCGTGTATCAAATTTTTATTTCTTAAAAATTGTAGTACTACTGTAGAATTAGACCAAATTTTAACAATGTACATGAGAAGTGTTTTAATAGATTTGCGTCTCTGAAAGCTTAAGATAAGAATAAATACTTTGCCCATTGATGACAGTGGTACGTGATGAGGATGTACAGCACCTACAAATGGGGTGAATTAAAGATGTCTCAATTTACACATGTAAGGATCTTGCAGGAGGAAGAAAAATGTATCTCAGGTGTAAAGAAAGCATCAGTGATAGTCTTGCTGGACTGAGAGAGCACGCAGGCACTTGAAACATGCTTCAAGTAGCACAGTATGGGCTCTGGATCTGTTCAGTAGTACTACAGAAAATAAATTGACGGCAATATAGTCACAGAACTCTACAAAATGAAGTCACAACATGACTTCTTTGCCATGCAGAGCTGACCTTGGGGTACTGTGATTTCCCTGCTATGAAAGAGGTAACTACAGAGCTGTAGATTTTCATGAGAGAACTATAGCATGCTGGAAGGACTCACAATGGAGAAGGTAATGGAGAGCTGTCTCCCCTATGGGGAAGGGCCCTATGCTGTAGCAGGGGAAGAATGCTCCTTTACCTGAGGAGGAAGGAGCGGCAGAGAGAATGTGTGATGAACTGACCATAACTCCTATTCCCCATCCCCGTGTACTACTGTGAGTGAGGAGGTAGAAAATTCAGGAGTAAAGTTGAGCCCAGGTAGAAAGGAGGGATGGAAGAATGGTGTTTTTAAGAATTGGTTTTATTTGTCATTATCCTGATCTGATTAGTTTGGTAATAAATTAAACTTATTTCCCCAAGTCAAGTCTGTTTTGCCTGTGAAAATAATTGGTGAATGATCTCTCCCTGACCTTATCTTAACCCAAGAGCATTTTGTTATCTTTTATCTCCCCTGCCCAGCTGCGGATGGTGAGTGATAGAGGTGGGCACCTTTTATCCAGCGAGTGTCAAACTACCACAGAAGGGTAGAGGAAAAAGTAAGAGGAACTCAAAAAACAAATAAACAAGATAAATTTACATAGGATTATCAACTTTACCATCTTAGTTATAAACCACAAACATGTCTTAGACCGTAATTTACATTAAGCAAGATTATTTCCAGTAGAAAAATTTTCAGTCTCCAAATCCCCTTGTATAACAATTTTTACCTCTGGCTTCCATATTCTTGATCTGGGACGTTCTCTAAGAGAAACTTAATTCTTCAGAAAATTGCAGAGAAAGACATTATACTCAAGTGGTTTGAAAAATCAGGATTTGGACAACTCTAGAAATGAACAAAAGTCAATAGACATGCTAACAAGGTATAAAAGATATTAAATAATATGTTTTTCTCTTGATAAGGGTAAGCAACAGCTGAGCCTATCTGCTCTTCTATGTACAGGAACCTAAAAGCACATGAAAAATTTGGATATTGATAAGCAAATATGACATGCTGAATTTATTGCAGTTTTATACTTATATGTTTGTGTGTGTGTTGTACCTTCAAAAATAGGTGAAAAGTAGCATTGCTTTTTATCAGAATATTTAGAACCTTATACAGAATATTGAGTTTAGAACAGTTTCACTTAATTGTTGTTGCACAGGTACCTCTGTACATTTAAAGAAATGTTAACATGTGCTAGCAAATTCCGTATAATACTATTTGTATTCTGATGATGTGTGAATATATATGTATTTTCCTGTGGAACTCTTGGTTTATCGAGAGTATTTTAATTGTTCTCTTCAGAAAATGGTAGCATTTACATATCTATGGCAAGCTGTCAGTTTAAGACATATCAAGCTAAGCTATATGAGTCATACCCTGTCAGAATACAAAGCACAAATGAACAGTAAGTAAATGCTGCAACCTGACATTATATGTCAGAATCAGATAACCAAGGTAATCCAATCTACGACAACCTCATTATATAAAATTTTCAATGCAGAAAAGACATGTTAGCTATGAATTGCAAAGGTCTCTGGTCTTAAAGCCTCTGTTTCTCTGGAGCAATATTGTAAATGATTAACATATGATGCTCAGAACTACCCTTGTACGGAGGGAGGTAGATTTTTCTTTACACAAATGAAATAGTTACAACAGAACAGTAAGATATAACACTGAGATAATGTAACATTTCTCATACATGAGAAATCCTCAGGATCATCAATGAGACACTATGAGAGACTTTTTAAAAAAAAAAAAAAAAAAAAAAACTCAACAATTGTACATAGTTAAATATAGTCTTGCCCTAATAAAACAAGAAAATATTCACACAGTCTCGTCTGGAATATTTTACTTGGCTGCTATTTTAGGTACCTATGATATATTTATAGAGTCTCTAAGGCATACACAATACATTAAGAAATCTAAAATAATACCTATTACCTTTCTTAGGACCCATTGTTTTTATAGGAAACAAAGGTCCCTAATTAAGCCACCCAGATAGATGTTCAAGCATCTCCTAATATGTTTTGTAGTGATGTGTTGCTTTTAAAGACAGATATTTCTTGTTTTTCTATTATTATAAATTGTTAAGACTTTATTGGAGCAAAATATTGTATTATATTGGAATAACCTTAATCAAACACATCTCATTTGTCATTCTTCCACACAAAAGCCTTACCTTTTTGTATGACTTCAAAGACTTTATTTTGAGACAGTGGGTGCTGAGTACATAAAAAAAAGCTATTTCATTTGACATTTCTCCAGTTAGACAAGCAAGGTAAAAAATGTGCATTTTTAAAAATAACCTGGACTGATGACCGCATCTGATCACAGTTTTTAATTGCTTGCTTTGGACAATTCCTACAATTCCAGTTATCTGAGAAGGACAATTCCTGAGAAAGCTTTCCAAAGGCTCTTTTGTGAAATGAAATTTGAAGACAATTGCCTCATGTAGTAACCTTGACTTAGAGAGAGGGAGAGAGAGAACATTCTTCCCAACTTTGCTTGCTTGCTTGTTTGTAGTTAAGTTGGTTCAGCTGGCCATTTGGATTACATATTTTTTATCAGCTGTTTTTCCCATTTTAGTATAAAGTTGCCATAATTTGGTTTTGTGAGAGCACTGGTCGTCTGAAAACGGGTATGAATCCAATAATAAAAATCAATCAAAAGGACAGTCCATATGGCTAGGTGTATGTATTAGAAAATTTCCACCCTCTATGAGCATGACAAGCTCAAAAACTGCAGCATGGCCAAACTTTTTCTGAAAGTTAAACTGTTTAAGTGTAGTGCTCCCAAGTCTGTGGAAGTTACAACTAGGCACGTAAGTGCAGCAAATAAAGTGCTGCTCTGGGAAACTGCAGTGTCTGGTTTAACAAAGCTGCCCAGGAGAAGAGGGAAGAATCATTAGGGGCTAATTGCAAAGGGTCTTAATCTTGTTCATTATTTAGGCTCATAGAATCATAGAATAATTAGGGTTGGAAAGGATCCTCAGATCACCTAGTTCCAACACCCCTGCCAGGGGCAGGGACACCTCACACTAAACCATGCCACCCAAGGCTATGTCCAACCCAGACGTGAACACCGCCAGCAATGGAGCATTCACTACTTCCCTGGGAAATCCATTCCAGTGTCTCACCACCCTTACAGTAAAGAATCACTTCTTCATACCCAATCTAAACTTCCCCTGCTTAAATTTTAACTTACTACCTTGTACTATCACTACAGACCCTAATGAAGAGTCCCTCCCCAACATCCTTATAGCCCCCATTCAGGTACAGAAAGGCTGCTATGGGATCTCCATGCAGCCTTCTTTTCTCCAGGCTGAACAGCCCCAGCTTTCTCAGCCTGTCTTCATACAGGAGGTGCTCCAGTCCCTTCATCAATCTTGAGGTCCTCCTTTGGACTTGTTCCAACAGTTTCATGTCCTTTTTATGTTGAGGACACCAGAACTGCACACAATACTCCAAGTGAGGTCACACAAGAGCAAAACAGAGGGGCAGGATCACCTCCCTCAACCTGCTGGTCACGCTCCTTTTGATGCAGCCCAGGAGATGGTTGTCTTTCTGGGCTGTGAGCGCACACTGCTGGCTCATGTTCATTTTCTCATCAACCAACACCCCAAAGTCCTTCTCCGCAGGGCTGCTCTCAATCTCTTCTCTGCCCAGCCTGTAGCTGTGCCTGTGACTGCTCAGACCCAGGTGGAGGACCTTGCACTTGTCATGGTTAAACTTCCTCAGGTTGGCATCAGCCCACCTCACAAGCGTGTCAAGGTCCCTCTGGATGGCATTCCTTCCCTCCAGAGTATCAACCGAACCACACAGCTTGGTGGCATCAACAAACTTGGTGAGGGTGCACTCAATCCCACTGTCCATGTCACCAACAACGATGTTGAACAAGACCACTCCCAACATCAATCCCTGAGGGACAACTCTCGTCAGTGGTCTCCAGCTGGACATTGAGCCATTGAGCACAACTGTTTGCGTGTGGCCAGCTAGCCAGTTCTTTATCCACCGAGTGGTCCACCTATCAAATTGATGTCTCTCCAATTAAGAGACAAGGGTGTCATGTGAGACAGTGTCAAACGCTTTGCACAAGTCCAGGTAGATGACATCAACTGCTCTGACCCTGTCTATCATTTCCATAGCTCCATCATAGAAGGCCACCAGATTGGTCAGGCAGGATTTTCCCTTAGTGAAGCCATGCTGGCTGTCACCAAGCACCCTGTTGTTTTTCCTGTGCCTCAGCATGCCTTCCAGGAGAATCCACTCCAAGATTTTGCCAGGCACAGAAGTGAGGCTGACTGCTCTGTAATTCCCCAGGTGATCCATTTTCCCCTTCTTGAAAATGGGGGCTATATTTCCCTTTTTCCAGTCGTCAGGAACTTCACCTGACTGCCATGATTTTTCAAATATGGTGGACAGTGGCTTAGCAACTTCATTCATCAGCTCCTTCCGGACCCACGGATGGATTTCATCAGGTCCCGTGGACTTGTGCACGTTCAGGTTCTTAAGATGGTCTTGAACCAGATCCTCTCCTACAGTGGGCCCAGGGTCTTCATTCTCACAGTCTTTGCATCTGCCTTCCAAGACTTGGGTGGTATGGTCAGAGCATTTTCCGGTGATGACTGAGGCAAAGAAGTCATTAAGAACTTCAGCCTTCTCCAAATCCAGGGTAGCCAGTTCTCCTGATAGCTTCTGGAGAGGGCCCACATTGTCCCTAGTTTGCCTTTTATTTGCAATGTACCTATAGAATCCCTTCCTGTTATCCTTAACATCCCTAGCCAAGTTTAATTCTAAGTGGGCCTTAGCTTTCCTAACCTGATCCCTAGCTACCCTGACAACATCCTTGTATTCTTCCCAGGACACCTGTCCTTGCTTCCACCTTTTATAAGCCTCTTTTTTCCTTCAAATTTTCCTCAGCAGCTCCTTACCCATCCGAGGTCTCCTGGCCCTCCTGCTCCACTTCCTTCTAGTAGGGATGTATTGCTCCTGAGCTTGCAGCAGGTGATTCTTGAATATCAACCAACAGTCTTGGGCCCCCCTGCCCTCTAGGGCTATATCCCATGGAACCTTACTGAGCAGGTTCCTGAAGAGGCCAAAGTCTGCTCTCTTGAAGTCCAGGGCAGTGAACTTGCTGCACACTCTTCTCACTGTCCTGAGGATCTCGAATTCAACCATTTCATGATCTCTTGTTATGTTCTGGATCCCCTCATTATGACTACCAATGCACATGCCTCAAATCTCATTACAGACTATGTTGTTGTATTCATGATTTTTTTTAACACTTTAAAAATTAACTGACTCCTTTATCTGGGTACATTTGGTACATGTGCCTATATCTTGTACAAACTCGTCGTCCTGTTGAGTGATGCTTACTCCCACTGACGTCTGCTGTGATAAGATGGAATGAGTCACACTAGGTGTTTGTAAAGGTTCACAAGTAATATATTGAGAGCTGCAGATAAATCACGATGCCCTTCTATGTGGCAGATGCTACAGAGCAAATTGCTAAGAAATGCCTAAAAGAAGGTAAATAGGTAGAATCAGGAGCTCTAGAAGAAATTTAAAGGTGTGCTTTCAGAAATCTGAGCATTATCTCTGCACAAAACAGCAATGCTGTGAAAGAACACTGAATATTCATTGTTAAGAATCTGGGTACACTATAGAAAAAAGCCTTTTTTAGTGCCTTGTCACTGCGCACTAGCAGTGTTAAATGCTGTTCACATCCTGATCTTGCTGCTTTTACACCATGACAGATCTCTGCCCTCTCCACAGGATTTGCTAGCCAAGACAAACATTATGATGGGTCTGCTCTAGCTCCCTGCCTCTCTGCTACAAAAGTCAGAAAGTCAAAATATACTGGGTTTTTTTTTCTTTCTTTTCTTCTTTCATTTTCTCTTTTTCTTTCTATATCAGAGGAGCCAAGGAAATCACTGATCATTCCATGAAGGATTTAGTAACTCCCTTTGTGGTATCTGCCCTCTAAAACACCACTGAAGAAAGATTTATCTCAATCTGGAGAGGTACTATCATGCTTAGTGAGGCAAATTTTTAGAAGTCATGCAAAAGTGATGTTCTTGTTGCAGTCACTATAGATGACTGCACAGAGTTAAACTGGACATTATCAAGCCGAATTCTAGTTCTTACAATTCCGTTCTGTCAATGACGACCTTTTTCTTCAGTTTCCACAGTATGTTACCCAGTCTCCTTCCTACAAGAAGTCAAATAGTTCTGACACAAGAGTACAAGTTGTTACATTCTGTCCTCGTGTGGCTCTATTCATTAGTGAAGTACTAACTTGAACTCTCCTTCATCCTTTCTTGACATAGGAGTAAAGGATAAATAGTCCAGGCTCTGTAGTTGCTATGCTGATGTAATGGCCTGTAGAAAATTATTGCAAATTGCTAGGCATCTGTTCTCCAAAGCAAGGTCCTCAGTAAATTCTTAAGTGGAAGGAGGAATATTTACTCCACATTCCCATATACTAATTCTAATATACTCAACACCCTGTGTTTCCTATTGGCTTGGTCTAGACAGGTCACTGTGCAGTCTATGGAAGTATTATATCAGGGGACTGCAGCACCACCCGTGTGAAGGTAGGATGAGAAAATTGGGGCTGTTCAGCGTGGAGAAGAGAAGGCTGTGTGGAGACCTCATAGCAGCTTTCCAATATCTGAAGGGGGCTTATAGGAATGCTGGGGATGGACTCTTCATGAGGGACTGTAGTGAGAGGACAAGGGGTAATGGGTTGAAACTTAAACAGGGGAAGTTTAGATTGGATATGAGGAAGAAATTCTTTACTGTGAGGGTGGTGAGGCACTGGAATGGGTTACCCAGGGAAGTTGTGAATGCTCCATCACTGGCGGTGTTCAAGGCTGGGTTGGACAGAGCCTTGGGTGGCATGGTTTAGTGGGAGGTGTCCCTGTCCCTGGCAGGGGGGTTGGAACTAGATGATCTTCAGGTCCTTTCCAACCCTAACTATTCTATGATCCTATGATTCTATATCACTCTGTGGATGTTTCTATCACTGTGACTGTCTAAAATTGTTCCTCAGAGGCAGCCTTTTTCTCTTCCGATTGGACGAGGAGTCCGTCTGTTTATCTAAGGTGCTATGAATCAGGCTGCCAAGTCAGGAGTCCATTCATCAGACATTGTAGTATTTTGCATTTCAAAATTCTGACTACTTATACTGAATATAAAAGCTTTTACCTGTACAGCTGTAGCATTGTAATAAAGCTTTCTAACTCAACCAATGATTGTATATGTACTATTGGTGTTTCAACTTGTTTCTGTTCAGTCTGTCTTTTTAACTTTAGCCAGCTTATGTTAGACAGCTTATATTGCGCTCTAGTTCCTCATCAACAGCCTGCAAATAATGTGGTATTCATAAACATAAGTGAGTTTACATAAAATAGACATAAAACCAACAACAATAGCATTTCTAGATAAAAGGACTTTATTTTTCTAAATGTTTATTAAGTAGTATTACAGAATACAACTGAGTTAAAATTGCAAGAATACATTTCTAGTAACAGTTGTGTTGCCTTATATACAGCATAGTTCTTACAGAACACAAATAATTTTTTCAGAAATGTATTTTTGTTTCATTTTTTTAATATTCAGAATAGATATTTAAGAATTTTTATCCTGAAAATGCAACTGAGTCATCTTAGCTAAGTATAAATAAAATAAATAATTGTTTGATCATTCTTAAGAAGGTAAATGTAACTGGATTACTGCTCACTGTAAAATGATGGAATGATAAAGCAATTATAATCTCTTAGGAGTCACTGACATTGATTAGAAAATGAACATGAGGCAGCAGTGTGCACTCGCAGCCCAGAAAGCCAACCGTATCCTGGGCTGCATCAAAAAGAGCGTGACCCGCTCATGCTCGATGGAGGTGATCTTGCTCCTCTACTCTGCTCTTGTGAGACCTCACTTGAAGTATTGTGTACAGTTCTGGTGTCCTCAACATAAAAAGGACATAGAACTGTTGGAGCAACTCCAGAGGAGGGCCATGAGGATGATCAGGGGACTGGAGCACCTCCTCTATGAAGACAGGCTGAGAAAGTTGGGGCTCTTTATCCTGGAGAAGAGAAGGCTGCATGGAGACCTCATAGCAGCCTTCCAGTGTCTGAAGGGGGGCTATAAGGATGTTGGGGAGGGACTCTTCATTAGGGACTGTAGTGATAGGACAAGGGGTACTCAGTTAAAATTTAAGGAGGGGAAGTTTAGATTATGTATAAGGAGGAAGTTCTTTACTGTAAGGGTGGTGAGGCACTGGAATGGGTTGCCCAGGGAAGTTGTGAATGCTCCATTACTGGAGGCGTTAAAAGTTATTTTGGACATAGCCTTGGGTGACATGATTTAGTGGGAGGTGTCCCTGCCCCTGGCAGGGGGGTTGGAACTTGATGATCTTAAGATCCTTTCCAACCTTATTTTATGATTCTATGACATAGTCCCTTCTTCTGCAGAATTGTCCAATCTCTTACATTTTCAAGCAACTTCTTTCTATTATATGCCACCTTGTGCTGCTGCTACAAAGCTCTGATTCTGAGAATGATGCATTGCTCTACCGACTAGAATCAGCCAAAAAAAAAAACTTCGTTCCAGTACAAAGTGTTATTTTTTGTATATTATTTCTTGAGATACAGATTGCCAAAATGTTGTGGAATATACTACAAAAGCATTTTCAAAGGACTTTCCCAGTCACGCTGTTCCTGAGACATCATAGGCAAGATCCTTGAATAGATGAATCTTTATGTTTTTTAAATTAAACCTTTCAAAATTGCCTCATTTCAAGAAAACTTGGTCTGGCACATTTTTAACATTTTTAGGAGTACCTAAGCCCTACTTTCAAAAGTGACTTAGATATTTTAGTCCGTAGTGACATGTAGGTATATGGGTGTTTCAACAGAAGATAAACACTTTAGATTTTTGAGAAAACAATGTTAAAAGATTGTTGCACATGCTGTCCATGTGCAGAAATGCACCAAGTGAAGAAAAAAGAGCAAAAGGAAGGGAATTTTCAAGAGCTGACTAACCAACTGTTTCACTAGAAAAGCAATAGACTGTAGAAGAGGTTCTTTTCCTCGCTTTTCATGAATGAGGTAAAAAAAGCAACCTTAGTTAATATATAGAGAGATTTTTCTTTTTTTTTTTTTTTTATATTACCTAATTATTATCTCCCATTTGTTAAGGCAATAAACAAATGTCAGCCAGATGAATTTGTTATCTACTGACTTAGGGCAATACAAGAATTAAAGCTCTTTTCCAAGAGCTGTATTTTAAAGCCAGTTGTGAACTTGCTCCCCATTATGTCTATCAGTGCTTCCCAGTCTACCAGAAGAGAAGCTGTCTCTGCCAGGGTCATGCCCTATTTAAAGTAAAGGTGATGATGCTCAGGTTTGCATTTCTTCTTCAGTAGGTGCTATCAGTGTTGTCACATAGAGGTCACAGTGTCTGCTATTGATAAGTACCTGAGGAAAACAGCAATCTCAGCTGGGAAGGGCCTAAATAAGTGCTATTTACAAGAAGAGATCCACTTTTCAGGGATTCTTCATAGATCTTGAGACTACTTCCTCTTCATCTTAACTTTCCTACCTTCTCACCATTCTCAATCAATCACATCACATTTAATCTCTTGTTGCTACTTAACACCCATTTATAAAAATCATGTTAGGACACAGAATACAGTTAAAACCACCTTAGTCTCTAAAATCTAGTTTACAAAAAAGATTCTTCCACAGCTAGAGAGGATGACAAACTCTTCTAAGAACAGAAGTTAACAAAATACTTTCCTCAGGTCATGCAACAGTATTCCAAAACTATCATCTAGGGCAGTCAGAAAATCAAGTTCCTCCGGCACTACAGATGTCTGTCCCTTCAGAGCAGAATAGGACATACCATCACAGAGTGATTTAGACCTCCTGGATCTAATTAAAAGATTCAACACATGAAGTCATGAAAGGGAAGAAAGAAAGAAGGATAAAAATCTATATTATTTCAGAAACCAGACGTCACTTACTCTCAGGGGGAGGAGGGAGAACTTCACATTTTCCTGTCTGGGAGCAGACGAGTCTCAAAAGAAAAAATACACTTCCAGTTTCATTGGTGAGGAAAGAGCACTATTAAAGTCATTAGAAGGATGTTAGCAGTAAAGACAGGGAGGGCAAGTATAGTGACAGGGCGATTTTTGACTTTTGCAGACGCATTCCTGGGCTTATCTAATTGAGGAGAAAACTGATTTCATGAAAGAAAAAAAAAAAAAAAAGAAAAAAGAAAAAAAAAGACACTTTTAACACCAAGCCTTGAAGAAAAGAGTAAAATAAACTATGTGTCTTTTAAAAAACACTGTCCCCATCATAGCTGCTTTAAGAAGGTCATCTTGGGCTGTCCCTTTACTCTTTTTGACCCAAGATATTTTTAGTGTTATGTAGTCTTCTGTCATGCTCATCTTTAGCCTCTGAATTACAAGCCACAGAGTTTGCTCCATTACCTTGATCTTGCAGATAGATGAATATGACACAAACAATAAGAGATCATTCTGTAAATTAAATATCTGTCTCACTGTCTGACTGTAATTGCTCTAAGGGATTCTATAGGTGCATTGAAAATAAAAGGCAGACTAGGGACAATGTGGGCCCTCTCCAGAACCTATCAGGAGAACTGGCTACCCTGGATTTGGAGAAGGTTGAGGTTCTTCACAACTCCTTTCCTCAGTCTTCACTGGAAAATGCTCTGACCATACCACCCAAGTCTTGGGAGGCAGATGCAAGGACTGTGAGAATGAAGACCCTGGGCCCACTGTAGGAGAGGATCTGGTTCAAGACCATCTTAAGAACCTGAACGTGCACAAGTCCATGGGACCTGATGAAATCCATCCACGGGTCCGGAAGGAGCTGATGAATGAAGTTGCTAAGCCACTGTCCACCATATTTGAAAAATCATGGCAGTCAGGTGAAGTTCCTGACGACTGGAAAAAGGGAAATATAGCCCCCATTTTCAAGAAGGGGAAAATGGATCACCTGGGGAATTACAGAGCAGTCAGCCTCACTTCTGTGCCTGGCAAAATCTTGGAGTGGATTCTCCTGGAAGGCATGCTGAGGCACAGGAAAAACAACAGGGTGCTTGGTGACAGCCAGCATGGCTTCACTAAGGGAAAATCCTGCCTGACCAATCTGGTGGCCTTCTATGATGGAGCTACGGAAATGATGGACAGGGTCAGAGCAGTTGATGTCATCTACCTGGACTTGTGCAAAGCGTTTGACACTGTCTCACATGACACCCTTGTCTCTAAGTTGGAAAGACATCAATTTGGTCAGTGGACCACTCGGTGGATAAAGAACTGGCTGGCTGGCCACACGCAAACAGTTGTGCTCAATGGCTCAATGTCCAGCTGGAGACCACTGACGAGTGGTGTCCCTCAGGGATCAGTGTTGGGACCGGTCCTGTTCAACATCTTTGTTGGTGACATGGACATTGGGATTGAGTGCTTCCTCAGCAGGTCTGCCGATGCCACCAAGCTGTGTGGTTCGGTTGATACTCTGGAGGGAAGGAATGCCATCCAGAGGGACCTTGACACGCTTGTGAGGTGGGCTGATGCCAACCTGAGGAAGTTTAACCATGACAAGTGCAAGGTCCTCCACCTGGGTCTGAGCAGTCACAGGCACAGCTACAGGTTGGGCAGAGAAGAGATTGAGAGCAGCCCTGTGGAGAAGGACTTGGGGGTTTTGGTTGATGAGAAACTGAACATGAGCCAGCAGTGTGCACTCGCAGCCCAGAAAGCCAACTGTATCCTGGGCTGCATCAAAAGGAGCATGACCAGCAGGTCGAAGGAGGTGATCCTGCCCCTCTACTCTGTTCTTGTGAGACCTCACTTGGAATATTGTGTGCAGTTCTGGTGTCCTCGACATAAAAAGGACATAGAACTGTTGGAACAAGTGCAGAGGAGGGCCACGAGGTTGATCAGGGGACTGGAGCACCTCCTGTATGAAGACAGGCTGAGAAAGTTGTGGCTGTTCAGCGTGGAGAAGAGAAGGCTGTGTGGAGACCTCATAGCAGCCTTCCAATATCTGAAGGGGGCCTATAGGGATGCTGGGGAGGGACTCTTCATGAGGGACTGTAGTGAGTGGACAATGGGTAACGGGTTCAGACTTAAACAGGGGAAGTTTAGATTGGATATGAGGAAGAAATTCTTTACTGTGAGGGTGGTGAGGCACTAGAATGGGCTGCCCAGGGAAGTTGTGAATGCTCCATCGCTGGCAGTGCTCAAGGCCAGGCTGGACATAGCCTTGGGTGGCATGGTTTAGTGGGAGGTGTCCCTGCCCATGTCAGGGGGGTTGGAACTAGATGATCTTAAGGTCCTTTCCAACCCTAACTATTCTATGATTCTATGACTCTATGAATGAAACTTAATAGTGATTTTTCTTTTTTTTTTTTTTTTTCTTTCTGGAGCCTCTAGGGGTCCTGTTCAGGAACTAAGGCTCAGGGTTCTAACAGGCATACATAAATTTTTTTAATCTAAATAATCAAAAAGACTTCAATATGTATAATTTTCACAAAATGGTAAAAAAAAAAAAGAAGAAGAAATATATGGTCTGAGTGGTCTAAGTCCATCATCCTTGGCTTATCACCTTTTCTCCGGTTGCAATTTTTGGTCATGAGTTCTCTGTTTTTTTTCCTTCAAGACACAACTCTCAATAAATATCAGTACCATTTTTGCTAATTTTGAAGTTATGCCCTGGGTTCAGCAGTAGCTGAAAAGTGTCATTTTTCTCCTTCTCATAGCTGGTGCAGTACTGTGTTTTTGACTTTCAGCCTGGGAACAGTACTGATAGCACTGATGGTTTTAGTTGTTGCTAAGTAATGTTTACTCTGACTAAAGATTTTCTGAGTCTCATGCTCTGCCAGTAGGAGGGGAAACAGGGAGGAGGCAGAGACAGAACACCTGACCCAAACTAACCAAAGAGGTATTCCATACCAGAGCACGTCATGCCCAGTATATAACTTGGGGGCAGTTACCCAAAAGTGTTGGGTCGCTGCTCAGATTGGGCTATCGATCAGTGGGTGGTGAGCAGTTGTATTCTCTTCCCTTGTTATTTCCCTTATCATTATTATTATTGGTGGTAGCAGTAGTGGTTTGTGTTATACCTTAGTTACTGGACTGTTCTTATCTCAATCCATGGGAGTTACATTCTTTCTATTCTCCTCCACATCCCTCCAGGAGTGGGGGGAGGAAGATGTGGGGGAGTGAGAGAGTGGCTGTGTGGTTCTGAGTTACAGGCTGGGCTCAAACCACAACAAACTGTCATCTGCTCTTCTCTCTGTTTATAGACTGGGAATGACATGCTGTGGTATGGAATACCCCTTTGGCTGGTTTGGGTCAGGTGTCCTGTCTCTGCTTCCTTCCGGCTTCTTGTGCCCCTCTTTACTGGCAGAGTATGAGACTAAAAAGTCCTTGATCAGGGTAAGCACTACTGAGCAACAACTAAAATATCAGTGTGCTACCAGCATTGTTCTCAGACTAAACCCAAAACACAGTATTGTACCAGCTACCAGAAAGAAAACTAACTTTTACAGCTGAAACCAGGACACTGATGTGCCTTGTGGCAAGGAAAAACATTCAATTTACACTGATTTCTATGAATACTCATAAACAAAATACACATAAACAAAGTAACTTTCAAAAATGGCCATCAGACTTTGGCCTTCTTTTTATGTAAGGCAGCGACCATATTTCCATAATGTTTAACTACTTTCCATTTAAAAGCATTTCTAAAAAGTATGTTCTTTGCTTTGAATAATGGTGTACAAAAGCAATCCAACTCAGCAGTTTAACATTCTAAGTGAAACAATCAATTTGAATGACAATGTTATTCCTCCATAAAATGTATTAACTAATGAAAAATAGACATTTCTCTAAATTACAGTCACATTTCAGTAACAGACTTAAAACAGCTGTTTTAAGACCTCACAACCTTTAGGTACAATTAAATATGTGTACAGCTAAATCAGCAGTAAGTGAAGTGTTTGAAGTCTATCAGGGTTGAGTGAAATAGCTACATAACTAGAAGCTATGAATAAAATTAAAAAAGACAAAGACTTGATCACTAGTCAGTTCCTTTGTGGGTACAGAGAAGACAATCTACTTATTTGACAGCTTTTATTTATCCAAAGGCCAGAGTTAAGAAATATACATTTTATAGAAGCATTCTTTCAAAAGACTGAGGAACTTATTCCTTCATACAGATATATGTCACAAAGCAGTATTCATAAAACATGGCCCATGATAATGAAAATGGAAAAGAAAATATAGTGTGTAAAGACAGAGTCAGGCTCAATTTACTGTTGCAGGAAACATTTTTACTATATTTGTTTTAGAACTGGATAAATTGTTCATTCTAGTGCATCGCCCTTGCACTAGGTAGTCTTCAGGGTTGTTTTCCAAGTTACAAAATCCCTGCATGAAGCTTTTAAGAAAGTTGTGGTAAAAATAAAAATATCCAGGCATAATTTACATAATAAAAACCTTTCAGCCTCATGATGTTTTAAAACCACTACTGCAACACACTTTAATTAGAGCTCTGTTTGATATTCTGAGAGACAAGTCAAGCATTGAAGGAAGAAAGAAATAGCACAAACCTGTATGAAATAGCATGTAACTCTATAAAATAAGCCACACAGTAAGACAGCATACCTCTAAAAGAATTTGTGTACCAAACAGTCCAGATAAATAGTATTGATATTGCTAATTACAGGCCACAGGACTATGCTAACTGTGCCTCCTCTTAACTCTCCAGGGACTCAGTCCAGCTGCTAGGTTTGTTATCAACTTGCTGAATGGAGCGAGTATGGCACCGTGTGCCTTTTGCTATTACGCACAGTTTAAGGGTGGTATAACACCAAAGTCCTTGAATATGGGCACTGGTTGAGGGAAGAAGTCACAGAACAGCTAGCAGTGCACTGAATGGCCGTTACTCATTACAGAAAAAAAAAAATGCACCTGCAAAAAGATTGCTTCTGCTTTAGGAAAGGTAGCAGCAATCAAGCAACAGGGTGAGGCACCTTCTGCAGCCTGGAAAGCGATCTTTTTCTAGTTTCAGGCAGTGTGCAGCCCAGCATAGAAGCCAAGGCATGTGAATTGCCTTGAAACACAACCACTTTATAAGGGACAAGATTATGAACTTGGGAATGGGATGTTTACTCCATCCCTGGGTCTTCTGGTTGAACAGCTCTTGGGTCTGATCACTGCACTTTGGTGATTACAGACAATGAAGGACTGTGGATATCTCTGCTGATTACACAGGTCAGCTCTGTGGTGTTGGGTACTCACACCTAATGTTGGGCATAATTGCTAAGTATTGATGGCTTTGAGTATGCATGAATAATGGTTGACAATCAGAACCAACCATTTACATGAAATGTGTTAATGAGTACTAGTCATGGTATTCAAGCTTTGTTTTGCAGTTACAGTCATGATTTATCCATTTTTTAAACCTGCTCATAACAGTGATGTCTGATTCCCTGCCTAATGTTATTAATGTAGTACTTGTATGTATGTGTGTATAATATATAGCCACATATTCAGGTGCAACAAATGTTTCATTGCTAAAGTAAGACACACTGATAGTAAAATGAAGGAAAGTGGGTCCATGCTGTGTTCCTACATGGTAAAGAGTGAATGAGTTCTAAGAAAAACTTTCATTTGCTGTATATGAAAGAACAGTTCTTGTAATTCTCATGGATATCTAAGAAAAACTTTCATTTCAATAACATTTAGATCGATTATGAAATCAAGTGTGCAACTCCTTTGCAGAACAAGACTGTCGCTATTTTAAAGTATTTTTAACTGATTCTTCTATGAGAAGCCAGGAGCTTGTTAATATTAGAAGGGTTTTGTGCATATGAACTGTACCTATCATGAGGGAACAGAATCATTATTGGACGGATTTCAGATACCATTAACCTGTGTGTCTTCACTGATTTCAGAGCAGCTATGCCAGTTTACCATGGTTATGAATACGGCTTAATGATTATAAGACTATAAGCCTAGACCAAGAAGCTGGCAAGGACTTTGAGATAAAAAGATATGCCTTTAGGCATGAATGATCTGACAGAATTCAAATGCATATCTTTTGGACTACACTTTCTAGTGTATTTTGTCTGAGGTTTTATGATAGTCCTTTATAATTAATCATCAGCCTTTAAAATGTCAATACATAAGAAGTAGTCCTGTACTGTAGTTGCTCTTGATTCTTCTAGTATTATCCTGAAACAGTTTATACTGAAGACCTTCAGATCAGAAATGGGTTTATGTTTGCAAGCACAGAATTTAACACACTCACGGAATATAAAAATAATATGTAATGCATGATAGCAGACGTAAGACATCTTCCCCTTCCCCTTAGCTTTTTATCCACATCAAAATTATTTTACTAATTCTATCTTCTGAAGTGTAGTATTTTCCCATAGCTAACCACTTCAAGTACTCTCTTGAAAGATAGGTTAGATCTTCATTGCTCTCATATCTAAGGAAGCAGTAATTCTAGAAAAGAAAGATACCAAGTTATCTTGGTATTACCTATCTTTCTAAAAAAGTTATGTTGCTGATTTTTCATTCATTTCTATTTCTATAAGTAATTACTCCATAATTTATTCCAAAGATTTCTATTCTATTGAAATCAAGAGATAGGCTCCTATTCCTCTCAGTTATGGTTTTCTTTATATTAATTATAATACAATATTTATTATTTTACAGACATATATTCCCAATTTGATTAATCAGCTATTCTTATCAAAATTTAAAAGTGTGCTATTTTTTTCATTATTCTGCAATGACAACCCTTAACTGTCCTGATCTGAGCACATTAAACTCTGAGTTTTGTTTCCTCCTCAGATGTGGTAATTTCCATTTCTGTTCTGTCACTGCCATTAGCCATCCTATCTCCGCTCCTGGATGTACTTTGTTCTTACTGAAAGTGATGCAAAGTACTAATTACTTTGATTATTAATAACTTGAATAATTTTAATCTCCTTCCAAACTTCTTTGAGTCTCAAGCCTCTGTCTTCCCTTTTCATATCCTTGTCTAAAGGACCTAACAACATCAAATAGAGATCAATGACAACTCTAAAAAGTAACTCACCCTACCTCAGATCATCAGCTACACGACCCTTGGAGAAACCTAATTTTATCTGTTAATTTTTGGGACAAGCTGGTAGTTGCTTAACTGTTAGCTGACATAAGTTCATCTGAAAGGGTTGACAGTTGAATAAACATAAGAACATGGAGAACTGTTTACTTGAATTTTCCAGTTCTTGTTACTAGTGTTTCAGTCCCAGATTTCATGGGCTCAGTCCACCTGCCACTGAATTCAGTGACAAATATTTTTTATGAATTTCACTAGCCAACAAACTGTGATAGAAAATAGGTGTAATTTTCATAGTGTCTCAAGTAGATTGCTATGCAGTCAAGGAAATAAATAGCAGAAAAAAAATAATTTTGGAGTCTGATATAATTTGCCATTTGAAGCAATTCCCTGCTGAATTTCACATGGCACTATGTAGGTACTTAGAAGATTGCATCATAGATTTTGAAGAAAGAATGCTCATTTTTCTATTGTCATTCATCTATTATATAATAGTTTAGTTGCTGACAAAAAAGAAAAGGTGCTTGAGGAGTAGGATAAAAACAGTAAATAGATGTACAGTTACTAGCTATATGAATTTTATTTCTAATGACACCATTAAATTTTGGCAGTGAAAGTGGAACTAAAGATACTACTGCAATCAACTGTTTCTTAAATATTCAAGGCAGGTTTTTCTTTTCACAGAGAATACTCATCACAATATACAATGATGAAAGTATTTGAGTAGAAGTTGAGGTTGCTTACAGTATGGTTTGAGTCAGTTTTTGAAACTGAATAAGAAGGGTTCAGATTGAGGGAAAGAGTCAATAGTATGGAAATTATTAGAGCTTTTCTGCTAACATTTTGATGAAAAATTGCAGAAGGCAAATGAGATGTGTTGTTCTGGTCAGCACATTGTGATTCTGGCAAATGGAGGTCTCATAAGATTAGCTTTCCTGAAAAATTATTACTACTGTAGGACAAAATTTTGTTATTAGTTATTCAGAGCTTGTCTAAATTAATTTCATTCTATTCTGAAAGTGACACTTTAATCTTCTCAACCTCCTATTAAGGGCACCACTAACCTGGGTTTTCCTGTGTAGACACTTATTCCTTATTATCTGATCATTGTGATCTACTAGATAGATACATTATGGATTCATTAATGCATATTTGTATACATTCCACTCAGAGCAGTCCTCAAGGTAACAGCTATCAGAACTAAACAAGCTTAACCCATCAGCTTCTTAGCTAAAATAGCACTTGCACAAGCCTGTTTTCAGCACAGCTAATTGCTGTGGAGAGGAAACAAGATCAGTGAAAGAAGACACCAAATAAGTAAGCTAGTCAGCTGAACTAATGTGACCAATTCCTATGCTCCTTCTTCTCTGCCCAACTGGAAAGTGTTGAGTTTAAACAATTTTCCAGCTGGGAGCTGGGGGGGGGGGGGGGGGGGTATGTGCTTTAATTTTCAGCTCCTACATACTGCATGTTCACTGATATATTTCCTCATAGGTTTATACAAAGTGTTAGTCTGGAACATCCTGGTCTAATGTAACTGCTGTTTAAAAACAATTAGGTATTCTGACAAGGAGTGGTAAAAATAATAAATAAACTAGAGGGTAATGTGCACCTGCCACCTTATGCACCATAAATTTCCTTCTGTGTATGCTTTAACTGAAAAACTTATGAGAACTTAATAATGGCAATTGAAATTTGTAGTTGGGTAAATAACTCAGTAGGAGACCATCCTAGAAAAACTGCGAAAAAATGAATATGAGGTATCAACAAGTTGACTATAGCTATTAGATCTTAAAATCCATTTGATTTTATTATTAGCACTTATCTAGCAGCCTCTCAAGAAATTATATTGCTTGTGCTGATGTAAAAAGCCATTTTGTTGTAGTCACGATTTTACAAACTCTAAGGATATTCAAACTGTATTAACAATAGCAAATTGAACAGAAAACATGGACAAACCCCCTGTAATATTACAGGACCATGTGTCACAAAGAACATATGGTGCACATGCAAAATCACTGCAAAAATCACTTTATGGTTAAATCTATGCATCTATTAATATTTATAAATATATAAACAGCAGCACAAATAAGAATATACTTGCAAAATTCTTAAGCAGTCATATCACCTTGACTAAAAACACAAGTATAAAATCAATTTTATTAGGCTTCAGGGGAGCCAGATATTCATCTAAGAACAAATAAATTAGATATATTTTTATTAATAATAATTGTCATTATATATTTCACATTTATTGCAGCAGACTCTTATTATTTTTCTAGACTTCACATGTTGACTCAAAGATAAAAATTAGAGAAACTAAAGGAAAAAAGTAATGCCATAATCTGGGAAGTAAAACCCAGATTATGACTATGTTAGTGCGGCTGAATCACTCATTGTTCTGTCCAGTAAGTAGTAGAAAGCATTTATAGCTTACTGATAGCTCTCTATAAACAGAAGAGTATCTCTTGTCCAGTGCAATTTAATTATATGACTTATGTATTGTAGAAAATGTTGGTCCTCCTAAGGTTTATTCTGATACCACAATAATGAGGGCTAAATAAATTCCATTTTCTATTTGACGTACATAGGAGCTCTGCTGGAATCGGTCATTTTTCATGTAATAACACCATCATTGCAGAAACCAGTCTTCAGGGATGAACAATGTGAAATCTTTTTTTATACATATATACATATATATAAGTATGCTGTTGAGCATAATTTAAGGTACACATGCACATACACAGACCCACATATACCTTGGCACATTTTGCTAGCCATGAATTACTCTTAAAAGTAAATTTTGGTGAATCTATGTTTTATAACTAATTGAGGTAATCAAGCTACTCAGCATTATAAAATGGTGTCTGTTGTTTCCAGAAGCGATTTTCTGATTTCATTAGCTTTTAGAATTAGTACTCATTTTTGATTTTAAATGGACTACAAGCTCTGTACCTTGCATATAAATGTTCAGTGTGTCTGTTTAATCATTCAGTTTCAGTATTTTGCATGATGCCACATGCTTCTGTGACTAAACAATCTGCAGTTACTATTCAAACTGGCTTTTATTTTTGAAATCTCTGAGATTTAAAATTTCTCTACCAGGAGCGCCATTCTGGTCTACCTCTCAGCTTTACAATCAATGATCCATTTTTGTATTCCCTAAACGAGAACATGGATGGTGTCATTTTTCCACATGATGATGCGAATTACTGTCACCCCATCACACCCATTTGTTCATAATGGAACCTGCAGAGATACATCTAATTAAATTCCTCCTCTCTTGTATACCTATTCCAAAGCCAAGCAGTGTTATTTCTTGATGATCTCATCTTAGTGTAAATATATTTACAGGATTTCAAAGAGAGCTATTAAAATTTGGAATGCTTTTTTTGTTTGCATAGAATTGAATTCTATTTAGCTTGCTTTTTTCTTTTTTTAGATCAGAATTTATCATGTTGATTGACCCTAGCTGGACATCAGGTGCCCACCAAACCTATCACTCTCCTCCTTAGCTGGACAGGGAAGAGAAATTGTAATGAAAGATTTGTGGGTCAAGATAAGTACAGGGAGAGATCATTCACCAATTACTGTGATGGGCACAACAGACTCAACTTGGAGAAATTAGTTTATTACCAATCAAATGAGATCAGGATAATGGGAAGTAAAACTAAATCTTAAAAAACTTTCCCCCACACCTCTCCCTTCTTTCCAAGTTCAACTTCACTTCCAAATTTTATCTACCTCCTCCCCTCCAGCAGCACAGGTGGATGGAGAATGGGGGTAGTGGTCAGTTCATCACACGTTCTCTCTGCCACTCCCTCCTCCTCAGGTAAAGGACTCCTCAGGCTCTTCTCTTGCTCCAGTATGGAGTCCTTCCCATGGAAGACAGTTCTGCACAAACCTCTCCAGCATGAGTCCTTCCTATAGGTTGCTATACAGGCTCATGTCACAGTGAAGTGTGAGATTATGGCCTTCAGTTGGGGTTCCTGAGGGGAAATCCCAGGGGAGTGCAGAGACTGTCCAGAATCCATCACCTATAACAAGAGCACTGACAAAGCAAGGGCACGGCCAGGAGTAATGGTGTCCATCCCCCACTCCCACAAACGGCAGACCCAGGGAGTGATCAGGAGCACTGTGAACAGAACAAGAAAACACGGCATAGTGTGTCAGCCAGGCCATGGTATGGTAGGTTGGAGGGGGTGGACAGAATCATAGAATAGTTAGGGTTGGAAAGGACCTTAAGATCATCTAGTTCCAACCCCCCTGCCATGGAGGACATTCCCCTGGCCAAATGGAGAGTCTTGAAGTCCATATAACCCAGCAACCAGGCACCATTCTGTGACCATCTGCACAGGTCAAGGGTACTCATCCTACCTGACCCTCAAGGCAGAATGGCAGGCACTCATCTGAGAGCAAAGGTTGCAGCTCCGGTTGAGGGTTCTGCACCATCTACTCCAGCAGTGGTTGATGTCTGTTCTAGCGGGAGCTGTCCTTGCCCATGGCAAGGGGCTCAGACCTAAATGATCTTAAAGGTCCCTTCCAACCCAAACCATTCTGTGATTCTGCGATTACTGAAAAAATAAAAAAAATATCCCTTCGAAATCAGACTTTTTATGATTTTCATTTTTATGCAGATAAAATTGAAGACAGTTTTATGGGCCTTAAAAGGAAACAGTTGTCTCACGTTCAAAGGTAGTTTACTCACTGAGGGCAAAATTTACACATTTTCCTTTATGATCAAGAAATCAAGAATACATTACACTGGCAGTTTCTAAGGCTCATTAGACCGACTAATCTGGTGCCTTTCTAAATTAAGTTAGCACTGATTATTTCTTAATATCTTCCTTTTTAACTTTTTAAAAAACTTTTTTTTGGTTTTCATTGTCCTCTGAAATCAGTTTCTGGTTCTGGTAGTACGTAATTCAGCAACAATGCTTTCTGAGTTGTATCTTTAATCCTTGTGTCAGATTTAACAGCTTCACTTAGTTTTTTAGTTAACTCCTATACTCAGCTACTTTGCTGTTTATAGCTTCATCTGCCTCCATCTGCTCTGAATAAAGTTGCAGTAAATTTGGCCTCTTGCCTTTTCTGTCAAGTTCTAAGTGGAAAGAAAGTCTAGAGGGCAGCAGCCCCAGACTTGGAAGGCTTAGTTGAAATCCTTGCTCTCTCACAGACCCATGTTATGTTGAATAAAACAAAACCAACCCACTAAGGAATTAAGATCCTGAAGCTTTACAATATCTGGTAAGGATCTGGGGAAAGGAGAAGAAGAACTTTTAAAAGAAATTTTATGAGGATAGGAAACTATCTTCTGCATATGATTATAAAACAATTAGTTTTAGATACCTTAACCTGTCTAATCTGCTGATCATCTATAACTCAAGTTGGCTTCAGTTATAATAATTCACATTCCTCTCCTTGTTACTTCACATACTCAAAGTTTTAACCTGACCACTAGAACTAGCTTCTAAAAATTTAAATTTAATTGTTTTGAAAATTCAAATTAAAAAAAAAAAAAAAAGAAAACTTCATTACTGATTTTCCTAAGAATGTAAGAAAATTCGTCTTGCCTATGGAGGGTATTGGATATTGCTTGTATGATTTATTTACTGGAATATGATCTGATGAAAACAGGTAAGTATTCATTTAATTAAAACATTGTTTTACTTAATCAAGAATGGGAATCAGTAATACCTCAGGATGAAAGGGAGAGAGAGAAAGACCTAAATATCTGCTTTCAATTGTAAAACTTTTTTTTATCAAATGTTTGTACTGGTTACTTCTCATTCTCTCACATATCCCGCTTTGGGGGAGTGAGCAAGCAGCTGTGTGGTACATCACTGCCTACTCACAGCAATATTAGAGAAACAAAAAGGATCACAGACTTCACAAATCAGTTTTATAAAGTAAATATCTAAAACCTCTCATCCTTTTTGGGGTAATACAGTTCCGTGACAGGACATGTAGAATAATAATATGTTTGTCATACTAACCGCTAAATGTCACAGGATCAGGCACCATTAATACTAACTTTGAGGTACTACTTTTGTTTAGTTGCAAGCTCCCAAATTTCCACTCATCCAGCAAAGAACTGTTGCAAGCCAGAATTAGTTTAATATTAAAAAGCTCGATGAGTCATTATAGTAATACCATGAAAAGCTGAATTATGCCTTGAAAGCATTACATAGCCTCTTTACAGAGGCCGTTTAAAGAGTTAACAAACAAGATAACAATATACCTAGTAGAAAACTCATCTGCATACCTCTGTTAGGCATAACAGAGGAACAGCTTCCATTGGGGAAACCTGGCAAAGGGACCTGAATGTGAGAAGCTGTGATTTGAGTGAGCATCAGAAAATACTGCTCTCTTCCATCTTCAAAAAGTCCTTTGTGCAAGGCAGAGCACTCTACATCTGGACCTTCAGTTTTGATCTCAGATTCATATGTATAACCTAGCCATGCTTCATGTTGGGCCATGTCAGACCTAATGAGATCATTGTCACTGATACACCCTTCTTTCCTTTGAAAAGATCCAAAGAAAGGGAAAGGCTGCTGTTCACTCTAGTAGGTTCCTGAGTGTGGACTATAAAAACATCACAGTTGTAGACCGCACTCCCCAGGCCCTATGTCCACCTTACAGTATATACATGCTTATTCACTGAGAAACCTTATTTTAATTCTTTTCAACCAATGTCTTCCTTATATAGAAAATTAAGGAAATTGTACTTAAGCTTTCCAGTAAGTATGTTCCTTTTAGCACTAAGAAAATGTAACATGAAAGTACTAAATATTCCTATGCAGGAGAAAGAAGGGAATGAAAAGAAAAAAATACAAAAGTCTAGAAAAAAAAAGGAAAAAAAAAAAAAAAGTCACACAGTGTTGTGGTTTAAGCCCCGGCGGCAACCCAGAAAGACACACAGCCGTTCACTCACTCCCCCACTTCCTCCCCCCTGCTCCCGGAAGGATAGGGAGGAGAATCGAAAGAATGCAACTCCCACAGGTTGAGATAAGAACAGTCCAGTAACTAAGGTATAACACAAATCACTGCTGCTACCACCAATAATAATATTGATAAGGGAAATAAAATACAACCGCTCACCACACACTGATCGATACCCAGCCCAACTGAGCAGTGATCTAACGCTTCTGGGTAACTGCCTCCAGTTTACACAGTGGGCATGACGTGCTGTGGTATGGAATACCTCTTTGGCTTTAGGTCAGGTGTCCTATCTCTGCTTCCTCCCAGCTTCCCCTCCTCCCTCCCAGAGCATGAGACTCAGAAAGTCCTTGGTCAGAGTAAACATTACTGAACAACAACTAAAACCATCGGTGTTATCAGCGTTGTTCCCAGGCTGAAAGTCAAAAACACAGCACAGCACCAGCTACCAAGAAGGAGAAAATGACTGCTACTGCTGAACCCAGTACATACGGAAATTAATTTATTAAAAAAAAAATAATATGGGCATTTACATAGGGGAAAATATGCTTAAAAACCTCAAATACTAAACTCCTTATATGCATTACCAAAGAAACTATAGAGAAAAAAAAAAAGGAGGTCGCACTATAGACCACCAGAAAAAAATATATTAGATACCCAAATCCTGCTGAAAAGACATTTTTGATGTGTTAGACTTGGACTATGTGGAGATGGAATATCCCTCCTATCCCTCATGAAGTGGGATATGCTTTTCTCTGGTATGTAACTTGAACATAGAGAAAAAAATTTTGGAAATGTGATTAAAGTATCTTCTCAGATGCTCAGATGCTCTCAGATGATGTAATAAAGCAGCATATGCAACTGAAATAGAGCAAATAACTCATAGCACATTTCTTACAAGGAGCCAAATGCACTGGAGGTTCTATAGAATGTTTTTTTAATAGATGAAGCGGAAAATTTAAATGCTACAACTACATTATTAAATGTTCATCACTAGTCCAATTTTGAGTCTTCTACACTGCAAACTACAAAACAGAGCACAGCCTCTTCTTTTCAACATAGCAAAAGACAAAGCTTATGATCCAAAATTAAATTCCACAAGCTCTGACATGCTTTTTTGAAGTGAAATGTATACATCTGATGAAAAATATTCACGCTGACAACTGAAGAGTTGAAACTGAGGGAAATAGATCCAGGTATCCTGAAGGATCTCCTCTAAGAAATACACAAATTTATTGTGACAAAAAAAAATATGTCACATAAGACTGGACAAATTGGGGGAGATCTAATTTCCATTCATGGTGTATGCAGATATAGGTATTTGAGAAAGTTGCATATTTACTGCCATGACAGATGGCACAGTTTCAGCAGTATTGTTAGACTATTAAAAAAAAGAGTCAATTTTTATGTATTGTTATTTCTCCAGATAAAGCAAAACAAAGTCTCAGAGGAGGTGAAATTGCAGGTAAGTTTTAAAAGTAAAAGGTTCTTTGACGTCTTGTGGAAGAAAAGGAAGAATTTCAGAGAAATGGGGCAGTAGAAATGAAAAGGTGATACACAACTGTGATTTGTCAAGGAGTAATATGCCAATAGTACATAAACAAAGTAAGAAGTTATGGACCAAGGTTTATTATATGAGATCAGACAAATGGATAGCAATTCTGGAAAGAAATTATGAACTCTTTCTTAAGAGGTTAGAAAGGATAAGAACCCTGAAAAAAATGTGGAGAAAACAGCACTGATGCAGTCTCATTCTTTAAGTGATCAGTCATTCTAGAGCTGGTAAACTAGATTTGCTGAAATTTCTTTTAAAAGTGTTTTTCAGAAAAAAATTATAGTGATATCTTCAGGAAAGAGGACTATAGACTATAGTGGAGGGTGCTTTTGCACTGGAAGGAAAATGCCAGAGAAATATGTACACAAATATATTAAAAATGAAAGCAGAGGAATAGGAAATATGCGCTAGATAATGACCTAAACTTTAAGGGTGCACTGAAACTAGCGAAGCTAAAGTAGTCTGTATTTTTATAGACAAAGACAAGGCTAATGCTGCTCAAGGAAAAAATAAGTAATGACATTGAGCGGCGATAATGAATGAAGGAGTATGAGAAACAGAGTTTGACATTATAAATATTACTTTGCAACAGCATTGGCTGTTAGAAACAGTATTGGAAGGGAAAAAGAAATGCAAAATGATTTTTCCACAGAGATGTCTCTACAGTCATGACCTTCAAACTGTGGTTTTCGCTACTTGGAATTATTTCTTTTTAAAAAGAAGTGGAAGGACTGGACACTGTTTAATTCAATATTTTCCTGCTTTAACAGCTCTTTACTCCAAAGCAATGTTAATTTATCATGATATGCACACAAGCACACATATAAAACACACATACTATTGACATGTAATCTTCTGTTGTTATTTACATAGTAGCCATTGACAAGACTCTTAATACATGTGCTCCATTGATTATTCTATTTTTGAAACTTTTAAAATACTGTTTTTTGACTGCTTTAAATCATGAACTATTTGTTTTCAGCTCAAAAGTTTTAAGTCTACCTTCTTACTATTCATTCTCCTATACTGTTTGCAATGGTTAATTCTTTTTTGCATGATTAAAAAAAAATAACACAAGCAAGACATAAGTATATTAAATGTAGTGAGATAAATATATAATCTGTATTGATCATAAATTTTAAATTAAAGATTTCTTCACCAAGGTACGATTATAGTTTTGGGACACAATGTTTTAATTTCAAGAAAAGTGGAAGCATGGAAATTTGCATTCTAGGATTCCGGGAAGAATTCCTAAACAAAACCTGACCAAATAGTCTGGCAGTATTGAAGATTCAGCAGTAGTCTGTGGCAGTATAGGAAAAATCAGAAGGGAGTTTTTAAGGCCTTTGATTTGATAAAGCATATGAATTTGAATCTTCTATATCCAAAATTAATATTCCAAGTACTGGATACTTTGTGTTACTATCTGTTTTCCTCCACAGAAATAAAGGCATTAAAATTAATTCCAGAAAGAAAAAAATATTTCTTGTAAGACCATACAATCCGTTTGTACCATCTGTTGAATTCCACAGCTTGTTTACTACAATCTTTTTGTTGTTGTTGACTAAAGTCTACCTACCTGACTGGCATTCTTCCCAGTCTGAAATGAAGGGTTTGTCATCTACTTCCTACTTGTATTTGCTTTTACTTGCTCTTTCTTGTACAAAAAAAAAAAAAAAAAAAAAAAAAAAAGTCTCTGAAGCTTTTTTTTATTGCAGATTTTAAATTCAAATAAAATTAAATTCTGCCACTATGTACCGTCACTTTGAGGCTGTTATTGTGGGTGTTCAAATTTCAAAAGTTGTGTTTTGCAGGAAACTCTACTTTTTGTTATTGTTGGCTTCCCACATGCTTATTTTTATGGGTAAACATACAATCAGATGCTCAGCCGCTATCAAAGGATGAAAAGTCATCCATGTCTCCTAGGTAACGTAAATATAATATAATTTAGAAGTTTAATTTTTCTGATTCGAACTAAATAAATAGCAGTTGGAACTAAAGTTATCTCCAGTATTGCTAGGACAAATTTTAAGTAAGCCTTCTATCGAAGAATTTCTCTAGAGATAGTCATTGCAAGACTAAAAATAGAATCAGGGACTTTGATCCACAGCTGCTATACCTACACCAGCAGTGTGTGCAGCCTGGCAAAAGTGGGCCATCAGGGTGGAAATGTGGTCCCAAGAACTCTATGTGCTTCGAGGACCTAACTTCTGACGAAGTCTATTCTGTTCCAATTGACTGATACCTTGTTTTGAAACAATGAATGTCCAAAGATGTAACACACATAATAATTTTTATGACATTAAAGTGCTACTGTCTGAATGAAAAGTACCTGTGTGATACTTTGACATCAGTTTGCAAAAGGGTGCTGAACAAAAGTGAAACAGTCACGACAGCATATGAATACCTTTTACAATCTTGAATTGTCTTTGTTTTTCTTCTTTGTTTAAGAATGTTGTTTAAATGTGTAGATATATATCTGGCAAAATAAGTATATCATAAAAAATGCATAAAGAAATATATAACTGTGATAAGAAAAATGCCTCATGCTCTTCTGGTGGAAGAAAAGCTTTAAGATGTGAATCTCACTTTATGGAGGGGAAACAGCTGTCTGTGAAAGATTTCCCTGAAGATTGTACCACTCAACTATAAAAATCAAATTAAAAGATGGGTTTACTCATGGCACATGAGAACAAAATAATAATTAAAAACAAACAAACAAACAAACAAACAAACAAAAAAAACCAGAAAAGCCAACAAGAAACACCCGCAGGCATATTCTGTTTCTGTTTAGGTAACCCTCCACCTCTTTCTGAAGAATAACAGAATAGGAAAAAAAAAAATAAAGGAGGAAACCGTGAATTGATCTTCATCCCATTTAGAGGCTTTTTTTAGATTCTGCAATTGCTCCAAAGACATGAGAAAAAAGTAAGTAAAAGATCTGAATTAAACTAGTCAAAAATCTTGATGTAGTTTGAGGACTGATGAATTTTGTTGGCTCCACTAAGGGGAAATCCTGCCTGACCAATCTGGAGGCCTTCTATGATGGGGCTACGGAACTGATGGACAAGGGTAGAACAGATGATGTCATCTACCTGGTCTTGTGCAAAGTGTTTGACACTGTCTCACATGACATCCTTGTCTCTCAGTTGGAGAGACATCAATTTGATAGGCAGACCACACTGTGGGTAAAGAACTGGCTGGATGGCTGCACACAAAGAGTTGTGGTCAATGGCTCAATGTCCAGCTGGAGACCAGTAACGAGTGGTGTCCCTCAGGGATCGGTGTTGGGACCAGTCTTGCTCAACATCGTTGTTGGTGACATGGACAGTGGGATTGAGTGAGCACTCAGCAAGTTTGCCGATGCCACCAAGCTGTGTGGTTCGGTTGATAGGTTGGAGGGAAGGAATGCCATCCAGAGGGACCTTGACACACTTGTGAGGTGGGCTGATGCCAACCTGATGAAGTTTAACCATGCCAAGTGCAAGGTCCTCCACCTGGGTTGGAGCAATCCCAGGCACAGCTCCAGGTTGGGCAGAGAAGAGATTGAGAGCAGCTCTGCAGAGAAGGACTCGGAGGTTTTGGTTGATGAGAAAAAGAACATGAGCCATCAGTGTGCACGCGCAGCCCAGAAAGCCAACTGTATCCTGGGCTGCATCAAGACAAGCGTGACCAGCAGGTCGAGGGAGGTGATCCTGCCCCTCTACTCTGCTCTTGTGAGACCTCACTTGGAGTATTGTGTGCAGTTCTGGTGTCTTCAACAGAAAAAGGACATGGAAATGCTTGAACAAGTCCAAAGGAGGGCCATGAGGATGATCACGGGACTGGAGCACCTCCCGTGTGAAGATAGGCTAAGAAAGTTGGGGCTGTTCAGCCTGGAGAAGAGAAGGCTGCGTGGATACCTCATAGCAGCCTTCCAGTATCTGAAGGGGGCCTATAGAGATGCTGGGGAGGGACTCTTCATGAGGAGCTGTAGTGATAGGACAATGGGTAACGGGTTCAAACTTAAACAGGGGAAGTTTAGATTGGATATGAGGAAGAAATTCTTTACTGTAAGGGTGGTGAGGCACTGGCATGGGCTGCCCAGGGAAGTTGTGAATGCTCCATCCCTGGCGGTGTTCAAGGCTGGGTTGGACATAGCCTTGGGTGGCATGGTTTAGTGGGAGGTGTCCCTGACCCTGGCAGGGGGGTTGGAACTAGAAGATCTTAAGGTCCTTTCAAACCCTAACTATTCTATGATTCTATGATTCTATGACTCTAACTAATTAAGTGCGCTAAGAGTAGCCCTAAATGAAAATGCTTTCCAGAACAACTCAATAATCTAATCATAATGTGTCAATGACAAATCATGGATAAAGCATGAAATAAGATAACTTTCAATGAAAAAGATGACATTGCACCCTGCAACGAAAGAAAAGATTATAAACTATATATAGCGTTCTTCATTTTAATCATAAGTGGTTTAATAAGGTGTTAAACAGATTCACGTATTTTGAGCTCTGAGCATGTATGATCATGTACAATAATTTGTAATACTTACATAAATTTACTTTCCAGGTAGAATCAGTCTGAGTAACTGTTTAAATGACAACCCATTAGAAAGACAATAATAATTACCTACGAAAATAACTTTGTTGCTTCTTCCTCTTTATAATATTAGTTTGTGTGTCATTGGCGTTTCAATATTATCTGTGTCAATTTTGAAAAAGCTCATGGAAAAGACCACCTTAAGTCACTCAATTGTAATAAAACCCCAACACAATATGCTCAATTGGGTTTTGTCCAATTAGCAAACTACACTTCAAAGGCCTGTAACACAGAAATCGCCCTTTTCTATCTTTAATTTCCACTTTCAGCTACCAGCCTAAAAAAACTTTCTGAAAATCAAGTATTGTTGAGAATACCTGCGGCATTGCAAGAAAAAATGCAAAAATTATATTTCAATATTTCTAACTTAATACATTTTGAACTAGGAAAATATAGTCTAAACATGGAAGTTTTTGATCATTAAATAAATTTAAAAACTCATTTCATAAATTTAAAAATGGGGAAGTAGTTTTTCTCAACTTCCTATTAGAAACATAACTCCTGTGCTCTAAGAATAGCTATATATTTCATGAACTTAAATATGCCAGTATGCCATACTAACATGTCAAGTACATTTTTCCAGTCACTGATCATATAGATGAGGTTTATTTTCAAAATGCTATGAATGCTGCTAGGTATGATGCATTTGTGCTTAAAGCAAAGATTGGTTATATTCCTGTGGTATTAACTTCCTCTCACACCTAGGAGAACCCAATTATACCTTTAATTGACCCTGTTTACCAATCTGAGAAATCAGGACCACATCCTTGGCTGTCTTTAAAATGCACTTTGACATCAATAAGAGAAAAAAGCTCTGTGTGTGTGCAAGACTCTTCCGTTCACAGAGCTGCCACAAATGCATACACCTCCAGGGACACGCAACATGAGGTGCGTGAGTGCTCTGTTTACTTCATATAAGCAATTAAAGCTTTTTTTTTTTCTGTTTTGACTTTTACCAATTTTTAATCATGTACTTTTATAAAATATGCCTTTAAGGAACCTCACTGGGTTATTTAGTACACAGTTCTGCCCCAAGCCAGGATCAGCTGACATTTGAGCATATGATTTTCTATCTTTTTCTTTCTCAGTAGCCACAGAGAACTTGTTATCTCTCATTTTTCAACAGAATGATCAAAAAAGGAACCAGCACCAAGCAAACTTTTGCTAATGATGTTTTGTAATTATTGAAATTACCATGTTGCTAGACAAAATTACAGCTCATTTTTCCTGTGTATCTTGCATCAATTCTTTCCTGTCCTGTGAACTTCTTTAGCAAGATGCTTAATTTATATGAATAACCCATTAGTCCTGATTTATGTAAAATATTCTTGCCTGTTGCTTGGCATTACTTTTGCCTTTAATAATTTTTTTTGTTAATAATAGGCAATATTATCATGAGCTCACAAAGTAAATGCTAAATAAGGAAAAGCTATTAATCTCCTTTTTTTCCCAGTTTTGCATATTACTGTTTATTATGAAAAATAAAATCTATTTTCGCATTTTTTCAAGTACTTAGGTGCATTATTTCCCTGTGTGAAGCCTTTAAAATAACTAGATTTTACACCCTCTGTGCAGAAAAACCCAGCTGGGAATAACAGTGGTATTTTTATGCATAGAACAGCAATGGCACTTAGCTAAGGTTAATTAAATATTTTTAAAGCTCAATAGTTACTCACGAATCATATCTTAAAAAGACAGCATTTGTCCTGAACTTTCATAGATTGATTTGCTATTTGATAACACATCTTGTCCTTTCTATAACTTGATGCTGAATGATTTTCCTGGAGAAAGAAGCTACAATAAGGGTGAACAGTCACTTTACTAGACTATGAATTCTTCCAGCATGTGTAGCAACTTAGCTTATCGCAAAGCGTTAAATAATAATGTCTCTTAAGTTGAACTGAAGCTTTATTAATCAGTTATCTGCAGGCTGCTTAGATTTTAGAGGACTTAGGATTTTAGAGGATTTTAGATTTTTCTTTTTTTGGACGACATTCAGTGATGGCCTCTATTAAGAACACTAGCACAGATGAGAGATCTGTCACTGATAATAGCAACTTTTAAGAAAGTCATACCATTTTGGAAGATGGATATCTAAAATTCACATCTATGTGTCTCCTTGTTATTTTGTTTTAACTGTAAAGAACAAATCTTACATGGTTGAAATATATTTCTTCACAAATACAATAAAAAGTATTTTGTCTCTAGTAGAAATAAGGCACTTATTAAATAGTGCAAATCATGTGAGTATTTCAAAGTATTCCATAAAATTAAAGAATTTTACTACACACCAACACTGACAAATATTATTAAATTTGCATCACACCCAGGGAATTTTAAGCCAACGTTCTAAGTGATTCATCTGCAGAATTCAGAAAGTAAATCAACGATCTCAGAGGATTCCAAAGTTCCATCTCTTGCCATTAGGTCATCCTCAAAATTAACCATAAATATTTCTGTTTCATATCCATCAAAATTAAGTAACAATTAAAATTCCAAACAAGTATTACATCTAACCAAAGTAGTGACAACTTGCAAGAAAAATTATTCTCTTCTTATAAGTAATTATGCAAAAGTGTAATAAAAAACCCCAGACCAAACTTAACCAGAATGTATAATTATTTCCACTTTAACTAAAAAAATATATATTTTTTTTTTTTAGAAATAGAGATCATTCCACAAAAGGGTAACACAGATAAGGATATTTTTCTAAGCATTTTCAGGGATTATCCTGATGTCTTCTGTTAATGTTTACTATTTAATGCATATTTTGCATGCACTAACAAAAGGCTGAATGACCTAATGAGACTTCTTTCACTAGATTTTTTTCCAAGAGGTTGGAAAATGTATAATTTGGGTAAATTGCTATTACTATATACAGACTATTAGCTGGATAAGTGTTGTTTACATAAACAGAAATTTTACAACTAACTGTGTTCAACGAGCTGAAAAGTAGCGCTAAGCTGTAGAAGAAAACTTATGTGCTGACATTAGTAACTACAAGGAACTTGTCTTTAAAAGTTTCACTTATAGCACATAACCTGAAAGTATCTCGAATGTCTAGGGATTAATTCTGCTGAAATCTGTTACAGCTGTAGGTGAACAATATTACTGAATATGCGCTAGTGCCACCAGCAGTTTTACTTCTTTCAGCTGATTGCTGGTCAATTGCTCTTCTGCAAAACATGCTATTTCTTCTTGTTCTATAAGAAGGAATGGAGAATTCTTCATCAGAATAACTGTTGTGTGATAAAAAGATCATCAGCACTCATAAAAGAGCACAGAGACATAATGGCAGGTGAGGAAGCCCAGATAATACCCTACCTCGGCTACTCCAAGGCCCGTCCCAGGAGCCACCACCTCTCTATAACCTCATCTCCCCAATCCCAGAAGACCACAGATCCCAAAGGCAGGCAGGAACCCAAATTACGGACTCAGAGGAAAAGATGCCTTGTCTGGGCCACTCCCAAAACTGTGAGCCCTAGTGTCTATGTGTGACACCCATCACCATGAGTCAGTTCTGGAGCACCTTTTGAACAGAGTGGGGTGACTGTCATGAGGTATGGGACACATTATGTATGCAGGGGGAGAGCATTTTGGGACTGTACAAGATTTATTATGATCCCATAATTTAAGGAAGGAACCCAAGGTGTTGTAAGGGAATCTAGAGGATCTGGGTAGGCACAAGTTTGGGAAAACATGGAGGTAAGGAAATAAAAAGGGCTGGCTGCATGTAAATAGCTTACCGGTCAGTATGCTTTCTCAGGCCATACCCTGTGTTTGATCAGCAAAATTGTTGTGTTATTATTAAACTCCACTGCTAACTGGTTTTCTGTGTGAGGGACTCCGTCTTCTGCGTGTGAGAGGGGGTCTGAATGCCAGCTACAGGCATGGGACCAAAGATCAGAGGATGCATGTGCTACTGAACTGGGCTGTCCACAGTGAGTGAAATCCAAGTGCCAGCCTTGGGGTGAGACCAGTGTCAGAGACATATGTGTCCATGGTGCAGCACCTGGAATGACTCTAGGCGTGGGAGTACATGTGTGATCACTAGTGAAGATCCAGCCAGATAGCCAGTGAGCAGGTGACATGGCCTGGAAGCTGGAGGGGACGTGGTGTCTAAAAGGTTGAGACTGCAGTTGGTGCTCACTCTGGGGGACCAGGGAAGTGTCAGCAGCCAGTGGAGAGACAATAGGCTCTGGAGTCTCTAGGTGCTGGGGTGTGTGTCTGTAAGGGTGAGAGCCTGGGGAGTTTTGCTGCTGGGGACCAGGGAAGTCACAGTCAGTTTTGGGTGTGTCTGTATGCTTGTGTGTGAGTGAGGTAGTCAGTACCAGCAACTGGAGAGGAGCTGCAGCCTCAGGGGTTTGACCAGGTGCCAGAAACCAGGGAGACTGGGATCCAGGTACTGAGCAAACTGTACTGAGCCCAGCTGCTGGGGGGGGTTGGTATGGATATTGAATATGTGTATGCATAGATTCCTATTACCAAACTTCCACGCTGCTCAGCTAGAGACAGGGGCAGGATGAGGCTGTTGCTGCTGTCCCTGTGGGAGTGCTCTGTGTGTCTGTGGCCTGTGTGGCCATCTATTTATGTATATGTGGTGTATACATGTGCTTTGTGCATGTGTGCCTGCTGGGAACACAAGCTCAGCTTTGTTATCGATTGCATCTAGGGAATGGAGCTGCAGCAGCCGCAGCGCTCTACTGGGCTTTTGGATCCAGCATGATGTATTTTCCTGTAACAATAAGTTTTTAGAAAACAAATTTTTTGCATATTCCCCATGGTATCCTGTTCCCTAGAATTAATTTATTCAGTGCTTCCTTTTAGATTGTGTTTTCTAGATCTCCAGTCTATATCTGTGACTGCTTTAATTTGAAAATCTTCTCCTTGGAATACATACTTCTGAAAGTGACCTGCCCAGACAGTACTCTACCTGTTACCCCAATAAGAAGTATGCTCATTTAATACATCCTGCAGACTAAACTTTCGATTTTACTTTGACTATGGTATTTGATTTGTTCACAACTGGATGATTTTACAAATTCAAGTTCATTTTATGATCCACTATAATCCTTGGAAAGGTGGGGAATTAATTTCTGTCTAATCATTTGGGTTTTGTCCCACTTTTGCTATTAATTATATCTGTCTAAATGTAGTTCCTTGAACTCGTGTCTGTTAAACTACATCTGCTTTTTTTCCAGACCATTTCTCTAATTTGTCAACATCATTTTGAATTCTAACCCTATCCTCCAGTATGCCTACAGTCCCTCCCAGCTATGTGTTGTCTGAAAATTTAATCATATGCTCTTGATTCCATCATCCCAGTTGTTAATGAAAAAAACAAACAAAGCTCCTCTCTGTACATCTTTTCATTTTGGAAGTGAACCACAAATAACAATTTTCTGGGTACAGTTTCCCAGCCACTGTTTAAGGCATCTGTGGAAAAGCCAACAAAATTCTATTTCCTTACCTGGATTATTAAAAAAAGATGCAATAAAAAATAATTTCAAGACACCATAGACTTACATCCAGATTTTTCTATATTGCCACAGCCTCTGATCTTGTAATGAAAAAAAATGAAATTAGGAGGGTTGGACCAGTTTGGGGTTTTCTGCAATCTCAGATTGAGTCAGCTGTTCATTATCCTTTTGAAGCTTGTCTTAATCTATTAATTCAGATTTTTTTCTTTGTATAATTCTATGTCCTTCTTTTATACACCCCTCCTCCCAGATTCTATGATCCCCACTGCATATTGTCTTTTCTTCTATGGTAGGATATATTTCCATGCTAAATTTCTATGGGCATATTAACATGTCTTCATATTTACATATAAATTTCCACAAGTGTCTACACTCTCAGTGCTGAAAAAATAGATCCTCTATTTCTTAATTTACCCACATAAGTGTCTAGTATCATTTGAGGTCATGCAGGGCCTCCAAGACAGCCACCTGTAATATAATACCAGATTAGTGTGAGACCCATGTTCTCCTTAGCTAGCCTGAAGATCTCAAATGATACTAGAGGTTTAAGTTTAAGCAACTGAAATGCACTTTAGGTTCCATTGGTTACAGTGGGAATTTGGGACCAGTAACATCTATTACAACTTAGGATGCCGTAGGGTATTCTTACCCTGCCCCAAGTGTCTGTTTCAAAAGGCACTGGGCTATTCACAGGTCCGGTATTATATCTGAAGGGAGTATATAGAAACCTGGATAATGAAGAGAACTTCAAAGGGCACTAGATGCCTAAGTGTGGGTATTTGAATCCAGTACCTGGCACACCTTCAAACACCTCCATACAGAAATCTGAATTTAAGGGTTCTAATTTCAAACTGAATCTCACTCTCAGTCATAGATCCTCCTTGAGATGACAGTGAAATGCACTGAGATGATTTCAAAACTTCTGTGTTATGTAAGCAATCTCTAGTCTAAATTCCCTGGTGTAGACTGATGTCTTGACCTACATTCAGTTCAAACATGTTGCCTTGCTCAGACTAAGCATTAGGTATCTATTGCCACTAAGACACTTCTAGGCGTCCTGACTCACCTCTAGATGCCAGTCCAGGAGGCCTTGTGTCATAACTGCTAGGTCCACAAGATATCACAGATATCCTAAAATTTATCAAACAAAATCATAATCTGTATATGGGTAACAGAACTGCTTGTCTTATTCCTTTACAGATTCGTTAAAACATGCTTTTTTAAACCCCCTTTTTTTTAATTAGGTCAATCCTTAACAGCTAATCTGAAGTTGCTTTAACAGATTAATATGTTATTTTAAATATTTCTCATTTATTTGATTTATAAAATGATACAGAGCTAGTGTGTCCTAGAGTTAAACCTGAGACAGCCTTCCAGAATTGTCTCTCTGGAAGAAATATCTGTCACATACTATTAATGAAGAAAAGGCCATACACATTGTTAGACATGCATTAAGACATTAAATACAGGTTAAATACAGGTTCTTATAAGAAATTATATTCCCCAATGATTGAAAGCTAGATCTCCTTCAGTAAACAGGAAGCCAATATTGTCTTGAATGATTGATCACTTGACATCTCCAAGAGGGCTTCATCTCCCTCAATGACAGATTCCTGCAAAAATAGATACAAAGAGTTGCTGAATCTAGTTGCATAGGTCAACAGTTACATCCTCAAAACATTTTTAAACTGCCTAAGGAGACCTGGCAAATAGCAAATAATTATTGGCTTCACTGTTTCAAGTTCAAGCCCACTTTATTTGCCCAAATTCTACCACAAAGAGAATTAGCTCCATGTTTCTTTCCAGCCATAGCTTCCTGTTTTAGGAAGTTAATGGAAAGCCATCAGTCAAGTTATGGTTTAATGTGAAGTTAAGATGCCTAAATATCAAAGTTACGTAAGTATCTAAAAGCACAATATGTGTCCCAGCTCTCACTATAGCAAATTGAAATATAGGGTTTAATTCATTCTCTAAAGGTAGAGATGCTATAGCATATGCTGCCTTGCATTCATCTGTTATGTAAGGGCTTTTGTCCATAACCTTTTGCAGGCATGTTGTCATAACTGCCAACACATGCAGATGTCGGGATCCTCTTAGTCATCTCAAATGGCAATTTTTAGGCAACTGAACTGAGCTCCTAATGTCAGAAAATTGTACAGAGGATAGCTCAAGCAAATGTATGACATAAATGCAGTTTTTAGGTCAAAAAAAGAGCATTAGGATTTTTCCACAAAATATTTTAATCCCATTTCTCTACAAAATGTAAAACAGCCTCAAATTCAAGAGAAAATTATTAAAATTACTCTTTCTACATTACTTTTAGAACACTGTAGGCTTGACATGTTTCACTGAGGAAGCCATAAAATTCTAGTTTTTGATCTGTTTTTCCTTAACTCTGTTGCATTCCAACACTTCTCAGCTCTTTTGCTACATCAGTCTGATCACTGTAGCCTTTTTTCATGCACAGTGTTTTCCTATTATCTTCTCTTGAAACGAACTGCTAAATAATACACATCTTATAGCTTCCCATCAAGAAACTATCCCAAAATGGCAAATGGTCAAGCCAAATTAAATGCATTTCTAGACTCAATGAATTACAAGTATTTTAGGGTCACATTTCAAGAGGTTCTGTTATTGGCAGCTTTTAGCAATGCATCAAGTAACTTTATCATTGAACACAAATACCTTTAGCAGCAGACAATAAAATGCATTAAAGAAGAGTTGCAAATCTGTCACTGTGTATAATGGTACATCTTCTAGATGCATTGTTATTTATCTGACTATATGTACATGTTTAAATTTAGTAATTAGCCAGGAAATGTAGGAAGCCATTAGTTCTTTTGGTTTGTTTTCTGGTTGTCTGGTTTGTTGTCTGGTTACTCATAAAATCCAATCACTTTCATTTCTCATTCTTGCCACTGAAAAATCTCTGTTGGCTTATAGGCCTGTATGACATTTATAGAATCGTAGAATCATAGAATAGTTAGGGTTGGAAAGGACCTGAAGATCATCTAGTTCCAACCCCCCTGCCAGGGGCAGGGACACCTCCCACTAAACCATGCCACCCAAGGCTATGTCCAACCCAGCCTTGAACACCACCAGCGATGGAGCATTCACAACTTCCCTGGGCAACCCATTCCAGTGCCTCACCACCTTCACAGTAAAGAATTTCTTCCTCATATCCAATCTAAACTTCCCCTGTTTAAGTTTGAATCCGTTACCCCTTGTCCTGTCACTACAGTCCCTCATGAAGAGTCCCTCCTCAGCATCCCTATAGGCCCCCTTCAGATACTGGAAGGCTGCTATGCGGTTTCCATGCAGCCTTCTCTTCTCCACGCTGAACAGCCCCAACTTTCTTAGCCTATCTTCATACGGGAGGTGCTCCAGTCCCCTGATCGTCCTCATGGCCCTCCTCTGCACTTGTTCCAACAGTTCCATGTCCTTTTTATCTTGAGGACCCCAGAACTGCACACAATACTCCAAGTGAGGTCTCACAAGAGCAGAGTAGAGGGGCAGGATCACCTCCCTCGACCTGCTGGTCACGCTTGTCTTGATGCAGCCCAGGATACAGTTGGCTTTCTGGGCTGTAAGTGCACACTGCCAGCTCATGTTCATTTTTTCATCGACCAACACCCCCAAGTCCTTCTCCACAGGGTTTCTCTAAATCTCTTCTCTGCCCAACCTGTAGTTATGCCTGGGATTTATGCCTTTAGAAGTTTCATGCTCAGAATGGTTTGTATAATATCAGATGAATACAGTTTAGGTACCCTTCATCAAGCCAGGTGCTATATATCCTTCCTGATATTTGTTCTTGCAACTTTGTATTGCTACACAGTGTTAACCCTTCCCCTTCGCTCCTTGTGTGGGTTATTTTCTGAGTATATTCTACCAATTCTTTACTTGGGTGTGAAGCACCTTCATTGACTTTTCTCTTTATCATTTATGTTGTTTCATAGTCTACTTTAAGAATGTGCCAATTATCCATTTTAATGAGAGAAATCTCTATTCTCAAATTGGATGACAACTAGATAATACTGGAATTTTGATGTCTTCTAATATGCCTGGAAAACTCTAAATTAGTGAGCCTTACTGTAATGACCTGCTTTAATTTGATAGCTATTCCTATTACTAATACAAATGCATATGAATTTAGTCTCATTTAGCTAGTCTAAACTGGCTAAACTTGTCTCTCCCACATTTTTAAATTCAGTTGGAAGATTTAAAGTGCATCTTCATCGCAATAGTGCCAGCCAAATATATCTAATGAACACTTATTTTGAGGTTTGGTGCCATCCCCACATGAATCAAGGACATTTGATAGCAATGATGCATATTCTAAAATAGCATACATTTAGGAATATCTTAATTCTTATAAACAGGAATTTAAGCTTGGTTTGAGTAAGTTTGACTAGTTGATGGAACCAAGATGCAAAAACAATCCTTTGGGGTAAACTATGGTTCTCCTGGCAAAGAGAAACATGGATTTACGTATCCCAAACCTGCTAAATTATTATCTGTTGTTCTCTGCTATGACTAGGCCTCATCATCTTCTTCTCATCCCTTCCATGCTGAGCCTCCTTCTCTCATCTGAGATCCTTTCTCACCCTCACCAGCTCTCTCATCACACACCAAACCACTAATAACCATACTTTTTCTCCGTTTAATCTCTTGCCTACACTTCTACCAGTGGGAAGCATTGCTTTCTCCACTTTGTACAGTTTACCTACCAGATCCTCCCCAGAAATGCCACAGGACAAATACTAATCCCTGCTTTCTGAAGAGTCCTGTTACCTGCACATAGTCAGGTGAGAGAAACTGAAAAAAAAAAATGTTTAAAGATCTCAAGGTACAATTCAGACACCCAAATACAAGCTGCTGTTTCTAGGACTCCTGCAAAAACCTTTGGTTATCTGAGGTATCTGCAAGGGACTTTTGCATATGAAGTGTGACTTGCAGGAGACATCTTCTGAACAATGGGAGTCTAGACAGAATTTTATATTTATTGTGAAAAATGTTACTGAAAATCTGTATTTAAGCAACAAAATCTCCTTGCAGTTTCCAATATGTTTCTACCTAGGCATCAACTAAACTTAGGCCAATATCTAAATTGTTACCTATTTCCCTGAGGATATCCTCTGTGACTCTGCACTCCTCTGCACCCCCCTTGAGAATTGCTCACATTTGCAATAGGTAAAGTAAAAGGTAAAGTTTAAAAGTTCTTACCTATTCTTACTCAGTTTGATGCAAGAGATAATATTACAAATAGATAAAACAAATGAAAAGTAGGTGAAAAAACAATTAGTAGTGTTCAGCAAAGAAATGGAAGTTTAAGTTTGTAATTTACAGAACCAGTACCAGATAAGAGTGATTTGTTGACATCCCTATCTTCTTATATGTAAAATATATATATCTATGAGAGGACAAGGGGTAACGGGTTCAAACTTAAACAGGGGAAGTTTAGATTGGATATGAGAAAGAAATTCTTTACTGTGAGGGTGGTGAGGCACTGGAATGGGTTGGCCAGGGAAGCTGTGAATGCTCCATCGCTGGTGGTGTTCAACGCTGGGTTGGACATAGCATTGGGTGGCATGGTTTAGTGTGAGGTGTCCCTGCCCCTGGCATGGGGGTTGGAACTAGATGATCTTAAGGTCCTTTCCAGCCCTAACTATTCTATGATTCTATGATGCCCATAATGTTACAAATGACAAATTGTTTTGAAATATAGGTAAGTTTTCTTTCTCACAGTCATTCAGGGTCTACCTGATCCTACAGCAGCTCAGTATGCCAAAACATAAGTAACTCTGCATTACATGATTCAGTGTCATACCAACAGTACCAAAGCTAAAGTTCCTGGCTAAATAACCTACTTCCTACTGAAAGATGAATAATCTTTTTTTTGTTTTACCCAGTGAGTAGTGTATAATCCTAAGAGGCAATGCATCAATAACAGGTCCTGCACAGGTACACTAGCAAAGTAGCAGAGTATGTTTCATTTATGCCACTGGGCTAGAAGTCTGAAGTGCCTGATTTAATTTTTCTACTTTAATATTTGTGTGATTTGCAGTAAGTTATTCAGTGATCTTTCTGTCACTGCTGTTCATATATACACTGACGAACTTGGTTTTTTTAGTTATAGGTATCCCTAATTGTAGAAATTACTTTTCTTCCTTACACCCTATAACTGTACTTCCTGTATTCCCTTCAAATGTGTGAACTCTCTAGAACAAATATTGCCTTCAGCTTTACCTAAGTACCATTTATGGAAGAATGAGGTCTCATTATGCTTTGGGAGCTGCAAATACTAGTGTAAGGTAGATGTAAAGATCACATGCCTCTGTTTTGTTTCACAACTTTAGCAATAAAGTTTTTCATTGTGAACTGCTTTTTTCTATTATAATATTATTATTATCTGTATAAGATAGGATGAGAAAGTTCGGGCTGCTCAGTCTGGAGAAGAGAAGGCTGTGTGGAGACCTCATAGCAGCCTTCCAGTATCTCAAGGGGCCTATAGGGATGCTGGGGAGGGACTCTTCATTAGGGACTGTAGTGAGAGGACAAGGGGCAATGGGTTCAAACTTAAACAGGGGAAATTTAGATTGGATATGAGAAAGAAATTCTTTACTGTGAAGGTGGTGAGGCACTGGAATGGGTTGGCCAGGGAAGCTGTGAATGCTCCATCGCTGGTGGTGTTCAAGGCTGGATTGGACATAGCCTTGGGTGGCATGGTTTAGTGGGAGGTGTCCCTGCCCCTGGCAGGGGGGTTGGAACTTGATGATCTTAAGGTCCTTTCCAGCCCTAACTATTCTATGATTCTATGAATACTGTGAGGTAGGTGTGCTGCTTGATGAGCCCTTCTTGCACACACTCTGTCCAGACTTAAGAGATACACTAAAGCATGGCCCCTTCTTTCCTGCACACCCTAGTTTCCTGGCATACAAAACACCAGTTTCCTTCCACAGAAAAAATTACAGGAGGACAATGAGCATTCTCAATGCTCCATTGAAGTAAGTCAGAGTCTGACTTCAATGTCTGTAACCTGTAAACCTCACAGCGCTTTTCTGCCTCACAATGCAGACATAGCTTGCTACACTCAAGATTTCACTATGGGTAACAGGAATCACATTACGTGTTTAGGAGCCAAAAATCTTAATTAATTAGCCTAATGAAAATATTGACAGTCTCATCAAAATAAAAAAGCCAGCTATTATTAGTCCACTTAGTAGAATACTGGCAGTCATAACCCAAATCAATACAGAAGAACTTAGAAATATCCTTACATTTATTATATAAGGGAACATATGAGCATCTATCCCTTTCTTTTGTATTAGCTTTCTACCATCCTTCTGTACTCCAAGGTCAACTGTTACAGTCATCCTAAAGAAGGAAGATGGAAGGAGGTTTTTAAAAGAAGTCACCAGCATTCTTGAGGTCTCCACCGTCAGAAGTTATCATGTCCATCGTGGTTATCTGTCCATTCTCAGCCCCGGGACCTGCTTGCATTTCTTTTATTACACTTTCTTAACCCCCTTTCTTCACGCCTGCCCCAGGCACACAAAAGGCGGTGTTTTGCCAGGCAATGACAGGCAGGAGGCGTCACCGGCCCTGCAGCAGGGCCGCGCCCAGAGCTGAAGCTGGAGCAGGGAAGGCAGCAGTCAGTGGGCCCAGTGTAGGGGCTGAACTGAATGATATGTAGAAGGTTTTTCACTTAAGGGGACAGCTTATATTAGAAGTTTCTGAACGTGTCCTTGCCAGCAGCTCAAGGCGCTGTGTAATATTTTAATGATTCTTTGCTCTTCTGATTGTCTTAAATTTGCAGAGAGAGGGAGCAGCATCAGTCAGCCTGTTCAAGGCTGTTATATAAACTGAATAAAAAAAAGGTTTAAAGTTTTGTAGTTCTCAAGATCTGTCAGCATTTTGTTTACATGTACTTTGTTTATTTGGCTATTATTGTTGCTGTGCTTGCATTTCTCTGTCTCTTGTTATTCCTTGAAAATGAGACATTTTTCTACTTCACCTCAGAGGTGCCATTCTTGCTAGGAATACCAGGGACACTTTGGAAAACGGGAGGCACTTTAATGGCTTATAAGCTTCTCATTTTATGACCTTTGTGGAATAACTTTGGTATATAATGCTTGTAATTGTACCTCAAAGCTTGACCCCACAGACACTGTAGAAAGCTTATGAAGGAATCAGATCCCTATTAACTCCTTATTTGATTTTTATGGCAACTGCTATTATCATGATAAACTGCAGGCAGTCCTGAAGTAAAACCAGTCAACATTTTCTCACTTTTTCTTGCTCCTTTTCTGCTCAAGATTTTGTTATTACAGAAAGCATGCTTTATATATAAATCCAAGATTTTACATGCAATATAAATGAAATCTTAATAGTCTAGTCAAAGAACTGTTTTTTTACAGAAAAAGAAATGTACTGGGTGCACATGTCAAGGAATTAGCCAGGAGGGCTGCAGTGTGGCTTCCATGAGAAATGGCTGGAGCTGCCCTGTGCTGGACACAGCCGGTTCCAGACAGATCTAACCCACCCACCACAGGGCATAGCTGAGCCTCACTGCAGAGGTGAGGGTGCCTTGGGGAAACATTTAAGAAAGGGAAGGAGGGAGGGAGGAGGGGGGAGAAGAGAACAATAAGAAGCGGCAGAGGGAACACCAAGGTGGGAGAAGGAGGTGCTCCAGGTGCCAGAGAAGAGATTCCACTGCAGCCTGTGGTGAAGACCATGGTGTATAGAAGCCTGCTCCAGAATGGGTCACAGCCTCCTTTGGGCATCTCCCTGCTCTGGCATATGGCCCCCCATGGGCTGCAGGTGGACAGCCTGCCTCACCATGGGCCGCAAGAGAATCTCTGTTCTGGCACCTGAAGCACCTCCTCCCTTTCCTTCTGCACTGACTTTGGTGTTTATAGAGTTGTTTCTTTCGCACATTCTCACTTCTTTCTCCAATTGCAGTTGCCCAGTTGTTTTTTTTTTTTTCCTTAAACGTGTTATCCGAGAGGTGCTAGAAGCATTGCTGGTGGACTCATCCTTGGCCAGTGGTGGGTCTGCCTTGGAGCCACCTTGAATTGTCTCTTTCTGACATTGGGGAAGCAGCTACTTAGAGAAGACACCCCTGTAGGCCCCCCGCTACCAAACCCTTGCCATGCAAACCCAACATCTGTGTGACTAACAATGGCAATACAGCATTATTGGCCTGCAGAGCTACACTCCAGAGAGATACAACAATAAAACTTTGAACAGAAAACTAATTTTTCTAAAATTCTGAAGTTATTCATATTTATTAAGGTTTTAATTTTAAATAACCTATTTTTTTTAATGCTAAATAAGCAAACACAAGACACTTGCAGTCTACACACACCTACTCCCCTTGACTTAGCTACTCTCACAAATGTGATTACAGAATACACATAACTCATTCTAATATTAACTGCTTTGCCCTAACAGGCAATTTCTTGCTCAGATGGGAAATCTCTAGGACTAAATCTGTTCCAGGTGTTAATGTCTGAGTGAAAAGAATAGCTTCTTAGAGACACTAGCCTGAACTGGAATAGCATATATATTGCCTCACGATGAGGACCTGTGGCCCAAACAGTGATTAGCATTCTCAAGGCTTTTCTTTGTCCAAATTGAACACAAGTTATTTATCACACTATCTTCACAAAGGCAAAACCATGTGAAAAGAGGCAAAACAAACATGTCAGAGCTGTATCACTGAAATACGTGCCTTTGTATCATCAGAATTATCTTTGTCAGGTAGTGGATTTTTATCACTTTAGTATATGTGAAGTCTGATTAGCTCACAAAGCCTAAGAAATTATAAAAAGGAGCATAATTAGTTTTCCAAAAAGAAACATTTTTTGTTCCAGAGGAGCTTTACGTATATTTTATTGGTCTTTGATTGATTGTTTGGGTATTTATGCAAGCAAATTATGTTTTTTATCTCATTAATGAGGGAGGACTCAAGTGAAAAAATTATTTTTTTATTACCAAATGAATAGCACAGCAGGGTATGATTTGATAAACAGAACATCTCATTTTACCACATAGGACTTCCTACTGCAGTCCACATCTCCTAAGTAATTTCATGAACTGTGATGGTCAGGGCCAATTTTAATATTCAACATTTTAATCAGCTAGCAAAATAAGTTATAACTGAGCAACACTTGAATAGCACTTGAATGTGTAAGTTATATGTTGCTGAGAATAATGCTAATGACTCTGGATGAATTAGAGAAATTGCTGTCTCTGCCGAATTTAGCTAGTTGGACATTTGTGGTTTTTATTATTCCCCTTGCATTAGTCATTTGAATTATGCTGTCTGTAATTTAACCAGGTTTTCTCTGCTGTTCACCTAGCCTTCCTCTCTCCATATTATCTCCCCATTATTTTCTTACCAAATGTTGACTGTACTGCTGGCATCCAGTGTTGGTCTGGGGCTGTAAACATCAGATTCATACACATATGTATTGCATGCTTATTAGTTGCAACAATCGCGGCGTCTAACTGCTGCAATAGTAGCACGATCCAAGAACACCTCCACAGTAGGAGACATTCTTCAGAAGGAATGTTTTTTCTCTTATGTTATGTTTTCTCATACTCTTAGTTTCCTATAACTTGAGTCCGCACTGTTCTCTGTCCTTGCTGGGAAAGGTTGGAGAAAGGAGAATTCATTGTTCTCTAATGGACATCCCTGGTTCCCACAGTGAACCAAGCTGCTGGATGAATGTACTGCAGAGAAGCTAGACGGCGGGTGCGGGGATGGAAAGGGTGTGGGAGAGGAGGAAGCTGAGGTTAATATTCTCTTCTTGAATACAAGAAGCAGAAAGAGCAGCAGAACTAAACTGCTGAAAGCCAGTGGCCTTCCAGAAAATTAGACAGTAGATTCTGGCTTTCTGCTCTCAACCATTCTTTCACTCCAGTGATGGAAATTGCCATGAGAGTGACCTAAAGCCTGTTAAATTTGGTATAATCATTTTATGAAAGGCTGTCCTACTTTTCATCCTGTTTGTTTTAGAGAATAATATGAAGGGGCAGAGGGGGAGAGGGAAGAGGGATGAGAAAGAACTCTGAGAAGACAGTGTCTGTCTCTCCAAGTAGGAAATTAACAGAACCCATTTACACAGCTATTTTCTACTTCATGTCTTAGTCACTCCAAGAAAAGGGAGGGGTGTGGAGGAAAAGTGGAAAAGAGTTTTCATTCAAATTAATTTGCAGGGATTATAGTAAATCTATCCCTTTGTCCTGGTTTCAGCTGTAAGTTTTTTCTCCTTCCTAGTAGCTGGTGCAGTGCTGTGTTTTGGCTTTAGTCTGACAACAATGCTGATAACACACTGATGTTTTAGTTGTTGCTAAGTAGCCAGGAGGGAGCAGAGGAAGGACACCTGACCCAAACTAGCCAAAGGGGTATTACATACCACAGCATATCATGCGCAGTATATAAACTGGGGGAGTTACCTGGAAGGGCAGATCACTGCTCAGGTCAGGCGGCGTGTTTATTGTTTTTTTTGTCTTTTCCCTTTTGGCTTTATATTCTGTCCCCTCGTTATTTCTCTTATCATTATTGCTGTTCTTATTATTAGTAGCATTACATTATACTTTAATTATTAAACTCTTCTTAGCTCAACCCGTGGGTTTTACATTCTTTTGATTCTCTTCCCTATCCTGCCTGGAGGGGAGAAGGGGGGTGTGAGTTTCCGGTGGGGTTTGAACCACACACCCTTATGTTTGTCATGGGAAACTGACAGGTCCATATTTGCTATTTAGCAAATCCTATAGCACTAGGGAAAATGCTTTCCTTAATGAAAAAAAAAAAAACTTGTCAGATAGCAGCACTTGCTGTTAATTTTTATACATCTCACATTTCAATTAAATATTTACATTGATCAAATACTATTCAATCAATAATTTCTGGGATTTATTTCATAGCTACTTTCAATGTTAATTTCTAATGCATTACAAAATTACTGGAATTGTATGTTTGGACACCTGTCTGACAGCTGTAATAGCATGTCATAGAATCATAGAATCATAGAATAGTTAGGGTTGGAAAGGACCTTAAGATCATCCAGTTCCAACCCCCCCTGCCGTGGGCAGGAGCACCTCCCACTAAACCATGCCACCCAAGGATACGTCCAACCCGGCCTTGAACACTGCCAATGATGGAGCATTTCACAACTTCCCTGGGCAACCCATTCCAGTGCCTCACCACCCTTACAGTAAAGAATTTCTTCCTCATATCCAATCTAAACTTCCCCCGTTTAAGTTTGAACACATTACCCCTTGACCTATCACTGCAGTCCCTGATGAAGAGTCCCTTCCCAGCATGCCTATAGGCTGCCTTCAGATTCTGGAAGGCTGCTGTGAGGTCTCCATGCAGCCTTCTCTTCTCCTGTGTTTAAACAAGATTTTAAATAGCGTAGAGTAAATAATAATGCTGGGGGACAGCTATAGAGTAGTGAAAAGAAAATAGCTTCTAATTAAACAATCATAATCCAGCCTGCATATGAATAAAAACAAAATCTTCTGTTGAGGAGGGGTAGAAGAATAGGTGGTATATATGTGATTAAAGAGTGAACTATACTACATAAACATCAGGGAGAGCAATTACATTTTGTGTGTGTTCTAGATGCTGTAGTTTTCCAACACCTCAGTTGACTAGGATCCTTGGATAAGGCCTTGGGAGAAAACTATTGCTTTTGAAGTTTCAGCGTCAAAGGCACAAAACCAATAGGATTCATGAAACATGAAAGGTCATCTTTGTTATGTGAGCTGCAATTTTTGTTATTTTGTCCTTTCCTGTTAAGAAATACATAATTTTAACAGATACTCTGGATCAAAATATAGCATTATAATCAGTATAATAATATGCATTTCCTTTTTAAAAGGCTATGCAACTTTATTAATTAATTTCAGAAATATATTTTGTAAAGTTAGAAATTTATGCCATATTCACAATAGGCCTTTCACAAACAGCCTTTAGGTGTATACTGAAAACTTCACACAAGTGATAATTGTATTGTAGCCATAATTCATTGTATATTTATTCTGAATTTCCTCCTCCACTGCTTCCTTCTACGCTATTATTTGTCACTTTATTTAATTTCTATGTTTGATAAAGTGCTTATTGCTCTAATGGAAGGTTTCTAATAGTCTTCAGTGGGTGTTGGGTTGCGCAGTGAGCCTGTGTGTCTGAACAAAAATACATGACAAGTTAATCTGTAAATCAATTACTTCAGAAAAAAGCATTTTAAAGCCTGAGATTAAAATAATATTTTTATAGATGCATGAATGATCATACTGTTCTTATTAAATTACTAATTTATGATTTATTCAAAGAAAAATAGTCTATTATTTGAGTATTCACTTTGTAATTTAAAGTATAATTTCAAATTCCTTTTTAAAAAAAAAATTTTTTTGTGATGGTGCTTTTAGGGATGTATTTAGCAGGAATTCCGCCATTGTCTGAACTGTATTGAAATTTTAACTTAAAGATTAGTCAATTTTTTTGAGAGATTTTAATGTAGATAGATAAGCTATTGTGATGATACTATTGCTTCTTGTGGTTTGATCATGTTTAATACCACAAGGGACTGTTAGCTTATATATATTATAGGCTATTAGATTTCACATGGTTACTGCCTAACTGCATCCAATTGTTTCAGCTTACTTATTGTACATCACGTTTAACTAAAGCATATCTTGGAAAATTCCATTTTGATAAACAGTGAACCCACCACACTGAAAATTTTCTATACTTTCAGTCTTTAAAATGTGCCTACATTCTTATTTTGTTTTAGTGAGCTTCTTATCCATAGATTGTTTCATGCCTTTCTCCAAACAACCGAGTCCTTTTACACCCATACCTATTTTTATCCTTGTGAATATACTTATCATTGCAATTAACTTTGTCTTCGATAGTCAACAAGAATGCATAGCAAGAATATATGCAGTGTTTCAAAATCACTCATCAGGGTCAAATAGAGCAACAAAACCACCCCTGTGATTTTCTTGCTTGTCCATTTATCTCTTAAATATATTGCTAATGCCCAGTCAAATTTATAATTTCATGAGATTTACCTGACAAAATTTATTTCCTGCAAAGCTCTACTCACTCACTTTAGCATAGTGCTTGTTGCCTGCCTTCTCATCAACCCAGCTCTACATTTAGTATATCATTGTTGTTTATTTTTTTGTTTGAAACTATTATCTGGAATACTGGCCAATACTGTATTTGAGCTAATCAATCATGTAGCTTGTTCTTTCTCAGCACTTATTCAAACATTAGTTCTCCAGTATTTTATATGTATGTTTCAAGGTGTATGAAAAACTGATTTAAAAAGATAGACATTTGTGAGAGATAGGTGTAAGTTACCAGGACCTGTCAATGAATAACTGTAATGCTGTTCCCCAGCATTTTACAGACACTACCTGTCTTGAAAGTACATCATTATGTCATAGATATTACCAGTAAGCAAACCAGTAATACATAATTTCTTCACAAATTTTACTACAATATAAATAATAAATAATGACAGGACAAACAAACAAAACATCAAATAGAGCCCAGTTTCAAAGGAAAGTATTTTGCAATGTGACAGTTGTAGGCATCTCTGTCCCCCAGACTTTTCATTGTCTCCAGTGATGTTCACATAACCACTCAGATAAATATCTATATATCAGTTGTTAATTTGTAACACATCTATTAAGAGGAATATCAAACACTATATAAAAGAATGCTTCAAATATGTTGCAAAAGGATGCCGGTGTATTCTGAGAAACTATGGCTTTTGAGAGTTATGTCTGAGGTAGATATCTCCTGATTGTTTATCTAATGTAAGCACAAAAAAAGACCATGTACAATTAGTATGATCAGACAATCTCTCACTTTTAATGTAGGACATTATTTTAATAGTAACTGATGTTTAAAAGAAATAAGAAAAAAAGCAGATACGGTAATCTTATTCAAAAGAAAGAATGTATTTTCCCCCAATATTGTACAAACTTGGCAGAGCAAAATGCCTGTGTATGTCATTTGCTGAAGTGTGAAAACATTGTGGCAAGGACTGTAAGTGATTTATCCTGAGATAGAAAGCATGGAAGGCAGATCAACAGAGAGTATTGTAAAATTCCATGCAGATTCTTTGTCTGATATAATTTATAAGCTGTTTATTAAATTTTCAAACCTTTTTATCTTGAAAGACTAAAGACAGACAAATTAGATTCTGGCACATAAACTGGTAGAAGAATTAGATAGATTTGTTATTGTCATGAGGTCAGAAATAATATTTTTCGGGTTTTGTGAATTGTTAATTTAACTCTTGAGAGCAATTTACATTTGGGAACATTCTGCAGTCCCATTTCTAGTGCAAAGCACCCCCAAATATATTCTTTCTAAAAAAAATATTGCTTGCAAAATATACAAGTAGTTGGCTTACAAAGAACAGCTTTCACTGGGGTTGCCTAACAGCTGTCAGGTTTGAATGAGGAAAGAAGATCAGTAATTTAGAAATGAAACACCATAATGTTGCTATGAGATCTTGCCATTAAGCTTTATTTTGACAGCTTTTTTGACTATAAAACTGATGAAACTTGCTAGACTAGTAAAACAGAGGTCATTGAAACATGATCTCTGAATTATTTATTCTATGACACAAGCGATAAATTTACTTTGCTATCAAAATTTTATTTCTGAAATGAACATATATCCACTTGTCCCACCCATAACTATAATCGGGAAAAATAATTCTATGTACAGTGGAACGTCAGGGAGAAGACAAAAGAATAACTTTTCTCTCTTTTTTTTTTTTTTTTTTTTTTTTTTGAGGTCTTTCCTGCACATTGTACTGTGAAATAAGAGTAACCATCATAATGTGTTAAAAGTGATTTCCCAGCCTCTTTGGTCATCCTGAGGCTTTGTCCTTTGAAGACATTTTTGGAGGGCATATATGTGAGTGTGTATATTTGTGAATGGGAAGGAATTACACAACTTGCAGATAGCTTGCCCTATATTGATCCTTCTGGAATCTCACAAAGATTTCAAGAAGATTGTGCATTGGACTTGCCTTGCCTTGCCTTAAGAAGAGATTGTAATCTTTGTGGCAGTGCCACAGAGAAAAACCCTATGGCCATATGCTGCTTCTATGCACAGATCTCTGAGGAACGATTAGAACTTATAAGATAAGGTATTCAAAATATTCATCCATACCTAGCAGATATGACAAGGTGCATGCTACTTTTTGCAGCTAAAGGCTAAGTAAGATATTCTAGATTCTGTTTAATGGTGCAAAGCACCTGAGTTCAGGCAACTGAATCAGTCTTTTCAGTTGCTAAATCCTGAGAGATTATTGAGAATAAGAATGATCAACAAATAACCATTGCTTTCTATATATGTGTTGAATAATTAATTGAAGTCAGTGCAGCCTTAATTGGCTGATAGATATAGAAAACATAATAACAAAAATGCTACAACAATTCAAACAAATAAGATTTTCTATATGGTAACGGATGGAGACTCAACTCATATGAATGTAGGCCAGTTGATGATCACTTTTTAAAAAAAAAATAAGTTTAAGTGAAACATCAGATCCATAAATCGCAGGCAGAGAAGTCACTTTAAACTGCTTATTTTACTGGCAAGACAGTATTACTCTAAACTGTGTCTCCTGGGCAGAGATTCAGCTGTATAAATACCTAGCAACATGCATTTAGCATGCACTGAGGCATGTGAAACTCTCAGGTGTGTAGTTCCCCAAGGGGAGAGAAGGTGCAGCAGAGATCTGCAGGAAGACCCCTGCTCTTCTGGGATGCCAGCTAGCGGTCAGGCAGGATACAGGCAGTGTTTACACACCTGAATGCTTCCTCTAGTGTTTTGCTCATTCTCGTTTAAGCATCTCAGATGATAATTTATCAGCTTGGACTATCAGCTAATACAGAACTTCTGCAATTCAGTCTGATTTTCAAACTCTGTGTTATTGTTCTTTTCCTGTGTTCTTACATCTTTTCAGAAAAAGTTTGATCTTGCCTGCTTTAAACTGGAATGGATGCAAAAGACCAGTAACAATTGAACATAGCAGCTTTCATAACAGCTCAAGAAGCCAGCCAAAGTCAGGAAAATAGAGGCACTCCTTAACCCCTGCACCTTGCAGGGAGAATTTTTACTTACTGCTCTCAGCATGTTTTCACATTGTTATTTGTCTTATATAATCTGTGCCTCAGCCACATCCTGATGAAAACCCTTCAAGAATTTATTATCAAGGTTATAATATTCTCTTTGACCACAGATTATCATTAGAGAAAAGTGTACATGTCCTGGCTGCATAGTACTCAGATGCTGGCTGGTTAAACCATGGCAGTACCTAGCAAGATCAACTGGGACCATGCCGTAATATTTTCCTCAATAGGTTTTTCACTTTTGTTTCCTCAAAAATTGCTATGCTTTCCTGAAAAAATGGCTAAATATCTGCCATAGCCGCTAAAAACCTGTGAAGTAGCAAATTAATTTCATATTTTGCTTTGCTTAAGCACAGAGGTTTTGCTTTCCCTATTAAACTGTCTATCTCAACCCATGAGTTTTCTCACTTTTACCATTATGATTGTCTCCCTCATCCCACTATGGGGGAATGAGCAAGTGGCTGTACAGGGCTTAGCTGCCTACCAGTGTTAACCCAAAACATCATCTTAAGAAGGTAGCTGAGCTTCAGGTAAAGCCAGTACTTTTGATTTAGTTGTCAAGGTCTTTGACCAGAGTTCTACAGAGAGTGAGAATAAATATTTTCAGAATATGTCTGTAATGGATTTACTTTCATATGTCCTGGTGCCAACAGGTAAGGGCAAAATCATACGAAAGGAAGCGATAAATCCAGAAGACGTGTGCTCTTTCCTGGAAGAGAAAAAGTATATTCTTTTTTTCCTATGCTTTTCCAGTTCAAAGAGCTTGATGCAACATGAAAAGTGTGTTGCAGTCCACCAGAGCTGTGCTTTGGTAGCACAAAACAGTACACATGCTGGGTGCTCTAGGATGTGTTACAGGGGTAGTATAGCAGCACTGCGGAAGGAAGAAGCAGCTAAAGCTAGTGCTGAGTCTGTGCTAGGTTTTTTTTTGTTGTTGTTGTGGGGTTTTTTTTTGAAGAGGAAATGGAGAAACATGACTACCCTTTGTCTGGCAGAGAGCTAATTGTAGTGAACTGGATGACAGCCGGGAAGACAGCTGACAATTAAGCAGTGTGGATGGACAAGGGTTCAGTGCTTTCATTTGCTCCCTATTGAAAGTAATTGTCATTGTAGATATACCCATCTACCTCTATCAAAGTCAGCCATGTGGCATGTGCCACCTAAATGGAACATACCTGCAGAGGGGGGTATGCAGACACCAATTCAGAAGTACACTTCCTTTGCTTAAACTGTTTTTATAAAGTCTGAACCTAGAAGAATGCTGTCATTTAATCTATACACACTATGCCTGTCATTCTTTAATACCTTTGTACCTCCTGATGCAAGTTATGCCAAACTTAATCATCTGGAACTGCTGGTGCTAAGATGCACTTCGCTTCTATGTGATTTCTGAAGTGCAGAAACCTTTCCATATGGCTATTTCTTAGTAACTTGCTTTGAATTCCTTTATCCTCTTCCCCTTAACCAGGAGGACAATAATTCTAGCAAATATTTTAGGAATTTTGGTTTTTTTCAGGTGACTCTCAGTGACAGCTTTAGATCTAAAAAGCATTCCCAGGAAACCATCTTCATTCAAGAGCTCAACAGTTTTTGCTCTTCCCTTAACAAAAATGCACTCTGCAAGTTGTGGGCTATGTTTATTTATGCTATAGCACCCAGGTTACACAGGGATCAGATTTATGCCACATATGTAATCTCACAAGAGGATCTTCCCTGACGTTACAATGAGACATATTTCACACTGAATAGCAAGTGTGATTAAAATGTGTACTATGACCACTTTTCACTGTTAGCCACTTATCTGTCATCAACTTTCGCACAAAAGGAAGAATCAGAGAAACAGGCATAAGCAGATTTGATCACACATTTAATAAAAGGACATTCATCTGTTCTTTAAGCAAGCTTAAAGGGGTGAGAAAGCAGTTCAGTTTTATTAAAGAAAAATTCAGCGCTTGTTTATGATGGTGAAACTGTAATAAACGTTATATGAATTTACAACATTGCAGACAGAAAAAATATATTTTCAAATCATGTTAATAGTTATTCAAGAGTGATTTTTTGAAGTGTTAAAATAACCCTACAAGCGTAGTGTTTATTCAGTTAAGGTTTTATCTACTAATTGTAGAATTTTTGCTGCATATTCTTGGTAAATATTATGGGTGTGATCATATGATCAAATGCACTTTTATTGCCATGGCTTAACAAGCTACTGCCTAGCAACTGAGACAGCTGACCACATTCTTGATCTTAATCCGTGCCAATTATAAGTCCATTATATATTATGGCCTCCACTGTATTTCATTATATAATGTAAAGGCAAAAGAAGTTTTGAGATTGCAAATGCCCTTGTAATAAAATGAAGAAAATAAGACCATATCTTTTGAAAGAGGCAGAGCCATTTACTTGACTAAGCTGAATATGCAGCTTAAAAATCTACATTTTACATCTAATGATAGCTTTTGTTTATTTAAACAAAAGCAATACGTTTTTCAAAAGCTTGGCAAAGTAGTGTTGTTTATTATTAGGTAAGTTTCATATATGAAGGAGGGTGTAACCTTTGTAAAGGGTTTGCTTTACTTCTGTGAGTAGTAGTATTTTTTTAATGAGATCGCATACCTACATGAATATAGGAAGGATTAGAGGATAGCAAAAATGGTATGTGGTTGTTCTTTTATTTTCCTCAAGGCAACAAAAAAATGTAATGAATGATAATAATAAACAAATATTTATCTCTTATCTAAGCTTAAAAATTATTCCCTGGCATCATATAACAAAACCAAGGAAAAGTACACAAACAAAAGCATATCTTGACTGTACTTCATGTTTAACAGAAACCAATGAAACCCCCTGCCTGCCAGCTTCAAACATCTACTCAAAGAGATATGATTTTCTCCAATAAGTGGTGAATAACTATCGGAATTTTAAAAGGTTATATGTAAGCCAAATATGTATTTTATATATTATTTATGAAAACATTTTTTCTGACATTGAGGGATATGTTAGTACAATGATTGTAGAACATGTAAGGCAAGTAATCACTTCTCCTAGAGGTTTTTCTATCAAGAAAGCTAAAAATTTAAACACAATTTCAAAGATCTTCACTTTGCAGAAAAGATTCTTAGCTATTTAAATAAAAAAAAGGCTTTAGCCATAAAGATTTTACACCACTTACAGGATTATTATATCCGTGACTTACATAAAAAGCATTACACAACATACATTTTATTTTTACCTTAAAATCGCTATCTATCTACAGCACACTGTAGCACATTCAACCCAAAACCAGGGGCAAGAACAAGGAGAAGCAATAGGGCATATGTATTCCAAAGGAAAAATTATCTGTGTGAAAGGAAGTTCTTACCAAATCAGGAGGTTAAGTCCCCATTGTACCTGCAGTAGCGCTTCAACTTCTGACACATGCACCTTCATGTTTCTTTACATGACTTAAAGTGCAGACATAATTTTGCATCAGTTTTATCAGAATACAAGTTGTCCGTTTTTTATTCCTTTAACACATCTTTTTAATTATTTATTTAACATAGGGTTTTTAATATCATTTACTATGAAGTTCAAAACGTATTTCCTTCAGTGTTGCTCTGTGTCTTCTCTTTTTTAAGCTCTTTTTTCTATATAGGGCCACCAAATGCACCTTATCCAGTATTTTGGTATCATACTTCTTTTGCATCCATTCTTTTGAGCTATATTACAAGTACCACTTTGCAATTTGATTGTCCTAAATCTTGAAAGTTCACCTGTGTCAAAAGCAAGTTCTCACCAACTCCACTTTGGGAGCAATTTCTATAGCGTAAGTGATCCCACTGCAGCAGAACTCTGCTTCTGGTTTAGACTGCTTTTTTGAATCTTCAGAAGAATTTGCATATTCAGCCTATGTCACCTCATTTCTGTCACTTTATGTTATAGTAAGGGGGATGAAAGTAGCAAAATAAAGGGAGTAATAAGTGCTACAACTTGTGACATCCAGATTGTCAGGGCTTTGGCAGATCTTTTAACCTTCTATCTGAAAGACAGTTTAAAGATTTTAAATATAATTTCTTAAAAAATTACATAGTGTTTAAGGAATTTTAGTCACATATTCTGACCAGCCAAAGAAAAGGGATATTTCAAATGTTCAGTGACATGGTTAATTAATCAACTCTTCACATCCCCAGTAATCACTAATTCCAATAAATTTACCAGCTGCTACTGATAGAATAACTATTTACCTACATAATGAACTCTCAGAAGAAGAAATATAGGCAGCTTTAATGAACAAATCTGTTAAAGATATTCCTAGAAAAATGTGACTTATTTAAGTATGGTACATGAATGCTTTTAAATTAAGTAATCTCTCAGGTCATAAGTATGCTGATATTTGAAAATGACTTTCGTGGCAAAAGACACCTTCCTTCCAATTCAAACAAAACAAAATTCTGCTAACTGTAAATATATTGGCACAATCAATGAGGTATTTCTTTGAAAGAGAATGAGCAAATTTATCTACTTTCTGGAGGATAAAATTTTAATATAGCTTATGATTTCTGCCATGAAACTCTTCAATGTTAATGTAGGTTTACCTGTAAGCTACTCTGTAGGGTCCTGCAATTAATACCTAAGGGGCTTTTCCACTTACACAGTTTTGAAACTGTACCTTTCTTCCCATTCCTATCTGCAATTTTTCACCAATTAGCTAGAAAGTATTAATTCCTTTCTCACTCATTCTGCCTATTTAAATAAGGTTATCTCCTCCCATCTCACAGACAGGAGCTATGAACTTGGTCCCTGCCAGCTGGTAGAAAAAAGCCCTACTGGCTTTTCAAATAACTCTTTGGAGATGCTTTTCTTCACACAAGTTCTACTTCATTGGACATCCATCATCTGGTAAGTTAAAGCAGCACATACTTTATTTTCTGAACTACTTGCCAGGTCCTTACAATAAATCACACATTTGTTCATGAAGATGCTCTGCGCAGGACAGGACAATTATGTATCTCCCTGCCAAGTACACAGTGACCAGTGGCTCACCTGAGCTTCTCCAGCTAGTTCCTCCTTAACCTATCGATCAGAAAAAGTGAGGTTGCTCTTAATGGGGACACAACCATTTATTCTTACCAAAGTAATTTATCTTCTGCCATTGAGGCTATTCTTCTCATTTACTCAAATTATAGCTTCAACATAATTCATCCCAATTAAAGGATCTATTTTATTCCTTTTGTTATATAAAACAGAGGGATTTTTGCTATAATAACTTGCAGTATAAATTTATCTTTTTTATTTTTTCTTTCTTTTCTTTTCAGCTCCTTGGTACTCCTCCTGGGTGCTGCTCCCTCCTTCAGGATTTCTGAAAAAGGTACAAAAAAGTAGCATGTGCAGTCCCACAGGGCACCTGAGATTACAAAAAATTCCTGCTTTATACAACTCAGGAAGCCAGTTTTATACAGAGAAAAACCTGTGGCATAGTTTTCTACCTTTGGAAGCATAAAGACATGCTTAACAATCACAATTTGGCCCCATCATTAAAGATGAAGAAATGCTTACGGCTGGCCATGGCAACTTATTGCTGTCATTACATCTAACATTTCTAGTACCTCTTGGTCTGTACCTTTGCAAATGTTCTGTGAGTTGAGCCTTACAACATCCTCATAAATCATGTAAATATCTCATTTGAAAGATGAACAACCTTAGGCACAAAGCTCTCAAATGATTTGCCCAGTCACATGACAAGTAAGTGGCAGAGAATAAAACCTAGGAATATAATTTCTCAGTTCTGTATTCTAGCTGCTACACTCACTCATTCATTTTGATGCACCTAAACACAATTACCTGATTAAATTTGAAAATACTCACTTTAGATTTATTTTTCTTCTTCATGTGTAATTTTGTTCCTTTTATGTGCATACAAAACATTTACTACATTGTTGTTTATTAGCAATGTGCTTATGTCCTAATATGCAACTTTTTCAGAGCACAGTTACATAAAAGTGGTTGCCAGTAGGGTCCTGTTGCAAAATACATTCCCTTAAGCATGAAAGCAACAGTATGTTCAATTTTCTGAAGCAAATTTTCCAAAGATGTAGCTTAGCTTTTGAGGGCCATTTGTCCACCACAGAAAAAAACCCAAACATTTTTAACAATTCCATTTTGTGCTGTGTGGAGAAGCATTCCATACTTCTCTCAGTAGTAACACTGTATCAGTGTGAACATTCAGATAGTTTTTATTTTGAAGGCATTTATTTTATTCCTACACTTTGGAAGTTTTTGCTCATTGTATTCCAACCTTATCTTTTGTATAGCAAGATTTATTTTTACCAGTCATTACTGATGCCTGAGACAAGAGGTTTTAGGATCAAACTGTTTGGAGTCAGAACATTTTGTAGGACTTTAGCAAAATCCAAGTTTACTGGCATACCTAAATAAATAGACAGTCTGATCACTTTTCCATTGAGCTGAGGCCTAGGAATAGTTTGAATGAGATTTTCTGAGACTCGACCTTTTTTTTTGCTTCCCAAGCAGATTTAAACTATAAAACAAAATTACTTGTTCACATTGTGTATGTCTCAGTTACTAGTATTCTATTTTCTACATTATCTCATCCTTAGCAACATCTAGATTTCACATTGGCTACAGCAGGAGGGATTGGCTGCTCTGAAAAGCAGTAGAGATTATAGAATTAACTAAATCACACCTTTTTTGGTGATTTTCACATCAGATCAAGGATGGATCAGTCCTGTGTAGTTTTGCATTTCTTCAAGCAACTGCTGGCATAATAACAAATTAAATGTGTCACTTTCTTTTCCGATTAAAAATCTTGAGTTTTCTGACTATAAAAGCAATACACTATGTGAACTATAGCAATGGTTGGTGGCAAAATTTTTTTGGCTTTCATTATATTGCTTTTCATTTACTTTCTCATTTATTCTATTCCCACATGGGTGAAAGGCAGGGAATAGGAAGGTAACCATCTGAAAAATGAAAGATATTTTTAGGCAGAGACAATAGTTCCTTTAACTTCTTTCTAAGAATTTCATGTAAATGTTAACTAGTTTGTTCTTTGTTTATTTTTACCACTGAGAAGAAGCACACGTTTTATACCTTCATAGTAGTTTTAATTATTTCTCTGCTTCTATTATCTCCTTCTTTGTTTCCAGGCATTTGTCTCTTATCACGCATGACCTCAGGAGAGTATTGCTACCACAGAAAAAATGGAGGTGAGCATGGTTCCTGTATTTAGGAAACTGTGAATTTTAAACTCTTAATTTAACACATGCTTCATAGCTAAACCGTCTTTTAAGACCTGCAAAGCTTTGTCATTCCTCATCAGTAGAACTCAAGAAAAAAAAAAAAAAAAAAAAAGCCAAACAAAAAACCAAACCAAACAAAACAAAACAATAGTGGGTTGGTGGTTGTTTTTTTGTTGTTGTTTTTTTTTTTTTTTTTTTTTGTTGGTTTTTTTTTTTTGGTGTTTTTTTTTTTTTGTGGTTTGTTTGGTTTGGGTTTTTTTGTTTTGTTTTGTTTGTTTGGGGTTTTGGGTTTTTGTTTTGTTTTGGTTTGGTTTTTTTTGGGTTTTTTTGTGTGTTTGGTTTTTATTGTGGTCTTGACCTGGGATTAAATTTGATTTGGCAGGAAAAACCTGTTATATTTTCAGGGGGCCCATACTTATGTGGGTAAAATGTTATTTTTCTCTCTCTCAGACAAAAAGTATGGCCATTGCAGTAGGGACAAATCCTGAGAAAGCAGGTGTTGCAGTCATGTATGCCAGCAGATGCACTCTCTGCTCCGCTAACATAGCCAACCACAATAAAATTCCACCAAAGAGAACCTGGGGAATCTGCACTGAGTGGTGCATAATTCAACCCTGCCACTGATTATTCATTATATGTGTAAGCTCAGCATGTGAGGCCTTTGGATAAGAGGCTGTGAGATATGGGCCAGTGTTAGAAACCAGAACTATAATCCCTTAAGCACTATAGAAAGAGATTCACAGATCTTTTGTAAGATTCATAAACCTTCATTTATCTTCAGACTCTCTCACCTTCCTTCCTAACACAGTTAAGAGAGGATTTGTGGTTTTGGTTAGGGTTATTTTGTTCTTTGTTTCTGTAAAATGCTATCACATCCAACCAGAAACAAAAGAAATATTTTGAATAAGATAACCCAGTGTAAACTTCTACTACAGTCCATTGCAGAAGAAACATTTATGCGTATATAAGAGTAAGTTGTCTGGCATTTTCTTCTTTCTTTCCAAGTTGTGGAGAATGTTGAAACATAAACCTTTTAAAACTAAGGAAATAAAGTTTGAAGGAAATGGAGGTAGCTGGAACATAAATGGTGCATTTTCTGCGGTACAGCCACAACTGCAGATTCTCAGTCATATCAACAGCTTCTCACTAAACCTCACTAAGGTATGTGCAATTCTCTTGACTTCGGGTTAGTTGCAGCGGATGCTTGGTACTCACAGTGTCCTCTCACAGGGCTTTCAGACAGATGAAAAACAGGCTTAAAGCTTGCAGGGCTGTTTAGTGGGAGAGGTCAGAGTAAATGATCACACTAGTATCTTTTGACCATAAAACCTGTGAGGCTTTGAACTGTTTCTTAACATCTCCCGGCAGCTCTCCATTTTCCCAGCATATCCTCCACAGTGTAGAGAGAGCTATAATATTACAATATCCCCGAGGAACATCACAGTCTAATGATCAAAGGAGGGCAAAATCAGAGGAAAATATTAGAAACCATACAAAGACTGTGAAAATGAGTTAAGATGTACAAAGTATTTAAAAGATTCCACTGCACTAACCCTTCCCATAATTTCTATCTCTTACTTTGTTGGAAAACTGTATTTCTGTGATCTGCCAGAGGGAGTCATTGGGGCATTGCCAGAAGGTCTCTGTCTTCTTACCTCCTCAATGATAGATGCAATGGGTTTCTCTCATCGCTCTTCTCTGAAGCTATCTATACAAGTTTGCTGACACATTCCACAGGTAAACAACCAAATTCTAATGCTGGCAAAATCAGTATTACAGGAGAAGCATTGCTGATAACACATAGACACAAAAAGGAAAAAAAAAAAGAAAAAAAAATCCAACCCAGTTTATTTGCTCACAGAAGAGACCTCAAAAAATTAACCACACAGAAAAAAAAGGCAAAGACATAGTTGTAAAACTGCGCATTGATGCATTTGGGACATATGTTGTATCTGTCTCATTTTATCTCTGAAACATTCAAATAAGGCTCAAAGTCTAGTCTGATTAGATTTCTGCCATTCTGTGATACTAAAATGGACTGAACAAAGATTTAAAACTTGTAGCTAACTAAAATTTGAAGTAGCATCCTGTGATAACTTTAAATGACACAAGTTATTTAAAATCTTGATAGAGGTGAAAATTTTCCACATTTTACAGAACCAACACGTAGAAAGGAATGCATGTGATAAAATGAATGTACAAGAAGGATCTTAATACAGCATTAATGCAATTTTATTAATGTTTTTCTTAAGTCTGAAGAATAAGAACAGATTTTTTTCCTGATTACTTTCCACCTATCTATTTCCCTTCACTGTTTCCTCATTGACAGTGGTATTCCTCCACCCTGCTGCCCTGCGTCCTTAGCTTGTCAGAAAAGGGTAAGATCTAATTATTGATTTACTCATCTGCCAGTTAGGTGCCAGCATGCCACAGGTGGAGGAATGGTGTCCAAACTCAAGAATCAGGCACTCAGACTCCTACCCAATGCATGCCCTGTCGTAAGCTGTGCCCCTGGGCAGAAAGGAAAGACCCTGGAGCAGAGAAAGAGTGCACAGGAGAGACACCTGGCTCTACTTGAGGAGCACCGAAAGGTTTTCAGAGCTTAAAAAAAAGAAAAAAAATAAAAGAAAAAATGTATTTTTAGCATGGAAGTAGGAGGAGGGGGAAAGATGGGCACCAAGAGAAAACAGATATCCTGTGAAAATAATTTCTGTAGAAAAATCTTCATCAATTGTCTATGGAGAGTTTTCTAAGAGAAGAACTTCCATTTTTCCTTGTTGCTACATTACTATAAAAATGCAGACTTAAAAGAAAAATAAAAATTATAAAGCCTTAGGCTGTATGACATTTTATTTGTTAAAATAGCCCTATCAAGGACATTTTGCATTAAAAAGAAAGGACTTATGAGGTTAGAGAAACTGTACGGAGAATTAAATCTATTTGAAGTATTCTGGGCACAAGCCCTTTGAAAAACAACTTATCGTAAAAGGAAGCTGTTGCTAGGATACTGTAACCACTGTCATCAGGATAATGTGGTGGGCTTTTTTTTTATATATATATTTTAAACAAGAAATCTTGATTGATGAATGCAACAGATAATGAACATCGGTATCAAAGCTGCCTGATGTGTGAAAGACTGAGTAGAATATTCAATTTCATGTTGAAAACCCAAAGTGAAGTTAAAGTCTTCAAAGTGAAACCCATCAAAGAGTGTTACAAGAAATTAATGGCTACAAGGCTTGTTAGGTGCTTAAATAGAATAATACAGACACAAAGCTCAGAAGTAAGCTGAGACAGAGAGACTAAAGGATAAGAGTGAACAGATGTTGCTGGGGAGGTGAAGGAAGTCTGCAGCCATTTCATTCTGCTGGAGTCAAAGACAACAAAAACCATAAGGAACAAAAGTGACCAGAAATGTGTGCTGAATTAGTCTTCTGAGTGTCAACAGCCTGTTAGTTGAAATTATAAAAATGGAAGATCAAAGGAGTATGGAAACTGTACAGATCTGAAGACAAATTAGGTTTATAGGCAAAATTAAGTCTGTTAAGTCATCACTAAACCTCCCCTCAAGTAGAAGAGACCCTTTGATACTCTTCTATGCATTTTCATGTCAAAGAAAGTGTCCAAGGTTCCCTGGGTTATTCAAGTATCTATGCTATCAATTTCAGTGAAGTTTCGCCTTGGAAAGTCTGGGCCTAAAGTCAGAGCAGAACAGTTCACAAAGAGCATCAACTTGCATGACAAATTCCCTACTCTGCCTGTGGAAGAGTGCGAAGATATTCTCTCCTAATTAAAATATGAATGCTGTCATCTAATAATCTTCCTTGTGAGAAATAACAAGCTCGCTAATTAAATGTGCAATTTCTTGGCATTTAAACAGGTCAGGTTTTTTTTCTAGTTGTCTGATCATTTATTTGAGGTGCTTCTTCCAGGCATGTTTATTATACCAACAGTAATCAATAATCAACATAACAGACCCTTCTAAAACAGGAAGGTGAATAATGTAGTTTTGTCCTTTTGCTCAACTGAAGTTATTTTCAAATAGACAATAACAATAATTAAATAGAAGATAGAGGTTTTATTCTTATTAAGTCTTCATCATCTTTCCAGACTTCCTGTGTCTGTCTTCTGAAATATATCTTTCATAAAGTCACCTCTTTGTTCCTTTTGGCTTAAATGAACATTACTGCATAAAACTCCGAGAAGATTGCAAGAGAGTCCTGCTTTACTTTACTGATACAATACTTGGAAAAGGTGCTGCTGAAGATAGATTTTAAGTTGTAGTATGGATAGGGTAGAAGACATGTGGGCACAGACTTCAAATTTCAAAAGCTTATGTGATTTCCACAACTGTAATAACTGAAAACATATCTTGATTTTCAGCACATTAAGTGTAGCTTTTAACAAGTCAATCAAAATGAAATTTTCTATTTCACAGAAAATTCAAATATCTCTGAAATTTCCTTTAGTCTGAACGGGATTGAAGAGTACAAGTTTCCAAGCATTCTGCAAATCAAAATTTTCAAAGTATTCTCTTTTGGAAAGAGCAAACCCATTCCCTGTGAATTTACCAAGATATTCATCAAATCTAATCTTTATTCCTAGGAGTTATCAAGACATGAGAAAATTGTATGACTTACAGCGTTAAACTGTTTGAACTAGGGAATGATCTTTCTCACCAGCTTCCTGAAGTCAGTCTGGCATTTATTACCACCTGCTTTATTCTCCTACAATATGTACAATATGAAGTTAATTTATGTCATCCTTCTATTAAAAGAAAAAAAAAAAAAGCATGCCACTTTATTGCTTTGGTATGGCTTGGGTTTTTTTGGTTGGTTTTCCCCAAAAAGTGAGATGTCTGCCAGGGGGTTGACATGTTACCTTTGTATTTATGTTGTGATTTATTAAGAGGTTACAACACTCAACTGTTTGTTACCCTACTGCAGGGACACAGAACAGGCAAAGTGTCTATTACGTGACATTGCAGATCTCAGACTAAGATGATAATTGCAATCAGTGATCATTTGAATTCATGTGCCAAGTTATGATCTGCAGCCGTGAGAAACAGATATACTGCCTGCTTAGGAGTTAGGTCAATAACCTCATACACTGCACCAGTGGGAAATGACAAAGCATGTCAGAGCTCTCAGAAATTATAGTTTTCTATGTGTATCTAAGGTCAACAGTCGACTTTAGTATAATGAAGAATGAATTACTGAGAAATAAAGCAATGGTTTCTCTTGATTTTTAATTCCTGTTTTCAGTGTGTGATAAGAGACCGAACACTTTACCATCTTTGATATGCTTCAGAAGTATCACAGTGGCAACAGTGGCCAGAAGGTAGCTCTGCTGTTTTGACAGTGTCAGTGATTTAGCCACTACAACAGTAGACATTTTTCATCCAATAGTCTTCACATTAAAGTGTCTATTATAAAATTACAGTTTCTAGCTTAAGACACTTAACTTGTAGAAGTCTTTCATTATAATCAGGAGAGTTTGTTGGTTTCTTTTGGTCTTGTTTTTGGTTTGTTTTTTTTTTTAATCCATCCCAGGAAGCATTTTCTTCTTCCCAGAATAGAAAATGGTGAAAAAAAAAAGAGGATTTATTAAGATGAAAACTTTGCTGAAAAAGACTTCGAAAGAAAACTATTTTCATTTCAAAAAATTATAACATTTGGGTTTAATTTGTAAATTTACTGATACTGGACCACACTACAAGTAATAGTACTGTCTTTTTTAATCACACAAGAAACAGAAAATATGAATTTATCTTATCTTTCTTAAACTATCTAAAACCTAAGTATTTTGCTCTGGACATTTAAACTTATCTTAAACTTTTAAGACTTTCTCCATAGTCTGGTGAGTATGAAAGAGTTAATGACAGCCTAAAAAAGATAATCAAATAAGGCAGAATGAACCCAACAGGTAAATGAGCGCTGGCATGTGCTGAGTTGCATTTAAGTTTCTATAAACTAGGTTTCATTAAGAATCACTTTCCTTTATATCTAGGAAATCCTATCTTGTACAAGGTTAAAAAAGTAATTATTTATAGATATCTGAGTATTTTGTCCTATACTCTTGGTCATTCGTTCCCCTATTTAATTTGTTAATGATAAGTGTTATTGTCCAACATTTCTCTTCACTATAGAATGATTACCAGAACAGGAAGAGTCATCAAATCTGACTGAAACAGACAGGTCATTAGTAGCTAGGAAAATACAGTCTTAGTGTGGTTAATACGATATGGAATGCACAGGAATGCATTATTCTTGGATTCTGTTGACCACACTGCTCCTACAGATCACAGCCAGTCTGACAGGTAATGAAAACAAATGTAGTCTTTAAGATAACTATGATTGAGCACACTGAGCATTTGAAAAACAAATCTGATAGAGCAGTGATATGATTGCAACATACATTGGTCATTTGTGGGAATATGCAAAGGAATTGTATCAAAATCTAAGATAAAAAAAATCAAACAAATGTCAAAATTATACTGTATATGCATGCATCCACATATGGTAGTAAGTGTATACATATTTACAAATACATAAGTATTTAGAATAATTTTAAACTAAAATCAAAATCATAGCCCCATGTCTGATTTCCTTCCTTATCTGAAAAGTGTGCGCCTCCAAAACACGTCTGTGCTTTTTATCACTAAGCTCCGTTTGTTAATATTGATTTGCAGTTGACAAGTGTTTAAAGCTGGGAATGATTAATTTTGTAGGATCATATTTTGAGCCAAATATTGGCTGTAAATAATTAGCTTTTTAAGGAAAATTAAAATATGCTTAACTAATTGAACTCACCTTCCTATGTACATTCAGATATTGGTTTTATTTTTATCTTACAGCCTTTTTGAGAGCATGTGACAATTCTTACTTTCTCTGCTGTCCAGCTAGGGCACAGTGATGGTGAAAGCACATTTCAGTAATTACATTAATACAAAACAATGAAACACTATGTGAAAGTGAACACTCAGGGATGCATGCAACTGACAGTTTGTGACACAAATCATAGAATCATTGAATCACAGAATAGTTTGGGATAGGAAGGACCTTAAGATCATCCAGTTCCAACCCCCCTGCCAGGGGCAGGGACACCTCACACTAAACCATGCCACCCAAGGCTCTGTCCAACCTGGCCAACACCGCCAGTGATGGCGCATTCACAACTTCCCTGGGCAACCCATTCCAGTGCCTCACCACTCTCACAGTAAAGAATTTCTTCCTCATATCCAATCTAAACTTCCCCTGTTTATTGTCCCTAATGAAGAGTCCCTTCCCATCATTCCTGTAGGCTGCCTTCAGATTCTGGAAGGCTGCTGTGAGGTCTCCACGCAGCCTTCTCTTCTCCAGGCTCAACAGCCCCAACTTTCTCATCCTATCTTCATACGGGAGGTGCTTCAGTCCCCTGATCATCTTCTTGAAAGTTAGCTTAGCCTCTTCAGTGATAAAGTGACATTCATCTGTGCCACCCCAAAAAAGGGATTCAAATACCGTACTCTTGGAAAAACAGTTACTGTCCCTGTTTATTTCCCACTGAATATAAAAATTGAAAAATGTAACTGAAAGTAATTGAATTATGTGAATAAGATTACACTCCATTCAGCTACCAGCTGTCAGTTACTGCCAGACATTGTTTACTAACCAATACCCAAATTTAGATCAGTCACAGTCAGTAGAATGCTAATATACAAAAAATACTAGGCTTATTTGCTAGCTGAGTTGTTTGTGTGCTAGAAAGTATTAAAGGAAATGGGCAGTGTAAATGACAGCTGCAGTGATGTCCATCTCAGAGACAAAAGGGAGTTAGGCAATGCTGTGCCAGGGCTATGATTCCACTATCAGATTTTGATGTCTATGAGACTAAACTACTTCTTCATTTACTTGTTATTGTCAGTATTTCAATATTGCTGATATTGACAAGCTTTGCTACACATTAAATGGGACTCTAGAGCAGTGTTTAAAGGGAGCATCCAGCACACTCACAAAAAAACTGTACATGTGAGTGGTTCCTGAGCTTTCACCTGGAAGGTGCTGGGGAGTGGGGGGGCTTCCTTCCCTCTAAGGGTTACTACATGGGTGTAGAGTACTTCGTCCAGTAGGCTGCTGTGCTGAGCTTGGTGCTAGTTGCTGCTGCTGCTGCTGCTGCTGACCTCAGTTAAGGGGGAAGCATGACACAGAGAGATTTTACTGAGAGTTCAGTGGGAGGTGGACCCCCATGAAACCCAAATTCAGAGTTGCCCCTGCATGCATTAGTTCTTTGACTGTATGTGCATGAACACATAAGTATGTGCAGGCTGGAAAACTTACAAAATTGTGAAATACATTTATGAGGTCTGATGCAATATGCACTTTTGCCAGTGGATAAAAGATTTAAAAATAAAACATGTTTGGCAAGTTCCAGTTCCTACTTGCCAGCTTGGAAGGCAGCAGTGTGATCAGGGTAAAGTAATTAAACATTTTTAGCCTTCATTTTCCATGTTATTGTCTTCATTTTATTGCTCAGTGTTAAGCTAACCTAAATATTGCCTCAAAACGTGAGCTCTGAGGTCCTCCCCTTCTTGCACTCACACGGGGGCTTCTCAGCCACAGTCTCTAGTCACCATTTGTGAGTAATCATGGACTGCTACAACTACCATTAAACACAACAGAGCACAAGTCTGGTTTAGAAAAGACTGCACTTTATAGCCTTTAGCTCAGCAATAAGATGTTTTTGAGATTCATCCTTGTACAGTGCACTGCAATGGGTCGTGTGATTAACAAGCACCACTGCCAGTGGAGTCAGGCACCAGAGCAAAACACTTCCATGCTCTTGCCAAGGAACAAATTTAGGGCCCAATTCAGTTTGAGGACAGCCAGTTTCCTTGTTGCAGAAGCTGGCTGTGATTTTTACTGAAATAAGCCCTCTGCTTTCAGAATGAAGATGAGAATTCAAGACAACCTAATTAAAAACATTAATGATTTTGTTTACAATTGGTGTTAGCTTCTGCTTGACATGATTTGATGTCAGGCAGCTCTGAGCATCAGAGCTCTTCTAGATGTATGGCTACAGCAAAGGATTCTTCATCCATCCCAGGGACACTTACTGTATCTCCTGCTAGATGGTGGTGGGTTTTTTGGTTGGGTTTTTATGTAAATCATTTCTTCCAAGATCATGTTCCTTTCCTACTATGCTGCTACTTTCTTAAATGTACATCTTGGCTTCCCAGCATAATAAACTCACCTCTTAACCTCTACAAAATATTTTTATAGCCATTTTGTTTGGGCATCATTAGCCTGGCACAAAAAGACTCTGCAAGCAACTCATGGATAACTCATAAGGACAAAGCAATTATTTATTGGCCAATGCACATAAAAGACAACTAGTATTTAGTGAGCTAGGACATTAAGCACTGGGGTGCTCACACTCCAATAGAGCCCCTGGAGAGCCTTTGCCATTTGAGCAGGTGTTGGTGAGGAGGAAAGGGTTGGTGGCCACGGCTCCAAAGAGTCACCAGAGTTTTTGCCTTCCTCCTACACTGTTAGTGCTGCCAGCCCTGATGGGTCAACCACAGTGTGGCAGTTCCTGACTGTCCCTGACTAGACCAGCCTCCAGCTACCATCTCTGCATTTCTTTTCTTTAAGATTTTATCTTTCCAGGTTGATGTTTTCTCTCTTGAATCCTTGCTCTCCTAGCAATCGAAGATCAGCAGTCCCAGTAATTTTTACCTTCCTTATGTCTGTACAGACAGTCTCACAACTCTGTTTCAGCAGTCTGAGTCAAGGTTCCACAGCTGCGGTGTACCAAAGCTGGACCCCTTACAAGAGCAGCTGAAACCTCAGCAGTAGGAAGTGAACTGACAGCAGGGGCTACAGAAAGAGGGTTACAGTGTGCCATGATATCATCTGTGCTTCTTTCCTGGACACCACTTTATTCTACTCAAACCTCATTCCTGATTACTTTCCTGATCCTTCTGACTCCACTTTCTGTTTTTCTCCTCCACTATGGACTTCTGAAAAACAAGTCTAACTACTATCTTCCTTCAAAATTCTCCATTTTGGTTACACATGCTACCTGGAGCTGACACCAACTATTGTGTTTCTTTTTTCTGGTATCAACTCATGACCTACTACTTATAAACCCTTGCAACAGAAGAAATGTTTGGCACAAGTTTCTCACTGTAGTGTTATAATGCTCTGTCAGTAGGGAAAGAATATAATTCTGGACATTTTTCCCTACAAATACAGAGAATTTCAGTCAAGGAAATACGTTTTCTTCTCCTTTACTCCTTTTCATAGCAAAGCTCAAAAGGAAAGTCCAGAAAGGACACCATAAGCTTGAGAATATGCTGTCATGTACTTTGTGAGGCCTGTAGTTGTTCCTGCCCTTTAGCCATTAAAACTGAAAACAGCAGTGTATCTAGATAGCCAGATCATGTTTATTACAGTACATAAATTCTGTGTGTCCAAACTACCTGATCATGAAGTGCAGCAGTAATTTCTCTAGGGCTTCCTGAGACCTTCATCAAGTCATCAAATTCAGCTTTCCTGGGCAGAAAATTAATAATAATAATAATAATAATAATAATAATAATAATAATAACAATAAACAAAGACATGATGATTTAAACCCAAATGATATATTTGATATACTTACCTACATGATAAATGGGGATCTGTGCTTGAATCTAGTTGCAGGAGAGCTTCCAATCTGTTTTGTGTAGTCAGCCAGGATATAACATATATTCAGATAGGGTAATATTGATCTGTAGTGGTAGACTGTGAATCCAGAAAATTGTGGTTTGCTTCCAGCATTCCAAACATAGAACTACTTAGGAAAAATGCAACTTATAGTCAGATGCTTAATTCAAGAGTCTAAAAATATTCTGGATAGAAACTATATCAAAATCAACAAACTGATTTACTATTCTTCAGTTTCACAATTTTGTCTCTGTGCACTCTGTATACAGAATGCAAAAAAAGCAGAAGAGATACATACAATGGAAACATAACTAAATTTATGCCAAAAATGAATACATAGTTCAGAAACATCAGCCCAAATTTGACTGTTTTGCTCACCTAAGCAGAACAAAGCAGTGAGTAACACCTTTCAGGAACAACATCCATCGAGTAATACAGCACACAGCTATGCCCAGGGTCTAATCTGAAGGTCATCTTCACCTGATTTAAAATACAAAATCCACACTTTTACATCTATTACTTTGGGACAACCCTACAATGGTTCACACTCTGCTCCTCATAGTCCTTTTACAAATAGACCTTCTTTCTCTTTCTCCACTTGCTCTAATCACAAGCAAAAGAAAAAAGACAAAAGTTTGTAGAAGGCTGGAAATGATAGACCAAGAAATTGCAGAATCACCATTGCTGGATTTATTGCATTTACAACTTCTAGTACATGGACAAATTCCATACACAGCAAGAAGGGCCAGTAGACATCGTTATCCTTGCGTTTGGACTTTTCTCATAGTGCTGGATCTGAGGTATGGCTAGTTGTTGGGGTTTGATCTAAGGTGCTCTTATTACACAAGATCAGCAGTTACACACTTAAAAGTAAATTTATTATTAACCCCAACATTCAGTATAGATGTAACTAGGGGCATACAGATGAGTATGGTCTTATATCAGGGAAGAAGTTTCTTCAACCACATAACCTTTTAAACAATCGACTCCTTTTTCCCCAAATTACTTCTCAACTTAATCTAAATTTCCCACATAAATTAAGGTGCAATAAATTAGAATAAAGATGAATTAGAGCTATAAATTCTGGAGGATTTTAGACTCTTTGCTTGTTCTGTGAACAGAGCATGCCTTCAAGGGCAACAAAGAATTTCAGTTCCCTTTTCCACTTGAGGGAATCTGAAATCACACCTCACACTAGTTATATGAATTCCCTAAACACCTACTGATTGCTCAGTCATTGATCAGTGCAGGAAGATGAACCACAAGTTCCTACCTCTGTATTAAATGTGCTCACAAGAAAACTATTTACCATTATATGGCTTCCTCAGACGCTGAAGTAAAAATTGGTCTTTAAAAAATACCTAAACATTGTTGAGATAGATGGCAAATATCCTATAACCCAGCACATAGAAAGTTCCCCTTAAGCACAAAGTTACATTAGATAGTTAATTATTTCAGAATATGAAAAGGAAACAATTTCTAACTTTTATCAAACACTTAGCAAGCCTAAGAAAATGTCTTGTTTAGAACTACTCACTGAAAGTTAACAGATTCAAAAAGCAGTTCTGTTTTGAAGTTAAAAATACTAATTTCATCATTTCAAACGCAAATATTAAAAATGTACATAGTTGGCTTTGTTCTTAAAGAAAAGTTTAACATTTTATATTTGGATATCAACAGATATAAAAGAATTCTCAGGGATTTTAATACATATTCTGCTATAATATTCCATGTGTGCATGTATTCTAGGCTAATAGATGACAATGAAATAAGTCAAAATTTAAGCAGTACTGGTTTGTGATTTCATTGCTGTGTGAAGAGCTGATGAAATTGAACTGTTGTGTATCACGCCATTTTGCCTGCATAATGTAATAACGGCTTTATGTAAAATAAGTTGAGAATTTCATTACTTGACCTAGATTTATGATGGAACTTGTAAATGTATTTGCTTTCAATAAATCTGACAGAGACTGACCACCATCCTTGTTAACGCTTTGAGAGACATCCTCTTTTAATGGCACCTAATTACAAAACAGCCAGTGCAATATGCTACTAAGATCAAAATTCAGCCTAGAAATAGTAGTAACTACCAGATTTAACTCATACATTTCTTTTATAGGAATCAGAAATAGCACTTCTCTATTCATATTAGGAAAGCTACTCAAAAGATATCAGAAAAAAAAATCTGAAAAAGTATAAAATCCATCCCATCTGTCTGAAGTATTCCTAAAGCACCTACTTCCATGATGTCAAAGTGTGAGGAGCTACCCTGTCTGTCTCCTAAGGAAATCATACTCTTCCTATTAGTAGATGATACAGATTGTTGTGGTCTGCAAGTGAGCCATCCCTGGAATGGCAAAAAAATGCAGGTCATATGTTACCTGAAATATAAGACACTGCATTCAATATTATACGTTCTGTAGCTCAATGTATTTTACTTAATTTCCTCAAAATCCTTTTTTTCTCAATTTGTTTCACAGTATGAAGTTGTAATTGGAGCATACTCCCATTCCTCACTGTGGTTCTTATCTCTGTTAAAGGAACTGGTGCACAAAGATCAAAGCCATGAAATTGCTTTTAGAATTTAAGCTTTTTCCTAACAAATCTTCTGTTTTATCAATACTTAGGATGCCAGGCATAGACAAAATTCCAAAATGATAAACCAGGTAATAGATGTTGTATTGTAAATTTATTTTGACAAGTGTTCAGCAAAGCAGCATTAAGAGCAAGTTAAATATATCTGAGGTTGTACATAAAGTTGTTGAAATAACAGCATTTAAAATGCACTCTAAGAGCATGTGTTCAAAATCCTTTATTGCATAAGTTCATAATGGAAATAGGTCAGTTCAGTAACTGATAAGTGTTTCTGCATAAGGAAGTCTGATTCAGATCTTCCAATATCTTTATTCAAATGTTTCCATCACGTCTACCCTGGCTCACACATTGAATGATCAGGAGTCATAGAGTACTCCAGGTGAATATAGAAGTAATAAAGAATGAGAAGTTTTAAAAGGTGAAAAAATATAGAAACAAACACAGACTTTTTTGACTGAACAACTTCTTATGGAATTTACCAGGAAAACACATATCTTGCACTGTTTAGGAACTGGTTTTACAGTATTTCAAAATTTGTCATCCATGCCATCAAGTTGTATTGGGTTGTCTTCAGTTCTTTTAGTTAAACTAGTGCATATTGTATATCAACATTTCTACAGAAGTTTAAACCTCATTTCATCAGGACAGATTCAGATGGTTAACTAAACCATGTTTCATCATGCATCTAATTACAATCCTGTATCCTTGAGCATAGATGAGGCCTTAGCATTTCGGGGACTTTGTTCTCATTCCCCGGGAGTCATTTCTCTGCCTCCTGCCTGACATCTATTTTGTACAGTCTCAGGTTCAGGAAACCATTTCTTATTATTTTGTGTTGGTTGAATTTGTCTAGCTGCCAGGTGCCCATCAAGCCACTCTATTATTCCCCCTTCCTCAACAGGGCAGCAGAAGAAATACGACAAAATGCTCATAGGTCAAGATAAGGACAAAAGATCACTTACCAATTACTGTCATGGGGAAAACAGACTGGACTTGGGGAAATATAATTAAATTTATTGCCAATCAAGGCAGTCAGCTGCAGTCAGTTCGTAACACTTTGACTCTGCTGCTTCTTCCTCATCATGCTTTTGCCCTGGTCCATCATGGTTTCTCAACCACAGGAGACAGTCCTTGACAAACTTCTCCAATTCAGTCCTTCCTACTGGGCTGCAGTTCTTCAGGAACTGCTCTGGCATGGATCCTTTCCACAAGGTCCTTTAAGAACAGACTGCTCTAGCGTGCGTTCTCCATAGGGTCACAGGTCTGCCAGGAAACCTGCTCCGGTGTGGGCTTCTCTCCATGGGCCACAATTCCTTCTAGGAGTTCCAGCATGGGCTTTTCATGGGTCACTGCTTCATTTAAGGGACATTTACCTGCTCCAGCATGGGGTCCTGTACAGGCTGCAGGTGGATATCTACTCCACAGGGAGTCTCCAAGGGCTGCAAGACAAAATGCATAACCATAGTCCTCTCCACAGGCAGCAGAACAATCTGCTCTGGCACCTAGAGCACCTCCTTAGCCGCCTTCTTCTCTCACCTTGGCATATGCAAAGTTGTTTCTCTCACATATTCTCACTCCTCTCTCACAGCTGCTGTTGCACTGCAGCTTCATCCCTTTCTTAAATATGTTGTCACAGAGGTGATCCCATGGTTGCTGAGGGGCTCAGATTTGCTCAGCAGCAGGTCTGCCTCGGAGCTGCCGGGATCTGACTCTGTCTGACATGGGGGCAGCTCCTCATGTATTCTCACAGAATCATAAAATCATAGAATCATACAATGGTCAGGATTGGAAAGGACCTTAAGATCATCTAGTTCTAACACCCCTGCCATGGGCAGGGACACCTCCCACTAAACCATGCCACCCAAGGCTATGTCCAGCCTGGCCTTGAACACCGCCAGCGATGAAGCATTCACAACTTTCCTGGTCAACCCATTCCAGTGCCTCACCACCCTCACAGTAAAGAACTTCTTCCTTATATCTAACCCAAACTTCCCCTGTTTAAGTTTGAACCCATTACCCCTTGTCCTACCACTAGAGTTCCCCATGAAGAGTCCCTCCCCAGTATCCTTGTAGGCCTCATTCAGATACTGGAATGCTGCTATGATGTCTCCATGCAGCCTTCTCTTCTCCAGGCTCAACAGACCCAACTTTCTCAGCCTGTCTTCATACAGGAGGTGCTCCAGTCCCCTGATCATCCTCGTAGCTCTCCTCTGGACTTGTTCCAACAGTTCTATGTCCTTTTTATGTCGAGGACACCAGAACTGCACACAATACTCCAAGTGAGGTCTCACAAGAGCAGAGTAGAGGGGCAGGATCACCTCCTTTGACGTGCTTGTCATGCTCCTTTTGATGCAGTCCAGGATACGGTTGGCTTTCTGGGCTACGAGCACACACTGCTGGTTCATGTTCATTTTTACAGTAACCAACACCCCCAAGTCCTTCTCAGCAGGGCTGCTCTGAATCTCTTCTCTGCCCAACCTGTAGCTCTGCCTGGGATTGCCTCAACCCAGGATGCCACACCTGGAAGCCCCCCTGCTGTAGAATCCAATGAAACTGTTTCAAAACATCTACAATATGCAAATTTATAGACTGTAACACCAGACAGTCGTATTTTTTCTTGCAGTCTGACTGCTAGTAAAAATGGTCATATAATTTCAGCTTTTGCTTTGAAAACTCACATTCGGTTTCTGACATAAGGCTGATTTGTTTTCAACTCAAACTTTCCAGGTTTTTTATTATTCACTGTACTTAACCATATTGAACTATTTGCAGTGACTTTTGACAGCAGCTAAAGCTCTCAGATTCCTCTGCAAGCACCAGGAACACTTCCTATCTTGACTGATCTGAAGCTCTGCTGTAGCTGGCCTCCATTGTATGGAATAAGATTCATCTGACATAAGCTGATTCATCTGACATTTAGCTGGCTAGTCTAGTCCTGGACAGAAACAGAAGCTTTCAGGCAGGAGTTTATCTATCTTAGATGCCATGGGCTTTAGATGCCTCTCCTTATCTTATGAAGTAGTTTATGAGAATAGACTATGAGAATAAGAGGACTAACTTCTAAAGCTCTAAGATTAAATCCATACTATGAACAGAAAAAGCATTGCTCAGTGGTAAGTGAACACTAGCAAATCAGTGGTTCATAAAACAAATTCTTTTAAATTTCCCAAGAAATATAATTTTACAAATGTATTTAAGTTCATATGTTAACATAGCAGATTTCATGTCAAGGTGCTATGGTGAAAGCATAAATATTTTTAGTACATCAACAATCAGCTGCAACTAGCAAGTGGCAGTCCAATCTACTTGGAGTATAAAAAGGCTATGCAGAATTGCAGCAGACACGTACCCCAGACGGCATGTGGACTATACAGGCACAGAACAGAGCCTCAGAACTGTCCAGAAATACTGCTGACTATAGAAAAACATGGGTATTTTGGTCAACATTTTTTACACTGTAGAAGTTTTAATATAAACCAGTAGAACCACAGGTCTGTAAAGCCCTGGTTCTCTATTATGTGTACCTTAGAAGTGTTAGACCTAACGTCAGCATAGGTCTACTCTGTGCTTGATCACTAAAACCCTTTAAGACTATTAGGCATAATTCCACAATTCATCTAATCTGTACTGAAGTTTAAAGTAAAGCCTGTTATGTTCAAAACATCCATCTTTTTCCAGGGCTTTGCACATTAGGATGACTAATTTTAAAGTTAGTACTTCCATCTAACATGCAGCATAAGTAAGAAAGTTGAAATATGAAAGCACACAGATCATTTACAAAGGGTTTATACTGTAATACATTAAGTGGAAGGAAAAATAGAAACTTTCTGGCATTTCACCCTTATTATGATCACAGGCATTACAAAGATTTCCTTTTTATTCTATTTTTACCCTTTAGGCTAAAGGCTAAAGACTAAAATCAACAAAACAATTTTGGTAGCTAAATGAGCAGAAGTTACATGCTAAAGGGGTACCAGGTATTTAAATGTCTTGCAGATGAGACTATGCCCACAAATGTAACAGAAAACAATTTCCCCAGTTCTCCAAAGATTAGAATTGATTTAAAAAAACCCATCATTTCTGTTTCTTCTTTCAGGTCATACATCTGCACACTGAGAGTAGTATTAGGTACCTCCAGACAGTCCCATTTTCCTTAGTGCTCATTTTCATTTCCCACCTTCATCTCCGTGAATTAAACAGATAAAATAACTCATAAAGAACAAAACACTGTGGAGTTATCCTGCTTTTAATGCTTTTAACAGCTGCTCCTCGACGCTTGCCACTTTGCTGTGCCAGCCAATATGCTAGGTGCTCCTGGAGCTGCTTGATGGACTCTCTCTGCAGGGCTTGAACTCTTTCAGAATTGAATCAGTCACATATAGGACTCTCACAAGTTACTGATGAAAAAGGTAGGGTTCTCAAAGAGAGTTTTCTCTTCCTTTCAAAAATGCAACAGAAAACTGAGGACTCTTTTTTTAGCGGAAGCACCTTCATGAGAGGGCTGTAATGTTGGGCTAGTTCTCCAGCACTCACAGGATGAAAAGGTGTTGTTGAAAGTTTTAGCAAAAAAAAAAAAGTGATCAGTGCAGAAATGTTTATGTTTCCATTTTTCACAGTTTTCCCAGGATTTTTAATTTTATTTTATTTTACTTTGTGTTTATCTAAAAAGAATTTTGATTAGCTTATTTTTCATGAAGGTAATCTTCATTAAAAAAAATGATCATACAATTTTGAAAATATCTTGTTTGGAAGTAAGTTAACACTGGAATTCCTCGGTCTATTTAAACTTGTCACCTTCAATTGTTCATAGTGACAGATTTCCTGATGCTCACTAGGCACTCACGCATTTTATGTTTGTTGGAGTATGCATCTTGTAATGTTCATAGCTTCACCAATTCAATCATTCCTCTTTTTTGCTACTGATTTGGAAAGACTTCACAGTATGGGGGAGAATGGAGGGAGTGAATAGGTGATGCTGATTTCATCCAAGCATTCTTTCAGGATTCATAAATATACAAAAAGCTTAATCTCACCATTTTCCTGAAAGTGATTTAATTTTCATCATTCCCTTGTCTTTTATCAGATTTCCTTTTATTATTACAGAGCACTGAGTCTTAAAAAAGGAATAAAAAGTATATAACAGCCTCTAAGCTCTAGATAAGCAATTGTTCAAGCTGTTCAACTTTGTCTAAGCAGTTCTGTACACATTTTTTGCAGCAACTTCAAAGACAAGGACATTATCAGCCTTTGCCCCTGCCCCTTCAGTGAACACGTACTCCTTCCCATGAAGTGAAACAATTTCATCCAGTAAATACATGAGTTTCAAAACAGCATGAGAAATAAGACACCACTGACAGTGACTTGTTCAAATTTCTAGTCCAGTGTTTTTCAGTCTTTTTCAGTTTGTTTACCTACATAAATTTCCCAAAAGATATGTGGACCCCTTCAGAAATTTTATATGTCTATACAGATCTACAGCATATGTGGACTTGCCTCTTTATTTGCTGTTTTGCAACCCACAGGGGTCTACAGAGCGAAGGCTGAAAATCACTGTTCTGGTCTAAATCAGGCATAGCAGATATGCAAACATGCATTTCCCCATTTACACAGCAGTGTCTTCCTCATCAAATGTTCACAGAAGAGACTGTGCATGAGGACAAGATTGTGAATCAAATACTCAAAGGGCAGGGAGGAAAATGTGGCTTATGCAGCAACCATGAGAGAAGCAAAACGCCCTTACAGTTTCATTTTCCTAAGAAACAACCAAATGTTCTAAGTTCCTGTGATTCAAAATGGGAAAATATTTATATCTTTATAACAAATTGATAGAAACCTGTCTGTCAGATCTTTTTATGATCTTTTCACATAATTTGATCTGGTGAGGGTTTAGAAATTCAGAGATCTCCAAAGACAAGAAATGCGTGGACCAGATTGCAGCCACAGTATAACTTAAACTATTACTGGAATTGCTTTGGACTCTCTTCCATTTTTAATTGTTTACTTATAGAATTTGGTTTGGAGGAAAAAGAAAGACAAATACAGATTAGGAACTGCATCCAGAAGTAATGGTGACTTCCAAAACAATGCAACTAAATAAAGACATCCAAGCCTCGCCATGACATTTTATCAATGCAGTGTTCAGGTTTTAACTTTAAACTCAAATAGATTGAGGCTTTTTCACTTAAGATGTTTATACTTACCATTCTTTTAGCTGAAAACACCCATTATTATCTATCTTTTTTATTTACATTACCACACAAACATGTAGACATATGGGCCATATCCTCGAATGGAGATAGGAGGAAAATGTTTTAACTTTATTAACAGGAATCCTAAAGGAGACTGTGGTAACAGCTGTTGGTGTATTACCTGTTCTGAGGGCTCTCTGTAAAATCTTTGCTTTTCACCATTGCACATAGAGGCCCTTTCAGTACTCAGGTGAAATAAAAGGTTATAGAGCTGGCGAAGATGCACTCAGAATCGTGGAAGGCATTTTTTTATCTAAGTGACTTGTATGACAGTAAATTTCTTTCATGCACACAAACTCCACTAACACACCCCCTACCTAACTGCACAAAACTCAATAGAAATAAATCTAATGAAACACTCAGATACCTCAAAACCCCAAATATACTCAGTACCAGAACAATAAGAACAAATCAACAAAAGGGTAACAAATAATGCTGCCATATGTACTATAGAATGTCAAATGATCATAATGCAATACCTGTATCATGCACAAGGCAGTGTTAATACACATAATAAATTAACAGTTAAAAAATTAAAAGTCAGAAATTATGTTCTCTTGTTTAAGAAGGTTTAACTGAAATACATCTTAAATAAAACTACGGTGTTTTAAAAAGTAGGTTTGTTATTTACAGAAAGCTCAAACAATATATTTTCTTCCCCATATGCTTTTAGTGCATCATTAGGAGAGTTAAATGTAAAACAACCTTTAAGGGAGCAGGACTTAGCCAAGGAGTTAATGAAAAAGAGCCAAGTAGCTAGCAATCAGGAGAGCAGTAAAAAGGAAAGATTCATTAGGGATCTTACCTAATAAAGATGAAAAAGACCTTGGAGTACCTTGAGTAGCTGTTATTTGAAGCTTTCAAGGACAGGTTAGTAAGTGTCAGCATTTGTCAATAATGACTGATGTACAAGTGATTCTGCTTTCTATATGAAGTTTGCATTAAGTTTCTCCCACAGCCCTTTCCAGACCTCTTTTTCTAAGAATCTATGGAGTTGGATTGGAAATTAAAGAATCTTCATGTCATAACAAATGCTGAACAATGTTGCTTTTTTTGTGTCTGTTGCTCCATTGAACAAGGTATTAGAGCATTTGAGAGCCTTCTCACCCACACCCAAGCTGGCCCCAACAGAAAAGCAGAATGTCAGGAAACCAAGTTGTGGTTCTGTGATCCCACACCACCACCAATGAACAAGATAGGACTGGATTGAGTTTCTAGATTCAGGTTATGTATTGACTTTGAGACAGTGTACAAAGGTAGAGTGACAGGTCATAAAGTCTATCCTCTATGATGGCCCTTGGACAAGATAGTGTCCCTGCACTCTCTGCTCCTGGCAGGAGGGAAAGAGGTCAGAGAAGAAATGAGCTATGCTACCCTCTATTTGGAACTTTTATATGAATAAATATATACTCTTTCTATTTCCTTGTTTATTTTAATTTATATTTACTTTAGAAGTACTCCCCCATTTCCAACCCCATTTTCCCCAGACATTTGAATATTTATGAATCTATATAAATAAGAATACATGGAGACTGAGAATTCCTTTATACAAAAGCGGTGGTAGGATTGACAGAATATTTGTACCTTTTGGTGACTGATGTTGAGAATTGCAAATATAATTTTCCCAGAGGGAACATGTGACTCCTGAAAAACCTGGTAGTTATATACTTCACATTTGAGAAAAAAAACACTAAACAAGTAAAGAAATAAAACCAAGATGCAGGGAGGAAAGCACTAGGTAGTTTGTGAGGCTGCAGTTAGTATTTGCCCTTTCTCCAGCACTTTTCCTGCTGCCATTTGAGAAGCAGAGACTGCACTGCCTAACAAGTCACAGTGTACACAGTTACAACGATCACCATCACTGTCAGGTTTTTTAAGATGACAGCCTCACACATCCTTTCATGTCATCCTTGTTAGTAATAATCCAGCAGTACAGCACTGCTTGGTACAGTTATGTGTGTGGCAACAAAACTATGATTTTATTTCTTTTTTCCTTTGTGTTGCACCTTTCAATATCTACAACTTCCCTGCAACTATCTTCCAGTTCTCTACAGTGCTATCTAAGCACCATGTACGGAGTTCAGCTGCCATTTCATTTTCAGAGTTACTGCTGCCAGAAATTAAAAAATACAAATCGTGCTCACTCTTGAGCTGCTAATTTAGTGCTGGTACAATGATAATGACAAGGTAAGTTCCCCTGTAGTTAGGACTAGGGAATTTTTGCCCTGTGCTATAAATCCTCTGCTCTTTTCCAGGGAGGGCCACGGCTTAAGCTTTTGCTTATAACAGTGCTGAAATTTGGCAGATTTGTTCATGCAGATGCAGCCACAGAAACCTTGCTTTTGTGTTTCATTATCACTATTTTCCTTAATTCAAAAATGAGTCATTCTAGACTGAACATAAATGTTTTATTCTTTGACTATGGAAACAATGAGATGACAAACCAGGACTAATCACATTTTCAGTAACAAGAGCTGAATAGGTTTACTCAGCATGCATGCATTTTAAAAGACAGTTTTGTAACTGCATTTTACTAGAGGGCAGTAAAACCTTCTGCTTCACTGAGCAGATCTTGTGTCCAAATCTTCATTTACATCCCTGTGTGGGCTGTAACACTGCAAACTTGGATTTGAGTGCACTTTCCTCCCACTTTCATCTTCTCCCAGCCATTAAAGTTTATCTGAAGAATAGATAGATCTACATTAAGCTAGAAACAGTACTGCTACTTTTGGGCATTTTCTGTTTTGTTGCAGTCTTAATTAGTCTATGTATGTGAATGCATTTATTTTTTTTCTATTACTTTTCATGGATTGTTTGCAGATTTTTGTTGCTGCTTGTTTTGTTCTAAGGATCTTTGTGCTGTAAAAGACCATTTTATGAAATGCACTTTATTTCTAAAAGCAAAAATATCTGTGAGCCTGTTTTATATATAATACATTAAGGAAAGGCATCAGTTCTGTTTTCCTGCACCACAAGATGTAGTTAAGAACTAAGGACATCCCTTTTTTCAAAGGTAGATTACTGCCATTTTCATCCTGCTTCTAAAATGTTGGGCAGTTTTAATAAAATACAGATCTTCTGATTAAGCGACTTGTAATATTCTCCCCATATAGAATCATAGAATAGTTCATGTTGAAAGGGACCTTCAAAGACATTCTCAGTTATGCATGATAATCTTCTATTGTTAAGATGTTTTTCTCATTATGCAATAGCCAATGCTGCATTTGCAGTGTAACTATTTTCATTAACAGAAAAAAAAACCCAACCCACAGTTGTATTAGAGAGAAAGATATATTTTGGAAGCATTTGGTTACTTAGCAACAGCTTCAGATATTAAAACTTCTTTCACTAACACTCAGAAAAAAGGATGCTGCTTACTACAGTACATTAGATCAGCATGCTTTGTGTAAAGGATTTTAACAGTCAAGAGATGTGACTGTGTTTAAGATTCTTTTTTCCAGTCACTAGTTCATTGTCAGCAGCAGCTACAGAGCAGCTTTATGTGCATTCAGAGACAGCCAGGAAATTAGTTCTGCATGGCTGACTCAGCTCTGTAGGACTGAGAACAACTCTCACCCATTTCCTTAAACAATTGTTTATTTCTTGGTGTGATAACAATGTTAAATATCACAATTCTGGAGGAAAAAACTCAGACACTTCATTTGCATTCAAGGTAAAAAAGTAATAGCACTAGCAAAGTGAATTCCTAGCTCATTTCTAGCATCACAAGGGCTAGGCTTTTTTTTTTTTTAATTATTATTGAAAGTTCAGAATCATTCCTGGTAGCTTGTTTAGTGCTTTCTTTGATGCTAAGTGGAAATGAGAAGCAAAATGTCAGCAAATCAAAATCAAGTGAAATTAATGGAGCATTTTTAAAGTGAGAAATCTTAAATGAAATAAAATCCTTGAATGAAAAAGGTTTATTAAGTTTTTTATGGCAGGAAAACAAGTCAGAGCCTTTTAAGGCCTGTACCGATCGAGAATTAAGATGATTCACGGCTAAACCAAAGACTTACAGGTCAGAAAAGAGACACTCAATAGATTCTTTTGGGGTTACTTTTTGATCAACATGCTTGGGATTCCCCAATGCTGGCATTTAGCCACCTGTCCCAAGGTAAGCACTGAAATACCTAGGCAGAGTTTGGCACCTTTGAAGATGTCCTGGGAAGGCAGTTTGCTGCCCTCTAAATGCAAAGCGAAATAAAATGGTCTCTAAGAAAACACTGAGAACAGGGTGCCTCCAGTACCTCACTTCTCTACCCAAATGAATTATGAAGACACACGATGCATTCAGCATTTGTAACATTGAAACCTCCCCTAAAAATACGAACTATATCCTTGATCCTTGAGCACTGTCAGGGCTCACTCATGTCTTTCGAAAGCATCCAGAAGAAACCTTCTGTTTTCCACTATCGGGATAGTGGTTACAGTAACCATTCAGAAAGGCGCAAAGGTGCCACTCTTAAGTCTGGGAAATCTTAAAAGAAAAAAATATGATGCATGCAAAGCTTATGAAATTCCAGAACTAAGCAGCAACTGAGTGGTTTCTCAGCAACACCGCTTTTGATTTAGGTAATGCATTTTCTATAAGGCCTGCTGAAAATGCCTGAAACCTTTCATTCTGCTTCCTTACCAGCTATGAAGTTAAACTGAAAACACAGTCTGTGAGTGTTTTGTATTTCTCTTTTTGAACAGATAGTTCTTTCTCTTCTTAGCTTTCATAATGTGTTAGTGGATAGTGCTGAAGGATTCTTAAAAGCACTACGTTTTCTAGTAAAGCTCACTATTACTAATATAGTTTGGCTTCAGACACATGCAGAAATTTTTTCAGTATGTTTCTTAGTTAAAGCAAAAATTGTGCTCTTATTTATTAATTTATCTATTAAGTTGGGTACATTTGTTTCCTGTAGCAATGTGCACTGAATTTTATTAGAGAATGAAAGAATATTGCTTGCTGTTGTGATAATTCTGCATTTTCTTTGATGTCTGATAAGAGTTTTTTTTTTCTTATTAACCTCGGGGACAGCAAAACAATTTTATGCTGTCAGTAAAATAGTGACAAGATTTGGCTTAGAATTTCCTTTTTTCTACCCTCTTTCAAAAAACTACAATAAAAATAAAATAAATCTCTGATTTATAAATACAAATTTCATGACAAATAGAGGATATTCCATACTGGTTATATGCAGGTAAGAAAGATAATGAAGCTTTAGTTTGGTTTTTTTAAGACAGTTTACTAGCATAAGTAGCTGAATAACTTCAGTTTTCAACCTCAGATGGATCAGGAGGGAATTTTCAAGTGATAGAATAAGAGTGATATGTGAAGGACAACAAAATGTTTTAGTGCAAAAAAGACATGCTATGTCTCAGGAGTGAAGCTATCAATTTGAAATTAATACCACTCTGTCCAGTCCACAATGTCTCCTCTAAAATGTATGTGTAATGTGGCTTCTTTCAGCAAGGAAGACATGTCATGACAACCAATGTGACCACCATCACAGTTATTGCAGGAAAATGTACCTATCCAGCAAAATGTCAATAAAAAGCCAGATGGAGAAATAAAAACTTTGTCAGAACATCATACTAAACCTGTATGCCATGCATGGTTCACTAAGATCATGCATGCTATATAATACCGCTGACAGTGACACAACCTTTAGAAACTTTAAAACAAACAGGGGAAAAAATACACTTGATTGTAGACATAGTAATTTCCTCAAATTCCTTATTGCAATTTTGAAGAGAAATACAACAATGTTGTAAGTTTTATCACCAATTAGTAAGATACTACATTTGAATAAATGAAATTCTTAACTAAGCATTCCAATGTAATAAGAAAATAAGACGAATCAGCAATGTGCTCTGAAGGAAGGAAGGTCAACAACATCTTGGGCTGCATTAGAAAGAACATTGCCAGCAGGTTGAGGAAGGTGATCCTCTGCTCAGCACCAGCATCTCACATCTGGAGTACTGGGTCCAATTCTGGATACCCAGTAAAACAGAGATATGGGCATAATAGAGCTAATCTAGTGAAGGGCCATGGAGATGATAAAGGACTGAATCATAGAATTGTAGAATCATAGAACAGTTAGGGTTGGAAAGGACCTGAAGATCATCTAGTTTCAACATCCCTGCCAGGGGCAGGGACACCTCACACTAAACCATGCCACCCAAAGCTCTGTCCAGCCTGGCCTTGAACACTGCCAGGGATGGAGCATTCACATCTTCCCTGGGCAACCCATTCCAGTGCCTCACCACCCTCACAGGAAAGAACTTCTTCCTTATAGCCAATCTAAACTTCCCCTGTTTAAGTTTGAACCCGTTACCCCTTGTCCTCTCACTACAGTTCCTCATGAAGAGTCCCTCCCCAGCATCCCTATAGGCTCCCTTCAGATACTGGAAGGCTGCTATGAGGTCTCCACACAGCCTTCTCTTCTCCAGGATCACCTCATGTGTGAGGAGAAGCTAAAAGCTCTGGCACTGTTCAGCCTGGAGAAGAGAAGGCTCAGGGGGGATTTCTTCAATGCTTATAAATAACGGATGGGAAGGAGTGAAGGTGGGAAACAGACTCTTCTCTGTGGTTCCCAGTGACAGGAAAAGGGGCACTGGGCATGCTGGGCATGAACTGAAATACAAGAAATTTCGTTGAAACTTTTTTTTTTTTTCTTTTTCTCTGTTTGAGAAGGAATTCCGGGATAGGTTTCCCAGAGGGGCTGTGAACTCTCCATCCTTGGAGCTACTCAGAACACAACTGGACATCCTGCTGTAGCCAACCCTGGCTGTGAGTGGAGTGGATAGACTAGGTGATCTCTAGAGATGCTGCTCAGCCCATTGCAGAGAGACCTTTTAGTCAGGCCTGTAGAAATAGGGAAAGGGTAATGGTTTTAAATTAAGAGAGGGTAGATCTAGCTAGATATAAGAAATAAGTTTTTCATGATGAGGGTGGTGGAACAGGTTGCCCAGAGAGGTTATAGATGCCCTATCCTTGGAAACATTCAAGGTCAGGTTGGATTTGGTTCTGAGCAACCTAATCTGGTTTAAGATGTCTCTACTCATTGCAGGGGGTTTGGACTAGATGACCTTTAAAGGTCTCTTCCAACCTCAACCATTCTATGATTCTATGTCTCTGTGAAAATGTAGCCTCAGCTTAGGGTTGTATTAAGAACTCATCAATCAGTCTAAAAGTTAATAACTGATATAAGAATACATGCAAATCATATAACACATGACTGATTTCTATGAAGTACTAATTGTACTAACCTAAGGAGTCATTCTCTGATACAGGAATTAGACCTTGAAAATCTGCAATTTATTGGCTGTCTGATATTTAGACCTTTGTCTTCCTCCTTAAATTTAGATACAGAATGATCATACTTATTAGTTTTACCTAGTTCTGAGCTGGTGTTGCACATGCCCTTTTATAATTCAGGGTGATCTGAGGTTATGTTTGTATATGCCATTACATGGAAGTATAGTCATTCATAGTTTTAAAAGTGTTATTAAAAAATGAGCACTTATTTTGCAGTGTGCAGGGGGTCGAGCTACCACTTCCTATTCAGATCTAGGAAATTCTCTAAAGGCATACAGAATCAAACCACAGAGGCCAGCATCCCCTTAGCATGCTTCATTTACGGGGGGTGAGCAAGAAGAGCCTTTCAGAGAGCAAGAAGAAAAGCAAAGAGCTGTATAATGTAACAAAATTCCACATTTATATATGCATCTGGCTGTGCAGTTAAGAGTTACATAGCGGAGGGGCCTGAATCAAAGCCTAAGACCAGACATTCTATATGTAGGTATAGGAGCCCAGTCATTCACAGTAGTGTGACGATTTATGAGGAGATGAGTAAAACTCAGGCCACATATTTCTAGGGGATGCAGCAGTATAAATGATATAAAATGGTCTAAAACCCACGCTTACTAGCTATCACAAGAGCAACTTCTGTGGAAACAGTTAATCAAACAACAGCAGACCAAATGAGAGGTGGTTGGCTTTGTGGGAACTTAAAGTGTGGTCTAGATAGGAAGCTGAATGAATTCAACCCCAAGAAAAAACAAGCAACTTGACTACACCACAGATAATGGTAGATAATGATCCAGAAATGTTTTTTAAACATAAAAATCTTGAGATTGCAAGGGCTCTCTCTAGGTGGTTTAGTCTACATGCAGGATCAACAGCAAAGTTAGATCAGGTTGTTCAGGGCCATGTCCAGTTAAGTTCAGAGTATCTCCAAGGCTGGAGTTCTCACAGCCTCTCTGGGCAGCCTGCTCTAGTGCTTAATCACCCTCCCTCTGATTTTTTATTTTTTTTAATTTTCGTATCCATGTGGAAGGTCTCTTGCTGAAGTTTGTGTGTATTGCCTCTTGTTCTTCCACCGTGTTGACAGAAGTCTGGTTCTGTCTTTTTCATAAACCCCTTTAACTTTAAGCAGACTGCAGTTCGATTTCCTTGATCTTCACTTCTCCACCTTGAATAACGCCTATTCCACCATCTTCACCTCCTGCATCATATGATCCAGCCCCTAGTCATCGCGGTAGTTAATTGTTGGACTTTCTGAAGCTTGTCAATCTCTGTTGTACAGGAAAAGATGATGCTGGTAATATGTACGTAATATGTATGACCTCAAAGTATCAAAGAGAAAGGAAGAATTGACTTGCTGGCTACACTGCTACTAACATAGTATGCAGTTAGCTTTCATTGCTGCAAGAGGATTTTGTCCACCAGGGCTGCACAGTCCTTTTCTGCAGTGCATCTTCCTAGCTGGTAGGTTGTAATGTTCCATGACTTTGTTCCATCTCAGGTAGAAGGACATTTTATTTATCTTTGATGAATTCTTGAGTTTCTGTTGGTGTCTTTCTCAAGCTTGTCAAGGTCTTTCTGAATGGCAACCCTGCCATCCAGTGTATCAAGCAGTCATCCCAGTCTGAGGTCTTACATTGACTTACTGAAGAAATATTCTGTCCCCTAACTAGGCAGTTTGGTAAGACATTAAATAGCACCAACTTCAGTATCACCCAAGGAACATGGCTCACAACAGGTTGCCAGTTAGTTTTTGAACCATTAATGGTCCAGCCATTTTTTTTCCTGTTTATAGTTTACCCATCCAGTCCATATCTCCCCAACTTGGATATAAAGATATGACAGGAGGCAATGTCAAAAGCTTAGACACTGCTAAAGTAAATGTTCTTCACTGCTCTCTCTAGTGCCATCCATCTTCTCAGAGAAGGCATAGCCATTGGTATGCCAGAGCTTGCCCTTATTAGACTTGTGCAAAGCGTTTGACACTGTCTCACATGACATCCTTGTCTCTAAGTCGGAGAAATATCAACTTGATAGGTGGACCACTCGGTGGATAAAGAACTGGCTGGATGGCTGCACGCAAAGAGTTGTGCTCAACGGCTCAATGTCCAGCTGGAGACCAGTAACGAGTGGTGTCCCTCAGGGATCAGTGTTGGGACTGGTCTTGTTCAACATCTTTGTCGGTGACATGGACAGTGGGATTGAGTGCGCCCTCAGCAAGTTTGCCGATGACACCAAGCTATGTGGTTCGGTTGATACGTTGTAGGGAAGGAATGCCATCCAGAGGGACCTTGACACGCTTGTGATGTAGGCTGATGCCAACCTGATGAAGTTTAACCATGACAAGTGCAAGGACCTACACCTGGGTCGGAGCAATCCCAGGCACAGCTACAGGTTGGGCAGAGAAGAGATACAGAGCAGTCCTGCTGAGAAGGACTTGGGGGTTTTGGTTGATGAGAAACTGAACATGAGCCAGCAGTGTGTGCTCGCAGCCCAGTAAGCCAACCGTAACCTGGGCTGCATCAAAAGGAGCGTGACCAGCAGGTCGAGGGAGGTGATCCTGCCCCATTACTCTGTTCTTGTGAGACCTCACTTGGAGTATTGTGTGCAGTTCTGGTGTCCTCAACATAAAAAGGACATGGAACTGTTGGAACAAGTGCAGAGGAGGGCCACGAGGATGATCAGGGGTCTGGAGCACCTCCCGTATGAAGATAGGCTGAGAAAGCTGGGTCTGCTCAGCCTGGAGAAGAGAAGGCTGCATGGAAACCTCATAGCAGCCTTCCAGTATGTGAAGGGGGCCTATAGGGATGCTGGGGAGGGACACTTCATGAGGAACTGTAGTGAGAGGACAAGGGGTAACAGGTTCAAACTTAAACGGGAAGTTTAGACTGGATATGAGGAAGAAATTCTTACTGTGTAGGTGCTGAGACACTGGAATGGGTTACCCAGGGAAGTTGTGAATGCTCCATCTCTGGCAGTGTTCGAGGCTGGGTTGGACATAGCCTTGGGTGGCATGGTTTAGTGTGAGGTGTCCCTGCCCCTGGCAGGGGTGTTGGAACTAGATGATCTTAAGGTCCTTTCCAACCCTAACTATTCTATGATTCTATGATTTTATGATTCTATGACTTATGCAAGTAGTTCCAAATCACTTTCTCGGCCTTGATGTGTCTTGAACTAGGTTCTAGGAGGATTTCCTGCATAATCTTACTGGGACTGAAGTGAGGCTTACTGCCCTGTTGTTCCCTACACCCTCCTTTTTTGTTCTTTTGAAGATGTCTTTTTTCTATTGAGCAGGAAAAATCTACTAGTCTCCATGACCTTTTGAAAGAGGAAGGCCTCAGAATTACACTGGCCAGCTCCCTCTGCACCTTCAGATGTATCCCATTTGGTTGCATGGACTTGCGCATATTAACTGGCTTAGAGAGCACGTAACTCATCTTTGCTATGGATAGTACCTCTCTTCCTCATGCTTCAACTACAGAAGATCACAGAGATCTAGGAGGTCTGAGGCTGGTCTTTACCAGAAGATGAAGCAAAGAAGGTAGACAGTATTTCAAGCTGTTCTGTGTCTTTTGTCAGTGACTGACCATCTTATCCAGCAGGCCAAAATTTTTTTGTCCCTCCTTTTGTTTCTGATGTCTTTTTACTAGCCCTCCTTATTCTTCTTCCTATCTTATTCTTCTTCCTATCTGTCTCCATTTTCAACTCCATCTGAATTTTCATCCTTCTAATTCCATTTCATCATTTCAGAGCATGACTTTATGTCACTTCCTGCCATCCCATCTGTACTCCATTTTCCATACATACTTCCACTTCCTGCAAGTATAGGCAAGTATATCCTGTGGGAGATGATCACCTTCTTTCAGACTAGCCTTAGGATAAGAGGATCTCAGATTATAGATCTTCTTTATAGTAGTCATGAGAAGTATGATGCCTTATTTATGTCTTCATTTGTGAGTCTTGGTTGGTTTTTTTAACAGTAACTCTCTAAAGAACTTCTGAACAAATGGATCAGAGCACATAATTCTCTCTCAAAGCACATTAAAATCTAGGCTGAAGGATCAAACTTTACCTGCAGTCGCTGTAAAATTAAAAGAGCAATCAGATCTTTCCTCTGGCAATTCTGACATAGTATCCTTTTTAACTCTGTAACAGATGTGCTTTGAACATATCATAAAAGAAAAGAAACAAAGCTTCCCAGGTAAAGTTTCAGTTTCCTACATCCTCCCTGGAAAACAGACGGAATTCAGATAATGTATGCTTCTCTATTTTCCTATACATTCTCATTATGGTTAATGACCTACTCACTGCAATTTTAAACTTTATCTATACTTTGTACAAATCCATATGTTTCTTCATTTTTTTCAGCATTTCCTAAAATATTTTTATCTTCTTTACTTGCAAATAAGTCCTTATCAGGTCACAGAAAGACCACTTCTCAAAAGCAGTCCTGTCTAGTTCAATTACAATAAAAAATATCTATGTTAAAGAAATGAGGATATTTCAAAACAAGTAAATTGAAGCTTATATGCACTGAACTTAATTTAAATAACCTTTTTCTTCACATCATTAATTTCACCTTGATGTTGTTGTCAGACAGCGATGATTCAAAGGGTATGAAATATAATCATGAGATGCATACTGAAATAGATGTGCTGGCCCACACAGAAGGCAGAGCAACTTTCTGGTTCATGACATTTCCTACTTATAGATTTCTGAACAAATATAACTATTTGATTCTACGGAACAAAGTTTTTCTGATTCTCTTCCAGCTCCTTTGAGACAATTTATAGCTTCAGAGTGTACTGAAGGGAAAATTCAGTGATCTGTCCAAATCCATAATTGAAACTGCATAACCACAGCATTTTGTACAGGGTCATGACAGTGGTGAGATATTTTACCACTTGGATTTTAAGTGCTTCATTGGCTTAGATTTTGTAGAATGCAAATGTAGAAGAAAAAAATAGCAAAAAGAGTTAAAGTTACTGTGACAAGAAGTTCAAGGTTTTGACAGTGATCCAGAGGTGGCAAATTAGATGAACATATAAGCAAAATTAAGAAGCTTTGGAATTCAATATCAGAAAGCTGATCTGGGATCAATTTAGATGTCAAGATCAAGAAAAGTCCTAATGGGATTAATCTCATATCCAGAACGACTTCATCCCGAAGGACCAAACAGGAATGTTAGATGCAGTCAAACAATGAAAATGAATGAGGTACATTCTTTTAAAAATGGAAGAAGAGACTAATCAGAATTGAGCGTAATGATGTTTGACTTCTATACACACTGGCTGTTCTCCATCATAAAACAACCAACACCGAAGTAAACAAATGAAGGTGTTTCACAGTTTGAAGCATTGTGGGATATTGCAGATGAGAAAAACTGTAAAGTTGTCCTTAAATTTAAAAATAATAACACAAATATCAGTATAAAATCAAAATTCAAAGTAGGAAATTAAATACTGTCATCTTTTAAAAATAAGCAAAGAGAAGAGCAGCTTTAAATTGGAAATTTTTAAATAAATCAAGCATTCTAAATATCTGCCCAGCAAAATGAAAAATATTTGTTTTATGAAAGCTCAAGCAGCCACATTCAAAATAGCCTGGAAGACCATCCGAAAGCATATATGAAGACAAGGAATGGCATTATCTCTCATGATACTATAAACTTGCTTGAAAATGTTAATTTAGCAATGGCACAATCTCATCTTAAAGATTATGAAGATTAAAATGTTTGTTCATATTTGAGTTAAGGAATTTGAATTAAGCTAATAGATAACTCGATATATAATTGCAATAAGCCAAAGAAAAAGCAGGTAGAGACAGGCCTACTGAGTGCAGAACCTTTGGCTGTTATTCAAAAGGGAATCGGGAATTTGCTAAAAAAGATTCAGAGGCCAAATGTCTGGGGAAGTGTCTGAAAGATCAGACAGAAGGAGGAAATGGCTTAATAAAAGGAAAGTTGAGTTAAAGAAGAGGAAGCTCATTAAATGGGAGACTCAGAAATCAAGTCAATGAACTAAGGTGAAACACCAGGAGTGAGGAGGAGAAAAATATGGACTGTGAGATACTGATGAAGTCTTGCTGTATCAACTTACTGCCAGCTGATCATATTAACCATACACATCCAGCACAGTTTTCAGTTATTTTGCTCACACACCAAAATTGCTTTTCTAAGATAACACTGATGTATTCTACAGGAGTATTGAGTATAAGCTTAAATTAAATGTTTTCCCTTGGAAAAATAATTAAGCTTCTTATTCATTTTAGAGCATATCATAGTGCATTTTAATTTGGAAAGAAAAAATGATAACACCAAATTACACTAATAACCAAAGTAATACTAGTAATTTCAAAAAATGAAAAAGATGAAAGTTCATTGATTGTGTAGCACAAGGTTTCATTTCACTGAAGAATTTCCATTTTGTGCCTTCAAGGGATTTAGGGTATTTATGTTTAAATGAATTAAAAAAAAAAAAATCCTGAAGCATCACAATGTGTATATACATAATGCCACAGTGAACTTTATCCTTAGCCTCCTCTTCCTCTGCCACCCTGACTGCATACAGCACTTTGCTTGTACGGTTTCTAAAAGGAAGCATTCAATTCATTTTTCCTGAAACAGTTAGTGCTCACTCACACCCAGGTAGTATTCCTCAACCTGAACTCCCAGATATGTGTACCTGCAGTCACCAAGATCATGTATGAACACCTATGGTGTGGGATGGTTTGACCTTGGATGGTGGCAGACCTCTACCAGCCTCTCTATCAATCACTCCCCCTACTCAGCAGGACAGGGGGGGAAAAATAAGATGAAAAGCTCATGGGTTGAGATAAGGATGGATTGTTCGGTAAGAGAGATCCTTTACCAATTAGGATCACAGGCAAAACAGAGAAAACCTAAAGCATCTTCCCCTCACCCCCACCCCCTTCTCCAGCTTGGTGTTCACAGGACTGCTTCTCAGTTTCCTTTTTATTAACTCGCCCCTCTCTGTTGTGCAGTGTTTTGCTTTCTTAAATACTTTTTCCCCAAGGCGTCACCACCTCAGCTGTAGGATATCTCAGTGGTATACTCTACGCCCAGATCTTTAAGAAGAATTAATTCATGTTTATGATAAGAACATGTCATGAATTATCATATGCAAACTGGAATGTTTAAATAATGAATCAAGCACAGATGGGCAAGACTGCATTGTCATAACCACTGTATGTGGTCAGTCATGCTAGAAGGGCACTTATTTGTCACCCACTTCTGCCAACTTCCTTGAGATACCTTATGCCTGAAGATTTCAAATGCTGCTCCCTAAACCACACTGCCTGCAGAACTTGCCAAGCTAAGCAAAATTCTGCTGTACCCTGTGTGGTAAGACAACAACTTCTAATAGCTGCTTCGCTCATTTCAGCAACCCAAATGATGGCTGCATTTTCATTACAAGGTGGACAGACAAAAAGTCTTTAAAGAAAAATCACACTTCCTTCCATATATCCAGCAATTGTAATACTTCCTTTAATATCTCACGCAGTTGAGTTCAGAGTAGAAGCACATGCACACTGGACATAAAGGTTTTACATGGAAACAGTTAAGAGGAAGCAAAGAATAAAACAAAGGTTAGAGCTGAGAATTAGCTTTTATGGGACTTAGGCTGAGCATGACATCACTGTAGCAATAGTGAGGAGACTGACAGATATACTGCAGTAGCTGAGAAAGAAAATTAGCTTCCTCAGGATCTAATTTGAGTATACTTGTTTGTTTTACCAGAGCTATGTTATAAATACATTCTGAAGAGTGCCAATCACTTGTAAAGCAATCTCAGAATTGCATGCTTTCAATTACAAAACAGTGTCCTGTTGTGAAATCTGAAAGACTTTTTCTTAAGCCATTTAAAACTGGACTATGTAAATACCTAGACAGCACTCTGTAGAGAGAATCATACCCTGAGAAGAGCATTATCTTAATGACACAATAGGTGTTTTCATTTTTTAATTTGTATGACAGAATCTCATAGTGTACATAACTAGAGAGCTGTAACAAATACATTCATTTTACCTACTATATTTAGTAACAGCCTCTCAGAACCTGGAAACACTCATTTCCTTATTGTTCTGTGCTTCTGAGATGCTTTTTCACCATATTTCAAAGGCTGTATTTACAAATTAATTATCTAGAGCTAATCTACATCATTCCAGCGAGAAATTAATTCCTCTTTTACTAATAGCAGCATTCAAATATTTATAGAGCTGCTACTCTTTAACCAGGGATCATAATTCCTCAGTTTCTGTAGTAAAGACAGACAAACATATGCCCAAGGTTCAGGCAATACAGATAGCCAGGCTAAGGCTAGTTACGAGCAATTTGCTTCCTCTCCTTGCACAGCAACACTGCTGGCAGTTTCATCAGACTTCTATATTTTTCTAATGGTACAATAGCCACTGCTGGAGGACAGTTCACTGCTTTTACAGTCGGCATGTAGTGCTGAATGGTAGGAGTAGATTGGCAGAGCTAAACAGTTGGGGTTGAGGACTTGATGTTGATACTGTACATGTTTCAGAGATTGTAATGCTAAAAATAGTTTGGTCCCATGAACCAGACACTTCTAAGCAGCCAGAGTGCATGAGGTAGGCAGGCCAGGAGCACACAGGTTAATTTCATCCAAAGGGAGTTTCATATGTGTGCAGGGTGAGTGCTCCATGATACCAGCAAGTGTAGTATGGGAGCCCACTGGGAGATTCACCTCGAAAGTGCTTCTCTGAACTTAACTAAAACCCTAATGTGAACATGTCCTGTCAGAGATTCCTCACACAGTTTCAGGCTTTTTTTGTTTCTATGTGACAATATCATATGGTCACTGGTAAAGCTTGCATTTAGTTTCTTGGAAACATAGCTATAGTTAGGGAGTAACAAGATCCTTAATATAAAAGAGCATATAATATTACCTTGTTAGAAGGGCATGATAGTGTGATGTTAATGCTATGAAAAAAGCAGTAAAAAAAGACAGTATTAGATGAGGTCAGGCGCATGCATATCCAGGCTTAGCTCAAGACATTCTTTTTCTCTAGGTCAAAATAATTCTCATTCTAGAGAACACTGCAAATGTTACTGAAACTCAGGGACTGCAGCAGTATCAGTAACTGCTTGAGGGGAAGCATTAACAAGTGGATTCTGCCTCTAATACTCCTTCAAAGGCCTGGTGTGCCGGGATTTTCTGTGGAGTTGCAAAGCTAATCTGGAAAGGGCAAGGAGATGAGCTGTATAACCTTAATAATACCTACATGTCTAGAATGAACCAGCTCTAGGTTGACAAGTGTTTCCATAATGTGCAAACAAAGGGTAAGATTTGCCCTGAAGTACTAAACTAATATGGAAAGTTACTTCAGTACTTGAAAGGTTAGCTAATGAAAGCAAGGAATAGAACAAAAGAGGGTAAGTGGGTTGATTTATTCTTTTGTTTTATCTAAAGGGAAAAGAAGGATTTTTCATGTTCTCTGTAGCCAACACTGCTGAGGCCTAAAAATGCTATTAAAACCAAGAATTTCCACAGGAATTATCACCTCAGTGCTTGCATATTTTTCATATATAGAGTGAAAGCAATAGAAATTCCTTCCCCAATTCAGTAAATATTAAGAAATATATGGGAAGTAAAAATTCTTAAAATTTGACATATTAAGATACCTTTGACTTATTGCCATCCTACAGATTGTGCTCTCTTACATACTATTATGCATGTGTGGATATAAATACCTATATAAATACACAACCATGTAATAGAATCATAGAATCACAGAACTATATATTTTATTCGTGCATTACAGTTTACTGACTACAAGATGTGCTGTCATGGGTTCAGCAGCAGCAGTCATTTTTCTCCTTCTTGGTAGCTGGTGCAGCGTGGTGTTTTTGATTTTGGGCCTGGCAACAGCACTGAAAGCACCAGTGTTTCGGTTACTGCTTAGTGATGTTTTGGTCTGACCAAGGACTTTCTGAGTCTCATACTCTGGCAGGGAGGAGGGGAAGCCGGGAGGAAGCAGAGACAGGACACCTGACCCAAACTGACCAAAGAGGTTATCCCATGCCATAGCACGTCATGCCCAGGAGGTAAAACGGAGAGCAGAGACCCGGAAGGGTGGGGGTGCACTGCCTGGTTGGGCTGGGTGAGTAATTGTATTCTTTCCTTGTATTTGCCTTGTCATTATTATTATTGGTGGTAGCAGTAGTGGTCTTGTGTTATACTTTAGTTACTAAACTGTTCTTATCTCAACCTGTGGGAGTTGCATTCTTTTGATTCTCCTCCCCATCCACCCAGGAGTGGGGGGAAGAAAGAGAGGGGAGTGAGTGAGAGAACGGGCTGCGTGATTTACAGCTTAAACCACAACATGTGCCCATTCAAAAATGTTTATGAGTTCAAAAGCTTCAAACCTAGTCCAACCCAGACTATTTTTCATGAAGAATTCCATTTCAGTTCTTAGCCAATAAGGGAATGACCCATGAGAGCAATTGCATTTTTTGTCTTTGTCTTTGGTAAAGACCCTGGCGGACATGCAATAAATATTTAACCCTTACAATTGATGGTGTGAGAATGTGACTTGCTTTAAAGATAGATACTGCATAATTCTCCTCTCCCATTAATTAATCACATAATAAAGCTCTTTTTTAAAAATTGAAATCTTTAGTTCTTGTCCAGTGTAGAACTTTTGCATTGCATTAGTAATTCTCAAGTAAAATTTTAAGATTCCATCTCTGCCATTTACTCAGTAAAACAGGAGTTGCAGTATGTGCATAAATTCTTTGGTTTGTGGTTGTTTATCTGGTTTATCTATTCAGCATAAGTGGTATGGATACTTCTGAAAAGGAGTTAGTTAGCAGTCGGTTGAGAGACTCTAAATATTTTGCCTACGTATATTCCATATATGAAAAGATTGCCAAAAAGGAAACATAATATACAAGCATCTCTTTTTTTACATATAGTTGCGAGATTTCAGTCTGAAGGCACAGTGGTTTTAAATTGTGAACTGCAATAACTTTCCATTCTTTATAGAATAATGAAGAGAAATAAAAAGATAGTTCTGTGAAATATTTTAATTTATGCACATTTTAGAAAACAATTCTGCAAATAAGAAATTGCAAGACATCTTTATCAACATATTTTCCAGCAACTCTAGGGCAAACCTGATACTGTTCATCATCAGTGAAAAATGGGTAATATAACCTCCATTTTCAAGAAGGGGAGAATGGACAACTCAGGGAGCTACAGACCAGTCAGTTTCACCTCTGCGCCTGGCAAAATCTTGGAGCGGATTCTCCTGGAAGGCATGCTAAGGCACATGAAAAACAACAAGGTGGTTGGTGACAGCCAGCATGGCTTTACTAATGGGAAATCCTGCCTCACCAATTTGGTAGCCTTCTATGATGGAGCTACGGAACTGATGAACAGGGGTAGAGCAGCTGACATCATCTACCTGGAGTTGTGCAAAGCATTAGACACTGCGCACATGACATCCTTGTCTCTAAATTGGAGAGGCATCTATTTGATAGATGGACCACTCAGTGGATAAAGAACTGGTGGGATGATCATGCACAAAGAGTTGTAGTCAACTGCTCAATGTCCAGCTGGAGACCAGTAACGAGTGGTGTCCCTCAGGGATTGGTGTTGGGACCGGTTTTGTCGGTGACATGGACAGTGGCATTGAGTCTCCCCTCAGCAAGTTTGCCAATGACACCAAGCCGCGTGGTTTGGTTGGTAGGCTGGAGGGAAGGAATGCCATCTAGGGGGACCTTGACACGCTTGTGATGTGGGCTGATGCCAACCTGATGAAGTTTAACCATGACAAGTGCAAGGTCCTCCACCTGGGTCGGAGCAATCCCAGGCACAGCTACAGGTTGGGCAGAGAAGAGATTGAGAACAGCCCTGCAGAGAAGGACTTGGGGGTGTTGGTCCATGAGAAAATGAACATGAGACGGCAGTGTGCGCTAGCAGCCCAGTAAGCCAACCGTATCCTGGGCTGCATCAAAAGGAACGTGACCAGCAGGTCGAAGGTGATCCTGCCCCATTACTCTGCTCTTGTGAGACCTCACTTGGAGTATTGTGTACAGTTCTGGTGCCCTCAACATAAGAAGGACATGGAACTGTTGGAACAAGTCCAGAGGAGGGCCACGAGGATGATCAGGGGACTGGAGCACCTCCCGTATGAAGATAGGATGAGAAAGTTGGGTCTGTTCAGCATGGAGAAGAGAAGGCTGCATGGAGACCTCATAGCAGCCCTCCAGTATATGCAGGGAGCTTATAAGGATGCTGGGGAGGGACTCTTCATGAGGAACTGTAGTGAGAGGACAAGGGGTAACGGGTTCAGACTTAAACAGGGGAAGTCTAGATTGGATATAAGGAAGAAGCTCTTTACTGTAAGGGTGGTGAGGCACTGGAATGGGCCGGCCAGGGAAGTTGTGAAATGCTCCATCGCTGGCGATGTTCAAGGCCAGGTTGGACAGAGCCTTGGTTGGCATGGTTTAGTGTGAGGTGTCCATGTCCATGGCAGGGGGGTTGGAATTAGATGATCTTAAGGTAATTTCCAACCCTATTTTATGAGTCTATGATTTTATGATTCTATGATCACCACTACAATTTAACACTTACTCCCTCCAACTTTCTCCATATTTTTACTGCTTTGTGTATATACGTAATCTAAGTATGCATTACATTTGTTTCTTTTACATTAATGTTATCAGTCATTAAAATGAATTTATTTGTGACAACAGCTCCATATAATTTTCAGTCCTATTGCAGTTATTCCACTTGTATCTGGTTGGAAAGTACTAGAATTCAGAAGAATAATGCTGACATGCTTTAAGAACTTCTTTTAAAAAATATGTAAAGAGACAACATATTAGCTGATATTTCAGCACAGAAGTCATTGAGAGGTATGAATTCCAGGAAAAATATTTAGGATAAAACATCTTAAAAAGGGAAGAAATATTTTTGAAATATATGTTTTAAGGACCTGTAGAGCCTGAAGTAGAGGAAAAAAGAAGAATTGTGCTCTTTATCTGCAACAATATTGTGAGAAGATGCAAAGGCAATTTGCATCATCTCCTGAAAAGTCATCACCTACAAATCGCGCAGAAGATCAAAGGTCCTCAAATCAATTTTTGAAAGAAGCATGGTACTTTGATCAGCATTTTTTTCTAAAAATTCAGACAAAGCTTTAAGGTTTAGTTAATCGCCATCAAAGGTAAATAAAATCAGAAAACAAAATACAGTAAAAAAGATTGTAAAAACTGCAACAGTTTATCTTCCAATTTTATGCTTACTGTCATTTTAGATTTGGTTTGCATATAAGAAATAAGTTATTTTTTCATTTTTATCACAAGAACACTTATTACAAGACATTTCTTATTACAAGAATTCAATAATAAGTACTAATCTTTCAGGGCTTAAATCCTTGAAAATGAACATTTACCTTTCAGGCTTCTGTTCTTTTTTTTTTTAAAAAGGGGACCTTCCTCCTTCCCTCCCCCCCCAATTTTGATAGAATTGTATTCCCTTTTAAAGGCAATGAATAAGATCTAAAATTTTTCCATTAAATCAAATTTACACTGCATTTGAAAAATACATATTTGTAGGATTTCATTATTAATCCTATCACTTATCTACTCTGAAATTACTGTCACCTTTTGCCCATCTCGGATTGCCACAAAGTAACCCAACAAAAACTCCAATAGATTTTGCAGTAGCAGAAGTTTCTGTCAGTTGCCTATTAAATAATAAAAAATAAAAGGTCTGCTTTGACACAAAGTTCTAAAAATTACCACAGTTAATACTGTATCATTTACAACTCCTATTAATGTTGTTAGGGAGCTTTTAATGCAGCACCAAAAATATTCTCAGTATTTCCCAGTCAATTAGCAATTGCTAAATCATCCCTCCATGATATATCACTGTACGCATTCAGATAAATTGGCAGAATTATGGAAATATATATGATAAAAGAATACATATGAACACCTATGTATGTATATCGCTATTGGTTCTATAAAATGCCTTGCAGATATGTTTTTTTATGCCATTTTGTCTACCTTTCATAATTACCAGAACTTTTTTTTTTAAAAAAAACAACTCAAATATTTGTTTCTCATTTGTATAGATTTTTAACATGAAGTTTTCTCTTTAGCCAAACCAAACTTCTAATTATAAGTATACAGAGTAATGGTAAAATAGCACAATACTGACATAATACCTTCATAAAAAGTTTTATGCAAACAGCAGCTCGAGGATGCTTGAGTTCATGTAAATTCTTAAGAACTACTAAGTAATTTGAAAAAAACTGCAATTCTACACTTGTAATTGCAGCTTGTTAAAAATAATATTAAAGAATTGTTGAATTGTGTTTTTTCATATTTGTTCACTGTAGCTGTGGTTGTATAGATGTGGGGAATGGAACGGCTGTGACCATACCCACATGTTGTTTTTGATCTTGAATGAGAAAAAAAAAATTACACACTACTGAATAGACTGGTATTAACTAGGCTTTTTGTTTGTTTTAGTCTGCTAATGAAGGGATAACTTTGATATTATTAATTGTATTTGGTCAGAGGTATATGTTGCAAGAGATCATATTACAGGGAGATCTAACTAATTTGACTCATTTTATAAAATATTTTTCAATTTCACCTCGTTGTAGAACACATTTTTGATCTACTTCGTAAAATCTTCTGGATGCTAACATATGTGCATATGGATGTCTTTAAAAAGGTCACCAAATGTGAGGTCCTTTTAAAAAATCTTCTGATTTCTGTGATATATAAAAACATAAAAAAATCAATGGGTCAGAGAAAGGGGCCCTTTTTGTGCCCATTTTGTGACTGCCAATCACCAAAATCCTTTTCAGGGAACCACTGATCCTGCAACCATTTTTTCTTTTAAAAAATCAGCTGGTATCCTTGATATTTGTCTATGAATAGTTTTCCTGCTTTGCGCAATAATGAAAGGATCAGGACCTTGGGCTGTATTGTTCAAAAGTAGCTGATTCTATTGCCCCCAGTAAAGCTTTAAAACCTCATCTGAGACATACTGTGCAACTTCAAAGTTGCTCCCAAAATGTCCTCCCAGGATGCAGAGAATTGCAATAGTAGTAAGACTGGAGAATCAATGGAAGTATCTGAATGTGGAAACAGCAGAAGGATAAAAGACAGTGTTCATGGCACCTAGATGAGCAGGCTGGATTGGACATAGCCTTGGGTGGCATGGTTTAGTGGGAGGTGTCCCTGCCCCTGGCAGGGGGGTTGGAACTAGATGATCTTAAGGTCCTTTCCAACCCTAACTATTCTATGATTCTATGAGTCTATGATTGTTACATGCAGTGTACTCAGGACAAGACAATTAAGGACAGCCCAGACCCTGAACAGGTAAGCACCTTAAGACACAAAGGTAGAGACAAAAGAAAGCGAATCAGTCCAAATGATAGAGGGTGGACAGGACAGAGAGGAAAAGAAAAATTAAACAAAACAAAACAAAACAAACAAACAAAAAAAAAAAAAAGCCCCAAAAAAGAAAAGAAAACAAAACAAAAAAACCCAAACAAATTGAGGTCAGCTCCTAGGGTATACAAAAAGGGCATTCAAAATTGTCATGGCTGCTGATCTAGGAAGAAGCCCAGAGACATGATAATGGCTCAATAGACAGTGCTCCTTGCCCTCCACGTGATCACAAGGAATCCTGGCCAGCCTGCCTCGTCACATGCCCCTTAATCCTTGAATGCTGGACAGATTACTTAGACAAACACATGCTCTGCTGCTTATGAAAATGTGTGCATGATAGTAAATGAAGCATTTTTTGTTTGAAACACAACTATGTTCACCCTCCTGCAAAGCCTCATGACGAATTTTTGTTACACTGTTGTTACCAAAATTTAACATTATTTCCTACAAGATCTCAAGGTGCCAAGAGCTAAAAAGTTGTAATCACCTGATACTAATGATAATGCAGTGATGTTTAATTAAAATGCTACTTCCCTGCTGAGTGCAAGGCCATACCAGAAGATCCCATAAATAAATATCTGTAGAGGGTTGACCGTGGCTGGATGTCAGGTGCCCACCAAAGCCACTCTATCGCTGCCCTCATCAGCTGGACAATGGAATAAAATATGACAAGAGGCTTGCGGGTTAAGGGTAGGGAGAGATCATTTACAAATTACCTTCACAGGCAAAACAGACTCTATTTGGGAGAATCATTTTAATTTACTACGAATCAAATCAGAGTAGGATAATGAGAAATAAAACCGAATCTCACCCCTCAACTTTACTCCTGAAGTTCTCTGTCTCCAATCCATGAGCAGTACAGGGGGACAGGGAATGGGGCTGTGGTCCGTTCATCGTGGGTTGTCTCTGCTGCACCTTCTTCTTCAGGGAGAGGAAGGAGGGTTCCTCACACTCTTCCTCTGTGCCATTGTGGGGTCCCTCACATGGGAGTGAGTCCTCCACAAACTTCAACATGAGTCATTTCCACAGGCTGCAGTTCTTCATGAACTGTTCCCGTGTGGGACCTTTCTATGGGTGCAATTCTTCAGGCACAGGCTGCTGCAGTGTGGGTCCCCCATAGGGTCACAAGTTCTGCAGCAAACCTGCTTCAGCGTGGGCTCCTCTATCAAGGTCCTGTCAGAAGCCTGCTCCAGCATGGACTTCCCACAGGATCACAGCCTCCTTCAGGCATTCCCCTGTTCCAGAACGGGGTCCTCCACAGGCTTCAGGTAGATATCTGCTCCACCGGGGACCTCCAGGGACTGCAGGGGCACAGCCTGCCCCACCATGGTGCAGCTCCTGACCTGAAGTACCTCCTTCCTGTCCTTCTTCACTGACCCTGGTGTCTGCAGAGCTGTTTTGATCACATAAAGAATCACAGAATGCCAGGTTTGAGGGGACCTCAGTGATCATCTGGTCCAACCTTTCTAAGCAATGCATCACCTACACTAGCTACTCCAGCACACTGTCCATTGGAATCTTAAGCGTCCCAAATCCTCACTCCTTTCTTCCAGCTGCTGTTGGGCACAGTTCTTTTCCCTGTTCTTAAATCTGTTATCCCAGAGGCATTACCACTGTTGTTAATGGGCTCAGCCTTAGGTAGTGGCAGGTCTGTCTTAGAGTCATCTGGCATTGGTTATATCAGTCATGGGGGAGCTTCCAGGAGCTTCTCAAAGAAGCCATCCCTGTAGCCCTTCCTGCTACCAAAGCCTTGCCAACACACTTCATTTTCTAAAGAGAGCCTGCAACTTTCTGTATGTGTCTGTATGGAAACTATCATTTTAATATACAAAATTAAAACCCATAATTCTTCTGAGTGTCCATTAGAGTTCATATAAAGTAGTTGTGTAACAGAATAATCTGACATCATGCAATGGAAGTTTTAGCAACTGACCCTATTTGCATACTAGTTTTGAGCTATTTCTCTTCCACTATTAAAAAGTTCCAGTATTTGGTTTTACTTCTTGTAAGTCTATATAAAATACTCGCTACTTAAGAACAACAGGGGCACAAATTTATTACCATTTTTGGTTTTCAGGGAACAAATGCTTCACTACTATTTTAATGTTTTGATTTAGAACTTGGTTTTGCATGTTATTTATTTGTTTATTTATTTCAAGCAAGAAAAAATAAACACATGCATTTAAATGCCTTTTGACCACAAAAAAGCTAATTTATGGTTTTTGAAAAATATCTTAAAGTGAAAAGTAAAATTATAACATGTAAATAGGCACTATTCTTATATTTTGCATTAACACAAATATAGAATGGCAAATGTTTTACATTTGGACTGCAACTCCACCTGATATCTTCAGACAGCTGTGGATAGCCTATGTATATAAATAAAGAAACAGTAGGATCAATTTTGTTTCAGATGGAAGCGTTTTACATACCGATCTGTCCAATAGAATTGATGTAGTTCTGAGGAGCACCATAAAGCAGCACTTCGACAAATAAAGACCTAGCTGCAAAGCTGTGATATGAACAAAAAGACAAATACATGCAAATTAATACTTTTTAAGTGCAAAAAAGGGCAAAAATATTATACCCTAGCAATAACTCTTATCAACCTGTTCTAAGAGAACAGAGAAAAAGCTTTTACAAACATACCATTGCCAGTAACCAGAAAAATGGTCCAAAGTTCATTTATGTTCACTTAGATTAATGAAAGTGTTCAAGGCCAGGTTGGACAGAGCTCCGAGCAACCTTGTCTCAGGTAAGGTGTCCCTGCCCATGGCAGGGGGGCTGGAACTAGATGATCTTTAAGGTTCCCTCCAACCCAAACCATTCTGTGACTCTATGATAGTTGGACCTTGCATATTTTCAAGCTTGCCTGAAATTAAAAAAAAAAAAAAAGGCAAATAATAAAGGTGAAAGTTGGAGATATTACAGTCAGCTAAGATCACATTGCTCCATGAAAACCAGAATTGTCTCGAGTGGCACAAAGCCAATGGAAATAGCAAAGATACTACCTGTAAAGATACAAAGAGACAGGGACAGAAGAGATTTTTATTGTTTCCAATGCTAATTAGTTTCAGGTCACAGAGTATGCTTATATCAGAAGTATAGACCTTGCTGTCCTCATCCTGCAACTGCAACTTAATCTGGAGTCAAGCAACTGGTGCCTATAGACCTTTTTAATGCATTTCTATAGAAAGTAATTAGTTTTTTCTTTCTAATAATAGGATATATAGATAGGAGCAACTTCACAGCAGCATTTTTCCCTCAGACATATATATGCAGACACATAAGTATCACTGTCATCCCAATAAAGCATATTTTCCCTCCTTTCTCTGAAATTGCATCCATTCATAATCACAGAGTTAGTGAAGTTCAAAACATAAAAGAACTATTACATTATTTAAACTATCCTTTTTCTAGTGCTAGATTGTACCTCATAAATAATTTCCTTTTTTGTTTCAGTGTTTTTTTTTTTGTTTGAAAGTTTCAAGTCCAATTGATATCACCATGAAGAAACTGTTTTTATTCTTTCAGTCTAAATTATATTTTTCTTAATTTCACACTTCAATATTCATTTATAATTTCTGTTGTTATTCTTTTAAGTCACTTTTTTCCTATGAATTTACAACTCACAGACAGACAAGCTGTCTTTTTTCACAACTGCCTTTAAAAATTGCTGGACCAAATGAACCAATTTTGTTACAAAAGCATCGGTAAAGCTCTTAAAGATCAAAGGACTTTAGACCATACATAGGATCAGTTCTTCATAGTCAAGGCCTGACTGCCACAAGACTTAATTTTCACTTTTCTTTGGTCACTAATCATAAATTATTGTACCTCTCTACAGAGACCCTGTGGTCCATACAAAATTGAGGATTTATTAACACATTATGAATGATATATGCTATGATTTTGCCATGAATCCAGAACTCTCTTTTTCAAAATATTGGAAAAAAACAAAGGGTGATTTTATTTTATTTGATCAAAACATAGCTCATATATGAACTGTTGATCTATCACATTCTGTCATGCTCTGGAGAACAAGAGAGTCTTTTTATCTCTATATCATCTGCATTTGTGATGGCAAATCTCTAAAAGGAATACACTTTGACAAAACGTAAAGGAATTTCACATAAAATCTTGTCTTTGTGATATCATCTGCAACAGGCAGATCTGGAACCAATTTATTGAGTGTAAATTACTGCCAACTTTGCTTTTAATAACAAAATGCTCCAGAGATTTCTGAGATATTTAGTCATAGGGAGCTGTCTGGCTATATAAGGATTCTTATACGTTTTTTAACACATCTTTCAACTTAATCATACACAATTGCACAACCTAGTACTCAGGGAAATTATGTGGATTTGTCACACTGCCTGAAGGACTGTGGGATCAGTGAACCAATGAATGGATTACACTGAACCATGAATGTGATTTCTTAACCTGTAACAGATAGAGATATTTGCCATATTAAAGTTTAAAAATATTGGAATCCTAAATAATTCTAATGGAATTTAATTTATTCATTAAAAATTAATAATATTCTCCTTATTTTCCAAAGCAAAGTAAGATGCTTTAAACTGTTTATATGAAAACAAGCAGAGCTGGTAAACTGTACTGCTGAATTATTATGCACCTTCTAATTGTAATGACTCAAAACCTAGGATGAAACGTAAATGCAAATGCTTTATGTGTTAAATTGCCAGGTAAAAAAAATGCACTGACAGGTCTCTTTTCTTCCTGTAATGCATGCTTGGCATTGTTTATCGCTGATACAATATTAATCATACTCATATGCTGGTCTATGGTATCAGAGGATAAAAAAGAGTTTATAAGTCTGTCCTGAGCCACACAGAATAAGACATCTAGTTGAAGACATCTAGTGGACTTTTAAAAAGCATATAGCAATCTTGCAAATTGGCAAAGAACAGGGGAAAGGAAACAAAGAGAAAAAAGGGAAGGGAAGGGAAGGGAAGGGAAGGGAAGGGAAGGGAAGGGAAGGGAAGGGTTTCAGCTGAAAAAAAATCCAAAACCAAAAACCCTTGAAAAAATAAAATCCACCAGGAAAATTCAAAATAATTTGACTTTGCTTTGTTCTAGAAAAGCAGGAATTTACATTTTTCTAAACTCCCAATTAAAATTAAAAATGTTTCCAAAAATGATATACCAATACGCTTTTTGCAACATTTTCTCCCCTGGAATAATGAAATCTTTTTGTTTTTTTTTTCCCATAAGTATTTATTGGCATTACAAATTTAAGTGTTAACTAATATTTCTCAGATACATTGAAACCTTCTGTCCTTGGCATTGTGTGTTTTCTATTGACCAGGGAAGGAAAAAACCTCTTTTCAGTGAATTATGGGACATCTTTGGATTACTGCATTGGTTCAAGTGTCACGGTTGAGATGAACAAACGACATGTGACATGCTTCTTTGGTGATTGAGTAGAAGTTCTTCTTTACTATTACAAACCCTTACTTATATACAGTTTCTAGCATACACGCATCCTTTAGCCATTGGTTACATCAGTTAGCATCAGCACATTATTGGATGACCCTTTACCGCATTACTAAAGTCAGTTATCTTGCCAAGCTCTTGTTCCGCAGTTAGTTACTCCCTTTGACTCACTCACTCCTCCGGATGCCTTCTGCTTTCCCATCCAGATGCCTTCTGCTTTCCCATCCAGATGCCTTCTGCTTTCCCATCCAAATACCTTCAGTGCCTCATTCTTCATGGATAAGCATTAATACCTTCAAGGCTGAGTTCTAACTTCATGCCCTCAGTCAGGGAATCCATGGACCTGCCGTAGCCCCCACATTCAAGTAGTATAGAAATCCTTTCCACACTACCCTTGAGAACTTCTGTCTCACAATATACTTTTGTGTCACAGTCACTAGATTTATTTTTGACCAAGGCCATCAAAGTGTATACTAACTTGAAGCTGAATCTCCAGCTTATTTTCTTAAAGACATAAACAAACATACCTTCACACAAAAGCACTGATGCCAGTTTTAAAACAAAATATAAACTGTAACACTTAGAAAATAAATACTGTTTATCCAATCTAGAAAAGAGTCCACACAATATTTCAGTAGTGTCTGCAGATGTTCAGGTATATATGCATTACTTTAAACTGAAAAATGAAGCGTTACTGGTTTGCAGAAAAGACACTGTTACACAAAATCATTACAGTCTAGCAGAGTACTTGACAATCTTTTATGAGACTGAAATGACCTCAGTGACTTAAACCTGTTAGTCCTGGTATCTTAAATATAAGCCATAGCTTCCTTTCTTCCTAGAAACCTTCCAGCCTACTGGAAATATGATTCATACAATATTAAAATATCTTTGTCAAAAGCTAGTTAATGGTAATGTAACACAGAAAATCATCTGATCTATCTTTCAGTAAATCTAAGATACCATACAGAAAGAAAAAGCTGCTACAGTGCTATTTGTTCTGACTTCTTCACTTCTGTGTAAAAGTCAAACTATTGACTGGCTCTGGGCAACGAACACTGAACAGCATCAGATGAGCTGCTCTGCCACCAAGGGCATGTTCAAGAAACAGGAGGAGACCAAGCATGACCTCTTTAGAGAAGATATGCTGAGAGGAGGGATTGGCAGAGCCTCAGCTAAAATGAGGGCTTCAACACTACAGACATGGAGAGGAACTCCAGCTGGTGCAGAGATGGGGATGTGAAGGTGACTCAGTGGGAATAATTAACTGAACTTTATTTTTCCAGGAATCACACATTTCAAGATGTAGGTTAATTTGTGAATTCAGCATCAAATCAATGAAACCTGAAATGTAGATATGTGTTATTTATCGTTCCTTATATTAATATTAGAGGTGTTTTATCATAGTCTTTTGTCTCTTCACCTGGAATAATGCTCATGTCAGGAATTTTCATCCTGCTGCCATCAGAAGGAAAAGAATAATTAATCCTAGATAAGTGATAAACACATTGCCTCTGGAATTTCCTGTGTAGCTTAGAACTTGACAGGAGCCCAAGCCCAGAAGCTCTGCCTCTTACAGGAGCAAGCATGTTGTTTCTGTAACAGTAAGACATTCATGGCCTCCAGCTACCACTGACTTCAGCAGTTCTAGACCTCATGCCTCCCTCTTAGACACAATTTTACCTATATGAAAGCAGGTGTCTTGGCTCCTAGCTTCTGACTGCACTGGTGGCCAATTCCTGCTGAGTTTGGAGTCATTCCTACTTTTTTTTTTTTTTTAACTTCAAGCCCTGAAGATAATGCACAATTTGATTAAACCAAGCCAAAATTGCTATAAAAATACCCAAACCCATGTATTAGAGCAGGGGTTTTGGTTTGTTTTTTTCTGTTTTTTTTTTTTTTTAATACATAGAAGGCAACTATGCTATAACACTATTCCTTCTTTGATTTATAAGACTGAATTACAGAGGATGGTCTGTGCAGCTTTAGTTAATGCATTGCTTATCCTAATTGTGTAAACAATGTCAGCTAGATGGGAAGTAGGAGGTCTCACTCCTCTGGCTCTTAAACCTTTGTGCAACTATAATGACAACACAGCCATTAGGACACTAAGTAGAGTTGTCACCTCCTGAAAAACAGTTAGGTAGCCACAGCCCTCTCTCCACTCTATCACAGTTAAAAAGCTGTAAATATTTGTTAACCATGTATTTTACTTGCATATTTAATTTACAGCAGTGCATTTTTACCTATGAGATGAGCTGTGGGAAGAATATAGTGTTTAACACATTCTCAGCTAAATATTCAGAGATCCAGCAAAATACTGCAACACTCTGGGGATAGGCTACAGTATTTTATTTCAGCAGTGAGCAGCATGAACCATCCTTCCAACAGAAAGAAGGCTGATATTTGGGGAAATGCTAAGCTATTTGCTGACAGAATTCTGAAATACTTCAGAAAGGACAGAGGTGATGCACTACTTTTCAAGTGCTCATTTATCATGTACATACTAGTTGCTTTTTAAAGACGGAATCATATCTTTATAAAAAATCTGTCAGACAAATGTGCTTGTATATGCCCCCATTAACACACACACATGCATGTGGGCTGAAGTCTACAGGTTATATTAAGGCATTATATATGGATAGATACAGAAACACAGAGGAGAAACCTGTGGAAGGAGAGCTGACAAATTTTAGGCATAACTTATCTTGCCTCATTTCAGCCCTCTAAAATGTTGGCATCTGATCCAAGGTATTTGACTGGGCTGCTATTGTGGTCAATGGACAAAAATGGGAGCCCAGAGAAGGGAAACATCCTGTGCTGGAGTGGTTTCTAAGGGACACAGCATGAAAGAATGAATGTGGGTGAACAAGTAGCACAAGAACACCCTATTTTGCCCAGAGTCAGCCAGGGTGATTCCTACCTTCTTTATTCACCTAATTGCTAACACTGCTTGGTGTCACTGTCATGTTTTCTGACACACCAAATATTTAAATGTTTATTAAGAGTTGCCTTGGAACTATTAACAGCCATTTATCAAGGTTTTACATACACAACATCACACTGAAACTTACTCCTGCAGGACATTTCCAAAAACCAAGCCACTGAACAATGTTTGTGCTGCAACAATGGGTTAGACTGGCATGCAGTAAGAGAAGGATTTTAATATTTTATTTAATACTGCCTCAGCAGGCCCCTGTATCATTGCACACACCTTTAGCCTCCTTACCAGAATGTGTGGTTCTCAGAATGCATGAAGGACTCCATTTTTCCGCTCCTGGAGCATTCTCCCTTTATCTTCCTGTCAGCTTGTCTCCCTAAGCAGTTTGTAACAATTGACCTTCAATTTCCTAGAAATCAAAACAAATAAAGATATTTAGTAACTGCTTTATCTTTTTGAAGACTACCTCTATCAAACCAAAGTTTGTATCTTGTCAAACTCAAAATCACTGACAATAAGAAATTGCAATACTGTCCTTCACTTGTGTCTTGGGAATGCTGACAGGGATGAATTGTGCACTTGGCTTATTTATTTATTTATTTATGCTTATTTTGCACATAGCTTCCTATTAAGTGGCTTATTTATTTATTTATGCTTATTTTGCACATAGCTTCCTGTTAAGTTAATCAGCCTAATACTACAGGGACTGCTCATAACTCACCCTAGATATAAAGCAATGGGATGTCAGTGACAGAGGCAACTTGATCAAATAACACAAAAATAATATGAAATGCCACTAAAAACTGCAATGAACAATAAATTTTCATTGGTATTTTAAATTAGTACATCAAAACATAGTAATTTTATATCTGTCATAACTTTCAGTGTGCTTCTAAGTCACTCATAGAAAGTGAGCTTATAAAAAAACCTCTTAAAAAATCCAGTTTTGCAAATCTTTCATTATTACAGATTTTTGCTAATAAGATAATGATAGACAAAATGCTAAGTGAATTCTATTGGTTCTTATCCCCTCAAGTACTACTAACCCCCTCAAATACTGCTATAGTGTGTGTCCAACAAAAATCCCTTCTACATTTCACCAGGGATCTTAACAGAGATTCAAAATTATGGCAAACTTATTTACAAAACTGATCATAAACAGAAGTTTGAACTGATTTGTTAATCTAGATTTTTATGATAATTTAACAGCATATTAATGTTGTCATGTAATATGTTCATGGGCTTCTTAAATCACCACATACCAGATGGTGTTCCCTTAAAACTACCCATTTTAAATCACTTACATTTTATATTTTCAAAGGTAAATTTAGTTATACCAATTTTTACCTGGAAAAATGGCTTGCAAAATATATTAAAGTTGTAAAAATAGACAAATTAGCAAAAAGACATGAACAAGGCCTCTGTAAAAAAGCTCAGTATTTATGTATTTAAACTAATTCTTTACACAGAAGCCAGCAAAGGCTTTGATGTCATTCGTTTTAAGTGTAAGCTATAACTTCCCTGCATCCATGGATTTTTATAGTGCATGTTGGTTTTCATCTCACTCTGTCTATTTTCATCTGTTTCAGATCAAATTGTATTCACCTAGTACAGAAGACAAGGACTAGTTGTCCCTTTGTCTTGTTAGAGTTCTTTATGAAGGACAGCCAATAACTAACAAAAAAAAGCAACCCAAAACCAAACCAAATGTCAAGAGCATGGAATCTGAAAGAAAGCAGAAAACAACTCTGATAATGTTGATGTTATCCACAATAAGTTCTCACCCTGAAGGCACTTAAATCTGTTAAACTTTATGCACCAAATGAGTAATTCCATTGAGTTCTGAGAAATTACTCCTATGAATAAAACTAAACTTCTGCATAAATATATAAAGAGGTCAAGGCATTCATTTCCTTTCTACTACAGAAGATTTTAATTTTCTTAAATGTCTTCTGTAAAGAAATCCCAGCTTTTTGTATCCAGCATCACAGTTCTGCATCAACAGCATCACAGGTTGTAGTTGGAGGATAAAGGAAGAAAAAGTTCTGTTCCCATTTTTATCTCAGTTACCTTGGCAAAGTAATTTAACATCTTTGTGTCTATAGAATAGTTACTGTGCTATCTTTTGAAACACGTAAAAACTATAGTTAAAAATATATGATTATTCAGTGTAGTATCATTAATTACATGAGTGAAGAGTGAAATGGAAAAAAGAGAAAAACTAAAAATAAGCAATTACAATAAAAAATGGGGGTGGAGGAGTACAATAAGGCACTTTTGCTTCATTTACAGTGTTGGAGGTTCCCTCACTCATGAAACCAAACTTTAGGGAATTGCTTCCACTTCCATCCTCATTCCCATGAAAGAGATTATCATAACACAAAAATACAACAACACAAAGTGACATTTTTGTTGGCAGTGGTAGATATACGTCAAATACTGAAAAGAAATGAGGAAAAGGTAGATCTGCAGCACATAACAGGGAGTCTTCAGATATCATACCTCTTTCTATGAGCTCTCATAGGGTGCCTGCAAAAACCTGTTCAGGGATATATCTAACTGATCTACCCTGTATCACTGCATGGGAGGCACTGTTCAATTTTGTACCAGCATATTTATTTGGCAACAGAGGAAGAGACCTGGGCTGGTGACTTTTGCCTGCCCCTTTCCACTGCCTTCCAAAGGCCTGTTGGTGCTCATGTCTGAAACTGAAGATATGCTTGTATCTACAGACTGCAAATTCATCTCACTTAAACATCTCACCTGAGCAGAACAGGTCAGCCTCTACCCTCAAATCTTACTTGACTAGGACACACCAGTATGCCTTGCGATTGCCTTCATTATCTCCTCTGAATCAAGACTAGGAGGCTGCTCATACAAACATACAGGGATGCAGCACAGAGGAAGAAAGTCCTCTCTGGGGTCATGTGAATGAAGTGTGTGCGTGCACATGTTTCTAGATATGCAGAAAGCAAAATATGAGAATCAAGGCATTTCTTCGTGCTGTCAGTTTAGGAAAAAATACTGTGTACATTTATTTCTCATGGAATGTAAAATATAGCACAGGATAAAATACCTTTGCCATTTTCACTCATAGAGCTCGTGGCCAAAGAACAGGCTGGAACTAAGTCAAATTGCTACTTGGACCCAGTGTCCAAGTACCTCAGGGGCCTGTGGTTCTTCACAGCAGCTACACAAGGCATCATGCAGAGGATTCTACTGATTCATGTCCCTTCAGCTCTAAAGGGAGCACTGACTGCTGAGTCAGCAGGGAGGATGAAGACTGGAAGAAAGCCAACATGATCAAGAGACACATTTCTAGCAGCTTCTTGAATCAATTTGTAGCAGTAGTTTCTGTCCATCAGCTTAGAGAGAATTGACCAAAAAATGTCATAACCCAATCTGATCCTTCAGATAATGCCACAAATCAAGACAAGATTTGTGAACTCAGGTGTTCACATTGAGAAATTGTAATCATTGAGAAAACTGCACAGGGCAGCCTATTTTCTTTAAGGAAAGACAAACAAACAAACAAGAAAAGGCCTTCCCCTGTGCTTAAAGTTATTTTCCTGCGCTCCTGGTTCTCACCTCACAGCACATTCTGTATTTTAGCTCATCACTCATTGCAGGGCTGGGCCTCTCAGCAGTTCACTTTAACACTGGTCCAAGACAAATCTGCCCCACATCTGTACCTGAGGCAGAATGCAATCCACAGCCATCTTGGTTACCTACTGACTTGGTGAATACAAGTGGTTGCAGACTAACTGTGATATTCTTGAGACCAAAGACAGTTTGTCGTGGTTTAAGCCTCCCTAACTCACGCAGCTCGTTCTCTCACTCACTTCCCCCTCTTTCTTCCCCTTGCTCCCCGGAGGAATGGGAAGGAGAATCAAAAAGAATGCAACTCCCACAGGTTGAGATAAGAATAGTTTAGTAACTAAAGTATAACACAAATCACTACTGCTACCACCAATAACAATAATGACAAGGCAAATACAAGGACAGAATACAATTCTCACCACCTAATACCAAGCCCAACCACGCAGCGCACCCCCACCCTTCTGGGTCTCGGGTATCTGCTCCCTGTTTTCCATCCTGGGCATGACGTGCTATGGCATGGAATAACCTCTTTGGTCAGTTTGGGTCAGGTGTCCTGTCTCTGCTTCCTCCCGGCTTCCCCTCCTCCCTGGCAGAGCATGAAACTCAGAAAGTCCTTGGCCAGACCAAAACATCACCAAGCAGTAACCGAAACACTGGTGTTCTCAGCACTGTTCCCAGGCCCAAAATCAAAAACATAGTGCTGCTCCAGCTACCAAGAAGCAGAAAAATGACTGCTGCTGCTGAACCCATGACACAGTTCTTGTCAGCTCCCATTCCTTTGAGTCATCTTACTTGAAAGACATATAGAGCTGAGGCAAAGCTAGAAATATTTCATTTTTTAGCTCCCTGCTGTGGAAATATAAACAATGGAAATATTCAGGGTGGAAAAGCCTGGAACAGGTACCTCGCTGTTGTCCTAGAAGATGGTCTCATTGATTTGCTAAGTGGGAAGGGAAAGAGGGGGGTCCTACCTTATAGTGGCCAGTAGCCACAATCCTGCTGTTGCACAGTTTTCCTCAAGGTCCCCTTTTCTGTGCACACAGGCCTGACACATATCTTTGACATTGCATTAGAAAATGCTGAAAAGATGAGCACTGTAATAAGACACTGCACCTGCAGCTGCAGGGAATCCTTCAGAAGTCAAACATTCTTTGTTTGGTGTGATCAGGGTAGGGTAATACTAAGGATATTAAGTAGTTGCCAAGACTGCTAATCCAGTGCTTTCCAGACACTTTAATTGTGCATGAGTATACTCAGTTCTTTCAAAATACCTGTGTCTTCATTGGTGCTTTACAAACTGTTACTGGAAAATACACCAGACCACTTTCTTTTATTTCTGACTAAAGACGCCTGTGGCATTTTGCCTTGTATGACATGCTGTACAAGAACTCCATGAATCCAATGCTTATCAATTTATTTGTCCACTGTTATGGCTTAATCAAGAAGCAACTGTCAAATCAAACAGTGAAGGTCATTACCTGCTAATTTCGTGTCATGGTCTGAATGTGCAATATTATCTTTCCAAAATGCTTTTGGAAAAAAAAGAAATTAAAAATCTGACACTCCTACTTAGGTGCAATATTTTTGAACTACTCCTTTTCCTTCCCATTTCAGGCAATCAGGTCTCTTTCCATCATCACTTATTCATCTGATTTAGCTAAAAACATACAGATACACTGTATGTTCCAAGCCACATCTTTATTCCAAATTGCCAGATTTTACATTTATGTGTACCTTACTACCAACCAGCTGGAATAAAAAACAAGTGAGCAACTGTTTAAACTTACCAAACAATCAGTCAAGATGGAAATGGAAAAAAATGCTTTTCTTCAATATGATAAAGCAAGTACATTAAAAGGCAGTGTGGCAAAAATAAATACTTCATAAAAAATTGAACTGAAGTGTACTGGAGCATGCTTTGATATTCTTTAAAAGAAACAAAATGCATGCGTGCCTTATAGCTCATCTGCTTTATTAAATGGTTTAATAATAGAAGTATTAGCAATTTTATTGTAAATAAATGCATATCATTTGCAAATGAGCTTTAAAATTATTTTCATTTTCAGCCTATAAAAAATGTTGAGATTTCTTATGTACTAAACTTCCCTCTATTCACTTTTCTTTGCACGAAGTAGAATGTTAAAGTTTTTTAATTAACATCCCATGTCCAGAAATGAAACAGGAACAAAAATCTATGTGAATATTCTAAAAATATACGTTTCCATAAGAGACATGGCTTCTATATTAAAACCACAGAGGTATCAGGACTTTAGTGCAAAGTTCAGCCTCATAATTAATGCCAGTTGGTACCTCACAAGACATGCCACCCACATCTTTATTTCTAAGTGCCTAATAGCAGTTACTCTACTAAAGCTAATTGCTCAGAGTTTTTCATAATAAAGACCAGACTGAAGAAAAATGTGCAAACTCAGAATCAAAGAATTAATTAATCAATAAACCATTTAGACCAGTATTTATCAATGCATCACAAAACAAACTTTTTAAACGACCAAAAGATGAATTTATGGTGAAGTTTATAGTTTCTATCAGTTGCATTTAAAATGGGAAGATTATTACTAATAATGAAAAGTGTAGCTAGCAGGCCAGACCTTTGCAGCCAGTTGAGCTTATTCTGCAAGCATCAGTCTGTTCTGCTCTCAACTGGACATTCCCAACTGTGGCCATATATGTGAGTTGAGAGTTTTATTGTAACTCATGAATATATTTACATTTTATTCCAGCATGGTAAAAATCACTTCTACAGCACTTAAATTTTAACAAGAGATGTCCCTGGCCCCAAAGGGTTCATGGCTTAAAAGAAACTTGCCAAGACATGTTGGAAGACAGCAACTCAGGAACAGAGAGAAAGGCAGAAGAGCACTGCATTAATGAGGACAAGCAGAGAAGAGTGTGAGCTCAGAATATCACCTAAGTTTCCCTAGACCTAGCAGGGGAAAAGCACACATTGATTTCTGCAAGTCCTTCCACAGCAAGAATTGGGAGGGTAGGTATCAGAAGGCTTCATGTGAGCTGGTATATGGTTTCCTGACAGAAGTACATCACATACCTCCTGTGTTCAGGAATATTTGAAAAAGGCTCACCTTAAATCCTAGTAATTCATTTTCCCAAGCAAGTGACAAATTGTCACTCTTCCATACTTATGATTTTTGATAAGTTATGGGCAGGGCTTTAGTGGCAGATTTTGTGCAGGCATGGAGGAGCCCAGAACACAGGCTGGGCTTCCCTATAAGCCTGTGGCTGACACCATGGACTGGGTGGTATTTTCAGCCATGTACCATTGTCTTGCTGGAGGAATAGGGCTGCAAGAACTGCAGCAACACAGAGATCCTACCTGAGCCTTAGCATCCCGCTGGGTTTCTGCCAGTCACCAAGCTGGCCCGCATCCCTCTGTGTCTGCACTCATCTGCTCCCTGGAGACAGGAGTCAAAGCACTCAGCTTGCCCTTGGACACACAGAGAGCAGCTTGCAGAAGGCCATGGGACAGTGACCCCACTGCTGCAGTGATGCCTTACCCTGACTTGGTGTGGGGCCGCCAAAAACACCAAGAGGTACAGAGCAGAAAGAGAAGACGGAAACAGGATGAATGAAACCCTGCTTCTAAAAGGGCAAGATACAGAGACAGATGTGAACATTTTTCTGATTTCTTACCGGGACTTAGGAAGACTGATCGTCTTTCCCAGACTGAGAGGACAGGATCACACATCAGGTCAGAGACCCCCCCTAGACAGGTTCAAAGACAGAGTTTAAATATGTGTTGTTATAAATGGCAGGTGTCCAGCAGAGAAATTTTATAAAAGGTTTGACTTCTATTCAAATTAGAGACAGAAACAGACCTAGGAAAGGAGATACCGAAAGAAACTGGGGACTTAAACAGAGAATTACCTCTACCAGCCCACAATACACTACAGGCAACAGCAGAAATAAGGAACGTCTCATGTAACTTAAGACATTTACATCTGAATAAGGAAAAGGGCAACTGTCAGCATGTGAATCATCTAACTTCAGCTTCGGATCTACAGCAAGATTAAATGAGAAATATTGTAAAAGCACCTGTTTCTATTTGTTGACTATACCAGGAGGATAAGCAGCCCAGATATAGACATCTACAAATAAGATATCTTCCATCTGCCTACATTTTAGCAATCTGTCCAAAATTGAATAGACTAGTTGCAATCCATATCACATAGATGGGTGTCATGGGTTCAGCAGCAGCAGTCATTTTTCTCCTTCTTGGTAGCTGGTGTAGTGCTGTGTTTTTGATTTTGGGCCTGGGAACAGCGCTGATAACACCAGTGTTTCGGTTACTGCTTAGTGATGTTTTGGTCTGGCCAAGGACTTTCTGAGTTTCATGCTCTGCCAGGGAGGAGGGGAGCCAGGAGGAAGCAGAGACAGGACACCTGACCCAAACTGGCCAAAGAGGTTATTCCATACCACAGCACGTCATGCCCAGGATGGAAAGCAGAGAGCAGAGACCCGGAAGGGTGGGGGCGCACTGCATGGTCGGGCTTGGTTTTAGGTGGTGAGAAATTGTATTCTTTCCTTGTATTTGCCTTGCCATTATTGTTATTGGTGGTAGCAGTAGTGATTTGTGTTATACTTTAGTTACTAAACTGTTCTTATCTCAACCTGTGGGAGTTGCATTCTTTTCGATTCTCCTTCCCATCCCTCCGGGGAGCGAGGGGAAGAAAGAGGGGGAAGTGAGTGAGAGAGAGAGTCTGCGTGAGTTAGTCTTAAACCACGACAATGGGCCAGTTTTCTGAGGAATGGTGGGGAGAAGGGGACTAAGAAACACCTCCATCTTGTAGAAACACTCAAGGAAAGAACCCTGTTCTTCATTGTCTGACATTTTAAGGTATGGTAAGTTGCTGTTTAAATAAACAATATCTTTCTCTTTTTATCTGTATTTCTCCATAGCTGAAACAATTCTGTGGGGACAGAAATCAAAGAGCAATTAATAGGGTGCAAAATTAGAATACGGAAAACTTTCTGATAACATGGATGCTTATGAGAAGCAAGTAACACAGGAGCAAGAGAAGCTGGAGAAGAAATGCTGAGCAATGGAAATACACGGTTGGGAGAGGAAAAAGAGTGCAAGAACTACATAAGAAAAAAGATATGTCAAGGCTCTGTAAATGGGATGAAATGATTGTATTAAATATACTAAGAGAGAAGAAGCCAGCAGAGGCATATAAAAGAAAGGAGAAGAGATTAGAACAGCTTCTTGTCAGTGTATTTGAATATCATATTTTAGTAGTGCCATCATGAATATTTCTCAGTCTCTTTCGTTCACGTTTAAAATGGGCATGAAATAGAGAGCTGATCACATCTAAGCATTTTACTGAAAAGAGGCTACTGATTTTTTTTTCAACCCTGTGTCACTTTTGAACATACAGCACAATATATGGGTTTAAACTACTTACATTTGACGGCTTACTTTCTGTATGATCTACTTACTTTTAAAAGCCATGTATGATACACAAAAAATGAAGCACGGACAAAAATCTATTATTACAAATATACAAAAATAATAATATTACAAATAAACAAAAATAGTTTAAGAAGAATAACTTTTTTTAATGCGTTACTTAAATAATAATGTATAGTCCTCCTACTTGTGATGTCAACGTATAGCCTCTGATCTTATGTTCCCATGATACAGATATTCATAATTCCATTTCTTCCTGACACAGAAAGCAAGCATTCAGTTAATACTCTTTCTTGCCTACTTACATTTATGTAAATTATACAGGTACCATGTGCATTCACATATATGTGCATATATATATATATGTGAATGTTTACTTCAATAAGCACAAACATCCATGTATTCATGAGTGGCTAAAATATGAACTTGTAAAAGCTTAAAATCTTCAGGCAGATTCAAACATCTTATACTCTCCTTCTAGACATGCCTATATTAGGAAATTGGATGTGTGCATGCAGATAGTTAGACCAATAAACAAGGTAGAGTTGCCAGTGAAAGAACCCACGTTCTGGTAAAGGTACAACTGGAATACCTGAGATTATGCTAAACTGATGGGAGATCAGATAATCATTCTGGTATCTATGCAGTGAACACTTGAAATTTCATGTGTAATCTAATATTAAATTGAAAACTGAACAGCTCTCACATCATAGAGACCTAGACTAATTCAATTTCGTGTCACTTAGTGTGATGATGACACCCTGTAAAATAAATGAAATGCACACTCTGAAGGAACCTATATATAAAGGAAGAGAAACCTTATACCATCTTCTTGGATTTGTGCAGTTAACACTGTCCCACATTATATCCTTTTCTCTAAACTGGAGGGGCATGTATTTGACAGATGGACTACTCAGTAGATAAGGAATTGGCTAGATGGTTGCACTCAAAGACTTGAAGTCAACCACTTTGAAGTCCAAGTGGAGATAACTGACAAGTGGTGTTCCTCAGGGGTCTGCACTGGCACTGTTCAACATCTTTGTTGGCAACACGGACAGTGGGACTGAGTGCGTCCTTAGCACTATCTCTTTCTCAGATAATTTAATATTTTTTAGAATATGATGTTAAAAATGACACTTATGTTCATAAACTTAAGAACAACTTTTTCAATGAAACAATTTACTCTGGATGTCCATCATGCAGCCAAGGAAGTGATTTGGTTAAAAGAGTGCACTTTTACCTTTTTCCAAGTATCCTCATCTGAAATCACAAAGCATGTAACCCTGACCTATATGCTTTTATTCCCAATTCTAAAATATTCCTTTAGCTGAAGATAACCCTTGCCACATTCAATCAAATTTGAGATACTAGGCAATTTAGAAAATGACATAACGTCTTTCTTTTTAAAAAACATTGGGAAATGCAGCTAATGCTAAGTATATGTTGTGTTCACATTTCATTATTACATTTACAAAACTAGTTCAGCAGAGAAAGAAGACCTTGAGATTTTCCTTCCTGGGTATCAACTTGATCTGAATCTTAATTATATGCTTAAATTTTTAAATGTGTGCACGCACTTTAGGCAATTATAGGCACTCAGCCAATGCTTTAAAACTGAAATACTGATGTCTTGGCATCTTGGATATTGATGTCCAGTGCTTGACTCAAAATACCAACAGATTCCATGATCTGTACCTTTGAAAACTTACCTTAGTTTTTCAGTATTAAATCATCCAAAAGAGTGAAGATGAAAATGTTTGTCCCTGACCAAACTAAAGGTTTACACAGCCACCCCGTAGTTTGCTTCAGAAGTAACTGTAAGTAAAAGCTGAAGGAGTAAAAGCAGAGCAAGATTCTCCCCTAATATTTTTCCAACCTTTTTATTTTCAGCTCCGGAAAATTCCTGAAGTGGATATGATTTTGCACACTTATTGATACCCCCCCCTCACCACCACCATCATTGAATTTCTCTTTCATATGCTTGTCTAGTATTCCCCTGAGACTATGAAAATTTTTAATTATCTACAACATCCTCTGATGAAGAATTTCAAAGGTCAATTACCTGCTGCATGAAGAATCACCTCTTCTGTTTTGAGCATGACTCCATCCAGATTTATTTGATGCCTGCTGTTCCTTTTGCTAGAAAAGACTGAATAATCAATACAGGCTTTCCTTGCCACTGATGAGTCTGTAGTACCATAGTCTCATAATGTGTCCTTTTTTTCCTCCCAGGCGCGAGTTTACTGTCAGACTCAGCTAATCCTTGAATGGCTTTTCCATTGAAATACTGGGTGTTTGAGAAAATGCTCTCCTTAAACATACAGCACATTAGTTTATTTTCATAAAAATGTGTATGCATTTTGATCAAAGAAGCATGCAGAACAGACCTATGGTGAGACTTCAATTCCCATTCATTAGCATGGAATTTGGAAGTCTGAGCTCAGATGAAGATTTTCCTTACGGTATGTCTCTTGGGAACAGTTATGTGCCTAAGAAAGTCAGCTTAGTGAGGGGCAACCTAAAGCCTCAGATCACTGGGGATATTGCCACAAAAGATCTGCTTGAAACCTACCCAAAATTAATTTCAAATTACCACTTTCTGATGCTCAGGATACAGAGTTCAGAATCCTCTCCTCAAATCAGGTTTATGGAAACTATCTTTTAAGGAAACGAGCAGGCCATACTTTGTCAACAGCAGAGATAGCAGTAATGGTGACACTGTACCTTTTGTACTTCCACTCGCTAAACCAAAGACATAAGGAAATAAAGGGTCAATTGGATTCTGGTCCTAGTTTAGAAAACTCTTTCTATATTTTGTGCTGATTGGGCATTGTGGACTGAATCTCCCTGAAAGAGGCCTAAGAGAAATAACAAAACTTGAGGATACCCTTGTTAGCCCTAAATAAACACTTCTATCCTTTTTTTTTTCTGGCTTAACAAGTTACGAGAAGGAAAAAATGCATGTTTCAAACTCTTAAAAAAGGAACTTGAACCCAAGTCTCCTTCCAAGATCTTTTTTAAATAAGATTCTGTACAACATCTTAAAACGGAGGTCACAGCTGAAACTGGTAAGGAACTAGCAGCATGTTTTGTGAATTTTAAACACAAAACTCTTCCTAAGAGCAGAAGGCTAAGCTCTAGGCAGAATTATCAGTCTTCTATTTTCACTAATGCAAGGAAAAACTCAACACAAAACACCATCTTTTAACACTGCTCTTTGCAATTAGTAATCTCAGTGACACACAAATGCATAAAATCACTCTTCTCTGGACCACATAAGCAAAATAGAAGACATTAAAGATGGATTCAGCATTAACTCTGAATTTCTTTCTTTTCAGTAGAGTGAGCCAAAACAATATGGGGTTTTTTGTATTTGTCACAGTTCAATTTGATTAATGACTAGGCAATATCCTAGAGTAGATTAATAACATTGGAGATGAAAGGTCATTTTAAAAATATTTTCCCTCCTCTCAGCATAAAGAGGATTTCAGTGCATTTAGATAATTAACATGAAAATAGTGGCCTTGTTTTTATTTTGATCTTTTCATAAATATTCTCCAATTAATTCGGTAAAGCTTATGATACAGCCCACATGTAGGAACTGCAATGAGTTCTTCCCAGCTTTAGAGTCATACAACAGTACAACTAGCTAGAATCTTAACACCAGAGTACATGAAACCCCAAACCACTGATCAGCTTGTTTTCAAATGACAACCATTACATATGCAAGATATAAATTATTGAAAATATAGATTTCATAGCTTAGAAGACCAGAAAAAAATATTCTGATCACCTAATAAACAAGAGCCAAAGAACATGAAGTCGTCCAAAATGTTATCGGCAATACAAACACTTCTGAGTATCTATGAAAAATGCAACTGAAGAAGCACAGATTCAGGAGAGATGCCACAGAATGGCAATTGGTCAAAATAAAGAGCCACAAATATTTATGTGAAATTATGACTTAAAGAAAGTGAAATAGAAGTTTTTCCAATAGAAAAAGGCTTTATGCTACTGTCATAATGAAAGTGTTGCAGCATAGGAAAATTACTGGATAAATACTTTAATAAATACATAAATGAAAATCAACAGTGCTTTGTTACAAACTATGCTAGAATAACAGAATAGACCAGTTCTGCAAGGAATTTAGCTCTGTACATGAGATACAATAAATTCCAGTGTGGAAAAAAACCCCTCTAAGTGAAAAGGGACATATTTGAGAATGGAAGTCTATGGCACGGGAAGGAATGTACCAAAGAATGCAGGTCACAACTAGGACATTAAGTGTACAGTGTCAAAAACGAAAAATGTAAGAAAACATAATGAAGTAGGATAATTGTAGATCTTGGATAACCCAATGAGAAACAAAACAAATCTGTAAATGGCAAAGCTTGAAGATAAAATCTTCCAGAACAAGAGGAAGAGGAAGTTACTTCTTGAAGCAGCACAGAATTCAGAGAAGACTATTCTGAGAAATGACTGTCACCTTGGAAGATGTAAAGCAGCCTTAAATCAGACAGTTCAAATTGATAAACTGTAGACCCTTGTTAACTCACAGTTTAAACATACCTTTAGATTTCAATCACCACAAGCAGAAAGAAGTCAGGATTAAGAATATCCAAACTAATACATAAAGTGATACTAAAATAATGAGGTTAAACAAATTAAGAAAGACATAAAATATACAAAAAATGTCATGAGTGGCAGGGAACTTAGATGTAGCATTCATTTTGCTCTGAAAACCACGAATATTTCTGTTGATAAATGCAGATATAGGGGAAGGGAGGAAAAAAACAAGGAAGGCAAGATGCAAACCTGTGGAGCGAAAGGAAAGGATCAGAGACGCTACTTGAGCTAAGCAGGGAATTGTCATAGAATCATAGAATACTTAGGGTTGGAAAGGACCATAAGATCATCTAGTTCCAACCCCGCTGCCATGGGCAGGGACGCTACCCACTAAACCATGACAACCAAGGCTAATTTGCAAAGGCAGCTTACATGAAATGAGGGAAACAATTGAGGGAAATGAGGGAAAATTTTCTTGTTCAACATCTTTGTTAGTGACATGGACAGTGGGATTGAATGCGCCCTCAGCAAGTTTGCCGATGACACGAAGCTGTGTGGTTCAGTTGATTCTATGGAGGGAAGGAATGCCATCTAGAGGGACCTTGACATGCTTGTAAGGTGGGCTGATGCCAACCTGATGAAGTTTAAACATGACAAGTGCAAGGTCCTACACCTGGGTTGGAGCAATCCCAGGCACAGCTACAGGTTGGGCAGAGAAGAGATTCAGAGCAGTCCTGTGGAGAAAGATTTGGGGGTGTTGGTCCATGAGAAAATGAACATGAGCCGACAGTGTGCACCAGTAGCCCAGAAAGCCAACCATATCCTAGGCTGCATCAAAAGGAGCGTGACCAGCAGGTCGAAGGAGGTGATCCTGCCCCTCTCCTCTGCTCTTGTGAGACCTCTCTTGGAGTACTGTGTGCAGTTCTGGTGTCTTCAACAGAAAAAGGACATGGAACTGTTGGAACAAGTCCAGAGGAGGGCCACGAGGATGATCAGGGGACTGGAGCACCTCCCGTATGAAGATAGGCTGAGAAAGCTGGGGCTGTTCAGCGTGGAGAAGAGAAGGCTGCGTGGAGACCTCATAGCAGCCTTCCAGTATCTGCAGGAAGCCTATAAGGATGCTGGGGATGGACTCTTCATTAGCGACTGTAGGGATAGGACAAGGGGTAACAGGTTCAAAATTAAATAGGGGAAGTTTAGACTGGATATAAGGAAGGAATTCTTTACTGTGAGGGTGGTGAGGCACTGGAATGGGTTGCCCAGAGAACTTCTCAATGCTCCATCCTTGGCAATGTTCAAGTCCAGGTTGGACAGAGCCTTGGGTGGCATGGTTTAGTGTGAGGTGTCCCTGCCCCTGGCAGGGTGGTTGGAACTAGATGATCTTAAGGTCATTTCCAACCCTAACTATTCTATGATTCTATGAATTGCAAGCTATAATGGAAGAGGGGTAATAATAAAAACTGCATAGCAAAGGTAACTGCTGAAAATCAAACACAAATATATAAAAACAAATTAAAAGAAATCCCTTAAATATATCAAAAGGAAGAAGCTTATAAGAGTCGTGGTATTCTCGGAACTTCAGAGAATAAAGACAGTGATTAAGGAAGAGAAGGACATTGCTAGGAAGATAGAAGATTTATTTGCATCAGTCTTCACAATAGAGGATGTTACGGAGATATCTACTCTTGGGCAATAAAAATGAGGTACTATCAGATGAAGAGGTGTTGAAACAAATCAATCATTTGAAAAGCGGGAAGCTATCAGGACCACAAACTCTGAACAAGAAGTAGTTGAGCTACGCAATCTCTAATTGAAACGCAACTCTTATACTGGAAGGTTAGAGAGAAGGTTAGAGAGTAGCAAATGTTTCACATATATTATTAAAAGACTTTAGAATGATTCAGGGAATGAAAGATTCATAAATCTTACATCCGTATCTGGCAAATTAAAAATAACAAAACACCCAGAAGACCATGAGACGATAGAATTGTGCAAAGGAAGATGATGCCTCACACATGTGTTAGAATGTTTTCAACACATCAGTAAACTACCACAGTGGTCAAAGGACAACCAATTGCCATAATTTATTTAAATTTCCTGAAGGCTTTGACAAAGTTTCTCATGGGAGACTGATAAAAGAAGAGACATAGACATCTAACTGAAGACCTCTGTTCAGTGTAACAGCTACCAGAAGCCACAAGATATTAAAATGCATCAAGAACAAGACTGAGATGATAAAGAACAATGTTATATAAAGTGCTGCAGCTTCATCCGAGCTATTGTGTGCAGTGCTGGTTTCTACATCTTAGAAAGATATCCAAAAATTGAGAGTATTTAAGAGGAGCATGATAAGAATGATAGAAAATCCTTAAAAATTATGGTTTTGTGAAAATATACTGGAATTATCTTAAAAAGGAAATTAAAAAGAAGCATGATAAAAATATGTAACATAATTGCTAGAAATAAGCCAGAATCTCGTTTTTCCCTGATTTAATACAAGGATATAAGGACACATAATTACATCAAAAGGCAGCAAATTTAACGGAATTGATACATATCTGTTTTCTACATAGTATATATTTATTCTTTGGGACTCATTATTTGGTAATGCTGAGCTGGAAAAAATAAGATTTAAAAGAACTAGATGCTTATGTAGGCATCAAGAATGTATGCAGTTAGAGTATTGCTGGGAAACTGAAACTTATTTGGAGACTTAAATAGATCTCTAAATAGTGCAGACAAAGTATCACGGTTTAGGCCCAGCCGGTAACCCAGAACCATGCAGCCACTTGCTCACTCCCTGCCCCAGCCCTTGTTCCTCCCCCTGCTCGAAGAGGGATGGGTAGGAGAATCAAAAGAATGTACTCCCACAGGCTGAGATAAGAACAGTCCAGTAACTAAGGTATAACACAAACCACTACTGCTACCCACAATAATAATAATAATAAGGGAAATAACAAGGGAAGAGAATACAACCACTCACCACCCGCCAACCGATACCCAGCCCGACCTGAGCAGTGATCTAGCCCTTCCGGATAACTGCCCCCAGTTTACATAGTGGGCATGACGTGCTGTGGTATGGAATACTTCTTTGGTTAGTTTGGGTCAGGTGTCCTGTCTCTGCCTCCTCCCGGCTTCCCCTCCTCCCTGGCAGAGCATGAGATTCAGGAAGTCCTTGCTCACAGTAAACATTACTTAGCAACAACTAAAAACATCAGTGCTGCTCCCAGGCCAAAAGTCAAAACCACAGCGCTGCACCAGCTACTAAGAAGGAGAAAAACGACTGCTGAACCCAGGATACTAGGTGAGACTTCATGAGGCCAGATTGTCAAAAATACTCCTCTTCCCAGGTTTCTGCACATTCCTCAGGAGTGTTTAAGAGCCACTGCCCTAGGTAGGATGCTGCACAGTCCTTGGATACGACTCAGACCCCTTTGGCTTATGCACCTAGTGTCACCTATTGCATGAATTTCACTGTTTCTAGCCCAGTAATTGTGATTGAATAACAACATCAAACTAGCTAAAGCCAGTAGAAGAATCTAAAAGTTTTTGTAAAAATCTTCACTGAAGAATCCAAACAAAGAAGCAAGCAAATCACTGACCATTTCAAGTTGAAATCTGCCACCCAACCAAAGGTTTGCTTGAAATTTGGAAGGAAACGTTTTTTTTCTGATGAAAAAAACAACTTCTCAAAAGAAAACCAACATTTTCCCTGAAATTTTTCAATTTTAAAATACAACTTTTCAAACACCCCAACCCCTGATTATGCTATATATTCTTGAGCACCATCTACTGGTGCTGCATTATTAATTATTTATGAAAATACAAATCACTTCTCTAATAAAATTCAAATATAATCGTATGATCTTTCAAAAGGTATTTAAAATTGAGAAAGCAGAATTTAACCTATTATTTATTAACTTCATATTTTCTCTTGATAATAGAAAAAAATTGCTATTGGTGAAATTAATTTAGAATCTGAACTAAGTAGAGAAATGCAATATTTTTAATGGTTTGTAATATACTAGGTCAGGAAATGTATACAAGTCGATGAAATTATTTCCAATTTACACCTGCTCCCAACCTGTTAGTCCCTGTTAGACTAACAAAAAATTTTCCTTCTTTTCATATCCAGGTATTTCTTTAACTTCATACAGCTGTGATATGGCCAGCATCTTCCATCTTATTTCTTCACATCCAACTAAATTAAATAGCATTTCTCCTCAGATGGTCACACCAGCTTGGGATTTAAAATTTGCCCTGACTTATAGCAAGAAAATACTGCTCTTACAAAAAATTTGTGTTATACTTCAGAATCAGTGATGCAGTTACAGAATCTATGCTTGCCAAAGGGGATTTTGAAGGGCCTTGCATGTCTGAGTAAAGCGGCATTTGGGGAACTGACCAGTGCCACTTCTGTGAAGCTTAAGGTTCTCAGTAAAAACACCACTTGACTCGTACCTATAAGTTGACTCTAAAACCATGGTTTCCATTATTGTGCATAAGGTGACATATCTAAGTGTCTGTAACTCTGTAGTCAATTAAACGTGATGATTATAATGCAGAATGAAGTATGAAAGTCTTTGTTGAAAAACGTTTTTATGATTTGTTTAATGTGGGCCTTCTATGTTGAAGATACATTGTCTTATTTGCGCAAAGGAGTGAAAACTGCAGGCTACAACAGTGACCTTGACTCAGAAAAAGTCCCCCTAAGGGTGACAGGTGATTGAGTGAGAGAACAGTCCACTCTCCAAAGCCACTTGCTTTAAACTGTGGACTCCCTCTAAAAGTTGCACAAAAAATGCTAGTGAACTGTAATTCCAATTACAATTGTGTTGAATTCTGCGCTGTGTTCACAAAACCTGGACTGAAATCATCAACCTACTGTCACCAGAAGAACCAAAAATCTCAAAGTGCCGCTGTAGACTGGAAGGGGGAATTGGGAGAAGGCAACTAAACAAACCCTTTAATTTATTCCATCTAACATATTAAATCGGGTAAGCCTCATTTTTCTCACTGATACAGAAATTACTTAAAAATATTACTCTCCTTCATCTTTCCTAGTTTGGATAAAGCCCAACCTTGACTAAACAATCACATCAAGTCTAGAAAGCAGCACTATAAATTTAGCATTCGCTATGTTGTGCCTATCCCTACCACACTACTACTAAGCGACATAACGCTTCTTTCAGTGCCTTGATACTTTCTTTGTAGTACAGATGGCACCACATGTGCCATGCAGTTCTAAGAACCCTCCCATGAAACAGTGTGAAATTATATTAATACCTTATTCCTACGTTTTAACAGAGGTACTTAAACAATTTGGATCTACTCAGTATTTCTGAATGATGTGTATAGATTGACTTTACATCTGCCCTTCAGACCGCAGTTTAGCACTAAATTTACACACAAAATAGCACCATCCCAAACACAAATTATCTGTATGACCAATTTAAACAAATGTATTGTTACATTTCTATTTATTTGTATTTTGCAGACTTAAACATATCCTCTCACTCCTAGACTACCAAAATTACAGGGTTTTGTTATCTCAAATGCAGCTGCATGACACGTAGCAAACAATTTCTGAAGTTGGCCTCAGTTCAAGTAGAAAGGGACCTAGAAGTGGATCATGGGTATTTGTGTGCTTAAAAATGGTATAGTTTTAAAGTTAGTTCCAGTGATTAAACCTCATATTATTCAAGTCTAACTCTAAGAAATCTTGACCAGAAATCTGCAGAGCGCTTTCTGCTGACATCCCATCCGTGGTTCTCAGCTCCCCTAGTTAACCTAAGTATGAATTGTGCAACTTGCATCATTTCCTAAGGTTTGTAGACAAGGTGCCAAGGAGTCTCCCCTCACGCATTCCCTCCAGGATTGCCATGTCTTCAGAAATTTGAAAAGTGGAAGTTAATCACTGGCTTGGGATAATTAGGAGATTGCTAAAGACAATGGTTTACCATACATTGTATATTGATTAATTTTTATTTCCACTCACAATTAAAGGAGCTAGAACTCGTCAAAGCTGTTAGCTTTGTTTCCCAAAAGGGAAACAGGCAAATCTGTTAATTCAGGAAGGTTTTTTTTTTCTGTGACTTACCCTCAAGTTCTTCGCGTAATATAAAGGGGGTGAAAAAGATAAACTCTGCATTGCATGTACAACTTCCCTTGAAGTATTTCAGGCAACATGATGATCACCCACAGATAACATCAAGTATCACCGAATGTGAGAGAATATGGTTATCTCTAAGCCAGTAACTGTTCAGTGCTCATTGCATTGTATTTGCTGGGTGTAGATCATCCACATCTCTCACATTTTCCTTGGTTTGGATAGGTATTTTTGTTTTATTTTGACAACAGGGACATAAAGTATTTATGTTTGTAAAAGCTAGCAGGGATGTGGTTTACAGCTCATACCTATGGAAAACACAGTAAAAAGCTTACAACCGTGCTTTCCTTTACTTTTGTCACAAGTGGTTTGTGACCAGTAATACCTCTGATCAGAATTTGTGCAGCATGTAATTGTTACCATAAAAGCTTTGTACTACTGGAATCCAAAGGAATCCAAACCTTGCAGGGGCTCGGGTGGAGGTGTGAGGGAGAAAACTGCCTGTTTCAAGGACGGGTTGGTTTGGACCTTGTCCAGAAGTTTAAACTTTGGTCTCATCAGCGTGGGTGGGAGGGCGCATTCAAAGCCACGCAAATGTGTTTCACGTGGACTTTGAAAGCGCAGAGGGGCCGTAGCAGGGAGCCAGACCACACAGGCTCGGCAAGGCTTTGTTCTCCTGGCTGAATGGCACTGGTGGGAGTGCACAGCTGCCAGGCTGCAAGCCGGTGACTGACAGCAGCATTTATTAAAATGTCATCTCCTAATTTTCACGCCAGATATCTGCTGTAGCGTAGACTGACCCCATCTCTCAGGCCAGCAGGAAGGGCCAGAGTACAACACAACCTGCCATGGGGAGCAGGAGAGGTGCAGCCAGAGGGGAGAGAGAAAACGCATATCCAGCCCTACCTAGCTGTAACATAAAGTAAAAAAGGAAAAGGGGGGAGGGGGGCGACACCGGGAAGGGGAGTCAGCCTTCTCAGCCTTCTTTGTGGCAAGGCTCTTTCCGCCAATCCCCCCAGTCTTTAGGGCCTCACCCACCGCTAGCCGTGCTACCCCAGCCGCTGTCGCCTCGCTAACTCCGCTTGCAGCCGGGCAGCGAGAGCGGCCAGCTGGAGCCCTCCCGGGCCGGACAGAGAGCTTCCCGTTCCAGACACACAGCTCCAGACACCCAGCTCCGGGCACGCCGCCGCAGTCACCGGGTCCCCATCCCTCCCCGTGGTGGGCCCGGTGGCACTTGCCGTGCAGAGCGGCTGGAATGAATGCAGCCGCGATCTGGGCACAGCCTTATCTCTAGCAGAGAACAAATACGGCGTTAACTGCAGCCTCGCGAAGAAAATTGCTATTGTTTCCAGTCAAAGGCAGGCGACGGTTTGAAAGCGTTTATTCTCGGAGCCCTGTATCAGTTAATCTGCACCGACCGCGGTGCTGAACTGACAGCTCTTAGGGCTGCGACAGCGGGGCGTTATGCTTTAGGAGAACGAACAAGAGGAAGCAGATCAAGCGCGGGCTTCCCCCACCGCTCCCCTCCGCCCCGCCGTCCCCGTTTCCCTGTCTCCCCGCCCTGCGAGGGGGCGCAGCCGACCCCAGAGCTGGGAACGGCGGCAGGACACCCCCCCCCCCCCCCCCCCCCGCCGAAAACAACGTTTGTGGGACGTGCTGGGCGCCGCGCGAGCAGCCGTGACGCGGGAAACGCGCGGCGGGCGCTAACGCCGGAGCCGGGAGGGAAGCGCCCCGGGCACACGCACACGCCCACTAGCGCGCGCGCGCGCGCACACCCGCGGAGGGGGGCGCAGGGGCGCGCAAGCCGCCACCCTCTCTTCCTCCCTCCCCCCCTTCACCCCAGGAGAGCGGGGCGCGCAGCCATCCCCCGAGTCCGGCGGAGGGGGAGACGCGCAGGGGGAGCGCAGAGGCGCGCACTCACGCAGCGGCACCCGCGGAGGCTCGGCGCGGCCGGCCGGAGGGCGGGCTGACTGGCTCGCGCACACACACACACACACACAGAGACACAGAGACACACAGACACACACACACACATACACACACACACACACAGACACACACATACATATACAGAAGCAGTGGCAGAGCCGCGCTCCCGCTCCCCTCGTACTCCCTGCGCGCCCGGCGCTCACACCGCTCCCAGGGATCGGCAGCCGAGGACCCCCCACGCAGCTGTCCTGCCACCGGTGTCTGAGGGGGGAGGAGGAGTGAGGAAAGAAGAATAACTATTAGTAACAACAACAACAAAACCCACCAACAAATCTGCACTAGCGCCTTAATCCTCCTCTCAGACCGTCGCCTCGTTGGCATCGCCGCTCATCGCGCTGCTGTGCGGAGACTTTGTTTCAAGTAAAAAAAAAGCAAAAACAAAAAACCCCTTCGCTTCCTCAGCCACTTGCATTTTTTTCCCCGCAATCTCGCCGGTTTGAGGTGGTTTTTCTTCTTTTCTTTCCCTTCATGTGGTTGGATTTGGTGGATCCGGCGCCAAAGCTGCTTTTCTTTCCTCGGTGGAGTGTGTGTGTGGCGTGCGGGGATTTTCTCTCCGCGTTTTTTATCTTCTGCTGCTTTTTTTTCATCTTGGTTTTGCACCTGAGCCGGGGAAAATGGGAAACGGTGCTTCCGACAGAAGGGGAGTCTCTCCATCACTGTTGTTGGGACGTGTGCCTATGGTGCTAGTGTTTTAGAGAAATAGCCTGACAGCTTTCGGAGTGGAAGGTAAGGGTGCCCGGGGCATTTCCATTTCCAGGGATTACTAGTGGACAGCTTTTAGTTTGGGATTCTGGGGAGGAGGTGGCGGAGGAGGGGGACAGGCTGTTGCTGAAGGATAGAGACGGCACATACAAAATGATCTCCGCATTTACTTCAGCGCTGCAGTTTAAAAGTTAAGAGAAGTGCGTTTCGCGACAGGTCTGCTTCCCTGAGAGTAATTTCGAGCGAGACCGAGAAAACCTGAGGTTTGTGCAGGATTGGGGTAATTTTGGAGGGGGGAGTGTGATGATGTTAGGTTAATAGGAAGTTAAAATAAGAGAAGTCAGCGGGTCTTCTGTTGGGGGAAAAAAAATAAGTGGAGTGATGGCGCCGTCTATGTTCGGCTAAAATACAGTGTCGCCTAGAAAATCAGTTTGGGGGATATCCAAACTAAACGCCCGTTTGCTTTTCTGCAGAAGAGGATTCTCCCCCTTCCCAAATGGTCAACCTTAAGCCTCTTTGGCCGTTTTTTAACTCTTTCCTCTATGGAAATGAAAAAAAATCTTTAAGTGCCTAATCCTTTCAGTGAGCAGACTGCTCTAGTATCTAGCGATATGCAAACTAACCGAAATGCTGCCGGCATGCTCAATTGGAGTGTGTGTGTGCATCTGTGTGATGCACATGGGAAGAGAGATTAAGACAATGCTGTGTTTCAGTAGCCTTGCTTGAACAAATGAATAACTGAAAGCATTAACTGAAATGTGGGCTATTTGATTACGTTTCTTCATAGAAAAGAGCCTAGCACTGCAGACGTCTTTATTTTTCTACTGCAAATATTACACAGGATGGGAAAAAGTCAGAGGCTTTTTTCCTTTTCGAACAGAACAGCAAATAAGCTCCCTTTTTGCTTTCCAGATTGTAAAATTAATCCTTTTTTATGGGAGGAATTCCTAATTTAGACACTTATTGTCACATTGGCTTTCAACGCCTACACCATCCTGAATAACACTGCGCAGAACTGCATTGCCTGCAAAGTGCTCCGGCAAAGGGGAAATTGTTTTCAGAATTCCCAATAAGTTTCTCTTTTTTAAAACCTTAAATGCTGTACCGAGCCTATTTGGAGACGGAGGACAGTGTTGTTCATTGAGACAGATGCTCAGAAAGGAGGAAATCCGACTGTGTGGATAGACCCAGGAGCAGCTCTGCTTTTTTTTTTTTTTTTTTCCTCCCCTTCGCCCCCCCCCCCCTTTTTTTTTCTTTTTTTTTTTTTTTTTAATCTCCACTATAAAGAGGGTTAGAGCTGGTGATGCTTTGCCCTCTTCAAGATCCAGAATCTGAATTATAATCTAGGAGATACGGAAATCTCTTCAAGGGAGCTTAATCCAGTGATTTGCTGTGTGTTATGCAATGGGAGACAGAAGATGCCTTGCTGTTTGGTGAGGAGATGAAAAGCTAAGCAAAGACACACATCAAAACTCAGTAACAGTGCCTCTGTGTGTGTGTCTGCCTCTGCTTACAGAGAGCAACAGTGGAAGAGACTGCAATCTAGAGAGTTTCGAAATTGGGTTGGCATCACTTCTGTCTGCTTGCTTTTAGGAGGAGAAGGCGAAAAGCTTCTCATTTGTAAGAGATAAGCAACTTCTTAAAGGTTAATGCTGAAAACATTCAATTTGATTTTTTTTAATAACGTTACAGAGGTAAATATAACTAAGATTCACTTTATTAACCTGGGCCACTATTAAGAGAATAGAGCATGTGGAGGCTGTGATAGTTGACAGGTGCAGTAAAACAGCTTTATTTGGAGATAGTAGCAGAGAAAATGTAATATGTCTTTCATCATTCAGATGCATGTCTGCAAAATGCAGGAGCTAATCAGTCAGTACAAGATATTTGTAATAAGAGGGCAAGTGCAGTTCAATAGGTGCAGGATTCTACTGTAGCATTGACAGCTATATAGAGCTACTGCTTTTAGGTACTAATACAGTGATCCATTTTATACATCCTTATGGATTGAAGCACACTGAAATTAATATCCAAAAAAGCTGGCACTTACTGGTAGTTTCAGACCAGCACTAGTTTCATCAGTCTTTGTTTCTTTCTCCAGTAGCCTCAAAATTTTAGCCATACATTAATCTCAGCATTTCTTGCCTGGGTTTTCTTTTTACAGGGACCTCTGTATACCGGGTGGCGAGGGTGACGGCATGTAGGCATATTGGAGATACCCTCCCATCTGTAGCAAATAATAATTATTTGTGTGGTTTTAGTTATGGTTGTAATTCTTCACAGCTACTTCTCGGATTTAATAGAAAAATAACACATAACAAGAGATGCTAATGGCTTTCTTGTTCTGTGTTCTGTACCAGTGGAATTCTGCATGTGCGTATTGTATATGCAGATATATGACTGTAGCAGGCTACTTATTTACTTTTTGAAGAAATAAATAAATAAAAAGCCTTTTTATCAGTCTTCGGGGTGAGGCTCCTGGGCTTTTACCTAAGTTGAGCGCTTCTGGTCCTCGCCATGGTGACAACAGCCTAGACAGGAGAGGACATTCCTATTAATAATCTAATAGATGTTAGTTTTGTTCAATTTGACTGTAGAGGCCGTGGCTGTTGCGACGGCCACGTGATGGCGCTGTGTTCACGGCAGCGGTCCCGGCCCTGCCTCATAAAATACAAATTACCTGCCCTTCTTTCTGAAAGGGGCTCGAACTGCAAGCTTGAAAACAGCTGGCTCGAATATTGGAAGGAGTTTGGTTTTCTATGCGTGAAGAATTCTACTTGCATTTTTATTTCATTTCATCTCCTGCAGGCCAAATGACATAGGATGAAGGCTGTTCGTAATTTGCTGATTTATATATTTTCCACCTATCTACTGGTTATGTTTGGATTTAATGCTGCCCAAGACTTCTGGTGTTCCACGCTGGTGAAGGGGGTCATTTATGGATCGTATTCTGTAAGTGAAATGTTTCCTAAAAACTTCACAAACTGCACTTGGACGCTGGAAAATCCAGATCCGACCAAATATAGTATTTACCTGAAATTTTCCAAAAAGGACTTCAGCTGCTCCAACTTTTCCCTCTTGGCTTATCAGTTTGATCATTTTTCCCATGAAAAAATAAAGGATCTTTTAAAAAATAACCATTCCATAATGCAGCTCTGCAATTCCAAGAATGCTTTTGTATTTCTGCAGTATGATAAGAATTTTATTCAGATACGCCGTGTCTATCCTATCGATTTCCCAGGATTACACAAAAAAGAAGATGACCAAAAATCCTTCTTTGAGTTTTTGGTGTTGAACAAGGTGAGCCCAAGCCAGTTTGGGTGCCATGTGTTATGCACTTGGTTGGAGAGCTGCTTGAAATCTGAGAATGGGAGAACCGAGTCCTGTGGGATCATGTATACAAAATGCACCTGCCCTCAGCATTTGGGAGAATGGGGAATAGACGACCAGTCCCTGGTGTTGCTCAACAACGTTGTGCTGCCCCTCAACGAGCAGACAGAGGGTTGCCTGACCCAGGAGCTGCAAACCACCCAGGTCTGCAACCTCACCAGGGAAGCCAAACGGCCACCTAAAGAAGGTAGGTTCTTCTTGGGGGGGGTGGTGGCGGTGGTAGTGTGTGTGAGCTAAATCCCACACCAGTGTGTAGATCCAGATACCAGCTCTCCTCAATACTCCCATTCATTTGACCTGCTCTCCACTCCAGCTTGCCTATAGATGAGGCGAAAAGGCTGGAGAAGATGCACTCTCCCTCAGGCATGGAAGGCTGTATTCCCATTTCTAAACTGGCCTAACCTTCAGTACATAGTTCTGCTGAGCACTGTTGAGGCTCCTCGTAAGTAGATCCATCTGTTTTCAGCTCCCACTTACAGTAATGCCCACAGGTGGTGAGACAGGAATCTCTCTCCCCCTCACCACCTCTTTACTGCAACCACCCGACTACAAAATCTTGGCTCTCTTAATATGATCCTTTGACTTAGCAAGGAAAATGTTTCCACAGGCATGTGGGCAATCTGACTAAAAGACGAAGAGATTTACCATGGTGAGGACACCTGGTTCCAAGGGGGCCAAAGCTCAACAAATCTAAACCCCTCCCCCAAACAAGTGCAGTTCTTCAGGGTAAACCCTGTGCCTTAGATGCCTAGAGACGTGAAGTACTGCGCAGTCAGGACATGCTGGGAGCTCTGCAAAGGGGCTACAGGCTGCTGCTGCACCCCTTCTCCAGGCAGCCTTGGCTCCAGGAGACAAGGCTCGAAATCTCATGGCCAGTATTAGTGTGTGGGAGTTGATGTCTCCATCCCAGCAGCTGCTTCATGTCCCCACTGGCAACATGAGGGTTGTGGAAGGGTGGGAAGGCAAACGGTCCAGCAATTGGGATGGCAGCCGTCTGCCTAGCCCCTCTGCTTCATACCTCCTATTTTGGCCTGACATTTTGAGGAGGTCTGGGGGTGATTGTGGGAAGAATACTGGGGATGGGAGGCAGGGGAAAAATAGGCTGAACCTAGATGAGGGACTCTGGCTGCAACTTGTGGGTGATAGGGTCCTTCAGAGCAGCCATGTGGGAATGGGGGAAGGGGGGGGGGGAATGTACCCATGCAGCAAGGGATAAATCATCGAGCCCAGGGTATTGCATTTTAATGCAGGAAATGTTCTCTCTCTCCTTGTTTTCTGCATAGCCACAAAGCTCCTAGTCTGTAGCAAGGCAGTGCCAAGCTCCCAGCCCCCCTAATAGAAGTTGCTTTGTGGAGGAATGTAACATTGACACGTTGTTAGGAGAGGATTTTCTTTAAGGGCAGCCAAGCCTCAGTGCTGTGGGAGAAGAAAAGCTGGACTCGCTCCAGCTGCAGCGGTGCCAGCGGCCGCGGGCAGGCCCAGGAAGAGGGAGGGAGAGATGAGGGACCTTTTCGGTGTCTTGCGGGTCAGCGCCTCTCAGCACCCAACAGCTCGGAGCCCAGGAAGCAGGGGTCTGAACTGAGTGGTGCTCCCCCGCTGTTCCCCTCCCTGAGCGGCCCGTGCAGCGGCGGGAATGGTATTTAACACCGCTCAGAGATAACGAGCGCCCTTGGAGGGAGGAGGCAGCCGCAGCCGCTGAGCGCAAAGGCAGGGCCGGGGCTGTGCGGGAGACCCTAGCACTGCACGGGTGCGCGGCCCGGAAGTTAGGGGCCCCCCACCTGCGTCGTGTTTGTCATGGGGGGCACGGGGAAGCCGCTAAGCCCGTTATAAAACACAAACGCCGCAGCCCCAGAGGCACGGAGGAGGCGCAGCAGTGGTGCGCTGCTCACTCACTCCCATGGCGGGAGAGAGGTGCATCCTCCATTCTCTCTCTCCGGCCCTGATTTTCATCCTAAGGTGCCACCTTGTCGGTGGGGCTGGGCACGAGGCGTGCGAGCACAGAGGGTGCACCGTGCCGCTGACAAAAACAAGCTGAGTCCCAGGGGGATGCGTGTCTCCCAGTTAAAGCACCTATTTCTGGCATGTGCTTAGTGGAAAGGACAGAAGCAGCTTAGGGGCAGACACATCCCCCCCCCCCCCCCCCCCTTACATTTTGAAACACATTTCCAACATATCTGGGTTCCAATTCCAGACATATTTTAATTTTTGCACCTACTTGTGGGTTTTCCTGGATATGAGTTTGGGAAACGGCTTTGTTGGGGGGGGGGGGGGGAAATGTAGTTTGATAGCTGGAACTTGGTTTTCACTGTACTCAGTGTTTTTCTGGTGTTGCTGAGAATTTGGATAGTAATACAATTATTTTAATGTTTTATTTAATTACCTTAATGCACTTTGGAAATTGTTCATGAGATTGTTACAGAAAGTGATAATCAGTTAGCAAATTAAGCCTCATGGTACTTCTCAGTAGTAGTATGCTCTTCATCTTCCACTCACTATCTAAAGCATTTTCCCCCTTTCCTCAGAATGCTAAAAGTCTGCAGGAGAGGTATGTTGAGTCTTTGTTTTCTGTAGATATATGCAGCCACATTTATCAAGCACATGAGTCAGTGCATTGTATATATAAAGCTGATTTGTGGTTTGGTTGGAGGCTTGACTGAGGGGTCAAACTGTAGAATATTCCTGCCCCAAACATAATGCACTTCATCACTTGTGTCAGTAGATGTTTAGGCAAGACATGCAAATTTTGTTTTTACAGGCAGCCTGTTTCAAGTTAGATCAGAACAGGAAGCAAAAATAAGGTTGACCAATAACTAAGAGAATGCTTTTTTCTTGTCAGAGTTCATAGTAGCAGCTGAGAGTACAGTTTTGTTAGTGTAAGTTGAGTCTGAAGGGGAATGGAGATTGCCTAACACAGTGAGAGTGCTCCAGACTTGGTAAGATAGTGTTTTATGAATTCATGTATTACTGACATGGCCTAGCAATGACTTTCTGAAAGGAACTGCTAAGACCTGGTAGCTTTTTTCAGTATTATGCATACCCTCCTATCCTTCTGATTTGCTTTCATGAAGCTTGAGTGTATGAAATGCAAAATCTTTTCCTGAGAATATTTTCAGTCATATTTTTGAACCACAGTGTAAATAGAGAGCATTTAGATTAAAGCCTACTGTTTCTTTTTTGAATCTCTGAAGATTTTTACAGCTTTGAATATGGTAAATGGCTTAGGAAAATGGTTGAAAGTCAGTACTTTTCCTTTTTAAAGAAGTGTTGCATTTTACGAAAGATGTGACAAGTGTACAATGGATGATTGCGTTTCTAGCAATGCTGAAATGTTGAACAATAAAAGGAACTAGGTCAAGAAATGATGCCTTTTTTTTGTTTTTTTTTTTTAATAGAATGTCTTGGAAATACATGGTTTAGTCAGCATTTCTTCCATAGCCAGATCATCTGTGGTGTCACTGATTAAAGCAATATTGAAAATTGCCACATTTTCACTAAGACTCAATTTTATTGTATCTTGATACTTTTCCATAGCTTACATCTGAGATGCTTAGCCTGGATCAAAGCACTAGCAACTAGATCTCAGTGAACACTGGCAGGGTCCTGAATTTAAGGGCTTGGGGGAATTTGTCTACTTGATCAGTGCTGTGACTGAAGTATCTCATGAAGTTTCTATCAATAAGACAGGGCTCAGCTCCAGCCTTAATAGACCTGTAAAGCCTTTGCATGTAGTCAATCCATACAGTTTTCTGAATGATGACACTAAGAATGCAAAAATGTCTTTTCTTATTTTGACCGTTACAAAGCCATAATATTATTGTGGGGTTTTACAATAGTTACTTAGAAACTAAGACAGCTTCCCCCCATGTTTTACTGTCATATCTGAAAGGAGCTATCATAAAACAATGGAAACAGATTTTTTTGCATCTTACTCATCCAGCAGAAACCAAGAAGAGAGGGAGTATTCACATTAATTAAATCTTGGCATTTGGCATTCCAGCCTTAATCTTGCATATCTTAATCAGCCAGTCTAAAATAAATTTAGTAGGGATTTCTTAATATACTAGAAATGCAGCATTCGTCAACTTTGTCACAAATTCTAACAGCTCAATGTCGGCTAGCATCTCTGGATTCAGCAACTGATTTTTTTTTCCTGATTTCAGATCTGAAAACAACAGGGATGCCTTCACAGAGGATTTACTGTAATAGATGTCTCTTTAAAACAATTTATGATACATTGTATAATACCAGTGAAGTGCAGGATAAGTGTAGGAGTAAAGTGCAGGATAGTTTTTTTAAGCTTTCATGGCATGTGTGCATTTAATTGGATGTTATTCCATGAATGCCCACCTCCTGTTGCACACATTCAAGATGAACTTACAGTATTCATCACATACTCAGAGGTCGCTAGCTGGCTGAGTAGGCTGGACATCCCTAGTCAGAAAGTCGTAGGCAGTAATAATATGTCATAGCATGGCTCCATCATAGGATTTAAATTATTAAATGAGTGCAGGATTTGTCTGAGAAGGTAAAAAATTACAAAATAACATCTAACAACCATGCACTTCTACGGGGATATTTCATGTTTAGTGTACAGCAACTATTTGAGACTAAAGAAAAATTTAGAAGATCCAAAATAAATAAAACTGTTGTTCAGAATATTGAATGAGTATGGTAACATACTTGGAAGACTCTTAATAGTATTTATATCCTGCTGCTTGCAATGGTTCTTTTATCCGTGAGTTCAAAGGAACAAAGGAAAATGAGCACTAATAGGACAGGCTTTTTTGATTTTGTATGAAAACTATTTTCCATTATGAGTTACAGAATATTGCTTTAAAACTTAAAACTGGTATACTAAAATAGCCTGTTACCATGCAGGTTATGAGCAGTTTGACCTCAGTGAAAATCTAGCATGTAAAGAAAGATATTTTCACTTTAAATATTTTTTCACGTGGATATTGTTCTTCCTAAAGTATTTATGGCCAAAACCATAATGGAAACTTACATAAAATCAGTTAGAGACATAGTGTTTCTTCTTTATGGGTCTGGTTCCCAGGTTAAGGAAGTTGCTTCAAAATCTCCTATGGACTCCACTGTGCTTCATATAATTCCCCTTTTGACTTGCTTTGCCAAAAGAAAGCAATCACCCAAAACATTTAGGTTCTTAGTACATATTTGGGTCACTCTGGACCACTCACAATAGGATGCTATATCAGAGCCATGCAAGTTTGAGTTCAGATTCTCTTTTTTTTTTGTTTTGAAGTGATGCACTATAGAAAAAGCATTAATTATCACACTATCTTTTAATCAATAAGCCCTATCTTTGTTTTCAGGGATTATATGATATTACCACTAATGATTGTACTTCAGTTTGTGCTGTATTGATTATTTCCACCTGATTTCCTTCAGTAAACTATGAAACTTCTGTTTTAATGCAAAATTCAGAAGTTTGTGTGCAAGCGTAATCAGCACTTCATGTATGTGTATTGAGTTTGGTGGGATTTGGATCAATCCATCAGTGAATTTTCTGATACTTTCAAATACTTTCTTTGATACCCAGAGAATTTCCTTTATGCTAGGAAAAGCCTGTATACGTGGCCTTGCTCCTAGTAAATATACTTGGTTATATATATTACGTATGTCTGAGTTGTTAACTTCTTGGTATCACAGATTCCATCAGTATTTTGGTTAACACCTCTCACACTAGCAAGATGGCGTATTACTTACTTTGTGGGAAAGATCCACCTACTGCAGTCAAGTGTTTGCCTTCTGAGACATCACAAATGTACTGTATAGGATCTGAATACAAGTTTTTCATAAGCTCATTGCTTGCTTAAAACATGCATGGCTTCAATGAAATATGATGTTGGAAGCTCTGTTTTAACAAAAACCATGATTTTGATTCCCCAATCTGCCATTTCTGGTTAAGACCTTCATTTATGTGCATTATTGTCCATCAGACACTGGGGAGACTTGCTCTTAGCTGGGGACAAATACTTCTAGAGGTGTTCACTCTAAAGAGCACAGAACATAAATAAGAAGGTATATAAAGAAATTAAGTGTTCACACTTGTCATGGGTTCAGCAGCAGCAGTTATTTTTCTCCTTCTTGGTAGCTGGTGCAGTGCTGTGGTTTTGGCTTTCGGCCTGGGAACAGCGCTGATAACACCAGTGTTTTCAGTTACTGCTTGGTAATGTTTTGGTCTGACCAAGGACTTTCTGAGTCTCATGCTCTGCCAGGGAGGAGGGGAAGATGGGAGGAAGCAGAAACAGGATACCTGACCCAAACTGACCGAGGAGGTATTCCATACCACAGCACGTCATGCCCAGGATGTAATAACTGGGGGCAGGAACCCGGAAGAGTTTAGTTCACGGCTCAGTTGTCGGGTGGTGAGCAGTTGTATCCTCTTCCCTTGTTTTTCCCTTGTCATTATTACTATTGGTGGCAGCAGCAGTGGTTTGTGTTATACCTTAGTTACTGGACTGTTGTTATCTCAACCCGTGGGAGTTACATTATTTCAATTCTTCTCCTCATTCCCCCTCCCCCCTTCAGAGTGAGGGGAAGAAAGGAGAGTGAGTGAATGGGCTGCGTGATTTACAGCTTAAACCATGACAAAACTTTGACTTCAAAAGCACATCCAAATTAGGAACAGAATTCTGACTGTCTTGCTGTTGCCTCCAGTGAATAAGGACTCGATAGTGAGTCCTGTACTATCAAATATTTCAATTTCCATCATGCCTTCTTTATTTGCCTTTCTCATACCAGTAAACTGTGCCTTTTTTCTTCAAATACTACTACGTTTTGTCTGGGTGGGCAGAGTATACTCTATGCAATATGTTCATTGTATTTTAGACCTCATTGTCTGATTTGGTTGTACTTTTGAGAAATGTGGAAGCATTCATGGGTAGAACAGCCATTAACAGAAGTTAATGGTGATTCTGTTTACATAGTGGGATTTCAGTTGCTGGGTCTTAGGTGACATTACATGTAATTACATTATGACATAATGGAATTACTGCATTTCTTATTATTATGCGGTGTTTTATACCTATGTATTTCTGTTTTCTACATTTATATAATACAACGATTATATGGTCTGTAACATTCAATATGTTCTCATGCTCTTTTAAAAGCAATTTATCCTCTTCTGTTCAGATCTATCCGTATTGCTATTTTGTTTAGTTTTCTATTTGCAAAAGCATGGAAAAATCTGCTTTGAGACTTTCTTTTTCTCTTCTTAGGGAATTACATTTACGAAGTTTATTCAGTTGTGTTTTATCAAAGGATTCCAACTCAAAGTTGTAGTTCTCAAATTGAAGTGTAATTGTTCATTTATAAATATGCAGTAATTGTAATAAAACAAAGGTCACTGCAGAATTCCACTGAGCATTATTTGCATTCACTGTTAACAAGAAATATAAAATGCTCTTTAGGATAGAGAAAGTTGTACATGATATAAATTATATGTTACCATTGCCTGCTTTTTTGCATATGTTAGGAGCCAGTTACATCATATTGTATTTCTAGGCAGATAAACCAGGTTTTGTTACAGTATTACTGGTGGATCCTTCTAATTAGGGACATGTTTATCCAGGGCTTCCTGCTGACCATTTAAAGAGTGGTGCAGATTGCTGTGAAAGTGTACACAGAGTGCTTAGGGATGAGTCTGTGATGCCCTTGGTGCTCATCCCAGTAGGGTAGTTAGAAAGGGCTTAAATTACAGTTTGGAAAATCAGGGAATTGAATTAATGCTATTTATTGATTATGAGGAATAATATTGTACATGCTTCATACAAGAACACTTTCATGAAAGGGTTTTGTAAAATCTGAAGTCTGTAGATATCATGTGCAATATTTCTTTGAATCCTATGATTCACTTTTTCTTTTACTTTTCTGTCTTATGAATATATATCTTGCGGTCTCCTCTGTACTCTCCGTGCTGTGTATGTAGATTTTAATTGTTTACAAAGCTGGGCACTTCAGCTTGAACTATAACAAGTTATATTTTTATCCTTGGAAGTGTTTCATTTGTTCTGTGGTATTTGCTCATATCTGCAGTGATTGGCACACATACAGATGCTACATACTGGTAGATTTGAAGGTTGATAGATGTGCTTCATACTGACAATAGACAGCAGGAAAAATGTTCAGCACTGCAGGTATAATACGAGGACAGAGCCTAGTCCAGCTGGTCCCATCTGCACCCAGTGTCTAGGAAGTCACTGATAATACAGAGAGTATCGTTACAGCTTCACTCTCCTTGGAAGAGAAGAGGGTGCCAAGGCTGGAATATTGGCCAATCCCAACACCTGATAGAGTATGTATAGGGTCATAGGGCTTCAGCTGATGATGCTATTATTTGGGTTCATAAATGCAATAGATAGAGATTTCACCTCTTGAAGCAGGATTATGATCAGAAGAAAAGTTTGATAGTGTTGTCTTGGGAGAGTGTAATATGCCTAAAAATAATTGAAGCTGGGCCTGGAACCAGTGTTTTCCTGTCTTGTAAATGAATGTTCAAATTATTACGCATCTATTCTCTTTAGTCCACTGAATTTTTAATTTATCCACAAAAATTGGGTCAGCTTCAGATTTGGGAAATATCAAGAATATTCCCATTCCTTGACCAGACAGAACATTCTGAGAAGCAGAGCCACTGAGTCCACGTTGCTTCAGGGGCTTTTGTTGTTTACAGGGCATCCACATCTGGCTTGACAGTATATACATGGAAGATTTTAAAAGGAGGATGCCATTACAAGAGGAGGAAGCCATCTCTGGCTGTGGTTTATGCAAATCTTGGTCGAGGAGTTGCAATCCAAAAACTCCTTGGCCCTACTAGCACACAGGCACAAGTGATTCTCAGGAGTTTGCTAATCACAGCTAAGGCAATGCCCATATCTCTGCATGCACCTTGTGTATGTTACTTATGACTCTTAAGACACCAGCAGGTGTGGGATGCCCAGGGATGTACATTTTGGAGCTCTCCATTTTGAGAGTAGGTCTTGGAAGTGATGATGAGGCATGTAAATTTATTTGATTTCTTTTGTAAATACAGCTTCTGTGCATCACGTCTTTTCCCTGTGGTATTGTTATCATAGTACTGCCCTAGCTTCTGGTGCTATTATGAGGATAAATACATCAAATTTTGTAGTTTGCTCACTAATCAGCGTCATACAGTACTTAAAACATATACATTATGCTATCGCTGCTAAGCCTCAAAGATTTTTTTTTTCCTGTAGTTCTGATGAAAATAAAATCCGTGTTGTCTTCATATATTTTCTGGTGCTTGAAGTGAAAGTGGGATGTTATTGGCTGTTTTGCAGATGAAATATATGAAGGGAATAAAGGACCCTTACATTTATTTCCTACCCCATGCTATTTAAGGTTTTGGATAATGGTTTTTTGTCCATGTGAAATCTGAAGTGCTATAAAAAAAAAAAAAAAAGATTTCAGTCTGACAACCTAAGATGTACAGTAACTTTGCAATAAAGTAATTTTTATCATGAATATAAGACATGAAGGGGAAACCATGTATGCCAGGATGTAGCATCTAAATATTTTTTAGATGTGACTAAATTTCTTCTTTTGTGTTCACTTGAACATAATTAATTTCATTGAATCAAAAGGATTATTCATGTAAGTGGGATTTAATTAAAAGCAGGTTTGTCAGTAAATATCCTCAGTTAAAAATGTGGGCACCTTAAGTAATCAATATTAGAACAGGAAACCATCATTCTGTTATTAACAATATTTCTCTAAATATTATTAAACAAATTAATTATAATAATAGTATTTACCATCAAATAAACCAATATTAAAAATATTATAATAAATTAATAAAATTACTATATATGTACATTCTTGCATATGTTGGATAAATGGAATCATAGAATGATAAGATGGTTTCTATGTTGGAAGAGACTTTAAAGATCACCTAGTTCCACCCCTCCCTGCCACAGACAGGGACACCTTCTATTAGAGCAGGTTGCTCAACGCCCCATCCAGCCTGGCCTTTAACACTACCAAGGATGGGGCAGCCACAGCTTCTCTGGGCAACCTGTGCCAGTGTCTCTCCACTCTCATAGTAAAGAACTTCTTCCTAATATCTTATCTAAATCTTCTCTCTGATAGCTTAAAGCCATTCCTGCTTGTTCTGTCATTACGTGCCCTTATCCTAGAACATAGTTTTGTCCAGTTCCCAGATCTGCGCTGCTTAACTGAACATCAGTGTATTCTTCGATTGCTCTGGGATCCCCAGTGCTATCCTCTGCTCTTCACTAATCCTGGCTGACCTGTGCTCCTGTGCGCTGTGTCCAGTGTATACTTCTTGGACACCTCTGCTCTCAAACCATTCTGTCCTTACCATGACTGTGCTCTTCTGGTTTGCATCGTTGTGCTGTGGATAACAAGTACATAATTCCATACAGAATAATTGCTTGTTGCTACCATCTATAAAAAGAATATTGTTCTGAAAAGATAAGCAGAAGTTAAAGAAATCAGGCAATAGCTGACATGTCATTAAATAAGCTAAACAAAGCTCCAGGAAGAACAAGATAAGTTCAGACAATACTTGACATGTCCCCAGGCTTTTTAATGGCAATGATAGTGCTGTATTTCTTGGGATATAGGGCTACATTAAAGAACATTTAGAATTAGTCAGCAAGAATGGCACTGGTCATCATCACTGTATTTTTTTTTATTTTTTCCTTTCTTCTGAATGTGGCCAAGAGGATCCATGGAATTTGTTTTAAACTTTCATCATTCTATAAGCCTGTCTTCTTTTTTAGTAGATGAAAGAATAAGTAGTTAATTGCCCTGTTGATTTGACAAATGGTATCACACTAGACTTCTATCCAGAAAATGCTTTAGGAGAAGCCGGCTGATGTTTGGCTATGACTGACACAACTACTATAGGAAAAGGTGCTTCTTAGTTCTTGTTTTTGGTATTTATCTCTATTATTTTCTTTCACCAAACATTTTAACTCCCATGAGAGTTACATTCTTTCGATTCTTCTCCCCATTTCCCCCCCCACCCTCAGAGTGAGAGGTGAAAGAAAGAGGGGGGAGTGAGTGAACGGGCTGCATGATTTACAGCTTAAACCACAACAGTGTTTGAACACAAAGTTGATAGTTATTTGAGATGACAGCCACTGTCAGGCAGTTTCTTCCTTAAGAAGGAGATGGCATTAAATTACGAAGCATTGGAAGACAATATTCATTGTATCATTGAGCTGTGGAAGAACATGTAACCCTTAAGGATGTGAGTACAGATAATAAAGGTTATCAAAAAAACATGACAAGAAGATAACCTTATGAACAGAATTTACAATTTAGTTGGATAGAATGAGGTGAAAACTACAAAAGCAAGCATGTAGGATGTTTTGGTGATTTACTGAAACACTGTCCAGCAATTATTAGATTTCAAAGGTTGTTAATTGCCATTTTTTAAAATCCCAACTCAATATCTTACAATAATGCTGTGGCATAGTGTTGAAGGATTTTTTTGTATGTCTGAGGTCTGTCTTCTATCAGGCATATACTTCAACCGTAGCATTTCAGTTCAAATAGTTGGGTATGGAAGATCATAGGGAATCCTTTTGCATTAAAATGAATTGTGGATATTTTCAGTGACCTGGTTGCTATTTTTCTGACAGAAAGAGATCAGTTAAAAAATACAGGTTATTTTGCTAGCAGCAGCGAATGTTGTGAATTGAGTAGCCCTATTAATATGGATCTTTGTTACATGTCTAATACCAACCAAGGATTTACAGGTTTTGCCGTTCAGTCTTTCCTCACAGCTCAGTTATCATTACACATTTTGAGCTTGTGTATTGAGACTGCTTACAGTCTCCATACATTATCAGGGTGAATGCTGTTAATTAAATGTGATCTTGACGAATTAAAAAGAATCAAATCTATGCGAACCTTAGAGAAAATTAGATTACAAATCAGCTGAAAATATGAAAAATTGTAAAGTATTTCTGTCTGTTGCATAGATTAATTCAAAATGCATAAATAAACAATGGAGACTAGGCATAATATACTGGAGATTTCTTGAGGGAAAAAAAATGCTGGAGATGTATGTCTATGGAAAGACACTATTGTGATACTGCATCAGGATGGTTTCTGGTACTATGATATAGTCCAGAACCCTACCATTTCAGGACAGGGATCTTTTTGGCATACAGGCAAAAAGAGCCCTGGTATTCTCCTTTGTTCATTTGGCAGACGCACATTGCTCATCGTAGTAGTGATGTGCTGGCAAAGACACAGAGTGCTGTGTTGATCAGAGAATACGTTATGTGCATGCTAACTTGAAGGATGATCACACACTGTTCCTCTCATAAGACAGACCCTCAGGCCACAAAGTCCATTTCGGCATATTTGGTATTTGTAATTTGTAGCTCTCTGTTAGAAATTGTCATGTTGCCCTGATGGAGCTTACAGCTAAATACTGAGCAGGCTTCCTGGTTTGCAGCTCATAACACAAAGTTTATACATACTTAAGCTCCTCTTGAAGTTATACTGTCTCTAAGCATATTTTTTGCCCTCCCTTTTTTTTTTTTGCCTTGTCCCTGCACTTTTTCTTGTCTCTAGGTTGTTAGTTCTTTGCAATACTCTTTCAGCTCAGCCCTCAGATTTCCCAGAAGCTTGCACTTTCACAGAACTTCAGTTTTATTAGTACTCTAAGCTTATAGTTTATCCCTTCTGGGACATAAAATAGGTGAAGTAAACAAACACAGAAGCTTTGTAGGGATTACAAATGAAAAAAAAAAAAACCAACCCAAACTCAACCAATTAAAATGAAACAAAAGAAAAAACTGTCTTTAATTCAGCTAGCCCAAGAAATGCACACGCTTGGGCAAAGAAGTAGAATCCCTGTATTTAATTTAACCATCCATAGAGTGGGGTTTCCTCTGAGTTGCTTCTGCTGACCGCATAAAACTTGCAGTGCTGTAGTTTCACAGGGATATGAGAAACATACCTTTGCCTACTAGTGAGGGCAGTATTCCAGGAAAGAGAAATAATGGCCTTAAGGTTCCGCAGGCTAAGGATGACCATGAGCTTGTATCTCTTCCTTCTTCAGAGATGCTTGCAGTAAGCAGCATATTTATATGTGAAAGGCATATTCCATCTTCTTCCATGTCTAGTATTTCTGAATAAAAGTAAGCAAAACAATCTTTGGGTTCAGCTCAGTGCTGTCTCAGATATATAGCATTGGCAAAGAGCATGTAGAGGTGTGGTCATCAGCAGGTTAGATGTGTTTTTCTGGCACACAGCAGACCTAGGTGGTCACTTATGTCCCTGACCAGGCTTGAAGAGAGAACAAAGTACACTCTGCAATCCTGGAAGCAGATTTGGAACAGGGATGTCCCCACATAGGCTCTTCAGGAGCTAATTCCACGCCATCTGCACCACTTGCTTGAAATGAAGCTTCCACTTCTGCTTAGTCCACTTTTAGACACCAAAGCAGGTATCTAGACCATGTACAAATATTGTGAGTTAATCCATTTGCAGTAACCTTGAAGATTTTCTTGATGTTGTTTGCCAAGCTTTGCTTACATTAGTATTTAATTTCCACTGATGTCAGTAGGATTGAAGGGGAGAAGGTGAACCAGAGAGTCTTTCTATGTTTTCTGGTTTTGGGTCTTGTCAGTTTAAACACAAAAAAAAGTACTACAAAGAACCACACGCACTCTTCAGTTCTCAGTGAAATTTCTAGATTTATTTATAACAAACGTTCTTTCTCTGTTTATATAAAAGCACAGTTACAAGTTAGTTGCTAGTGTAAGAAAGACAAAGGGACAGGTTTTATTTAATCAAGATTTTATTTTTCTTATTGCAGTGGTTTCACTGTCACAAATGATTACTAAACTTTTAATAGATCTGCTGTGTGTAAATGCCCTGAAGTCTACTCAAATGTGACTATACCTTAATCTCAATGATACAAAAGTCTTTGAAATCACATGATTTATAAACAACATTGAAATACTTTCATTTGTGGATATGAATGTGTAACAAATAAAATTATTAAAATAGATAGTTGAATGTATATTCTACATTTTCTTGTTTAAATTATTTATAATAAACCACACTATAAGCTTAGAGAAATGGAAATAATTGTCTACATAGAGACAATAGATTCTAATGATATCATAAATCATTTGCACTTTCATTTGGAAGTTCTAGCTTATCAGAAACTGTTGAAATCAATGCTTTTTACAGCATTAATTTTCAGAATAATCACTGTCTTCCTTCTAGCTCACTATGTCTGCAATAACATAGAAATGCTTTAGATTGTAACCTGGATTTTTATGGGATTGTCTCTGTTTGGTTTGAGGATTATGGAATGTTAAATACTGTTAGGAGAGAGTAATCCGTGTAGGCTGGTTGTCACCTCTGCCAGAGAAACAGATGGACTGATGACCTTTTCTGGGCAATGTTAGATCCATGTGCTTTTGAGTGGCAATGGTGCTGAGAGCACTCTTGGTCTCTGAGCTGTCTTTATTCAGTTAATCTTAATTTGTATCACCAAATAGTTTTAACGACCAATCACAACATTATTTTCCTTTTTTATTTGTTTTATTTTGTATTCAAGAAAATGCTGATAATTAATCCCTCCCTTTTTTAGACACCCTGTCTCTGGCACATTTGCCAGACCTGAATTTGTCTGGTTCTCCCAGGTGAACATAGTAGCATGGATTTTGAACTCTGGCCAGATATCATGCATAAATATCTTTGTCCACACAGGTGTCCCTTACAGCCTTTGAGTGCACATTTCTATTTTCCAAGAAATTCCATTTTTGTGTACACTACTCACTAGTCACATGATAAGCATAACCACATGGAAGTCAGTCTTGTAGCTCTAATGGTTTTGTGTTCCGTTCATGTACATATCCATGGTAATCTGGAACAAATCGATGCCAACTCACTGAGGAATATGTAGTTATAATATTCAAACAATGTCCTAATGACATTAAACAATATCTTTTGAATTGTTTTTTTTTTTACTAAATTTGCGTAGATGGTGTATTTTTTATTCCCATTGGATTATTTCGCATTTTTTTGCAGAAAAGTTTATGAGAACAAAAAGAACCTGGTTTCTGAGGCTACCCTCAACCATTTCAGCACTACTAACATAAATTAACAAAGCGCTGGTGTTCTTTGTAGCAGCCCTTCTACATTTCTCCATTGAGAAAAAACTGTTTGTAAATATATGAGCGTTACTTTTTTTTTTTTTTTTTGATTCTGCTCTGTATTAATAGAAAACAGTTGTAAAGTTAGAACTGGGAAACCTCTAGAAAGCATTTGTAAGTGAGGTAGGAAGCTGGAATCATTTACAACATGAGCTGAGTGAGAACAGTTAGTTAGACAATTTTGTTGCAATTTAGCTTCTAGAGCTGACAGCGGTCCCTGGAAGATCACTTAAGTTAGGAGACCAAACTCATGGTTTAGTTATATTCTAGTGTTCCCTTGTTGTGATGAGGTGTGCAAGATTCAGATGTTGAGCAGTCCCAGAAGACTTGAGCTTTAACTTTCCAACTAAACATATGATTGAAATATTTTTTTTTTAATGTATGAAAGCATATTAAGATTTTAGTATTTCAGATTATTTCATTGTGTTCATGTAACTGGATGCAATAATAAATTCAAGAGATTTTAAGGGTGGTGCCTTCAGGCTAATGTTTTACTTTCAGACCAATTTTTGTGAATAGATTCCAGAATACTTTTGAAATTATATGAAATAGACTCTGAGATAGATTTAGGTTTGAAGGGACTTCTGAAGGTCATATAGTCCAATTCCTTGCTCAGGGTAAAACTAATTGTGTTGCATATTTCTTTTCAGTCTTTGGTTCATAGTTCGGGTTTCTTGATCCCTAATAGTTTGTACATGCGTCACTATTCAGCTGATAGCTAGACCCATAATCAGAGCTAGTGTGTAAGTCGTCAGTGAGTTCTGCTGTTCCTGTCAACCACTGTAATGATCCATGGTTTTATAGTTATTTTTTAACTTTAGGTAGTAGTATTCTAATTAAGAGTAAAATTATCTAAAGTGCAATGACAGTGTGCAGAATGGCCAAAATAGTTAATCTGAAGAATAGCTAGTTAATATTTCTGTTGAAAGTTTTCAAAAAATAATCACGTCTATGTCAGCCTTAATCTATAGATTTCTGAAACAGTTTGGTGTTTAGCAAGTCAGGTTTAGTGTTAATAAGAGATTGTATTAAAAAAAATAGCTTCTTAGAGCATTTTACTTCACTTACACGAAGTAAGAGCATGTTTGCATTCCTTCCCTTTTGCTTGTGATGTGTCACAGCTGTACCATGCTGTTGGTAGCTTCTGGCACTGAAAGACAAGATGAGGAATCACTATTGAATAGTGTTCTGGAAAGGGGAAAGAGAAGATTCAGCCAGACAAGAATATTCAAAGTTAAAGCTTGTAGAGGAAAGATAAGACAGTATAAAAAGAAATAGATTAATTCTAACCCGAGGGGTTAAGATAATAAGGATTTTCTTACAACATCATAGGGAAAAAACAAATACCGGAAAGGGGATGATATTAATCTTATTTAAAATAGCTGAGTTAAAAAGCTTCTTTTTAGGAAAAAGAAATTAAGGGTGATTCTAGAATGATTAAAAAGTAAGAAGAACTTCACAAACTAGAAATAAGGTCATCTGTAAGAAATCTGAATATGCAGGAATCCAGCTTTACAGGAAGTATGCATTTTAGACTATAAAAGTAAGTAAATAATGCAGGATTGACTTATCATTTCTTTAATGAGAAAATAGTTAACTTTCATGTGCTAAGAATCTAATTTCTAGACTAGTAAAGCTATTAAAATAAGCTGAAAGGATAATAACAAAGTGTTAATCATCATGATTTTCTGTATTATTTAATTTATGCTACTACTAAATTTTACCCATTTTATATATATATATTTAATTGTAAAATGGGTAAATGAAAGTATTAGATGAGAGTGTATGGATTTTATTCAGACTTTGGTTATGTCCATTCAGAACTTAATTCAGATTGGTTTAGTTTACCATACATTTTTTAAAAGTGGATTGTCAGCTATACAAAAGACTGTAAATTAATAGCAACAAGGTACTGACATTTGCGTAAACTCTTCACTAGTAATATAAGAAAGGAAATAATCTATTTGATGAAACTTACAGGTCAGCAAAAAATGAGGAAGAAATACAAATGCTAGTGGGTACTGGGAGAAAAATAGCAGAGCAAAAGATCCCTGTGTAAGCCAGCTGAAAAGGTGGCTTTCAACCAAAATTTGTTGTTAATGCCCAAGATATGTATAGTTACAAGTCTTTAATTTTTATACAAAAGCGATCATGGTACATCACAGAGTTAAGAAAAGAGTAGAATCATAGAATAGAATCATAGAATAGTTAGAGTTGGAAAGGACTTTCAGATCGTTTAGTTCCAACCCCCCTGGTTGGTTAGGGACACAAAGAAAGAAGAGTAGCCACAATAAAGACCAGGAAGTGAATTACTTAGGACAGAATACTAAAACCAATAACAGGTATATACTTAAATTAAAAATACCTAGGCAGATCTAGGAGTGTATCCCCAAATAATTGAACAGTATTAAAATATCCTTTCAAGTCAAGGAGAAGATTTATTTATGCAAACTCCAAGACACAGAATTAGAAGTAATTAATTGAATGAAGAAAGGATAAAATCTAGTCTGAGTACCAGAACTAACTGCAATATCTGTATAGATGTAGTATAATTTTCAAAACCACAAGCATGAGTATCATCACTAGATATAAATAATTATAAATAAAATGTATTATTCTGAGTATATTCAGGGAGCCTGAAGCACTTACAAGGGAGGGTTATAAGACAAAGACCACACTTTCTGAAATACATTGCCTGAATATACAAAACTAGTGCATGGTGGGCTGGCTCCTATGACTGGTGTGTTGGAATGGACGGTTACAGGCTCTGTAAGAAAGACAGGCCCGGCTGACAGGGAGGGAGAGTTGCTATTTATGTTAGGGATAGGCTGGAACTCTGTCTGGGGACAGGTGAGCAGTCAATAGGGAGTATGTGGGTCAGGGTTAAAGGGAGAACAGCAATGGGAGACATTATTGTGGGGATCTGCTACAGACCGCCTGGTCAAGAGGACTCGGTGGATGAAGCACTCTATAGACAGATAGGAACAGCCTCATGCTCGCAGGCCCTTGTTGTCATGGGGGACTTCAACCGCCCTGATATCTGTTGGAGGGATGGTACGGCCCGGCACAAGCAGTCCAGGAGGTTCCTCGATTGTGTGAAAGACAACTTCCTTCTGAAAGTAATAGAGGAGTGTCATGGGTTCAGCAACAGCAGTCATTTTTCTCCTTCTTGGTAGTGGGTGCAGTGCTGTGTTTTTGACTTTCGGCCTGGGAACAGCGCTGATAACACTGGTGTTTTCAGTTACTGCTTGGCAGTGTTTTGGTTTGACCAAGGACTTTCTGAGTCTCATGCTCTGCCAGGGAGGAGGGGAAGATGGGAGGAAGCAGAGACAGGACACCTGACCCAAACTGACCAAAGAGGTATTCCATGCCGCAGCATGTCATGCCCAGGATGAAAAACAGAGCAGAGACACGAAAGGGTGGGGGGTGCACTGCTTGGTTGGGCTGGGTATAGGTGGTGAGCAATTGTATTCTTTCCTTGTATTTCTCTTGTCTTTATTATTATTGGTGGTAGCCGTAGTAGTTTTGTGTTATACTTTAGTTACTAAACTGTTCTTATCTCAATCTGTGGGAGTTGCATTCTTTCGATTCTCCTCCCCATCCCCCAGGGACTGGGGGAAGAAAGAGGGGGGAGTGAGTGAGAGAGCACCTGCGTGAGTTATAGAGGCTTAAACCACGACAAGGAGCCAACAAGGAGAGGTGCCATGGTTGACCTCGTCCTCACAAACAGGGAAGGGCTGGCTGGAAATGTGATGCTCCAGGGCAGCCGTGGTTATAGCGATCATGAGATGGTCGAATTTGAGATCCTCAGGATAGTGAGAAGAGCATGCAGCAAGTTCACTGCCCTGGGCTTCAAGAGAGCAGACTTTGGCCTCTTCAGGAACCTGCTCAGTAAGGTTGCATGGGATATAGCCCTAGAGGGCAGGGGGGTCCAAGACTGTTGGTAGATATTCAAGGATCACCTGCTGCAAGCTCAGGAACGATACATCCCTACTAGAAGGAAGTGGAGCAGGAGGGCCAGGAGACCTCCTTGGATGGATAAGGAGCTGCTGAGGAAAATTTGAAGGAAAAAAGAGGCTTATAAAAGGTGGAAGCAAGAACAGGTGGCCTGGGAAGAATACAGGGATGTTTTCTGGGAAGCTAGGGACCAGGTTAGGACACCTAAGGCCCAGTTACAATTAAACTTGGCTAGGGATGTTAAAGGTAACAGGAAGGGATGCTATAGGTGCATTGCAAATCAAAGACAGACTAGGAACAATGTGGGCACTCTCCAGAAGCTATCAGGAGAGCTGGCTACCCTGGATTTGGAGAAGGCCGAGGTTCTTAATGACTTCTTTGCCTCAGCCTTCACCAGAAAATGCTCTGACCATACCACCCAAGTCTTGGAAGGCAGATGCAGGGACTGTGAGAATGACGACCTTGGGCCCACTGTAGGAGAGGATCTGGTTTGAGACCATCTTAGGAACCTGAACGTACACAACAAGTCCATGGGACCTGAGGAAATCCATCCGTGGGTCCTGAAGGAGCTGGCAAATGAAGTTGCTAAGCCACTGTCCATCATATCTGAAAAATCCTGGCAGTCAGGTGAAGTTCCCAGTGACTGGAAAAAGGGAAATATAACCCCCATTTTCAAGAAGGGGAAAATGGATGAGCCGGGGAATTACAGACCAGTCAGCCTCACCTCTGTGCCTGGCAAAATCTTGGAGCGGATTCTCCTGGAAGGCATGCTGAGGGACATGAAAAACAACAAGGTGGTTGGTGACAGCCAGCATGGCTTCACGAAGGGAAAATCCTGCCTGATCAATCTGGTGGCCTGCTGTGATGGGGCTACAGAACTGATGGATAGGGGTAGAGCAGTTGATGTCATCTACCGGGACTTCTGCAATGCGTTTGACACTGTCCTACACGACATCCTTGTCTCTAAGTTGGAGAGACATCAATTTGATAGGTGGACCACTTGGTGGATAAAGAACTGGCTGGATGGCCTCACGCAAAGAGTTGTGCTCAGTGGCTCAATGTCCAGCTGGAGACCAGTAACGAGTGGTGTCCCTCAGGGATCGGTGTTGGGACCGATCTTGTTCAGCATCTTTTGTTGGTGACATGGACTGTGGGATTGAGTGGGCCCTCAGCAAGTTTGCACATGACACCAAGCTGTGTGGTTTGGTTGATAGGTTGGAGGGAAGGAATGCCACCCAGAGAGACCTTGACATGCTTGTGATGTGAGCTGATGCCAACCTGATGAAGTTTAACCATACCAAGTGCAAGTTCGCACACCTGGGTTGGGGCAATCCCAGGCATAGCTACAGGTGGGGCAGAAGAAATTGAGAGCAGCCCTGTGGAGAAGGACTTGGGGGTGTTGGTCGATGAGAAAATGAACATGAGCTGGCAGTGTGCGCTTGCAGCCCAGAAAGCCAACCATATCCTGGGCTGCATCAAAAGGAGAGGGACCAGAGGGTTGAGTGAGGTGATCCTGTTCCTCTCCTCTGCTCTCGTGAGACCTCACTTGGAGTGCTGTTTGCAGTTCTGATGCTGTCAACATAAGAAGGACATGGAACTGTTGAAACAAGTGCAGAGGAGGGCCACGAAGATGATCAGGGGACTGGAGCACCTCCCGTATGAATACAGGCTGAGAAAGTTGGATTTGTTCAGCGTGGAGAAGAGAAGGCTGCATGGAGACCTCATAGCAACCTTCCAGTATCTGAAGAGGGCCTATGAGGGTGCTGGGGAGGGACTCTTCTTTAGGGACTGTAGTGAGAGGACTAGGGGTAATGGGTTCAAACTTACACAGGGGAGGTTTAGACTGGATATAAGGAAGAAGTTCTTTACTGTAAGGGTGGTGAGGCACTGGAATTGGTTGCCCGGGGAAGTTATGAATGCTTCATTGCTGGCAGTGTTCACGGCCAGGTTGGACAGAGCCTTGGGTGGCATGGTTTAGTGTGAGGTGTCCCTGCCCCTGGCAGGGGGGCTGGAGCTGGATGATCTTAAAGTCCTTTCCAACCCTAACTATTTTATGATTTTATGAATCTATGACTGAAGAGGCAGTGCTAAACGTGAACATAAAAGAAGGATATTAAATTAGAATCATGGAATCATAGAATTATAGAATTATGTAATATATGGTAAAGTTTTATGCAGACCTTTTTTTTTCCCCCAGTCTATTAGAGAGAGTCATTATTGTTGCACCTTATTACTCAGGAAATGTATTACGATGAATTGCATCATATACCTTAAAGACTATAATATACATTGTGTATATTAATATACACATATGTATATACTCGCTGTGCTTTTTCCAGTCAAAACACTATTATCTGATAGGAAGGGATTTGTATATTCTAATAAATAAATATGTTAATAAAAGAAGGAAATCTTTGTCCTCCTGAACATGAAATGATTAAGACGTGGTAGGCAAGCTAGGCTAATTTAGTGGTGTCCCTCATGAGTCAGCGCTATTTAGCATCTTTGTTGGCATATGGACAGTGAGATTGATTGTACCCTCAGTGAGTTTGCCAATGACACCAGCGTGTGTGGTGGATATGCTGGAGGGAAGAGATGCAGTCCGGAGTGACCTTGACAGGCTGGAGGGGTGGCCAGTGCAAACCTCATGAAGTTCAACAAGGCTAATGCAAGGTCCTGTACCTGGGTTAGGGCAATCCCAAAACCAAATACAGGCTGGGCAGAGGCTGGATTGAAAGCAGCCCTTAGGAGAAGGATTTGGCTGACATGTTGGCTGACAGGAAGCTTAACATGACCCAGCAATGTGCCTTGCAGCCCTGAAATCCTAAGATTCATCAAAAGAAGTGTGACCTGCAGGTCAAGGGACCTTTCTGCTTAGGTCTCGCTAGCATTGAGTGAGACCACTTCTCAAGTAGTGCATCCAGCTCTGGGGCCCCGCAGCACAAGAAGGGAGTGGACCTGCTCAAGTGAGTCCAAATGAGGGCCCCAAAGAGGTTCAGAGGATCAGAGGGCTGGAGTACATCAGGAGATGTATAAAGACAGGTTGAGAGAGTTGGGGTTGATCACCGTGAAGAGAAGGCTCTGGGGAGACTTGTAGCAGCCTTCCAGTACCTAAAGGGGCCTACAAAGAAGCTAGAGAGGGACAATTTACAACAGCATGGAGTGATAGGGCAAGAAGAAATGGCTTTAAACTGAAAAAAGGGAGATTTGTATCATACTTTGGGAAGAAATTCTTTAATATGAGAATGGTGAGACACTGGCACAGTTTGCCCAGAGAAGCTGTGGCTGCCCCATACCTGGCAGTGTTCAAGGCCAGATTGAATGGGCTTTAAGCGACCTGGTTGAGTGGAAGGTGTCCCTGCCTGTGGCAGGGGTTTGGAACTGGATGATCTTTAAGGTCCCTTCCAACCCAAACCATTCTATGATTCAATGAATTTAGCTCCTAAATTAATTTTTTTAATGACAGATAAGGTTGATTTGTGAATGATAGAAGGACCAGTGGTTATGAATGAAAGAAACCTAAGTGTGGGTAGGATGATTTAATAGCCCATGGGAGAGAAAATTGGACCAGCCATCACCACTGCCTCAGGGTGAGCCTTTCTGTTCATTGAGTTTTCTGAGTATTAAACTGTCATTTATTTCAGAATGGAAAAACAGCTCAAGAATTACATATTTTATTTCTTACAGCAAGCCTAAAATGTCTAACTGGTGCATTGTGGTTTTCCTGATTCTCTATTGTAAGGTGAATTCTATCCTAAATATCTCCAGAAAACATTTTGGACCAGAAAAGCAAACAGCCTTTCCAGGGATCACTGTTTTCTCATTTGAGAAGCAGACATACTTCACCCTGGAGGGATTCTTAAGGGGTCACAGGATATACAGAAATCCAGTTTTCTTTTGCAGGAGTTTCTTCTGTGCTGTTAAGGTTAAGGCAGTCTTTCAGTCAGCCTCCAGCACTTTTTCTTGTTTGTCTTCTCAATTTCTCATTGCAGGATTGATTCCTTGAAGACTAGAGAATATACTCCGGGGAAAGCCTGCAATGATTTCCTGTGTCACCCCTAGATTGTCTTAGGGCTAAATACACCAAGCATGTCACACCAAAGCAAAGAATTAATTCAGTGAGACTGAGATCTTGGTAAAAAAGACTAGACAGCTAGGGGAATAAAAGGGAACATCCCCAGTTATACAAGAGAGGAGTTTAATTCTTTTTTTATGGCACAAAATAATTACTATTTAGATATTTGGAAAAAGCCTGTCTGCCTTGGATTTCTTCTGCCATCATAAGGCTTATCTTAGATTTCAAAGTGTGTTTAGGAGGTATATTCTTATGTGTTCCAAAACTCAATGCTGAAGAAAACTTTAAATTCTAACATACGTCAGTTGAGTTGTATTGAACCCTAAAAGGCTCACTTTCTTAGCATAATGACAGTTCAGAAACTTTAATGCACGCTTTATTATAGTTTGAAGCCACACTTGACATATTTTAAATCCTAGTCAAGACACTTCTAGTAATAAGAAAATACTAATTTAGATGTATCCTTGTTAGAGCCAGCATGCTTTTTCCTACGCTCCTATGAACAGATGCATGGTGAGGTTGTATTTAAAGAAAGAAGAAAACTTTGTTAGAAAATACAGTAGATTAAGGTTATATGTTTGTTCACAAAAACATGGCTTTAAAAAGTATACGTTTTTTTGCCCTCAAGGGAATGTGAAATGCCATCTAAGGATGCAATGGCCTCTGAAATGAAAGAGGTATAAATGATATAAGAATGAGGCCTAGAAATAATCTACTTTGGTATTGTAAGCACACAGAGAGCTTCTTTCAATAGAAAATTTTATCTTTTCTGTTATATTTACAGTACATCTTTCAAAGGACCTGCATATTTTCAGCTCTTCTCATACACAGAAAATAAACAAAAAATACTGGGTTTCTTTCAAAAAAAGCTGGAGTCTTTTGCACAGTAGTTTGCTGGGGAGACATAAAAATAAACTTTGTGCCTGGAGGAATGTGTTAGAGTTTTCAAAATGTCAAGGAAATGTTTTAATTTTTTTTTTTTCAGCATGCTGTGTTCTCTGTGGAAGAACAGTATAGAAATTTCTTAATTTAAGAGAGGATAGATCTTTCTGAAATCTTTGCTACAGATAAATGCCAGATCTCATCTTTTTAGCAGATGTCATTTCAAAACTTTTTCCAAAGAGAATTATACTTTATATTGAGTACCACATTTACATACATTCTTGGTTTTCACAAGACAAGTTATCTTGCATTTTTTGTTCTTCGTTTATTCTTCTATAGCTCAGGAGAATACAGAACATAGGTTTATGGAAAGAAAGAAACAAAAATTCAACATTATTTTAGAATAAAGCAGTAGATGTGTTCTTGCCAGAATTAAACATCATTCAATAGTAGGTTCTTTTATTCTGTGTATCGGTGATTGTAACTAGAATTCCACTTCTGCATTGTTGATTTAATCTCAGGTATATCCTACCTTGGGCTCTCAAGGTAAAAATAAGAATTGCATTTCTACAATGATTTGTCTGCAGTAAAATTCTGCCCTTCACTTTAGATTCCATCAGGTCCACAAAACCAATAGAATAACAGACTTCTGTATCTTAACATGCTCAAGAGTTTATGTCAAATATTATTATATATATATATAAACTCCACTTCATCTAAAAGCATCAGTAGATTTATTAATTTTTAATAGCAATTCCAGCCTCTCAAATATGTACCTCCTATAAAAGGTCCAGTTTCAATCTCTGCTACTGTTCATGATACTCAGTTGAAGAGAAGCAGGCATTGAAACAAAGCAGAAATGTGACATTAGGTTTTATACAACAAAGTGTAGATGTATTTCTTAACCTTTTTACTGAAGAACATGTATTAAAACCACAGTAAGTGTGCAAAATTAATTATCACAATAGTGCACATGCTGTAAGCTTGCATAATGTTGTCTACCTGCATATTTTATTTCTGGATAGAGTTTTTGTCAAAGCTATTGCTGAACAAGCATCTTATGCCATCATTTGATTGATTCATAAGCAATTTATGTTAAAAATCATGGCAACTCATGATTCACATTTCTTTATTCTGAAAGGTTTTGCAGCCTCTGGAAGTACTATATAATCCTTTTTTTAATAAATCCCAGTCCTGTTGTAAACTCCTCATTCCTCTTTTTCTTCCCGGTAAAGATAATGATGGTGGGATTTAATACACTAAAGTACCAATAATACAATTTAATTTCTTACGGATAATATTTATTAGCACAATGCAGGGAATGTGTTTAATAAACAAGTTAATAGATAAATTTAACCCACCCTTTTCAAAGCAAACTTATGACCCAGTCAGGATTTTTAAAAATGTATTTTTTGTAAATATTGTATTATGAATTTTATTGTTTGAATCTTTTTTTTTGAGCCATTTGCCCATTAGCAATTGCTTACATAACTAACATGTAATTTCTTCCTTATTTGAAGGAATTTAAAAACTGCTCAAAAATTAAATCAAATCAGTTCAACCAAATTCTTTAAAACTCAAATCCAAGAATGTGTGAATCGCAGTATCTGTGTAGAAGACAAGTGTATTTTCATTTCACAATCTAAATCTTCATTTCTATGTTTGTGCAACTTGTCTGAAAATCCTGAGATACATGAATTTTCATGGCTGTCATTCCATATATCTGATTCTGACTTCTAAATAAGCAGTAGCAGAAGAAAATCTTCAGTTTAACCTTTAATCTGTTTGAATTAAATTGCACTGCACCTTACTTTATTCAAAATACCAATTTTTTAAACTTAGACTGTCAGTACCTTCAGCTTTGTGTCTGTATTAAGAAATTATTGTAAAAATTTGGTCCTTGTAAAAGTAACATCGATAGCTCTACTCATGCGCCTATAGAACTCCCCTAGTCATTCCCTGTCATTCTGTACATGGTGACACTTCTCAGTGTTCAGTAGATTTCTAAAAAAACCCAAAACTTTGGACCAGATTTTATGTTGCACAATGTCTTTTTTGTTTGGTTTTTTTTTTTGTCCTTTTTTTTTTTTTAACATGCCTATCCCTTATTTTATAACAGTAAAGGCACTTATGTCAAGGAGTTTCACATGAGATTGGTTAGATGGTTAGATACTTTTCAGGAAAATATTTCCTTGAAAGACTGTAATTCATTTAAATGGGAAGTTTTGGGGACTGTTTCTGTCATAAGGGTTGGATTTCTCTTTGGAATTGGAGAGAGAAAGAATGGGATGTAGTAAAAAGTCAGGAAATGGCAACTGGGATGTTCAAGGGTATGTGCTTTAATCTGCCCTCTGCAAAAGACATTAGATCTCAGGTAAGTTCCTTTCAATTTTTGCTGTTAAGAATATTTTCTTTTATAAACAGAGATTACTTATAGAGGAAAGACAGTAACACTGTAGTCCAACAATTAGGTGATTTGCTTATGGTGAAAAATATTAGCAATTTATGGATGTGAATGTAGTTTCCCATATTTTACAGGAGTACTACAATGAAATGTAATAAATTCTATATTGTCTGTCTTTTATAGAAAATCTGGGGATGCTTAGATCCCTCTTGTCCTCATGTACAAGTTGTAAGAAAAATATATAAGGTTTTAGTTTTGGGTTGGTTCCTTGTCTACAAAATGCTTTGCAGCTAGATGATGATTTCATTATATTGAGTGAGATTTCTCATAAAGTTTGAATCAATCAGTTGATTGTCTGAGATCTCTTAGATACAGTTTAGAGACCACAGAATAAGAGTAGAAAATAGCAAGTGTATTTCAATGTTGTTCTAAATTCCCATTTTTATTTGTTGGTTGTTTTCTAAACAGTGTATCCAGGCATGTTATGGGATCAAAAATTTTACCCTCTCCATCGTAATTAATACTTGCATGTCATGGAAGTCACAGGAGAGAGGGGTTCATGGCATATCAGAACAAACTGTCTGTACTTATTTTCTCAAATGGTCATGTTTGTGGGTTTGACTTAGCAGTTATCATTATACAGTGTTAAGGTCTGGCTGTACTACAGGGCAGTGCACTTTTTACATTAAACTAACTTTGAATGGAAGAAGCACATCTGCAGTTGTTTTATTTTTACAAAAGATGGAATATCTTCCACATTTCAGATTTAGTACTTCATACTGTAATACCTGAAGTGCTTTCACCGAGTGAGTTGATTTAAACTGGATTCTCTAAAACTGTATTTAATTAAGAAAAGAGCTTGGGAAGTCTCTATGTTTCCTTCTTTCCCCCAGAAAAATCTAAATTATATCTAAATCATTGCTGAGATATGTACATCTAACCTGTTCTTAGGCATTGCCAGGAACTCAGATTTCTCAGGCACCCAAGACAAGCTTACGAGCTGTCCCTAATAAAAGTTTTGTTTTCTTTTTTTTTCTTTTTTTCTTTTTTTTGTTTTCTCTTTCTAGCAAATGTTTCATGTTAATCAGTTCTGTTATTAATAATTTTGGATATAAATAAAAAATACTTCCTTCTTGGTAGATACCTTTCATGTAATTGAAGACTGGGATCGCCCTGGAGAGAACCTTGCAAAAACATTTTCAATAAACCTTTCCATCCATAACTCTTCCTTTTTATAAGCAAATTATCTCCAATTTCTTCAGCATTTCCATCTTTATAATTCCTGGGGTTTTTTTCTTCTGAATTGCCTCCAAGTGAACAACCTTCTGCAAGAGCTATTCTCAAGGCAAGATGCAGAACTTAAACCAGCTGTTAGTTCAAACAAATTACTCCTCATGTCTCGCAGATGACACAGATGACAGCTATAACATTTAGCTTTCAGAGAAATACTAGGTATTGCTAAGTCTGGTTTCCTTAGGATTCCAGTATGACCTCCACATTTGCTCCTGTGGAATTGCTACCTAGGAAGTTGTTCCTCCAATGTCTGTGTAGCTGTTGCTTAAATGAAGAGCACTGTGCTTACCCTTACTCACCCCAAGAAAACTGAATTCTCATTGTTTTCTACCAGCTCAGAATTACTGCCTGTAATCTTTAGCGTATTGTTATACACTGTTATTAAAAATATGAATAGAACCAAAGCCCAGACAGGACCCTGCAGAATTCTGCTTAATAAGTGCTTCTATTCTGAAAATGATCCTCTAATCCTTTGCATACTTTTCCCATTAAGTTTTGCATCTATTTTACCATATATTACGTTTATCTGGACCTTTTTCTTTAGCTAATTTATAGAATTGCAGAATCACAGAAGGGTTTTGGCTGGAAGGAACCTTTAAAGATCATCTAATCCATCTCCCCTCTCCCCCCTGCTGGGGGGAGGGACATCTTTCTCTAGATCAGTTTGATCAAAGCTCCATCGAACCTGACCTTGAACACTTTCAATGATGGGGCATCCACAACTTTTTTGGACAACCTGCTCCAGTGTCCCACACCCACGTCATAAAAAAAATCTTCCTTATTTGCAGCGTAAATTTACTTTCAGTGTAAAACCGTTGTCCCTTGTGCTGTCACTACAGGCCCTGGCTTTCTCCTTCCTTCAGCTTAGGATACTTAACTAGCATACAGAGACCTGGCTAAGATTTGGCATTCCTGATTATTGGCAAGCACTTTAAAAGGTACCCAATTTCCTCACTCTTACAGGTAGTGTGGAGAAATAAAGGGCATGTAGAAAAAAATACAATTTTCAGAAAAGTATAATAGTATATAATATAATAATATAGTCTGAACAATATTGTACCCTGATTGCTTTCTGGTGAAAAAGATCAGAGTTTGTCAAAGAGCTGAAAAATTCCATATGACTTCAGGCACATCCACATAAATGGGTGAAGGGGGAACTGCGCATCTCCACTTACACTCTGAGCTCTCTGGATATGAGCCAGCTCTGATCCAAAAATGGTGTAGCCACATTAGTGAATTTCTGTGCCACTTTGTAAAGCCCCTTTCTTGGAATGTGGCAGTTTTGTAATGTGACTAAATTACTTCTGGCCCAAAACAGGCTTATGTCTGACTGTATGGAGTGTGAATGGCATTCTGTCTGCCTTCATCTGTGCAGACAAGACCTTAGACAAATAACCACATATATGAAGTAGCATATTGGGAACAGAGCAAATCCTTTTGAGAGCCTATTAATCTGAATGTAATGAGTATAAAACAGTTAACTGAGTCCTATGAACAAAAGTGAAGCTTGAAAACAAAGTGTGAAGGTTTTGCATCCCTGGTCATACAATACATTTTTTCTTATGCTTGTCACAAAAGCTTCTTTTACCAGTTTGCATAGATATGCCGAACATAACCAAACATGATTATTTTCTCCATTGATATTTGTGGGCATGGTTGTGATGGGGCTTTGACTGTGCTTGTTTATTCAAATAAGCTGTTTCTGTTTGATTTCTTTATACATAGGAAAAGCTGAGCTAGAGGTGTTGAAGGAAAGGAAAATATTGCTGGTTTTAAGTGCTCCTGCTTGTGGTACCAAATGCAAAGCCATTTCTCTAACTTACAGTCTTTATCATAGAATCATAGAATAGTTAGGGTTGGAAAGGACCTTAAGATCATCTAGTTCCAACCACCCTGCGAGGGGCAGGGACACCTCACACTAAACCATGCCACCCAAGGCTCTGTCCAACCTGGCCTTGAACACTGCCAGGGATGGAGCATTCACAGCTTCGCTGGGCAACCCATTCCAGTGCCTCACCACCCTTACAGTAAAGAATTTCTTCCTCATATCCAATCTAAACTTCCCCTGTTTAAGTTTGAACCCATTACCCCTTGACCTGTCACTACAGTCCCTCATGAAGAGTCCCTCCCCAGCATCTCTATAGCCCCCCTTCAGATACTGGAAGGCTGCTATGAGGTCTCCATGCAGCCTTCTCTTCTCCACACTGAACAGACCCAACTATCTCATCCTATCTTCATACGGGAGGTGCTCCAGTCCCCTGATCATCCTTGTGGCCCTCCTCTGGACTTGTTCCAACAGTTCCATGTCCTTCTTATGTTGAGGACACCAGAACTGCACACAATACCCCAAGTGAGGTCTCACAAGAGCAGAGTAGAGGGGCAGGATCACCTCACTCAACCCACTGGTCACACTCCTTTTGATGCAGCCCAGGATACGGTTGGCTTTCTGGGCTGCGAGCGCACACTGCCAGCTCATGTTCATTTTCTCATCGACCAACACCCCCAAGTCCTTCTCCACAGGGCTGCTCTCAATTTCTTCTCTGCCCAACCTGTAGCTGTGCCTGGGATTGCTCCCACCCAGGTGTGCGAACTTGCACTTGGTATGGTTAAACTTCATCAGGTTGGCATCAGCCCACCTCACAAGCGTGTCAAGGTCCCTCTGGGTGGCATTCCTTCCCTCCAACCTATCAACCAAACCACACAGCTTGGTGTCATCGGCAAACTTGCTGAGGGCGCACTCAATCCCACTGTCCATGTCACTGACAAAGATGTTGAACAAGACCGGTCCCAACACCGATCCCTGAGGGACACCACTTGTTACTGGTCTCCAGCTGGACATTGAGCCATTGAGCACAACTCTTTATGTGCAGCCATCCAGTCAGTTCTTTATCCACCAAGTGGTCCACCTATCAAATTGATGTCTCTCCAATTTAGAGACAAGGATGTCGTGTAGGACAGTGTCAAACGCATTGCAGAAGTCCCGGTAGATGACATCAACTGCTCTACTCCTGTCCATCTGTACATCTTTTTAGACAGGAATAGTTAACAACGCTGACAATTGAAATATCTAAATTGAGTTTCACTCTTAACAACTTACTGAAAGGTAACATAAATTATGGTTGGAGGCAGGATTTTTTTGATGGGGGTTCTTAGAAGTTGAAGGAGCGAAAACACTACCATGAAGTTTTAACTGAATATATATATAAATATATATTAGAGATCACTGTGATGGATGCATTCAGAAGAGCGACAAATCAGGACAGCTTTCAGTTGTAGAACTGGACTTTAATTCATTGGCAACTTCTTGCTAATGGTCAATTCTTGCATAATATGAAATTCATCTTATCAGTGTGTATACCAAACTGTTGGCCTTTAGCACTTGTATTCTAATTTATCTGTGAACATATGATATCGTGGAGCTGAAGCTGTTTAATCAGACTTAGTCTTGTGCTTGGTTAGTCACATAGGCGCAGGTGATCAGTCTTGAAAGCTCATTGACAAGAAGAGTCAGAACTGAACTTTTCTTCTTTCTAATCTGATTTTCCTTGCCTGAACCTGATATTTTTAAGCTGTTGCCCTCCTCCTGAAAGGGTGGTCTCCTCTGCTCCTTATATTGCTTATCTTGAGATTTTGTCTTGTCAGTCATCCTTATTGTATGTATGGGAGTGTATCCTGCCTATTTGCAGTCCCTTGTGCTTATTTCGCCCTCTCTAGCAACATTTGTTACATGGATGCCTCCTACTTGCAGCTACTTATATCTTTTTTTTTTTCCTTCTCTGGTGATGACACTGCTCACATGCTCTCTGGCTATGCCTTCACAAGTTACCTACACACCACTGTTAGCTACACTGTTTTTGTATACTCGTATTCAGGACCAAGGCAAACAAATATTAGTTATGTCTGGATTAGTAGATTTATAATTCACTGGTGTCACAGGCCTCTGTGTCAGCAGTAGTGAAAAAAAAAAAAACCTGGTAGTTGTTTCATCAGTTTGATCACCAGTTAGTATCTGTGGTGTGGACTGCATGGAATAGATGATGCAATGGAGCAATGCTGAGGATTTGTCTCAGATCAGCAGAGACCAGACTTTTTGACTCCAACGGATGCCTGCCATGCCGGGAAAGGCTCTTGAGGTGTTATATTAGATATGGTGAGTATATTGATGCTTTGCTTGATAGTGTATTGAATCTGAGCTGTCGTTTGTGTCTGTTAGCAAATAAATAATTGAATTATATTTTCAAGCTGTATGGATCCCGCTTGCCAATTTTTTTGCACATGGTTAAAGATGTCTGACCAAGCCAGTCCAAACAGATATGAATCATAACACATCTCAGGAAAAAAAAAAGCTCTGAAGAATTTAGCCAGCTAAAAATGTGAATATAATGTCTTTCATTTGCTACCAGGTAAAAAATGAGGGGACTAATACTTTTTTCTATGGCTCACCCATGATTTTTAGAGAACATAATCAGTTCTTAGAGTTGCTGATATTTTCTCTATTCTTCATGAAGGTCTAATTATAACAAATTAATTTTTTGCCACATTGATAGTGATGCTTGCAGGCCACTCCATTGAATTTATAAAAAAGGAAGACTGAAAACATCCTTCAGTAACTGAAGTCTTTTCAACCTACTTAAGGAAAATAATATTATAGTCTAATTACTGTTATTTAGTAGAGTGTAAAGAATATTGAAGGTTTTATAGCAGGGGATTTATTAATTTATTAAAATAAGGAAATTTCAGAAATAAACCCCTCATATTTTTGGAGTTTCATAAATTCAGTTGACTTTACTCTGTTAATTAAAAAACCCCACCATCAAAAATAAATACAACTCTGTCAGTGTTCCAAGAACTCATATGTAGAAAAAGTGATGTAAAAAAATGAGAAAACAAGTGGAAGAGGTCAAAGTTTTGGTGGCTTTTGCTCTATCCGGAGGGGTCTACCTCTTCCTGAGATGTGCTCACCAGCATGTCAACAGCTTACCAAAACTGTCCATGGTAGAACTGGTTTGGGACAAGGTCATGGGACAGAGACAGCTGACTGATTGGTAAAATTCTGTTGAGGTTAAGTGGCACTGCTTTACAACAACAAATGTAAGAAAAATTATTGAAACACAAAAATAACATTTCAGTGCAGTTTACTTTATGTGAATATTTTTTCAACAGCTAGGGAAATATATTAACATTTTAAGAATTGACACTGTTTTGAATACAAACAGGAAAATATTAGAAGGGAGATGACTCAATTTCATTGCTCATTCACGTCTTTTTTGTTTTGTCTGTGCAGTGGTTAATAGCCAACTTACGCCTCTTCTTACTACTGAAATCCATATTCCTTCCCTTGTTTATATATATAAAAGAGAATTTCAGTCAATTCTTTATATTACTAGAACTATCAAAAGTGCTGTCATGAGATATTCTCAGCCGTGCATGTATGAGTGAAGCCTCTTGATGTATGCAGCAGAGCTACACTTCAATAGTTTGGTTTGTGGAGCTGTGTCTTAGTGAGGCTTTTGACCTTCTGCTGCTCTCACTTGTGTCACTGTCCTGGCTCCCTGATTCTGCAGCAGATTATCACTGCTCCCCACCACTGAATTTAATTTCTGGGAAACTAGCAGCACTTTAGATGCGGGGCTGCTTAAAAGCTCTTTTATATTCTCCTCGGATAAGTATTGAAATTGGCAGGTATGTGTTGGCTATATCATGCAGGATGATCCAGACAGCTGAGCAGTTGCTTAAGGATCTGAATGACAACTGGGGACAGCTTAATGGATGTTGATGTTACTGCTTCCATCTCTTTTCACCACCTGCACTGCACAGATACTGGGCTGTCTGTCAGTCAGCTGAGGAACTGTCACAGCTTCCATCATGGTATTTTACACTGAACCACTGCTGTAAACCACTGGGGTTCAGAATATGACAGGTGAACATCTCAGAGACCCCAAGAAATGCAGGCTGAAACCTCACCTGTCACTGCAAGTTAGGCTGTCCCTAACTGTCACTCAGTCCTCAGTCCGGGTCATCAAAGAAAATTGTTATTCTAGACTAGAGAGAGTTGTTTTGGAGGACAATTAGGTACTTCTGCCTTGCTTATTTATCAAAGCAATAGAGACAAAAGGGGTGATTTTCATAGAAGCCATTTTATCTCTTAAGGAGCTTCTAACTCATCCAAAATGGAAATCAGAAATTAATCTATTGCCATACTTTCATGTGTATTTAGAAACCACATTGAGTAATCTATAAATTATTAGAAAGTAACAATATATATGAAGATTTTAGAGTACTATGAACTATTTTATCTACTATACCTAATAATTTTTATAAATTCCAAGGTACTCAGACTAAAACATCTGCAGTAGGGAGATTTCAGTGCAGTTTTATTTTCTCTAAAAGCACAAGAGTCAATAGCAAAATTGCACTGTCAGTAAGTTTTCCTTGAAAATCCTTTCAGGAGATAAAAGGAGTGTAGAAACTAATGGAATATTTGGGGACTGGTAAGAATGTTAGTTATGTAACCTAATTTGATGAGGTACAATCATACAAAGAAAATGTTCAATAATGAAATACATTGTTTTGACTATTCGGTCTGTTCTAAGATTAACTTAGGTGATGTCAGTAATTTCCATTCATCAAAGAAAACAGGCCAGTCTTGCATAGACTAAGCTTTAAAAAAAAAATGTGATATCTTAGCTTCTCTAAAAATTAGGAACTTTTTTCACTTTTATTAGGAAAAAAAAGGGATAGCAGTAATATTTCGGATTCTGGACTGGGAAAATAGTTCATAGGCACTGACTTTCTAATAATAGCCTCTGTACAGAACAAAATGCAGTTGCGTTAAAGATTTTATCCTTTTTTTCTTTTTTTCTTCTTTTTTTTTTTTTTTGGTGTGCTGTTATTTTTTCCTTTTATCAGCTTTAGACTACCCATAGGCTATTCCTGGATAATTTTTAATCCTCTATTTTTCTCTTGTGGAAGAGCAGTGCAGCAGTTAATAATACCATGGCCTTAATTAGAAAGCTGTGTTTAATTGGGGGACTTTTTATCCCTATTAGCAGTAATGACAAAATAGCAGAAGGTGGTATTTTAATATTAGTATTTCTGTAAAGGTAACTGCTGAGTTGCAGAGAGTCTTCTGAATTTCTGTAGAAGTACAAATGGATGTAGGAAAAAGACCTGAATCCATGCCAGAAATTGAGTGGCTTTTGTGATATTCCTGGCAATTTGCGCTAGTGTGTGTCTGCTAGCTTTGAAAGAGAAGACAGGAACAGGCCATAGTTAGGTGATTTATATACTTTTAGATTTTATCACAACAACGGAAGCATCTATCAAAGAAGTAAATAGTCTGCAGGAGCATGACAGGGAAAAAAAACTCCACAAAACCAAAGCCAGATAAACCGAGAAATGTTAACAGCACCATGAGCTTACTGACAGTGTCTCCATTAACTGGGGTTACCTTTGCTTTGTAGCAGACACCGTTTATAATCAGATTTGCATCTTTTTCACTGAGAGAAATCCTAGCTAAAAAGCTTTTATAGCTAAGACCCAAAATCCTAAAGGGAATCAAATGCTCCCATTATCTTTGATGGCAGTTACACATTCTCCTGTCTCTCCAGAAGTATTGGCTAATTCATCATTTACTTGCTTTCCCTTTGAATTTTGCTTTCCTAGGAGGTACAGTGCTTTATTTGGGAATGAGATTGAGCATACTCTTAGAAAACTGAGAAAGTAAATTTGAGTTAGGAATGAGCTACAAGGTAATCACTGTGCCTGGAGCAAATCAGGATATACAGTAAATTTAATCTTAAAATACCTTGTGCACCTGTACTATTTTCTTTGGGAAAAAAAAAAGGATTCTTGCTGTTATGATATTAGTAATAGTAAATAGCTACTGAAGTCTCTAATCCTACCTACCTGTTATCCTTAGTATAAATTACCTTATAAAACAGATTAAGTTTTAGGGTGTTTCCTGAAGATGGATCCATTAAGGTATCCAGTGGGTCCATTTAAGCATGATAACCTCAGCACTGGCATTGCTGAGGTTAGCTGTGTTAATGTGACTGCAAGCTATGCTGCCTGAATTGTAGAATAAAATCAGAGAAACCAGATTTACATTTTCTCCTTTAACTGATATAGAACTTTCTTTTTTTGCCTGTATATGATACATATGAACTGTAGGATTTCAACTTCCCTGATGTGAGGTGAGGAGCAAAGATCAATCTATTGAAAAGTAGGTGAACAGGAAAAGGGAAGGTAAAGAAGAAAAGTGAGTAGTGGGCTTTATAATGCTTTGAGATCAACCTTCTTATCAAAGATCAGGAAAAGAGAATAAACAAAACTGTTGATAACCTTGTGTGATCACCTGTCTTCAGGGGACTCCCCAGATGTGTTTGTCAGCTTTGGATTCCTGAATAATGATGGGAAGCTTAAAGAAAATGTAAAAAATTGATCAGAAGGCATATTATAAAAGAGGAGACTTTTTCTTGTTCCCCTCTAAACCTACCTTGTAAATCTCAACTCATCAGCTATTGAACCACTGAATGAAGAATACAGATGAGACTAATTTATTATGGAACGAGTCAGGATAGGAACAAGATGGATGAATTAAGTGCTGCCTCCAGGCAGGAGAGAGAGAGCACCTATACCAGTTATTGTCATTTAGCAACAAGGACTCCCTGTGTGTCTGGCATGAGAAAATCAGTTTATCCACATAGGCACCAGTTAGGATATTTGATCTGCTGGAACTCTGTTGCTATAAATTTCCTTTGACTGCATACATGACCACAGCAAGTAATTGTGTGCTACAGACCCTGTGACTGTAAGAACCTTTGTCCTTCTGCCAGAGCTCAGGGGAAGATACTGCTATGCTGCGAGTTAGGGTACTAAATGGTTTAGTAAAGGTCAGTGGGAAAGTTTGAAAGCAATTGCTGTTGAGAAAGGAGAGACATTGTGCAGGTGTTTGAGGGTGATGATGAGTCTGTGCTATGGAGTTGGTTTTTTTTTTAATTCAACAAGGAAAAAAAGGGGAATTAAAGGCTTTGGGAAACAAAGAAGCAATAATTGCTCAGAAATCTTTAAGAGTGTGCCTTCTAGTTCAACATGTAGACATACTCTCTGTAATATAAGATTGAATAAAGAGGACTGTTATTCTCCGTCTCCCAACTTGTGAAAATGTTTAGTCTGTGCTTGGAGGTGAATTCTGGTAATTAAGGCATTACATATATAATCATAGAATCATAGAATCATATAATAGTTAGGGTTGGAAAGGACCTCAAGATCATCTAGTTCCAACCCCCCTGCCATGGGCAGGGGCACCTCCCACTGAACCGTGCCACCCAAGGCTTTGTCCAACCCGGCCTTGAACACTGCCAGCGATGGAGCATTCACAACTTCCCTGGGCAACCCATTCCAGTGCCTCACCACCCTCACAGTAAAGAATTTCTTCCTCATATCCAATCTAAACTTCCCCTGTTTAAGTTTGAACCCGTTACCCCTTGTCTTATCACTACAGTCCCTAATGAAGAGTACATATAATCATGTAAGAGCTGTAGTGCCTTTCCAGGAACAGGTGATGCAATGGCTTGACTTAGGTAGAGAGAATATTGAGGAACTTCAGTGGGAAACAAAACTAGTTGAGTAAGTATTATGGCAGTTAATAGACTGTCATGGTTTAAGCCCCTCACGCAGTTCGTTCACTCACTCCCCCCTCTTTCTTCCCCCAGTCCCTGGGGGATGGGGAGGAGAATCGAAAGAATGCAACTCCCACAGGTTGAGATAAGAACAGTTTAGTAACTAAGGTATAATACACAAACCACTACTGCTATCACCAATACTAATAATGACAAGAGAAATACAAGGGAAAAGGATACAATCGCTCACCACCTATACCCAGCCCGACCAAGCAGTGCACCCCCACCCTTCCGGGTCTCTGCCCTTAGTTCTTTTACAACCTGGGCATGACATGCTGTAGTATGGAATACCTCTTTGGTCAGTTTGGGTCATGTGTCCTGTCTCTGCCTCCTCCTGGCTTCCCCTCCTTCCTGGCAGAGCATGAGACTCAGAAAGTCCTTGGTCAGACCAAAACATTCTAAGCCGTAACTATAAACATCGGTGTTATCAGCGCTGTTCGCAGGCCAAAAGTAGAAAACAGCGCTGCACCAGCTACTACAAAGGAGAAAAATGACTGCTGCTGCTGAACCCATGACATAGACACATGTTAATGCAGGTTGGGAGGAGTAAATTGAAATGCTGTTTTAGTTTGTTGCACTCTGAATGAACTGTATCTTCTCAGAGTATTAAAAATCCAAAACTGTAGTTCACAGCAAGGGTTACTTCTGTGATAAATGAGAGGTTTCAGAGTTATGTTAAACTGAAAAGCATTCGATGGAAGCCTTTATGGTTTAGTACTTCAGCTAACTACAGGCTGAAGGGAGTCAGTAAGATGTGAGTAGTGGAAGCTTCTGGCATTCTTTAGTACAGAATCAGAATGCTGGACTAAAGGGATACTTGTCTCTATGCAAGAAAGTCTTCCCTACTCTGCGATACTTTATTCTAAGGAAATACTGAGCTGTTAGGCATGCTGTCACCCATTATTGGCAGATCATCTCAGATCACTTTGAAAGTGGTGGCCATGCTTTTCCTGCTTCTCCCTCTATCTCTTCAGTTCCTGAGAATTGGCTTACAAAGGCAGAGAATGCCACTGTCCACTCACAAAAGCAAGCAGGCAGAAAGATACTACCTGCCACATTATCATAATTCTTTGTCATTGCTCAAGATGAGCCGCATGATGTGTTTTAAGCAGCTGAATGTGCCACATGCATGCAAGTTCCTGACTTGTATGGCCACGTGTTCGTCTTCTGGGTCCTCTGCAAAGTCTTACCCTTTTCCCTTTTCACACTCCTGATGTGGCAACCTGTCATTGTGTGAGGCTGCAGAGAGAGTGTTTGTTCCTTTTTCTGTATTTGTTCTCTCAAGTAGCTGGGGGTTAAGTAGAGTATCAAACATTAGGAGATGTGGTAGTCTCCAGACAGCGGGGGAACTGCAGAAGTACATGGCAGCATGTTTGTAATTCATAATAGGGGGCTACATCTTCTCTTTTGATCACCATATTCAGGAAAAAGAGAATTAAGATAAGGCTCTCTCTGTTTGACAGCTGCAGCTCAGTGACAGACAGGGACAGAAACCTGCTTCTTTTGGAACGAGAAAAACCTTTTGTAGACTTACACAATTTGCATTCACTGAGGTACTCTGAACTTCATAATGCATTCCCATTAGTTATACTCTCGTCCTTATAGTTAGTGTTTCAATAACAAATATGTGTGAAATTGTTACACCAGAATTTATTTGATGTTATAAAATTAGGTAATTATTTTAACTGATTAGCTTCTAGACAAGTGTATGATTAAGTGGTACTTCAAATACATTTTAGTTTCACCATCACATCTGATATTTAAACATCACATTTGTACTGTATACTGATGTCTTTTTTCTTCATTTAAAAGCTTCCATTATCTTCAGCAGTTTAGGAATTTACAAAGCCTTTTCTCCTAAGGGGCATAATGTCGTGTTGCACTTATTAATGAATCGTGCTTACAACAGGTTGCGGTTTTTTTGAAAGGATAATATTGTACATTTGTCAACCAATGTAAGAGGACCTCCTCAACCAATAATTAGAATGATTGTTTTGTTATGCAGTCATTAAGAATGTGTGCTCTCCAGGGGTATTCTGATTTTGTATGTGACAGATTTCCATGTTTCTGTTTAATTTTTTTTAATGGCATGTGTTTGTTCCTAGCATTTTGTGTCTGTTTACTTTTCTGGTTTCTAATTATTTCCAACTATATTTTTTTCAGTCTGGCCTACATATGTTTCCTTTTTCTTACTTTAATCTTTCTACTGTTTGATGAGTTGCAACATCAAACATTACATAAAAGTTATATTATTAACATATGATAAAAGCTTATGTGATGAAAGAATATCAAAGATTAATCCTTGATCTTTGTGGTTAAAAATAACTTCAGTTATATGGATGATGAGATCCTATACACTTGCAAATTATATACTGAGGTAAAATAATATCCTGTCAAACCTTTTTTCTATTATTCATCTTAATCAAAGTTTTCTGACCTCCAGATTCTAATATTGTATGTCTCATGTAAAGTAGCTGAGCATATTGAACCTGTAACAGTAAACAGAATTTTTTCTACAGTTCATAGTACTGGTGTCTGAGGATATGAAATACATAGTGCAAATATAAACCCCAAGAAATACAGTTTTGCAGAAGTTAATGTAAATATAAAATGTTCATAACAAGTTCCTTAATGAAGAGCACTGGACCTAACCTCTAGACAACAGGCTAAATTATCAAAAAATTGTGAAGTAACTGGCTGAGATTACACTTACACAGTGCAACACTTGATCCTTTGCAAGGAGCAGTAACATCAGTTGCCATTGCCTCATTCTTATTCAAGCTAGCAATACTTCTGGTTTGGTTTATACATCTGATTTTTTCTGTAATGTGTATGTATTTCAAATATAAAGGTAAGAACAAGAGCATGAGATTATTTGCAGTTAGCAATTTATAAGCAGCACTTAAGTTACCTATGGACTTTTAAGTAATTTTAATGTTAATTTTTAATTTGAAGGAAGCAAAGTACTGTTCCTTTTTATGTGTGAAGAGATGGAGATATGTTAAAGATAGTCATACTAGATACATTTCTAATTAGCTAGGTCCATGTGCCTTTCAATGGAACTGAGGCATCTCAGTGACAAATACACTTTTCAGGTTTGAATTTAGAAGCTTTTGAAATTTCTTCCCAGCATAAAACCAGTATTTTCTTTTGTAAGGACTCGGATCATTATGAGCTAAATTTACAGTGCTGCTGCTGTTGAGACACTAGATATTTTCCCTGCTAGAAGTGTGACATCCCGTGAAAAGGGAGGCGTTGAGCAGTGGTGTTGAGCGTGCAGGCCAGTGGCTATCAGTGCGAGGGCATGGGAAGGATATTGTTCCATGTTTCTTTATTGTTCCTGGTTTGTGGTTTGCTCTTGAGTAGAGAACTTGGCAGCAATCCATATACTTACTTGAGTGCTGACTAGGACTGCTGCAATTCTGCATTGCATTTGCAGAGGCCTTGGAAAAAGAGGAGACCCCTTATTCCCTGCCCACTTGCAATTGCTTGAGGATTGGCTGGATTCCAGGTATGCAAGATTAGTAGAGTCTAACCAATCAAGTTTGACCAGACGTCACATAGCACTTCATGTGTGTTTGTTGTTTGGTATAATGTTGGAAATCATTTTGACAGCAACACAGCAAAAATGCTAAATAATTTTCCTTAGATTTGGAATAAATATTTTCTTCAGCAAAGTAATCATTAAAGACCAGGGCTGAGATGAATTGGTGACTATTAAGTCTGAAGAAGTAGTACCTAATAGAGAATGGGTAGGATATGACCCCTGCCAGCACCCCACCACTGATAAGCCTTTCTATGAGTTAGAACTTGCTGCAGAGTTTTTAGAACTGGATTGTGTATGTTTCGATTCATAATGGAATAAAACACGTCCATGCACCAAATCAGAACAGATTCAATCATTTCTTTCTCTAGAAAGGAGGTTCTGTAGTGGCTTCTGTGCCCAAATCCATGGGTCTTTCAATGCCTTCATGTCCTGCTATGTGTAGATCCTTTTGGGCTGTTTAAAAACAACTAAATGCAGTGAACTGTGTTTATGGCAAAGTCTATTAACTTTCCAAATACAGATATATCCGCTGAACGAAGAACAAAACTAATTTTTATTTCGCGCGTCTGATTAATTCTGTCTCTGATTTGCTCTGCTTTTGCCTTTTGCTTTATGCTCCATGAAGGAGACAATCTGGCTCCTTTAATAACTTTTACTTTCTTTGTAAATTATTTAGTCTCAAGTGTAGCAGAGTTATTGATGAGAGTATCAAAAGATTTTAATTGACTCCATTTCAGAACTGTCCAAAAATACTGTTCAGATAATAAGAGGGATTCTTTTTTCTGACTATTTGAGAAGTGAAAATTAATGCTGTTGATTTGGAAAAAATGTGATAGCATTATGGCATATTACCTTTTGCTCTAAACTCAAGTCTTTTACTGTGTTTCAACTTTGTGCAACTTCGTAGATACATATGTGCATTTCATCAGAGAAGCAGGTGTGTAAAATATAATGGAAGTGGCTACAGAACTGATGACCAAGGAAGTTGTATGCAACTCTGTCAGACCTAGAAACGCTGGTATTTCTCCCACTCTGTATATTCTCTGTATGATACTTACATGTAGGATTGTTAAAACAAAACAAAACAAAACAAAAAAACAGCAACCAAGCAAGAAACAATCAACATATTATTTGTTGTGCATTATTATTCCCTAATGCATCAAATGGCTTAGTTTTCAAACATGCAACTGCAGACATATCAGAGGGACATGTAAAAATCATTGTGTAGTTGTAAGGCATTTATAATGCTCTATTTCATGGAATAAAGGCTAAATTTATGGCCATTTTTAATATTGGAAGTGTTAAATGTTAATAATTTCACCTTGAAACCTTGGTCACAGTATTTCAAGCCTGTCGTAAACAGTAAATATTGTCCATTTTGGCACTTATAGTTGCAGTATGGTGTTTTGATTTGGTCAATTTGTTCATTTGTTTGGGGTTTTTAAGTTATTTTGGTTGTATGTTTGAGCATTGGAGTTCCCAGCTGGGAAAAGAAGAAGAAATTCTATGTCAGTGCTAGTTTTCCCTAAAAAAATGTTTTTGAAGGACCAGCCCAGATGATCAGAATATCAGATATCACTTGTAAAGCGGTGGGCAGACTTTAGGGAAGATAGCCAAGGAGAAATGAAAAACATTCCATGGAAATACCCATGTGCATTACACAATGTGTATATGGAGTGTATATTTTCTTGTGACAGAGCTAGAACTCCATCTATAATATGTAACAGATATTTTGTCAATCCTGTTATGATAACCATGCTAAGTGCAAGGTCCTACACCTGGGTAGGAGCAATCTCAGGCACAGCTACAGGTTGGGCAGAGAAGAGATTCAGAGCAGCCCTGTGGAGAAGGACTTGGGGGTGTTGGTCGATGAGAAAATGAACATGAGCTGGCAGTGTGCGCTTGCAGCCCAGAAAGCCAACCGTATCCTGGGCTGCATCAAAAGGAGTGTGACCAGTGGGTTGAGTGAGGTGATCCTGCCCCTCTACACTGCTCTTGTGAGACCTCACTTGGAGTGCTGTTTGCAGTTCTGATGCCGTCAACATAAGAAGGACATGGAACTGTTGAAACAAGTGCAGAGGAGGGCCACAAAGATAATCAGGGGACTGGAGCACCTCCCGTATGAATACAGGCTGAGAAAGTTGGATTTGTTCAGCGTGGAGAAGAGAAGGCTGCATGGAGACCTCATAGCAACCTTCCAGTATCTGAAGAGGGCCTATGAGGGTGCTGGGGATGGACTCTTCTTTAGGGACTGTAGTGAGAGGACTAGGGGTAATGGGTTCAAACTTAAACAGGGGAAGTTTAGATTGGATATGAGGAAGAAATTCTTTACTGTAAGGGTGGTGAGGCACTGGAATGGGTTGCCCAGCGAAGCTGTGAATGCTCCATCCCTGGCAGTGTTCAAGGCCAGGTTGGACAGAGCCTTGGGTGGCATGGTTTAGTGTGAGGTGTCCCTGCCCCTGGCAGGGTGGTTGGAACTAGATGATCTTAAGGTCCTTTCCAACCCTAACTATCCTATGATTCTGTGATACTACATAGCATAGCCTGACATGGCAATCCAGTAAATATGTGAAAGAAAAGGTGTTATAGCTCAGAGATAGCAAGTCACCTCATTTAAGACTGTAGGTAGGGCAGGCAAGGAAAATTATATCTAACCTTAGGGGTTCTTCCCTGTTGTTATTTTGGGTTCATTGGATTTTTCCATAAAAGACATATCCAAATTACATATTCATTATAGCATGGCTTTTCACAGTGGGTACCTGTAGAGTACGTGGTAGAAGTCTCCCACAGCATGTTAATTTTTAATGAGAACAAAGCACTTATATTGTGTATCACAATCAAATCACTTGTCTTTCTGTAACAGGGCAACTACCAACTGAGCGGTTCTCACAGAATGCTGCTTTCCTTTGGGCTAACAGGTAGTCTGTGCAAATCACTCATCAGGTCTTAGTTATGTTGTATGTACAAATTGCAGGTCTGGAAGAGAACCATACTATCAAACTGGTATTCACTTTTCTTATTACTTAGGTTTTTCTGGATTGGAATTAAGGTTCTCATGTCAGTTTTCAGAAATTAATTTCTTTGGTGTCTCTTTCGTATACAGATTGTGATTGCTTCTTATGACTGATACTAGCTCATGCATTAGTTGTGCAAACAGGGCTGGCCTTTTCCTGGTGTAAATTGGTGTAGTTCTCTTGAGGTAGTAGAGCAAGTTTGTATCAATGGAAAAAACTGGCTTTAATTGTTTTGTAAGATTGTGGATCCACAAAGGGATGGGACACAACTGCATAATATCATAGTTCCTAATTCATCACCTGCTGTCTAAATCTATGTTACTAAAATACAGAGGCTTTCTGTATAATGTATGTCAGAGTTAGGTGTCCCAGAAAACTGTTTAGAAAAAGCAGCATGCTGAGCTGGGGGCCTTTGAGTTAGCCAGCAGGAAATGCTGGACACATAAACACATCTTAAATTACCTATCTCAATGATATTTACACACCTTAGCACTATAGGAAGACATTACCATTCTGTCAGGATTTCAGTCCTGACTCATTTCCTTACCTAATGCTTAGGTCATTTTCCTTAGCCTAACATTTAGTTTGTTCAGATATCAAAGAGATTAAAACCCGTGTTTCCAATTTCCAGGATAATGGCCTAATCATCAGGCAGTAGATGAGTCTGGGATGGGGCTGAATTGTGTGTTTTGTACCCCTCCTGATGAAGCTGTTGCATTCCACGCAAAGGAGTTAAAGGTCTGTTGGTCAAAAGAAAGCTGCAGGTAGAATCAGCAGGGTTATGGAAGACCTGCAGTCTGAGAAGGCCTTTCAGTTATCTGCATGAACTAGAGTTTCATTGTTTTGTGTTTAAATATCTGTGATTTAGTTATTGTATTCAATAAATAGTAGTGGCAACACCAGTTTTTTTCAATCTGCTTTCAATCTTCATATGATAAAACCAGTATAATACCTAGAGAAGAAAAATCTCCTATAATGTTTCTAAACCCTTTATCTATTCCCTTTTCTCTTTTTTAATCAGTGCAATGCAAATCCTTGTACTATAGGCTTTGAATAAAACCCCCTCATCTCTTGCATCCCAAGCATGCAGAATTGCCTGCACATCTTTTCTAATGTATTGTGCACTAGCTAGCAGTAGGTAATTAAAACTTCAGTCATCTTCTTAGCCCAACTTTGATTTACTTACAGAAAGAAGTTTACAAAATGATCACAGGAAAGAAGTTTTCAGCTGAAGTCAATAGAATGAAAGTTAATAGATCTGTCCAGAAATCTTATGTAGAAGCATATTGAATACTCTGTTCCTTGGTATGCTGACTGCAAAATTGGATGCTTGCTGAAAAGCTGTGACAATAAATGCTTAGACAATTAAGGAACTGCTGTCTTCTCAGGAGGTCACAATGCCTAGGCAACCTATGCAAACAGATGTTATAAAGAAAGCAAAACAAACAAACAAACAAAAAATCTTTTTATTGAATAGACTTTTTCTTACATGCCTTCTAATACATATTCCATTATCAATATCATTCTTCCAGAGCCTGGAAATATAAATATATTGAAAATTAACATTATGAAGATTATTAAAATAACATGCAAGAAGAGTTCAGCTTCACTTTACATAATAAACAATGATTTTTTTGTCATTAGAGCTGTGCTGCATTGTTCTGTCATCTGACTGGTGGACATGGTTGTGCCAAGATCATTGATGTTTCTTGTTTTGGCTGAGCTGGTATTTTCATACTGCTTCTTTAGACAAGGAGAACTTATAGCTGATACTTTGCTATGGCAATTTTGGCTGTAGGACCTGTGTTTTACCCATTATGATAGAAGACGACATAAAATCAAGTCTAAAATAAGAATGAATTTGCCACCTTGTTTTGCTTTGTTTTGATTCTTAATGTTGGTCAAAATGTAGTTTTGAAGACAGGGTTTATGACAGTTATAATTTACAAGGGAAGATATTTTCAACCATTTAGGAGTGAGTAGACCAAACTAAATTATTGCCATTTTCTGTGTGATTACTTTCTCACTTATCAAATGGTGCATAAAACACTAATGTGGGGATCTTGAGGCTCCTTAGCTAAGCAAAATTCCATTAAATTCAGAAGAAGCTTTTCTGTGTAAGAAGTGAGCAAAGTTTCTGGGGATATGAAGTAAAATACCAAACCATTTGATGGATACTGAGCCACTACTCACTGAACAAAACCATACCAAAGGTTTTCAGAAGTACCATTATGCAGAAACTTCTTATTTTGTTTAGGTCATTGGAGTTTCAGTAATCACCAATACTGTTTAATTTTAAGGCAGTGGTTTTATTAACATTGTGTCTGTTATACCTGTGTATCAGAACAAAATTTCTTAAATAAAAATATTATTACCTTTGCTCAATGTGTTGCTAATTTAATTACATACTTTTTTGCTTGTGTAGCTCATTCTTGCCATGATGTTTGAGCAGTATAATAAGTCATATAATAGGATATTAAATAGATGATCCTTGAGCCAGGTAGACGTAATCTTAAGTAAAGCAAGTGAATGAAATGCTGGAGGAAAATATGGCACATATTTTCCCAATACAGTTCAGTTCAAGATTTGTTTAGCAGATCATATCTACTAATATTTTTCATTAATTTTAATTATACACAGATGAGTGATTTCTTACATATACCAGAAATGCAATAATCTTGAATACATTAGTATAATCTAAGAAGTTACTGTTTTATTTATTTGAGGTATTAGTTTTGCGTCCTTTTTACAGGCTAAGAAGCAGTTACTGACTGCAACTAATTGTAAATCTACTATTGAGGGCTCAGTTATAAATTATAATGTATCTTCAAATGGTTAGTGACATTTTGACTTTTAAAGGAATCTCTTTACTTACAGTCTTTTAGCATCTATTACAGTAACAATCGGAATTCAGCCAGCAAACAAGATGATGTTTATAGACTGCCCTAAGTAAGAACAGTTTTCTGTTGTTTGGTTTTTTTTTTTTTTGTTTTTTTTTTTTGTTTTTTTTTTTTTTTTTTAATTTATAGATGTTTTATGCTTTGAAAAGTTAGTCCTATTGCCTTATTTTCATGAAGCATCCCTAGTTCTGTGTTCTGACAAAACAACCATCTTACAGCATGAAAATAATTTCTTGCAAATAGCTTCTTTCCTTTCTGTCCTTGGTGGTGACTAATCTTGGGGAATAAAGTGTCTAATGGGGTCACTGTCTCAAAGTATGGAAGATTCCTTTCAAAAGAAGTAGTACAAGTCTTGAATTATATTTCTCTTTGAGTAGAGAAACTTCACTGTAAAAGTGGTACTCAGGTCAAAACTCTTTTGTCATCCTGTCAGTCATTAGAATATATTGTGCTTTCAAAACCAGCTAAACTAAACCAGCTACTGAATCCTTATGTAGGAATAGACTGCGTGAAATCAGTGAAAATAATGGAATTGATTTTATTTTACTAAATTAACAGAAAGGTAGCGATAACTGTTAGATTATATTTATAATTTGTTTGAGATATGACTTCAATGTACTTTTGTTTTCTTGATGCACAAACTAGCTGGGAATTGATTCTAAGTCATGAACAACTTGCCTGCATTTGTTTTGTTTTAAAGCAACTTCATAAATATAGAGCATTTGTAAAAGATGTGCTTAAGAATTGCTTCTTTTAATGAGCTTCTGATGGCTAGCACCCTGTTCTGGTTTTTATGGTATTCCCAGCTCGGGATTTAACTTGCAGAACAGATGGAATTTGCGACAACTGCAATATTTGGAAAGTGTATTTCAATTTAATTTTGCTAGTCCCAGAAGTAAATTTTATTCCTATATATTTGTAAATTGGATTGTTTCCCCATTGCTTACCAAAGGAAGTAAGACATTACTTTTCTTAAGCTGCCCTTTCTTAAGAGAAGTACAATATTGATTATTCAGTTACTTAGGACTTTTTCAGAAGCCACAGTGTAACCAGCTATGGGCTGTGCTGAGTCCCTAACTTAGAGGGAATGAGTATCCAGTGAGATCCTTATATCTGGCTTTACTGAAACTCCAGCAGCAATACATCTTAGACCTCATATTAAGCTTTCTGTTCAATGCTTAGTTGTCCACAGGGTTTTAAAACTGCTCATATTTTACCTTCCTCTTCTGGTGCAGATAAGCACTCTGAGCCAGCACCAGGTTAAGACTGTATCCAAGAAATGTTAAGCAGGGCTTCAGCAGCATCCTGCCTCCTGCCAGTGCTACAGCAAGAGCAACCTTCATGCATGATTTGTGGAGTTAAGGTTCACTGCTTATAGAATGACCCTTCCTGCAGTGTGGACTGGGAGGAGAAAGCAGCTGTTGAAAATCAGACAGCCTCCTGCTTAGTGTTAAATCCGCAGCTGGAAGTTGCACTGGAGTTGTTCCTGCTTTAGAGAAAGAGGACAAATGGCGAACGTTCTTGGTCTCGGTCATTACGAGCAGGTTAAAATTTGCAGGTTTTTGTGGGGTTTTTTGTTGTTTTTTTTTTTTTTTTTTTTAAACACAGTTTTTACTTCTGACTATCTACTGAAATCATGGCATAAAATACCTGAAAAAAAAAAAAAAGGCAGAAGTTCTCCCTATCCTCCTGTGACTCTTGGTTCCTGTTTCCAGATCTTCTCTAGATCTAGGCAAAGTCTCAGTTGCTCAGCTCAGTTGCTCACGTAGAATATAAAAGCCACCATCAGACTACTGATGCTCCTTTCTGATCTTTTTGCTATTATTTACTACAGGATGGAAACAATAAATAAGCTGTGCCCAGGTTATAAGTAAGGGCTGTCTTTTTAGCCCTGAAGACATTCTTCAGGTACCATAAGCGGGTAGGGAGGAAAAGGTAACTTTGAGTGCAAATGCAGCGAAAATTCAGGACACTCTGGGATACCATCATAAAAATGGAGGGGCCTTGGTGAATTTTGATCTACCCATGCTGCTGCTGCCCCCCCCCCCCCCCAGACAGATCTGCGAGTGGTTTTAGCAGCATCCATGATAACACTGTTCTAGTCTCTAACGGCTGGTAGCTACAACATCCTGATTTCTGCCAGTCTGAAATGTCTCAGCGCTTTATGGCATGTTTGTGCATGAAAAACAAAACAAAACCCTGAGTAGCAGAATACTGCTTATGTTTGCATTTCTCCTGAATCACCATTTTGACCACTGCTGATATCACTGCAACCACAGTTTCCATAGAAGTTAATGCTGCAGCTGATACTGTTAAAAATCTAACACAAAGGGAGAGACTTTAAAAAGGCTACAATACTTCCGCAGAAATCCTGTACATTTGAGGGTTTTGTTTGCTTATTAGTTTTCCTCATAAAACAATTAGGGAGGTAATTTGGCACTTCGGTTTTTGCATAGCTGCATCATTCAGAACTGCATACGCTAAGACCCCATAGAAATTTGCATTAATTACTTGAATATTGTTACACTAAAAATCTTGTCTTGGGCAGAAAGAAATGAAATGGGCTGGCAGTGTGCGCTTGCAGCCCAGAAAACCAACTGTGTCCTTGGCTGCATCAAAAGGACCGTGACCAGAAGGTCGAAGGAGGTGATCCTGCTCTCTACTTTGCTCTCATGAGACCTCACTTGGGGTACTGTGTACGATTTTGGCATCCTCAACTTAAGAAGGACATGAAACTGTTGGAACAAGTCCAGAGGAGGGCTATGAGGATGATCAGGGGACTGGAGCACCTTCCATATGAAGACAGGCTGAGAAAGTTGGGTCTGTTCAGCCTGGAGAGGAGAAGACTGCGTGGAGACCTCATAGCAGCCTTCCAGTATCTGAAGGGGGCCTATAAGGATGCTGGGAAGGGACTCTTCGTTAGGGACTATAGTGATAGGACAAGAAGTAATGGGTTCAAACTTAAACAGGGGAAGTTCAGGTTAGATACAAGGAAGTCGTTCTTTACTGTGAGGGTGGTGAGGCATTGGAACAAGTTACCTAAAGAAATGGTGAATGCTCCATCGCTGACGGTGTTCAAGGCTGGGTTGGACATAGCCTTGGGTGACATGGTTTAGTGTGAGATGTCCCTGCCCCTGGCAAGGGGGTTGGAACTATATGATCTTAAGGTCGTTTCCAACCCTAACCATTGTATGATTCTGTGAAATACATCATGTATATGTGGAAACAAGAATTTATTGTTAGCGTAACTGAAAACTGAACAATTACACTGAAATACGTCAAATGGTTATTTGTCCAACTATAGGAATACACGTGGTTTTACTATCCAAGTAGTACAGTACAGCTTCATTAGGAATAATATCCTCAAAATTATTATACAGTAGAACTTTCTCTTATCTACTCTTTGCCTATGCTGCTATGCTGGGTCTTCTAAAGGCCTGTAGTTGCAAGGTCAGGAGCACTAGTGCTGCCTGAGGGTCATGCTGGGATATCTCAGGGAGCTGGGTCTTCCCCAGGAGGAGCTCAGCAGCCTTGCTTCCACCTGCAGACATTTTCATGTTTCCCTGTCGCAGCCTGCACACACAAGGGGCTATTGTTTGTCATTCAGTGACTGTCAGGGAAATGAGGATACCAGCATCTTCTGAAGACCTCCAGGAGCTACTGTGATAGAAAGAAGGTGTAATTATGTATGGGTAGTCTGATAGAGTTGATAGCTTTTGCTCAAGTGAGGACTTTACTGCTGAAGTGGACAGCTGTAAGTCAAAACCGTGGGATACGGGAATCAAAGTACAAGACTGAATTTGGCATCCCTTTGCAGTTATGGCATTAATTTTTGCCAGATTTACCCTATTACGATTCTAGTACTCTGGACAATTTAGGCTTGTATTTGTCAGATATTTGATACATTGTATTGCTTCTACTGGCTAAGCAAATCAAACATATTCACATCATCTACTCTTTTGGACGTCTGGTTAGGTAGTCTGATTCCCTGTCCTACAGGCACTTCTGTCTTTCCGTATGAGGGTGTAGTTAATTTAAATTTCTGATTTCTTTCAATACAGTCTGTAGTAAGCCATATGAATGCCCCTTCTGCCTCCTCCTATGAGTGATGTATTCAATTTGATAGAAGTTGCTGAGGTGACATTGCTAATACCGTATAAATTTTGCCAAATAAGTTTTCCTTAATTCATTCCTTAAATGATCATTCTATGCAATTTTAAATATGATATTGCAGTTTGAAACAGTGTGATGGGCCTGTGCATTTTTGCAGAGGTTCAGTGAATTCAGAATGAATTGAAAAGTGTATAAATGAATAAAGCACATCTTTATGGATCCATTGGAAAATTGGAATGAAATTATTTGAATATTGATTACTTTTAATTTCTTATGAATGAACCTGTAACTCAGAAATTGTATTAACAACCTGGGACAGAATGTGATTGTTTAGAATGTCTCAGTATTTTGGATTTCACCAAAATCAAAATTGAAGCAAGATATTAGTGTGACACAGGATGTAGTATGCTGCTATAGCAAAAATCTGGAAAGGTACTACGAAACAACCTTGGGAAAGAAAAAGGATTAATTAGTTTAAATGTGGAGAAATTGTTTCTTGCCTTTTCAGAATCAGAAGCTGTATGAAATTTTATTTCAACAAGTAGCAAAAGGGGCCAATGCCCAAAATATTATCCTTAAAAGAAATACTCTGTGAAAGAGGGGAGAAAAGAATATAAAAGATAAGAGGAGAAGATTGCTTAAAAAAAAAAGCTGGACAATGTTTCTGACAACATGAAAAAGGTAACACCTCTTTTAATGATGTCACCTTTGGGGAATCAAAGCATCAGTATGCAATGTCTAACAAACTGTGGAGACATTCATCCAAGAGAAATGTCATGCCCAGAGGTGCTGCAATTCTAACAGGATGAGAAAAAACATTTTAAGTCAGACAGGTCCAACTGAGGTCCTGTGCTCACTGCCATGGACCAATAAGCTTTTTCCTTTTTAGCTTCTTTTCTTTATACTTAATAGGTAATATTGAAAGCATGTAAATATTTAGAATTTTATGCATTGTATTTGTAATGGTTATTGCAAATTATGGATGGAAGTAAAAATATGTTACCTACTGAGATTAAGTTCTGTGTCCTGGTAGATTGCTGTCATTCATGAAGGAAAATGGAATTTTGCTTTAGGCAGGCAGAAAAAAGGTAAAAGAGTCATTATTTTTTAAAGTCAGAGCGTGTGTCTTTACTGAAAGCCATGCCACAAAGTGTTTAATGTGAGCAGTGGGTCTGCACAATGGAATTCTTTTGTTGTAACAACTACATTCAGCTATTCACAAAACAAGCTTTTTTGACAGGGTTTTGTTTTTTTTTTTTTTTTCTCAAAAGAGTTTTGAAAAGGTCAAAGCTTTTTGACCTTTTCAAAATGAAAGACCTCACTTTTTTTTCACCAGCAAATGACATTTTGAAAAATAAGCTTATCCTAGTGAAACAATTGCCTTAAAGGTCATAACCAAATGACCTGGACCAAAAAAAAAAAAAAACAAAAAACCAAAAACCAAAAACAAAAAACAAGAAAAAAACCGAACAAAACCCTCAAAACTTTGTGAAAATTTTAAATGTTTTTCCTTTTACATTCTTTTAAAAGGCAAAAAAAATATTTGAGATTTTTGAAAGAATCATAGGATGATGAGATAATGCCTTTTCCAGATGAACTTTAATCTGTTGAAGATTTAGGTTTTAGACATGTTAATCATTTATCATTTCTGTACCAAATTATACCAAGTTCCTCAGGGACTTTTACAAGTGAGTTTTTAATATCTTCAAGGGCTTATCTTCACCAGCTGTTTGAATAAGCTGTTCCAGTGTTTCACAACTGTTGCAGTAAATTTGTACACAATGTTGGAATATCCCATGTTTCCTATGAAGAAAAGCTGAGAGAGTTGATGTTGTTCAGCCTGGAGAAGAAAAGGCTGTGAGGAGACCTTACAGCAGCCTTTCAGTGGGTAAAAAGGGCTTCTAAGATATATGGAGAAAGACCTGTAGTAGCAGTTGTTTTAAACTGAGGATAGATTTAAATTGGCTAAAAAGAATAAATTTTGATGATGAGGGTTGTGAGATGCTGGTTGTCCAGAGAAATTGCCCAGTCAAATTGTGTATTTCTTAGGGACAGGGTACCCAGGGAAGCTGTGGCTGCCCCATCCCTGATAGTGTTGTTCAATGCCAGGTTGGATGGGGCTTTGGAGCAACATGAACTAGTGACAAATGTCTCTGCCTATGGCAAGGGGGTTGGACTAGATGATCTTCCAACCCGAAGCATTGTCTGATTCTATGTTACAGCCTGTGTCTGTTGTCTCTCATACTGTCATCCACCTCCAAGTCTGCCTGTCTTTGGAGTTGTCTGTAAACTTTCCAAGAGTGAGCTCTGACCCACTGTCAATCCCAGGATGCCTCTAGTTAGCCAGCTGCCAGCCAAAACTTGTGCTGCTGATTGCAGCCCTGTAAGATCAATGTTCCAGTCAGTTTTCTATGCACCTTTTTATCCACTTATCCAGTCTGTATTTCAGTTATGTGATGACAGGGATATTATGGGAGTGAATGTCAAAGTGTGCCTTGTTAACATCAAGGCATGGGACATCATGGATCACATAAGCTCCATGCAAGAGCATGATAGAATATTGTATCTCTTACAGTAGTTTTGAATGAGTAGTGCTGCACTGAAACAGTTTGGTGAAAGGCAATTGAAGTTTTCCTATGTAAACCGTTATAACTCATTTCAGCTCTCTAAGACATATATTTTTTAATACAATCCATTTAAAACAGGGCCTTAAAGAAATAACCTTTAAATATTTAATTAAGCTGATTCTGAGAACAAGTGAGCATTGGAATTATTACAAAAGTTTGTAAATTTGTGAGATGTGTATAAGTTTATAACAGACTTCTTAAAGAAGGATAGCAAAATAAATTTCTACTGTGATGAGAACTATGATACTACCAGAATTGTAACAGGAGTTTCACTGTTCAGGGCAATTTAATTCCAAGTCTGTATGGCATTTGTGTTAGATCACAGCAGTGGCAGTGTTCATTATGATCCTAATAAGAAATGTACTCAGACTGCATAAGATATTGCTGAGAATACCACTGTCTTGGTTTAAGCCCAGCTGTTAACTCAGAACCATGCAGCCACCTGCTCATTCCCCCTTTTCCCCCCTGTGCTCCAGGTGGGATGGGGAGGAGATTTGAAAGAATGTAAACCTTATGGTCTGAGATAAGAACAGTCCAATAACTAAAGTGTAATAAAAAACTAGTAGTAGCAGTAATAGTAGTAGTACTAGTACTACTACTACTACTATGAAGGGAAAAAACAAGGGGAGAGGATATAAAACTAAAAAGGGGAGGGGAAAAAACCTAATAAGCAGAAGTGACGCACAACAGGATTGTTCACCGCCCGCCAACAACCCGACCTGCGCAGTGACCTAGGCCTTCTGGGTGACTCCCCTTCTGTTTATACACTGGACATGACGTGCTGTGGTATGGAATACCCCTTTGGCTAGTTTGGGTCAGGTGTCCTGTCTCTGCTTTCTCCTGGCTTCTTGTGCCCTTCCTCACTTGTAGAGCATGAGTCTGAAAAGTCCTTGATCAAGGTAAACATTATTTAGCAACAACTAAAACATCAGTGTGTTATCAGCGCTGTTCTCAGACTGAAGTCAAAACCACAGCACTGCACCAGCTACTAAGAAGGAGAAAAATAGGTGTTATAGCTGAACCAAGGGCAACCATTTATTGGCACTAACAGAAAAATGAAAAAGAGGATACATGATTTGATGGAATCATCGAATGGATTCAGTTTGGATTGGAAAGAACCTTAAGACCATTTAGTTACAATGCCCTGCCATGGGCAGGGATGCCTCACAATAGACCATGTCGCCCAAGGCTCTGTCCATCCTGGCCTTGAACACTACAAGGGATGGAGCATTTACCACGTCTTTGGGAAACCTGTTCCAGCGTCAATGTCCCTCTGGATGGCATCTCTTCCCTTCAGCGTATCAACTGAACCATGCAGCTTGGTATCATTGGCAAACTTGGTGGGGGCACACTCAATCCTGCTGTCCATGACGCCAACAAAGATGTTGAACAAGACCGGTCCCAACACCGATCCCTGAGGGACGCCACTTGTTACTGGTCTCCAGCTGGACATTGAGCCATTGAGCACAGCTCTTTGCATGCGGCCATCCAGCCAGTTCTTTATCCACCGAGTGGTCCACCTATCATATTGATGTCTCTCCAATTTAGAGACAAGGATGTCATGTGGGACAGTGTTGAATGCTTTGCACAAGACCAGGTCGATGACATCAACTGCTTTGCCCCTCTCTGTAGTTCTGTATCCCCATCATAGAAGGCCACCAGATTGATCAGGCAGTATTTGCCCTTTACGAAGCCATGATGACTGTCACCAACCATCCTGTTGTTTTTTCATGTGCCTTAGCATGCATTCCAGGAGAATCGGCTCCAAGATTTTGGCAGGCACAGAGATGAGGCTGACTGGTCTGTAGTTGCCCAGGTCATCCGTTTTCCCCTTCTTGAAAATGGGGGTTATATTTCCCTTTTTCAAGTCATCGAGAACTTCACTGCCGTGATTTTTTCAAGAAGGATGGACAGTGGCTTAGCAACTTCATTCATCAGCTCCTTCAGGACCCACAGATGGATTTCACCAGGTCCCATGGACTTGTGCACGTTCAGGTTCCTAAGATGGTCTCGAACCTGATCCTCTCCTACAGTGGGCCCAGGGTCTTCATTCTCACAGTCCTTGCATTTATCTTCCAAGAATTGAGTGGCGTGGCTAGAGCACTTGCCAGTGAAGACTGAGGCAACGAAGTCACTGAGAACTTCAACCTTCTCCAAATCCAGGGTAGCCAGTTCCCCGATGGCTTCCGGAGAGGGTGCACATTGTCTGTCTTTTGCTTGCAACATGCCTATAGAGGTCTTTCCTGTTATCTTTGACATCTCTGGTCAGACTCAATTCTAACTGGGCTTTAGCTTTCCTGACCTCATCCCTAGCTTCCTGGACAGCATCCCTGTATTCCTCCTGGGTCCTTCATGTAAGGGAACTCCAAACTGTGCAGTGTCATAAGGTGGACCTCCAGCCTGGACGCAGCAGATCTTGTCCATGGAGGGGTTCACCAGCATTGTAGTCTCTATAGTTCTAGTATTTCCTTGAAGGAAGACTACTCTATTCATCAGTTCTACAATGATAAAATGGATATTTGCATGAGAACTTGCTGCTTCACTTTAAGACAAAGACAAGCTGCCAGCAGCTTCCTCTGTTGCAATTAGCTGTATAAGTTTATCCTGCAGCCAACGGATAAGTGCAACACTACATAGGCCTGAAAGCCATGCTGTGTATGCAATATAGTATAGGACAGCACAGGCATGTTGCCTGTTGTGTGGATCACTAACCCCTCAATGTACAGTACTCTTCTGAGTGAATTTACTACACCTCCCATGTTCCATTTCGTATTCTTTGGGCTGCTTGCAGACATTGCTGTGAAATGGTGTCTTTTTTTCAGCTGGAGGCAAATAGGAGGAACAAATGCAATTGAAGAACGTAGACAATTTATAGTCTTCAGTCTTCTCCTTGGAGAATGTTCTTACATTATCTTTGCTATATCTTGTCTTTGTGTGAAATGTTAGAGATACCTGGAATCCAGAACTAGGTGTTTTTCACTTCTGTGGAAAAGAAATTAATACCAATTAAAAGCCGCAGCGGGTTTGGCATTTCCACCATCTATAGAGGGGTATGGATGCACACTGGATGGCTTCTCCAAAGAATAAGCAATGTTGAAATGAGAAAAAAGGAACTGTAAAAGATCTGTCGTTTTCCAGTCTGTAACACCAGGGTAGTTACCAAGAATTCCGATAAACAGACACAGATGAAATTCAATAAAGTAGAAAAAGTGTGGGCTGAATTTTTTTATTATCCTTGCATTACTGTGAATCTACTCTTGTCAGATTAGTCACTGTAATTTACAGACTATGGGGAATAGAAGAAGGAATAGTTGGAGTCAAGTTTAGGTGGTAGTAGGTTTATTTGTCTATCTTCTCTTTTGCTCCTTCCAATACACTTTTTACTTTCCCAGTAATTAACTTCCATGGGTATTTAATTTAATTCTCTCAGCATCAGCCTTTCTAGATTATTGTTTTTCCAATATTTACTCACTGTATGATGTCAGTCCTGGCTTGTTCAATTATCCTTAAGGGTGTTTCAGTTTTTCTTACTTTTTTTGTAGTGCTTTACAGCCAAGTACTGCAAGTTTGACTAAAGTGATAGTTTGGACTGACTCATTTATGGGCCTTATATGCCTTTTTCTTCAAGTGCTACATCTGAAAGCTTTTTCTGGAGTTAGAAGGGGGGAGTTGTCTGTTTATTTTGAAGTGCAAGAACTAAATTTGGCCTTTATGCAAACAAATTTTAACTGAGATTGATGAGTAAAGACTTCAGTATTTGTACTAAATCAATGGATTTTTCATGTTTGCGCCATCACTAGCTATTAAGAAGAGTGAAATAAAGTGTGCTGCAAATGAAAAAATTGTATAAAATATTTAATCTTCCAACCTTATGGTTTTGATGTCTTACAATGCCATAAATTCCTGTCAGAGGTACTGAACAGGGAGAAATTGAGTACATTATTAGGCAGGAGCAATAAAAGTAGCTGTAGAAAGAACAGCAAGACAAAGGCTAGAGTGAGTTTCAGTAGATCACAACCTCCCCTCAGCTGTATTTTGTGGCAGATAACCCTGCATTGTTCATTCTGGAGTGAAAGCTATCCCCTTCCAGTAGGCCTATGGATGGCAATCCCTCACTCAAATAAGTTGAATTGTTAATATATCTCTGCATTAGATTCTCTGAATCAGAATCATAGAATCATAGAATAGTTAGGGTTGGAAAGGACCTGAAGATCATCTAGTTCCAACACCCCTGTCAGGGGCAGGTACACCATGCTGCCCAGGGCTCTGTCCAACCTGGCCTTGAACACCGCCAGGGATGGAGCATTCATAGCTTCGCTGGGCAACCCATTCCAGTGCCTCACCACCCTCACAGTAAAGAACTTCTTCCTTATGTCCAAACTAAACTTTCCCTGTTTGAGTTTAAACCCATTACCCCCTGTCCTATCACTACACTCCCTAATGAATAGTCCCTCCCCAGCATCTCTATAGCCCCCCCTTCCGATACTGGAAGGCTGCTATGCGGTCTCCACGCAGCCTTCTCTTCTCCAGGCTGAACAGACCCAACTTTCTCAGCCTATCTTCATACGGGAGGTGCTCCAGTCCCCTGATCATCCTCGTGGCCCTCCTCTGGACTTGTTCCAACAGTTCCATGTCCTTCTTATGTTGAGGACACCAGAACTGTACACAATACTCCAAGTGAGGTCTCACGAGAGCAGAGGAGAGGGGCAGGATCACCTCACTCAACCTGCTGGTCACTCTCCTTTTGATGCAGCCCAGGGTACGGTTGGCTTTCTGGGCTGTAAGTGCACACTGCCAGCTCATGTTCATTTTCTCATAAGCCAACACCCCCAAGTCCTTCTGAGCAGGCCTGCTCTGAATCTCTTCTCTGCCCAACCTGTAGCTGTGCCTGGGATTGCTTTGACCCAAGCGTAGGACCTTGCACTTGGCTTGTTGGAACTTCATCAGGTTGGCATTAGCCCACCTCACAAGTGTGTCAAGGTCACTCTGGGTGGCATTCCTTCCCTCCAGTGTATCAACTGGTGTTGTTGGGAAGCTTGCTGAGGGCGCACACAATCCCATTGTCCATGTCGCCTACAAAGGTGTTGAACAAGACTGGTCCCAACACCGATCCCTGAGGGACACCACTCGTTACTGGTCTCCAGCTGGACATTGAGCCATTGAGCACAGCTCTTTGCATGCGGCCATCCAGCCAGTTCTTTATCCACCGAGTGGTCCACCTATCAAATTGATGTCTCTCTAATTTAGAGACAAGGATGTCATGTGGGACAGTGTCAAACGCTTTGCACAAGTCCAGGTAGATGACATCAACTACTCTACCCCTGTCCATCAGTTCTACTGTTAAGAACATTATGCTCAAGTAAAAAAAAAAAGGCTCTAATTTTTTGTCATTTAAACAATGATAAATGAGGAATCACACTGAAGGAGGAACTGCAAGCAGAAATGTCTATGAGAAAACAGAAGAGTTTTAGCTGTTCAATTTAGTAACAGATATAGATTTACAACTCAAACTTATGCTCATCTCAGCATGTACTTTTGCTTATTTTCTTAAGTTTCATGTTTTATTAAGGACAAGCTTTTGTAGTATTTTTGTCAATTTCTGATTTTTGTCTTCTTAAAAGCCTGTCTGTTGTGTAATAAATGCTGAGAATAGTCTCATTTTTAATATCTGAAAAATACTGCTTATGAAGGAACCAAATCACATCTGTATATTGTGTCCAGAGGCTCAAAATAATGACTTGGCATTTGGTTGATTGGTGGACAAATGTTGAATAACTGAATCATTGCCCCTTAAGTAGAGACAGAAATACTGCAGATGTAGCTTTTGCCAGTTATGACTTTCAAATATTCCTTGGGACTCCTGTGCCTCCAAAGGCAATTTTCAACTGACCCAGAAATTTCATGGCTGTTTATGTAATTAGGCAGTTCACTCATGATGGTATTAAATGCCACAAATACAGTAGCACACAGAATAATGCTGTTTTGTTTGCTGCTTTAGCAAGGGATTCTTTAAGTAGCATATAAGAGTAGAGACATTATTACATAGCCACAGATATTTTTACATGACAGATCCTCTTACAACATGTATAAGCCAAGGAACATTTGGCAAGACCTCAAAGCAGAGCTTTTCAGATAATAAAAGTTAAATACCACAAATTTTCTCAGGACTTTTGAGTTTGTTTGAAATAATGAAGAAAAAACACATTTTGTATGAGAAGAATACTTAAAAAAAAATCTTTTGATAGTTTTAAATGTTTAGTTGTACTTTGACCTTGATTAAAAATCTTGGCAGAAGGTAATTAAAATAAAATTGAAAAGCTTGGCTTAAAAAATATGTTTCAGAGTTGTTCATTTGTGTTTCTCATTTTCAAAAACATTGCTGTGACATTGCAAATTATGGCTATTGTGAAGAGAATAATTTATTGTCAACTGCAGTCCTGACTTGCTTATGAAGAGAAAACAGATAAAGAAAATGTAATAAAAAGTTAAATTAAAAAAAAAAAAAAGTAGTGTCTTTATTTACCCACAGTGGAAAATATAATTAATATAAAGCAAAATATATAGAAGAGTGTATGAGTCTATAAGGAAAGTTTAAGAAGTAATTATTCTAAATGATGGCGAAGCTCATGTATGTTGAAGTGCTTCTCATCAAATACAGATGTCATAAAAGTGTATGTGAAAAGCAACCACAGGTTTTTGCCAAACATGAGATCTGAGATAGGTATGATCTGTAACTTAGGCTGTATGTTCAGATCTCTCCCACATCATCCAGGGAATGGTATGTCATCAGAATTTATTTGCCTAATTACAGAATATTATTGATCAGCTGTGTTCTCAAACCAAGCAGTACTGAGGTCTCTGCCAAGTGGACTTGGAAGGTAAACTAAGGTACCTTGAAAATACATGGGACTTCCATGGCCATGACATATTTCATAACTGAAGTTTGTGGAATCAAGGAGGAACAGCACTGGTGGTTCCACGTATTCATATCTGAAAACTTTACTAAAGCTGATGATATGCCTTTAGGTAGTGACTGCGTCTTCTATCGTATTTTGCAGTGTGCATTGTATTCATCTTTTCATGTTTTACATACCCAATTTTTTTCTTCCAAAGAAGTTTAGAAGATGTTGATGGGTTTAAGAGAATACAAAAGCTGGAGCTTTAAAAGAGAAAATATGATTTGAGACTCCCTGTAAAATTGCAAGAGTTTTGAAAACAGCAGGATTAATGAATAGCCTAATTCTAATTTTTGATGGCAGGATCTGTCAAAATGGATAGCACTTTAATATTTGCTAGGGGATTTTCTAGGCTAAGGAGAATATGTTACAGAATTACTGATCTGGATTTTTCAAAATGATGATCAACGGGATTGCAGTAGAGCCTGGACCTTCTCTCCAGGCTCCACTGGCTGTGCTAGCTTCCCAAGGGCTGTAATCAGAATTCAGATGCATTACTCAGAAGTACACACATTTGCATATCCTAATTTTGAGCTGAGCCCTATGCAAAGAACTGAGAAATCCTAACCCCCTTTTTTTCTTGCTTTAAACATTACAACATGTGTGACACCATTCACTGTTTCTATGTGGGACCCAACCTTGCTGTTCTCCTTTGTGTTGGACTTAGATCATGCATATTTTGCAGTCACTTCTAAAGGAAAAAAATCCCTTCTGAAGTATATGAGGAAGGAATTTTTTTTCTTTTCTTTTTGCCATTCCATTTTTTAGATGCATTTGAGCAATGAATATGGATCAAGCTTTTCCTGCAATGTTTCATTAGTTTTTGTCAAGTCTGCTTTGTGGTTTTCATCTGTTTAAGGTTACTCAACCAGAATGGCTCCTCACACAAAAGAATCATTTCCTAGGGCTATGAATAGCAGGACATGGACCTTGAACTGGACTCTGAATTCAGAGGGAATTAACACAAAGAAAATGCAAAAGTGACATGTCTGTGACAATCATTTTGCTAAGCAAAATGGATTGCAGTTAAACCGTAATGTTTTTTACGAAGTGGATCTTTTTAAAGAAGCTTGTCTCCATTTTTGAGTCTGAGGTGCAGTAATCAAATCTACAAACCAAGAATGAGTGAATCAGGCTGTGAGGTATTATTTCTGGGTCAAGAAAATAGAGCAGAGTTCTGTATAACATGTGCCTTTTTCTCTCCATCATGTCATCAAGTCGTCTCATCTTTGGTATGCTCAGTATTTTTAAAAAAGATGAAATATGTTGGAACAATGGAATAGCTCTACATATGTCTGGCATTCTAGCTTGTGTTATCTTGTCATCTTTATTAGCTCCTGCACTTATTCTACCCATCCTCTTATCTATGAGATACACTGATGTAATACCAAACTTGAACTATCACCAAGAAAATAAATAGGTTCTCCTTGTTAAATGGGAATTTGAGTATCTGCTACATAAAAGCCTATTTGGCTTGTGTTGAAATTTGAGACATGCATTGTACCTCGTATTTTAAGATCTTTCTTTAATTTTTTATTAGGATAATATCTTTTAGGTATGGAATGATTTTTTTTTTTTTTTTTTGTATCTATAGTAACAGCGTGGGTGATAACTATGTTCAGTTTAATGGTATTCAGCCAAAATGTAACAAACTTAATCAGTGGGGAGTGAGCAGAAACTGTTTGAATTAATTAGGAAATAGGTGTCTAACCCTGGTGATGCTGCCACTTTTGTTGCCTGAAGCATACTACCTGCCTGTTTTCTGCTGCTGTATCTCCGAAGTGGGAGGGAAAGGGGCATGCAGTGGATCTTCACATGCTGAATAGATGATAATTAATCAAAATCTTGTAAGAAACACAGTTTATGTTAACTAATATTGAGAAGAGTAGCAATGGCCTGCTAAGTGCCCCAAAATACTGATAAAATTGCAAGATAAACTCTGTTAACAGACTACACTGAAGTAATACCCAGAGAAGGAAATATTCAGATTTCTAAACCAGTCAAATCTCAGTTGTTTCAAATTTCAGTACTGTTGCCTTATTGTGCCAGGATTATATTTGCCAAAGACAAAAACCATGAAGAAAAAAGTACTGGTATATATCATATCAAAGGAGTCCCTCTAAGCCTGACTGAAGAAACTGCATTTCACTGACTCTCAGAATGCTGCAAAGGTCATTCAGTCATCCAGCACTCTGCTTCTGTGCTACAGCCATTCATGCAAATTAAAGCCACCTGCAGGCCTGCTGCAACTTGCAATATGCACATAGCTTTTCAAAGATTTCTGAATATGTGTAAGTAGATTATTTGGGTTAACTTTCTTTTCTAGTTCTTCTTTTACTTGTCAGTTTGAGATTCATTTTACCTCTACCCTTCTTCATCTCGTACCACACATCCAATTTGCACATTCTACAAGAAAGAATGACTTATTTTTTTTTTTTTTGGATGTAAAGTGAGATGTGGTCAAAGTGACAAATTACATAAAGGGAGGAAGAAAACCTAGAGAAAGCACTAGGATGCTGCTGCTACGAAAAAATAATTTGTTTGCTTGAACGGTTTCAGTGTTTGTTGTTGCTCCCATAATTTTGTTATCACTGCAAGCAGCAATGTAAGCAGCATTTTGAATTTCACTCATTATGAGCTGTGTTATAATTGTGTTGTTGCTAATTTGTGACTGCATAGTGACTGAAACAGATGTGGCTTTTTGGGGTGAGCAGCGCTCAGGGGCTTCTATATTTGTGGTGGCTCAGGGGGATGATGGATTCAAAGGAGGTGGCTCAATGCTATGGCAAAAGAACTTGAGCAAGAGTGAGGGCAAAGAAAGAACAATATAGCTGTGAATGCTGTGTCTATCTATGTAATATATACTCTTTAATCTGTATATGAATTCATTTTCTCATGTCCCTGTAGAGCTTCACATGAGGCAGAAATCATAATAGAGCTGCATTCCTCAACAGAGCTGTCAGGCAGCCCAGCTCAGCTTTTTGTGCCATTTCATGAAACTGTTGGGGCTAGCTATCAATGAATTAATCAAATCTTACCTTCCAGCAAGGGCATGTTAACCTTATGGGCACTCCGTGCTTTTTTATAGGTGAATGAGCTTTCATTTTTGTCCAAATCATACAGTTATGAATACTTACAAAGCAAAAGTCACTCTCCTGTCATTGGCCATTTTTTTCGGTTTTTGAAAAGCTGGGAAACTGAACAATATGAAAGAAAATTAACACCAAAGAATGGCAAAAAACAGATACATCCAGTTAAGAAAACAGACTCTTGGATGGAGGTGAAGGTTAGACAACCTTAACTATCTTGAGAGAGTTTTAGTTTGTTTCTGACTGGACATCTGCTTTGAGCTTCCTCTGTAGCTCACACATCTAGACTTGGCATCTCAGGGTATCTTAAGATGGAGTCACCTTCTGTTTCCTATTTGTGACTGTTATAAAAGCACTACTCAAAGCCCTATTTCCTTCAGAGTCGTCTTCCTGCAGTGAGCATCTTGTAACTGATGCAAAGGCATTTCTGAAAACATTTTAAGTTGTTCTTGTGGTACTTTGCCTAAGTAATTTCCAGTGATTCCTGGCATATCTGTATGTAAAGTGATCACTACTTATAAACATAGTCAAGAAAATGCCAGCATAACTTCACAATCTGAGCATAGCTTCTTGTGGGTTTTGTCAGTGTTTTGGAAACAAGCTCCTTTGCCTTTGCCAGGCAAGAAGGCAGCCCCTGCAGACTGGGAATATGTGACTGATTCTCTGCCTGCTCCCCTTTCTGGGACTTGAGCTTTCAGGTAGCCTCCTTTCCTCAGATTTTACCAGAAATTAAGTTGGTTTCTGACTGCTTGTGATACAAACTGTAGTAGATAGGATACTTGAGGAAAGAAATGACCTTGGGTTTTTGGCTGTGTTCCTGTTCGTGTTTTCTTTTCAACTTCCAGTAATGTCAATCTCTAAACTGGTTGAGAATTTAATGTGTAGTTTTCAAAAGCAGAAAGTAGAGCTTAGGCAAAAGCAGGTTTCCCAGAAAAACAAACAAACAACCAAGCCAAAAAACCAAACCACCCCCCCAACCCAACAAACAACCAAAAAAACCCAAAGCTCACAATGATTTAATTTTCTTAATTTTAAAGAAAATCATTAAAAAATACTTCAAGTCAGATGGAAGGCAAGTTAAATGTTTTGACCTGATATAGCAAACTGAAATGCTTTACTTTAGAACAGTTGGTCAGTTATTTATTTCTGTTTGAGCAAGTACTTTGTGAGAGTTAGAGCTGCGCTGCCTGGATCCCGGGACTCTGCCTGTCAAAATCCGTTGTAGTTTTTGAACTGGTTAACTCACTTCTATGGATTAGGGGCAGGCTGTGCCTGTGATGCAGCACAACTTTTGCACTTTTCCAAACACACTGAGATCATCAGCATAAATGGATCTGACTCTGTATCGTTGTTAGTAGCTCTCTCATTTCTACTGTTTGTTCTAGAAAGTCTGAAGACAGTTGCCACGAAAGTGATCAACATGGTTTCAGGCTTGGTCTGTGGGAGAGAATGAAAGTATTAAGAACCATGGTAATTGAGGCTGACTTGAGCCTATACCACTTGAAGTGAAATATTTGAAATTGGAAAAAAATTCCTTTCAATCAAAAATACCAAAGTGGGATAGGTTGTCATATCCCTCCAGTCATTAAAAAAATAAATAATAAAAAAATAGATTAAATAAAATGTTGAATAACCAGGATTTCCTACAGGATGGCAGGTCTTACTCCTTATAGATTCCAGCTGCATACTTTAGCTCAACTTTCTGAGACTAAAGAAAGCTGACCTCGGAAATAACAGTCTATTACTAAGAAAGTTATTGTCACTGGTGTCAGCTTTTTTGGTCAGATGGTTTCATATATGACATTCAAAATTATTTCATAAAACAATTAAATCTGCTGCAGGTTACATTTGCTACTGTTGGATGTTGTGAAAAATACTACAGATTGAAACAACACACAAAATCACGCATAGCTAAAGGGATTTTAAATTTAGTTGTGCAATGGGTTCTATTTGTGTTATTTATCTTCCTGTCTTGGGGAGTACATTTAGTTGATCAAGTGCAGCCAGTCTTCACTCAGATCCCTAGTTCCGCAAATGCAACAGACTGAGTTTGAATAGCTGTTTTAGGTCCCCTGATGCATTACTGTTGGTCTGTGCAAATAATGTAAGCGTTACGGAAGACATTGTCTTCCCTTAAAAAAATATTTTCAACAAATCAGAGAATCATAGAATCATAGAATAGTTAAGGTTGGAAAGGACCTTAAGATCATGCAGTTTCAACCACCCCTGCCAGGGGCAGGGACACCTCCCACTAAACCATGCCACCCAAGGCTATTTCCAACAAGGCCTTGAACACCGCCAGCGATGGAGCATTCACAACTTCCCTGGGCAACCCAGTCCAGTGCCTCACCACCCTCACAGTAAAGAATTTCTTCCTTATAGCCAATCTAATCTTCCCCTGTTTAAGTTTGAACCCGTTACCCCTTCTCCTCTCACTACAGTCCCTCATGAAGAGTCCCTCCCCAGCATCTCTATAGCCCCCCTTCAGATACTGGAAGGCTGCTATGAGGTCTCCACGCAGCCTTCTCTTCTCCATGCTGAACAGCCCCAACTTTCTCATCCTATCTTCATATAAACTTGACTGTTCAAATTTCCAGGTTCATCTTAAGATGCAGTCAGATGCCCATACCCTTCAGACTAATGTGTTTGCTTTTCTGTTTTTAGAGAACAGTGAGACTTTACATATTGCACTAAGGGAAGATGGAGAGAATCTCAATAGTCCTGGAGTGGTAGGAAGTGTTAGGTTAACAAAGTCTAGCAACTTTGCTTGAGCTTCATCAATGTAATTCTAAAAACAAGCAAATGTAGACAGTCTGATTAAAATAAATTTAACATATTTTTGTTTAAATGACAGTTTTGTACATTTAGGCAATAAATTCTATCTTTTAAAATCGAAGGCTTTTTTATAGAGTGGATAAAATGTATCTGCCTTGTAGACATGTACATCATTATTTCTGCTACTTCAGCAGATCCTGTAATTTAGTACTCTCCCCAGACCTGTGCTTGCATCATCAATGATGTTTTATTCACAAAATTTAATGGACCCTTCCTATTAAGGTACAAAAAGACTTTCAGATTTTTTTTCTCTACACTCATACTTCCAGATCAAGCACAATACACCCACAGCCTTTCTACACAGAGAGGAGAATTTGGCTTATCATGAAAAGCGGAAAAAAAACCCACAAAGCCAGAGCAGTGCAGTGAGGGGGAGTGCTGAAGCTGTCCGGAAAAGAACTCCAGCAAATAAGTGCTTCCCACGCTCAGTCTGCTGAACCCCTTCTGCTCAATCCGCTGGGGAGAGGCAGCGATGGGACAGCTATGGCTAGGAGGGAGAATGGTAATGTAGAAGAAAAAGTATCTTATTACAGTATTGTAGAATCAAAGACAATAAAAATGCTTTATGTTAAATACTAAATAGTGTCTAAAATAAAATAATAGTTGAAACTGTGGACAGTATCATTTTCCCAGTCTTTAAAAACCCATGCATTCTTGCTCTGATGATACTGTACTCATGCATTAGTACGTTTGTGCCAGTTACCCAGTAGTGCTTTTGATCTGTTCCCATGTTGCCTAGGGCACTAAATGAGTCCTGCAGAAGTTCTCTTCACTGTTTCATTGAGTTTCCTTTGTGAGGGGAAACTGCCCATACTCCACAAGGCAAAATACAATCTTTGTGTCCATTCAGGATGAAAAAGAAGGAAAAAAAAAAAAAAGCTTGATGTGTAGGAAGTAAATGATGTAATCCATTTCTGCCCTCTAATTTGAAGCTGTTAGGAAAAAAGACTCTGATGTAGCCAGTGACAATCAACAGTCTGAAAATGGCCATACACTTACTAAGGCTTATTATTGTCAGAGTTCCAATTACCCTTTCAGGTAAGAGAATTCTCAATTTCTGGCCACATTTCTATTATAGGAATCAGTAAACTAACTATGCAGAGGACAGTGAGCATAGGCAGCCAGTTTCCGTCTTTCTTAGTTGAATGGTTGAATAAGCACGCACACATTTAGCAACTCGCAGTGCTGGAGCCTTGACAGTCTAAGGATAGAAATGTGGGAAGATTTGTAGGAAAAGGTTATGTCTTTCACTGCACAAGGAAAAAGGGGCGGCAGAGATAGAACTGAACTACCAGGGATACAGACAGGTGTAAGTGAAGATAGGAAATGTTGCTGTAAGCTCACCTTAATTAGATTCATCAGCAAGGCAAATCAGCATGCATTTAAGTGGTCATTTCAGTACAGATAAGGTGTAAATTTTTGACTAGGATCTCCCAGTCATTCTCACTTACTGTGCTTGATCCACAGCAAGGAATGAGCTCAGAATTCATACCAGCTATTCCTATACAATAAAAGCAAAAAGAAGATGGGCCTTCAGTTTTCTGGATCATGCTAAAACTAATCCAGAGTGGTGCCTCAAAATTCATAGTGTGTGGACACTGAGTCGTGTGCACCAATTATTTTGTTCAATAGATCAGTTTCTACTAAATTGTTTTTAAGACACATATAAACTACCATTTAAATAGTTGTTAATATCATAAATTTTAGTTTTAAGCTTCTTGCCTCTGCTTCCAGACAAGGCTTACATGCCTGAAAACATTAAGTTACGGGAAGTATCATAGAATCATAGAATAGTTAGGGTTGGAAAGGACCTTAAGATCATCTAGTTCCAACCCGCCTGCCAGGGGCAGGGACACCTCTCACTAAACCATGCCATCTAAGGCTATGTCCAATCCAGCCTTGAGCACCGCCAGCAATGCAGCATTCACAACTTCCCTGGCTAACCCATTCCAGTGCCTCACCACCTGCACAGTAAAGAATTTCTTCCTCATATCCAATCTAAACTTCCCCTGTTTAAGTTTGAACCCGTTACCCCTTCTCCTCTCACTACAGTTCCTCATGAGGAGTCCCTCCCCAGCATCCCTATAGGCCCCCTTCAGATACTGGAAGGCTGCTATGAGATCTCCACGCAGCCTTCTCTTCTCCATGCTGAACAGCCCCAACTTTCTCATCCTATCTTCATGTGGGAGGTGCTCCAGTCCCCTGATTATCCTTGTGGCCCTCCTTTGGACTTGTTCCAACAGTTCCATGTCCTTTTTCTGTTGAGGACACCAGAACTGCACACAATACCCCAAGTGAGGTCTCACAAGAGCAGAGTAGAGGGGCAGCACCTATAGTAAACGTTCAGAGCAATGTAGAGATATTGCAGGTACTCCAGCCAATGAGCCGGCTTCAACTGGAGCTCGGCTCAGATGTCTCTATACAAATGCCCGTAGCATGGGGAACAAACAAGAAGAATTAGAGATGTGTGCACGTCTATGGGCGTATGATATCATAGGCATCACAGAAACATGGTGGGATGGCTCCTACGACTGGTGTGTTGGAATGGAAGATTACAGGCTCTTTAGGAAAGACAGGCCCAGTAGGCGGGGAGGGGGAGCTACTATTTATGCTAGGGATAGGCTGGAGTGTATGGAACTGTGCCTGGAGGCAGGTGAGCAGTCAATAGAGAGTTTGTGGATCAGGGTTAAAGGGAGAACAATGATGGGAGATATTATTGTGGGGATCTGTTAGACTGCCTGACCAAGAGGACTCTGTGGGTGAAGCGCTCTATAGACAGATAGCAACAGCCTCACGCTCGCTGCATCAGCATCATCATCCTGTCTGCTGACAAACTTTGTCTTGCATTTCTGATTGCTTAAAAAGCACTCTTTCAGACGTTAACGCAGAGCAGTGGTGGAAGAGTTAAATATGTACATTCACAAAAACATTGGCATTCTTCAGTCTGTGTTCTGGGACATGCCAAGGTAAAGAAATGTGTGAATTATCTTTCTCTAGTGTGAAACTAGCAAGAAAAAAGAAGACAATATGTTCAAAAAATCAGTTTAACAAGATTTGAAATCACAAGCTCTGAAAATCTTAACAGAAACCAAATGGTTTCTTTGTGGTGTTACTACAGTACAAGAATTTAGATTGCATAGGGATTATGTTGTATATTTCTCTCTTAAAATACTTTAATTTGGGTTCAGTTTAACCTTCACATTGACTTTTTGGGATATAGAGACCATTACAGTTGTTCTATCATGTGCTTTATGCTAAGTTTCTGATATGCACTCTCAGCTGTGACTGACTTTTTATTTTCTTTTTCTTTTTTGAGAGAAAGATAACAAAGGCTATAGCAGAACTGAAAAAATAACAGCTTTCATGAAGGACGTATATTAGTGTGGACTACAGGCATAATTGAAGTTGGTTTTCATGTAGTCTGAGCCTGCTGTACACACATGAAAGCTCTGTTTCTTACAATTGTGCTTACTGCAGCACTGTTCATTGCAGCACTGAAGAACTGGAATGTCTGAAGTACTGAGATGTCTGGATTTTACAGCAGAGAGAGAAACCAGAATGGAGATTTAGTGGACATGGGAGCCTGAGGTTATAGATCTCGCTGTGCAAAGAAGACAACTGTAAGGAGGAAGTGTGTGTTTTTCCAAAGTTTGCCTTTCTTGGGTATTGGGAATTGAGAGCTTGAAGTACTTGTGTACATCCTAAAAGAATCTTGTGCAAGTATGAAGGAATAGATCTGTATATTTTGAACAGTTCTTGTCACATAATGTGGGCATTTTAAGGAAACTGGTGTAGGGGACACCATTTGAAACACCATCTGGTCTGAAAGAGGGATCTAATCTTAAATCAGTTTTCCTATACAAAAATATAGAAAGGGAAGAATAAAAATCCTGGAAAGACAAGTAACTAAGACTAGTTTAGCTAGGCATTAGCTTAATTCCTAGTATGTACAAATGACAGTCACGAGTACATGTTTGTAGAAGTTAGATTTGCTAAGATAGATGGCATGAAAAAATGGAAGTGCCTTGTTGCAGTGAGAACTCCTATAGCCTCAGGTGTAAAAGAGACAAACCAGTGAAGGATTTCACCAAAATTTTATGTGGAAAGCTTGAGGGATCAGAGAATGGCCTCAGTCCTAGAATATGGAAAGATTAAATACTCTGGACAGGAAAACAATACAGTGACAAAATTCAAGCAGAAACTGTAGCAGTAAGACGCCATCAGGTTATGCTTCAGCAATGTGACCCAGTGTGGGAATTGCTCTTTCATAGTAAAGCTGTGATTTGAAGTCTGTGAAAGATCATTACTGTAGAATCAGAAGAAAACATTACTGCATATTGGCTAATCATTATGGTTGTTGTGAAACAACTGCACAGCAAATTATAGATCTGCAAACAACTGAAGGTACTGAAATGGACACTGTTGTCACTTTCTGCTTCATACATGGATGATAATCTTGTGTGACCTTTCCAGAGAGAGAATATTTATATCCTGTCATAAATCTGGCACCTGACATTTGGCTTTTGCACATAGAGCTAGATGAAATGTTCAGTACACTGATGACTTCTGCTGTGCTATTTTGTCACTACAGATGGTTCTGCTCAAGCACAGAGGAAAAGAAAAATTCTGGTATGTTTATGAGAGTATCCACATCCATGAAGGAGAGTCTCAGTGGGATGAAAACATTGTAATATCTTCCCTGCACATGGCATAAACTGTGACAGTGAGACAGAAAACAGAAAAGGATGGTAATATTTGTAAATAGGAAAGGACAAAGAACTAAAATTAGAGAAACTTTCTTCCCAAGATAGTAGGATTTGGTAGCCTATTTATCAGAATGAACAAAGTGAAGGCTGATTCTATTGGGCTAGGACAGATAAAAATAATGCCTGCCCCAGAAGTGGAAGTAGAACAATAGTATAGCAATATTATGATACCTGTCTAAATTTTGGCCTCATTTGTGGCCAGGAGAATGTAGACCAGTTTCTGGGTGAGAAAATAGAATAATAGACCCCAGTAATACAGAATGGAGCATTTGAAACTGCAAGATATGTGACTGAACCCATGATGTTTCTCCTCTGAGCTCCTGGACAGGTGAAGACATGGAAAGAAGTAACACTGATGGAAGGAAAGGTAACGGAATAGCTGGATTCTTATGGAATTGTACTGTTTAGTGAGATTCAGTGTGCCCCTATGGCTGGCTGTACCCAAATATAGAAGGAGCTTTTGGCTTAATCATTTGGGATGAAGTGGTACAACCAGCTTAGCAGTGGTCATCCTGCTGTTAAAATTGATCTCTCAGAATTACAGATGTTCATTAAGGAGAACTATGGGAAAGGCCTCCAAAGTGATGGCATAATATGTTGCTATAGCTCTAGTTCTAGGAGATTTGGATGAGATGATACCCTGCGTCTTTATGATAGTTGCTCCTCTGCCTGAACATTTCTGGACAATGGTAAGCTGCTAGAAAGGTTACTGTGCATCATCTTGACTGAATCAATTTTTCAGTTTTACAGACTAAGCAGTAAGGACTCAAAATAGCTATTGAGCAACATGACTGATTAGCACAGCAGGTATAAGTCATGTAGAGTAGAATATGCAAAAAGAGTATTATATTTGCTGAACACAGAGCTGTAATTCTGGGACATCTTAATCAGGCAAAAGCGTGTGTGTCCCACTGGGATTTGCAGTTGCTGGTAACAGATTCAAGAGGGTTAGCATGAGTGCGTGCAACAGATTTTGATGGGCTGTTTGAAAAAAAATAAAAAGCAAGTTTTATGGTAGTCAAGTTGGAGCAGGGAAAACCAGGGAAGGGCAAATACATAAGAGATTTGAAGGGGATCTGTTATAGCTAAATGCTTCAGGAAACTGCAAACCAGAGCTAGTCAATAACCAGTAGAAACACACAAGTGATTGCATACAGTTTAATAACTTTTGGTTTTGATAGGGTCAGAGAAAGACAGACAATTGAATAAAACAATGGGGAACTTTACTGTGGTATTGTCATATTAGATGTATAAGAAATAATCTGTGTGATTGTCATAACGCTCCTCTCCTCGATTAGTTTTCATGCAAATTCTGTAAGTTTAGAAGAGAATAAAGTCGTACCAGATAGTGATGTTTGCAGTCAGAAAGAGTATAGCAGAAGTTCACTTTAAAGGTAACTGAAGTAAAAAAATAAAATTATTCTGACAAACATTCTGTGGCTTGTAATCACTTTGTTGGTTTGAAAATAAAGAATGGGGAAAGGATGTCAGTGATGAAGACAGTGGAAAAAAACCCACAGATTTCAGGAGGGAAAATATCTGGGGAAAGGACAAGAGTTAAAATATAAGTGCAATAGGAGAAAAAGAATGTAATAATTTAATGGTAACCTCACCGTATTTTGTAAAAAAAAATTGCATTTAAACCATCTGCCTGTTCCCTGATGCTCAAGGAACAAAGCGCTCTTTCTGTAGTCCTGAGTCATCTTAAACTCTGTGTGTTGAGTATGTGATGTTACATCAGATTAAAAAACTTAAAATGTTGACAGTCTCTAATGGCCAAACAGAAATTGTCAACTTGCAAACACCGAGTGTTTCAGGATTTTACAGGCAGCAGAAATGGCTTAGCAAATGGTACCAATCAGTTTCAATGTCTCAAAGTAATCCTTAGAGAAATAACTAGCGTAGGCTGAAGTGCTTATAATAGGTTATTTAATAATGACAAAATATCATCGATGACATAAAAAAATTCATTTACTTTCTCAGGGAACATCTTATCCTAGGTTATGGATATGAGTTTTCAGGGCTATAACATAGTTATGCAGGAACATCTCCTTAGGCTTTGGGGAGATTTTTAAATTGCAAATCAGAAAAATAATAATCTATTTTGAAGTTTCTAGAGAACACTTTATAATTCAAAATCAATTATAAATCATTTTAAGAGATTAGTTTTTTAAAATAATATATGTTGAAGGCATATAATCCAATAGATATTAGTCAGAAAATGCTAATGTTTGTACACAGCGTTATTGAAGGAATGTTTTTTTGCCATCTAAATTATAAATAGACCAGAATACTTTTATTAATGTAGAAGAGAACTGAAAGCTTGCTGTGACAGACTTTTCTTCTTTCTTTTTCTTCAAATTAAATGAACATTTGCATTTTAAATCATGGTCTGATACTGTCTAAATGACCAAATGCAGAAGAAGAACTCTTAATTAATGCCTGCATTTATTACCAATTTTTAACTTAAAACTGCTGCAATTTGTAAAAATTATTATAAATCACTTGAGTGTATACTCTGTATTTGGCAGAATGAAAATGCATTTAACAGTCAGTGATGATCAATTTTTAAAATAATTTGTTCCACTTTAAAGCCCAATGCTATGGACATTTTCAACCTATTGCCTCATTAACTGCATTCATATTAAAATACCACTCCATTTAAATGAGAAGATAATTGTAATACCTTGAAGCAAATGAGGTGCTATTGGAATAATTAAATCTGAAATGAGATGCAGATAGTTTGGATCTTCTGCTTTCATGGCTCTTTAGTACTAAATACTATTTCCATTGGTCACACTGAATTACAATATTGCATACCAATAACAGTGTAATACCTGTTAGATTAAAATTACTCCTGGAGACTATAGGATGAGAATTTATTGACCACTGGATATTTTGTTAACCATTTATAAAACATCACTTTTTTTATATGTAGATTTTCATTTGTATATTACTTTTAGAATATAGAAAAAGAATCAGAATGCTGAAAAGTTCATCCTATTTCTTTCATTTCTATAGTCATCCTGATGTACCTCTGCCTTGAATGGTTAAGGGTGACATTGTAGGAAGAGTCAAGAAAAAAGTCTGTAGGTTGTTCCCACTGCATTGACTCAAGAAAGAATATCCTAATCATGTCTAGCCCAGGCAGCATTTTTTCCTGCCTTTTTTCCCCAGCTTTTAGTCATAGCAATATGGGGTTCAGTCAAGGCCGTTTCTATGGAAGAACAGTAATATTCACATTTTTACAATCAGCTGATTTCATACACCAGAAATTTGGCAGTTCCTTTTGTCCGTATTCTATCTGTAAATGGCTTCTGTCTTTAGGAGAGGAAACAACAGAAGGTATTTTTGCAATTGAACATAAGGAAAGGAATTTAGCGTTAGGAAAACTTGCATCCACTTTTTTTATGCTTTTTCTCATACAGTTGCACTAAAAGGTACAGACAGATAAGTTATATTCTATACATTAGTCATTGCCATTTTAGAGCTACTGATCAGCATTGCATAAAGACACTATCAGATAATTTTGCCATTTTATTTCACACATATTCTCATAAGAGTAATTTATAAATCAAAATCTTATCAGATAATAAAACCAAACATTGCAGTAGCTTGCATTAGATAATCATAACTTGATTTTTTTTTATATGACTGGTTGTTTAAGTTGGGCACCATATAGGGAAGACACATCAAATAGGAAAAAAATGTGTTTTCTATTTCTTGTTTTCTATATACCTCATTGCCGCATGTCTGCCAGCATTATCTTTTGGTGCTCACAACATTATTGTTTAGCATGAAAGGTAAAATAAAAAAAATAAAAAAAATACAAACTGAGATTAAATGGACAATGCAGAAGGGGATTTTCAGCAACATGATTTCAATTTGGCAGAAGGCTATTGCCTTAACAAAAGATGTGATTTTCCCCAGAGGCGGTCTGCCATAAAATCAGTGTTTGTAAAAGTTTTATCATTTCCCAGTTCATGGCAGAACTGTGACTATGCAGGTGGTATATAAACTGTGTGTACTACATTTATACTGCTTTAACTAATAGGCAATCTGGTAACTATCAAAGGAAAATTCATATCAGGTAGGCAAGCTGTAGCACGTCTGAGTTCCCTGGTGGCACAGCATAAATGGCACACTGAGACATCACAGAGAATTAGCTTTCACGTTATAAGCCAGTTACTCTAGGTTTAAGGCTATATCTAGGCAATCCAGACATGCCTTGTCCAGCATCTGCCTGACCTGGGAAGTGCTTAAAACTCATTACGTGTCTTTCTGGTTGGTGTTAAAATTCCCCAGCAGTTGGTCTGCAGCTGTGCTCTGCTTCCTGGCCAAAGGTCGTCATCAGGCATTCTCCTCCTACTCAAATTTCATTGGGGTCCATAGGATGGGCAGAAGATGGCTGTTGCTTCTTGGCCTCCCAACAGGATAGGACTCCTCTTAAAATTCACCTTCAGCTAGTTTCCTATTGCAAGTAGATTCAGAGACATAGGAGAATTAGCTATGCCCATGCTGGAACAAAAAAATAAAAGTTAGTGATCCAGGGGCTCCAAGGCCAAGAAGAGCTTCAGGTGGGACTGAAGACACATCCCAGAGGAGAGCTGGTCATTGCAGCATGGAACTTGGTGTGCTACGGGTTTTTCCCCACATTGAGAAACAAGGCTGCCTTCCAGAGTAGCTGTGGCATTACTGGAAGGAGAAGGACAAGACAAAGACTTTGGGGCTTCATGGTTCAGGATGTGTTTGAATATACCCACAGATCATTTTACTTCTGCTGCTTTTGGTGTCTGGAGAGTATTTGTTTAGGAAATCCCACTTTTTTTCCATTTACACACTGATAATTGAAACTGTTCTGATCAAAGCCAAGAGCAGGCAGAGACATGTGCCAATTGCATGGAAATATGTGCTTAGATTGTCTTTTATTCTTTGTAGTAACTTCATGCACTCTCTTCTAGTTTCTTTCAGACCAATGGCACATATATGGCAGATTTTGCAATACTGCACAAGGTTACAGACTTTGTTCCCTTGTCTCCCTTTCTATTTTCACAAATCTCATATTCCTTTCACCATGTTGCTACAGCTTTAACAGAAAAAGAAAACAAAAGAATGCTCTCCTATGCCCAAAACCGTAGGATCACTTGATGGAAAGTCAATGCAATGGACTGACTCCTGAGTGGACAGAGGTACCTGCCTTCGTTACTGAGTCAGGCACCTGAGTGAAGAGGAGAACAAGCAGGAGATCAGAAACACTTGCAGTTAACATTTTTTACTGGCTGGTGGAGAAGAGTCTTCCCCACAATGTGGGGTTTTTTTTCAGATAAACTCTTCTGAAGCTGTTAGGTCTCTGCTATGTCTTGTGGCAATGCTTGGCAGGTAGCTCTAGAAGCTCAAACCCACTTCACAGTTTCTGTGTCTGATTGATTTTGCAGTTTCAGACATGCGAGCCTTTCATTAGATCTGTGTGTCTCAAGACAAGGTCAACATAAAGATTTATTTCATCTACTGGAGAGCTTAATTGGATAATCCTAAATGATGAAATACATAAAAGACTAAAAGGGCTTTCTAAAGTCAACTGTCATTATTTTATCCTGTACTGTGGTGTGAAGATTAGAATTTTATATTTTAGGGTCCAGTTAAAATTATAGAACTCCCTCAGAGAGCCTATATTGGCAATGTGTGAGTAACTTCCATTGATTGGAAGGGGGTGGTAGAAAACCTGTGCATGTTGTCTTTTGATTCAGCTATATTTGATATTGCTTCTTCTTGGACCTTAAAAACCTCAAGGCCTCGAACTTTGAGGCATGTCATCTTTCTTCTTTGATGTGAATAAAGATTTCTTATGAATACAAAGTAAATGTACTTGTAGTGAACGACTAAATTTTAAGTTGCTTTTAGTATTTTTACCTCCAAATTATTTTAAGTTTAAAAATAATAGAGTGTGAGTCCACTGTAAAACTGTAAAGATATTTACATTATTTATAAGGAAAAAAATAATCAGGAGTCTTAGAATTGGTTTATAATTGTAATGGAGGCCCTGTAATGCAATTCTGCCAAAGAGAACATTTGTGAAATTACTTTTTTGAGGTTATTTCTTAGAAGTCTTTCTTTGGCTCAGGCATACATGGCCAGGTGGATACAATATGAAGGAAGGAAAGCACACTTTTCTGAACTACAAAACTGATAATGAAATACTAAAATCTCAAAGCACACAAAATATACTTTTTATAGTGTACTTTTCACAATTTCAGTCTAGGATTTAGTAGGAAAATGAAGATCAGAACCAAGATCTTAAAGGAGTTTTGGGTGTGATAATTGGTCTTTTAGTGAGAAATGGTTATGAGAATAAGGCGTCTTACATTTATTTTGATGTATCACACATCGTGAGAGTTTTGATAATTCATGTATCTAAGTTATTCCTTTATCTCACAGTTGGCTCATCTGTGTGTTTCTAGAATTTATGTCTTAAACAGCTCATGAAATTAGAATCTCTAAATGTTCCCTCAGTGAAAAATGAAGTGTAAATGATTATTACTTTTTCAAGTAGGATTTACATCTGTTACAATAAGCCTGATACCCACAGATAGTAACCACAAAGGGGCCTATTAAGTGTAAACTTGCCTTTACTGCCCCTTTCGTCCCCATCATGTTCATTCTTCATCCCTATCTTACTCAGCTGGCAGGGAGGTACTACAATAAAATGAAATTTCAAAGCTAGCCACAGTAGGACTGAAATGTATTAGTTGCCAATGACAGGAAGGGTGCTTGGACTGAGTTAGACATTTCAGCTTGTATCCATATATATTACGTAAGTCAGGATTCTGGCATGGACTGTTGTCACTCAGACTTCCCTACAGGAAATATTTGTCTTAGGTCAGAATAAGCAAATAAACGAGAATCCATGTAGTATGAGTGATAGCAGCATTAAATCTCCACTGCAGAAGTGTAAAGACTAACTTCAAAGTACGGAGGCACCTAATGAAGACTTATCAAGTCGTTTAATAGACACATAGAGGGTCTGTAAGTGTTTTATTGGTCTGTTGTGTGTTTGCAATGTCAATTTTAATTTTAATTGTTTTTAAAACCTTTTAGAAATTAATAATTAATGACAGTTTACCTGCTGCAATTCTTAAATTAACAGAATTCTTTTACTTCGAGCTCCAACTATCATCTGTACCCATGGCTGCAAAACCATGGCAAAAATATTACTCAGAATTTCATGTCTCAGCATACCACATGAAGCAAGAAATCACCAGATTTTTTCTTACAGTTTTCTTACCATTTGCTTACAGTTTTAAAAATAGGCTATTTCCCATTGTGGATCTTTACCTTTTGAAGACTATCCTGTAAAAAGCAGCTGCCCTTTATGTGAAAAATAGATATTCTATAGTTTTTTTCTCATGCGATTTTTTTTTTTTTTTTTGCAATAGTTTTTTCTCCCTAAAATGAAATCAGTAATTTAGATATGAAAGTATGCTCTGTATAGGGGGGCGGGGGGAGGGGGGGAAAGAAGATCCCTCTTCTTTTTCTTCTTTTCACAAATCAAATGCACTTGGCCATTGATAACTGATTATTTTATTCCAGTCTCTGTCCTTCCTACTCATATCTGCTTTCACTAGCTATTTCAAGTTGCCTTGTTTAAAAAAACTACTCGGCTTTCATTCTCCTAGGCTTTACCTTAGCGAATTAAGCTGGATTATTGCCTTGTAAAACAGTGCTGCATTCCTTTTGTTGATTGATTCTAAATCTTTGTTTATCACTAATCATGAAGTACTTTCTACCTTGCAGCATTCCTGTTCCTTTCCTTCGTGGCTTTGTCCTGCATTCAGAGAATTGACAAATAAAAGCTGAGTTCTGCCTGATTTGTGGCACCCTACTGTTAATCACCATTCTGGGAGTTTCTGTATGTTATACATTTATTTTCTTCAAATGAAAGGGGATCACAGCACCATCCATGTGAGCAGCTTCTGAGTGAGATTCACCCTACCTAAACTTCACTGAAGTCATTCAGTCTGATGTAATGGGGAGCTCACTGGTAGCTTTAGTGCTGGTGAGGATCCACTGCCTCCCCATGGGCACCAACTAAACTTTAGAGCACATATCCATTTTCTGCATCCACTGGGATGTGACCCTGTGCAGTCTGATTTAACTTTAATTTGTTCTGCTTTGAGCAGATGTTAGGCTCCAGACTTCAGTGGTCCTTCTAAGCTACATCTTTCATGTGATTGAAATAAGGAGGTACTGTCTTTATGTTACTGTTACAAACTGCACAGGAAGCCATGGATTCAAGCATGCTTCTGTGTCAGACTTTTTTTTTGGGTTGGACAGAGTCTTGGGTGACGTGGTTTAGTGTGAAGTGTCCCTGCCCATGGCAGAGGGGCTGGAACTAGATAATCTCAAGGTCCTTTCCAGCTCTAACTATTTTATGATTCTATGATTCTATCAACTGGGTTTTACTGTCACCTTTTGTTCTTGTTGCAGCGGCTTTGTTATTTGCAGATGAACCTCCTACCCATCAGGATATAGCTGCCTTTTTGTATATTTGTTTTAATTCTGAGACTGATAAAAGCATATTAAGGTTAATGGATGCAGAAATTCTCCATCAGTTTTCAGAGATGAGAATGTCAGAGGTTCAAATTGGGTAAACTCCCTAGTAACAGAGACATAATAAACAACATTCAGAATAATATAATCTGAGGTTGAAGTCAGGAATGATAAATTTATTGCAGTGCTTTAAAGTGTAGTCTTCATCTTTCCACTGCCCTGGATTCCTTTCCTTTCTCCATCCTATTTGCAGGTAGTTATTTGTACTTCAGTATTTATTACTAAATTGTGACAGTACCAGTTATTATTTCTACCTTTGTATTAATGTGTTTTTAAGCTTTTTCCTGAGCCATTGTCATCTCTGAACAGATTGTTCTGGAACCTCATCATACTGAAATTCTGATGGCCATAGCTGCTGCACATTTTGAATGTATCAGATTATACCAGCTCCCTGACTGGTTTAGGGTTCTGTGGCCCTACTATATACAAACATATGGTAGCAAGAGGTATTTTGAATAACATGTAGTAGTAGAGGGTAGTCCTGGGAGGGTCCACTGAAGCAGTGTTGTAGCAATGCATCTTTATGGAATAGTGATGTTTAGACCTGTTAGTCGCAGTTAAAATAAAAGTTTCTTAATTGTCCTAGATAATGCACTTCATCTCTGTCTATGTATCTATACATACATATCTAAATATATATATATCTGACACCATTATGCCCGTTTTTCCTGCCCTAATATTCAATAATTGATATTGCTAAATTTTCAGAAATTTAGAGGTCCAATTAAAATTCGAAAGCTGAAAAATAACAATTGAGGAAGGCAGGAATTGGAGCAGACACGTTAGATGCCTTAATACATTTTTGTGTCCTGCTAGTGCTGGCCTGCTGGTAAAACTGTAGTGATTTAAAAGTAGTTTAGCAAACTCAGAAGGATTTACATAATAAAACTACTGAAGGCTCCCTACCTACCAGATTACCTGCAGCAACACATGGCTACAGCTTTATCCCTGGGGTACTTTTTCTTTCATTGTGTTGTGCACCCTTACATCTGTTCATCACAGTTGGTTGGCAGTGTGGAGTTCAGAGGTTAGTGTTCAATGGTGTCCCAGCAGACCTGTCGGCCAAAGTCCTGAAAATTGGAAAGCCTTTTTACATTGATGTAGGCCTTTTAACTGAGATATGACTGCTGGAACAGGAGTGAAAATGCTAACGCTTGTGTCAGTATAACCCATGAAAACAGCATAGTCCATTACACTTCTAGTCAAGCTGGAAATAGTAAGAATTAAGGCTCTTTTCTCATCCTATGCGATACCAGAAGCTCTCTTTCAAGACTAAGATGAAATTAAGACTAAGGTGTACAGCTGTGCAAAGTGAAATAGTCTCCATTTAAAAAGAAAAAATAGAAAATTATTGGCTTTACTCTAACCAAAGTTTTCAACATGGAAAAACAAAGGCTTACTTTGACTGTTCATATTTATCTCATAGTAGCCTTCCAATATCTGCAGAGGACCTACAAGGATGCTGGAGAGGGACTTTTCCTCAGGGACTGTAGCGATAGGACAAGGGGTAATTGGTTTAATCCAAAATGGGAAGTTCAGGTTAGATCTAAATAAGAAGTTCTTTACTGTGAGGGTGGTGAGGCAGTGGAGTGGGTTGCCCAAGGATGTTGTGAATGATCCAACTCTGGCAGTGTTCAAAGCCAGGTTGGACAGAGCCTTGGGTGACATAGTCTAGTGTGAGGCATCCCTGCCCATGGCAGGGTTTGGAACTTGGTCTTAACATCCTTTCCAACCCTAACCATTCTAGGATTCTATGATCTTTTGCCTTACTATTAACAGCTGCACTGTACCTTTTTTTTTTTGTTTGTTTGTTTTCTTTTTGTATAAATACACTGTGAAGACATATGTCTCACAGTGAAGATCTGTCATTGCTTGGCTTATTTCCCTCATGTTTATATAATAACCCCAGTTAAACAAATGATGCATAGGAAGATTTCTCTTTCATTTTACTTTCAGTTTGCTTCTGTTATGGATGATAGGAGACACATTCCATTTGGTCTTCTTGTTGTCCAAGCTGACAGCTTTATCTGTCTAACTTCCTAACAAAGCTCTTTTTCTAGATAGCTAATAATTCATTTCAGTACATACAGTTTAATTTATTTTAGATATAATGGATGGACATAAAAATTATTTTGAAGAAGACATCAGAGCCCAGATAGTTTAAACTAGGAAAGAAAAATTTAATTCCTGTTGCGTTTATTTTCTTTAAAATGAAGATTAACAAAGTCACCTTGTTGTGACAAAGTCTGTTCTTCATCATTTAAGGCGTTTTCAAGATAGATCAATTCAGGTATTCCTCATCCATTGTCACTCAAGCATGACACCGTAACCTTGAGAAGAAATTTTAAGCCTGAAAAAATTGTTTTACACCTCAGAATAGACTAAGGAAAGTAAATTGGATTCTGTATCAAAGCGTGCACATTGGTCCAAAACCAGGTCAATTGCAGATCAGCTGTCCACATCTTTGTGACCTGCAGGCACAGAAAAGGCATGCCCAAATTTGAAACATTGAATCCACTGGCAATATATGAGCCACTGTGGTCTTTTATTTCAGTGGTAATACAGTCATTTGAAGTAAGAGTTAAAAGCAAACTGTCTTACTGTGTTTTATCAATACAATTTAATGGATAAGATTGCTTTTGTCTGTTTGAGAGGCACACCTGAATAGCCAGAGTTAGGTTTATTTGATTTAGCTTTTTGGTGTCATTTTGTAGCAGTGTGACAGCATTGTCAGGCCACCCTGACAAGCACATAGGGCTTCAAGAATCCAGAAGGTGCAATAAAGGTGTCAGTCATGCCTCACAAATAAGTGTTACATGGGTAGTTGTGGCTGTCAAAGAAAAAATCTGACTTGGTAGTATTTCGAAATTAAGACCTTCGGTTTGAATTCTCGGCAGTTTGGATACTACGAATAAGCAACATTAATGACAGAACAAATCAATAGCACATCATATTTAATTATGATGTATATGTATTTGTAACTTCATTATTTATATTTTAAGCCTGCATGTTCCCTGAAAACATTCAAGGTCAGGTTGGACCGGGCTCTGAGCAGCCTGATCTAGTTAAAGATGTACCTGCTTTCTGGAGGTGGGGTTGAACTAGCTGACATTTAAAGGTCCCTTCCAGCCCAACCATTCTGTGATTCTACGATTCTGTTATCTTTGCTGTTACTAATTTTTTCTATGGAAATATAACTACTTACAGAGCTCAAATGGGAAGAAGTTACATCATACTGATAAAATTCTGCTGCTTTTGGATGGTCATGTTATGTGGCAGGCTCTCGGACTCCTTTCAAAGAAAATGATGTAACAGACCACCAAGAGCTCTGAATATTTGCATAGCATCTTTGTTCTTTTCTCTGCAAAAAACTTCAGGCAAAGGTCAAGCTAGGTATGAACTGCAAAATCTTTAAGCTGTCCCATTTGTAAAATGCTACTTTCTTTCTCCAAAAATGCAAAGAAGAGAAATATTTCATAATAGTGTTAGTCGATATTCCTATTATATATTTCATAATAGTGTAAGTCGATATGCCTTTCAAATTAATGAAAAACTTTTCAATAATATGAAGATTATGAAAAGCAAATTTATTTTCAAAACATGGAATTTAATCTGAAAATCAAGTAAGAAATTGTCTTAAATACTGTCTTGTAGTTTCTGCATGATACTATGACTCAGGATTAAATACATTTCAGTCTTTCAAATGCATTTCTGTATCTTGATGTGTTTAGATCTCTGTAAGGGTAACCATTATTCTGCTTTGTAATGGCTGGTATTAGGATGATCATAAGAATATTTTTTTCCCTCTAAATTATTGATATTCTTAAACTTAAGTTAATGTAAACACGTTTTTGCTTGGAACAAATTACAAGCATGGGTAGGTAGGTCAGTAATTATCTCATTGCTAATGATTATAACTGTCTGTTGTACTCGGTCTGGCTGGAATGGAGTTAATTTTCTTCATAGCAGCCCTTACGCTGCTGCACTTCGGATTTCTGACTGAAACAGTATTGATGACACACCAGTGTTTTGGCTATTCCTGAGCAGTGCTTGCACAGCATCAAGGCTTTCTTGTTTCCTACATTTATGGAGGTAGCCATTGCTCAGAGACTGGGCATCAGTCTGTTTGTGAGTGATTGCCTTTGCATCACTTGCTTTGTTTTATTTTCTTTTTGTTTTTCCTTCCCTTTTTGCTTCATCTATTAAAGTTTCTTGACAAACAAGTCTTCTCACTTCTGCTTTTCTGAATCTGTATCCCATCCCTCTGCAGCAGGGTGGGGGGAGGAATGAACAAGCAGCTGTGTGGTTGATTTTAGGTTGTATGCTGTATCCGTCTTCATGTAAGCATAGGAAATACGTGAATGTATCAAAGATATAAATAGATTTCCAAGGCTTAAAAAAAATCCCAAACAAACAAAAAACACCAAACAAAACTCCACAGCCCTCCTTCTGAGAAACCACTGGAAACTAAAGGAACTAGACTTGTAGCAAATAATGATTTTCATGACAACAGCAATGGCTTATCATCAAAATTTTCCAAAAATTAAGATTTTTTTTTTTTTGACATATTACTGTGGGCTTTCTATGGCAGTGCTACTTAAAAATATTAGAAGGAATGTACAAAAGAAAGTAAGTGAAAGAATTTGTCAGATAGTACTTAGGTATACAGAATGAGATTCATGTATTAAGTTCAACAAGATCTGACTTGATCTTCTGGGCCCCTTTTATTGTCAGTGTGTTATAGAAGAAGAATAAATTTATAGAACTATAGAACAGCCCAGATCAGAAGGGACTTTGAAAGATCATTTGGTCCAACCTTTGATTCTGAAGTGCCAATCTTCCAAAAGAGGCATGTAAAGCAGTTGAGTTGCACTCCACAACACCCTATTTCTCTTTCTTGATTGTAAAAGGAGACTAGGCTGTGAAGTTGAGATGGAGCTATCTATAGAGTAGCCATTTAATGGTAGATGATATGAATGTTATCTTTAGTGATACAGGGCAAGGACCAAGGGATGCTGAGTCTTACTCATGTGTTTTGATGGTGAATGAAATATCTTGACTTCTGTAGTGTCTATGTGGGATCATTGCTGTTTGAATATTCTTTGGACAGCTACAAAAAATAATTTGTTATTCTACATGTTCTCACTTCCCTGTTTTCTGAAATTAGTTTTCTGAGCTTTTTTTTTTCAGCTAGGATCTACCAAATTCTCTAGATGCAAAATTTAGTGAGAACTTTATTTTTAGCCTTGTAAAGTGCTCAGTACATTGTTATTATTTAATAATACATATTAATAATAAAAAGGACATCTCTTCTCATTCAAGAATGCAAAAATATACCTATTAAAGTGGGACTAACAGGCCAAGTGACATCATAATAAGAGAAGAGTAGGTTGCTATCTCATTCAGAGTTCTTCAGTTATGACTTAATTTGTCATATCACAGCTACATTATTGATGGTTCCCATTAGTTGTACCAACAGAGAGAGTTTTAAAGGAGTGTGTTGCAGATAATACTTTCCAATAGGAAGTTTAAAGAAGAAAGGAAATTTAGTGACACAAAAGTATCTTAAAGAGCAGTCTACAGACATTGAGAGTAATACTAGAACCATCTTAAAAAACCTTTATCTGAAAACAATTTTATATAAAAATAAATGTCCGACATAAATGATAACGGAATAAGAAAAATTTGGCAGATTACTGTCAGTACAAAGCTAATCAAGGTGCTACAAAAGAAGCTAATTAATCTGGAGCAGAAGTTCAGATGTTTACTACTGAAAATGCTTAAGCAGTAGGGAAAGAAATCCATCTCAGCCTCTGATGTTAAAAATTCATTGGTTCATTGGATTTTTCCTCAAATTAAGTTATAAGATTGATTTACAGAAGCAGCTTTGGAACAATAGCTACTTGGGTTTTTTTAGTTTATCAGCAAATACGCAAAACTAAAGAATGCCTATTTCTATGTGATTGTATTAAAGTACTTACATTTTGATAAACCTACATAAATAATAATATTTTAATCTATTTTATTGCTTAAAACAGTGTTTTTAAATCCCCTCCAAATTTAAAAGAAGTCGATAGCTAAAGATAGAAGATTCATATTTAAATCTTAAGAATTTAAAAAAAATTGTTTCATGAAACTTTTTTAAAATGGAACAATTTCTAGTGTTTCAAGAAAACTAAAAAACTACAGGGGTAAGCAGTGACATAATTGTTCAGATTTCTTCATTGAAAGGTGATTTTTTTTTTTTATTCTAATGTTATCTTTTGATTTCAAATTTCTCCTTGACACCAATTTCAACCTAAATGGGTGCTCAGTAAAGGAAACAAAGCTGGATACTTGCAGTGGAAGAAACAAAGCTGCTGTTCACCACAGTGTGTGTCAACTCAACTTTCATGTGATCACCGACACTGAACAGATCATGGCTGTGCAAAATTATCCTGAAAACACGGGCTAGTATTTTTCATTAGATTTTTATGGCTCTCTGCGTTTCTTTTGATATCTTTTTATAGCATGACAGAGGCTGATGCCTTTTATATTGCATATAGATGAATTCAGCACTTTGTGCAACTTAAAAGATAACTACTGAAGCATTAGTTTACCTGGTCTTTGCTGTATCTTAAGACCAAAGTTGCCAAAGTCATAATAATAGATGTAGGGGACACTATATTAGCCATGCATCATGCTTCCTACTTGTTCATCTTTTCAGCATTTCTCGGAGCTCTTGTCTCATGATCTGTGAGGGCAAGCTCCTTTTTAGGGCTGTATCAATACCACCAAGTGCGGCAGGAGCTGTTCTCTGACCCGAAGGCTGACTGGCATGGCAGTGTTCATATTCATATAGGTAAATCTCTTACTCTGCAAAGTGTGAACTACACTATGCAATAAGAATGTCTGCTAACACAAGGCAGAGCATTATCTCCAAAACAGGAACAGTGTTGGTGCTGTCAGTATGGCAGTGTAGATAATCACGGGTATGTGCTTTTTCAGTTAATAACATTTCTCCTTAGGTAATTATTGTAGATGCTTTCTAGAAGTCCCAAGTAGCCTCAGAGCTTTGCATAGCAGTGCCCCCTCCTCCACAGTCTCGTGGCACCTTTCTTTATTATGAATAGCCTCTTTCCAGTCAAAGAGATGTAATTGCTACTGACAGCATTAAACCTAAGAAGTATCAAGCACAGTTTTTCTTACTCCTACTGAATTAGACAGTCAGGCTCAAGACTTACTTTTGTTGCCACGGTTTCAGACTGAATAAAGGAAGTAATGCATAAGGATTTGTGTCAACATAAGCTAGATCATGTCAACTAGGTAAGTTCCTTCTTTAAATCACATGGAAAAAAACAGGTCTTAAAATGCATCATTAACCAGATTCCTAATTGAGGGTTGACTGTATCATAGAATCAACTAGGTCAGAAAAGACCTTTAAGATCAAATCCAACTGTTACCTAAGACTGCCAAGTCCATCACTATGTATATTATGTTTTTAACTGATTCAAATACAAAATTACCCATTTACAGAGTTGCCTGTAGTATTATTATGTCATTAGATTTGGATTTTTCTCTCATTTTTTTTCTCTATTACACATAATGAACATTAATCCTTCTTGCAGTGATAGGCTGAATTCATTTTCTGTTCCACTTACCAAAATATTTTTTCTAAATTTTATCCCACTTGTGAGATTGATCATAAACTCAGTGATTCACTACCATATGTGTATTAAATTAGATCCTCAATAGATACTCTCACTTGGTCTTTCATGCTTTATTGGTACATGCTGACCATCAGGTGCAGAAAATAATGGCATTAATATCCTTCTTATTACAAGTATTGATGCATGTATGGAGTTTTCTTCCTCAGATAAAGGGACATTACTTATGAATGAAGGTCAGCAATTACTCCCCTTACTAATTTCCTTCTCTGTGACCTGAAATCTAAACCCATTCCCCTGTTCTTTTGACTTTCTAATCAACTAATAATACGGTATTACTCTCTAATCCTTTCTATTATCCTTATCTCCATTCTTCCATCAGGTTCCCTTTGGGCAGCATGCATGCATTTTTTCATTGCCTGTAACACAAAAGATAGAACATTTGCTTTGGTATTTTTTAACAAAAAAATCTGGGATTTTATTATGAATATATGATCTTGAGTTACAGTCCCATCCTTCTAATTGTATTGAGATTAGCTGTCATGAAATCTACATAAACACTACTGACAACTTCAAAATCCAAGATATTGTCCTTTGCCCAGTTTTCAGGGCTGTGAATCACATGTATACCTAAATTGGATTGATACATCCCTATTCTGAGAAAACACTTCTCCCAGGTCTGTTTTTGTTTTGTATTTAATCTTGTGAAACATAACCTTTAGGAGAGCTGAGAAAGTTGGGGCTGTTCAGCATGGAGAAGAGAAGGCTGTGTGGAGAGCTCAGAGCAGCCTTCCAGTATCTGAAGGGGGCCTATAGGGATGCTGGGGAGGGACTCTTCATGAGGAACTGTAGTGAGAGGACAAGGGGTAACGGGTTCAAACTTAAACAGGGGAAGTTTAGATTGGATATGAGGAAGAAATTCTTTACTGTGCAGGTGGTGAGGCACTGGAATGGGTTACCCAGGGAAATTGTGAATGCTCCATCGCTGGCAGTGTTCAAGGCTGGATTAGACAGAGCTTTGGGTGGCATGGTTTACTGTGAGGTGTCCCTGCCCCTGGCAGGGGGATTGGAACTAGATGACCTTCAGGTCCTTTCCAACCCTAACTATTCTATGATTCTATGTGCTCACTTGGTGATTGCTTTTACCACTACACTAAGATGCAGCCAGCTTGTGGCATACTGTGTCTGGACCTATGATTCTCGTATTTTAGGTTGCATATTGCTTTAGTTTCAACAGGAAAGAAGGAGAGAGTAACTCCTAATGCAGGATTTCCATGAACTTTTATTTAGGTACTTAAGAAAAATAGAAGATGCCCATTTGATCTACTACTATAGGACAGAACTCAGGGCATCCAGCTCCATAGGTCAGGCTGGGACCAGACATGTTTGATTTCAAGAGGATGGAAAACCTCCTGTTAACTGTCTGTACTCACGCTTGAGTAAGCTGGCCCCTCACTTTAGTTGGCTGGGCTTATCTCTGAGGATACCAGAATAGTACTTGAATCTTAAATCTACAATCGTAAATTTTCTGGGCTTTTCATCTGATTGCCTAGGGAATTTAGACCACTGGATTACGCAAACAGAATACCTCCTTCTATACCTCCAAGTCAGATCATTTCAGGTAGAGCTGAAGTGCCAGCTAAATCCAATACCACCTAGTTTCTTCAGGGAAAGTTTTTAAAGAAGAATGCAGGATTTGATCCATAAGATTGAAATTGTTATTCTGAAATAGGCAAATATTTGAATTAAAAATAATTAAATAAGTACAGTTTGGTGCAAAAGTAATAAATAATTGGGTTTCTTCTAAATTAAAAATTCTGAGGAAGACAGTTCTTGCCTAAGTGTTAGTTTAAGAAATAATTTTAAAGGAGCTGCCTAGGTGACAATCCCATTCAGCCCATATTGCTTTAGCTTTAAATTATCCTGAAATTCACCAATTAAGGTAAGTTTTAATAGCTGCAGTGTTCTACACTGCAGTACCGTACAGTACCATTAGTAGAAAAAGCTTAGTTAATGAGAATTCATGACATAGAAATAACTTGCTTTAAAGCTACTCTTTCTTTTTCCTTCCTTTGAAAAGTCATCCTGACAGTTTGACTCAATAGGTCAACTTGATGTAAAACTAGCTTTTCACTAAAGATATGAAAATTCCGCAAATATGAGGTTGGATTTGAAACTTTGATTGCCTGTAATTCTTAAAATATACATTGTTATACAGCTGAACGAGAGGAAAATCAGTTATGGTGTGATGTCAGTGGTGTATAAGTAATTTATGCAAACATATTTTTTAGAAGGGAAGAAAGCTTTTTAGACTGATATGAATGTATCTCAGTACATGGAGCCCACTGACTGAAAAAATAAATGAATCGAAGCAGTGAATCATGTGGACCATCCTTTTCTCTGACTCAGGCACTTGGTCTTTCTGAGAATACTACAGGTGGTAACTTTAAACAAGACTAGATAAATATTCAAGATATCATCTGAAGATTATTTAAAATATATATATAAAGCAAATCACAGGCTTGAACATGAATTTCATGTGCCATATTTTTGCATTATTACAGGGTAAACCAATTTTTTTTCATTTTACAGATCCATTTCTATTCTTTTTTGAGGAATAAAAAAGCTGTATGCAACACGTACACTTGTCCTGTGACTTACTGCATATGGTTCAGATTCCAGTGACCATGGATTACTGGAGCCAGCAATTTATTCCAGTGGCCATTAATTATCACACTCCACAAATAGTTAGAGCCTTTTCTCAGATGACAAGATTTCAAGTAAATTAGACTGTTAAATACCTAGGCAACAAAAAAAACTATTGGTAAGCTTTACCAGCAATAATACATTGTATGGTAGTTTTCCAGTATACATGTTTAGTATCCTTTCTTCTTTGTGGTTCAGAAACTTTGCATATAGCTGTGAGAGAGCAAAGCAAAAAGGGACATATTACGTTTGAATAATTCAGCTTCACCAAAGGCTTTTTCACAAACATGCAGCTTTACTCAGCACAGGATTGCAGAGATCATAATGAGAAAAATAACAACTGAGGAAAGTCAAGGTATCACATACTAGACAGAAAAAACCTGAATTGGCGAAAGGTAAAATCACATCCTCAAACAGTCTGAAGAACAGACTCTGTATTGCTGATTTTAGCGCTGAATCACTAACCTTAACCTAGATAATCATGTGAGGACTTGAGTGTCATATCAGGAACTCATTTGAATAACATTCAAGCTATTAAATAGTTCATGTCATCCTGAAACTGTTGAGAGAAGACTGAAAACAACAGTAATCATCTCAATGAGAGAAAAATTCCCTGAAGACACTGAGAACTCAGGAGAGAAAGAAATTTATGAGGAGGAGCAAGGTTGAAGCTGAGACTCCACTAACAGAAGCAGACACTGAAGCAACTGTTAGATACACCTTTGAGATCACTGATGTTGTCAAGCTATTTTCTCTTTATTCTCTCCCCTTGAAAATGCTTATCACCTGCCAACTAGCTATTCATTCTGATGGAAAAGCTTGTTACCCCAAACTAACTCCTCCTTTCATAGTGTGCTTTTACTTCCTCATTCCTTTTATCTTACTCTCTGTGGTCTTTCAGAAACTCATATAATTACTTAGGTTAAAATGCACCTGTGAAGGTCATCCATTACACACCATCTCTCTCCCCCCTCCCCCTCAAAGCAAGGCAAAGATCAAAGTTGGATCAATAAACTCCAATACAGCATTTAATTTATTCTGTCCTTGAAAATGAGCTTTGATAGACAGTCAACACCTACTAACTGGCAGTACCCTCAGCCTTACTGTCCTGTAGGAAATTGTCTTCTTATATTCAAAAAGAATGACTATTCACTTGGCAATATCCTGTTTCTTTTGCTTCTTTTCTGTTCATATAACATTTATTAGACAGTTTTCTCAAGTTTGTCAGTGATAAAGGTATTCAACAGAGGACAGTTTGAATGGTCTAAATAAACATTCAATAGAAGATAGTTTAAATGGTCTAAATGCTAAAGATTTTGTCATATTTTTGAAGGCCTGTAAAATCTAAAAGATCAATATTAGCTTAAAGACTTGCCAAAAGCTGAAATGGCCATTTGAGCACTTGAGGTTTTTGCTGCCATTTTGTAAAAATTTTCAGTTTTACATTTTTATTGGTGCTGCTGTACTCACATTCATGAGTAACTAGTGCTGGATTAGTCTTTAAAATGAACACATTATAAAGTTTGAAAGAATGCCTGTTTAGCCAGTTCAGCTGTGACAGTCAAGGAAAAAAGTTGTACCACTGAAGTATCATAATTCATTGTAATATAATGACTGCAGGAAGTTAACATAGTCTTTTGTAGAAGCTTCTGTGTGGTTTACAGAAGTAGCATGTTTAAGAATGACCCAAAATTTCTGTTAAGACTTACATGAAATGTAATAAAGTGCATACATAAAAGGGTCATGAGTAAATATAATGGTATAACATTGAACTGAGTTGAATGGTGAATCAACTTGGTTTGTCTCACTATAATGATGTGGTTGCAGATATACGCCATTTATAATGAGCAAAACCCAAGATGTTCATCCACTTGATCAAGCTAGCAGTCAGTTCCAGGAGGAATTCCCTGAGAGTGCTCAGCAACAGGAGCAAGGGCAGCCATCCACCTGCATAGCTGCAGAAAAGCATTTTTGCAATTCACATTCTTCCTGCCAAAAAATAGCTATTAGCTGTTCAGTCAACTGTATTCTTGTATACTTAAAGCTAGCCCTGGTGTTTGTATTTCCCTGTTAAAAAAGTAAATAGGGTCTTTGGAGAGGTTTATGTTTTGCCTCAGGTACCGCTGCTGTGATTGGAAATATTGTCTGTCCCTATTAGCACAGAACTGAGATGTGAGGAAAGGTTTCGTAGTGGAAAGCCTGGAAAAGTTCATTGGCTTCCACCTTTATCCAGAAGATGCAGGTCTGCATCTTCTCTTGTTAGCAGAAGGCACGAATATTCTGAGGCAGGAAATTGAGTATTTTAAGAAAACACGGGAAGAAGTATTAATGACTGGAGTGAAAATTTCTATGTCAGCAGTGTTTTCTTCGAGTGAAGAAGAAACAGGCAGTGGGAGACAAGGTTAGAGGAGGGAGAGAGAGAACAGTAACGATCTGCATAACAAAAAGTAGAGCATGTAAGCCCTTCTGATAGTCCAGGTATTACATTAGTCTTCAGAACTGAATGAAGAAAAAGTGGTATTTCTCTCAACCAGGAAGTAGATGGATACGGCTTTTTTAACCATCTGGAAAGCCTCAGCTTTCAGGATTGATGGGAGGCAGCTGAGTGAATGGATAATGCGATGTAACAGCAGCTGTCTAGTGCATTGGCTTGCTTGTTGCGGCTTGATGACCTGATGCTGGATTTAGGGAAAAGGAGCACTTTCAAATAGCTGTTGCTTTTCCATGTAATGAAGTGGGTACTCCTTTTCTCTTGAACCATGACATAAAGTGAGAGCAAAACAGCCTTGTGCTGGATGAGGCCAGTTGTGGGTACGTCATGGGCTGACGACAGCCTCTAATGGAGAGGTTTGATGATGTGCACTGTACAAGTTATTGCTTGCTAACCCTTAGATGAATTAAGTTCATAAAGTTGTGAACCCACCTAAACCACATCTTCATATGGTGTCTGTACTTTGTGCGTCAAGCTCAGTGATTAAGTTGCCACTAGCATTTCATGGATTTGGATAGCCTTTCATTTTCAGCTGTTCTGTTTCCCATCAACTGTTGTACATTGATGTGTCTCAACACGCAATATGCAATGTGCAGTGTAATTAATGAATGCGTGAGAACCCTGTATTTATTACTGCTATTTGTAAGTAACAGAATAATGAATGAAATTCAGTGGTGATGCAGAGATTCCTGTGCCAGGCTTTTGTACCAGTAAAATCTATGGCATATGTAGAGTTTCATGTCGGTCTTGATCTGCAGAGAATAATCTATGCTTTTGGTCTGGAAATTCAGGTGTTAAAACACACAGCTATCTGGTTTTGCCTAGCATAGTGACTATTCCCCATCACGAATGATTAGCATTGCATCTTTAGAATGTTTCTCTGACTGAAAATATATTAAAAAAAAACTATGGAAAGGATTTCAGAATTCAGAAACAATTTTTTAATTTAATTTGAGTTGTATTTCATACAACATTTCTGCATTTTTTCAAAATGTGTAGTCATACATGTATGTTTTCACTGTCTGGGACACTACAATTTCTTTTTTGCTACTGTTTGTTGACAGAAAGAAATGAGCCAAATCCAATTTGTGTTATTGTAAGGAAATGTCTACTTGCACTTAGAAAACTGTCCAACACGTGCAGTTGCAGCCTACCATTTTAACATAGATGTTCACTTAATTATAGCTCTTTAGAAGTCTTCCCATTCTAACAGACCATACATTCAAAGCTGAGAATGCCTGTGTACTTGGTAGAACAATGTCAGAAAAGACCAGTGTGTGAGAAACTGAGCCCTTCACTGCAGTCTTCCTACACCAACTGCAGGGATCCACACCTTCTCCCTCATCCCTGAGGACGTCAGGGACTGATAAATAGCTCCTGCAGTATATGCTGAATGCAGAACTATAGAGCTTTGGTAATTCAACAAGGAAATAAAGTCTTGAAATTGAAGAACCAGCACGAAGAACATCATCCTTGTAGCAGCCTCCTAACAGAGGCAAAGGGCTTAAAGAGTTTGCACTTCTCTGACTTGATGCCAGCACCGAGTGCTGTTTCAGCAGCATCCTCTGTACTGACACACAGGATGGTGCTGTAATTCGTTACTGAACTACTGCTGCAGTTCATAATGAGAGGCTGTTCTTTTTGTTTTACTTATCACAGTGTACTAGTTCATAAATTTTATTCACATTTATTTAAAGCACTGCCAAAACAGAAAAAAGCTTTTGTAACCTGTACTCCAGTAGCACCCTTGCAAAATAGTTACTTGCAATAAGTTTGTTTGTACTATGCACAAAAAAAATTATTTTTTTTTATATATATCTAACTCATACATAATTTCTTAAAATTAATCCACCTAAATTTCCCCTGAATTTTCCATTCAGGGAAAAATCATGGTTATCATGCCAAAAAAGGAAATTGTATTTTCCATCACATATAAAAACACGATTGTTGCCATTGTTGAACTAAAGCATGTACTAGAGCATGCACTAATTCACCTCTTCTCTTCCTCCTCCAGTGTATTAGGCTTTCAGGTGGATAGCAATTTGGCCTTTTAAATTTTTGCAGTCTTTCATTGTATTATAAAAATCTCTTAAAGCTTAAATAGTGTATTGTGTCACTAGTTATAAATAGTTCAGGGCCCATAACACTGTCAAAGCTGAGAAGTAAGCTGAGACACATCTGTTAAGTTTCCTTGACTCTTACAAAGCTGCTTGTTTAACATGAAAATCTCAAGGACATGCATCCCCAACGGTGGTTGTCTTATGCTCCAGTAATGGAGATTAAATTTGTGGTAGTTAGCTAGCTAGCTCTTTTTCTAACAAGGAAACTAAAATTCATTAAAAACTAATTAGGGATGTATAGGAGGTTAATACTCCATGTTAAGCCTTATTAATGTGAGATAAGTAATTCATAAAGTATCAAAGGACTGCAATGGACAGAATTAAGAAGTATTATACCACCAAAAACTACATTAAAGTAACATTAAGGGTCTTGCTTGAGCCTGAAAAAGCCAGGAATTTCAGAGTTAAAGCTAAATCTCTGTTGTTATCTCACTTTTTTATGCTGGGGTAATGCACATTAAGTCCTCCATTAAGAAGACTCAGAGTACATCATCAGGTGTTCTTTTTCTACAACTGAATCTTTACTATTAATTAAAAGAGAAATAAATCTTACAGAATATGGATGATTGACCAAATGGTTTAACATGCAAATTACTGGCTAGACCTGAGAAATATATCTTCAGATCATGCTATTACAGTTGCTTTCTAAGCTATGGTGACCTGGAGTTTTAGCAGTCAAAAAAAGCTGTTAGGCTTTAATACTTGTTTTCTGAAGCATAGTCTTTTGAATCCTCACAAATTTCTAAATTATAGAATTAATTATTGTAATTTGCTTTAAATTCTGTTTTATTTCATAATAGGCTTCCTTCAGTCTGACTTTACTGGATAATTTAAAGTGACAATATTTCACAAAATTATAGAATAATGTCTAGAAAGTTATTCTGATTGTGGTGCTCCAAGCTCTGCCTATGTCCAACTTCAGCACTATAGCTGCAGTGAAGGCCCATGTGCTAATGCTCCCCTCCTAAATACTTCTTCCCCCTTTTAAATCACAGAACATGCTGACATAAATGTCAGCCACAGTCCCATCATACTAAAGCACTTAACTAGGAAATCTTGTACAAGCTTTTTACAGCAATGAAAGAATTACTGAAATGACATTTGGGTGAAGGATTAGAAAACGGCATTTGTGGCATCCTATACTTAGTGAAACCTTGCAGAGTAGGAGGAGAGGGAGGAGGATCAGGGGAAAGAAAGTATGTGCATAACGAACCTTTGCATATATTCATTATCATTCTGGTAGCAAATCCTGAATAAAAAAAGCAGACAAATCCAAATTTCATTTTTGACCCTAGCAAAAGGATTTTTAGTTTCTGAGTCAGTCAAAAGAACTGCTTTCTGCTGCACATGGATACAAATGCCAGGGAAAGCTGGCTCACTACCGCATAATGCATGAGTAAGATTAAAGGGTGTATTCTGCCCAAGCACCTGCCTCCATTAAAAATGATGTGCAGGCAATAGATTTTTAATTGAAGTGAATTAGCATTTGTAGGTTTCACTGCAAAAGTGAATTTTAAAGCTGATTTGAGTGATAAGAAAGTAAGAAGATTTGACAACTTAAACACATAAGAAATACTGATACCTTACACTTTTAAGTGCTTTTTTATCCCAAAGGGACACTAAGTGCCTTAGAAGCCACATAGATGAATTACTTCATGCATCACTGAAATGCAGCTACCTCTCTCAGTAGAAAACAGTAGCAGCTTTACAGTGCACAGCTTTATGATGCAGTATTGCTAAACAGGCAAAGGAGGATGCTGTAATGGCTCTGAATTATTTAACTTCTTCTCTATCTGCTCAGACAAGAAAATCTTTCACACATCTTTTTTTGTTTCCATCTCCTAAACGGTGAAGTCCAAGGCATTATTTTCAGTACTGACTGCACCAATAGACGAGTATGTGCTTTCGGAGAGAAAAAAAAAAAAAATCATTAAGAAGCTGTGTGGCAGCTGCCTTCAGGCATATGTTCTTTTTTAAGAAAGCGTACATGAAATTGTCTGAACTTATATAGGTGGACCAGAGCCTCAGCTATAGATAGTCCTGAACTCCCATGAAAATTCTTGTAAGACCACAGATTTTGCCAGTATAGAAGGCAGGTAAAATGAGCTGTAGTGAGTTTCTCAGGGGAACTTCTCTTCCAATTTTTTTTCTCTGTACTGTGAAGTATTTTAGCTTTTTATGTACATTGCTTAATTTCATCTATAGAATATTTCAGTGCATTAACAATAATCTGTGTGAAAAGTGGAAAAATGAGATGTCTTCAGACTAGAGTAGGAAGATCTAAGTCCACATCGTTATGGCTTAAATTTTGCATATTTATAGCCATTATAATATGTAAAGAATCTACATATAGAAAAGAAATAGGATTTCTTTTGCCACTGAATAGAAACATTTAATTCAGTGAATCCGAACTGGCCAAATGGATTTATTTTTCAAAAGGATGTAAAAATCTTGACTAATTATTACAGAGTTTGTATCTTTTAATTATTACAAGGCTGACAACGTATAGTATGATTTATCTTATTTTCAATATATACACCACACCCTGTTAGTTTTCTGATGTGGAACTGAATTGCTGCTAGCATTTAATAGGAAACCATAAAGGATCCACAGATTCATTTTGTACAACTTTTGCAGAGGAAATGGAGCAGTATTTACTTCTTGTTCCTGCACGGAATCTAATAAATAGTTCTTTAATGAAAGTCTGCTTTAGAAAAAGAAAAAAAAATAAAGCAAACCAAAACCACAAAAAATCCTGCATCATCTTCATTAAAAAATCCCCCATGATGCAGAGCCCACTTTGTCATGATAAATTACAATCTTCTATACCAGGTATACACATCATTTCTAGACAACATTTGTCTCTCATGACCTTGAAAGTCCACAGGGACCTCTACTTTATAATTCTGTAGAGCATGATCAAGTCATCTTTTAGATGGTGTTTCTCAACATTTTCATCTGAAGTCATTCTTATGTAATTTCTCTAAACCCTGACCAATTTTTCCAGTATTCTTCTACAGATCAGACCTCATAGAAGCATACATTATACCAGATATGAGCTCACTAATAATGCATACAGTAGCATCTTCTCTCTTTTTCCTATTGTTTTAGCCCTTTCAGTTTCAGTTTCACACAAAGGGATACCTTTTACACAAACAAATATGCACATAATACATATGGACAAATTTCTGTTGACAGTAGTAATTTTGCTTGTGTTCTGGAAACACAGTTACTGAAAATAAAACCAAGGAGCAAATCTTAGTTTTACAAACAAGGGAGGTGCTTGATTAACAACCTTCCTAACCCCATAGATTTCTCCTGCAGTTGACAACATGGCTGAGAGTTTTTGCAGCATATTGAGGAGCTCTCAAGATGACCAAAAAGCATACACATTTTCCTCAGCTGCACATACAGAGACTTGTCTTAGATAATGGCTAAAGGATACAGCACTTGAAGAGGCCTCAGAGGATCTTAAAAGCTATTAGACCGGTATTCATGGGATATGGTAGGGGTGTCTGTAGGGTATGGCTACAGGAGACATTCTTCCTCCAAAGAAGACTTCCAAAGGTATTCGTCTTCAAGAAATAACAAATGGTTGAACAATTTATCATACTGAACAGCTCATCATGTGTGTCCACTAAATATGAGATTTATAGAAGCAGATGTTCCTAAATTTGTAGCTTTAGTCATAAAAAATGAAATGTTTAATTTTTTATTCCATCCTAAACGGAATGGTTCATTCATATAAATGTCCTCAGCAAATTGTTTAATTTCCATTTTTGTTGTGGAATATCCAAGTGAAAAATAGCAACTATAATTTGTTTATATTGTTTTCATAGATTTTTACTACAAACAGTACAGTAAATAAGCAGAACAAGGGAGAAGCCCCCCTAAAGAGCTACAGTAAACATGAGCTGCTTTGTTTCCCTTGCTTGTGCCATTTGCAAGTAGAAGCAAAATGTACTGCGGCACATAACACTATCCATAGCACTGCCTAGCTACCTGAGAAGCACATGAAGCAAAATTCACTTAGAATATCCTTGAAGTCTAAAATACAGGGCTAGTTAACAAAAAAGTAGAAGTCAGATGCTTAAGGATGCAGGTAAGCACTTTTCTTAGACGTGTTGGATACGTTATCGAAATAGAAACTCAAACTGTTCAAGGACATTTGTCAATCCTACTGTGGTCTATCTGCATTTTCAAATACCTCAGTAACTTTTAAAACCAATTCCAGAATAAGCAAAGCTATTGTGTTAATGAAATAGAAATTAAGGAGGCTTTCAGTCACTGAAATGAAGGATTTTTAGAGAGAGAATGTGAGAAGAATATTCCAAATAAAGTTTAATCTCTCCCTTGGCTCACAGGGAGCAGACAAATAAATACTTTTCTCAAATTTAAGTAAGATATTGACTTCAAATTAGGTAAAACAACTCACTGGGTCTTTGAAATCCTTGTAAGGACCAGAAGATGGGATAAATATACTCTCAGAAAAAAAAACTTTCAACTTAAATTCTCTCTTTTTACCATAGAAGCCTTGCCCAAAGTCACATTCTCAGAAGGAAAATCGGCTGCTACAAGAGTTATTGGCTGGATACAAAGTTTGAAATTAATTTTCTGTCATGACATTCGCACAAAGTATTGTGTGGGGTGAGCGGTTCTTACTGCAAAGGGTGTTGGCAGAGGCTTGACTGTCTCATTTAATTGCCTCTGCATCAAGGGCTTTTGGTAACCCTGTCATCAAGGTGCTTTCTATCTCATATGGAATATATCACCATTCAGTGCAACAACTCAAGTTCCAAGTCTAATGTGATATGTTTGACATCTCTATGACTAAAACTCATTTGCTCAAAATTGAAACCACACTGTAGAATTCCCTCAGTAGTATTTTGTTTTTGTTTTTTGGTGGGTTTTTTTTGCATTCATTTTAAGCAGCGATGTGCTTAGAAGTGAGACATCTGCCTTTTGAATGGAAATCAGAATACTGATAATTTAGGGTAGAAATTGCATAATCTCATCTTGAGGAGTTGACCTGTTAGCCAGAGTATTCACAGTAAAGTTACCTGACATGAAGTAAGGAAGTCAAAACAGCACACTTGTAGCAAGAGGGAAATTGTCCTTTTCTCCACTCCTGACATGCACTTTCCATCTGCTCTGTAACTCATCAGGCCGAGAGAGATGCTATTTCATTCACTATCCTGAAAGAAATCCAATCCAACAAGAAAAGAAGGCCAGTTTTCCTGTAATTCCATGAGTTGAAGTAGCTAAGGATAGACTTAAGTGTAAATCAGGGCCAGTGTGAGGGAGGAGGTTTGACAGCATGGCCAAGAGCAGAGAAGGAGGAATGGGAAGAAGAGTTGGTGTGTGTTGGGAACAGCCGAAGAGACACATCGCTCTTTCTCAGCTGGGTTTTTCCCAGTTTCCCAGGGCTGTAGCTACTTGCTTTTGTCAGAGTCTGTCCAGCACTTAGTTATTTTTACCCTTCTATTCAAATACAGTCAAGGAAGAGGATAGAGCGGCTGTGATCCTGATGTAGTTGGTAAGTCAGCTTATTTACCGGATACAGGAATACCTACTTGCACGATCCTGGTTTAGAATGGGTTTAGAGCATAACTAGACTCTCCAGATAGTAGTACTTCCAGACAGCAATATAATTATAACTTCTTATAACAGATTATGTCAACTAAGGTCAGATACCAAAGGATTTCAGGTTCCCAAGAAGTTTATGCATTTTTATTTTATTTTTTCACCCTCACCTCTTTTTAATTTTTCCTAAGTTTTTTCCTGTCTAAATTTCACTTTAGCTGCATCTGCTACTTGGGTCTTGTCCTTTGCTCCATTTATAACTCTCCTGAACTGCAGAGTGAAAGGATGTAAATCATACTGCAGAGGCCTTTGGAAGGTAAAAATACAGTTCCCTATTTAGAAAGCATCCACCTAGCCTAGAACAGAGGACCTTGTGATAGCAACTAACTGAACAGCTGCTGCTTGTTACCTACTAAATACCTGATGAGGGATCTAGTCTCTTATAACACAGAAGTTTTCCCTATGTGATCAAGATTGCGTTTTATTCTGAAATACTCAGTTGTGTCTCTGGGTACAGGAACCTACATATTTAGGAGTACGAAGTACAGCCTAGCATCTCCCATATTTTTAACCCTCTCCCTTTAGAGTCTCAGTAAAGATGAGCTCCTTCTGCATCATGCTTTTTCATTAAGGTGAGCATTTTAGGTATGGTGCATTTGTTTTGCTTGAGAAATGAGCAGAAGAAGCCACAGAGTAGCTGAAAACTGGAAGGTGCCTCAATGTAGTGCCAAGAACAATCCAGAAGGCACTAGGAAAGCCCCTGGAGGCTCCACACAGAACCCTAGCATACTCCAGCTCAGTCATTTCCCTGCAAGATGTGGTAAAAAGAGAATTTTCTCCCTCTACACTGGAAAAAAAATAGTTATCTTTTATCTCAGTAGACACTTGCTGTATTAGATCCCTCAACTTGAGCCATAAGGGCAAATTGCTGTTCTTTTATAATGATCCAATCTTCTTCAGTGAGACTCTCTGATTAGCTTTCATCAAATGATAACAGGCACCTGACAAACGCCTGTTACCAGGCAACCTCCAGGCTAATAAACCAGTTCTCCTCAGCTGAGGCTTCTTTATTATCCAGGGTGATTATATTTCAATGGCCTAACACATAAGTCAGTGCCTTTCTGTTGTTAGCCCTGTATGAGACTGTGTATTAATTTTAGTCTGAAATGGAGAGCAGGAAGGACCGATTTTGCAGTCCAGGTAGAGACTGCTGTTTGCAACAAGATAGCATCCATCAGACGCTCTACACAGTAGTCAAGGTGATAGTAAGTGGAACTAATGTGATTAGTACAAGCTAGTTTTGATGTCAGATCTGCATTAACAGCAAGCATCGATTAAAGTTACATGCAGTTATAAAGCCGAGCATACGTTTATGGAGTTGACCTCCATGTTTATCACCTTTGGTACGTGGAACCAATCTTTGCCTGTGGTGCTTTTCTCATAAGAGCAATGACAGTTATCATATCATTTGGCAGGTTCCAGGGATAGACAAGTTTATTTATATTCGATTAGGGAGCAATTAGAATTAAAAATAATTGATGCAAAAGAAAAGCAATAGAAAACCTGATTAAAAATCATTAATGTTCTGTGTGATTTATCTTTCTACAGGCATTGAATTTTGCTTGGTTTGATGGCAGGCTAGAAACTACATGGCAGACTGGAAACTCACTTTTGGGCTCACTAGCTGTCTGTCACTTATAAATGCATGAACGCTGCGCAGGTGTGTGCTGCCTCAGCCTCACCATTTCCATATCCATTCATCCTCTCAGCTGAAAGGAGTTAACAAGTACCACTTGCAAAGGATTTGTGTGTGATTTGTGAAAAAATTGTTTTCTAGCGCCTGAGACTACAATAAAATTTCACAATCTGAACTGCCTTCTGATAAGCAGTAACTTTTGAATATTGCTCATGATATGACCAAGGGGTGGGGGGTAGGGGAAGTAATGTGACACATCATCAATCCAGTCAACTCTGAAGCATTTTTTTTTTTCAGACACAAAATTAGACAAACTAATGTAATATAAGTAAAAATGTTCAGAATAAATCAAGAATGGGAAAAAAAAGTCTTAATTAAGGAGTTCTGATCTAAGCAAAGCCAAGGGAGGAGAGAGTAAGTTTCATTTCTTTCTTTTAGCTCTGCTTCTGTAACAAAGACCACTTTATCCATGATGGTAGGACAGGGGCTAAGCTTTAGTTGCTGATTTAAAAGATAGCCAACTAAGTCTGAAATTTGTGCCAGCAAACACTTCTATTTTACAAGAAAAGTGGTTCCCTGTATTATATATGCATGTTTGGAAGACTGTCAAAGCATTAGATGTCTGTGGACAGATAATAAAGTGCCTGTCTAGTCTACCAACTGTAGATCTCTGTCTTTTCTGTAACTTTTGCATTGTTCTTAGGGTAGGGCAGTAAAGTAAGCTTCATTATTCTCAGTGCCGGTTGTCTACTTTCTCAGCAAGTTCTTTTATTGTTAAGAAATACTTGTGCCCTCTTTGCAGCCAGCTAAACAGTAAACTTCAGACATGTCGGATGTTGCAGAAATGGAGAGATGGAGCGAGATGCAGAAAGGGAGAGATGGAGGATTTGGATCACTATCCAGATAGTGATGGTATATAAGCAAGAACAAAAGGAAGCTGAAAAATGTAGTTAATCAACCTCACATGTTTGTCTTTAACATGGCAGAGAACTTCAGGCTTTTTCTTCTCTTTTCTTGATTATTCTTACGCACATACAAAGCCTTCTTGTGAAAATGACTAAGTGCTTGAGTACTCGCAGCCTATATTCCCACAGGTAGTTGATCACATGATGTGTTGCATCTTCTGATTTGTGAATAAAGTGGTTAAATTGTTCCATGGAGATAAGGCAGTTTTTTCTTAACAACAGTAAAATAATAAACTGAAAAGTAAATTAGGAAAGCCACATATAATATAAATTACTGTGTTCAAAATTCAGTTTATTATTTTCATAAAACCAAAACTTTGGTTTCTAGTATTTGTGCATTTTTTAGGAAAAAGTCTTAAATGCTGGATATTATTATAGTCTTCTACATTTTATGTTGGAGTATAAATAGTTCAAATAAAATATTCTAGGAAAGGTATTGCTTCTTTACTATGCCCTGCATTTGTATGTAGTTTGCCATCTTACTGTTACAGCTAGAAACACAATGAAAATTAATAAAACATGTAAGATATAAACAGTTTTTAATTTAGTGACTCAGTGTCATTAATTTTGACAATAGCATTGCACTGTTCTGACTTATTTCCACAACTGCTTATATGTTTCTAAAGCTATAATTCAGACTTTTCTAAAGAACAGATTTAACATGTGGAAAAATTACCACAGGTAGCTGTAAACTTTCCTACAGGGATTTCTTATGATTGTATCACTTTATGTTGAGGAATAAAGGGATTGGACAAGATGTTCATAATCCTATGTTGCCTAGGCAATTAGATAGTATCTGACATTTTTTCTTGGTTTGTTTCTCTTTTTTAATTACCACTGTGATTGTAGGAATGAGCTGGTACATTTACTTACCTACCTATAGATTTTTTTATCTTCACCATAGTACAGGGAAACTCTACAAGTTGCTTGAAAGAGTATTCAGGCTTAAAATATATTTTTAAAGTGTATATAGATTATGTATGAAATAGCAAACCCAGAGCAAAATAAAAACATTCCCTCAAACTTCATTGTGTAATGCTAGAAAATAAAATTGTTGAGCGCATCAGTTGCCTGTGTTTCTCACCAGCCATCTGTCAGAGTAGAGATAACAAGCTTTAAATTCTGATTAAGTGGAATATGGAAAGTGACCATCTCTAGGTAGAATACTTCATTTTTTGATTTATTTTTTTTTTAATCTACTTATTCATGTATTGCCCAACCCCACCCCCCAAAAAAAAAAGATCTCAAGCCTTGTGGTGAAGCAGGTATCTGTGTGAATGATGACTGAGGCAGTTAATTTAAAGTGACACCCACAGTTATCTTGTGTCTATTTTAAAATGAGGAAGGTCAGTTCACCAAGAGACGCCTTTTTTGTCTAATCCTCAGTTAATGCATTACAACTGGGAAGAAACTAAGGGTAATATGGTAAACCACACCGCTACCAAAAGGGGAAAGTTAAAACATCAGGAGTGCAGCACCAGGAGGAGAACAACAGCTGCTACCTGAAAGTGTTTTGTCTGCCTATCTGTTGCCTGGGAATTCTTGCATTTCTACTTCCTTGCTTCACCATATGTAAGATATCACTGAAGGAGAGCCAAGAGAGACTGTAAATCTTTTCATTCAAATCCACAGCAGACAAAGATAATATTTTTCTTTTGATGAGATAAAGGAAATGCAGTAGAGACAGGTGGACATCATAGAGAAAATTACTTCCTTTTATGATAAAAATGTTGTAGGTGTAGGAAACATCCACATGGCACTTTATAAGTGCCTTTACAAGTAGCTTTGCAGTCCTCTAAAGTGTCTGATTATGTCTGTTTGAAGATAGCATCCTTGGATGCTTTCCTACCCTTTATCCATCGTGCGCCATCAATCCTTGATTTCTATCTAGTTCTGGTTTTAAAATTAACAAAATATGAAAATACTATACATGACAATATAAAGTGCAGCTTGCTCTCCTGATTATAAAAGAACTTGTAATACAAAAGTTAAAAAAAAAAAGAGAACCACAATTTGTTTCAAAGCAGAAGATTCTACTTCACATATATATATACACACAAGTGTTGTCTATACTTGAACAGCATATTCATGAGTTATCCTGAATATGCCTTCTCTTGAAATCCCTCAGATCCAGACCAAAAGGTCCCAGATGAAAAACTTCAAAGGTGCAAATTGCTAACTAACTAACATTCAGGGAATGTGAATTTCTGAACTTTTCTATTTTTGTCACATGCATGGGGAATCATTGATTCTATAGTTTTCATTAAGCATTTTTTTTTTTTCTCCCTGAAATGCAGGTGATTTCTATCACTGTAATGTACAGATGTGGTCAATTTTTAGGAACATAAAGTTCTTTCAGATTCTTTCCAAGAGTACCAACATATATGAAATTAATACTAATTTTTGTTCAGGAGCAAGACAATAACTTTTGCTTCATACAACATTTAAAAAATGTGGAAATGAGAACACACAAATTGCTCAAAGAGAGAAGGCTGTAAATCATGCCTTTAACTTCCTGTGAACTTGGAATTTTGTACTTGTTCTTGATTTGTGAATCTTGAACTGATTGAACTACTCTATGGTATGAGAAACAGTTTGGTTTCTGATTATAGAAATTCTTTCTACAACTGGAGAAAATCCTAAATTAGAGACATATGTTAGATCCATGGAATAGCATCCACTATGCAATCCCACTGGCCTCTTGCAGGACTTCTAGAAGTATTTATTTTGAAATAATTTCTTGGACATATGGATTAGAATTTAGAGTACCTCCATAAACAGACAATTTCTAATATTCCTAGAAGTGTCACCAAAACGCTACAGAAAGTGTAACATTTCTGTAACTGAGTTTAGGAATTCCATCCACAATGACTGGAGCTTTCAATCAGTCAGTGGAACTTTGTATTATTGCTAGATTTGTTTCTTCTGGAGATGTTCTTGATTACAAACCTCTAAAGACATCTAAATTTAGTCTGGCAAATTCCATCCTAAGAGAATCAGTGTTAGTACATAAAATCTCAGATTTGTTACAGAGTGAAGAGGTGGGAACCTCAGTTCTTTGGGCAGAAATTCTGTCTAATTTTGGTAGAAACCTGCTGCTTTTGCTTCTGTTTTATGCTTGAGATTTAAGCATAGATGTATATAATTTGGATTGAAAGGCCCTGACACCTGCTTATGATTATATGCCACTTAATGCCAGTTCCCTACTGAAGCATAGTGAAAAATAGATAAAAGTTAACATGTATGAATTTCAGGTTTGCACATTATCGTTTAGTTCCTGAAGGGTCAAAGAAGATTGAACCTGAGTTTAACATTCTGTCTGAAGTCTATTCCTACCATGTCATGTATTTGGACATTTTGCTCAGTACTTCCTAGAAAGGATGCTATTCACAACTGAATCCCAGTATCAGTTTCTGAAGGCTGAACGGAGGTTATCACAAGGACTTAGCTTGCTCTATTTGTTGCTTTTGCAATTTAAAAATATCCATGCACAAAGTGGAATGGTTACTGTTGTGTAGTAATATAACTCTTGAAGTGATCATCTCTTATGTTTTTAATTACCTCACCCTCACTTTTGCTGAACAATGTATCTTTCTCTTTATTGATGTTTCCTTTTTTTCCTAGAGCATGAATAATAAATGTTGCTATGCCAAAGATTTTGCTCTTCTCATCTTTCTCTCTCTCTCTTCTAATCCTCTAGTTTTTAATGTTTGGGTATTTTTTTAAGTAAGTAGTAGAACTATTTGAATTCTGCAGCTTTACATTGCTTCATCTTGATCAGTAGTCCTCATTTGGTCTATAATCTTGTCTTCATTATGTAGCCATACAATTTATGGGATAGATCAGAATATACCAAAAGCTTTAAGCAGTGACATTTTAATGGTAGGACTTTGGTGTAAGAGATGGCATAGTTGTTGCTAATTCTATTAAAAAAAAAAAAGTTTTCTGTTCTTTCTGTTCTTAAGGATACTACAGTAGAAACCACAAAATTTTCCACTCTCCTTAATGCACTATTTCTCTGCACTAGTTTAAAGAAATGTGCAGCTCTGTGGACATATGTAGTCTCAGACATGTTGTCTCAGACAATACTGTACTTAATTTTAGCCCCACTCTTCTCTCTTTCTCATGCAGTATTACACCTTAATTCAGTAAATAGCTGAGTCTGCTAGCTTTCTGTTGCTGTCTTGTTCTTCAAACACAAAATCCATGTGTGCATATTGCCTAGGATAAGAAAACTGTCCTCTCACTGATAATCCAAGCAAGTGCAGTATGCTTTCAGGTACCTTACCGTTTCAGGAGAAATTTGGTCTGCTTTTAAAGTACTGATACCTCACTTAATTTTTCATGCATGTGCACAAAAATAATTTTGTACCAGTTTTCTAGGTAGGGTAATGGTTACAGTTTTAATTATCTGTACGCCAGTGTACTTTACCTTTGACCTAGAATCCTTTAGGTTAAGATTTTACTTCTGACAAGAGTTACAGATCCCTGTTCTTATTTTTGAGCATGAGAGCGTCTGTTGGTAGCATCACCAATCTGGAGATAGGAATATTATGTGCTTTTATTCCTTCATGCACTGTGGAGGAAAGAAAAAGTAAATTGTTCCTGGCAGCTGTAGTTCCAGGAAACAGAAGTCTTTGTGAAGTTACATATTTCTAATGGTATATCAGCTGGCCAGAAGGCCTGTTAGTCATGGTTGTTCCTATAGTCTGATCCTGCTCTCATGAAAATTTACAGAAGGGCTTGTATCGATTTGAGAAGGAGTTAGCTTGCTGCTGTAATGACACTGCTGACTAAACAACTGCAGTTAAATTATCAGGAGTAATTGTAAAGAATGGAGGAGGGAAAAAAACCTGGAAAAACATGATCCAATGTGGCAATGAGATGTCTCCTGCAAAGTGCGTACACCATTTGTAAAAGTAATTCTCAGTGTCAGAGCTCTCAGAGGTACATTGATTTCCCCATGAATTCCAATATTTTCTAATCACAAAGAAATTATTCAGCTTTCCACTGCAACTAACATAAATATGTGGGAATAAGATTAAAGCGTTATATACATGGATAAAATTCAGTCAAATTTTTAAATTACCCTTGGGCCTGTAAACTAATAAGATATAGTGACCCACTTAAGCAGCTTGTAGGAGAAAAAATCCTGCATAAAGTCAGCAAAACCCCCTTTCTTTGCTGAGATGGTAGTTGTAGTTTGCTAAGCCTGCTTTTTTTCAGCAGCACTGACTTCTTTAAATGCAGGGTTTGGCAGTCTATTGCACAGAAGCTATGGAGTTAAGCCACCTAATTTACCAGCTGTGAATATGTTTAATTGAAAGATTTAACTAAATTTGGACAATTTACATTCAAGTGCTGAACAAAAAAAAAAAAAAAAGATTTTTTTGGGGCTTTTTTGTGGTGTTTTTTAAAGTATAATTGCTCATTTATTATTAGCTTTCTGTTTTTAGGATGAATGAGATCAATGGTTAGTGTAAGTCTCAAACATAAATACATTTTCCTGCAAAATTCAATGTTTGTGAATACTTACTACTTTGTAGCGCCAGAGAAATTACAACCCTGTAACTGTTATATCTGTCATTAATACATACTGCAAAAATCCACGATGAGCTAACCTAATGGCCAGACTCTGAGTATAGCTGTGAAAATAATAAGTGACACAGTGTGATAGCTGCAGACAAAATGCAAAAAACAAAAACAAAAAAGTGTTTCATGGGTAAAGAAATAAAACATCACTCTCAGATGCTCTCAGATGAAATAAACACTACTTATCCCCTCCTGTAACTGAAGCTTAAGGATGACTGGGATTAAATGCCAAGGTAACTTTTTCTGTATACCAGTACAGCTAAATGTTGTAGTACAGAACTACATATAGATAGATGTTAAAACTGTTTAACAGTAGGCAGCTGACGTGATTGCTAAAGGGCCTGAACCTTGCATATATTTAATGGAAATAGTCAGAAACCTTGAGAGCACATACTATTTTGTCAGGAGTCGCAGTGTGATATGAATAGGACCTTAATTTTTACAGTGGACAGACAAGTGATGAGAGGCACACACTGAGTCATATCCATGTCATATTGGATTTTACCTCAGTAAATTTAAGAGGGTAACTATTATCTATCATCTTGTCTTTTGAGGAGCATTTGTACAAGGAGGAGGGGAGATCATAAAGAATTGAAGTCCTTGAAGCAAGCACTGTGGTATCTCAGCTTGCCAGTGAGAAAGAATCATAGAATCATCATAGAATCACAGAAGGGTTAGGGTTGGAAAGGACCTTAGAGATCATCTGGTTCCAACCTCCTGCCATGGGCAGGGACACCTTCCACTAGACCAGGTTCCTCAAAGCCCCATCTAGCCTGGCCTTGAACACTGCCAGGGATGGGGCAATCACAACTTCTCTGGGCAACCTGTTCCAGTGTCTCACTTCCCCTATAGGGAATAATTTCTTCTTAATGTCTAATCTAAATATGCCCTCTGTCAGCTTAAAGCCGTATATTTGTATTCATACAGTAAAAGTAACATGGAAAAAAATGTCCATAAAGACCTTCTAAATGCAGTAGTGCTTTCCAGATGGTAAATTACAAGCTGAGATAACCCAAGAACTACACAAGGACTTTACAGAAGCATGAAATACACACAACTTCATTAAGATTCATCCATGTAATAATACACAAGATAAGCTCCTGATGTTTATAGAACACACCCTCTCAAAAATGATCTCTTGTACTGCAGTATACAGTTTGGTGGCATCATTTTTAAACAATGTCTTAGGGGTTACATCTTTTACTTGGCGCGTAGAGAATGGAGCATGAAAATTCCATTAACAATAATCAGAGCTGTGTGCCTAACTCCTCATTAAGAGTTCTGGTTAGTGTATATTCTTTAATGTTAAGGTATGGGTTAGTGTAACCTCCCCTTTAAGTAAAAAATGCTCTTCAAACCAATAAAACCTATACAACCATTAAGTCCTATACTTCTAAAAAATAATTCACCTGTATATAATGTAATTTGAAAACTTTTCCTTGATAGGCATTAAATCACAGGTTTAGGTACTGTAACAGGGTGATGTAAGAACTGATTTTAAAGTTGGCCATGTTAAAAAGCTTTGGTTAACTTTCTTGCATCTTAGGAAAAAAATCATTTGTAATAATCTTTTAATTTAAATTTTTTCTAGACATCATTTAGTCATTTGAAATTCTGTGTTTAATATGACACAAAGCCTAAAATATTTGAAGTGCAGTTGTAAACCGCTGTGTATAGATAAGGGTATACATGTGTTGTATCTATATCCCATTACGTTCCTCTGAAAACTATTGAAAAATATTAATCCCTTCTGGAAGAGGAAGGAGCACTTACATATCTAATACAGTCTTCCTTAGTCACCTGTTATTTATGAGACCACTTTAAGCAAGTGTTTTCAGACATAGCTACCTACAGCTAGTCATATATTCTGTTTGCAGGCAACTTGACAGCAACCTTGCTTAGAAAAGTTACTGCAGTCTCCATTGTATGTGTTGCTTTTGGAGCACAGGAAAGTAATAATTGTTTTGTCAGAGACCTTCAGGCATGGACCTCGGGCTTCTAGTTCCCATCAGGCAATTTATATGTTTAATATGCCTGAAAACTTTACATTGCTTGTTAAATTCGTTCCATAGAGTATTAAGAGCTTTTGAAATAGGAACTCCTATTTCAAACTACTGTCCTACCTTTTTATAGCTGACAATTTTATTTTAATATGGACTTACGAAATAGTGATGATAATGAAAGGACAAACATCCAACTGAAAGTTAACCAGTCAATAAAAATATAAGCAGTAGTACTGAACTTTCCTGTGAGGTACATAACACTGCATCATAATAATGCCTTATTTTTATAACATCCACCAGTGTATGCCTTATTTTTATAACATCCACCAGTGTCTTTTCAGACAAAAGGCTGAGAAAATTAATGTGTCAAAAGACTATGTTTTGCAGACCATAAAGCAACAAAGCATTTCTTCTGAGGGTCAACCTTCTCCTAAATTGTAGATAGAATTGCACTGACCTTTTATCTATACTGACAAAGATTTCATTCAATAGAACTGATTTCTGACTTTTATATCTGAAAAACTTGTATACTTTAACAGCATGGCAGTCAGACCTTTTCAGCCCAGACAAAATACGCAGGCAGCTGGGCAAAGATGTTAGATGCTGTCTTTGAAGATCAACAGAGAAAGGTACTTTAGAATACTGACAGACTTTTAAGCTTTTCGTACCACTGTATTTTCTATTTTTCATATTTTTCCAAATAAGGCATAAATATACTAGGTTTATCAAGGCTTATATACAACTTCAAAATATGAAGTTGATCTGTTTTTTTAAGATCTTTATGTTAATGGCTAAACATTAATGTTTCTTATTCCTTGGATTTCTTTCTCAGATATTCAGCTATTCTAGCTGGATCAAAAGCAAAATTAAATTGTAAACCAGAGAAGAGAGACTGTCATCCATCAGTTTGTCACTAGATAGCAAGCAGAATTGAAGCATAATCTACTTTACATACTGCTAGCTTGTCTGTTGTCAATCCAGTGTCTACATGCCCTATATTAATGAGTCAGATGAAGCCCTTTCTTTTGTGATACCTGGGAACCTAAATTTTCACTTTCTATATGCTTTTAAAATGTATTTTAATAATATGTGGATTGTTCAGTTTCATGGAAAACTTTGTTTAGTACATGTCATCATATGTACTAGATTAGTTTGCCTTCATTACTGATTCACACTGTTACCTTAGATATAGAGCTGAACTACTAAATAGTACAGTTTCTTTTTTTAAAAAAATATAATAATTCTGGAAAATGTTTACTACTGTAATTTTATGCCTATAGATTGGATCTATCATAGAAGTGTTAGATATTAAGCATGGTTAGTTTCACCTCATCAAAACTTGCTGATTGACAAAGAACACTCTAGGACGCAACTTAACTTGATATATGAAATGGAAAGTTGTGTTTAAAACATTATTAAGTTAGGTCTCTCTTAAAGTCAGACCCTCAGCATATGAATATTATGCAAATCAGGCCAATTCTTTCCAAGCAGTGAAATCTAATGTCAGAAAATACATATTTTTGCATAAATTATTTAGTGAAAAGTTCAGTTCCTTTATAGTAGTGCGCCTGAAGCATTGGAATGTGGGCATTTCGTCTGGCCATCATTAACACATGCCATAGGAGATTTCACTTCCTTCCAGACTTTAGTTTCAAGACTTTTGCCATTTGACATGTTTTTTTGGAAACACAACTTTCCTTCTATTATCTTCTTCTTCTCTATTGACATTCATCTATAGTCATCTTGCAACGTATATCACCAAGTGTATTGGCAGTTGCATTTTAAATTGTTCAGACATTTGAAGGTCTGTTGCAAATGCACTCTAAGTCTTTCTGGGAGAGGAGAAGGAGAAAAGAGAAGTATGGCAGAAAGAATAACATGACGGTTGCAGGGATGATTTTTTTATGTTTTTAAAATTCTTTTATCTTTCAAATGTTTCCAGCAGGAAACAGTCTTAGCTATACACTAAGTTCTTAGTTTCAAAAAAAAAAAAAAAAAAAAAAAGAAGAATTTAAAATAATTACATTTTTATTTCCTGTCAATAAATAACCCTTGAATTTCTAAAGTGCACAGATACTTGTATCTGGGAAGCTATTTTTAGTTACATCTGAAGAATTCAGCTGAAAATTTCAGCCTACCAGCAAACTTTAAAAAAATTTTGGGGAAAAAAAGTCATAAAATCATAGAATCATAGAGTAGTTAAGGCTGGAAAGGACCTGAAGATCATCTAGTTCCAACCCCCCTGCCAGGGGCAGGGACACATCCCACTAAACCATGCCACCCAAGGCTCTGTCCAATCCAGCCTTGAACACCTCCAGTGATGGAGCATTCACAGCTTCCCTGGGCAACCCATTCCAGTGCCTCACCACCCTTACAGTAAAAAATTTCTTCCTCATGTCCAATCTAAACTTCCCCTGTTTAAGTGTAAACCCGTTACCCTTTGTCTTGTCACTACAGTCCCTCATGAAGAGTCCCTCCCCAGCATCCCTATAGGCACCCTTCAGATATTGGAAGGCTGCTCTGAGCTCTCCACGCAGCCTTCTCTTTTCCAGGCTGAACAGCCCCAACTTTCTCAGCCTATCTTCCTACGGGAGGTGCTACAGTCCCCTGATCATCCTTATAGCCCTCCTTTGGACTTGTTCCAACAGTTCCATGTCCTTTGTATGTTGAGGACACCAGAACTGCACACGATATTCCAAGTGAGGTCTCACAAGAGCAGAGGAGAGGGGCAGGATCACCTCCTTCGACCTGCTGGTCCCGCTCCTTTTGATGCAGCCCAGGATACGGTTGGCTTTCTGGGCTGCAAGCGCACGCTGTTGGCTCATGTTCATTTTTTCATCAACCAAAACCCCCAAGTCCTTCTCTGCGGGACTGCTCTGAATCTCTTCTCTGCCCAACCTGTAGCTATGCCTGGGATTGCTCCAACCCAGGGGTAGGACCTTGCACTTGTCATGGTTAAACCTCATCAGGTTGGCATCAGCCCACCTCACAAGCGTGTCAAGGTCCCTCTGGGTGGCATTCCTTCCTCCAGAGAATCAACCAAACCACACAGCTTGGTGTCATCGGCAAACTTTCTGAGGGCGCACTCAATCCCGCTGTCCATGTCACCGACAAAGATGTTGAGCAAGACCGGTCCCGACACCAATCCCTGAGGGACACCACTCGTTGCTGGTCTCCAGATGGACATTGAGCCATTGAGCACAACTCTTTGCGTGCGGCCATCCATCCAGTTCTTTATCCACCGAGTGGTCCACCTATCAAATTGATGTCTGTCTAACTTAGAGAGACAAGGATGTCATGTGGGACAGTGTCAGACGCTTTGCATAAGTCCAGGTAGATGACATCAACTGCTCTACCCCTGTCCATCAGTTCTGTAGCCCCAGCATAGAAGGCCACCAGATTGGTCAGGCAGGATTTTCCCTTAGTGAAGCCATGCTAGCTGTCACCAGCCACCTTGTTGTTTTTCCTGTGCCTCAGCATGCCTTCCAGGAGAATCCGCTCCAAGATTTTGCCAGGCACAGAGGTGAGGCTGACTGGTCTGTAGTTCCCCGGCTCATCCATTTTCCCCTTCTTGAAAATGGGGGTTATATTTCCTTTTTTCCAGTCGTCAGGAACTTCACCTGACTGCCATGATTTTTCAAATATGATGGACAGTTGCTTTGCAACTTCATTTGCCAGCTCCTTCAGGACCCACAGATGTATTTCATCAGGTCCCACGGACTTGTGCACGTTCAGGTTCCTAAGATGGTCTTGAACCAGATCCTCTCCTACAGTGGGCCCAGGGTCTTCATTCTCACTGTCCCTGCGTCTGCATTCCAAGACTTGGGTGTTACGGTCAGAGCATTTTCCGGTGAAGACTGAGGCAAAGAAGTCATTAAGAACCTCAGCCTTCTCCAAACCCAGGGTAGCCAGTTCTCCTGATAACTTCTGGAGAGGGCCCACATTGTCCCTAGCCTGTCTTTTCTTTGCAATGTACTAATAGAATCCCTTCCTGTAATCCTTAACATCCCTAGCCAAGTTTAATTCTAAGTGGGCCTTAGCTTTTCTAACCTGGTCCCTAGCTTCCTGGACAACATCCTTGAATTCCTGGGACTTTTGTCCCTGAGGAAAAAAACCCACCCAAAACAACAAAGAAATCAACATTATATATTAATAATATTAAGTCTGAAAGAGGCCCTGGAAAACCATCTAGTCTGCTTCAAGCTAGATTCTGCTATGACTCTCATGTTTGACAGTATTTCGTGAAGCTGTCTTTTATGATGCTACCATCACCACCACAACCCCATTTGAGCTTTTATGGGCAATATATTCCAGCTTCACTGCCCTTTTCATGAGCAAGTTTTTACTAGTTTTTAGTTGGTTTCCTTACTGCTGTTTGATTTCTCATTTTAATATCAACGACATAGGAAAAATATTTCCTCCTTTTTGGCCAGAATTTTTTGCATCCTTGCACCTGGTGTCATCTGTGGTCTTAATAAGCATTTTTAATTTTCTATCATCAATTCCATTAATAAAAATATTTTAAAAAGCAGGCCTAAGTTGAAGTGTGTCAACAACCCTTTGATACTTCCTTCCATGTTGATAATACACTACTGATACTTAGTGGATAAGGTTATCTCACCAGTTTTATACCCACCCATACAGCTAACTTTTTTTTCTGTCTCCCATTAATCTCTTATTCATTCATTCATCTACTAGATGTGCTTTTTTTTATATGCATCTGTTATTTCAGTTATGTGAATATTATTGTTCTTACAATTTTTTAAGATTTTGTGATTTTTTTTTAATTCATTTGCATGCCATCATTTAAGACATTGTAAATATCACTGTTGTCTTCTTGACAAAGTATCTTATTCTGTCCTCCTTTCTCCTTTCTGCGTCCATTTCCAAGTTCATACATCTTATACCTAAGAGAGGAAGGGAAGAATATAGCATATAGTTGTGTCTGATGAGTTGTAGGTACACACTGAATACATTCAATGTATGCAGTCAATACGGAACTGTAGAATCACTGTGTCAGAAAAGCTGCTTGGAAGGGACTTCTACAGATCATCTAACATACCCATCTGCTCAAAGCAGGAGCATCCCTGCACTCGAGCAGATCAGTTATAGTTTTTTCTACCTGAGTCTTGGAAACCACCAAAGATGGAGTTTCCGCACCCTGTCTGGGCTGTCTGTTCCACAGATTTTAATGCTTGTTTCTCTGCTTGTTTGCTTCCTTGTTTGCTTGCTTGTTTGCTTGTTTGTTTGCTTGCTTGTTTGTTTTCTCCTAACGTCACTAAGATTCTCAAGTTTCACTGCTGGGGCACTGTCAATGGCATCAAAATGAGTTTGGCTCTAGCATCCTCCTTACTGTGTTTTGGATAGTCACAGGCAACTGTCTCTGAAAATACTGGCATTTCTACTAGCCGGAAGAACACACTGAAATAAAATCAATCACAGTTCCATATGTTAAAATGGAATTGTATTATAAAATCCCCTAAATCCACAGTTTAGGGTGTAGATGTCCTTCCCATTTTATAAAGACAAAGCATTTAGTAAACTGGACAATATTTCTGTTTATTCCTTGACAAAGGGACAATTAAAAGCTAAAATTGTAATGTAAATGTAATTGGATGTGAAGAAGCTCCACCCTTGACTGGAAAATGGTGCTTAATTTTGTGACTTTTTATTTAAAAGCCACAAGGGTTAGAAGTTTTTATTTTGAACTGAATTCCTTTCTGGTGAGCAGGCTATCGTTTTTTAACATGGAAATAAGTTAAATTCAATTTTATAAATACATGTGAGACTCTGCCAATATAACTTTCTGAAATTGTTACAAAAACATCATAAAATAACTTATGATAAACATTGCAGGGGATTTTACTGTGCTAAAATAGTACAGTTTAAAACTGGCTATCGGCAAGGTAGTGATAAAACTGAGCTAAAAATTAAATTCTAAAAATACAGCTTGAAGAATATTAATATTTATATTGAACTTAGTGGCAGAAAAAATGCCTTCAGCAAATTTCCTGCTTAAACATTTATGTCATAATATACCTTCAAGGTAGGGTCTCAGACATTACTTTGAGCCCACTCTTAATGATATTAAATGTAACAGGATAAGTTATGTACAGATCTGTAAAAAATAGAAATGCTGAGTGTATTTTAACTGTCTGATGTAAATCAGAAGAGATTCCACACACTGTAGCAGACGTACATCAGTGTAAAAAGAATGAAAACAGAAGTTGTTTTTTATTTTTTTTAATTTAGATTGCAAATACTTGTGCTAGACCTTGCAGAAATTTGGTCTGACTTCTTGAAATATAATATAAAAGAAAAAAGAAAATAATATTCCCAGTTGCCACTTACTTTAGTGTTTCTCTGAATGCTTTGGGTACTGCCTCCATACAAAAGGACCACAGCACTTAATTTAGAGATAAGCTGATGGTAAAGCAAAAGTTTTTCAGGAATACACAGCAAAGCTAAGCAACATGAAGTGTAAAATATTTAAATTGTATTTCAGGAAAGAAGCTGATGGTGGCTATTTTAACTTTGGAAAGCTACTACAAGATCTTTAACCACAGTAAAAAGAATGGAAAGTGGAAAAATACTGTGATGAAAATGAAAAATTACAGAGGATGAGCAGCAATTTTGGTCATGGTAGATGGAGCTGCATGAATGAAGCCTGAGGTCTAATGTCTGATGATAGAAGTTAGGTGAAGTAAAATTAGTAATAAATCACACCTTCTTAGAGTGAAAGTAATTAATCATTGTAATGGTTTATTGAATGAGGTAGTGAATTCATCACTTGGTGTCTTTACCTGTAGTAAAATTTATTTCTAAAACTATGCCCCATGATGTTGGGCTTGATAGTATTTACTTAGGTAGTAGAGAAGTGTACTTCCCTCCTGTGCAAAATTTATGAACTAGAAATGTGTTGTGTAAGAAGTAAGTCTAAATGACTTTTTCTTACTCCATTTAAATTCTGTTATTCTGAGTGGTTTTGTCAAAGGAGGTTAAGATAAAACTAAAAAGCTGTGGGGTTTTTTTAATTGTTCATTTGAGTCCTTTGAGATACACTTACTTAGGCATACTCAAATTCTTTATTGTCTTATATATTGTACATCTGTAGAGTGTTTTTCCATGATAACAATATTAGTTACTTACATTGTTATGAATGTTTCTTTAATCAATCATCTGACTGCTTTATTAAAGTTTCTATGTCCATATATATTTGAGTACGCACACATGCACTTTCTTTTATAATAGCTAAGGGAATAAAAACAATAAAGGGTTATGATTCCTTACCTCTTTGTTTGGTTTCAGATCAATGGATATTTCTGTCTTCCTGAAATAATTAAAAGTTGTGCTTGCCTTGGTGTATGACTCAATTCTTTCAGGCTTTGTAAATTAGATAAAGGTTTTTATGATTGTATTGGGTCACGTATGACACTATTTGCAGTCTATGGAAGGAGTTTGGCAGCTTTCTGTATTGCTTGGAATTAAAATTTAAGGTGCTGATAATTTAGCATGTTTCAACTCGTTTTTTTCAGTTTAGAGCTGTAACAAATTCTTCCACAGTGGAAGTCCACGTACACATTCACAGAGAGGTTGCTCATTTGCCTCGTCACTCAAATGCAGAATTTTGCTTTTTAACTTTGTGATATGTGTAGGGGATTCCTCACTTCCCCAAGCTTGCAGCCTAAACAAGTTAAGCCAAGCACACAAACTGCCATGACAGATCCAATCAACCACTTAGTCGAAGAGGAGTTCTGCATGATCAATGCTTGTGGGAACCCTAAAATATTTTATGGTGGAGTTGGTTTTCCATCTAAAAATTCTTGTTACAAAGGTCCTTTGCTATTCTTTCCTCCCTCTGTTTTTCTTCTGGTCTTCTGTTTGTTTTCTTGTCCATTGCTACAGCCTTTTTTATTTGGGTTTCTCATCTGCAGTGTACAGTATACGTTGTCTTCAAACAACAGAATCTAAGAAAAAGCTGTAAAGCCCTAAAAGATAGCACTTGAAAAAAAACCTGAGAGTTGCTCGACCTCAGTGGCCAAAATAGTGCTGAGAGTCTGTCAGATGTGTTCCTGGATTTGTGATGAAGCAGACAATTCTAATTTTCCTTTGACACCTCTGAGTCTAAAAGCCCTGGTCACAGTAGGTCAGCAAATGGCACTGATGATACTGCGTAGCTGAAAGAACTCTTGTATCTGAGCATTTTACAATCAATGGGGAGTAAAGGGACCCAGCCAGTGCAGGCTACTTCACTATCCAAATTCATTTTATTCTGCAGCATGGTACAGCTGTAGATGGACCATTCTAATGGACAGTATTGATCCTGTGTGGAAAGGTTCCTATTAGGCTCAGCAAGAATCATACATCTACCTGACTAAATAAGCTATATTCTTTGCCTTACCTTTCCACAAGTCACTTTCCCACCAATCTAAAGTTAATGGTATCCTTCAATAAAACAATATAGATTTTCTTCTCTCTGATTAACTTCCATGTATCTGCCTGTATCATGAGTCTGTAGTTACAGTTTCTATCCTCAAGACTCAAAAAATACTGGTTAATATATTACCCCAATGCCAGCTCTGTTCTCCAGCAGAATCTGCCCCCAGAGCTCCCAGCATCTCCCTCTTTGTGTTGCTAGCACTTGGACCTTGTTACTCTTCTCAGTCAAGGTATTCTTGCTTGTTGCAGTTACTGCTGCCAAAAAGATGACAGAAATACCACTCGTATGACTGAACCTTGCTGAAAACACTTATCTTAAGATAGGAAATTATTAAAAATCATCTGGAATTTTTCAGGAGGGGTATTTTTGAGTTCCACATTAAGCAAGATATTAATATACCAATTTGTTGAGCTAAGACTGTTGTTATACCCTCAAAATCAAGTGATTCTTGGATCTATATAACATTCCTACACCAAGTATGGACTGAAGTCTGTGGGGAAACTTACATAATAATAAAATGACACTTAGGTATCTTTGTATTTCAAGCTATGCCTATGGCTTTTATGATAAATGTTTTGAAGACTGTGATTTTTCTAGCAGATACTTGGGTCTCTGTCTATAACTTAACCTTGCATTATGCCTCTCTGTGGTATGCAGAGCTAATGCAGCTCTTGCTGAATTGATCCTGTAGTTGTGACTTACATGAAGAATCAGAAATTCCATAATTACTAAATGCATGGGAAGTACTGCTGGGAGTTTTGGAGAATCTGAATGGAGCTGTGGGATGGGAATGGCCAAAAGATAAAAAGGGCATTGTATTCACCTGCTATTCCAAAAACCATGTTGTTCATATGTTGATTTATTTCTCATAGTCTTCCTCCCATTCTTCAGAGTTCTCAGAATTTCTCTCTTACATTTTGCATTAGAGAGGAAACTGAACTGGTGGTGGCAATGCTTTGCCTTATGTGGCTGTATGCCTGCAGGGAGGGCCATAAGGGTTGGGACAAATCTGCCTGTCAACCACATATCCCAAAGGACTCTAGTAACTGGTCAGTAATCTTCCCTTAAATAACATCAGCTTGCAGTTTATATTTTGCAGTATGTTCATAAATACTGAGATGATAATTCATAGTATGCTCTGAATTTTGGAAAAAAGATTGCAGTGATTCTACATGAACAATATGCACCTGAATTCTTCAGATAGCTCTGAAAAACAATGTGCTTGAATCCCATTGTATCATTAAAATTTGAAATGTTAAAGCCAGATTCTGCAGTGCTGTCTAATATTTCTTCAGCAAGCAATCATCTGGTTCTTGCAGGCTTGCAGGATCTGGACTTCAGTGCTAAAACATCTGTATCGAGCAATGATGCTGTTAACTTAAGAGTTATTAGAAAATATTGCTGAGGATATTAATATCTAATTACACTAAACTGATTTGTAATTAACTCCACAGGAGCACAAGAAAAATGCTTGCAGAATTAATTAGGACAACATTAAATAGAAGACATTTTTCTTTTCTATTTGTTTGGTTAAAGAGATCAATATCGTTTATTTTTGGAGGTTTTCAATATTTTTATGTCTTTAAGCTTCACAGACATGCAGGTTCCTAAGGAAGAAACTATTTCTTTTCTTCTTTTAATCTACCCATTTTATTTATGCTCCAATTTGGAACCAAACAAGTATAAGGATTGCAAGACAGGATTTTTTCTTCACCTTAATTAGAGATTCTCCTAGTCTCTCAATAAATGTCCCTTAATTTGTCCTATGTAAGATAATGACCGTTTAGGACCTGAAGGATTTTTTTAGCTGCTCTTTTGGGCTGCTTTCCTTGATATAAATGCAGTTAGGCATGACCTGGTTTACCTCTTGTGGAAATAGATAATAGGGGCAAGATGTGAGTCCTTTATTTAGCTGGTTTTATGCCAAGTTTTAATTTTTTTTCTCTTCACTGCTGACCTTCAGGATATGCTGCAAAGCCCTACCTATTTGCCAGGTTTTCCACAAGGGTAGAAGATAAAACATTTAAGAAAGGAGTGGGAAAGATCTCCTTTTCTGTTTTTTAAGGAAGGGCTTTATTGGTGGTGTCTCAGCTCCTCAGCTGCAGCTGGAGGGATCATGGCGCATGGAAAGGATAGATAATTAAGAGATACTTCAAGACACCTCTGTGGTTTTTTAATCCCTTATTAGCTTGTATAATTTTTCTCAGGCCCCACGAGTTTCAAGGGATGTGCACAGTGCACACAGATGTCCTGATCATCTTCCAGGGCCACAAATAAATGCCTCTTTAGGGTTGCTTAGTTCCAGCTGTGCATAGAAAGTAACTGTAGAATGTCCCAAGGTTTTTGCCATATGATTAATTTACATACACTTCATTTTGTAAAATGTGTTTTAACACCTGTTCATTAACTTAAGTAATTCCAATACAGTGTTTCCTATAAAAATTATTTTTCTGTATTGCTATAGTGCACAGAGGCCTAATCTTCAGGGGGCCTCACTGGAATGAGTTGCTCTACATGTAGAGTTAGGTTTAATCCTCGCATGAAAGATTTCCCTCTCGAGTAAACAACATTTGTATTTAAATGTGAACAACATTTCTAATATCTAAGCATGAATCCTCTATATTCCTTTGCTATTTGGCAGTAGACTTCTGTGTTTGGGAGGTGCACAGATCAGATGTTTTTCAAGCCTCTGTTTCCTTTGGTAGGAAAGAGAGCAGTTGTTTACAGGCTCTACAGCTGCGCTCTAAGTTACAGCTGCCTCAAACTCATTTTAGCAGCTTAGAAATACTTTGTGCTTTTTTGTCTGAAAGCCCCTATGATTTAAGACCTACTATCTCCATAGTCCCAAGCAGTTTGGCTCGCTTGTCTAGAAAAGGTAGCTATTAAATCTAGTTCTAATGCAAATTGATCAGCAAGAAGAAGGAAGCTCAGAAAAGTGGAGTTGACCAGATAAAGCATGATCGTTGTGTCATGTCTTTTCATGAACTTTTAAAGATGCCTTTGTTCATGCTGTCTTCAGCTCTTATGGAGGACTTCATCCTTGGTGATTATATGTGACTGTTTTGAATGTGCAGCCATATTTCCAGTCTTCTAAAGGGTATTTTCATTCCCAAACTGGTCATGCCCCGCTTGGAATATTTCACAGCCACCTTGAACTGAATGGTGATAACATTTGTCATCTTTTAGTACAACTTGCATCACAGAGCTCAAAGCATGCCTCAAAAGAAAGGTGGTAATATTTGCCTCTCATAGATGTCAAAAGAATTACTTGAAGTTTTGAGGTAGGTTGAGTATGAACAATCCATAGCAGCCTGCAGCAGAGATTTTTCAGGATATGGCTTTGTTACATTTACAGGCTATAGTGCTGACTACACAAGCTACTACTACGGCTTGAACCAGCTAATGCAATACGTTTGCAATGCCCCCAAAGCTAAAGTTACAGCATTTAGAAAGAATAATTGTTTTCCATAAGGAAATGTTAATTTATTCTGATATTAGTAGCATTACTGCTTATGTGACATTGCTTCGTATGTGGTATTAATGGAGTTGGGAGTGAGACAGACTAAAGTGTGTGCACATATGACTGTGTATATGTGCACTGGTGTGTGAAAACACATATATAGAGAACCCTCATATGCATATATATATGAGGGTAGAAAGTGATAATTGAGAGAGTGTAAAAGGTATTTTGCATGTTCAATATGTACAGAAAAAGCCCTTTTCTTGTCTGAGAAGCCCCTATCTTGCTGCCCATCTGCAGTATCTCACAGCTGCACTACCTCCAGAGGACACATTTACCGTCTATTAGAGATAAAGCACCTAGTCCAGGGAGGGGTTGTGAAAATAATGGAGGGACTGCAGCAGATCTAGGACTGTTCAGCCTAGGGATGAGAAGGCTCAGGAGACATCAATTTATATAAAAGCCTGAAGGAAGGGCACAAAGAGAACAGAGCCAAACTCTTTGCAGTGATGCTCAGTGACAGGATCAGGAGTAATGGGCACAAACTGAAACACAGGAGGTTCTCTCTGAACATCAGGAAACACTTTTTTACTGTCAGGGTAGTCAAGAGCTGGTACAGGTTGTCCAGGGACATTTTGACATCTCCCTCCTCAGAGATAAAAGTCATCTTCACATGGTCCTGGGAAACTTGCTCTTGGTGACCCCTTGATCTGGGAGTTTGGACCAGATGACAACCAGGGGTCCTTTCCAACATCAGCCATACTGTGATTCTGCAATTTGTGTCATCTGGAGTAAAGGTAAATTTTAGCAGACTATTTATTAAATGGAAGGCTGATTCTTCAGGTGATATTGTTTTAGTTGAATGCAACCATTCATAACACTGTAGCTTATGTCGGTTTTAATTTTTGTATGCATTTTATTATGTTTTTGTGTGCTTTATGTGTTACCTCTTGAGGCAAGGAGCTTCAGAACTGTTGGTAGTGCCAGCTCCGGTGTAGTGATATCTCAGGTAATTCTGACTAGCTTAAGTTCTGGAAGTGGTCTCACTTTGTCCTGGGTTCAGCAGTAGCAGTCATTTTTCTCCTTAGTAGCTGGTGCAGTGCTGTGCTTTTGACTTTCCGCCTGGGAACAGCGCTGATAACACCAATTTTTTTGGTTGCTGCAATGTTTAGTCTGACCAAGGACTTTCTGAGTCTCATGCTCTGCCAGGGAGGAGGGGAAGCCGGGAGGAAGCAGAGACAGGATACCTGACCCAAACAAGCCAAAGAGGTATTTCATACCACAGCACGTCATGTCTGGTGAATAAACTGGGGGCAGTTACCAGGAAGGGCTAGATCACTGCTCAGATTGGGCTGGGTATTGGTCGGTGGGTGGTGAACAGTTGTATTCTTTCCCTTGTAATTTCCCTTATCATTATTATTATTGGTGGTAGCAGTAGTGGTTTGTGTTATACCTTAGTTACTGAACTGTTCTTATCTCAACCCATGGGAGCTACATTCTTTTGATTCTCCTTCCCATCCCTCCAGGAGCGTGGGGAGGGACAAGGTCGGTGGAAGGGAGTGAGCAAGAGGCTGCATGGTTCTGAGTTACTGGCTGGGCTTAAACCATGACACACTTCTAACCAGAGCACAGTAATTCAGGATAGACCCTGTGTTGCTTTGGTCAATCTGCTTTCAGTACTCTAGATTATTACTCTGAATGTTGTTTCAATATAACTGTGTTTTGCACTTCACTTAGTGGTGCTGGCATATGGTATGTTTGGCCGTTAATTTATTTTCTTGCTGGTGTTTAGTATGATATGTCCTTTCATGTTTCTGGACTACATTAATCTTTTGTCCTTGTGGAAGTTTATTTTTTCTTTTGCTTACCATCAGTAAAATAGCTGTTGTGTTCCTTGGAATTATTTTACCCAGCACGTCAAGAAATAGTTTGAAAATGTTGGAAGGAGATTTGAGACCTGCAATGAGTAGCAAATTGCAGGATAGACATTCTGTGGCCTGATTCTACTTTAAAATGCTATTGCACAGTTGTCTAACTGAAGTGGTAAACTCAATTCTCTTGTCCAGTTGTTTCCTCTGAGGCCTATGCTCACACAATTATATAAATAAAAAAAAGAAATAAATTACAGCTATTTAATATCCTGATAGTTTTCATATACTAAAAAAGTGGATTATGGTAAGAACTTTAAAATAAAGTTCTAATTAAATTCTAAGTATCATTCTTGAGGTTTCAGTCAAGAAATTGCTTATAAAAATATAGAAGCCATTTTATTATTGCAATAGCTCTGGGTCTGACAATTTAATCTTTTTCTCATCTTTCAGTAGCCAAATTGTTGTGTGTTAGCTAAAATTATGCAGTTATAATTAATGACAGGAGGATCAGATCTGAGGGAAATGTGACCAAAATACCATGCTGCAGTTAAGTGAAAGAAGGAAGTTCAGACAAAATACTTGGAATATGTATAAGCCGCTTTTTCGCTTAGTATAAAACCTGTGTTTGCTCTCTAATAATTACCCCCATTTGAAAAAATTCTTTAAAACGCTGCCAGAAGTCCTATGTTGTTTTGGCTTTTTTCCAGTCCCTTTATTCTGTCTATCTTTTACCACTTTCAGATATTTTTTGAATTGCTTTTTATTTTCTGTACGTATTTCCACACTGTCAGCTAGGTCCTCTAGAACTGATCTTCCTCTAATCACATTGCCTCTTGCCTTCCAGTGTTACTGCCTAAAACCCATGCTATGCAGATGGTAGTCTGCATTGTTAAGGCTCTCCATAGCACTCTTCCTCAATAATTTTTTAATCAAACGACCATTCTTCCAAAGCACTATTTTTTAAAGCAAGATTCAAGTCTTACTGGTAAAAGTGAAGTCAAGAGACACAGGGTCTAGAAAGGTGGTAAAACAGTTTTATATTCTTTTCTACAGTATTAAGAGAAAGTTTGGTGCTTTAGAGAAGAGTATAAAATCACAGAGCATTGCTTGTGGCTGCTGGAGATGAGAAAGTTAAAACTGAGGTTGACAAGGAAAGGAAAGTACAATGTTGCTTGCAGTATATAAGTGCATTGGTATTTTTCTTCAGAGGAAGTTGGAGATGCTCCTCTAAAGGCTTATCTGATAATGGCCACTGTCAGCTACAGACTTATCAATTTACAGGAAGCTCTTATCTGGTGTAAGGCAATTCTTAACATTCAAGTTTCTGAGCACTTCATTCCCTGTGTTGCAATTTCTTAGGTGCCAAAATATAAATTATCTGATTCTGGAATTTAAAAAGTGATGTTACCGGGGAGGTAAAGGAGGGGAAGGCTGAAACTGGATGCCAATAATTTGTTCATTATATACTATAAACCAGGTCATATTTATTGATGGCACACTAAGCTAAATCAATGAGGAATTTACTTTAGTGTCGTGGTTTAAGTCCAGTCAGCCATGCAGCCCGTTCTCTCACTCACTTCCCCCTCTTTCTTCCCCCCGCTCCAGGAGGGATGAGAAGGAGAATCAAAAAGAATGCAACTCCCACAGGTTAAGAACAGTTTCGTAACTAAGGTATAACACAAATCACTACTGCTACCACCAACAACAACGACAAGAGAAATACGAGGAAAGAATACAATTCTCACCACCTAATACCAAGCCCGACCACGCAGTGCACCCCCACCCTTCTGGGTCTCTGCTCTCTGCTTTCCATCCTGGGCATGATGTGCTGTGGTATGGAATAGCTTCTTTGGCCAGTCTGGGTCAGGTGTCCTGTCTCTTCTTCCTCCCGGCTTCCCCTCCTCCCTGGCAGAGCATGAGGCTCAGAAAGTCCTTGGTCAGACCAAAACATCACTAAGCAGTAACCGAAACACTGGTGTTATCAGCACTGTTCCCAGGCTGAAAGTCAAAACACAGCGCTGCACCAGCTACCAAGGAGAAAAAATGACTGCTGCTGCTGAACCCATGACATTCAGTTAATGTTTTTACTCTATAAGTGCCATTGCTAATCACTGCTAGAATTCCTGCTCTCCTTTACATAGGATGCAAATATTTCTCCCAAACATCTCATGTATTCTTTATTTAAAATGCTTGGTTCCTTAAATGAGTTTTTAGGTTTTGAAGCTGACAGCTATTTATTTATCTCAACATGGACTGACAGCAAATTTTGAGTTTCTTCTGCTCCCCTAACCTTTCCATCATGGACGTGACATGATAGCAGTGTCCTCAGGCTCCTTAATGGAATTACAGCAATTTACCTCTAACTTATGAAATAAATCTGTTTGGGGGGCATTTGGATTGTTTGCTTTATTTGTATCTTAAAATAACAACAATAGTAATTTTTTATCTGTTATGGTTTTCTCAGGCATTACAGAACAAAAGAAAGCAAACCAAAAATCCCACATTTTTTGATGCAGCAAGAATTACATGAAATTTTAAAGTCTATTTCAAGAATATAACTAATCAAATGTATAATTTAGGTAGACAAAAGGAAATATTTTCTCAGTAAGTCTTTCTTAATAGTTGCTTAATTTGTTGAGGAAGTAACTGGTTTAGGAATAGCCTTTTTATAAAAGTACTTTCATTTCCCAGGCTATGTGTGTGCTAGAAAATAAAATGCGCAAGGGACCGTTCTCTCTCTGTCTGGTAAGGTGTAGCTCAATTCTGTACAGTTGATCTTACCTCCCAGAACAAAGCACCTAAACTGCCTACTAGAAATGGATCCTGGCTGCCCAATCCCTAGCCTTACTCTGGATTCACTAAAAAGTTCTTCTAGTTGATCCAAAGTGCATCTTTGCCAGAGAGTCCCCAGATAATTTAAAAGCAGGATAGCTATATTACAGAGCTTAAGCCCTTGGTAAGCTACTGCTGTAGACATTGACTCCATGGCACACGCAGCTTTCAAGGTCGTGGCTTGAGCCCAGCCGTAACTCAGAACACGCAGCCGCTCTCTCACTCCCTCTCTTCCTCCCCCCACTCCCAAAGGGATGAGGAGGAGAATAGAAGGAATGTAGCTCCTATGGGTTGCGATAAGAACAGTCCAGTAACTAAGGTATAACACAGACCACTGCTGCTACCACCAAAAATAATAATAAGGGAAATTCTGGATTTTGCACTTGTTAAGTGGTGAAATTGCAAAGCACTGGAGGGGCCCACTGGCCTAGAGACTTGCCCGTACTATGCCACACACCCTGCCACTCAAGACTGTCCAGCCTCAGGGAAAAACTCTTGGGCCTCCGATATCATCGTCTAACCCTAGACAAGGCTCAAACCTGACTCTGCTTAACTCTTGAGATCAGACAAAATGGTCATGGGTAAAACACACTCTGTATGCGTACCAACATGCTGATCCCCATCACAATCAGCAGGCAGGTCTCAAGGGTACCTAAAAGCCATTCAAAACCTTCAGAACTCTCAAATGATGCTGTAAACGGTCTGGTGGGGGGGCTGAAAAGCTAAGGAAATATCTCCTTCACAGGTTGACCACCCGAGGAGGGGAAAAAATATGCGTAATTGCTAAACACTTCTATTACATACCTCCCAAAGTATAGAGGTGGTGACCACACTGGGAATGCAAGCCAGATCAGTTCATGATCAAAGAGTCTATTGTATTACAAGTCAATATCATAAAGTACAACGAAACAAGAACCTTAGCCCAAGGCCCCCACCTGATAAACGCTGACACAGCAAATACCGGCTGTAAGTAAGGTATGACATGCTGAAACGGTGCGATCAAGAGCAACAACTTTGAGAGTCAATAAATCAGCATTGTGACAAGTGACTATTAATCCAAAACAATGAATGATTATCACAAATACGATTAGACACACTCTGGTCAGATCTGTTGTTATCTCAACCCTTCATGCCCCACGTGGGGTGCCAAAAAGAACTGTCGTGGTTTAAGCCCAGCTGGTAACTCAGAACCATGCAGCCGCTTTCTCACTCCCCCCCTTCATCTCCCCCACTCCTGGAGGGATGGGGAGGAGAATCGAAGGAATATAACCCCATGACATGTGCAAAGTCCTACACCTGGGTTGGAGAAATCACAGGCACAGCTACAGGTTGGGCAGTGAAGAGGTTCAGAGCAGCCATGCAGAGAAGGACTTGGGGGTGTTGGTCGATGAGAAAATGAACATGAGCTGACAGTGTGTGCTTGCAGCCCAGAAAGCCAACCATATCCTGGGCTGCATCAAAAGGAGTGTGACCAGTGGGTTGAGTGAGGTGATCCTGCCCCTCTACTCCGCTCTCATGAGACCTCACCTGGAGTATTGTGTGCAGTTCTGGTGTCCTCAACATACAAAGGACATGGAACTGTTGGAACAAGTCCAGAGGAGGGCCACGAGGATGATCAGGGGACTGGAGTACCTCCTGTATGAAGATAGGCTGAGAAAGTTGTGTCTGTTCAGCCTGGAGAAGAGAAGGCTGCGTGGAGACCTCATAGCATCCTTCCAGTATGTGAAGGGGGCCTATAGGGATGCTGGGGAGGGACTCTTCATGAGGAACTGTAGTGAGAGGACAAGGGGCAACGGGTTCAAACTTAAACAGGGGAAGTTTAGATTGGATATGAGGAAGAAATTCTTTACTGTGAGAGTGGTGAGGCACTGGAATGGGTTGCCCAGGGAAGTAGTGAATGCTCCATCGCTGGCGGTGTTCAAGGCCAGGTTGGACAGAGCCTTGGGTAGCATGGTTTAGTGTGAGGTGTCTGTGCCCTTGTCAGGGGGGTTGGAGCTAGATGATCTTAAGGTCCTTTCCAACCCTAATTATCCTATGATTCTATTCTATAATTCTATAACTCCCTTGGGTTGAGATAAGAACAATTCAGTAACTAAGGTATAACATAAACCGCTACTGCTACCACCAATAATAATAATGATAAGGGAGATTACAAGGGAAGAGAATGCAACCACTCACCACTCACGAGCCGATACCCAGCCAGACTGAGCAGTGATCTAACCCTTCTGGGTAACTGCCCCCAGTTTATACACCAGACATGACGTGCTGTGGTATGAAATACTTCTTTGGCTTGTTCGGGTCAGGTGTCCTGTCTCTGCTTCCTCCCGGCTTCCCCTCCTCCCTGGCAGAGCATGAGACTCAGAAAGTCCTTGGTCAGACTAAATGTTACTAAGCCGTAGCTAAAAAAATCGGTGTTATCAGCGCTGTTCCCAGGCGGAAAGTCAAAAGCACAGCACTGCACCAGCTACTAAGGAGAAAAATGACTGCTACTGCTGAACCCAGGAAATTCAGCAAGACAACAGTAACTATTTTCCTCTTTTTTTCAGTACTTCTTATCCTTCCCAACCTGTGTGGCAATAATATGAAATGTATTCTTTTCAGTACCAGTTTTCTCAGTCCTGTTTCGAAAACACTGTGATTATAAATTAATGGTATGGATGCCATAAAAAAACTGAATACATTTCATCTGAAAGTCTATCCTAGTTCTCTGTAAAATAAATGTCACATCATTGGTCAGATAGTACAAAGCAATATTACAGCCTAAATGATAATTTCTCACAGTGCCTTTTTGTGCGTGCTTCCCAGGTACAGATTGCAAATGTAAAATCAGGACACAATCATTATCAAAATTACTACTGGGCTGCAGAGAAGTACTCTTATTGTGATACATTTATTTTGGTCGATATGGTGTTTTGCTGAGAGAAAAACTAATTTCTTAAGGTTTTGTCCTTGTGCCTGAGAACCAACAACTATGTTTACTAGAATTGTTTTCTGGGCAGAATGTACCACCTAGGCATATGGTAGACTCTCCTTACCTTTATATTTCTGAACCTTAAAAGTCATTTTCAGAACCATTTGACAGGTTGAGAACTCAGTTACACCTGTAGCCAATCACTCAACTCCTCTTTGTCAGAGTGTGTTTTCACCCAGACATTCCAGATCATCAATTCAAGATGAGTGAGAATCAAAACAAAAGGTAGTTAGCACACAATGGGAGAATGATTACTGTGTGATCTTACTGTGTGAGCAAAGGTTTGGAAGGAACCTCTGGAGGTCGTCAGATTCGATCACTATCTCCAGGCAAGGCCAACCTCAAAGTTACATCAGGTTGTTCACGGTCTTATCCAGTTAACTTTTGAAATATTCCAAGAACTGATGTTCCACAGCATCTCTGAGCCATCTGTTCCCATGCTCTACTACCTTAATTGTACAGGACTTTTTTTCATGTCAGAGCTTCCTTTGTTTCTGGTGATCATTGCTTCTTATCCTTTCACCATTCATCTCTGTGGTCTGCTTCCATGTCTTCTATAAACACCTTTTAAGTAAGAAAAAAATCTATTATAGATTGACAATTATCTTACTTTATCCTGGTTAGCTGAAAAGCTACAAGTGGATGAATTTTGTTTTTTTTTCATATCTCGTATATTTTTCATATATCAAAAAATTCAGAGCTCAGCTTTATTCGGAGCTTGGCTCAGATGCCTCTGTACAAACACATGTAGTATGTGGAATAAACAAGAGGAACTAGAGATGTGTGCGCATCTAAGGGCATACAATATTGCTGGCATCACAGAAACATGGTGGGATGGTTCCTATGACTGGAGTGTTGGAATGGAAGGTTACAGGCTCTTTAGGAAAGACAGGCTGGGCAGCTGGGGAGAGGGAGTTGCTACTTATGTTAAGGATAGGCTGGAAAGTACAGAACTTTGTCTGGGGACAGGTGAGCAGTCGACAGAGAGTTTGTGGGTCAGGGTCAAAGGGAGAGCAGCGATGGTAGACATTACTGTGGGGGTCTGCTACAGGCCACCGAATCAGGAGGACTGTGTGGATGAAGCCCTTTATAGGCAGACAGGGGTAGGCAGATAGGGGTAGCCTCACACTCACAGGCACTTGTTCTCACGGGGCACTTCAACCATCCTGATATCTGTTGGGGGGACTATACAGACTAGTACAAGCAATGCAGGAGGTTCCTAGATTGTGTGGAAGACAAATTCCTCTTGCAAGTGATATTCAAGGATCACCTGCTACAAGCTCAGGAGTGTTGCATCCCAACTAGAAGGAAATGCGGCAGGAGGGCCAGGAGGCCTGCATTAATGGATAAGGAGCTGCTGAGAAAACTTAGAAGGAAAAAAGAAGCTTAAAGAAGGTGGAAGTGAGAGCAGGAGGCCTGGGAGGAATACAGGAGCACTGTCTGGGAAGCTAGGGACTAGGTCAGGAAAGCTACAGCCCAGTTAGAATTGAATCTGGCCAGGAATGTCAAGGATAGCAGGAAGAGCGTCTGTAAGTATGTTGCCAACAAAAGATACACTAGAAATAATGTAGTCCCTCTTTGGAAGGAGATGGGAGAACTGGCTACCCTGGATTTGGAGAAGACTAAGGTTCTCAGTGACTTCTTTTCCTCAGTCTTCACCAGCAAGTGTTCTAGCCACACTGCTCAAGTCTTGGAAGTCTGAGGATTGTAACAGAACTAAGATGCAGTCAAAATTAATTTATGCACAAATATTTGAGTAATAGAGAAAAATAAAATGCTACTTAAGTTTCAGAATGTTACTAAGTTAAAAATTATTTGAATCTGTAGTTCAGCTGATTTAGATCAACCAGTATGTTCAGTTTTGCATACATTTGTTGTTCAAGAATTTTCTTGCCCTGTCTTTCTTTCTTTATGTGGGTGTATTTCTAACATCAGAATATGGAAGCTGAGGGATTCTCACTGTGGTATCAGAACTGTTTTCTTTGCTTTTCCTTTTACCTACAAGCTTTCATTGGGTGGATTGTTTTTTTGTTTGTTTGATTGATTTTTTTTCATAATTTTCTGGTTTTAGAGTGATTCTCATTTTGAACTCAGTGCAATTTAGTTTTCCTTTTATGGGTCAGGCTTTGCAGCTGCCTGTCAGACACTGGAATAACTCACTGTTATCCAGCTACTAATAGATAGCATAGTTTGTGCACCAAGGGAGGCAAAGTCTATCCCAAAAGATATCTTCACAGACTAAATGGGAAAATGAGGTACTCAGGTGTCAAAAATATTCAGTCATTGCCTATCCTTTTTTTTTCACTGAAAAAAACTTTTTTATATGGAAAACAAAATTTTTATTGTGATAAACTTAAGCCATTATATCACACTGATACAGCAATGATATTCCTATCCATGAAATAAGATTTTTTTTATTGATTTGTATTAGAATTAGGCATAGTGCAGGTAATTGAAAAAGAAAAGCGCTTCTTTCAGAGAGAATGTGCTGTGAAATTTCTCTTTTTTAAGGATTTTTAAGAGAAAGAATAAAAAAGCCTCTTTTTTTTTCCCTCTTTAATATAGGGTTAATATCAAATGGTGATAATTTAGAAAGAACAGTGTTTAGAAAACAGTCTACACTACCTTCCAGACACAGGCAGCATGACTCACAATAGCACCTTCTGTATAAAGAAGGTGAAGAAAAATTTATGAGTACACTCTTTGCATTTTTTTTCTTTTAATTAATTTTCAGATATGGCCAAAATTACATTGAGCAGCTCAGCTTTCTAGTACACTTCCAGCAAAATTGTTTTAAGGCGTAGCACTGTAATTGAATATATCTTTCCTTGGTTTACTCTTTTTAAATTCCTATTCTAGGTGCATGATATGGTTAGCATCTTCCAGTATTATGTGTATTGAATACGTTCTGAGACTTGGTGTTTCTGTAGAATATTGAATAACTTTTTTTTAATTTAGGTATCATATATGCACATACATCTGCAACATATATAATGCTTATATTCATATATATATTCATATTTATGTATTAATGTTACAGAAGGCAAGTTCAGAAGGTCAAAGAGGTCAAAGAGGCTTTTTGGTTTTGGTTTGGGATTTGTCCTACTTAGAGAAGAAAGTGGCAAGTCTGTTTGTGATACACTGCTTTCTGTGGGAAGTACCACACACAATTTTAGGCTGTGCCTTCAAAAAGGCTCTATTGTAGAAGGTTTCATGCTGTCATTCATATTTCTTTTGTATGATCAATTTTAACTAGTGGTTGATAAAACAGTATTTTTTAAAAGATAGAATGTCTGAATAAGAGAAACCATGAGAGAAAGCTGAAGCAAAATTTTGCTGGAAGTAATACTACTTGCTATCTTTAATTAGACTGGAAGAAAAAAGTTCTATTATACTTTCTTCAAAACATAAGAACACTTGGGAAAAAAATTACCTTGCTGAAGGTCAAGAAACAAACAGTACAAGAAGGGAAGAAGCATACTGGAAAAATAGGTGTGTTTAAAAGCACTTAAATACTGACCTTCAGAAAGAATAGCAGCAGATGATGCTTTTATTTAAAACAAAGGCTTAATCTTTTTATCAAACAGATACATTATCATAATCAGCATCAGTTCACAGTCTTCACTGTTAAATATTGGTTTTGACATTGCTAGACTTAGCCTAGTTTCAGCACATAAAGAAAAGACCTTGCCTTTCACTGCCTTTGGAAGAACAAAAAAAATATCAAAGGCAAAATATGTACAAAAAGTTACCTAATAAACAAATGAATTAACTTTGTAGTACCTTTTAAAGCAGTTCTTTAACATTTGGTATTATAGCTACTGCAATTCACACTAGTCTTTAGTATAAAGATGAGCTCTGTTAGTAGAGGTCTGTAAACTGCAGTCACTCAGACTTGGCTAGTGGACTTTAAGATGCAATTCTCCTCTGTATTGCGAGTTCAGGTATGTGACTATGTTCCACTTTCCAGCCGTAGTTAATCACTTCGATTTCTAAAGGATTGCATGCTTAATTCTTTAGTTTTTATATCCTCACTGAAGTTTTGTTTTATACAGGTCAAGGCAAGTGTCTGTCTTTTTTTTAAAGTTTGCTAACTCCCTGTTTATAGCCTGGTCACACACTTTGCTGATTGGATGACAGTGTTGAAATGTAAAAAGTGAAAAACAAAAGTCAGAGTTCAGGTTGTTCTGCCCACTCAGACAAAAGGTCAATAATGACAGCTGACTGGTCTGTACTTTTCTTTTTTCATGTAAGGAGTAATTGAATACCATAACTGGTAAATTGAACAGAAGTATGGTTCTCTGCCTTTCTTTGGCTATTCTTCTAATACCAGTAATTTGTATTCGGAAGGTGGATACAGTCCAAGTACTGCAAAGTTATAACTGTCTGGTTATGACACAGATGTTACAAATTCTTTCTTCTTTGCTTGCTTGTATTTCTGTATTTCCAAGGTCATAAACATCGTTGGAATCTTGTACCATATTTGTTCCTGCAGTTCCATTAGCAAATATGGTACAATTGCCAGGCTGGGTTGTCAGAGGTGATTTTGCTGGAGTTATGAGAGAATATGAAAATAAACCATCTTTAATCTGGAAAAAGGGCAACAAATACATGTATTTGTATGTACAAATACATGTATAACAAATATATGTATCCAACATTCATGGATAATTAACAGAATGTTTCTCTTGTATGTACACTACATTTTCCTGATTAAATCACAGTAGTTTCCTGATGTGGCATCAAACAGATGTTCTGGAGAAACAATTATTTTATACTCATCATAGATCTACAAATTTATTCCATCATCTGTTAGTTTCCTACATAGAACCTTTTCAATCATCCTGGATTTTCAGTGAGAAAGAGAAGGGGAAAACATGCACCTAAGGGAAAAGCTGTACCGGAAATTGAACCTGGAGTCTGTTAAATTCTAGGTAAGAAATTGCTGTGATGCTGCTTAACAGACCCTGTTGAAGCAAAGACATGTCTTTGAGAAAGACTCTTCACAGTGGTAAATTGCAGCTTCAGTTCTCATTTCCTTTATATGTCGCATGATGACATTACACACTAAGAATTGTCAGGCCTGCACAGAATATAGATTCACTCAAATATACAGAGACCTCTCCAGACAACATAAATTACAAATTAACCCCAGAACCAGAGTAGTGTCTTTCCCAATATCTTGCTTATTTCTAAAGAGAAAAAGAAAAGTGTAATTGGACAAAAGCTACTGTGAAGAATTACCTCCCCAAAGTAAGTTGATTTCAGCCTCTATCATTTTAGTGATGCAGGTTGTTGCACAGCTCCAGAAACAACTGTACAAATGTGGAAGAGGAAACTTTAATCGCTGGAGCAGGAAAAAGGAGATTGGGGCAGGATGTAATGAAGAAACACTAATATGTTCGGCCAGCTTCTCTGCCAAATCCAATATCTCTTTAAGCTATGCTCCTAGAGACTTGCAACATTTAAGACTTCCAAATGGCTCTTGGGCTTCAGGCAAACCCTCTGACACCTCACTTGGGAAGCTTTTCTACTCGTTAAAAATGAGCTGGTCCAGGTTCAAGGCTGTCTGGGTATAAACCAGCTGGGTAAGGCACCAAGCTTCCTATCAAACTTTAAATAATGTCTGAGGACAGAACTACTTGTCTTTTCTAGCACAAAGACACAGCAGTGAGGAAACAATTCCTCTTTTTTTTTCCCCATTAAATTTGGTCACTACATAAGAATTGTTAAAATTGAAACCTTGAATAAGGGACCACCCCTGTCAGGCAGAGTGACAGGGGACTACACTGCTGGTTTTATGGACATGGGAGATTGAGAAATGGATTTTACCATGAGGTAGCATGGAATCATCATTTATTTTCAAAGCAAAATATCTGAGCTACCTTCTATGTGGCTTGCTGATCAGCAGTCTATTTCAGAGAGTGGAGTCCAGCCCACAGAAAATAAATAAGCCAGGAAACCACATACAATCTTTTCTCAGCTTCTCAGAACTTTCTTTTTAGAAAGATGTTGCTAGAATAATTTCTGTTTATTGTTTTCCCTGTTTCTAGCTGTTCAGCTTGCCAGATGAACATAATTACGGAGAGAAAATTACATTTATTTAAAAGTAAAATTTAATTACCCTTACCATCCTCCTCCAATCTGTATCTGAAAGGTTTGGAAGGGTGTAGATTACAGGCCACTGTATCATTATCATAGAAAACCCCATATTCGTCCTTCTTCTACCTCTTCTTGCAGATTCCCCTTTCCAAATATCAGTTTCCATTCATTAACTGATCAGTCTAGTTATTCCTAAATATAATTATGCTGCTTTCACCATTAAGGGATGTTAAATTGTGCGTTCTTGGCAGACCCAGTTTAAGCATTTGCCAAATGCACATCTCGCCTGAAACCCAGCTAGCTATTGCTAGGTGCAGCACTCGCCTACATTGCAAATCTGATTATGACATATCTTATGCTCTGAAAATCTGTCCGCAAAGGGCAGATAATAAAAAATTTGCTGATAAGTTACTAATTTTTTGTTCTTCTTGATCTCAATGATTTTATGGATGTAAAATGATTTTTGAAATTTATGTATCTTAAGTATGGTGGCATTAACTTATTACATTATCAAAGGTGTTCATATTGATAATGTGCAGTTTTGAAATGCAAGCTAATCAGGAGCATTCTTCCAAAGTATGAACTGGTTGGATGTTTGTATCCATGATTCCTGCAGTGAATAACATGGAGCTCCACCAGTATTCCTCCATTTATGCACCAGGGACAGTGCTGAAATTTAAAGACATATCATGGAACATGACAAATAAAATTTAATAAAAGTAAATTGGAAACTTAAAGAAATTAATGAATCTTTTTACATTTGTGTAGAGTAGTGTATACCTTTGTTCTGAAGAAAGGGTTAGAAAGGTGGCACAAATTAAACAAAAAGGAGATAGTAAGAGTAAACATCTGTAGCACAGTTCTTTTTCCATTCACTGTCACTCACAATCTTTGACTAAAGTATGGAGCATCTCCAGCCACTATCCAGACAAGAAAACATCCTCTTCTCTTCTATGCAATATGGCATCAGTGCACTGAGTTAAGCCGTCATAAAATCACTAGACATACTATGAAAAAACCCATGTGAAAAACAGTACTATGAAAACTTGTGTTTGGCTTTACTGTTGTTATTTTATATCACTACCCTATGGCCAAGCATCCCAGCTTCAGAAGATTTCCTGATAGGAAAACTGATTCCTGACACTAATTCTGGTCTTTGACGCTCAGCTTAGCACAACCATGACTGCAGTGGTTTTAGAGAACCTCTGTTTCCTAGATTACTAATAAGTGACAAATTTTGTCTATGTTACCATAATTTACATCGTCCATGAGTTAATTGTTACAAGGCTGGACGTAAGATGGATGCATTTGCTAAACAGGCATTTAGTTCCATTTTACATTGCTTTGGGTGCCATGTCTGGTCTCACAATTTCTTTGCAACCTCGTATACACATACACAAATACATATGTAAATGTATATACCTATATTGTATATTTATTACATATATTTTTAAATGCAGCCTAAGATTTTCTGTGGAATGATAGTTCGTGTAAGCAGAGTGCACAGTGATATGTTTGTGTAAATAATAGGTAGAGTTACTGAGATAGGTTCCCTGTGCTAGATACACAAATGTATAGATAACTTTTTTCATTTGATAACATCAACTTTGGTCTTCTTATAGTCATTATTTTTTTCCCATTTTCAATTTTTGAACACACTTTGGGTGAATAAAGAATTACATGTATTTATTTGAAAATAAAATCATCTTCAAGTATTAACATAGTAGTCTGTGTGTATGAGTACAGAACCAATGTGGAGGCCCTACTAAACAAAGGTAAATAGTAGAACAGCAGGTCCCTTTTGTAATCATAAGGAAAGGGTTACATTAATATTCTAAAGTGCTTCATGCTGAACTGCTATAAATCTGAGAGCTGACAGCAAATGGAGATTTGTTTATACCTTATTTTTGAAGAGGATATTGTAAGCCTCTTTTTGCATTTTTGTTAATCATGGAATCTTCAATGTGTAGTTCTTAAGGAAGCGGAGGAAGAGAAGGCTTTCTTGCTCCATCTACTCACATTAGAAACAAAGTTCTGTTTTTACTGTCTTCTGCTTATTCCTTTCTTGAACCTTCTAAAATATTGCCATATTCATGCTTTCCATTTCTGGACTGAACTGCTCATGCTTCTGTTTTCCTGGGAAGCCTTTGAGGGATTCTACAGTTCTCAAAAGATTCTTGTTCTCAAAACATGTTTTCATAAGCCAAACCATTTTCTAATATAATGGTTCCCATGGAAGTAAGCTCCTTTCCAACCCTGACTATTCTGTGATTCTAATGCAGAATATGGCTAGGATTCCCCCTTCCTCTCCACTAGGCCCGTGGATCAAGCCTGGTTACAGCAGGGGGAGGTGATACCTGGACTTTCTACCTGGCAATTTACAAGGTATTCAGGTTCATAGTTTTGGTTCTGATAGCTTAACACTTTTTTATTTATTATTTTATTTTGTAGTGGAGCAAACAGGAATGTTTGCATCAGTAGAAGTTTCTCTATGAACCTAATTTGAAGTGTTCAAACCTGTAAATGGAAGAACAGAGATCTTGTTCCAGATATGTCATGAAAGACTAAACCCTGGATGAGAACATCAAGCTAGCCACCATTACCAAATTCTGCTTCTTGTTAGGGTATAAACAATGGAAAGCTGCCATGCTCAGAGGAGTCTTTAATCTTGTGATTATCTGTTTAATTAAGGGTTTAAGAAGGTAAAACTTTCTACTTTGAATGGATTCTTTTCTTCTTTCCAGAAATTATTTTTTCACATCAGAAATAATTCATTCACAGGACCAGGGCAAAGCAAATGTAAATGCCTTGGAGACAAGCCAATGAGTTAAAGATGTGCCTATGAAAATCACCATGTTAGAAGAAGTTAAGTTATTGTAAAGTATGGTAAAAACCTACCTTTCATTTGTGGGACTGAAAGTATTATAGCAACATCACTATAGGAGATGTTTACAATTAGATTAAGTGTGTTGCATATTCCCTGTAACAGAAGAAAAAAAATCTACATAGATCTTTTCAGAAGCAGATAAATTTGCTCAGGTGAATACATTAATTTCCTGCATAAATTATTTTAATTTTAACTGATTATTTTCAATTCTTTAATAATTACTATTAGAGCTAATAAACATTAGATGTTCTTTTGAAAGAACAGTAGAGCTGAAGTGTTTGGGTCTGGATTTACCTGTACAAGAAATTTCCTCCATCCATTTTGAAGTGGCATTTGTCATCTATTTTTCATCAAGGTGTGTACATTTTTATTGTGCTGATAGTATACTTCTGGAAGGGCTAGTGGAGAAAGATAAATTAATGATGCTGAATTGGTACTTAAATACTGCAACAACTGTGGAATCAATGTAGTTGGTCTGCTGCAGCTATGTACCAATGCTTTTGAGTCCATTCAGTCAGAGGTTTGAGTTATAGTCTTTGTTTAACCATATAAACTCCTGTGTTCAGGCTTTAAGATATTCCTCTAGAAAATTATATAAATGATTTTTTGTGTGTGTGTGAATGAAAGTTACTTAATTGGTTATGTTGGTTTTCACTCGCCTATTTAAAATGTGATAATGACTGCAGAAAATCTAGGAGGTCTAGTTCATTCATAATTGTAAGGTTTTTAGTGATCTTAGTCATTTATTTTTGCTGAGCTGGTATTATTAGGAAGAAAATTTTTATTCTCTTGAGCATTCCCCACCCCTGACAGAGTTCAAGGCCAAGCTGGATGGGGCTTTGAGCAACCTCATCCAGTGGAAGGTGTCCCTGCCACTGCCAGGGGTCTTGAAACTAGATGATCTTTAAGGTCCCTTCCAACCCAAACCATTCTGTGATTTCATGATTCTATATCTGTAGGCCCCCGCAGTCAGTATAACATGGGAACATATTTGATTTAGGTGTGTCAGGAGCGCAAACACTGACTCTGGCTTAGCAAATGAAAGTCACTTCTGTATAGGCCAGGACTATAGCCATTGTTGCGTGAAATATGCAATTTATTTTGAGAATAATTTGCATCATATCTGAAAGCAATATTGAAGCACTGTTGGCAAAGCCATTCTTTATTTTACATCGCCCTTTCCATCACAGTCTACTATCTTATCATATATGGCAGGACACTTATCCAAGAGCAGTGATTGTTTAGAGAAATAAACTATTACAAGAATGATTTTTCAAAAGAAATTATGTAATCATAAATGATTACATAATTGTACAGTATTCTAAATTATTTTCTATCTTCCTAATTTAGGTTTTTCTTCTGGAATAACAAACGATTTTCAGAAGATATTATTTAAAGTTTATGTAGATTCGAAGACATAAATGGAGACCTTCTTGAAACTACAACTGAAAATTGGGGTTTAGAATAAAAATTACCATAAATAATGCAGTGGATGCTTGTTGACAAACTTATCACAAAATATTTCTTCTTGTCATGGTTTAAGCCTCTATAAATCACGCAGTCACTCTCTCACTCACTCCCCCCTCTTTCTTTCCCCTGCTCCCGGAGGGATGGGAAGGAGAATCGAAAGAATACAACTCCCACAGGTTGAGATAAGAACAGTTTCGTAACTAAGGTATAACACAAACCACTAATGCTGCCACCAATAATCATACAAGAGAAAATACAAGGAAAGAATACAATCGCTCACCACCTTTACCCAGCCCGACCACGCAGTGCACCCCCACCCTTCCGGGTCTCTGCTCTCTGTTTTACATCCTGGGCATGATGTGCTGTGGCATGGAATACCTCTTCGGTCAGTTTGGGTCAGGTGTCCTGTTTCTCCTTTCCCCTGGCTTCCCCTCTTCTCTGGCAGAGCATGAGACTCAGAAAGTCCTTTGTCAGACCAAAACATTACCAAGCAGTAACTGAAAACACTGGTGTTATCAGTGCTGTTCCCAGGCCGAAAGTCAAAAACACAGTGCTGCACCAGCTACCAGGATGCAGAAAAATGAGTGCTACTGCTGAACCCAGGACGCTTCTCCTTAGTGTGGCATTTTGAAATTAAAAGTAAGAATTTCATATATAGGAGGCACATCTGAATTAAAAATGCTAACACAAAAAAAGAGAAATCTCTTCATGATTCACTTTTCAAAACACTGAAGATTAAGTTAAATGAGTCACTCTCCTTCTCCTGATACATGTTGTCTGTGTTGCAGTGCAACACAGATGAGCCACAAGCCACTGTCTAGACATTTACTAGTCCATCAATAGGAGACCATTAAGTGCATCAGAGCCCTGGTCTCTGATTTGTCTCCGCAGTAAGGGAGAAGGGAATCATTGAAACCTGTGGGGAATCTGAGAAGAAAATACTATGGATTTCTGTCTAGCATTATTGATGAAAGTTAAATGTCCATTCAGAACCATGATCAAACTCAGGAGATGACAAAACATTTGTGCAAGCTGTTTAAGTGGAATTGAGGTGAAAAGAAACCATGTTGTGGAAAAACGGGGTATTTTGGGGTTTGGATCTGACAAATACCTGGCTTGTGAGAAAAGGAAAGAGAACTTGAAATCATGGAATGCTTTAAAGAAATTAACTGCTTCCAGCGGCGTACCTTGTAATTACTTCCCCTGCCATATATTGCATCAGCTGTGAATGTTTTCAATTCAGTGTTCAAGAGGCTAGCCGTCATAATGAACCTATCCTTGGCAGCATAGCTGAGTTTTTCAACTTCAGCAGTTTCAACAACATTTCTAGCAGGCTACAATCTAATACTTTAATTATTATTATTATTATTATTTATTTTTTTAATAACAGTCTGTCAATTCGAATGGTTTAAGTCATAACATCCTCATTTTTTTGCTTCTCAGGGCTGACTGCTTTACAGGACAGATTGGAATTATATGCTCTTTCTGGATTTTTTTTTTTTTATTTTTTTTTTTTAATCTGATGGTTCACTTTCAGCCAGATGGGACTGTCTGTCCTCCCATGACTGAGCCAGATGTTGATTTGGATCAAGTTTTTGGCAAAGACTTCATATAAAACTTTGTATTGACTGATTCATCTGCATATAAACCTCATTAATAAAGTATAGTATCACTGTGGTGAATAACCATGACCATCTTTTCTGTATAATTAATTCATATAGGCTCATCACTGCCCTAGATAAGTGTACTGATACCTACAAGTATCCTAAGTGGCAATGCCACTTGTGGTCAACTAAAATTAGACTGTAAGAGCTTTTAATCAGTTATTTTAAGCCTTTATATACTAAAATCTAGAGTATCCTAATTTTAAAGAAAACATGCACCTGCATTAGATGTATCCATCACTGGGAACAAAAGAACCCAGGGCTTAAATTACATGACTCAGTCAGAAAGGGAGAAATCATCTGCATAGCAAGTCTTAATTTTCTCCTTCCTTGTGTTCTCCAAGACAAATATGGTATTCTTTTAGTGAAGTTCTTCTGAAGCATTGAGAAGAAATGGCAGCAGTTGCTTGACTGAAAATTCAGTATGAGTCAGATAGAATTATAGAATCATAGAATAGTCAGGGTTGGAAAGGACCTTAAGATCACCTAGTTCCAACCCCCCTGCCAGGGGCAGGGACACCTCACACTAAACCATGCCACCCAAGGCTATGTCCAATCCAGCCTTGAACACCACCAGGGATGGAGCATTTCACAACTTCCCTGGGCAACCCATTCCAGTGCCTTACCACCTGCACAGTGAAGAACTTCTTCCTCATATCCAATCTAAACTTCCCCTGTTTAAGTTTGAACCCATTACCCCTTGTCCTGTCACTACAGTCCCTCATGAAGAGTCCATCCCCAGCATTCTTATAGGCCCCCTTCAGATACTGGAAGGATGCTGTGAGGTCTCCACGCAGCCTTCTCTTCTCCAGGCTGAACAGCCCCAACTTTCTCAGCCTATCTTCCTACGGGAGGTGCTCCAGTCCCCTGATCATCCTCGTGGCCCTCCTCTGGACTTGTTCCAACAGTTCCAAGTCCTTTTTATGTTGAGGACACTAGAACTGTACACAGCACTCCCAGTGAGGTCTCATGAGAGCGGAGTAGAGGGGCAGGATCACCTCCCTCGACCTGCTGGTCACTCTTCTTTTGATGCAGCCCAGGATACGGTTGGCTTTCTGGGCTGCAAGCACAAACTGCTGGCTCATGTTCATTTTCTTATCGACCAGCACTCCCAAGTCCTTCTCTGCAGGGCTGTTTGGATTCTCTTCTCTGCCCAGCCTGTAGCTGTGCCTGGGGTTGCTCTGACTGATGTGTGTGATGAGTATGGATAGACCACAGTTCAGGGTTGCTGTTACCCCCAGGCATTCAAGTCACCTGCTGGGCATCAAGTATCATGAGGTTGGCTTGAATATTAAGCATTTTGTTTCAGTCACTTTTTAAAATAATGCAGTTGGTATTCTGTCTCTGGTTTCCAAAATTTAGGGTGTGAATCTAAGTTTCAGTTTTCCCCCTGTATCAATGAGAGCTAGAAATTTAATCCTTGCAATGATAACTAAGATTCTGACAGGGCAAAAGTCTCAAGAAGCTGTAGCTTAAAAAACTCACAAATATAGTCATATTCAAAATAAAAATAAAAGCTGTTGATAATGCTGCTACAGAAGAGGCTCTGTAATGTATCACATCTTGAAAGGTTCAGTTAGCCCATGAACCGAGTTTGTACATATTTTTCAGTTTTGGAAGACACAAGTCTGCCTTGGAATTTGCCAGAGGTATATACCAAGTCGAAAAACAATAATTTTTTTTTTTAAGGTTAAGGTTGTGTGGGGGTTTTTTGATGGAAGACTTACATTACCAAGTGTTATTAGGCTTCATAACACTTGGAAATGAAACAGTTTCAGTTCTTTCTAGACTACAATTGCTGAAATTATTTTAAATAATATATTTATCTCTCTGATAGCATCTGTGGATATGTCCAGATTTCAAGGAAGACATGTTTTACAGTGCCTGAAGTCCTGAGCTCCTGATTGTTCAGATTAGGGAATGCTTGTCATTTTCTTTCAGGTTTGGTTTCCTTTCCTTCTTTCTGGGAGAGCTTGGGAGAGCAGGGGTGTTGGTGCCTGTTGATGTCCTGTCCCATCAATTAATTGGGAACATGGCTAATGAAGTGAATATGGATATGGGAACTGGGAAGTATGCATATGTCTGCCTACAGTCAATAGTTTCTTACATTAGATCAGCTGAAAATGAGGCTTGCCAAATTTTGGGGTTTGCAACATGCCTTTGTGATCAGTTGACTCCAAAAGTGGAAGCCAATGATTAGTTTATGGCATAGCAGCCATTAACTAGAAAAAAATTACTATATTCCTCATCTAATGCGCCTGACACACAACTCACTGGAAAGATAATTGTCCATGAAACCCTACCATAATACCCAGATCAATAAGATATTAGATGGGAGAGCAAGCTGTGATTTTTGTCTACAGCATCTGTGGATGAGCCGTCAGTGGGCTAACCAGGCTGATAACTGGTGCTGTAACCAGAGGTAGTTTCCCGTATTCTGGGGAGTAATAAGGGTTGTTTTCTTATTCACCCAAACTGTTTAAAATATTGGCTTTCACACGCATACAGTTCAGATTAAACTTTCCTTCTGACATGATTCCAGCAATATCCTTATAATGAAGGGTTAGAACTAGCAGCTTTTGCATCATTTGACAAATTGGAAGCTCAGTTTTTAATTATAATAGTGCAGTATTGCTATAAAAATATTCTATAGCTTCAGATGAGTCAATTAACCCATTGTTTCAGTTTCCATGTCTGAAGACTGGAATAGCAACTTCATAGGAATGTTTGGAGATCTGATTAATTAGCCAACGTGGAAGTGTAAGCACGAATTCTCCCTTGCCTATCTCCAACAGTTGAATAATTCCTTCAGAGAAATAAAACTCTCATTATTTATTCAAGTTAGAGGACAAATATAGATTTGCAGATGTTCACACATTAGAATTTAGTCAAGCCAGTATGAATAATACTTCTATTTCTGTGAGAAGTGCATATTGAATTGTAATACAGGACCTTTGTTTTCTTATAACTTGGCTTCATTTCACTTGACACATACACAACTCACATATGATATACAATTGTGTCCTATCGGTGTATCATTAAATGAATCTACATTTAAAATATGAACACATTTCTTTTACTTCGTATACTAGCACAGAAGTTGCTTTGTTCATAATACATAATGAGAAAACCTAGATAAAAACAATTTGTATAAAAATTTTACTTAGATTACATAGACAACTTTTCTTCAGGTAGGGAACTTACCATCAGTGAGTTCTTGTGTCTTTCTGTCTTTTGCACTGAATTGACTGAAATTTAATAGAATAAAGTGTAATAAGAACTGTTGGTCTTTCTGGTAAATTCTCTGTTTTAATAACTAGATCTTCTAGTGAGAGCACTGTAATTTTACTTTTCAGATAGAATTATGTTTCCAGCTCAGGAAGGTATTGCTAAATTTGCTAAATTGCTAACTTTACAATTGATATTTTTATAATGGACTCACTAGTTGCAATTTTCCTACTTCTCTACATCTCTTATTTGAGAAATAACTGAAATGGCAAACCAGCAGTGAAAACCTTTTAATTGCCATTAAAAAAAAGTCTTATCTGTGCAAAATGCATAACAGTAATATTCATATGAGAGATAATATAATCAAATAATTTCTTTTCATTATTGTACTCCATTTAGGCAACAAACTAAAGAAAACTTGAAAATAGTTTATAAAGATATTTAGTAAAAATATGCAAAATATTTTTGGATTATAAGGGAAGAAAAATATACATATAAAGTTAGTTATGTGAAGTGATAAAATTAGTATTAATTTTGAGATATGGTGTCTGTGTCCCTTGTTTCTCAAGTTTTGGTGTAGGTTGGGATAATGTTTTATGAGAGGAAAAAAGTTGCTTGTCATATGGTTGCCAAAAGAATCCTACAGTAGCTGTCAGGAATTATATTTCAGTGGAGTTAAATAAATATATTTAATCTTCCTCATAACTGGGTGGTATGGATTTTCTATTTTAATAAAAATTGAAATATAGATATAATCCATTTGTGCTAGGGCTGATGCCATATGACACTTCTTTAAAGTGCCCTGCTTTGCCCAGAATGCTGTCTTTGCATATTTCAATAGTAAAATATCTCCCTTCCCACCCTCCCCCCCTTTTTTTTTTTCGTTTAAAAGTTCTCCTGCCTGCAGCATTGCATGCAGAAACAAGCTGTCAAAACCTGGATTACCAGTTTACTTGGAAAATGAATTAATGCTTTCCTCATCTGACTTTAATTTAGTTGGAATTGTGTCTCAAGTGGAAAATGTTGGCTTTGAGTGTGGAATAATAACAGTTACTTCTTCAGACTCAACAGGCTGAAATGCCAGGAATGGGAAGCCGTGTCCTCAGTGTGACTGGAATATCAAGTGACAACTTTGGTGGGATGTTTTACTCGTGCTTTTCCGTCCTTTGTGAGAAAGAATGAACAAACTCCTCAGGATTAAAATTTGTGGTGCATTAACAAAATTTAATGCTGAACAAATCCGTATTTCCATATATTTGCATGTTGCTTCATAGAACTTAGGACATACTCACTTGTCTGTCACTAATATTTTGTGGTAGGTCTCCAATTTGCATGAAGACACTTATTCATGAGTGAGTAGCTACTGCTGGCTCTATAATGTTGCAGCTAGGCACGTCGGTAATTGGTTTATTTTGAGTTGTCCTGTGAATAGTGCAGCAGCAGTAAGCAGCAAGTGAGCATGGGGCAGTTTTTCAGCACTGTATGCACCTCCCCTGGAGGGGTATTAATTTATATGCATTTGAATCATCATTTATTGAGCATTTTCATCTGCAAAAATATTCTGTGTATTTTTCAGTTTAGCCCTTGAAATCTCATTTTTACACAGACTGGCTTTTTCAATACCAAATGCTACTGAAGTTTTTACTATCATATCCTTTTTTATGAATACTGGCAATGTTTCACATGCTACTTAGCAATGTGAAAGATGACAGTGTTTCAGAAGATGGTAAAATTGAAAGTGGGAAGCTTCATGTACCAAGAAGAAACAAAGAAAGAACTGCAAATTTGTATTTATAACATCATCTTACTCTTTTTGTGTTAGTAAGTGATAGCTGACTTTCTAGTTGAGCAATCTAGTCCTTCAGAGTACTTACTCTGCATGTAGTGCTTTTCTTCCAATCCTGAGTGCTAATGGCTGTGCTCATCCAGCACCCTGGGGCAACCAGGAAGGTCAGTTAGGGTGGGTGTCAGAGGAACCACTGAAGGACTTTTAGGATCGAACTTAGGTGGACCAGAAAGTTTAGCGTGCAAATAAGAGAATGACAGGAAATTTCTCTGGAAAATTCTTGCAATTCTATTCATTTATTATCTTACTGTCATTACGATTGTAGCATTATACTTATGTAATGAGAAAAATCAAGAAAATTCCTGGGGATTTTTTAAAGGTAAAATAGTGTATAGTTTCACAGATTCATTTTCTCCAAGTGCTTTAGAGCACTGTATAATTTCAAAGCATTTAAAATTAATTTCTGGACAAAATGGTAATTAAAGTGCAGCAGATTCAATTTTACTTATGTAAGAATAAACTGGTGTCTTGTTTGGTTTTTTGAATAGTTTATTTACAAAAGTATGGTTTATAGACATCTGTAAACTGCAGGTGATTCACAGAATTCCAAGAGGAAAAAAAGGTACACAAATGAATAGAGAAGATGGTGTTTCTCTTCTTACTCAATAGTTTATAGGTTAGAAAATTTGTTCCTTCTTTGTTAATGGTTTTAACATACCTTTTTTTTCTACAGAGTTCCAGTAACAGAGTACAAAAAGCTATGTAATGCTGTAAATGTTATTACAGTCTAATAGGCTTTAAGTAAAACTGTGACAGATACATCTATGTAAACGTAATAATCTATAACATATGTCAGTTGTCTATGTGCTAGGATTTAGATTTACACTTAAGGCGTCCAGCAGTTTTTCTTTTTTGATGATGTGTGGTTTGCTTTTTAAACTCAAAATAAATCACAAGATGAATCAGGTCCTAAAAATGCCTATTTCTCTTCATTGATTATAAAATGAGTCTAGTTGTCCAGTTCATTTAGAGATACCTATTTCATATAGATAACCCACATTTAATCAGATGTGTCTTACTCTCGCTTCAAGATCAAAAAATAGTATATTGTACTAGCACATCTAGGTCAAAGTGTCAACATACTCAATTTGCTGGTCAGACATTTTTCCATCACAGGGATGGTGTCTCAGCAAATTACTTCAGATATTAAAAAGGTCTTGCAACAGAAAGCGTTCAAGTCTATGAATTTAAGCAGTCTGGATGCTTGCATTTATGCCACTATCAGTTTCTGTATTTGCTGTTATCTTGGTTTAAGCCTCGCAGCCACGCAGTTTCGCTCACTCACTCCCCCCTCGTTCTTCCCTCCTCTCTCGGAAAAAATGACTGCTACTGCTGAACCCAGGACAGCTGTTTCTCACTGCTCCTTCTTGTTTTCTGGGAATCTTCAGGCACAATAACTCATAATTTTTTGCATTTTCATTTTTTTTTAATGGATAAGTAAAAAATATGAAGTGTGCAGCAGTTTTCAGTAAAGCTCATTATTTCTTAGAAACTGAACTGTATGCTTTAATAAAGTAAAATTTCACCCTATAACATACAACTGCTTAACAGTTTTGTTATTGTATTTGCAGCAACAGTGCAGTATAATTTGAAGTAATGACACAAACATGCTAGTCTTAACTCTTCAAAATGACATACTCAGAGATCTGTTTAGAAATTGTAGGGGGGTTATTTTTATTTTTCTTTCGTACCATAGTGACTAATGTCAACGTAGATAAAGTAATTCCTTAGTATTTGAAGGCATGATTTTTGTCAAGTGTGTTTAGCATTAACGTAAGCTGTGAGATGGGCACCTGGAAATGAAAGACTTGTATTGTATTTATCCCAGCAACAGACTGCACAGCAATGCAAATGATAAATTTCTATAATACAGCATCTCAGACATGCCCTTGAAAGATTCTCATGAAACAGAAAATAATTACTTTGCCAATTGAAACATTAAACCTTTTAGGAAAGTGACTATTTAAATGTGTTTTTTACTGACCTGGTTATCAAATAATTTCAGGTGGTAACATGACCTATTCAGAAACATTCTTAAATAATGTACTTAATTTCAGGCATATGTTTCTATTCTAACCTCTTTCACAGGAAGTAATCACACGCTTGAACATTTTAGTACAGTGGGTTTTTCTCATGACTGACCTCAGCCAGCCATCACTAAGCAATTGAAATGGGGAAGGTGCCCTCTCACCTGGTCCTTTAGCTCCTCACTCACTGTTACAGAACACACTCTGTGCTTCTGTTATCTCTTCTGGGAATTCGGTGAGCACGGTTGAAGGTAAAGGCATAAAGAATATGAGGGCAGGAAGTGGATGTTTTTATAACTTTCAACGTATTTTTAATTATTACCTGCAGTAGTATCCAGATTACTTGAAACTGAGGCCTTTTGCTTTACCAGATACCAGATTCTTTGACTATAGGAAGCCATGGAACTTCCTAAAAAAGTACTTGGAGTACTTTTATAGTTTTTAAATTATTATTGAGCCATTCTATGATTGTATTGCTTAAAAAAATCCTGTAACTAAAATAGATGTTGTAAATAAAGTGAACATGTATGATTTCACTAGTGCAAAGAGGTGCTAGTGGTTATAGGTTAGTTTGGTATACAGAGGAGCCTTACTTCCCTCATCTCTGACACTTTTTGACATTTTGGTATTTTGCAAGATATGTTATTTAAGCCACTGGTTAAGAGCCATGGTCATACTTCCATGTTCTCTTCTCGCCTTACAAATTACTATATGCACAGGGAATAGCTTCAGCAGTTACAGAATGCTTCATTTTTTCTTTCTCTCTCACTATATAGCTATTGTGTAAAATACTTTCATAGGAAATAAGAGTTCAGAAACCCCCTGACAGGTATAGAAAATAAAGCTATTGTAAACACTACTGTGACTGAATGCTTTAATTCTTCAAATCCCACCTCTCATACTCGACTTCATTAGAACAGAGCACATTAGGTCTGCTCTGTTAGGGGTTAACAGATTGAGTCCTTTCTACAAACATAGTAGGGAACAATAGAGTTTGTGAAGCCAGATAGGACTAAGTCTAAGATCAGTGCTTCACTCATGAGCAAATCCCAAATTAGAATTTTAGGTACCATGAGAGCTTTAATTTTGGAAACTTAGACTTCAGACGTGAGTAGGCAGCAGTGAAGTAGGTATTTCAAGAGTCTGTGTTTTGTATTTCAGTTCCTAAATCCTGGTTATGTCCCACTTTGGATGACTATGCCCTTTTTACAATGTCATGTATAAAACCCGTATCTCAAAGATATAGCTCTGTGACAGTATTATTCTCTCACTGGGTTCAATGGAAATTTGCTATCTTATCTTTGAGTATTACAGTTTTAGGATGCTGAATCTGATTGAAAAGCATGAGACTTATATTCGTACATACCTATGTGCTTCATAAAAACAAAATTTAATTGTGCAGGAAATTCGGGGTAATTTTACATTTTTAGGTATCCCACTAGCTAGCAGAATCAAATCATTAAAACTGAATTAGTTGTCCAGAGTCCCTGTACAATGCCTCACAGGAGAGAGGCACCTGAGGAAAAGGTATATCTATATTACGTTTGTGTGCTGCAGAGATTTCCAGTGTAGAAATACCGAGCTTAGGTACTGAAACAGTCCACTGTAAAGTGTATTGTGCAGACTAATGTACCTTGAGAATATAGGCTTCCTGCAGTACAAAGCTAGATCATTTAAAGTGGACTTTGATATCTTCACACAGCACTGTCAGACTCTGCAGTAAATCCAAATACTGACAATGGGCTTGACAAAACTCAATGTAGTTCTGAGTGAGGACCTGATTAAATGATTTTATGGAAAATATCGTGAAGGGAAGTGGGGATACTTGCACCTTGAAGGTTAGAGTAGAACGTGTGTCTCTGCTCAGGGTTTTTGGATTACATGTGAAAACCAGGTCATGCCTTTCCTGAGAAAGAGGTAGTTCCTGCTTGTTGTTCCCAGTTGTAAAAGATGTTAGTTTCCAAATGCTTCAGTGGCCTGATTTCTAACAGGTTTGCAGCCACCAGACAGCTGGACTATTCAGTTCTGTTGGGGTCATCTTTTTTTCACCTGCATTTTTACTGTTGTTTCTTCTTGCACAATTCACTGAATTCATTGAATCAAGACTTTGGTTCTGATTTTCCTCTCCCCAGCTGTGTGGTTTAACAGGTAGATTAGAGTCAGGGAGCAGTACGATATTAAAATTACTGTAGAGGGGAATGTGTTTTAGGAGTTTATCAGAACCCACCTCTTTTAGCCATGTTTTCCCACCAGGTATCCCAGCTCACCCCCTCTCAGTTTTTGCAAGTCTTTGCAATTCTTGTGTGGCCATGCTGCAAACAGGAATAGTGGGGCACTCCAAAGCCTACTTTTAACTCCTGTGATTTTAGCATTGAATGTACTTCACAGGGCAGTCCCAGACAATCTACATCAGGGTAAAGGAGGGGGAAGAACTATAACAAGGTGCAGAAGAGGATAAAGTGAATGCCCAGAGGCAGCCTTTGCTGCAGGTAATCCTAGCAGACTGACCAAGAACCAGATCATGTGGGGTGAATATGGAAAATGAATTGACTCAGTACTACAGGGAGTGGTTTGTCCAGGGTCAAGATTTGAAGTACTTTAGTGGAGAAGTGTATGCTCTCACTGTTCAGGCTGAAATTTTCTGCAGATGATGACTTTGCTGCCCAAGGCTGTCAATTCAGCAATTTTCCACGAACTAAAAGGGAAAAAAACCCTCAACACTGAACCTTCTAGACTTAGTGGTGTTCACTTCCAGACATATTAGCTGACTTTCAGTTTAGGGGTTTTTTATCTTGAAAAGAGTGCTTGAAGTTATATTGGTATCAGCGTAAGCAATGAAATGGAAGCTCGTGCTTTCATTTTAGTGTATTTTAAAATTCTTTGTTAGTGCTCCACAATGAATGTCTACAAACATCTAAGTCACTAGTATATACTTCTTGTGTACCATTTTTAAATACGAAGGGGATACAGTTCAACAAAGAAGAATGTGAAGTTCTGCATGTAGGCAGGACGCATCATCTATTTAGTGCAAGGCAGGGAACAATTAAGTGCGTAGAAGTTCTGCAGAAAAAGATCTTAGATTTGGAGAGGATGACAAATTCTGCATGAGTCAATGTTATTAAGCTACTGCAAACAAGGCAGATATCCTACTGGGGTATGTCAACAGGAATATAACCTGTAGGAGTAATCCTTCCATTATGCTTAATGCAGGTAAGGCTTCAGCTCAAGTACTCCATCAAGCTTCAAGAAAGATGTAAAGCAATTACACAGAGTCTAGGGAAAAGCTATGAAACAGGTCAGAAATACTGCCTCTGAGAAAAGGTATTTTTAAGAAAGGTATTGTGAATTCTTGAAAAAAAAGTGGAGAAGATATAATATCACATCAGTCTTTGAATAGGTAAATAGAGGCTATGATGAGAAATGTGATATACCGCTCTCAAATAAGAGGCTTCAAGGACAGCATGGAACACTGTGAAAAATATTCTGTAAGGAAGACTGGTTGGGTGTTTGAGTGGAGTGCACTGATGTAGTATTTGTGTAACTGGATGTTTTTAAGAAAAGGTTAGACAAATACCTGTCAGGAATTATTTAGGTCACTAGGACAGACAGAAGAATGACTTTTCCAGCTGCTTTTCATAGCTATGATCTCTATTTCTCCAAGTAAACATGTGACTTCCATTTTTCACACAGTAGATTCTTTGTATATATACCTCAAGAATAAAACAAACTAATACAATTTCTGCACTGGGGAAAAATACATATATTTCTGAAATACAGTATTAAAATCTCACAACTCTCAGGTCTGTTGAATAATAAAGGTGAGAAAAAACATACTCAAATGAGCCATTCTGTACGCACCAGAACTCTGGGAAGGCAAAGTTCTTAGTATATCAAAAATCTAAACTTAATTACTGGGATTGTGTTAAATCTGCAAGGGAATTTTTACTGGATGTGTTTGATAAAATCCATTTTCTAAAAAAAGAAAAATTAAGAGGATAAGTAAAAGGAATAAAGTAATAAAGCATGGTACACTTATAGCTGAAGACATTAAGATGATCTTTATAATGAATCATAGAATCATATGATGGTTCGGGTTGGAAGGGACCTTAAAGATCATCCAGTTCCAACATTGCTCAAAGCAGTGTGTTGGGTAACCTGGTCTAGTGGAAGGTGTTCCTGCCCATGGCAGGGGGTTGTAACTAGATGATCTTAAGGTCCTTACCAACACTAACCATTCTATGATTCTGTAATTACCCTCTGGCCTATCCCTACATACCCTTGTAAGAAGTTGCTCTCCAGCTTTCTTGTAGATTTCCTTTCAGTACTGGAAGGCTGCTATAAAATCTTCCTGAAGCCTTCCCTTTTCCAGGCTGAACAAGCCCAACTCTCTCAGCCTGTCTTGATAGCAGAGGTGCCCCATCTCTCAGAGAATCTTTGTGGCCTCCTCTGGACTCACTCCAACAGATCCATGTCATGCTGTGTTGGGGGTCCCAGAACTGAACGTAGTACTGCAGGTAGGGTGTCACCAGAGAGGAATAGAGGAAGAATCACCTTCCTTGACCTGATGGCCGTACTCCTTTTGATGCAGCCCACCATATGGCTGGTTTTCTGGGCTGCGAGCGGCACACTGCCAACTCATTGAGCTTCTCATCAACCAACACCCCGAAGTCCTTCTCCTCAGGGCTGCCCAGCACATAAGATGAGATGAGATGAGATGAGAACAGTTGTTTACTACTTGTATAAAAACATCTTTGAAAAAACTTTAGCAGAATGATACACTCCCTGAAGAAGTTAAAAAAACAAAATGTTAGGTGAGGTGAATGCAAATCAGAAGTATTGAAACTGTCTAGAGCATGAAGACCTAGTTCTGTGAATTGTAGGAGACTGAGTTAGTGTACTTCTACATGTAGCAATGCATTCTTAGGTACTATAGCAGCATGGTTAGGAGAAGAATTATATGTCACAATTCATAGTCTTAAACTATTAACTGAAATATTTGGGCAGTTTGTTTGTTAAGACTGGAGTTCTGAGCTTTTTTATTTTAATATTGGAAAAAAGAAATGCAACTCATCATTATGAAACTGAACATCACCTTAGGGATATTCTGCAGTTTGAGTATATCCTGGTTTATTTGGTCTTGTATCGCTTTGTACTGAAGTAACAATCAGAATGAGTTATAAAGGAAACTCTGAAAAAAAAGATCTATTTCAACTGTAATTTATTCAGCACTATTAGGTAGTGTTTATGAATGAGGGTTAAGCTGCATGTGGCAGAGCAGTCCATACCACGTAGGCAACCTATTTCATATATGTGTCAATAAAAGAAGCAAACAGGAAGGATTGCTGTCTCAAAGTCAGTAGGCTGGTTGTCAGACAGCTGCCTGGGAGGGTTGTTTCCTTGGTCAGTGCACAGCTGTCTCAAAACCTAATGAATGTTCTCAAGACACTGGATTCTTCTTATGTAATATGCATATTTGTGCGTATATAAAATTATTTATTTTTATAGCAGTGACCTAACTCCTCAGGCATGCCTGGAAGAGGGAAAATACTCGTGTTTTAAACCCATTGCATAAGAGTTTTCGACTAACAAATTTAAGTAGAGAGTGATTTTAAGGTATGCAAGACAAATTATTAAGAATATATTAGTCAGTCATCATGACTATGCCTGTACCAATAAACTCTAAAAATCAGGGTCTGCCTTGGACTGGAGGTAAAGCGTTATGGGTGTTTTCATCCATTTGGCTGAATGCCCTTCCCTTCAAAACTGGCACCAACAGAAACAACAGTGGGAAAACCCACTGGGGACCAAACCAACATTGAGAGAGAATTGCTTATGGCGCTGCTCAGGTGTAAGTATGGGAGGCACAAGGAGCCATGGAGTTGCATCTTGCCATAGGGTTATGCACACCCCTGGTGACTGTGGCTGTGGATGACACGTGCCAGGAGAGGGACACTAGGAATGGAACGTCAGGAAACACTAGGCATGGAACGTCAGGAAGTACAGGGCAGTAAGCACAGCGTGAAAGACTTAGCCATAGGGTGGAGGAAAATATTTTGCTCAGAGCAGCAGAAAACTGCTATACATATATCACCTCAGCCTGCCCACTACCTGTCCCCTCTGCAGTGAAATTTTAGAGGACTGAGCGTAGCTGGTAGAGAAAATACAGCAAACTGAGATTGCAGAACAGGAAGAGTAGATATTTATGTGCTTATTTAGTTGTTTGTGCTGTTCTTTTTTCTTGGTACCTAAAAGAGTCATCAGCAGTTTGGACTGGTTGGCAATTAAGTAAAATTCTCCAGCTAGTGCCTGGTTTACCCTTGACACCCATGCCTGGGAGGTAACTGGGATATCATGATCCAACTCAAAGACATGTTAAGCACTGTACAGTATGAATTTTCTTAGGGCAGTGCTTGATCCTGTGCTTTGGCCGTTTTTGCTTGATTAGGATAGCCTGCAGTTAATCCTGACAGCTGCGAACCTAACCATAGTATTAACTAACACATTTGTATTTTGGTAGAACCTTTATCTGACACATCTTTGCTGAAATTGAGTGTCTGCTTTCATTCCACTTGTCCCTTGCTTAGTTGCTTCAGATGCAGTTTTATCCAAGAAGACATCTAGGAGTGAATAGTCACAGCCCCACATCAGAGCAAAAAACCTAAGATCTAGTGAGTAGTGTGGCCACAGTAATTTTCACTAACGATTTCAGAATGCCTTGCCCTTTCTCAGGACAAGCAGTAGTTAAAGCTCATTGGAGATTTACTGTAGGTTTTCTGTTAAACAAGAAATGTTTAAAACCTCCTAATACCATAACAATGCAAACATTTCAATCACTGTGATATTTTAGTAACTTTTGAGATCATTTCTTAATTCCTCTCATGTGGTTGTTCTTTCTTTATCACTAATGTATTGCTGACTTTAGCAAAGAATGGATGTTGCATGCCTTCTTTCACCTCACCCCTGCACTGAAATTTCTCATAAGATTTCTATGTGTGTTGTCTTCCTGGACTTTCCTTTTTGTACTTTTTTTGCAACAAAATCAAGCTAGTGTCTCCCTAGCATTACAACAGAAAAAAAGAAGAAAAGGATTCCTCTATACATAGATTGCCTCAATAATAGTAATAATATAGTTTAAATTGTAATATATGCACTTCTTTGTTTCAACCCTTTTCCCAGTGTTATGATTATCCTTCCATTCCTCCTCTGGGTCTTAAGGCCAGAATCTTCAGCAGGGGGTCTATGTGAAAGGAGTAACAGCTTGTTGCTTTTTCTATATGTAACAATGTCTGTGCTATAAAAAACATAAACAAAAGGAGAAAAAAATACAGCCATAGCCTCCTGTTTTGCTAGAAACACTGCTGTAGGCAAAAACCTGCTGCAGGCAAGTCAGGAAGAGTTCGGACAGGGCAAGCTCAAGGCCTTGCAAACTCAGTACAAAGCTTATGGTCTCCTACTGTGTTTCAGGCTACAAGATAACACTAGTATCTAGTTCCCAATTCCTAATTCTGTTCTGGCTATTTCTTAAGCATAATTACTTCTTTGTACATGCTAGTGAAAACATTCTTAACAGAACTGTCTGATTGTCTCTCCTAGAAAAAATATCAGAGATTGTGACATATTTTCTTTTCTAAACTCTCCTGCTCCATTTCCACACATACTTCATACTGATTTTTTGTCATCTGTTGTCTCTTAGCTGCATTAGTCCTTAATTCATACCCAGCTCTGATCATTCTTTTACGTTTTACGTTTTAAGCTCTCAGATTAAAATAAATATATAAATAAATAGAGCTTTTCTGTTCTATCCACGTGCATGTGAAAATTGAAAATAACTAACTTTCATTATTGCTTTTAAACAAAATTTTTATTCCTGGCACCTATATTAAAGAGTCAACTGAATGCGAGCTAAAAATAATATTTCTCATGAACATGCTAAAATGAAGTGCTGCAGTCAGTAGATTTAATTTCTGAAATACATGATTAGAACAGGGCACCTGAAAGCCACCTTGTGTTTTTATGATGGCAGATTTTATCATAGGAATTGTATTAAAATTTATAATCAGCAATTACACTTATGCAGGTCTGGCTGTGGCCATCCAGGCTTTCAAGCTACATTTTTTTCACAACTCCTACATAAAATTTTGTAAGAGTTTTGGGGACAAGGGACAGTATAAATTAACAAAACCTTCTGCAGATACTAAGAGCTATACTGAATTCTGAATATCCTTTTAGTAAACATCAGCTGTCATGCTATTAACACTTCAAAAGTTAGCAAAGTTTTAATTTAATCGTGGGCCAAATTCTGCAGTAAGGACACCACCGGGGGCTTCAGCACAGAGTTGGATCTTTACTAGGACTGCTACCACTCTGGCTGAAGTTGTGGCACTGGAGCACTGAGATGCTTTAATATTGAAACAAGGCTGGGCAGGGAAACATCTAGAAACTGCTAGAGCTGACATAGCTCATCTTAAAAAATGGAAAAAAAGCATCCATTTGTGAATTCTTTTTCAGGCCATAACACTCTAATTATGAAACGGCAGTCTGTATTTTGCTCTCAGACACTTAGGGCCACCAGTGCTCCAAAAGTGGTGACAAGAAGGGGTGCCACATTCTCCCGTCCAGGAGGGAAGGCAAGCTGGCGGGCAGGCAAGTAGGCAGGCAGACAGGAAATCAGTCAGGGATGGAGGCCGGCAGGGATGGAGGCAGGCAGGAAGGGATGGAGATGGACAGGCAGGGAGGTGGGCAGGGAGGTGGGCAGGAAGGTGGGCAGGCAGGAAATCAGGCAGGGATTGAGGCGGGCAGGGATGGAGGCAGGGATGCAGGCAGGGAGGCAGCAATGCAGGCTGCAGGTGGACAGGCAGGGAGGCGGGAAGGAAGGTGGGCAGGCAGGAAATCAGGCAGGGATGGAGGCTGGCAGGGATGAAGCCTGGCAGGCAGGGAGGCAGGCAGGAAGGGATGGAGGCAAGCACGCAGGCAGGGATGGAGGCAGGCAGGCAGGGAAGTAGGCAGGGAAGGAGGCAGGGAGGCAGGCAGGAATGGAGCTGGCAGGGAGGCAGGTAGGCAGGGATAGAAGCAGGCAGGGATGGAGGCAGGCAGGAAGGCAGGCAGCAATGGAGGTGGGTGGAGAGGCAGGCAGGCAGGGATGGAGGTAGGCAGGCAGGGATGGAGGTAGGCAGGGGTGGAGGCAGGCAGGGGTGGAGGTAGGGAGGTGGGCAGGCAGCGAAGGAGACAGGCAGGGAGGCAGGCAGGGAGGAAGGCAGGCAGGCACGGATGGAAGCAGGCAGGGAGGCAGGAAGAGATGGAGGCAGGCAGGGCGGCAAGCAAGCAGGCAGGGATGAAGGCGGGCAGAGAGGCAGGCAGGCAGGAATGGAGGCGGGCAGACGGGCAGCCGCTGCCGCTGCCTCATGTGCGGTCCCCCGGCTCCCACTAGCGGCGGACGGGGACGTGGGGGCCGCCGTTGGCCCCGCCAAGGGAGCGGGCAAGGAGCTGTGCTGGCAGCCGTGCGGTTCCCCTCCCGGTGCGTGAGTCCAGGTTTGCTGGCGACGGCTGTTTCCTAAAAAGCCAGAGCCCTTTTCCTCTGCAAGCAGGTTGCGAGTTGGGTTTTTAAATGGAATAATTCTGAATTTCTCGATAGATGGATTGCACAACTCATTATGCATTTTATGGTATTTATTTCTTGTAATGACTTCTGTGAGTTGTGTTGCATAGTTGCTCCTTCTGGTTGGATGGCCTCAACTTTCCAAATAGAAGAGGGATCCTTCTATTTCTCATTGACCTGAATGTTCCTAATCAATTAATGAATTTATTGTACAAATAATAAAAGAGCTCTTCAATATGCTAGTATACTAGTGCAAATACTCTTACATACATGGGTTTACAGAGATTTTGGTAGCCATGAATATTCTTTTGAAGAGAAGTTGTTTACTGAATATTCATGACGAGTTGGAGGAAAGAGAGGCCATGAATATGAACAAGTCTAATTTGGTGGGGTTTCTTTGCAAAGAAAACAGGCATTCTATTTCACTGTTGTGATGCAACTCTATTTTTCCACTTACAGTGACATTCACATTTAACTCAGCAACTACAAGGTTTACTAGGAAACTGAAACTGGGGTATTCACCTTTTTTAGTAAATTACCAGTGTTTTTCTGCTGAAGGCTTAGCATATATATAACATTATGCTGTATTTTCAGAGAAGTGTGCGCAGTACTGTCCATAATTTCTTCAATCTATGAGAATGAGCCAGTTATTTAAACAAAACAAAGTATAGTTGCACAGAACTCCTTCTTATTTAAGTACATTCACTTTTCGATGAAAGATGTAAGGAGAAATTTTACAGATATCTGTAATTTATGATACTTTTGGAAAATTTGGAACAACATAAATGTCCATTTGATTTAAAATTATAATACAGTATACAGAGATACAGTGAGAGAAAGGAACGAGTTAAAAATACTCCATGCATTAGAGAAGGTTATCCTGGTCAAACTTGGTATAACATAATTTGGATGTATTTAAAACTCTAAAATAAAGATATTTTAAATAATAGAGAAGACATTTAAGATGATAAATGGCATCACTATTTACATCACTAAGTCCTACTCACTTTCCATGGCTACTGGATGCCCATGTGTGATTTTTAAAATGTCTGCCAATCTGTTTAATTATTTTTAGCAATTAAGGTTGTAATTTGTGGATGTTGCTTCAGCTTCTTGCCATGTTGACTGATGTCTAGATGTGTACAATCTATGTCATGCCATATGTTCCTTGCTAGCTCTTATTAGGCAGAATGATTTTTTTTCTTTCTAATCAGGTTTTTGCTGGTACATTTCAGGAGAAAACAGAAAATCAAAATGTACTGGATCTGTTTCTCCTCTGCTCTGCTCCTTGTATCTCTCCTCAACATGGCAATTGAATACAAATTGCCAATGAACAGAAAATTCTTGTTTGCATGTTTTGCTATGCTCACTTTGTCCAGGTATAAATAGTTCTGAAAGTAATAAGCCACTAAAGGACCAGACTTGTGTGGATCCACTAGCTTCAACAGATTACTCCCAAATTACAGGCATAAACCACTAGCTTTACTGAGTCCATAGAAGAATGTCTTTATGGTTTTTATACCCACATTGTGACTAAACTCAGGTACATTTTTCAAGGTGGCATGCAGTCTTTATTTTGACTGTAAAATAGAAACAATTGAAGCCAGAAGATCTATACCTACCTGCTGTGGATAAATGAGTGTGCTGGAGTAAACATATATTGAGAAGAGAGTGGGTTTAGGAAGTTTGCAATTCTATTAGCCCAAGATTATTTTTGTCAGTAGAATAAGTTATCTGGTTCCCATTTTTTGCATTTCTATCAGAACAGAGAAGGGGAACATGAAACCTGTCTCAGAGGTTTTGTTTTTACTTTTCTGGTGAAAACTAACAGCATCCTTACATAGAATCATAGAATAGTTAAGGCTGGAAAGGACCTGAAGATCATCTAGTTCCACCCCCCCTGCAAGGGGCAGGGACACCTCCCACTAAACCATGCCACCCAAGGCTATGTCCAACCTGGCCTTGAACACCGCCAGCGATGGAGCTTTCACAGCTTCCCTGGGCAACCCATTCCAGTGCCTCACCACCCTTATAGTAAAGAATTTCTTCCTCATATCAATCTACACTTCCCCTGTTTAAGTTTGAACGCATTACCCTTTGTCCTCTCACTACAATCCCTGAGGAAGAGTCCCTCCCCAGCATCTTCATAGCCCCCCTTCAGATACTGGAAGGCTGCTATGAGGTCTCCACGCAGCCTTCTGTTCTCCAGGCTGAATGTTGATACAGTGTCTGCTACAGATGGTTGCTAAATTAAATTTACTTCATGGGCTGCTGTTTTTATCTGTATAATGGTGGTTTTGATCAAAGATACAGAAAGATAATACATGTGATGATTTTGATTGGTGAAATATAGGAGGCATTTTGAAATGTTTTTCAGGCACCATTTGAAAAATAAAAAAAACCCACAAATATATTAGAAGCACTAATTAGTAGTGTGGAGCCTTGGATTTTCTAGGATGGAAAACATTTTTAACATTCACTTAGAAGCTTCAAAGTTTGATTTGAAGTGCTTAACTTACAGTGATAGGAACCAAAAGGTGACATGACAAAGAGTAAACAACATTTGCATAGCAAAACCAATTTGACAACTAAACTTATAAATATTGCAAATAAAGGGGAAAGCTCATTTCATTTTTAAAGCAGGATCTCCTCCAGAATTTAGTTCTTTTTTTCTCCTAGTCTTCTATGAAGGGAATTTTATACTGTCCTTTCATATGAATATTATTTCACGTGTGCTTTATTTGAAAAGCAAGCTTAGGTATTGAACTGTAGCACAGATCTACATTTGGTAATTGTTACTGCCAAAAGCTACTAAGAATGAATACATATTCTCAGTTGCACACCACAAATGTTTTTTTGCACTAGTCAGTATCTCTTGAGCATGTTCTACACCTGTAGATGTAAGGGTGTGCATGCAGACCTCCCACAGTTTTTTTATTAAAAATCCAGTGCTATGGAACCATATCTGACTAAAAGGTCTACAGTGAAGACCAAAGAAGGTGACATTGTTATGTTCTTTGCATTTACTTTGGCTCGTTGCAGGCAAGATAACCTGGAAGTAGAGGAGTTACTTCTTGTCATTTCAAGTTACTGTTAATTTAACACCTGTAAACAGAAAGAAATCTTATGTATTTTTCAGAAGTATTTTATCCCAATCTCAGAGTTATGTTGCAATTCGAACAATAAGAATTATAATATAAATATAAATATAAAGAATATGAACATAAATATTCCAAGGGATCACACTTGGGTTTGAGCCAGAATGCACTCAAGAGGTTCTACAGAAGCAGTCTGGAAATCCCCAGCCTAACTAGTCTGGTATACAAGGTCTTATTTCCAAACCTATAACTAAGTCTATACTATTAAAGTCAGCCTGACTCAAGAGTTTGCTTTGAGATAACACTGACATTCACACATAAAAAAGGCTCTTGAAGATAGCTTTGACAGTCACTTCATACTTAAAAAGAGAAAATACCAGGGTTGCCTTTCTACTGCCTCCTCACTAACAGGTATATTTGATGCCATCTCAGACAACAGACTACTATTCTTGATCTGTGGGCTGTTTCACTGCTGTCCTCCGGCTAGCATGAACTGTAATGCTTCTATTTCCAACATTGCTTCACTAAATCAGAATTACTTGGCCAGCTATAAAATGAGCTTAACGTGTACTGTGCTAATGATTAACTATTAATCAAGTGGATTATGGTAGTGCTTAGGGACAACTGAGATTCAAGCCCTATTATGTAAGGCACTGTGCAGTTCTTCAAGAAGGCCGTGAATGGATTTTCCCTTCTAAAACCAGCTGTGCTGTTACCACATCAGGCTGGTTCTGCGTTTTACCCTTCTATCCATCCTTACAACTTCTACACCTTTGGCGCTTGAACTGCTTAATTCCTTTTGTGTGGCTTCATCTGCTATTTGTTTCCTGAAGCCCTGTAAGAAGGGGAAGAGGTGCTGCTGCAAGATGCATCAGCCTACTTGAGAAGTATTAAAATGCAAAGTTCTGATCTATTTGATATTAGATATTGTACTGTAGTTTTAAGCAGCCAGCTTCTCCTATGTTATTGAACTTTTTCAAACAATAGAAAGTTGTAACTTGAAGTCTGCTGGATTTATTCCTTTATGGTGCATTTTGGCAGCTGGTATCACTGTCAGCAGGAGAGATGCTTCCACAAAAGATCCTATGCACAATACATTTTTGGCACAGTCAGGTGGCCATCATGAGTCACTAAGGCACCTGCTGTAAATCAGCCTGTTACACTGGCATTCTCAATTGCCTGTGAATTCCAGATCTCACTTTCTTATGTTGTCAGATTTTGGCAGATAACGATCAACAGGTGTGATTATCAGTGATGGGAAGCATGTAGGGATGGTGGTTAAAGGCTTTCACAAAGTCCTTAAAAGGACTTTTTTCAAAGAGGGTGAGGTATTTTATGGTTAACAGTTGGATTTGATTAGAATCAGACTCTCCTCTCCTGCTGCTACCCTTCCCACTCATCCGGAATCTGAAAAATAAGATGAAAACTGCTGGAAGAATACTGACTCTGATGTTATTTTCATGAAATACTGTGGGAACAGTTCCATAATAGAGCAAGTGACAAACAGCCACATTCCAGCTGGTGGGTGGAAAAAAAAGATGGACGAGAAGGGAAGGTGACTATCTTCAGAAGGAAATATTAAATGAAGAGGGGAAAGAAGAATAAGAAACAAAGTGCCAAACATCAGGGGGAAGCTAAGAAGCATAGAATATTGAGGATGGAGAAATGAAGAGATAAGTGAGCCATGTAATGGTAGAGTTTTTTTGTGAGGAAAATCAGCAAGTAAACTTCACTCAAAGTACTTAAAAATTGAGGACAAAATGTAACAGCAACAAAAGCTCTTGGAAAATTGTATCTAAACAATCTTTGAATACGGTCTACATTTAAAAGAATAATAAATTTAGAAGCTGATTATATGTTTTGGGAAGCTGTCATAATTACTATCTTAAACTAGCATAGCAGACCAGAGAAACTCCTCAGCACTTATTCACCACTGGGGAAATGTTTCCCTTCTAAACAGATCATTCACTGGCATCTAAGCAGTCACCTTTCATTGCTTGACACCTATACCCCAGGGAAAGGATTTGATGAACTTGTAAACAAGCACTATGCTTTGAAGTTGAGATGAGCATGAGGGTAGACAGCAGACATCACATATGTGCACCGACTGTAGAAGTTCATAATAGGACTCTTGTCCAAAAATGTGAATGACTGTTTGCAAGGATGTACCGTTTGTTTACAAGTGCATTAGCTTTGAGGAAAAAAAGCAACAAGAAACTAACAACAGAAAAATCCCAAAACAGAACAACAACAAATCTAACAAAGCTGATCAGAGCTTTATTTCACTTGTATTTCCTTAGAGAGGTGTCAGTTGTACCTGTTCCTTCAAGAAGGTGGATCCATTGACTGACCTTCAGCAGTGCCTGAGGTGTACCTGAACACACAGAGTATGACCAGTGCTTGTCTAGATATTCCCAGGGCCTTATGAAAAAAAAGCTATGACAGACACTTCTGATACCTCAATGTGGATCCCATAGCCAAAAAAGAGAAGTTGTAAGAATGTATTTTCTGAGCCTGGAATGTAAATACAAATCTGCTTGAAATCTTTCCCAGTGCCAGGGTCTTAACTCCCCTGAGAATATATGGATTCATTCTAATCATTTGAATCAGCAGGTAACCACATGGGGAGAGGCAAAAGCTACTCAACATGCTTTGGTGGCTTCAGTTACTGAAGGCCCAGATGCATTATTTGCATGAGTTACAAAATTTTCAGGGTTTTATGAAGCTCATGCCAAGGTTTTCAGTTCAGAAACAATATTGAAGTGTCATGAGAATAGATTTCTTGGTAAAGTTTAAGATGTTCTCCACAATCAGTATAACTTCCCTCATGGGTTTTGTTCTTGCTTTAGGTTATGGTTGAAATTAGTAGGATAAAAGACAGATAATAATTTTGAAAAGTTAATTGAAGTTTAATGAACTTCAGAAGTTTGAAGTAAAGCTGGAATTACATGCAGAATTTTTGGGCTACTTTGTATTTTCTTTTGAATTGCTTATCATTCAGAAATAGATTAATACCCGAATAAAGTTTTTGGGTAATGCCTATTTCAGACATAATAAGCAGAGACATCTTCCGATTTAAAAAATTATGCTTGCACTACCCTTCCCTTCTCTCTCATTCTCAGCTTAGTTGCCAAGTTCTGTAAGTCCACACTATATGATATGACTGAGTTTCTAGGAGTATGGAAGAGATACAACATCCTTCTGCTCTCCCATTTCATAGTAGTTAATAGTTACTAAGTTTACATCTGCCACCAACACTAAAAAAGGTATCTTCCAAAGATCATAACACCTGCTTCCATGGTTGAAAGACACAACTGAGTAAATCTTTTTATAGCTAGAGAAAAATTTTAAAGATATTGTTAGTCTGGAAGATATCCAAGGCCTTGCTATGAAGAACCAACTCTAGCAACCTTTTTTAATATGCATAATTATGAGATGTGAAATACTGAAGTAAATAGATGCATTGTGTTGAAAATGGTAAATAGAAAGGAAACATCTTTTAAAAAAGCTAAAAAACAGGTATTACAAGTGGCTTTCTTTTGTTTAAATGCTTTTGTAAAAACTTTTGAAAAACTGTCAGGGGAAATAAGATGATGTTAAACATGTTGTCAGTAGCTTTTTGCAGTTTGATTTCTCACAATACTATAACTTGAGAGCAATACTAGAAATTGAGAGCAATTCAAGCCGCACAGTTTCAGTATTGTTCCCAACATCACTATAGGTTGGAGTATTTGGTTGCAGAATTTCATTTGGCTTATGAAAGTGCTAAAGCTTATCTCCATACCTATATCTTTGAAAAATTCCTTGGGAAGTTTGAGCACAGTTGTATACTACTGGAGTAAGCTTTTCTGTTTCAACTAAGATGAGATCCAGTCATCCAGAATTACTTGGGGATGAAATAAAAGAGGCAACTGAAAGATACCCAAAGTCAATTCCCCAAATGATTCTTTCATCAAATTGTGCAAGAAGCAGTTTAAACTAAAGCACTTTAAAAGATTCTTTTCTTTTTTCTCTATGGAAAACTTGGAAATTTGTTGCTTTCCATTCTGACTTTGATTTAAGTCAGACTTTGAAATCTCCAGAGTAGTACTGTAAGATGAAATGAAACCTAAAGGAACTGGAAACATTTGCTGGATCATTGAGCCATTGCCCTGTCTTCTCAGGCTGTATATCTGATAATCCTGTGTGAAATAAAATTTCTATCCTTCACACAACTCTGCCTAGGAGCAGTTCTGCATTCTGCCTCACTTCTAACAAAACGTGGTCAGGAACTGTAAGAGAGTGGTTAATCCTTCAGGTCCCCGCTTGATACCAAAAAGACTGTAAAGTATGAGGAAAACATAAAAAAGAATGAGTAAAAAGGTGAACAGGCTAGTATCATAGTGAGCTATCACCTTTATGCTGTTAGTTTGGATGAGACATTGGTGTTCTGCTGCTTCTGCTGCTGAGCGTATTCTGAATGGTAACGGTTTTGGTCCCTGAGGGACAGAGTAGAGCAGCTGAGACAACATTTAATCCAGCAGATGAAGGTACAGTAAATGCCACAGGCAGTGTTCAATTTTGTGTGTTAGCAGCAAGGGATAGACATTTAAAAAGTGGAGAAATGGCAACCTTGTGTGATGGGATGTGATGGGAAAACATTGCATTTGTCCTGAGTTGGCCTCTTATGTAATTAACTACACTTTCTGCTGCTACTTCTTTGCGATGGAAATTGCTAATGAGTAGAAAAAGATAAATTGATGGCATAAACATGTTTCCCAAACATAATTAGAAGGGTATGGTATGACACTTGGAAAAAATATATGAAATACATCTAGGAGAATCAGACAGAAACTCATGTTTCGTGCTAAGGGTCTAAAGGACATTCCTTCTAAACCACAAGGAGGGTTGCAGAATAAGGCTACAAGAATGCTAACTGGACTTTCATAACACATTTTCAAAACAATTAGGGTGTTACCAAAAAAAGCTTACAGGTTAAGATGTCCAACTTAAACATAGCAGAAAGCGTTTACTTTTTAGTTTTGCTTTGTTTTCTTTAGTCCTCTGTTAGCTTTAAGAACTTGAAACACCTGAAATCTCACAGTGGTTATCAAGAAAAGGAATCAGATCAGGACTATTTTAGTTGTATATTTCCTGAAGAAGAGATTTGGCCTTCTTGTTCATTCCATTAGATACATACACGTGCAGCACACCATTCTGAAATCTGTGCTGAGGTGTATGCAGAAGTGTCCAAATAATTCTTCCTGAACACCCTCAGTACCAGAATCAGTAGGTTAGCATTCATAAAGCATTCAAACTACTTAGCCTTGCAAAGACAACATTTCTGCAAGTGCATCTAGACCCACACTGGTATATCTGTATGTAGCTGTGCTATATTGTGCAAGCTGAAAGAGCTGGATTGCTGTTAAACTGAGGATCTATGTGGTGCGCACCATTACAGACTGTAGAAATGTCCTGTGCTGCACAGCATTATTGGTTGATTGCTACTGAGAATCTTGAATGAAATTCTGACCAAATGAAAGCAATGGAAAATAATGCCATTAACAAAAATAATGAGTGCCATACATAACCAAAACTTTTTTTATTATCTATGTAGATCAGTTGCATAAAAACCCCCATGTTTTAAGAAGCAGTATGCAGCATTAATTTCTCTGAACAATATTAAAAAAAAACCCACCCTGATTGTTTTCCCAAGTTGCCAGAGTAATGAGCGCCTTTTTTCATGATGCTCAATTCTGTCCAAACTATTAGAACTCGGGATCAGATTCCAGATCCTGAGTCCAGATTTGTCCTCTGTCTACAACACAACCCTACAGGGGAGGGAAACAGACACAGAAGCCAGCAGGAAGAACAGAGACTTTCCAGACCAGAACTGGCAGGGACTGCGGTACACCTTGGGTATCTTGCTGTACCTAATTTATCATCAGTCATGTCAACTGCATTGCAGGACAGCTCCATCAACTAGCTGAAAGGACAGCATCTAAACCTACGTATTTCTTTTGGTGGGGACTATTAGCCTGAGTAATGCCCTAGGAGAGAAAACCAGGACTGAAATAAAACTAAACCGCACGCTCCTTGGCAAACGAAGGACACCAGGGTGTTCATATACAGAATGGCAGGCAGTCTTGTAGAGGCTGTCATCACTGAAGTGATTTAATACAGGTATTTATTAGATATGCTAAAATAGTCGCATTTTCCGCAAATGAACAAAGCTTTTAATAACTTTTCATGAAACTTTGTTTTCCATTGATTTGCTGTATGACATTTTTTTTTAATGGATTTGCCTGTTCTGTTGATTTTGAAGCATTTACTGGAAATAACTTCCTAAAATCAAAGCAAAAACAAGGAAATGAAGAAGCACAGCCAATTAAATCTCATGTCAACCTTTCTCATACAAACTACGTACAGTAAGTTTACATTACATATCAGCCTTTCTTCATGCAAAATTTTATTTTAGCTCATAAGTAAATATATCTGGATACTTTAATTCCTAAATTCAATTTTCCCATGTCAGAAAACTAGCAGCTGAAGTCTCAAAATTATATACATTTGGCAAATTCTTCAAGACCAATGCAACTGGGTAATTGCTATGGCTTAACCCTAGCCAGTAGCTAAGAAAGTACCACACAGCAACTCACTCACTCTTCCATTCTCATGGGATGGAGAGCAGATTCGGAAAAAGATAAAGCCCCTAGGTTGAGATAAGAACAGTTTAATAATTGAAATAAAGTGGTAATAATAACAATAGTAATAAGTATAACAACAACAACAATAATAATAGGAAAAAGAGAGGAATAAAGCATAATAAACTCAAGTGATGAACGCTACAAGTGCTCATCACCCATTGACTGATATCCAGCCCACCCCAAGCAGCGATCAGTCCAGGTAACACCCCCAGTTTATATACTGGGAATGACATGCTGTGATATGGAATACCCCTTTGGCTAGTTTGGATCAGGTGTCCTGTCTCTGCTCCCTCCTGGCTTCTTGTGCCCCTCCTCACCAGCAGAGCATGAGAGACTGAAAAGTCCTTCAATGGGGTAAGCATTACTTAGCAGCAACTAAAACATGGGTGCAGAACTTGCTTTGCTTTTATTCTCAGACCATGAGGACTGCAGTGGTACATGCGCTCTACACTTTCAAACTTCTCTTCCATTCATTTCTTCCAATCCTGAAGTCTAGTTTTCTTCCTTTCATTCAAAGTCTAGTGGTTATATAAGTAACATCTGACTAGTTAAAATCTGCAAAATGTTACATTTGTTGATTATAGCATTGTTATTTGATTTTAAAATAGTTTAAAGCATTATTGATGCTTCCTATGTTATAGAATACCTTTCCTATGATATAAACCACCTTTCATGAGGGTAATAAAAAGATCCACTGAATTTTAGTGACTACTCTAAAGCCTTTCTCTTAAGAGCTATCTTATATGGAAAACTTATCTAGCTCTAACAAAAAATCTGTTAGGCAGCATTTTTTAAGTGCTTCTTTTAATTACTGAATCTAACTTGAAAACATTTAGAATCAAATCCTCGTTACTCCCTGCTTATGGTGTTTTCTTACATATATAAGAGATAATCAGAATTATGAATGTTCAAATATATTGTGAATTCTTTTTTTTTAAGGAGTTGACATGGATCACATGTTCAAATTAGAGGAAGCAAGTTTGGAGATTTTTAGTGGTACCATAATTCCGAGTCATGCAGCTCATATAAGTAATTTTTGGTTTGCTGTTTTTTTTGTTAATTGACTTATAAATGTAATGATGTTTCAGTAATATGACTGCTGAAGATTAAAACCTTAATGTTGGCCTGTCCTTTGAAAAAAATAGAACCCCAAAGTATTTTCGGGTAATTTTCCTTGCAGGATTAAAGAAGAATGCATTGTTTCTGTGATATTCAAGCAACAACTGTAATGTTGTATTTTAATTCCAACTGTTGCACAGTTGTGAACCTTTTCTCATTTGCTGATTTTTAGCCAGGTTTGGTTCTACTAACGCATCTTTATAGTTGTACTTCATTTTAGCCTTTAGGTGGCAGCATTTGAGAAGAGTTGTAGTTGTGCCACCATCCAGATTATAAGTAGATAGGGCAAGGTAGTAGGTACATTGCATACCCCATGCTCTTAAGTGTGCAATTCACAGCAAAGTTTATTCAGAACCATTCAAAATGTAAATAAAGATAGGTACATATGGCCACTTCCTTCTCAACCCTTCTGGAAATACTCTTTTTTAAATAGAAAGATGTATATTTCTATACGTGTATGTATATGCGTATGTTTTGAAAATGCTTTGAATCAAAATGGAAATTTGTTCTGATATACTTAATATGAAACCCTTTGTTCCATTCCTGCATTCTCTCTCTTTTCTTTTTTTTTTTTTATTTTTTTTTTTTCTAAAAAGCTACTTTTACCTAGGAAAGGAATGAGAAATAAAGGATCTTAAGTTTAGCCCTCTTTCAGTTATCTTTTAGTCACTTTAGGATACCTAAATCCCATTAGTCTGAATATGATGTGATCAACTGGGGTGTTTTAAAAAAGATACAAAATTTTTCTCCATTTAAATTCGCTGGAAAACAAATGTATATCTGATGTTGGTTTGTGTATTCCATATATCTACAAGATTTATTTATTAATTCTCATATGTGTTGTATTTTAAAGGAATAGGTAGTTAAAAACAGTATATCCTGGGCTTCACAGAGATTGAGGTGTCTGTGCGGTGGACAGCTGTGGTGGGATGGGTAGAGTGAACATCAGTACTGCTGCGTTTCACTCTACAGATTTCTTTGAAATAAATATAGAGAAATTTTATGTCCATAGACTAGCAGAACTCCTGTTCCAGTATTTACACTCTTTCTAATATTTACCCTAAATCTGACTTGTTCTAACCTTTAATCTATTAATGCTTCTTGTTCGAAACTTGGTAAATGCGGCGTCAACTGACCACTGCCTTCTTTACGCTAACTTTGTATGGTTTTGAGAGCAACTGAGCTAGACTATAGAAATCTGTTTCTTTCTTTTTGTAGATTATGTTCATTCAAGGGTCACATGATCACAACTCAACCATGCAGCATTCAAATTAACCACATTTGCAAATAATCCTGCAAATGCCAAAAGTCAGAAACCTGACTAGTTTAAATAGCTGCAAAAATAGTAATGGAAGCCTTTATTATGGAAGTTTCTTAACACTCAGGTTACTAAATTATGAAGTTACATGTGTCTATGCTAGAATTTGCTTACTGAAGTACACAATGAAAAAAAAAAATTCCAAGAAAATTCCAACAAGATTTTGAGAATCTGCTTCACGATGTTTCAAACGCCACTGGCCAAACACCAGAATCTTTCTGAGGGTAGCACATAGCTATTCCACAAAGAAACAGGAGACAAGGAGAGCCAGGTCAATCTGTTAAGGTAAAAAAAAAACAAAACAAACAAAAAAAAAAAAGCAAAAAAAAAAAAACAACAACCTGCTAATCAGTAACAGTATTGTTTATTGTTTTATTGTTTCTATCTGTTCCATTGATATACTTTAATTCAAAAGAGAAAGGCTGAAAACAGACTTTCTTCATATTCTTGGCCTTACTAATAGTTTCTCTCTTTGTGTTATGTTGGGTCATGTTGAAAAGGCTCTCGCTAACTGATGAGCTCCTTTATTTGGATCTCAGAAGAGAAATATTGTGACCATGATAAAATGATGTGATTGATACACTCAAGGTTTGATCTTTTTCCTTTCTCTTAACTCCTATTCCCCATTCTACGTGGGAACCTGCTACTGAAAAAAGGGAATTTTAAAGATAACTGTTCAGCTTAGTGTTCTCTTGAGAACCATGTCAGCATCCTGCAGAAGTTTCATTGCAACAAATCTAGAGGTTGCATGGGAAAAAAAAAAACAAACAAAACAACAAATAGCCAGGTTAACCAATGGTTGTTGGATATCTACAGCTTTACTGCCTTGAAAATTATAGAAGTTTAAAGCCATTCAGGTGTCCATTGCTTACACTTTTAAGAGAGAAGGAAAGCATTAGAAGAAAAAAATGCAAACATCTAGTTGGAAAAAGTAGCTGCATGCATGGGATGGGGAGACAGATTCCAGGCTTGGATTTGTGAGAATGCCATAGAAAATTCAGAATCAGCTGAAGATGTGACCCCAAAGTAAGTTACTTATTCTACTTTGTGGACAAGTCTCATTCAGAGTCAATGGCTTTATTTTTTTATCTTAATTTACCAAGTAAGCTAAAAAGAATTAGGGCCACTTTAATTCTGAATGAATAATTTAGTCCACCAATTTAAGTAAAGCACTTTGGTAGTTATTCATGAGTTAACCCTAATCCTAGCATCTAGACTGTTTAAAGGCCAGCAGCTCTAGGCAGCCAGAGACACAGTGTACTAGTGTACTTGTCCCTTTCATTTGTATGTGCAGCCACAAAAGCAATCTAAATGAAGCTGAAAAGTTATCTCTTCTGAATTATATTTTTCCCATGAGTGGTTAATATATGATATCCCAGATATGTACTTAGCAAGTCTAACATGCATTGAGGAACCTGATACACACAAATGAATAATTAATATAGGTTTAAAAGCCAACATATTATGTCATTAAATATAGTACTTCACTTTATCTCTAATTCCATACTCAGTATCAGCATATATTATTACTACAAGAGAACGCATAATTACATATTTAGAAAGCTGGGATGATAAGTTCAATGGAGTTACAAGAAGGAATAGTGAGACAAGGAGGATCAGAGCTGCATATGTATTGGAATAAAAATATACAATCTTTTTACTCACTGGGTCACACAGAGACACACACATAAGTATGATAATATGCTTATGTATTAGATGTTTTCCCTTTAATTTAGATGGTAGTGGTTCAGAGAATGAGATTGATGTTGACGGCTTCATTGCCATGTGGAATGTGCAATGACTTGATGTCTCTGGCAATTTTAAAGACAGATCAATGCAGAGTAAAGATGGGAAACCGTCTTATAAAGTAGTAAATATTGCTAAGGAATTTAGCTGCAGTATTTGCATTTCTCTTGTTTACTTACATATTTATAAAACTATCAATCAGTCCTGGCATCACTGGAATGAATGTAGATATATTGACAAGTATGATATAGCACCAAGCATAATGGGTTAAGAAGACATGATTATAGTTATTATTATATCTTGGGTTTTATTCACAGAATCACTGAATAGATCTATCCTAGGATTATTCAGAAGCTTTGAGGAATTTGTCCTGAAAATGGATGTGTTCATAAGCAAACATTTGCCTATGAGGGCAGGTTTGAGGGAATAGTTATTTGAATAAAGCTATGATTCAGCTACAGAAGTCTTAAGCATGTTTGTATCATTTCAGTAGAAGATGCAGTAGTATGAGAGATATTTCCACTATGTGAAGCAGAAAATCACTAATATTTTTTTCAAGTCAAGGTGAAGTTCTGTGTTCTTCACTTACACAGCTGCTGTGCTGTAGTTTTTGTTAATCTGACTGTCAGCTCTGGCTCACATTATGGCATGTATAGTTTGAATAGTCTTAAATAATTAGTGTACTTACTGATCCTTATCTTGTGGAGCTTATTTATCATAGGATGTCTTCGTGTTACAGTAAGTGCCCCTGCAGTAAACAAAGCTTCTAGTATCAAAATTTCTGCAAAATATATTGTAGCATGATAAGCATTGTAATTTAAATGATACCTAAGATCCTTAGAACTGAAGTCTTGATTGTTGTATGCCTTTTGAAAGAGAGGATTTGATTAATTTCTTAATGCCATGTTAGGCACACTTCTCTGTAATGCTAAAATAAAATAAACCATGGTCATGGAAGAAATATATAATGAATAAGAGAAAAATAAAAAATATTTCTCATAGATGTGCTCTACTTTTATAAAACAGGCACAAAATCCATGTAATTTGAAGTTATAAAAACTATTTATATATTTCCTAAATATAAGCACACAATGGCTTTGTGTGAAGGAGAGATGTGAGGCAAGAAAATGTACATAAAAGGTCATAAAGAAAAAACTTAAAAGAACACATAAAAACATACCACCTTTGTAAACTGACAGCTTTGCTCTCATAAGATTGCTCCTTTTCCTTTTAGTCATCTGGGTATAATGGTCTTGACTAACATAGGTTGAGACCGGGTAAGAGAAAACAAAGGCTGAAGAGCTGCAGAGCTGTCAACATTACTTTCCAACCAGATGCATTTATCTGCTTTAAATAGCCTATATTGGGAAAGATCAGCGCAAATTTAATAGACACTGGTTTACATTGCTTTTAGTGTTTCAAAAGCTTAGTTGTCCACCCTTCATAGTTCCTTGTCTGTTTCATAAGGACTTCCTGTTCTCCACTTTTGTTGCCTCACTTTTTTTCCCTGTTTACATAATGTGTTTAGGTGTTCATATTTTGGAGTAATACAAGACTAGAGAAGATACATTTTCCTTCTGCGGGAAACAATTCTGCATACCGGTAGAGCAGGAAATACTCCAGAAATTAAATTCTTCCCATCTCAGGTGTCCTTCTATCTCATAGGTTTACTGATGGCTGCAAATGTATATGCTTCAGTATGTGTATTTTTTTAATTACTGAGCAGCTGAAAGGAAGGTTACAGCTCTGTCTAAATTTTCTCTACTGACTGTTTCTCTGTTTCTGCCTGTTCTTGATGTACATTACTGTGTTAAGTTGCACTATATAAGCTATGCAGAATATAAAGGAAGGAGGTTGTAGAAAGCCTTTGTGGAAATGGAACTGACAGACCAAGAAGGAATTTTGGGAGAACGTAAAGAAGGACTACAGAGCTCTGGGAGAGGTGGTTAGGGGCTCTGGAGCTCAGATTATCTTTTCATCAATTCTCCAGGATACAGGGCAGGACCTCAAAAAGGCTAGGAGGATTGGCCAGGTTAATAAATGGTTAGAAGGGTGGTGCTATAGTCAGGGGTTTGGGTACCTTGAACATGGATGGGACTCAATTTAGTAGGCCAGGTCTACTGGGGGCTGGTGGAGCTGGTCTGACAAAGAAAGTGAAGAGTAGATTTGGTAGGAGGCTTGCCAGACTCGTCAAGGATGCTTTAAATGAGATGTGTTGGGGGAGGGGGGCATCATGCCATCCCAACACATCCAGTCACTTGCCAGCATCGATAGTAAATGTTCACAGCAATGTAGAGAGATTGCAGCTGCTCCAGCCAATGAGATGGCTTCAATTGGAGCTCAGCTCAGATGCCTCTATACAAATGCCCTGAGCATGGGAATGCAAGAGCAATTAGAGATGTGTGCACGTCTATGGGGGTATGATATCATAGGCATCACAGAAACATGGTGGGCTGGCTCCTATGACTGGTGTGTTGGAATGGAAGGTTACAGGCTCTTTAGGAAAGACAGGCCTGGTAGGGGGGGAGGGGGAGTTGCTATTTATGTTAGGGATAGGCTGGAGTGTATGGAACTGTGCCTGGGGACAGGTGAGCAGTCAACAGAGAGTTTGTGGGTCAGGTTTAAAGGGAGAACAATGATGGGAGACATTATGCTGGGGATCTGTTACCGACCGCCTGACCAAGAGGACTCTGTGGATGGCGGGCTCTATAAGCAGATAGGAACAGCCTCATGCTCGCAGGTCCTTGTTCTCATGGGGAACTTCAACCACCCTAATATCTGTTGGAGGGATGGTACGTCCTGGCACAAGCAATTCAGGAAGTTCCTTGATTGTGTAGAAGACAGCTTCCTTCTGCAAGTAACAGAGGAGCCAACAAGGAGAGGTGCCATGCTTGACCTCGTCCTCACCAACAGGGAAGGGCTGGTTGGAAATGTGACACTCCAGGGCAACCTTGATTGCAGCGATCATGAGATGGTTGAATTTGAGATCCTCAGGACAGTGAGAAGAGCGTGCAGCAAGTTCACGGCCCTGGACTTCAAGAGAGCAGACTTTGGCCTCTTCAGGAACCTGCTCAGTAAGATTCCATGGGATATAGCCCTAGAGGGCAGGGGGGCCCAAGACTGTTGGCTGAGATTCAAGGATCACCTGCTGCAAGCTCAGGAGCGATACATCCCTACTAGAAGGAAGTGGAGCAGGAGGGCCAGGAGACCTCCTTGGATGGATAAGGAGCTGCTGAGGAAAATTTGAAGGAAAAAAGAGCTTATAAAAGGTGGAAGCAAGGACAGGCGGCCTGGGAAGAATGCAGGGATGTTTTGTGGGAAGCTAGGGAACAGGTTAGGAAAGCTAAGGCCCACTTAGAATTAAACTTAGCTAGGGATGTTAAGGATAACAGGAAGGGATTCTATAGGCACATTGCAAATAAAAGGCAGACTAGGGACAGCGTGGGCCCTCTCCAGAAGCTATCGGGAGAACTGGCTCACCTGGATTTGGAGAAGGCTGAGGTTCTTAATGACTTCTTTGACTCAGTCATCACCGGAAAATGCTCTGACCACACCACCCAAGTCTTGGAAGGCAGAAGCAGGGACAGAGAGAATGAAGACCATGGGCCAACTGTAGAAGATCTGGTTCGAGACCATCTTAGGAACCTGAACGTGCACAAGTCCATGGGACCTGATGAAATCCATCCGCAGGTCCTGAAGGAGCTGACGAATGAAGTTGCAAAGCAACTGTCCATCATATTTGAAAAATCATGGCAGTCAGGTGAAGTTCCTGACGACTGGAAAAAGGGAAATATAACCCCCATTTTCAAGAAGGGGAAAATGGATGAGCCGGGGAATTACAGACCAGTCAGCCTCACCTCTGTGCCTGGCAAAATCTTGGAGCAGATTCTCCTGGAAGGCATGCTGAGGCACATGGTAAACAACAAGGTTTTTGGTGGCAGCCAGCATGGCTTCACTAAGGGGAAATCCTGCCTGACCAATCTGGTGGCCTTCTATGCTGGGGCTATAGAACTGATGGACAGGGGTAGAGCAGTTGATGTCATCTACCTGCACTTGTGCAAAGCCTTCGACGCTGTCTCCAATGACATCCTTGTCTCTAAGTTGGAGAGACATCAATTTGATAGGTGGACCACTCAGTGGATAAAGAACTGGTTGGATGGCTGCACGCAAAGAGTTGTGCTCAATGGCTCAATGTCCAGCTGGAGAACAGGAATGAGTGGAGTCCCTCAGGGATCGGTGTTGGGACCGGTCTTGTTCAACATCTTTGTTGGTGACATGGGCAGTGGGATCGAGTGCACCCTCAGCAAGTTTGCCGATGACGCCAAGATGTGTGGTTCGGTTGATTCTCTGGAGGGAAGGAATGCCATCCAGAGGGACCTTGACACGCTTGTGAGGTGGGCTGATGCCAACTTGATGAAGTTTAACCATGACAAGTGCAAGGTCCTACACTTGGGTCAAAGCAATCCCAGGCACAGCTACAGGTTGGGCAGAGAAGAGATTCAGAGCAGCCCTGCGGAGAAGGACTTGGGGGTGTTGGTCGATGAAAAACTGAGCATGAGCCGGTAGTGTGAGCTCCCAGCCCAGAAAGCCAACCGTATCCTGGGCTGCATTAAAAGGAGGGTGACCAGCAGGTTAAAGGAGGTGATCCTGCCCCTCTCCTCTGCTCTTGTGAGACCTCACTTGGAGTATTGTGTGCAGTTCTGGTGTCCTCAACAGAAAAAGGACATGGAACTTTTGGAGCAAGTCCAAAGGAGGGCCACAAGGATGATCAGGGGACTGGAGCACCTCCCATATGAAGATAGGATGAGAAGGTTGGGGCTGTTCAGCCTGGGGAACAGAAGGCTGCGTGAAGACCTCATAGCATCCTTCTAGTATCTGAAGGGGGCCTGTAGGGATGCTGGGGAGGGACTCTTCATTAGGGACTGTAGTGAGAGGACAAGAGGTAACGGATTCAAACTTAAACAGGGAAAGTTTAAACTGGATATGACGAAGAACTTCTTTACTGTGAGAGTGGTGAGGCACTGGAATGGGTTGCCCAGGGAAGTTGTGAATGCTCCATCGCTGGCAGTGTTCAAGGTCGTGTTGGACAGAGCCTTGGGTGGCATGGTTTAGAGGGAAGTGTCCCTGCCCCTGGCAGGGGGGTTGGAACTAGATGATCTTAAGGTCCTTTCCAACCCTAACTATTCTATGATTCTATGATTCTAATGCTTATTTATGGATTTCTACATGAGAAATATTTATCATTAGAAGGTATTTTTGAATTCTTAGTAGAACTTTCCTGAAGTCAGTAGTAGCTTAGGTCAGAAATGGATTCTGTTATGGGAGGCTTTAATTGTATGTGCATATGCTGTAAAAATAATAATCTTTCATGCCTCCCTTTTTTCTCGTATTGATACTGAAAATTTCGTCTTATCCTATTGCGTAGTCTAAGCAGTTAGTAAATATAGAGTTGGCCCTTCTCCACTTACTGCCCTAGTACAGTGACATTTCCTACTCTTTTCAGATCGCCTGTGCATTCCAAATATTTTATTTCTTGCATTTTTGGTGTATTCTAACAGTAATGCAATAGTTTAAACTGTTTAACACACAACTAACTTAAACATTCAGATTTTACATCATCATCCCTACCTAAAGTAATTTTAGTATTTTTCATGAGTGTTCTGTTTTAGTAAAAAACACAATTTCCACCTAATACCTTATTCTAATCCTGATTTATTTTTTAGCAAGTGTACTTGGTCCCAGTCTAAAATACCTTAAATTGAAAAAAACCCGAAAAAACCCAATTTCTAAGCTAACAGAATATTTAAAAGCAGAATGCAGAAATGTAGTGTTTCATTATTCAAAGATGAATAATGAAATACTACAACTTTGGCACTGAGATTAAAAGAAACATCTGGAACAAATCTGATGAGAGAAAAAAAAAATTGTATTACTCTCTTTTTCTTCAAATTTTTTGTACGTTACCAACCAAGTTTTCATAAGTCAAAGTATCTATCTGGACATGTTAAGGAGATTTATATTTCTGAAATGCTATATGTATTTCCCCAGAAAAATGTAGAAATAAGTATTTTACTTTGGAGTTTCTAATACTGCTTTCTATAGAGGAATACAACTAATGGCCTTCAAAAAACAGAGTATGAGACACAAAACTGTTCCTTTTGCTGTTATCCATCTTATGTTGTTGATAAAGATAAGTGCATAGATGCATTAAAATTAAATGAAACACAGCTTGACCCACCAGCAGATCTTAAAGGAGTATGGTTAACAGTGGGTTTCCCCAGTGTTCGGTATTAAGTCTGAGTCTTGTTGCCTCCATGCAAACAGCACGGAGCAGCTTTTGTGTTCTGCCCTTCCTAACATAGCAGTGGCAGCTTCCTGCAGATGTGAACATCACTGAAGGAGGGCCTGTTTGTTGTCCTGGTGCAGATGCTATTCAGGCATCTTTGACAGGTCCAACTGAGATTTTACTTATTCAAAAGGAAGATAGTGCTCTCTTCCAGAGCTTGGGCAGTCTTGCTGTCTCTACGTGAAGATCACTGGATTTGCCAACTATTCATCCTCTATAAGCAGGACTATGAGCCCCTCTTCACAGTTTGAGGTCTCAGTGGCTGAAGGTCTTATTATGGTTTTTACAGTGACATAGAGATCTCCAGAACCTTGCTGTGCTATGATTGATCAGACTTCGAATAAAATATCTACCACCAGCTCTCTAGTAAGCACACTGCAAGCCTCATCTGTCACTGGTTATTTATATCAAAGTGACCTTAGAGTGATGTACAAGTGATGCTTAGGGAACATTATATTGATGATCAAGGAAAACATCCTACCAGGCTGTCAGTGGCTGCAGAACAAGCTCCTTGAGGGCAGCCTGGCACTCAGCCATTGGTCTCCCCATGCAGGACACTGTGGTAAGTCCCATGGCCTGTCAGGATCACAGGTCACCTCTCAGCTCAACTCACCAAAGGCAGCAGGAGCATTGCAGACAAACATGCGCTATTCACCCCTTCAATTACAAAACCCTTCCAAAAACACTATTCAGAGAGATTCCATTGGAAAGGTTATGAAGATGCAGAGGTCCTGGTTAGGAGCAAAAACCGAAGAGATGGATTATTTTTCTGCCCTGGACCATGTCCGAAAAAGTACACCATATTAAATTTGATAGGTTTTATTCTTTAAGAACATGTTGAGTGATCATGCTTTATAGTCTAATAGCTCTGGTTTCATGTGGGTTCAAAAATAAAGCTAGTATGTATGCTTTTACTTCATTGCAGCAGTTTGAACAGTAGCAGAATATTTATGAACTCCTACAAACCCTACCGTCAGCTGTAACTTCTTTTTCCTAATGAAAACTGCAGCTGACAGGCATCATCATCAATAGATTGGACATGAAAAAAATTCGCAGCCATGAAGCAGTATGTTGAGTCTGAAGCAGAATAAGATGACTGGTTTTAGGTACTCACTTTCCTGGTGGCTCAATCTATTCATCCTCAGCACATGCAGAAAATGTCAACAATTTTTCCATCAGTGCGTAAGTATGTGGAATAGGAAATACAAAGAGATACAGGGGCTACAAAGACTCTTAACTACTGTTTCATCTTTGGTATAAATTTAGAAATGTTAATTCCTGAACAGCCTTATGAAAATAGGATGAACAGGTTTTGGAGTTGCTTATTGTTTTGTTACTGCCTTTAACATTTTATCCTCATATATGCTCAATATAATTATGTTTCTTGGATTACATCCTATGTAATTATGATTATTTAATTTCTTTTTTCACTTGGTAAATTTGCTGTTATTTTTTTATTATGAAGAAGCCTAATGTAGGAAGTAATTTTTAATGTAAAGGAAGTTTTAATATAAATCATAGTGCACTTGAGTAGATGCAATTGTTTAATTAATTTCCATTTTTCTAAATTAATTCACTGATAAAGTTTCTAGAATAACTGATTTTTTGCTTGATGAGACAGACAAAATGTATTTAGGGCTGAATTAAATGTGTAATTCAGAAAGTGCTTTTTTTATTTTTCAGTGTTTTTTTTAAGTAGAATTCGAATTCAAACTGTAGCTATAACACAAAAAAAGTAAGCTATTTCAGCTTTACAAAATGCTATTCTTCTTGCTTTCTTCTTTCTGCTTTTTTGTCTGAAACCTTTAGTTCAGATTAATCAGTGTATCTAGCCTTGAAACAGCTTTTTTGTGAAGTTCTTTATGTAAAAATATATCAGCTCCTCCCCACTGTAATCAATACAATCAGTCCTGAATTAGGTTTAATATTTACCTCTTCATTTGCTACCTATTGCTAGAGTGAACCAATATAATCACTTGCAACTGTTCATGACATTTTTCTTTTAATAACAGTTACATAGCTTAGAAGTAATAATAAATAGTAATATAAATAAAATTATATATATATAATATACTAATTTTGGTTAAAAACAGAGCAGTTGAAAAACAGTACCTCACCTTATATACCCTGAGGATGCTCTGAATTAAGTTCAGAAACAACTAATGGAAACATAAGCCCTGATGATTAAATTTTCCTCTGCCTTCCTCAACCCTATAGAGTCCTCCTTCAGTGAGCAGATCCAGACTGACTCTGATTGAACAGGAATGCATATGTGGTTTCTTTCCTTCTGCAGAGATGTGCTTATCTTATTTTTTACTTTTCTTTCCTTTTTTTTTTCCCTCAGTTTTTCTACTTGGCCGACATTCTTCTTTAGACATTATTCAGTTAAGAATCATAGGACTCCTGCTTTTCCTGATGCCCTGAAGCCTGCAGCAGTCTCCTTTCTGCTACTCCAAATTCTGTGTCCTAGAGTAACTTTGTGAGTTTTCAAAGACATATGAAAGGATCTAATCTTTACAGAGGCCATGAGAGGAAGGAACTACCTCCCAGAAATTTCTTCCTGGAAGTAGTGTTGTTTATGCAGGTTCTTTACAGCTTTGTCAGAAACTCTTCCCAGGTCTTCAGTTTTTAAGTCTTTTTATTTAGACTCCGTAAGCTGTGTTTGACTCCCAGAGTTAGGGAGCTAAATGGCCAAAGAAATATTGCACCTCTCCAACTCTTAGTCCTATTCTGGATCTACAACTAATTTGTGAATTTGGCGTGGGACTCAAAATTTGTTTCAAATGTAAATACCAGCTGAGGGTTTTGTCTTTCCTCACGCAAAGAAAGAGCTATCTCTAGGGCTAGCAAGAATTACCTTATTTAACAATTCATCTCTAATTTGTATACTTTGAATAGCACCTCCTTTTCAGAATATTTATACTTATTGATTGCTACAGATGTTTGTCCAAAAGAGCACCGGCAGTCTGGTGATCTCATGCAATATTTTTTCTCTCCACAAGTGTGTTACTATTTTTTATAAATTCTTGCTTTTTTAGCAAACTGCCCAAGTCCTGCCACAGGAATGTAAGAAAACTGTAGTAGCTGACATTCCTAAGTTCAGGTTAGTATGTACCCTATGCATACAACCATAATATTTCACAACAATAACAGTGATAGACAGAGGGCAACAACAACAACAAAAGACATTTTCCCAGCTGGCCCTTTTTCTCCTGGATTATTGTACTATCCCATTTTTTTATATTAGGAATAATTCATTGTTATTACACTTTCAAAGACTGCCACTTAGAGGCAAATCCAAGCTGACCTCATCATGAATAAGGATTTAGTGAAATCACACTTTAACTAACTGTAATTGTTCCTATAGTCTAAAGGATTTAATTGTGTAGATATGCTTAAAAATCCACATGGTCTAACAGAACATAGAGAAAAGAGCTAGAAAATCATTACTTATTCTAGGTTGGTCAGTCCTGTGTGCTGCTTGCACCACAGGAATTAATCCGTCTGGAGCTAGTTCTGCTCACACAGCAGTTATACACATTACTCCATTATTTCATGACTTTTGATTTACGCTGGTGGAGGTAAAAGTAACATCATTTGTAGGTGATGATATTAAAAAATGTATTAAAACCACAAAATGAGTAGGTGCTAACTGTAATTACCAGTGTAGGGGGTTGTATATATATTAGCATTAATGACTTATTTTTTGACAGAATGTGATACATAAAAAATTGCTTCTTTATGTCTTTTGGGAACTTGTAATGATTTTTTACAAATATAAGCTACATGGAAGTAAGAAATGGGAACAGCTGTTCTATGGCGTAAACTCTATACATGTGCTATCATGTGGCACCAAGCCCTTTTCCCAGAGCTAGATCTTCTGCACCCAGACTATCCTTTTGAGATGTTTTACATATGTTAGCATGTGGACATTTGTATAACCATGTCTTGCATCAGTGGGTTCTGCAGTTATCCTGGGAAATAAACTGCTCTGACTGTAGATATAACTACCTCAGGGCTCCATAGTCAGTCCTGGCACATCACACTGGTTCAGTCAGGCTTTGAAGACCCATTGCTGCAGCACTTTCAAACCCTTCATTAAAACTAATGGAACGTTACCTTTGAAACCTAGGATTCTTTGAATAGATTTTGGTGGAGTTCGCTACTTATATATCAAGCAAATAATGACTTTTAAAAGACAGAATTGTATTCTTATTTGCTGAAAGTCGTTTCTAAAATCATAGGTTTTACAAGTACTTTAATTATTCTGAGATGTAAATGAATACCAAGTTTAAGCAACCTTTTTTTCTTTTTTTTAAATAAAAAAGAAAAGATAAAATTTAAATATATCCTTGAAAAATCTAAAATTATTCCACAAGATAAATACAGAATTAGTAGTTTCTGTATTAGGTCTAAAGCTAGGATTCTTTCTCTGTGGTCTGAGAACTGACACCTTGTGGTCTTCAACATTAGCTTTTCAGGCTACTTAACGTACTCTTGATTACTAGATTGAAGCAAATAATGCATGCTGTATAATTTTTATGGTCAGTATAGTGGGATATTCTCTGAATTTTCTGAACTTATAATTCGATTTTTGGAGTTAACTGTTAACCCCTTAACTGAATGTGAAATGTACCTAATTTTAAATTGTGGTAGTAATGTGGGAGCCATAGTAGTCAAAGTACATGAGCAAGACAAGGTTTGTAAGTGGCAGTAATGAAACACATAGAAGCTTTGCAGTTTGATGTTTCTGCTTCAGAGTTGAAAGCTTGTGTGCCCAAAAGCTGCCTATTTTTCCCCAGTACTTCAGCTGTTGAAAAAAAAAAAAAAAAAATCATTATTTCCACCCACAAACACTCTATTCCTCAACACTCACTGCTTTTTATTTAAAACTCACAATGCATATCAGCTAGCTGTAAGTAGGCATACTACTTTTATAGTCCTGATTCCTGGCTGGATAATCAAAATATATATTATTAAGTTTCTAGTGAGCATAATTTAATTCATTGATTCGGGATTTCCTTACCATAAGTATTCTATTATACATGCTTACAGTAGGCTGAATTTGAGAACACTTCTTTCAGGTAACTAAATCATTAGTATATTTTCAGAGAGCCAGCACACAAGAGGCAAAAATATAAGTTGAAGCAAATATGTTTCTTTGTTTGAAAGTATCTTTGTATAGATTTTTTTTTTTTAGCTGTTTTACTGAGCTCCCAGCAAACCTATTCTTTTCCTTTCTCAACAGCAGAGTAGAGGCAATGGGAGAGATATATAGGGTATCTGTGGGCAGATGTGCAAGCAGTTCTGCAGAGAATTCAAAAAAGATTCATAGTTAGGAGCAGCATAATAATTCCAGTCTTAAGCCTTTCTTAGATAGCCACGATGCACGTCCCAGTTGTAGGTCTTCAGTTAAGAGGAATTCTGTTTGTACTAAGTAAAACAGCACTAACTGCAGACTTCTCCATGAAAAGTAAGAGTTTATTTGTGTCCATAAACAATAGGTCATTCTGAGATTGCATTTATGTAAGTTAGTCAGAGTTCCCAGTTTAGCAAGTATCCTGAACTCTATTATTGTAGGTCCAGAACCAAGCATCTGGACTGAAAAATATCCCTGCTTGTGATCTCCACTTATGTATGTTGACTATTGGGATAATTTCTTCAAATGATGAACCATGATGAGCAGACAGATCTTAGGTAACCACATCGTGTATTAAGCTGACAAGCTGAAATGAGTTACATGAGGTGTATCTTGTGCAGCCATCAGGGAATAGATGTTTTTAATGATCCTTATTATTGACATCTGTAGAGGAAGCAGCCACTACTCTCTGTAGAGTACACTTCCATTAATCATTCTGGAGGTCAAAAGGTATAGATTGCTGCAGTAATATTTGCAGGCGATACATGATAATTTTAAAAGAAGTGATTCAAGTGCCTAATGTCATGTAGGAATGTAGAAACAATAAAGATATTAAAATCTGTTTCCTTGATGCTTATTGATGAAAGACAGGTATGTTCTTCTGCCTCTGAGGATGATACCACTTCAGTAGTGTCAACCCCATTGTTCTCCCCAATAATGAGTGTCAATGTCATGTTGACTAGACTGTGTTGGTATTACTTTATAGTTTAATCAGAGAACTGGACCAGGAGGCACTTTGCCATGACTGAGTAAAAATCTGTGTCCCAGCTACAGAACAATATTTTTTAAAGTTTTTAAAAAAATATATATTGAAAAGAAATATACCAATGGCTCTCAGACTGCTCTGTGTATTTTGTAGACCTGTCAAGCATCATAATCATTAAAAGCTCACCGATTCTAATGGATTCATTTTCTCAGCCCAGTAAAGTGCTATTCTTACTGCATTAATATTAGTACATTATGATCAGATGGATTGCACCCATCAAAAATGCCTGCTCTTAGGTCAACTTTTATGCCATATTTTTTTATATATTGTCATAAGGTATTTGATATTGTGCTAAGTAGTAGAGGAATCTCGCCCCTTGCTGTTCTTTAATGCAGGCTTCAGGGTGAAATTCCCTAAGAGGTGCTTGACAAACTCTGCATTGTTTAGCTCAGCTTTGCAGTTGAGCAGTTCATTTGCCTTTATAGAGGCATTGCATGGACAGTACCTGCCAATTTAGACAACCATGTGGTCATGTCTGACACTATGGGCCACAGAGGTAGGAAGGATGTGTTAGCAGATGAGCTCAGATGTTTTATAAGTGTGCATTATGCAGTAAGAGTGAATGAAAACACTGCTTTTTAGCCTCAGTGTGATATTTGGGTCCTTAAAATCATTAAATGCATTGCTTATTCTGACCCTGAAATGAGAATCTCAGAGACCTAGAAGAGTGTGCTTTTACTAAACCCAGTGGAAACATCTAATGGATTTTCAAAAAATCCTGAAGGATCTAGGTCTAAGTGATTTTCATTTATAGTTTTTGCGTAAATCCCTTATGTGCTTTCCTATGAAAATCCTATGCATGTATTTCTGAAGGATGGATTTAGTTATTGTGAAAATTTGGTCTGAGTTTTCAATTTTGAATCACTGATTTTCCTTTCATTTGTGTCATGTTTTCCCATTAAGGTAATTTTGTTGACTAGAGAAGAAATACTTACGAGTCATAGTTGTTAAAATGATAGGTGTCTCCATAAGAGTTCAGAGAGACCTTTTGTCACTGTAAGAGACCTTTTAAGACGTTCCAGGTCCATTCTGGAAGTTATTGCAACACTGTACCTATCAGGAGGCTGTGTCTTATGTACATAATCCCAGGCTGAACTGGGTGGAATAGTATGCTTGAAATTGCCATTTGTATGATCATTAATCTGCCAGTGACGGTTAGCAAAGGCTACATATCCTTGTAAATAGGTTATATAAACCTCTTAGGTCAGAGTAGCTCTGTAGTTTTCAAATAGACCTTCAAGTCCACATCCTGAGCTGACACAATTTGGCCTGATTGGGTGGAACCAGGCCAGCTTGCAGCAGCCAAGGCCCTCCTTCCCTCATCTATATACAAACAGCCAGCTTTGTGATGCCACAAATGATAAAAATGTAATGTGCAAAACTTACATCCAGTGACACTTCCTCCATCTTTATTCTTTCTTAGAAACAATTCAGGAGACTTAAAAAAGGACAAAAAAATGCTCTTTAAAAACATGCAATATTGTTTAGCTTTACCTGAAAGATTTACCATTCTAAAAAAACACAACCCACACTCAGTTTAACTGTGCTCAGTGAGGACAGTTTACAGTGCCTGTTATTTAAAGCATTGATTCTTGTTCCTTCTCTTCATGCAGCTTCAGAATCTTTCACAGATTCTAATTTCCTGTCATAAATTCATAGATAATTAATTTCTAATTTTAATGAACACTCTCATTTAGAGAAGATTAGGAAACCATCTGCAGGAATGTGTTAAATAGGTTCAGGGCAAGGAAATAGTCTTTATGTCCTTGTGAATCCTGCTTTCCACAGTTAATTTTACTTACTTTACAGTGTTTCTCAAACAGAAAATAAAGAGAATGAAGTAATTGAATTCAACAATATCTTAGAAAATTATAGTTTATGCTCAGTCATCTTCTCTTCAGTTGTAAATGTATAAAGCAATAAAGAGGCACATACTAGCCTGTGTGTAATGTTTAGGTAGCTTGCTTCAGTGTTCAGTAAAAAGAGATTGTTTATATAAAATGCTAATACTCTGAAATAACTACTGCACTGGCTAACTATAGCAATAATTCAATTAGTTAAATATACAAAAAAGAAAAATACCTAATGCAGAAGTAAAACAGTATGAAATGTAAAAAAGCAATGAAGATACCAGAGTATTATTATCATACTATGACTTAAGGGCTACACATGAATAAGTTATTATAATAGAAACATTAAAATGATGAGAACAGTACAAGAGAATGCATTAAATGTCTTTCATTTAAGAAAAAAAAGCAAAAATAAATAAAGGTAATCCCATGTTTTTTAATTCTTTAATGGGAGAATAATATACTGCTGAATTTAGAGGATTTTGTTGTTGAACTCAATAATGTAGATTTCCGTTATTGGTTTTATTATTTTTATTTGAATATAAATGTTTTGGTATGGAATGCTAGGGAAGTATTTGAATGGGAAAAATAAAAAGAACTTCAGAGCATCATCTACATACTGGCTATGATAATGACAAAATATGTCAGATTTAGCAGAGATATAAATAGGTAAAGCTGCAGTTTGGGCTTTCAGTCACCCCTCCTTTTCCTCTTTGCTTAGTTATAATTCTGCAAAGCACATGTGAAAACACTGCCTCCTGTGGTGACATTTTACATTCTTTTTGAACAGGTATGAGCCACTTCAGTTGATCCACATGCTCACTTTCTCCTGCCTAGGTGTAAGATGATGAGCAATTGGGCTCAGGGAGGCAAGTAATAGAGCTGGCACTGTTTCAACATTCTATGCACAGACAAAATGAATAAATATTACATCTTTATGATATTCTTCACTGACCACATCTGTAGCCATAAATAAACAGGTTCAGATCCCACCAAACATAGTGGCTGGCCAAGGGAGTCACTGCAGAAATGCACGGAGGAACAGCAGTAATGCCACAAGGAAGTCTAGCTCATCAGGATTTGTGTGATCATTTATAGTTTAATTCAGTAATATTTCACTTCTTATGTCACTAAAAATAGCAGCAGTAGTATTAATCCAACATTATTCTCTAGAAGCAAATGGGTCTCCCTAGAGACAAACACAAACTAATTACCTATGTACAATATGTTGATGGTTTAAATACATAATTGTTTTCCCTAATCTTTTGAAAGATGAAAGAATGCATATGTATATGTATTAGGATATGTCTGTTTGCAAGAGAAAGGAAATCTTGTATCTAAATTCCTAGAAATGCTAAGCTACCTTTTTCTTGATAAAAAGCAAGAGTGTATTTTAATAAAAAAAATACTTTGTAAGTACAAATAATATTGCCATCCATATTTCCACTACTATTAGAATCCTCTCTATGTTTTCATGGGTAATAGGATATCTTTCTCACTGTGATCATGAATACAGCTCAGTTCAGACCTGAATTCACTGTAGTGAAAGAAAATATTCGTTTCAGTTTGAAACTGGTCAAAGCTCTTCCATACTGTTCTGTAGAGCCAAAAGAGGACTTTTTATGGGACCAGGATCTACGTAGGAAGTAGGCAAAGACTGTTTTAAGAACATTTTCCACATTTGCTGAGAGGTTCCCATGGAAATCTAATTTAGCTAATAGCTATGTTACCATTTTGGCAACTTGCCTCTCTGGTGAGGAAATATCATTTTAAGGGGTTCCCATAGAAAGCCATAGCTTAAATCTGTACTGCAGAGTGCTGATATTCACTGATGCCCTGAAGCTCTGTGTCCTGCCAACACAGCATTTGAGGACAAGTGCTTCCTTGTGGGACCTGAGTGCCCTGCTACAGCAAAGCAGGGCTGCAGACAGGCAAGGGAATGCTCCTGGGATTTTATTCTTTTTTTTGTCACAGGGTTTACTGCGAAGGGAAAACAACTGAAGTTCATGTTTTGTTCGGTTTAGGAAGTTTTTTTGCTTGCATTTTTTTGGTTGGTTTTGTTTGTTTGTTTCGGGGTTATTTTGGGGTCTTTTTGTTTGGGGTTTTTGGTTTTGGTGTGTTGGGGTTTTTTTGTTTGTTTCTTTGTTTCTTTGGTTGTTGGGGCTTTTTTATTTTTATTTTATCTCCATCCCTACAAAAGAAGACCTAAAAAAACCCAAACAAATAAACAAAAAAAAAAAAAAAACACCAAAAACAAACCCAGAAAACACCTTCAATCCTTTGAGTATAATGAATTTTTTATATATATGTGAGGGATAATTTTTATAGTGAAAAATAAACAGAAAGTCACGGCTTCTCCAGTCAATGCAAAATTGTGCTTCTAAGTCAGCACACATTCTGCCATCTAGTGACCAGAAGAAATTGTCCTGACCAGCTGCAGCTGTGACAAGAAACCCCAAGTACTGCTGCTACTACTGCATATTGCCCTAGTATCTTTGTGGGAGAAACTATGGAATGGACTACAAAGAAACTAAATGTGCAGGAAACATTTTGAAGCTCCCGGAAGTCTGCAATTAATCAGATATATTTAAATCAGTTAATAGCTCAGCCCATAAATTAGTTTAAACAGGCTGGTTCTTCACATATTTCTATAGCCACCTTCTTTCTTCCTGTCCCTGTATGCACTCCTTCCTTCCCCTTCACCTGGACATACTTCAGCGTTTTGCATAATTTCTCAGCAAAACATTTCCATGTTGGTACAGAGAGGATGCCATGCTACTGTATGTGAGAGTCTGCATTAATGCACATTCTGGCTGCAAGGCCTTTAATATTCATTCCATAGTCAAGAGTAATTGAAAACACTCATTTGACTATTGACAGTTCAGGAGTGGGTGGCTGAGAGAAGAAAATGACAGCCACTTTGGGGAATTGATTGCCTCCTCTTGCTTTTGAGGTTCTGATCAGCTTTCCGGGAGAAGCTCACCGTCTCACCTTCCAGGCAGTACAGTACATGCTGAGGACACTCAGCAGCTCTCAGAGGTTGCTTTACATTTTTTACATGTCCTGAAGCAGTAACCCTAAAGGCCTCAAATCACTTTTTTAGTTGAACAACTCATTCACAGTGTTGTCATCAACTACTGACAGGCTGAGAGTTGGGCTTGTGCAGCCTGGAGAAGAGAAGGCTCCAGGGGGACCTTATAGCAGCCTTCCAGTACCTAGAGGGGGCAACAAGAAAGCTGGAGAGGGGCTTTTTACAAGGCCATGTTGTGATAGTACAAGGGTGAATGGGTTTAAACTGAAACAGGGTAGATTTAGATTAGGTATCAGGAAGAAGTTCTTCCCTGTGAGGGTGGTGAGGCACTTGCACAGATTGCCCAGAGAAGCTGTGGCTCCCCTAACACCAGGCAGTATTCAAGGCCAGGCTGGATGGTGCTTTGAAGAACCTGGTCTAGTTGAAGGTGTCGTTGTGTGTGGCAGAGGGACAACTGTATGGTCTTCAAGGTCCCTTCCAACCCTAACCATTCTGTGATTCTGCTATGCTGAAAGAGGCTTTTTTTATGAACACCTGTGTGTTCTGTGCCATTAATAGCACAATTCATAGTAGACGGTACACCTATAACAAGATCAATACATTTACACTGTGAAGTTCCCATGAAATGTGACATAAAAATAGTCATAAAAGCCAAACCATCATTGTTTGTAATGTCGGCTGGTGACTAGGATATATATGTAACAGGCTTGCAAGTATTATTAAATAGCCTACGCCTAAAATCTGTTTGACATGTACCTTAACTTTAATGATTATCTGCTTGTCAAAAAGCAAAGACTAGCCATTGGTGAGTAGAACCTTACAAAGACAGTGTTTTTCTTTTGTATTGCTCAGTCTTCCTACTTTGCATTTTTATCCTGTTAACAGATGTTTTTTCTTCTTTGTTCCAACAGAGAGCACATGGCACCTCTCTTCTCTCCTAAAAATATACACCTACATTGGCCGCAAGATTTTAGCTTCTCCTTTAAAAACTAAAAAGGTTACTCAATAGGAATAAAAATTCCCATAATATAACATAAAAATAAAGGTAAAGCCAATGGGACTACAGATAAGAGTTGTTGTAAATAATACTCAAGTGTAAACTTTGGAATTTCAGAAATTATTGTTCAGGTTGTTTGTTTTTTTTACTACTGGAAGGCATGGAACTATATTACATGCTTCAGAGTTATGTGTAAAATTAAATGATAAATGACATCCGTATTAAGATATATACATTGCTAAATTAATTTCAAGTATTGACCCACTGTGTACAGCTGAGGAGAGAAAGAATATGCATCCTATTGCTGGAAACTACTGTACTTCCATAGCCACAAAAGGACCACTGGCAGCAGGATAAATTCTTCTACCAGATAACTAAACCTCGGATTTCTACCACAAGTGTTTGGAATATGTTATAATTTGCTATAAATCATGGTCTGGTTAAGATGACCTATTCAGGATTCCCTATAATGCCATTTGTTATTTACATATCCAGGTATTTCTCTGAGTGTATTCTCATGCAGGTAGATCAAGCTTTAACAATGTAACAAAAAGCATTAAAACTTTTTCATGTTTTCAGGCCTAACTTAGAGTCACATTGGTGAATTCTGGATCAGGCTGTGACCTCTCTGCTGCTGAAAAGATTTCTTGTCCCTCTTTATTTAGTGAAACAATTTATTTAATATCAATGTTTGAGGTAAAAGAAGAGGACTATTATTTCACCCAAGGGAAAATTAGGACAGTGTCACCAAAAAGTCCTGTTCAGAAAGTGATATCTGCAAAAATACATTTTTCTGTGTTAGAAAACTTATTTTCAGCAAGACATAAGTAAGAAGAACGAGAATGTGAAAATTTCTTTTACTCAGAATCTCAATTCAAACATGCAGTGTTACATTCCAGACATCAGGTCTTGAATCATGCTGACTTGACCCTTCAGAACACCTCTCGCCCGATACTGTCTAGAGTAACATGGTTCTTATCACCTTTCCCACACAAACAGGTGCTTGAAACTACTGTGCTGTTTAGTCTGAGTTGGGTTACATTACTTTCCCAGCCCAGAAAGCATTTAAATACTACTCTGTGAAGTATTGAGGTAAAACAAATGCATAATTGGTTCATCTTCTGCATTTGTTAGCTAGGATATGAAAATGGAGGAAACTTATATTCTACTTAGTATTTATTGTAAACTATGGCAGTCACTGAAGTAAAATATTTTATTATAAAATGCTGCATAAAAATGCATTGCTGTTGAATTTCTTAGATTAAACAATTTTGAGAGCACTGTTTGTACTTATACACAGAAACTGGACACTTCTGATCCCATTATGAAAATGTACTTGACCCTTATTTTTTTTTTTGCTTATGAGGCCTGAATTTTAATGAGGCATTAAAGTCCTCATCCATGCCAGTACACTGCATTTCCTGATACCACCTTTGTCCTTGTGAGGCATTTGGTTAAATACTACAGTGAATATGAAAAGGAGAGCACTGCCTAAGTCCAGTTCCATTTTTTGATAGAACTTATAGAGAAATATTTTAATCTTTGTTATGAACTTCTTTAATATATACTTACATATTTACATATATTTATATAGATGCTTAACATATTAAAGGGAGATTAGTTGAAAAGTGCATCTCAAAGAGCATCAGCAATAGTTGAAATGAATTGCATGTGTAAATTTAAAATGTGTCTTGGAAAATGAAAAAGTCAAGGCATGATTAGATCCTGCATCAATGACTTGTATTTTATTTTCTTTGGTGATATTTGTAAGTAAGTCCATCACTGTGAATGCAGCTACTCTGGGTATAAACCACAGCCCTGAAAACTGATCTCCTAGACTTTTCTTTTTCTCTTCACCAGAGATCTCTGTCCTGCAGGACACTGCATGTGCCTGCACCCTGCCTGGGAGGCTGCAGGACTGGGATTGGAGCATTCACCACCTCTCTATATGCCTCTGGAAAGCCTTTCTCTAGCAAAGGTCTCCCATTATTGCACTCTGTAACTTAAAAAATAGAATTAAAGTCTTCTGCAAGAATGGTGCCATATTCTTTAAATTTCCTGACAAGCAGGCAGTGTGCAGGCAGCAAACTCAGAGCAAATATGCTTTGTTTTCACAGCATTTTTAAGGGAAAAGCTATGTGAAGTCTCTTGTCCTTCGCCATGTTGTTAATTAGGTTAAATGGTCATCTGTGCTGCAACTTACAAAAACTGTGAAAGTATCATTCTAATCTTAATTTGCATTAAAATATTGATTGTAAAACTTCAATTATAGTGAGAGATTTCTACAGAATAAAAAATTGTCTCAAATCAGAGGAGCTGTAGAAAAGGTATATTTTGTAAAAATATATTAATAAAATTTTGTAACACACATGTATGTATACACATACATATATGTATATATATTCGTTACCTTTTATATGTATTTCTGGAATGTATAAAAGAAGTTGACATTAATTTTCAAAATATTTTATTAATTGAATTTTCAAATATTCTCTTTAGAATGCAGACTTCATTTCTGTTCTCAACTGAATAAGTACATTTATATTTTAAGTGGTGCAATTAATGAATATTATGAAAAAAAGAAACACTAATTTGGATAAATATATTCTTAATTTACTGGAAAGGAAGAAAACTTCTCTGCTGATTGACCCCTTACAAATATATTTACCTTTTATTATTATTTTTTTTTTACTCAAAGTACAAATTTAAAAGTTTAATGATGTATCAAACCAATGTATTAGTAAATAATATTTATTAGTAGTATTTAAACCTTGTTTTGCATCTTTTGATGCAGGATGGTAAGTTTCATTATCTTCATGATTTTATGAATTGGGGAGAATTTTGAATTTCCCATTTGCAAGGTAACCTTCTAGCAGAAAGATGTTTACAAGAAAGATGTTTATATTCCTAGTGCTTCAGTCACCTTCTGCCTCATCAGAAACTTCATGTGGTTGTACTTAAAGCAGTTTTAATGTTAACTCATGGTTCCCAGCAGAAGGTTCAAAATTAGAGTCCAAGTAAAACCTGAGTATTTAGCACCAAGCTCTGCCTGGGAGTACCAGAAGGAGCAGTGCTGAAGACGCAACAGTCCTCCTTTGATTTCTAAGGACCCTGCACATTTTTTCACAGAAAGGAGTAGAGTCTGAGGCAGTAAGCGAGGAGGTTTGTGCAGGATCAGAGAGGGAAAATGACTGGAGTGATAGGATAAAAAATTAAGCACTCTTGTCTCCCATACTCTGAGCCTTTATATCATTTATTTTGGGTTTTTTTAATGTAATTTCTCTATTAAAATTCATGGGGGCTTCTTTTAAAATGCTGAAGGCAAGATAAAACCTATAGGCTTCATAATTGAGAGGTTTCAGAAAGAAAACAGTTCACAAGCATTTTTCTGCTGGATTCAGCCTAAAAAAAAAAAAAAAAAAAAGCAGTTTGTTGCCTAAATTATTATTTTACCTTGCCACCATTCTGAAAGATGACTTGTTATCTCTATTGAAGGCTTCATTAGCCTGAAAGACGTGCAGAAATAGAAGTCCTTTGGAAGAGCAGCAGGCTTTGCCATAGAACAGCAATGTTGGACACTGTCACAATCATTTTCTGGTTTGGTTTGCACTTATACAAAATATAGGTATAAAATGTCTGCATCTGAATAATTGTTTTTATCCTGTGTCATACAATTTATAGTATGTGTCACTACACTGAATGTTGGTTCATGCAGTAAAATCATATTTGAAAATCTGCAGACACAAATTTAAGTATTTATTAAAAGCTGAGTGTAGCAAAGTTAAGTTGATGTTAACTGCCATGATCACTTGCCTGACTCTTGCCAGCAACTTTCAGGTATGTTTAGGAACATATTGCATGAGATAGTGTTTGACTTTTGAGAAATGTCTACACACAAGCTTTCATAAACCTTTATTCTGTCTTTAGAATTTGGAATGATGGGAGATCATACAATTAAAAGTCAGCGACCTCGATCTGTTCATGAAAAAAGGGTCCCTCAGGAACAAGCTGATGCTGCTAAATTTATGGCACAAACTGGTAATACATCAGTTACATTTTTCTATTTACTGTTGTTAATTTTAGCAAAACCACTGCATGTTTCCATGATCTTTTGCTGCATATTTGTCAGTTTTCTAAGCTGATAATTTTTTTGAATCATTTATTTTTATTTTTTTTTTCACCAGTTAAAGTCCATAAATAAAGTAGCTGAGAATTAGGTAGATCACACAAAAACCATGCACTGTGAATATGGACACTGTATTATTTAGTATAAGCGTGAATTTCTTCATTATTAAAAGCAGTCTCACATGTAGAAGACACAGGACAGCTTACTGTGATATACTAACTTTTGTTTTTAAAGATGTTAAGAACATGCTTTAGAATTTCTTTATAAATAGACTGAGGTCTAATCCCAGTTTAAGACATATATCAAATTAATAAATTGCTAGTGTGACTTTAATGTGTATACATTCAGCATTTACTATCTTTGGCCCAGCACAACACTCTATTCTCTAGTTTCCAGATTCATAGTTGCTAAATTAAATTGGCTGTAAGGAATTTTTAGTGGGATGTGCAAATTATCTAATAGGTTTTCATCTAAAACATATTTTCTAATTTTGTTTGAGCAACTTCATCTACTTTAGATGGAGATACCAAGATGATTTTACAAACCTAGAGCTAAAGTAAAAACAAAACAAACAAGCAAACATAAAAAGCCTGTTTACCAACAGTTGCCACAGCTGCCTTTGAGGTCAATGATAAAATTTCAGTGGTGAGTTGAATAAAGCTGTCATACACCAAAACTGCTGCCATCAGTAATGATTGGTGTATCTGTTGGTAAAATCTAACTCTTCAGTGGTTCCTTACACACTCCATTCCAGTAAGTTACTGCGCTGAAAATCTTGTGCTCCATAATTATTGTATGGATTTGAAATAACTTACTCTGTATTCCATAGTTACTAACGTAGAAAATTTGCCTGCATCAGTCATACATAATGCTTCCAGTTTATATTCACTTTAGCAAAAGAGCTATAATTGCTTCTATTTCTGTTGCATGTTGACTAGGGTGCTTTACTTAACAGAATTGCAGAAATCAATATATTAAGTAATCAAAATACATGTATAGCAAATCACTGTTGATCTGTTTGGTAAAGAATCTAAAGGGGGAAAAGCCTGTTTCTCTCCTATTAATCTATAGGGCTACTTTTATGGCTAACTTGCAGTTGATAGTACTGTGAGCAAATGTAGTGGAAGAAGGGAGCCTAGAATACTCTTGGTCTCCATGAAGTTTTTGTTTTGGCAATTAGAACTTATTAATTACATACCTAGCTCAGAATGTTAGTTGCTTACTACATAGAATAACACCTTTGCTTTTATGCTGCTTCTTGAATTCACACAATTACTCCAAAAGATAACTAAGATGATCTATTTTATTTCCTCATATAAATCCCTGAAACTTTCACATTATCAGGTAAAACTTGTATTTGATAACTTCTAGTCATGCATTGCAATGCATCTATTATGGGTGTTAGAGAACTGCATTATAAATGCAGCACTTATACCATCACCTTCTGATAGATTGCGTGTATGGAGTGGGAGATGAATATTCAAAATTATACAGGCTTGGTTTTCAAGGTCCTGTTCTGAAAGCATGTGAGATGTATCAGCAGAGCATATAAATTTACATGACCAACTTTGAGGAAATCTATAATTTGCATACTGTAGGTTAAACACATTATGAGTAATACTGCGCTCTTTTTGGACATACTTACTAATTTTCACCTCTTCTTCATTTTGATTTTCCTTTGTAGTGATCATTGCATATTTTCTTCACCTCTAATGCATTTGTTTTCTTGCAATATAATGAATGTGATATCATCTTAAACTGATTCATAAGGTTTTTCCTAACATATCTATCTCATGAATTTACCCATATACTGAGAATTCTAATAGCCTTTAAAGTGAATGGATATTGAGATTATGAGGTTTCTTATATTTTAAGCCTGTTCAATATTTGATTTTGTGTAATAGTAAAACACATGCAAAAGTGCAGCAAAATGTTTCCATAGTTTAAAAAGGCGGAGAGATAGGAATAGAGAGGAATAGGAATAGAGAATTGTCCGGGGAAAAAAAATTATGAAAAGCATTTAATACTGTTAAGAGTAGTGGACTTAATCCACTAAATTTTGCTGGAATGGAAGAGTTTTAAAATGTGGCATGAAAAATATGCATTATCCTGTTTGTAAGTGAACCATTTATGTAAATAATTTCTTGTCCTATATTTGTCATTTTTTATGTTTGGACTGATCCTTCTCTTAGGTGTTATGGGATTTAAAGAGTACGATACAGGTAAGTGTTATACACAACAATGAGGCCTTCCATACAGTAAGTTATGTTTCCTCTACATGTCAAGCAGCAGCGGAGAATAAGGGCTTGGTAGCTTGGTGATAGTTAAGTTGAGGTTGTAGATTTAGTACAATAGATATAAAATTTTAGGATTTCTCAATTAACGTAAATCTGGATGTAAAATAAAAAGTAGCCCATTTGAAATTTCATTTCAGAAAAGAAAAAATTCAAAAGATATAAATAAAACAATGGAATATTTAGTTTCAGATTACCTAGACAGTCTAGATTTATTGTCGAAAATAAAGAAGTCTTTATTTGCTTTAATTAAAAATGGTTATCCCATGGTATAATACATCAGTGAAGGTATTTCCTTCCTTCAAATTAATTAAATTAATTAAAAATAAAATAATTTTCATATTGGCAACAGTACAAAATACTCTGAAAAATTAAATATTATCAAAAAAATCAGAATGCATTGTGCAAAAGGAAACAAAGTAGCTAGTGAGAAAAATTTGCTCTTTATTTGATCTGTTTTCACTCTTTTTGAACCATACATCATGTTAATGTGGAGAATCTTGCTCCAGCAAATGTTTAAGCCTTCTTTACATATGCTGAAATATATTGCTAGGTTTTGATCTTTGTTAATGAACAGTACATATATGCTCAGAACTTCTAATACTTAAAATTAATTTCAAAATTCACTCAATATAATCACACTTTTTACTATTATGTCATTGCTGGTTTTCATCATATTGCAGGGGTTAAGGGCAACTTTTGTAACTTTAAGAGATCAGAAATTTAAATTTTTTAATACTTCATTTCTGTATTTTATTATCTGTGCACTGTCACCATTTCTGTGTTGACTAATGGGCAATTTACACTAAGTATATATGACTGGTTTACATAATGAGGAACATCTTGAGAAACATAGCTTTGAATTTTTCTGCTGTTTGACCTTTTTTCTAAACCATTTTAAGGAAGGAAAATTCAAACTTCAAATAAGTAGGAAAAGAAAAAAAATATTAGCCTGGAAACCCATAGTTTCTGTATGCATCCAAGTTCCTATACCCATGGAAGTATTTTTACCATACACATGGAGCTTATAGTGCATATTGTATAATTGTTGATGTCTACCTACATATTAGCTATATTTACCATACTATATTGTCTAATCTGAACCCAAGCCAGGTAACAGCCTAATAAAAATACTAAATTCATATCAGAAAAATTATTGAAACAATAATTGGTGGTTAAATTTCTCCTTTTTTTTTTTTCACTTAACAAAGAAAATTACTACAAAAATCACTGGTTAATTTTTGTACTGTAAAAAATCCATCATTTTGTACTTGTCAATAGATATTATAACAATTGGGTATAATATTATGAAAAGCAGAGGGATTTTTGTGCTAATTACCAATCATTTTGTCTTCTTGCTGAATAAGAAGCACACTTTTTTTTTAAAAGCTTTGACTGGCTTTAGAATTGTTTCTTAGAGGACTAGCATAGACAAGCATTTTGCAAAGGTGTCAAGCTTGCTACTAAAACAGTTTTAAGAAATAGTGTATCACTTTCTGCACTCTTGAAAGAGTTTGGGTTGTCGACTTTCACTTGATTGCAACCAATATCAAAACTTTCGAAGACTAGAGGTTTATTGAAATAACTGAAATTTTAAACATCTATTCAAGACTGAAATTTGTATCACGCTACTGATTTTAAAGCAGAAACTCACATTTGTTTCAAAAAGGACTTAATTTTAAAAATCAAGGTTATGACAGAGCCTTCAGTATGCTATTTTATCCCAATTTTTAATGGGAGAACATAAATACGAATCCACAATTATTTACTCAAAGTGTTCAGTGAGGTTCATGACATGATTTTTGCATTTGCTTTCTGAGAATACTCAAGGGATCCAGTTTGCTGAACATGAATGCATTTGGGAAAGAAATTCCAGAATTTTATGTATAGCTGTTTGTGGAAACTGGATTCAAATATTCTTTCCTGAACATCCATGGAAGAAGACTTTACATGTTACTTGTTTTCATAAAATAGAAATAATACAATGTGCTATCTCTCAACAATTAATAAAAAAAGGTATTCCAAAGTACAATATTAATAAATCACATCTGACAATTTTGGAAATGGTGATGTGAACTATATGCAGTCATAAGGTCTAGCATACCAAAGAGTTTAGAACACCTGTATGTCTAAAGCAAGGAGCAGATCTGTATAGTAAATGATCAAACCAAAGTTTCCATCCCACTGTTCAGGTCAAAATTTGGTAAGCAAGGCGCTTCTGTTCAGCAGGGAACTAGATAACTCACTTGAGAGAAAAGATAAGAAATTAGGGTGTTGGGTTTAAAAAACAAAACAAAAACCAAAATTCCATTACATCTAGAGTGATAAGTATAAATTTCAAAGACAAATCCTCTGCTATTATATGAAGAGTTGTCTATGTTCTTTCAGGATCCTTAGGGCAGTTCTGTTTCTGAAGTGTTGAAGGATAGTAGTTCTCATAAAGTTGTAAATGATGCTAAGTGATCAAAGTGTTTCTCTCTGACAGGCATTATGTGACTGCAGCATTGTAGGTGTCTTTATTTTCTATTCATTGCCCATTTTCACAGCTGCTTTAGTCCATGAACTTTTAAATATTTGTTTTGGTGTGGTACTTTTTTTCTTTGATTTATAAGACCAGATGATAATGAGTTTCACAAAAAAAAAAACAACAAAAAAAAAGTCTTATTAATACTTATGCCTATATTCATGTTTGTTTGTTGTCTTGGATACAGGTGAATCTGGTGTTGAAGAGTGGGCCCAGTGGAGTACGTGTTCAGTTACTTGTGGTCAAGGGTCGCAGGTGCGAACCAGAACTTGTGTATCACCTTACGGGACACACTGCAGCGGCCCTTTAAGAGAATCAAGGGTTTGCAATAACACTGCCCTCTGTCCAGGTAGTGTTAGCAGCCAATAAATAAAATTGTGGATGTTTTTTAACTGTATAATGATAAGAATTTGAAACTATATCTTTATTATTATTATTGTTTTTAATATGAATTTCAAAAGAGCATTTCAATTAGAGCAGAGAAGTTTAATTCTATTCAGCTGTGAAATTTTGTCATGCAGATTGTTATTTAACTTTCAGAACAGTCAAGATATGAAACAAGAGTCCCTTTTTTCTGACAGTTTCAGATTTTTTTAAAAGTTTGTGTTCTCTAATTTCCACTCAGAAAAGAGAAGGTATAGAGTGAGTACAAAATGCACACTAGGGAAGAAATCCAGATCATCAATACCTTAAAAAGCAGAGCCTGATTAACAGGGTGGTTTAAGCTATTTGTCACTGCAATTGTTTTTCAGTTTAGAATACTGTCTTTTAGGCAATGGGCCAGTGTCCTCTGCACAATAATGTCTTCATGGACTTTCAGCTACTGACCAAAGGAAGAAAGATCTTGTTAATTTTATTTTGCCTAAGAAGAAAGATGTCTAAATCACCTAATTTTACAGGATTTTATCTTCCTTCTCTCCAATAAGAAATGTGAACTTTTCACATAAAGCCAAAAATATCCATGCAATTCAAAACCCAAGATAATTAATTTGCTGTCAAAGTAAAATGGAAAAAAGCTAATTCTTAAAAATCACATTGTCTACTGAACTTTTAAACAAGGTTCACACAAAATGACTGTTCCAGGGTATGGGTTTTGTTTCCGGATACCCAATATGAGCAATGGCTGCAAGGTCTCAGTGGCTTACAGTGATACTTGCAAGATATTTTCCCTTTCAGATCACCACAGATGATTCTGATAATCTTTATGTATCTTGAGTTACCTTTTCTAAATAATTAGTCTTCTGGGCTAAATCTTGCATATTTTATTTTTTCACATAATTACAATAACCTTATTAATTTATGTTAGTCTCTGCCTGGATACAGGGTCACTACTGTGTGACAGTGTGTGATATTAACAGTTTAGAAATGTGCTTTTCCTAGTCACAGCTCTATTTATTCTTCAAACATCCCTTCAATTGTTAGTCTAAATATTCTCCGTCCTCATTGCATTATGTATCCTAACTCAGAGAGTTGCATAGTTCAGGATTAACCGTGGTTCATGCATAACAAAATGCATAATTTGTATACTAGTATAATTAAAACACACTTTGAAAAAAACAATCCAAACATATGCATACATTACTGGGATCTGGCCTGTGTACCCAGACCTGTACCACTCGTTCCCTACAGCTTTTGGACTCTGTTAACAAAGCAAGAGTTTGCATCACAGAGCATAAAGTAGTAACAATAAATATACAAAAACATAACAATGGTCTCTCCTTGCAACCTACAAATAAAAAAATCAGCTGGGGCATACTGATTATATGTTTGCATAATTAGTAAAGTGTGGGGGTGGTGGCATTCTGAGAACTGGAATGTTTCCTTATCAGAAAGTTGCTTTTTCAAAATAAAGAAGCATGCAAAATGGCCTCCAGGACTATACTTCAAGCATCTATCCACAAACTTCAAAGGAACCTGTTAAAGGTGCAAATATTAATGCAAGACTTCCAGAGTATTTTCCTCTACCTCTTTCATAATACTTCCTTTACTGTCAAAGATACTCTCTGTTATGTTAGGAAATACTTCTTTCTCTGATCTGACTGTCCTGGCAAATGTTGAGAATGGAATTCATCAGCTTCATCATAATATATATGTATTAGCATTGATATTAAACTTTAAATTTCAAAATAGTCCTTCTGGTAACTCAAAATCATGAAGGAACCATTTTTTATGTAATTTTTTGGTTTCTTTATATTTTTTCCTGACCAGTACTTTTTCAGCAGCAGAAGTCCATTAGGTAATTCAGTTTGTCTTGCAATCAAGAGCCTTCTAGAGAAGTACAGCATAGTTAGCATCAAAACATAGCTCAGGTAACCATTGTCGTTACTGCTTCTTTTATGAGCAAAGATATCTCAGGATCCAGTACTGTAGTGCCACTGATTCATTTCAGTGCAATGAATAATTTTCTAAGACAGCTAAAATTGCAAGGAGATAGAATATCTCAGTTAGTTTCTACTTCTCCTTCATTGACTTCAAGAACTTCTAACAAACCTTGTCATTTAATTTCAAAAAATCCTTTAATGTAGCATCTGATGTGATTATTGAGCCAAATTTAACTATGATACCATAGAATCATAGAATAGTTGGGTTGAAATTGTCCTTTAAAGGACATTTAGTCCAACTTCACTGCTGTGAGCAGGGACATCTTCAACTAGATCCTCTGTCTAACCTGGCCTTGAACACTTCCAGGGATGGGGCATCTACCACCTATCTGAGCAACTTGTTCCAGTGTTTCACCACAATTGTAAAAAAATTCTTCGTTATTGCTAGTCTAAATCTACCGTCTTTTAGTTTAAAACCATTACTTCTTGTCTTATCACTAAAAATTTTGTCACCATCTTTCTTATAAGCCCTTTAAGTATTGAAAGGCCACAGTACGATGTCCCCAGAGCCTTCTCTTCTCCAGGCTGAACAAGCCCAACTCTTTCAGCCTGAATTCATAGGAGGGGTGCTTCAGCCCTCTAATCATTTTTGTGGCCCTCCTCTGGACTCACCCTAACATGTCCACATTTGTATTATGTTGGGGGCTACAGAGGTGAATGCAGTACTCCAGGTGGGGTCTCACCAGAGCAGAGAGGGAGAATCATCTCCCTACACTTGCTGGCCACACTTCTTTTAGTGCAGCCTAGGATACAGTTGTCTTTCTGGGCTGTGAGTTCATACCCTTGGGTCACGTGCAGCTTTTCATCTATTATACCCCCAAGTCCTTCTTGGCAAGGCTGTTCTCAATCCCTTGATCCTCCAGCCTGTATTTGTGCTTGGGATTGCCCCAGCTCAGGTGCAGGGTCTTGTACTTGGCCTTGTTGAACCTCGTGTTGTTCACATGGACACACTTCTCAAGCTTGTCCTGGTACCTCTGAATGGCATCCCTTCCCTCAGGCTTGTCAACTGCACCACACAGCTTGGTGACTTCTGCAAACTTGCTGAGGGTGCACTTAATCCCACTGTCTAGTACTGGACCAGTACCACTTATATTGAAACTTCAATAACGATAATAGCTTTTCAATTTCTGCTCAGCTTAAAGCTGATCAAATCAAAAGCGTTTAAACCCCAATAAAAGTCTCCCAAAATATACTTGTAGGATGAAGACCAGCAAGGCCTCACACCTCCTCCCAATTCACAGCATTTGCATATTGTGAACACTGTGGGTGTTCACTTCAATATGATTAGGTTCACAGCGTGGCAGAAAGAAGGGAAAAATGCTTTGCAGTAATCCAAACTTGTTGTGGTAGCAATGTTTTTGACAAATAAGTTGGCGATAATCTGAATATTTTTGTCCCAAATAATGAATCTTGCATCTGAAACTGTGTTATAGAAAATAGTAACTCCTCTGTGGGCTAGCTCTCCATCTGGTATAATTTGGCATGCTTCATCTAGCTATATAATTCATCAGATATTAAGTTTTTTTGAATTTAGAAAATGGTTTTAAAGAAAAAAAATGTAATTGAAAAATCAAAAAAAATATTCAAAGATAAGAAATTTTAAATTAAGATGTTGTTTTAAAGTTGAATCTGAATAATTCCATATGCTTCTGTAAAGCCTTGAACAGATTAATTCTCCTTGATATTTGTTTGCTGACATTGGTTGTTTTCTTATTATTGTGCCTTTTCCACCCTTGACTTCATTAGTTATCTACTAGTTTCAGATATACAAGTCTATACATACAAGAAATATTTTATGTAATGAGCTGAAATTTGTCATAGAAGAGGATTTTGGACACAGAATAATTTAAGCAACAAACAGATAGAGGCTGCTGAGAGTCTGAGTTCACCCACAGTGAAGCATTTTGTTTTGGCTTATGTTCAGATTCAAAAATCACAAAAGAATTACTCTGTGTTGCTATTAACAGGCAGACACTGTTGCCAGAAGAGATATACAACCTTTTGATTCAAGACAGTGTCTCTAAAGAGCTCCTCAGCACGTTTTTGTAATTTTAAAGTGAAGATAACTAACTTACAACATTTTGGCAGCATTTTAATTTCAAATTAACCAATAAAAGCATATGTACCTCAAATAATCAGTCTGTTTCTACATAACGTCAAGACCTTTCTAATTAATTATTTTTTACAGAATAATCTTTTCCTAATTTACATTAATTTTTCTTTTGCTATGTTACGTACTTTTTGAAGTCCTTGTTGCAGCTGAGAATCTTAACCATTATTGTATCAGAAGATGAAACAATAACATTGGTATTACTGACAAGTGTTTGGAATCTGATACGATAAATTGGTTTCTCATTAATTTTTCTTGTATGGTAATAAATTTGGAGCCTTAGAGAAAGATCAGGATTCAGAATCTAATACTTTGTTAATGAGAAAAAAATTCTTCAGATCATATGGCTGGATCAGAGTAGCTGTTAAAGTATAGTACCTGTTGAGAAAAGATGAAATGTAAGGTATTATATGCATATATAATCATCACTTTGGTAGTTGTAGATGAGTTAGGTTACCTGGTTTTGACCAAAATCTCACAGTTGCTCAAGGTTTCTAAAATAATTAGATTATAATCTGTCATTTTGGCCTTAATTTGCAATGTTCTTGAGATTTAGGTTGTTTGGGGTTTTTTTGGGGGTGTTTTTTTTTTTTTTTAGTTGACATAATGCAGATTGATGTTATACTTAGAATAAGATAATTTTAATAAAGCTAGCCATGTAGGATGTGGAAGAATAGTTTTAATTTTAGACCACTTCTATGTGACCAACTAAAAACTTTCCAGCAATTGAGCTGTTAACTAGCGAGTTAAAATATTCCCTGTATAAAGCTTGACATCTTCTGTCAGGTACATTTTCTTAGAAGTTACCTAACAAGCTTTTTACCTCAACATAGAATCTGAAATGACATTTTTCCTTACTTTTAATGAAATGCGATAGAAATTACCTACATGCAGAATTCCCCTTGATCTTACTGGTGATTTTGTGATAATGTATCAGGGAGCTGAACATCCTTCTGCACCCTTGCAACTGAATTTCACCTTAGGAAATGTTACTCTGATCCCTACAAGAAAAGGGTTTTATTTGTAGAAACTGGGCAGGTGGTATGTGCCTTCAGGGCAAAGGAAACCTATATACGAGTTCTTCCACAGTGATGAAAAAAAGTGAGGAAAAAACAGAAAAATCTATTTCTTCTGTAATGTTGTGAATCATTACCAGTGATACACTGAGATGTTATACACTATTTCACCCTCCAGACACCCTTCAAAAAGACAGGGTTGCAGAAACACACAGTTATGTGATACAGAGTGTGATGCTCAGTCTGGGTACTAAGTGTCTGTATTTTTCTTAAATGCCTAGCATTACTATAGATCTCATTATTACATTCCTTTCCTCACAGAGCCTAATTTAAACCTGTGCAACTACTTTTATTTAAGCAGCAGAAAAATAACTAAAGGTTGCTTTGCAGTATTTTCCAATTTATGAAGAACTGGCTTACCAATGCGTGTATGGAATTGGTTTGCTAGTACATGCTTAACTGTAACACATTATAGAAATTTCCTAAAATTTAACTCCAATTGTTTATTAAAAGGGAATGTATATAGCATATAAGCACATATGGATATAGTATTTTAGTTTGTTGTACAGCTGGAAAAACATCTAAGGTAGAGAAAGATGCATCTCCTGTGATTCTTTATATTAATATTATGTAATACTTGTGTATAAAAATATTGGCATGTGTTTGTAATTTGTTGTGCATCCTGAAAGTATTTGAAATTTGTTGAGTGAACATTTAGGATGAAATGATGCATGTATTACTGTGTATATTAAGTCAATGAAGATGTTCATGTAAAGAAATAGCACAAATCTCTTTTGCTTATGTGGTCTTGGAATTCTTTGAGGAAGATAATCAAGCAGATCATGCCATTTTTCTACCAGAATTTAAGCAACTGAAACAATTGTTTTAATATTTTTTTAACAATTGTTTATGACATGTTTATTGACAGTAAGAAATTATTGCATTTTTCCTATATTTTCAAAAGAAAGCTTAATTTTGGTTGCTTCATGTCTTTAGAGCCGTCTTGATATCTCAGTATATCGCTGATATTCACAAAAACTAGTCTGAAAATCAGGATTGTTAAACATGTCTCAAGTCAGGCACCAAAGATATCATAACTATCTTTTGAAAAGGGGAGCCATCTTTCTTAAAAGAATAAAAGAAAGAAAATATGGTAGTGAGATTAGTTTAGAGAAAATGGTTCAAAGTTAAATATCTCTTAGAGAAAATATACTTTAAAAATCAAAATTAACTATATTTTATAAGGGATTTATTTGCCAAAGGTAAATATTACCTATACTGATTTCTTTGGCGTTAGCAAAACAATTCCTATTTAAAATATTGATCTTGTTTATTTTGAAATCCTTTTATTACTTGTGTGTCTGTTTCTGGTTAAAATCTGTTTGGTTTGTTGCAGTACATGGTGTTTGGGAGGAATGGTCACCTTGGAGTTTGTGTTCATTCACATGCGGTCGAGGCCAAAGAACTAGGACAAGGTCATGTATACCTCCCCAGTATGGGGGAAGATCATGTGACGGACCCGAAACACAACATAAACCTTGCAATATTGCACTCTGCCCTGGTGAGCCCATATAGCAACTCTTTGCTTTGTTACAGTGTATTCAATGTGGGTTTGTGATTTCTTTTATTGCCTTTCACACACAGAAAAAAGTTATGCACAGTGAGCAAATGGGGTAATATTGTTCATAATTTAGACTGTAGTGATTAAAGAATATAATCAGGATGGTAACTCTGCTGGAGGTACTACACAAGCAGATAACTAGTTTCTTCAAGAAACTCTCCCTCTGGGGTGAGGTGCGCTGTGTAGGAAAGCTTTACTCAGGATGAGTCTTGGAGAACCAAAAGGCAAACAGCTTTCTGAGTGTGGCTTAAAGGGAAACAATCAGAGGTCAAAAGGTTTGTGTCCACTATTTCTGTTTTCTTTATATTTATTAGAGGTTCACTGTAACTCTTCATTCATTATACAACAAACATATTTGGGAAACCACTAAATTTTAATTTATATTAATTTATTCAAAATGGATATTATTTACATGTGTGCAGAGAGAAAAGCTGAAGCAAGCTAGGACATTATTTGAATCCCACTGTTACGGTAAAGATTTTAAGTGTGTATTAAGTGACTCGTGTATAAGTGACGCGTGTGTGCCAGGCTGGACAGAGCCTTGGGTGACATGGTTTAGTGGGAGGTGTCCCTGCCCATGGCAGGGGGGTTGGAACTAAATGATCTTCAGGTCCTTTCCAACCCTAAGTATTCTATGATTCTATGTTTCTGTATGTATGTATAGATGTAGACACATATGTATGCATACATCATAGAATCATAGAATGAAGTCATAGAATGCATCCCCTTGCAATGAGCAGCGGCATCTTTTACTAGACCAGACTGCTCAAAGCTCCATCCAGCTTGGCCTTGAACACTTCCAGGAATGGAGCACTCACAACTTCTATGGGCATCCTGTGTCAGTGTCTCACCACTCTCACCGTAAAGAACCTCTTTAACATATCTAATCTAAATCTACCCTATTTCAGTTTAAAGCCATCACCCTTTGTCCTGTCAATATCTGACCTTATAAAAAGTATATATATCTATACATAAAATGCATATTTTATATATGTGTATAATATCTAAGTATTAAAATAAGTTCAATAACCATAAAGATTATATATATTATGATGCTTTATTGTTATTGAACTCATTGTAAGACTTAGGTATTGTAAAGGTATCAGGTAGCTGTAATGTGAGAAATTTCTTTCATAGGTTCTGTCTGACAGCATGAAGGTTGCCCTTGCAGTGATTTTGTTGAATATCCACAGTTCACAACACTGCTGCCAATAGATTTGCTGTGACTGGAGCTCTTCCTGAACACAGTTGATGGGCATTTCATTAGCAAATGGATGTCTGATGATTTAAAAACAGAGATAAAGGAAAAAATGGAACTAAGTGCCTCACAGAATTAAAACTAACTTTCTTAGATTTTTTTTTTTCCTAGTCCACAAAGTATGCTACAACTTTAGGACAATTTTTTTTTTTAAGTTTTAGTGTTGAATGCAACTGCAAAAATTTTGAATTAATCAAATTTTTGGCCAATTTGGCAGCAGTGCAATTTTACATGTGCCTACACAGAAGTAATTAACATGATATATGAACATGAAGCAGAGTTGACAACAAGAGGAATGCCAAATAAAATAGCAGAGAAGAAATTAATGTGTTCAGTTCACTTCAATATTGCAAAGAAACACAGAAGATATTTCACCTTATCTGTCAAAACAAGCAGTTATTTGAGAGTTCTGGATTTTGAACTGTCATTTGTACATAAATGACTTTCACCAGAGGTAGTTATGTACTGGTTACAGTACTGCAACAGTTTAAATCTTTGCTGAATGCTAAGATTTGCTGTAATTTGAATGTTCAATTTTTTAAAGGAATCTTCATGTTGTATTCTTTAGTCTTTTAACAGTATTTCTGAAATAGAAACCTCACACGCTACTTCCTCCTAAAGATAACAGAAAGATGTATGAAATACGTACAAGAAGCACCTGAACAAGTTTTCACCAAAGACACTATAATTATTGATTCAATCTTTCCTACCCTAAGTAATACTATATAATAATGAATAAAACTGAAGAGGTTGCACTGAAATATGATTTCCATAATGTTTTCTTCTTCACATAAAGCTTTAATGACTAATGAATGCAAGTAGCTTCCGTGTTTGGAAAGATTTCCATTTTCTGCTGAATAAATTATCAGGACACAGTTTCATAGTTTGAGAGGCATTTGCATCGAGAAGTGGTTCACAACCAGGCATTACATAGAATATTTAATATAGAATTTTAGGAAAAAAGCCTCTTTAATCCACTGGTTGCCAAGATCCTAAGCATTAGAGATACCAGTAGTAGCTTTGAACTGTTAGAAATGTTGTGTAGTTACTGTCAGACAGCAGTAAAATAGTTCACCTCTGTATTTTACTTAACAGTGGTTCACCCATGCAGACACAGTATGTTCAATCACTAACGTAAAGATTCTGCTTCCTATTTTAATTAATACAATTAACTGAGGAAGCTGCTATTCCAACCCTCCTTTAGAAGAAACCTGAAGTCAGGGGTTAGCAAGTGCACCAAGTAAGATACTACAAGATAATAGTTATAAAAAACAGGGTTTCAAGGACAACTATTAATCAAAATTGCATCACAACCTACATTTTGAGTTTATATTGGATAATTGCAGCTGCAATGAGGAACTGATGATTGCTGAAGTCTGTATGAACACAGGATTCTGAATTATCACAGTCAGTAATAGCACATTTCATAACACCCGTTTTCAAAAATACCATGTAGTCATATTATGTATTTAAGACCATATAATTTTTCACTTCTATGGAAACTTAATCAATCTGTATTTTTTATTACTATTTTTTTTATATTTTTGTTTACCTCAATAAGCTTTCTGATATATGAAATGAAAAATACCAGTCCTAAACCTTTACCTGTGGGAATATTCTGCCAAACTCAAAATGTATGGACTAATACGAAATACTAAACACAGAACTGGTCACCATATCTATAGTGTTTAAAAATTCATCTTGACAAATTTCAAAGGAAGACTATGCATTATGCAGTCTGCAGAAGCAGACCTGAGGAGGAAGGAAGGCTATTTCTGTCCTCCTACATTTTATGTCAATAAATGTCAAAGAGCTGGGATCATTTACTTTGCAGGGAGGATTAATGCTAAAAGTATGCTCAACAGTATAAGTATAGAGAACAGAGCCTATATGTGAGACAAAGTGATAACTCCTGTTTTCCTTTTGCTATTTGACTAAAGAGACCTAATTTCGTAGTCAAGACCAGTAATCTTATAAACTGATCCATCTGAATGATCACTGCAGCTGTAATAAATCACTTTGAGGGGCTCAGGGTTTAAATGATACAAGATTGGCCTCCTCCACTTTTGCCTAAAAAGACAAGACAAGTCTTTTATAAGGCCTTGTTTTTAATAAGGCCTTTCAAACTCCATGGTATGTGAACAAAATAATAATTCATCCTTTTTTGTATCAGTGTATATTTAGAGGAGATGCAGCGTTCTTTACTTGAAGAAAAAGGAAAACAGACTTAAATTATTTTAAAGTAGCTTGTAATGGCTGTACTTGATTGCTGAAAGACGTGAACCACCTTCAGGCTAGGTGCAGTCCAATGGTCTGCATTCAGGTCTAAGTTGAAACCCTCTAGCCTAGAAGGAAGCCCCGAGGCCCTGGCTGGCTTAGGTGGTAACTCTGTTGTATCCATCTCTTTTTTGCCTGCTGTGGCAGTCGACGGACAGTGGCAAGAGTGGAGCTCATGGAGCCAGTGCTCAGTGACCTGCTCCAACGGTACCCAGCAGCGGAGCCGGCAGTGCACAGCTGCAGCCCATGGCGGCTCCGAGTGCAGAGGGCCCTGGGCTGAGAGTAGGGAGTGCTTCAACCCTGAGTGCACTGGTGAGTACCGACTGGTGTGGGAAGCTGCAGCTCTGCTTCCCCTGCTCAGGGGAGACTCAAGACAGTCTTGCCAGTAGCTCTGAGGCAGGAACTGGGGATACAAAGGCAAGTTCCCATGCCACCACAGGACTTGGCAGTCTGCAAAGGGGCAGAGAAGCAACCTTTAGAGGGAGACCTGGGGCCATATTCACTTTAATTGATTAGACAAAAGCTAAAGAATAAGTCCGGAAAGGCTGCATATCAGCTCTTTGGTTTTATCAACATTTAAAGGACATTCCTCAGTTTTAAAAAGATACGTTTGATTCCCTTTTACACTGAGACTACTCCATGATCCTCTGGCAAGTATAAAAGAAGCCTTCCAGGGTGGGTAAATTACATTTATACCATCTTTTGAACCTCATTAGCGCTGTCAGAGCATGTAAAAATCAAGCTGCTAAAATATCACATGCAGAAATTTTTTTATTTCGTTTTTTAAAGGGTACTTATGTGCATTGTAAATGTCTTTGATTACCCTACAACAGCACTATGCAAGTTTATAAAAAAATATACAAAAGGGACAATATCTGTTTTGCAGTCTAAGTGAAAGTTGATGTGCACCAATTCCTTTTGTTTTATCAAAGATGCAAGTCACTTAGACAGCAATCCTATATTCAGGAGCCAAGTAAAGACTTCCTCATCTTCCCTGTGTCTACATCTACCGTTTCTGTCACTATCAGTTATATCTGGGGAGTTTTTCCTCAAGTAAAGAATAAACTATATATCCGCCTTTATGACTGTCATCATGTCACCATCCAAACTGTATTTTTCTAAACAGCAAATGGCCAGTGGAACCAGTGGGGCCACTGGAGTGGCTGTTCCAAATCCTGCGATGGTGGCTGGGAGAGGCGGATAAGGATCTGTCAAGGTGCTGCTGTGACCGGGCAACAGTGTGAAGGAACCGGAGAGGAAGTTAGACGGTGCAGTGAACAGAGGTGTCCTGGTGAGATGCAAATATAATCACTGTTATTGTCTACATTACAGTATGGCTTACTTTAATGGTCACCTTCAGCAGAGACAAGTCAACATCCATAGAGCAGTAGCTATAAAGAGCCATATCTAGCTTTCCGTTAAACAAGTCACTGCTGTTTTTCTCAGTAGAGTTGTGCTTATGTAGCTAGGTGTAAACTAGCCCTATTGGATATATGAGCAATGCATCAATGTTTTAAATAAATCAAAATACCATAGTAAAGAAACTTATCAGAGAAATATTTCATTGCCTAGGTATGCCTATATCATTTGGGACAGCCATTCTTTTTGAATGCACTGTTTCTCAGAATATCAGGGCTGGTTTTGTAAATCATAAAATTCCTTTCATCCAGTATGCAAGAGACATCTTTGTAATACATTTGGGATAAATTCCATTGCAGGAAAAAAGTGAACCTTACTGTATTGTATATAATGAGTGAATACATGTGAAACATTTTATAAAAAGTAATTTAAAATGAAAAGGCACATCTTTCCCATTTTAATATAATGCTTAAATGTATTTATTTGCAGCACTTTGCCCTCCCAACAGATACAAGCTTTTCCCACTGAAAGCTAATAAAGGTATACTTTTGAGCTTCTTCAAAAGTGAGGAATAAAGACGACAGCTGGTGAATCTGACCTTTTATAAGTGTAAAGACACATTGTCCTAAAGTAAAAGAATACATTGTTGGATAGGTGTAAGATAATAAAATAAGGTGTAAGGAGTATAAGATGTCTTGGCCATTCACTTGGGAAATTATGTGTTCTCACTTGCAAGCCAGGAAGCAGGAAAAATCAATTTAGCAATTTCTTTTATTTCTGGATATTTTGATGATTTGTTCTCTGATAGTCAGAGAAAGGCCTTAAATGGCAGGTATGCTTTGGGTCAGGACATGGGTAGTAGTACATCAGGCGTGAAAATTTTATGTTATCAAGTTATGTTATATTTTCATAGGCAGAATGTTTATCCCTTGACAGCCATCAATGAATAGTTCTCAAGGTGTCTGCAATACAGTAGAACAATCAATCCCATTGAATTTGAAGAATAACAATAGGACTATGTGCAGTTACGAGGTTATAATACTATAATGGAGAAGTTAACCAAACTTAACTTACATCTCAAATGACCTCTTTAATTTTGATAAAATATTCATTATTTGATTAGCATTATGAAAAGAGTATTTGTATTTGATTCCTAAAAGAATTATAATTTCCTTTGTTTTTGTCTATGAAAGCACAGCACTAAGAGAATGTTAATATGAATCTTCTCAATAAGCAGATCAACCAGCTTCTGCTTATAAAACTATTCTTGAAATAATTTCCATTTATATGCTTAAAAGTAAAACCGTGCTGCTGCAGTCCAATTTTCAAAGGTTGCCACCTGCTGTTAATAAAATACTTTACAGATGTATTTACAAGTCAAACGCACACAGGGCTTTATTTGCCATTTGGTAAATTTATTTATTTACTTGATTAATTCCTGATTAGAACCAGTGTGATTAGAGAAACCATAATATAAAGCACCTTTTGATAAGCTATACTTCTGCAGAAGATTAAACATGAATAACAGATTTGATTTCTTTGTTTCTAGGCTGACATTTAGTAAAGCAGCTTTACATTTTATAAACACCAAGCAAAACTGCAAAATGCTGTACAGAGATGATCAAAGTATAAGCAAATTTCGTTATTTGTATGATTTTCCTCAATAGCTCTAAAATAGTTCAGCAAAGCTATTTTTGTCTCACTGGTTTCTTTTTTTCTGTGGAAGTCATTGAAAAGCATGACAGGCTAAGATTTTTTTTTTTTCCTAATATTAGCATTGCTTTGCCATTAGCGTAAGACCAGATCCTTAGCTCTGTATGTCTGTGCAATGCATTTGTAAAGTGGATGAAACTGTGTCTGTTTGCATCACCCAGAGGTCTGTAGGCTTACAAGAAATTAAATTATAGCTGACTTTAAACTGTGGAAGCAAAAGGATAATAAAACTTCTTTCTGTTATGCTGGCTCTTGTTAATAAGATACTTTGCAAACAGAGCAGTCTACTTGACTGACTGAAAATCTAGACAGGACTTTTTGTAGTTTGAGTCCTGCATTATCTGACCATTATGAAGTATTTTTGTCGTAGGTGATCAGTGAGTCTCTGCAGATGGTTTGGGCAGGGACTTAATTACATCAGACACTCATAGAAGCTGAATTTAAGCAGCATTAAGAAAGGCAGGCTTAGAAACATTATCTGAAAGTTGGTTTCTCAAACAGCTTGATTTATAGAGTCACAGAATCAACTCGGTTGGAAAAGACCTGTAAGATCAAGTTGTTACCTTAGGACTGCCAAGTCCACCACTAAACCATGTCAGACCATATCACATTTCTGGACAAATGCTGAGTATCTTTGTGATTTATTTCTTTTAACAATTATGAATTCTGAAACGGTTGTTTCCTTCTTATTGTGTAATATGCTGGGAATAAAAAAAAATATATGAAGATATTTTGGCTTCAGCCATTGTTCCGCTGTTACATTCCAAACGTCTAAAGTTAGATTTAACTCCCAGTAGGTCAGCAGTGTCAAGGATTTAGAACTCTGCATTAGAAGCATCTTTTTATGAAGGATAACTTCAGAAATTGGGAAACAAATCAGAGACAGGAAAAAAACCTTCCAGATTTGCTAAGCTGCTAGTCACATAGGAGTCATTGCAGAAAACTTACACAGAATGAAAGAACAATAGCTCTTTCTCATAAGAATAAGGGAGACAGCTGGTTAACAAAAGAAATTGCAACCTGTGACTGATAAAGACTTACATGGCAAGCTGATCAGAAACTTTCAGAGAAATGTGTAAGAGAGACAAGTTAGGTCCCATCAAATGTGTCAGTAAAAACTTAGAGATGTGAGAACTGAGAGCAAAGTATGGTATTATTCAGGAGAGAAGACTTCTGTAAATTTATTTTTAGAATAGTAGGACCATGTTCTTATTAGGTTCCAATAATATAGAATTGGTTTCCAGAAATACTGAATTCTACAATAGTTACTTCTATAATAATTCTGTATATATCCCAATATTTATGCTTTACCAAGATTTTACTTACAACAGATTCTCATTTTTTTTTTCTCATAAGCCTATTGTCAGTGGTAGAAAACATAATATAGGAATTGTTTTGACCAAAATGTTTCTGAAAACAATGATAGACTACCTTGTTTGTTAACAAAAAGATAACAGTGCACAGCTTCTGCTGAAGACTAGCTAATTATTTCCTGCTGAAGGTGGAAGTTTTCTTCAGCATCAACACTAGCTACATACAGTAGAATATGAGAAGGGGAAAAAGATTCAAATAGTTCGCAACAAGTAATTTAATTTAAACCTGTATGGTTTGTTTTAGCTCTGATTACAGCACTATTATACAAGATGTTCGAAAGCTTTTTTCATTTGCCTTTGTTGAAGATAACTTTGCCTGTGGCATTGAATTAGGATTCAAGAGACTAACTTTAGTTTTAGCTCTATTTGTAAGCTACTGTGTGCTGTTGGCTAACTTGCTTCACCCTATTGTTACCCTTTCCTGTTTCTGTTAGCTGCCTGGGTAGATCATGTAGTGTGTGAGGTTGTATGTCTCTGTTGATTTGCGTGATGTCCAGAGCTTCCTTATATCCCAGGTGGTTTGATTGCCTCTTGGAGATTTATGTCCTCTCACCAGTAATGACAGAGGAAGACTGTGCTTCTAGACCCCAGACTTTGTTGAGTGTTTATGCTTAGGTGGGATGAATTCAGGCCTGTCATTAAAGGGTTAGTAAATCTGAGTACATGCTATGTGTGGGAAGATGCTGCTGAATCACATCATTAGTGAAGTAGAGATCTGCTTTTTTATTTGCCAATTTTAGCAAATTTATCTCAGTATCTACTGTTTGCTTCTAAATTTTAGCAATTTTCTATGTTTTTGTACAGCTAGCTCACTTTATCTGTGGGTGTGTAATGAACTAATTGTGCCATAGTTAGAGAAATACTTGAACTGGTCCTGAGCAGAGCCAGCAAGGTCAGCAAAGCTTTTTAACTCAGATGCAATATCACTGCAGTGCGACTGTAATGTCTTCATGGGCAACATTGGTTGGAGCCTTGCAGATACTTTAGTGTGGGTGGATGCCTGATTAGTAATTTCTGTCAGATATACTTTAGCTTTGTGAAGAACTGGCTTTTTTTTTATGTGCAGCAGTGCTTAATCCAAGGTATTTGTACAAGGCATAGTCAGCCAGGGACCAGGAAAGCTTCTTTACCTGGGCTAAATGATACTTCTTCCAAGCTCTCACTTTTTCCCACATCTCTTTCCTGATAGCTCAGTTTTGGGAATGCCTTTTACTCTGAACACAATGCACAGGTGCACAGATTATCTCTGGCACTAGGCTAAAATTAAAATATAATCGTGAGTTCTGAAAAGCACAACACAAAAGCACACAAGAAGTACCCTTCCAAACAGATGGGAAATCTCTGATACTACCTATGTCATGCAAATGTAAAAGAGAAAATATGGTGTCTATAAGTATGCATATATACGCATAGTTTTGGTTTGGGTTTTGGGTTTGGTTTTTTTTTTGTTGTTTTGGTTTTGGTTTTGGTTTTGGTTTTGTTGGGGTTTTTTTTAATAAAATAAACCATGTTTACCATTCAGTGTTTGGAGGGAAGTAAGAGTTTCAGTTCTGAGAATCAGCACCTAAAGTGTTGATTAATGAACACAGCACATTTGAAATAGCCACAGCTGCATGACAAATACGCTTCTCAAAGAGCTCTAAGCTTTAGCAAATTTATGTGATTTATAATATTACCTCCTCATTATGTTAATTTACACTCCCAAATCAGAACATTTCTTTTGTTTATAAGGTCATAATAGAATGCAAATTGCATTTGCTTATGTCACCAGATGGCTTATGTTTATCAAAATCTGGCTTTTCACATTTTAACACTGGCCTGATGCATTCAGTTTTTAGCCATGTCTAAAGCAGCTCTAGTATTCTATATTATGAATATAACAGACTTTCTTTGGGCTTTTGCTGTTAGTGGATCTCTTGATTTTTTAGCAGCACCAACTGTCTTGATTTACGATTCAGGAATGCTGATGGTGAGGCAAATTTAGCAAGCATTTTTTTCTGCCCAACTGTGATTCATATTAGTATTAGTGAGCCATCTGCTAGGTATTCTTTGTCCTCCACAAAAAGAGGGTACATCTTTGTGTAGAAGTCTGCTCACTTCCCTTACTCACTGTAGAGTCAGCAGAAGTACAAAACAGGAAAGATGGACAGTTTTGTGGGTTAGGAAATGGGATTGGCACAATCTGTGGTATGTTCCTGCTTCTGCTAGAGATCTCCTATGCAACCATGGGAATCATTGAATTGCTTCCTGCCTTATCACCCCATCTGCTATAGTGATAGACTTTTCTTTCTCTCTTCCCTTTTCTTGTTTTGTAGCTCCTTTGCTGTAATGCAGTGGGGTTCAATTTTCCTGAAATAGAAATAATATTCATGGCTTTTCCCTGCTAAACTTGGAATTAATTAGATTTCAGCAACTAGTATTTGTCAGTTGTGAGGTGATTTCAATGAGATGTTTGCTGTGTTAATTTACTCAAAAATCATAAACCAGGAATCTACAGTTAAAAAAAAAAAAAAAAAAAAAAGAGCAAAAGGAATCTGTAAATCATGACCATGTGAAAATAAAACACGAAGCATTTGCAGAAGCTTTTTTTCCCCATGCAGTTTTGCTACTACAAAATTGTGGATATATTTTTTCCCTTTAAATGGTATTACAGCTTTGTTTTCTAGCCCCTATCCTGGATTCAGTTCTGCATTATTGACTATACTTGCTTAATTACCAACTGGCACTGAAACACATTTCAAGGAAATAACCTGCTTTTTGGTCTTCAGAATATACAGCTCTCATTTGATACCTTTAGTGCATTTAACGTTTTAATTGTGGTCTCAGAACAGACTCTTTTGCATACAGTTTAAGTTTTAGAAAAATCTTTAAAAATTTTAGTGTAAGAAAGATAAACATCACTGCTTATTACACTTTAAGAATCATAATATTCTGATAGGTGCTTAATGTTATTAATCAAAAGAGAGCTACAAAAAAAATTCAAACCTATAAACATTGAGACTGCAACCTAAAGAATGTTTGTTTGCTGAGGAGAATAAAAGTACAGGTTATATGAAATAAATTGCATCACAGAGATATTATATAAAACCTACAAGTTTTGAGTTTTTCCATTTTTGTACTTAATTCTTAAAATTAAACCAAATTATGTTAATAAATGCATCTCAGGAAAAATTAGAATAAGATTGAAGACATACTTTCCTGATATAAAATATATTTTTGATGTTAATATTTCTATTTAAATTCTCATTTCTAAATGGCAGCACCATATGAAATATGTCCTGAAGACTATTTGATGTCAATGGTGTGGAAAAGGACCCCAGCTGGAGACATGGCATTCAATCGATGTCCTCTCAATGCCACAGGTACAGTACTATTTTGAAATATCATGAAGAAAAAAAAAAGAAGATATCTTTTCCATTGTGTTCTAGACATAATTGTTACTAGACTCCTATACATATGTATATATGCATGTACATGAATATATCTATATAAAATGCACATATTTATAGTGTACATACTTACATACATATAGTATATACATGTACATATACTCTTTCTCTTATAGCTTACATATATGCATGGGTCTCTGTGGTGTGTATATATGTATACGCAATACATATATGCATTATAACTAGACAGAAAAAACTCAGAACAAATCAGTTTGACATAACCTATCAGGCAAAGTGAAAATGGAGCAAAACATAAAAATCTTTGTAATTAAGAAAATGCTGCTATAACCCCCCCAAGTGAACACTGAAATGTATTTCAGGATCTCATACTACTGTTCTCTATATACTGACAATCATTGCATGAAATTGTTTCTCTGTGTGCTTTTGAAATAGCGTGGAATGTAGTTTAAATAAGGTTCGTTCTTACCAGTTGCTCTCACTTATATAAATATTTTCTGTCTTTGTGAGTTACAGGCACCACCAGCAGACGCTGCTCTCTCAGTGTTCATGGAGTGGCCTTCTGGGAACATCCAAGCTTTGCTAGATGCATATCAAATGAGTACAGACACTTGCAGCATTCAGTAGGTGCAAAGCCAGCTTTCGTACTTGCTCTGTTTATTCATTACTAATCACTGGTGTGAAAAAATCCTTTACTTATTTACTTTCAAGTAAAATTTCTGATAATGACTGCCAGGAGGAAAATAGACCCAAGAAAGAAGAATTTATATTAATATATATTATTCTGATGTTATGTATTGCTGGTGTTTGAGTGAAAGAAAAAGCTTTGTCTTACTGTAAAAATAGAAAAATTAATCAAAATCCCTTCTTTTATGTCCACTGTGAAATTTTTGTAGAGGTCAGAGGTAAGACATATTTTGGTTTATTAGAAAATGAGATGTGAATAAATGAGGTTTACTGGAAGAGTGACATGCTGAGTAGTTTTATAGTACCTTGAATTCTTTAATTGCACGCTAGGAAGTCAGAAATAATGTCCTCTTTGTTATCAAATTTATAACTTCACCTTCAAATGTAACGATAGCAAATGATTATAGCTTAAAACTACTGCTCTAGATGAAGAAATATTATGGGGGCTTTTAGTATGCTTAACAAAAAAGTTTAGTTGCAAAGCACATGCATTATACATTTATCTACTACCTAAGTATGTTTATATGCATAGATGTAATACATTGTATATATTGCATTATAAATATACTACTGTGGTATATTCTAGATCTATTCATTTCATTCTATTTCCATAGCCAAAGCATTCAGCCAGGTTAATACTATTTGTGGGATGAACTTATTTGAAGAAGACTCATGGACAATGAGGTTTGCCTACATGATATATTTTACTGACACTCTTATTACTCTGCCTCATTTTCCAAAGGCCACTGCTCCATTTATCATTTAGCAGAGGAGCACTTCTGTAGCGTGTCTAAAAATCTTTGCTGGCTTGAAAAGTAGTAGCCTGGCTGTCATTCCTTAAATGTCTTGCCAGATAGAGGACATTTTGATAAATTCCTTTGAGCTGCATTTCTGTTTCGTTAGATTCCAGTTTAATTGAGGCCTGGGATTATTTTCAGGGTAAGCAAAAGCAAGCATTACTTTTAAAATAACACAGGATAAAGTCCCTACTGAAAAGAAACTTTCCTATTTTATATAGCTGTCTGCAAATTGTTCTATTTCTTTAGTGTTCATGTTTAAAAAAAAACCATCTTAAGTTAGCTGTAAATATTTTTCATTTTATGTTTTTGATATTTTATTATTTTGCATATACCATGCTGAAACATGCATTGTGGGCATTAACCTCAATATGTTTGTATTTCATTTTCTCAGAGTCTTTATTTTGGTAAATAGCATAATAAAGGCAATGACTGCAGGCAATACAGATATATATATATATATATAGACACAGCTTTCAATACTAATAATGTAATAAGGCAGATCAAAACAATCACTTTTTTTGTGATTGAAACATTTATTTCAAAGTTAAGCAAATCACTTCCTTATTTTATTTATATAATACAATCTTCTGAAATATTTAAAGGATTTTGAAATATTTTGAAGTATTTAGTCCTCTTGAACTGCATGATGAGAGGATGGTACTTTTAGAATTTTGTTCATCTGCTCTTGCCTTTTCAGATTTCATATCAGTATTTATTCATAGTGTTGATCCTCATGTCACTGATTCTCTTGTGATATTCAGGCATTTCTTTTTATGTTATTGCTAGAAGTCTTTCACCAGCAACTCAAACAGTGGGAAAAGCTCTTTCATATTATTCAGTGGTTTGACTTACCTGGCTAACTTTTGGTGAGGCACTGATATTTTTTGAAGAGCTGCAAGTCTGCCCGGCAGGAAGGGGGCATTGTTGGACAAAAGAAGACATTTCTAATACAGATCAGATTTATCTATTTTTCTATACTTTTTTTTCTAAATATTAGAATTATTAGACCACACTGTAAAATAACTTTTGCCAAAGAGCATTTAAAAATATCTAAAGCTTCTTTAAAATTACGCAAGCATCTAAACATCATTAGTCTTGTCAATATGCATAAAAATTAAAGGAGAAAAGTGGATTTCTTTTACACATTGGAGCTGTTCACGAAGAAAATCAGCTTGGTTTACATCTTACTCATTCTCAAAGTGAACAACACAGCTTATTTAAAGAACTGTAGAAAATAGAGTAAAGACCTATAAGGTCACCGCCCTGCAAATGTAGGCTTGTCCCCCCACGATACATATGTCTGCTCTATAAATCCCTGAAAATAGGGCTTTATAAGGAAGCTGCTGACAGACGGTGTTGCTGTAATAAATATGTGTGCTTATGAAAGCGTTTGGGAGATGCCTCAGTGTGCTTAACTTACCAATAAAGTTACTCTACCGACTCAGATCAGGAGTAGTGGGGGGTTCTACGTATGTTCCTGTAAAATCTTGAGTCTGAGCTGAATCCCTTTCATTTCTTACCTGAAATACATAAAACAAAAGTAGGCACATCGTCTTCAAAAATGGTATTTCTAAAATTGAATTAAAGCAATTGATATACATAAAATACTTAACACATTGAAATATGACCACTTGGAGGAATGCAGGCAGGTACCTGCTTCTTTACCCTCCAAACAAGCCACATATGTTCCAGAAACAACCCAGAAGTCATATATTTGAATTAACATGGGGCTGTGCCCAAGCACATACTCTCTAAAGAAAAGCATTTCATATGCTGGGAGCCAGAGAATGCTGCCTTGGCCATAGACCCTGCTAACCTTGCTACACAATTTCTGAACTGAAAGCTTACAGTTATGCTAGTAGATAAACTAAACAGGGTGACTGCCCAAGCTTAAACACTGCCCTTGCAGTCATTTACACTGTTTAACTGTTTATCTGTTAGCACACTCCCTAGCATGTTTTAAGACCATAGCAGTGAGCACTCTGCCAAATAGTCACTAGCATCCTTTAGAGGATAGCATGGCAGAGAGACCATTTCTAACAGGCAATAGAACCATTTTTTTGGGGGACAGAAAGGCAAACAGAGTTTGACATGAGGATTACGAGCTGTCTATGTTTCTTGGCCTCAGGGCTAGACAATATTCCCATGGCTATTTTATTTACCTGTATTTACTCTTTCTATAGTAGAAACACCTTACATTCAGGCAGCTTGAACTGTGAGTTGAAGGTATATACACTACTGGAGCAAGTACAGCAAAGGGCCACTAAGATGAGCATCCTTCCTACAAGAAAGGGCTGAGAGAGGTGGAGCTGTTGAGCCTAGAGTATGGAAAACTAATGGGAGATCTTATCAGTGTATGTAAGTACTGGAAGGGAAGGTACAAGTTAAACAGAGCCAGGCTCTTTTCAGTGGTGCCCAGTGACAGGACAAGAGGCACTGGGGACAAAGTGAAATACAGGAGGTACTCTCCGAATGTCAGGAAACATTTTTTCACTTCTTCACTGTGAGAGTGACTGAGCACTGGCACAGGTTGCCCAGAAAGGTTGTGGAGTCTCCATCCCTGGAGACATTCAAAAGCTGTCTGGAAATGGTCCTGGGCAACCTGTTCTACATGACCATGTTTGAGCTGGGGGATTGGACCAGATGACCTCCAGAGATGCCTTACAACTTCATCTACCATGATTCTATAACCACCTGAAAGAAGGATGGAGCAAGGAAGTGGCTGGTCTCTTCTCCCAAGTAACAAGTTAGAGGACAAGAGGGAACAGCCTCAAGCTGCCCCAGGGGAGGTTTAGATTGGATATTAGGAAAAAGTTCTTCATCGAAAGGATAGTCAGGCATTTGAATAGACTCCCCAGGGAAGTGGCGGAATCACTGTCTCTGGAAGTGTTCAAAAAGCATTCACATTTTTAGTGAACCTTAGTGACATGGTTTAGTGGTGGACTTGGCAGTCTTGGGGTAATGGTTGGACTTCATGCTCTTAAAGGTCTTTTCTTAACCTAGTTCAGTCTATGATTGTATGATTCTGTGATTCTGTGACTCCCATGATTCCAGAAAATTGGAAATTCACAGAAGGCAGAAATCCTGAAAAGTTAATTTACAGGATGAATTTTACATTCTTCCTAAAGATGACCTTTTCCTAGAAATGTTAATACAGGTTTTGAGCAGTTCTCCTCATTAAGCCAGTTATATGCTGTATGTGGCATAGAATTTTACCATATAACCACAGGTAGTTGACTCCTGGAGGCTGTTTCCTTTCTATATGTACCTAGAGAAGGTTCATTGCCTCGTGCACAAAGCTTCTTGTATTTGTATGGTTTTCTCTAATACTCACCTGGAAGTGACACAGGACAAATTTCAACCATTAATAAGCCGCATTTAAATATCAAAAACTCAGCTACTCTTTGTGTTCTTCGGCTTGAGTGAAGATGTCTATGGAGACCAAGATGGTAGTTATGTAAATCATGCTAAAATGGCACTATCTTTTCATCTCAAAATCCATTTGGAAGTCTGTTTGCAAAGATGAAGAGTCAGTAAAGTAGAAAATACACTTGTAATGCTAAAGATAATATACTTTGCTCATAACCCCCAGCATCATGAATAATTTAGCTCTTTTGCCAGACGCTTACAAAATGTGCTACGCAGAATTACTGCCTCTACTCAGATAGGCATGTACTGGCACTTCACATGCAGGGTACTGGCACCTCAGAAGAAATCAGGGTTTTCCACTTTTTGATACATGCGTCAATATTGTACTTAATATTTTATTGCAACATTTTCAGAGTAATTCAAAACCTTTAATTAATATATCTGCTTAACATATGCTTGAGATCAGGCTCTGTTCCATCTCCATTTTTTGGTTACAGAGAACTGAGTGAGACTGATTAAGCAAGAAATTTACCTATGGTCATCTGAGTTAGTGCCTAGCCACTGTTGCTTCTTAATGATCATACTTCTCCATATGACAGCACAAAATCCCTAGCATGGTAAAAGTAAAATAACTGCAAGGCCTCTGATGAGACTATTCACTGGAGTACGATGAAACAGTGAGGGGGAATGGTTTAACTTGTGGAGTAGAGATTGACAGTCAGCTTACATCTTTCAAGGACACTGTGGTCTATGCAATTCATGTGTAGGAGCTTCAGTAAATGCAGTTAAGAGGATGATTCACTTCAGCTATGCCACAACGTACAGCCTGTACTTTCATTAGTTTAATTTACCTTGTGCACTATGCATACAGGCCCCTTTTAAGACTAGGTATGATAATTAGATCATTTTGAATAATGGAACCAATTAGTTATGAATAATTTATCCAACATTTGGTACAAATCACTTATCAAATGAATTCAACAAATACTATTTGACCAGCTTATACACCTAATTGACTAATATGAAAAATTATTCACTGAACAAATTAAAGGACAAAAATGCCAAAATACATGACATAAACCCTTGGGAAATTATTTAGTTAGCTCTAATAATAATACTTAAGGAAACTAATTACGATTATTTTAACTAAAGCACTATAAGTGGAAAATGCAAAGTGATAAATACGTATGTCTTCCCTTCTGGAATCACAACCTAGAGGATCAAGCGATAACTTGATGAATAGAAAAAGAAACACTGCAGATTATGTATCACTTTTTGTTCTGAATTTCTTGTATTACCCTAGTGTGTTTGCCATGCCTGCAGCTTTTGCATTAAGAAAATGCTGTTAGCCAAGCATGGTATTTCAGCACTGTTGCCAGTCATCTCTGCAGCTTGGGAGGAATATTTAGCCCAATAATGTACAAGTTGTTAAATGTGTTCTTAAGAAAGAGGAAATTACAGCAAAGAAAGTCTTCCAGGTGTCTGTTTTATTGTGGATGGAGGTGAAGTAAGATTAAGTTAGATCTACCGGCAGGGGATATCCTTTCTTCAATTCCTTATGGGTAGTTCTTGGTCACATACTCATCACCAGACTCTGGTTAGGAGGCAGAAATTTCCCTGCTTTCTCAAAATTTGGAGGTTTTTTTCTTCCTCTCATAGACATAGTTTGAGTTTTTTATTTCATTTCTAGCATTTCAACTATATATTAGTGAGGTATTAATTATTCATGCTGCAACAATTATTCCTGTGATATTTAATTTCTGGTTTGGTCTTTATTGATTTCTTAATGTTAGATCCAGAAGGGTGCTGTCATGATTAATAAGCATGACTTATTTCATGATCTTTTCTTGAACTACCATATCTCTTGTAAGAAGATATCTGGTCTTTCTAGACTGGATTTGACCTGATGAGAAATTTGGTTTGGTGCTTTGTTGGTTTTTGGTTGGTTTTTTTTTTTGGTTTTTCTTTGTTCATTTGTATAAACAGGGTAAAATCTTTCCTGAGACTAAGAAATTCAACTATTTGTTCTATGTCTGGATGTGAGTGACTGCAGGACCAAGAACAGAATCAGTGATTAGGAGCCCATAGGCCTACATCAGATGATATCAAAAAAAAAAAAATGCCTCAAGAGTTAATTACATTTTCATCCTCTCTTGAAGCCTATCAAATTTGGTATGCTACAAGAAAGAAGATTAAGAACTAAGACCTCAGCATTAGGAATATCCTACGTTATCATTTGTGTGAGCAACTGCTTCATATTTAAAGGCTTCTTCAATATTCTTAACCCAGTCTATGGATGATGGGCACCTAAATTAGAAAAAAAACCAAACCAAACCAAAACAAAACACAAACCCAAATAAAAAACCCCAAACCGAAACAAAGAAACTAGTCACACTCTGCCCCCACGAAAATCAAACCCAAGAAATATGAGACATGAATTGGAACTAGTGCAGCAAATGAAAATGAGATTAAAATAGTTTGTAAGGAAGAGGAATTATGTTTCATAGCTTATGATATCTCTATGAAATTAATATCTGAAGCCTGCATGACCAATTTTAATGAAAACTGTTAATGAACAAGATCTTACCACAGAGTATTAGAAACTGATTTTGTGCAAATGGAGAAAATTCTTGACTATACAGGGCTAGTTCTATTTTCTACTGTTATGCATGTATCCTAAGTTATAGGATTTACTGAATCAGAAAAAAAGGTATTTTTGTGAGGGATCTACTTAAAAATAAGGGTAATATATCGCTGACTCACCACACACTAAAATAGCCCTTTTGTCTAAAATGAGACTTCCTCTGAAGCTTTTAGACACTCTGGTTTGAATGAGAATAATACTACACTCATAAATACTGGGAAAGATTAAAGCCTGTCATCAAGACACTGTTTCATCTCCAATATTATCAGAAATGCTGTACTGATTGATAAGCCCATTTTCTAAACCTGTGTAGCACAGTTTTTAAACCTGAATGATTAAATTCTACTTTTAGTTGCTCTGATAAAAATAAGATACTAATCTGTGACAATTTCAGTGACATAACACCTAAATCAAACATGCATTTGTAAGAGCTGAGCTGCTTTTCTATCAGAAAGAAGTTGGAAAACCAAAAAAAACTCTTAACTCTTGAGAGTTAATAAGAAAAAATCTACATATGAAATATCACACTGGTGTCAAGATATTAGCACTTCTGAAGGATTATAGGAACTTATGCAGGTGAATCTTTGCATATCAAACTGATAATATGGCCATAAAAATGCATTTCTGCTGCTTCTAGCTCTTACTGTAATTTTGTTTCCCCTTTTTCTGCAGCAGTGTTATTCACATTTTGCAAGTGCTTGGCTAAAATATAATTTGATAAAAAGAACTCTGAGGTGAATAATGATTTGCTCAGCTGCAGCTCATTAGAGATGATTTTGTTTTTCCAAATCATATTACAAGGGCAGCGTATCAGCCTGCCCATGTACTCCTCACTGAAATGACTGCTATACTCTGCAGAATGAAAGGCTTCCTCCTAAAAAATTTACTGCTCCTTTTTTGATAATTTAGTGCTTCATTTCTTTTTATATAGCTGCAGAGCAAAGCAACCAGGCTTAGTTTCATAGTTCTGAATGAACAGGCCTCAGGTAACATTTTTTCTGCTTCAGTCTGTCTTTATATTGGTATATGCCAGCTCTTCACCTTTGCAGCCTTTGATGGGCAGTGAAGTTATATTGGTAAATGATCTGCTTTCCTTACCTTGCGTCCATGGTAAGCCCAGAATTGACAAGAGTCTACTCTGTTTTGTCACCTGCAATTCTTGACAGAAGGATGGCAAACTGTTTTCTCTCACATCAGAAAGCAACTGATCAAGAGATTATAGCAGGTAACAGTTTTCCCTTGCCTCACTAAAATTTTCCCGTTCTTCATAGGAGAAGATTAAAACTTCAGATAAAAGCTAATGACTCCTGTACTGCTTGATGGTGAGGGCACTCGTTTGGCTTTGAGAAAGCTCTGCCTGCTTTGCCCTGCCAAACTTATTGCATGGACTGAAATGTTGGATGTTCGAGTGCTCTTAATAACTTGTTATAAAGTTACTATCTCTTTCTCAGTCTCCTAACAGATATGCTTTACTGTGTGTAAATAAATATGCACTTTGCCAAATAGAGGAAATAACCTTATATTTCAGCCACCCATATGAAATATGTAGGCTAGAAACCAACTGCTTTATCCCAAGTGAATGGCTGCTTTTTAAAAAAATATATTACAATAGGCACGAAAAATGAGCAACTTAGAATCAGGAGAGTGAAATGTATTTAAAGCTACTGTGGTACCTTCTCCATTCATGGGTAACTACCAGGCTGTCTGTCTGACCTTGGTGCCGAGGAAGGTTATGGAGCAGATCATCTTGAGTGCCATCGTGTGACACGGACAGAACAACCAGATGATCAGGCCCAGTCAGCATGAGTTGATGAAATGCAGGTCCTCCTTGACTAACCTGATCTCCTTCTATGAGAAGGTGACCTGCTTAATAGATGACAGAAAGGCGGTGGATGTTGTCTACCTAGACTTTTGCAAAACCTTTGACACAAAATTCTCCTGGATAAACCGACTACTTGTGACTTGTACAGGTGTACTCTTTGCTAGGTAAAAAATTGGCTTGATGGGCAAGCCCAAATAGCTGTGGTGAATGGAGTTAACTCCAGTTAGCAGCCAGCCACATATGGTGTTCCCCATGGCTCAGTACTGGGGCCAGTTCTGTTTAATATCTTTATCAGTGATGTGGCCGAGGGGATCAAGTGCACCTTCAGTTTGCAGATGACACCAAGCTGGGTGTAAGTGTTGATTTGCTGGAGGATATGAAGACTTTACAGAGGGATTTGGGCAGCTGAATTGGTGGGCCAAAGGCCAATTGTATGAGGTTCAACAAGGCTCAGTGCCAGTTCCTGCACTTGGGCCACAACAACCACATGCAACACTACAGGCCTGGGAAAGAGTGGCTGGAAAGCTGCTTGGTGGAAAAGGACCTGGGGGTGGTGACTGATGGCTGCTGAACATGAGCCAGCTTGTGCCTAGGTGGGCAAGAAGGCCAACAGCATCCTGACCTGTATCAACAATAGTGTGGCCAGCAGGGACAGGGCAGTGATCATCCCCCTGTACTCCGCACTGGTGAGGCCACACCACAGATGCTGTGTTCAGTTCTTGGCCCTCACTACAGGAAAGACATTGAGGTGCTGGAGTGGGTCCAAAGAAAAGCAACAAAGCTGGTGAAGGGTCTGGAGAACAAATTTCATGAGGAGTGGCTGAGGGAACTGAGATTGTTTAGCCAGGAGAAAAGGAGGCTCAGGGGGCACCTTATCGCTCTCTACCTGAACGGAGGTTGTATCGAGGTGGGTGTCAATCTCTTCTTGCAAGTAATAAATGATAGGACAAGAGGAACGGGTCTCAAGTGGTGCCAGGGAAGGTTTGGATTAGATATTAGGAAAAACTTCTTCAACCATTGGAACAGGATGCCCAGGGAGCTGGTGAATTCACCATCCCTGGAGTTATTTAAAAGACATGTAGATGTGACACTGATAGACAAAATTTAGTGGTGGACTGGGCAGTGTTAGATTAATGGTTAGACTCAATGATCTTAAAGGTACTTCCCAACCTAAATGATTTTATAATTTCTCCAACATTACATGCACCTCAATCTTAGAGATGCTATACAAAGTTTTCTCCAAACATTTAGCTAGTTTTCTGCTTTATCACATCACAACTTAATTCAATAGGTAAGTTGTTTTTCTTCCTTTCTACTTTTACGTATCTGCTTTTTAGTAGCTAACTATTTCCACTTATTAAATTCAAGAAAGGTTCCCACTATCTTCTCAGCAGTCGTAATCATCTTTGCATGTCTGGTTTACCAAAGAGTGATCTTTGTTAAATGAAATGGGCTCCCATGGTTTCTGCTGCTGCAACTGTGTCTGGTGCAGCAGCGAGAGCTGGGTGTTGCCTGATCACATTGATATTCCAAACCAGCCAACACTGCAGCCAACAGGTGAACTCACAAGTGTATGGCCAGAGGTAAAACAAGAGATGAAGGCCATTTAAGAATTCAATAAAGAAAGAATTCATCTAATTTTTCCCTTGAAGGCTATGAGAACTGAAAGAACCTTCACTCCAACACAGCTGCAGAATGACTGCAAGAATTTGGCTAGGCAGCTAGAGGCAAAAAAATGGTCACAGCATTTTACACTTACATTCATTTCCCTGATTTTTTTGTCCACTACTTCATTTTCTGTATTCCCCCACCATGTTTAACCTCAGATTTAAGTATGTTAAGCACAAAATATTTTTTGCTTGCTCTACTACTTGTTTCTGTACTCCCACTCAGAAATTAGGGCTCCCAATAATGCTAATTCTCTTGAAGAAACCATGCTGGTTTGCCCTGCAAGCAGAAGTGAGTATCACTGGGATAACTGTATAGAAATAAAAAAAATCAAGTAAACCTAGAAACTGGTTAAAATCAAATAAACATATAAAGGAAAGCATTTAATCAGAGCTTTAAGCTTTAGGGTCACATACTTACCAGGATGACCACATACTATAATAAAAGAAAGACAAATCATTTGTAGCATGTTCCTTTGTCACCCCCTCAACCTCAGCCTTTCAGTCAGTGTGGAGAGCCAGGAGACTTTACCTCAAGCAATGTTATGTCTGTCATAGAATGAAAACAGCCCTGTCAGAGTCATCATTTTCTTTTCCTCTCAACCCTTGCTCTTGTCATGTTGCATTATACATAGATAAAACAAATCTTGAAGACATGCCCTCTGGTTAAAAAAGGAAACAACAATAACAACAACAAGATCTCTCACACAGCATGCCAACTTGAGCAGGATTTAATCATAGATAATTGGAGCATTTAATAGCAGTACTTAATAAAACAATAATAAAAATCCTGGTCAACAAAGTGATAAGAAATAAATTAATAAATAAATAAAGCCCCACCTAAAAACATGATCTATTTAATGACTAGTTATTTCTCATCCCTAGAGGCATTTCTTACTCTCTTTTCTGTCACTTAATTGGTGGTTATATCTCAAGGACTAGAATAAGTGATAATATTGATTATGATGATTACAAAAAAAAGGTATTATAGAATCATTATAGTGGGGGAAAAAAAATATCTCTAGCAAAATAATAGGAGTCTTCTTGTGAAAGAGTGTAGAGAAAGTGGGTGTGGAAAGAACCAAGCAAACCTCTGAACTGGTCACATTCTTCTAAAAACACATTAGACTTCCGCAGGTACTGGATTATTTTTTTTCTTCAAAGATTTTCAAATCACCTCATTGCATATAGAAGAGCACTTACTGCTTCTCTGACATCTGTGCAGAGGTTTAGTTTGCCTGAGATGAATGTCTAGAACAACACAGGATTCTATGTTATTAAGTTGGTTTCTTTTCTCTGATAATAGAACAGTTTTGAGGAGTGTTTTGCCCAAGCAAATGTAGAAGCATATGACAGTGGGACAACTGTTTGTATATAGTGAAACAATCCTAATTTTTCTCTTCATCAACATAAACTTGGAATAAGTTCCTTAAAGCACAGGGTCGCAGTTATTTCAGCAGAGTGCACAGAGGCAGATTGCAGCACAGTATCTGCAGACATTTTGTACAGCAGATTTGCATACCATGACAGTGATAAAAGTTCAGTTTCAGGACACTCCTTAAACTTTTGACATTTATGGCTCAGGTATATTAGAGTAGGCTCTAGTCTGGGTTTCAGAATATTTAGAGGGACCTGTCAGAGAATCATAGAACTGGAAGGATACTCAGAAGACTGTCCAGCCCAAACTTCTGTCCTGTCAGAATCAGCTGTATTTCCATTATTGCAGCATTTTGTCATTCTTGACTGTTATTAAGGCCTCCAATATGGAAAACTCCATAGTCTTTTCAGGTAAATGATGGTATTTAATTTCCTTTACAGTTGAAAAGTTTTCCTTAATATCTGTCCTTAATCTTTCTTAAGACAATGTATACCAATTACTTTTTCCTTTTCTATTAAAAGAAAAGGGAATATATGATTTCCTTCCTTTCTGCAGATACTGTTTATTTATTATGTTATCATGATGTAGACTGAGACTACTAATTTCACTGATGACAAAGTGAAAAAATATTTCATATTGCTTTCACAATCTCCTTCATAAAATGTTGAATGTATAGAAAAGGAAAAAGACTCTTACACAACATTAGTTTATAAATATTCAGGTGCATACCTGAACATACATAGCTGCCTCTTTAGACCTACTCTATTTCTTTTAAAAGACAGATTAAATAATATTCCTCAACACTGAAACAGCCTGAAAATAAACAAATACATTGTAGATAATTAATTATATTAAGGGAAAGTAAATGAAACATCTAGATTCTGCCTTAAAATAGTTAAAAAACTGTCTGCTGATAATCAGAAAAAAAACCACACCCTGTAATGAATTTTTTTCTCAAATCTGAAAGGAAGAGCTTTCTCAAAATGACATCATGTTATAGTCGTGATGTGAATATTCCTTCATATTCTGCATCTTAAGAGCATAATAAAAAATATTTTACGAAATAGTGTTGGGTTGTGAAAGCCCAAAGCAAAGTGGTTTGCAGTTTATGAGCAATTTCAGGAAAAATTTGTATTTCAAACCATCTTTCCTCACTTCTATATAAGGCTTCCTAATTTGAGTTCTTATAGGCCCCACTATCATAAAATGTATTAATGGCATCATTAGTAATACCTTACCATGAATCCAACATCATCTTAAAAAATCATGAACAAAGGGTGATGGTGTAGTTACGCCTCAAATTAATCATTCTTTTCAATCTTTTGTAGGTTTCTTGAGGGTTCATTGTTTTCTGTCCTTTTAAACCGTGTCTAGCTGTTAAGTTTGCAGTAATTATTATGCAGTAATAAATTTTTACTCCAATGAGGAGGCCAAGGAGCTCTGACTTTGTAAAGAGGCATTTTTATTATATCATACTTTCTGATAAATTGAGGGACAAAGGCAGTTGGACCCTGAGTCAAAGTCCAGTTAAACATCTCAGTAATTTTTCAAGTATGCAGCCATACAGTGCAGACGGCTAGAGGCTGGGATGACAACTGAAGTATCACTTTAACAGCTGCTCCATTTCACTATCTCTTGGCTCATAAACTTTATTTTTAATGGGCCTGCCTCTAAGACCACTAAAAAATGACCTTCACAGAGAACTACAAGGATCTACAATGATGACCAAAATAGCTTTCTTGGGCTGTGCATAATACCACAGTGACCATAGCAGAAAAAGTAAGCAGGATGGTGAGAAAGGCATGCTAATTACTCATGAGAATATTCTGTATTTTCACACTGACAGATTCTTGTGGTAGATGTGCAAGTAATCCATTACCTCCAACTCATACTAATCTAGATATCTTCATTGGCTTTAATTGTGTTATACCAGCTACCAACTGAGTGAATGGCCTGTGATTTTAAAGTCACGCTTAGCAGCTGTAGGCTTTCTTACAAGAAAATGCGTTATGTAATAAACTGATAATTAAAGAGGCTGTTAACTCTTACCCCGTCCTGCATTTTGCTTGCTGATTTGTAGTCAAAACTTTCTAGTATCTCTAATTTTCACCTACTTTCCTTACCTAAACACATTGCAACCTTCTGTTTTGTTATTCTTCTTAGAAGGGTATACTGCTAGTCTAACTCAAGGCAGTGAGGGTCTGGAGGGGAAGCTAAGGATCAGGGAAGGAAACTGGAGCTTGAGAGGGTGAAAAAAGGGTGCTCACAAAGCTGTGTATGAGTGCTGTGGCCTTAGGGAAGAAGAGTACTTGTGCTGGGAAGCTGAGCTTTCTGAGTTTGCTACTTTTTAAAAAAACAGTTCCAAATTGTGCTGCAATTTTAAGAGCCAATTATTCTGAGTTACTTTAAACCACCCATACCACAACCCTGTCTACTTCTGAAGTACATGTAATAATTTAGTCCTCTGACATTGCAGGCACTTGCTAGGCCTTTTTTATCATTGTGTCCAAAAGCAATCGAAATATCTTGCTGAAAGCACTAAAGGCCATACTAAAGCTCCCACTTCTGCTGCTACAGATCTGTAAAATTTTTCACTGAACGCAGAAATTTGTTTGCTCAAAAGTCTAAAAACCAGCCAAAATTATGATAATTTTATTATTTCCATTCCAAATGCAGCTGAGACCAAGAGTTCTGTATGCTACGCATGGTCCAAAACCAACAACAAATTGGTCATGCCCTCTTTAAAATGTGATTTTAAATTCTAGCAGGAGCGTTAGAAAACAAATGGGGATTGAACACAGAGATGGAGCAAAAGGAAGCAAAATAATGCAATATAAAATAGCATGCTAAATAGTTTGACAGCTTTCCTACTAGTGTTTTAAACAAGCATAAAAGCACAGTAGTTTTTGTGAAGGACTTGGGGGTGTTGGTAGATGAAAAAATGAACATAAGCCAGCAGTGTGCACTCACAGCCCAGAAAGCCAACCATATCTTGGGCTGCATCAAAAGGAGTGTGACCAGCAGGTCGAGGGAGGTGATCCTGCCCCTCTACTCTGCTCTTGTGAGACCTCACTTGGAGTATTGTGTCCAGTTCTGGTGTCCTCAACATAAAAAGGACATGGAACTGTTGGAACAAGTCCAGAGGAGGGCCACGAGGATGATCAGGGGACTGGAGCACCTCCCATATGAAGATAGGATGAGAAGGTTGGGGCTGCTCAGCCTCTAGAAGAGAAGGCTGCGTGGAGACCTCAGAGCAGCCTTCCATTATCTGAAGGGGACCTATAGGAATGCTGGGGAGGGACTCTTCATGAGGGACTGTAGTGGTAGGACAAGGTGTAATGGGTTCAAACTTAAACAGGGGAAGTTTAGACTGGATATGAGGAAGAAGTTCTTTACTGTAAGGGTGGTGAGGCACTGGAATGGGTTGCCCAGGAATGTTGTGAATGCTCCATCCCTGGCAGTGTTCAAGGCTGGGTTGGACATAGCCTTGGGTGGCATGGTTTACTGTGAGGTGTCCCTGCCCAAGCAGTGGGGTTGGAACTAGGTGATCTTAAGGTCCTGTCCAACCCTATCTATTCTATAATTCTATGATACTGACTGATCATGTTGCTGTTGTTACTGGAATTAAAAGAACATCTTTGTTCTTTCTTAAGCTCTGCCTTCAAGTGATGTCTGACCAACAGTACATCCTGAGGCACATGTTAGATTTGGAAGTTCAGCTTTATGGACTGTCTTTTATGTTGCATGTTTTTTGGGCTTGACTAAAGACACACTGAATGTTGTTAATCCTCAAAAACTGGAAATATGCTCTGGGGTCAGTGAAGAGCTGGAAGAGTTCCAGCAAAAGCTCTACTGTTCTGTGTTACTGTGCTAGCTGATGCCCTTTTAATTTGCTACCCAGACACAATATGTGAGCAGATGAAGGAAATGGCAACATTTCACAGGAAAAATTACAAATCAAGCTTTGCTTGCCTTCACTTGTTCCCAAGAAAGTAGTTCAGAATGTTATGCATGCGATATCAGATCCCTGAACTTACTCAAATGAAATTTCTTCCATTCTTACACTTTTTTCTCCACTATCATTCCCCTACAAGATTACTTTCAAAGCCTTCTTCTAAAATGAATAGAAAACACACAAAAGGATTTCTGCAAGCAAGCTTCTTGCTTAATTACTTATTACAGTATTCTGAAGACTGGGGAAGGTATTGCTGCTGAAAAATTTGTTAAAAAAAATAAATTACTGTCTCAATTCTACTTACTGAATTTTATTATTTCTATTTTTCTAATATTGGATCCTACAATTATACGTGTACCTCGGCATGGGATAGAGTAGATTCATTCCCTGCCCATGCTGCAGTGGACAGGTGTTCTCCTAAGTCTTAGGTATTTCTGGGTTTTGGGAAAGCCTGTTGCCATGCATAACAATCCCCAGCTGCTAGAAGGACAGCTTAAGGCCAAAGACATAACTTGAAGTTCCCACTTTGCTCAGCCCCTGCTGTGTTTCATATATCTAGTTTATCTCAAGACTGGTTCAGAATGTAACCAAAATAGGACCCAACAGCAGGAAAAAAACCTATTCATTTAGATTGTGTATGTCAGACGCTGACTGCATTTTTTTAATTGCTTTCATGAAAGTTATTTTGAACCCTTTTAATAAATGTACTATTTCTATGATATATCCCATCTTTTTATTTGATTTGGTGGGCTTTATTTTGTTTTGTTTTTTAATGAAGTCCCATATAGCCAAACAAGGTGGCTGATAAGATCTGGACATGAGAAAAAATATCTTTACACTTTTCCTTCCATTTTACTATCAAATTATGTTACATTAGTCATTCTTCTATCTATATGTCATTAGTAACACCAAGTTAAAAGCATAATCAACAACACATTTACAGAGATGGTGCCAGCATTTTGGTTGCCAGTTGCATAGAATTTTCTTTTCAGCCCTCCTGCTTAAAGTGATGTCTGTCTCAGGTAATTTATCTTTAATTTATATTCAATTTGGAATAATTTGTGGTTTTACATGTAAATTCATATGCATATTTAAAATAGGATGTGTAAACCCTACACTCTTTTTTAGCCTTGGCTGGCCTTCTGACATCTTTGTGATACACTATGCATCTTCCTGGGGTGCTGAGTCAGCTTTAAGAGTTAATCATATCCACAAGTTTGGCTGATTCTTCTACCATTATATATGCTTTGGATTACCTTCATCACTAGCCATGTACGGATCTGCTGGGAGAGTTACAACTGAAGTATTTGCTCTTGTCAGATGCACAAGAGCAATTCATAATTTAATTTACATTTCCTGAAAAAACGAACAGGATTGCTCCAAGTTAACACTTTTGTTAATAGAAGAGAGCACCATAATCAGCTTCCACCTAAACCATTATTCTTGTATTGACTAGCCAAGCGGTCCTTCCTATAGTGAATTAGATTGCAACAAGGACTGCCTTATCATTTATGCTTTTCAGAGCTCTTAGTTGTTTAATGGGTGCCAACAGTGCTACATTCTTGCAGTAGATTAAGGTTGCAGTCCAGCCATAAAGTTCCTTTGAGAATGTGGATGTTGAGAAATTATTGGCATCCAAAGAGAAGCAAATGGGTAAAACATGAAAGCTTCAGCATCTTTCAGTATAAAATCCATGATTCCCTATTAAATGTAATAACTGCCATCATAGATAATTTAGCCTTCTCTTTAACATTATGAATTTTGTTAGGTTTTTAATATTATAATGGCTTTAATATTTAATATTTAATACTTTTGTCTGTATTTACATTTTATCATAACCTTTTCTCAGTAAAGTAGGTTCTGATATTAATTTTATTCTTCTGGTACAGATTAAAGAGCACCTCGCCAAGGGACAGAGGATGTTGGCTGGTGATGGCATGTCCCAAGTAACCAAGACACTACTGGATCTGACTCAGAGGAAAAATTTTTATGCAGGGGACCTTCTGATTTCTGTGGAAATTCTCAGAAATGTTACAGACACATTTAAAAGAGCAAACTATATCCCTGCATCTGATGGGGTGCAGGTAAGAAATACATTTTAAGGTAGCATTTAACTGATGGAGTTTATGTCAGTATATTGCATGTCACCTATTTTACCCACAAGGAAATGAAATACTCTGAATGAATAAACATTGTTCACATAAAACTAAGATGGAAGTGTAAAATAGGAAAAGACTTGGCTACATTAAATGAGAGAAATACCAAAAAAAATGCAGCAAGTGAAAAATGTGAAATTCTTTCTTTGCAACATTTATTTTAGTTTTTTTTTCATTCAAGGTTTGAGTTGATTTGATTGATGTGTCGGTATTTTGTTGCACTAAGCGATTCACTAGTGTTGTTTGTCCTCGTATATTTCAGTTCAAAATCTATCCACAGTGCTTAGTTATTTAATTCTGACATTGCTTTTTCAGTTCAAATAAATAAACTTCATTAAAAGTGTATATTAAGAGTGAAGGATAGTACGTTTGATATGAATTTTATATTACATGTGTTAGATTAAAATTTCTTGTGCAAGAGGCCAATTAAAATACTGTCAGAGCTAAAGCTACTATACTTACTTGAGCATAATGGGCTGTACAACTCAGTGTGTAATGTTTATTAAAATAAGTATTTCTCAGGATTGAGAGATCAGGATTTTGGTACATTTTTCCAGAGTTGTTTTCATAAGCCTGCTATTAATATTCAGTTTTCTTGGTTTTCTATGCACAAAGAAAAATTAACTTCCATAATAAACCCTCGTTTCTTGTTTGCCAGCTGAAAGGAATATTTTTTGAAGTTCTTTCATGCATTCAGCAATGTGATAGCCCAGTGTTACTTCATAATTCACAGCCACTACAGAAATCTGGTAGAATAAACTTTAAAAAACTGCTTAGTGCAAGTGGTTTTGTTCATGGGCTTAGCAGATCAGGTCATTTGCAGTTTACATACATTAGAGAGAATTTGACTCTTTTCCCACTAATGGCAGTGCCAAAAGTTCTGTTCACTTCAGCAATGTAGAGCTCTTTGCAAAATTTGTAATAGCATTCTGGCAGAACCTTGCAAAATGATTAGTACTATTTTAATATTTTTGCTTAATCATTTTAAAGTGAAGAAAAGAGGAAAGGCTGTATTGTGAAGGAAACAAGGAAGGATTTCCCAAAGTAAAGAAATAACTGTATTTCTTGTTTGGATGCCTAAATATAAAGAGCTTTTAAATCCCAAATGGAAAAAAAGGAAAAGAAAGAACTAAAAAAAAAATTATTTACAAATTGCAACCTAAGGTAAAATCCTAAAACCAATGCATAATGTTCAGGAAAGTAAGTGAAATTAGAATTACCCACAGCGTATGTTTTGCACAGTGGATATATTAAGCAATGTTCCTGTTACTGACTTCTGTTGATATAAAATGAAATCCTGGCTCAGTAACATTAGTTCAAATTTTACTGTCAATTTCTGAGAAGCCCAAATTTTCCGATACGTAAATGCATGTCATATGCTACCATAATCTGGAGGGTCATATTTAATTTTTATTTTCACTATCACATATTTTCATGTTTTCTAGGCCGTCATCAAAGTGACAAAAAAGTGAAAATTAAATTAATTTTCACAAAAATGCCAAGATTATTCTTTCTGAAGAGACTCTATGTGGTGTCCTAATTCCACTCAAATTTTTGCACTAGACAAAGGGTAGAATTTCTTAGGTTTTATTTCTTTCTTTCAAATAAATTATTAGAAAAGCATGAGTGAGGTTTAAAATCCCTGAAAGTAATAATTTATCATTTTGTGTGATGTCAGAACAGTATATTCTGAATTAAGGGTAGTAGTATTTTTTTAAGGTCCATACAAAAACAACACTTCCACTTTCACTAAAACTGAGAAAGAAGAAGTGTGTATGTCTGAGTATATTTGTTTCTTATACATTCCATCCATCTGGATAGTCCCTCACTGCCTATAATCTCTCTCTTATAGCCAGTGTGAATTTTCATGAACAGTGCCAGAGATGTGATTCAGAGACACCATAACAAAAAGAATGACCAGAAAAGTGAGATCAATTTTGAAAATTCCAGGCTAATTACTCAAAACAAAGATGCCACTGCCTGATGTGCTACATAGAAAATACCACTTGTTTACGCAGACAGATACCAAGAGCAAAACAAAGCTTCTAAAATATGCATGTCTAGTGCCAAGTTATTCGTTATATGACTGGTTTTGTTTTTGCATATTTTAACCTTTTTTTTTTTTTTTTTTTTTTGCAACAGTATGTATGTATACATTGCATATACAGTGCCAGGCTATGTATGAGGCAGTTAAACAGGAGAGTTATCCTGCATCAGGATATAGCAGAAATAACAGAAAACAAAAACCATGCAATTATTCTACAAGCAAGATCTTTCTGTTAATATGAGAATTATTTGAAAATACACTGGAGATACACTAAGGCTACAAGATGGCCACTTTACTATTACTTGTGTAAGAAGAATTCTACCTGGAAGATAATTAAAGTTTTATAAAAGCATAAGTAACATTTTAGGACACTTTCCAGAGCTGTTCTAAGAGTGCTTGAAGTACCTTCTAAGGGCAGGACGGCAGGAAAAGAACTACCTTTCAGGACAGAATGGCAAAGTAATTTGTACAATCCCCTGATCCAGCAACCAACAGGAGACAAGGGTTTCTCCCAAAGAAGTTAGAGTGGCATAATCCCATCTATACTACCCACTGTTGTCAGTCAGGGATTAACAGGATTGTACAATGCTTTCTTCCCCTCAACTTCCCCCTTCCCTCCCCACACACTCCTTATGCTGAAGTCCAAAAGTGGAGGTGACTTAAGGCTATCCATTAATTCCTCCTAGCAAGGAATTCTTCTCTAGCTGTATAAAAGGATTCATGACAGCTTTATGCCTGCAGAGAGGGTCAAAGAATTTGTACTGGAGCAGAGAGAGAACTGCAGCCATTGTATTATGGAAAAAAAAGATTGAAAGGAAGGAAATTAAACTAGGAAAATATAACTGCCCATTCCTGACTGTAACTGGAATTATCCTCGAAAAAGCCTGGGCAAAAATAAAGGACTTCAGAGTTTGGCTCAGGCCATCACATTTCCTGTAAGTGGGCAGTTCAGTAATACATAAGCCCTGCCTTGAAAGGAAGGAGTTTGATTCCACAAGGAGGTCCAGCGTTTACTGCAGTAATTCCACCAGATCACATCCGTAATGCTTCTAAAGTTTAGCTTTCATACTGTCAATAATTTTACCAAAAGGCAATGTTGTTTCTTGCAGCATTAATGCAATGAACAAGAAAATAGTCAAAATAGGTGAAAGACTTTTTAACCCCTATTACCCTGTCGCATTTCTGGTGTACATCTCATATCTGCTCATTATTGAAGCAGCAAAGCCATTTAATTGTCCCTGTTTAATCACAAAGCAGTGGTATTGCTGACTGGACAATCTTTATACATCTCAGCCTCCACAGCTACCATAAATATGATATTAAGCAGAGTTAGAAATAGAGAAAAAAGAACTATCTCAAGAAACAAGATGTTCTTGTCACTGTGTTCGTATACATCATTTATGGTTTATAGGCAAGTATGAAGTATATATTAAATAAGATATCACTTATCTTTTATTTGTACTTGAGCCTAGGATTATTTATAAGCTTTTTCACATATATTTCTGTTAATTATTGGTCATTTTAATGCTTTCATATAAATAAAATAAACATAAAATTTAATGAGCACATTATTAGCAAAACCATATCATTTATCATCTGCAAGAAACATTTATAACTCCTGAGATTATTTCAGTCAATCTAGGCTACTCTTAGATTTATCTCATTACACAGACATGAATACTTTTGCAATTAAGGCTTAAACAGTTTCTGCAGGGAAATCAGTGGCTGAAATGTACTGCAAAACTAGCTTTGAACTGGCTACTTAGTATGATAAATTATCCCACACTGAGCTCCATGCTGCTACACAAAGCTGCTGCTGGCCCCCTAACAAGTTAAAGTTAGCTAAAATTTCAGTCCACTGCTTCTCCACAGTATTACTCTGGAAAAGCAAAAAATTACCATGTTTTTAAAAGTGTTTTCCTTATGCAGAATCCCCCTCAGGCCAACTCTTCACCAAAATCATAACATCCTAGAGCAGATGCGGTTATAGCGCCATGAAAGTGCTTTGACCAGTATAACTGACTGTACATCTTTCCTAGCTGAAGTTGCATTTATACAATTATCATTTGCTGATCTGGTTAAACTGGCAAATCCTTTTTAATGAATACTAAACATAACTCTTTTCATTATGCTTTATTTTCCTATCAAATACCTGAAAAAGAGTAAAGATATTCTTGGAGTATAAGCAATACATAGTTACATTTTTCTGTTATTATCTTCAGCTTGACTGGAAACTTCCCTTTTGTATCAGTACAAACTGGATCAAACCATGATAACATTTTTCTTTTATGTCTTATCATTAATGCCAGTCATCCTCTCTCAGTGCATACGCATCACTTTCACAGGAGATTGCTGAGCCACTTCCTTTCTTTTCGTGGAATTTCATGTTACTGAAGCTTATGGATATTTTGCTCTTGACTTGAGTGAGGGAAGAAGTATGCCTTTATTAATGTACAGGATTATTTTGCCCATGCTCACCGAAGTGTCAGTTGTCTCTATACTAAATTTGCAAAGTTAAATCAGTTTTTATCTGTGTCAATTTTATGGTTAGCATAAGTAATTTCCAGATGTTGAGGCAAAGATGTGTCCTCTCAATTGTCAAGGAGTTAGTGTTAGGACTAGATTAAACCGAAAAAAATGGGTTTATGTAGTAATAGTTTTCATGTAAAAAATAGTTGTCATAAGTTTTGGCTAATTTTGTATCCTACAGTATTTTACTTTTATGGTTGTGAGGCATGTAAAATATCTGTGATATCTCATAATTTGAAATTAACATTTTTGCATGCATAGCCACAGTATCCATAGTACTCTAGGTTTGGAAGTTATTTCTGCTCTCATTTCAGTTGCTGTGCAGTAGAATGCTTTGTACTTTCATCAATACTGAATTAAAGTTACTTTTCACTTAAACTTATTTAAGCTCTATTTATCCCCCAGAATGGCTAAAAAGTAAGGGCAGGTGAAAGAATGACTGTTAATCTGAGTTCCAGTAGGGTCCTATCAACGGTATTCCACTTAAAGATTTTTTAGAGGTTGCAAGGATCTTAATTGCACTTTTCAGCTAAGGTCAGTGGAAACTACATGTATCTTTTATGAAGGAACAGATAAATTGTAATTGGCAGGGTGTAGATAAAATTGACATTCTGCACAAAAAATATGATATGGACCTGAGAAGAATAGACTGCATAAATTCTTATGCTTTAAAGATTAAGAAGTTGAGAATACAAATTGGTGGAGAGAGCAGACAAAATTAGAAAGGAAAGTTCTCCAGAAACAGTAGGAAGAAAGTGATTGTTAAAATGTGTGATTTAAAAGCTAAATTCTGTGACTTTTTTTCTGTATTTGGGTTTTTATTTGTTTCTGTTTGCTTGATTTCCTCATAGTTAAATGGATAGGAGAATCAAATAAAAAATTTAACAGATTAAGGTAAAAAACCCAATGAAATTATTTATTCCCTTTCTTTTGAAATTACTGAAACAACGGCAGATGTAACTTTTTAAAAGTAAGGTGCACTTGGTTTCACATGTCATTTACCAATGAAATACCATTGTATGCCCTATTTATTGTCATTCAGGATCATAATTGTGTTTGGAATAGAAACTAGTGACCCTGAGGCTAATGTTTTCTAAGCATATTTTATTTGCAGAATAGATAGTTGTTTAGTTTCTGGAATAAGAGCAATTTGAAAATAGAACACTGTGACATTTTGAAGTTTAGCAAGTTCAAAACAGTTCTTGTTTTATGCAAAGCAATACTATGGAACCTGTTTATGTAGCCAGCAATAAACAATTAATTGTAAAATATTTGTGCTTTTGTATCAGTCTAATATATTTTGCTATCTCTTCCACTGGCAGCAAATAGTCTGCAGATTTGCATCTATAATAGGAAAAGGAAAACTTGCTTAATGTCAGTTTAGGGATATGACCGCTTATGTCATTGAGGATCATTTTACTTTGTCTTTTATTTAATTGATTTTTCAGAACTTCTTTCAAATTATTAGTAACCTCTTAGATGAAGAAAACAAAGAGAAATGGGAAGATGCACAACAGGTAAGATTTGCATTTCCTAACTCATCAATTTAAAAAAAATTTGAAACTGTGCATATTATGACATTCACTGTAAGAGAAGCCACACATTATTTCAGTAAATCATGACAAAATGAAATGTATGGTTTCAAAAATCAGGTTAAACATACACCCAGCTGTAGGAGAAAGGAAATCCTAAGTGAGACAATATTTTGGGAATAAATAATCCTTTTTTAAAAAAGGAGCAATTCCAGGATCCATCAGCTAATTCCTTATATTTCCTTACAATCAAGAATATAAGGCACTTCTCTTGATTAACAGATTTTGTTGCATTCTATGGGATTATTCATTATGTCTTTCCTTTTGGTGTAATGAAGTACATATGAAAGCTGTAAAATGCTGTGAAGGCCTAGCTGCAATTATTCTTTTATTAAACAGAACATATAAGAACTCACCTAAAAGAACTCATATAACACCACTAAAGAACTTACAGAAATTTAAAGAATAGACCTTTTTTAGAAGCTTATATTAAGGAGAACCATTATGATTCTTAAGATTGACAAATTTCAGTATTAAGTTAGAGAAGATGATGACACTTTATAAAATAGTATAGTCTAAAAAAATAATTAATTTAAAATACAAAAGTTTAAAATTCAAATTAAAGGTTTTTTTTTTCTTTTTCTGCTTGGATAGGAATATTTCCTACATGCTTATACGAAGGACATTGTAGGGTAATGTTAATATTTTTGTTCATGAGCATGACCATAGAACTATCAGAGTTATTCAGATAAAATAACAATGACAATGAACAGATAATTATGTACAGAGAAAAAAATATAGAGGTAGTCAGAGGGAAGGAAATGCTTCTATATAAAGAATTATTAAAGAAAGCAAGACATTCAGTAGATTGTTTTGGGCTTTTTTGGCACAAAAGTACTAAAGGCCGGACAGGAATTCCAAAAGAAATATCCTTATGAGCATTCCCCTTTATGCTATTCCTTAGACATCTACTGTTTGCCACTGTCAAAGGCAAGAAAACAGCTTACATAGATCTTTGTATGGTCATTACCGCTGTATTAAACAGATACTTGAAATTTCTTCACTTTTAATGGCATTCTTTATAAATTGCTATGTGTTTAAAGGCCTTTGAAACTATTTAACTTCAGTTTTGTAAGTTCATCTTTATAGCATGAGTAGGAAAGGGAAGATCACGACTTTTCACCATTCATTCAAACTTGCAAGGGACATATGATGCTGCAGCTGACACATTGTATTTTAGCCAGGAATCATATTTTTCTTTTGTTGTTTTTCTGTTCCTGTGTGTAAGAAGCTGCTACAAAAACAGACAAACCCTTAATGATGGTGGATGGAAGCAGCAAAATCACATGCATGTAGGCAGTTTCTATAAACAGCACCAAGATATTAGCTGATATTAAGCCATTATTTCAGCCCATTAATGGACAAACAGGGTACTACTTCTTATGTTATCAGCCTTGTCTTCTTCTACCTCCACCCTTACTCATGCCATGTCCACCATTCACAAAAATCAGGTGATGACAGCACCTAAGGGGAAATCATGAGAATGTGGAGGTAAGAGAGGGAACAACACATCTCCAGTTCCCTTCACTCATTGCTGCTGGTAGAAGTGGTGTTGATCAAAGGGAGAGAAGTTATTTCTACTTTTCTGTAGCTCCTTCTCTCTGCCTGGTAGTTCATTGTCTTGCAGACCAGAGTACAAGACTGGTAGGCAAGCAGAAACACAAGCAAGCATGAAGATGAGCTGAACATAGGAGTAGCTGCCGGGTGACAAAGGTGGGGAATTCACTAAATCTCAGACTCCTCATCTGTGGCTCTCACAGAAGTCATACCACTGGTCTTGTTACTGTTCATTGGCAGTTACACAAGCAGACTCTAAGAAACTATTGAAGCAAGCAGGTCTTTATGCCAGCTAGGAAGGCTGATCTGGACTCTTAAGTACTCCCAAGATTCCTGTTTTCTTTCACTATTAAAAAAAAACCAAATACCAAAACAACCCCCCAAAACAAAAACAAAAAGCCAAAGCCACACAAAACAAAACCAAAACCAACCAAAAAAAAAACAAACAAAAAACCCAAAGCAAACAAACAAACAAAAAAAAACCACAAAAATCTTCCTATACAAAATCTATGCAAAATATTATTTTCTGCTATATTTTGAGTGCAACACTGAAAAGTTATAGTTAAACAGATTTAGATTTTAAGCCAGAAACAATAGTCTTTTGCAGGAGATCATGGAACAACGTGACACCAACCAATGTGATCGAACGCTGAACAATTTATTGTGTGCAGGCATCTTTTTTATAGAAAAGTTACAGAACACCAGAACATTCCACAACAGATGATTGGCTCTGCCTCCGAGTCAGATCCTAGCAACGGCTTGTGATTGGTGGCAGCGCCTGGAGCTTCTCTTCATGTCAGCAAGTGGGCGTCCCCTTCTGGCAACTTCTGGCGGGTTTCTGGAAAGGTGTCCTATAGTAACCCCTCCAGCAGCCTCTGACAGCCTCAGCTCACTAGACGGGTGGGGCTAAGCCAAGGGCTGGATTGCTCACGTGTCCGTTCTCAGCAAGAAACGCTGCCACAGTCTTTGAAATTATTAAATCCTGTGTGAAAGCTTTTTTAGGTTTTATGTCAAAATCAAGATAGAAATTGAACTTGAAAAAAAACGTGCACAAGTAATTATGTGCTTTGAGTAAAACCTACTGCAAACACTCTTGACTTATTTAAAGAAGAGTAAAGGTGACTCTGTTTCTGGTTCAGCCACTCAGCTGGCTTTATTTTTTTCTTTTTTGGCAATTAAACATTGCAAATCAAGGGGCGGTCTAGCCAGTTTTTTTGTCGGTTTGTATGATTTTCTTGAACTCCACAACTACTGTTAGCATAGACCACTTAGCCTGTTTTCTGGATTCTTTGCTGGAAAGACAGTCTTACCCACTGCAAGCAAATTGCTGACTTTCTTTCAAGTATACAGCTGCAAAGCCTTGGCATATCATTTTTTTTTTCCTAGATTAAATGCTAGCAGTTTATACGATTAAATGCAGGTCATATATTGTTCAAGTAAGAGGTATTCACTTTAATACTTGCCTTTTGTTAAGAACTGATGTAAAGCCCTGCACACAGGAAACCACTTCAAGTCTACAATACCTTAATTTATACTGATGTTTCAAAACACAGGAGCCGTTATGCATATTCTTCATCACCTTCTGCTGGCATCTTATTGATTAACTAGTACTTCAGGTATATAAAAATTTAGAGTACCTCTGTAACACTGACTGTTCAATGGTTTCTGCTGATGTTATTAACTATAAAATTTTATGTGCAAGAACTAGGGTGAAAAAAGTCTTTTACTGAAATGTATACTTAGTACACATGTGTGGGGGTGTGTACTATGAATGAGAGGGATGCAAAACTCACACTTACTACCTCTGTAACTCATCATTAGGAAAATGGAAGTTAAATATCCTTCACCTGAAGAAGCATTTACAACCTGTTGGGGTCATAAATGTTACAACAAATTCTTTATAAAACTGGTATTGCTGTCCTACCTTTTATAGAAAGATCCATGCAGAAAACAAAGCACACTGTGAAATTCTCTGTCCTGAACTGAGATAGATAAAGCAAGATGAAGATGGAGTGCAGCATGCTGGAATTTATAGTCTTTATAGGCAGTTTTTAGTCTGTGGTTGTGGTAGTGGCAAGAATGGGTTGAATATTGCTCATAAAGTGAAATTTGGGCATCTCACTGATATGAAGAAAAAAGCACTGTGAACAGGTCATCCACTCTTTTTCTATCACAAAATATTGTATAACTGAAAATTGTCCTGTTCATAGCAGCCCATAAAAACTAAAACTGAGGTGGTTTTTTTTTTTTTTATGTTTGTTATATGAGCAGAATTTTTAAGCTTATTAATAACTATTTTGATATTCAATGCAGTTTTGATGGTGCATCATCATTGTTGAGCATGAAAGTTTTAATGTTTTTGTGATCACAGTAGCTTACAGCTTTGCAGATAAACTGTATTTCTTGGAAATGTGTTAGTCCTTACCATTTTGAAAATCATACTGAGAGGCTGTATTAGCAATGCAAAGGCAACTGCAGTTCATTTTACTTTACCGTGCCAAGTTCTGGGCTCCCCAGTGAAAGACATGGATATAATGGAATGAGCCCAGCGAAGAGCCATGAAGTTGTTTAGGGAATCGGACCATCTGATATGCCAAGAGACGCTGAAAGCACTGACACTATTTCGCTTGGGAAAGAGAAAGCCCAGTGGGGTTCCTATCAATATTAAAAATTCCTGAGGGAATGGGGAGTAAAGAAGACTGAGCCAAACTCTTCTCAGTTGTATTGAGTGACAGGACAAGAAGAGTGAGCAGAAAATTAAAATACAGCAAATTCCATTTAAATACAAGAAAAAAAACCTTTTCACTGTTAGAGTGCTTGAACGCATTCTGGGAGATGTTCAAAATGCAACAGTATATGGTCTCAAGCAGCCTGCTAGAGCTGATCTTAATCTGAGTAGGTGATTGAACTGGGTGATCTGAAGAGGCCCCCATATCAGCAATGATAATAGTATCACAAGTAAAAATTTGTATTATTTAAGTATTTATAAAAGCAGCAAAGGTTTATTATGCTGGACAGGCCATGGTAAGATTTGCATTCAGCTTTTTGTGTCAATAGTTCTGAAGTTACTGAAGATAACTTCCAGAGGAAGACTATTTTAATTAGAATTATGATGGAATATAAAATGCTTTAAACATTAATGAAAATAAAGTCCAGTAATTTTTTTTTTTTTTTTTGATAAATGCAGTGAGTTACAGCAAACATTCCACAGTTCAGTGCAAAGCTGATTTCATGTAGCTATATGGGAAGTAGCATCTGTTCACATGAGGATCTAATACAAAACGGTTGGTTTACAGTGAAAGCAACTTTTCGGTATTGAAACATGGGAAGAGTAGTTTGACTGTTTTCACATTTCATTTGATTGCACTTAGACTTTATTTGAACTTGCTACTATAAAGGTTTTGATATTATACTTAGTGACATGTCTGACCTTCCTTTGTTAGATCTATCCGGGTTCAGTGGAGTTAATGCAGGTGATTGAAGATTTTATACACATTGTTGGAATGGGGATGATGGACTTTCAGAATTCATACCTAATGACTGGAAATGTAGGTAAGAAATAGGAATTTCTTCCATCAAATTTATGACCTATTGAAAATCAGAAATTGCAAGTATGTACTGTACGGTTGCTGCATTGATCACAGTCCAGATTGGGCTGCTCTTCTTCCTCCAGATTATCTCTGTTGCTTGTATATCTCCCTTCTGGTTTAACATATTTGGTATGCCTTACACATTGGACTTCTTTTTAATTGGATCTCAAGATCTAATCAAAGTTTCAGACTCTAAAGAAAAATCAGAAAATAGTCACCAGAATATATGAACTGGTATATGTTAAAGAATTTCCAGGATATACAATGTTTCAATGGTAATTTAGAAAATTATGCTAATAAAGGTAATAATGATATACTTAATAACTTGAGAAATGATTTTTTTTCTTTTTTTTTTTTTTTTGACACTTTCTTCCAAAAAACAGGTTTTTCATGTTATGGTGTAATATAACCAGCATAGACAGATGATAAACAATAATTAAAAATTTAGTTTCCAGAATAATTTAAGTCTATAGATACTTACATCAGTTCTTTCTATGTATGACAGTTTCAGAATTTTATTCAGATTTGTTTTTCAAACATTTTTTTTGGCACTGGAGAGTTGCCAGGCAATATAACCAAATAATAACAAACATCAAATACAAAAATGCTTAACAACTGAAGTCCAATTATTATAGCCATAAATGCTTTTGCAATATTGCAGCATTTTATTAAATGTTCAACCAAAAAAGGTAGTTTGAAAGCTATTTTCTCAGCATCTTGTCCTTGCTTGGTATCTTCTTTATTCAATTAGCTTTCTATAGCTGCATTTTCATGATGCCAGGAAAGTATTAGGTAGCTGTATTAAATGGACAAATTCAAAAGATATGTTTTTCTGGTAGCAAAGCTTCTGGTTTCAATACATTCTTTCGGATTTTCAGTTAGCATCTTCCTGCATCTATATGTCAATCAGTTCTTCAGAAAGTCATTAAAGTTAGTTAGAAAATACAGTCATTTAGAAATTAGTTGGCAGAATAAAGAAGGGAAATTTTTCAGTTGTCCCTATTGCAAATCTAACTTGCTGTGCAATAATAAATATTTATTATTGTTCTTCAGCTCATATATAGAGTGACAGGACTGGAAACACTAGCCTCTGCAAGGCATAGCCTTGTATTGGAGACATGTCAAAGAACTCACCAAAAACAACTCTGTCAGTCTTAAAATGTTTAAAACATTTCAGTAGGCAGCATGGGGATCTTCAGCATTTAACCAGTGATTTATTATTTCTTTTGTTGACTGTTTGCGCTATAATAACACTTAAAGTTTCTTCCAAATTTTAAGTCCTTCATTATGCTAGACCCAGCATGAATTTATGAAGAAAAGTATCTTTATTGAAATGCTTGTTCCATGGCATTTTTATGACAAAATAAAAATATAAGATTATTTAAAGAGCACAGCCCATGCTACTTGCCATGTTGTACTGCATTCTGATCTGTTTGTCCTTTGAAAAACTGAAAAAAACTTCACTAGAAAATGTTTTAAGAAGACACATTCAAATAATCTGTGTCTATAAATATTAATAGTTTCAAATAGTTAAAACCAAGGACTTTCCAATTGAACCGGTAACTATGCTATGCTCTAGCTAGTCTAGATAACTGCATAATTTTAACAGTCTCTTTTTTACTATCCTTCTCTTCCCACATGTAAGATATTTTTAGGCACTCAGGAGTAGGTCTGTTCTTAACTATATAACCATCAAATGGATAGAAAGAAACTGAGAAAAGTAAAATTAATTTATAGGTTTATTCTGACTAGCTAGCTCTGTGCTTTGACATACTGGTGTGTTTATCCTTTCTTTGGTCAACCATCAAAAAAGGACAGCTTCACTGCTGTGCAACTCATTGACCAGAATACTTGCACTCAGGTGAAATGATGAGATGGGGACTCAAGATTGTTATCATCAAGAAATAATTTCTTATTTTTGTAAACAAGGAAGGAATGTATCTGGAATAATTCAGTTTTAATGTAGTTATCCTCAGGGAGGCTGGCATAACTGTGACTGACTACATACTCGGAACTCAGGGAATGTTTATGTTGATCTCAACTGAGAGGAATGAACTGTGCAGTTGTTGTCTTCACTTTAATTCTGCTGTACCAACAAGTGTTTAAAAATGTCTGTGGTCTTATTTTCTTATTTGTAATAACATTCTTGTCATGTAAGTCAGCAAACACATTTCATGCAGGAAGAAGGTATGTGCACTAAGGAGGCCCAAGTTTTATATATTAACCTTTAAATAGGACTATCCAGTACTTACTCCATAGTTATTTGACATTCCCTCAGATATTTTAAATGCCTTTTGTTGTATTTTCATTTTAAAGTCACTTTACAGTTCAGATATATGAGAAAAAGGTTCGGTAGTAAAGATGAAATACTGCTTCTTGTCAGAAAAAAAATTCAGTTCTTCAGCAAATTTCACACTATATTAATTTTTTTGTTTCCTTCTACTAATTTCAGTTTACAAGTTCATTTCTAATTGATTGGCACTATAGTGGTTCATATACAATTTGAACATCTAACCATGTTTGACAGATATGCTAATCTCCTGAGATCCTGCAAAGATGGAATTGTATTTTATCCTTCTTTCAAGGCACAGAAGCAAGTTTCAAGGCACAGAAGCAAGTACCTGCATTTTAACAAGTTACTACACAACAGCTACACTGCAGTGACCATCCGCTGCATATTCACAGCTCATAGCACATGGGAAGTTATGAAAGTTACATTAATGGTACGGTAGGCTAGACCATACCACATTATTATACATCTGAAAGTAGTTAAGAAATTCTGTAAGGACATTGGCCGTGCTACTGTTAAACTTTTCAGTGCAGTGGCCTTTATCTCAAATTTTTCATTGCTTCTGAACACAACACCAGTTCGAAACCCAGATGACCTGTGCTTTGGGGTTCATTTAGGCAGCTCAATCAAATCAAATGCTTTACCATTAATGTGGAGCCCATGTCCTCTTAGATCGTACAAGGACTGAGAGTATGCTATGAAAATATTAACAAATGGAAAAGCAACAATTTGCTTTGACTGTTAGTGCATGGCTGGGGCAGACGGTATATGTTTTCTTTGTGTGCTCTCAGTTCCATATTATATTCCTCTAAGAAATGATTAGGTGAAATAAAAACCTCTGATAGGGAATGGAAGCCTCCTGCCTCATCCTGTTCGTTCTCTTCTTCTTCCTACTCCTCCCCCTCTTCAGAACCTGCTGAGCACATGAAAAGGATAGTGTGAAATAACAGCATCTTGTGCTACCACACAGTGTCCCTGAATTAGCTAAAATCACAGACCCACCTGCAAGGTTACAACATGCAGTGGGAGAAAAGCTTTTAAGCCATATTACCATTCTATATTAACTACTTGCTTTCAGATTTCTCTATTTTAAAATGTGGGTTACTGATTTTAGATCAAAGAATTTATCTTGGCTTTTAACAGCCCTTTGAACTTTTTTTGAGAGATAAAGGCCTAAGCAGATCCACCTAAGGGCTTTGGGTGATTTGGGGGTCATATCACAGTATACTATTAAGAATTTTGAAGAAATGTACTAAAAGGTGGCTGAATTGCTATCAAGAAATATAAAGGGAGCAGTAATTAGGAGATACATATTTCTATGGCAAATTAGGACTTTTTTGTAAAAGAAAATTTTCCTTCTGTTGTTAAATAAATTTCCTTAGCAGCAGCCAAAAAAATTGAGTCTCTCTCTTGTCAAAAATAAAGCTCACAGCTCTTAGAAGATGTTAGAGGGAGCACCAAATAATCTTGAAGTGCAATGTGTTTTCATGGATGTTATTTAGAAGTGACAGAAAATAAACAGAATTTTCAGCATGAGAAAAGCCATTTTGTGTTAATATTAATCTTATGAGTACTGATGTTTGAGTGAACAGTAATGTTCCAAGATATGCAGATATCACTAGGTTATTTAGACTAGTCAAAGAGAGGAAAATCTGAAGATCTCCAGGAGGTATAGCAAAATGAAAAGAGTATCTACTGGCAGATAAATTCAGTGTTGACAAAGCATGTAAGAGGGACTATTTCAGACCATGCATAATGCCGGAAACCAAGAGAATTCAGTAAAATCCCATAGTCGCTTTTGAGCAGAGCTCAGAGAAAAACAGAATTAGTGTGCAAAAAAGCAGCCTAAAGAAGGTACAGATTTGGGAGATGGGGTTTTTTGCTTTGTTTTTGTTTTGTTGTTGTTTATATGTTTGGAGGGTTTTTTTCAGGAGCCATCATTTGCAATGCCCTTTTCAATTGAGATTATATGGTTGTGATTCATTGCGCATCACAAAGTTTGCCAAAGTCACCCTAAGCTTCCTTTATATTCAAGGGAAACTACTGCTCAAGAGAGCAATTCATACCATCTCAGACATCTAAAGTAAGGGCATGGGTTGTGTTCTGAAAGTTTTTCTACTGGCAATGAAAACCTCCTAGTGACTAGCTTAGGTTTGAATGTTTCATGCCATCTAAAGCAAAGAGGAGTGCTACCTTGTGAGTAAATAAAACCTGTGAAAACAGAAAGGTTCAGAGCTGCATGATAAAAAAATATAAAATCACAGATTGAGAACTGAAATGATTAGAGTAGATATTTGAGAGCAGGTTGTTGAAAAGGACTAGATGCACATAACTGAAAGGTGAATGAGAAGAGAAACTAGGCTGACATCTCTGATTAATCTTGCTCACAGGAAAAACAAAGATTCTTAACTAAACTGTACATTGGAACATGTAATTCTGAATGAGCATGAGACCAAGGTCTTAAAAGGAATAAAATAAAAGCAAGTAGACATCTACGTTGTGAATGCAGCTAGCTATGATATATAAAAAAATGAAAAGTTGTAAGCTATGTTTCCAGGCATAAATCAGTTTCAACTAATCTCTACTTTAAAATGGCTTCTATGACACTGGTACTTGGATGATTAACCTTATCCAGTGTAATAATTAACATATAAATTTTCATTCAAGACTTCATGCTTAGCTGCTTAGATAAGTTTTGTAAGTATTGGCTGAGAGAAAAGTCTGACTTCTGCCTTCACAGACAGTCTAAGATGCCACAGGGGAGAAAATTATTTTAAACCAGAGTCTGTTGTCCGCTGTCTTTGTATACTTTGGTGTTCCCCCTTCAATTTTCCATTCCATGTTAATATCCATTAAGTTTATCCCAAAAGGTTAAATAATCCAGTAGGTTTATGGAGTGTATCTTAAAATCTTCCAGTCCTAGCTAGAGATACATAGAAATGTTAGTGACCAAAGGAGTTTTCAGAAGATGTACCTACCTACTCTAGCTGTAAGACAAAAACAGTGATAGACCTGCTGAGCTTTGGGAATACCTGAAAATGAGCAAGCTGGATTTTTGTCTGTTACTGTGGGTTCTTTCACCTTTTCCCAAGGTAAGACTTGTAAGTCCTGTTCATACTCTCTAGAAACCTCTCCACATTATATGGTTATTATATTATCCTTATGGTGTCTGCCTAGTCTGCTTATCTTTTTTGTATCAGAGTTAGTAATGTGTATCTTAAATGCAGCACTCAAGATCTTCTGACTCATATATCATAAATATGGCACTGGACTAATATACACAAAGAGATTAAATTTGTTTTAATATTTGAAAGGGTCCTTTTTTCAAATATATTAACAAAGTCATTTAAAAAGGACCCCACAGCACTGATACTAATTTGTCCAAAGGTGGAAAGAAATGTTTGACATTTTCAGTCAGGAAACAGCTATTTTAATAACTATATACACATATACTCAGAACTAATTTGTAATGAAATTACTACTTGTTCTGAGACTGCATAATGCTAAAGCACAGTATTGTGAATTTAGAAGTGGATATTTGTGGTTATTAAAAATTCAGCTGGTAAATTTTCAACATTTTGTCCTAATAGAAAGAAAATAAGACCCGTCAGAAAAATTAAAATGCAAATTCCATAGAATGGCCCAAAACAGCCATTCAGATCACTTCCCTGTTTCCATCAAGTTATTCCAGAATACTGTATGTTTTTGCCAAGCAAAATTTAGGTGGACAGCCTTATTGTACTTATAATTTTTAAGAAGGTGGATGGGAATCATTTTTGTAGTGCGTCATAGTTCATGGGTAAATACCTCTGTAATAATTATTATGTTTGTTTTGTCAAGAACAAATTTTATCAAGAAAAAAATTAAATGATTTTGCAAAGCAAATACTTTCCTAATAGGTATAAAGACACAAGTCCCCTTCAGTTCACAGAGTATTTAATTCTCTTCATATTTCTACACAGCTTTTGAATAACAAGCAATATTTAGCTAACAATCTTGTTTTATATTTTATTACATAAATTTGCTATGTAGACTTCTGCTACTTTCCATTATCTTAATATCCAATTTCTTCTCAAAACAGCCTGAAAGTGTCAGTGCCCCTCATCTTTCAGGCTAGAATCTGGCTTTTATGAATGTGACTATAAATGTGAATCAGAAAGGACCAAATGCATGCTTGAGAATTGTCCCACAGTTGCCCATACTGTTCAGTTCCTGGCACCTACCCAAACAATGTCGAGGCATGGTTCAAGGGGAAGTCCAGGTGAGAAACCAGTCCTGGTAGGCATAATTAATGTTTTTCAGACTGTACTGTGCTACATAGTTGGTCATACTTTGTTCCTGGATAGCAGGCATGGTAGTCAGAGCAGTTGTAAGCAAGTTCTGCCTTCTGTCCCTTTTCACTTATGACTTTGGCTCCTGGTCCTAATCCTCTGTTTCACACTGAAATGTAGCACACCAGTCTTTCCTGCCCCAAACCTGCATTCTGTCTGTTGAAATGAAAGTGGGAATCTGTCACATTTCTTACTTCACTCTGCAAAAAAAAAATATTTCAGCTCCCAAGACTCATACACAGCCAGTGTCACCCACCTGTTTTCATATTCTTCATTTCCCCTAAAAATACATAACAAGCTTTTTGTAGCTAAAGGCTACCAGGAGAGACAGTTTTCAGAGAAAAATAGACAGGAATAAAAGGATAGGAAAACTACAGAGCAAGGTCAATTGGAATTGTCTTATACTCCTTTATACTCCTGCTCACTGTATATTCATATAATTTCCTTTGCAGCAGCCTCAGCATTTCCTTGATCAGATCAATAAGTTGTCTTTCAGAAGACTCAAGCTTTCTCCACTGATTTAACACGAAAATCTTCATGCACACTTTGAAGGTCTCACTCATCCTAGCACCTGACTGAGTGTCTGAAGTAAATGGTTGAGAGCTTGTATTTCTTTCTCAATATCAAATAAGCTCATTAAATGATTCCCGTTCCCTGAAAACTTAGCTGTGAACAGGACATAAAAAGATAGATTTTTTTCTCTCTTTTTCTGAGACTGCATACTCAGTGATCCTGAGGAAACATCTCAGTTACTTGAGATTAAAAATTACTAATATCAAGAAAATGTGTATATGAATCTTTAGCAAATGATCTTCAAAATCTGGCTAAAAAAATCTAACTTAATTCTATTGCTATATTCTAAATAATAGTAATAGTTCAGCAGTTAGTTTTGTGTATTTTATTTATTAATTACCCTTAATGGTAAAGATGAATAAATTAACCATTCAGTGTTTTTAAATGGGTGCTGTAAGAAATGTAGGAAACTGGAATAATCTAAGCTGTTTCCCTTCCCTGCTTTATGCTAAGTAAGATACAGTGAAGTAAAAGGTTCTAATGAAATGGAAATTATAAAACATACACACATCCAGGATTCAGTCTAATTAAAAAAAGACAAACACCTCCACCTGAAACAGAAAGCAGTGTCTGAAGCCATCTGTGGAAATAACTTTTTAGAGATTTTAGGTATATGTAACTTAGATTCTTATATCATTCCTAGGTTTCTATCGCTAAACTCTTTACTGAATTACTCTGTTTATAGACCCCTTTTTACACGAGCAATTAAAAGCTGATATTGTCTAAAGGGATCATCTGTTTTGTGACAGGCCATTTTTTTAACAGGTGAACATAAGTGTTGCCCTGAGAAACTAATTATCTGATTTTATTTACTCCTTTGCCTCTGACAGCTGCATCTTTAGGTTACTCCCAGCAATTTCCAAGTAGAATGAGGCTTAAGGGAATAAAAATTAAGAGTTGGTGGTGGTAGCTTTGCATTCGTGAAGTAAATGCACGCCAAGGAGGCAATAATCATAGTCAGTGAAGTATAGTGTCAATACATTCCAGACAATACAGTCCTCCCCTTAAACAAGGGAGGCACCAGAGTGTCACAGTCAGATAAGATGCAATTCTGCTCAGACTGATGACTCATTATGGGATTTTGTGTCCCTGTAAGGCAGGTACCACAAGAATGTCCAGCCAGCATCTGGTGGTAGACCAGCTAGAGGTGGTCAGCTAGAGATGGTGTGGCTAAGTACTGTAAATAGCAAAGTTCACTGTCAGTTTTAATGAATTCTACAGGGTTTTGTTACTCACTCACTACTGAAAATAAAAGAAGGAAAATTACAGAGAATGAAATTAAAAATCCACAAACTATAAATTAGTTAAAATAGGAATAATGCCAAGGAAACATACTTTCATCTGGTAAAAACTAGCAAAGTCAGTGGAAATAGACTGATTTCCTATCAAACAAAACAGAAAAGTTAGAGAAAGATCTATCTAGACTAATAGACAAATCAGCTGCTGTGTTGATTTCCTCAGTGAAGACTGTAGGTTTTATTTCCAAATAGCAATACAGATCTGCCTTTTTCAGAATGTCTACTCTGGAAGAAACAACAGATGCTTCCTGGAAGTTACATAACAGCCAGGTGTCATGGTTTAAGCCCCTCATGCAGTTCGTTCACTCACTCCCCCCTCTTTCTTCCCCCAGTCCAGGGGGGGATGGGGAGGAGAATTGAAAGAATGCAACTCCCACAGGCTGAGATAAGAACAGTTTAGTAACTAAAGTATAACACAAGACCACTACTGTTACCCCCAATAATAATAATGACAAGAGAAATACAAGGGAAAAGAATACAACCACTCACCACTGATACCCAGCCTGACCAAACAGCGAATCCCACCCTTCCGGGTCCCTGCCCTCCATTTTTACATCCTGGGCATGACGTGCTGTGGTATGGAATACCTCTTTGGCTAGTTTGGGTCAGGTGTCCTTTCTCTGCTTCCTTCTGGCTTCCCCTCCTCCCTGGCAGAGCATGAGGCTCAGAAAGTCCTTGGTCAAACCAAAACATTCTAAGCAGTAACTAAAAACATGGGTGTTATCAGTGCTGTTCCCAGGCCAAAAGTCAAAACCACAGCACTGCACCAGCTACTAAGAAAGAGAAAAATGACTGCTACTGCTGAACCCAGGACACCAGGGAAGATTTAGATTAGATATTAGTAAAAAATTCTTCACTGGAAGAGACTTCCCAGGGAAGTGGTGGAATTACTGTTCCTGAAAGCGTCAAAAAAAAAAAAAAAGACATGTAGATGAGGCACTTGGTGACATAGTTTAGTGGTGGTCTTGGTAATGGTTGGACTTGATGATCTTAAAGGTCTTTTCAACCTAGTTGGTTCTATGATTCTATGATAACGAGGTAACAAACTGGATAAGCATTTTGTATTTTTTTCAAGTTTTGTGAGTGTTTTAGTGGATTATTAATAGCAGAGAAAAATATTTTTATGGTAAATAATTATTTTAACAGTTGATATCAAATGTTAAAGCCATGTAAACATATGCAGATATAATTCTGAGTAATTATGTTTCTGCCTGTGTAATTATTTTTTTTTTTAATATGAAGAGTTGGAGAGTATATGGATCACAGATACTTTGTAATTCTATTAAGATCAGGTTATATAATGGTGACAGAGCTAACCATGTCAGTCAGATCAGTTCAAAGCATCCCAAAGCATCCACGTACTGGATTTGCTAAAATCAAGAACTGGGTCTGAAAGTTATGAAGTGTCTTTTGAACTTTGTGATTTCTAAACCCATAAATTCGTTCATTTCATGGTTTTTGTTTTGCTTTCCTTTGACTTCAGCTATGAGTTTTAGGACCCTAATTGCTGCTCTGGCTCAAGGCTGAGATAGGGGATCTTTGAGAAAGTTTGTGATACAAATCAGAGTATTATTCTACTATGGATGAATATAGCTTCCCCTCCTTCTCTCCCATTGGAAAATTTCAAGAGAAACTCTGAAAAACATTTTTCTTCCCTTCCCCCTGTCCCCCCCCGTCCGCCCCCCCAACTCTTTACAGTGCTAAGAAATGCTTTCTCACTCAAAAAACATGGTACAGCTCTGTGGCTTGCAGTGTTTGAATGGTACCAGATGCAAGGAGAGCAAAGCCTTAAATTGCCCATCAGTGGTACCAAATAGCTTGATATTGTTGTGGTTCTTTTTCTTTTTTTTGTTCTAACAAACACTCTCCACATACATTGAGATATGCAGTCAGCCACAGGTAGAATTTGTCTGTAAATATTTTAAGAATATAGTTTGGTAAATGATCTTACAGAAAAGAAATTTGATCTCATTACATGAATGACTTTTCATATAATCTGTGGTTCAAAGCTTATGCTGTTCTTTGATGACTATTATTTTGTGGGCATTTTTTTCTAACTTACAAGATCTTCCACTTTTAGTGCCGATTTCATTAGTTAATAGTTAGCAGTGTTAGTTATATGCCATTTTTTGTAATTTATTGTTCCAAAAATCTTATGGCCTCACTATCTTCCATTACTCAGTAGTCAAGTGTCTTGAAAGGAGGTAGATTTCAAGTACATCCATGGGAAAATAGTATATTATTATAGTAACTTGTCCAGAAATTACTGTCTCTGGTCTTGTTGTAGAGCAGCGTACCTGGAATGTGAGCTGATCTCAAAGGTAAATAATTGGAAACCCATTTATATTTGTATAAATTGTGCCCTTTGGTGAAACATGTTTCTTCCCTATACTGGCACCAAAATCTCATCTCCAATAAAGCAGAAGAATGAAAAGAGACTGGCCTGCCCAAGGGGAAGGAACTGCGGGACAGTAATCAGGATGATTGGATCTTTAGGGATTGGCAGTCAGGCAGGCTGCTGCATCTGTACATACAAGATTTCTCTCATTGCTGAGGGAAGCATTTATCAAAAATACAGCAAGCTTATCCCCTCCTTTCTCATTTTTACCTCAGGAGGGTACAATATGTTAATAAAGATTAAAGAGACTGTTTCGTTTTGCCATTAAGTATCATAGATTCTTCATTGCAGAACCATAGAATGAAAGTTTTGAATGCTCATTTAGCTTTGAAAATTGCATCACTATCTAGGCAATGAAAAATAATGGTCTCCATTCACAGTCAACAATGCACAAAGAAAAGTTAATTTTTGCATAATGACTGTCATTTAACTTTGCCAAATTGAACTTACACCTGTTTCTTGGATGAGTAGTTCCACTACTACAAGACATGCCCAGTGATTTTATACTGCATCGTCTATTTTACATTCGTGGTTGCACTTAGAAATAATTTTCAGAAGTCAAAATTATAGATATCCAAATCTCTCATAAGCTGAAATGAGAAAGACTGCACATCAATAGAGTAAGACATTAAAATATGACACTAGTTCATCTACTTAGAAGTGGTATTCAGCAGCAAAGCTTAGAGAAGATTGAAGTGTTTATGTTTACACTTTATCATTTGATTTGACAAGATATTAGAGGGAGTTTGCTGAATATATGTGTTTGTTCTTTGAATGTACTTGAAGTGTGCACTTAGAGATTTTCTTTTAAAGCTTGGAAAATAAGGAGGCAAGTGACTGTGTAGGAATTTTGCCATTTTTTGTTCTTGTAAGCATTTGTTAGAATATTTTCTTGTGTTCATAATTTTGTTAATCTCTCAACTATCTAACAGCATATTTGTTCATAAGCTTTTTAATGTATGGTTTGAGGGATTCTCTGTCTAGTGAGTCACATGTGCATTTTTTATGATTTTTTTTTCTGCTATGGATATAATTTCTCTTGATAGCACTGGCTGCTGGATCCAGATTTTTACCTGTCACTCAGCATTCTCTATACTCACATTAATCTGCACTGTCACTGGCGTTAGCAATATTTAAAGTCTTTCCTAGCCATGGCTGGGCATGAAATGGGATTGTTCAATCTGTGGGGAGGGGGGCGGGGGGTATGTTTTGTTTGGTTTTGTTTGGTTGGGTTTTGGGGGGGTGTTAAATTTTTATTTTCTTAGATTTAGTCCTTCACTGGAATAAAGCCAAATCTTCCATTAAACCAGCTTAAACAAAGTCATGTTACCTCCCAGCTGTGGTGGACAGTTATCACAGCTAAGCTAAGAACAGCTAAATTGGCAAAACACTGTTTTCTTTCTTCACAGTATTTGAACCTCTTGGTAGTACAAAATATTAAGATCCAGTGTTTATATTGCCACCTTAATATTTCATGTTGAAACAGTTTCATTTAGTAGAAGTATCTAAATGTGTAGGATTTTTTTCATTCACTTCAAGTCTATTGAATATTGAGGTTTGGGCTAAAGCTGAAAATTATTCTATAGATGGTGGCTATGTTTTTTTCAGGAATGTAAGAAAAGCAAGGCCAAGATACTGTTCCAATGAAGTGTCTTTGTTATCAATTTAATCATTTGGGCCCAGGAATTTAATCTGCGGCAGAAAGAACTAAACCTGAAGAAAGGCATAATATAAAAATGATAGAAACGCAACCTAAACATAGTAGTTCATTTCTAAAAAGCCCAAGTTATTAGTTATGAAAACATACTTGCAGGTTTCTGTCCGCCTTTTCTCCTATTTTATGTATGATTTCCAATCTTAAATACCTCTGTTGCATAATAAAATTTGCTTATTCCTATTTATGTGATTAAACTAGCTGCTTTACTTAACTGATTTTACTTCTTATGTTGCTTGTGCCAAATCCTCTGCAGTTCTATTTTTAATGTTTACATGAATGTTGGTGTAAGTTCAGGGAAGAGAATTCTTCTATGTCCAAATAATTTCTTGCTGCAAGCAGTGCAACCAATGTTGTCTCAGCACATGTACTGAAAGACTCATTTGCTGAGTGGTGACATTGAGCACCCTTTGAAAATGCGCCATTATCATTCAAATGTCCCTTTGCAATAAAAGTAGTGTAACTGTAGAACTCAAATTCTTAAATCTTCAAGATTTAGTTAATAGCCACAGTCCCTATCAAGATAGGTCCAGATTATGCTGTCTACATCTGTGCTTCTGCAAAAAAAGTTACTGCTTTGAAATATTATTACATAGCTGAGCATCCTTACACTGACCCTTAGCTTTGTTCTGCTTTCATTCAGTTTAGAAATTTTGTTACGAATGTTTGCCACCAGAGTACAGTTACTTTGGTTTCCAATAAAGCACCATTTAGATGTTTAGTAAGGACAGAAAACCCATTTGGTACATAAAAAATAATCTATTAAAGTGATTACACTGTAAAAACTACTCAGAACAGAGAGGGAGAAAAAACTAAAGAGATAAAAATAAAAAAGGAAGCAGTTTTCTGTCCAGCATCCTGCAAAATACTGTTTGTTGGGTAAAAATGCTATAATCAGGCTGTGGTGGGGAAAAAAGAGAATATAAAATGGCACTTTTTGAGGCAGTTTGTGCGGCAGTTCGTGCGGGCAGGCGAGCGGGATGGTGAGCGGAATGGTGAGCACTCGCTGTATGACCAGGCTCCGGCCTGGGAGCTCTGCTCTGGCTGCCCTGGCGGTGGCCAGTGTAGGCACTCAGACAGAGCCGATGAGAGGGGAGGCTGCAGTGCAGAGCTCGGGGTGTAGAGAGCGCCTGCACTGCTCTCCTGAGGAGGGGGTGCACAATGAGCAGGGCTGCACTCGGTGCTCCCTGGTGGAGGTCCTCCTGCAGCAGGTGGCTGAGCTGCGGGACGCTGTTACTAGGCTGAAAGGTGTCAGGGAAGCCGAGGGGAAGCAGCACTGCTTGTGCCAGGACCAGACTGTGCAGGGGCCTCAAGAGTCTACTGTCGCTCATGCGGGAAAGGAGGCTGCTAACCCAGGAAGCTGGGAAACAGTAACAGAAAAAAAAAAAACAACAACAAGAAAAGGAGGAAGAGGACAATTAAAAGCAAGGGGCTTCCTCCTAAATCTGTTGTCCCCACCCAGAACCTCTTTGCTGTCCTGCAGGGGGCTGATGAGGAACCACACTCCCACCAGGAGCAACCGGCTGATGCACTGGTAAAGAAGATCACTACTGGTGCTGCCAGGAAAAAGTGGCGGGCCGTAGTAGTAGGGGACTCTACTCTGAAAGGAACAGAGGCACCCATCTGTCAGCCTGACCCAGGCTCAAGGGAGGTGTGTTGCCTACCAGGGGCTCGGATCAGGGATGTTGCTGAGAAGCTGCCTGCTCTAGTTGGTCCTACTGCCTATTACCCACCTCTAGTGATCCACGGGGGTGCTAGTGATATAGATAGCAGTAGCCCGGAAAACATAAAGAAGGACTACAGAGCTCTGGGAGAGGTGGTTAGGGGCTCTAGAGCACAGATTGTCTTTTCCTCAATTCTCCAGGATACAGGGCAGGACCTCAAAAAGGCTAGGAGGATTGGCCAGGTTAATAAATGGTTAGAAGGGTGGTGCTATAGTCAGGGGTTTGGGTACCTTGAACATGGGACTCAATTTAGTAGGCCAGGTCTACTGGGGGCTGGTGGAGCTGGTCTGACAAAGAAAGGGAAGAGTGGATTTGGTAGGAGGCTTGCCAGACTGGTTAAGAATGCTTTAAACTAGATGTATTGGGGGATGAGGGCATCATTCCATCCCAACACACCCAGTCAGTTGCCAGTAAACGTTCAGACCAATGTAGAGATATTCCAGCTACTCCAGCCAATGTGCCGGCTTCAACTGGAGCTCGGCTCAGATGTCTCTGTACAAATGCTCATAGCATGGGGAACAAACGAGGAATTAGAGATGTGTGCACGTCTATGGGGGTATGATATCATAGGCATCACAGAAACATGGTGGGCTGGCTCCTATGACTGGTGTGTTGGAATGGAAGGTTACAGGCTCTTTAGGAAAGACAGGCCTGGTAGGTGGGGAGGGAGAGTTGCTATTTATGTTAGGGATAGGCTGGAGTGTATGGAACTGTGCCTGGGGACAGGTGAGCAGTCGACAGAGAGTTTGTGGGTCAGGGTTAAAGGGAGAACAGCGATGGGAGATATTATTGTGGGGATCTGTTACCGACCGCCTGACCAAGAGGACTCAGTGGATGAAGCACTCTATAGACAGATAGGAACAGCCTCACGCTCGCAGGCCCTTGTTCTCATGGGGGACTTCAACCACCCTGATATCTGTTGGAGGGATAGTACAGCCCGGCACAAGCAATCCAGGATCTTCCTCAATTGTGTGGAAGACAGCTTCCTTCTGCAAGTAAGAGAGGAGCAGACAAGAAGAGGTGCCATGCTTGACCTTGTGTTCACCAACAGGGAAGGGCTGGTTGGAAATGTGATGCTCCAGGGCAGCCTTGATTGCAGCGATCATGAGATGGTCGAATTCGAGATCCTCAGAAGAGCGTGCAGCAAGCTCACTGCCCTGGACTTCAAGAGAGCAGACTTTGGCCTCTTCAGGAACATGCTCAGTAAGGTTCCATGGGATATAGCCCTAGAGGGCAGGGGGGTCCAAGATATTCAAGGATCACCTGCTACAAGCACAGGAACGATACATCTCAACTAGAAGGAAGTGGAGAAAGAGGGCCAGGAGACCTCCTTGGATGGATAAGGAGCTGCTGAGGAAAATTCAAAGGAAAAAAGAGGCTTATAAATGGTGGAAGCAAGGACAGGCGGACTGGGAAGAATACAGGGATGTTGTGCAGGAAACTAGGGACCAGGTTAGGAAAGCTAAGGCCCACTTAGAATTAAACTTAGCTAGGGATGTTAAGGATAACAGCAAGGGATTCTATAGGTACATTGCGAATAAAAGGCAGACTAGGGACAATGTGGGCCCTCTCCAGAAGCTATCAGGAGAACTGGCTCACCTGGATTTGGAGAAGGCTGAAGTTCTTAACGACTTCTTTCCCTCAGTCTTCACCAGAAAATGCTCTGACCATACCACCCAAGTCTTGGAAGGCAGATGCAGGGACAGTGAGAATGAAGACCCTGGGCACACTGTAAAGAGAGGATCTGGTTTGAGACCATCTTAGAAACCTGAATGTATACAAGTCCATGGGACCTGATGAAATGCATCCGCGGGTCCTGAAGGAGCTGGCAAATGAAGTTGCTAAGCCACTGTCCATCATATTTGAAAAATCATGGCAGTCAGGTGAAGAAATTCTTTACTGTAAGGGTAGTGAGGCACTGGAATGGGTTGCCCGGGGAAGTTGTGAATGCTCCATCGCTGGCGGTGTTTAAGGCTGGATTGGACATAGCCTTGGGTGGCATGGTTTAGTGTGAGGTGTCCCTGCCCCTGGCAGTGGGGTTGGAACTAGATGATCTTAAGGTCCTTTCCAACCCTAACTATTCTATGATTCTATGATTGTCCAGTTATTTAAGTCTGGTTTGAGCTAGGAAACCTACCTTCAGTGTGGATGTTAATTTGTAAGTGATCAAATACTATTGGAAGCTAAGAATTTTTTTGGGGTTTTTTTTCTGGCTATGTCCTATAGCTAGCTGTGGAGATAATGACAGTTATCTCAAACATGCATGGCAGTAACAGCAAAACTAGACTTAGGTGTAGAATACATGATTCTGAATGATTTTGCAAAAATTAAAGTATAAATTATTTTCAAACAGAATTAAAAGAATTTTCCGGCAAATTAATAGCTTCTCTGGCATTTAAATTCAATCAACATGTGAAAGTGCATTCAGGTACAAGAAGTTAATTAAAGCAATTATGTTGTGTTGCTGTTTCCCAAAAACTAGAGTTCGGTAGAAACCAGAAAGTCCATCACTGCTTCTTATTTCCTTATTTCACATTTAAAATACTCCAGTTGAAAAGAATTCCCCATGATTGGGGTTTTTCTTTTATGAACGAGCGTGCACAAACAGTCTGGAGTAAACTCTTCCACTTTATATCATAAATATAATTGAGTTTTCTGGAGTATTGCACATTGTAGAATCAGATTTTAACTTTATAGAGCTTCTACCTACAGGCAGTATTTCCAGGAAATAAAGGATATTTAGTCAAAGGAATATAGTCTCAAGTTTTAGGACTCGTATTCTGAATTTATATTTCATAAGCATACTGTGATGAACACCGTAAGGAATGAAAGAAATAACAATAGTGTTAAAACTAAAAGTTGCATTGGAATAACTGTAGCAGAAAATAGCATATTGGATGTAGTGCCAAAGAGACAGCAGAGTCATATCAGGTGTATACATTAGTATTGCAAGTGTTGCAGAGCCAGGCGTGGTGATGGCTCCTTTTGATGGCATCTGTTGTGCCTCAGAAAAACCAGAGATGTTTTCTTATTCACAGTAGCTTCTACAGATTAGCTGTCCAACGTGGTTGTTCTCTGTTGCATGCAAAAAGCAAAAGTGAAGGCACTGTAAGGGCATCTGAAAAGTTGGCCTGAATGCAAATAGATTTTTTAAGAATTAGAAGCTTGTCTGCTGCAGGTGAAATGCTATGTCAAATCTTAAGTATTTTGACCAGATTCTGATTGGCTTTGGCACTGAATTCAAAATAATGTACTTGCATTGTATGTACGTGGTTGACGGCAAGGGTTACTCCAGTATTCCTAAAATGCTGTTTAAGTTCACTACAAAATATATACAAAATTCAGATGATTTTTTAAAACCCTGAGATGGCAACACAAGGAACCCTTATTAGGCATCTTTATCTTTCTCTGTCAAATTCACTCAAAATTAATAGTCATGTAAGGCCACTGAATTCAGACAAAGGAAAGAGGAATGGTATAACATTTTTTCAGCTGACTAGCTGACTCCTAGTTTTCATTTCTTTCTTAGCTACTTGGATCTTTTTGATTCCTCCTTCTATAATTTTGATAAACATGAAAGGCCTCTCAGCTGCAGGGAGTGGGAGGGAAGAAGCAGGGGGTGCTGGAGATAGGATGACCAGAATTGGATAACAAGAGCTAAGCACAAGGTCCACATGCCACAGTGATTCACGTGATTGTGTTATAACAGCTCATAATAACCAAGTTCTGTCATTCTTTATAGGCCAAATTTTCTAGCTAGAGTTTTCTTAAAGCATCTCCTCTTTGTGCAGTTGTTTTATTGAAATGTCTATAATAATGCTGAGATATTTCTCCTGAGTTATTAAAGTTAATTTAGAATTCAACAATGTTAACAAGTAAATCAAACTCAGTCTAATTAGTATTACTTACTACTTATATTGGATAGTGTCTATATGTCCCACTGAGGTACTGAATTTTTTGTTCTACCAAACACAATGTAAACAATCTAAATAAAGCATGTGTACATTATCCTGACAATTAGATTTCACAGTACCCCAGGACAACTTTTTTACAATCCCTTAGACAAATCTTAATCCACTTTATCTCCTCCATGGAGAACATTCAAGATGAATTAGACATGCCTCCAGAAAACAAAGATCTAGTTATCAATTCCAGTGAGGAAGGTTAGACTCATAGCTTGAACATGAAACTGAGACACAGGAGACCTGTGTTTCTAACAGTTCTGTTTCAGATTTTCTGTGTGACTTTGCTCAATCCTGTCTTGAAGGCATTTACCATGTAGACATTTCAGCACCAGCTAATCGGGTGCTAGGTTCAGGGAGAAGCTGGGGTGCTCTTTGAGGGAAACCAAGAGATGATAGGGCATGCACAGTGGCCTTGCTGGCAAAGATGAGGTTCCACAGCATGCAAACAAGAGCAGAGGAGGTTTGTGATGGAAACTAGGCACAGTTAATATGCCAGATCACCAGGCAAGCCCATGGTGATGAGTCAGATCTGACGTCAAGGCAGGAAGTCAAGTCACAGCATCACAGCGAGGATCTGGTCTCCATGCAAGCCCTCAGTGATAAGGCAGGTCCTTGACCTTGGCAGCAAATCCATAGATAAAGGCTCAGACAATCAGAATGTATGGCCATGCCCAACCACAGGTGGTTTAGCTTAAGTGTAGCTCCTGAGTGAAGGGGCACAGACCCCCACCTCTCACAGATCTTTTGACACTAGTGTGATCGAAGTTACAAAGTCACATTATATTGGAGCCTAATACTGAGCATGGGCAGCTAAAGCTGTAGAGGTATGTGCGTGATAGGGGTGCACTGGCTTACAACAGTTTTGTCTCCAGATTGAATACAAAACTCAAAATGGAAGATATCCATTAGAGAATTAATTTCATGCTGACCAGGAAATGCATATTAGCATATGCATTCTTTCTGTCTCCTATATTAGTGGAGTCAATAATTTAGCAAATCACTAATTTGAGGCATCTCTCAGTTATCTGAAATGAAGTAAGCAAACCTACCTTTCTTCTGAACCCTGGGCTTATGTACTGCGTCTGCTGTCAAATTAATATTCAAATACAGTTTTGGTCCTCCTTCCCTCTTAGATGGCTCAGGTTTTGATGGTGATAGCTTTGAATCTTAATAAATATCCTCGTCCAAGTTGCGGAAGGTATGGTTTATCATGCCTTCAGATGGGGAACTCCTCTTCAGAGAGGGACCTAAAATTGCATGCAGATCTTCCTAATTCAAGTGGTCAAAACATTAGTTCAGTAGTCTAACAGTCAGTGTTAAGACAGTAGTGCTTTCTTTGCCTTGATCAGGTTTAAAAAAAAAAAAAAAGCAACTGCAGATGCATTTAATGAGGGGACCAGTCTGGTCTGTAAACATAGCTACAGGCTTGAGCTTTTTGGGGATCTTACCTGCTGCTCTAATTTCTCAATCTTAGTGGAGCGGAAATATAAAGAAAGCACTGAGATGCTCTGATCGGAACAGTTCTGGGAAGGCAGATGGATAAATTTGTATATGCCTGGTGAATTGCTGGGAAAACAAGGGCCACTTGCAAGCATTTCCTCTGTATCTACTGTTTTGCAGGATATGGTGCTTAATCAGGCTTCACTTTTTAGGATTCACTAACCACTTTTATAATATTAATGTTCTGAGATTCTGTGACAGAGTTCTCTCAGTTTTAATTTGCTCATAGTTGTATCTGAAAGTTCTTCAAGGTGCCATTTTGTATGATCAAAAATGATATCCAGTAATAAAATATAATAGAGATCTGTTTCTAGTCTGCCACTAAAAGCTGTCATTAGAAACATATATCAATTCACATGCTTTGTTTCCTCTGTGTGTAGGTTTATACGTCAAATCTCCTATTTCCATGCCTGAGAATTCACTTATGTCACCTTTTAATATCCTGCATAACTTAATTCACATCTTTCTAGATTTCTGAATTATAGGGTTTAGTTGTCATTTCCCAACAGGTAATACAATGGCCATCTTCCCTTTGAGTTTACTACTTCTGGGAAGCAATTATTCTACCTCTACTTTTTAACAGTTCTTAGTGGATATCTATCAGCAGTAAGCCTGATAAATAAATATATAAATGAGGAATTTCTCTCAGTTTTTCTTCTTTCTCTGTTATTCTGATGACAGCTCTGTCATCATTCCCCCCTTCTGAGCTCACTATCTTAACATTATCTCCCCTCTCACTCTCTTTTTCTCTTGTTATCAGCTAAAATCACCAGCACAGACACTTTCTCCAGTCACCTTAGTGATCAGAAAATGCTTGGTTTCTGTGCCTTCCCTGTGCAGTCAATCTAAATTAGTGTTACAAGTGGCCTTGACCTCTCAGTATTATTGTGGTTTTCACCTTTATGTCTATATCATTAAACCTCATGCACTCAAATGCCAGCTCATTCTATCTTCTGCATGAGCCTCCATCTTCTGTCTCACTTTATGCTGAGTCTTTCTTTTCCTTGAGCCGGGCTTTGTGACAAGGCAAGAGTTGCTAAAGGAGACCTTAGTCTTAGTAGAATGAATGCACAGTAATAATAAAAAAGAATGGAAAAAAATAAAGCTGTTTCAGAAACACAGAGTACCTTGGATGAGGCTCTGGGTCTCTTTGGCTCTTCATGTCTTCTTCCGTATAACTCCTAGCAGATGGAGTTGTCTTCTAGGTAATGAAATACATCTTCATACCATGTTTTATTTAAAGCATTTTTCTGAATAACAGCATATTTCAGGAAGCATTCCATTCATCATGAGAACACATATTCTGATTTCTCATAAAAAGATTGTTTACATTTTCACTAGTTTAGTTGAGTTTTCTTCAAAATTGTGAGTCAGGTTTTAAAATTTAAAAGTGATTCTGTTCTTTACGTTCGACATTGGAGAGCTGCAAATAGCCATATTCATCTTACAGTATACATTAATAGTAAGTAAAGAGTAACAATGACTAAAAATTATAAGAATACTAAGATTATTTTTTTTTACCTAGTGACACCTGCAGAAGTAGAGTCTAGAACATGAGCCAAATATATGATTTATCATATGATGCATTTCTGTACACAAACTCTTTCTTAAGGAATAAACTTTAGTAGCTTCCATAATCTTTTTTGTTGTTGTTTTTTTTTTTTTAAGAAAACTTTTCTTGTCCCTAACAGCAATTCTTAATGCTTTAATGTTTTATTTTACATTTCTATTTCCATGCCTGGAACAAGGAAGGGTTTGGGGAAAAAAAAGAATTGAGGTCATTATGCTTAACCTATTTTAATTTTATCACTTAGATTTTTTTATTATAATGAATGTACAATAAGGAACCACTCATGAGAATGTATAAGCTTATGTGATATTTCATGAATCTGCATAATCAATATATTCCTGAGTTGTTCCTTAAATATAGAATTTGGTACTGACCAACAAGAGTGCAGAAAATCAAAGGGAAACACTTGTCTGCTGCATGTAAGTTTATTTTTTTAAAACTTATGTAAGTAGCAGAAAAGATCTGAGTGTTTATTAAATGCATCCTGATAATTGCCTGAAGCCACGGTGATTTCTAACTCGTTCTAAATATTGTACTGGTCATATTATTGATATGGTAGCATAATCCTGGGATTTGTTACAGGCTTTTGGGGGCATATTCAGTCATCACGCAGTTATGTGACTGCTTGTGTGTTTACTTGTTCTTTGTATCATTTAAAGAGCTGCAGTGGTTTGCAAGCTTAAAATGCAAATTAGTTCACTAATTCCCTAAGGTGCTTATCACAGATAAATGTACTATTTTACAACAAAAAGGGTAACAGGTATCTCTCTTAGCTATTCCATTGCCTATGGAATACAGAAGGGAAACATTCAGACACCACTGTTAAGGTAGCTTGATTAACCTAAAGCATTATTCTTGTCCTTCAAACAGCAAGCACATTTAAGGCACAGTTTGCTTGATACTCAAGGAAGGACTCATGCATAATTCATGCCTGACTGGTGAAAATATCTATGAAATGTCTACTTCTACTTCTGCCTACATCAGTACTGTGTCTTGCTGCCCAAAGCTTGAATAGTCAGAGGGTAGCTGCTATGGGCTGATGAACTTCAGGGGTGCAAGGGCACAGAAGGGTTCTAGGAATATCGCTTTCTTTTCTGCCAGTGAAGAAGCAGGCTAACAAGGTTCTAATTTAAGAAGACATAACTTCTCTGTTGAAAGTCATTAGAAGTAGTACATCTGCCATAACAATTAGTAGGAGTGTTTTGACCATTGTTTGCTGTTGGCTAACTGTGGGGTGATGAGTATTATTTACTGGAGGGAAAACTACCTGCTTATTTTTCCTATGTTCATAGAAGAGGATGCCACTTCACCACAGTCCTTCTGTTATACATAATCTTGTGGATGGTAAGAGGTGGATTTGTACTGAGAGGATTCTAAAGGCCTGTTCAGATGCAGAGTTCTGTTGCAAATCTAGAGATCCACAAAATGGTCTCCTTGAAAAGGGGGTTTCACCATTTGTGTTTATTGCAGTTTGTCTTTAAAGTGGCTAGAGCAAATCTGTTATGAATATCATCTCCAGTATGTTTATCTGTTTTTTCGATGATGAGTCAGGCAAGACGTTTTTTCCTGTGTATTGAGCATAAGATGAATTAAATGAACTTTTTTATTCTGTAAAACAAGCCAAAGGTTTTGCAATTAGGAATGATCAAATAATTCTATATTGTATAAATATAATTCTAAATGGGTGTTCTTAACAAAGATGTTTGCAGGAATATTTAGGATTCTGAATTTTAACAAAAATCTTTCCATATTCTTTATTCTGAAGATATCCTTCACAACAGCAATTCTAATCATCACTATTTTACCCAGAAATAAATTTAGCAGTAGCTGTTCTAGAAGGGCATTATAATATCCACTGTCTGAAATATCATATCAAACCTGTCATGTGATTAACTCAAGTTTACTAAATGCTGAATAGTATATATCTAGTATGCTGTCAATGGACAAGTCAAAATAGGACAGGAAAAGAGCAACTGATGCTAATAATATGCATACCCATTCTCTTTTGTCTGTTGACTGAAATGCCGTCAAATTCAGAGTTCTACTTTCTTGCTCTGACAGGGAGGGTTAAACAGAATTTAACATCTTATGCTAGTCCCATAAATTTCTGTATCTGATTTTCCAATTCAGTCAAGGCACTGATGCCTTTTAAAACAATTAATTCCCATTAATCTGTATCATAAATAATTGTAAATTAAGCATCAACGTAGTTACTGTGATGATAATAAAACCAGAATGTTGCCACTTACGAGACAGGAGAATCAAAACTAGTGTTGCACCTCTACAGAATTCAGACTCAGATTTTGAGCATCTTTTCTAAAGGTTTTGTTTCAGTCTTTGATAATGAAAGAGATCAACTGTTTAATTTGGCTTGTGTTATAATTTTGAAACAAATCTCTACTGTGAGAGCTGAAGTTGTATTTAGCTTACGAGCAAACATGCAGTCATTTTTTTGTCATGCCTTTCAGTGAATCTGATTTCCTGTTCTAAAGTGGTAAATATTATTCAAAGGGCTGATTCTGAAGTGTTACCAGTTTTTGATGAACACAGGAGGGTAATGGGTGGGTAGTGAAGAGAAGGGGAAGATGATTCATGCCATTTCTTTGTTGCTTTTTTTTATTATTATTCAGCAGCCCAGATCAGTCAGAGAGCTACTGGAAGTTGCACTAAGCAGCTTCTAACTCACGCAGGGTTATGGGGATTATGGCAATACATTTCATCTTTTCTATTCTAGGTCATGATCTACAAGGGTTACCATAAAAGAACTATGCAATTTTTATTTCCTTCAGAACTTTTTTGACATGTAAATTAACCACATTTCTGCTGCTCCAAGTAAACTGCTTAGATGTCATTCACATATTCTAGTGTATAATCAGCTTGTTTGAATAGTCATGGAAAATTCTCCATTCCTACGAGTTTTGAGAGAATTAGTTCCAAAGATATTGTATTTTATATTTCTCTGTAAGTAAGAACAGTTAGTAGTTGCCAATTCTGAAATTTTCAACAAAGCAGTACTGAACAGGTTGTCTACAACTGCTGCATGAAAATGAAATACAGGGAAAATAAGAAGTATTTGTAAAGGATATTAAAATTAATCCATTAGAGGTCAAAGCGATCACTATATTGATTAGACTACACTACTTAAATAGGTTTTTCCATATCAATAATTATTATGGAGTCATCAAATATGTATGTATTCTCATGTGTAATTGAAGCATCGCCTTGCAATTTGTACCAATGTGCATCAAAAGAATGCTTGAATCATTCTAAAATAAGGACCTTTTCTTCTGAGTTCCAGCAAGTTTAAGCTTTTGGGAATCACATTAAAATTGTAATTAAAAGTATATAAGAACCACAACAAGAGAGGCTGCCCAGAGAATGAAAGAACACAACATATTCTGCGCTCTAAATATATTTCTCTACATTCAGACTTGCTATCTCTAAGGTTTTTTCATGCCATAAGCCTTCTGGGTGGCTTTTACATATTTGTTTCACGCAGGTTAAGTCAAGACCAAATACTTCTTCCAAATTAATGCAAGCTCTACATTTATTTTTTTTTCCAATGTCTGGAATATTATAAGAATTCCCATAAAGCAAGTAAATAAAAATAAGAATTTTTCATATTGGAAAACTTTTGATTAATTTTCTCTACAGCACAGTATGTACAACCTGTAAGAATGATCTGAGGAGTAACCAAGCTGGGTGCTTGTCACTATTATTTCTTCAGCATAAAAAGTCCAAGATAGATTAAAACAGAGTAATGTATTACAGCAATAACTCAAATACGGTTTTATCCAAGACAGTAAGACATGTCTTCATGACACTGGACTTCAAGAGAGCAAAATTTTGGCCTCTTCAGAAACCTGCTTAGTAATGTTCTATGGGAAATAGCCCTAGAGGGCAGGGAGACCCAAGACTGTTGGTTGATATCCAAGGATCACCTACTACAAGCTCAGGAGTGTTGCATCCCAACTAGAAGGAAGTGCAGCAGGAGGGCCAGGAGATGTCCTTGGATGGATAAGGAGCTGCTGAGGAAACTTAGGGATAAAGAACTGGCTGGATGGCTGCACACAAAGAGTTGTGGTTAATGGCTCAATGTCCAGTTAGAGGCCAGTAATGAGTGGTGTCCCTCAGGAATCAGTGTTGGGACCGGTCTTGTTCAACATCTTTGTCAGTGACATGGACAGTGGGATTGAGTGTGCCCTCAGCAAGTTTGCAGATGACACCAAGCTGTGTGGTTCAGTTGATATGCTGGAGGGAAGGGATGCAATCCAGAAGGACCTTGACACGCTTGTGATGTGGGCTGATGCCAACCTGATGAAGTTTAACCATGACAAGTGCAAGGTCCTACACCTGAGTCGGAGCAATCCCAGGCAGAGAAGAGATTGAGAGCAGCCCTGAGGAGAAGGACTTGGGTATGCTGGTTGATGAGAAAATGAACATGATCCAGCAGTGTGTACTCTCATCCCAGAAAGCCAAACATTTCCTGGGCTGCATCAAAAGGAGTGTGACCAGCAGGTAGAGGGAGGTGATCCTGCCCTTCCACTCTGCTCTTGTGAGACCTCACTTGGAGTATTGTGGGCAGTTCTGGTGTCCTCACCATAAAAAGGACATGGAACTGTTGAAACAAGTGCAGAGGAGGGCCACGAGGATGATAAGGGGACTGGAGCACCTCCCATATGAAGATAGGATGAGAAAGTTGGGACTGTTCAGCCTGGAGAAGAGAAGGCTGCATGGAGACCTCATAGCATCCTTCCAATATCTGATGGGGGCCTATAGTGATGCTGGGGAGGGACTCTTCCTTAGGGACTGTAGTGAGAGGACAAGGGATAGCGGGTTCAAACTTAAACAGAGGAAGTTTAGATTGGATATAAGGAGTTCTTTTCTGTAAGGGTGGTGAGGCCCTGGAATGGGTTGCCCGGGGAAATTGTGAATGCTCCATCCCTGGCAGTGTTTAAGGCCAGGTTGGACATAGCCTTGGGTGATATGGTTTAGTGTGAGGTGTCCCTCCCCATGGCAGAGGGGTTGGAACTATATGATCTTACGGTCCTTTCCAGCCCTAACTATAATATGATTCTATGATTCTATGACGTGCTGTGTCTGGTGTATATGGGAAGTTTTAAGTTTTAAAGTCCCTTGATTTAAAATGACACATGGAATTTTTTTTTTCGACTTCTCTTTACATAATTTTCTTTTTAGGTTTTCTTATCTTTTTTCATCTTTTTTCCACTTTACAGTCTCATTAATATTCCCATTAACTGTTTCTTCAGTATTATGCAACTTCTGTGTGTGCATAAACAAGCAAAACTTTTGGTTCCCATATTTGGAGAATTGTTTTCTAATGCAAACCTAACGTTAAAATAATACGACAAAGTACAAAGTGAATGACATGTCATTCTGTATTATTATATATGTTTATAAATCCTAAATTTGAATTTCTGACTTGAGAAAAATCTGTGTTTCTGACCCCCCACCTGAATTATACATTCCCCTCTAACAGGCCTGTTGATTTTCCTGCTCACAGTAAATAATTATTTCATGCTGCAGATTAAAACTGTGTTAAAAACCAGCAAAGACACATTTCACTGTGGAGATACAGCTGGTCATGCTCTAAGATTTCATTTAAATGAGTTGTAGAGTAATATTTTATATATTAACTTCTTTAAAAAAATAAAATACAATTCACAATGGCACTGAAAGTTTGAAGAGATGGGAGCTGATTTATGTATCCACCTGCCCATGTTGACAGACTCAACTAGTTGCCTGCAGTCGGATTCCATTAAATTTTCTTATTCTTTCAAACATCAGTGCCATGCTGGAAATTAGTAGGGACGTCCTCTTGGAATCATTCAATGAAGTGGCTAAAAAGGGGTCTAATAATCTGTGTGGATCAGTAAGAGGCAGACTTTGCAGGACGTTTTGCCAAATCTGTTTCAACTATTGGTTTATGTGGGCTGTGCACTGTCTCTGTCTATGCAGAGATTCAAAATCTCCATGATGTTAAGGTTGCATCATCTGTGAAATTAAATAAAGATACTTCCATTTGATTGTGAGCAGAAGGAAAACTTGTCTGAACCATGACTGGGAATTTATAGGATCATAGAATCATTTAGGTTGGAGATTACTTTTGGGATCATTGAGTCCAACCATAAACTGAATATAGAATCATAGAATAGTTAGGGTTCGAAAGGACCTGAGGATCATCTAGTTCCAACCCCGCTGCCATGGGCACGGACACCTCACACTAAACCATGCCACCCAAGGCTATGTCCAATCCAGCCTTGAACACCGCCAGGGATGGAGCATTCACAACTTCCCTGGGTAACCCATTCCAGTGCCTCACCACCCTCACAGTAAAGAATTTCTTCCTCATATCCAGTCTAAACTTCCCCCGTTTAAGTTTGAACCTGTTACCCCTTGTCCTCTCACTACAGTCCCTAAGGAAGAGTCCCTCCCCAGCATCCCTATAAACCCACTTCAGATACTGGAAGGTTGCTATGGGGTCTCCACGCAGCCTTCTCTTCTCCAGGCTGAACGGCCCGAACTTTCTCATCCTATCTTCATACGGGAGGTTCTCTAGTCCCCTGATCATCCTCGTGGCCCTCCTCTGGACTTGTTCCAACAGTTCCATGTCCTTTTTATGTTGAGGACACCAGAACTGGACACAATACTCCAAGTGAGGTCTCACAAGAGCAGAGTAGAGGGGCAGGATCACCTCCCTTGACCTGCTGGTCACGCTCCTTTTGATGCAGCCCAGGATATAAATATTTTAACTGTATATAAGCCACAAGCCAAATGTTCAGGTTTTATGTTGAGGTTTTGTGCTATTTATCACATAAATTAACAAATATTTTGGAATCTTTGGTTCTAAGTACTACTAAGATACCATGAGGAATCGTCCAATTTAAAATACAGAGGCAGGCATAATCTGGAGACATAGTATCCTAGACCTTCACTACTTACCCAGTGTTTTTCTGTTTTGGATCGTGAATTCCACTGAATAATGCTGATTTCCTATTTCAGCAAAGGGAACTGTCATCTGAAAGGTGAATGAAATATAAAGGCTCTACTAGCTAGTTAGAGAGATAGACGCATATTGTGTAAATAAAAAAAAATGCTGTCTTTTACAGGCTATATTTAATTCTAAAAACTGAGTAACTGTGGGGTTAATTTTTTTTATGTGGCAAATTTATAAAATAAAATTATTCTTACGATTTAAAAGCTATGGGGGAAAATTCCATTTTTACGGTGTTAATATATTCTGTGTAACCATTCATTACATGTGAAAACACACAATCCATCTTACATCCCAGTAATTTTGAAACACCTGAACTCTTCCCACTTCCCACTCTACCTGAAAACTCACAAGACTAATCATTCCTTTTGGGCTGGGAATGTATTTGCCAGTTCCATCCCAAAGGGGATTAGAACTAGCATTGTAAAGTCCTGATGATAGTTGTATAATGGAAAGCCTGAAATAACCTGAAGTACCACCTCACTAATGTGATTCTTTAATACATAACTAGTCTAATTTGGAACTAAAAGTCAGTTATCAAAGAATACATTTGTAGAGTTAACATTGTTAACCTCTTAATTTTCCTCTTCTCTTAGATTTGAATTACAATTTCCTTTCAAATAAACTTCACTGATGAGATACATAATGGTTTTCTACTTTAATTTTGCTGTTCTGATTGCCTTTACAGCTGCCGCTCATTGTCTTTATATTTAACCCCCTTGCAGAGTCCTTGCAGTGGAATCATTAGGCAGATCAAAGTATCGTCCTAATATTCAAACTCTTCCAACTACATTAGCCTATTCATAAATTGATTAGGAAGAGCATTGTGCAGGAAATGGCTATCAACATGGCTTATGTTAAGAACAGAGCTAGTGCTTCAGATGTGTTGTTTGTCATCTCTCTGAGTGTACGTAAACACTTGTAGCCCTGTCAGTTCATTAGAAGTTGTTTTAGTCTTAGTAGACACTGACAGTGTTGCCATGGAGTCAGATTTTACAACAAAGATGAACCTTATTTCCAAATAATAGTTGAGTTAGAAAACAAAGAGAAAATGAGAAGGGGTAAACAAAATTCCAAACTGCCTATTTTTAGATTTGATACCTACTTCTGTCTTTCTATATCTATTACAGAGATAATAGTGATGTTGTTTGGGGGCTTGGTTGTTTGGGGTTTTTCTGGATGGAAAAAATATAATTAAGAATTCAGAATGGGGATTATTCTTCACGGAAAAGAAATCAAGTGCTATTCCACATTACTCTCATTTGCATGGAAACAATGAGGTCTTTTAATATGTGAATCTCCTTAATGAGTCTATCTTGAAATTGTGCCTGTATAGGGGATAAAAGCTGTTATTGATTCTTTAGCCTGCATCTAGCAGTTATGATTCACAAAGCAATTTGCAGCATCCGCTTCCTTTCATTGTCACATTTGATCATTTTAAAATTTGCTCTGAACATACAATAATGTCTTCTTATGTTCAAATTTCAAGGTATAAGACAGAACATTCAATAATCCCTGTTAAGAAATTTGATCAGAATCTGGCTAACAAATGATACAGTTAATGCCACACAATCCATAGTTGAACTGCATAATAAAGAGAAGGCTACATTTTCTGTTAGTGTCTTATAAATTCCTGTTTTACTTCAAAAGTATTATTAAACATTTTTTTTGTTGCTGTAACTGTTATCATCATATGATTGTTTAAAGTATGCAACACAATTTGATTTCATGCTGTGATTTCTCTTACTAGTGGCTAGCATTCAGAAGCTTCCCGCTGCATCTGTTTTAACCGACATCAATTTCCCCATGAAAGGAAGAAAAGGAATGGTTGACTGGGCACGAAACTCAGAAGACAGGGTTGTCATTCCAAAAAATATCTTCACCCCTATGTCAACAGGTAAAAAAGCATATCAGCATGTTAATTTTCTGTTAGCTTTAACAAGGGAGCTCAAAATCTTTGTCTTACAGGACCACTGTATGATACAGAAGTAATTTTGTCCATCTTCAAAAGAAATCCTGTGCACAAGAATGTGTCTATGATGGCACCAGGTGACCTGAAGTGCAGCTCTGCTGAGCCCCCTGAAGGTGCTTCTCTGCAACAGACTGATACATTCCAAATGGTCACCTAACTTCTACCAAAGGATGCTTATCAGGCAAATTACCCTTACTTCAGATACAACTTATAAATAATCTTGCAGTGCAGATCTCTGACATTAGAGAATTTACTTGCTAGGAATTAAACTCTACAGACAGTCTTGAAGGATACTTTATTATGAAGGTAAATGAACTAGCATGGACTTCAGTACACAGTGATGGATTTCCCAAAAATTTTGTTTTCAGTGGTCTAAATCTTTTGATATATTCCTGACAGTTACATCTTTAGGACAGACTTCCAGAATATGATTCAGAATAATGATGGTTTATTTAAAATAAAATTTCTATTAGAAAGATAAATGGTCTTCACAGTTTTTTATGCTGATGAAGGCTTGGAAAAGAGAGTTTAAAAACCTTTTCTTCCTTACTCTTTCCAGAACTAGATGAATCAACTGTATTTGTACTTGGAGCAGTGCTATACAAAAATTTAGAACTCATTTTACCCACTTTGAGGTAAGAAATTTCATAAATACAATATGAATTAAAATATTTTGGAATCATAACCACAAACATGTTGGGTTGAAAGCAGACAACTAAGTCTGTCCATATTGGTATTGTTTGATTTTTTTTATCCTGTGAGTCTATATTTTTTTTCTTTCCTGCATGCTTGGTCGTTTTTATGATGGAAATAGCCTTCTTATCAAATTAGATTAGTTTATATTTTATGTAATCTATATTAAGCTAAATTACAGAAATGTGTGGTTAAAAGTATGGCCACTGATGTACATTAATACTCAGGCTATTTACTCTTGTGCTTCAAACTACTGTTTGTCCAATTAGTACAAGTGATCTAGTAATAACATAACCTGTGCAGACAATTTTAGTTATAAACCTACAACTACAGATGTCTCTAGAAGTAGTTTTACAAGTACATTTCCAGTGCGAGTTCTATTCAGAAGGCACAGCAGAGCTGTTGAGAGCATTGATTTTAGAAGCAAGACATGCATGTGCCTGAACAGCTGTGGTATGTCAGTTATGAGGGCCATACACATGTGTAAAGAAATAGGCAGGTATCTTGTTTCACTTTTTCCTGCCTGTACTTGAAAACAGGAAATTCGGAAATAAACACTTCACCACCTCTTCTCAAATTACTGGTTAACATCATTTTATAATCCGTTAATACTACCTTATTTCACATTAGCAATAACATGCTAATGCGAAATAATATATGCAACACTGGTCTACTAATGGCCTTTTATGGTAAAAGAAACGGGTGCAGATTATGTCACAATAGCTGCTAATGAATTCACAATAATTAGAAAGGATGGTAATTAGGAAACCACCAAACCACCTTTCTCTACTTCATAGAATCATAGAAGGGTTACGGTTGGAAAGGACCATAAGATCATCAGTCTAGTTCCAATCCACCTGCCAGGGGCAGGGACACCTCCCACTAAGCCATGCCACCCAAGGTTCTGTCCAATCCAGCCTTGAACATCACCAGCGATGGAGCATTCACAACTTCCCCGGGCAACCCATTCCAGTGCCTCACCACCCTCACAGTAAAGAACTCCTTATATCCAAACTAAACTTCCCCTGTTTAAGTTTGAACCCTCTATCCCTTGTCCTCTCACTACAGTCCCTCATGAAGAGTCCCTCCCCAGCATCCCTATAGGCCCCCTTCAGGTATTGGAAGGATGCTATGAGGTCTCCACGCAGCCTTCTCTTCTCCAGGCTGAACAGTCCCAACTTTCTCAGCCTATCTTCATACGGGAGGTTCTCTAGTCCCCTTATCATCCTCGTGGCCCTCCTCTGGACTTGTCCCAACAGTTCCATGTCCTTTTTATGTTGAGGACCCCAGAACTGCACACAGAACTCCAAGTGAGGTCTCACAAGAGCAGTGTAGAGGGGCAGGATCACCTCACTCAAAACGCTGGTCACACTCCTTTTGATGCAGCCAAGGATACGGTTGGCTTTCTGGGCTGCAAGCGCATACTACTGGCTCATGTTCAGTTTTTCATCGACCAACACCCCCAAGTCCTTCTGAGCAGGCCTGCTCTGAATCTCTTCTCTGCCCAACCTGTAGCTATGCCTGGGATTGCTCTGACTCAGGTGTAGGACCTTGCACTTGTCATGGTTAAACTTCATCAGGTTGGCATCAGCCCGCCTCACAAGCATGTCAGGGTCCTTCTGGATTGCATCCCTTCCCTCCAGCATATCAACCGAACCACACAGCTTGGTGTCATCTGCAAACTTACTGAGGGCACACTCAATCCCACTGTCCATGTCACTGACAAAGATGTTGAACAAGACCGGTCCCAACACTGATCCCTGAGGGACACCACTCATTACTGGCCTCTAACTGGACACTGAGCCAATGACCACAACTCTTTGCGTGTGGCCATCCAGCCAGTTCTTTATCCACCGAGTGGTCCACCTATCAAATTGATGTCTCTCCAACTTAGAGACAAGGATGTCATTGGAGACAGTGTCAAACGCTTTGCACAAGTCCAGGTAGATGACATCAACTGCTCTACCCCTTCCATCAGTTCCATAGCCCCAGCGTAGAAGGCCACCAGATTGGTCAGGCAGGATTTCTCCTTAGTGAAGCCATGCTGGCTGTCACCAACCACCTTGTTGTTTTTCCTGTGCCTCAGCATGCCTTCCAGGAGAATCTGCTCCAAGATTTTGCTAGGCACAGAGGTGAGGCTGACTGGTCTGTAATTCCCCAGGTCATCCATTTTCCCCTACTTGAAAATGGGGGTTATATTTCCGTCTTCCTGTCATCGGGAACTTCACCTGCCTGCCAGGTCCATTCAAATATGATGGACAGTTGCTGTGCAACTTCGTTTGCCAGCTCCTTCAGGACCCGCGGATGCATTTCATCAGGTCCCATGGACTTGTATACGTTCAGGTTTCTAAGATGGTCTCAAACCAGATCCTCTCTTTACAGTGTGCCCAGGGTCTTCATTCTCACTGTCCCTGCATCTGCCTTCCAAGACTTGGGTGGTATGGTCAGAGCATTTGCAGTGAAGACTGAGGGAAAGAAGTCATTAAGAACCTCAGCCTTCTCCAAATCCAGGGTAGCCAGTTCTCCTGATAGCTTCTGGAGAGGGCCCACATTGTCCCTAGTCTGCCTTTTATTTGCAGTGTACCTACAGAATCCCTTCCTGTTATCCTTAAATCCCTAGCTAAGTTTAATTCAAAGTGGGCCTTAGCTTTCCTAACCTGGTCCCTAGTTTCCTGCACAACATCCCTGTATTCTTCCCAGGCCGCCTGTCCTTGCTTCCACCATTTATAAGCCTCTTTTTTCCTTCGAATTAACCAAAACTTCAGGATTTGAAACAAAGGATGCTATAAAACTGGGTTTTGCCAAAATCCATTTGAAAACAAGAAAGATTCAGTCCTAAGAAAGCAAACAAGCAAACAAACTAAAACCACTTTCCAGTAAAGTTTAATGCATTTTACAATGACTAGCTGCATTGCTGGGGACAGAAATCTGTCTGAGAGCACAATTCGAACAGTGCTGTCTGGGCAGGACACCTGGAAGCCTGGGAAGTGCTGGTGAGAGCCATCTATGCTTAAGGCATGATCCACTTATGAAATGTCACTAAACCCTTTCCATTTGTTGTTCCACTTCCCGAAATTAGCCAGGAAGGGATGTTTGTGACAAGTATTTTTTTCTTCTTTTCTCCTCTTTTCAAAGAAACAGAGCCAAATGGTTATTTGTCATGGTTTAACCAGGACGCTATTGTAGTCAGTCTTTTTTGGCAGATCTTAGAGCTAGTCTGCCAGTCCTTGGAGAGTGTTGAGGTGGCTGTGTGCTTTCAGATCTTAATTTTGTAACGGACAGGTGATGATCATGCCTTTTCAGATCTCACAGGTCAACAGTTTTAAATTACAGAAAATAAGTGTGAACCTTGAATGCTGTATATTTGCTTATATGAAAAGCCTTTTAGGGCATTTATTTCGTCCATTAGAAGAGTGAAATTTGCAGATTACTTACTAGATTTTCCCTAAAATCAATAACACCTAAGTAACAGGAGTAGGGGCAGAATAGGGACATAAAAGTACAGCACCTTAAGTACAATGGACTATGAGAAAGTGCATCTCAGTTCCCAAATGTTTTGCTTTAATTTGCTCTACTTTCAGCTGGTTACTGATTTGCACCACAAATTTGACTATTTTACTGGGCAATTCAGTTCACAAAAGCAGGTTTATGAACTTCTGAAGCAGAATGCTCTAATAATATATTTATACCTATTCAGAAATGAAGTCTTTAGAAATTCAAATACTAGGATATCCCATTTTGCCTCTGAATATGTTCTGTATTATTTGAATCCAATTCTTAGACGTCCAAGAAAAGGAAACAAGCACTATTACTTTCTTTTATGTATGTGATGAAGGAATAAAAGTCATTATTAATCTGTGATTTAAAACTATAACACATATTCTCGGGTACCTCTAGCCTCTTTATTTAGATTACAATGCCTCAGTTGTACAATGCCTGCATTTCTTTAATATTTATAATGATGTTATATTGAAACTTGTACAACTTACATCTCTTACCTCCTCAGGAAATGTGTAATGTTGGATTTCTTTTCTTGTGGCAGGAATACTGAAAATTTGATCTCATACCTTCAAAATAGTACCTCAAAGGCGGCAGAATTTTAAACTGTTTTTGTAGAATCATTGAATCATTGAACAGTTTGAGTGGAAAGGGACCTTCAAAGATCACCTAGTTCCATCCTCCCTGCCATGGGCAAGGATACCCTCCACTAGACCAGGTTACTTAAAGTCGCATCCAACCTGACCTTGAAGACTTCCAAGGATGGGGCATCCACAGCTTCTCTGGGCAACCTGTGCCAGTGTCTCACCACCCTCACTGTAAAATATGTCTTCCTTATAACTGATCTAAATCTACCTTCTTTCAGTTTAAAACCATTGCAACTTGTCCTGTTACTATCGGCCTTGGTAAAAAATCTCTATCTTTCGTATAGGACCCCTTTATATATTGAAAGGCTGCAATAAAGCCTTCCTGGAGCTTTCTCTTCTCCAGTCTGAACAACTCTCTCAGCCTCTGATCATTTTTGTGGCTCTCCTTTTGGACCCATTCCAACAGTTCCATGTCTGTCTTGTGCTGATGACTCCAGAGCTGGATGCAGTTCTCCAAGTGGGATCTCACAAAAGCAGAGTAGAGGGGAGAATCACCTCCCTAGATCTGCTTGTTATGCTTTTGATGCAGCCCAAGATATGGTTGGCCTTCTGGGCTGCAAGTGCACACTGACAGCTCATGCCAACTTTTCAGTGTTCTCAAGTCTCTCTCCACAGGGCTATTATCAATCTCTTCATCCCCTAGCCTGTATTGATATTAGGGATTGCTTCAACTTTGCACTTGGCCTTCTTGAAATTTAAGAAGTTCGCACAGGTCCCTTCTCAAGTCTGTCAAGGTCCCTCTGGATGATACCTCTTCCCTCTAGTGTGTCAACTACAGCACCGAGGTTGGTGTCCTCTGCAAATTTGCTGAGGATGAACTTGATCCCACTTTCTATGTCACTAATGAAGATAGGGACTGCAGTGATAGGAAAAGGAGTAATGGCTTCAAACGTAAACAGGGGAGATTTAGGTTAGACATAAGGAAGAAATTTTTGCTGTGAGGGTGGTCAGAGATTGGAACAGGTTGCCAGTGGATGCCCCATCCCTGGAAGTGTTCAAGACCAAGTTGGATGGGGCTTTGAGCAACCTGGTCCTGTGGGAGGTGTCCCTGCCCATGGTAGGGGTGTTGGAACTAGATGATCTTAAGTTTCTTTCCAACACTAACCATTCTATGATTCTATATTAACTGCTATTGAATGCATTTTTATGCATTCAAATAATTTTAAATGTTCATTCAGATGAAATTCTGAATTAGAAGAAAGCTGCGATTGTGGTTAGTGCTGAATTAGTTGAGCTATTATACTCTTTTCAAAAATTGGAACTGCAGTGGGGTGGTTTATCATTTTACAGTAGTTCAGGGACATGAATGAAGTGAAGATTTCTGTATATCCCATTGAGTTGGGAAAAGTTTTATTTTTGTTTCCTTACATTTTGCATTGAAAAACTATCATAGGTTTATATTAATTACAATTTGTACTAATCTTGTTTAACTGTAATAAGCACCATCATGATAACCATATTGTTGCTGAACATAGTGAAATGCTTTACCTCAGTAGCGTTGTGTATGGAGCAAACACTGTAGAATGTGAAGGCAGGCAACATCATTTAGTTTTTAAATGATGCCTAGAAGTGTGGTAGCTATGCACAATATAGGAATTAAAAAATCATTCTGGGTAAGTATGTCATGTGGTGCTGTTCTAAATAAAATAACAGTTGACAAAATATGTTAGTGATGGGAATAAAGATAAACAAAACAATAAACCAAGGTAAAATCAGTAAAATCAGTAAAATCAGATCATGTTTGAGTTCAAAGGCCACATTATTTACATCTTAACAACCTGGTAAAAGATGTGATTTTTACTGGCTGTAGTAAAATATCTAGAAAAATCTACCAATTCCCATGTGATTTCAGTCCCTGGCTTTACAGGAATTAAAGTGAGAGTAAAGTAAATATGTTATCATAGTTCTTAGAAGAGCAATGTTAACACACATTTCGATACATCCTTCAATATCAGCACTAGAAGGTATGGAAGCTTCTGCTTCATTCCAAGGAACTTCTTTGTTTAAAATAAACAAACAGATTAAAAAATATCTCAGTATATCTTTTTGAGAAAATCTGTCAAAGCACCTACCCACAGAATCCCCATCTGGTACATCACAGGTGTTCTGTGAGTCAAATGAGCCCATTTGGGCTTGATTTCTCTCGTTTTTACTGGCATAGAGTCCACTAAAAGTAAGCCTTGTAAACACAGTGTGAGATGAGAACTTGGCAATTTCATTAATATAGAATTTTTTGGACAATGTGTTTAATCCTAGTAGTACATGTATAATATTAAAATAATTTTGACAGTATTGTTTAAACAAGAGGGTAGAGGAAATTAATTTATTCTTCCTTATATAAATAAAATAATTGAAGGGTTTTTTTCCATGCACAAGTAAATAAACTTCATCTACTTCTATTTCTCAATATATTTTGCTGCAGTGTGCTGCTCTTGTAATGTCATGTGGATTTTTAAGAATCAAATATTGAAATAATGAATATTTTGAGTGCGATGGAATGGATATTATTTCAATAGCTCTTGCATCCGTGAGCACGTTTATGTTATTTTTAGGTTCACAGAAAATTGATTCTCAGTATAATACTCATCTAAAAGGTATTATATATGATTCCTCTGTGAGCACTCTGCAGTAATACATTGCATATTGCCTTAGTCTAAGATAGCTTTTTCCTTTGAAAAATGAGAACAAAGAAAGAATCGTTGATTTTGCTACAGCAAGCTTTTTTTTCGCATCACTTAAACAACTGTTGTACTTTTCCTGCTATAATTTCCTGCACTGAACTGTTCTCTTTCCCCATTTCCTAACCCCCTCCTTTGGATGCTGTACAGCCAGAAAAACCCTTAAACTTCCTTAGGTCAGCTTTCTTAGACTGAGGATGTAGTACCTCAGATGGGCTTTTCTTGCATTGCATAACTGCTATAGCACCCGTAATTTTTCTGTAATATATACCACATTCACTCATTGAACTGTAACTTCTTTCATGTTGTATTGAGATAGCAATATGCTTTATTCATAAGTTCATTTTTCTTGAGCAAGAGAGTCATTCTGAAAAGAAAAGTAAACCTGAATGTCATAACACATAGAATCAATATGTATACTCCTATAAAAGAATACCCTCAAGATGAATACCCAGGTAGAAAAAAGCTTAGCAAAGTAACTGTTATATTTATAGCTATTAATTCAAATTCAAAAAAACACTAGGACAGCAGCTCTGGAAGCTCTTATTGAGCCTTTAACAAACTTTGTCATCTTGAATCTTCAAATATTTATTCAACCATACAAAATTCTCATTACTACAATGTTTTGATCTTTAATTCAGTGGCATCTTAACAATCTATGTGGCTTTAGAATATACTTGCCAGATTGCATTCTTCCAGGGACTATATAAACAGCTAAATACAAGATATGCAACTGGGTATTCAGCCCAGGACAGCAATGAGTGGCACAGATTTCATTGCAGAGAGATATAGCCAGTTACTTTTGTTCCCTGGTGAAACAAACTGGTCGGGGCTCTTGAGAATGTAAGTGGATGGGTAGAGTTTTTAAAAGACTGAGGTAAAATTCATGTAGCAAGTTTACAATCTAGGCACCTTAAGTGCTCTTTTGTATCTCACCCTATGACCATCAGAAGTGTACCAGAATTAGATACAGGAGGGAGATATTTCTCTATCACAAAGACTGACTGTGATCAAATACTGAAGTATCAGTATTTACATTAGCTTATGTGAATTTCCAAAATGGACAAAGTCTTTTAATAGCTAGTAAGCTCTGTTTCCTCCCATCTTGATCTGTTAATCAGTATTGTATTGATTTGGAGCTTTGTTCTTTTTTAAGAACACAATTATGTCTTACTTCAGAACATTTATAGATATTCAGCTACTACGTATACCTAAAGGTACAGTCACTCCCCCCCCTCTGCAGAATGCACTGGAAGTTTGCTGAATGCTAATGGCATTCTAGTCGATATGTTTTTGTCAACAATGTGTGAGATTTTAAAGTCAAAACCAAATGGAAGAAATAGGAATTAAATAAAATAGAAAGCCACTTCCATTATTTTTCTGTTATATGATTTGGCTGAGTAAAATTGAACTAGAATTCAAACCTTGCCCCAGAAGAATAATTTCCTTCTTGTACTGAGTAAATTGCCCAGAGTTAAGTTTCTACTACTGTAACCATGGCAATTCCTGTTTCAGTGATCCAGCAAAATGGAATCCTCTCCTAAATGCCATTTCCCCAGAGAAAATAATCAATTAAACAACAAAAATAACAAAAGAAAATTTATACTCTCTATTGTAATTACATCTAAACTGCCTACTTTCTTTGATAACATGTATCTGTGAATATATCTTTCTGTGAGACTTCATGGTTTTTTATGTGCAACCATCAGAAAGTGTTGAAAGCAGCACTACATACAAAGGAAAATGGTAATGATCATCAGAAACAGTCAGGCTGATAACTGATGGTTGTTCTAAGCTTGACGAGGTCATCTGAAGCAACGATGTCACGCATGAAAATCCTTTCAATGTGTCTTTATGCCTGTATTGGCATAACCTCGGCAATACTAGGTCTGTTCTAGAGAGGTAGATGCAAAACGTAGTGATGGAAGGAGAGATTGATTATAAATTATAGAAATTAACAGAAAAGTATTATATTAGTAACCTTATACAATAATATAAGACCAAATCTAATCTCACATATATGAGAAAAAAAATAATTTGTTTTGGTAAGATATCTATGGATTATATTTTTAAAAGCACTTATATGATAAAGTTGCTTACTCATATAGCAAATACAGTGGTTTTTCAAAAACTGGAAACAGGTAGGGTTTTTTTCATGAGCACAGAATCGACAAAACTGTAGAATCTCCCATTGCACTCATCCATCTTCACAATTTCACAGTTAGCAGTCAGAAAAAAAGTCCAACACAACACTTTGGAAGAAAAATGACTGTCTCATAAAACACAACTAGTGGGTCTGTGTTGAGGGAAGCGAATGATATGCATTCAAACATTGGCAGAATGTTTGTGTCATCAATACATTCTTCTAATTAGTAAATCATAGTTTAAGGAGTGGCACTTCTGCCACCATTATTGCTCTTCAGTCTTTAATATGTTGAGTAAGATTGGCAATGAGTGAATATTTTCGTTGCTTCCAAACAAATATATTTTTCTCCCTGAATATTTGTCAACTAAAGTAATGGAAAATACCCATGACATACTTCCTTAAATGAAATATCAGAAGCCTCATTTAACCTCATACTAACTGAAATCTTACTTTTTTACTTCTTTTTTTTTTTTTTTTTTCCTCCTCAGGAATTTTACTGTTGTTAATTCAAAAATCATTGTTGTTACTATACGACCTGAGCCCAAAACTATGGATTCTTTCCTGGAGATAGAACTTGCCCATCTGTCTAATGTAAGTACAAGGATAGTTGATATGCTTTTGCAAGTGTATTTATCAGATCCTATAGAGTAAGAAGTGGGGTTCTTTTAAATACCAGATAATAAAACCCAGTTTAACTGATAAAAGTTAAGCACAGGAACAGTCTAACGTACTTTGAAGGTAATTTGTACTTGTTTCATCCATATTTTATGCAACACAAAATTAATTGTTGTTCTGTGAGTTCTGAGGTTTTCATTTAAAAAGCAATTCCTACCAAAACCTCTCCATTAACTGCTTTGATGGACACAATTGAAAGTGTAGTGTGCTGAATGCTTAACCTTTTGCTCCCTGAATGAGTCATAAAGCTCCATCGTTCTTAGGGCCTTTTCTGGTGTTATTTTATACACAAAAAACAGTTTTTACATAACCGGTTGTAGCAGCTTTTATTCTCAAATTTAAAATGTTTTAAATCTGAAAGAAGGAATTCTATGTCTAACTATATAAAAAATATTAACAGTCTTTCTTTCTGCTGTCAGCAATCTCCCAGCAACAAGAAGGAGAATAAAATATATCTTTTGCAGAAAATTTTTCTTGTGTACAATACTGGGAAATAATGTTAAATAACAAGCATGAGGGTAATACATGTGAAGGCATGGCATGTAAATTCTGTTTATGTTGCTGAAAGAGTTTACTTTAGTAAAATAATAAGGAGAAGATTAGAAGAAACACAGTTACTAGAGCTTTAGTAAATAATATCGTTATACAAAAATCTGTAAAGCTGTTATTTTTTTGTTATAAACAGTTGCTCAAGTGGTCATATAAGTGCAGTTCAGCTGGAGGAGTTTCCAGTATTAGTCAGTAGCAAATTTGGATTGGTGTCTCTGGGCAAAAGCATGATGAAAACTCTTTGAACTCTTGATCTTTGATTTACATTTTACTCAAGAAGAAGCTATCAATTTTGCCATCAGTGGTCACTGTGACCCACTACTAAGTTCCCAGAAAAATGATACTACAAATAACATCTCTGTGAAATTTACTGCAAAGTCATGCAAAAAAGAAAGGACTAAAAGAAACATAAACTAAGCTGACTCCTTACATTTCAGTAAGATTAGAAGTTTATTGATGAAGAACTGTGGAGATTTCATTTTTTATGGTTCTCTGATTCAATTTAATTTTAATGTTTCAGGAGGGGTAGTCTTGGGTTTTACTTTTATTTTATTTCCAACCTAAGTTGCATCATACATATTAAAAGCAAATATCAGCCTTTAATATAACTTTTGTCACTGTCAGAGATTTCACTAAAAATTTAGTAAAGTATTTGCTGAAGTAGACCACAAATTAATTAATCCTATATTTCAGGGAAAAAAAAACAAAACAAAACAAGCCAAAACCATAACAATTTTTTTTTTTAATCAATCCCTTTGAGTCATTTAAAACTCAAGTTTTTTCCAAGTTTCAAAGTCTTGGAAATGAGATTAAACTTTATTTTTACAAAAGGTTATATTAGAGACGCTGATTTACACCTTGCTTTGTCAGCCTTTCAGTACAGGATACTAATGAGTATTGTATTAGCTCATTCCTTGACAGGGTAAAAAAACAATAACTATGCAAAAAGATATCAGAATCATTTTTTTTATTTGGCTCAGTATTTGACCTATAATTTAATCCCAAGAAGCATCAAGTACTTGGAACATATTTCCTGTCCTTAAATTGTATTTATATACATAGTACATTTATATATGATCTTGATCTGCCTGGATGTAAGAGTTGGATTGGCACATATTGATCTAGAAAATCTGGGAATGGAAATGAGTTTTAAAATTTTAATACCTTTCAATGTTTTGTGATTTTTATATTCAAATTTTAGCCTCCATAATGCAAGTTTGGTTTAAAGAACTGAGGCTCTAGACGCATAAAAATATTAATTTGTAGGTTTGAGTGTTCTTTGCTTTCAGACTGAATATAATTCTAATCTTCGCTGTGAGGCTTGTGAGGCACTGGCACAAGTTGCCCAGAGAACCTGTGGCAGCTGCATCCCTGGAAGTGTTCAAGGCCAGGCTGGGTGGGGCCTTGCGCAACAGGGTCTAGTGGAGGGTGTCCTTGCCCATTGCAGGGAGGTTGGAACTAGACGATCTTGAAGATCCCTTCCAACCCAAACCATTCTATGATAATTTTCTATGATATTTTTTTCAGCTGAAAACAAGAATTTATTACTGTAGAACAAGCCTTATATGTCACATTCAGAAATATTTACTAGTATTAATGTATCCTTAGCATTTGGACATTACATATTAATGGCTCAGAGATTAATCATGATGTCAATTACATAGATTAATTACTAAACAGGAAATACAGACATTCTCTTTCATCTGGTTATCTGGGTTTTATTTTGTTTGGGTTTTTTTTTTTTTTTTTTTCCAATGGCTCTTGATGTTATTTTTGTTCTTTTCAGCCTTTGTTACTGAAATGTTGTTAATTTGCTTGTTTGGAAACTGTTTCCAAATTGATTTAATGACTAATTTTTTAAACAACTTCTAGAGCATTCCTGCTCTTGTATAGGAGTATACCCACATATTTGTTCTTTTACCTTCCCATCCACTAAGTTAAGTAGATAAGCGATTATGAAAAAAGATGGACTAATGTAATCATTTAATAAGAGTTAATATGTTAAATTCAAATTAGCCTTAAAATATTCATTAATTCAAAATTTATCATCATTGTTTCATTTTACATCAAAATTATCCCATTTATTAATAAAACCAGAGGATTATTTTTTGGCAGAAATGTAGATCACAATTACAGTGCTGTTTGGAATACAGCATGGTATTTGGATTTGCACATTAAATAACACAGTTGACTACAATGAGAGTGTGAGTTGCAATGCATTATTTGGAGAAGACGATATTTGGTCTTATGCACTGTGAACACGTTGATGAATGTGATCACATTTTTCCAGTTGTTTGATTAAAGGGACACCAAAGTAATCTTTTAAAAACTCAGTAAAATCCTACTTGCTCCAGAGAGGCTATGAACTCACCTTCTGACAGCCCAGAAGCTTACTCCAGGGACACCTAACTAACGAGCCAGCAGTAGCATCAGATATCAAGCTTTCCATGAGATTCAAAACCCTGGCTTCAAAACAGAATTGGCACTGTGCTGCATAGCTGTCAAAGTTGCCAATAGCATCTCAAAAGTTCAGTTTGATATGCCAGGCAGAGATATATTTACATATACACTCACACACATATGTCTGTTTTTGAGATATCCAAGTCCTGTACTGTAATGTATAAATCAATACTGCAAGTCATAAACATTAATGAACACAGTAGCTGCTTCCTTAGCTGCAGCTAGGTAATTAAATGGCAAGAGCTGTGATTTTTTTTTCATTTGTATACATTTTAAAGAGAGTAAAACATGATCTGACAGCTGCAGTCTTACTGTGTTCCAGCTTTGCAAAAGCTTTTATTTCCCTCTGTTTTGTAGATTTACTTATAATGGACATTATTTGTGAAAGTGTTTTTGTATTCTTTCTATTTGCGCTGTAGAAATAGCAAGCATAAACTGCACAATACCTGCTGCTAGGAAAGGCAGGTCTCAGATCTCAGATATGCAATGTCTTATGACAATTCAGCTATAGGAATACTTTTTTAATATGCATATATCAGATTGCAAGTAGAATTTCTTCACCCAGTCTTAGGATACAAACTAATACTTTTTATAAAACTACATTTTTTAAAAAGGCTGATTCTGCACCATTATTCTATTGTTCTTAATTTTTATCTTTGTATATGCTGTTCTGTCAGTGTATCTCAAACCTTTTGGCTAACGATGCAGGACTTTGTCTCGGAATCTCTGTGTGCCTGTTATCCAATACTTTATCCTATCCCTTCTTCCTCTTCCTCCTCTTTATATTATAAATACTTCAGGGGACAGAACATCCTTTATTTATGTTTGCACAGAGCTACGTTAATATAAAGCACCATAAGTATAAGTTGATTTTAAATATTTATAGTCTACTCATAAAATTCAATTCAGTCAGCAAAATACTGAAGTACAGGATGAAAATTTCCCTAAATACATCTCTCACAAGCATTTTCAGAAGGACCTTTTCTATCTTTGACAAAAAAGGTGGATGGAAGAATTTAAATATTTAATAAAATTTTACTTCACAGGTTGCCATGTTTTTTTCTATAAATAAAACATTTTTTAGAATAAAATACCAAGTTGTGTTTTGCCTATATGAAGCTATCTATTGTACCAACACTGTTCAGGAAAGAACTACATTAACATTGACTTAAGAAAATAGTGTATTCCACCTGTTTCTTCAAATCACACGCGATGTTGTTGAAAATATATTTTTATTCTCTACTTTGCATCTACTTTGTTTATATAGTTCTGACTTCAGGAAATATCCAATATTTATGTTGAATGGGAATAGAGTTTTGCAGGTTTTCGCCAGTTAAGTACTTTTAAGTCAATCTGAGTTTAGATAAAGAAAGGTTTACCAGATTAGGAATAAAGCTTGAATTTTAATTTTGTCACAATTTTTCGCAGGCAGCAAGATAAACATTAGTAATAATAAGGACGTTTCAATTTCCCAAAACATTACCTACAGTTTAATGATGTGCAATAAACTTAGATTCCCATCCTGTTTTAAATCAAATCAGAAATCTTCAACTGACTTTGAAGAGGTTGGAGCTGGGATTATAAAGGTCAACACAAAAAATAAATAATTTAAGCATAAATCTCTGCTGATTTAGAACCTAATTGACAGAAGGTCTTGTGTATTGAATGTGGGATCATATTAAATCCCAGCCTCCAGATATTTTGCCCAACATATACTTAAATTTTTTAAAGGCATAACTCGTTTTGACATCCAAGTTCCTGAAGGGCCTAAAGTTTTGCTTCCAAACATACCCAGAAATGTTTGGTCAAGTCTAGTCTCTTAACAGATTAACTCATCTCCTATTCCAGTTTTCCTAGGATATACCAAATAGACATTTTTATGCTTACCTTATCTAAAATAGAGAATACAACAAACACTCTGCATTTTTCAAGTGCTTTTTAAATACTCCCTAAGAATTAACCTTCAGCTTTTGCAATTTCAGTGGCATCAGTTCATCAGAGTATAAGTGCAATTGTGTAGGAGGAGACCCAGGTAAATGCTTAGGTCAATCATGGCATGGTTTTTTGTGTACCAGTGACTAATAGTTTTTATTTGTTTTTTTCTTAGGGCACATTGAACCCCTACTGTGTGCTGTGGGATGATTCAAGAACGTAAGTGCTTTTATTTGCTATGGATCAAATATTACAGTGTACCTAACAATATTTAAGTAGTTGGTTAGGAAATGGTTTGATACAAGGGCAGGGAAAATGAACCTTTCACAGAGTAAAAACACTGGATTCTCCAGTCACTGGGCTTCTTTTCTGCAGATACATAAATTGAAATAATACAATATCTTACCAGAAAGAGATTACACACATAGTACTTTTAATCTTTCTCAAGATTAAAATGAGGATGTCTAAGAACTGTAGTTCCTTGATGGTAGTTGCTGGGCAACAAGCGAGTAGATAAATGATCAGATAGATAACTAAGGAAGTCTTCCATTTCTGTTACTGCAGAGAGGAAAATCATTTTCAAGTGTGATACCCAGAGCAATCTTCATTTTAGTTGGTGCAAATTTTCATTTTAGTTTAGTAAAATATTAGCTGTATACTAAACAGTGAAAGCTTGCTAGCAGTCTTCTGCTACTTCTTTTTCAGTATGTGTGCCTTCAGTTGCAAAACAGAAAATGATGCTGTGAAGAAGTAAAGCAGTAAAATCAGCATGGTTTGAAAAGAATTCCACTTTTATGCCGTTGTAATTTGCTGCATTAATCTTTCACAGTAAATGTCCCATTGAAGTCAAGGTGAACTTTGCCTAAATACAGATTGTTTCAAGAAGTATCCATATATTGTTTCCATATTAATTTTTTAAAGATGATGACAACATCATCTTGTCCAGGAATAGTATGTATGTCTTATTCTACAGATTTATCTACAGTGCTAAAAGTTGTGTCTGTGATTGTGTGAGTGCTTTTATCCTTGAGCCCGGATTTATATCAATACACTGATGTCTGAGAAACACTGTAGTGCAGAAATGAGAAACTTTGTACATGATACTAGAAATCAGTCCAAAAACAAGTAGTGCCATGGTTTATACCTCTATGAAAGAATCATAATGCAGTTATTTGCAAGCAACATCATAACATTTCATGTCTGTAAAGTGTGTGGGATAAAGTATGTGAAAGATTTGATATTATGTGTTATTATGTGCACATGGAATGCAAAACATCTGGAATATGTTCTATGTTTCCTCTTCACAATGTTCTGCTTACACAGCAGTAGTACAGTGCTTTATTTACCTTTTTTTCCATGTTAAGCACTGTGTATTTAGAGCGCACAATCTGATCTCACTGCTTCAGTCCAGAATATCAAAGGCATATATGCACAGAATTAGACTAGCACCAAAAAAAAAAAAAAATATATAAAGAAAGCATGCAGTGGATTTAACAACGCAATCAAAAGATTTCATGCAGATATCCTGAATTCACAACATATGTATTTTGAGCTTGCCACTTGTTTTGCATACATTTCTCTTAATATTGTTTATAGGGAATTTTAGTGCTATGTGTAAGTAGTGGTTTCAGCATGCTTCAGAATCTGGATGGAAAAATTAATTTTTGAAACATCTAACATTTACATAAAGCTTACATAAAATAGCCTGAGGTTTATAGTGAGAAACAGCTTTTATGTTCTGAAGGATACCTTTTATAGCCATTCCTGTTATTGAAGATGTTAAAATATTTGAAGATTGGGGGTATTCTTGGAGGTTTAAGTATTTTGAAAAGTGCTATGAGCCATCAAATACTCAAAGTAAGATATGGTGTATCAGTAAGGTCTGCATGGCCACCATTGTTGTTTGTTTTACAAATGTAGGTAATTTTATAAGAATGTTTTATTGTCTCTTCCTGAGTGTGTAAAGACAAGCAAAATTCTGGGTTTTTTGCTCCATCTTTTTGGAAAAAATCCTTAATGTTAGCTGTGGCGGCATTAGTTGATTCATAATTTTATCTTTGTAATACGGTTTCTTTTTGTTTTGGAGTATTTTGCATGTATTTACTCAGGTATAGTTCAGAATTTGTATTTTGGCCCTGCGAGTTTTAAATTATCATGAAAGCTCTATAATGCTGAATAGGTTCCCGTCATTTATAAATCTTTTTTTTTTCTTTTTATGTAGTTGGCTAGGTGCCCATGGTGATGTTGGGTTCTTGGTGGTGGCTTGTCTTTCTTTTATTTTTTCCACTTTTTTCTAAGTGTCAGGAATTAGCCATTCTCAGCAGCAGGCAACTGGAGTTGATGGATTAATAGCCTCATCCACACAGCAAATCCTGCAGAGCTGTCCTTCCAAACTCGGTAATTTTTGCATAGCCAGGATTTGGCAAGCATTTTGGAATAAACTCAACAAAAAGTAGTATGGTTTTAGTTGAAGGTGCTTAACTAATCAGTAGTCTCTGCTGAGATGGGTGTTTTAAGTTAAGTGGTTTTCAGATGAAAACTGTGCTTGCTTTTATCATTGGCATACAGCCATACCTCTAAAGGGTTTTGCCACCTTTTTAGTCACTTCTCCCACGTCTTTATCTGCATGCATTCCAAGTTCACATTTGGTAAATGATACTTCCTCCACTGATCTTGTCAGTTTAATACTTCTCTAACAGCAGGGGAAGCTTTACCTCCCTGGATTTTGGGCATGCTTCTCAGGAGACTGATCAGTAATTATGGTTCCCTGTCACCCATTCTTGAAGAAAGTTCTGGATCTGTGAGCTGTTTAGTCACACCAGATCATCAAGCTTATATTTCTGCCATTGCTATCTGTGACAATTTGATCATCCTAACTTTGGCAAAAGCAGTTTTAATCCACTCTTTCTATAAGATTTGGTGATTCTTCCTTGTGATGATTATTTATAAGGTTTTACATTTATTAAGCAGGCAGGCTTGTGCCCACTCCATAGGCAGCGAATGAAATGTGTGTACAATATTGAGACAGAGCAACTAAAGAATATTATGTCATGTATTCTAAAGGGCAAAATCAAGTCCAATAATTCAGCATTTTATTTCAGTTGATTCTCGCAAACTATAGAGCACCTCTGCCTGTGTTGATTGAAACCAGGCTGGTTTTAAGTTCTGGTGTTTCCTTTGATATTTCCAGCTTCCCTACATGAACCTGGTATCATCAGTGGTATGTAAGGAATGATTTTTTCCCACTGAGAATTCTGAGTGATATCTTTATCCATTCATTTCAGAAAATGGATTCTAAATGTTCAGTACATTCCCATACACTGAAAGGAGAAGCATTCAATCTTAGGATACTGAATGCTTCTCCTTTCAGTGCATGAGAAAATGTATGGAATATTTTTAATTGACATTCTGAGGAGAAATAATTTAGTTCCTTAAGTGCACCAAACAGAAACTCAAGAAAGAGTTGTATCTTTTCTGCTTTGCATTGTCTGGCACAAACAAACTATCCCTGCTGTCAGGAATTGATTGTGATACATTAGTTCCAGTGTCTCAGTCCACAAAGAGAAAGAAAAGAAATGGTCGAGTACTAGGGCTGACTTTCTGACCCCACAGAAGTGATTTGAAAGATTTTAAGAGGAAATGAAACTTCTACCTTTCTGGAAAGGAGAAAAATAAGGCAGAGGAAGACAGAAAAGACAGTCTCAATCAGAAATTAATCCAATGGTTAGACCACTTACTTGGGCGTTTCAAGGACCAGCCCTTTAATTTTTTCATTACAGAAGTTAGTTAAAGAGTTTGAAACACACTTTTCAGCCTCACAGGAGTAGCCCATGCCCGCTGAGCTGTCAGGTCTGCTGGAGTGTGTTACTCACAATATGTCCTGCTGGAACTCTGCCATATTATTTAGGAAAATATTCATGGGTTGGGGAGCTGATTCCCAGCACTTCTATATTTAATTTTACCACTCTTTCCATGTGTTTGTCACTATGCCACACTTCAGTCTTAGCCATATCACTATCAGTGTTTTTCCCTAGCACTGTTTTGCTTTATGTAAGTCTGGGCAAGGCTGTGTAAGCCTGGGGGATCACAAAATCCTTATATGCATGCATACATTTCCGTTTTAAAAATGCCATTTACTGTAGCAGTTTTGTAGGCTGTCTGAACAGTTCTCTTGAAGTTTGTTTCCTTTTCGATGCTTGTATCTCTGATAGGTGTCATAGCAGACAGTCTATATGGAGCTCTAGGATCCGTGAAAGTTTGGCCTGACAAAACTAGTCACTTGTCTTAGAGGACAGAGCCCCTAGACTCTTGAATCAGGGTCAAAACTCAGTAAGAGGCTGGAAGCTGGTGCCGCTGACCCCTGCTAGCACCACCCTCACATGCAGCCCTTGGCTAACTCCATCATGATGAGGGTGTGGAAGATGGGTAGACATTGTGGCAAGAAGGTGATGTCTCACACCCAAATTTCAATAGTTATCCGCTAATTAGCAAAACAATTTAGTGCTGTATGCATTGAACATAATGTGGGCACATGTGTTCTCCAGAGGACAGTGTCAGTTGCTGGTTGCTCCACACCTGTACATGGTGCAACATGACATCTCACAGCACTGGGTAAAGAAAGGGCTTTAGTATTCTGGGGCTCTCTTCTGCCAGTTGCTGCAGAAGGATGTTTTAACAGTATGATGGTGTTTTACTTGTCCATATGTGTACTCAGAGCAGTGTGTGCCTGCTGAATACACAGGTGGCAGAAGTACAGTGCAATTAGCTGAAATTCTTAATAGAATTCTTAATAAATCTTAATAATTCTTAATAAATCTTTAATTGCAAAGATTTTGACCTGGTTCAGTTTTAGTTAATGGTAAGTGGTAGGTGTATTCTACTTTTTTTTTCCCCATTGTGATATAAATTTACACTGACAGTGGTTTAGATTTTCTACCCTGAAGCTATGTGAAAATATGAATACCTGTATATCAGAGATGAGAAATTGTATATACACTTATATAACTTCAGGATTTGACTCCAGACATAGTATAACACCCACCATTAAAAAGAAGATTAAAAAAAGTTTGCAATTACTGTTTTTAATTATCCACAAGAGCTTTTAATTATTTTTATCCCATTGTCCCTGGATACAATTGTGGAGAAATTGTCCATATAAGCATTTGTTCAAAGCAAATAAAGAGCCTACCAGTTAATGGTGATGTTCTCACACATTTGCCTACAAGGCAGACTGTGATTCAGCTTTAGAATATAAGCTTGCATGCATATTAGCAAAACAACTTTTTTTTTTTTTAACAAGGGTGATATGGAGGAAATAAAGTTTTCTATAATCAGAACAATTGAATTAGAGTAATTAATGTAAATATAGTTTGGTAAAATATGGCAACTGAAGCTTTGCTTCTAGACTTAAGTAAGACTTGTTGGTCCAGCTTTTCAGTCAGACTTTGCTTCTTTCGTATTTAAAGCAGAATATTTTCTTTCCATGCTAGATTCTATGGTTATGTTTGTGAAATTAATTGAAGAGTTAACATTAATGAACTTATACAAAAGATAAATATCTCCTGGAATACCTATATTTATGATGAACTTTCCATAATAGAACGCGTGCAGTAGCACACTACTTAATCTGTTTCTGGTGGTCTTGCATAAAGAATTGACAGACTCTACAGAATCATACTCTTTTTCATTAAAACAATACAGAATGAAAAACCTGATTCAAATTCCTTAGAAGACATTGAAAAAGGCTTTGACTGATTTGCAACAGATCAGATCAAGTGGCAATCCACTTCTCAAACCATGAAATACCTAAATTTAAATAGTTTTACATTTACAGACTACTATGATTGTACACTAATGCAGGAGTACTTAAGTCTGAAATGTGTAGGTATTGTACAGTATAAAATGGAGTGTCTTTATGTTGAAAAAAGTCAGACTAAAATTTTCTTTGCTTATGTCATACACAAAATGAATCATTATATATGGGAGGAATTTATAATTTAGGCCTTTTTTATAACACTGCTCTTCACTAACACCTACACAGCCAAGAACAGAGCTTACATGGCCTGGTGAGATTTATAGAAAAAAAGGAAAACAAATTAATTCTTGCTAATAAGTTTGCTTTCTTTTTAATTTTCACTGGGTGATTAATCAACTCCATTTGTTGAGAACTGAATCGCTATTTGTTGCCTTTATGTAAATGTAGATTTTTCAGAAACTAAAAATAGTGGTTTCTTGTAATATCAGGCAATTATAGTTCTGAAATATGAATAAAAAGAACTAGTGGTTGTATCTTTCTAATCAAATTTAAAGATTTGAATTGGACTTCTGACAGGTTTTTTTTTAGTACTTAGTGAGGGCAGAAGATAATCGAGCAGTTTGAATAAACTTTAAAACAGAAAACAAATTGGTCATAATTTTGTTTTGTATGGATGTTTCCAGAAAAAATTCATGGATGTTGCTAAGTCAAATAAAATGAGATTATTGTTTTCCCTAGTAATAACTCACCAAGAAATACAGCAGATGGGATATGTGAATCCAGCATGGTGCTGGACTTGAACTCACTCTTGTAGGGAAAAACATTGCTAAATCAAATACAGCTTCCAAAAGTACAATACTGCATAATTACAATTGCGAAGTTCATCACCCTTTCTCATTTATATCATGTAACTCTAGAAAGTGTGTTACACCTGTAAATTTAAAAGCAGTTTAACACAGGGATTTGTACTGTTCTGCCTGGCTTACAGACAGGGGACATAAGGGCATAATGAAAAAAAAGCTGTTTGTCCACGATCATTCATCAAACCCAGTAAAGTTCCAAATCCCCGAGTCCTACTTGAGAATGCTCTCTAGCTGTTCTCAAAGCCAGTATAATTTCCCTGCCATAATGCAGATCTCTAAAGCTTAAATAGCTTTACTCTCATTCATTCTGATGACTGCTGCCCATCCTGGAGAATTTAGCTGACAGGAGTGCAACAGCACTAGAGGTCCTTGTATTATGCCATCCTTAAGCAAAAAAGAAATTTACTTGCATCACTAAAGAAGATGAAAGATCTGGGAAATATTGCTTATCCATGTGAGCAGGAGCTTTGGGAAGTACTCTTCTGCTATTTTTTTCCTGTTCCTTTGACAATAGGGGCACAGATTATGTACATAAATGGTTTATAAGCAAAACATTTTGTTTTGTTCAGATATGCATTTGTTACTTTCAAACTTACTTGCAGTCATTATAAAAAACACAGAACTACAGCCGGCATAAATATGCCTACTTTTAGTAATATGATGACTAGACTAAAGTACAAGAAATTTCTGAGCATTTTCAATGTATATGGTTGCTTGATTTTACATCCAAATGCGTGTATCTAAATCTGAATGAAGTTTCCTGAATTAATAACTGTTCTCTCTGAAAAGAAGTCTGGTCTGTCTTTCTACAAGAACAGTGTTTATATTGCAAAATGACCTTAAAATAAATGTTTGGAACAGTGTTTTGAAATACATGTTAGAAATCATCCCCCAATTCTTGAATTGTCAACTCTGAAATTGTGTCTCTGCCTGATAAAACTGTAAAACTCCATCAAAAACAGTCAAACACATGTGCAGCTTAAATCTGCCATAATTTATCAAGCACTATCACAAGAATACACCTTTAATACTGCATCAGTATCTCTCTGACCTCATAGGTATCTTTACACATAATTGACCTTATGTTGAATCTCTGTGCCATAATTGAGCAGCATGAATGGATTGAGTTAGATCTCTTCCTGGACCAGTCACTAGAGGGAAGCAAAGACCTTCACGTGCTATTCATGACGTCAGTCAATGTCTATGTCCTCGCTGACAAAATGTGGTCAGTGTTCAATCTAAAATTTTGAAAAAGGCAATTTCTGTGGAAAGCCACTCCAGAAAAATGAGCAAAAAAGAAAAAGACAAAAATTTATTCATGTATGGTTGACTTCCAGAGGCCATTGTCATTTAAAATAGAGTTATTTTAATGAATTATGTTTTGAGAATTTGAATCTAGACAAGAAGCTCAGTGCAGAGTGCATAAAGAAGGTAGTTTTAAGACTTTTGTTCTTTGAAACATTCTAATAATCAGAAAAATGCACTGCAATGTAGGTTACATAGTAGATATGCACTAACGTCATTTATGTCTGACAAAACCTAAGACAAAATATACCAGGTTTTTTGCTATGTTTTTGCTGATCCTACCTTAGTTATCCATACTTCCATTGCATAGTGTTCTGTCTGTGGTAGTCAGAATCTCATCCTGCACAAACAGTTCTTTGGTGTATACCAGGTAAACACATGAAGAGAACAAGTCATTAAAAACAGGCTAGTTCATCGTGCACTCCATTTCAACACAGAGAAAACATAAAGTGAATATGAATTTACACAGATTTTCCAGTTTATGAGGAGTTACATGTGAAGTAGGTTTACTGTATACTAGTTTTTTACTGTATTTAATTCAGCCATTTTCAGTTCATGAGAGTAAAATTCAACTTACTGTTGTCTCCTATGAGCTATGCTGGTTGAATTCCTTTAAAATAGAAACAGTAGAGGCTAATATTAAATTTTCTAACATTTTATTAAAGGCATATACCTGGTATGAATTGAATTTGACATAAAATTAAAATGCCCAGAAACAAGGATAAAATATTTAAAATAATGTTTTGGGGTTTATCAGTTAAAATTCTAAACATTTGAAAGCTTATAAGGACAATATTTATACTACTTACCACTTAATTTAAATAGAAGATATTTTATTAAGCTTAGGCTATGCAGGATGGCCAGACCTTAATAAGAATAATACAAATATATATCAGGATTTAAGCAAGTTTAAATGGAAGTTAATATGTAGATGAACAGCTCCAAGCAAAGCAATTTCATGAAAAAAAACTGTTGTGTTGAATAGCTGCTAGATTATAGCTGAATAGATTTTTAGCTGAAAGCATGGTGTATTTGTGATGATTTTTTAATGTTATCATCATCTTCTCTGATAATGTTGAGTGAGAGAGATTTCTTGCATAGCTGGTTAACTAAATGTAATATACATATGCATTCAAATGCATGTGCTGGGGATAACATCCTGCAATCCGTGCTATTATTCTAGGCAATGGAGAATATAATGTAATTCTAAATTTCACAGGCTATGGTTATGGTTCCCAATGTTATCTCAATGTTATCCTAATGATGCAATTTGCAGTGGTTGTCTTCTCTGTTCCATTTACCCATAACTCAATGGAAGCAGAGAAAAATGTTTGTCTTTCAAATTACAGAAATATCTTTGCACATATTGAAAGCATGAATTAAAATGCCATCACATTGCTATCAGTTCATCACTTAACATAGGTATGTTCCTAATGTCAAGTTTACCAATAAACCCATTGAAAACCCAGGCTTAAATGGCATGCTGGACTGGGACCATAGAATTAGAATCACTCCACAGGTATTGGCACAAATCCAGGAGTTATTCTATCAATCAACTTGAATGACAAAAATAAAGGGATTGCATATACAGACATACAGAGCAATACAGAACCAGAAAAACAGGATCACTCCTTATAACAAATTTGATACATTTGCATTCTTTGCCTGTAAAGAGGACACTATTTGACCATACCAAAAACTAAATCCTTCAGGTTTATACTACTTCATTATTGCTATTTTGACTGCAATGTGAATCTATGCAACTTCTTTTTAAAATGACAGTGAATACTTTTTTGATATCTGAGCAGTTTTAAATGGTTATTCACAAAAAGAAACTATAGTTTTAATATAATATCATATTAGCTTAAAATGTAAATATATCAAATAGCAGATATTAGATTTATTAAAAAAAAAAATTATTTGAAAAACTTCTGATTGAATTTAACCAGCACAGTGCTGTGCAGCTAGTACAGAATTCTAAAATGACAGTCAGCAATTTTCAGTAGATAGTCTAATATTTTTTAAGCAGATTATACTTTAAAAGTTGTAGCATGTACAAAAAAAATTCAGTAGTATTTTTAATATACACATCACTCATCTTCAGCCCATTCTTCCCCTCCTTTGTCATTTTTCTTGCAAACATCTGATGTTTCAGGTACACAAATTGTGTGTGTACTCACACACATACTTCATAATATCATTTACACAGATTAAAATCTTTGAGGAATAAACCATGTAAAATATATTTACCACCCCACACCCCAAGAAGTACAATTGAAAATATAGAATATCATTTTCTTCATTGTACTACACAAGATATGGTCTGCATAGTGCAATACATTTTTATCTTTTGTCAGATTGTATGTGCTTTTAAAGTTATTTATATGAGATAACATCTACCAATCTTAAATTAAATATCATACACCTTAATGTGAATTACACTGTATCTTCTTCGTTCTAAATACAGGGGAATAATTATGCTAAATTAACAAAAACCACACATGGTTTTCTTTCTCTCTGCCTCTCTCTCTCCTTACTTACTTTCCTTGTACAACTGACTCCTGGGAATATGTTTTATTTTTCTTTTTTATCTGAAGCAGACCATTCTTGTGGTTTTGTAATTGATTTACAGAAGAAAATTCCAATCAGACACAGCCTTCTTTTCCTCTGAGGTTTTTCCAGTAAATAAATTGAAACATTTTCATCATAGTCAAGAAAATATACAGATGTCTACATGTCATAGTGAGTCAGTGTTTCAGCCAAAATTAGAGAATAAGGTGCTCCTAGGTCCACAACCCTATGATCTAGCCACCAGAATTACCCATATTTCTTTAGTCTCGAAAATGTCAAGCACTTATAAAAAAACCTCATGTGGTCCTGGCTTCACTCTCACCTTCCTGCAAAAATAGCAACGTCTCTTGTGTGTCATTTTAAGGAACCGTGAAAGACTAGTGTGTAGGTGTATGACTATCTAAAAGTGATGATACAAGTTGAAATTCCAGACAAAAAGCATTTTAATCTCAGGAGAACAAAGCAGCTGCTTGTTCAGACAATTGTGGGAAGAACCAGGGAGGACTGTGAGTGGAGTGAGGTGAGAAGGTATTTTCTAACACGTTCTGCTGTGTATGGAGTTTCTAAATATACTGGGCATGCTATTTTAGAGATACTCTTCTTTTACAATCTCTATTTGCTGCTGCCAGCTCAAACTGTTAGCTGCATGTCATTTTATAATGTATACAACTATTTTTCCTTTTGGTTCATCTAGGCCTTTACATTTTCTCTTTGTTTTCATTAATGCAATTGTTTCTAAGAAAACATATCACAAAAACCAAGGAACACTCTGGATAGTGTTTTCGGGATATGAATAAGTTTTTGTTATTATTTGTATATTTAAAGTATAGATGAGCAGCAGCCAATTTCACAGCTGTTGTGTTTAATACTTTCCCTTCTGGATTTTTTTGTTTGCTTGTTTTTTTTAATTTTGTTTAAGAGGTGTCATTTTACAAATGCAAGCTGATACATATGCGAGAATGATATCTTGATAATATGAGAACAGAGCAAGCACCTTTGTTTGCAAGATTTACTGCACTTCAAGTGTCCAAATTAAGTATAGAAGCCTGAAACGTGGGCCAATGAAAGTATCAGAATTATTTATTTTCCTGAAGCTTGGTGTCAAAATGTCCTGGATAGCCATATGACAGGTAAGAACTACAAGTGACTCACAGCAACTAAACAAGACATCTACCCTTTTCTGTTAACCTGACTAAGCCCAAGATCTGCATAGAGCTAGGAAATTGGAAATAATTGATATGTAAATGTCTTTGAATAGGGCCTAGAATTAAGGATTAATATTAAAGGCTCTATTTAGATACCTTAATACAGGCATGTAGAGTATTTTCAGGATATACCTACAAGAGATAGCAGAAACCTATGCCCTTCAAAGCAGATGAAGTCAAAGGCATCAAAAGATATCTCTAGTAGTAGTGTATGTAGAAAATGAATTCAACTACTAACAGCAGCATTAACTGCAAAATTAAGAAAATTAAAGCACTCACACATATGTTTGCCAGGGCCACATTCATCGGGTACCTACTACAGGTAAACTGTCCTCTATAGACTGTACTGATAAGATCTCCATTAGCTATAATGGAAGCTTAGACACCTTCCATACTATAGGTACTTAAATTTGCAAGTTTCAATACCAAAATGAATCCTGCTGTATGTAATAATTTCTATCTCAGGATATGGATTGTCAAACACATACTTAATAAAGAGAGAAGGATGACCTTTTGCAAAATAACCTAAGGTTAAAGTCTTTGTGCAGTACTAGCGATTCTAAGCCTGCTTCAATCTGAGGGGGTTCAAACATAATATTTTTCTTTCCAGGAAATATCCCTGACCATCAGACTATAAGCAGTGATCTCGTAGAGCTGCTTTATTTGCAAGCAAAAATAAAAATAATAGCCATAATTAAAAATTTTGAAAATATTGTTAAGACATTGAACTCACAAAACTGGATATAGAAGAGTAGAGTTCAGAAATAAATTAAGTTATGAAGCTTGTAGTTTTTGGACATGGGCATTTTTCAAGTTTGTTCAGTTCATAGTGACAACCAGTGACTAATGGAGAAAAATATCCTCCAATGGCAACATGCAAGTTATCAGTATCTTGTCAGAGGACAGGAAATGCATGAGAGTAAGTTAATATTCAAAACATAAAATTAAATCGATGGACATTTTAGATGAAACAAAATGAGAAATGAGCCCTCACTGGGACTAAGGTGTAATCTGAAACAGAATATTCAGTTTCTAAAAAAAAAGTCATAGTGATAATCAGGTGTTAACAAAATAATGTTTTACCTTATTTGCTGTCTTGGGTAAGATTATAAAAAAATGGGTATTTGTGATTCTACAAGGTTGATTTTGTTCCCAAAAGTATTTTTTATGTATTTTCTGCCCTCTTTGGATTCTTGGTTATGAAGTAGAAGAACTTTAATATATTATCAGCCTTCCATTCTTTTATCATAGTTACCAAGCAGAGATTAGTATAAAGGCAGTAAGTAGTACAACAGCAACAGAAAACAGCTATAATGAGAACACAAAATGGTCTGATGATTAACTTTTCTGGCATTTTGAAAACTGAAGTCATACATAATTTTGTGAAAGCCATCGTGGGTATTGAACAGACCTTTCAGTATGTGTTTAAAAACAGTATAGATCCTATAATCTAGATCACCATTGTGCAAACAGGCCCAGGATTTCATATTTGTCGCAACTTTTTTTTCATTTTTCCTTTTTTTTTTTAACTGCAGCACAACATTTTGTGTGACTTTAAGCGGTTCTGCTTTTCAGATTTCAATTCCTGCAAAATGCACATACTATTTATTACTTTGCACAGGCAAAGAATCAATCAGGCTAACTCATCTGGCTATATGGTTCCTCTGACATATTTTTTTAATAATCAGGAGGTCAGAAATTTGTGAGGCAGAAAATCTAGTCTCATTCTGCATAGTGACACAAATATAGAGCACAAACCTCTCATGATTTATTAATACCAATTGTATCTCGGTATTTTTTATTGCCTCTTAAATCAGTTCCCAAAGGCCAAAAACCTAAACATAACCTTTTCACTACCTTTCTTAATTGCAGTGGGTGATGTAAACTACTAGAGTGATGTACTCTAAAACTTAAAAGCTAGAACTGAATGGTTTGCATTACCCTTTCCTTTCCCCTCGCTTGCTGACTGATCTGGCACTTTTATTTTCTCATATGTTGAAATTAATTTAACAAGACAGATAGCGCTCACACAAAAAAAGTAAAACCCGTTTAGGTGCAAAAATCCTGTTTGCAGGGCTACCTGTGTCAGCAGGCAGGAATGTAGCAAGAAAACTAATTATTAATAAAACATAATCTGAAGCATTATAAAAAGACTTTCATGAATTCTGTCTTATAAATATTCAAAAACTGCTTTTCTGTACTGTGAACTGAATAATTACACATGCTATCAACTTCGGGTTTTTCTTGCTCTCATTTCACCCTTAAACCTCTACTTCAGTGTGCTGTACAGGATGCAAGTTCTGATCATCATTAAATCACATTTTTTTATTCCGTTTTATGCCGTCTTTCCAGAAGGGTGTGTAAAAATAATGAAATTTTAGTCTGAGGGATATTTTGCCCTTTACAATAATGTAATAAGTGAAACGTGTGGAAACTCCCAAGTAGTTACTTGAGTGGTAAAAGGCAATGAATAGCATAAGGGTCATATTTATTTAAAAAAAAAATGTCCTGCTTACAAAATAAATCAATATTTACTTATTTTGCTCTTGTGCAAGCAATCAGTTAACTTAGAAATATCCATCTAAAGTTAATTTGACTTCAGCCTATGTGTATATTTTCTTAATGTTTTGGGATATTTACTTTTTAAATACTGAAGTTAATGTAGTTTGTGATTTTAACATGCTCCCCAGTCGGGTGAAAATTCTAGAATTTTTCCAAGATATGATGTCAATGACACTAATTTTTTTTTCATCGCCTATGAGAATTACAGAATAGCCCTTATTGCTACTTTTTAGTGGAAAAATGTGAAACAAAACTATAATATATCAAAATGTTATATAGAATGCCTTCAACTTGGTTATATAAGTAGGTTAGTTATTTTCAACCCGTGTGAGTTTAGTTTGAAACCTGCACATTGAATGATCTTGTCTGTCAAATTATTGGCACTGTTTGTCTCCCTAAATTTAAGCTTTTGCTTTCCTGAACTGAAAATCTATGTATTATTTATCTGCTGAAAAAAATTTCAGTAGCTTGTTACAAAGGTCACAGTATAACTGTAGCTAAAGTTTAAAAGGAAAAATAGGATATCTTTAAGACCAACAGTACTCCTTGGTCTTAAGAAGTACATCTCAAATGCGGCAGGAGGGCCAGGAGACCCCCATGGATGGATGAAGAGTTGCTGAGGAAACTTAGGGGGAAAAAAGGTGCTTATAAAAGGTAGAAGCAAAGACAGACAGCCTGGGAAGAAGACAGGGATGTTGTCCGGGAAGCTAGGGAACAGGTTAGGAAAGCCATGTTGTGTTAAAGGGGGGAAAACAAACCCCTTGCTTTATTTTCTAATATGCAACTAACTGTCTGACCGCATTCGTTTATATCGAACCTCTACTGGTCCAGATTTGCTGATAGTGGCGATTGGCTATCGAAACAGTGCGGTTTATTGATTGAGTTTATTGAGGCAACAGATACAGGTTCTTATGGATTGCCGGTGATAAATACTGTCTGCAAAAGCATGTGCAAATAATAATTACATGGATACAAGCGCTTGATAAAGTTAACATAGCATAGCTCTGAAGTATACAGGTGACAGTAAAAGTAACTCTATAGAGATTCTAAGTTTTCCCAGGGAAGCACTGGATACAGTGCAAGTCTTAGCCACAGGCATCCCTATGGGAGGGAAGAGAGGTCCAGCCCATCGACCGGTCCCGGGAGTCTGTTGATGTTATCTTTCTTGACTCGTCCACGATGGTATCTTCCCTGATATCCCCCTTTCTCTTAGGTCATTTTATATTATTTTTACCTTCAAGGTGGAGCTTGAGTGACTCTAGTCATACATACCTTTATTACCATTGGTGCAAATTTCTCTTGCCTCGATTTAAAGGTATATGAGACCAAAAATCCAGAGCGCGTGCTCAGAGAGGGGTGGTCTTATTTCGGGGGGGGGGGTTCACACTGGAGATGGGTGTGTATTTTAGCATGTAAATGCATTATAATGACATTATAATGAATCAAAGTTCACACTGAGGAAGGTATTTTGTCAAAAGACGACAGGCCGCTGGCTCAGGGTAGCAAGTATGCAGCTTATCAGTTTGTTACACCATCTAGTCCCTGTCTTATTGCTGAAGTTAGGACAAAGCGTAACCGCGAGATCTCCACCTCGCTCTACCCTCCGCTTGTGTTGTTACGGGAATCACTGTGAAGTGCACATTCCTGACATACCAGGTATGGCTGCATCTCTCCTCGAGAGGCCCTGAAAGTCCATTTTTTTCTTATGTGTGGACAATGCTGCATTTTGAATATAGATTTAATCCCCAATTATCCCACATTTCCTAATTATTCCACAAGCTAAGGCCCACTTAGAATTAAACTTGGCAAGGGAAGTGAAAGATAAAAGGAAGGGATTCTACAGGTACGTTCCACATAAAAGACAGACTGGGGACAGCATGGGCCCCTTCCAGAAGCTATCAGGAGAACTGGCTACCCTGGATTTGGAGAAGGCTGAGGTCCTTAATGACTTCTTTGCCTCAATCTTCACCGGAAAATGCTCTGACCACACCACCCAAGTCTTGGAAGGCAGATGCAGGGACAGTAAGAATGAAGAACTTGGGACCACGGTAGGAAAGCATCTGGTTTGAGACCATCATAAGAACCTGAATATACACAAGACCATAGGACCTGATGAAATGCATCCGCGGGTCCTGAAGGAGCTGGCAAACGAAGTTGCACAGCAACTGTCCATCATATTTGAATGGACCTGGCAGGCAGGTGAAGTTCCCGATGACAGGAAGACGGAAATATAACCCCCATTTTCAAGTAGGGGAAAATGGATGACCTGGGGAATTACAGACCAGTCAGCCTCACCTCTGTGCCTAGCAAAATCTTGGAGCAGATTCTCCTGGAAGGCATGCTGAGGCACAGGAAAAACAACAAGGTGGTTGGTGACAGCCAGCATGGCTTCACTAAGGAGAAATCCTGCCTGACCAATCTGGTGGCCTTCTACGCTGGGGCTATGGAACTGATGGAAGGGGTAGAGCAGTTGATGTCATCCACCTGGACTTGTGCAAAGCCTTTGACACTGTCTCACATGACATCCTTGTCTCTAAGTTGGAGAGACATCAATTTGATAGGTGGACCACTCGGTGGATAAAGATCTGGCTGGACGGCTGCACACAAAGAGTTGTGGTCAATGGCTCAATGTCCAGCTGGAGACCAGTAATGAGTGGTGTCCCTCAGGGATCAGTGTTGGGACTGGTCTTGTTCAACATCTTTGTCGGTGACATGGACAGTGGGATTGAGTGTGCCCTCAGCAAGTTTGCCGGTCACACCAAACTGTGTGGTTCGGTTCATACTCTGGAGGGAAGGAATGCCATCCAGAGGGACTTTGACATGCTTGTGAGGTGGGCTGATGCCAACCTGATGAAGTTTAACCATGACAAGTGCAAGGTCCTCCACCTGAGTCAGAGCAATCCCAGGCACAGCTACAGGTTGGGCAGAGAAGAGATTCAGAGCAGGCCTGCTCAGAAGGACTTGGGGGTGTTGGTTGATGAGAAAATAAACATAAGCCAGCAGTGTGCACTCGCAGCCCAGAAAGCCAACCGTATCCTTGGCTGCATCAAAAGGAGCATGACCAGCAGGTCGAAGGAGGTGATCCTGCCCCTCTCTCTGCTCTTGTGAGACCTCACTTGGAGGATTGTGTGCAGTTCTGGCGTCCTCAACATAAGGAGGACATGGAACTGTTGGAAAAAGTGCAGAGGAGGGCCACAAGGATGATCAGGAGACTGGAACACCTGCCATATGAATACAGGCTGAGAAAGTTGGGGCTGTTCAGCCTGGAGAAGAGAAGGCTGCATGGACATCTCATAGCAGCCTTCCAGTATCTGAAGGGGTGCCTATAGGGATGCTGGGGAGGGACTCTTCATTAGGGATTGTAGTGATAGGATAAGGGGTAACGGGTTCAAACTTAGAGAAAGTTTAGACTAAATCTAAGGAAGAAGTTCTTTACTGTAAGGGTGGTGATGCACTGGAATGAGTTGCCCAGGGAAGCTGTGAATGCTGCATCCCTGGTGATGTTCAAGGTCAGGTTGGACATAGCCTTGGGTGGCATGGTTTAGTGGGAGGTGTCCCTGCCCCTGGCAGGAGGGTTGGAACTAGAAGATCCTAAGGTCCTTTCCAGCCCTAACTATTCTATGATTCAAGTAAGTACAGAGAACAATAATGCCACACAAAATCTTGGGAATCTGAAAAGATAAGCGGTCTGGCTTATGTTTATAAAGAAACAGTTTAATTTCGTTTATTGATATAACTAAAACGTGCTTTTGCAGGAAAATAGATTTTAATAGTCTTGATGACCATGAAAGTCTTCATTTTTGTTTTTAGTCGTACACTTCCTCTCTCAGTATAACTACAGAACAGCCATCTACAAGCCCTTGAATAAACCCTAAATTCTTAAACAGATAGAGTGTAGGACTTTATGCGCTGAAACTGTCAAGTAAGGGCAGTAGAAGTACAGCACTTTTCTGAAAAGAGACTGTATCTGCATGACATTATGGAGTGTCATATTTTCCTTCAGTGATTTCCATTTAACTTTGGATGGGTTTACGACTACAGTCAAACAACAGTCTATTCTCACTCAGTCAGAGACCTGAAAAACAAGCAGTGTCCTTTCTGACTCTCAGGCTTGTGAATTTCGTTCCCAGTGTAAAGATTACAATGTTATTTGTACACAGGGCTTTTTATGCCTACCACCCAGCAACAACTTCTCTGGTCTCTGGGCTGGAACCACTCCAAATCAGAATGTAATCAGGCCTTTTCCTGCTAGTCATTTGGTGCTGTTTAAAAATCAGATAGAACTCAAAAAAGATTCTTAGTTCATTAAATGCATTTATATATTTAGTTCATTAAGATATAATTCTCAAAGATTATTTTCCTGTTTCACAATTTCTCCTGAGACCCACATCTCACCAAAGTAATAGATTAAGGTTGCTTAAGCACACATCCTGTGAATAGTGTACCTGAAATCTACAGGGGAGGCAGTATTCAAGAACATCTGTAAGTTTGCACACGTGAAGTCTTCTTCAATTTAGGACTAGAAGTTTTGAGATGCTTTTTTAAAAAATAAGTTAGAAGAATTTCCAAAAGATTATTTAAAATCCTCCATCATATATCCTCAAACCTCCCATATGTGTACAGAGATGCAGAAATATTCTGAATATATTTGCTGGTATATATTTTGCTGTTCTCCTGTTCTGTGTGGTTTTGAAAATAAGGAGTAAACCCCTCCCTTTGAGAGGAGAAATTACTAATATCAAGATCATGATTTTTAATTTGGAAGATGGTTTTCTCCTCATTTTTAAGTCCTCCTTGTGTGCATAAAAGCAGTAACAAGTATATATGACTACATGTGGCAACATTTTAGTGTTGTACTTGTGATGAACTGCAAAATAACACCTACCAAGAAGCATCCCACATTTTGCTATTTCTAGTTTCCTTAATTTTCCTATCCAGTGCTCTGTAACGTTGATAACAATATTTCAAGTATCACTGCAGATGCCAGCTACCTCCAAACGCATCTAGATGCAAAGGGAAAAATAACATTCATAAACTATTTCTGTACCTAGTCATTGCAGTGCATTGCAGCGTTCATGTATCTATACTGCCTTCATCTAAATGGTTTGGATATTGGTAACAGCCTATCTGTAATCGAAACAGATCAGCACAGGCAGGATATTTTTCTCTGATTCTGTAAACTAAACCAGATAATTTTAGGAACTGAGACAAATCACTGCTATATCATGGCAAGGGAACAATCTTTCTCAGACTAAAATAAAAGCATTGTGGGGGCATGGTAATTTCTTAACTATACCTGCTTATGACATACGTGACTACAAGACTATGATATATGATGAAGATTTTTGAAGTGCACATTCATATAAATTCATTTAATTCAATATTAAATATTGAAATAATGGCAGCTTTTGCCTTGCTGAATAATCATCAAATAATTTATCTTCTATGTATGTGTGCACACCCTTTACCCTTGCATGAGACACTTGGCATCTAAGCACTTGCTTTTTCAGTTTATCGGAGAGGAGGGCTCCCAATCAGAAAGCCAGTGGTCCTAGTCAGTATTTAAGCGCAGAAGTGATATACATTAAAGGAAAAATCTGACTGCAGATACTATATGTGGACAATGAAATTGCCTGCCTTCCTTTAGTCCTTGATCCGGAGTAGTAAAGGTGCAAGAACTATAAAAAGTTTATATGAATTAAGACTCAGAAGTTAGAAATTTATTATGCCATAATACTTGCCTGTTTTCCACTTAAAATGTGTAGGAGTGTTGAGCAAATATTTTCCAGACTATCAACAGTGATTTCAGAGAGAAGTTTGGGAGTAAAAAAAGTTACTTTAACATTGCAGTTTATATCCACATTCGTATTATAGGCATTCAAAAAATATCTAAGAGTAACCCTTAGCTGGAATTTGGACAGATTAGATTTTTTTATAGAGACACTTTCAGGCAAGAAAACATAGAAAACCTCTTGACTCAGCAGTTCTTTAAAAAGTCATCTGTTTCAGTCTGCTGCTGGTACAAAATATACATTTACTTTTTCTGGTCAGCAAAAGTTCCTGTAAGCAATATTTTTTCCTGGTATTTCAGTTCATGTTGCATTTCTTAAATCTTCCTATTTCAAGAGAATTATGTTATCTGTCTGCTACAAAATACACAGATCTTCCCAACTTTTTAGGTGTTTATTTTTGCCTCTCATACTCCAACCATTTCTATAATTGATTTTTACAGTTTGACTAAAAGTCAGAGCTTCTTAAAAAAAAATATATATATACATATATATATGCTAAGCAACATTGTTGTAGGCCACTTCTATCCTCTGTATTGTATATGAATAGACTAAATCTGGTTCATTCATCCAGAATATAAAACATTTCAGTTACTTCATTTCCTAATAGATTATAAAAATACTAATGTATTTCTATTTGCTATTACATTCTAGAAAGGGTCATATAAAAATCTGAGCAAAGACTGACTCAAAGAACTACGTGGAATTTTCTTTCTCTGAGGAAAGCTAATATTTCTCTTTTTTTTTTTTTTTTTTTTCTTTTTCTGTAGCAACCTTTTAGATTCCATCTTCCAAATATTCCTCCACAGCAGATGAATACTTCTTTTTTATTTTTGTCTAATTCCGGTAACGCTTTGAGAATTCAAATAGTTTAAATGCTTTGAGCATTCAAATATTTAAACTATAGTCTCTGCCCTAGTTTAAACACGTGTTAGTATTAAGCAGACAGTGCTAAACATCAGTGTCCTTGTGCTCAGAACAAGTATTCTGTATTTCCTATCACTAAGAAAAAAAGGGATTTGAAGAGTTATTTGACTTCTTAAATTTTAAACACTGTCCTTTCATTATCTGAGCAAGGCATATTATTCATCTATCAGGTTTTCCGGTTGATGAGCAATATATTTTAATCAGAATGTCAGTGCCTTTAAAATACACAAATGCCTAAAGGAAACAAAATATTGTTCAAGGCCAGGTTAGACATAGCCTTGGCTGGCATGGTTTAGTGTGAGGTGTCCCTGCCCATGGCAGGGGGGTTGGAACTAGATGATCTTAAGGTCCTTTCCAACCCTAACTATTCTATGATTCTATGATTCTATGATTACCTATTGCATGGCCACATCGCACCTTTTTTTTATGGTGGGTGTGAGACACACCAATATAAAGACTGGGCTAAGAGTTACTTATAGATCTGAGTAATTCCAATAGCTGAACATATTCTAGCTAGGACTTTTGGGATTGTCATAATGCTGGAATGTTTTATTTTTTTTTTTTTTTGTCTTTACTTTGTCATATGCAAACTTAGTATAACAATTGAAAATAATCAAGCAAAACACTTCATCAGGCAACCTGCTGGTGGGATTGGGGTTTGTTATTGGGAGAGAAAGTTGCAGGAAGAGAATCAGCTACAAAAATGTCACTGTGACTCAAGATTTCTTAAGCAGACATAACATCAGAACAAAAAGTACGTGATTTCAAACTGAGCAGTGTAGAGTTAAGTAAATATAAGTATTTCTATAAATGTTGGACTATATAAGGTACCCAGTTGATAATTTTGAGTCAGGGACGATTCACCATTTATAAATACAAGAGAGTGAAATTAAATCAGACAGCTATGTATCCATAGCACCATTCTTCTCCTAATAATCTATCTTTCCACCCAGCTGTGATCCCCAAATGCCAAATTCTCAGATATATAGAGATGAGATGTAGGCATATCTATTACATAACAGCAGGTAAAGCTAGGTAACAGAATAAGTGGAAGCCTCCTTCCTTAAATATGAGATACACTATAAACTTTCTGCTCTCCATGCTTGAAAGACCATTATCTGGACTTCTGCTACCGAAGTCAATATAGTTAGCAGAAAAATTCATAAAAATTAAAATACTGTTAAGTTTTTGTCTCACCAATTCAACCCCCTTTTTTAATTCTAAGTCTCTTTACAAGAGAACTAAAAAAACTTTGCTAATATAATATTCCTGTTAACCTCAGTAAGGTGGGAATTAGCTGGTTTTCATCTGCATTGTAGAAAACCTGTGCATTATGTGTGCATGCTGGCAAGTTCTGATAATGTCTCCATGTAGGCCATCCATTCTCCATTACTGTCTAAGTGCATTTAAAACTATTTCCAAACATATAAACAACTTTTCTATATTTAGCAGGTAATTGAAGGCAGAATACAGATTTGTCTGCTTGTATTGTATCCTGTAGCACTTACAGTTGAGCTGCAAAACTCCATACTACCTCCTTCCCCCAAAACCTCTCCCATGTGTACAAATTCACATGCAGAACATGATTGAAAATTAGTGATCCAAAGACCCATCCAAAATATGTCCCTTCTAGCTGTTGTAAAAGCATCCAGTTCTGTGGCTGTCTTCTCTTTGATGGATGTGATGGTATTTACAACGCTGCCTCTGCCACCATTTCAGGATCAGGCTGCTACAGAATTGCTCAGGCAGTGTTATGCTTCCCTGTGCCACTTTCTTTAAATTCACCATTTGAACTTTACAGGCGCATACAATAACTTGTAATCGAATATGCATCTATTCAAAATGGAAGCCAAAGACTGTGATAGATAATGCAGCTTTCACTTTCCATTTCCCTCATCCACTTTCATGCAAACATTTTATGCGTGCCACAGCCAACTACATTCAGGTGGCAGAACAGAGGCCTAACACTAGGTTGTAATGCATATATTTCTGTTGCAAGGGTTCCAGTGAAATGAATTTTGAATAATTTTGAATCCAGGTGTTCTGAGTCTCTTTAATAGTGGACTTTCCTATGATATAATGTTTTATGGTTCTCCAGTTTTTTTTTCATAAATTTAACTTAAATGTAAGAAATTCGAAATTAGTTTTAAACATCACTTAATTTATTTATTACACAAAGCATGTGCAGTGGATATAACAAATTTTCATCTGTCCCATGGATACTTCAGGATAGACTCATTTAGATTTTAAGGCTATATGCAACAGGATAATATGGTTTACTTTCAGATAACTGCTCCTCAGAAATTCAGGTACATATTCGAACAAACTAGCATTTGCTTTACTAAAGTACATTACTAGCAGGTTTCCTATATACATTGTTTATTAATTAAATTTTTTTAATCTTTGAAGAAATGAAACACAGAAAAGAATTAATGTACACTACAGGTGCCTTTCCAAAATCATTCAGGAGAAAGTTGTGCTTGAAATTCAAAGTGCTGGTGAGAAGTAAAAGAAACTAATTGCAGCAAAACATTACCACAGTGGTTTCTTACTCTGTGTCAAGCAGGATTGTACTGGGCCTCCTGGGTCACTGTGAACAGCAACCAGCTTTGGCAGGCAATCACATCAGAAGATTCTGTTATTAAAGTCTTACCACAAAAGCTGTTAGACCGTGACTTATCCATGTGCCAGTGTGGTCCAGGTTAAAACGCTCTTTTCCCTCATTATTTTTCTAGTGGATACTTGAGAACTGCTGTTCAAATATCTCCCAGTCTTTGTTTTGTTAGATTTAACAGTTTAAGGTCTTTTTGACTTCTCTTCCAAAAAGAATAGTCAGGGAATAGAAAATCCAGTAACCCTTTTTTTGTGCCACTTTCAATCTGAATTCATCATTCTTGAGCATGAGTGACAGAAGTAGGGCACATAGATGTAATATTGCACATTAATGGTGTGGAGGAGGACAAAGAAGTAAGTAGTAATCTATTTGAGTCAAAATCAATTTGGGAAAAGCTGGTAAAGTAGCTTTTAATGCAATAAAATTAGATATTCTTCTTAAACACAAATGTCAGATTTGACCTTCAGTGAGGCTATTTTAAAGTTACAAGGGAGATAAATATGACTTAAAACTGTACTGCACGAATGGTAGGACCTCATTAGTTCAACACACCAGACCTGATAGAAATTTTTATTTTCACGAATTAAATGCTATATATTGCCATTTCAAAAGTTGATTTTGGTAAGCAATAAACACCTTGGTTGCAAAGGAGCTACTAGCATGAAATAGCCTTGGATTTACTGATTATAAATTTACTCAATAAAATCCAACTAAATAGAGATAAGAGTTCTATTATTTTCTTAAGGTTTCTCTTGTTGAAATTGAAGATATGAAAGATTGTTACCAGATCCAAATAATTATTCACCTGACTATTTAGTCAGATTTGAATGAAAAGTTTTCTCTGGGAAAAACTTTCATCAGAAACTTCTGGAGCAGCTGTTCTGCTGAGGGTACACACAATAAAACATGAAGAGTCAAGTCTTAAAAATATTGAATTACCTCTTCTTTCTTTGCTTTCCACAGGAAATAGCTCTAGAGAAGACTAATATCTAATAAAAGAGATTTGAAATAATACAAACATAGCAATCCGTGTGTTCTCATGCAGAAATTACTTTTTCGCTATTTATTGAATAGTCTTCAATAATGATGCTTGGTTTAATTAGTTTTAATACACATACAGAAAGATTCTCATCTGCTATAATTAAGTGTAATCTCTCAAGCAATACGAGACCATATCAGATGAGAATGTGACCTATAACTTTTGTGCTGAGTATATCTGAAGTGTAATCACGTATGTTGAACTCTGTATTCCTTTCCAAGTACATTTGGCATCACACAACATGATTGTATACCATTAAGATGACATTCAAAAGAGTATTTTAGTAGTCATGGTATGTGTGGATATTAATCCTGGAAAATCAGGAGTTGTAAAGTAAGATTAGTGTTTTTCACAGGCTTAAAAATTTAGACACAGAAATGCCTTATCATTGTAACATTTTGCTTTCCAGTAACTTAATCACAGAATCCAAAGTTCTCTATAGATACAGGAGGAAAGAAACCCTTAACCCAATCAATCTGAAGGTGCATTTTAGCCGACCTTTACAGATATTCATCTTTGCTGCCTGTGACAAGCTGACCTCAGGAAATGGGGCTCGTGATCACACTGTGTTTTTAATTTCTGTCCGAGTATCTGGATATTTCCCCATCCTGAACTAGTTGACTCATTTCCTACAAAGTTCATGTAAGGAAGTGACTGGCTAATAAGAGCAGTGCGATAAGAAGATCTGCCAGGAACAGACTTAGAAATATATTTAACACAATAAAGCTTCAGCTGTGTCTGAGAATCAGCCACCAACATACAAATCATAAAATTCATACGTTCGTAGTTCCATGTTTTTCATTATATTTTTCCCTCTGACCAGAAGAGTAGTGTCACCTCCCTTACCCTGTCATAGCCCTTATGTACATTTTGGGTCTTCCTGCTGCTGTTGTGCACTTCTACCTCTAGGTGGAACTGAAGGGTTGAGAAGACTTTCTGGTAGGACCTATATAAATGTGCCTCCAGTGTTTCACAATTAGGATAATCTCTGTATTGAAGAGTTTCTGTCTAAACAGCCAAGATATGTTGTTGAAAGAGAAATAAGCCAGTGAGCCAAACGGCTTACTGTGAGGAGAGAAGCAGGAATTTATACAGACTTCAGAGTGTATTCAGTGACTAATTTCTTCAGTGTCCACCAGCAGCAGCTCCTCCTGAAAATGATGGCACTGTTTTATATCACTTTCTAAGCACTTATTTCTCTTGAATCCCGTTTAACCCTTAGTATATATGAAAAAGTTTTCAATAGTTAAATAGATTTTGGTTTTTGCATAGTTTCTATGATTTAGAGGTGGTAACTGCACTTTTAAATAAATTACAGGAGAATGGACAATAATTTTAAAGTGTGTGGACTGACCATGACATTTTATCTTCGTTAGTTTTTTTCCCATTCAATGATTTAAAATTCATTTGGAAACACTAGTGTTACTGGTATCTTTTAACTTATGCAAAGTAATAAGCTATACTAAAATATTTGGGACTTACGAAGCTGATTGTTACTATTGTTCTTCATTTCCATTACTCTGTTTGGAAACAAACTCAACTATATCCAGATTTAGTGTATTACTTTTTTATTTGTGATCATACTCAGAAAAGGCAAAGATATTGCTACTTTTTCAATAGTCTGCAGGAAGAATCTTGGGAATTATTTAGTATTGCTGCATTGTTGTCTACAAGAGAGATTTTTACGATCTTTTTTGATTGCATAGTTTGTGTGAGAAAGGGACAGAAAGCAAGATGGCTTAACTTTGTCTTCTTTATAGAATACATTCATCTTCTGGCATGTCAACATTTTTCAGGGAAGTGAAATTCACTTGCTGGCCATTTCTCCTGTCTTTTTTTTTTTTTAGTATCTTCTTCCCATAAAATCCAAGAACGCGAGTCTTTGTTGCAGAATTTTGTATAACATCTGCAACACGATTAAGAGAGTTATACAGACCCATTTATAGTGTCTCTCTCAAGTATACTAAAGTCACTCAGGATTATTCTGCTGCTTATACTATGGCACTTTACCAGTGGTGCTTCTTTAATTTCTGACTGAGTGGGTCACAGAAAAAATATCAACTGCTCCATCATGTGTCTGAGATTTTTCTCGTTATATGTCAGGAGTAGGAGGTGGAGAATAGGAGTGGGAGTAGAAGGAAAAAGTCCCTAAGCTTTTTTTCTGAAATAAGAAAGAGTGTTATTAACTACAGCATCGTGAGATCAGACCCTTACAGTGTAGCTCTTTAGTTCACGGCTATGCGGTATGCTTGTCCACGTTGTCCTAAAGGTTCTTGGCTGTCCCGTGAAAGCTGTCTGAGTTATTACAGATTTAATTGCTAAGCCACTGTCCATCATATTTGAAACATCATGGCAGTCAGGTGAAGCTCCTGATGACTGGAAAAAGGGAAATATAACCCCCATTTTCAAGAAGGGGAAAATGGATGACCCAGGGAACTACAGATCAGTCAGCCTCACCTCTGTGCCTGGCAAGATCTTGGAGTGGATTCTCCTGGAAGGCATGCTGAGGCACATGAAAAACAACAAGGTGCTTGGAGACAGCCAGCATGGCTTCACTAAGGAGAAATCCTGCCTGACCAATCTGGTGGCCTTCTATGATGGGGCTATGGAACTGATGGACAGGGGTAGAGCAGTTGATATCATCTACCTGGTCTGGTGCAAAGTGTTTCACGCTGTCTCACATGACATCCTTGTCTCTAAGTTGGAGAGACATCAATTTCATAGGTGGACCATTCGGTGGTGGATAAAAAACTGGCTGGATGGCCACACGCAAAGAGTAGTGGTCAATGGCTCAATGTCCAGCTGGAGACCAGTAACGAGTGGTGTCCCTCAGGGATCGGTGTTGGGACCAGTCTTGTTCAACATCTTTGTCGGTGACATGGACAGTGGGATTGAGTGTGCCCTCAGCAAGTTTGCCGATGACACCAAGCTGTGTGGTTTAGTTGATAGTCTGGAGGGAAGAAATGCCATCCAGAGGGACCTTGACACGCTTGTGAGGTGGGCTGATGCCAACCTGATGAAGTTTAACCATGACAAGTGCAAGGTCCTCCACTTGGGTCGGAGCAATCCCAGGCACAGCTATAGGCTGGTCAGAGAAGAGATTGAGAGCAGCCCTGAGGAGAAGGACTTGGGGGTGTTGATCGATGGAAAAATGAACATAAGCCGGCAGTGTGCGCTTGCAGCCCAGAAAGCCAACCGTATCCTTGGCTGCATCAAAAGGAGCATGACCAGCAGGTCGAAGGAGGTGATCCTGCCCCTCTCTCTGCTCTTGTGAGACCTCACTTGGAGTATTGTGTGCAGTTCTGGTGTTCTCAACATAAAAAGGACATGGAACTGTTGGAACAAGTCCAAAGGAGGGCCACAAGGATGATCAGGAGACTGGAGCACCTCCCGTATGAAGATAGGATGAGATAGTTGGGGCTGTTCAGCCTGGAGAAGAGAAGGCTGCGTGGAGATCTCATAGCAGCCTTCCAGTATCTGAAGTGGGCCTATAGGGATGCTGGGGAGGGACTCTTCATTAGGGACTGTAGTGAGAGGACAAGGGGTAACAGGTTCAAACTTAAACAGGGGAAGTTTAGATTGGATATGAGGAAGAAATTCTTTACTGTAAGGGTGGTGAGGCACTGGAATGGGTTGCCCAGGGAAGCTGTGAATGCTCCATCGCTGGTGGTGTTCAAGGTCAGGTTGGACATAGCCTTGGGTGGCATGGTTTAATGTGAGGTGTCCCTGCCCATGGCAGGGGGGTTGGAACTAGATGATCTTAAGGTCCTTTCCAACCCTAACTATTCTATGATTCTAATTATTTCTCCTTCCTCATTAGCTCAGAAAAGTTGGTAATGATCAATCCTTGTGAGGTTTAAAACTCCATTCTCCACTTCTAATTTCTCCAAAGGGAAAGTGTCATTTCTATTTTGCTTGTCAATCTTCTTTTATTAAGGGCATCTTTTCACTGTGATCAGGAACTTGAAAGCCTGACATGGCCACTCATAACAAATATAGGCTGCTGAGAGGCTTGCCTGTGGCCTTGGGTAAATGAGTAATAACCTGGCTGTGATAGCGGGTGTCAGTGTGAGACATACGAAATGGCTGGGGTTATTCCTAAGCAGCTGGACAATACTGGCCGTTACATTGTATTTATATGTTAGGCTAAGATGATGACTGTCATGTACTGCTATTTCATAGTTGCAAGGCAGACATATTCTGGTGATTCTAAAAGCTTGTTTGGAAATAATATTTCAAGCTGCTATTCTAATTTGGTCCTTCTCTGAGAAATACTCACTATAGATTCAAGATCCTCTGTGTCTATAACTGCAGTTCACAGCTTCACCCCAGTTACTTACACCAGTTAGCACTGAGATGACAAAACCAGAAAGCTGAATAAATGAGTTCATTTCTCTTCTCTCTGCCATAATGACTGTATGAGCTGCTGCAGATAGGAAAATACAAAATCCATTTTCCTTGCTAAAAAAGTAGACGCTGTTTGCAATGTTTCAGACTGCAGTCAGCTTAGATTATTTGTAATTCTGTATTAAGCATGAAGTCTTGATAACTTTTTTCAGTTATCAGAACTTTTCAGGAAACAATTTACTATGTATTCATCAGCCCATTGTATGATTCTATGATTCTGTGTTCCCGCCTGAGGGGTCCCTAGCAGCATAATTACCCTCCCTGTCCAGAAGGCAATAAATACTGTTACCATTAGAATATGCTGCTGTGTATCTAGAAGGAAAACCAGTTAAGTTAGGTTTATTTATGAATAAGAGAGCTATCTCACACACACACACACACACAAAATAACTTTCACATTGCCTATTAAATAAAATCACTTTAAAAGTCAGGCTGGAATTAGGAAAAAAGTGCGATTGTGTTATGTGTGAATGTGTGGATGCATTTTACACTTTTGACTGAGATCCATAAAATACACATGTAATAAGAGTGCTTTAAAACTACTTTCTGATTTTTTCATGAAAGTGAGATATTAAAAACAGCATAAATGATGCATTGCATTGACCTTCTCCTTATTTATTATGTTCTGCTTATGTCAGGAACAGGAAAATAAGCACATCATGGTAATTGTCTGTAAGAAGCTTTCCAATGACTTCTTGCACTTACGAGTTTCTAATATTTCCCTTTTATCACTGAATCCTAGTAAACTCATTATTTCTGCATCATCCATACCATTCCTCAGAGCATGAAATGCATGAGGCAGACTGTGTCTTGCTTTTCTTACCTTTCTGAGAACTTTAAGGCTCTGAAGAAAACAACTCTTACAAACTCTGATTTGTTTCCAACAGAATGAAGTAAGTTTGATCTCACTGATCCCCAAAGTTTCAAGACTTTAATTAACAAGGAGAAGGGTGCAGGCAGTGCTTCTGCACTTTGTGTCAGGACACAGCTCTGCCCAGAAGCTCCCTGGGCTTGGGGGCTGGGGCCAGCAGCAGGGCAGGCAGGGGCACTGGGGTGGCCCCAGCCATAGGCATCAGGCACCTCCCTGGGGACGAGGACAGGCTGAGGACACACTGGGACTGAGTGAGCTCAGCTCAGCAGGGCCCATGGCCAGGCAGGGCAAGGTTATGGGAGCTGAATACCAGCCCTGCCATGGCATCGTTGGGTGCTGCAACCAGGGACCACAGGCTCCCTTTGCCTGCCCGCAGCTGGGGACCGCAGGCTTCTTTCCTTTTGCCTGCGCGGTAGGTGAGGATGCAGGCTCTCTCTGCCTGCTGCAGGTTCTCTGCCTGCTGTATGGTGGGAGAATGAAGACAATCAATGTGATCGTTCAGCAGACTCAGTTTATTTCATCTGAGGGTTCCAGTTATATACTCTATGCAGGCACACTTGCTAATATATGATTGGCTACTTATGCTACTAATTGATACATGATTGGTTACATGATTGGTATGTGCTTGGTTACAGCTCAAAGGTTACATTCACATCCCACCCCCCCACCCCCCTTTGTGGTCTTCTTCTTGGTTGTGTTCCAGGGGGTTTCCAGCTTGCAGCTGTGCTTCAAGGTTACAGTTATCAGTTCCTCCCTACATATCCCGACTTCTCAGGCTCCTCTGCCAACTCCCTCAAACTCTTCTCACGCACATGTTCTCTAGTAACCTTCAGCAGAGGCCTCAAAGCCTTTGGTTCACTACTGTTAGGCTTTTTTCCATCGTTTGGCCTATGATCTTATTGTGTCCATTTTCTATCAACCATTCCCCAACAATTCCCCTCTTTTCTTTTTGCACTAAAAATATTTGTTGTTGTAGCTTAAGCAAAGATCTTTTTATACAGGTTAACATGAGAGAACATACAAACATAATTAACAAGATAATACCAAAAATCTTTAACCCTAGTAGCAATAAACGTTGGATCCACAAACTCAGACCACATCTGCTAAACAGGTTCTGAAACCATTTATCAAAGGGGCTTTCTTCTTGCATTATTTTTTTGAACGTGCTCTTTTAGATATTGCAATTGCTTGTGAATACCTCTGCTATGGTCTGAAAGATTCAAGCAGCACATTCCTTCAAAGTCAGTGCACCCATGACCATGGGCCAATAACAAAAAACTACAGCTGCGCGATTTTGCAACAAAGCATGCCATAGACTGCTTTGATCAATGTTCCCAGCCAGCTACTAATTTTTTCATCCGTGCAATAATCTTTGAAACCAGTCCCATTCAGAGAGCATTTGTAACTTTTGTACGCCATCTCTTAAAATTCGAATATTCTTATGAATAGATTCAGAGTGATCAGAGAGATTCATACAACAGTTGGGGCAGGGACTGACGACTCCAAGGGGGTGACATAGGGTCCTGAGCCATAGGCAGGTTGGGGGAATCACACAGCAGGGAGCTGGGCAGGGACATGAAGTCCTTGAAGTGCCCTCAGGGCCCTGACTCTTACCAGTCTTCACCTCAGATATGGTTTCTCCCCAGGTCTTTTTTCTTTCCTGTAAGGAGAGAAGCTAGTCCTTCAGAAATGGGAATTTGAATTCAACAAACTGCAGTACCTGGAAGGCACTCAAGTGACAGTTTTAGCACTGCTGACCTCTGCTTCTGCATGTTTGTGTAGGGGCTGGCGCAGGAGGGAAAAGTCATACAGATACCTATAGAAAGTAACACGGGGTGGAAAGGAATGGTTACTGTGGACATGCATTATGGGACACAGGTAGCAAACATGATTTTAAAATTATAAACCTAAGTTTTCATTTGTTTAGAACTATGTCTAAATATGACTGAACTGATTATTTCAGGTGCATCAAGTACTGGTCTCTGCCTGAGATCAAATATAAAGAGGATAAAATTTCAGCTAAATTAGCTATAATTTCTTGCAGTAAAATTTTCAACTTTTTTCCTCGTATCTAAAGTTGCCTCTTTGAAAAGATTTAGGTCTCTCACACTATGGCAGTGGCATCACTGTCAAGTACATACATGTAGGCACCTCTGTGAAAAAATTATCCTATTTGCAGTCAAGATAAGAATTTATGAAAAATCTATGATTCTGTATATTGTGTAGAGTTTTATTAGAAGTTTGAAGACTGACTGTGTCCTAGGCCTTTCAGGTGTTCTTGAAATGATTTCTGATAACAACAAAACATTGTTGTGGAGCTTGGCTATAGGAAATAAAAAAAACTGCTTTGGCTTGATGCCCAAGACAGAAAAGCAGCCTAGCTACAAAACCTGGGAGTGAAGAAGAAGACTTGGGGGATTTATAAAGAGGGAATATTGGCATGATGAGTAGGGGAGAGAGAGATGCTGGTAAGAGAAACCAAGTGGGCAGATTTGAAGCTGAAGTGGAGGAGGGAGTAAAAGGTGTTTAGGGAAGGGAGACTGCAACAGACGTGGGGAGAGGAGAGGTGAAAAACAAGTGCAGTGAAAATAAAGCAATATAAAGTGAAAGGCTCTGACTACTGGAATACACTCCCCTCAGAACCTGAGGGAAAAAAACACATGATTCCTGAGGTTTAGAGGGTTCTTAGTAAAACACATTAGGATTTCAAACTGAGAGGTTGAGAAGGAGTCTTGCATGTTTATCTTCTAAACCTAAGAAGCTCCATAAACGCAGAAAGCCCTAGAATATTACTTATTTGCCCACTTAAGTTCCAGGAAGTGGAAACTTCAGCCCTAGAAAATGCCAGGACTGAAGTTGTCTGTGTAATATTAATCCAGTCATTTTACACATATGTGCTTTGGTACAGTTTTAAATTACATAATCTTGTACATCTTGTTTACTTTAAGACACCTACATCACTCAGTGCACAGAGGACATGTCCTCTGCAAATCAGTGAAGGTGTTTAGAATGTCACTCCTTCCAGGAACAGAGCATGTACATCTCATGGAGCTTTCCTTGAAAAGAAATTAAATCCTTCCCACAGATTTCATGAGCTTACAAATCTAGGGCTCCAGTTGACAAAAGGGTCCAAAAAGTAACAAAGAGCGAAGGAAAAAAAAAACATGCGAAGGGCTCTAAGGAGGATATAGAAGGGAGTGCTGCTGGTTGCCAAGAGGAGCTATAAGTGCTGCCAAGGAGCTGGGTAGTAGCTATAGACAGAAATACTTTAAATGGACAAGGAAGTGATCATAGAAAGTATCGTATGATTTCAGCAAAAGAAAGAATAGCTTCATATCTAAGGGAGTTGATGGTTGCTATAGAGAACTGGATTCTTGTCCTCCCTCTGTCCTCCCTGAGCTGAGTAATTTAAATCAATAAAAGTCTTCACAGGTGGGGTTACTTGTATGGTCCTCAACCATTGCTCATTGCAATTCATCCTCAGGTCCAAATCTTTGAAATAATAGACTGTTACTTTTGCTTGCCAGTCATGTGTTTCAAAACTCACTCTATTATTATGATTAATTATGATTAATTATAATTAATAATTAATAATAAGTATTTCTTACAGAAGTTCCTAGAGACTACTGTAGGCTTCATTGCATTAAGAATTTAAAAAGTGATAAAATGATCTCTCTACTCAAAAGAGAGATTGCCATTTTCTAAATACCAAGACCACAGGAAGGGAGGCAAGGAGGGTGGTGGGGTGGAGAATGATTTGCTCAAGGTCACTCAGGAGGCATTTAATGGCAGTGCTGGAATTAGATACTCTTAGAATCATGGGAGTTCTGCTGCTAGGAGTCATTTGTTTAAAAAGATTACTATGCATTTAAACAAAATTATCTGTAATGGAAGCCTGTCACCTGTGATCTGAGCAAAGTAATTTATTATGCAAGAGCCATACAGATAATTTACAATAGTTGTTCTGTGCCTTTGAAGTATAGTAACTGTAATCATGGAATTGCTTCTGAAATCTCTTTTATGCTACTTGGCACTCCATATGGTAGTTGGATACTGCAGGAAAATATATCCTCCAGGAATCATTGAGCCAGGCTTTAAGCCAGGCAATCTCCTCTAACACTTTCAGAGCAAGCCATACTATAAAAATGTAAATGTGGTAGCAATACTTCTTTTTCACACCATTTTTCAAAAGGTAAATGTAAGTGTTGCTCAAACCACAGTGCAGCTTCAGAGCATTTGTAAAGGACATAAAAAATCTGACTTAGTCTGTGTAGGTGGCTTTACACACCTGTGACTGTGAAGGCTTTCTGATTCAGACATATATCAACCAACCACGTCAGTAAAAAGACTTACAGTAATTGCAGCTCCATACAATTTTCTTTCTTTTTTATCCTCTCCCCCTACTTCTATTTTACACATCTTTTTTGAAAGCACTCAGGCATTCTCCCTTCCTGAGGAATTTGTGTAAGCATTACCTACTGAGAGGTGTAGTTTTCTAGTGTGTTCGCTAACGTAAGTGAAGCAGATTACAACAAACAAGTAACAGATGAACTAACAGGGGGTTGGTGAGGGGTGGAGGAACAGAAAGAAAGAACACAAATAGGAAAAGAGAATGATGAAGATGATACATGAGTACTGGGAAAGGAAAATCCAGTTGATAGAAGTAAAATGAGAAGGATAATTGGGGGAGCGAAAACAGGAAATAAAATTAGGAAAAGTAGGCCAGAAATGTGATAAATGTGAAATAGAAAGATCCAGCCTTGAAGAGGAGAACAAGAACTCCTATTGTAGCTATGGAGCAACTGGATTGGTGCCTCAGATCTGCTTTTATATATATAAAAAGAACAGTTAACGCAAATTTTTCTTTCTTGTGTTGTGAGATATTGGAAGATTATCATGAAGTAATCAGACACTGAAAGATTATATGTCAATGTACAATCCTAAAAAGTAGGAAAGAGAAGAAAGAATGTCAAAAGGGACATGCAAAAGAGAAATTGAGACTATAAAGCAGAAGGGAGGCTGTTGAACAAGAAAGAGATAAATAGAAAAGGAAAGAGTAAATAGAACAGCGTTAGGGGAAGGAAAGAAAGAAGCAAGACCCTAAAGGGTTAAGAGGAAATTAGCAAACAGGGCATGAAGACTAAAAGGACTGTTCTCACAGAAAACTGGGAAGCAGAAGTGGGGAGTTAGAGTCTTTATCTTCCTTCCTAGAAAGCAGACAAAATTTTCCTTTATGAGTTTCAAGCCTCCAGTTTAGCCATATGAATGGGTTTGACCAGAGTGAAGTCAGAGCTTTTTTTTTCTTTTTCAGCCGGTAATTTACATATGTAGCATTGATAGGAATCAGTACTGTGTTTAGACCCTATTGCCTAAATTAAAATGTAATAGTAGTAGCTAATCACTGCATTGGTACTAGTGCCACAGTGTTTCCCCAGGATGCACAAGTTGTATTCAACAGCTTGAGCTGGCAAGGCAGGCACTTAGAGGATCTTCCCTTTGCCCTGTGCTATCCCTATCCACTTCTCTCCCTGTCCCTCAACCTCCTTCTGGACTCTTATGCTCTGAGTTCTCCTGCTTGCTTTCAAAAGTCTTTGCTTTATGTAGATGTGTACCAAACGAATATGCCCCTTTTCTTTTTGGATCTTCTCATTTTTTGGTTAATTGCTTCTTAATATATGAGTATTTGTTGCATCCGTAAGCATCTTTACAATTAATTGAAATAACCTTTAAATAAAGAAATACAGAACAATTTACAGTCCTACTAATCAACATAAATACATTTTAAATGCCCTGTTTATTTCTTTGAAGTCAAGCAATCTAATTTGATTTGATTTCTTAATCAAGGCTTATAGCAGGAATGTTATATCCTTCATATATGCTGCAGTTAGTTTGGGCTAAAATTCAAATTCAAGCTCAAATTGGCGCAGGTCAGGAAGCAAAAAGGGGGGGTGAGGAGCAGATACGTGTTTACAAATTTTTTTAACTGCATAGCCTAGTTGAAACCAAAGGTTTCAACTGAGGAGCACAAAATATTGTAATGGTATTGCCCTGCTTAGTTTTTGTTCTGTAGCCAAGGAAACTGTCAAATAGTAACGCTTATTTAAGTGCAGTTATCCTGATCAGGATTTGACTAAGCCATTGTTGGTGCAGGGTGTGTCTAGGTTTCAGCAGGCAGCACTAGTTTTGCGTTTCCAGATGTTTCAAGTGTGTTTCAGAGGCATGTTTCCAGGCCACGGCCTTTACCAAGGACAGATATGGCCATGCACACACCACCTGCACATTCTGCTCCTCATTGTGGAAACCATGTGAATTCCATAAAGGAGCCATGGTTCAGGTAAAAGATTCCCAGTCTGGATTATCAAGGTACCCAGGCACTAGGTTATGCCAAGACTCACATCCACAACCAAGCATAAGTGCTGATTCAAGGACTTGTATACTTGAGCCAGGTGGGATGTGACAGTTTTGTGCACTGCAGCCTTCACCACTGTGACTCTGCCTGGAATTCTAAGCTGAAATTTCATGTGTAAAATCTGTCTCACTACTTCATTGCTAGCTGCTGGGACCTTAAGGTTTTTCCTGCAGAGTAATGAATGCCTTTTGTAGTATTTAAAAAAGATCAGTTGCTTTTAGGATGAAGTTTGATATTTGCATGTTCATTTAGTAATTTGCTTCCTTATTTTTTTACTTATATTTAAGCATCTCTGAAATATGACACTTAGTGTGAAATATTACCTTTGAAATGTACCTTACAATATGCATTTTTTCAGAATTTTTCACTGTAAAAGTCCAATAAAACTTTCAGCACTGGTAGTTTTGCCCAGATTTAATGATTTATTTGTTTATAAATTAAGAATGGGAATTAATCAGTAATATAAATTCCATCTGGAAACAGATAGGTTTGGTATTTAACAAGCACCCAGACCCATCTTTTGCATAATTCTGATTTCTTGTAAGCCTCATTATGCTTTTGAAGGAGCACATTTTGTTTTTCACATATACATACTGAAGATCCATATATTAAGAAGCACTTTTGTTAGTCACATCTGGAGTAAAATGCACAGCAGTGAAAAAGAATTAAAAGGATTCTATAGATTAATGTCATAGTTTGCAGGTCTGTTGCTAGTAATTCACATAAACTGCTCAGTCCACAAGTTCAGTGACTTTATGTAGCTTAAGAGAGGGTCCAATAAATGCTCAACTTAGTTTCTTAAAGAGAACCTGATCATTTTCTTCTCCTTTTTAGATTTATTTTTACTGATCTTAAAATTTTCACATACTATAGTATCAGTTATACTTATGTTGTTGCTAAATAAAAGGCTTATAAAAATAAAATAGGATTCGGTAATAGGTAATCAAATACAATACATATGCTATTTTTTTTTATAGTGACTTTTCAGGACAGGACCATACTTTCAGGACTTTAGTCAGCTAATTAATTATAATGTTCGGGGAAATATTCAGCTATTGTTTTGCAGTCTTAGTTCTCTTAAGGACACTACAGAGATCTGCATCACTATGATTCTGTTGCTCCTTTCTTGTTTTAAAATTTTTCAAATTCCAGTGATGTAATTTTGCTTCAGATAATGTTTGACCTGTAATGAGTGTAACGAAAACACACTTTATTCTTCAAGTATTATAGCTAACATTTTAGGAAACTCTTAGGACTGGCTTTTAATTTGTATATCCAGTCAAAGCAGGTTTCACAGCAGGTGTCTGTCTGTATGTTAAGCACAGAGATTCTGTATAAGTGTAAAAGGGGCTGGTTTAATATGTTCTTTTATCCATGATTACATCGGTGAGTTTTAAACAGTCTGCAAATCTCTCCCTGGACATATAACTACCTGGCTTGCTAGAGAAGCATTTTAAGCAATTTTAAGCATCTGAATTCAATTATTTGTACTCACTACCAGATGCATAAAGCCACGTCACAAAGATGATTGCAGGCACAAATTAGAAGTCAATTGTAAAGGATTGGCAATAAATGTGGGGTTTTTTTAATAAATTGCTGAGTTCCTTTCAGGCTTTAAACCTTTGATAAATGTGTTACAAAATGGAAGAAACAATTGCAGATATATTTAGAAGTACAGTAAATGAAGTGATATGGAAGTAGCCGTTGTTGGGATGAGGAGTATGGTATCAAGCTTCAATGATAACTTCATTTGTGCTTCAGCAGGCCTGGTTTTCTTTCAAAGTATATGGTATGGAGCTAACAGCGCTAAGTTCTCCTCTGTTGCAAATTTGTGCAAATGGATCAGATCAACTGCACATACTTGCAATAGACAAAGCTTAAGCCCAAAACTTTTAAAACTGTTTAGTTCTGTTCTTCCACAAAGATAAGGAATGAAGAGCTGTATTCACACTGTTTTCATTTGAGAAGTGTAACAAGTTACCAGCAAGCAGATGACAGTGGAATCAGCTCTGAGAGGACTGGGTTGACAACATAACATACATATATAAGCTGATTGTAAAGAAAAAAATGCAGAGATAACCAATTTCTCCTGTTTAAGAAGTTTTCTGATTATAACATAATCTAGATTTTGAGAGCTGTTAATAGGCAGATATAATAATTACTCAGGAAGGGGTCAAGATATTAAATAGAGAGCTGGTCCATCATCAGTTCCAGGGAAAAGACTTGGAAAAGAACCAGACAGTTTTGCACTGTCTGGTGGCACAGACTGGCTAGGATCAATGGCACAGGACAGTAAAACTCACTAAGATTATGGAATTTTATTAGAAATGCTGCAGAGTCAAGAGGTCTTAATTTGCTTCTGTTCAATTTGATTGCCCTACCCATCTACAGTTTCTGCTGGCTTGGAAAACAAGGAGATCAGTAACCTCTTGCTTTGGCATGGCAAGATTCTGTATCTAGCTCATTATTTTAATTAGTGGATCAAATCGTACTTGATCATCAGATAGAAATTCATTTGACAACTGGTGCAGTATGCCACAAATATGTCTTCTCACCCTAAAGAAAGCACCTAACTGAGCCAGCTATTGATTCGAAGTCATGCTCAAAATGTATAATATAGTTAAGTATATCTCTGAGAAACAATTGGCATATTCAAATCTAATTTATTCACACATTAGATTTCTAAGTGCATAATGATGCACAAAATTAGATGGGAATATAAAATATCATCAAGTTTCAATATGCCACATTTGAATGATATATAGTCAGGTTCATGTTGTATTCTTTTCAGCCTGTGTACTGAGCCAATTGTCAATGATTTAAAGTGATTAGTAGAGATTTTTCTAACAGAAAAAAATGTTGAAGAGAAAGAACATTAAAAAAGAGATAAAATTAATAATGTCTAAAAACCCTAAAACAGCAAACACCTTTTTAAAAACCTGTTATTACAGAAAATATTTATAAACCAACGCTGAAATGATCTCTGTCACTTAATATTTATAATAGGGAGTAAAGAACAGGAAAGGAGTAGCACTGTATGCGTGAAAACACTGACACAAGAACAGATTGTTATAGAAAGTTAATTAACATTTCAGATAGAAAATAAAGCATTCGAGAAATTAAATTCATAAAATCACAAAATCACGCAAGTTGGAAGAGAACTCCAGAAGTCATGTAGTCCGACCCACTGCGCAAAGGTATCCAGTTAAAGCCAGCTGCTCAGGCTCAGGTTTTGTAATAGCCCCAAAGCTGGAAACTCCACAGCCTTTCTTGGCAAAGTGGTCCGATGTTTGGTCACACTCATGTTCTTGAAGAGCCATCAAATTTGAGTGATTTTGTGGCAATTAAGAGTAACAATTAGCATACTTAATATCAATAAATGTTGATATACTTGTAGACAGAGCCAAATGTTCAGAATATACCACCTGACCCTGTATCCTATATATCTATGAAATGAGACTCTCTAAAAGCTCTGCTTATGAAGATACTAATGATAAACTCCAAACACAGGCAGAGTGATGTGCTGTCTTTGAGATCAGAAGAATTAGCGACTTCACTAAGCCTACAGATGCTGGTTTCTAGAAACTTATAGACGAAGAAGAATGTACTAGATGGCTAGAGAAAAATAAATGTAGTACATATTTCCAGAAAAGAAAAGATTGATGCTGACAACTATGATGCCATAAATATTATTTGAATGCCTTGTCAAGCAATGAAATAAATATTCCATCATTAATAGCTAGGATAAGAGAGACATGAACAGTAGGCAGTGTGGCTTTATAGGAACTGTATCTCATCAATCAAACTTCATTGCTTGCTTTGATGCAATTACAAAATTAATGGACAATGGGAATGGAGTAGATCATATATATTTGGATTCTAGTGAAGCCTTTGATGTGGCATTTTGGAATTTTTATTTTTAAAATTTGATTCAGTATTGCCTTCAATAAGATCATGACCATGCAGGCTGTAAACTGCCTAAATGAGTACAGTAATAGAAATAATAAACAACAACATGTCAAAAGGAGGACTCTGAAAGAGTTGGCATTTGTCAGCAGGAGTTGGCAAGAGTTAGATTCCTTTAATGTCTAAATTAATAAACTGGAACAAAAAGTAAAGACCACAGTAATGCAATCTGAAGACAGTATTAAATTGGAAGGAGTGGGCACATCATTAAAGAAAAAGGTAGAGTGGAATTTGAGAAATGACAGATGTGGTAAGACTCAAAAAATGTCATAGAAATATGAAAGCCTATTCGCCTTGAGAAAATATCAGAAACACTGGTATATTGGAAGATACTGGTATTTGTAAGTCACAAGAAAGCAGATAAATTTAGAAGATTTCATAATGTACTATCGTTGGCACATATAAAAGTGATCTTCCTGGACAGTAACGATAGTTTCTCCATATGTGTATGACTGCAAGTTTCAATTCAGGTGATAGAACTTGGCTGGAAGAAATATTGCAAAACTAGATGCATTCAGAGAAAAGGGTAAATAAGGAGACCAAGAGGAATGATGTGCAAGCTGTGATTAAAAACAGAACAGATATCAGTTGGTTCACTGTAAAGTCTTAAAATTGAAAGATGATAGAACATGCTTTGGACAAACTTGCCACATTTTATGTATTTTCCAGTGATGAGAGCAACCTCTGAATGGACACTGGATGTCTTGACTAATCATTTTATGATTATAGGGACCATTCTTTTATTGCTCTTAGAAAACATGGAATCTCAAAAAGGCATATTCAGGAAGAGCAGTTATGAATCAAATACCAGTCTTGTGCTCTAATAAATGAAAATATCTACCCTAAGCAAGGGGAATAAAGTGAAAGAGAAATGTGTGATATTAAGCAGTGCAAGAAATTAAAAACTAAGAACGAAGTAGAAAAGAAAAAGACAAATGCTCCATTACAGCCAACTGTAGTTCCTGCTGGGTACCTAGGAAAAGTACTTTCTAAAAAGTCACTTCAGTGTCTTAACTGTGCATCTGCTCATCCTCTTTTCAGGAGTCTGTAAATATCCAGTCTTGGTTCAGGCTGCCTGCTAGCTGAACTCACACTCTCTGTCGCACCTTAGAAGATGTTTTAGCTGTGTATGCCTAAATGCTTCTGGGCAATAACTGATCATCCTTCTTTTTAGATACTCTCTTTCCACCTTGATTGCTAGGGCTAAGCAAGCAGTCACATTTTTGCAGGTTGACCTTTCTCATTCTCCTAAGGAAACATAGCATATAATATGCTGCAAATAAATAAAAATAAAACAAGTTCCATCCATCAAAATTATGAGCCCATTCTTGTCTGTATTTTCTACAGTTATGCAGTGTGACTGATTCAGAAGTACACATTACCTTCAGCCAGCTACTTAGAATATTCCTTCTCCCCTGCAAGTACTACTAATATTCAGACATTTAGTCTGTGGATAATACCAGGAGTGGGCCTTTGGAAATTTCTGCAGTTCCCAATTTTGTATCTATAGTAGCACTCAAGATTTTGTTGCAGGGAAGAAGGAACAAACATATGTAGAGCTAAGGGTGTTTTGTTAGTCTAATTCAGATCTTAACAGGCTAATCAAAAGACGAATATTTCTTGTTACTTCAGTTACAGAGTTACCAAAAATCATAAATCAAATTGATACAGAAAACTGTCATTAATAATACAGGTAAAATTGTTATAGAAAAGCTTCCTAGTATCTGCCCCTTTTCTCTGGTATTGCACTCCCTGTACTGAATTCCTTTGTGTCCTACGCTGATGGTGTCTATTTTCTTCAAGTAGAATGGGGGGATGGGTTACATTAAGACATCAGCATCCTGGGGCATCAACAGGAAAAGTGCAATATTCAGGGTGGAGGCTGCTGCCTCCTTGGTGTTGAGTATGCTTGGTTTTATTTTTATATGTGTTAACACAGTCTGCTCACATGCCGTTTGTTTTCTTCAGTTCCTGATCGATCAGTTTTCTGTTAGCTCTGCAGCTGGTTTTAATTGATTTACAAGGCCACAAGCATGTAGTGACCACTAATTGGCTGTGATTTGTTTTGTCTGTGATTTGTGGTTGTATTATCTGCAGTTTGTGTTTCCTGTGGGGACCTCTGGTATTATACTGTGCCTGCACTCTCCCACATTGCGTTTTATTCTGCAGTCAGAAAGTTCAGTTCACACACAGAATGACTACTTTTTTTTACTGTAAACTAAAGCTAAGCTAAACCACATATAGTGTGCTATATAACTGCTGTCACAACTGAAACAAGCCAGTACAGTGGGATGAGTCCTGAGTTCCCACACTAACACAAACTTTGTGACCTTTATTAGTAATGGCATATTTACTGAAAAATATCATCACCACAAAAAACTATGCCTTCCATACTTCAGCCTAACACACTACAGCCAAGGTTACCAGGCAGATGTCGCTTTTTCGCTCTGCTTGACAAACTGACAAACTAAATGACAGCACTTCTTGGAAAGCTTTCTTAGCTTTACATAAGATATAGTAACTGATATTATGCTGTCACTAAGTTCCATAAATATATCTGCTTTATAAAAAAAAAGGTGCTTTACAGAAGTGCTTTATAAACTCCACAGCATAAAGAACAGTCAGCTGCCACTTGATTAAGGAAAAGACACTAAAGGCAAAAGAAAAATTGAGACATTACTGGATTGTGACTGTAGAGATGTTTCTATCGATCTTATTCAGTTAGTCTAATGTGTCTAAAAACAACTTCCGTGAACTCTAAAGACAGCCATGTTTGCTCATCTGACACTCCTAAATATCATTTATGATCTGGCACTTCATATCCTGGCTTTTCACCTCTTTTTTCAGTCATATGTACTATCTGGTGCACTACTGGATTCTTAAGATACAAATTGTGAGTTTCAAAAATGAAAGAGGAAGATAAATGGCCGTATATACCACCTCATTATTGTCCATCATACATCTGAAAATTTTGGTTATATTACCTATAGTTGCCTACTCCACTATGGTCAAAAGAATTATTTCGATAACATATTTATTTATTTGTCTGGGTTTTTTTTTCTTTTAACACTGTAGTTAATGTTCATCTTCCTTTTTAGTCTTGTAATTATTAACTTAGAGTTGCAAGTGGCAATAGCTATGAATCATTTAATGTATGAGTGCAAGTGCTCACTGTCATCTTTTCACAAGACTATGGGCTTTAGGATATTAAATAGATTTGGTTCCATGTAAATTTTAAGCAGAGAAAAATAGTCTGCTTTTAATTTTAAGTTTAAAAAAAAATGAAAACTTTTTTTCAAAGGTAAATATTATCCTTGACACATTTATAACACAGGGGGAAGCCCATTGATGAAAATTATTGAAGTGGACAGATTGCATCTAACAGTACCAAAAAAGGGAAGACAAATACCCAAATACCATGCTGAAATGAAGGACCACTAAGACACTTTTCTTCCTAATATGCACTAATATTCCTTCCTCCAAGCCAATCATGCTGTGCTTACCAGCCGTTTTTCTGCTTATAAATGGTTGATTTACATGGGAAGCCAAAATTACTGCAGCTTATCCTTGTCTTGTAGAAGCTACTCAGTCAAAATTCAATGTAACTGAATCTGTCCTTTGATTAATAGGCTCACCATAAATGGAAGGTCCATATTGCCTCTTTCACTTCCTTAGAACACTCCTAGGCAGATGTTGTAAAATGTCGGAAAATGACTTTTCTTTTTTGTTCTACGTGCTTCAGACTTCCAGCTATAAGATGCTGGAGTGTAATAATGAAGCATCCAACAGAGCACTGGACTTTTTCAGCATCTGTATGTGATTAAAAGAAGTAGAGGTATTGGCTGTAAAAAAGTAAAATCTTACACATGAAGAAAAAAGGTAGTTTGTTTATTTTTAATTCATATCAGTAGAAGAAAAACACAAAATCATTTGTCTCTCAAGTTGAAGAGATAGTCTTCCAAAACTGTTAAAACCACATAGGAAACATAAAAAAAATATTATTTTCTTTTTTGTCATGGACTATTTTCAGTGCTGCTGGAAAGAAAAACATGAATTTAATACTTTTCTCCCAAAGCTGTTTGAAGACATTACTATATTTCTTTTGTTTCTGAACTGCTATTCTGAAAATACTTTGAAAGAGTTGGAGAACATACAATCACCTTCAGAATTAATTTGTTGCTTTCACTCATGGGAAGAGTAGAATATCTGTAACATGTTTTAGGTAAATAGTAATCAGTATAACACACACAGTTTAGAATAGACTGTATAATTTGAAATCCAAGTGAAAGATTTACTAAATAAAAATGATTTTGCATATTTTTGCATCACATGCGTTCAAATTAAAAGTAATTAATAAAGCCTCTCCCCTTTCTGACTTTTCTAGTCTTTGAGGGCAGCACTACCATTGCCCTTAGCATTTCATGAGCATCAGATAAACCACAATATCAAAACAGCATTTTACAGTTCTGTTTTATGGCATATGTCAGTGTTCAAAATACCAGCTTGTAATGAATCACACCTGAGATCACAGCAATGTAATATTTTTCAGTGTTGTGCAAAAATATAGTTTCAAATCATGGTATGTTTGTGTGCCTGTGTGCGTATGCATATTTTTAAATAAGAGGAACAAATACTATAGTAAGTGTGGTAGGCAATTTAGTTCTGAGAAACAGGGAGCAAAAGGGTTTGGAGATGTAGCTAAATAAATCTTTGAAGAAAATCAGGGAACAGGCTGTATTCCAGTATAACAGTCTCAGGGTCAGTAAAGAAGAAGAAAATACAGCAGCATGTGGGTTTAAAGGTAATATGGTTCCATAAAAGGGCTCCTAAGGAGTGTCATTAGATAAAGGAAGCTCTATATATTCTTGCACTATATGTACTCCATACATAGATTAGAACAGATAGGCTATATAACTGCATAATCAGATTATCTGTATCAGTGACAAAGACAGTTGCTTGGAATTTTCAGTGAGGACTGAATGACTCTGTATTAAATGAAAATGTGCTGGAGCACCCAAGGCATTTAGACATCATCTTCACAGGGGACTAATCACTGTGATGAGTATGGTGTGTATGGATATCTGACATAAAAAAGAGTAAAAGACAAAACCTGGAAGTAAAATGTTACCCAAATGTAGGCCAAAGATGAGAATTTCCTTTGTAACAAGATTTGGAATGTTCCCAGTTTCATTCACATCATTTCATGATGTAAGATACCAGATCACATGTAGGGAGTCATCCACATTTGTTGTAGGAGGATTTAAGAACTGGAAAAACATTTAGACTGAACCCATCCAAAAGACACAGACTTCACGTAAATCAGAATAGGTTGGGCTACTTACACTTCAAATTATAGGGAAGGTTAAAACATATGGAAAGTTGCCAGATATAGAACAGCACGTATTTAATATGACACATACCTGAAAATTGAAATGAAATCTTTCTAACCTAGGAAAAATAATAGCAGTGGATATCTACCCAAACAAATATAATGCCAATAAAGATTAAATGAAATAAGTAGCAAAACAACACCAGAGGTATCAATGATCCTCCCTCTATATATATTCAAAGTCTAAAAAATAAGATGCAACAACTGAATTTCAAGATTCTGTGTAATAAGTATGTCAGAAATTTGATGACTGAAAGATAATTAGTAAGCCAATGAAATAGCAGGGTTTACCATGCCTTAAAATAGGGTAACATAGGGTGAGTGAATTTTGCTGTATCAAATCATAGCATGAAATCTCTATGAAATGACCTTTCATGCCTGAATAGAAAGAACGTGATCGTGGTCATACTGTCAATTAAACAAACAAGATGATGACAGTGGCTCTGCAGTACTGTGAACAACTAGAAATACTGTAAAGTCAGAAAACGTAACAATAATGGAAGATGAGGAGGCACATAATGAAATTATCAGGTAAGAGGTTTAAAAAAAACAAAGTACTTTTTCACTTAGTATGTAATTAAATTGTGGAGCTGAATGTGCTGGATGTTCTGGAAGCCCAAATCTAAGTGAATTTCAAAACCTCTCAGGCATGTTCACTAATGGCAGGTCTATAAGTGCCATTAAGAGCAGTGGTCCAAATGAAACCTCCAGGTCAGGAAGTCTCCAAGTCCCTGACACCTCAAATGATATTTATTATGTATCACTGTAGGCTTGCCTTGTTCCTTCACTTTTTTTCCACATCAGAGATGATGCTGAGCTAAATCAGACCTTTTTCTTTGCCACTATTGTAGTGTTATATTCTTACAAGTGTGGTGTGAGATTCCTTCTGGAGTGATTCCCATCTGCAATATTTTTCTTTTCATTTCAAAATTACGTTGTCTTAAAGGAAGAAACCTGGGGGTGGAGGGTGTCCCACTATGTTAATAGTCACAGAGAACTTGTTCTTATTTGATCCTAATGACATGAAAGTGTTGGTAAAAAAACTGATGGTTTTGATCATTTAGTTATTGAGGGAAGTGGTAGTTTGATTTAGAGAGAGGGAAGCTGGTTTGCAAATTTTTCAACCATTTTATCCTCTCTGCACAGCCAGCCTAGCAAGTGCCTGTTATATTCATGCTGATGGTCAGTAAAGCAGGTGAGTGTTGTTAGGGATCCTCCGTAGTTTTTCCAGATTCAAAAAATGAGTGAGGTAAGTGCTGTGCCCCACTGTTGTGTATCCTTCCAGCAAGAGAATAACTATGAAGCAGAAAAGGTTCTTTCTTAACCCTGATGATATGTATATATTTACACATATTTATGTATGTATATATATATATATATATATATATAAGCATAATTGTAACTTCAGAGCTCAGTTCAGTGGTATGCTCCGTCTGGGTTGTGTTGTCTCAGCAACGGAGAACAGCTTGCTATAAAGTCAGATCTGTGCGAAGCAGGTGGAGTGCATCTCATCTAGTTTGCCCCAAGTAGAGAACATTGGCATTTTTAAACTGCTCAAGAGCAATTTCAGCTCTGTAAATGAAGGTACTGAATTTAGTTCCATACCACTGTGGTACAGCAGTATGCTCACTTCCAAAGTCTTTGGCCTTGTGCTCAGGGATGCATGGAAACCACTCTGCTCTCTAAAGGTACCAAATGACCTCAGGAAGAGATCACTCCTCAAAGTATTGCCACAGCAACTGCACTCATGCTATCCAGTCCAATGCATCCAATGCTTTTCAGGAAGTGACGCATTTTAGAGATGCCTCTACAATGGAGAGCATAGTATGGAGAAGCCTAAGAAATGCCTGGCTAGCTTGTCTGCTATCATGAGTGTGATTATTACATTGCGGAAAGTAACTCTCACATGCAATGATGCAAGCACAGTTATATGATGTCAGCACAGTCATACTGGATGTACACATCACAGGAGTTGCTTCAGCTATATATGTTTTTTGACAGAGAATATAGTCAATTCCCTTGAAATTATATTAGATGTGGCTGACACTAGTTTAAATTGTCCCAAAGTTATTGAAGGCTAACCTAAAATCAAGATAACTCATGCTGAATTCCATCAATCTTAAAAATGCAAATATCAATGGAGGTACTGATAAAACACTTATTTAAAGCCTTTTTGATAACTAGATGAATGCAAAAAGTTAGGGGAAACAAATACAACCATTTCTAGCTGCAGAACTGTTCATAGCATATTTCAGCAAAAACATTTCCTTGATGTTCCAAGTACAAGGGAGCAGGCAGAATGCCTCTTACAACATAATTGTATTGCTGTGCTTTCCATCAAACCTCTGCTTGCAGTTTTCTGGCTAAATGCTACAAGGACCTAATCAGTAGCTCCTGTGGAAGGAGATTACAAAGATCTTCACTTTGCATAGGACCAGGAAAATTGTTTCAGACTCATGATTTCTGTTAACTGGTTCTTCTGTTGCACTGGTTCTTCTGAATAGGAACATCAGAGAGATCAAATGTATAGTTCCATTTTGATCCATTATAAGTCTATTTTGTTTTGGTCACAATGTGGTTGCAACTAATAAATTGAGTGCAGTCTCAAAAGAAAGCCACAGTACACATATTCTGAGCACAGAAGAAAAAAACTATCTGAATGCAAGAAAATTTGGAAAAAATGCTGTAGCAGTATCTGTAACTAAAGACAGGTCATGCTCATATTTTTGCCATCCAGCCAGCTTTCTATCACAAAACACCAGAACATGGAAAGATGAAATATGAAATACAGCTTGTGTGAATTTGTCATTACAAGTTTGTATCTTTAGATGTGGGCATCTTTAGACTATGCTATTTCCCCATGGACATATAATGAAATAGCTTAATCTTTTTGCCTTTGTGTGAAGGAAACCTTTGTCTCCTGTACAATGTACATCACTGTCAGCAAGCTGAATTCTGCTGCAATGAGTCTGAATTCTGCAGATTCCCAGAGCGGAAGAGCCACTTTGTCTGTGGGTGAAATTGCAGCCAATCACAGTGGAGTGATACCCAATTACAGCTTTCTGATAAATGTATCATAATGTTACACAGACATATTACAAAACTATCAGGTATCAGTGCTTTCACTCAGAAGTGTTGAACTGTAATGTCAAGATATGGGTCTGTGACTGTTGTTATATTGTTTCACTCTGTTTTACACAATCTTTCTTATGGAGGGAAAAGTTTCACAAATTTCACCATGGTTACAAAAAAAACAAAACAAAAAGGGGGGGGGGAGGGGGGAAGAAAAAGAGAAGGAAAAAAAAAAGTGAAGTCTGCAAACTGTGGTAACTGTGGAGTACCATGAAGGAATGCCGGAATGCATGCTGCTGCTAAGTGACAAGTGCCTTTCTATTTAAAATAACTGCACTTTGTGGGTGATCTCATAAAACACAGCAATCTGCTTCCCAAAAATTCTACATCTCAATTACACAATGGTGAATTGAATTAGGAACATGATTATATTTTGAGGCTGTAGAATGGAGAAGAGCTAGTTCTGTAAATAGAAAAGGCAAAAAGATGTGTTTCAAAATATAAACAGCTCTCACTGAATTGAATTAGTGGAAGGGAAGTGGGAAGATGATCTCTGTGTTGCCATTGGTACAGCTCTGTTTCAGACCTATGATTAAATATTCACCCAAGAACTGACTATAGGCCTTCCTCCTCTAACATGGTAAATTATCTCCCTTCTAACTCCTATGTGAAAGTGCCTGTGATAAGTTCCAGTTATCTGTCTCACTGACTGCTAATGTATTTTTCTTCAGCTTGAGGGGCTAAGAGGGTTTGGTATGTAATTCTCTTCCAGAAGAGTAAGGCATTCTGTTGGGAAGTAGGGCAAATGAATTCATATTCCTCCCAAAATACATAGAGATGGGACCGAAGGCATTCTGTATCCTATGGCAGTGCTTTAACCCAGGGGATAGAAAAAAAGACTGCATCTCTTTGACTACCATTTTTGTGAATTTTCCCTAAAACACTTTTTCCAGGCAGATCTACTCAGTAAATTCAACCTGCATTTGCAAATAGTTTCTGGATATTTTCACTGACTTTACATCATAAAAAGAAAAAAAAAATGTTCATACTAATCTAAATGCATATCTCCAAGCATCATTAATCTCAACCTACCTTTCGGCTTGTTTGACAAAACTGTGCAGATAGTGCAGTGATAGCCACGTGAGAAAAGTCTACTTGAAGTTAATTGAGTGTTTGTATACCATTTGGTATTCTAAGACTTTTTACTTTGCTAGGTGTAATTTTGGTTAGCTCACTAATGGAAAAATATGCTCAAGCTGGAGATAATCTGGAAAACCTCAACATAGTTGATACAAAAATAGTGGGAACAATATGAAAAAGGTGAAGAACTGCATATGAATATTTTCATGTTTTCCAAACACTCTTAAGTTCACTATATTTTCATTTTGATCATCTATTTCTGTTTCTTGGACACAACTCTGTTTAGTAGGAAACTAGCATACATTGGAGAGAAACAGTATAGAAGTAATTCTAAAAGAATTTGTCCTTAGCAATAACACATCCTATATTACATTTCTTTGAAATAACTTGGATTTTTGGTTGATACATTGGAGGGAAAGAATGCCATCCAGAGGGACCTTGACACGCTTGTGAGGTGGGCTGATGCCAACCTGATGAAGTTTAACCATGACAAGTGCAAGGTCCTACACCTGGGTTGGAGTAATCCCAGGCAAAGCTGCAGGTTGGGCAGAGAAGAGATTGAGAGAAGCCCTGAGGAGAAGGACTTGGGGGCATTGGTCGATGAGAAAATGAACGTGAGGCGGCAGTGTGCGCTTGCAGCCCAGAAAGCCAACCATATCCTGGGCTGCATCAAAAGAAGCGTGACCAGCTGATCAGAGGAGGTGATCCTGTCCCTCTCCTCTGCTCTTGTGAGACCTCACTTGGAGTATTGTGTGCAGTTCTGGTGTTCTCAACATAAGAAGGACATGGAACTGTTGGAACATGTCCATAGGAGGGCCACGAGGATGATCAGGGGACTGAAGCACCTCCCGTATGAAGATAGGCTGAGAAAGTTGGGTCTGTTCAGCCTGGAGAAGAGAAGACTGCGTGGAGATCTCATAGCAGCCTTCCAGTATCTGAAGGGGGCCTATAGGGATGCTGGGGAGGGACTCTTCATTAGGGACTGTAGTGAGAGGACAAGGGGTAACAGGTTCAAACTTAAACGGGAAGTTTAGATTGGATATAAGGAAGGAATTCTTTACTGCGCAGGTGGTGAGGCACTGGAATGGGTTGCCCAGGGAAGTTGTGAATGCTCCATTGCTGGTGGTGTTCAAGGTTGGATTGGACATAGCCTTGGGTGGCATCGTTTAGTGTGAGGTGTCCCTGCCCATGGCAGGGGGGTTGGAACTAGATGATCTTAAGGTCCTTTCCAACCCTAACTATTCTATGAATCTATGATAATCACTCAGTTTCCTGTGACCATTTCTTTTCTCCTGCTAGCACTGAGCTTGTCCAGCAACTCTATCACCTCTAAACTATTGATCTGTCTGACATCTGATACAACCTTTTCACAGTTATCTGAGTGCTCCATAGGTAGATCAGAAGGATTCATTACCTTCTTCTCTGACACGAAATGTCTGGAAGTATAAAACCTTTCCCAACTCAACAGGCAAATTAATTTTTGTAGATTTGGGTATACTGGATTTTTAATTATTAAAAAATACTAATTTGAATAGCAAAATGGTAATAAGATACTTACGCAAATGAACTATGTAGATAGAACTTTACGATGGGGCCATGGCTCAATGGGGTATGTACTATGTATGTGCTATGTACTTCTCTTAGTAAGTTAGATGCTTAAAATGGAGTTGGATCACCTTTGAACAACAAAGCTAACTAGAGTCTTATTAAAAAAATATACATACACACAAAAAAACCCATCTTTTAGCTCTCATGAGTACTGAACTGTGCTTATTTCAGCACAGGGTTTCATTCCAATAATGTGTTTAAATGGATATCGATAAACATGGATGTAAAGGTTACTGCTGACTGCTGTGGAAATTTGCTCAGATCTTCAGTGGCCTTGCATTAGAATTCATTCATTTTTAAGTTTAGTCTATAACTTTGAGGTAGGTAGAATTTTAGCTTGCACTTCAGAGGTTAAGTTCTAGAATTCTTGAAAATCCAGATGGTATATCTGCATTAAAAATGAGGGAAATAAAATTATTCTTAGCTTCTTCCTTCAGAATCATGTTCAGGTCACCTGGAAATAGTAGACTAATTTCAAACGGGCAGGAGCATGAAAGAAGTGGTAACCAGTGTCTGTAAACCTTCAGATGGGTCTCCAAATGAATTTAAATGGCAGTGCAAAATACAAGTTTTAGGTCACTCAGAAGCCAGCAGAACTGGAGTTTGTGAAGGTCTAGGTACGTAATTTCTTGTACAGATTAGCTGATCGACAGCTGTCTGTTTCTGGTGTACAAATGTGTCTGTCACTGACTTCAGAAGATTAGACCTACATTTTTGTCTTTTTAGTCAAACTCTCCATTTACTTCTAAAATTAACTGAAGTTATACTCTAACTTTGACAGAACTGTATCTACATTTTTTACTACTTCTATTGTATTAGTACAAGACTTGTAATGTATGTGTTGGTCTTCTTAAAAAGATCTTAACCATCAAACACACATAAATAACATGCCTTATAAAGAAACTAAGGGTGTTTTTATGTGGGAGTTGAGGAGAAACTACTCAGGAGGAAAAGGTGAGTCATCAGTATTTAGGTCAGTAGAAATAAAAGCACATCTCATTGTGGCAGACATACAGGAGGAAAGGAACAGAGGGGGTGGGTGAGTCGGTACAGACTCAGAGTAAGACAATAGGCTGGACTTACTCCAAACACAGCATGGAATTCACCAAGTTTAACACTGACAAGATGCATTATAATGTTTGCTGATGTGCTAGAGGCAAGACTGAGAACCTGTCTCTTTTTGAAAATTGTCGTATACTGTAATTAAGCAGGAAGCAGTCAGGAAAAAATATTCAAAGAAAGGCTGAGCTTTTTGTGGAAAAACAGACTCTGCTAGCTAGGTGCCTGAATTAATATGTCACAAGCAAATCTAAAACTATCAATTGAATTACTTAACATTGTTGAACCAGAGAGGCAATATTTATTCTCTTATACCATGGAAGCAGAACTATTTTTCTTTCTAAAACACTAATATAATATATTCAAGAGGTGCTCAAAGTATAACGACATAGACTTTCTATCTTAGTATAGGTCATACAAAAGGTCATAGACAGGGGACACATAACTTTGAAATAAAAGCAACTCAAAGTAAATAAGGAGACATTGGTGGAATACAAGTGAATGCCTCAGCACCAGCTCTGAGACGTGTAGAAGGGGGAGACCTGAAAAAGAAGTGTTAATCAAATAAGTGCAAGAGACAGGGAAAAAGAAGTTTGCAGTTAGCCATTGTATTGAGAAACTGGAATTAGGAAAGGGAAGAAAACCAAAATATGGTTATGAATTTTGGCCTGATCCTGAAACCTTTGCCATTTGGAAAATATATTATAACATATACAACAAGGGAAATTTAATTTTTTTTTAAATATAACTTTGCTAGTAAATTATAGGGTTTCTCAAAAGTGCAAAATCAGTAGATTATTATGCCTATCAAATCCTTCATTAACATACTCCAGTCCTTTTCTGATTCTGTTTCCCCAGCATAATGAAAATCAGGTCAGTATTGCCATTCTGGTTTTGGTCTTTCGCTTGAGCCTTTCTGAGCATCTCAGGTATTCACTGTTGAATACAGTGAATAAGTTTTCACTGCATGTTATTTCTGTCTGCTTTCTCTGAAGCCAGCAGTTTTGCTGGTGATAATGATAGATTGCAATTAGAGAGGGGGAAACTGGAAGCAAAGTTGCTGAGCAAAGAGGTCAATTGGCTAGGAACACAATTTATATTCCCAGCAATACTGAATGACCCTGGGAAAATCACTTCTCTTTCTGTACAGAAGCTTTACCACCTCTGAAATTAAAATAATGTTGACCTCACTTTCAGAATTCTTTTGAGATACACTGTTGTGCAACTGTGTATTGTTTTCCCTCAGTTTTAGAGACTTCAGTGGCATTTTGATAACCAGTTTGGCTTAAGCTCTCACTGCATTTCAATAGGAACTTATTTAATTAGTTACAAACTAAGTCTACTCAGTGATCTACTAGCGATCAATTTCTTTAGGTCAGGTTTGTCTATGGCCCACTTTGAGTGCTTTGGCCTTGTTACTTTTTCCAAATCTTTCTCTGACCATCTTTAAAGGGAAAAGAAACTTAATTGAAAGAGGTGCAAAGTCAGTGTGATCTGTATGAGTGCATTATTCAAAATTATTCATGCAGGTATGGCAGAAAAGAGGAGAGTTTTCAAAATTTTCATAATTGATGGGGCGAAGAAAACAGGAGCACTGAAGAAACTGACAAAAGAACAGTTATGTGAGGCTCAAAAGCAATGAAGAAGCTGTAGGTATTGACCTTCTTGAGACATTCAGGAAGAATCAATAATACTGACAGCTACACAGAGATCACACACAGTGGAAGGAAAAAAACAAAACAAAGCAAAGCAAAACAAAAACAACCAAAAACCTGGAAACTATAACCAGTGTCATATGGTCGATCATAAAAAAGCCTGTAAAAGAAATGTTCAGAGCAAAGTGAGGACTGAAACTGATGCTTAAAAATCATCAAGGAATCTGTGTTGCAAAAGCTAGTCAGGGGCCAGGGAGGGTAAGATCATTGGTTTTGCATAAAATAGGTTAGAGATGATGAGATCAGATATGTATAGTTTCCAAAACTAGAGGCATAGTGACAGCTCTATACAGAGAGGAAAAAGGTTAAGTGGAGGTTAAATGATTAATTAGTAATGAATGATATAGTTTAACATTGCAAGATAATGACCTACAAAATAGAAAATATAATCATGCTGATTGAAAGATGGTGTTTTCCAAACAAGGCTAACCCAGAACTAATTGCAGCAGGCATAGGGCAGGATCAGAGATTGTCACTTTGCCGCTGAAGCTAAGTCAGATCTTAGACTACAGTATTTGGAGTACTTATCTTTCTGTTTCCACTGACTTATCTTTGATCCATGATCATGTCACTGACTTAGTGTCACTCAAATGCGTATAGACTTGTTTCTCATGCGCTGTATTATCAGTAGGCACCAGGACCACTGTACTTTGTCTCCCAACAGTGAAATAAAAGTGCTTCTGTTTTTATGCATATATGTATAAATGTGCACATAAACTTAGATACGTTTCTTGGAAGAAAGACTTGCTGATATTTTTAAGATTGAAGGTCTTCCATAAAAGAAAGCATAGCACTTCAGTGCCTTAGGATGGCTCTACACCATACTCACTGGTTTGAAATTATTGCAGCACTTTACTTTTTGTTATAAGTAAATGGTAGGGGTTCTGGGCTGGCAAACTGGGAAATAATTTCAAACTATTGGTATGCTTCACATTTTTAGAAGACATTCATTCTTCCAAATTAGAATTCCAATTTATGAAGCACTCCAATAACTTTAAATTGCTGTGTACTCTAGATCTAAGCCCTAACCTTTCCAAAGTGAAGAGCTTATAATACAGTTGAAGACCTTTAATAATTCTGAATTAGATTACAGATACATGACTAGAATTTTAATTTTATTTTATTTTAAATACTTAATTTTAAAAAAATCTAACTTGGATCAACCCTGTAAATGTAAACTTATATGATGTCTTCAGTTTCTGATATTAGCTTTTGAATTTTTAGCAGGATTATGATAAAAGCCTTGTGTTTAATTATTGTGAATGACAAAGTATTGTAAGGAATAGCTGGGCTTTGCTCTGAAATTTAATATTTTTTTTGAAAGTGACACTGTCTTCATTTAGTATCACACAACAAATATGTGCAGACCTTGGACTACTTGCAGGTTATTCAGCTTTTCTATACACAGTCCAGAAAAAAAAACAAACAGCTGTAGTTGTCATTTAGAACCAGCTAATGATCTGCTGTGCTAGGCTGGGAAAGCCAGAGGCAGCAGCTGATCAGCTTTCGGAGAGACAGCTGTTTCCCCATTTCTGTCTTTAATCTTGTACATCAGCAAGAATGCATTTTGCAAGTTTGTTTCTAAGGCCTTACAATACAAGATGAGGTCATCTATGTGTATGATTTCTGCTGTCCAATCTACCCTGAATTATGAAGGCCTAATATGTAATGTATCAGTGTTTATGCAAAAAACAAACATAAAGTCAGAGAAAAGAGTTTATTTATTATTCAGATAAGATCTGCTGGATGCTCAGTCCAATTCTGCATACCTTATTGTGTAAAACCATTGACCCAAAATTTTCTGGATATTTGCAAACCAGATACTGGCACAGCATCCCAAGCAAAGCCAAGATTTTATGCACAGCACCTCTCTAATTCCATACCAAACCATCTGAATGCTTACAAATGTGAGGGAACAAGAGTGAAATCTATGTGCACACTTTGATGAATTTGTGTATTTACATCTGAATTTGATACAGACACGCAAAAATATAAAAAAGTCATAAATATGTCAAATTCCCCAAGATTTCATTCAAATATAAACATGCTTCCATATTCTCAGAAAAAAAAAAAGCAAACCGCAAACAGATATGTGTTTGTTTATTTTTAAAATTAAGAACAACGTGTTTTTCCTTTAGCCTGTTGAAGAGTTGAAGGGGAGCTCAACACTTGACACTGATTTTTCAAAGAAGGGCCACATTTACTGGTACATTCTGTTTCACAGTGCTTCATTGATGCCAATCACCTTAATCAGCTGGCTAAACTCAGCTCATGCCTGCTGTGCATAACTGAAGAGGTACAAACAAGCAAAGCAAAGCATGCCAGAGAAACTGGCTCAATATGTTATGAATAAAATTAACAAGCATTAGGTTTAGCAGCTAAGCAAATAGAATCAGAAAATAAGAGATATGTGGGTATCCTGGTATTGAATTTTATTTGACCCTGCCTAAAAAATGGATTTCTATGTCTTTTTTGACAAGGAGAATGAATATATATTAAATTACTTTTTAAAAAATATGCTAACATAAACCCTAAAAATTGCTAAAATCTCAGTTCAGATTTTTAATCTGAGTGAGTGATCCAAATGTAGTGAAATATTTTCATCTTGGAGTATGGAGGAAAGCCCCTTTCTTAGCTGTCTACCCATCTTTTCAAGCCTAATCTCTAAAGTAGCTCTGAACAGCTTATGGCTAACTTAAGAATGTGAATGACCAAAAATTAGTGCAAAAATATTTATTGCAGTGCCATAGCTGCTACAGGTTCCTATTATTAATAAATTCCAAGCATATCCATGCATAACCTGAGTATTTTTACAGTTTTCATGGGAACTTTATAGTCTAGGTGTACTACATGAGAGCAATACTTTTCATTTTTCAACGGCAGTTCTCTACACCAAAGTGTAAACCTTCAAAATGCTCACAGTTCATCCTGGAAGTGGAGATGACTATCTCTTTTAGAACCACATCTGTAAGCAGACAGGATTAATCAGTTCCCAGCTTTTAGTTCCACCTGGATTTCCTGTGGAGTCCAGCTTCAGTCAATAACCACGTTACTCACTTCATCTTCTAGCAAGTATCATGTTATAGCTGTGGGTTTGACCCAGAGAATCTTCCTGATGGGATCCTGAGCCAGTTGCCATCCTTATCACCCCTGGAAAAGAAAGGCAAATTTTGTATTGCTTTAAGCTCTACCACTCTGCTGATCTGCAGTGTAAGTCTCCAGCCCAGCTGACGGCTGCCACTTTGCCACCATCAGTTCTGCTTGAACAGGAAGCTCCTCTTTTAAAACAGAGATCAATGCATTTAGCAGTGGGATGTAAGAAATGGCATGCAGGCAGTATAGTTATTCCAGGGATAACTTTTTTCCTCTATTTTCTAGCAATTTTTTTCCTTATTCCCAGCTATGAAGAGAAGCATTGAGAAAATGAACAAAATGAATCAGATGACCTGCAGAAGAAACAAGTACTTAAGATCATAACATTTGCCTCTAAAACATTGCTACAGCAGTTTGGGGTTGGAAAGTTTGAATAAATTCATTTTCCTATAAATATTGACAGAGCTTAGAGGGAATGAAAAGTATCATGTAGCTAGAAAATTTTGGCCTAATTTTAGTTATATTCAGACATTTTAGGTCTGCTAGGAAAAGCCTGATTTCCCTTAAATGCCTGTGATTCAAAGTAAGACAGGAAATGCCATACTAACAACAAAGAGGAAATTACCTAATATACAAAAAAAAAAGTCTTGGCCAGAAGTCAATAAGGGAATCTTATGTATTCAGTAAGAGTGTGAGAATGTGAAAATCCTCTTGCATGAAAAGTACGTTATATTTATTCATAGCAGACAATCTGAACACGCTGTTCTTGTCCTGACACCTGAGATGAGCACTTATAATCAAGTGACATCATTTCACATAGAGCTAAGAGATTAATTAATTTTCGTACATTGTTTTAGGAATTACTTTATGTTAGGAAAGAGAAGGCTGGAAATGAAAGTTGTGTAAATTTCATGCAAACTTTCAGTTTGCATTGAATTCCTGATTCTATTGATGAAAACATAGATTTTTTTCGAGCTTTTGGCTGTTTTTTTTTTTAAATATGAACTAATTTTCACCTTACTTTGAAAAAGTAGGCCCCCTTTTTTTTTTTCAAAACTAAGTGACTGTTTATTCAGGAAGACAATCTCAACAGACACAAGTGCTTGTCTTGTGTTTCAGATTCAAATAAAACACAAACCCATCATACTGGTTTGGAACTCCAGTGCCTTATGTTTATACATCAGTTTTTAACGTATAAGAATACATATATGATTTTGGTATGGGGAGAGCTCAAGTCTCAGTCCTTGCTATTACCAAATTCTTTATAGTGAACCCACAATGACAGATGTATGAAAGAATGATGATTTTAAATGGTCTCTATTCACTCTGAAGCAATGCACATTTTGGAGGCATTAAATTGTACAAAATTTATAAACATCCAAACCTTGTCATCAGCTTTGCAAACAGACATCATGGATGTGGCAGAAGGAATATTAATGGATAATTTTATAATACCAATCTGTTTGTCATCAACATTTAAATGAAATTTAGGCCCACATTGACAGATCAGATTATGAGAGAGAAGCAGGTACAGATTAAAAGTCAGAGCCTTGAGAAACCTGTATGACACCTGCATAGAAGTTTCATGGAGTTGATCAAGCCACAGGAGGTAGGCCAATCTCATCTGGATAGAATGAAGCAGAACCAAGAAATAACACAACACTTCAAAACAAAATGCTTTTACAAAGCATTTGAAGAGACATGGTTTAGTGGGAGGTGTCCCTGCCCCTGGCAGGGGGGTTGGAACTAGATGATTTTAAGGTCCTTTCCAACCCTAACTATTCTATGATTTCATGATTCTATGTCTGCTTATGACAAAGACAGCTATAATATATAGGAGGCTAACCAGAGAAATTCTGCTTGGTTTCACAAAGAATTGCTGATGGCTCTGGTGATGTTTGTTACTGTATTGTGGTCTGAAAACAAACTAGTCTTAGAACAGCAAGTGCTCATCAGAAGGCAGACAAAACAACTATCAGTTCAAGAGAATTAGCAAAAAATCCTAAAATAAGAAATAAATCCAATTACAAGAGAAATTTATAATTGATAACTGGGGGGGATATGACCTGACATAGTGAATATTTCCTTGGTTTTGAAGCATCATTTAGTTTAACTATCTGCTGAGTACAAGAAACCAGAAAAACAGAAATGTGAAGAGTAATGAGGACATGATCACCTTCTATTTTGAATAGAAAAAGGACCAAATTTTAACTTGGAAAAAAAGGAATATCAATGAACATATTACTTTGTTATTAAAAGAATACAAGAGATTTGTTACAGATGCCAGAAGGCACTCCCAAGTTACCTCCATGTTTGTACAACAGTAGCAGAGGAATCAATCAACCCATGTAAGTGTATGCCCAAAAGTGAAAGCATTTTTCCCTGCTGTAATTAGTTTAATGACTGATAAATATCCAGTGGTAGCACATTGATCATAGGCAATAAAGGGCTGATTATTGAGCCCTGGGGATGTCTCAAGTCTAACTCCACATGGATGAGTAAAGGTTGTCTGCATGATGTTGTATCTATTAGAATCATTCAAGTGTAATACAGGTCATTCCCAGACATGTTTCAGGAGCAGAAAGCAAAATTTCATGGTTTGTAATATCAAATGTTGCAGTAGACTTACAGAGAAAAGAAATGAAAACCCTTGCCAGTTTGCCGGCAGACCATTTTTCATTCTCTAGCTACTAGGAGGGATTTCAAAGCAAGCTTGAAATATTCTTCACCAGCTTTGTTCCGATTGAGCAATAGCAAAGCATCAACATCATGCATAAGAACTTCAATAAAAATTAGGAAATTTGAAATTAATTTTTGTTACAAAAAACACCTATTTCTTAGCCCTGTGAATTAAAGAAAAGGGTGGTTGATTTTTTTTTTTTTTTTTTTTTTTTTTTGTGGTGGTGGTGGTATTTTTTTCTTTTCAGAATACAGCTAATTGTGGCAGTCTTAAAGTACAATTCCAACTGCAGCATCTGTGACAAAGAGAGAAGGACAAAATGTGTGTAGTATTTAATGGATACTAAATCTATAAATGTAAAAACTGGTTACAGACAGATTCCTTCAAGTGATTAGTCTTAATAAACGCCCCTGCTTTGTTCTTGGGATAATGTTTTTAAAGGCATTTTTTTCTTTGTCTTTTTTGTTTATCTATTTAAAGAATTTATACCGTGAAAACAAACTACATACTTGATCTGTGGCTCTATTGCATCACACAGGCTTTAGTCTATGCCCATAGTGGAGTCAGCACAAGCAGCTGTGAAAATTTAGAGCACATTTGCCCCACATGAATAAAGGAAATGGGTTATGATAAGTCTTCCTGAGCATGCCATTGATCTGCAGAGAAGGGGTAGAACTAGGTTCCTGAAACTGTGATTCATAGTAGGCAATGCAGTGAACAGAGGCAACTACATCAAAGACGAAATATTAAAGGGTACCTGAAATATTTTCCTCTTCCCTTTTGGGTACCTAGTTAGAAATAGACCTGGAGAATCAGACATCTCCATGAAGCTGTAATTCAAGACTTTCCAGTTGTAGATTACATCTGTGTGTTTATAGACAATTGGCTTGTTGCTTTTTTTGAGGAGGATCTGTGAGGCACTCATCTATTACATGATGAGCTGGTGATGTGTATGATATGATGGACTTTTATATGATGAACTATATGATGGCCTTCAAAAGAGTATGCTTTCAAAGCTATAACTCTATCCTAATTTTCCCCCTGAATGCCTGGAGCGTTATACCATCTCTTGCATCTCAGAGAAGAAAGTTTCAACCACAACCCATTTCACTGCTGTTGAAGTTAAATCATTCTGAAGAAAGATAGAAAATTTCAGGGGGGTAAAGGGATCAAATTAAAGAAAGCCTCTTTCTCTAACCAAATTGATTTCCACAAAAAGAGAAAACGGGAAAGAACATTTTGCATTCTAGACACATGTGCATCATGTTTGCATTCTGGGTATTTTCTTCACCAGCAATATTGATATAGCCCTGAAAGCAGGCCACAGTCCAAGATCATTCCACGTTGCAAGAAAGGGGTCTACCTGTGTTTCTACAGACAATCATCATCTATTTTACTGACAAGTTCCATAATTTTTGTGTTCCATGTGTGGCTTCTTTCAGCCTGAAAAATGCATTATACTTAATGTCTAGGGCCTTGTTTGCAGCCTGGTGCTGCAAGGCTTACTGTCCTGGCAATAAGATGTAAAACTGTTTCATCAGTCTAGGCTGATGCACCCTCTTCTGCTGCCTGGCCAAGATTTCAAAGAATATATATGAAAGAGTCAAACAGAACTTGGATGTTTCCTTGTGAGATAGGAGAGAAGCTGTAATTAATGTAATTAGCTAATGGACGTTTTTAAGCCATTGTTGTAATACTATAGAAAAAGACATCTCAAGGTCCTTCCCTGTTTAATGTATTGCAGATTCACTGGATAATACAGTTTTTCCCTAAGCTGGTTAATAAGTTTCGCAGCCTCTTCAGAAAGGTGCTGAAAATTTGATTGCCTTCAGTGGATTGAGACAAAAGTAAGAAAAACTTTCATTCAGGGCTTCTATCATTAGACTTTTCACCTATTCTTATGCACTTGTATTATGGTACAGCACCTTGACAACAGGGAACAGCAGGAGTGGGCAGCTCCACAAGCGAAGGTAAGCTGGGAGCTGAGACTGACAGCAAGACCTCAGATGAAAGGGTACAGTCCCACAGATGCATACAAGAACAGCAGAACCGGTCAAGGGTCAGCTACAGCCCACTGGTCACCAGACAGCCTTTAGCAATGTGAAAGGTGTGAGGTCAGGCTGGGAAGTTAAATGAGCAGGACAAGGTCAGGACTGGCACAGTGCAAGGCTAAGCGTAGCATAGATATAGTGTAGTGCAGATATGGACCAAGGGCAGGGGCCTGAGCTTGAATGCAATCCTTGAACCAACGGGTGATGCACGTGTGCATGGAGGCCCAGCTTTTCACGCCATTTTTTCGTATGGCATAGGTGTTTTCACTGCAGGCAACTAAAAGGTTACATAGTTCTGGCAGATCAAAAGTGACCTGCGCATGGGAAGCCAAGCCTCTGGGAAGGGGTGAGAAAAGAGGTCACAGAGGAAGATTATGAAGAAGGATGATTGTAGACTTGTCACTATAATCAGAGCCTGTTGGTGAGATCAGGGCCCTGACACTTGATAAAAAAGTACAACTTCCTTAAAAGGCATCCTTTCTAATTGCCAGTCACTTTGGCTTTGTTTTTTCAATTGTTTATACATAGCGTGTTACAATATTAGTGTGTACTTTCTTTGGTCCTTAAAGTTTCTATTTAACTCAAGAGGACTCATATGCACAGAACAATGATAATAAATAAAAAAACAAGCAAGCAAACAAACCCAAACAACCACATAATGTTGGGGTTTTTCCAGGGAGGGAATTATGAAATGTACCATATAGGGCCTCATCTATCTCCTGGGAGGTGATATGGCTTGTCAACTCTAAATAACTTCACAGAGAACATTGTACCTCACAAGAGGCCATTGTGTAAGAAACTCAGGGGTTGGATCAGTGACCCACTTCATGATTCAGTTTAACAGCTCAAGTTAAACTCTGTGGGGGAAGGAACTTTGCTAATATTGCTTGAACTATTTATAAGTTCTTTTTAAAAATTTCATTACTTTCCACTATGTTGAATACAATGCTTAACAGGGGAGCTTTTCCACAGTAAATCTTTTTTTTTTTTTTTTTTTTGCAATATTATTGTATGGAACAATAAAACACCGGAAAAAAAAAATATGAAACTGTTTCTTAGTATCATTGATTTGAATATGGTATGCTTTATAGCTTAGATTTCTCAGTATGTCAACTAATTAGCTTCACAAATTACTAAGAAAATTCTACTGCTTGCAATTGACTGTTATGAACATATAAAATAGTTTCTGCATCATCTAAAAATGAAATATGACCTTTTAAATGTTTAACTTTACTTCCTTTTTCTGTGAGTCATGATAATCTGGTTTATGTTCTATATTATGTTTCTGTTGAAGCACTGTTCAGGTGCTTAAGATAAGCCAAATGCTTAAAAACATGTTCAGTTTGTTTGTAAAATATGTATTCAGATTATAAGTATTTCACATAAGCACAGAGATTAAGTTTCTTCACTGGGGAACATGTCCACCACAGATGTAAGGCATTTTCACTTTTTCTGTTTTGAGCCTAAATACCACAGTAATTTCAACTCCTAAACTAAGCAGTTTGAATGCACCCCTGAGTCAATTATGCAAAGCCAACATTTCAAAGTCAGGGTAAGTGGCTACACAAATGTCTCCTTCCTCGTCTCCCCAGCACACTCACAGAGACACACATATGACCTTGAACAAACACAGGCACACACGCACTCCAAAGCCATAAAAGCCAGCTGAAAGTCTTCTGCTTACTTCAGCTGGCTTTGGATCTTAACATTTGCATTTGCATAATAGTTCTGCTCAGTTCTGAAATCTAATAGGTCACATCTGCTCAAAAGTACAAGATGCAGCACAGTCCTATTACAGTCACTGACAGTAGGAGGCACTTCAGCCTTTTCGGGAGTTTTCAGCAAACACAGCTCACTTTAAAAGAAATAACTCGCTTGTAGAACGTAGTGAAAGAGGTCACCCAAGAGGTCACTTACCCTGGCCTCTTGCCCATTCCCAGTGGACTGTTCTATAACTCTTAAAAACTTGAGATGATGGAGATTCCATAGCTCCCCAAGGCAGAACAATCAAGGCTTTACTGCCTCTACAGTTGAGAAGGTTTTCTTATCGCCCCTGTTTCACTCTAAACTCAGCACTCTTTTTCCTTTGGAAAATAACAGAACAGTACTTTCTCTTCCTGGCAACTCATATATGTTGTGACGTTTTCTCTCAGTTTTTTTTTTCCCCTCGATGAAATATGTCAGTTCTTAGAGCCTTTCTAATCAGCTGTGTTTTCTGCATCTTTGATCTGCTTTGTTACTCTCTTCTGTACATTCAACTGTTTTGCCTTTTCATCAAACATTGTGTGTTAAATTAGACATTGCCCTGATTCCTGGTTTCAGTAGAGTGGGAGGATTAAACTATTAACATACTCTCTAGACACAGACATATTTTTTTTTTATTTTACTTGCACAGGAATAGGAACATTGAAGGTCATATTTCTTAGGACATTAACTGAAAGATACTAAGTTTGTCAACAATATATAGCAAAATACCACTTATTCAGCTAGGTCTGGTTTGGCATCATATGATGCCGGTAACCCAGTACAGGCTGCCCTTGGTTGTCCTTCAAGAGTTAATTTATTTTGCATATGCTCGTGTGTCAGTCAGATGAATTTGAAATCTGTGTAGTTTTCTATTTTTCATATTAGTCTTGAATTAAAATACCTACTGCCTTGTGACAGAGAAGAGAAGGTGGGAAGGAATAGATCTTTTCTTAGCACTACATATTAAAAATACGTTAGAGGAAGTGAGTGCAAAAATGATCTTACTTTCATATGTTACAGGGTTGGCTCAGAAGCTGACAAAGGTGTTTGAGAAATATGATCAAACAATATTTTAATGACCTATTAATTTAATGAGATTCCAAAAAGAAGCTGCAAGATGAAAAATTAGCTGGAAAGAGCAGCAATTGTGCTTGGTAGTGAATATAAAATGAAATACAGTGTGTGGCTATAACTTCATAGAGTCATAAAAATATACACATTCTGTTTGCATGAGCTTTTAACATAATTTCCTTGGGAGGTAGTGAGGAATTTGCTTTTCCGAAAGAAAGCTTTGATAATTTTCTGTTCTGTCTCTTCTTTTATATAACAACTTCCTTTTATTTACCCCAAAGAAAAAAGGAACAGTTAAAACAATGATTCTAGTCCTCCAGCATATATAGCATGCTGTGCATTCATGGAAGGACACAAAACTGGTAAAAGGAAAAACATACGAGTCACAAGTTAGCTGGCCTCTTCCCTTCATTAATATAATGACTTACTTGTCATGGAAAGCAGTGCTTATAGTACATGCATTTATGGCAGTGTTTGATATATTGGCTCATGGACACCAAGATAACATATCTAGAAACACCTTCATAGAATTTAATGTGACCTTTGTAGTTTCTGGCAGCAATTTCTCAGGAAATCTGTAAAAATGAGTGCAGATAAAGAAGCAGACTTGTGTGCTGTCTGCATTAGCAAATACTCAGATAATTTTTTATATAAATTCTGTGACACTATCCACAGAAGTAGCATCCTACAACCAGGTTGCTATTGTAATTTGCATTTCAGCTGTCAAACTATGGTTTTATATACATGGAAGCATTAGAACCAGATCTTTCAATGACTTAGATATGTAAAGATGGGACTATCTGCATGTGTAACATTACATTGCAAGTGCTCAGAATATCAGTTGTATGATAACTGAGGTGTCTTATATAGCAAAACTTCTATAACAATGTTACTTTTGTCAGTTTAAGGAACAAAAATACTATGTAAACAGTTTAGTTTCAAGAGGAAAACAATATTTAATGGCAGACTATTTTTTGAAGCACCAGTGAAGTCTAATATTGCAGCTCATTTTCAGTCTTTGCATGTATTTCTAAAGTAATTTTTACAAAGTTGATTAAAAGCCTGCATCAATTTATGTTTAAAGCAGAAATCAGGTGTTTTGAGGAAAATGTTTTGCTTAAAAGCACACCTGTTTTCCATAATTTGAGATAAGTTCTTATTTACATAGTTTTGTTATTTTTTTCTAATTAACTTTTAAAAAAACCTCTTTAATATCTTTTTTTCTGAGGAAAAAAATCTACTAAGAAGTATATTGGTTCCAGACAAAAAAAGGCATATATCTTTATAACTCATTCCAGAAATTATTTTACCTTGTAGGGAAGGAACTGTTTGCTGCAGTTTTGTCTTTCTTTGTGTGTGAACATTTTTTTTCTGTAGACCTTATGCCTTTTTAAAATTGTTTTAAGGGGAGCAAAATCAAATATGCTAAGTTGTGACTGAAAATGGTAAAATCAGGGGCATCAACAGCTCTTTTAAAAATATTTCCTTATGTAGAAGATGAATCAGTATGTCCCTGCAATATAAGCTTGCAATGCTATTACAATCAAAAATTATTATTAACCTTATAAATATTCAGGGTTTATTTATCATAAATCCTAAATATTTATTCCAAGACAATTTTCCCTCATGTTCTTATCCCATTCTTCAGTTTTGCCTTCCCACTTTGTATATACCCCATTTAGTATAGGATTGACCAAAACACATATTAGCATCATGGCAGGTGGTGCTGGATTCACCCTTCATTTGTGAAGCAGAAGCTCCCATGCGCCATTTTTAAATAAGGGTAAAAATATTTGAAAACCTGTTAATTTGCAGGAGGGAGCTACACAAACGTGCTGAACACAGAAATCACAAAGATGATTTGGGAAAGTTTACAGAACCATTAATTAAAGTGCCATCTGCCTTGTACAGACGTAAAAGAATTTGTTGGACAGAATATACACAGAAGCATTATGCAATAAGCTTCCCTTTCTCCTGACACACAGCACAAGTACTGCAGTGCTTCTTTTCCTCCCAGCTGCTCTAGTATCCTGGTTATGATCCTTCTTGAGCTGCATCCCCATCCCTGTATCCTCAGAAATGACCTGTCAGTAAGTTCTCCCTTTCATGCCACGCTTGTCACTTTAATACCATGGGTAGCGCAAAGGCAGCTGCCTCAATAATATTTTCTCTCAGAGGTAAGAGTTAATTTTTCTAGTAGCTACTTCCATGGAACTCTCTCCAAGAATAATTTCACATGGGTAGTCAAACATTTCATGAGTTTCACATGGTTTTATTCATGGAAGAACTGTGGTATCCAGGTAGAAAGTACTGCAGCATGATCTCTGTTGCAATCTGCTGACTTCTGCCAGAACTTGTACTGGGATTTCTCCCAATACATTTTCTTTCCCAATGACATTGATCAGTAATGACTTACAATTAAGGGGGACAATGTTAGTCTGAACTTTGCTTAACAAAGAAACATTTTTTGCAACTACTAGCAAATATTTAATTGCTTATTGATGTTGTCAACAAATAAATAAATAAATAAATATTCAGCACAAATTGTACACATGACCTTGTATAGGTACTCTGGACTCCAGGTGACTTCTCTTAGGAACTGTAGTACTTGAAAAACATCAAGCCAAGTAGTCCTAGATCATGCAAATGACAAAATGCATTATCAGTTATTTTTCTTTCACAAATTGAAAGGGAGGGGCTGTTAAGGGAAAGGTATCGCATTCCATCTACAGAGGGACATTTAAAACACGTTTTCATAGAGAATTATGTTTCCGTGATTGTGATTATTATTTGCATTTTAGTTGGAATAGATTCTTAATTCTACTAATTGCTGCAAAAAAGATGAAATTAACATAAATCTGTTTACATTTTTTTATTTGATGTAGCATGAGTTCATAAATACTAATTTATATTATTAATACAAATTATACCAGTAATATAGTAATAAAATATTTGAATAAATTATTAATTAAAGGAATATATTCTATAGCCTAAATTACAATATAATATGCATAATCTTTCATTTTTTAAAGATTGCTATGATTTAAGAGAAAGAATCTGTTCTGGTTATCTAGTATGAGTAAATCTGCTGAAATCAATAGCATGTGAAGTTATAGATGTATTTAAATATTATGCTGAACCATAGCCTCACAGAAGCAATGAATTATGACATTTCTGAATTCCATTTCCTGCACTTAAAATCTGAATATTAAAATAATTTTGTCACAGAGAAGAAGTTATTCCAGAGTGAAAATTGCCAAAGTTAAAAACAAACCAAACTTTTATGGAAAATAGTTCAGTAGAAGTAGAATTAATTATGTTTAAAATCTATTATTTTTGATTTGCTGTCTATGTTTGAATTCAAAATTAAAAAGTTGTGAAATGTAGAACTATAGCTCAATAAAATATCTGAAGTTTTAAAGCAAGTGAACTGCTACTTTTCCAAATCAGATTTTTTTTAACATCTTAACAAGAATTAAAATATTAGTACTGGTATTGTTATAGCTCTATTATAGGTATCTGTAAGGAAATTCAGTTTGACTTGTAGTACACGCAGGTATTAACAAATCATTGAAAATGAAGAATGGCTTTATTCAGCTAATGCTGCAATCACTTTAACTGCTTTTAATGTGAGATGGCCTGAAAGATAAAAAGACACTAGACATTAAAACACAACCATAAGAAAAGTTGCGGCTGAGGCCATTATTTAAGAATTTCTGTTTCATTCATCAATTTTCCCCACAAATACTAATACCTTTGTATGAATTTATATCATATAACCTTTAGAATAAGTTGGACACTTTAAAGCATTTACTAGTACTATTTTCATAGGCATCCACCTGTAAAACTAGGTATCATCTTACTCACTAAAAACATAGGGCAAAAAAAAGCAATAAAAATTTCTAAAGTAGTAAGCTAAAAATGGTTTTCTGTTCCTATAAAGTAACTCCTCTGTACATTTTCTTTAAAATGTCATGACTTCAAAGTTTGATAGCTGACAGCCCTGCAGGGTTAAAAGTAAGATCCGCGTGTCCAATTCGAAAGTTGAGAATTTTTCCCTTTGCAAGTTGTTGCCTCTAGCCCTGCAGGACTTCTAGGTATTGGACTAAATGCAGTGACATTTTTAAATACAGAATAGATGTTACAGATTTGGGATTAAAACTGGACCATTCTAAGGGTCAGAGGTATAATTTCATATAGAGAAAGGCAACATTGTGAAGAAAGGAAGCAAATATATGTGCTCAACAGTTAACACGCACAGAATAACAAGTGTGAAGCTATTGTTAGGGTAAACATAAAAAGTAGACCTTATGAAGTGTACAAAAATCAGAGGAGAAACAATAACAAGTATCAGCATTGCAACACATTATCTATGTAAACTATATATGCACGCATACATATTCTAGCTTGATAGAATATTATGAAGTATTTCAGGATGTGAGTACACTTGTAAAATCCCAATTCTATTATATAAAATTGCAAAGTAAGAAATTCTCTTTCATCTGAGATAAAATGTTAATGCAAAGCAATAAAGATTTAATTCAGTTCAATATCCACCCATGTGATGCCATGAAATTCAACTGATAAATGTAGGATGTCATTAGTAACTCAACATTATAGTGAGACTCAGCTAAGACATTGCTATGTCAGCACTATGTTTTGGGTTTAATATGCATATAGTATCATAGAATTGTTAAGGTTGGAAAGGACTTTTAAAATCATCAAATGCAACCCTTAACCTAGCACTGCCAAGTCCCACTAAACCATGTCCCTCAGCAACACATGTATATGTCTTTTAAATTCCTCCTGGGATGATGACTCCACTACTTCCCTGGGCAGCCTCTTCCAGTGCCTGACCACCCTTTCAGTGAAGAAATATCTAAAGCTCCCCCGGCAACAGTTACGTCCCTTTCCTCTTGTAGCAAGTATCACTTGTTACTTGGGTGAAGAAACTGAACCCCACCTTGGTACAACCTCCTTTCACGTAGTTGTCGAGAGCAATAAAGTCTCCCCTGAGCCTCCTTCTCTCCAGGCTGAACAATCTCAGTTCTGTCCACTACATCTCATAAGACTTGTTCTCCAGACCCTTCACCAGCTCATCGCCCTTCTTTGGACACACTCCAGCACCTCAATGTCTTTCTTGTAGTGAGGGGCCCAAAACTGAACACAGGATTGGAGGTGCAGCCTCACCAGTGCCGAGTACAGGGGGATGATCATTTCCCTAGCACTGATGGCCACACTACTGCTGATACAGGTTAGGATGCCATTGGCCTTCTTGGACACACTGCTGGTTCATGTTCAGCTGGCCGTTTTACACCCTGCAGACTGACACCAGGGTGGCAGAATGTTCCCAACAGAGCTCTGTCCCGGCAGCTGCATCCCTTGTGCTGGGTGCAGAGCTCAGAAAGGCCATGGCTTTTGGCCGGGTGGATACCATTGCTCACTGGTTGAGCTGGCAAAATTACAGCACCTTTCCTGCATGCCCTTCTGTGCAAACTGCTGCACAAACTGCTGCACCATGGTCTATTCACTAGCATTCTCTATGGGCTTCTTGTATACACTAAGGGGAAATCCTGTCTGACCAGTCTGGTGGCCTTCTATGGTGGGGCTACAGAACTGATGGACAGGGGCACAGAAGTTGATGCCATCTAACTGGATTTGTGCAAAGCATTTGACACTGTCCTACATGACATCCTTGTCTCTAAGTTGACAGTCACCGGTTTGATAGGTGGACCACTGGGTGGATAAAGAACTGGCTGGATGGCCGCATGCAAAAAAGTGTGGTCAATGGCTCTATGTCCAGCTGGAGACCAGTAATTAGTGGTGTCCCTCAGGGGTCAATGTTGGGACCGGTCTCATTCAGCATCTTTGTCAGCGACATGGACAGTGGGATTGGGTGCGCCCTCAACAAGTTTGCCAATGACACCAAGCTGTGTGGTTTGGTTGATACGTTGGAGGGAAGGAATGCCATCCAGAGGGACCTTGACATGCTTGTGAGGTGGGCTGATGCCAACCTGATGAAGTTTAACCATGACAAGTGCAAGGTCCTACACTTGGGTCAGAGCAATCCCAGGCACAGCCATAGGCTGGTCAGAGAAGAGATTGAAAGCAACCCTGAGGAGAAGGACTTGGGGTGCTGGTTGATGAGAAACTTCATATGAGCCAGCAGTGTGCGCTTGCAGCCCAGAAAGCCAACCGTATCCTGGGCTGCATCAAAAGGAGAGTGACCAGCAGATGGGAGGAGGTGATCCTGCCCCTCTCCTCTGCTCTTCTGAGACCTCACTTGGAATATTGTGTGCAGTTCTGGTGTCCTCAACTTAAGAAGGACATGGAACTGTTGGAACATGTCCAGTGGAGGGCCACAAGGATGATCAGGAGACTGGAGCACCTCCCGTATGAAGACAGGATGAGAAAGTTGGGGGTTTTCCGCATGGAGAAGAGAAGGCTGCATGGAGACCTCATAGCAGCCTTCCAATATCTGAAGGGGGCCTATAAGGATGCTGGGGATGGACTCCTCATTAGGGACTGTAGTGATAGTACAAGGGGTTGCAGGTTCAAACTTAAACAGGGGAAGTTTAGATTGGATATAAGGAAGGAATTCTTTACTGTGAGGTTGGTGAGGCACTGGAATGGGTTGCCCAGGGAAGTTGTGAATTCTCCATCCCTGGCAGTGTTCAAGGCCAGGTTGGACATAGCCTTGGGTGGCATGGTTAATGTGAGGTGTCCCTGCCCCTGGCAGGGGTGTTGGAACTAGATGACCTTAAGGTCCTTTCCAACCCTAACTGTTCTATGTTTCTATGATACGTCGGGGAGGGCTACACTGCCATCGCGCCTGGCCCCACCAGGTACCATCAGCAGCTGTGGTGCTGGCTGTGTGCTCCTGGCACCTCTCTGCTTCCCCTGAGGTCCTCCTGATTTGGGAAATCCTCCTGTGCACTGCACTGGAGCAGTCCTCTGCAGATCCTGCCAGCACTGGAACTGTTTGCCTCAGCAACACTTATGCAATGTGGAGCAGCTTGGAAACTGAAATGTGATTAATTTGAAAGCAAAAGTTTAAACCCAGGAATAATAATTAAAGTATAAGCTGGACCGAATGACCAAAAGATTAGTCTAGCCCCAGCATCCTGCTTGCCAGTGGCTGTTAACAAATGACTAGAAGAGTACTTAAGAACAGAGTACTTATTTAGTAAATATTCTTCTAGTGTGCCTTCCAGGTACCAACAGGTCTGTGATGTACAGGCAGATTTCCTTATACTTGTGTACTGTAGCCTTAAAAGATTCTTTTGTCTGTGAAATTATCTAATCACACTTTCAGGTCGCATAATCTTCTGTCATTTATAACCTCCTATGGCAATGATTTCCACAGTTTAACTATGCACTAGGAGAAGAAAATGCCTCCTATTGTTTTTTTTTAATATATACCCTAGTAGTTTAATTTAATGCCCTTAGGTCTTATATTACAAGGAATGACAAAAAAAAAAGCAACATTTGTGGTTCATATTCACTGTGGCACTCTCCCAGACCTTTATCAGATATCCCTTGACCACTTTTTACCCAGACTGGAGGAACTTACCTTGTGGAAACTATCCCATATCTTTTGTCTCTTTGTTCCTTCCTCTGTAGCTTTCCTAGTTCTACTAGATCTGTTTGAGTTAGGCAGAGATCAAAACTGCATGCTGCATTCTAAGTGTGGGCATGCCGCAGACTCTTTTAGAGTGGCATAGTCGTATTTTCTGGTTTGCTATTTCCAAACACCTGCCGAAAACTAATAGAACTAAAGAATAACACATCATGTGCTTGACATGCTCTAGCATCTTTGAATTAAAATATACATATGAGTTTTCTCCAATGCATAGTCAACAGAAAGATGTTTGCTTATATGTAATTTTAGATATCATTTAGCTGTCTGAGAGATCAAAATATAGTGCCAGGTTCTGATGTGAGTTATACTGTGGATACTTCATTGAAGTTGACAGATCCAATCAATATACAGCATGCACTGACATGAAGTGGATTCATGACATTCCCTGAATGCTATATATACACAGACAATTATTGCAAGTGCACTCATTGTGTAATTTCTAGGAGATATATTCTAGCTAATAAGCTTCATGCAATAAGTAGTCTGTACATAATTCAGATCAAGTAGTGCAAACTAAATTAATTGTATTCTTTATTTATTGCATTTTTAAAACATCAGGTAGCAAGAAAACATAACAGAATACAAATTATTTCAAAATGTAAGAAGGCTGTAGCAGTTTCTACTTGCAACATGATGTCTGAAGGGACAGGCATTTCAGATTTGAGTTTTCAGCTAAAGCATGCCACATCTATGTGACACACCACAGACAGACAGCTTGTGATATTTTGTGCCAATGAGAGATGATTGCATTCTGCAAAAACTGCAACACTTTCACAAAATGAAAGGTTTAGGGTTGCTCAAAGAATGGCTATCCAAAGTGTTAGCAGAAGTAGTTTTAATATGATTTATGAAGACATGATTTAACAGAATTCAATAACAAGGTTCACTCTATTACTAATTACATGGATGGAGCATACAAAGGCAAATCAAGGTAAAATCAGCTAAAACCAATTGATACAGAAAGTGAAGGCACAAAGAGTGAGAGAGACCCTCACACTGAGTTCTGAACTCCTGAAGGAGCCTAGTTGTGGCTTAGTCTATTCTTTGTCCCAGATGTGGTCAGTGTTACATATCTAAAGGTTTACAAGTGTACCAATTTATCACAGAGGGAATTTTTACCGTTTCCATTTAGCAGCAGTTTGTGGGTTTAAGGGGAATCTTTTAAACTGAGTCAGTAGAATTTGCTATAATTGCTACAGCAATACACACACACACACACACGCACACACACACACACACACACATATGCATACCCAAAGACATATAAAGGTACCTGTTAAAAATTCCCCCTGAGGTCAGTGAAGTACTCATGTCAAATGTCTCAGCATTTCTCAAAGGCTGAGGGTTAAGTCGCAAGCGGTGGCAGGACTTCAAACCTCCTCTCATTTTTCAGCAACAGTTTGAGAGTTTGCAGGCTCTGAGGGGTGACCCACTCAGAGGGAGATGCTGGTGGCAGCCTGCAGTGGTCCAGGAGATCTCAAAGGGTCTCACTTAGAACCACTATTTATAGGGTTGCAACATGATTGGCTTTAGTCGCGAGTAAATTTCCATCCTGGCCACAACTCAAGGTAGTAATTAGTAGAAGTTTTTCAAAACTCCAGTAAAATGGCTACCGTTCCACTTGGGCTACAATCAAAGGAAGGAGTGTTCTAGGGCTGTCAGGGGATAACTGATTATCCCCACCCTTCCTTGGCCAGGGATCAGGAGTCCCTGTTATGATCAGTGTCTCCCACCTTAGCCATGTAAGCGTCCGTCAAGCAATGCTACACCATACAACTCCTTACACAAAGGCCAAGGCCTGATGGGAATTCTTGAGATCGTAGAGGAGCCTAGAGGATGTAGGGGGAAATGCACTGCCACAAACCTCAACTGAATAATGTTACTATATGTGTTTTACATACATGTACTTTCAATATTCTGTATGATACAATGTATGCATCAAAAAATGTTGTGTGAGACCTCCATATAACGATAGAAGGAAATAAATACACTATTGTATTTAGTTGCATTGTCTTTTAAGCCTGGAAGTAATTTACCTTCACATTTTATTTTGGCCTTGAGTCCTAGGAATGTCTCTTAATTTTCCTGTGCCTCATGTTGAGATTCAGGATGACATTGTCCATCTCTGGTTTAAGGCTTTCATCTGAAAGGTATTATATAATGGATAGAAAATTAGTTTATTGACACGGATTATTTTGGGACACTTTTTTCAGTCCTTTTCTACCATAATTGATGGGTGAGTGAGTCACAACTTTGTCAATCAACAGAAGACAAGCTCATAATTACAGCCCCTGTACCTGCAGAGCACTGGGAATTCTCCTTGTGCTGTTTCCCACAGCGAAACCACACACAACCAAAAAATATTCTCAGGAGTTGGAAGAATGCGGATTGGCTAGTAAGTTTTTCTCATTTGTTCAGACGGGCTTTTTTTGGCATCTAGTTGAGGCACATACTCCTCAACACCTCCTCTTTCCCTCTTTTTATTTAGACTGTGAAATAAAAGCACTTATCCAACCCCTTAACCAATTTACACAGTTTTTACTGCCAGCAGTCACATTTGTCTAAACACACAATCTAGCTGGCATGTGACTAGATGAAATGGTATCACTACTGTTCATTGCAGTGAATTTTTCTGGGACTTCCAGATATACGGTTGTTACAAATGCAAATTGTGTGTTGCATTGTGAGTGCATCTGACATATTGCACATGTGCAGATCAAATTCAGAAAATATCCACATGGATGAATCCATGAATCTGCTGGACCTTGTGCACCATAGTGGTCTCCTGTGCAAAACATGCCCTTATACTATTGAGTCATCACAATCCCTGGTACCTAAAGTTCACCGTCCAGATACTCAGAGTGCAGACCCTCATTCTTTTTCTGGCATTTTCCAGATGAAATATGGAAGCATCTGCTTTGCATGTGTTTTGGTGCAGTGTGATGTACACCTCTCTCTTCTAGCCTCTGTACTAGGCACTCCTAGCAAGAACCATAGTGGAACAGCAGAGATGTTATTTCTGGAGATTATCATTGTCAGCTGACTTTGTTTTAGACAACACTACCATTACAGAGGCGTGAAGTGGTATTAAAAACTGTGTCAGTTAGTTAGGTGTAATTTACGTTACTGGGCAGTTGGTCAGTAAATACATCCGCTCAGGAAGATTCAGATGAGTAGTAGCTCGTATAACTGTGCTCCAAAGTGCCTATATTCAAACTATTTTGGGTATGGAAGCTGAGCAGACATACTAATAAGTCCTAAAGTAGTAAGCCTGACTGAAAGGCAAGAACATCAGGGCTAAAACCAGCATATAAGTGTCTAAAATACACATTAAGGAAGTGTCTCTTAAAAGAGCTTAAATTTCCTAAATCTGTGCTTTATTTGACTGTAATCACAGCTACTTTTCCACATCTTAAAAAAAAAAATGAAAATTATTAAGACAAAAAGATGCATTACTTTGTAATGTCAGAGAATTTAACTGACAATATGTACATATTGCATCTATCAGCTTTAGCAATATCTGGATTGTCCAGTTTTAGGTTTTAATCAGATCATAAACAACACTGTAAAAAGCTTTGCGTTTAGCTATGCTGTATCACATTTGCTATGAGCTAGACATATACAAAGTCACTGCATCTCAACTGCTTACACAGATTTGTTGCATTGCCCCATTTTAATAAAGTCTCAGTCATTCTGTGAGTTAGGTAGATACCTAACAGGTACTTCAGTCATTAATGGACTTTGTCAGACATCCTCTGAGTCTCCATACAACTTCAGAGAATTCTAAATCCAGAGGTTCTTATGAGTTGTATGACAAGCCACTTGGTCACCAAGTTTTCATTCTGATGTGCTCAGAAGAACCTCAGCATTAATTCTCATCAAGATATATGAACAGGTCATCCCTCTGTCATTCTTGAATGTGGCCTTTACTTGGCAGCGAATTGACTGCTACATAAACCATGGACAGCACCTGTACTGTAGTTCTTTTGTTCAATAGTTCAATGGTTAGAAAATTTGCACAGGACAGGAGAGATTTATCCAAGGTGAGGTTTCATCTGTGCTTGCATCTTTTCAAGAACAATGATCAAATCTCCAGGATGTAGGGCATTTTGGAATAAGGAAGCTTTTCTAATTCCCTCTGTTCACCATTACACCTATTCTGACATGTTATAATCATATTGATTGTCTGAAAGTGAAAGACTGCTCACTTTTGCAATCTGTAGTTAAGGTTTTCACTGAAGAGAAGATACCCAAACAAAGATGTTACGCATCAGTCACTACAAACTCTCTGTCGCTTCAAACTGGTTCATCACTGTGTCTCATCTCAGTCAAGAGCCAGCAGCAAGTTCTGTGCCTTTGTCTTGTTGGGGTATTTCTATCAATAAAATGTGCTTTAAATGTGCTGTGCGATAATCAATATAATATTTGGTGCAGATTCAGTCAGGGTGCACACTGACTCACCAATGAAAATAGGGAGATAAGCATTACTATTATTGAAGCAGTTGCTTATTGGCCAGTCAGGTACATAAGATAACATCTGATCTAATGAAAAGACAACTCTAAGGAAGAAGAAAAATACTTATTTTCATTAACAGCGATGGTCAGATTATCTCCCAAGTAAGAAAAAAAAAAAAAATCAATGCATTTGAGGAAAAACAGATTAGATCTGTGTAGGTTCCTGGGGAGGACTTAAAAAAGAGGACTGATTACAAAAAGCAAGTGTCTAACACAAGGAAAAGGACATAACCTGAGGCCTAGTGTCTACAGGAAATAGAACTCTTTATAAACTGAATGTTTAGGAAATCTTGCAGAATAACAGCTGGATAAAAAGGGAGGTAGATACTGCTGACGTAATCCCCATGTCAGTAGAGGAAACATTAGTTTTATTTCTTTTTTTTGTGTGTCATATAAGCATTTGTAACTGTTTCCAATTTTCTCATTTGTTCATTTGTTTGCTTGTTTTATGTCAGCCTTTGTGTTGTTTACAAAGTGTAAGCAGACAGAAAAAATCTTGACTTCTTTCTTTCCAATTGGATGCCGAGGCAAATTAGTTCCAGTTGCCATAGCTCCATGGCATGTTCTTCAGATAACTCACAGGTAACCGAGTTGTAGGGTACACAGCAGGATTTTGTAGGAGCAATGGGTAGTATCACAAGATACAGGAGAGGAGAGGATGACAACCAGGAGGGTTCTTAGTTATGCAGCTAACATGAAGGAACGTGTAAGAAACCTGAGCATCTTCGGGGAATATGTAACACGTTTGAATGCTCAGAATGCTGAATAAGTATTACTGAGTAGAGCACAAATTACAATGCAGGTGCCATTCCCTGTCTTCCTGCAGTATGGCTAGTGAATGCCTGCTTTGCTTCGTTTGCTGGCCAAGCACATAGTTCTTTTCACTGAGCACCTGCTTCAACAAGAAGTGGGGAGGGTACTCTCACACCAGAATATACTGTACACTGGTATTAGGTCAACTGCTGCAAATGTCTATGTATTCAACACCTCTCATGGAAAGAAGGAAATTTAGCTCACCTCTTCTATCTCACAGCCACTGATTTGTTAGATAAAAGGGTGACTCTCCACTGGCCATCTTTAAGGTGAACTTCAGATTTTGAAAGGTAGCATGTAACATCTAGCTTCAAAGCAAGCTCCTGTCTCTTCTGCCTCACCAGCACAACAAACAGCATTTCAGTACCAGACCACTTAATATGTTTGCTTCTGCCATTCTCGTTTTGTGACTCAACTTTCTACATTATGATTGGCATCTCTGGAGCCTAATTCAAAGCATTCTCCAAGGAGGCTGGGAATGTACTGTTTTTAACATTATCTGTCCATTCAATCTGGAATAGCACAGGATGTTGTAGCAGTAACAGTGGTGGAAGCCCAGCCTCTGTTCTTCCCCTCATCAATTCACACTTGTTCCTTTCTCTGCTGGTCATAGCTGGCCTTGAAACTTGAACTAATGATGCCATGCTTTACTGCTAATCTTGTCATTTGGAAGAAACATTAATGATAGCTACAACTCTGATCCAGGTTTTAATATTCTTAATTTTCAGGATAAACTTCTGAGCCCATGATCTTCTTCAGCCCCTTGCAGTATACAATTTACAAGGATCCTTTTTGCTAGGAGTCCCTGTGAATTAGTACAGTGTGAAGTATTTCATAGGCTGATCTTTGGCAAAACACTACATGACAATCTTCTCTTAGATCACCATAAATCTACATAAATGTTGCTAGTCTGAATGAACAAATATGAAAGATTTTAGTGATTTTGTGGAATAAAAGCTAATAAAATATGTTTTGAACTTTCTTTTTTCCTACTAAGTATCTGACAATGTTAATCTATAAAATTAACTTACTTAAAATAGAGTAATTTTATACATATACAAAATGCTACTAAAGTCACTACTGCAAACTTTGAGAATACACATTTTAATGTATCAAGTGTCAATATGACTTTGCCCCAAGAAACCAAATATGTTATACAGCCACTTAAATGAAGAACCAATCTCTAAATATAACCACAGCTAAGTAATGCATGCTTGCAAAATGTAACATGATCCTTGTTCTGATCATTCAGCATTATCAGGTATATCTCCCTTTCACAGAACAAACAGCAAAACTGTATTGAAATGAAAGAAAAAATTTAAGTATAGGCTGATAATAAATGAGAACTCTTCAGGAAGGAAAGGAGACAGCAAATCACTGTAGAATTTGTAGAAGAGCTGACCAGTTTGCTTCAATTGTTATTCTTATGAAAGTGAGAAATATCCCTCTCTTACTTCCTGTAGTTTCTAGGAAATCATCATCTTGGTACAAGATATCCTGGAAACGAAGCATGTCTTCTTGTCTGCTCCCTTCATTCTGGAGGCCCATAGGGAAAAGTCAGTTCTCATAAATCCTCAGCACATATTTTGGCAATAGGTACATACGAGTTACTCCTGGGTGTTACTGCTTTCTCTGAGAGTATCTACAGTGACAAGCTTAGATGAGGCTGTGGAAAGTGTCTGCTTTCCCTCGATTTTTTTGGTGCACTAATACTCATCCTCTTAGGAGATTTTCTCTGTAATGTTGGGAAAGAAGGGAGAATGCACTTGTTCAAATGTCTATCCATTAGGATTTTTAGAATACAGAAATAGGGTTGAATGACTTGTTTTTCTGATGTTGTTCAGAAACAGAAATGGATCCTGTAACTCTGGTAAAGGTAAGTTTGCATTTTTGCAGTATTACACAGCATCAGTAATCAAGAACTATGCAGTAAGAGGCGGGAAACTCCTAGCATTTTTCTCATCCCGGTTTTGTTATGTCAGTCCTTTAGAATTTCTTTCTTTTCCTTTTACACTTTGGTACACCTGCATTATACTAATGACAGGGTGACTATTGATTACAGTACAGCTTGTGTACACTGTGCACCAGATCATGCCCTAAACTGTATGAACAGGAAAGTTATAAATGATAATAAAATATTACCGCAAGCATCAGTACTCACTTCCATAGCTCCCTCTTTGATGAATCATTTGGAGTCACATAGTAGTCAAACTGATAACCAGGGCAACTTTTGATCTTCCCTCAAACCTTTCTTTGAGTTGTACATTATTAGAAAGTTAATGCAACAATGTATGCATATAACTACGATGGCTCTGTTATAAAATCTACTTCTTGAGGTTTAATATCTCATCTGGTTTAAATCTCATTGGAATAAAACTTGGTTTCCAGCCCAGATGCACATTTATTTTACAAAAATATTATTCAAATAAGATTTATTTTTTATATAAAGATCAGCAAGAAAATTATTTTTTTCAGAGATTTCTACTTTCCTTGGCAAAAAAAAATAAATACACAAGTATGTCATTGAGCAAAAAGAAACAATTCCATGTCTGAATTAGAAACGGGGCCTTATTCTTTAGGAAAATGAACTCCTCATAGTATTTTGGTTGGAGATCCAATTGCAAGATATTCATCATCCAGGTTTTTATTCCAATACCACACAAATTCAGGCATCCTTTTGAGGACATTTGCAGTATTTTAGACATGTAGTCATAAGGCAGTTATTTTTGTCCATTCTATTTCTTTTCATTTCCATGATTTCATGCGTTAGTTTTTCTAAATTGTGTGAGAGGAAAAAAAGCCCTAAGTCACAATGACATAATCTTAATCATATTAACAATTTCAAGCTAAACAATGCTTTGTTAAACTAAAGTTTTATGTGTGACATTATTAAGAAAAATGTGTTTGCATTGCATCTACCTCTTCTTTGTGTTGAGGTGGGGGTTTTGTGTTTTTCTTTCTTTTTCTTTTTTTTTTTTCTTCTTTGCTTTAGGGAAAAGCTGTGGGGATAAACCAGATGTTGCCATATACTGCTAGTAGAGATAAGATTGATCACACTAGAAATTATGCATACTTAAAGTTAGGTCATGTCTCAGACAGATGGACATGCACAAAGGAAAGGACACTCCTGCAGTTGAGCCTTCCCTATGGCTTCCCTGGGATTTTAGGTCCAGGTGTAAAGAAGTAAGCAGGTGTTAGAAGGACTTTATCATCCCTAATGTGCCAGCCAGCACATCTGAACAGGCACAATGTTGCACATAATCTGCTACACGTAAGGGCCATGAGCTTCATTCCTATCTTTTGCTCAGCTAAAACATTCTTATGTCTGTATTTTCCACGTTCTTCTCATTGCTATATTTCATGCTCTACTGAGAATAGAGTTGGCATGCCAAAGGCTGTCCCAAAGGAAAACCAGCACCTAGCTGAACAACGACAACAAAAAGTGTAATAATGCACATATCCAAGAAGTAGGGAGAATTAAACTTATCTCAGGAGAAATACAATTTCCTAACTTCTGTGTAGTTTGTTGATATTAAGTGCTTAAATAACAACTTCGTACTATTATTTATGTAACTTACTGGATGAAAAGATTTCCTATCCTACTTGGAGCACAAATAGCAATCATCAAAAAAATTACTAAAGCAAGCTAACATCATGCATGTGTACCCAAGATGTCGGCTCTTCGTTCATGATTATCAAAACTGAGGCTTGGATCACTAGTTGCCAGTATGAAAAAAAAAAGAACCAAACCATTCATAGTGTTGTTAACTTCCTCTGTCTCACAGCATATCCCTAAGAAAAAATTAAAAAAAAATCAATCTTACATTAAAAAAAACTTCCAAATAGACTAATAAGGCGGACAGCGTAAGATATGAAGTCCTTTAAATAAGTTAGTGGTTGTGATAGCAATGTCATAGCTGATTTTTATTCATCAGTATGTTAAAGCAGAAAAAACAATGCTATTAGTAAGACATATGTATTACTAATTTTAAAAAAATATGTCAATTTTAAGTGCAAACCATGTCATGAGACCCAGAAAAATACTGCAAAGTAAGGGAAATATAGTTGTTAGTATACCAAGTGTGGCTTGATCACCAGTCTGTCAGATTGGCAGTTATGTCTGTGAATGAATTCTTTATTCTACAAAAATGCTCCCTATCCTAAAAACTACATTTTCATTTCAATACCTGAGAGTCATATAATTGCTTTCAGTAGTGAGCATCACTTATATGTCATGCAATATTACATAATACATTGCTAAAGAGTAAAAAAATACATTATTTCTTCTATATCATACATGTTTAAAATACTTTCTGTACATCATTTGGCCATCATTTTTATTGCACAGTATGTTCCCAATTCTTGATTAGAACTCAGAATTTTAAATTAAACTCTGAAATGGTTTTGAAAAGACTTTCCAGTATTCCTCTAACTGTAAGACTTCTCTGAGGAGACAACACTTACAGGTAAATGTAGAGCTGAGGGGGTTTTGGTGCTTACACCACATTAGCCATCTATCCATGGGCCCAAATTACATCCTACGTAAGGTTAGTATAACAAATTGCCCTTGCATGTGGGCCCTAGCATATAGAATCTCTCACAAAGGTGGATTGCCAAAGCAGAAGAGGTGAAACAACGGCAATCACAGGGATTGGAAATTATTATTTCCCCACCTTGTTTCTTCCACCTTCAGTTTTCTTTTTTCAAGTCATTTAGTGACCTGAGGTGAAATGGGCAGGAATTGACAGCGCACATGCTGCTGCTGGCAGCAGAGTTGCTGCAGTTGCTTCCTGGACATGAAAGGAGGGGAAAAAAGAGGAAAGAAACCCAATTGTTGTTCTCTAAACATAACATATGCAAAGGCAATAGGTTTGCCGTAGTTAAAGCCAACCCCTTTTTCCTGTAGAAATGATTTTCCCCCCAGTGCAGTTCAGGAAAAAGGAGAGATGCTTTTTGTCTCTCCCTCTCCCTCTCCTTGCACGCACAAAGAAAACGTGGGTTGATACCATTTTTATTGTTCTGCTGGGGTGGGTTTCAGACCCTGCATTAGCATACTGAATATCTAATTGAATTTGGGGGCTATGTTAATCATCTTGTTTTGTTTAGGGGCGGTTGGTGAAAGGTGCCAGGAAACGATCACTTTGGCTTGGGTTTAGCATGGTGCTGCCACCCCAAGAAAAAGAAATCGAGAAGGGGGAGGGAGCTAGGGAGAGGCGTGTTGACTGAGTGATGTCTGGAGGGCGAACTCGTGTGTCTCTTTGGTGATGTTGTGTGCTGCTCTACTGAAATCCACCCCTCTGCTGGAGCTGAGGCAAGAGTTGGAGGCATCTGATGTTGCCGTTTCCAGGGTGAAATTCCTAAGGCTTTAAAACAACAACTGAAAAAAAAAATAATTAAAAAAATATTAAGTCCTCAGCAAAAAAAGCCATCAGAACTGAAGAGCCAGCATCTCCATGTCCAATTGGCATCACCCAGACAGACGTTTGAGAACCATATGACTTTAACCTAGCCACACACATGAGGGGGGAAATGAAGAAAAAAATATAGAAAGAAGGTAAAAAATAAACTACAACTACCCACCATCACATTTTCCAGAGAAGGACCAGAAACAGAGCCGGTAGGAAAAAGGGAAAAAAGAGATAGAGCGAGAGAGACAGAAAAAAAGCCTCCCCCTCTTCCCCCGATGAGTTTTTCGCAGTACTCTGGTGAAGCTCGGAGGTGGCTGGCAGCGCAGGGGGCGGCTGCTGCCGCGGCTGGCGGGGTTCCGCGCAGCTCCCCGCGCCGGACCGTCAGCACCGCTGCGCCGGACAGCTCCACGCTCTGGTCCCCGCGCCGCGCTCCTCTCCCGGCCGCGCTGCGCCGCGCCGCGCCGCGGGGTCCGGTCCTGCCCCACAACAAGTACCTCAGTGCTGTCTGGGAACTACACTACACTCTCCTCTTGGTGTAACTGCATTGTCTCCTCCTCACGGAATTGGCCGTCGGGCGTAATTATCCCCATTCCTCCCCCCCTCCCCTTTCTCTCCTTTGCAGGAACGACTCTTTGGGAACCTGGTCCACCCAGGGATGTAAAACTGTGCTTACCGATGCATCCCATACGAAATGCTTATGTGATCGTCTCTCTACCTTCGCCATTTTGGCTCAGCAACCTAGAGAAATAGTAAGTAACAAAGAGAAGGGGGGGGGGGGGAAATCTGGTTTTAATGCAAAAGGCAACAGCGAGGGGACTGCGGGGGGGGATGGGGAGAAACTGGTCGAGCTTTCCTCTCATGTATATTTCAGCCGTTGCACTGAGGAATTGTTTAATATTGCAGGTAGGCAAATGTTGATCTCCTGGTGTCTACAGTGTCTCAGAGAAATGAATTCCAGATTCTGTGATATAACTAAATCCTAATGAAATTTGCATGTTCTCAAACTCTGCATTTTTCAGAGAAAGCCTCCTAATTGTGATGCAAATGTGTTGAAAACTTTTGTATTGAACAATTATCAACTTAACAGGCTTTTAAAGGTTGCAAGCCTTTCCAGGAGAATGTGCAGGGCTTTATTATTGCTTTTGGTAGGAAAACCCTAGATACTCTAGTTAAACAGATTGCAGATCTGCATTGGACATTTTCAGCACAGATTTTCTATGTAGTCTGTTGATATGATGTAAGGGAAATAATCAAGTTTTCATGAGAAAGAGGGAACATTAAGTGTATGAGCAGACACTCCCAGTATTATTCCATGTGTAAATAGCTAAAAAGCAAGTATTTGCGAAGTTATCCTGCTAAGGCAGAATTTATTTTTCCTGGGTTTGAAAACGTATGATCAGACTCTTTAACAGCAGAGTAGATCAGTGTGGAACAAAGTGTTTGAAATAAAACATTACTTTCTGCCTGAGATCTGGCCTAGAAGTACATCAGTCTTATCTCCTCTGTGGGTGACAAAAGATATCTTGATAAATGTAATTTACAATACATCCCTGAGGCTTTGAAAAGCATTTTGGTAAACCAGGCACAGTATCCTTTCGAACTTTTAGAGCTATTTTTTTTTTGGATTTGTATTAGTAAATACCATGGCAATTTCAGAACAAGAGCATATGCACATACAGAGCAAAAACTTCACCTGATTTCCAATGACAATGGTTTAATTTACAGTAGGGAAAGCTAGTTTATTTTCAAGGTCATTTATTTTCATGTTTTATTAAAGCACTAAGCACAAATGAAATAACTCTAAATTTGTGGTTTCTTTTACGGAAGGCTTATGATATTGTTGCCATAGATGTCTTGCCATTCCTTCTAGACAATCAGAGGCCCAAGGAAATTAAGTGTGTGAGAATAGTCAAAGTTATTAAAGTCAGAAAGTTTGATAATCCTGCAGCAAGCATAAATCAAATTCTGGGACATATTACTGGATTATCTTTAATATATAACGTGAAACCGAGCTGCTTGTTCAATACACACTTCTAAATATTGCTGTTTCCCATGAGAAAGATATCTTTTAATTAATTTGAACTAGGGAGTAGTTTAAACTTGTGCTAATGTCATGTCTCCTATTACCTTATAATATTAGTTCTTCCTTTATTTTTTAAAATATCATGCAGGTGTTATAAGGCATTTTAAAGCTCAAAGGCCTCTGAGGAATGTACCAGTAATTAAACAGATCTCAGAGTATGGATCAGTTTTGGAATTAAGCTGATTTCTGCTGAATAAGTAGTATTACTGAAGCTCTGTGTGACAGCAGTGGGTGCTTTCAGAATTTTGCTTTTGTTGCTGTTTCCTTTTGATTTGTTATTTTAATTGCTGGAGGATGGTTTTTCTTCACGGTTGTCTGTTGTAACCTACAGATCATGGAATCATCTGGTACACCCTCAGTGACCTTAATAGTAGGCAGTGGTCTTTCATGCTTGGCCTTGATCACCTTAGCAGTTGTCTATGCAGCGCTATGGAGGTATGTAATGGATTGACAAAGCTGAACATGAATACGTAGCTATATTTAGTTGAACTGCAATTTAAAGAGAGCATTAAATGCAACATTTGTTTTTATCTGGGAAAGAAAAACAAAAAAGCAAAATTTAGTACATGTTTTGGTGCCTAAATTTGTTGATGTGAATGATAAGTTTTACACTCCTGGCCTACTGGTGATGCTATAGCCTACTCTTTCCCCTGCTCAGTATAAATGGAAATGCTCTTTCAGTGAGGTCTTCATAGTGCTAGTAAACAATTTACAGGATTATTCTATATGATATTTCATGTGATGCTTCTGGCCTATACTTTTGACTGCTTTTTCTCCATTTACATTTTAAACAAAAACTTCTGTGTGCTAAAAATGACATATCAAAGTATCACATAAGGTATCACAGATTTAGGGAGGTTTAGTCAACTGGTTTTGTGTTTGTCCACTTCGATTATGAGTTTCAATGAAGAAAATAAAATTAAAGTAGGGGTACATTCCAGTAACAGTCTTTCTTTACATGTTGAGTTTACTATATTAAAATATTATATTGACTTAAAAATGCAGTAGATATTTATGGAGTAAATCAATTTAAGAAGGGATGTCTTAGTGTAGAAGAAACAGAAAATGAAGAGTCACACAAAATAGTAGATATTTTTTAAAAGTGAGCATGGGTTCTCATTTCATCCTTTTTTTTCCATAATTAATGAAAAATAGGTTTATATGGAAGTAAGAAGAAACACAGCAGAAAAAAAAAAATTTTTAGAGTAATGTAAAATCAGATGATAGAATTTTGCTTTTAGAAGCAGCTCGATAATTTTACACCCTTTTCCCTTTCACTCACTTATGTAGCCACAGAGACTCACAGGATTAGATATATATATTATAAATATAGAATATCTAGTTACATAAGTTATAATAAAAAGAGTTTAAAAATTGTCAGTTCTTGACTGTAACAAAACTGAGAACAAGAGTATTTCAGGATATAATACCCATCTGAAGAATTATACTGTTATGTTTGCACTCTCCGATATATTTAGCACTTGGATGGAAATACTGTCATGCTCAGTGGAACTGGTCTTCTCCATTATTTAAATTAGATATAAGGAAGAAATTTTTTATTATGAGAATGGTGAGGCACTGGCACAGGTTGCCCAGAGAAGCTGTGGCTGCCCCATCTATGGCAGCATCCAAGGCCAGGTTGGATGGGGCTTGGAGCAACCTGGTCTAGTGGAAGGTGTCCTTGCCCACTCCAGGGGGGTTGGAAATAGATGATTTTTAAGGTCCCTTCCAACCCAAACCATTCTGTGATTCTATGATTCTATGGTTATGGTAACTTCCAAGCAAAGAAAAAAAAATATGTGATGTGTTATAGATATAGTGTGGGCTCTGCATCCCACTGAAGAGAATATAGCTCATACAGATCACAGTGTTCTATCAGTGAGATATTTTGAAAATATTGTAACTGAGTGACCTGTCATTTGAATCATTAAAATTTGCCTCCAACATGTTTCTCGGGAGCACATAATAACCAATTACAGAGAAAAGATAGACACTGAAACTTATATGTATATATAATTGTTTTTATAAATCTATGGGTAGGGAGAAATTTGATATTTTTACCCAATGTCTGTATTTATATTTTGGAACCCCGCCTTCTCTTTTAATGGCAGGGCGTGTTTGGAAGTGATACGAGGTAGAGGTCTGAGGAAGGCCTGTGCGAGCACTCTTTGGTGGCTGACTGATTTGATCCCCCCAATTGAAAATTCAAACTGAAAGACAAATTCAATATCAGTTCAAATATTTATTTTCCCTTCCCTTCTTTTCCCTTCCCTTCATCAACAGTGGACTGGAAGAAAAACTAAAACCTTCCTAGCCTAAGTCAAAGCTATGAGCTCCTGCTTGCGATGTATTTACTCAACCATTAAGATCCTTTCTAGTCCATAAATGCACATGGTTGGGAATTAGCCCAGCTGAATCAGTAACTAACAAGTTAGAAAGTAGCAGCACACTGATGGTGTAGACAAAAGCACTAGACTTTCTGTGTCTGTCTGCAAACACATAGAACTAGCCTTAACAACATTGTTATATTTTAAGCAAAAGCATGGATTGTGTTATCAGGGTTGTTCTGTCTACTTCACTAAAAAAATGTAATGCTGTATTACTTGACTGATTGATAACTGGGCAAGAGGACTACAGTTCCTTTCATGTCCAAAGCTCAGCATTTTTTGTGGGTTCAGCATCCCTTGTTAAGACCTCCTCAGGGTGTCAGCTATGGGGATACAGCTCAGGAGGAGACAGCAATATTAACTAAGCTCCAGTGAGAAGCATATAGTGTAGGTCATATAACATATGACAGGGCTGTCAGTGGAACTAAGCACCCTCAGCTTTAATTTACTTTAGTACTCAACATTTATTCTTTTAACAGCTATGAAAATCAAGTCAGTAAGGTACCTCACTTAAAACCATAATCATTCTCTTTCTGTCCAGTAGCATATAAAAGGCTGTACATATATAAAAATGAGAATATTTGCATCTTGTAAGGGAATAGGTGATAAGAGTATTTGACTTTTTCATCCTCAACATGCTTGTAAAATGAATATGATAAGTTTGCAAAAGAGACTATGTGATGCTCACTGCTGTAATTGAATCTTTCTGCACAAACTTAGCTATTTTTTGGTATTAGGTCTTATGAAGATAAAGATATTACAGTATTACTGTTTTTTCATACAAATTATTCTATAAAGGTTGTGGAACTTCATGATAAATGTTACCACTATCCCAATAACATGTTTAAAAATGCAGTGCTATAGTATCATCAACCAATCTGCATCTTATTTATGCATCATGCACCAGATCATCTGTTTATGTAAATTACCATATTTTTGCTGAAGTTAGTTATTGTTAGTGGTATATGCCAGCTGTGAATATTCCTGGGGATGAGCAGAGAGCATAAGAAGTTCCTGACATGAATGCATGCAAGCCCGTTATTATCAGTATGATGTTAGAACAGTGTTGCCAGCAGGCTTTAAAAGAAGCATTGATAGATTATTTTTTTAGTATGCAAGGTACTAAGAGGGAATTGCAGAATATCTATCAAAATATCATAGTTCCAATGTTTGTAATGTGATAGCTCCCTGGTACTCTTTTAGAGCACTTGAAAGGGAGTGTTTACCTTTCAGAGTGTCTACAATATTTAATGCAAGAACCACATCAAAGTTTTATATGATTTACTAGTTGTTTCCCTTTTAGAAAAGTTGTTCCCTCTCTTTGTTTATTTGAACAGGTACATCAGATCTGAGAGGTCAATAATTTTAATCAATTTCTGCCTGTCTATTATCTCATCAAATATCCTTATCCTGGTTGGACAAACTCAGACGCATAATAAGGTATGGGAAAATATTATATTAAATTTGCACTTAAATATTAATATGTTTGTTTTATTTGTGATTGACTTAAAATAATTACATCCATTTAGTCCTTGTACTCATAGGACTTGGCATTTTTGGTAAAATACTAACAGACAAGGAAAAATATTTACCATCTCTCATAATCTCTTTTTCCCCTCCAAAAATTACTCTTGGTATTGTTCCCTCTGGATAAGCTGTGTTCTCTGTGGTAGATTTGTATATTTTATGACTAAATTTCAAAGCAAAAAAGTTCAAAGACTCAACATCAAAAGGACAAATTCTGGTTCATTATAATAGTTGTAATAGGATTGTGCTACAATGTTTTTGTCTTTCTATTAGCTCACTGGTACTCAAAAGGCAAGTAGAAATTGCTTAGAAGTCAGAGTGCTACTCTTGAAAATGTAAGAAACAGACACCATAACAAACTGAAGAACATTTAAATGTCTGACTGATGTAGCTATAAGAAAGTAATAACCATGCATACCTTAGTGATATATTGCTGATTTATTACTAATATTTTCTTAGACTCTTTCTGAACATAGTCGTTATTTATCCCTCTCCTTTAGAGCAGGGCTGTGTCAGTATTGTGAGGCATCACCTAGTGCCTAGTGATGCTAGGCAACTTTCAGAAGTGATAATAAGTGGTTTCTTAAAATTAATTATAGATACATGACAGCTTGGATTAGAAAATAGGATGTAATTTTTGAATAGGGCAGTGTGTGATAGAGTATTGTTAAGTTTTGGAGCGAGCAAGTATCTGTAAAGTAATTTCTTATCCCACTGTGTTAAACTCCTCAGTGCACTGCTCATCTTAATTTTTCCAGTATGTAGTGAAATACATTCATCATCTGCTATAGGATAACTAGTGTTTCTACAACACACCTACAATTAAACATTTATTCTTTTCAAACAAATACTTAGAAAATTAGCCACCAGAAGCCTCATAAGTTCAACAGAAGTCACATAGCTGTACTTTGTAAAACATACTCCAAACATATTAATTTCCACATAATTTAACAAAATTTTTAAAATTAAGATATTAACATGCTTAAAAGTTTTGAACGTATGTAGAGGTACCAGAGAACAAAATACACATTTGCAGAAGAAACCCACATGACTCACAGATGTTATTCAGGGGAAAAAAAGTCAGAAATGCAGAAGCAACTTCAGACTGCTAGAGTGCAGAAGCATTAAGCCTCTCTAGAATTTCAGCACTAACATGCATAGTAATATATATTATTTTATTATGTATTTCAGAAAGAAATATGATTCAGTAGCTGAAAGTTCCTATATATGTTGCCACTGCGGAGTCAGGGTTTGAGGGCATCAGAACAACCGTGTTTGATAATATGATCCCTAGGCATGCTGGCAGCCTTTCTCTAATGTTTGACGCAGTGAACTCACCTTAACAAAAACACACCTTAATCCAGTTCCTTTCTTTTAATCTTAATGTCTTTGAGCTCCCTCACTTCTGCTTCCTGAACTCCAGAAAGTAGAGATATTATACTGACTTATTTCTGAGCCATCAGATCCTAAAAATGTAAGTATTCAGACGCAATAATTGACAGAAAAAACAACACATCACAAAGTTTACATTTTGAATGTACGGCCTAAAAGATAACTCTAAAATACCACTTTCTACTACACTCCTCTTCTTTTGAGTCCACATCTTGCTTTTGGTACATGTACCACCTGGGAGTACCTTTAGTTGATCAAAGGCAGAAGACATTTTTTATACCAAGGAAGATGTTCCTTGTTACAGACCAAAAATCTGACACTATGTCCACAGATACGTGAGTATATTGTAGCTCCAAGGTGCTAGCTTTGGAGTGCACCATCAAGAAAATGGCCAGGTAAAGCCACTGTTTAGCAAAAACTTATTTAAATAAGCAGTCAGATTCAGGTATGACTTCAATGTGTTTGTAAGTAGATATGTGTTTTGGCATCAGAAGTATTTGAATGCAAATACTGAATTTATTTTCAAAGATCCTATACGACCAGACAGTGTTTGATTTTTAGTCCATAGATCTAGATTGCAATACTTGCATCTGTAGGAAAAGTTGTTTTCATTTTGTTGAGCTGGAAAATTTAATCTGTAAATGGGAACTCCAGAAAAGAAATCAGGTTCTTACCTATGGATTAAGACAAAAACCCTTTTAGATTTGTTTCTGAGATTTTATTATTTACTAGAAATCAAAATGTTTGAGTTCTTAGTGTCTGAAAATTTTGGTAGAAAACCTGGAAATATTTTATCAAGACATTGTAATATGAAAATAAGCAGAAATTGTTTCCTGAAACAAAGCTGAGGTGGTGTTTTATGGCAAGAACATAAGATTTGGTTTTTTAGTGCCTCAGAGAAAAATTGAGAAATGCAACATGCCAAGTTTGATAGTTTATTTACTCTGTTCTGTTATCATTCTTAATACTATTCTCATATTATTGGGGCACCTAATTAATGTCCATATGATGATGCTGATATTCACTAAAGTTGAAGAATAACCCTTTTTTCCATGATTTAGTTTGGCTTTGCTTCTGAGTTTAAATTGTTCTCAACTCTATATATGTGTATTCCCTTTGAGAATAGGTGCTTATAAGTGACATCAAAGCTGAATTCCAGTATAAAGTTGAACAGTATGTAAATTGAAGACACCAAAGATGTAAAAGCATGTTGACAGTCCTAGCAAAAGGCATATCCTGAGCACCTGAAACACATAACATAGACAATTAGTAATTTTGCTAAATGCACTGTAAACCCACAAAAAACTCATAAAATTTTGTTGATAAGATTAGAATGTAGTTTTCTCTATATGCATTAAACACTGCACCAACTACTTTTATTCGTTTCAATGCTATTATATCTCCAGGATATTTCTGTGGTTCATTTTAGTATGCCTATTGACAGCTGAGATAAAAAAATTATGTTGAGTCTTTTGGTCTATATAAGTGTAAGTTTTCTATCTGTTTTGTGTAAATCATAGATACTTAGCATGTTATGTTTAGCTCTACTCTTCGAAGGCTGAGGATATCCCTAATGTTTTTACAAAAACTTCTTTTAGTACATCTGAGTTTGAATATTCCACTCTCTTTGGTTCAACTAAGTTTCACCTTTTTCCACAAAAAATACCATGACAGATGGCAGAAATGGATTAAATATTTACAGAGGACATGTAGAAGCAGTTCAAATTCTTCAAAGCTACCATAGTGTTTCCATTTCTAATACTCCCTGTTTAAAAGTGATTTTTTCCTCCAGTTTCAGTAACTCGAGGATACCGACATTAGACAAGAGGTCGAGGTCATGGGGCTTTTTAGCTTGTTTTAGAATAGATTGTGATGGGAGGCATGAAGGGGAGAATGGTTTCTCTTGGAAGGTTTGGATTGGGATAGCAAAAAAGCCTTTTATCAACAGAAAAGCCTTGCTCCTGTATTCCTTCATAGCCAAAAGTGTTGTGCATTTTATTAAAGGACCCAGCTGAGAAATGTTCTGCTTTTTTCAGTATGTTTCCCCAAGCCTTTCAAAATGCAGAATTTTATTCAATGCTGTTTCAGACACTGTAAGAGATTTTTGTTTTGTTAGTTCCTGTTTTGAAATACAGGTCACTGAAGCCTGAATTTGCAAGACTATTATTAATTATATATCTTTTTTCAATATACTAGATGTCGTACAAGGCATGAGAAGCAAGTAAACTTACTTTGGTATCTCTGTATCTTGTTTTCTTTCCGGTATTAAATGTTATCCACATAATCATATTTCAATTTGACGATATGCATTATATGTACACTGGCGGTAGCCCTTTAACAGCTGAATTTAGTTGTAATATTGAAATTAAGTCTCCTGAATCAAGGAAGGGTAACACTTTTCATGTATAACCTAACTGTTCAAATATCTGTTATTTCACAAATACTATGAGATGTCTCGTGTCCCTGCCCCTGGCAAGGGGGTTGGAACTAGATGATCTTAAGGTCCTTTCCATCCCTAACTATTCTATGATTCTATGATTCTATTACATATTTACTTTGAAGACACTGACAGCTTTCTTTGAGGATATATCTAGCAGTGATTTGTAGGTTTCTCTGTCATGTAACTCTTGCTATACTATATTTCCTAATTTTCTTCTTGCCATCAAGAAAAATGGTTGTATTTCTTCTATATGTGGACCTCAAGCTATAAATATTTACTATGGTTCTGATCCCATTTAATGAATACATTCGCTACCCCTAATAAGTTATTAATTAATATTATGTGGAGGTTTTCATAAATTCACTTTTCTTTTGAATACAGCTGGAAAATACATTGATTTTTTTCACAGTTCTGTCTAACTAAAAACACATTAGCTGTTTGATATAAGCACTCGTGTTTACCTATTTTTCCTGTGATGAAAACAAAGGTTAAATCTATTTAAAACAAACCATAGAATTCATTATACATATATTAAAAAAAAAAAGTCATTTTAATACATTATCTGTTTCTGAGTGTATTTAAGAGTTTCTTGCTGGAGTTTGGGTCACCTGTGAGAAAAAGTCATATTTTTAAAAATGTCATAAGACAGCACATTTTGTTAGCCATAGTCAGGTTTCTGTATGCCTGCCAAGGGAAGATGCTAAGGCACAAGGCAACATTTAGCAACCCTGATAGTCTGTGTCATCCCCATTTAATTGTAGTTTTCAGTTTATTATGCTGTTACATTTTGGAACTCATCTCTTAGTCCATACCTGAAGGATATGCAAAAGGCATATCCTGACCACCTAAAACACAGAAGCAATCAGTAGTTTCGATAAATGCATTGTAAACTCGCAAAAAAACCCATAAAATTTTGTTGATAAGATTAGAATGTTCACTAAATAGCTGACTGGACAAAAATAACCCCACTGTAGTATTTTTTCAATAGAGGGTTTAGACTGAAAAAAGCAAATAGAAATGGAAAGGAATTAAGATGCCACAGCATCCCATTCCCAAAGCACTCTGAAGCAGCTGACTGTGTAAGTAGAGCTCCCTCAGGTTTTGAGAAACAGTGGGTGGCGGGATCCCCTGAGAACCCTGCAAATGTTCAGGTGGTACTAATGCTGCCTCTAACCATGTGGCTCTTGCCCCATATCTGCCACTGCCTTACAGATGCAGGCATTGTGGCAATATATCACCTAGGAAACAGCGGGGGAGTCCTAAGAGCAGATGGAATGAACAGAGTGATGATGCTAACACAGCATTAAGGTTATGTTAGAAAATCAATGAGGAAGCAAGGAATTTAGTATGTCAGGCAGTAGCACTCTGTGTTTAGGTCTTGCCTGGAAAACTTCAGAGGGATACCCTCCATTTAAGCAGCTGAAGCCTGGGAAAATATGTCCTCCTGTTTTTGCTGGTATCCAACTTCCAAATTAACACCTACTCTGCTGATTGTCATCTCTTTCTTTGTGTAATAGGTTTTTGAACAGCTGAGCCAAGGGCTCTGGTATGGGTTAGCCATCACAGAAACAAACCAGTAAATAAGTCAGCAGGCAGTGTGCACTGCATCAAACACATCTGCCTGCCTCTGTATGTGGGAACTCAGAAACAATTAATGAGAGAAGACCCCACTTAACTGAATAATTATTACAGGAGTAGGTCTGTTTAAGCAACGTTTTTTACCATACCAAATTCTGGCAAAACCCATTAACATCAGCTGAATTAACTACTTGCTTTTAGATTCTCAAGAGAACCTCTGGGAGCAGATCTGTCTTACCCAAGATCAGTAAACATTGTCATTCATGCTACTGTTACATATCTCAGAGGAGGTAACATTCTTCTCAAAAGTACCTGGCAGTCGCTTTCTCAAAAGACATCAACTTGATCATTCAGTATGCTATTTCTAAACAAAACAGACATTTTGATTGTAAGCGGGTTAAAGGAAGAAATTAGGTAGAAAGTAGCAGCATGTGTTCTCTGCCTCCAATTCCCAGAACCTTTTTAAGTGCTCTGTGAATTATTTTAGAATCACAAAATCTTTCAGGTTAGAAGATCATCTCTCCCAACCTCATTTTCAAGGCAGGATCAGCTGTAAGGTCAGAATGAGTTGCTCAGGGCTTTATATAGTCAAGTCTTGAAAACCTCCACACGTAGAAACTGCACAGCTTCCTTGGAAGACTTGATTCATTGCTTGGCTGTCCTCATGGTTACAATGTTTTTCCACATATCTGGTCTGGAACCTCCCTTTGTTTCAATTTATGCTCATTGTCCTTTGTTATCCTACCACACATCACTGTGAAGAGCCTGGCTTCATCTTCTCATTGACCTTTCTATAGGCACTGATAGGCTGCTGCTAGATGCTTTTGAAGCCGTGTCTTCTCCAGGCTGAACAAGCCCACTTTTTTTAGATTCTCCTCACAAGGCAAGTGTTCCAGATTCTAAGCATCTTGGTGTCCTCTGCTAAACTCACTCCAGTTTATCAAGTCTTCCTTGTACTGGGCAGCCCAATTGTATTGGACACAATATTCTAGATATGGTCTAATAATGAAAGCTGAGCAGAGGAGGGCAATGCATTCCTCAGACTCCTGGTTCTGCTTCTCTTGATGCAAACCCAGATGCTGTCAACTGTCTGAGCTGCCAGGGGAAATTGCTGACTCATATGTAACTCACTGCCCATCCGTCCAACATGTCTAGCTGTCTCTGGATGGCAGTCATACCCTCCAGTGTATAGACTAGGCCCCCCAGTTTGGTGTTATCTCCAAACTGTGTGAAGAAGCATCCATTGCCTACTCCAGGTCACTAACATTTAAGCATATGCCCCTGGATACACCCATGCAGTACTTTGCTTTTTATCTGCCTTCAGGTAAATTGCTACCCATCAGTAATTAGTTGGCACTCTAAGCCAACCATCCAACTAGTTTTTCATCACTTAGTTGTCCATTCACCCAGCTGTGACCTCCTAGCCTGCTTACAAGAATATGGTGAAGGAATTAGTTGGAGATCATTTTAGTGAGCTATATTTTGAAAAACAAGTGATGTTGGTTTGGAAATCCAAAATTTACTAAGGTTTACCCGTGAAAGACTTAGGGTGTGTCTGACCTGTGACTCATACTGGTGCCAGCTCTAGTGATTGTCAGTTGTTGAGGATCTTCTCCTTTTGTCCACCCAAACAACCACACATTGCATGCATGTGCTGAGAAGTGTTGCACAGGTGTAGTCTACTCCTTTCTCCCTGGTTGTGGTGCTGGCTTTTGTGCAGGCATGTGTGCCTCTGCTGTCCTGCCTTAGCACAAAAAACAACCTAGCTGACTTTCCTGAGGTAGCCATGTGCTGTGCTGCTCTTCCCAAAATGGTATGTTTTTAGCTCCTTGCTCTTCAGAACCTATTTAAAGTAGTTTTTGTCTTCTAGAATTCACCCCCACAGCCCTGAGGAAAATAGCTCATTCTCTCACAAACACCTGTTTGAATCACTTCAGACAATCTGTTGATGACTCAAGCAGTTATTTTGGGCATCGCACCTTTTTTATACTTCTCTTTTGCTTATTTGTTGAATTTCAGTGGAAATAGAAAAGCAGTCAGTGGGAAGTAGATCATCCTACAAACAGTTAAATGTTCATGTCTTTCAGTTATATATTAGTCTTAAGAAAGAGAAAACCACAAGCTCTTCTAAGTGACAATAGTAAAAAGGATTTTTAAATGAAGATACCGTAGGACTAAACTTCACACGACTAAATGGTTTAATGAATAACGAAAACAACAGCAACACCAAAGTCAGCATTCAACTACTTGGTTGTTTTCTTCCTACTATAATTAAATTTGGCTAGGGATGTTAAAGATTACAGGAAGGGATTCTATAGGAATGTAGCGAATAAAAGACAGACTAGGGACAACATGGGCCCACTCCAGAAGCTATCTGGAGAACTGGCTACCCTGGATTTGGAGAAGGCTGAGGTTCTTAATGACTTCTTTCCCTCAGTCTTCACTGGCAAATGCTCTGACCACACCACCCAAGTCTTGGAAGGCAGACACAGGGACAAGTGAGAATAAAGACCCTAGGCCCACTGTAGGAGAAGATCTAGTTCGAGACCATATTAAGAACCTGAACATACACAAGTCCATGGGACCTGATGTAATCCATCCGCGGGTCCTGAAGGAGCTGGCAAATGAAGTTGCTAAGCCACTGTCCATCATATTTGAAAAATCATGGCAGTCAGGTGAAGTTCCCAAATGACTGGAAAAAGAGAAATATAACCCCCATTTTCAAGAAGGGGAGAATGAATGACCTAGGGAACTACAGACCAGTCAGCCTCAACTCTGTGCCTGGCAAAATCTTGAAGCAGATTTTCCTGGAAGGCATGCTAAGGCACATGAAAAACAACAAGGTGGTTGGTGACAGCCAGCATGGCTTCACTAAGGGGAAATCCTGCCAGACCAATCTGGTGGCGTTCTGTGATGGGGCTATGGAACTGATGGACAGGGTAAAGCAGTTGATGTCATCTACCTGGACTTGTGCAAAGCATTTCACACTGTCCTGCATGACATCCTTGTCTCAAAATTGGACCACTCAGTGGATAAAGAACTGGCTGGATGGCCGTATGCAAAGAGTTGTGCTCAATGGCTCAATGGTGGGAGAACAGAAACGAGTGGTGTGCCTCAGGGATCAGTGTTGGGACCGGTCTTGTTCAACATCTTTGTTGGCAATATGGACAGTGGGTTTGAGCACGTCCTCATCTAGTTTGCCAATGACACCAAGCTGTGTGGTTCAGTTGATATGTTGGAGGGAATAAATGCCATCCAGAGGGACCTTGACATGCTTATGAGGTGGGCTGATGCCAACCTGATGAAGGTTAACCATGACAAGTGAAAGGTCCTATACCTGGGTCGGAGCAATCCCAGGCACAGCTACAGGTTGGGCAGAGAAGAGATTGAGAGCAGCCCTGCAGAGAAGGACTTGGGGGTGTTGGTCAGTGAAAAAAAGAACATGAGCAGGTAGTGTGTGCTTGCAGCCCAGAAAGCCAACCGTATCCTGGCCTGCATCAAAAGAAGCGTGACCAGCAGGTTGAGTGAGGTGATCCTGCCCCCCTCCTCTGCTCTTGTGAGACCTCACTTGGAGTATTGTGTGCAGTTCTGGGGTCCTCAACATAAAAAAGGACATGGAACTGTTGGAAAAAGTGCAGAGGAGGGCCACGAGGATGATCAGGGGACTGGAGCACCTCCCATATGAAGATAGGCTGAGAAAGTTGGGTCTGTTCAGCCTGGAGAAGAGAAGGCTGCGTGGAGACCTCATAGCAGCCTTCCAGTATCTGAAGGAGGGTCTATAGGGATGCTGGGGATGGACTCTTCATTAGGGACTGTAGTGATAGGATAAGGGGTAACAGGTTCAAACTTAAACAGGGGAAGTTTATATTAAGTCTAAGGAAGAAGTTCTTTACTGCGCAGGTGGTGAGGCACTGGAATGGGTTGCCCAGGGAAGTTGTGAATGCTCCATTTCTGGCGGTTTTCACGGCCAGGTTGGACATAGCCTTGGGTGGCATGGTTTAGTGTGAGATGTCCCTGCCTCTGGCAGGGGGGTTGGAACTTGATAATCTTAAGGTCCTTTCCAACCCTAACTATTCTATGATTCTATGATTCTATGAAAGCTGAATTTCCTCCATGGATTTTCCAGTGTGATTACCATTTATAAGAATGTAGGCATAAAAATCCATTTGGCACATAAACCAAAATAGATACAGAAACACAGTAAGATGGTTTTGATATAAATATCTTTTAAATAATGCATTTAAAATACAACTCTGAGGTAAATGCAATGTAAATCTTATGACCTACTACGATAATTATTGCATCATTACTTTTTCTGTATAAAAAAATGAAACCTGTTAGAAAACACAATCTCTTTTAAAATACTATCATTTTAAGGAACAATCGTATGAATTTGGTGCAAAGATTATCTACCAGTTGTACCAGATTTTGTTTATACTTCCCTATAATTCTCTCTTGTGTCTGTGTATTTGCAGGAACATATGGTGTGGTTTAACCTTGACATGCACTGTGAAGTTCATTTGTGCATTTTTTACCTTGTATTCTCCTAGGTCAGAGTTTTTAGGCCCCTGTATCTTGCAGTCAAATCAGGGAGAGTGTTTTATAAGGCAGTGATTATTGGATCAGTCTGACTCTCAGACTGGTCTCATCCGAGGCTATAAAATGAGTATTCTTTCCTTAACACTACATACCTCTCTCTGTAAAAGCTATGGCTCTCACTCCTGTGATCCTTACACATGAAAGTATTCTCTAGCTCTACATTAACTTTAAAGATTTAGAAAAAGTGTAATATAGATGTTGGGAGAATCAGGCTCAGAGGTATTTTAAAAGTCAGTGTGAAAATGAATCTTGGCGTTTGTGTTTGTTGCTTATGGCTGAAGTAAACTCATTTCTGAAAACAGAGCTTGCTAGTGAATCAGCTCAGTTTTTGTGCTGGAGTCCCTCTTGCTTTTGCAGCAACTAAAAAAAACCCCAAATGTGAATCATGGTTTGCTAGATTCAATCAAAGTAGTCCAGGGTGCTGTTTGAACAGCAGCCCAAAACAGTCACTCCAGAAGTACAAGAGGCTCTGCCCTGGGCAATTGTGAGTTCACCTACCCTATATCTTATTAGATTAAGTTGTGGTTGATTTTAAGTCATAAAAATCCCATGAAATGAAAGTTGTCCTCAGGTGCTAAGATTAAGGCCTGGGTTCCAGTGCCTATGCCCAGACCTGTTTATTCATTTTATATTTGTCTGCCTTAATAGAAAAAAAACCAAACAAACAATAAAAACAAAACCAAACAAAAAAAAATGTGGCGAGTGGATTTCAAGTTTCTCTTTCTTTCTTTCTCTCTCTTTTTCCCAGTGAATCTTTTTTCCTGTCTACAAGTAGCCAGGCTTCAATGGGAAAAACAGAGTTTCTTTCCTGTTTCTATTTTTTAGCTCTTCTACAAGGTGAGGTTAAGTGAAATTTCATGGGATGTAGGAGAAGCAGGATGTGAATTTCTGTTCCAGACCAAGGCCAACAATCAGATGGAAAGCCGATAATGATCATACAAGATCTGATCTTTCTTGTTTTTTCTTTCTGAGAAAGAAAAAGAAATGGTCACTGTGCTGAACTCATTGGAGTCAGCATTCACTAAATATGGTCAGAGCATATTTATTGCATCATAAGAAAAAGCAATGTTCTTAGATGCTGTGGATCATATCAGAACCTTGTCATGAGACAGATGCTTAGCTTATCAATTAAAGGGACACCTAGTATGCCTAGGGACCCAAAATTGTGTACCCAGAGATCCTTTTAGTGCTATTGAAAAATGAATGTAGTGCCTTTAATTTTAGACCTCTGCCAAAACATCACCTTTTTATATTTATTTTCATGGATGTACATGTTTATTATGTTGAGTCGCAATGAGCCACACCTTTGCCATCAAGCCTGGTACTGAAAAAATTGACAGGAACTGTGTTTTAGTATTTTTCTCTTTTGATGCTTTTTGTCAAAATTTATATAAAACTGACATTGTGGCTGAATAATTAGGGATACTTAATAGAAAATTATGCTCAGAATAATTTTGTGAAAGAAAACAGAAAAGGTAAATTTGCAAAGCATGCATTTGGCTATAATCATGGACATTTTTAACAAATGTAATTGCGAGATTTCCAGAGCCCTGCAGGGAAGTGTACATGTTTTGTAATAAAAAGGCCTCAAGCTGTTTAAACTGATAGAATTTCTAAAATGTCAAGAAAGTTCAGTTTGCATTAGACTTCTGGGTTTAAAAACAGGATGGAAAACATGCTAGTGTCTCTCTCTTCTGAAGAAAACTGAAATATATCTGGCACAAGGAGTCCAGCAGTTGGAAGGAAGTATGAATAAGGTTGGCACAAAATGTTGTTCCATTAGTAAGTGGTTATATATCTGTCTCTAATTAGTAGCATGGCATATAATTTGTGCTCTATGCTCTTCATTTCATAAAAAGTCACATCTTCAACCTACCCCATATTTACTAAATAGTTCTTTAAGCTAGGAAATCTAAACGAATTTATTATTCTTTAAATATCACTTAAAGTTAAGTAAAGACTTAGAATGAGAATGGCTCCCTTAACAAGCTTAGCTAAGCCATACAGGATATAAAGCCCAATGTATCCAGAACCTACAGCTATTGAAACAAAAGATGGGATTAATTGTAAAGCCATTGTTATTTGCATTATGATTTTATGCTTCGTATATTTAAGAGGGCTTTCAAGGCTCTGTCTTCTACTGCATAATCTCTTGCGTCAAGTCAATCAGAATTCAGGCTTGAATGTTAGCAATTTCATTATTGCTATAAAACCTTAATTTTGGCACTTCATTACCTTTTAAAGTAAATACAGAATGATACTAATGTTTCATTGAATGATTTCACAAGGCATTGCAGTTGTACTACAATGGAAGAAAAATGGTTTTGCTAGGAATCATATTTAGAGCTCAGTATCAAGGCAGAATTAATGATGGGCAAGAGCTGCTGCTAGACTCAGTTTGCCTCTTGTAGCTATTCATAAACCTCACCCCATAAAATCTCTCCAGAAACAAATTTGTAAGAGTTTAAGCCTGATCAGGTGTCTTGTTTCCGTTCATTTCTAAAGGATTCGTCCTTCTGGATAGAAGATTCAACAATAGTATCTAAAACCAGTAAAAATAGATTTTAGTAAGATTTTTAAACCTTAGTAAGAAGACTCAATCACATTCCATAAATACCTAAAGACTATTATCTGTCCTAGTTAAATATTAGCCATTAAATGATCAAACATGTCTTTTAATTGCAGGAAATTGTCAATTGCAGATAGGAAGATTTCAAAACTTCAAGTTGTGACATTAATCCCTGTAGAACACATAATGGCCAGTAGCAAATGCACAGCCTGAAATGAATCAGAACTAAGCCAAATTTTGTTGTTTTGCAGTTGCCATGGGTAGGAGCATGCATAGAAGTTATTGATGCAGCTCAGCTGGCACTTGTTATGCCACAATAACTTGGTTGTGTGTTTGAGCCCCTGAAGGTCTCAATTCAATACTTAAGTGAACAGGTATGATAAATGAAGCAAAGCCAAAGAAGCATTTTGAGGTTTCTTTGTCAAAGAAGCACTTTGCAGAATTTTCATTCAAGGTACAGGTATACTGTACCCAGCACAACTGGTCTTTGGTATCTCTCAGCATTACACTGTATTAGTGTTAAATAATTATTCATACGGGCTTAGCTAATCTCAGGTCATGGTCCTTCTGTTCTCTATATTTAAACCAGTTATCGTGTGTCAGCTAGAATCATAGAATCAGGACTGATTCGGGTCACTTGGATTCATTTGTCTCCCCTAGAAACTGGTGAACAGAAATTTGCTGGTGTGCTATGAAAATTTAAGCTGCTGGAAGGAATTAATCTAAGTGGTGTTGAAGGAAAGGGAATAAAAAATGGATTATAATGAATGCACAGAGCAAGTAGCCTTTCCATGAAGTCACTAGCATGTTTTTTCTTCAACTTCTTGTTAGGCTTATATGCACAGTATTCCCCTTTGACAGTCTGGTTCTCTCATCATGGTCTACTAGAGGCTTTTGTTTTCAAACGCCTCTAAATATAAGAATAGATCTTCATAAAACATTACCTTGTTTCTAAATATAGTAACAAAAAAATTTAAGAATCTTGTGCCTTTTGGCATCTGAAAGGGGAGACTGCTTTCCTACCAAGATCTAAACCCGTTATTACAATTGTTTTAGAGATGCTGCTGTGTGTACAGAGGATGTCACTGATTTTAGTGGTTGCCTCTGCAGGCAAAGTTATCTGATCTGTGCAGGACACAGAGCATCCACTAAGGGAATTCCCAATGCAGGAGCAGAGAGAATACAGATAACTTTCCAAAGGTAATTTGGCTATGTCATGTCATCCAGGGCATAACAGATACAGATATAGTCTGGGAGATTTTGTAGGAAGAGACATCCATGCTAACTATATAATTCATAATGTAACATTTTATACTTGCTCATTTTAGTTGCCAAGAGAGACATTTAGCATTAATTATTAATTATTGTTGTTGTTGATAAAAATAAACCTATCATTGAGGTTCTGGGAGTATTTCCAACATCAACAAATTTTCAAATTGATTTATTAGCAGATATAATCATTTTATATTTCTCCCTCCAGTCAGAACCCCAGCTTATTTCATGCTTGCCCCTCCCATAGGGAAAAACTCGAGTAAATATATCAGCCTTTCACTCTGTTCTCAGCGTCAGCATATCCAGATCTGTCAGCTTGCCTATAGAAGCAAGGAGGGAGGGAAAGAGGTGAGGACACCTTCAGCTGCAGTAAGACTTTTCAGCCTCCATTTCTGAACATTTTAACCTTAGAAATATTAACTGGCACACAGAAACAGTGGATGTTATGAAGAAGGCAGGATGTGAAGCTTTGTCAGGTAAAATGGAGAAAAAAATGATGCTATGTTTCTATCCAGCAGCACAAGTGAGGGTATTATAAGATTACAGGGAGAAGCTGTGCTAGAAACAGTAGTGCTGTAAAGGGGACAAACTTTCCTTTTTCTGATAACACTTGAGTCAAAACAAAGAATTCATTTATTTTTTGCAGTAGCAGAACCTCCCAACTGGTCTGGAAGTTTCATTCACCATGCACTCCACCTGTTGATTTGATTAGAGCAGTTAAATATGTAGGTCTCACAAGCTGGTATGCCAGTGAAACAGACTAGAAAAGACAGGTCACAACTACGTTCCTGACATTTAGGCATTTAGGGACTTCTACACAGGACTTCTCCATTTTCAAATAGAGAAGGTGGCCTACAGAATGCAAGCTTTACCTTCCAGTCATGTAGGTTTTCCTCAGTATTTGAATGTCACTGGTGTGATTTTTCTGGTGATGACGGGGCACACAAACTCATAAGAAATATAGGCGGCATCCAACTACAGTATCCAAATCTTCAGTTGCTTTGGCCAGCTGGGCAGGTTTGTTTCATGGTTCATTTCTTACACAGGAGCCTACCATGTTCCTAGACCACTGTGGGGCTTGCCCAGTGCTTCAGCCTGTAGTCTGACCAAAACAACTTCCTCAAGGATTTGCAAGTTAGGAGTTATATGTTAAAAGGCCACAGATGTGGCCAGGCATGTGGCCACAATGAGTGAAACACATTTTTTACTTTCCCTAAGATACTCCCTGCTTTGTATTAGATGTTTGCTGATTTTAGTGCATTCCACAGAGATAGCTCTGTGCCAGATAAAAATCCATCTCCTCCCACTGAGATACTATTTTTTTTTCTGCAGATATTCACTTAGTACATATTGTTTTACATGAGAACTCTTTGCATCCCTTATACATTAATTTTTTAATATGAGACTCAGTGAGACATAGAACCAGGGTTTAATCGTGGTTAGCCATGCAGTTAATGATTTAAAATAACTGAAGGGATTTTGTTTCCTTTAAAATATTACTAATGCATTATTTATTAAGTCATAATTTGTATATAATAAAATGCTTAGGCTCAATCAATGATAATTACGTTACTTAGGAACAATTTGAAGTCACGCACATTGAAAACAATATAGTAGCATTTGCTTTTAATCTGAAGCTTTATGCTAAACATCTATGTTTCTTTGAGCTTTATGTGCAACGCTGCATTTTGCTTAATATTTTTATGGTTATTTACCTTTCAAAATAACCAAATCTAAATTGGAACAGAGCTCAAAGCACTTTGGCAAAAGATATGTTAATAATTTCCAATTAGGAATTAAAAATTGCTAAAAACTAAGATAACGTGTTACTAGCAATACAATTACGCTGTCTTTAATTGTATGCAGTGCCTTCCAGGCCAGAAAGAGTTTGAGGGCAGAACAAAAGATCAACATGTTCTGTAGACAAGACAGCTACCCATTCTTCTGCTCTTGAACACCAATTCCAAGGGAAAATCTTCCTTGTGAAAAAATAGCTGTGGTACTTCTGGCTTTGTGGAGAAGCTGGTCACAGTAAAATTATTTCCTAATTGCTGTGAAAAATGCAGGTCACTTCTTAGGCAGGAGTAAGGTGCTTCTTGAACTCCATAGGCATTATGTCTGTCACTGTCAGAAAGGAGAGGAGGAGACTCTTCCAGCCAGGCTGTCTTTAGTTAAGAGTGAAGAACCACTTTAGACAGCCCCTGTTGTGTGGCTTGGGAAGGTCCTAGTTTTGAAGACTGCATTTTTTTTTCCTGTTGCCTTCTTGCAAGAAGTGTTCATAGTGAGTGAAGATTTTCCCTTCAGGCCTTCATGTGGGGAAAAAAAAAAAAAAAAAAAGCTGCTTTGAAATTAAAAATTAATAAAATAAAATGGTCGTTGCACCGTTTCTTCTTTCTTCAGTTCTCCTTTCTTTATCTTTACTTCCCTTCGTTTCTTTTATCTTCTTTCTTCATTCATTGTTTGCCTTACTTTTAGGACTTGTGATCTACTTTTGGTCTGGCCTTCCTCACCCTTTCCTTTATTTAGCTTCCCTCATGCTGTTTCTTTGTTTGCCATCCAACATTCTGATCAAAGCCAACATTTGGGAATTCAGGGACTTCTACACATTTGGAAATAGAAAAGGCAGCTTATAGGATGCAGACATTACTTTTCAATCATGTGGGTTTTCTTTGGCATTTGAATTTCACTGGAGAACAATTTTCTGGTGATGGCAAGGCACTGAAACTCATAAGAAAGAGAGGCAGCATCCGACTACAGTATTCAAATCTTCAGTGGTTCTAGCTATCCAGGCAGGTTTTATTTCCAGATCATTTCTTGCAGAAGAACCTACCCACTACATACCTGGACTGTTGGAGGGTTTGTCCAATGCTTCAATCTGGAGTCTGACAGAATCAACTTCTTCAAGGATTTAGATGTTAGAAGAAGGAAAGGTCCTTCTCTGTTCTATTCCACCCCCTCTCCTGCCTCTCTTTTGCTTCCTGAGAGGCAAAGATATTCCTGCTGATTTTGTCCCTCTACAGTTCTTGTCCGCTTTTTCACCCTGTTGAAGTTCTCTGCCTTGACTGTCAAGCTTCTCAAGGGATAATGTCTTTAGAGTACTTTCTTCTATCATTACCTTCAAATTATCAAATTCCCTTTCTCAGGGAGGATAAGATGAACATTTCAAGCAGAGTCATAACACTTGAATGCAGTAGTTCTGCCTCATAGATAGAAAAATGAGAAATAAAGGAAAATGTGGTTATGAGATGTGATAGCTCAGTAAGACTCTCATCATGTACCAGTGGGACTTACATTGTGTGCAAGCTGTTCTCCATTGCTGTGCTTCTCAATAAAAATGCTTTGGTTTTCTTTCTGTTATTGAACTTTAGTTTAAAAGACAGTGGGGAGAAGAAATTGTATTACTGTATATATATTATAGAATTATACTATGCAATGATGTTGCATATAGCATTTTTTCCATATTGTCATAATATTATTCTTATTAAAGAGGCTTACAGTCAAAATTCAGTAGCCCTAGCTGGGGGTTATATCCTAAAACAGACAGCAATCTAATGCATCACTGACACTCTACCAGCTCCATGGCACAGAGTAGGCTTGAGACACAGTCTTGTCCATGGATGCAAGAGTGATCAATGATCTAAAGCCTTGCTCTGAAGCCCCTTTACAAATCCATCCATTCTGTCATGCAATTGCTCTGTTCCTGTGTGGCTTTATGCTGTTATAGGAAATTACAATATGTAGCTTTTTTTTTATTCCGTTTGGTAAGCTCAATGTCACTATCTCCTGTGCTATACTGGTATCTTGAGCTCTCTGTCATCTTTTAAAGTAGGCCGGGTGATTTTTTATTAATTTACTACTAATATTTCCTTTTAAAAGTAAAATCTACCTTTACAAAATTGGTTTTTATTGCATCAAGTAAAAGAATTAAACATTTTAAACTGAGAAAAATGAACTCAATAAATAAATACACAGATTATTCATTACACATCCACCTTCCAGGCTGATCTTCAGCCTCTTTTTATCTCTGTGCTGTCACAGACTGAGAACATCAGATTGATGCTCAAAACATCATGTCACTTCCTTGTATCTAGCAGCGTATTTATGTTGTATCTACCAAATCTACCTTTAAAAATTCGTGAGAAGCTATGGGCTGGGTGAAAAACATTAAATGGGGCTGGATTGTGAATTGGCAGCCAGTAATGCTTGCAAAATGGCAAGTATAGAGTAATAGCAGAACCACTTGAAAAACATCACAATCAGCACACATAGGTATGAGTCACTAGATAAAGTTAAAAACAGTGAAAATCAAGCCTGAAGTCTAATTCAGGTCCTTTTCATTCCTTTCAAAATGCAAACAGGCCATAAACCCTCTGTTGCCTGGCTAAGCAGTTAGTTTACAATTGCTTTCTATCAAGCACTCAGAAGAAAGTAGCTCAAAAATACAAGCAAATATATCCTTCTTCATTTCTTCCAGCTGCTAGTCAAAGACTAATAGAATGGGTGCTGTTCTTTTGGTTTCTTTAATTTCAAATATGGGATTCATTCCCTCCCAACTCTCATTTAGGGGTAGATTTTCCATACAATGCTTTTTAAGCTGCACAATGCCCCCAGATTATAATGGGGGCTGTGCAGCATAAAATCCTGCAGCACTTTGAAACTAAGTTTAAAACCCTGCAGTGCTTTGGAAATTATGGATATTTATTCAGCAGTATGTGTTGGCACCAGAGTGAAGAAAGCCCAGAGGAGTTTCCCCAACACCGCTAGGACATAACTAAGGTGTTTCACGTAGGACCTATCAAAGAAACACACTTTTGTGTTGATAATGCCTGCCAAAATAACATATGACACATTTGATATACTTTTAGACAATGTCATCAAAGACTAATTGTGGCAGATCCAACAGTGAAGCAAAATTTCTGTTTGTCAGAATATTAACCTCTTTGCCTGTGGGATGCCCTTTGCCTTGTATATAGCAATCCCTAACTGTTGGGGTTTTTTTTTCAATTATTACTTTAAAGCTATCTTTTCTGATGGGAAAGTTCTCAAGATACTGAATTGCATGGTGGTTTTGAAATGAAAAGGTCTAACAATTTGTTACACAACTGTAGTATACGGACATTTAATCAACAGTATTTGATAGGTGATACTGCCTGCAACTGAATTAGACCCTAATTCTGAGGTTCATTCTTTGGAGCCTCACCAAAGCTCTGGGAACTGTGCAAGAATTCCATTTAAGAAAAGCCTTTTGTTGTAACTATTGTGGCATTGTAAAAAAGCTAAAGTAGCCGTTATCACCCAGCTCTATGGATCAGTGAGTGTTTAAATCATTGTTCCTGATCAAAAATTTGTGGTTCACATGCTTAACACCCTTATGGAAAAGTGCTGTATATTTCATTCAAAATGGTATCGCCATTATTCTTTTTTTTTTTTTAAGTAATTCTATTTTAAACTTTTGGAGACTATTCAGTGCATCTCTGGAAAATACACAGTTCCAGAGCAGTTTGGAAAAAATTCTACAGAACTAAATTAAGAATGTTTCTTTGTGCATGTGTGTGTGAGAGCGTGCATGAGTGCCTCTGTGTGTATGCTGATAAGTGCAGGATTTTCCAAATAAGAATCGGTCATATAGTAATTTTGACTTTCAAATGCATAACTTCCTTTGATTGTAATGGAATCTATGAGCATGTGTGAGAGTAGAACACAGTCCATTAGCGATTAAATCTACCAGCTTCATAATCCTGAAGTCAAAATGGAACATCTTATTGATGCATTTCCAATATGAGCAAATAGTGAAAACAAAGGGAATGTGATAAATACATAAAGAAATTAATGAAAATATCTGAACACAAAAAGCATGAAGAACCCACAATGTATGCTACTGAATCAAAAGGTAATATGTTATTTTCTATGTTTGAAGATATGTTTGAAAAACATTAAAGTGGCTATATTCTTTTGAAAACCTAAAAATATATCCAAAACCTTTTTTATTTAATATTGCAATATTCTAATTACTTTTTACAGTATTACAATAATTACAATATTACTAGCTTACCTCATTTGAGGTAAGTTAACATTTATCAATTTGAACAATTAATAATAATCCTTCCTTACTTTAGAAATATTTCACATTTCAAAATAATGCTTAGCCTTTTAATAAGTCTGGCAGTGGTAGGTGATGTCTTTACTGTAAAAGCACATTGGTGATTATTCTGCATTTTTGACATCTGGTTCATGTGATTTCCTGTATCAGTCGTCTCACATTCATGATGTTTTTGTTAGAAGTATCAGCAGCTATTAGGGCAATAAGAAGCTGTGAGCATATTACAGGTCCCTTAGCAAGCAGCTTGAATTGGATCTATTTTCGACAATGATATAGTTGTTTTTCAGTGAGCTGAGAATCAAGTCATGTCTTAAGTATTCATGACATTATAACCAGCTGAATTTATTACTCTTTCTATTAAGTTTTTCTGTGAACAATCGCAATACTGACAAGGCTGCCATGTTAACATTTTTAAGCAGCTAGTGGGGTTAATTTGCCTATGGGCTCCCAGGGGACAGTGGGTGTTCCAATCATCTTACAAAGAGAAGTGACAGGTTATGTTCTCATGAGTGACTGTGCCACTTTCTTTATGCCTCCTGATTCTTCCATCTCAGCAGGAAACTTAAAATTTTATCAGAAATATTAGTATACATTTACAGTGTAATATTAAACTGATTTAACTTTAACTTTGCAGCTCTTCAGTTACTAATTTGCCATGTATATGTACAAGTCCATATGCCAATGAAAGACTTAACTCAGTACCTTCTCTACCTTTAGGGTAGAAAGGATTGATTTATTTCCTAACCTAACTAGAGGGTTAAGCATGATATTTAGCATTTAACCAGCGACTTTTGCTAATAAGACAACACTAATAACTTTCCTTTTTCTTAAAAATACTAGTATGCAAGCACACTAGTCATCAACTCTGTTTACATCATAGCATCATAACTTAAAGCAGTTGAAGATATTACAGATGTTATATACAGATACAGATAATATAATACAGATATTATAGACTATTTGCTTTATTTTTTTTTTTATATTTTAAGCATCAAGCAAATTTCCACAGGGTATCCTTCCAATGATAAGTGTGAAATATTGTTCAATACTCAGTAGTCTAGACTTAATGAAGTCAGCAAGAATTCTATGCCAGCTTTAGTAGCTTCATGGGTTTGCCCTATGTGGTAGGATTCAAGCACTTGAAGTTGCTGCTGATATTCAGAAATTAAATCTGGATAAAATTGGTTAAAAATATATATGCATACATAGATATATTTTAAATCTCAAGACTTCTAGAATACAATTTCAGACTTGCTGCAAAATGCATCCTCTCTGTGAAGCTGAACTGCTCAGCATGTTCCTTGCATTCAAACCCATGTATGATAACAGAAACCAGATATTCCCCCAGGTACCAATTCAGAAGGGCCTGATATGTTCTCTCTTCTGAGAGCACATCTAACCTGCAGTGACAGAGCCTGCTTCCTAACAAAAAAAAAAATGCCTGACGCTGCCTTTTTTTTCGTTCCCTCTGGGAGCCAAGCTCTGGGTGAAGAAAGTATAAATCCATAAATTCCCACCATCAAGCATTGTGCTCGAGGTCTTCCAGTTAAAATGTGGTGAAGAGTCTTCTGCTTTTCTGAAACCAGTGGAAAGTAAAACTCAGGACTAACTTATACAAAGCAACATCTGTGGAATTCAAATGCTGGCTTGAGATAATTTAAATTTTAAAAACTGTTTTTCCCTTCTGATCCTGTGAAACCAAACTGCCTGTCAGTAACACCTTCTTAAGCAAAGATTGTAACATACCAAGCATTTGTGCATGAAAGTGCTGATATTAACTATCATTCCACAGCAGGAATGTGCCATTGAGTAGAGTGGAATCATATTCAGAGAATCCTCAAGCCTGCCTAAATACACATCAGCTGCACTCCTCCAGCAGCAGTTAGTCTGGTCCTTGGTCAAAGACTTGTGTGGAACAGATGGTGGGAGTATGGTGCTCATACAACCCCTCTGCTCCCAGTGGTGGAGTGGTGCATCCAGGGATGTCTTGGGGTCAATCACAGTTTTGCCTCTTGCCATGAGGAGGAAATAACTGTAGGTCCCCCATTTTTCATGCTGACTGGTCTGCAGGCTTATCTTAAGAGGGCTGTTCTCTGACAGTGGTTTCTATAAACATTTTGTAACAAAATATGACCTCTGAAATAGTACATTTAACATATATATCAGATTTGTTTGGATTCTTAACCACAGTGTTAAGTTTAATTTAAATGAAAAAGAAGAGGTCACGCTGATAAAGCTCTCTGCATTCAAATCCTTGCTTAGTTTTTTGTCATTGTAGTCTTTCCCTTGTGATGTACTTATGACATATTGTGAGGTGAAGAAATACACCTAAAAAATGTGAACTTTCAGAGTTGCGTTTTGAGCCAGAGGTCTTATAGATTTCCAATCATTTAAATAGTTAAAAGGTATCATTTAAATCACAGAAAGATAAAGCTTGGCTATAGACTGTACAATTAAGCAGATGAAAGCAGTTAGCCTTATTTAACCTGATTTTAATATATCACATAGCATGAAAGGCAACATTTTTTCACTTTTGTGTGGTCTCACACTCATTCCAGGGTTACGGGTAGGATTATAGCAGATTTTGAAAAATTACTGATGGATATATTATGTTCAATGAGCATGCAATATGCAGCTTCTCAGCCTTGGCTGACATTTTGAAATCAGACTTCCAGCAGTGAAGTCTTGTCAGGGATGGGTTTTAGGTTACTCAAGCTTTCATGATTAGAGTTTTTTGTACATAATGTCAAGTACAATAGTCTGTTAAATGCTAATTGAGCATACCATTGTTAATGCAATAGCAGCACAGAGAATAGACTGAGAGAGTTTAATTTTTTGCTGACTTGGAATTTAACTTTATTATGAACTTTATTCATAGTTCTATTCCTGCATGTAGAGAGAAAGATTTCCGCAGTTTTAAAAAGTGAGTTTCAAACTGCTTACAGTGTATTTATTAGAACAAGTTACTTGAGTTACCAATAAAATAAAATATTATTTATATCTTAATTTCTGCCAGATTATTTGCCATATATGCATATGTTTTCTATATGTTAGTTATATATTTGTGCATAAGTGAACTGTAACTACTGTACCATTTTTAAAAATATGGCTTTTTAATACTTCTGTCTAGCACAGCAGCTCTAAGGTTGATAATTTACTATTATGACCAATCTAAGCCACATTTATATATTTTAGAGTAACAGACATGCATAGACAAATTAATTTACATATGTTTTCTAATGATATGCACATTAATTTGTACTGAGTGAATTCAATGGCTGACTAAAATCCCACTTGGATCTTTCATAAAGAAAAAGCAGTGTTTGAGCCAGCTACATTCCCAAGCCCAGATCCACATTAACAATTTAGGTGTTAACTCAGTAGCATGGAAGTTTTTAGTTAGGAAAGTCATAAAACATAATGCCATCTGTGCCCTTATATAAGATGGCAAGACTACACTGTTCAAAGTACATAAAAAAATAAGAAACTTGAAAAAAGGTGTGTGCAGATATCAGTGTGCTGAGGCAGCAATGGAAACACAAAAAACGAGAAAGCATTGAGGAGAGGTTTACAGCTCACTATTGCAAGCTTAGCACTTCTACCTGCTTGAAAATCATAATCAGGGATCCCTCTCCAAGTTCAGGTCCGCCCTTCCCCCTTTTTATATGGTGCGTAGGAGCTTAAGTACTTAGGTGGCATGTGTGGAATATCTTCATGTGCTTCCTCCTCTCAATTAGGAGCAAGAAACACATGTTCATATGCCAAGGAGTGACCAGATTATTCTTGGGTATTTTGAAAGGATTTCTTCTCAGTCATTTTTGTGGAAGTTTCGCTCTATGCAAAATATTTAAACATTAGTCAGAATGAGGCTAGAGAACAAGTTTCATGGATAAGTACCCTATTAACAACTTCAGAGTCATTTTCCTTCCCTTCTCACTGTCAAACTAAAAGCTTTTTGTCCCACTGAATAATTACCACTGTCAACAGAGGAAAAGTCTCCACAGAAAGAGGAAAAGAGTAAAAGCCCCTGCTAGTTCTGTCAGTTCTTCACATACTGGAATCTCCTCACTGGGGTAACACCTTTTCTCTGGCATTGCTAGGATGCTGGGCAAGCACAGTGTACAATCTATAACACTTATTCCAAATTTTTAGGAAGACAAAATTGAAACTCGGTGAGTCTTGCTTTCAAATTTTGGCCAACATCAGAACTCACGGGGCTCTGTACATTACTTCAGGCAGAAATCAGTTCACCTTGAGAACCACCCTGGTTGAAAATTAATGCCTTCTAAATTAGGCAGCAGCAAAGCAGGGACTGTGAAGATCTGCATTTTGGAACCTGAAGTGATAGGGGCCTAAGTACCTTTGTAAATATGAATTTAGTTTGCCTGAGATGTGGCATCTACTTATGCAATATCTTTAAGCTTTATCCTATTATGGATAAAGCACTCTATAGACAGATAGGAACAACCTCACGCTCGCAGGCCCTTGTTCTCATGGGGAACTTCGACCACCCTGATATCTGTTGGAGGGACGATACAGCCTGGCACAAGCAATCCAGGAGGTTCTTCAGTTGTGTGGAAGACAGCTTCCTTCTGCAAGTAATAGAGGAGCCAACATGGAGAGGTGCCATGATTGACCTCGTCCTCACCAACAGGGAAGGGCTGGTTGGAAATGTAACGCTCCAGGGCAGCCTTGATTGCAGCGATCATGAGATGGTCGAATTCGAGATCCTCAGGACAGTGAGAAGAGTGTGCAGCAAGCTCACTGCCCTGGACTTCAAGAGAGCAGACTTTGGCCTCTTCAGGAACCTGCTTAGTAAGGTTCCATGAGATATAGCCCTAGAGGGCAGGGAGGCCCAAGGTTGTTGGTGGATATTCAAGGATCACCTACTACAAGCTCAGGAGTGTTGCATCCCAACTAGAAGGAAGTGGAGAAGGAGGGCCAGGAGACCTCCTTGGATGGAAAAGGAGCTGCTGAGGAAAATTTGAAGGAAAAAAGAGGCTTATAAAAGGTGGAAGCAAGGACAGGCAGCCTGGGAAGAATACAGGGATGTTGTCCGGGAAGCTAGCGACCAGGTTAGGAAAGCTAAGGCCCACTTAGAATTAAACTTGGCTAGGGATGTGAAAGATAACAGGAAGGGATTCTATAGGTACATAGTGAATAAAAGACAGACTAGGGACAGTGTAGGCCTCCTCCAGAAGCTATCAGGATTTGGAGAAGGCTGAGGTTCTTAATGACTTGTTTGCCTCAGTCTTCACCGGAAAATGCTCTGACCATACCACCCAAGTCTTGGAAGGCAGATGCAGGGACAGTGAGAATGAAGACCCTGGGGCCACTGTAGGAGAGGATCTGGTTCAAGTCCATCTTAAGAACCTGAACATACACAAGTCCATGGGACCTGATGAAATCCATCCGCGGTTCCTGAAAGAGGTGGCAAATGAGGTTGCAAAGCCACTGTCCATCATATTTGAAAAATCATGGCAGTCAGGAAAAGTTCCCAATGACTGGAAAAAGTGAAATATAACCCCCATTTTCAAGAATTGGAAAATGGATGAGCCGGGGAACTACAGACCAGTCAGCCTCACCTCTGTGCCTGGCAAAATCTTGGAGTGGATTCTCCGGGAAGGCATGCTGAGGCACATGAAAAACAACAAGGTGGTTGGTGACAGCCAGCATGGCTTCACTAAGGGGAAATCCTGCCTGACCAATCTGGTGGCGTTCTGTGATGGTGCTATGGAACTGATGGACAGGGGTAGAGCAGTTGATATCATCTACCTGGACTTGTGCAAAGCGTTTGACACTGTCCCACATGACATCCTTGTCTCTAAATTGGAGATATCAATTTGATAGGTGAACCACTCGGTGGATAAAGAACTGGCTGGATGGCCGCACACAAAGAGTTGTGCTCAATGGCTCAATGTCCAGCTGGAGACCAGTACCGAGTGGTGCCCCTCAGGGATCAGTGCTGGGACAGATCTGGAGAAGAGCAGGCTGCGTGGAGACCTCACAGCATCCTTCCAGTATCTGAAGGGGGCCTATAAGGATGCTGGGGATGGACTCTTCATTAGGGACTGTAGTGAGAGGACAAGGGGTAACAGGTTCAAACTTAAACAGGGGATGTTTAGATTGAATATAAGGAAGAAATTCTTCACTGTGAGGGTGGTGAGGCACTGGAATGGGTTGCCCAGGGAAGTTGTGAATGCTCCATCCCTGGCAGTGTTCAAGGCCAGGTTGGACATAGGCCTGGGTGACATGGTTTAGTAGGAGGTGTCCCTGGATTGGAACTACATGATCTTAAGGTCCTTTCCAACCCTAACTATTCTATGATTTTATGTTTCTATTGATATTAAAATTAGATAGATCTAAAATAATTTCATGTGCTTTTTCTTGGATACACTATACAAATGAAAAGTCAAGTCTAAGGAACTTGTTTCAGCGCGGGAAATGTATGGACAGCACGACAGACCAATGTGATCAAAATGCTGACAGCTTTATTAGCTCTCACAAGCAGCTTTTATAGAGCGTTCAAACAATAGAGCATTTAAGACACAGTTGGCAAGATATAATTGAACAGTGTTTTGTTAGTAACAACTTAACGATTGATTAACTGTATAGCATACATTCCAAGGTTACAGTTATCAGTTCCTCCCCTGCATATCCTGACTTCGCAGTCTCTTCTGCCAGCTCCCTCAAACCCTTGCATGTATGCGTTCTTTAGTAACCTTCTGCAAAGGCCTCAAAGCCTTTGGTTCACTACTTCACTAATGTCAAGTATCTGTCTGGATTGCTCACGTGGCCATTCCCAGCCAAATAACTCTCCACATTTCAGTGTTTGCCATACTCATAAGTGAACAAGAAGAGCAAGGCTGGATGTTTAGACAAACTGATTCAATTTTCAACAATTTACTATGAAATGGAATCCTCCTGCCACTTATAAAATAAAGAAACAAACCAGACTTCAGAAATGTGTCAGTTTTAAGATGGTTTCTATTTTTTCTCAGGTTTGTGAATTGCTTTATTCTATCCCTAGCGCTCATCTTGCCTTGCCATCACTGTGAACATTTGAGCTCTAGTCAGACAAAACATCATTTTTTTTAACTAAAAGATTAGTCTTTGTTTTAGCTGTTACAAGTCCACCATCCCAGCACCAATACATTGTTTTGTTTCTTTTTTAATGGATTAATTCCTCAGTACAGTGGAAACTAATTAATGGTTTAAGTATTTTGCTACTAGTTAATGTTTCTTATTTTGTAAGCAAATATCCTCAGAATTTATCTTTCAATGTGAGACCATTATCCGATGACAACATTTGAATCCACTGGACTCTCTTAATTGCCTTAAATCTTTATGTGTGTTTGCTTTTACCAGCTATTACCAGCCAATGTGAATATTTCTTCTATGTTCTCTTTTATGCACCATTTGGTCACCATGTGTTTTCAGCAATTCATATCTTCTACTTTCGTATATGATGACTATTCTTTAAAATGTAGCAATTCTTAGTGCTACAAGTTCCCCATGAGGCAAGACTACAGAGCACTGATCAAAATACGTTATTGGAATAAGCAGGCCAACTTCCATTGACTTTGCCAGCATAAATCCAATTTGTACTAGTGTCTGATTTGGGTTATCTCATTTCATCTGACAAAGAGCATCCCATTGGTCTACATACTTTGCTTTGATTTAACAATTTTAGGTTAGTAACTGACTGTGGCAGATCATGCTTTTTTTGTCTGAAATTGTGCAGTCCCATAATGTCAAGCTACAGAGATAAAATGGCCAGAAGGCTATTTCAAGTAGCCCTTGGAGGATCATTCCAATGAGATCTTCTCAGCCCAATGTAGTAATATTGTGGTAATGTAAAACCAATCTCAAAGCTAACAATCAGACTAGCTGAGACTATAGCAACAAAAAAAGGAGACATCATTCTGCGTTCCTCTCTCACACTCATCCAGTAGTGACCTTGGTCCCCACGTGGGACCCATTGCAGCCCTGAAATACACCAGTTCTCAGGATATTCCAACAACAGCCATGTGTAGACCAGCAACAAAGTTACTGCAGTGAAAAGATCTTTTCATGTGTGTATTTATCTGTTGCATATTACTTCCTCAGTTATGCTCTATATTGTATCACCACTAAATATTCATGGGAGTCTAGTGACCTGGGGAATTAAAACACAGTGCTATAATGCTATTTGTGTAAAATAAGGTAATTCCATTGACTTCAAGACAGATACGTAGGGTGAGGACAGGCTGGTCTGTGCTTTCTAAAGCAAGACAGAATCCTGAAAAAGAGAGAAAACACATAATAATTTTCCACCTTCCTGAAAGAGTGCAGAGAAACATTTGCAAAGCCTGTAATTAAGTAAGGGTGTACTATTCATTGTCGGTTGGTACTGTGTTGGCTCTAAGATTAAACCACCATTCATATTTTGAAAATACAATGACAACCAGGGAAATGTAAGTGTGCAGGTACAACCAGCATGCAAGTCATTAATGTGTCAGAGTATTTTTTTGAACAAATGACGATATGTTTTAGAGTAATCAGTGACTTTATACTGCCTCTTAGCACTGATGCGTACTGCAGAGTTAAAGTCCTAGAGAAAACAAACAACCTATTTGGAAAACAATTTAAAATCTTTAAAAATTAAAAAAGATATTGAAGGCAGTGATAATTTCAGATTCCTAAGAGAAGGTCCTCAAAGTGTCAACAAGGGCTATTCTGGATCAGAATTCATCTCTTACTGGAAATTTGTGTTAGCAGGAAGCTAAACAGAAATGAATAATGAACTTCCGCACATTCTGTCTCCCTTTGTTTGGCTGCATTTTTTGATATCTGTGGAAAACTGCCTTTCCTACTTCTTTTGGAGAAAGTTAACAAATTCCCTGTCAAGGTGAGCCAGCAAGGCTCAGTGTCCCAGAAGGCACAGCATAATAAGCCAGTCACCCTCTTGCAAGTGATGTTAACAAGAAAAGTTGTATTAAAATTTTGGTTTAAATCATTTAGGTTGGTGAGGCAGAAGTAAAACTAGAAAAGTATTTTGTAGGAAGCACAGTATTGTATCTCCAGTTTTGAGAGTTGATTTTAAGATTCCCTGGATTCTAATTTGATAATTAAAAATATCAATGTGAATGCTCCATCACTGGCGGTGTTCAAGGCTGGGTTGGACAGAGCCTTGGGTGACATGGTTTAGTGGGAGGTGTCCCTGACCATGGCAGGGGGGTTGGAACTCCATGGGACCTGATGAAATCCATCCGCGGGTCCTGAAGGAGCTGGCAAATGAAGTTGCTAAGCCACTGTCCATCATATTTGAAAAATCATGGCAGTCAGGTGAAGTTCCCAATGACTGGAAAAAGGGAAATATAACCCCCAATTTCAAGAAGGGGAAAATGGATGACCCAGGGAACTACAGACCAGTCAGTCTCACCTCTGTGCCTGGCAAAATCTTGGAGCGGATTCTCCTGGAAGGCATGCTGAGGCACAGGAAAAACAACAAGGTAGTTGGTGACAGCCAGCATGGCTTCACTAAGGGGAAATCCTGCCTGACCAATTTCATGGCCTTCTACGATGGGGCTACAGAACTGATGGACAGGGGTGGAGGAGTTGATGTCATCTACCTGGACTTGTGCAAAGCGTTTGACACTGTCCCACATGACATCCTTGTCTCTAAATTGGAGATATCAATTTGATAGGTGGACCACTCGGTGGATAAAAAACTGGCTGGATGACTGCATGCAAAGAGTTGTGCTCAATGGCTCAATGTCCAGCTGGAGACCAGTGACGAGTGGTGTCCCGCAGGGATCAGTGCTGGGACCGGTGTTGTTCAACATCTTTGTCAGTGACATGGACAGTGGGATTGAGTGTGCCCTCATCAAGTTTGCCGATGACACCAACCATATCCTGGGCTGCATCAAAAGGAGAGTGACCAGCAGGTTGAGTGAGGTGATCCTGCCCCTCTCCTCTGCTCTTGTGAGACCTCACTTGGAGTATTGTGTGCAGTTCTGGTGTCCTCAACATAAAAAGGACATGGAACTGTTGGAACAAGTCCAAAGGAGGGCTAGGAGGATGTTCAGGGGACTGGAGCACCTCCCGTATGAAGATAGGCTGAGAAAGTTGGGTCTGTCCAGCCTGGAGAAGAGAAGGCTGTGTGGAGACCTCATAGCAGCCTTCCAGTATCTGAAGGGGGCCTATAGGGATGCTGGAGAGGGACTCTTCATGAGGAACTGTAGTTGAGAGGACAAGGGGTAACGGGTTCAAACTTAAACAGGGGAAGTTTAGATTGGATATAAGGAAGGAATTCTTCACTGTGCAGGTGGTGAGGCACTGGAATGGGTTGCCCAGGGAAGTTGTGAATGCTCCATCACTGGCAGTGTTCAAGGCTGGATTGGACATAGCCTTGGGTGGCATGGTTTAGTGTGAGGTGTCCCTGCCCCTGGCAGGGGTGTTGGAACTAGATGATCTTCAGGTCCTTCCTAACCCTAACTATTCTATGATTCTATAATTCTATGATCTTAAGGTCCTTTCCAACCCTAACTATTCTATGATTCTATGATTCTGTGTTCTCTGAGGTTTCCAATATCTCTTCCAGGTATGAAAATAATGAAGATTAAGACATTCTGACATTTAAAGGGGGGGAGGGAGGGAACTTTGAAAGGATCTCTTTCTCAAAATCAAAATTATTCAGTGACTGCTTGAATATTTTCCATAAATATCAAGTTTATTCTCAGATTACCTTGAAGACAAGTCTGAGTATAAACTACCAAAACTGTAGGAAGAATATTGCTTTTACTGAAGATCTTTCCAGCTATTTATGACTAAATCAGATCAATGGCACCATGTTCCTTTCAGGACAGTCTCCAGAATCTGCTATTTGCTTTAGCAAATACCCAGACTTGTGTTAGCTCTCAAATGTTACACAAGTAAGGGAGCCCCTAATTTAGTTTGGAAAGCCAACATGAAGAATTTCTGATGTTTTCAACTTTAAGGTAACTTGTTGCAACTCCAAAACCTGAATGAAAATTTTGCTTCACAGAGAACGCAACCAAAAGAAGCAAGTTTGGTACCCACACCAAAACATACAGAGCAAACATACTGGAGGTTATTTGATATCTGGAATTCAAGATGCTGAAAATCAGTAAGATATAATACAATAAGGCTTGTATCATATTTATCAGTAAAGATCTTGATCAGTGTTACTGAACAAGAACTTTCTTACACAAGGCCAATTTATGTAATTAAACCCTATGACCCTACATCATTTAGATTAATGTCTCAACATAGCAACATCAGCTCTGTTCTGGAGGACAACTGAAGTCTTTAAAGCTTTCTTGAGTCTCCAGCAATTATTTGAGATTACATTTATGCATTAAATTGCATTCATGCTTTCCAACATATAGGATAACAGAATAATGAACAGAAGTTATCCATTTTTACCCAATTACCAGGAAAATAGAAGGCCTGAACTTATCAATGTCAGAACCAGATACCATGATATTTCAGAATGGACTTGTGCAATGGGAGTTTTTGTTATCCACTTCTGTCCAGGCGGAAAGACTTCTCTGTTTTTTTAGGTCATCATTACAATGGCAGGAGATACCTTCCTGTTCCATCACATCCAAAGACAATTAGATGATGCAGCTAGCATGACTTTAATACATCACTAGCTTTTCTCACTCTCCTTATTTTTCTGCCTTCATCCTTTGTTAAGCCAAGCAGGGGAAACTCATTTAGTGACCTGTCCTAATGAATATAGACACAACATACACAAATTTATGAAAATACTGATTTGGGACTAGTTTATAGATTTATTGCTAGTATATATATCTTATTAGCCTGCAGTAACAGCACATTTTCAGGCTGCTTCCTCAAAATACCACTTTTCACTCTTCTCCATTGAAAAAAGACCCAGGTGTGAAATACTCACTGAAGACACATAGATTCAGACTGTGCATAAGGACACATCCCTGACAAAAGAGGAACAGTATTTCTGAGACAATCTCCCCAGAGGAGCCTTCAGGGAAGAAGGAGATTCCTCAATCCCAAATGGAATCAGAGTGCTCATTAAGGACCTGTAGATTTTCGAAGCTATTAGCTAAGCCTGCTAGTAAATGAAGTTTTGAAACTCCTCCCTGTTACACTTGAACCATTAGTAGTGTCTTGGTTTAATGGATGAGCACATAAGAAGCTACAAGTAGTCTATCAGCTGCACTCAATTACTTTCCATCAACTGCTGACAATTTTTTTTACAGCTGCAGTCTGTATCTCAATTTTCTCTTTGATCAACTAAAAAGATGTCTTGTTGCAATAGAAGAGAGCTCCCATGCTTGTGAGTCTTGTAGAGGAATCTATGCAGCAAATCTCTCTGATATAACACTGGGTGCTGACGATTTCTTAAAGTACTATCAGATTTATTTTAATCAGGATTATCTTATTTATACATTTATATAGGTTAGTGATGGGATCTGCTATCAGCTTCGCTGTGTTTCTTTCATATAGCAGTCATTCTTTCCAAAGTAGAAAATGACAGTTGATCTTTACATGCTCAAAGACTAATGACAGCCACTCAGAGAGAAGCATCTGCTAATGCTGAGAATATTGAGTTCTCTCATGCCTATGAATCCCTGCTTATAAGTCTTTGTCCTTATCTTGACAATATTGTACAAGCTTTTCTGCCTCAAGATTCAGAATTTCAGTTTTCTCTGCTTCCCCATATGTGCTGTACAAGTAACATCCCTTGTATCTTTGTCATTACAAAAATTCACATTGTTCATATAGGAAACCTATGAGTTAAAAGTGGCAAGCTCAATACTTGAAGTTTGGTCTTTTAGAAATTATGACATTAAAACATTTCCCAGGCTGGCCTTACTAGCTCAGGTTTCATCATAGCTCATCATTTATAATGACTAAGAAGTAAATATGGGTTTTCTTTAAGGGAGGGTAATATTTTCATTCTATAACTTGCAAAAGACATAATTAATTAATATTTTAATGACTTCTTCATACCTGCCTCTGAAGTTTTACCACATTAAGTAATTTTTCTAAGAGTCATCAGTGGAATGGTAGCAGCAACTGAAGGGTCTTACAATAGAATCATAGAATCATAGAATAGTTAGGGTTGGAAAGGACCTTAAGATCATCTAGTTCCAACCCGCTTGCCAGGGGCAGGGACACCTCACACTAAACCATGCCACCCAAGGCTATGTCCAATCCAGCCTTGAACACCGCCAGCAATGGAGCATTCACAACTTCCCTGGGTAGCCCATTCCAGTACCAAAGACTAAATTTAACAGATGTGATCACTGTGAAATAAGATGTTTGTTTTTTTTTTTTTTGTACAAGTCACTCTGAACACTGTTTGCCCACATTTCCATGTGGAAAGCAAAAAAGGGTCTGCTGTATGTCCACATTTGCTTGACTAAGTTGCTATGTAGGGGGCATGATATGATGCATTATTTCTTTCACTCCTCATTTGCCCATTTATCTTATAGAATGAGTTACATCATTTCCTAATGAGCTCAGTACAAAATGTTGTGTAGACTCCTCGTTGTATGAAAATGGCCATTCTGCTCAATAAGGAAACTTAAGGGGTTCGAACTTTTTAAAGCATAAGATATAAATATATTGATTTTTTAAGATTAAAAAACCAATATGCATTTCATTATAATTATATGTAAGTAAAGAGTCCTGCAAGGAATTCTTTAAAAAAAAAAAAGAAAAAAAAAATCTGCTTTTTGCATTTTGCAGTTAACCTGCACAAATCAAGCAAGGAACAACTTAACCGCAGGACAGTAAAATTGATTGATCAGACAGAAGTCCATTTATATCTGTGTAGTTTTCAAATATCGTATGCAAGTTTTCTAACTGTGAGGCAAGGTCATGGCACCAGTAAGCTTTCTTCCTATTTTTGATCAGTGTCGGCACATCACAGTAGTATTTAAGCCACAAGGCAAGCCAATACTTAGCAAATAACCAAAAACAGATTAATAGAAACAGCCTAAATTCCTACCTAAGTAGCAAGGTAATCTTCATAATTGAAAAAAGCTTAACATAGCATGATGACACCAGTATTTACTGACAATGGAAAAGAGATCCAAGAGTTTCAAGTGAAAGCACGGAAGACAGTGTAGTGTACAATGGGTAGAGAGTACCAACACACCAACTAGCTGACTTGACACCTGGTGCAATGATTTATTATCCATCATTTATGAAACCTGGTTTCTGGAGAGAATACAATAATACACAAAGAACAAGAAGCAGATAGCAGCAGAATATGCAAGCCTTAGGGTTTTTGGACAGAACATTAGAGTGACAGGGTATTGCCCTTCTTTAATGATACAGGAGTGGATTGCTAATGGTCATATCTCCTGCATGGTAAAAGATGGGTTCTTTGTATAGGACATAAATAGTAAATCCATCTTCCAAGAATGAAGCTTTAGATAAATGTCCAAATATACCCTTTCTCTATGATCTCCCTCACTGATTACAGACCTGAGATTTCCATGATACGTACTAAGGTCAGTTAAGTATGACAGAGAAGCATGCCTGGGGCAAATGAGGCTGAAAGAATAATACAGGGAAAAAGGAGAGTGGCAATACCGAAGAATCTATTCAAAGGAGATTGATAGCTGCAGCAGAAATAAAAGTAAGAATACAACAATAAAAGTTAAACAAAACCTAGAAAGATTAAAGGAAAGGTAATTGAAAATATAGGAAAAAAAGCATAAAATTCAATTTAAAACTTAATACTGAAGTAAAAAGCACATAGAATTACATTAATGCTTTAAACTGTTATTAAACCCTTGAGAACATACAGGTGTCAAAAGCGACGAAAGGCAGATATAAATTTTTGTTGTTTTCAAGTCCTGTATGTTTCTCTATGCAGTGGAGAATAGGCAATATAAAATTCTAGACATAGGAGATAGGAATTTCAGGTGAAGTAGCAGTGGAACTGTATTTGCATAAAATAACCAATGATACCAATGATAATAACAATAATAGCCAAATGACTTTGATTAATGTACCTTCCAGTGTTGAGTAAGCCATTTATTTTTTAATGTTGGATATGTTTTCAATGACTGTACATGAAACTTTTGCATTAACAGAGTATAATGTAATTTGAAATGTGAAGTTGCTAGACCAGCAATTGAGTTCAAGCAAAACTAACTAATGTCGAAGAGGATGAAATGATGTTCCTATGTTTCTTGTGTAACAGAGCCATCTGACACAACTGTGGTTTGTTCACCAATATGGAGAAATAAGTTTGTAGCAAACCCAAAAGTAACACCCATATCTACCCACATGTACTCATCCTCCAGAAAGAAGCAGGTTTACATGTGAAGTTCAGGAGGGCACATCAGATTCTCCAAAGTCAACACAAAATTATTAAAGGTGCTTAGGCGTCTAGAGGTGCAGAGCAATTATCAGTGAAAAGTTAAGCCTATAGATATAGACTTGGTCTTCTTATCTCTACTGTGACTTGCTTACTGTCTTGGGTTTTTTGGGAGTTGTTACCGATACTGCTCATCCATTTCAAATATAGAGAATAGCTTTCAAACAAGAATACTGCACATTTTAAGGCGGGGTGTACATGCAACTTCATACATAAAGGCTTTAATAATATTTCAATTTTTTGTTTGACATTGTCTTACCCATCACATTGCATCTGGAATGACTTTATTAGTCCTGAATTGTGACCTGTAGAAATAGTCTATATTTGAATATTGGTGCTTCTGTAATATCCCATGGAATGTGTTACATTACCAAAAGCTTTTTCCTATTAGATGACCTAAATTTTTCCTGCATTTATATAAGCTTTTTTGCTCTGTCTGCAGTCAATAAAGAGAACAATTGGTCCCTGATATTTTAATGGGAAAGGTCAAAGCACTGTGCGTAGTGACCCAGTTAAATTGCTTCTGTAGTAGTACCTTAACACTTTTTGTATAGTATCAGCAGTTATGAGGAATAATAAACTGAAAGAATTCTGACCGTGGGGTTTACTATATTCCCAACCCCTCTTTAATTCTGTATTGTTCACACACAACTGTGCAGGGGTGAAAGAAAAGTCATGTTAAACTACGACGATCTGCCAAATGCATTGTGGACATCCAAAATATTTTAGTTGAAAGTACTACGCTGTGAATAATTTGATGCAGAGTTATTGGTAAGCCTTAAAAAAAAAAAAAAGGCTTGACTCTTTACTGCCAACGACTCCATGTAATAATTTGTTTCTGTGCAAAAAAGGCTGAAGTGCCAGAAACCTGGAACAACTCCCACTTTGCACTCCTATTAAGCAAGTGCAAAAAAAAAAAAAAATATATATATATATACAAAAAGGCATGTAGTGCCATTTCATCAAGTAGATGGATAAGGTGTGCAAGGGCCAGAGAAGTTCAAGTAGTAGAAAATATGAAAAGATTCCAGCTTTAGTTGAACCACACACATGTAATGCAAAGTTAGGGTAATGGGAGAAGTAGAATTTTTAGTACTGCTGAATCCATAATCCTAAAAATGGATGTGAGTCTTTTATATTTTATAAATTATGTAAATGTGATATATAGATAAATTATTTTATGACATCTTATCTGTGGAAGAGGACAAAGGAAATTGTCTGGGTTTATAACATTTTCTACGAATATATTCATGTCAATTAAGAAATGCATTTAGTTTGATTTAAAACTCCATGTTATTCTCCAACTCAGTCATGTGTGTGTGGTTCTCATAATTGAGTGTCTTGGAATTTCAAATCCACCACTCTGTTTGTCCTGACAGTGCTTCTAGAAGAAAGTATTAGTTTTTCCACTTCACAAATGCAGTTGGCAAGAGGGACTATATATTTCATAGCATAGTTGCCCGGGCATGTTTGGAAAAAAAAACCAAAACAACAAATAGAAAATTTTCTGCAATTTTTTTACTTCTATATTAAGTTTTGATGCAGGGGGAAGCATTAATCAGAATGTTTTCAGAGGAAAAAAATGACATCTATATATCTATATTTTGATACAAGGATTGGAACTAGATCATCATAAAGTCCTTTCCAACCCTAACCATTCTATGATTCTATGAGTCTGTTCTATGGTTTCAGAAACTCATGGCTTTGTCTATACATCTGTAATTAATTTAATGAGCCAATAAATATTCTTTGGCCCTGAGGACAATCTGTGCAAACTCTTCACTTCCAGAAGAGGCAGGCTGTATCCACGCTGCCTGTTGACCTGTGTTGTCCTGTGGAACATGATGCACAATACCTTGCAGGGCAGTACTGCTTGGCAGAGACCATGGCACCAGTCTTGCTAGCAGTTCAGCAGTATGGATAATCACCTGCCAGGTGCTTGGACCCATAGCCTGGCCCTTCTTAGTTTGCTAGTATAGACATTGCCTGCATTTTGCAAGTATTGACTTGATTCTGGTATAATATGGTGTGATGAAGTCTTGAAACTGTAATGAAGTTGATCTACCTTGCAAAGCCACTGGTACAGGAACTTCCATATGCTCTTCTCGGGGGGGGGGGGAAGAACCCAACAAAAAAACACAACAAGCAACAAAAGAAACAAACAAACAAAAACCCTAGAAAACCAAGGCAACAAATCCAAAACCAAAGTCTAAAATATACTAAAACAACTACATACCCTTTGTCAAAGAGTTTTCTAGAATGTGGTAAGGTATATTTCTTATGTGCTCTCCTTCAACACCCTATTCTCCTAGTTTCTGAACTTCATCAGAGCACAGGTTATTATTCTTGTTGCACTGACTTTGCTTGTATCCTGGTGTCACTCAAATTTTGGAAGAGATCTTTGCCTGAAATAAATACAATATACAGTTCTGTCTCTTAAAAATTTGGTTATCAGTTGTGTGCAAATCGATTCAGTCCTTCCAATACAATAGTAAGTTTGTTAAATGCTGACTTCACTGATACCTCCTTCTTTGGCAGAGTTGGACAGGTTTTTGACAAGTCTGGTCCAATAGTTAGTTATCTCTAATTTGTTTAAATTAACTGTCAGATTCTGGGACTGTTTCCAGGACAAGGTCAGTGTAGACCTGAAAATCTTACTTTAAAGCCTTTTCTTCTTTTGTTGGTAGCTGCTTAATTTAAGCAGAGGATAGTGGCCACTGTCATGAGTATTTTTGCCTTTCTATTCAGTGCTGAAAAAAGCCTAGTCAAAATCTTGAAGTCTAATGTAGAATGTCATGCAAGAATTTTGAACCCAAGAATTCCACCAAATGTTTATGGCTTATTCAATATTGAAATGCAAGAGGAAAAAAAGTCAACTGTAATGTCTCCTTCTCCACTTGTGAATATCAAAGAATGTCAGGCAATTTCTGTAAGGCTTTTTCATATGACCGTAACTGTTGCTTGGTCTTCTTCAAGAAGAAGCTGACCACATGAAGCTGTGCCCAACTTTATTGTTGTTATAGAATGACTCAGTAAAAAAACACGGAGTCTTAGAATGGTTGTTTTATTTTGTACTTTCCTGTGACTTTTTAGAGTCACGTATGTGACTCTACAAATGTAAGAACTAAAAATTATCTATAAAAATTCCTCCATTTATTTGTCATAGCCAGGCATCATCTTAATTAGAAATACCCTGGAGAGTAGATGCTTGGCTAAAAGTGCTTGAATTTCCTGTATTCATGTAATGTTTATGAATTTCTCAATTCATATTCTCATTAAAAGAGATAGATAGCTTGTTGGACTTCAATTTGCATTTATTAATCTACCACATTCGTTGACATCTCTGCTGTAAATGTACACATCCTGATCGAATACTCGGATATCTAGATGAAACTGTCTCTGAGACACAACCAGCTTGCTTTAAGAAGGGTAGAAAGACACTGGCAATTTGTCAGCCTGAATGAGTGTTCTGGAGATGCTCAGGTGTGAAGATCCATGACCAAAATCCATTAGATGCACAGCTTCCTGACAAGCAGTTTGATGAAGCTGTACAATGAAACATTCTTTAGCTAGGTGGATTTGCCAGGAAATGTGATAATGTTTTGGCCACTGGTATTCAAATTAATGCCTATTGAGCTAGAGACAGCGCATGTTCTTGTCTGCATACCCTTACAAATGTACAACTTCCCTGATGGTCTTCAGTTAATTCTTTCACAGTTGTGACTTTCTGTTTTCCTCAATATTGCCTGATAAAATCCCTCTTACCCTGCTAACATGTAAACCATGTTGCTATTTTTTAAGACTTCATGAGACCTCACTTTTCCAAGTGTGATATCTGGGTCTAAATAAAGCTGTACTGGTAAACTAGTATCTCTGATGCTGTCAGATAGCTTGTCTTTTATTAGTTTCTGCTTTTAAAGTTCTCTATTTGCAGGGTTCAGCAAGACTGAATTATAGCAGCTAAAAGCTGCGCCTTTGGGGTTTTTTTTTCTCTCTTGCTCCTGGAACCTTCCGATAAATTTGGCCGTATCAAATCTAACATTCTTCCTGCCTAGTCTATTAATATGAAAAGTTCCTTGTATTTTGTCGTGTCCTTCTTTTTTGGGAAAGGACACATAGGGTCTTCAGCAATATTGACACGTATGACATGCATCAGAATGTTTTGACTGAATTGCCAACTATACTACAAGCCGTTGATGCTGCTGAAGTCTCTAGATAGAGTAACACCCTCACAAAGGCCTTTATCAGACAGCCATTTGTAGTCTTGGCTTCATTTCTGTAGAGTTCTAGAGCTGACTTTCCTTTTTCCCTCTTAATTCACTCCTTCAGCAGTATTACAAGGCTTCTTTTTCTTTATTCCTCCTTTAGACATCATGATTCTTTCCACTCCTCATGCCACTGTGGGTGCCCATGTAAAAAATAATGCCTAATATTTGTGCTTCAGCTGAAAAATTCTCAAATGGGGATATTCTTCCTGCTTATTGTCCTCACCCTTCTGCAATTTTGAGTCCTCTCCTCTGGACAACTACACAGACTACTGCCCAACCCACCACTTCAACTGTGGATATAAAGACGCACCTCATTTCTGGTGGTCAAACTGACATTTCCCAACACCAGAAATATACCTGTCAAAACAAATCTGTTGCCTAGAAAAAAGAGGCAAAAAACTGCTGATCAGGGTGAGCTTTGCCCTTACACTCATATGGAACCAGCAGGGAGCTCTAACCCAGGCCCAGCTGCAAACCTACCTTGACCAAGCCTCAACACTACAGGGAAAGCTGATGAAATGTCTGAATTTCCTATGGTGAACAACTCTCTTGCCAGTACAAAAAGGCACACAGAGAGCAAAGATCTGGCCCATTCAGTTTCAGTTGCACTAGGAAGATTATTTCATTAAAATTTATCACCATGTTTTGGCAGATATAATTCCATTAATTCTAGCAGCTTTGCTAACACAAAATAAATGTCTCAAATCCCTCACCTCTGGAAGAAGTGGTGTATAAGTATGCCTGTTGTATCAATTTCAAACCAAGGACTGAAAAAATAGGATTAGAACAAGGTGAACCAGTCCAATGGTTAGGATAAACTAAACAAGCGCAAAGCTCACGCAGTCTTGTTTAATGGGTTTAAGCCATGAGAGTGGGAAGCAGTGTAGCAATTAGTCTCAGCTGTGCTTTTTTGCTGCAGACATATATGAACTGCCTTCTTTTTATTTGTATCAGAATTATTTTTCTGAAGATGTCTATTTCAGTGACTAAAGCCTTCATTCCCCAAAATCTTTATTTTACAAATGAAATTAAAAAAATACTTTTTTTTTTTTTAAAGTAGAATTCTATGAAATGTGCCTGGCACACACAAGAAAGACTGGGCAATGATTTTTGTATCAAAATTTAGTGGAAAATTCAATATTTCGGTTAACAGAAGATTACTCCTAAAATAATGTGCGGATCATCAATTTGTTAAACCCTCATTGCTAAAAAAATAACCAAACCAAAACGCCAGATAGCTTGTCCTGGCTACAAAAGTGTAATGAGGCTATAAGAGATATGTACCTCCAGCCAGCAATTTCAAGAATGCTATGTATTTTTTCAGCTCACAGAAAAACCCCACCAAAAGTGTAATCGCATGCACAAAATAATTTTTAAAAAAGCAATTTTGACCTTAAAAAAAGACTCCAGTGATGATGAAGGGACAGAAAACGCTTTTACTATTTTTCTTTTTCATTTTAGAAGAAAAGAATTTGTATAATTGCCAGGAAGCTGCTATACAACAAAACAGCTGCAAAGAGCCACATTTCTTGGCCTGGCTTCCAGGAGTGGTATTACCAGATTTTGAATCAAGTAACTTAACCCAAATTTGCAGATAGCCACAGATTCAAGATAGCCTGTGAGGTCCTCCATGGATTTGCTACTTTCCTTTTGATAAGACTGAGCATCTTGCTGAGGCTGTTGGCTTCAGTCAGGTAGAATAGCAGAAAGCAAAATAACAGTAACACATAAAGTTACTTTATAGTGTCTGAATCAGTCTCTATGGCAACATTTTTTAGCATATTTAGATTAAAAAAATAATAAAAAATAAATAAAATAAAAATAAAAATAAAAAATAAAATAAATTAATAAAATAAAATTAAAATTAAATTAAAATAAAATAATAAAATAAAATAAAATAAAATAAAATAAAATAAAATAAAATAAAATAAAATAAATCTCTGTCCCTCCCTCCCTTTTCTTGCATTTTTCTGTTGAGTGACAGGTATTGATAGAGACATAAAACATAATGTCTGCATACAAATATCTGTCAAGCTTGGAAGTGCATGTGGTTCTTTGCTTTACACTTGACCTTCCCTTTTAACAGATATTTAAAAGACATTATGCTAAATTTATTTTTTCTTTGATAAAAATTTATAACAAAAAAAAGAAAGATACATTCAACTTAAAATGCAATTACTCCAAATATACATAGATATATAATTTTTCCTTTTAGAGCCTGAGTGCTTCATAAGAGTGAAGTGTGTGTCATCATTACTGTTTTATAGCTGGGGGAAGGCAAGTACAGACAGGAAAATAAAAACAAAAAAAGGCCCAAGGTCAGCCAGCCAGCTGACAGTTTCACTGATTGTGGTAGCAGATGTACAGATTTGCAGTACCTTAAAAAGTGGTTTCTGATACTATACTTTATACCTAAGCTCTCCTTATTTGAAAGGTTTATATTTCTGGCTCATTAAACCCTTGTCTGTCTCTTCTGTTGCTGTAAAAAAAATGTCCAAAATAATCAGGAAATGGGAATACTCAGGGAACTGCAAAACTGACTGCCTGAAAAGGACAGTAAATTATCTGAGAAAAAGAAACCTGTACAAAAGTACAGGAAATTTGTTTTTACAAAATACTGTTTGTTTATATTAAGTCAAAGTATTTCATGTAAGAACAGAAGATCTGAAATTAATGTACTATATTGGTGGAAAAAAAAGTAAAACTGAAGAGTGATGGCTATAATGAAGTGGGGATGATACTCATCACAGGAGTGAAAGCAGCTGGTGCTGGTTTGGGCACCTATACAGAAGAATTTAGATCTTGGACCTTTTTGTAAACAGACCAGCAGAGGAATGTCTGTTCTTCATAACTATGTAGATGAAATATTTTTTTCACATGATTCACATGATTTATCCCTCGTGATTTGACCTGATTTAGTAAAATTATATGATACAGTTTTGCTACCTCCCAGATTTAGAACATAAGAACAGCAGTATCAGATCAGCTCAGTGATCTGTCTTATTCACTGTGCGGCCTACATTAACTAGACATATAGGAAACAGTATAGGAACAGGGAATGAAGATCCTATCTCTGATATGCCTTCCTTACTTCTTGCGGTCAGCAATTTAAAGATTTTCTGAGCCAGGACTTCATCCAAAGCATCCAGCAGTCAGCCTGCTCCCTAATCCATTTTAAACTCATTTAGACCATGTAGCATCCTTCCAGTACCTAAAGGGTGACTACAAGAAATCTGAAGAGGGACTTTTTATAAGAGTAAGTAGTGACAGGACAACGAGTAATGGCTTTAAACTAGAAAAGGGTAGATTTAAATTAGATATGAGGAAGAAATTCTTTACTGCGAGGATGGTGAGACACTGGAACAAGTTGCCTAGAGAAGCTGTGGATGCCCCATCCCTGGCAGTGTTCAAGGCCAGTTTGGATGGAGCTTTGAGCAATCTGGTCTAGTGGAAGGTGTCCCTGCCCATGGGAGGGGGATTGGAAATGGATGATCTTTAAGGTCCTTTCCAAACCAAAACATTCTGTGATTCTATGAGCTCTTTGCCTACCTTCAAATACTAAAGCAGTGAGTTCCACATTTCAACTTTGTTACGTATCGATGACATAAAAATAATATGTTGAGCATCCTACTTCTAACACTTAAAATTTTATTTGGATGCAAATCACATTATTTATATCCTGAGCAGAGATGTTTTTCTTTACAGTTCCTCACAATAACTGGAAGTAAATTTTAAAATACACCACAGATGAGACTGATTCATGTGTATCCAACACTCAGACAAAATTGCAGATGATCGGTTGCATCCTGTTGGCTGTTATCTTTCATGCAAAAAACAGTGCTGTGATATAAGCCAAAGTGTCATCATTTCAACTTCATCAGAATGTGCTTATATTTTAAAGCACCAGCAATTTTCTTGCAAATATTATAAACTCTGCAATTTCTTTAATTGAAATTTTAATATTAGATGGCATGTGATTTAGAATACAAAAGTGTAAGAGGAAGTTTTGAAATGTATATGGTGATAGCTTATTGAGATCAATTGAGTAATTAGAATGCGTGTTCTCACCAGAAAAGTTTTTTTTTTTAATTAGTAGTGTTAACTAGTGTTTTTGTGCCACATACAGACAGAAAGCTGCCTTACAATTGGCCAACTAAATGTAGAATAAAATAGTAAAAAATATTCTTTAAAATTATTTTTAAAAGCTAAATATAACAAAGTTATTTATGGGAGACAGAGAGAAAGAGAGAAGGAAAAGAAAGAAAGCCACAAAATATCCGCCTCATCTGGCTGAAGTTGATTCAACAGTAGATCTAAAATAATTACTAGCAAGCACTTACCATAAAGCCCTCACAGCATTTCCACCTTCAAAGGCTGAAAACAATTTATCTTTAGAAACTATGTGCCTAGCATGGATTGAGAAGGTAAGATTAATGAAGGAAAAAAACAGGAAATAGCAGCACACTTAAAGCTGACTAGAGCCAAAATCAATGACAAGAGGCAGTCAGAAACACACGAGTAATTTATTAAGCAATGATAGATTTGGATAAGTAGCACTGCAAAATCAGTCCTTCTTCAGATATGTGGGGTGAAGATAAATTTGCAGTTTTGTAAACTGAGCAGTTGTTTGCCCTTTGACTAATATATAAAATAAGCCTTCAAGTAATGCATTTGCTCTATTTCTACCTGACTTTCACTGCTGTACTTATCCCCAAAGCTATATTGAATCTCCTAGGGTAGACACTGATAGAATTAGACCTCTCTTAAGGCATCATCCTGAGTGATTACATTATTAGCAATCATGTTTATCATATGTCCTGGAGTGCTCAGCTGTGTGCCAACACTGAGGGAGAGCACTAGGGGTTCCTCACTCAAGAAGACTGCACTCTTACTCAGGCACAGAGCATATGCAAATCAAAACACTGAGCTAAAAGCAATAAAGATGTAGTTTTATTCAAGTTCAACCTCTCTTTGGTAAAATATATGTTCATTCACATGGTGATCTCATACCTTTCATCAGGGAATACAAATCACCTTCTTAAGAAGCATTAATATCTTTCTTGTGCATGTGCAAGTATTATGAGTAGAACAGATTAAATAGCCCAAATAAATATGTGAATCTCAAAATAACTTCATTGTTCTGAAAAATGCACAGATACATGATTAAAGTACATTTTGAACAGATTTTCATAATGGGAGCCAGCAGGAAGCTTATTAGACTCCCTAGGAGTCAAGCAAAGGTGAAATCAGTGCATATGAGGCCTTGCAGAGAGCTTTGGGGTTCTAACAAGAGTCCTTATAGTGATTCCCATGGGAAGAATATATATGGGGATACAGGAAGAAAAACCTTGTGCTCTCTGATATCCATGAGGAATCAGTGCTACAGTGCTACAAACAGTGATGTCACAGCTCCTCCTCCAGATTGTGTTGACAGGAGTGGATTCACCTTACCTTACATCCCAATTATGGACTAACTCAGCTTTTCTCTGGCTTCATGGGAAGAAACAGGGAAGTGGCATACAGGCAAGAAAGTCAGGCCCAATTAGAACACTGCTGTTCTCTTTAATGAGAATTCTGGCTTGAAGTAATGTAATCAAGGAGCTTTTAGTAGTTATAACTCCTTCCTCTACAAAACTATTTCCTTCTTTGTCCCTTTAAAACACACAAGTTATTACAGTGTTCCTCTTTAATAATCACAACTTTGCAACTTTTTATAATCACGCTAAAAGAATCATTGTGAAAGATTCAACACTGCTTTGCCATAAATACTATTTTTCCATTATCACAAACCCTTTATCCTACTGGTTTAACATAACAGATAAAGACAAAATTTCCTTCTTGCTGGAAGAGAAAACAAAGGTGTATAAGTGGTTTCACCTTTTATAAAAAAATTTAGTCCTGATATTTTGCTTTCTTGTGCAGGTGATAAATGCAAGTTAATGTCGAAATATTGATCGAGTGGAGAAGTTTACTTTCTTACCTATTATTCTCATTCCATTTTTAGTCAATCTTCCATATATATGTGTGGTCACAATTGGTTGTGGATACTATTGCTTTTCTGTTTTAACGTCCATTAATTATCTGATTACCCATCATACCGGTAGCCACAGTATGCAAACACCATAACTAATGGTCAGACAGAGATGCGAAGTATCCCAAGGTACTGCCTACTTTGATTTCCTCAGTGTGCACATGCATTCATTGCTATACAGTCTTCCATGTGAAAATCATAGAATCATAGAATAGTTAGGGTTGGAAAGGACCTTAAGATCATCTAGTTCCAACACCCCTGCCAGGGGCAGGGACACCTTCCACTAAACCATGCCACCCAAGGCGCTGTCCAAATGGCCTTGAACACCACCAGCGATGGAGCATTCACAGCTTCCTTGGGCAACCCATTCCAGTGCCTTACCACCCTTACAGTAAAGAATTCCTTCCTTATATCCAATCTAAACTTCCCCCGTTTAAGTTTTAAATTATTACCACTTCTCCTATCACTACAGTACCTCATGAAGAGTCCCTCCCCAGCATCCCTATAGGCCCCCTTCAGACACTGGAAGGCTGCTATGAGGTCTCCACGCAGCCTTCTCTTCTCCAGGCTGAGCAGCCCCAACTTTCTCAGCCAATCTATCTTCCTACGGGAGATGCTCCAGTCCCCTGATCATCCTTGTGGCCCTCCTCTGCACTTTTTCCAACAGTTCCATGTCGTTTTTATGTTGAGGACCCCAGAACTTCACACAATATTCCAAGTGAGGTCTCACAAGAGCAGAGGAGAGGGGCAGGATCACCTCACTCAACCTGCTGGTCACTCTCCTTTTGATGCAGGCCAGGATACGGTTGGCTTTCTGGGCTGCGAGTGCACACTGCCCGCTCATGTTCATTTTCTCATCAACCAACACCCCCAAGTCCTTCTCCTCAGGGCTGCTCTCAATCTCTTCTCTGCCCCACCTGTAGCTGTGCCTGGGATTGCTCCGACCCAGGTGGAGCACCTTGCACTTGGCATGGTTAGACTTCATCAGGTTGGCATCAGCCCACCTCACAAGCATGTCAAGGTCCCTCTGGATGGCATTCCTTCCCGCCAGCGTATCAACTGAACCACACAGCTTGGAGTCATCAGCAAACTTGCTGAGGGCACACTCAATCCCACTGTCCACGTCACCAACAAAGATGTTGAACAAGACCGGTCCCAACACTGATCCCTGAGGGACACCACTCGTTACTGGTCCCCAGCTGGACATTGAGCCGTTGAGCATGACTCTTTGCGTTCAGCCATCCATCCCGTTCTTTATCCACCGAGTGGTCCACCTATCTAATTGATGTCTCTCCAACTTAGAGACAAGGATGTCATATGAGACAGTGTCAAAAAAATGGCTGAGATATCATTCACATCTTTAAAGCCCATAATTACTGCATGTTTTCCCTCTGTCTTCAGAGATGATGCATAAAATAGAGCCCTCTATTAGAAATTTCTTTCTTTTAACCAAAATTTCATCTTGTAGATGACACAGCTTCATTGCCATTACATAAATCCCTACCTGAAGTGAAGAAAAAGATGGATGGCCTCTAAAACAACCCATGGCTTTACATTAAAGCATTAAAGGCCTTACAAATTAATATCATGATCATAAGAGGAATTAATGTGATTCATTATGCTGTGGTAAAATAAGTTTGCACTGACTGTGTTGTACATAAACTAGGGCACTTTCAGCTCTCCAAATCAGAGAATCTGCTCTTCACCCCTTTTCTTTCACTTTCAGGTACACGGGTTGACATGATCTGATAGAGGTATAAAGCAACCTCCTCTGTCTTCTATCTGATGAAAATATTGCTTAGCAATCCATAAGCCCTCTACCTCCATTTGCTTTTCTAGTGTGACAATGTGTTCTCTGATTCTAAGGCTACAGGGTACATATTTCTGGGGAAAAAAAAAAAAATCAAGTTTTCAATTAAATGAAACATTAAAAACTAGTAAGCTACATGCATACACATATGTATCACATTAGCAACTTTCAGATGCATTTATACTATTTTATTTTTAAGTGCCTGTCTGTGTGTGTATGGCCATTCATTATACGAACATTGCTTGATTCAAAAGCCTTTTTTCTCCTGTCCTCATAGGCATGATATGAGGAAGAAATTCTTTACCGTAAGGGTGGTGAGACACTGGAATGGGTTGCCCAGGGAAGCTGTGAATGCTCCATCACTGGCAGTGTTCAAGGCTGGATTGGACATAGCCTTAGGTGGCATGGTTTAGTGTGAGGTGTCCCTGCCCTGGCAGGGAGGGTGGAACTAGATGATCTTAAGGTCCTTTCCAACCCTAACTATCCTATGATTCTATGATTCTATGTGTGGACAGAGATGCAGAAACATAGACATGCAGGCACAGACACACACGCATTCCACTTCGATTCATTGCTACATTCCTGTACTGGCTGTGGCTGAGATGGAGTTCATTTTCATCACAGGAGCCTGTACAGTGCTGTGGTTTAGATTTCTGACTAAAACACTGATGTTTTAGCTATTGCTGAGCAGTGCTTACACTGCATCAAGACCTTCTCTGTTTCTCAGCTGCCCTGCAGTGAGCTGATTATGGATGGGCAAGAAGTCAGGAGGGGAAACAGCAAGGACAGCTGAACCCAACTGACCAAAGGGACATCCCATACTGTATGACAAAGTACTTAGCAATACAGCTGCAGCAGTCTTTCAAAGTTGTTGCTTGGAGACTGGCTGGGCAACAGTCTGCTGGCGAGAGGTGGTGAGTGATTGCCTTCACATCACTTGATGCAGGGTTTTTTTTCCGTCACTTATTAAACTGTCTTTATCTCGACCCACAAGTTTTTCTCATTTTTGCTTTTCCAGTTGTCTATCCCATCTTGCTGGGGGAAGTGAGCAAGTGCCTGGGTGGGTGCTTAACTACCGGCTGAGGTCAATTCACAACATTTGCTCAAACCCACAGCATATTTCATTGGATAAGAGAACAAAGCCATAGTGTTCTACATGCCACTGTAGGTGGCCATGACCCCAAGCGTTGGTATGAAATCATCATCCATACTCTGGAAGCATTAGCATGCCTTCTGGCACAATTTTGTCCCACCCTAACTAGTATTATCCCAGTCAATGCCCTGAGTTTGGGATAGATGGAACTGGCAAGGGACCACTGACAGCAGGCTGTTTGGATGAGGCCACCTTATTTTGGAGTACAAAGAAATTTACTAATATAGACATTTTCTGTATCATTCCAGCTGGCCACAGGATGAATGAATATTTTCTAACCCACCATTTGTTTGTAAGAACAAATAGATGTAGCCAAAATATATCTTTAAAAAAATGTACTTTATCAGTTATTTTTTAAAAATTAACTGTTATGTGGTATGAGAAGACTTTGGAAGGCCACAGTAATGTGGATACTATCTCTCTTTCTTGGATTATTTATATTTTGGACTTAAACTAGTTCTCTCAGATGGGATCATTTCTCACTGTATCCATACTGCTAATCCTAAAAGACACTGTCCTTTGAGAAAACTGGGCATGCTTGAAATTGAGGGTGCTCAAAATCATCAAGTGGCAAAATCATCCTTTTCCTGTTATTAATATTCTTGTGTAAAGACTTTTAAGACCTACGTATACAACTGCAATTAAAAAAATGAACATAGAAATAAGGTCAGGTGACATGGCAATGTGATAATATTGCAAAGCTATTGCTTCAGTGGTTTCAGTCAATTGTATAAAGGGATGGAACTCATATAGTTCTGCAGAGAAAAAATATTTGCTGACACCAATATCCCAGAGAAGAAGTTGGACTGTTTTTATGTCAGGATTATAATCATTGCAGTCAGTCTGAGTGAAAGGCAACTGCAGGTTTTGTGGTTGAGCTTCTTATTCCAGTCATCATTTTGATTGCTGTGGAAACTCCCTAAAATTGTAGCAATTTTATTGTTAACAAATGAGTTCAAAATTTAAAATAGAGAAACAGATTTTCTGATTTAAGAGTACAGATACTAAAGTGACAATCACAATTTCCTAAAAGAAAAAAATTCTTTGATGGCAAGTTTTTACCCATGTAGCACTGCAGGGCAACACAAGGCATTATTTTTATCTATCCAGTGAGGGCTTTTTCTGATAATTTTTTCCATCGGGACATCAGTTTATACTGGCTGCACTTGGATCCTTCTATAGGAGTGTGAGGCCTCACATATCAGGCTCTACTGACTTGAACATATCAGTACCCATTCTGTTACCCTTTTATGTTATGCCATCTCTTCAAGGAAGCTCCTTCAGTTCTTTGCCCTTGTCAGTGCCTAGGCACCTCCTTCTCTTATTCTCAGAGCTCCATAGGGAGCTCCCTCTCCACTATGCTCTGAACTACTTTTTTCTTTAGCTGCAGTCATTGCTGACTCATGTGTAACCCTTGTGCTTAGCTCAGCCACCCCTCCATTATCAATCCTGGCTTATTGCCCCTAGCCACTCATGCAGTGCCCACAGTGAACTTTTAAATAAATTAACATTAGGAAGACTCAGGAGCTTTGGAACACTCTAGTATATGCTGCTCATCACTGTAATTGACTGTTGACTCTTCTCCAAACAGGTATGGCCATTAGTATGCTAATGCAATCAAATATTTCTTCTTGCATAAGGCAATAAAAGACCTAAAAATCTGAATATCTTTCTGTAATAAGTTCAAATGAGCATACAGCACACTGTTGTATGTTACAGCCAAACAGCTTTTGCTTCATTGTAAATGCAGTTGTTTCATTGTTGTATCTCTTCAAAGCTGCCAAAAGCATTCTTCATTTAAAAGAGCACACTGCGCATTCAATATTTTAAAATTAAACCAATATGGAATTTTCAGAGTCTAAAAACTGTTCCTGAAAAAAAAAACTGTCCTGAAAACCAACGTGTAACAACATAAGTGAAGCTTGTTTATTATTTATCTATAATCTTCACCTTAATTTGCATTGTTCACAAGTAAATAGGATTGTTTCTGACAGCCCAGTAGAAACACTGACAGCCTGCATGCATTCTCTTTTTTTTTCTGTGTGTCACAGACAGTTACAGATATTTTTCAGGCCAAATTTCACTTTCATTGATACCAGTGTTCACATTGCACCTTCAGTTCTGCTCCTATAATACTGTTACACTCAATGATGTACAAGAACATTCTTAAGAAGATCAATTCTTCAGTGGTTTTCAAAGACCAGGTTAATTTTGCTTGCCCATCAATTCAAAAAACAAATCTGTATTTCATCTGCAAATCTGTATTTTGTCCATCTTAAATAAGAAAACTTTCAGACTTTTGCAAAACTTTGAGGCTTGCAAAACTCGCAAAACTATATTTATAGAGTAATTTTTCAGGATAACATCACCTTCAACTTAATTTTTTAATTGACATTCCTCAATAGCTCAGTAATAAAGAAGTAGATTTAAGAAAGCATGCCAGTGATTTCTCCTTTTTCACCTGAACTGAGCATGACCACTTTACACCCAAAAGGCTTGAGTTTTCAGGAAAAAAAAACAAACCAAACCCAAAATCCCCCCCCCCCCAAAAAAAACCCAATTAAAAAGAAAAACAACAAAACAACAACAAACACAAGGAAAATAAAAAAACAGGGGAAGGCTGGTAGCTGACACAGTGAAACGTCACTATTGCAACACAGTGAGAGCAATTTGAGATCAATTAGGAAGCTGAAAAATATGTATTTAAATTGATTTTATGCTTCAGAGTTGCAAAGCACTTGTATTCATTTATGTGTGCCTGAAGACCTGCTGTTCTGAGCTTCATAAACTTCACAACACATTCATGTGAGGGCATAGGTTATTTTGTCCTGACAGATTTGACATTTATCCTATTCAAAGGGTTTATCATCAAAGCCAACAGAATAAACTGATAATGTGAAGTAGGCCACATTCACTTATCAGAAAAATATCCAATACTTTGTAAATGTTTAAAACACTTAGGATAAGAAGCAAAGTCACAAGCCTTGGCTCATGCACCTTTCATCCCTTATTCTGCAGGTATAGCACTTAATATAAAGCCCACTTAAATTAATGGAGGTCTTTCTACTGGCTTTTGAATTAATCCTGTAAACTATTAGAGGATTCTATTCCTTCATTTCCTGCCTGCCCAGAAAAATATACATGTTCACAGCTTCCCTTGCCACATTTTGCAGTCAAAGAAATTAAATTGCTTCTGAGTAACCTGTTTTATGGTATTGCTGTGCTGAACTCATTTGCTTGAGTATAACCTAGCAATAACAATCCAGACCAGAAGGAAGACTAAAATGAGTATGAGCATAACTGTATAAAAACTGTCCTCCTTTTTTTCAGCCTTTTCAATTTACAGTAGGCATACCACCAAGAAAGCAATTCTGAGTTAGCAGATAACAAACCTGCACATTGCACTGACAATCTCCAGAGAATGCTGTAAGCAACACAGAATGAATTTTACTGTCTCATTAGTTAGCAATAGCTGAGCATATTATGAATTATCCAGCTGGACTACTTACCACTGTCCCGACCAGTAACCAAAATGAGCCACATATATTTCTATAGCCCTGAGGCATATTAGCACAACATGGCTTGCATCCGTTATAATCAGCACAGGACAATTGTATATAAGCTGACCATAAGGCAGGGTTCCTGGCCCAGGCTGTCTTTCAATCCATGCATGGCCTGGGCCAGGAGAGCATTTTATGGCCCACATCAGCACTGTACCAAGGAATTCACTATCAATTTAGCAGCATGGATCACATGCCAGTGCATAAATGATACCTTTACTGTTACAAGCATAGACAGATTCTGACATGTCACTGAGCAAGGAAGGTTTGTATATGCAGCAAGTAACTTTCATTAATTCTTTTCCATCCCAAAAAATGAGCAGCCTATCCCTTCACATCTACTTGATAGAATGATTTTGTACTGTCTGCATTATAAGGTCTAGAGAAGAACACTGGCTAACAGAGGAATTAGTTTGGATAAAAACTAGTAGGTTTCTATTGACAAGACAGGCCTGGTAGACAGGGAGGGGGAGTTGCTATTTATGTTAGGGGTAGGCTGGGGAGTATGGAACTCTGGGGACAGGTGAGCAGTCGACAGAGAGTTTGTGGGTCAGGGTTAAAGGGAGAACAATGATGGGAGACATTACTGTGGGGATCTGTAACAGACCACCTGACCAAGAGGACTTGGTGGATGAAGAGCTTTATAGACAGATAGGAACAGCTTCACACTCGCAGGCCCTTTTTGTCATGGGGGACTTCAACCACCCTGGTATCTGCTGGAGGGATGGCACGGCATGGCACAAGCAATCCAGGAAGTTCCTTGATTGTGTGGAAGACAGCTTCCTTCTGCAAGTAACAGAGGAGCCAACAAGAAGAGGTGCCATGCTTGACCTCGTCCTCACCAACAGGGAAGGGCTGGTTGGAAATGTGACGCTCCAGGGCAGCCTTGATTGCAGCGAGCATGAGATGGTCGAATTCGAGATCCTCAGGACAGTGAGAAGAGCGTGCAGCAAGCTCACTGCCCTGGACTTCAAGAGAGCAGACTTTGGCCTCTTCAGGAACATGCTCAGTAAGGTTCCATGGGATATAGCCCTAGAGGGCAGGGAGGCCCAAGATTGTTGGTGGATATTCAAGGATCACCTGCTACAAGCACACGAACGATACATCCCAACTAGAAGGAAGTGGAGAAGGAGGGCCAGGAGACCTCCTTGGATGGATAAGGAGCTGCTGAGGAAAATTTGAAGGAAAAAAGAGGCTTATAAAAGGTGGAAGCAAGGACAGGCAGCCTGGGAAGAATACAGGGATGTTGTCCGGGAAGCTAGCGACCAGGTTAGGAAAGCTAAGGCCCACTTAGAATTATACTTGGCTAGGGATGTGAAAGATAACAGGAAGGGATTCTATAGGTACACTGCAAATAAAAGACAGACTAGGGACAATGTGGGCCCTCTCCAGAAGCTATCGGGAGAACTGGCTACCTCGGATTTGGAGAAGGCTGAGGTTCTTAATGACTTCTTTGCCTCAGTCTTCACTGGAAAATACTCTGACCATACCACCCAAGTCTTGGAAGGCAGACGCAGGGACAGTGAGAATGAAGACCCTGGGCCCACTGTAGGAGAGGAACTGGTTCGAGACCATCTTAGGAACCTGAACATACACATGTCCATGGGACCTGATGAAATCCATTTGCAGGTCCTGAAGGAGCTGGCAAATGAGGTTGCTAAGCAACTGTCCATCATATTTGAAAAATCATGGCAGTCAGGTGAAGTTTCTGACGACTGGAAAAAGGGAAATATAACCCTCATTTTCAAGAATTGGAAAATGGATGAGCCGGGGAACTACAGACCAGTCAGTCTCACCTCTTCAGTCAGTTTCACCAGCCTTCCAGTATCTGAATGGGGCCTATAGGGATGCTGGGGAGGGACTCTTCATGAGGGACTGTAGTGATAGGACAAGGGGTAACGGGTTCAAACTTAAACAGGGGAAGTTTAGATTGGATATGAGGAAGAAATTATTTACTGTAAGGGTGGTGAGGTGCTGGAATGGTTTACCCAGGGAAGTTGTGAATGCTCCATCTCTGGCAGTGTTCAAGGCCAGGTTGGATAGAGCCTTCTGTGGCATGGTTTAGTGGGTGGTGTCCCCGCCCCTGGCAGGTGGGTTGGAACTAGATGATCTTAAGGTCCTTTCCAACCCTGACTATTCTATGATTCTATGATTCTATAACTGAGGGGTGCTGAAGTACAACTATATGGTATCATATTTAAATGCAGAGGTTATTGATATGACTGATAAAGGTGACAACTGTCAAAGCAGAACATTGAAGAAAAGTAACTGCAAAGAGTAGAGGGTATAAAGAAAGCTTCATATACTCATAGTGGATCTGATATGAGCAGCACCTCTGTTGCTGGACTCTGAATCAGGGGAAAAAATGGGAGATATTCTGACTGATCTTCATAAGTAAGTGTCAATAAAAATTGTAAATGGTTTCCTCGCAGAGAGGCAATTTTTAGGAATACCTTTGAGGTAAACGCTGTTAAAAGTGGAGCAGGAATTGAATTTGTCAGTAAAGCATCTAGAGAAGCTTCAAGTGAAAAAAAGAAGAGAGATATTTAAAGCCTGTCTGGAAAATGCAAATGCAGGGAAAACTTACAGTTTAAAGTATATTTTTTCTTTCAGTCCCACTTGCAGCACTGCATTAGGATCACTGACATCCTGTCAGATAAGAGGCAGACTCCAGAAGGGAAGACAATATATGACAGACAAATCAACCTTTAGCTGAAACAGCTGAACAAATTATACTGCACCTTGAAACGGGGCACAAGTTGTATCCCCAAAGTTTAAAAACTGTTGTGATAATTCACATGTGCATTAATTAAAACTTCATACTGAAAATGTCTTCCTGTGGCATTGTAGTGCTGTTGATGTGATTGATATATAGATATCCTTTGTGAGACTGTAGTCGTAAAGTAAACCAAAGGAACTGCTGAAACAACAGTCATTTACAGCCAGCTTATAAGCTATTTATCAGAACCTAGAAAGGCATCTTGCTTGTTGTGGGCAAACAATAAAATTGAGTGTCCTTAGTTATTGTTCATTACCTCTGTGGGGTAGATCAAATAACTACTTGAAACCCACTGCTGTTGCACTAAAAAATTAGCTTGCTCTAAAAATCCAGGTAATGGGTACAATTCACACTGTACTGCTTGCAGAATCCTGCAGTATAGTAATTAACTGTGCATATCTCTTCACATAAATGCCCATGAAGTCAAATGCTAATTATTTGGGGCTATCATGTCAGATATCAGAACACAATGTAATGAAGCTAAACCACTTAAGTCTTCAATTTTTAAGAACACCAGAAAAGATTTTTAGATGATCCAGAAGTTTGCCTATGAGTTAAAGCAAATAGTTTCATAGCTGTTGGTTCAAAACATGAATAAAATTATTTTAGAATACTTCCTTCCACTATAGTGCTATTTTCAATATGGGCATCAGTTTTCCTGATTTTTTTGCTTGAGCAAGTGCTGTAACAGTACTTGAGCCTGGCAAAAGAAAAGAACATGTTTTTTTTTTAAATAAAATAGTACCTTCAGAGCTTTATAGTGCCAGTAATATTAATGATCCTGGAAGAGAAATATGAAAGTCTACAGCTATGATTTCTGAGGTGTTTAAGGTCATAACAGTTTATGTTATGTTTGCAGCTGAAGAGACAGCTTTTCTTGCCGTATTTTTTTGTCATTGAAAATCTGTCTCCCTTCAAGAAAAGCACTCCAGAGATGCAAGCCCTTACTTTTTTGCTCCACAACCTCTGAAAGTCCATCTACTATTTCATGACAGTTTACTCTAGAAATTAGTATTTAGTCTAGAATTCAATATTATCTGACCCGGATACTGTATCCCTGTATTCTGACAGGTTCTGCAATACCTGAGACAAAGGTACCTCATTGTGCATATCAGTTTAAAAATAAATAGTAATAATAAGTAAAATAAAGAATCATAAGCAGTATTTTACTTTATGAATTTGTATTTTTATTTTAAAGAAGGAAAAGAAACTCTTTTAAAGCTGAGAACTTCAGAGTCACAAAAACAAATAAAATGTACCAGTTTTAACATATAATTATATTTTTGCTCTTAGATACATCCTTTGCATTCTCTTTGTTTTGTTTGTTCTTCGTTTCATTTATTCTTTTCTGCAGTCTTTCAGTGCTGTTTGTGTATTCAGTGCACGGTCAGAACTTCATAAGCGTAAAATTTGCGCCCATTTAATTTATCTCCTTAGGTTTATCTTCTCATAGCTATTTCATTGGCAAGATTTTTTTAATCTCCAAGAAATTTTATTATTTATATAATTTTCTAGTAGTTTTCATTTTTACTTCATGATATAATCCATCTGAGTGGACTTTAGCCCTATTCGTTTTGCTGTCACCATACAGTTTTCATTTTTGTGTTCATTTTCTGGTAGCTTTAGTTCTTATACGATTTATCAGAATCCAGAAACAGGCAGCTAGTTTGCTGAAGAAAACAGAACCCATTTCAAGGCAAGAAGACAAATCATGTGTCCTTACTTAACAGCCTTTGTCTTTGTGTAGAAGGTCTGCTCAAACCATTAAAAAAACCCCAGTTTTACTTAAAAAAAACAACCAACTACCAGATGCTCCAAAAACAATGATAAATTTTAATTTTGAGATTTCATTTATGACCAGCTTTTTGTAGGTCATGAAAACGGACAAATGTTCTCTATATCGTTTATCATAGAATCATAGAATACTTAGGGCTGGAAAGGACCTTAAGATCATCTAGTTCCAACACCCCTGCCAGGGGCAGGGACATCTCCCACTAAACCATGCCACCCAAGGCTCTGTCCAACCTGGCCTTGAGCACCACCAGTGATGGAGCATTCACAACTTCCCTGGGCAACCCATTCCAGTGCCTCACCACCTGCGCAGTAAAGAACTTCTTCCTTAGACTTAATATAAACTTCCCCTGTTTAAGTTTGAACCCGTTACCCCTTGTCCTCTCACTTCAGTCTCTCATGAAGAGTCCCTCCCCAGCATCCCTATAGGCCCCCTTCAGACACTGGAAGGCTGCTATGAAGTCTCCACACAGCCTTCTCTTCTCCAGGCTGAACAGCCCCAACTTTCTCAGCCTATCTTCGTATGGGAGGTGCTCTAATTCCCTGATCATCCTCGTGGCCCTCCTCTGGACTTGTTCCAACAGTTCCATGTCCTTTCTATGTTGAGGACGCCAGAACTGCCCACAATACTCCAAGTGAGGTCTCACAAGAGCAGAGTAGAGGGGCAGGATCACCTCACTCAACCTGCTGGTCACTCTCCTTTTGATGCAGGCCAGGATACGGTTGGCTTTCTGGGCTGCGAGTGCACACTGCCCGCTCATGTTCATTTTTTCATTGACCAACACCTCCAAGTCCTTCTCCTCAGGGCTGCTCTCAATCTCTTCTCTGCCCCACCTGTAGCTGTGCCTGGGATTGCTCTGACCCAGGTGGAGGATCTTGCACTTGGCATGGTTAAACTTCATCAGGTTGGCATCAGCTCACCTCACAAGCATGTCAAGGTCCCTCTGGATGGCATTCCTTCCCTCCAGCATATCAACCGAACCACACGGCTTGGTGTCATGTGCAAACTTGCTGAGGGTGCACTCAATCCCACTGTCCATGTCACCAACAAAGATGTTGAACAAGACCGGTCCCAACACTGATCCCTGAGGGACACCACTCATTACTGGTCTCCAGCTGGACATTGAGCCATTGACCACAACTCTTTGCGTGCAGCCATCCAGACACTTCTTTATCCACCGAGTGGTCCACCTATCAAACTGATGTCTCTCCAATTTAGAGACAAGGATGTCATGTGTGTCGAACGCTTTGCACAAGTCCAGGTAGATGACATCAACTGCTCTTCCCCTGTCCATCAGTTCCATAGCCCCATCATAGAAGGCCACCAGATTGGTCAGGCAGGATTTCCCCTTAGTGAAGCCATGCTAGCTGTCACCAACCACCTTGTTGTTTTTCATGTGCCTCAGCATGCCTTCCAGGAGAATCCGCTCCAAGATTTTGCTAGGCACAGAGGTGAGGCTGACTTGTGTGTAATTCCCCAGGTCATCCATTTTCCCCTTCTTGAAAATGGGGGTTATATATCTCTTTTTCCAGTCGTCGGGAACTTCACCTGACTGCCATGATTTTTCAAATATGATGGACATTGGCTTAGCAACTTCATTTGCCAGCTCCTTCAGGACCCGCGGATGCATTTCATCAGGTCCCATGGACATCATAATTACATTAAAAACATTAATCACTAGAATAAGTATGTTTGAATTTCCACTGTTCTTTACATTTTTCAGCTATGCTTCAGTACTCTCATCTGGAGTTTCATTCTTACAAGAATGAAAGTAGAAAATAATTTGATACCTGATGTTTGATCTTGCTTTCAATAGTATATTAGTTATTAAAAAGGGATGAATGGTCTTACTTAGATATTCAAGGTGGTGAAACACTTGTACTCAATTAAAGCTACACTTGTACTCAATTAAAGCTCATGAAATTGTGCATACTGAGAATAGAAAAGCTCCCTTTCCCTATTTGTAATTAGAATTATATATGGTGAGCTGAGAATAACAGAAATGGGAGGAAGAGGAGGTTAGAGTAACAGAGTTGAGTTAATTTCAGAAGCTTGAAATAGTGAATAAATAAGGTTGTTAAAATTCATTTGTTGCAAGTTGACATATGCTTGGCACAGGTAATTAATTCCTTGCGTTTTAATAATTTAGATTTAGAAAAAAATAAGAAACACCTTCTCCTAAAGCAATGGGGAAGATGTGTACCACTGTTGGTGCAGACAGGTTGACACACTGCAGGTTTCTCTCAATAATTGGACCCAAAGCTTTAGTGATGTTGCTGCATGTGCATCAAGGCAAGGGGATGTGGTGGTCCCTTGGCAACAGAAAAGTGGAAATGGAGAAGGAGAGACTGGAGTAGTCCATGACCTGGTGAGAAAGAAAAAAATGCTAATAAAGTACTTGTGAAAGTTATGGCTCCCTGGCTAGAGATACTCAATGCCCCATTTAATAACAGCTTTTGGTGAAAATTAATTTTTGTTCCTATTTAGAAATAGACTTCCCAGATGCAGGATTTTCACAGACAAAAATAAAACAAAACATTGTTCATTCATCGAAGGGAAGAACACAGAAATGCATAAAAGCAGATTTCCAGGGGAGATATTGGTCAGCTGTGCTGAGCCCATGGCTATACCTGGAATAGGAGACTTTCATTTGCCAGAACTTCTTCTCTGGCTGGGGAAGGAGTGAGGCTGAATTCACTTCAAGCACTGCCTTCACATGATTCTGTCATCATGATCCCACAGTGGTTGCTAGCTGATACTTTGAGGCTGATTTGCATCTTTCTGATTGTATATGCTGAAAGTATGCTGTTGTATCAGTGATACAGACTTACAATTGGTGTTCATTGAAAAGCCCTGTCTGTCATTTAGAATAGTTGTAATCAGCAGTCATATATTTCAGCTAGAGCACAGATAAATTCTAATAAAACTTGCTTCTGTCTTCTCATTTTGTGATCAAAATGATCATTAATATTTTCATCATAGTTCTTTCTTCCACAACAGCCATGTCCACATTTATCTCAGATTATCATCATCTTTCTTTCTTTCAATAAACGGAATAAATTATGAACTAAATCTTACAGTCTGTACTCAGTCAGCCAAAAGTTAGCAATGTTTTCGCCAAGAATATCAGGATTTGTTTGTATTTGCAGTGTTTATAAGGAAAATGGTATATTCACTTTTTTTTTTGTACTTTTTTTTTTTTCCCCCAGGGTAATGCTGTGTTTTCCCTATGCATTTTCTCCCTAAAAGATTCTGTACTATTTCTCAAAAGTTATTTTTTGTAAAATTCTACAGGACATGCTTGCTTTTGCAGAAACATTGATAGGAAAGCAAATTAAACTTGCATAGTGGGAATTCATAACATATGAGCCAGCTAGCAAATGAAAGGACATTTCTATATTTTCTATTATATTTATTGTGTAGTTCACTGCATAACTTTCTTTTTAAATGAGCATTTTTCATATCCAGGAAATACTGCTATCAGTCACATACAGGACAGATTCTATGAATCCGCATACTTTAGGGACATATTCCTCCCAGATTTCTGGATATGCCAGCCTTGATTCAACAATATATATGCAAGCATCTATATATAATTATTATATATATAAAATGTATAAGGATATATATAAAATTAGAATATATATAATTTTCTTCCTAAATAATTTGCTGAACTGAGATTTTAGTAAAAAAAAAATACTAGCCTTTTATTACATGTATGGAAGATACCTATTAGATGTGTATTCTGTGTAAACAAATAATCATAAAAATAATTTCTACTTTTTGCAACTATGATCTTACATTGTTAATATTGGCTGTATGGGATTGTTTTGTTTTGTTTTGTTTTTTACCTTGATGCAATTTTGACTCTTAAAATTGTGATAAGGATAAATTATGATTAGGTTATTCTCAAAATTACTGTTGTGGTTTTGGTTCTGGAGTACAATGCATACTGCATTTTATAGTCTGAGAGCCTGCAATTGGTGTTTTAAGCAACATAGTAGAGGGTAAATCATCATTTATGCCAAGAAGCTCATTTATATAAGCTACAATGTCAAGTTTAATTAAGGGCTACAGTGACAAAAGAAAGCCAAATGCATGTGCTCAAAATACTTTTCAGATGACAAAGGACTGACACCCATAAAAGCGATATCCAGGGTAATTGTTAAGGTTCTGATACTTAAACCTAACTAAAAACATCTCAGGCAGCATATTCCAATAGGCTAATGGTCTAAAAGATTTAAATTTAAAAATAAAATAAATCAAACTTCATCTACTGTCTAAAATCCAGATTTACAGTCAGGATCTTTTGGCATGAAGGGAAAGAAAATATAACTGGTAATTAAGAGCATTTGTATTCCCACATTTTCTTTATTCAGGTCTGTGAGATTTTATAATTAGTAACTTTGTAACTTGCTTACCCCAATAGCTTTATGATGATCCCTGGTCAAAGTAAATGTACAGAGAAAATCTGGTGTCATATTTTATTTTGTGTTCTTTGTCCCTGCTCAGTACACAATCAAAACCTCTTCCGCTTAATCCCCATCAGCATATTTTTTTCTTTCTCTCTCTTTGTGGCCACCACATCATGACAGGGGAGTTGATGCTAAGGATAAAGGTCAAGATGATAGAATATGGCAACTCTTTAAATTGAAATGAGAAATGAGTGTCCCTAAGTATTCAGCGTGAGTTTCTCTTTGCTCCCTGCAGGGCATCTGCACCACAACCACCGCATTTTTACACTTCTTCTTCTTAGCTTCATTCTGTTGGGTTTTGACAGAAGCGTGGCAGTCGTATATGGCTGTTACAGGGAAAATTAGGACACGGCTCATAAGGAAACGTTTCTTGTGCCTTGGATGGGGTAAGTCCATAAAATTAATTCCCTCAGAATCATTGGGATGAAACCTTTGATGCAGCAACAATGTCAAGAATATCATAATTTTTTTTAGTGAACCCGAAATATAGTAGACAGCACATTGCTGAAAACGAAACTAGGTTAGGACCCTTTCCACCTTATCTCAAGTTCAAATTATGCTGGTGTGTATTTTAGCTTTTTTTTTTTAATATAAATATGTTTTAACAAAAATTTAGAAGTTTTTCAGCAAAGTGGTGTAATATCAAAAAATCAAAATAAAACAAGAAAAAACATTCACTGAATATGCATGAAGCCCCTTCCTAGTTCACTTTAAGACCTGTCAAATGTACCAGTACTTTAGGTATATCAAAGTGGTATACTGTGGGTAGAAAACAGTGTCCTTCTCCCTGCCAGTGCTTCAGAAAAACAAATCCTACAATAGTACTGTGCTTCATTAAATGATTCATTCCATGTAAAATTGGCCATTTTGCATTAGCTTGCCTTGTCATTTTTTGTCCAGGCATATTTTGCTTAGCATTTAATGGTTATTGTGGTTGTTTTTTTTTTTTTCAGGTTTACCAGCATTAGTGGTTGCAATATCAATAGGCTTTACCAAGACAAAAGGATATGGAACAGCCCATTAGTAAGTCAATCTGAAATAATAAATTTTTCTTAATTAACAAGATTGTCATACCCATCAGGAATTACGTAGAATAGTCTAAAGGCCCTACAGGTATCCAGTCACACTTGGAACTGTCCTAAGAGTCTCTGAGTGGTCCACAGAAGAATAAAGAGAAAGACATATGCCAGTCTTGGACTGAGCTCATCAAAGCACCAGGGATTCTGGATTTCTTGCAAGGTTTTGCAGTAGCAAGCCCTTTAGAAACAGTGAGGATTCGGTGCACTTAGACACCTGACATTTAAATACATTTACCAAAGAAAATGTTAAATATTATGGCTAGCTTTTGCCAGCACATAAATGTGACTAAAACAGAATTGGCAAGAGTCTCTTTGGCACTCAGGTTTCTGCCCACCAAGCGTGTACCTCAGCTTCAGTGCCCCTGAACTGCTTGGAGCCAAAGCCCCACAGAAATCTCAAAATAGCTCTGCCATCCATCCCCTCTCTCCCAGAGTGCCTGATCCAGCCTATTTCCTGGACTGGGCTGTACTTGAGGGGCAGTGAGGAAGAGATTGGTGTATTTCATTTAGACTTTATCTATACAGTTACTGTTTAGTTACCTGACTGGTTCCAGTGCAAATTTAGGACTCTGGAAAATTCACTCCTCATGAGGCTGCCCTTTGGTTGTCTTCTGCTGAAGGAGTTTGGGCTGAGCCTCCTTCCTGCCAACAGAGCACTTCAAACACAGAGTTATATATGCAAAAGTGTGTTTCCTTCAGTCATCCTGTTTGGGGCTCTCCTCACATTGCTTAAGAAATTAAGTATGCATCTGTACAGAAAGAGAGGAAATATGACTCTGTAGCCTGGTAATGAGAGCATTCATCAGAGATGTGGATGAGTTAGGTCAAGTCCTTGCTTCAGTGAATATTTAATTATTCTCCTTAGTATCATCACTCAGTGAGATCAGGATTCCCCCTCTCTACCCTGTGTCCCCCAGTCTTGGCACATGGTGAGGGAGGCTTCAAGCCCTCACTCCAGCTCTGTATGGGTAAGGATTCAAAATTAAATCTCCTCCTGAATACTCTAACCACTGAGCTCTTTAGTTTTAAATTGTGACAACACGCATCTTGCATTTTTTTAATGAGGAATGGATTACCTAATTGATGTGTTTAACTTGCATGTATAGCTGGCAATCATTAGTGAAACAATGGTCTTAGCTGTCTTTTGGGAATTATATTGAGGATCTGCTCCTCCTGACATTTTTTCTATCTAATATGTGCTCATGTTGATGGCTTTTTAATTATTTAGTCCCTGAACCAGGACTGGAGAATCATTTAGGCTGTGAGAATTACAAATCAGAAGATTACAATATCCAGACCCCACTGGGAATGTAGCTCTGTCCTTTGAAGGATCAATCCCATTGCATTTACTCTACCAAAATTATTCATGTACGACTACTTGCTTTACTTAGTTTTGCTTCCTACTTCTTTTCTGGGTTGAATGCATTTTTAAAAGAGGATATACTGAAATATTCAGACAACCAACAAATCTTTCATTAAGGGTAACCTGGAAAGTAAAAAAGAGCAGGTCTCTGTACATATAACAGCTCATCTCCCTGGATTCAAATTCAGCTGACACAGTACAAAAGAAAGCGTACAAGGGACAGACAGAACCATAATGTAGCTTTCTCATCTTGTTTGCAAATACATTTTCTTGGCATTTGATATTTGAATTACGTAAGGAAAACAAGGAATGCAGGGAAGGAAAATTCTTCCTCCATCAGCAGGTGATGTGCTGTCCCACTTCAGAAGGCAGCAAAGAATTGTGTCCCATAATAACCATTGGGCAGTATAAAAGCGGAGCTCCTGTCCTGCTCATTCTCCCTTAACTAAAGCACTTGTTTGAGGTTTTTTAACTGCTTACGCTATATTTGGCCTGTTTGGCTGCAACCAATTACACACATGCTGTCATCAGAAATGCGTCCTGTTGCAAATTGTTGCTGGTCTTTAAGATACTATTTTTGAAAATGATGCTTTCAAATGGAGAAAAGAGTGAATCCCATAGGCCTGCACGTGAAGAGCTTGAAAAAAAGTGAGAAGGCCCAAGGATCTTTGAAGCAGGTCTTAGTTTCATACAGTATATGTATGACCGATGGGGGTGGCATAAATTGTTCACACTCAAATCAGTTCTGTGATCAACAGCCTCTGATTCTGTCTTTATCTTTCTGTCTTTTTATCTTTATCCACCCCTAATCATTAAACAATTATATAACTGTACATTTAAAAATACATATGAAAAACATTTCAGAGTCACTTGTACTGATACTTATACAGAAGCTGAAGGGGCTTTCATAAAAAGTAAAAAAATGGCAGTGACAAGTTTTTATATATTTCAGGATATCTGAAAAAGAATTGTGCATCTGAAAGTTTAATTGTTTTTTTCCAAGTATCTCTGTGAATCTAATAAATATTGTTGCTACCTCTCTTCAGACAAGCAGGTATGAAAGCACCACTACTATAAGTTATAATTAATAAACCTGTGTGACAGGCTCACATTTACAGAAAGTGCTATATATTAATAAGCAATGCAGATAACTCACAGGAATTCATTATATCAGCAAAAAATAGAATTCTGACATAATCATGTTCTCATAAGAGAAGGAACCGATCTACTGGAGAGCATCAAACAACTTTCAGAATCTCAGGATACAGAGCAAGTCTGCAGATACTTCATCACTCAGCAGAATTTTATGACCATGTAACTTTGTCCCATAAAACCACCAGTGGATGCTTTTAATACTCATCAATTTATATGGCTTTTTGCTATGTGGGGCTCAGGGAGAAAGAAGACAGAACAAGAAAATAAAATAAAAACAACTATAAAGGATAGGAAAAAATGCTATCAGAGCAAAGAAAAATAAGAAGAAAAGAAAGTAAAACTTTGACAATTTACTTACTGTAAAGAAGGCATCTGAGAATCTGTCTTCAGAAAGTCTTCAACAGAAAAAGACTGGGAAAAAGAACATTTCAGAGTCTTCAACTAGCAGATATTGAATATACTGCAATAATAACATTACGCATTGTTGAAAATCCAAATTGTTGAAAACTCAGATTGTGTAAATAAAAGAGGAAAACTGCATTTTTTCGCAGCTTTGCCTCTACATGGAAGCCACTCTGTTTAACAGCCATTTTATTGAGGCTGTGGGAAAAGAAATGAACAATTCTCCCCTGGTCTTAAAGATTTTTTGTAGTAGAAACTGCTCTTATTAAGAAAACAAACAAACAAACAAAAAAAACACGACAAAAATAAACAAACCAAGCAGCAAACTTGTTGACCCTTTATTCAGCACAGGTAACTGAAATTTTGTTACAAATGCAGTACATCAACAATTTTAATGAACTGATATTTCTGTCTCCCAGTAAACATGAACATTTTTATTACATGAATTAGTTACGCAGAGTGGTCATCTTCATTAGGTTTAAAAGTTTATACTGGTAGGGAAATGCACTGTGAATATATTTTCCCCCTCTCAGAAGCTCACAATAAATAACCTGGCTTTTGGAAAAATAGCAAAAAAATTGCAGGAAATTTTGAAAGCATTTTTCTTTGACATTACAAAAATACATTGAGCATTATTGCTGTAGCTGTTTTTTGAGGTAGGATGTAGGATAGCCTGACATGTATTACCTTTTTAACAGTGAAGAAGATATGAATTATTTGCATCAATTCATCATTCCAGAATTGAGCACAGATGTAGTTGGGTCCCTGTGGCAGATTTCACATGGCTTCAGTGCAGTGGGAAACACTTTTATTCTTTGCAGTCAGAATTCCAGCCCTAACAGGCCATTAATATTATGATGTGCTTGCATTTAATTTCTTTGGTTTTCAAAAGTATAAAAAGTAGTCTTAGAAAATAAAGAAGATTTGTATAATTCTGATGTGAGTGTTTCTGGATGTGAGATCCAAGTAAATTATTTGAATGCATATACTTGAGTTTTCTTATATGTAGGTGTGACCATGCATTCAAATAAACATGCAGTTCTTTGAATGTGTAATCACTGGGAAAATAGCACAGCTGCATTTACTTCAGTGTCTGAAGCTCCTGATCTTTTGCAGATATGGAAAGCTTTGCATCATGGTATCAAATATTTAGCATTTGATTCTGTAAGCGCTCTCTGTTTGGAAATCTGATGGTTTTCAGTGAAAGCCCTGATGCAATATGACAAACTGCAAGATTAGTAGACCACAAGAAAATACAGTTTTCAGATGGTTTAAAATATATTTTGACATTGTTTGCAAAATATTCCAGAGAATACAGAACAGTTTGATCATATATGATTCTTCTCTAATGGTAATATTGTCTGTAAGACATTGTTCTAATTGCAATTACTAAAGGATACATGAGAAGATCTGTAGAAGCCTGTTTTTTCTGAAGTTCTATGTCACAGGTACTTGAGCTTTCATTGCTTTAAGTATAGTACTCTCAGACACTGTAAGCTGAAAATGTTTCTAGATACCTACCTGGCAAATGCTGTTCAGTTAACTCATCATACATGGTTAGAGGAAATTCAACAGAAATTTGCAAACTTATTTTCTATTGTGCTCTTAATACATTTTAGGCATTTCAGTACATGTATAATTCGTATTAAAACTTTTGAAACATTAGCAGTTGGTAATGGAAATAATTTTCAACTCTCCACGTTATCATCTCAACAAAGTAATTTTTTTGTGTGTGTGCGCATATGAATCCCAAAATGTAGGATTGAACATACTTCAGAAGAATCTCATGCTGTAGTAGTTACTAATGCTTTCTTGGCAATGCATTATACTTATTTTTAACTTGTGTTAGTTCTTCTCTAATGTTCTTTCCAGCTGCTGGCTGTCTCTTGAAGGAGGGCTACTTTATGCTTTCGTTGGACCTGCAGCTGCTGTTGTCTTGGTAAACATTAATATAATTTCCAGTATTTTCATATGAAATGTGGAAAGTGCTATTTAAATTAAGAAAAGTTTAGCTATGCAGTAGCATTACTTTTTGCTGTAAATACTAAGATCAGCACTGTTAAACATACCTTCAGTATTTTAAATGCGTGATTCTTTTAACTATATCACTTCTTTATACCAGTTATCTCTCCATGTTTATGCAGTAAGCTGTGAAAGAATAATGTACTGATTAGTGGCACAGAAAACAAGCATCAGTGAGTTATTATCAGTAGCATCTGTGCAATTGTCACTGCCTTGTGAAGTTCAGTGACAGTCTTGATAGAGCGCTGCTTGACAGTGTATCACAGTGCCAGCAAAAGCAACAGAAGGAGTGGAACCAGCCAGCAAGTTCTCCATGGCTACTGCACATGAAGGGAAAGAAAGCATCATCATAGCTGGGAAATGTTAATCATTTGTGTATTAATCTTCCACATCTCTAGAAATGCATTTAGGTGTAGGATTCACTTTGCCTAATTGTAGACATCTGCAATGTAGATTTCTGCATGTAAGCTAGTTATACCAGCCATATTTCATTGTCAGTAGAGAAAAATATGCACTTTTAGTGCTCAAACCATCAGAAGTATTTCGGGTGCCTACTTCAGGGTAAGATGAATTGCACTCTACATGTGCCATCAGCTGCCAGTCATCTGCTCTGCAGTCTTCATATGGATTTTTGCAGTAATTTGTCTGGCATTTTTCCTTTACAGATTTTGAATCTGATTCTTTTCACTCCACCACTTTTATACTAGGATAGCTCTATCAACACCACTTAGTTCTGATTTTCCCTTGCAAAAGGGAATAGGGCTTATTAGTCATCAAGATATAGGCATTTAGCTACATAAATTTTCCTGAAATGGATGTTTACTACTCCCATAGAGTTTGTCTCCTCATTGCCTGGAGTCAAGCCACGATCCTTTTGTACAACTCACAGTCCCGGTCATGATCGAGGAGCCAAGGATGTTTACAAAAAAGCCAGTCATCATTTTCACATGGAACTGTATGTTCTCTGTGTAATTGGCAAGCTTTGTTCAGAAACATTTGAAGTTCACAGTTACATTTTGCCCTACCATTAGCTGGTAGCTGTTGAAGGAGCTGTTCCATGCAGCCGCTTAAGCCTAAGTGTACAAAGCAAAAGAATTACATAACATCAGCTGAAAAATGCAAATGCTGAAAATAGAGTGAGGATAAGAAAAGCTGGAAAAGAGTTGGCAGGACAGACTGGAAACAATTAGGTATTTTGGCACAGGTATTGAAAAATTTGCTTGAAAGGAAGATTACACTTTGCTAAAAAAAAAAAAAAAAAAAAAAGGAATATTTATTTAATAGGTTCAAAACTTTGTATGACCTCTTTGCAGGGTCATGCAGAGACAGGTTCGTGGAGTTCAGCTCAGTAGTACAAATGGATAATAACAGTCATTAAATTGTCCATTAAATGCCATTGCTATGTCCAGTTACGTGCCAAAGTCTGACTTCTGGAACACTTGCTTTTTTTTCTTTTATGTTAGGTGTTCAACCCATGTGTGTGATCATAACACCATTTACTTTGATGGAGCTTAACAGACTTAGCCCAGCATTCATTTGGTCTACAAGAAAAAAAAAAAAAAAAAGAAACGACAGTGAAACAAGGCTCAGGACCCACATTTGGTCAATAGCATAGGTAGTGACTAATGGAAGGAAGATATGGAAAACCACAGGCTGGTTCTGCATAAGTGAGAGCACCCACATGGTCCATAAACGCTTAAAAAGGAACACGGTTACAGTCGTCATTTCTGACCAGCTCTTCCCTGTGTACACAGCTCAAATGCACTGGTTTTCCTTGAACAGGATATACAGTTGCAATTAAAACTGTGGCAACATTAAAGATACATTACTTAAGCTTCTGTGTAGCAGGCATGTACATATATAACTTGATATATATAAGGCATAATTCAAGATTCAAAAATAAACCTGTTGCATTGTGTGTATTTGTTACTCATTTGAGAATATGGTCTTTTGTAGCACTCAGGGATGGTGTTACACAATTTCTGAGGGAACGCTTGGAAATGCAGCAGGAGGCATTTTGCAGGCCTGTACATGCCTTTTTCTGAAGAAACAGGATAAAACATTTTCTTTCAGGCCTTGAAAAATCAACTGTTTGTTTTCTGTTTTACAGGTCAATATGGTGATTGGCATTTTGGTATTTAATAAACTTGTTTCCAGAGATGGAATCCTAGATAAAAAGCTTAAACACAGAGCGGGGTAAGCAAAAACTGGGTTATTTTAAGGCATATTAAAATTGTATCACCAATATTCAATTATGGATATTCACCAAAAGTGCTTTTGATTGTGCTTTGAACTTTTATATCAGTGTAACAGTGTGTCTAACAGATTCCATTCATCCCAAAAGCTGCTGTTGCATTATCCTGAGAGAATGCAACTAAACACACTACAGATAATAAAACACAAGTACAACAGTATTAAGTTAAGAAGAATGAAGATTTAACAAGTCTGAGTGGAGGTTTCAAAAACTGTCATACATGTAAAGCTGCAGTTAGGAAAAGAGTTTTATGAACTGCGTGTACTGGAGGAACTGATTATTTTGTCTAGCTGTCAAATGTAATTATTGTGGTGGGAAATGTTACTCATTTGTGTGAACTGTTATAAAATATGTTTTACAACAACATATTCCTTACTGAGGTCAATGTTATTTTGCCATTCTGACTATGCAAAGAATTTGCCATTGTTCTTACATTCGTATCTACCTAGATATATCTTCTCAATTAGTGTAATAGAATTTCAAAGTAAAAAAACCCACGTTTTAAAGCTAAAAAAGAAAAAGAGTAAATGAAAATTCTGTGTTATTGATTATTTACTTGCATAAACATTCAAATTCTGTTTGTTATCATGAGAAGAAAGAATTGTGACAGTGGTGGTATCAGAAACTGCTTTTCAGTGGATTACAATGATATGAAGAAATGAAGCTGCAAACCTAGATTCATTCCATATCACAGAAAAATATTTCACAAATGTATCATTACCTTCTTAGTACATATGAGAATATACTTAAGCTTTGAGTAACTTTTTTTTGCAGCTACATGCTCTAGTATTGTCTTTTGGGCCAGCTTGTAGTAAACACCACCAATATCTGCATTTTTAATTAGTATAATTAATGGTATCTTCATTTTAGTATGCATTACTGCTATAGGTAAAGTTATTACACCTTCACTTTGAATTATTTTACAATTTCCCTAACAGCAGCATTCCTAATAAGTATTGGTTAGATGAGCAAATTTATGATCAATACTTCAGCTGGTGTGATTTGCATTTAATATTAATTCAATTAAATCTTTCTGGTTTCCAGCTCTTTCACCATCATTCTGACAGATACGTACCGAAAGTTTTCATTTTATTTCTTCTCTTTTCCTTCTTTTTCATTAAGAAGCATTAATGTCTTAACTTTGTCTACATTGCTCCACCAATACTCTTAACTGTGTTATAACACTGATGAAATCTAGAATATTATAAAACTTCTCAAAATATTTCAAGAAAAGTAATAACTTACCAATCACAACTTCAAATTCACATTTGGTCTAATTCCAGCAATTTAAAGAGTTGGAGCAGCCACAGATTTGGCTTTGTACGTTTTCGAAGGATATCCAAGCTTAGATTTAACTCAATCTTTTTCTTTTTTTTTTCTCTTCAGCTACTCAATTGTAGGGTATAGAAATCTATTTGCTTATATTATACTTTCCTGATGAAATAAGTAACTTGCTTTCTAACTGCACAACTTAGCAAAGAAGTATCTTATTTTAAAATAAATGGATAAAGAACTATAAACTATTCTGTCAGAAACAATACAGCTATTCTGGGAAAGCACGTAGATACCCGAATGAGAAACAATCTTAACTTTTGTGATAGTATAAGATGGTGGCTTGGCAACAGCATTCCTTGATACCACTTGGCATATGATGGGTATTGAGTCATTCCTTGGGGCATAGAAGTTGGTGCAGCGTTTGACCTCATGTAGAAAAAGGATTGTCACTCATTTCTCAAGTATCTCTTGCCAGCCATGCTCAGGAAGGCAATTTCATTCTTTCTGGCAAACATTGGACTTAACACCTGCCAAAAGTTCAGTCAAAAGTTCAGCTGTAGGAGTCTTCTATGTGGTGTTTAAAGCAGTAAATGGGGCAAAATACACTAACTCCATATGACTCTTGCCACCTTAAATAAACATATGGAGAATCAACAAGTGGAAAAAAGAGGTGTTGTTTTGATATATCTCAATCATTTTCCTGACATAAGAGGGAGCATACAGATATGCCCAGACAGAAAGATTATATTTGGTTTATGCACACATCAAGTTCTATTATTATTTGCAAGATTCAAAACAGTTCTATAGAAGTAAGAATAGTCTATTGTGATAATGTTGAAGTATTGCCAAGCAAAGATAAAGAGTGTTTCCTCAAGCTCAGCTAAGCTCACCCAAGGTATTTTTCTATTTGATTCATTAATGTAGATCTTTAATTGCTGTAAACTGGTCTGGATTCACTGAGTTATTTTTCCACCTCACGATCACCTTATACAAAGTCATGATTCTCACTGTTGTATTATGGAAAAAATTGCATTTCAATAGAAAATATGTTGCACTACCTTTGTGGAAAGCCATCATTTGGTTTATCAAAATGGAAACCTCTGGAGTTCAATGTTGTTTTGAGCAGTATTTTAAAAATCTTGTGAATGCTGGGTTTGGAAATACAAAGGAGCTCTGCTGGTTGAAATAACTGGGAAAAAGCTGAAGTGTTACCTACCTACACCATGTTGACCACTTTCCAGCTGGGAATAGGTAAAGCACCCTTCCTTGTCACATCTCAGCTATGGTTATTCCTTGTTCTGACAGCAGAAAGAGAAGGAAGAACAAAAGTCCTTATTTAGTCAACTCAAGAAGTTGAATGCATGCTGTATATAAAAGAAAATTTAAATTCCAGGTTTTGCCCCTAACTCTTCTGAGAGGTGCCAAGGTACAATTGTCCATACAAAATGCTTTGAGCTTAATGCTTGTGTACTGTGTTTTATTAAAATGCAGAACAGGTCACCCTTTTTTCAGTAGCAACTGATATTTATTTCATCAGATTCCATACATTTCAAGCCCTGTATTCAGACCTTCATATGGCATGAATAAAATCACTCCAGATGTTAGTGGGCCATTCAGAATGCTAGTACAAATTTGACTATACAGTACGCCTACACTGATTTGCTGCTTGAATAAATTTTGCAGGTTTCTTTCCCTGTTAATATTTTGTAATTTTGCATACTTCATACTCCTCCTTTAAGTGTCCTACACTCCTTTTCAATTTTGGATACAACAGGCTTCTAACAGGTCTGAATAGAGGGATTTCACTTTTTGTGTGTCTATCCCAGCACATGCTTATGTGTACTTCAGTGTACTGAGCAGTTTTGATCACTGGACATTCGGGGCCTTTTTACTTAAATGGAAAAAAATAGAGACTGCATGAAATGAAGCCCCCTAGCATTAATATTTAAAGGTAACAATAATGTGAAGTACAAAGTACAGTTTTGCAACAACATAGAGCATTCATCCTAAATAAGTCTACTTATTTTTTCTGCATGACAACATATTTAAAAGCTAAATTTCAGTAGCATCGTTTTTTGGTGACAATTCAATATTTTGTTCTTTTTGTGGGTGTTCTGTTTGTTTGCAGTCAGATGAGTGAGCCTCATAGCGGTTTGACGCTCAAATGTGCCAAGTGTGGAGTAGTTTCAACAACAGCTTTGTCAGCCACCACCGCCAGTAATGCCATGTTAGTCCTGATCATTTACATCTTCTTGTTACAAACTTATACAGTGCATGTGAGACAATAGTTTGATGATAACTGTGTTTGCTAACGCTGTTTAGAGTGCTGAGCACATTTAAATATTTTTTAACCAAAAAAAAAAAAAAGAATTACAACTATGTTTATTAACTGAATACAGGATATTCTTTAGAACTAAAGTATGACACTGTTACATTCTTGTTTGAGATTTTCAAGTTAAATTGATAAAATGCCATCCTTAAATATGTTTTATTTTAATAGTGAGATTTTAATAATTTTTTTACAACATTACAATGCTGCTTTTCTCTTTTTTTTCAATAGGGCATCCCTTTGGAGTTCCTGTGTGGTGTTGCCACTTCTAGCTCTGACTTGGATGTCTGCAGTTCTGGCCATGACAGACAAAAGATCAATATTATTTCAGATACTTTTTGCAGTATTTGATTCATTACAAGGCTTTGTTATTGTCATGGTCCATTGTATTCTCCGAAGGGAGGTGAGGAATGGCTCCCCAGTTTTATAAAGGGCTGTGCTCCTGTTAATCTCTCAACTGCTCTTTAATGTCATATACAGCTTGCTCTGCGAACATATATTTCATAGAAAGAAAAAAGTATTTTGTGTTGAGATGTAGAGGAGCAAGTGAAAGAGAGGAGAAAGATCAGATAAGTCCAGGCTCAGAATGTTGGTTTCAGTATAAAATGTACCCACTTGATTAAAGGTGGCTTTTAATGAATCCCAAGTTCAGGCTTTCGAAATATTGTGTATATAGGTGAATGTCTACATTCTTATTGAAATAGGTTTGAGAGCCATAACACATCAGCTTTGCTGGCAAATCTGTGGTGGTGGGATTGTCAAAAATGAGCATGTGGAGCCGGGCTGGAGAGGATGAAGTATTTCATTAGCTATTTATCAACTTTAGGATATTTACAACACTGGTAAACCAAATTGCATGATTCCCTATGATTGGCAAGAGTTATTCAAAAGCATTTCTGGACTAAAAAAACAAGAAGGTGTTTCAAGAAAAGTTTATTGTCAACACTGAATGGTCAAAACACTTGAGAAACTAATCAAGGTATATTTTTACATATGGGAAAATGAATAAAAAATAGTTTAAGAACAAATAAGAAAAAGTTGATGCACTTGAAACAGTTTTTGTTTCAAAAGTCTGTATGGTCTGCACTTCTATGGACTAGTTTGCAGCAGCAAAAACATAATTGTTTACTGCAGCAAGTTCCTACACAGAAAGAGACATAGCTCCAGTTATAACAGTCTGGCTCTAAAGAGTATGGCTTTCTAGCTCCAGAGACCTTTAGGTGAGTAACAGCCAAGGTAGTAACCATCACGCACAGTATGCAATGCAGCCTTTGCACTGCACAGAGTACCTCCTTAATGAAAGAATAGTCTGTTGCCTTCAGTTTCCTGCAAAAGCATTTAGCTTTGACAGTGCCTGTCAGGGAAATCCTGCCAACATATTTGTCACTCTTGATGACAGCTACAAAGTTATCTCAGTTATAGCCTATAGGACTGATATAATATTTATAGCATGCCAACACAGGCAAAACAATAATCCTGACTGTCAGGAGAAAAAATATGAGGTGGGGAATATCATAAGATTCAAACAAAGAAGAGGACAGCCCTGCTTTATTATGCTTTTACAGTCATAACATTACAAAAAAGATGCAGACTGTCACAATTATAGAATCATAGAATCATAGAATAGTTAGGGTTGGAAAGGACCTCAAGATCATCTGGTTCCAACCCCCCTACCAGGGGCAGGGACACCTCACACTAAACCATGCCACCCAAGGCTATGTCCAATCCAGCCTTGAACACCGTCAGCGATGGAGCATTCACAACTTCCCTGGGCAACCCATTCCAGCACCTCACCACCCTTACAGTAACGAATTTCTTCCTCATATCCAGTCTAAACTTCCCCTGTTTAAGTTGGAACCCATTACCCCTTGTCCTCTCACTCCAGTCCCTAATGAAGAATTCCTCCACAGCATCCCTATAGGCCCCCTTTAGATAATGGAAGGCTGCTATGAGGTCTCATACATAAAACTCCTGGTTTTCCTCTTAGTTATATTGATGTAAATGTTAGAAACATTTTTTACTTTTTCTAGTATGTTATATCAAAGATTTTGTGTGACAAGGAAGCCAGGGAGGTTCACTGAGTAAGAGATACAACTAATAAGGCATTCAACTAGAAGAGTTGTGTTGTGTCTATTTCTGCCCTCCAGCCATTCAGGATCTTTTGGAAAGACATTCAGTCTTTCTATACTTGTATCTCCTAACTTCTACAACAAATATAAAAAAATATAATACTTCTTAATCATGAGACCTGACAGACCATTTGGAATTTAGGAAAGAAAAATGCAAAATAAGAGTAAGGTACTGTTGCTTTATGTTTCCTTCTTAGCCTAGAGAGTCAAGTATTTTTTTTTTCCCTCTTCTTGCTGTTTACATACCTCAGTAGGCATTGGAAGATGGTAAGGTATGTGCCACAGTACAGAGAATGATAGGAGAGGTTAGCATTGAAACTTCTTCATCAGAGTAAAATGGTTTGCCTGACCTGCTTGAGCATGAGATGCTCTAAAACTAATTTGAATCACACTGAGTAACTCCTGTTAATGCCGGCAATGGGAGGAACACACATGTTTTTTCTTCTTTATACTGTGCTCTGCTGACTAGAGAACATTTGGGTTAAATGCATCGTTGGTGTCTAAAGCCCACATTTCTGTATTACAAGAGAAAAATAGAGTACATGAGTACGCAGAGGGTAAGTTATAAAAGCTTGGAGTTGGTTACTGTTGCTAAGGCAACTACTTCCCTGGTAATCACACGTTCATCACATCTGTCTCTCCTGCTCTGCCTGGCTCTAAGAAAATCTTGTATCTTGATGTTAAAAGGCAGGAGGGAAAAACAAGTTCTCTTTCAAAGTAAAATATAAAGACAGCACAGTCTTTACATAAACAAGGTTGAACAAGCAGCTTAGCAAAATAAGCTGGTATTTAGGAAGTTCAACCTTTTTGTTTCTGACTTGTATGAGGATAACTAGAAGTTGCAACATATGTCAATAAGATGGATACAGCTACAATTGACATTCTGATAACATGTTAAAATCATCTGTTAGCACCTTAGAGACATTGTAAGAAACATGCACATTTAAGAATATCCTAAAATCAAAATTCACTGCTTTAATAGATAACATAGTGAAAGTAGGACATAAGATTCTCGAGATCTCTGAAGCGATCAGAACTGGGGAGGCTTCATGAACATAGAGTCCCAAACATATGGAGGCCCATTGCTCACAGTATGTTCTGAAGTAATAATGCTTTGGGGTCAAGCATCATGAGGTTTACAATGATATTCAACACATCTGGGAATGCTATGGAGGGAGGGATTTATTTTTTTTAATCAAATCACCGTGCCAGTGCTTCTCTGATAGCACAAATCTCTGAAGTGTGACCTGACTTCAGCACTGATAAAATGAGAGAGGACTTAGATTAAATTTGTAGCAAGTGGGAGATGCCAAATTAAATTAACCTCAAAGCTGTGGAAAAACACAGCAAGAGTAGTGCCTAAAATCAGAATCTGAGTCACAATACAGGTCAAGCACATTTTATGTTACCACATTTGAGAAGACTTGGTGTTTTGAAATCAGCCCAGACATTCTCACCTTGCTTCATTCTTATTCCTGCTCCATATTGGTCTTCCTCAACCTGCAGTAGCCACTTATCAAGACTGCAGAGCATTCTTACTCATTTAAGGGTTGAGCACATTAAAATAATGCTTTCTAATTCCATTTTTTTCCTATTTATTTTGTTTTCCCTTTTGTGAAAGCTCTTAACAGCTTGTAGTAGAATACGATGTATTGAAAGGGGACAGCTTTTCACCAGCAACAATTAATGATTTATCCTTTTCTGCTGTTCACAAAATGTCCATGAGTAGAATACAGATTTCTTCCTTTTAATTATCCTGAATAAGATAACAAGTGTTTTCGATGGATGAAGAATGGAACGTAGATTTTTGTAGGCATTTTATTGAAAGTACTTTCATGTTCAAACAAGAAATGATACTTATTTGTTTTGATTGGAGGTCACCCAACCATGTTCCTGTTCTCCAAATCACATCTTGCAGTCAGGTTGCTAATAGAGATGCTTGCATTTCGGGGGGGGGGGGGGGGAATTGAAACTTTCCATTCCAAAAAGTGCCTTGCCGTCCTTTCTGTGGTATGTGTGAGAAAGCAGCAAAATATGTTTGCATTCTCCTGTCAGCAAACAGGAACTGATTTTTCTTTGGAATGTACCTCTATGTTGAATCACATTTTTCTGACAAAAGTATTACAATTTCTTTAGACATGCATTCTGCCCAAAATCAAAGTAAAAATAGACTTTCCTGCGAAAGATAATTCCTCAAATATACCTGTGTTTTAGGGACAAGTCTTCAAATGCACTTTATGGATCATAATTGTAAAGAGCAATTTCTGCAAAGTTCTTTTTTTTTTTTTAGTTTCGAGAAACCGTACTCTATGCAAACAGTCCACTTTTCTTCTTCTTGTGATCACATTGAAGATATTTACCTGATCTGAAGACTTTTACTCTTTGAAGAGATGCATGAGATTCTTTATACATGGAATTATAGAAATTGTGATTGGAATCAGTAATGTCTTTCAAATTTACTTATTCTTTAAAGTATAATTAGGAAAGCGCTACGTATCTGATTATAGTAACTATTAAGAACTATCTTTCAAGAATCTTACATTTATTAAGCAGAAGATATATTTTATTTTGCAATGGTTAATAGTATATCTCGTAATCCTGCTATCAGACCTGGGCCAAACTGAATGAGAAGGCAAAGACAAATACTATCACCCAAGACAGATTTGGTTCAGGTACCAGATCATCACTGACTACTAGTTAATTCTGTCTCCAGGCAAATCTAATTCTGTGGTCTTAATGTGATAGACTGACAGATTTTGCAGCAGCCACAAAATATAGAAAATATATGAACTGGCAGGAATAGGCATTTATGTTTACTGCTTCTGCTTTATTAAATATGCTGAAGAGAAGTCACGCATTGTATTCCATACAATTTAATTTATTCTTTAACAGGAGCAGAGCATGTAATGTTGCACAAGAATCAGTATAAGATATTGTTTTCACAGGTTCAAGACGCATTTAGATGTCGACTGAGAAATTGCCAGGATCCAATCAATGCAGATTCTTCAAGTTCTTTTCCTAATGGACATGCTCAAATCATGGTTAGCTTTTATTTCTTCTTTGACTATTAATTTAGTGTCCCTATGCAAAAGAACAGAACTGTATTTTATGTGGCAAGCATGTACAATACAGTGCACAATATGCACAGCTTAAATATTAACACCATTTTTAAACACAAGTCTGTTTAGGTCGTCATCTACTTGCTTTAATCTCTTAGCAAGTTTTAAATTATTGGTGTGATCATTTAGTGGAGGACAGAGAATTCCACCACTGTTCTTTATGAGAAAAAAGTTGTTACATGAGAAAATGAGAAAGTAATCTAAATATATCATGACTTTTTCTACTATTGATATAAAGAGAACTGATGGATTTCACAGTTTTCCCTTCATTAGGCCTGGAAAAATGTTCTTCTCAAACTAAGTCAGACAAGGAGAAAGTGGTAGAAATTCTAGAGGGGTAGTCTATTTAGTGGCTTAAATTAAGGAGATGATAGTGAATGGCTCAGTATGCCAATTTGGATTTACTAATATTGTTAAGTAATATACTAAGTACAACACATTGGTTCCTTCAAGTTCAGTGACAGTTTGTCATTGACTATAATAGGGACAGGATCAGGCCCTAAAAAATTCAAGGCTCAGCAGGAAGATGCCCTTCCAAAATGATGACACAAAAAGAAACCAATGTTTGGACTTCACAAGAAGGAAAGAGATCAGTTTTATTAAACATTTTTCATGTAATAAACATATTGTGAAAATAAAAACACTGTTAAGAAGTGCTTGAATTCTATAACATGATAAACAGGTTTTTTTCACTGGGAAAAGTGTGCTTGGATTTTCAACTGTTAAAAATCATTCTTAACTCTTACAATTCATTTTTTGCCCAATAAACTAAATAATAGTTGCTTTCAGAAAGTACAAGTTTTATGTGATTACATTAGTAGCAAAGGTGGACAGAATGTTGCGTAACAAATAACCACTTCATAACAAATTAATCAAGTTTCAGACAGGATGGACTAATTGGATTGCACTTATTCACAGTAATTTGTATTGCAGACTATTTTCCATACTTCTTTTTATAAAATCACCATGAAAAGCTTCCTTAAAGATGATCCTTCAATGAGATGTAGGAGTTACTCTTCCATATACATAAAAATGTATACACTGTATCGTTTTATTAAAATTATATACTCTACTTCCACCTATTCTATTTTATTTTTTCTGGTCAGGCAGCATACTTTGAAAACCACCCACTTATACTTTAGGAAACTTTGTAAAGCTCTGCTGTTGTAAAACAATACACTTCACCTTCCCAGCAACAAGAAACCACTTTTAAGAGACTATGACTCTGTAAGTAGGACATTTTGGAAGTGCTAGTTGACAAAAAGATATTGTGGTTCAGTTTTCAGTTAATAATGGTTGACCTGTTCTGTTGTTTCTTGTTACAGACCGATTTTGAAAAGGACGTGGACATTGCTTGTAGGTCAGGTAAGAACATCAAGAGAGCATTTAGCCAGCACAAAGAAGTCTTGTACTAGTTCCCTGTGAAGTGAAAACTAGAAAAATATCAGGGCTTAATTGTTTACAACACATATTTATAAATTTAAAGAGAAAAATGATACTACTGTATAAATACATTTATTTCATTTTCTTACAAAAGCCTTTTAGCGCTCAGCAGCTGGGAAGTAATTATTGAAGGCAAATGGAAAAAAGATCAGTCTTAACACACAAAACTTTCCTTGCTCTGCTCACAAGCTAATGTGAAACCATCCTTTTGCTATTAAAAAAATATATGTATATATATAGTGTATTTAACAGCTATGTCTATAAAGGATGCATCAATTGGTGTTAGTTTTTAAAAGAGTAAGTTTTTTAACACTAAGTGAAATCAACAGTAGCTTAAGCAACATGGTATGAGGAAAATTACATTTGATTCCACTTTACTGGAACAAGTTGGGGTCCTTTAAGACATGTCAGTAGTGTAATCTTTACTTAGTCAGCTTTGTCTGTTCCCACATACCAAAAATAACACATTTTAAACAATTTATTTTCCAACCTTGCTTACATAAAGTACAGGACAAAATAAATTACCATTTCAACCCTATAGAAATTTTTAAATCTAGGAGATATTCCCAAAGGCCTGTTTTTCCTAGAGAGGCAATCCTACCTAGACATGCTCATTTTTGAATGAAGAGAGAAAGAAAGCGAGGGTGGCCCTCTCCATCAGGAGAAGCTGATCTGGGCAGGGCAGGGCAGGGCAGAAGCTGATCTGCATCACCTGCCTGAAGCCTGCCATCTCTCTTCACTGGCTATATGAAGAGCCAAGAAGGCTGATCTCATTAGGGTAAAGTTTGAATTTCCAGTCACCCACATTTAAAAAACTGCCAGTTCAGTTTCTTGAAATATAGTAATAGCTCTTCCATATAGATTAGTTTTAATAAGCACATGTATTTTGAAGGGACCAGGGTAGTACATTGCAACACTATTACATGTCTATCACCATCCAATGCAAGCACAAACCCAGCATTGGTCCATGTAGCTCCTACTCTTTACCTCTGCCAACATATCCTTGCAGTAGGGAGAGCCTTACCAAGGGCATTCTTAAGGGGATGGCCTTTGAATTCAGTTAGGGTCAGGCTTTACTAGATAAAGATTTAATCTCGGTTTCTTTTAGTAAAAGATTTAAGAACCCATCACTTAAGTGTCTTAACAAGTGTGACTGGAAACAATGGAGCAGCAACATTGAAGTCAGGTATTTGCACTCTGTTGTTTAAAAGCAAATTGTTCTTTTCATAATGGAAAAATGAGAGATGGTTTTGTGTGAGGTAGGAGAGTGGGATGCCTCATGAGCTGCTTGCCGTAGAATATGGCACTAAGCTGACAGGTACTGGGGCATCTGGGTTATTTCATTCCTTAAGCTACCAAAAGGGATGTCAATGTAATACTAAAGATATTTTCAAGTTGTCTTACTATCTCAGCCCATGAGCTGGATTTTATTGCACAAAATAGCACTGGTATGAATATTTTCAACTGGGACAAAAAAGTCCTAGCAATTTTTTCCCAATATAGTTACTTTTTGTCACTTTTATTAAAAAAATCATTTAACACAGGATAATTTTAAAAGTCATTAGAAAGGAACATTTAGGAGCTCAAAAACACATGGTCACGGTTATAATCTTATGGTAGGTCATTACAATGAATTGACAAAATTATTCTGCCTTACAATCCGTTTGACATTTTGGAGGAGGTTATGTGGAGTTAATAATGGCAGTTCAGATGTCAAACTCTTTTGGTTTTATTTTTTTAATCCTTAATCAAGTTCCACATGGCAGGCTTTTGTTTAAGCTGTAGGTCACCTAATATCTATATAAGACAGTAGGAACACATGAAGGAGTGCTTTTAATTTATGTAAATGATGGAGGCTGTCAGTTATACTTTGTAGATTAAGAGAAGTTGATCTAAAAAAAACCCCAAAAGACAACAAAACCAAACCTTCTCATAACAATGTTTATGGAATAAAAGTTATTAAATGGACAGAAAAAGAGTTTAAGAAGATGCACTGGTAAAGGGAGCGCTGCTAAATAGAACCACAAGAAAAAGTAGTGTTAGGCAGACATGATTTCATGCTGTAATAATTTTGTTCTCTGACCCACAGTTCTGCATAAAGACATTGGACCTTGCCGAGCAGCTACTATAACAGGAACACTTTCTAGAATTTCACTAAATGATGACGAGGAGGAGAAGGGACCAAACCCTGAAGGAATGAGCTATTCTACCTTGCCTGGAAACATTATCTCCAAAGTCATCATCCAGCAACCAACAGGTCTCCATATGCCTATGAGTATGAGTGAACTGGCCAATCAGTGCTTGAAAAAAGACAACAGTGAGTTGCGGAGGACTGTGTATTTATGCACTGATGATAATTTGAGAGGTGCAGATATGGACATAGTCCATCCTCAAGAACGCATGATAGAAAGCGACTATATAGTCATGCCCCGGGGCTCAGTAAATACCCAGCCATCACTGAAAGATGAGAGCAAAATGAATATAGGCATGGATACGTTGCCTCATGAAAGGCTGTTGCATTACAAAGTTAATCCAGAGTTCAATATGAATCCTTCTGTAATGGACCAATTTAATATCAATTTAGACCAGCACCTACCCACCCAAGAACATATGCAGAATTTACCATTTGAGCCCCGCACAGCAGTGAAGAATTTCATTGCCTCTGAGCTAGATGACAATACAGGATTATCAAGAAGCGAAACTGGATCCACAGTATCAATGAGCTCCTTAGAGGTCAGTGGTGCATAAACAAATTGCATGCTCTGTTGTTCTAATTATTTGATAAGACAATAAATTGTATCTTTTGTCTAAGGGGTGAAGCTAATGTTTTAATTCAGTATTAATTATTGTTTGGGATCATACACTGCTGTTCCTATTTCTCTTATTATCAGAAGTGTTTATACCTAGAAAACAAGATTAAATTTTCCGAGCCAGTCTGTAGGAAACTCTATAGTCCTGGAGATTTAACATTCCACACGACTGCAAAGGATTTCGTGACCTACCAGGTAAAGTTCACTGGAAAATACTGTGTTGCTATGAGAAGAAAAACTATTTCTGCAAGATACAAGTGATAATCACTGACCCTACCTGCAAGCACATGCAGTTGAAAATATTTGCCCTTTTATTCTGACAATCATATCTCTCTCAGATATGATAGGTCTGATTCTGCTCTCACTCATGTAAATCTTGGATTTTTCCATCCAATAGTTTACCATTTACTGATTAAATATTGTTTGCATGTGTGTGCAGGCATTGGTACAACTGATGTGTGTAATAGGTACAAGTGGACTTCATATCCTAGATTCCAGTCAGATTGTAAAATTGAACTGAAAAACCTTTGAAAGGGATTCAGTTCATTACTACAATCTCTCTGTAGGATTTAAACGCTATAAAAGTGAAAACAATTCATGTTGTTTCTTTAGACCTAAGTGTCAAATACTGCCATTCCTATCCAGCTTTTACTTATGCAAAGCCACCAATGAAGTGGAATTAATTTCTTATTTCAGCCTCCTTAAGAATTGGAAATACATTTCACTAGTATTTGGTGGGAAAGAAAAAGACAAATGAGAAAAACTTGGAACAGACTCATCCCAGATGCAAAAACAATCTACTGTATATGCAAACTTACTGCCATTAGCTATTACTCAACAATGTTTGGACCCGTCTGTGTAGGGAAAGAGACTATACCTGACTTTTCAATTGTTAGATACAGAACTGTAGCAAATACTTCATAAATAGGGGGTATTTATGTATATTTCTTTTTAAATGGAGTTGAAGTTTTGTGTGTGGATTGACTGGAGAGTTTGGGCAGAAGATCAAACTTAGTTTATTTTCAAGAGATGCCTTTCCAGCTTTGATTGTGAAATATTCTCCATGCTGTTTATATTGGGTATGTACTATCATAAGTTTTTACAAGATATAATTTAACAACAACAAAAAAAAAATACTGAAAAATAAAGTATGGGACTTTGCAAGTAGCCAAATAGTATCTACTTTCTATTTTTTGTTAAAGTGAATGTGTAAAATCTTGGGGCAAATTTTCAGTTATTTCTAAAAGATAGTGCAAGTGCTTGCCTATTTAGTGCTCAGACAGGCAGACTCTTTCAAACCAAGTTTGCGTTGTTAAAGAAGTTACTTCCATCAGCTTGGGTATATTAGTTAATGGACCTCAGGTGGTGCATAGGAGTGCTTCTCCAATTTAATGCAACCCCAGAAGTAGGATAGCTAAGATCACCTTCCTGTAGTATCCTCTCCTACCTGTCTACAGTACTGTCTTTCAGTTAAGTTTTTTCAGATATAGAGGCTCAGATCCAGTCCAGTTAAGATTAGACACAGGGGTGAGATATCTAGGGAAGATTTATAATTCCTTGACAAGATATATGTGTCACCATATCATCCACTCCACCTGAGGTCTGAATTACTCTCTGGTGATGCCTCTCTCTTCCCATTGGTGATAAAGGCCACCTAGAAGACCTAAAAAAATAAGACCTTAGTTAATTTGTAAAAATTGGGACACTAATTACTTCATCATACACAGAATTTCAATTCCTGAGGCCACCGGAAAACATGGCTGAAAATCTCTGAGTATAGCACACTGCTCCTTAGAGTTATTCTTTTTTTAACTGCATTTGTCTCATATCTTAAACTTGCCTTTGAGATGGGATTTAGACACCAAATTTGAATCACTGTTCTGTATGTAATTTTTATCCTCAGATGGGACCACTAAGTATGAAGTAGAATATGTAGTAAAATATAATAAATATGCTAGCAAATATTTAGTCTCTTCTACCTTGGTAAAAATATTAGGTTTAAAAAGCTGTATTTTGGTCCAGAAAGCTGTAAATAGTTATGTTATTAAACCTTATTGAATCCAGCCTAATTCCATGTATTAGGAAAAAAACAGATATTAGGGCAGGTCAGAAATGAAAGGAACTGTTTTGGCTTTTGTGACTGCTTTTGTGGTTCTCAACACTACTTCATTATATGAAGCATTACTTCATCTGTTGATAAGGATGTGCTGCTATTGAAGATAGGAACATGAAAAAAAATGTACATAGAAGAAAATCAGTGTCTCAAGCAGATTCAGATAAACAGATCCAGCCAGATAGAAACTGTGTTTTATATATGTGCAGTGTGTAAAAAGCAAGGCTTGAGGTAAAGCCCCCAAATGTAGTTGTCTAAAACTGACCAGCTGGATTAAATTTACTGCTGCCACAAACAAAATAAAGAAGGAAGGGCAAGGAATTGTCGAAGTATTTTTAATGTCCAGTACAATATAACTTTAAAAGATTTCAAGACCTTTCAAAAGACAAGGCTTTATCAGCCACTATGGAACAGCAAACACTGCAGCCGGAAATTCAGATCATTCTGCCTATGTTTTTGCAGACAGAGCATGACAGGAGAAAATAAAGGAGATGATGCTGAGCGGTAGGAATCCTCCCACTCATTCTGTTCATTCTGCTGTCCCAGCTGAAGTCCAACATAAAAGTTCATGGATTTCTGCTCTATAGGGACAGTTCCCTTTTCATTTTTCTGAAGAAACAGAGGTGTCCCAGGACAGGTGGTGGAAGCCTCCTTTTGTGTCTTCTGCATAATACAGGGAGTTGGGTTCTTCCACTGTTTTCCACTTTATGTTTCCAGATGCTTTCTCTGGAATTAGCATAATACTATTATTTTTATCATGTAACTACACATTAATTGTCAACTACCATGTGAGTAAAATGTACTTAGGCAGTTGTGACCTCTGTTAATAAAATTCTTCCTTTTTCTTTAATTTAAGGTCAGTAACTATTAAGAACATAATAACGGGAATAGTTTATGCAGCAGTTAGAGAAATTCTTATCAGAACACCTTAAGATGTTGTGTGACTCATTTTCAGACAAGATCTGACCCAGCTTATGATTTCAGAAGCGTAATTATGAAGCCACAAGTACCTCAAGCCACAAAAATGCTGCAGGCATAACTGTTTGCAACTGGATACCCAGTAAAATACAGTATATTGACATATATACAATAGCTCTTATTTGCCCACTCACTTTGTGGTGGATGGTGGTCTTTGTGGCCATAAAACCAAACCAGCAGAATTAGAGGACCCTTCAAAAAATATGAAGCTTAAGTTTTTTCACATCTTAAAATAACATTATTTCTTTAAAATTTCATTTCCATATAGTGAAATACTAGAGTACTGTGTTTAAAGGAACCAGTTTACAGGCCTATGTGCACTATCATTCAAAGAATCGAGTATGTTTGAAAAAAATAGCTTTTGAATATCTTTACCTTTCTACATTCATTAAATCAATTATTTTCTGTTTTGCATGTTCAAAGAGATAATCAGCCCTTGGAACATTGTGTGTCTATTCAAATAATTAAAAAGAGCATATATAGATAAACACATAGCCAAAAAAACAAAGCTGTATAAAGTGAAGGCTAAATTATTTTTATGTTTTCTTTTTTATGTTTTCTTTTTATGTTCTCTTTTATTTAAACTTTGTATTCATTATGATCACTGAAGGTGGATGTTTTGGAATAGAACTATAGTATCAGAACAAGAATATATGTCCTGACTTTAAACTCTGCAGGGAGGTTCTGTCACCCCTACCATTAGATATCTAAATGTAGGCATTCCGCTTCTGATATGCAAAAAGAGCTTTATGTATTTGGATCCCCTTTAGGGTCAATGATAGAAATACCCACTTTTATACTGTTTTTAGACATCTACTCCAGGACAAAGAAAATCACATGCCCTCAGTGCAAATGTCTCTTTTCAGGTGTGATAAAGGAAGCCAGAATGAGTAGTTTAGACATAAACATCAAAAATGCTGATGTCCAAAATTCAGTCAGTTGAATCCTACAGTGTGTCACAAACTTTCTTCTCAAACATTTTCCTAGTTTTTATATCTGCATATTTTTCTCTGAAGAAAATACTTCATAGGGAACAATCAAATGCTTTATTACATATGAAGTGTATATTACATATACACTTTCAAAAGATAGTCTGAGAATGCCATAATATTTACATCCAAGTATTGCCCAGATAAGTGTAAACGTAAGGATCTACAGATTCCAAATGTGCAAATCAGTGGGGTTTTATGTTATTTGGTATATACCCAAGAGTACTCATGCAATTATAGGCACGGGCAGGCATATTAGTACATCATGGAGTTTCTTAGGAGAACTAATTGAACATCTGGCTAATCTCCTACACATCCCTTATATGCTTGGATTAAAACTGGCTTTGCTACCTTGGCATCAAAGTGCAGTGTGCTTCTTCAGTTCAAAGTGTTTCAATTTTAATGAAGAAAGCACTCTCTATACACTCTTCTGGAATGGCTTTTATTTTGGAAGTGTACACTCCAAGTGGTGTGCTCATTAAAATGAAATTACTTTGAAGTAGTGCATTCCAAGCCACTTAGATGCAGAGAAAGGTTAGGAGGTTTAAAATTAGAGGAATAAGGTAATCTGTGCAACAGACGGACATCCACGATAAGTAATTAACTTCTTTTTATTGTGTAAAGAGAAAATACAATTTGCTGCCTGAGCGTGCAAGGAGACTTGCATCATTACCTTTGTGGAAGAAGAACGAAGGGTTCCTTCACAGGAATTATGGCTAGTGTAGTGTGAGCAGAAATGGAAAAAAGCTGAAAGGAGACAAAGACTTTTAGCTATTTTTGAGAGGAAGGCTATGCAAAGGCAGACAATAAAAGTATTTATTAAAGAGAAGAAAGGGCATCTGCTCTGTAAGAACAGGAAGGAAAGCACTTCCCAAATAGTTTGCCGTGCAAATGGCTGGAATTTTCTTTCCAGTCTCATATCTTCCTTCTTTATTTTCTTTCTGAGTTTCTGCTATGAGATCTGTATGTGGAGGAAGACATAAATCCCTTAGAATGGAAGCTTATTGTCTGACCAAAATAATCCTTCTGTATTCATTCATGAGAGAGCTTAATACATTCAAAAGCAGTCAGCTCCAGAGGTCCTTAGCCATATCACTGACAGTGGACTTCAGGAAAAAAATACTGCTACAGCTGAGAAGATAAAGGGTCTATAATTAAAAACAAACAAACAAATAAAAAGACCCGAACAAGCAAGAAAACAAACAAACAAAAAAAACACACTCCAAAAAATCCACAAAAAAACAGAGCAAACCAACCAACCAACCCACAAAAAAGAAAAAAAAAAAAAAAAGGAAAGGAGAGAATAAATACACAGTTAAAACAGTCAAGCTGGTCAATAAAGTAGCAAAGCATCAGGCAGAACAAAAGCAAATTTGTGTGAAGTCATTTTGATTTATGATATGAGAAGGAAACAGAGAGAGAAAGAGAGAAAAAAGAGAACAAATATAGAGAGACAAGCACCACAGGAATTTCCTCTGTCATGTTTCCACATGGCATTTATTTTCAGGCATTTGGTATCTCAGATTTCTCTGCCTCCCATTCCTCATTTCATTCTTCAATAAGTTGTGGAGGCAGTTCTTGCCAATTTTGTGACTGTCAGTGAAATGAAATCTAGCCCTGTAACAACCCTCTCTTTCTTTTACTTGAGTGTGTATGTTGCAGAGTCCTCTGACTTCAGAAATTGCTGCACCTTATTTTCAGGTTGCCATACAGGCGTGAGGGCAGAATCATGCAGAGTTGATTCTCGTAACTGAAGATGTAAAGAACTAAAATTTTAGTCAGTATTATGAAGTGTAGCATTTATTTCAGACTTTACATTATAAGCAGCTAACTTAACTACATATGATCCTTAAGAAACATGTTTTTGATTGCTTGTATATATAAAAAGTGCTACATTTTTCCCCTTCAGAAACACAAAGCAAGTGGGTTCAGTTGATTGAGTAAATACATTTGCAGGTTACTGTATAAAAAAAAGGAGCAGCAAAGCAGAATATTTTTTAAATTAGCTTTAAATTGAGATCTCTGAAATTACGTTTGTGCTGTGTGTTGATGTGCTGAATTCACTAGCATATTTTAGAGACTTAAAATTCTGACATTAAAGAGCTTTTTAACTTTTTCATGAAAATTTACTTGCTTTGTGTCTAGCTCATGTTATGAACTAATAGCCATCATAATCTTCTATTGAGAAACTAAGGGGTTTTTCAGTTATATACACACAAAAGACATCTTATATCAAAACTGTCTATCCACATTCCATTTTTGTATCTCTGAGGGCCAAAAAAGATTTTCCTTTAATTTTGTTCTGGGAAAAAGTCCTCCCCAGGCTAAGATCTTGTATGTCAAATCTAATCTCAGAATGAATTGTAAACTGCGGATAATAAGGCTTTATATTAATGGAAGCATGGTTATAGCCCTCACTATAATATGGTATCTCTGGTTTCAATTATACATTGCACAATGCAATATATCTTCAGGAGCATCTCATGTAATTAATCAGGTAGTGCTGTAATGCAGACTAGAATAAGGAGAAAACCAGGCATTTGTCATTTTACAGAGATGGAGAGGAATTTTATTAGTCATTTAGTAAAAGCAGCTCTTTCCTAGTGCCAGTAGATTAGTGCATGCTGGTGTATGGAAATTATTCTTCAGTATTCTATTTTTGTCCCTCAGCAAGCAGAGTTTAAAGTTGCTCTGGAATTACACAGAGAAACTATATATGATTAGTGAAAAGCAAAATTGATTTAAAATAAATTACTACTGCAAACCTCTTTTCACAGAATTCCACTTTGGTCCTGGCATGAAGGGCAGGGTTTGGTTTATTACCCCATGAAATTGATTTTATCAATTAAGATCAAAGAGCAGTAGAAATCAGAGATGGAAAAAATCCTGTCAGGTCGTCTCTTCTATCAATGCAAGAATATTTTCGACAGTATATTTCTCTAATACATACTCAAACTTCAAGACTAGAATGAAGGGCTTCAACTTTTTCCTTAGAAGATTATGGCATAGTTGCATAAATTTTCTTTATTTCTTTTCAAAAAATTTCTCTCTGATTTACAACTTTTCAGGTTTTTCTCACGCCAGCTTTGTTTATTGGTTCAGAAACCTTCTCAGGTTTCTGAACAAGTTTCTGTGCTTTCCTTTTACAGAGACAATATTTAAATAAGCTGTATCACTTTTTTATCCTTTCCTCTTCATCCAGTGCTTTTAACTCTTTAAATGCACTTTCTGCTCTTCTCCTCTGAAATTTTCTCAGTTTGCAAGCATGATTTGGCTTCCATCAGTGTAGAACTGATGCTGGAGTTGTTCAAAAGGGTCTGTTCCCACCCTTGCCTGTTTAAATGGAGACATGACCTTTTTTTTGTAGCATTTATAATTGTGCATGGGTTGCAGTTCACTACTTACCTCTACCTCTTTTTTTTTTTTTTTAATCAGAATTATACCAGTCAGCTCCCTGTTGCTGAATAATTGCATTTGTCTTCAGCTTTTTAGGTAGTCCCTTTATTTGTTACCCTTGCAGGTCTCCAGCATTTAGGGCTCTTCGGATTGAAGATCAGATGACTGAGTAGTGAGTAGGGAACAGTTATTCATATTTCCTATAATATAAAAACCAGAGTCATCAAATGAAATGGCAAAGGAATAAAAAAAGGTAATTTCCTTTGTCATGTTATGCATATTTAAATTGTGGAATTCACTACCTCAACATATTTTGTGTGTCATAATTAAGGATAACTATAAAACATGATTTGACTAATAGAATGCTGTAAAAAGGTGTTATTAAACTCAATAGAATAAGTTCCTCCCAAGGAAATTTCTGAAGTACTGAAGGATTAGGGAGGGTATTGTAGGAGAAATATGTCTTTATACTTGTCCTTCTCTACTCATTACTGAAGCACCACTGCAGAACCTGGTCAAATACAATACAAGAAATGAGGCAAACGATAGATATTATGCTTTACAGATATTTTTTATTTATATTCTACTAATGTTCATACTCAAGTGGACCCCAAACTGATCTTTGAAAAAAACACCAGCTTCCAGTCAATTTTTTATGTTGGCTAAAATTATTCTCAGTTTTGCACGTGGGTAAAAGGAACAGCTTCTTGAAAAGAAACATACTGGTGCAATCAGTTCAGCAGCTCATTTGATGCAAGAGACTTCCCCCCCAACCCCTTACTCCACTCAGCTGCTACCTTTTGTTAATTTAAATTGTGAAATGAGCCAGATGGTTGATTTCTGAAAACATTTAGGTATGTGTGGAAAACCCCATTTTTTTCAGACAAAAGAAACATAACAAATAAACTTCATATAAGGAAATAAGTTTATATGCAATCACAATTAAAGCAATGATTTGCATGGTTTAGGCATATCACATAGAAACTAGGAGAAGAATTGAGTAAAATGATAATTTCCAATTGGGACTGAAGAAAAACTATCCATCCTTGTAAGATTCCCAATTACTTAATGCTTCTGAATATGTTCCCTCTCAGAAAAAAAAAAAAAAAAAAAAAACCAACACTACAGTCATTTCAAGGCAATGATGTAGTAGCTAGGAGGACCTGATCATATACCTCATGGTGTCAGCAATAGTACTGCAAATAACTTTTACTGGTGCAGGATCACCTTCATAACCAGCATCCTCTGTTTTCCAGAAACTCACAGAACTTGGCTTGCCACTGTTCGGACCTGTAGCAGTTACATACTTTTCATGTCTTAGAAGAATAGGCTCTGACAGCACTTGTACTGCAATTCACTGTATGCAACCATGGAAAAAATAGTGAAGCACAAGCACGGAACAGATATTCTTCACTCTATAAGTTTAAAATAAATGTGATAGATTCTGGTTGAGCCCTAGAAAAATCTGCACTGAGATAAACCTGTGGTATGACCTGTTCAGTCATAACTGGTGTGATCTAACAGCAAAATTGCAATAGTTGCCTCTTTCTGACAATAGCACAGTTAAATATGTTGTAGTCTGTTAAATATGTCTTTTTACAATGCTAGAGATGTCTGGTGCAAACCTAATAATCCAACTATGCCAGGAATATCTTCACCATGGTCAAGGAGATATGAGGCAAAATACAAATGTTCCAGTTTTATAAATCACAGTATCTAGCAAACTACACATTTCTCTTAAATCTTCCTTGTTTTCACTTAGGGTTCTCAGTCAGACAGTTCAATGATATCAGGTTTATTACTGAACTGTAGCTTTAAAATAGATTTTTCAAGCATTTTTTAAAGCTACTCCTGTAAACTCCACCTCATTATCTGCTGTGCATTTCTTTTGTAACCACTGAGACTTTAAAGTGGTAGATGTGCTCTAATTGCACCTTAAAAATAGATCCTTCATCGTTAAAAATATATACATTTCTTCAGGTTCTGATTTACTGATGGATGATGAAGGCAGATGTCAAAGGTACACTTGTACTGGGGCTTTCTTACTATGAATGAGAAGTAAGAACTTAGCTGCTTTGAGATTCTGGGCTTCTGAGAATCTGGCCCTCATAATTTTCTTACCCCCAAGACCTTTGTCATTTCTGTGTTTTCAATATTTTTGCAAATTAATTTTTATTAAATAATCTCTTTAAAGTGTGCGAGGTTAAATCAAGCATTGCTGATTAAATATAACTTCTCCAAGACCTGGTGGTGCTGGTTGTGTTAATTGTATTATAGACTATTCTTTGATGCTGCCTCCCAGCTCCTTAGGCATCAGAGTTTGTCAACAGTACTACAGTGATATTCTTCATATTATTGTGGGTTGGAGCATCAAAATTTTAGTACAAAACCAGACAACCTGTGACAAAGTGGTATTATCAAGGGCTCAGAGACCATCTCCATTTTCTGCATCTGAAAGACTAGTAAAATTATTCTTTGAATTGCAAGGAAAAAATACAGCTTCCTAAAACCTCTATGTTTGTTAAACCAAACAAAATCAGTCTAATGCAGTCAGTAACATTATTCATCATGACTTAATGGGTTTGACTTGTATCTCACTGCCGAAATTAGGTGCAATTATTTGAAAAGGTTCCTTCACCATGACTTGAAGTCATCCTATCCTACCACAAAAATAAGGGTTAGACTGTAGCAGTGAGCCTTTTTCTTTTTTTAGGGTACTTTTCCTTTCTTTAACAGTTCTTCCTGAAGTGCAATGTATCTTTTCTTTCCATTTGCATGTTCTTTGCACTCCCTTCAGCTCTTCCAACTTAACTGCTTCTTTCTACATCTTTTTAGTCTATTGCAAGCTGTTCAATTTCCAACCTTAGGAGAACAAATATATTTTTATCTGTCCTTTATAATATTTCTGCTTCTTTCTGATATAATTTGACTTTATAATTGGGTTTTTTTAGAATCTGTACAAAAAATTGTGTTAAATTATTTATGATATGTCTAAGCAATCATATTCTGTTGCATTTTATAGAAGTGATTACTTCACTAGTAAATCATTCTTGCTTTATATCAGATGCTTTGAATCAGATTTGTCATAACTGTAAAAAAATCATTGCTTTCTCCATCTAGATTATCATTGCAAACAAACAAGCTGAAGCTATAGAAAGTGTAGATGGCTTTGGCTTGATTTTGCTTTCATTTATTCCATTAAAATCAATGGAGTTGTACCAATGTAAGCCTGATGTAGAAAAGAGTCAATTTCTGTGTACCTATTAAAATCTACATCATAGGTATGTATAGATAGCTGTGTAAAAAATATAGATATGATGTTAATTTGCAAATACCAAAGAAAGCATAGAGATATATTATATATACCAACAGATTCAATTGCATGCAAATAACATGCATATTATTCATCCCAGGGAAATGCAGTCTGGTTTATTTCAGAAAAAAGAATATGATAGTGGTCTAATAAACTCTATGCAAAGTCATGCATTAATCTTAAATTATCAAGATAAAATCTACAGCCTCTTACAAAAGTACCTAACATATATCTGAAACGAAAACAAGAATGTTACTTAGATCATTAATATAATTTGATGAATAGTCCCCTTGTTAATACAACCTCTTTTTTCTTTCTTTTTTATTGCTTAATAGAGAAGAAAATCACGTTATTCGGACCTTGACTTTGAAGTAAGTTTTACTGAATTATTCCTGACTGTTAAAGGTATTTCCCTAAAAGTAATCATGAAGTCTTCAGCGTAGTAGATGTCATAGGGTTGTTCAATAGGTACTGTACAGAACACAATGAACAATTCATTAAAACTACTTTGGTGCAACTTGTTTGTAAAATATTCTGAGATCAAACTGTCATATTGCAATATTAACCATCATGGTTTCAGTTCTTAAATTTTCTGCCTCTTCATTTTCATCTGGGTTTTTTTTTTGTTGGTCTGTTTGTTTGTTTGTTTTGTTGTTGGTTTTGGTTTTGGTTTGGTTTGTTTTTTGCTGGCTATCTATTGAAGTGTGACACTTCTGTAGGACAGGCCATGCTGCAGAAGGTGGCTTTGTTCAAGAGATTCTCAATCATTTGTTCTATCTCTTTTTCCTCAATACTTATTTATTGGCATATGCGATCAAAATACAAATAGTGATTATGAATGTGTCAAATTTTGAACTGTGAAGTGCTGCCATCATCTAAGTTTATGGATCACATGCTATATAAAAAAATCAAGCTCAAGTAAGATTCTTTTGGTTGGACATCCACAGTTTCAGACATAAGCCCTGCTGAGTGAGAAAATTTCATTGTGTTAGTTAATGACCATTTTGTTCTATCTCAGTAAGTATGATTAAGTCTCTTAGAATTTAGTTTAAATCATGTTTTTCCTCTCTACTCTCTACCAGAAGAATACAGGAATTAGCTTTCAAGGGGATGTTAATTATTTATTTGGGGGGTTTGCACAGGTTATCTGTTCATATGTATTAGTAGTTTGATATAAATTATGGGTGTCTCCAGAGAAGCTGATCATAGTTGCTTGGAACATACAGGTCTCGGGCTAAACTTTACTATCAAGTGATCAGTAGATATCAACCATAACGTTAAAAATTACCCTGTTTGCATGTACAAAGGCACATTTTATTATTATTATTTGGGCTCTAAGCACAACAAATGTAATTTCAGATTTTACATTCTAGTCCACATAAGAGAAAGAGGCAGAACTAGCAAAATGCAGTCATAGCAGTGGTAATAGAAGCCTTGCAATGAGAGGAGGGTTTGCTTTGGTGATCTACGTTTGCTGACCAATGCTGAAATGCACCCATGTCTGATTGTGGCTTCTTGGTAGTTTAACATCACATCTGAAACTCTTATGTAATTTTCCCTGAGAGACTATAGCTACTTTAAGCCAACATGCAACATCTCAAATAATACACAGAAAGTTTAAGGAAAATAAAATTAAAAGCTTACCCTAAATATGCTTTAGGATAAATGCATAGAAAGGAAGAAAAACATGCATCAAAAGAAAAATCTGAGATGCAAGCAATTCTAAAATCAAACTAAGCAATGTGAACAGAAGTTTTATAATTATACTGATATAAAGAATTCTGAATTTTGCTATTCTTTATTGAAAGGTAAGAATATCATGCTGTTGACTATGAGAATGTTCTTTGTGGCAACAGATACTAAAACATTCTTCCTATCACTCAGGACAACGTAATCCAACATGAAATAAGCACTAATAATGCAGTGCACATTCTACTTTTTCTTGCCTTGCTTGCACTGTTGTTGCTCCATGGGCTAATAATCTTAGAAGTATGATTATAATGCAGGAAAATGCATTTGTTTCTAAAAAGAGAAGGATGGGGCCATTGGGATTGACTGCTGGGGAATTCAGAGTGGCAGTGATATTGTGCCAGTTGCTGCTGTGTTTTAGAAGTACTGACTTGCATTAAACCTATCTCACCTCCATGTTTTATGGGTCCTCTGATTAAGCCTGTGGGCTTTCCTGTGTTCTGACACATTGCATGGCTGCCTCTCTGAGGGAAAGTGAAATAAAAAAGCTACAAAATGTTCAAATAGCCACATCCTGAGGAAGGGAATTGAGATAGTGTTGTGTGGCCAAAATGCTGCTATACTGATGCTTCAAAGCAGCTTGATCACAAAATAGAATGGAACCTGGAGGTGAGGTCGAGCTAGACTAATTGGCCATACTACTTAAATGTTTAACACTTTCTCTGCTTTGTCTCTGATCAGTGCCAGCTGGCACTCTCTGAGATAACATCCTTCCACAGTTCTGAGGACAACATATGCTGTGGATATGGTTCTGAAGATAACGAATGCTAAGTATACAGTATGGAAAAGACTGTGTCAAGCTTGGCTCCCTCCATCCTTTTTTAACACTCAGCAGTCTCTACAGCCTCAACCTCTCACAAGTCTTTCTACATCCATATGAGACAAACCCTCAGGCTACACCGATCTTACTAAATTAGACATTTGGAGAAATATTCCTGGCTGCCAAAATGCCAGGTTTTACATGGATGAAACTTTAGAATGATCTTCATTATCTTTATTCTGGACCACACTTGTCTTTCCAAACAGTTCCTGTAATGTGCTTATGGAACCAGTGCAACCTACCTACCGTTCAAACTAGACAATTTGGTTGTAAGCTTCTTATTTTGGAGACTAAGAGAATTTAGTGGCATTCACAGAGAATGTTCCATGCTAGTTGAAGCCAGAGAATAGTCTTGGACATGTTTGACTTACTACTGTAGAGTCACAGTTTCATAGTTAAAATAAAATATAAAAAAATAATAAAGTAAATACTGTGCTAGTGGGCTGTAGTACAACACTCAAGATAGACAATCTGAGGTAAAAACTAAGAAATCAAAAAAAGCCATATTTTTCTGAAGGCCACAGATGAAACTCAAAGCTAGCTGCTATGTAGTATGAACACAGACAGACTACAATTGTACTCAAGACCATAAAATACTCTCTTTCTCTGTTATCTCCAATGTATGTAGAAATACAGATGCAGTTTTAAGGCATTTTGCAATGGACTATAAATAATAGAAGTCGTGTAACTGTGCTGTGTAGTGTTACAGAAAACTTATGTCGCCAGTCAAAGCAAATGGAGAGAGAAAAACATGACATCCAAACTGGACAGCTCTTCTTGTAGATCTTAAACTGGTTAAAGAGGAAGCTATCAAAAACTGGGCTTGTATCTTGTTTTCTCTTTTTAAATAGTTTACCATTGCATTCTTAAATTATCTCTTTATGTGAGGGGAAAAAAAAAAAAAAAGACAGACTGTGCCATACTGGGTTTAGTCTGTAGGCACATGGTATTTCTGCTACATAACATATTATTATATTTCGCAAAACACACTAATATAGTTGAACTTCAAAGTTTGCTAAAGTGAACAGTCAACATGCAACTGCTTTACAGCTATTTTGTTGCTATTATGAAGGATTAGTTTAGACTTATACATGCAGTCCAGTATCCAAAACTTGACCAATATGGGGCAGTCTGGGTTTTTTGGGTACTTTCTTCTTCTGCCTGTGGTAACCCCAGCGAAGTGCCCTTCAACCTCAGTCATTATTTTCTGTTTTTTCCTAAAGCTGGAGAAGTAGCTCTTTCATGAAGTCTTAACACTAATACTTAGCAGTCAAATCAAATAAAATTCTTTCTAATTATGTTGAAAACAGATGCTGTGGAAAATCCCAGGAGGGCTTTATAATAGGTGTGTACTTACACTTAAAAAAACATATAGGTGAGTTGAACTGTAATATTGGCATATATTTTGAGGATTCAAGATCATAATTACAATTAAATTCTACAAGATGATCTGAATCCTGGATTTCCCCTACCATTGCCTTTCTATGAGGCATTCATAGGATCTCTTATGGGAATAACATCTATGCCAAATAATATAGAAAAGTGCTTTATTGCCCTGCTCCACAGGATTCAAGTAATCTGTGGCTCTTTTTGTGCTCCACTCATGAGGGAGAGCAAGGATACACAGGACAAGTGTGAATACCAGAATGCCTTATTTTCTTTCCACAAAACAGTAGACTCTCACCAGCAATAATGATCATTAATGGCCAGATCTACATTCTTTTAGAATTTTGTCTGCAATAGCTGTTTATTGTAACAACATTGCAAACTCACACAATAGTTCTAAAATCACTCTTCCAAACCTGAAGACATCTCTTGAAGATAAAGGTGAAAAAAAATATGCCTTCAGGGAAAAATCTTTTCCTGTTTATAAATTTGGCAGCTGATCCTACCTATAACATCTTGAAAACACAGCAGGTTTCCATTGTAGGGCTGGGAAGGCATTCCCCCATCTGTTCTTTTCTCTTAGCTGTTTTATATAATATTTGAGAGAGAGCATTTTTACCTGTGACAATACATAAAATCTCCAAGTCAAATTGAAGAAGAATTATTATTATTACTATTATTCATAAGATTGACCACAAATCTCCATGAGGGTATTTGTGCTTGAGCTAGAGTTCAGCTAAAACCCTGTCATAAACGAAAAAAGAGAGCTGGGTACAGAGTCATATTTAAGTCCTTCTTCTTGATGATAGCCATTCACACACTGAATCCTCTGCTGAAAGTGGATGCTCATCACTAAGGCTTAGTCTTTCAAAACACATATCTGATGTCTCTTGTGAGTGAGTATAGAAACGTGGAAGGGATGTCAGTTCAGTCTGACCCCCTTACGGGTGTGGAGCACAAGAGTTATAAAACCTGCAGGAAAACCACAAGAAGATGTGTGTCTGTGGTCTGACTCATTTTGCGAACTCAGGTACTTCTGTAGGGGATGCATCATTAATGGACAAATCCCCAGGTGCACCTAAAGGAAGTGTGCTTTCAAAGGACAGCATTAGAATAATCTTTACATTCTGTTCTGGTTCTGATGGTACAACGATCATCCTAGTACACATTGGTCTAGATCTCTAGCTCTGTATTGATAAAACTTAGGCATTTCTGATATTAGTATTGTCCACATAAACCATGTAACAGAGAAAACAGATTAAACCCCTACAAATACTTTGTGAGTTTTCTCATAATGGAGGAGGAGTTACACAATAGAGCATATTTTCTAGAAAGGAGATAAGATGGTGCTTTCTAACAAGGAATTTAAAAGGGATCTAGAAGAGTTAAAGGAAATTTAAGCTACTGCACCTTCAGTTCAGAAGCAGTGGGGAGAAGTGGGTGTCAGTGGGTAGGAATTATGGAATGAAAGCCAGGAAAACATGAAGAAACCAAAAGATCCATAGGTACATATGCATACAAGTCATTCTCTTATTAAGAATAAAATTTAAAGCCTTTTTCTAGCAGACTTCCCACTGCAAGTGTTTAATTTCTCCTCCCACCTGCTTCTCCTCAGGAATAATGTAATGAACTGAGTAAGACGTTTGCATTATTCATGTTTGCTATTTAACGAATTCTTGGGTACACGATTCAGAAAAATATCAGAAAGCAGTATTCTCTATATTCCTAGACTTCTATTAAAAAGTTTTTAACTGGAGACACTTGTTTCTCTGTCATAGGCTATTTCCTGCTTTTAGAACCAGTACTTTAACCTACCAAATCCATTTTATCCCCATGAGCATGTCTCCTTATTTCAGCCAATAATAATCTCTGAGGCAGACCCTTTCTTTTTTCAGTTCTGTGTATATGAAATTTGCTACATATCCAAGTCTACCATAATAGCAGTAGCTTAAAAGAATCCCTAGGAAGTCACTTCAGTGAAATTCCCCTCATAAATTTAGATCAGCTGTCTTTAGTTAAATTACATTTTGCAAAGAGTTCTTCACCAAATCCTGCAAAATTGTTTCTGTTATTCACACCACAATTCTTGTTAAGTTAATAGGTCTTTAACTGCTGCTGTATCTCATGTCTCTTTTGTGAATAATGTTGCCATTTCCTGTTCTCAGAAGTGAAACAAGTTCTGAAGTTACTGTGTAGCTATATTAAAGATAGTATGGCTATTGCAGCATAGCTGTAGAAATGCATGGCCAAGAGAGCAGCCGCATTTCATGAAATTTATAAACACAGAATGCAAATAAAAGATAAAATTTAAAATTGGTATTGGTAAAGCATTATTTGAGGGTCAGCTGCTGCCATTCCATATTAAAAGGTAGCAACCCAGACTTGGCAGAAGCGTTACTTGCTGGGAAGAGTCACACTCAGGCACTGCAGAAATTTGCAGGGTTTGTCATGTACAATGCCAGGGAAAAATCAGGCTTGACAACTAGTGGACATGCATAGAGACTGGTGTCCTGCATCTTTTCTATCAATATTATTGGCTGCTGCCCTGGCTGTAACTCAAGTTTAAGCAGTTATAAAAGCTTAAGAAAAGCCAAGTTTAGCCCGTCTGCTGTGGGACTGAGGTAACACACATCCTCAGTCTCTCCTGTCCTCTGTCCAACCAGACCACGGAACCATGAGATTGCTTGAACAGTAAGCAGCCTTCAGCTTTGCTCCAGAGGCTGGTCTGAATACATAGCTGAGTGTGAACTTGTTTGGAAACAACTTACATAGTATGCTTGACAGTCGTAGGCTTGAAAACTGGCTTCACTCTCCATGTAGCTGCCAACGCAGATACATGGCTGGGGACTCTTCCAACTGTGGGCACTGTCTGGAGTCCCCACCTCTTGCATATGGATGCCATATAATTAGTTTCTGTGGAAAAGTGCCCTGTGTATGGGCTAGACGGAGGGTGATTTCCAATTGGCCAGACCATGAAAAAGAAATCAAGTAAAATTGAAAAACTCTGCCATTTCATCTGCATTTTATGATGATCTGAATGACAGAAGATGTCATAAAAAGACATAACATTTTGGGCTTTTCCATTTTGGACCAGGGTGTCCAAGTTCAGTGCTCTCATAAAAATTATTCCCATAGGAACCATTACTAACTTCTGTTGTATTCGTATAGAAATTAAAAAATAAGCATCCATGCTGAAAACAGAAATTCTAGAAAATACTGCTAATGTGCAAGAGAAATATCCATCTGAGAAACTGCCATCACTTTCAAAATACATCTAGGCTAGCACAAACCCAGCATCCCTTAGTTTCAACAACCCAATAAATGTGAGGTAAAAACAGCCTCTTGTGTACAGGAAGAACATTAAACAGAGAAGAGAGAAGGCTTGGTGCAATTCATTTCCATTGTTTGAGTCTACTGGGAAAAGATGGCCCTGCCAAATTCAATTTACTTTATTATGCTGGGGAAAATAATGTTTCCCTTAAAAAAGCCCAGATTTAATTATAAATATAAGCAATTATGTTTCATTTTGCAGAAGGTCATGCATACAAGAAAGAGGCACATGGAATTGTTTCAAGAGTTAAATCAGAAATTTCAGACATTGGACAGATTTCGGGATGTACCAAAATCAGGCAGTATGGTAAGTTTTCCTTCTTAGATATTTAAAATGTGATGTATCCTTGACAAGAGTCCCTTGAATCCAGTGTATTTCCTAAGAAGACCTCACTCTGTGCTACCTTTATATAGCCTCAGAAAATAGAAAAAAGTATGTTTTCAGTAATCTAACCTATGACAACACTCATTAAGTTTTACAACTAGACCACAACTAACTGACAGACATCATTATAGATGACAAGTAATTGAACTGTAGGGAACACATTTCAAATCTGTATGTGCCTACCAAGTCTACAGGATTTTGTATAGAGAAAGCAGCTCACTAATGTAATTTGGCCAATAGGGCTTTTCCTCTAGCTAGACAAGCAGGTATTAAATTAGCTACTATAAACAAGTCCAGCTAGATTTACCTGTGCATGAGATGGTCCAGAAAGCACACAGGGTCTCTGCAAAGCTGCATCTTTTCTATAATAGGTTTATAAATATTTACCATGGGAAAAGCAAAAATTAAATTCATCCTGAGTTGACCCTGCTATCATCATAACTCAAATTTATACACACACACTCATACACACATGCATAACACCCAGACTACATCTGATAATGAGAGCAAGGAAATAGTTGATTCTGCCTAATTAAAACTGCTGATTCAGTGTGACATATTTGTTAGCTGTAATATTATCATCAGTAATAATTTTATATATAATTTTATAATGTGAAAATTGTATATTGAATGGAACTGAGCTAGAATCATTGTATTCTATAACTTTTTCAGAAGAGCTGCTCTCAGACATGAAGAAGAGGTATTAAGCAGATGTGAGGCCAATGGATATACATCATTTACATCATCTAAATCCAGCAGAAATTTGGCCCTGATTCTTTGATGAACCTTTAGCTGTGATATGTGTTATTTTGCACCCAGTTCTCACTCACTCCCCCTACTGACATCTAAAGTCTGTATTTGCCTCCCTATTTGAGATTTGCCATCCATGTAAAGCTTGAATTAATTCAAAATCTCAAAGGGAATCTCAGTTGAAGAGTTGTGTTTACTCTGTCTCACATCAGCGCTCTGTTCTTGAAAGGTCTGCTAATAAAAGCTGTCTAGAGGAATGATCTATCTGTAAGAGTCAAAGAGTGATCCAGGTACCTAAATATAGGCATCTTAGGCTATTTTAGATGGCCTCGAGTGTCTTAATCTACATTATGATACAGGCAGTGATGACACAGGAGACCTGCACCTCTCATGAAAGATCAAGATCCAGCAGAAAATTCAAAGGCATCTACAATGGAGTAAAAATTATAGGTTTTGGCAACTAAGTTCCACCCAACATTTTACAGCAGAAATCACTAATTAAATTAGTCTTAGTCCATGGTGTCTTTTACTTTATAAAACATAGCATTCAAAAAAAATCATTCAGTTGAAAATAAACAGCTTTCAGCCTGTTAATCCTAATATACATGAGCTCATCAGTCTGTAAAGCAAGGTGCAGTTCTGGTGTCCTCAACATAAAAAGGACATGGAACTGTTGGAACAAGTCCAAAGGAGGGCCACGAGGATGATCAGGGAACTGGAGCACCTCTCATATGAAGATAGAATGAGAAAATTGGGTCTGCTCAGCCTGGAGAAGAGAAGGCTGCGTGGAGACCTCATAGCATCCTTCCAGTATCTGAAGGGGGCCTATAGGGATGCTGGGGATGGACTCTTCATGAGGAACTGTAGTGAGAGGACAAGGGGTAACGGGTTCAAACTTAAACAGGGAAAGTTTAGGTTGGATATGAGGAAGAAATTCTTTACTGTAAGGGTGGTGAGGCACTGGAATGGGTTGCTCAGGGAAGTTGAGAATGCTCCATCGCTGGCGGTGTTCAAGGCTGGGTTGGACATAGCCTTGGGTGGCATGGTTTATTGTGAGGTGTCCCTGCCCATGTCAGGGGGGTTGGACCTAGATGATCCTGAGGTCCTTTCCAACCCTAGCTATTCTATGATTCTATGACTCTCACAGCATTTTCAAGGACTAGGTTTCAGTGCTTCTGTCATGCACCTGCCCCAATTTAAAATCCAGCTAGCAATCTCTGTTTCAAACCGCTCTATATTACAGGCAGCAAGCTCTCCTCAATTACCTTTCCCTTCTCTTCTCCCACTTTTCTAGACAACTGCTATTAAAGAGATGGCTATTGGTACTGGATCACTCTCCCATTCCTCACATACATTGGCTCTTGTGAAAGAAAGGGCTTAGCTGGCAGCTCAGGTGAGGAGCCTGCCGAAGTGTTGATTTTTCACAGAGAGTCACAAGGGTGCTGAACACTTGCCAGACTGGCTCCCTGCAAATCCATCTCCCCTCTCTGCCTTCTGTGTCTCATGAGACCACGCTAACAATCAGCCTTATAAGTGGAAAACACCTTAGTTCATCCTTGGTTTTAATTCTTCTTTCTCTGGTCTTCAGGAGAACTCAGCACCAAGCAAAGCTCCGTGGGAGAGTTTCAAAACCACAGGCGACTACCAACACTATACAACAATAAATGTATTAGACACAGAGGCAAAAGATGCTTTAGAACTCAGACCCGCAGAATGGGAGAAGTGTCTGAACTTGCCTTTAGATGTGCAAGAAGGTGACTTTCAAACAGAAGTTTAACAAAAACAAACTGAACAAAACAAAAATAATTCATTGCACTGACAATAAAGAGACTTTGGGAAGCCTGATGCTCCTGTCTGAACCTTGTGACTACTTTATGTCAGGCTCTTCCTGTGCCAAATGTCAGTGGTTTTTTTCGTACAGTATATTCCCACTAGTGCAGCTAGTGGAGAACCAGGTGTACAATTCTTACCATCGTGTGTTGTAAGTACCCGTGGAATGGATTTGTAAGGTAATCTTTATAGATAAACCTCAAGCAACGATTCATGTTGTAACAGCTTCAGTTGGTTTAGTTTTCAAAAAACTTCACCATGAAGCACAATGTATATATTTATGCAGTTTTTAAAGTTTATAACAGTCTGTTTGGCCATTACTACACTTTTTACTTTATAATATGAAAGCAAAGGTTTTGTCATTAAATGAATGTCTGTTGAGCTACATTCTTCATTGCTTTAAATGCAATAAAGTAATAATCTCACTTTTATATGAATAATATATTTCACATCTTTATTATTGCAGTTTTCTCTGGAAAGCTCAGAGTAGCTTTCTCTGCTGCAGCTGTGTATAAAATATTTAAAATGTTGTATGGTGTAAATAAACCTTTGTCTACATATCAGTTTCTTTGTGTATTTTATTCTGTATTTGTTTATCTTAAATTTGCATATTTATGAAGTTTTATTTAAAAACACACATATTGAATATGTATTTGGAGTTTTAATAGTATGTTGTTCTAACTCCTGCAAGGAGTTTCAAAAGTGTATGAGTAGATTTATATAGCCATTCCTCATTTTCTTACATATTCTTTTGTGACAATGTACCATATAAATTGGACTTGTCAGAATACTGTTACAACTGTTCTGTTCTACAAGAATTTTTATCTTGTTGCGGAAAGACAAATAATGGAAAATAAGTTCTAAAGCACAGCACCCAAAGAAAATGTTGATTTAGAATCATTACATCTTCTGCATGGCCTTGTTTCTGCACAACAAAACAGACTCTAAAGATAAAAAATTCTGAATTATTTTAGACAAAAAAAAGTGTGTTTCATATTATAAATCAAGAGCGGAGCATGATTTATGTTGCAAATACAGTTAAACAATTAGGAAAGAAAGAGTAAATCCTCCTTTCCATACTTAGAACAAGATTCAGATCTTCAAAACATTCTCTCATGTACAGCATAGCTGTGGGGGGCAGGGATGAAATGTCATCTCAAATCTTCAGATGCCATATTTCTAACAGAAAGTTTTCAAAACTGTTTTGGTTTCTGCTGTACAGAATTGAGGATGCTGCAGCCTACTAGCTGGAAAGCTCTTAGAAAGGAAGAAAACATGATTGCCAATCTGCTTAGGAACAAAAAAGACTAGAATAAAGACTTGTCAGTGAGAACTTAACCCAGAATATTGGTGCAAGGAGATCATCTGTTGGGAGAAACTACTTAGGATCAACCTTCAGACCAACCTTCAGACCAACCTTCAGGAAAGTGTTTCTCTCTGTAAACCCTTTCTCCAGGTCATAATAAGGTAATGCCACAAAAAAAAGTCCGACTTTGTCTGCTTTGAGTGAGCATCTCATGCAGAGTGCAGATTTCTCTAATTTAATGCTTCAATATCTAAATCTTTACAGAAATACAAAATATCTAGCTAACAACTTGATATCAAGTCTGCCAACTAGTTTATGTGCCTAGAAGTTAGATGATGTAGTACTTTATATTGCAATACATCAATCAATCAGAACTAGCCCTTATATCTGATGCAGGAGGAGTCTGGCTATGCAACCTACTAACGTCACACCTCTGAAATCAGATAGTAGAACAAAAACCTCTCTCTTGTTTTACATCAAGTTATAATCTAGAGGGGACCTATTTCCCATTTAGGTAATGAATCAACAGAAACTGCACATTTTTAGAAGATTTCATTCAATATAGTAGGCATCTCTCAAGCAGAACATGTTTTACAAAATTTCTAATTCTTGAGACTAAGGAAGTTTAGGCCCCTGGATCCAGATGTAAGCCTTAGCATCCTCCTTGATTGATCTAAACATAATATAAATCCATAGCATCTTGATATTTCAATAACCATAGTGCAGAGATTATTTGCGTAAGCTTTATATCACCAAATTCCTGTTCAGTGGTGGTCTAGTTACAACTGCAGAAAGCTTAGCTTAGGCTGCAGACTTACCCAGGGAGCATGATATATCAGTCTATACTCAATACACTGCTGGCCCTGTGTTGTTATTGATAACCCAGTTGATTCAGGTTTAGCACTAGCCTGGGTGTTTATGTGCCACACAGCAGTCACAGATGTGCTTTCAGTGTATGAGCAGCAATGTTCAGTGCTTCTTTATTTGGAGCTTGTACTGCCCTGCCCAGAAAGTTCCAGATAATTTTAGTTTTTTATGTATTTGATATTTAGAAATATTAAAACAGGCTGAAACCCAGTGGTTTTGCCTACTGATTTTACTGCTTCATATTAGAGCAGAGCTTGATTTCCACAAGACAAAGGCTGCTATGTACTTAAGAGTTCGCTGCTCAATGTCTCTGAAATGATGAAAGCCAGACTGAATCCAGCAGGAGAGTACAAAATTGTGTCCACTGGCTTAAATGTTGGTAGAGCACTGAGGAGATGTTTAGTATTACATTATATGCAAATAAAAATTGAGTCAGAACTTCCTACATTGTACTAAATGCAGACATGACAAGGGACCCTACATTTGCCTGCCAGGGCTGGCTGGTGCCGTTTGATGTGACCTGTGCTACTTTACCTGTCCTCCAGGTATAGTTACAGAATGATTCATGTGTTTGAGAGTGATTCAGGTGTTTTAGGGCTCAGCTAATCAGTGCTGCTGCAGCTGATGCTAAGGTATATCAAGGCTGTTTGGCTCAGCCTAGAGTTTACCTTGATCCAACTTAAAATAACAAACTTAAAATATGTATTCCCTAGATGTGTATAGAAAAAAACAAATACTTTTTTTGGAAAGGCCTCATTTTCTCAACAGTTTAAATGCACATTGGTAATTGTATAAATCTATATGCAGTTCCTCTGTGTTCTTCTTACATTTTTTTCTGAAAAAGTTTTTTCTGGCAAGTCAATGCTAAACAAAAAGTGGCCTGGAATTTTCAATATGGGGAAGCAGTACCTATAGGAAATCTAGCTGAGCAGCCATAGGTCACTTATACAGCAGTTCAGGATATCCATGATTTCACATCCAAGATTGCATAAAAGGGTTTGGTGCTGCAGACAGAAAAGTACTAACAAAGTTATTTGCCCTTGCCAAAGCGATGTTATTTAAACCCAGAATCTTCTGTGGAGGTAAACTATGGATCAGTCATTATTGAACTTCAGCTCTTATTCTGTGATCTCTTGGAAAGAAGAAGGAAAGAGAGACTAAGTGCTGCTACAAAGGATGAGAGGTAGAATAGCAGTGCTGCCTTGCTGATTCATCTTTGGAGTGTCATGGGCTTAACGCCGGCATATATGTAATGCTAATGACTTCTTATGATGAAGATTTAAAGCAAAGTTTAATAAAAAACACAAACAGATAAGGGTCTTTCCATTTCATTCGTTACTGGGTTTGAATCTCTTCATAATCAGTAAATCAGTGCTTTTCTTTGGGAAACGTCCTGACACTCCTGTGAGAATAGTGAGAACATTATTTGCTTCTGTGATGATAAGATATAATCACCTAATACTCTTTGACATGGGATTAAACTGTTTAGGATTTTTTTCAAAACAAACAAAAAACAAACCAAACAAAAAAACCTCCATGCTCCAAGTTGCACCAGGTGAAATGTTCTCTGATGCTTTGATTTGCCCCCATTTCCCATAGTTGCTAGGCAATGCTGTACTTAGAGAACAGATTTAACAAATGGTCGACTTCCCACTTGGATGCAGGCATCCATCTGTCACAGCATCAGCAGTGTGCTTTCCATTGGATTATGCAAAAGGATATGGAAAACTCTGTGTTAGCAATCAGCAGATGGAGACATTGTGTATTGGTACTAGATCTTCAGTTCCTCAGGCATTAGCTCAAAGCTGTGCTGTATCTCTGGATAAGCCACAAGCAGCAGTTTGTATGAGCAACTTTATTTCCCTCTCTCAAAAAGTGCTATATGGATCTCTTGTACAGTCAAGCCTGTTCTCATATGCTAAGGGAGGTAAAAGGAGAGCTACCCAGTTGAATATGTGTTTGGGGAGCTGTGATTCGTTTTGAGCCAGGTCTCAACCAGTGCACTGCTGTAACATGTTCTACTTACTTTCTAGAAAAACCTTTCTTTGCAAGGCAAGCAAAAAAAGGCCTCACTATGAAAAAATCAGTTTCTGATAAGATAGGCATGACCACTAACCCTAGCTCCCACTGCTATGTTCTGTTTATCAATTACAATTGTAAGATAAAGAAAGCCATTTATCTGATTTTGACAAAATTTTCTCTTAGGCTACATTGGACCATCATGTGGCAATGAAATACTCAAAATAGCTGCACTACAGTACTGCTCCTCTTTTTTGTTCTGAACTAGTTTAATGCCTCACTATTTTGTATGAGGAACAGTTAACAACTATTACCATTTCAGCTTCCTCTCTTGACTATACAGTTATAAACCCCACAGTTATCTCTTTTTCAGGATTACAAACCCACGCTCACTTAGTACTCATACTCATGTGGAAGTCCTTCCCTGATTTCTATCATCCTTCTCTCCTTAACTACCCCAGTTCTTAAATAATTCTCAGTATATCCTGAGCTCATTAGAGTATTCTGTTTGATCCTTGCAGAAAAAGGAGAACCTCAACCAGGAAGCTTCTAAAACCTTTTTTACTTAGTAGGGAAAAAAAAGAAAAAAAAAAAAAACACTCCAAAATACTTTCATTTTAAGTTTTTTATCTAATGCTCTAATGGAAACTACAGTACCGTCTCATTGAGGAAGAGATGGGCACTAGGCAGCTTCTCTTAAGTAATCATAATTTCCAGCTTCTATTTCTTAAGTAGCACTGCTGCAGCAAGATGGGTGGAGAGTTATCTACAGCCCATTGGCTAGGGTTTACAGTCAGAAAGTGAGTAAGGGCTATATGAATCCTTTCGGATGTAATAGTGGTTGTTTCCCACATCCTGAAAGTGTACTGAATTGTGAGCATTTTTTTTTTCCAGTTTTTGTAACCCTCCTGCCTCTAGCTCTGTGTTCAGAGTGACATCCACTCACTTCTTGTTCTGCTTTAAATAAGTTGTAAGTTAATAGGCATCTTAGCTCAGGAAAGGCTTGAAAGCTGCTGCTCATGACTGTTCCTCACTGTGACTAAGATTTAAATACCTGTACCTCAAGAGATGTGGGTTGTAAGAAAAAGTTCTTGTTGATTAGCTTGGGCAGCTATTGGAAAGCCCAGCTGGAGATTATACATTATAACAATATATATATTATATATATACATTATACATTATAAAAATATATATACATTATGAAATTATACAATGAGATATCTACTTGTCTGTGTGCACTGAATAAGTGGATAATGTGCCTCATTCAACATACAGACAAGCTTAGGAAACAGGCACCCAAACCTACGTGATGCAATGCTGACCATCAAAAAAATAAACTATGTCCTTTTGTGGATCAAATCTTTAGGAATTGAAATACTTTTAAAAATCTGGTTCCCAGAATCCTATTTTAAGAACAGCAACAAGCTATTATTTTTTTTCCATAATCAGTTCAATGATTTATTGCATTATGTCCCTAGGCTGTTGACTCAGGAAATTGCAAAAGGTGATGTCTGAAGGACCTCACAGTGTAAAAAAGAAACTGGAATTGATGAGCATAAATGTTCAACTTCTTATTCGGTGTCCCCTTGGATCTAAACACTTTATTTCCTGCTCTTCTCAAGAACTGTGTTTTAGAAAAAGAGATTAGAGCTCTATTTTTAGTAATTAGATTCTTAAATCTAGCAAGAATTCACTGTGGTTTCTAAAGACAGGTAGAATCTATTATATCTAATTTAGAATTCTAACAAAAATGCTGTCTGCCAATATTTCAAGCACAGAACTCTGCCGGACAATTTAACTCTGCCTATCATAGCTGTCCAGGTTTTTTCCGTTACCTAAAGAAAAAGGGAGGCACCTCTGAAGCACAGTAAGACCCAGCGATTCTCTAAGTACTAACATCTTCCCATTGATTGCACAGAGAATTTTAAAGCCTCCGGAAGGCAATAAAATTCTCCTAAGTTAAGCACCAGATTTAGCTAGATTTAGTCATCAACATGTGAGCTAATGTCTGAGCTCCAAATATAATCACTGGAGAACAGGTCAATATAGTCAATGAAGCCTAAAGACCAATTTAGCTTACCTGCTACTAGAAGCAGGATGCAGTTAATATGAGATGTCCTGCAGTTTTTGAAACATTTGCAGATATTAAAAAAACTTGAGATCTACACCCTTCTGGTCCAAGCAGGACCCCACGCTGCTCCTAAAATGATTCACTTGTGTTACGACACATGACTCCAGCTGCAGGGGAAGATTCTCTGAGATGCTCTGGGATATCCAGCCTGTAGTTATCATTCCAGAGAGGCATGGAGTTATGGTCTAACGTCAGGTTTTCCAACTTCACATGAATGCCATAAGTACCCTCAGTATCACATACTGTCACTACTTACTCAGAATCCACCTTGCCTGCTCCTCTTACGAATATTTAAGTCAGTTGAAGTAGAGGATTCATCTTCTCTGCAATTGATTGTTAGACCTCTAAATCCTGTATGTGAATTACCCAGATTCTCATCCTCCTGAGACATAAAAGACCCACAACTCAAGACAACCTAAGCCGCTAAGTATTAGTGGACTGTGAAAAAGCACATTCTGGAAGATCACATACAGGTCAGCCAGGCATGCAGGACTCAAGGAGCCAGGAAAATTACAGTGTTATGCTTTGAGCTGGTGGAAGATTTCAGCCACAAATGAACTGATGTAAAATACGAATGCTTGCCATACTGACCTGCTACTGGTCTTGCTTTCTCATTCCACGAGATTCTCCTGACTATTGGGCAACAGTCAAGCTACTTCTATTTTGTGCTCTTCTGACATTCTGATGAAATAAGAATTTCTGGTTACACAAAGTATTCTGGCTGCACAAGTATTAGGAATACTGTCTGACCCCTTCATGTCCAGCCTTTTCCTGAAACTTAGAAGGTGGTGCGTCAAACCTCCCATTTTAGGACAGGGAAGCTTTCCAGCTTTCTCATGCAAGCTTCTGACGTTTAATAGCATTTTAAAAGAGGGTAACACACATTTTTCTATGTTAGGCCTGCAAAGCAAAAAAACTCACCCAAGCGTAATTCTTGGTCTGAAATAACTCTACATAGTATCCTCATACATAATTTAAAAAAACAAAAAATGTTCAGAATCATCTGCCACAGCACCATCCTTTGGTTATAACCTGATGGCTATCTTTTGGAGACAACTACCCAGCTGATTAAAACATATTATAACATTTACTCATATTCAAAGTGAAAAAAAGACTATTAAACTTTGACATGGAAATTTTATTCTCTGAAAAAGATCACTATGTGTATTGAATTAAAAGAGGATTTGAAGTAGGTTTTTGCTTTTAATTTACCATGGCTACTTAAGACTCTATGTTCTTCTAAAATTGGGACAGCAATAAAGAAGTTGATTAATTTTGGTAGAGGAAAGCAAAATCATCAAGGTCCCCCATTTTAATAAAGAAACGTATTTGAGGATGACAGCCTTCAAAGCATGCATCAGAACTTCCGATCTTAAGAACTCAGTGTAATGAGAAAATGTCCTTTCTTCATCACAGAAAGAGTTCCAAAGACAGGGTCCCGTTTTTGCATCTGAATAGGAGGTTGCAACCTCTGTTAGACAACCAGGAACAAAGACCTTTTCCAGTTTTCTTCCACATAAAATCACAAAGTACTGGAGAACTCTGAAAACTCCAACAATCTGAAGACACCAGAGAGCTCACTGCAGCTACTGAATCAATAGCACATTTTGTGTTGGGTATTAGCTGAAAGGTACTTTGCTACAAAGTCCTGGACTTTCAGGTCATTTTTTATGTTTTTACTGTTTTGAAAGTTTGAGTCCACAACATTTACTTCTAATCTTGGCCAGCCATGTGTCACAGCTATTGTATCAGCAAGCAAAGACATAAGCAGATGACTTTATGGAGAGGCGTATTTTCCTAAAGCTAGTCTGTAAAAAATTTATTCCTCAAGATACGTTGTCTGATTGGGAATAATCTGGAATAAAAAGAACACAGGAAACTGTTGGATATCTCTGCCATGCACTGCTGTTGGCCCAACCCCCCTGTCTCTTTGCATGGCAGTCCAGCTTGGACAAACCAACTGGTCAACCCAGTTTGACTTCCTCTTCAAACCACTATCTTGTATCTTTGACAAAGTTCAACTGGGCAGGTCTCAGAAGAGACCCCTGCAGTGCTGCATTTATAATTTTTCTCTAAACCCACAAACCCTCTGAGTCCAACTATTTTTTTAACCACTTGGTGTTCCACCCATTCACTGCCATCCCATGAGCATTCTAACTTGGTTACAATACTGCTAACAAGAGCAAAAATTGCCAGCTCCTGCAGCTGTCATGTCATCAAATAATTTCAGTTCTGCAAGGATGGATCTCCTGAGCCAATATTTGGAATTTAACAAGCAGCGGCTCACACACTGTTTGAGGATCTCTTCCATGGAACAGGCAAAAATATTGAGCAAGTGAGATTATTTGAGGAAACCTGTCTGAATGTATGTATTTCAGGTAATTAAATAGCTATTGCCATACCAGCTGCTCTATCTGGAAATGCTTGTCAGCTTGTGTCCGCATTTGATTTTATCACACAGTCCGAAGACAACAGAACATATTTATCTTTCTTTAATGGCTGTGTTTTGACTACTTGTGACCTGTGCTGTAACTTGGATATTGATTTTAGTCTTTAATGGGATAAATATTGATACAGTTGCAACTTTCACAAAACTTTCAGCTTGCCTTTCTACATAAGCTTGATGACTGGTTTAAGCATTCGTTAAATTGTTGATTAAGAAAGATATATTTTTACAGTGAAAGTGAGTGATTAAAATATTCTCCATTCTTTCAAAATATCTCATTTAAAAAATGCTAACCACTTACTAAAATTCAATTATGAAAGCCTGTATGAATGATATTTCAGGATGGTGATATATTTGTTTTCATATTAGATGATAAACATTTTGGAATATCATTTTAAGACAATAACAGTGTTACATCATATTGTTATTACCCACAACTGATTATTGGAGTACCTAAAATTGATGTAATGACAAATTCATTAATTTTACTTGTTTTCTTGTTCCTGAGGGGGAGGGTGAACACACATCCTACTGCCCCCCAACTCGGAGGTGCCAATGGCTTTGCCGCAAGACTCCTGCCCTCGGCTCACTGCAGCTACTTGCTGCTCACCAACAGCTGCCGAGTTACAATGCAATGGGAAATACAATGGCTGAGATGAGAAATCTTTTGCTCAAGGTCAGCAGAGCCTGTTCTGGGATGGAGCAAGTATATACTTCAGGTGATCCTGTGTCCATCACCAATGTCAAATGCAAGGTCTGAAGCATACAAATATGCTAGCTGCTTGACTTTTCTTTCCTTTGTTTAATAGCAGAAGAGAGCTCACAATGCTTTTTTCATTAAATAGAAGGATGACAGGCCACAGCAAGTGAGGGAAAGTGCCATAGTTTAAACCAGACAGCAACAAAAGTACCAGGCAACCAATCATTCACCCCTCCCTTTCCCCCTCCCAGGGCAGGATGGGGAGGAGAACTGAAAGAACGTAAACCCCACAGGTTGAGATAGGAATAATTCAATAACTAAAGTACAATACAGTACTAGCAATAATACTGGTAAGGGAAATAACAAAGGGACAGAATATAAAATTAAAAAGGGAAAGATAAAAAAACCAACACAGTGATGCATCACACCACCCATTGACTAATAGCCAGCCTGACCCAAGCAACGATTGTTCCCTCCCTGGTAACTTCCCCCAGTTTATATACTGGACATGACATGCTGTGGTATGGAATACCCCTTTGGCTAGTTTGGGTCAGGTGCTCTGTTTCTGCTCCCTCCTGGCTTCTTGTGCCATTCCTCAATGGCAGAGCATGAGAGACTGAAAAGTCCTTGATCAGGGTAAGTGCTACTTAGCAACAGCTAAAACATGAGTGCGTTATCAGCATTGTTCTCAGACTAAAGCCAAAACACAGCACTGAACCAGCTACTTGGAAGAAAATTAGCTCTACCCCAAATGAAACCAGAAACGGTATCACACAGGAGGGATGGCCCAGCAGCAACATTACTGCCCACTGCCAGGACACGGCATGCCCCCTCTTGATCATTTTTCTAGAAACTGATTCTTTCTCACAGCTTTTCAGGAGCTGTACACTGCTGCCCTCCCATATTCAAACTCTGCCAGGAATACAGCCTAAGCCAGAGGTGAATTCAGGAGGAATCTGTCAACATGTCCTTCTCCACCAACACTGAAGTAGTTTCACTCCCAGCCTTAAATTTCTGTCTTCAATGTAGGGATGTGCCTAATTCCACCTCCTTCTTCCTCTGCAGACCCATGTGGCTGTGAGGCAATTAGGCACACTGTAATTCCCTTGGATAAGAGAAGGGGAAAAAAAATCCCAGTTCCAGCATATCCTTCCATTGTGCACCTTCATTCATCTGATCCCAAAGAAGAGATAACCAGATAGCACTGTTGCACTCCAGCATGAGGATCATGTAGTGCAAGTTTTTATTCCAAATCATGAGGGAAGTCTCTACTCCTCCATCCTCCTCTCAAGCCTAAGACTAACAAAGGATGTATGTTACTCTCTGATGGGCACTGTTGTTCTCTGTGATGTGCTGAAGAAAACTGATGGCTCTACCTCAGCCGTTGACCTTCCTGCCATACCTTCTTGACAGCAGTACTGGTTGTCTAGACACAAGAAGGATGAGAAAACAAAGTGAACTGTCTCAGCCATTTAGCAGATAAAAAGAATTAAATATCCAATCCTCTTTTCTGAAGAATTAAGAATGATAAAATCACTAAGGGCTTTGTTGTGGATTCTTATTTGCTGGACTGCTGCCTCAGGAAATGTACTGAGAAGATTGAGGTGACTGTAACAGAAAACAGAAAGTCTAAAATAGGTTGGAAAGAGACAGGATGTCTTAAGTAAAGCTGCTAAAATTGCTTTTTTGTCTCAAGAGCCTCTCCAAAAAAACCTTTAGCCATTCAAGTCATCAAAGGAATTTCATAGTGATCAGAAACCAAATTATTACAATTCTTTGATTTCCTAGCTTAAGGAGCAACTACTGTACAGTTTACTACCATTTTAAAGGGATGTCTCAACAGTTGTTTTTTTGTCTATCTGCTGTCTCCATGAAATGAGAGTCAGTGTTATGCTAGTCAGTCCCGCTTCCACATCAAAGCTAGTAAAACAGCCTACAGTTCTCTCCAGGATGTGAATGTTTTATGAAACACCAGTCACCAACCTTGACAGACAACTCCTCCTGCAACCTGCAGCATCTATTTGTGAAGCCGGCCAGCTTTTAGCTTCATGCTATACAACCACAGTGTCAGAGTCAAACCTCATGAAAACTGAATTAGCCTGGATGAGAAAAAGACAAGACAGTGAGTTCTTCTTGCCAGGGAATGCTTCAGCTTTATTGCAGCTATGTTGTGATCTGTGTCACCACAGGTGGTTGCAAACCAGAAAAATGTATCCCCTATTGCTTAAGGAATTCTGGACAGGCGGAAAGGCTGGTGGAACATTTATTTTGGTGACAGCTGGAGATGCCTGGAAGGCTGTCAGCATTAATATAGTCAGGTAGAGGATTAATTCCCACATGCAAGGTGCAGGTATAGGCATGCAAAGTTTGGAACCCACTCAAGCAGGGAAGCAGCAGCGTCTGCTCTGGTCAGCAGGGGATGTGACATTTGCTACTGTACCGTCTGAAATACACTGGTTTGGGGATTGCTAAAGTGCCAAGTATTATTGGAGACATGCCTTACCTGAGAATTTCAAATTCCTGAGTACTGGAAAATCCTTCCCTTTTACATGTGAACAATATAGATTTTCCGAATAAAAATGAAAGGTTACAAATGAAATTACCTTAAGTGAAGGTAAATCACCTTACTTGAAGAGATAAACAACTTAGGCCAGGTTTTGTTCTTTGTTGTACCAACATATATCTGGAATAAATCCATGGGTCTCATCAGAGCTGTCTCTTATTCATAGCAGTATAAGCAAATTAATGGCTTTGTCTAGCTAAGCTTTTTTTCCTCCTGCTAGTGGAAACACAGATTTATACATCTGATGTGTATATAAAGTGATTAAATCCCTTCTATTATACTATATGTGTATATATTTCTCTTGCATAAGTCAGGAAAACACATCTATATATTTGCTTTCTTTACCTCTTTTACACAAAGACTATGGTAAGGACAGGTTGTTGGCAAGAAGTAGAAGCTGAACTCCAGCTGTCATTATCAGTGTATCCCAAAAACTGTATGAAACATTCCAGAAACATTGAGAATTTCTGTTTTGTTTGGAACTTTGCTACAAACCGCCCTTTCAGGCAACATCAAAAAATAATTTATATTACCTGCAGTTTGAGATTTACCAATTCCTTACACTTATTAAGAAGAATTGACTGGGGTTTTAACAACTAGTCATGAGGTTTTGCTAACTGCAGTGTTTCCTAGATACATTATATCACAGACATACCTAATCTTTTATTATATGCATTGTCTGTCTTTAAAAGTCAGAAGATGAAAAAATAACACCTGCTCAGCAAAGCTGTTTCTCTGAGTGTCAAGCATTAAGCTTCCCACAACCCATGAACCAGTAGTAGGTATAAAAACGTTTACGTGGAGAGTCTGATCCTGAATAGAGTCACTCAGCCCTCTATTGATTACATTTTCAAGAGCTTGAACAAAGAGAGACAAAAATAGTTTTTCACCTGAACTTCTGCACATTTGAGATACCTTTGTTACAATCAAATAAAAGTTGAGATTATTGGAGTTCAATTTGAGGTTCTTTTTGAGAGGCCTGATCAGTGCATGTATCATCTGAAAAGTCTGAAGGGAACATATAAGGGGCTCCTCCAGTTCTGCAGAAGCACCATAGAGCAGAAGTTAAACCAGTGTGCCTCCAGCACACTGATAACTGCAGATATGAGTTGTTTTGAGGAGGGAGAAGTTTCACTAGTATCCTGCTCCTTGCTTCCTACTAATCTTGACAGGGTCTTTAATTTCCTAGGAGAGTCTGACCAGCTTGAAACTATGCCATCCTAACAGATTGTACAAGTTATGAGGACATGAGACAATGTATGATACGTGCACGAAATACGGCAATCCCCACATAAGCTATAAAATGATTCTCTACCTAAAGCCTCCATAACTCTTACAGAGAGGATAAACGCTCAACAACTGCAGCAAATAAATAAAAAAAAAAAATAAAAAAAAGACAATGAAGCAAAGAAAATTAACTTCCAGAGTTGCTGGAGGCTTGACTCTGACCTTTCTATGTGTGTGTGGTTGTGAGCATGTGTCTTTGCAGAAAGACATGAGGAAACCAACTAAAATGTGTTTTCCCAGCCCTCCCACATCTGACAGCAATTTCATTATTACTGTGTGAAAAGCTGTTCCATGCCCTTTGTCAGCTTGTGAATGAAGAACAGATGTATTTATTGTAAGCGTGGGGTTTAATGACTAAGAAATAAAGAACTTTTTTTCTGTGAAAACAAAATTCAAGTGTGTCCCTTCCAAATGAGTTAATCTTTTGAAAGAAATTCATTAGCGCATTACCAATGGAAGAAAATGAGAAACACATCTTTCTAAGGGAAAAATTTTGCTCCACAAGTAGCTCCAGAAAGTCAGATTTTGGTACGCTGTCACTGGGCCTCTCCATCACAGTCAAGTTATGAAAAATGGCATCAGGCACACCATAGCCAGCTACTCCTTGACTGCTGCAAGCAAAACTGTGAACACCAGGCTAGACAGAATCCTCCTTGCCACTATGCAAGATATTACCACTGAAATTCAATATTTTTCTTTGCCCTTCCAGTAAATCACCAGGGTGCTTTTAAGCAATAAGTATATCTACACTCAGCCTCTAAAAATCACAGTTTTACAGTCCTGCAGTAAATTTCATTTAAAGATACACAAATTAAAATATTTATTTTGAACATCATCTTTAAAGATTGTGATTTTTTGTGTGTTTTTATTTGGCTTTTATCATCTTTGTGGGTTTTTTCAATAAAAGTGGTTCTAGTTAAAATTGAAGACTTCAATAAATTGGAATCATATATTGAAAAGCAATTTACCATCCTGCCTGGAGAGAGAGGTTTTCAATCACTGTGTCCTTCCAGCAATGAATTATGGATTAGAAGAACAAGGGCTCTTAAAACAAAACAAAACAAACAAAAAACCCCCAAAAAAAACGAAACCAAAACAAAAAAAAAAAGAAGAAAAAAAAAAAAGTCGGTTAAGTAAAGGTGACTACAATAAGGTGTAGGCTGAGAATAGCACATACAGGCAAGAAAACAAATGAGTGGTTCTGCCAGGGAGATTTAACAGAAAATAAAAAGAGAATAGTCCTGGGCCAGACACTCTGCAAGACAACATGATAAAAGTTATAGTAGATGAGGTACACGACAGAGCAAGATGTAGATACAAAAATAATGGACAGGTGAGGTACAAGTACAGGGACAGTCAGTATCAAATAGGTCTGGAAAGGACTAGGATACTGCATAACTGACAATGTATATATGTTTCCATTGGTTATTGTTGCAACTTATACCTAAAATGTCCATGATGTGTATTTCGTGTCATCTTAAAATTATTGGAAACAACTGATGCTCCACAAAAAAATGTGGTTTTTTATAAACTATTTCATTAAAAATATATAAATAATAAATTAATATTTTTGCTATCAAAACATTATAAAAATTACACAACTTGCTATAAAAATACATAATTGCTAATTAAGAAAGAAACAACTTAATGTTTGAGGCAGTTTGCAGTGAGAGATCCCTAGCCTGTGACGCAAACTCTCAGGGTGCAGAGGAACTCCCTGTTCATTCAGCATTCTGTTTTTATAAATGTATACACTGACTGCCCTTGAATGCATACATAAATTTCTCCTACTTCTAATGCTGCACAAAAGATGCACCTTAGTTAAGCTAACGTAATAATTATGCCCACGCTGGCAGTAAGAACTGCATCCTATAGGCCTGTTGCGATGCTGTAAGTTCATACTATGTTCAGTTATGTTAGGCATAACATCTTGAGAACACTCAAATGGGCAAGAGAAGACTGGTTCCTAAAATCATTACAGTTAATCTGCTTACTCCTCGTAACTGAGTACAGTCTTTAGAAGTTCAATTAGTGCCAAGTAGTAATATTCTTTTCAGTATCTAGCTGATGTCTCAGGTGATGCTCAGGCATAATTGACCTGTAGTAATAGTGACCAGTTGAATAAAACAGGCCACTTTCTGCTGGGTTGTTCAAGAAATTATCTGCTGCTGTGCAAGCGGGGCATCTGGAAGCCAAGGCATAGAATCATAGAATAGTTAGGGTTGGAAAAGACCTTAAGATCATCTAGTTCCAACCCCCCTGCCATGGGCAGGGACAACTCACACTAAACTATGCCACCCAAGGCTATGTCCAATCCAGCCTTGAACACCACCAGTGATGGAGCATTCACAACTTCCCTGGGCAACCCATTTCAGGGCCTCACCACCTGCGCAGTAAAGAGTTTCTTCCTCATATTCAATCTAAACTTCCCCTGTTTAAGTTTGAACCCATTACCCCTTGTCCTCTCACTACAGTCCCTAATGAAGAGTCCCTCCCCAGCATCCCTATAGGCCCCCTTCAGATACTGGAAGGCTGCTGTGAGGTCTCCACGCAGCCTTCTCTTCTCAAGGCTGAATAGCTCCAACTTTCTCAGCCTATCTTCATATGGGAGGTGCTCCAGTCCCCTGATCATCCTCGTGGCCCTCCTCTGGACTTGTTCCAACAGTTCCATGTCCTTTTTTATGTTGAGGACACCAGAACTGCACACAATACTCCAAGTGAGGTCTCACAAGAGCAGAGAAGAGGGGCAGGATCACCTCACTCAACCTGCTGGTCATGCTCCTTTTGATGCAGCCCAGGATACGGTTGGCTTTCTTGGCTGCAAGCACACACTGCCGGCTCATGTTCATTTTCTCATCAACCAACACCCCCAAGTCCTTCTCCTCAGGGCTGCTCTCAATCTCTTCTCTGCCCCACCTGTAGCTGTGCCTGGGATTGCTCCGACCCAGGTGGAGCACCTTGCACTTGGCATGGTTAAACTTCATCAGGTTGGCATCAGCCCACCTCACAAGCGTGTCAAGGTCCCTCTGGATGGCATTTCTTCCCTCCAGACTATCAACTAAACCACACAGCTTGGTGTCATCGGCAAACTTGCTGAGGGCACACTCAATCCCACTGTCCATGTCACCGACAAAGATGTTGAACAAGACGGGTCCCAACACCGATCCCTGAGGGACACCACTTGTTACTGGTCTCCAGCTGGACATTGAGCCATTGAGCACTACTCTTTGCGTGTGGCCATCCAGACAGTTTTTTATCCACCACCGAATGGTCCACCTATGAAATTGATGTCTCTCCAACTTAGAGACAAGGATGTCATGTAGGACAGCGTCAAAGGCTTTGCACAAGTCCAGGTAGATGACATCAGCTCCTCCACCCCTGTCCATCAGTTCCGTAACCCCATCATAGAAGGCCACCAAATTGGTCAGGTAGGATTTCCCCTTAGTGAAGCCATGCTGGCTGTCACCAACCACCTAGTTGTTTTTCATGTGCCTTAGCATGCCTTCCAAGAGAATCCGCTCCAAGATTTTGCCAGGCACAGAGGTGAGGCTGACTTGTCTGTAGTTCCCTGGCTCATCCACTTTCCCCTTCTTCAAAATGGGGGTTATATTTCCTTTCACCTGACTGCCATGATTTTTCAAATATGATGGACAGTGGCTTAGCAACTTCATTTGCCAGCTCCTTCAGGACCCGCGGATGGATTTCATCAGGTCCCATGGACTTGTGTATGTTCAGGCTCCTAAGATGGTCTCGAACCAGTTCCTCTCCTACACTGGGCCCAGGGTCTTCATTCTCACAGTCCCTGCATCTACCTTCCAAGACTTGGGTGGTGTGCTCAGAGCATTTTCCAGTGAAGACGGAGGGAAAGAAGTCATTAGGAACCTCAGTCTTCTCCAAATCCAGGGTAGCCAGTTCTCTTGATAGCTTCCAGAGAGAGCAAATAGAGCTCTAAGTGAGGTATGGTAAATACACATGAATACAGCTCATGTAGCCTCTCATATCAAAAGCAGTCCTGTTTCCAGAGGACTCTTCTTGACCTACCTCCCAAACACACCGCAATAGGAATATATTGTCATGGGGCCATAAAAATACTGGTCCAGCTCTAAACTTTTCAGAAGAATGTCTGGAGTAGTCACGGGGCAGAAAGAAATCCATAACATAAAGATAAGAAAAATCAATACCAACTTTGAAGAATATTTCTATCACCCTCTGGACCTTAGACCTGTGAATTACTAATGTGGAGTGCACACATTAATCACGGGTACAGTGGAATGACTATTGCCACACAGTTATTGTTACACAGCATCCTTCTTGAACCTGAGGGGACCAAAACCAAGCATTTGAAACTTAGCACAATACAGTACAATACAATATAATAATTAGTGTCTTTCAGCAAAACAGCTTCCTGAGCTCCCTTAGAACTACTATTCATGACACTGCATTCTTTTTGGATTAAGTTATTTTGGATGACCTTGACCTACGCTTTGTTACCAAGGGGTTTAGCAGGCTTAGCCTTGTGATCACTGATCTGAAAGACATTATTCATCCTCATTTTCTCCAGGTGCAGGCCTGCAGAAAAAGGCACTTCTAGTGGGCTTAAAGCAAGACAATACTGCTTAACAAATCTGCTGGGGCTGGCGTGTTTAACATCACTCACTGCTGAAGCAGGTGCTGTTCAACATTCAGTTTGTGAGGGACATGATTTCAGACAGGTATAATTATTAGTGCTCTCAAATGCTTTGGGAACACAAGTCAGGGTAACAGGCTGATATTCTTGAATATTAAATAAACTCATCTGGATTAAAGTAGAGGTAAGTGACTCTGGCTATTTGCATTATTGACAGTTTTTCTAAAGACTAGTTTAAAAATCAATGTGGCAATTATATTATGCTTTTAGGCATTTTTAAGGACTATTGCATTTACTTATGACGGCTGAATAATGATTCAAGTCATAAGAAGTTCAAGGGACATGAAATAAGATTCACACTAATCCATCTGTTAATACAGTACTAATGAGTTTTCTTTGGGCAAAGAGGTTATCTCCTATATCAACTGTTTCCAAGCCAGAAATTGTGGGGAGTGAAGGCAATAAGATTTGCACGAAAAACAGTTTGGGAATGAACTCTGAGGCCTTGTGCTTTGACAAGCCCTGGGGCAATGAATTGGGGCGTTGAAGGCCAGAGGATGTGGGGGTTGTGAGAGGTTTTGCAACATTGTGATTGGATTATTTACCTGGAGAGTTTTACAGGGGCCAATGAAATTGAATGTTGTATGGATGTGCAGGTTGGGAAAGTACCGAACAAGGGAATAAAAAGGGTTTGGTTGCAATAAAGTTGGATTTGAGTCTCTGCATCAACTTGAGTCCGTGTCGTGAAATGCCACAAGAAATTATATGAAGTTTCCCTGTCAACCTCATTTGTCATACAATCCTCACCACATAAATCTACATTTTTTCTTAATGCAAGTACTTGATTTTTCCACAATGCCTTTTGCTCATGTCAGCACCTGAAATCTCCTCAGAAGACTCCCAAAAGCTCTACAGTCCATTTCGATTCTTCTTTAATCAAATCCAACATATGATAAAATTGACAATGAGAAATTTTACTACATTTTTTAAATTGAAGCAGAATTGTAACTGGTTCTCTTATACAGAACAGAATTGAAACATCCAGCTAGTATGACTGGGTTTGATTCTTGTTTCCGTTGACCCCATCAAGATGTGAAGCCACAAGGCAATGACCTCACCAAAATAAAAGAAAAAAGTGATCAATTTCTCTTGTAACTGCATTACTGAATTTTGTGCTGGCCACATTTCCAGTGGTTTATTGAGTTGTGCTGTCAAAATAAGAAGATCAACTTAATCTCTTTAAAAACAAGGAAAGAGAGATTTATTGCTTACTTATCTTTAGTTGGGTACATAGAGCTGCATATCCCAATTACTAGATCCTGAACTGGTGAAGTAATAAGAGAAATACTGCCTTCAGTTGCAAACTCTTCCATGTCAGATACCATGAATGACCTTTGAAAATGTTATCTTACCATCTAATCTTCAGTCTATTGAAATCAATTTTCTTGCTGCAGAATGAGAATGAAGCTCTTTTATGCATCCTAGACCTTTTCGAGATTTCTAGAAAGATTTGCAGAGATAATGTAACGGAACAAATAATATGCTAAACTGTTCTTTAAATCCACACGGCAGAAAAGACTGGTGCCTGAACCCACCTTTTAAAACAGCAATTAAATGAGCTCAGGCAGTACTGATTTTCAGCTATTATGACAATAAAATTTGTTGCTGTGGACACAGGTAAATATGAATAGATACATATTGTCATAATGCAGCTTAGTTTGCAGCTATTTTTTGTACTATGATGTCACAGAAATATTACTTACAAAAAATGGTTTAGTATTAGTATGTATTTTCTCATAAAATAAAAATAAGTCTTAGGAAATGAGTGAATATCTCAGCCACTTTACTACAGCCCAAGTCGATTGTGAAATATTATCCTGGCAATCATTTTTCCAGGAATTTTTATGTAAACTAGCATGCTTTTAAATTGTTTCTGGTTGAAGAAGGTGTAGTACTCCCTACCACTGAATGATAGGAGAAGTCTGGGAAGCTAGCTATGAGCACCTGTTAAAGCAAGCCAAGAATGACTGGAGGTGAAGCCACACTTAAATGAGTGTCTGGAGGAGTTAATGGTCTGAGGCAATGTTCAACTGCTCAGACAGTCATTAACGGTAAGAATTTACCTGACCTGGAGGTCATTACTGCTTACAATAATTACTGCAATGACGAATACTCCATGTGACACTACCACGCCTCCCTAAAGTAATTTCTGCATCAAAATCTTCCTCAGATCTCAGATCTATGGTGACTTCTGGAAGTCAGGGACAGCATGTATAAACTCATCTATTTTATCAAAAATAAAATACCAAATGCTTGAACTGACCAGAACCACCAACCTGTTGGCAGGCTCACCGTGTAATTTTCTCATAACCCTAAATGTGCCTTCCCACATAGTCACTTACTATTAACTATAGATCTCCCACACTTACATTGTTCAGTAATTATTGTGTATGCCCAAGTCTTTATGCTTGCCCAGCCTGAATACTGTTTTTCAATCAGATACAGATCTGCTAGGAGCTTCATTAAATAGATTAAGGTGAAATGAATCAGTGCTTACTTGAAATTAACTACATCAGGGACAAGTGGAATTACTATTGTTTATCTGACAACAGAAGCTGGGAATAGCCACTATACCTGCAATTCATACCCTTGCAATACCTGCATCTCATTAGATGTCTCTGCTCAGAAAATATTTGAAACTTCACAGGTAATACAAAGAAAGGATGGCAATAAAACAAGGTCAATATTTAAAGCCTTTACAAAATTTGACCTAAAGAGACATGCTCAGTATTAAGTCTAAGGTGAGAGAGATCTGAAACCCACGCAACCTCCAGGGACATAGCCAATAGCTCATACTGTTGTTGCAGTCACAATGGAGTTCGTTCCACCATTCTAAAAGCATTTTATGAAACATCACAGCCATGGTCAGGAGATACAGCTAGAACTCTTTCCAACTGTGCTTTATTTAATAGGTTTGCATTGTATTTTGAATTGTTTATGGTATTATTCCTCAGACAAACTAAAGTTTATGACTTCCTCATGTCCTTAGTCACTTATGGGGACCAAATCTTTGCTTATTACCGCTGTTTGAAGTCAGAGAGCCTTCCCCAGTGAGCAGCTGCTCCCTGCTATACAGAAAGGTTGACAGCCTGGCACAAGCTAGCAGACACCTGAGCCCTTTGCAACAGCCCATTTCTGTTTTACAATGCAGTGCATTGCAGTACTACTACATAAACAAAAAGGTCTGCTTTCTTTCAATTAGTTAAAATCATTTGTATCTTTGGATTATGGACACCAGAACTAAAGGAAGAGTGTAAAGATAACTATTATCAATACATGAATTTCGATAATTTCCATTTATCTATACCCAAGACTGTAAATGTCAATGCAAACAAGGTCTTTTTATTGGGTATAATAGATCAAGAGGGCAGTTTCTGCAAGAAAATATATGGAAGAATGTAAAAACCTCTCTAAAGAATCATTAATAAAAGGCTGAATATTCTTTTAATATATCCATGGGTTTTATAGTATTCTTATGCACTGCTTGCTACACGTACCCTAATGCAAAATTTGGAATTCAAGGTCCACCTGTTCTACATGTTTTGTATTATAAATGATAATAAACATCTCCAGTGCTGTTGGTAACAGTGTGAGCTGTTCTCCTGAGGTATTTACTGTAGATATTCAAAAAGTGTTATGTGACCTAAGGGCTACACTTTTATTATGGTCAATATGCTTTTACAGGAGTATGACAAGGTGTTTTAGTAGTACACTTTTGAGTGTTTAGTAATTCAACAACAGTTTGCACTGAGCAGCTGTACAGCCCGAGAAAATTACTGAGGTTATAAAAGACACAAAGGAATTTTAGTAATAGCATCTAATGTATTTTTGTAGGTAAGAGGACCTAACTCAGTCATTAATTACATCCTTTCTCTGATTTCATGCAAGCAACAAAGCAATGCCTTATAGTCAGGCCATTTTTTCACGCTTTGCCAAAAAACAAACAATCAGGAGCAGCTACAGCTATTTGAAAACCTCCAGGCCTGTTATTCTTAAGCAAGGTGGAAAGATGAATGTAAGCAAAACTTTTATCTTGACCTTTCTGCTTTAAAATATGAATGTAAATAACAATGTGCATTTACATTTTAAATTAAGGAGAAACTAGGATCCACTTAAGAAATATACTTCTTAAATCATTTGTTTCTTGGAATAAGAAACTCAGCAGCTAGATAAACATAGTGTAGCTTCAGTACACAGTGCTTTTTTTAACAGGTACAAATTACGTTGTGGTAGAATAAACCTCTAGCAGGATACTTCAAGTGTAAAAATAGAGACTTTTGGGCACAGAAAGAAGTAATTAGATAAGTAAGGTGAAAAGGAAATGACAGAGCAAGGTATCTAAAACTGCACATTGGCTTTTGGCACTTGAAAGAATGTCATGTTTGATAGTATCAGAAGTCATACAAAATGCCTGGAGGATGAGAATAAAAGAGTCAGGGTCAGACAAGGAAAGATTATCCCTATCAAATTATGTACGAGCAGTAGGAGAACCTGAGCCTGGATAGAAACCAAAGGCTGAGGTAGAAGAGGGATTGCATGTGTTTACCTGACACTTCTTAAGGCTTTGCACTGGATGCCTGGGTGAGAGGCATTACATAGAAGGGAAAACCAAAAGACTGTCTAGAAAGGAATTCCCAAAAGACAGACTGTAGAAGACAATCTTAAGATCTTCTTGAATGAGGCTAAAGAAAAAGCAAGTGTGGTTTAGAGCTTTGTCACAAAGTTGTATCTGAAACTCACCAACACAACTGAGACAGATCTAACAAAAAGTCTGTTTTTTTTGGTTTTGCTTCACAAAGGTATTTGAAATGTCACAAACATGAAAACCTACTTGGCTTGTAATAGGAAAAGCTTCATCTGCTATAACCTTTCAGAATACTAACTTTATTCAGCTAGAAAAACATTCTAGGTGAGTTGTCCTGTATATTCATGCCTGTCTTATTTTGGAGTTATATGAATACAAAAAAACCTTTAAAAATTGCATATCAAGATGTATATTAAGGTCTTTTACATCTTATGAAAGTTCACAGAGCTTCTGACTTTTCACCATCAATATTTCATGCCATTTTAAAATGAAAAATATTTTTAAATAAAATAAGCTAAGTATAGAGGTTTATTCTTTAATTTTGCCGTCCACATTTAATTACAAAATGTAAGGGTTAGGCAAAAAGAATTGTGTTATGCTAGAAGGATTTTACAGACAAATGTTATTTCACAGTTATGGCAAATAATATCTTTTTCTTTATTGTTTGTAATATGTTTTCGTGGTATGCTTTTGTGGAGAATAGGGTATTACATGTGTCTGGGCAGGATGGTACTGGCTGCTGAACCATGGGTCAGGCAAACTGATCTGAGGAGACAGGGAGATTCAGCCTTACCGTGAGCATCTGAGCAAGAACATCTTCAGGAAAAACATGAAATCTCAGCAAACAAGGAGCATGCAAAAGGAGTCAAAGCCCGTAAACTGGTAAGAAAGGCAAAGAGCAGATATACAAACAAAGCTCAGAGGGAGCTGTCATTGAAAGGCTGTTGGCCTCTAAGAACACCCAAAGAAAAAGACCCATCTCTGTCTTCCCATGGGCAGGTGTCTTCTTACTGAGCCACTTTATTTCTGGTCTTTCTCGCTCCACATTTTCTCTAGTGCATAAAAATTTCTCGGAGATTCAAATCCTACTGGTGTTTTCAGAGGAAATATGTTAAGAAATAAATCTCCCTCAATACAGTAGCTAGCTCAGGATCTACACTCACAGCTGTAGTTTAAAGCCTTTAGTTAAACTTGAAACTCCACGGGAATTATTTTCAAATATAGGAAGACATTTAATTTTATGTGCACATTTCATGTCCATTCAGGATAATGCTTAGAATTTGAAATAGAATCCTTTTAATCTCATTTATCCATTCCTAAATTCATTATTTGAGATGAATTCGCATGATTCCAGTGTCTCAGTAGTTCAGTCAATGAAGACTTTTTATACAGGCAAATTCAGGCCAACCCCTGTACCCCACTCCATGCCATTTGTCATTAAAACAAATAATGATTTTTTCATAAGCATGTCTGAGAGAGAAATAAATCATTATGGATAACTCTCATTCTCTCACTCTTCTGTTAGACCTCTTGTGGTTGCCCACTTCCTTCCCCTTACTAGAACTTTACCTAATTCTTACCATAACTGCTCATGCCATTCATTATATATTAAGTGCCTCTGTGTTTTTTATACATTTCATGCCAATCTCTCAGCTCTTAATTAGGTTCTTGGTGAGGTCAGTGAGTGCAGTGAGAGGTGGGTCTCTGCTGAGTCAGGAAGGTATGGCAGATGGTGCACTGATGTGTGAATTAACTGGCTGTTTTACCTATGACCTTCCTGTTGCTCACCTCTTGCTGTTAAGAGTTGAGAAATAACGGAAGGGGTTAATGAAACAGGAACTTGTCCAGGTGGTCAAAACTTCATTGCAGCTCCCGAACATTGACATCTCAACAGTCAGTAGCAAGAGGGATGAAAGGGAACTGCCCTCATTGCACGCCACCTACACTACATAATCCTGAAGACTGCTACAGGACTCAGGTTTCCCTGCAAATATTATAGAACAGAGGTAGGCTAATGTTGAATAAGAAATACTGTCAAGCTGACATTGCCAAAAAAAAAAACAAACAAAGGGGAGAAGTAGCAGCAGTGCAGCAGCTGAAAAGACAGGGGCAAAACCAGAGTCTTCTACCAAGTCAGCCCAGTGCTTCCCACCTTTCCCAAGGCACAGAACTGTTTCAGATGAATTATTCGCACACCTAACCTCTTTCCTATCACCTACCACGGGTTCAACAGATTTACTCTTATAGAGATAGTAGTTATTCATGGATAACCTCAGCTTCCTCCCTTCCAAACAGAAGTCCTTTCACCTCCAGCTAGCAACTCTTTATGCTAGCAAAAAGGAAAACCTTAATATCCTTAATAAAACCTTGCACTGGCACATGGGAGTTCTGTGATGGGTATCCTGTCATCAGCTTATGCTCAACATGGATGATGTAAAGCTGTTACTTTTTCTTCTAAGATCTTAATTCAAACCTATTTTTCTACCATGAAAGAGAACCCCACTCCTTTTCCAATACTGTGATGCCTACAGAAATTCGAAGTATCCTCTGGTACCCTGACAGTCACACTTACCCTTCTGATTGGTGTAGTTTTACTGTTTCTTGTACTCCCCCTTATGTTTATATCCACTCGCTTTCTGTTTCTTTATTCTTATGCTGAATAGTGGCTGGAAGAGGGATTAATTGCTTTGTTCTGCATTTGAACAATGCAGTGCATGCAGTTGAAGCAGGGCCTCTGGTTAGTGATTACACCTCCCAGATACAATTGCCAATATAAATAAATTAAACACTCTTAATTATAACATTAGTCACTTCATTCTAGAAGTTGAACAATATCCAAAGACCATATAGTACCTCTGCATTATTTCTGAATTTCTGGGGATATTTATGGGGATAAAGATTTGAAATGTTAGCAGCTTGTGTACAAACCAACAAATATCCAGGCTGAAACAAGTAACGCAGATCTCTGGTGGATTCGTTAATGACAGTACTTCCCAGGCCGTCAATCATCCCTGAGCTTGTATTCATTTTAATCTACATCTATATACTTTTTGTTTCATAAGCAATTACATTGAAGCTAAACCTATATGCTTCACTCTGTGGTCTTGTAGGAGAAAGCCTGCCTGGGAATCAGTAGGAAGCATGTCAAGATTATACTTGTACTAGACAGTTAAAGAAGCTTCTAGGTGCCTGCGTAATTTTGAATGTCTCCAATCAACTACCTCTTTTGGCTCCTAAATTCATTTGAAAATATGGCTAATATTGGCTGGCTTTGGGCAAATTACCCAATCTTTGTGTTTAGGTCAGGTTTTTAAGAAATTAAGGCACAGAAGGGCAGCATATAGTGGGTAAACACAGTGTTGAAAAACTGGAAAGAGTCCAGTATAGGGCTATTGAGTCAAAGACTGAGAGCACGTGACTTACAAGGACAGGTGGAAAGAGTTGGGCTGGTTTAATTTTACAGAAAAGAGAGGAAGAGGTGAGTTAATTATCTGCTTATCACTCTTTGAAATGATTACAGAAATTCTAGAGCTAATTCTTATTAGGAAGTGGCAAATGATATAAAAACTGGCAACAACTACAAGTTGTAGTTTAGGAAGTTCACATGGAATACTAGAGGAGAAAATATCATGAGAAGGTCAATGCAGTACTGACTCAGTTTGCTCGAAGAGGTTATGGAGTCTCCATTCTAGCGGGTTTCAGGATTTGACAAAGACATGACTGACCTGTTCTGGTACCCACAGAAAGCGGAGGTTGGACTCCAGGTCTTCAGATGTCTGTTCCAGACAATATTTGTATGGTTCTGCAATTTTATGAAGCAATTATTTGAAAGCATAGAGACACTGGAAATTTTGGAAATGTCTATGTCTTTAAAAAGCATCCTTTTGTACCTTAGTTGATCATCTGTAAAATGATACCATATCTTCCTGCTTCTCAAGGGTACTCTCTGGATGAATCAGTTGATTAATTGTGTGAAGCTGCCATCTACTACAGTTATGAATGCCAGAGTAAATAAATAAATAAATAAATGTGTGACAAAACCCTCCACTGGTCTAAACTGCTATAACTCTAGGGTCTGAAACAATATTACACTAATTTACTCCAGCTGAGCTACCAGCCCATGTTGTTTATTCATCCAAATGAGCAATTGCTACATAGAATGATGCTCAGTATGAATTATTAAAGTGAGGAATTTTTGTACTCTAAATATTGGCTCTCTAAAAATTGATATTTGCCTCAATTTAATATCACCATTGGGGAAAATTTGGAGAGTTTTGAAGGACTCTAGAAAGAACTATGCTTAAAGGACTATCCTTACTGAAGACTAGTTATAGTAATGGACAGCTAAGGACTAAGTAAACGTGTACTTTGCAAGAAGAGAGGCTGTTTGTCACATTCTGTTAAAACCGCAGCAAAAATTAATAACCAATATTTCTAAGCTGTTACATTTCTTCAAAAACATTTCTGTTTTGCAACTGCAATCTCTTATGCAAATCTGAAAGACAAATAAAGGACCCTTACCATACTTAATTGGCCTCCATGTTTGCCTGAAAAGACATTGCATAGTCAAGCAAAGCACTATAATTTTAGACAGTTTTCAAACACACCTCCCGGAGATAGAAGAAAAGTTCCTGAAAAGGTCAGGACTACAGTCATCAAAGTAGTGGAATCACTGCCTTAGGAGAGGACCATCATTCATAAAGAGTGGAAGTCTGCCAGATAAAGATGCTGTCGCCCAGATTTCTTAAACCTTCCCTTAAGAAGAGGGCTGATTTCTTAAGGAGCAGTTAGAGGATTATGCTGTCTCCTTGAAAATGGGACATCACTCAAGAAATCACTTCCAAAAAAAGAGGAAGTCTTTTCTGAGAAGCCAGGTCAACTTCACAGATAGTCTGGTAAAGAGATTGAATGTGATAAGTATTGTAAAATATTAAGTTAAGTAACTCTTTATTGCCAAAGAAAGCCATCTGACTTTTGAAGAAAGAGCAGGTGATTAATTTACCAAGGTAAAAGATATTGCTAGGACTGGTCAGTAATTAATTAAATTGGAGACTAGTGCGCAGGTAAAAGACTGAGCAAAATCTAATAGACGTAAAAGCATGTACCAGCAAATTAGCCACTGGCAGTCTGAACAAACTTCCATACTGTCATGTACACATTCCATTTACTAGATGACCATTGCATGCTGGTACAGTCCAAAAAGTAGGAGGTAACAGTGCTTCTATCCAGAAGTACTTGTAATTTGGAACCCCCTGAGGAGAAATAGAAAAAAACCTTTTGTTTAATAGTAATAAACTAAGTTCATAGCATAGGATAATAGTATCATTAACAGAGAGAAATGAATGCATAAATACAAACCTCTGTGACAGCTATAACTCTTCTTGATAGGAGGCTATCTAAGGCAAGACAGCCTTACTCTCTATAGACCACACAACTCGATCTTCTTCATACCCCAGTAACATGAAGGGAAAAGCAGAGGAGAGAGTAAGCAGAGCATGGCTGTGTTGCTGACCTGCAAGCTCACACTGACAACTTCCTTCGGAGCTGCTATGAATATTTCCACAAGGACAGCTACAGCTGCCCTCACATTCACATTGCCCTTCTAAATCAACACTGAGTCCAAACCGCAGCTGCCGTTAGGGGTTACTGTCCAGTGAACATGCATTCAGCTGGGTTTGCAGTTTTCAGCCTGTGCATCTGGGCCTCAAGGACACCAACAAACTGAATACTCCAGTGTCTACCACATGCATATATACTCAGTATGACTTCAATTGCACTTTGGTTCTATAATCTCTTCCCCTGAGTTTTTATAATTTTCCCTGCACATGTCTAACAAAATAACAGTTTCAGTTGATTTCTAGTACTGTTAGCAAAAATTACTAATGTGCATGAACTGTAATACAAATTATTTGCCAGCAAGTACTGTGATGGCTATCCAGGTATTGAGAAATGGAGGCTATCTATCTGCTGTGTGCACTGAGTGAGAAAAAGTGTCCTGGGAAAAACAGCATGCTGTTATGTAGTTGAAGGTTATCTTAATGTACATGCTGACCTTGGGGTCTGGACTGAAGACTCCCTACCCCTTAAGGCTCAACCCTCCGAAATGCTGAGACATTTGAAGTAAATAATTCACTGAAGTCAAGGGGAATTTTTAACAGATATACCTAGATAGATAAATAGATAGATCTCTTTGTGTCTGTAAATTGATTTAGATTCCCCGTAGCAAGCATAGTCAGATAGCTACTTTTACAACACCATATTAAGCTCAACTTCTGCTGATGTCTTAGACAGTGATTCTTCAGTTGATCCTAACTGACTATATGTGTAATCTACTGACCAAGTCTGACCTTTTGACATAAACCACTGACCAATGTTGGACCTAGTCACACCTAAGCTCCATTACGAGTTCAGAAAGCACGGGGATCTACTCTGAACCTCAGGACTCAACAGAAGGGTCTTCCTTACCCCTTTGCATCTTCAGTCTCTGTGTAAATCGATCAAAATTGATTCTAAATTGATTTTTCATTGCATGTTTCATGCATGTACTAATAGGGTGAACCTTGCCATCAAAATTTCTTAAGTCACACTGCTATAAATTCATATTAAAACTACTCTTGCTTATATCTTTTTTGAGTGTTTCTTTGAGTGACCCTAAACCACTAATTTCATGACAAGTCAAGAGGAAAACTATTATGTAGTGAAAAAAACCCACATGCAACCTGAACTGAACAACTGATAGCAGTAACAGGTTAACGTCATTCGAGATTTTGTCCACACTAGTAAAATGAAGTGTTCCAGAACATAGGCACTGACCCTAAAAGGTGTTCATCTGTACTTTATACTTACAGATTGTTAGAAAAGCCCCTTTCCTTTGGGCCGATTAGTCTTCTCGCAGATCTGCCAGTGGAAAGGGCCATGAGCAGCAACAATCAATTGCCAGAACAGCCACTCTGTTCTGGAGCATGAAAGCATGAAACAGTTTAGATGTGGCCAGACAGTACTTGTTGGCTTCACAGCCAGAGCTTGGACCCTAGCTTGCTCAATAGCATATGCATAGCCTATTAGCTCTTCCTTCACAAGCTGGTTCCACCTCCAGCGACATTTTCCACCACCTTTTCTCCTCTTTACTCCAGTTCCACCAGGTTTCCTCACCTAGTCTCCCAGTTCATTCCCAGTTTCCCTTTTTACCCATTTACCTCCAAGCTCACCACCCAGTTTTCTATACAGTGTTAATATCCCAGCTGATAACAGCTGATGTGATGCAAGACTTGAAGCAGTGCTGAACATGTGAGTGCTTCAAGTATGGGAACTTGAAACTCTTGAAGCCCAGTCAGGAGTGCTGCCTACAGCTGATGTCTCAGTCTGCATCATACACCTGCCCTCGATATTTGCACATACCACATACATTGTAAGCACATCCTTTGGCAACTGCAATAGCTCATATAGTTCCAGCAGTCTTCTAATCATAAATCAAAATAAACCTACTTCTTAACAAGCTATTTATTTAGTGGCCAGTAGACCAAGCATTATTTGCTGCAGAAGATCAGGAATAAATGCACATTTACAAACCTGAGAATTTTCAGTTCTTGACGTCATAAGTTTTCCAATCAAAATGGGGAAAAAACACAGAATACACTGCAGTGTTTTCATTCAGACCTGCTGTAATATTGAAAGTACCTTCCTTGCTTGTGCTGAAGCTACCTTCATTAGAAAATTAACAGTTAAAGGAGCTGTACAGTGAACTAAGCTGTATTTTCTCTGATATGGAAGGCAGGACCACAGTTCCCATAAGAGACAGTGAGCCTATGTTCACATGTGCTCCTGTGAATGACAGTTGAAAGTTTGATGCATTTGCACACAAGATGATGAAGATGCTATGCATTATAATCTGAAAATAATGTAAAAGTGCAAGGTTATTTCATTGTCTCGGTCTACTCTTGTTTTTTTAATCAGAGTTGAAGAGTCATGTGTGCCTGTCTACCTATTTTATAATGTGTTAAACATTTCTTGCCAGGTTTTACAATATTTCTCATTTCTTTTATGAAAGTTTAGAAAGCTTAGAAAATAGATGAACAGTGAAATTAGATTTGTATTTCATCATAAATGCAGAAATATTTCAGTACCACCACAATTTTAGGATATTGGGATACCACTGTTATTTCTTTGGATGAAAGTATTTCTTTTGGTTTGTTTTCTGGGTTATCAGAGGCTCTGGTAATAGATATAACATTTCTCTGAGTACAGAAAGCAGCAGAGAAACATCTCTATCTACTCCTAGAGGAGACTGATATGACAAGGAGTAGCTGATGTGTCACAGTGGGGACAAAAAGGAATTACTACATAAAACTCTGTCTCTATAAATGTAACTTCCAATAAAGACTAGATGGGTTATGCAGAGTGCTGTCTTCATTTCAGAGGGATTCATAGGAATAAGTCAGATACCAGCATTGTAAATGATTCTTTTGGTAACTGCAACAGCTACAGCAGCTCTGACAATAACTTACACGGCTTAGGTTTTAAAGTCACTTTTATTAGTAGATGAAGCACAGTCCAGGAAAGCTCTATTTTCATTTTCTCGCTTCAAAAAGCACTGAGGGATCTTTTAATTTCCACTTGAATAATCACCAGAAACAGGCACAAGTCTGGTTTTGGCTTTTTTTCTAGCACCTTTTTTAAGTAGGTCATTTTCTTAGATGGCTTTTGAAAACTGTTATCTGAAGCATGTCATGATAACATAGCTGATGCCAATTATGCACTCACTGCCCTCTCCTCAGCAATTCTGTTCATTTATGAATTTGTTCTAAAGTGGCTAATACATTGTGCCCTTAATGCCTGAGAGTTGCAGCAGTGGTCTGCAAACTGCTGAATATTATATTTCACCCTATTCAAGATCCCCTTCTTCAGCTGAGGCACCATCTGGGCCACCCACCATATCTGGGTTTGAGTACTCCCTCAAGATCAAGAACAGAGGATTTCTAACAAGGAGGTGACAGCTGAGTTAAAAAAAAATAACATAAAGTAACACTTACACAAATCCCTCCATTTATTTATCTTATGTGAGAAATAAACACAATGCATGCAACAGGCAAAGATGACAGGTTTTGGCACTGACACATCCCAAAGAGCTAGAGAATGTCAGACCAGCACATACAGCAACCCTAGGCTGCAGCATTCAGAGAGAAGGGCACTGTGATTGGTACTTAAATTAATATAGCAGGAGGAAAAGAAGACAGAGGACCAGGAAAGAGAAGGACATTCTTTTCCCTATTCTCTTCAAAACTGACCAGAAATGCAATAAACTTTGAAATAAAACATTTTAGCTAGCATGAGATGACAGCTGCCACCCTTTAAAAACTGATAACTGCTAAGTAAAAAGACCACAGATGTTATGTCAAACAAGCCATTTTGAAGTTAGAGAACAAAAGTTATCACACAGGACATCATCAATCTCAACAATATGAGCACAGAGACTAGCCCAAGCAGTAGTACACACTAGCAGGATCCAGTCATGCTTGACCCAGCAGTGGCAGTTGGTTTTACAGAACCATCTGTCTTGTTCATGTCATCCAAGTCTCTAGCACCAGCCACCAGTCATGAAGTGACACAAGTACTGCTGGTCAAGCTTGAAAGTTTTTCTCCTTCTCTCTGAAGAAGGAGAATTTCACAGGCAGAATAGACTTCCAGGTTGACAAGTTTGTTTTTTTGCAAAATATATGCGACATATACTTATTCTGGAAAAATGAGGGCATTAAAGCAGTAGCTATAAAGGTGATTCCTTGTTTCTAATAGGTCTTATTCAAAACAGCCTGTGAGAAACCTCCATCTACTGATCAAATGAGCTGAACAGATGGGTTACTGAGTTTGCTTGTACCTGAGGAAGGGTATTAATAAATTTGCCTTCACATACTGATAAGAGACCTTTTAGACTATGCTCACTTGGAGGAAAGCAGTGAAGTGCCTCTGCGGGAGATTATATGCATCCATGCCAGGGTATGCACTGAGGCTGGTGTCCTGAAATCTGTTGTCTTGGACATACTGTCACATTACCACATCTATGTTCACCTGTCTGCTAGCTTCTTTGGTGCAAGATGTAGAACCACTGCACTGAGTTCTGCTGTGCAGTGCTGACTTATCCTTAGATGCTCTGGTCTCAGACCAACAAGGGCTCTGTAAGTAGGGATCAGGATATTGAACTTGACTTAATATTATGAGAAGCCTCTAGGACGAGCAGTGATAACATGCTACTGAATACATATACCACAGTGCTATATCAATAAGAAGTTTTTAAATGCTGATGGCGACATATTGTAATACCGTAGGTAACATTCAGTAAATAACAAAGGATTATTTTAGAAGGCCTGATCACCTTCACTGAGATGGGACAAATGGTTCCAGCCACCCAGGCACAGCAGAAAGCATAAATTACGGACACAAACATCATTACCAAGGTTTATCAGGAGAGAATAGTTATAGGAAGAAACAAATGGGCTGTGACATCCACATATTATATACAAAACATGACAGTAAAGAAAGCAAACTCAGCTGGGGATCCACTGTTAAACAGATTTAAGTTTGATTTACCAGTATAGCAACTGATAATACTACCTTCTCTTCTTGTTTCTCAAGACCAGTTCTACCTACATTTTCACTTTGTTCTGTGTGGACCTTTCAGTATTCAGTATCTATTCATATTTCAGAAAATTCTTAAGAAGGCACATCTAACTAATAAGATAACACATCTAACTAATAACAAGATAACACATCTAACTAATAACAAGATAACTCATCTAACTAATAACAAGATAACTAATAGAACATGGCATTTACCTAGAAGAATTTATTGCTTTTGAAAGGAAAACACCTACTTTTTCCCCTTTTCATATATTTATGCAGATAATAACACATGAGTGCAAGAAGACTAGGTATACTCTCTCAAATAGAGAGTAAAAAATAACACCACAGAAACATGTAAATTTATGTCAGTACCTAAATAATGAATTGTGTCAAAATAATAAATCAATTTTAGTTCTTATAAATTATAACAGATGTGATTTAAAATGTCTCTCCCTTGAAGTACTAAAGGGATTGCTATAATTAATCATCTGAAATCAAATACATCATTTGTAAGCTTGTTGAAGTCAGACAACCCACCATACAGTTTTACTGATCATTTCTCAAAGGATTATAGCCTATTTTAAACAGCTACACTGTTTGCATTTAAGAGTTGCCACACTTGACTCCAGAGATAATCTTTCAGGGGGGAGGGTGAATCCATTACTGTATGTTGTGTTTGTTACACATCCAAAGCTACCAGTGCAGGCACAGTACCTCACATTCTGCATTAAGATGCAGTGGTATAAATCTGAAACCACCATTAAAATCCACACAGTTATTATGAATTTACATTAGTGGAAGCAGGATTTGGTCACAGTGTATATTCCTTTTCATTAAAACTCTAAAGCATTTTGAAAGCCCTCAGGTAAGAAGTACAGAAAGAAATGTAAAGTATATTAACTGTTATTGCTGTGTACACTTTCATACATAGCAAGTCTAAGCCACAAAGTGCCATGGAAACAGAAGTCTGGAGCCTCTGAGAGACATAATACAACTCAGGTCAGTGCAGGGGAATGGAAACACCCTCTATAATCCCACACCTGCTTGAAAATACACCATGTGTCTAGCTCAGCTTTGACTCCCTCTGTGTACATCTAGACTGGAACTGAAAATCTGGTAGTCCTGCACCAATGCACAGCTTACGACGACTGACTTGTGATCTCAAAGGTGTGAACACTGACAGCTACTGATAGGGCCTCAGGTTTTATGTTTATTCAAATTGGTGTGAATATTCAAGAGCACCAAATTAACTGAGCATAGAGAAACTTGCTCTAAATTGTTTCACCCCTCCTATGATCTTCCCATCCTAGAGCAGTGGAGCTGCATAGAGGTCACTAAAGCATGCCCAAATAAAGGTTGGATGTCTCCTCTGCAGAGGCAGATCCCTTTTAAGTCCACACAAGTGTGAGTGAGCAGGTGCAGGGATAACCGCACTTGGGGTTGTGCAAATGCAGATATCAAAATCTTTCCTGCTCATGTCACTTCACATCTAACATAGAATCATAGAATCAGAGAGTGGTTTGGGTTGGAAGATCATCTAGTTCCAGCCTCCCTGTCATGGGCATACAGAACTGTTCCCTGCAATTGCTTAGCGATAAACATGAATCATGTTTTCTGGCCACAGTAACTGGATGAATGGAGTCCTAATCATCTTTACTTTCTATCTTGCTTTTCCCTTTACTTCTGTTTCTTATTTGTTTTCTTCTGTACGAGCCCACCATCTCTCTCATCAGGAAGGTTATCCCACTCTCTCCATTGCCAATTTCAAGAATTTGTCATGCCTTTTTTCCAGCTGCTTCCCAGAGCTGCCAGATAGGGTGGCTTCATCACTCATCTGCAGATCCCTTGTCAATTTGAATGGACTCCAGCAGTCATTCCAGCTCTCTATATCATGTTACTAAGCAACACACTTATTGGAAGGGATTATTATTAATTATTATTATTATTATTATTTGGAGAGGTAAACTTTTTGTTACAGTGTGACCATTTAAACATACTTTCATGACAAAATTCCCTTCAGCTCAAAATACAGAAAAATGTTGCTCAGGGGAGTGAAGGAGCAAAGCAAATGAGTCCTGCTGTGGTGCAGAGATAATGTGACATTTGTCTGCATGGGTACTGCTGTACAAAAAAAAACTTGACAGGTATAACAACACAGCTTTATGTTTTGTGACTGAAAAAGCTTTGCATACAGAACCTCACCCTGATACTAAGTCTTCACATTCTTTGTCAAGTGACTGGAGGGAGGGAAATTAAAATTACTCTTAGTTGGAAGCTAAGCTAACACTGGGAATATTAATGTTCTAATTAAAAAAGAGGAATCTTGTACACCCAGCGAAGCCTCTCTGTAGACCAAGCCCTTGACAGTAGAATAAAAGCAAGTTGTAATAGATGGGTACTAAAGAGATTTCTTTTTTTAGTATTACTTATTTTTCAAATGTTGTTAGATCTAACCAGTAGCTCTATTTTAAATGTGGTAATTTTACTACAAACAGTTATTTATGTTGGGGAAAGCTAGCAAGACAAAAGGTTGTGAGCTGGGAGCCAGGATTTTAATCCTGGTCCTTCAGAGACTTTCTGTGTAACCTTAGATAAGTCATTTATCCTCTGGGCTCAATGCTCCTGATACAAATTTTAGATGTTTCCTTCCTACCTCCTAGGATTCACCACAGTACAGTCAATCAGCCTTTCTTCAAAATCTGGAGCTCTTTTGGTGGAAGGTGCTACATAAATATAGAGTAATATTCTAAAGAGTTTAGAACTTCCCACAAAAATATTCTCTGGCTGATACAAGGTGCTTTTGCTTTTCATTTGAGAGGTTAATTTTGTAACCATTTCTGCCTCCCCCACCCCCCCCCCCAAGCTTATGACTGAAATATTCAAAGTACATACATGAATTCTGTGCTTATGAGAGATGCCAATTTGAAAGGTACAAAGATGGAAGCAATCTAACCACAGGAGAGATCGAAATTTAGTGCTAAAAAGGCACAAAGTCAGTTATTATGCCTAACAATGTCGATCTTAATCTTGACGCAGTAGGTTTTCCTCCCAATGCTTGTATAGTTATCTCTGTTAATCCAGACATTTAGACACTTGCCTCATTTGAAGGTAGTCTTATATATTTCTAAGGGTCTGTTTCTCTGCTTAGGTTTAGGCATGTAAGAAGGAGGAAGGATGAAGATTACAGTCTGTCAGATAGGATTTATTTCATCTATGAATAAAATATATTTCTAAAAATACTGAAGGAAGTCCCTTGCTCTAAAAAGTAAGAAGTCCAGGAAAAAGCAATAACAAGTGATGCAAAAAATTTGTTTATATTCTGGGCTTCACTCCTCCCAAAATTAGTTTGCTGAAGCTTAACAAAATTAAATTTAACAATCAGCAGGAAAGTAAGCCAAAAATAGAGGTTCAATATTTAGTAAATTAATGTATTCAATTCAGCAGGATCTTATGACTTTCACCATATGCACTGGGGAAAATGAATTAGGATAAACCATTTTTATCCCTTTGGGCTCAAGAACATTTACAGAAATCTACTGAGTTTCAACAGAGAAGTGCCAAAGGACTGGATAAGGGAATCTTTAGAAAGAGGGGGATGGAGTGTGTGGGAGAAGGATCCAGAGAATTACACAGCAGTTGACTTCAATTCCCAGAAAGATTCTGGAACGAACTCTTAAACGATCAATTCAAAAGCAGCAAAAGACAGTAAGATGATAAAAGACAGCCCACTTGAGTGTGTTAAGAACTGATGATGTCAAACCAATCAAATGTCCTTGTCTGCCAATATAATTGGCATAATGGATTAAAGGGAAGCAGTAGATATAATGTATCTTGCATTAACAAGGATTCAGAAACTGTCACAAGACACATTCTTCTAAAAAGCCTGAAGAAATATTACAGAGATCTATTGTTCTTACACTGTAAATACAAATATCAACAATGCTACATGAACCTCTTCAGAGTGATATGCAGCAGTAGCTGCTTCTGTACCAGAAGCAGTAGGCATGAGACGTGCACTTCAGGCTTAGCTGCAAGAGCAGGTGAGACAGAAGATGTGGCTCCAGAGATCGAACAGGTTGAAGTGAATGTAAGAAATGGAAATGGAAGGTGAAGTGTGATAAAAGGAAACAGGGAAAATTATGGGTAGGATCCTGATTAAAGTACTTAAAGCATACTTAGGCAGGGTAGGAAGGGATCATCAGGTTGGAGAGGCAGAGATGGTAAGTGGATTATAGGTTTGAAATCTGTACTGGTAAACTAGGATGCACATGAAGGTATTTTCATTTGGGCGGTAGACTCACCATAGTAGACTGTGCACCCATTGTAACATTGATCCTACAATTTCAAGGTGCTTAGGGTGTGGCAACTGATCTGTGATTGAGCTAATGTGGTATTGCTCTGTCAGAGCTGCTCAAAAGCCAGGAAATCTGGACAAGTGTATAAAAATCCTAAATTTCAAAGGTGGAAAGCATCTTGACTACTATGACAAACTTTCATGGACACGGAGAAGTGAAATGCCACCTACGAAAGTTGCAGAAAAGCTCTCTTTCAAGGCTTCTGATGATTCTGATATACACCTGTGAATGAATCTTTACACTGCTTCAGAAGAGAGGATTATGCTGGATAGTCCTGTGAGGTCTTCTCCAGCTCTGCATTTCCATGAGGACGTTCTTTAATTGGCAGTTTAAAGTCTGAAGTGGCACTGTAGTCTCTAGACAAATTCCAGTGAAACAAAGGACAATCCTGTCACCAAGGCCCAGACTTGGAAGTGAAAAGCAAGCTGAAAAAGCTGACCTGTGTTCCTTGGACCCTCACCTGACAAGTGTGTTAGCGGGAAGTCTGCCTATTATCTCCCTTCCTTTGTTATTCTCAAAAATTATGTTAACAGCAAAAGGAAACACCTTATATATGATGAGCTAACCTTTAATTGTCAACCTAGAGAGTGCTTTACAGTCAAATAAAAATCCAACAGTTACTGTTAGTCCATTTGCAGGAATACTAACACTCGTCCAGATTGATCTAAAAAAAAGCTCTGCTTAATATGCTTAAAACTGTTATACAGGAAAGCCTACAAATATGAACCCCTTTTCTTGGGTGTCATGCTTGTCATTCCAGTGTGTCTTGGCAAATGTAGGCTGACAGCTTCCTGCTCTAGGAGCAGTAGAGGCTCCTAGCAGTAGAAGGGTTATGACAAACCATCAGCATCCTGCTGTCCTCAGCAGGAGGAGCATGATGCTCATGGTGGGGTTTTCTTCTACCTATCCTGGGGCTGCTTGTTTTCCTTCTTCTAGCCCCCAGGCCACACACACACACAAAAGGCAATATTTAGTCAGGCAGTGACTGGGGAAGGATGGAGGGAAGGGTATCACCCCTCCTCAGTGGGGCCACTCCCAGAGCTGAGGCTGGAGCAGAGGAGGCAGCAATCACCAGCCCGGTGTGGGGGCTACACCAACATCACCCAGCTCAGGCCATGGAGAGGCTGAGTCTCTCCATGTGTCAACACCCAGCCAGGGGGCTTATGCAAGCAGGCAAAATAGTCTTCAGCTTTGTCTTTGAGACAGGAGAAATGTCCTTTGCACGGGCCTGCTCTGAACATAGAAGTCAAATGATTCCCAAATCAATTTGAGTAGGATTTCAGCTCTGAAAATGAAGGACAGAGGACTGAAAGTGAGGTTAAGGCTGGTTAAGAATGACAGAGCAAAGTTGCTTTATCAAACTGATACACTTTTTACTGTTCTTTAATGCTCTGGGAGACATCCCGCTGTTACAGTGAACACTCTGTGAATTCCTTCTTCAAGTATTTGGCATGATATCTTTAATTAGTCAGTCTTTATAGACTGAATAGTGCATCCATTTGAAACTGGAAGCAACATAGCTCATTATTGAAGAAAAGTATATCTTCTACTAATACCCATGTATATTCCTTAAAAGAAGATTAATCCTTGTCTATGTAATTAGCGCTAAAGGAATCCAATTAGGAGGAAAAAAATCAAGGAATCAGCAAATATCCTTGACACTGATATCTCTGGCTGGAGAATGGCATCTCAAGGAAAACGGTATGCGCTCCATCTTTTGTTCAGTTCACATTTAAATGCCCAGAACTTCAACAAATGTTCAATATAAAGCAACCCTGCACACAGTGTAAACTACAGCCTTACTTCATCTAAGTTCTGTTTTCATATGATATTTCTTGAATTCAAAAAAAAGAGGTTTCACATAAACCATACAAGCCATTATTTATATTCTCAGTATAGATTAGGTTACAGTCAGAAAGAAATTATTACAGATATTCACAGCAATTCAGGGCCTTTTTGCATTGATTTATTGATGGTTACTCCAGATTTCAGCTGCACTTAAAGATGCAAATTTCCACCTGAGGTTGCAGTCATTGCTTCCAAATCACCAGGTATGTACCATCAATATTAATGGATATTGCCTCCAGAAGAATACAAAAATACAATGTAAGCATCAAATGGGTCCACCTACAAAGCTGCACTAGAATATACCTCTGTTTTGGCATACACTGAAATTATTTGTTGTTTATATAAATTAGTTATGTCATTCAATCAGTCTCTTCAGTGACAGCCTCTGACCTGCTGGAAATTTTTTTGGAAATGGGTGGCTTTAGCTACTCAAAAGGGACAATCTGTGCTCAGTATTTAACCAATTTATTCTCACCCATAATCAATGAAACCAGTGATTTTCCTGCTGGGTTAATGCCCTCTGACTGTGCTGTTCCTGTGGTTTCATTAGCCTGGCCCCACAAGATGCATTAGTCCAATATAGATGTAGTCAAGATAAGAAATCCAGGTTAGAGTCAGCATTTGTTTTGGCAAAAATAAATTAGGATTTTTTAAAGAAGAACAATAAGAAACGACATCAGTTATAAAGTGCTGTTGAAGAAGAGAGGGTAATTTTAAAATTATCTTACTAGACAAGATGGTCTTCAAGGGTCAAGTCATCTCATGCTAATGTAAGTAAGCTGAAGTGCAGCAACTGCAGGTTAGCAGTGGGTTCCCTCTCCTTGACCCTGCTTTGTTTCTGTGCAGACTTATAGCTTATTTCACCATAAACAGAAAAGAAGAATGACGTGGTTTAAGCCTCTCAGCCACGCAGCTGAGACATAAATCAATTAGTCTGGTAAAATTAGATACTGAACTTCAGGTTTTATAGCCATTTTATATTTCTCATAGACTCATTTGAGCAGAGGAAAGCCATTTTGGTTGGAAGATCATAGAGGAGAACAAAGTTCTGTGAAAGTCATTGATCAGCAGTAAAATCCTTTCTTAGCCTGAAAATGGTGATTTATTTCCAATAAGAATACCCTTAATTTTATAAAGACAGAATTTGTGCAGAATATGTGGCAAATGCAACATGATTCTGTACGAAAGACCTTGAAATCTAAAGGCATGTGTATGAGTCAACGAACTTCATTTAGAAATCTCTCATAATTAGAGCGGGTTGAAGAAGACAATTGATGTTTATTGGCTGACTTCTTAAGCTTAGTATTTTCACACCTTGGCTCAATAACCAGCTTTATGAGCCAACTTAAAACACCTTGGAAAATATGCCATATGCATCAAATGGCAATAGAAATAATTATGTGTTTATTTAAAAAAAAAAAATGCAGTGGTTCTTAGTGACTTATCTGACTCTTCAGAAAAACAGAAGAGAATGTTTCTATATAAATACAGCAAATTAGCATCTTTATTGTTCCACCAGCATTTTTTCTCCTTTACCTGGTCTTAATCCAGCCTGTGCATTAATTAATCACAATTAGATAAATCACATTGCAGGGTACTTAGGATTCAGCTCATTGGTTAGTAAGTAACCTCCCTTGCCTTTAGTCATAAACCTTTACGTAGCAGCCCTGCTTTTGATATATGAGTCAACAAGTCTGAAATAGTGAAACTGTTCAGATTAATAGCTGACCAAATACAAAGCAGATTTTTCCATTTAAAGACACCTCTTACTCTTTAAAACTTACTGCTTTCTCAAAGGTAGGTTAACATGACACAAAACAGTGACTTAAGGCACCATGAAATTCAGGATTTCACACACAAACAACAGCAATAAGATTTCTATTGATTTGCTCCCTCTTGCAAGTCAGTATGTTTAGTATACTCCTGCCAGGAAAGCTCTGCAGGTTTCTCCTGGTCTATTAGGGTAACTCAAGGCAACCATCTGCATCTCCTATTTGTTTCTGTGGGTGCAGCCTGACAGTTTAAGAAAGAAAAGAGCACTGAGAAGTGCATTACCTCCTTTTGAGTAAACAGGGGACTCATGTTCTCACTCATGACATATCTCAACCATCCCTCTGGACTCTAAGCACCTCTGTGACCGCCTGTGGACCTGCAGGTTAGAGGTATTAGTGAAACTTCTGCCAAGCAGATTTCAGATCAGAAAATTTCCATTCTACCTTGCCACACATCTAGTGACTGCACTTTCAGCCCTCCTTTCACCCAAGACAGAGCTGGCTAGGTGCTCCTACTAGGCTATTGCTTCCTACTTCCTTTCCAGAAACCTCTTACTTCTGGTAGTGCTTGAAGTTCCTCCTTGCTTCCTTACTTTTTAACATGAGGCTGACCTTCTCCAAGACAGGCTGAGCCATTTTGTTGTTCACTTTGTGCATAACCAGCACCTGTCAGTGCAAACAGCACATGTGTCATGGGTTCAGCAGCAGCAGTCATTTTTCTCCTTCTTGGTAGCTGGTGTAGCGCTGTGTTTTTGATTTGGGGCCTGGGAACAGTGCTGATAACACCAGTGTTTCGGTTACTGCTTAGTGATGTTTTGGTCTGGCCAAGGACTTTCTGAGTTTCATGCTGTGCCAGGGAGGAGGGGAAGCCGGGAGGAAGCAGAGACAGGACACCTGACCCAAACTGACCAAAGAGATTATTCCATACCACAGCATGTCATGCCCAGGATGGAGGACAGAGAGGAGAGACCCGGAAGGGTGGGGGTGCACTGCGCGGTCGGGCTTGGTTTTAGGTGGTGAGAAACTGTATTCTTTCCTTGTATTTCTCTTGTCATTATTATTATTGGTGGTAGCAGTAGTGATTTGTGTTATACTTTAGTTACTAAGCTGTTCTTATCTCAACCTGTGGGAGTTGCAATCTTTTCAATTCTCCTTCCCATCCCTCTGGGAGTGGGGGGCAAGAAAAAGGGGGAAGTGAGGTGAGAACGGGCTGCGTGGTTAGAGAGGCTTAAACCACGACAACATGTCAGATTTTAGTAAGGCAGCGGTGGGAGCAGAGCTGCGTATGGAACTACTAGCAACTGATGTAAGGAATAATCGTACCTGTTTGTGCAGTAGCAGCCAGAACTGAAATGGAAGCAATTATTTTCCCTGGGCAGCCTCTTTTTGTTCTCTCCGTTTGGTACAGAATAAGGTCCTGGGAAGCTCTGATTAAACAGAAGGGGGGAAAGTAAAGATACATGGAAAAGAGAGGGAGGGAGAAGATTTAGGAAAAGAAATGGAGCTTCAGCTCAAGGCATTTGGCAGATGTCACAGTAGCAAGCCCTAAACAAGGCAAAATCAAAGTATGATTGCAAATGTCTTAATATTTCTGAAACTAGGAATTCTGGAGTCCTAAATGGATCTGGATGAAACTCTTGTCTTTCTTGATTAGTTAAATTTCAGAAAGAGATCTGTGGCCCATTTAAACTACTAATATCTGAACTACATTTAATTCCCAGTTGACCGCAAGCAATTGATTTGGTTTCATCACAATTAAATGACAAAGATTACTTTAAAAAAAAAATAATAATTATGGAACAATTTCTTGGCTCCTGTACAGACATTAGGAAGAAAAAGGGGGCACAACAGCCTATAAGCAATTATTATCTTATCAAAATTTCTTAATGTGAAATATTTTTAAAACAAAATAAATGCTTGTACAACTAGGGACATATCCACAAGATTGTTTAAGATTGTATATTTGACTATGTCCCTTTAAAATAAAAAAGCTTAATGCTATGAAATAGAAGCTCATTAGACAACTGCTTAGATCAGCTTTTTTTCACTGTTGATATTTTCCATCTCCCACAGCCTCATTATCAGATTGGCAAGGTTCTTGCTTATGTTTTTCTCATTCCTATGGAATATATACATTTCAGGTCATTTTTATCCTGTACTTAAGTTCTTCCCATGCTGGAATTAATCACTTGAAAAACTAGAAAAATGCACCACCTCAGATTTACCAATTTAATGTAATTACCTTCAGTATGATTAATAAATGAGTACATTACTGAGATGGTTTTGTTTATTTTATATTCTTTGCCTGACCAGCAGTAGCATAATAGCAAGACTATTAAAAAGCAACAGAGAACTAACATAACCCCACTTTTACAGGACAAACAAGTATTCTTGTGGAAAAAGAGGAAAATTTCCCTGGAGGAAACATGTTGTTGGCAAGGCATTGTGCTGTGACTCAGGGTATCAAAAGTCATTTTCCTGTTCCACCACAGATTTCTTCTGTTATCTTGTAGAGGACTGCTTAAGCTGTGTGCCTGAGCAAAAGTTAAAAATATCTTCCTTCCTTTGACTGCTGTCATGACAATTTATCATATGCTTTTCAAGGAAAAAAATATTTCATCTCTTTGTGTGTGTCTGTAAAGAGAGAGACTAAACTGTCAGGCAGGCAGACGTAGCCTATAGTTCTCCTTCTGCTCATCACAAGTGTAACATGAGATCCAAAATTCACTGATCAAATAAATCTCACTCTGTGAGTGCTAGCCAGTCACCCCGGCTATTTGGACCAGACATGTTAGATGCCTACAAAGTACTCACTACAGAGTGTTATGGCAGATTTTGTAGCAGAGTTCATACAGATTTCTCCCATTTGGAGTACTTAACCAGGATAAAGAAGCTATTTTCCTTGATATTGCCACAATTAAGCCTAATATCATATTTTTCCAAAGTACCACAGGGAAAAATAACAATGATCAATTATTAGGAAGCCATATATTTTACTATGTCTATTTACATATAGATGCAGATTAAGCCATAAATACAGACGTGCTTCTCAAACACAGGCTTATTGTTGCTATTAATTTCAGAAGTTGAAATTAATGCTTGCTTGCTCTAACAGTTCAGCGTAATTTCAGATTTTTCCAATTTAAGTTCTATTTAAGCCAAAGAATACACACAAACTTTAGCAATTAGTAAGAAAAAAAACATCTGTTTTGTTTTCTTGTTATGCCCACTGAAGGAGTGAGTTGTCTTTGCAGGACATACAGAATTTCACTTGTCACTGGATATTCTAAACCTGTAACTGAAAAATAAGATTACGAAAAGTAGTTCTAGCTGATTAGTCATTTTTTTTTTTTTTTTGCTGGTGGTCAATCTCTGCTGAGTCTGACAATGTCAGAACATGATCAAGAAAGGCAAAGGGGGATTCAACTCTAGATTAAGACATCTATCTTTAGATGTCTACATGACAGTGTCTACAGGTATACTATGTCTAGGTTCCTACTATAATCAATGAAGGTCGACCCAGTACAGTTGGTGATGACTCAGGACTAGTTCAAATCACTTGAAGTATACATCTGAATTTGGTTAGCTAAACTGCATTTTAAACTTTGTCAGCTGTACTGATTAGGTTTTCATTTATTTGGGGTGAATCCTGCCTTTTTTTAATCTCCAGTTAGAATCATAGAATCATAGAATGGTTAGGATTGGAAAGGACCTTAAGATTACCTAGTTCCAATCCCCCTGACATGGCCAGGAACACCTCACACTAAACCATGTCACCCAAGGCTCTGTCCAACCCAGCCTTAAACACTGCCATAGATGAAACTTTCACAACTTCTTTGGACAACCCATTCCAGTGCCTCACCACCTGCACAGTAAAGAACTTCTTCCTTATATCTGATCTAAACTTCCCCTGTTTAAGTTTGAACCTGCTACCCCTTGTCCTCTCACTACAGTCTCCTAATGAAGAGTCCCTCTCCAGCATCCCTTATAGGCCCCCTTCAGATACTGGAAAGATGCTATGAGGTCTCCATGCAGCCTTCTCTTCTCCAGGCCGAACACCTCCAACTTTCTCATCCTATCTTCATATGGGAGGTGCTCCAGTCCCCTGATCATCTTCATGGCCCTCCTCTGGACTTGTTCCAACAGTTCCATGTCCTTTTTTATGTTGAGGACACCAGACCTGTACATAATACCCCAAGTGAGGTCTCATGAGAGCAGAGTAGAGGGGCAGGGTCACCTCCTTTGACCTGCTGGTCATGCTTAAAAGGTTAACTACTTTCACATGGTTTGTGTTTTGTTATTAAAAACAGATGTCTTGCCATCATCTGGAAACCATCAAACAGCTTGTATAACCTTGTAATAAGCAGTACTGCAAGGTTCTACTTCATGTATAGGCAGCACCTATCATAGTTGTTTGTATTTTGAACAACTTAGACTTATAGTTATACCTCCAGGGCTAATGGATCCTTGAAGTGTTTGATTCACAGCTCCTGGGGCAAGGTCTACACCCAGAAAAATTTTACAACCTTGCCCATAAAATCTTGCCCAGAATGCTGCAAAACTATTATCTAAGGGAAAATAAGGATGCAGTATCACAGTCAGATGCAACATCAAATAACATCTTGATCAAAAAGTGTCAGCAATCTCATTTCAGCCTTTCCTCCCTGACTGATGCTTTCTTCAACTCATTAGCATCAACACAGTATGGTACCTAACTGGCAAGCTGACAAATGCGCCTTGGTCATCCCTGGACACTGGCCTAAGTATCTAGTCTTGTAGCTTGACATGGTGATAGGAAGCACAGTGTCAGCAGAACAGTAAAATCACTGCAAACCTTTCCACATTGTTACCCTCTCCTGTGGCCCAATACAGAGCTGGGATGTTAAGCGCATAGCTTGATACAAAGTGGGCAAAATATAAGTGAAACTGCTGGTAACACTCACAAGCTGTGCTGTGAGTGAAGTAGCATCAACCATGTAAAATTATATTAACGCTGTCAATAATGGTACATACAGTTTGAGGCTTCCACATCAAATGTCTTCAGCCAGTCTCCAAAAAAGATGACAGGAAGTCATAATTTCTTTAAGGTGATGCAGGAAATTTAGTTCTTCTGCGGTGAGTTTAGCCACTGTTTTTAATGGGAGATTGTAAAGGCCAAATAATCAAGTGAACATAAAGGAAGGTATTGAGCAACAAGCTTAGGGACTGAAGAGACTAGAGGGCTGTAAGCCTAATAATTATTTCTTCTAGCTTGGTGTTTTCTTTGGTGTGCTTACGGAATTACTGTAGTCTCGTACTGAACATTCAAAGCTGGAGAACTCCCCATCTGTTGCTGTTAGCTGTGGTCCCAACTGTTCACATTTTCAGGAATGTGCCAAAGCATTGAGTCACTCATTTATTATCTCCAGCACACTGTTTTCAAAAGCATTTAGGGAACTCGGTTGCACAAAGTCAGTGCTGAGGCAACTCCTTGATACTGGTGAAGACTTTAAAAGGGAAGTTTGGAATTTTTTATTGTTGTTATTTATCTTTGTAGGAGGGGATAGAGCTATGTGTAAGTCAGGTTCACAAAAATTATGTTTTCATCATTTATAATGAATTTATCTTATCTTGCCAAGCAACGCATCTGGAACTTGTTGTCTCATTTTAGTTACTTGTCCTCAGCAAACTGTCTTCAAAGCCTGTCATTGAATATCATGAATTGTAATTTATATTAATTATATGTTTATGATATTGCAAACAGATGCAAAGTATGAGACACTGTACAAACAAATACAAGACACAACACCAAAGGGTTGCAAAGTAAATAGGCCACTGATTTCCTGTTTGCTCTTCAGTATGTTACTCAATCTCTCACAACAGAGAATCATAGAATCATAGAATAGTTAGGGTTGGAAAGGACCTTAAGATCATCTAGTTCCAATACCCCTGCCAGGGGCATGGACACCTCCCATTAAACCATGCCACCCAAGGCTCTGTCCAACCTGGCCTTGAACACCGCCAGGGGTGGAGCATTCACAACTTCCCTGGGCAACCCATTCCAGTGCCTCACCACCCTTACAGTACAGAAGCCTAAACCTGGCCCTTAGTAACTGGTCACTGACCTAAAGTGTGTACTGTGTCTCACAAGTATACCTGCAAGATAAGATCTAATATCCTTACACAATGAAAGACATATAGTCCAAGGAGACATATAAACGTACATTTCTGTTGTGGTTTAAGCCCAGCCGGTAACGCAGAACCACACAGCCACTTGCTCACTTCCCACCCTTCTTCCTCCCCGTGCTCCCGGAGGGATGGGGAGGAGAATTGAAAGAATGTATATCTCACGGGTTGAGATAAGAACAGTCCAGTAACTAAGGTATAACACAAACCACTACTGCTACCTCCAATAATAATAATGACAAGGGAAACAACAAGGGAAGAGAATACAACCATTCACCACCCGCCGACCGATACCAAGCCTGACCCGAGCAGTGATCTCGCCCTTCCTGGGAACTGCCTCCAGTTCATATAGTGGGCATGACATGCTGTGGTATGGCTAGTTTGGGTCATGTGTCCTGTCTCTGCTTACTCCTGGCTTCCCCTCCTCCCTGGCAGAGCATGAGACTCAGAAAGTTTTTGGTCAGAGTCAACATTACTGAGCAGCAACTAAAAACTTCGGTGTTATCAGCGCTCTTCACAGGCCAAAAGTCAAAAACACAGCACTTCACCAGTACTAAGAAGGAGAAAAATGACTGCTACTGCTGAACCCAGGACAGTTTTTAATATTCAAATTCGCTCATGTAGCCAGCTATCAATACCTCAAAAAGAAAATGAATCAAAATTACTCATATATGATAGTATAAAACAATCAGCATCTTTCAGGCACTCCTCTTCATTTCAGAAAAGATTCGAATCTATTCCCTTCTAATTTACTTTAGGTTAACACTGTTCAATGTACATTGATAAACAACAAAAATTCACTTGCTTTCATCTGTGAAGCGTGGTGCAAAGATTGCTGTACCAAAGGATGACCAAGGCTGTCAGCCTGTACGGTGCCATCCATATTTTGTATGGACATCCAACCAAGATCTAAAGGCAGAATATGCCATCTGACACTATCCAAATCAGCAAGACAGCTTTGATGTGCGTTGTGCAAGAGAGAGATACACAGCTTCTAGATCCCAGCCAGTGCATGCAGGGCAAATTTGGATTTGCCTTTACTGCAGTTTACTGTATACACATAATATTGGATACTGGGGTGGGAAAAACTTATGAATATTCATGCATTGCCATACTATGTGCAGACTTCAGTCTTTAATTTACTTTTGTGCTTTTTGGTAACTGAAGAAATAAGGCACCGATTGGCTCTGTGACTTGTCTTAAATCCAGTAGTTTTCAAGTTAGTGCAGAACATCAGCTACTGGCCTATCACCTGACATTTGTCCTCCCCATTTACAAGGAAAATTCAAATTTACATGGCAATATGAAGCATTCCAGGTAGTTTGGTAAAAGCTATTAAGTATTGTTTCTTTTGCCTATGAAACTTTCTCAGTCATTACAGTCAGTCCTCATTTCCAGGACAAATATAGGCCCGGATGCAAAAGTTCTTATAGCAGGGAACTTCAGGGAGCTTGTATTTTCTAGCATTGCAATTTTAAATAGTTTCTTACAGGATGCTGCGTCTGGAGGTCACATATAATTGCCAGTTTCAAGTGTGTGTGTAAGGGAGAGATACTTTAGTTATAATTAGCATAAATAATTACAGGTGCATAGAAAGGTGAAAAACAAAACTGTCTCATAAGAAAGCATTCTTTGCACTGTGTGTTCCAAAATGATTTTTAGTTCACACAGCCTCTTTCATTTCTCCAGTTACCAACCTCAACTTAATTTGAAGGAAACATACACAGCAGGTGAAGATAGAAAAGGGCATTTGCTTCTGACAAACATTATGAATCCCCTTTTTTGTTTTTAAATACTGAACTATAACCTGCATAGATGATCAGGCAATTAAAGCATAATGGAATGTAGGGTAAATTATAATGACTGGTATGACTTAGTAAAAAAGTGCATTTGAGAAACATACTAATGCCTGAGAGAACTGGAGAAAGTTATTATACCTTAACAGGCCACTGACAGATGGCTACAAATTATAAACCATTAAGGAATTTTCAAACTGAATTGGACACAGTAATCTTCATAAAAGAACAACCAAGAAAATTCTTTATCTTAATTAAAACAAAGGCAGACTTATGCCTCAAACTGCAAGGTGTAATTGTTCAGTCGTGGGGAAAAAAAGTATTATTGCTCTTCTCCCAGACACTGAATCCCTTCTTAAATATGATCCTCTGTATGCTCAAGAATATAAAAGTTGCGTTATGTTCATCCCTGTCATATTGGCGTCTAAATTTCAAAGTAGTCTTACACAGCTACCCTTTCCCAAACTCTATAATGATACAGAGCAAACAGCCTGCGACAAGCCAACACTGCCTGAGACAAAACAAGGGGAGCCAGTGTGTGTATATTAGCACTGGTGTTGCTGTCTCAAGTCCTTGTGCAGACTGAGGGGTGACCATCTCAAGCTCTGAATCCATCCTCTGAGAGGAAGCTTTTAGAATAAGCACAGAAGATTTTGGTCTAGGAAACCTAATGGTGGAATAAAGGCTTGGGAAACAGACAAGTTAAAGAATCTGTCCTTTCTTACTTATTTAAAAGCCATAGCTAAATGAAGAGCTCCACAAAGCAGTTACAGATGTGCATAATTAAGTCTAATAAATGTTTTACTGTTTTATTAGTAATTCTTAGAGTAGGGTTTCAGTGTAATGCAATATTACCATCTTTATTATATAATCTCTCCTAGTAAAGATTAGCTGTCAATCCTATTTCATTTCTTCCTTTGGCACCTTGTTTAGATTTCCAGCTTAAATAGGACTTAAAGATACACTTTTGCAGAAACCTTCCCATGCACAGAACATCCCATTTAAAAATTAATACCTTGCTGGCTCTGCTAATCAAAGCTGGGAGAGTTTACATTACTGTTTTAAGACCAGAGTGCATGGTTCATTAAAACACAGCTTCACTGGACTTAAATCAGAGGTGAATACAAGAGGGTACAAGGGAGACTGAACAACTATTACTCCTATTCCTTTCTTACTCCCACAGATTCTGATTCATATACATTGCAACATTTACACATTAGCTCTGTATTTTGGCCCACTACACATAAGAACAAGTTGTCTCCACTTTTATATATTTTATATGATCACACACTAAAGGAGAACACAAGAGACTCAAGGACCATTCCTTTAAATTAATTTCATTCTGCTTTGACTATCTCACAGCATTCTGGTAGGCTCTGAACAAGTAAATTTTAAAACCCACAGTGTAATCACAGTGATCCAGTTTAAAAAAATGCTATAAAACAAGGTTGTAATATACATAGCCTCAGAGATGCAGGTTATCTACTAGAGAATGCTTTGAAGACGTAAATCCCCCTGCTTAAACTTCAACAGATCATCTCTGAATTTGGCTTATAAGCCCAGAAATATCACTCTCATAATGTACAGATCCACCACACTACTTTCATCACTATGGAATATCATGATGTTTCTTCCCCATAATTCTAAGTCATTACATGAAACTCCAGTCTATGTATACTAAAGCTGAAATAATTCTTTGCAAGTATCCTGTTAGCATCAACAACAGGCTCAGCTGAGCTATTTAGAGATTACTTCGGAAAACAAAATCAGCTCAAACCATGACTATTTAGAACTCTAATTTGCCTTTGTCAGTATTTACTACATATTCCTTGTCCATCCTCCAAGAATTCCAACCCTCTAAGGCGAAATTTAATTTGCTAAATAAGGGTCTCAGATCAAACCACCTGTACACTGTTCACAGTTGCCTCCACATACAATCTGTCACCACCTTCTAGCTGCCTTAGCTATACAGATATACTTATGAGACATACGAAACTCCTTCAGAATATGAGAAGACTCCCTTGACAGAGAAGAGACTCTTTCTCTGCTGTCCTCCAACTAGAATGAAATTAGACAGGGCTCACACAACATCTGTTACACCAGATGGATTTGTCACTGACCAGGCAGAATAAAGATATTGCAAACACTGCAGGAATCAAGTAGTGCGTCTACTGCTCAAACACTAGATCTGGCTTCCCAGTTTACCTTGACATGTCCTAGCACAAAGAATTCATGAGGTCCAGGTGCACTAGTGCTGGCAAAACTCCTTCAAGCTACTTTATTTTGCATAGTAATTAATCTTAATTTGTCTACTGAATGTGTTAATTTTCTAAACATCTCTTCATTTTATTAGTTAATGCATTGATTCTGATTAAAATAATTAAATAATTATGTGGTTAATTATGGAAATTGTCTTCACCAAGCTGATGTCAACACATTAACTTGTTACCATGTCAATATCCACCCTGTAATTTTTTATATGCAAATTATTCTATCAAAATCAAACACAAATATATTGTTTTTATTTGTCTTCAAGATTATCACCCTATTCTAGAAGCCTGGGTGACTTATGTATCACCGAGCCTAACATGCAACCCAGTTGCATCAGGTGTTTTCCTTAGGCCTACTTTTTTCTGACTCTGTTTCTGTAAAGTTAAGAGTTGAGTTTCTTGTTTAAGCTCCCTGATTCAATCGGACAGATTGTGATACAGAAAGACCCTTTGCCAGGTAAACGTTTGATAGCCAGCACAAATGAAACCATTTTATTATTCCAAAAGCAAAACAAATTCTTACCTAAAATATTCAAAATAAGAAGGCATGGAGCTGTTGGAACAAGTCCAGAGGAGGGCCACGAGGGTGATGAGGGGACTGGAGCACCTCCCGTATGAAGATAGGATGAGAAAGTTGGAGGTGTTCGGCCTGGAGAAGAGAAGGCTGCGTGGAGATCTCATAGCAGCCTTCCAGTGTCTGAAAGGGGCCTAAAGGGATGCTGGGGAGGGACTCTTCATTAGGGGCTATAGCGATAGAACAAGGGGTAATGGGTTTAAACTTAAACAGGGGAAGTTTAGATTAGATATAAGGAAGAAGTTCTTTACTGTAAGGGTGGTGAGGCACTGGAATGGGTTGCCCAGGGAAGTTGTGAATGCTCCATCGCTGGCAGTGTTCAAGGCCAGGCTGGACAGAGACTTGGGTGACATGGTCTAGGGTGAGGTGTCCCTGCCCCTGGCAGGGGGTTGGAACTAGATGATCTTAAGGTCCTTTCCAACCCTAACCATTCTATGATTCCATGATTTTTTCAGTGGTGCCCAGTGACAGGACCAGAGGGAATCGACGCCAACTGAAACACAGGAAGTTCCCACTGAACATCAGGAAAAATTTCTGTGAGGATGACCCAGCACTGGTACAGGTTACTCAGGTGAGTTGTGGAGTCTCCCATTTTGGAGATATTCAAAAGACATCTGGACACAGTCCTAGGCAACTCACTCTACATCGTCCTGCTTGAGCAGAGATGTTGAACCAGATGACCTCCAGAGCTACCTTCCAAGCTCAACTGTCCTATAATTCTATGGCAAAAGTTTCAGTAACAGCTTCCCTAGGTGCTCAGGCTTCAAATTGGATTTCCACATATGGTCCTGACAAACTGCACAAAACACAGCCTGGCATAATCTATCTCATTTTGGAAAACTATATTTCATTTTATCTCTTGTCACCTCCAACTCTTCAATTGTTTTTATTTGGATTACTCCTAAAGTGTGGCACAGTGTTGAATCTGAAATCAGGGTTTGTAGCTGTCTGGTTCATTGGTTTTCTCTTTCTTCAACAGTGAAAGATCAAAAGCACAACAGAAATAGTTATGTAATAGTTGTAAATAACAAAGGGCAGAAATTGCAGTTACAAGGGGGCAGTCTTACGAAGCTCAGATACCCGTCATGGCACCATCTCAAGAAGCTAGGACAGACTGTGAATGTGTAAGTACAGAGGATCAGCAGTGCCTACCATTAAACATTCTCCTTTAGCTGTATGTCATAAATAATCCCATGCAGCTAAAACAACACATTAAGAATGGGTTGATTAACTGTATAATACAGGAGGAGAAAGAACAGATCTCTGTTGCAGGAAGAGATTAATTCTGTGGAAATTGACAGCTACTATTATTGAATACCTTAGTTTCACTTTACAGTAGTCTCGCAAAAGTCAATAGAATTATTTGTACAGGAAAATTTTATTAGTAAATCTCATTTGCTTGTTCATGTCTCACTCATTTTTTTATCTGTCAGTACACTATTTGATTTTTTTCTCTGAAATATAGAATTCCAGGGCTCTGAACTTTATACCACTTGCCAAAGTTATTAATCTGCTTTAGAAATGTTAACAATAAAGATAAATTAGTAAATGAAAATATCTCTTTTCCTTTTAATTCCTTTTTATTTGGTCACATTAAACTGTTAATTAAAGAGTATACCAGAACTTTTATGAATATGATACCACATAGAGCAAGAAAGATGCATGGAAGTTTTTTACATGCCATATATATATGATCTATTTCCATTGATTCGATTTGTGATTTCTGATGGCTATTACATATTTCAAATATACATACTAAAAATAAAGATCTCTTTAGATGTCCAAAAGTCTCTTTATTAATTTAAACTGATGAATGTTTCATAAATTCATTACCCACCCAGACACAGAAGTCAAAGCTAGGCCTGCTCCCACATAGGAGGTGTAAAAGCCAGGCAGGATATGCAGTCATGGCACATTTACAGGCACAAGGAGTCAAATTATTCCATGGCAGTGACAGAACTTCAAGGGCAGACAAATGAGCTCTATTTTCTCCATACCATTCATCCCTGAACACTCCAGTGGTGAGACATTCTCCAAGGAGACAGGACTAAGAAGAGATGGAATTGAAACCCTTTTATTTGAGAAATGGAAATGAAACTGAGTCTTCTGCATCTTAGATAGGTTCCTTACATGAAAAGTTGAACTATACAGGGGAGGAAACCTAGCTAGGTTTCTGTAACATGAAACAAAACACAAAAAAAATGATCCTACTTTTAGGACACCTGACCCAAACTAGCCAAAGGGGTATTCCATACCATAGCAAGTCATGTTCATTATATAAACTGGGGCAGTTACCCAGAAGGGACCAATCTCTTCTCAGGTCAGGCTGGGAATTGGTCAGTGGGTGATGGACAACTGTGTTGTGCATCACTGCTCTTTGTTTTGCTTGTTAATCTCTTTTTTATGTTGTTTACCTTTTTATTTTTATTACTAATATATTTAATTTTATTTTAATTATTAAACTGCTCTTATCTCAACTCGTGGGTTTTGCCTTTTCTCTGATTCTTCTGCTATCCCTCTGGGGGAAGAGGCAGAGGGAAGTGAGTGAGCAGCTGTGTGGTGCTTAGTTGCCAAGTGGGGTTAAACTAGATGTATTTAAATCTGGCAATGAAATAAACATTGCTGTTGCCAAACTAGAGACCAGCTAGAAGTAGATCAGCAAAACCTGAATTAAACAGAAATCTGTGGCTCAGGACCAAATCTACTCATAAAAAGCAAACTAGAGAATAATATAAAATATAGAGACTGGAAAAAGGAGAATCACCTGAGCTGAGTGTCACTGTTTTAACCCATGTGCTGGAGACAGTGACTGCTGCCTCCCCTGCTCCAGCTTCCCTTGCCCTGCTGGGAAGGGTTGACGCACACAGCTGCATACCCCCCAGGCACTTCCAGGCTGCATCCAGCAGCCCAGGAGAAGGGAAAGACTGAGAAGAAAAAAGCCTCACCATGAGTATCATTCTCCTCCTGCTGAGGACAGCAGGATGCTGATGCTTTGTCATAACACCTTCTGCGCCTCTGCTCCAGGAAGCAGGAAGCTGTCAGCTGGCATTGTCTAAGCTACATTAGAAGGATAATCATGATACCCAAGAAAAGGGGTCCATATTTGTAGGGGTTTCTTATGTAAGGGTATTAAAAATCCATTTTTTTTTTCTTTTTTTTATCAATGAGGACAATGAGTGTTGCCCTCATATGGGCTAACAATAATTATCTGTTGTATTTTGATTGGACTATTAGTGCATTCACTGGCCAACAGGAAATTCTCAATTCTATACATACATATATATATATTTACATATAATGAATTCCTTTTTGGCCATAAAAAGATTTTGAGTGCAGCTTCTTGCCTGGGAGAGATTTCTGACACCTTTTTGGCCATAACGGGTTTTATTTCAGTTTCCTCACTGCTTCTGTGAAGAACACCTTTATAAAGGCAGTGGTCTGCTACAGGGACGAGACAAAAAATTTGAGCTTAGATAAATTACCTGTAAATACTTGGGAAGGGTCCAAAAGAAGCAAGAATTGAATTGAGATCATGCCTATGCTCAACATAAATTCACCTGAACTGTCAGAGTAGTACTTCTGCGTGGAATTTTTCATAACTGAGGCATCCAAGGCATTTTAACTATGAAATCATAGAATCATAGAAGAGTTAGGGTTCTAAAGGACCTATAGATCATCCAGTTCCAACCCTCCTGCCAGGGGCACAGACATCTCACATTAACCATGCCACCCAAGGCTATGTCCAATCCAGCCTTGAACACCACCAGTGATGGAGCATTCACAACTTCCCTCGGTAACCCATTCCAGTGCCTCACCACCTGCACAGTAAAGAACTTCTTCCTCATATCCAGTCTAAACTTCCCCTGTTTAAGACTGAGCCCATTACCCCTTGTCCTATCACTACAGTTCCTCATGAAGAGTCCCTCCCCAGCATCCCTTTAGGCCCCCTTCAGATACTGGAAGGCTGCTATGAGGTCTCCACGCAGCCTTCTCTTCTCCAGGCCGAACACCTCCAACTTTCTCATCCTATCTTCATATGGGAGGTGCTCCAGTCCCCTGATCATCCTTGTGGCCCTCCTTTGGACTTGCTCCAAAAGTTCCATGTCCTTTTTCTGTTGAGGACACTAGAACTGCACACAATACTCCAAGTGAGGTCTCACAAGAGCAGAGGAGAGGGGCAGGATCACCTCACTCAACCTGCTGGTCACACTCCTTTTGATGTAGCCCAGGATATGGTTGGCCTTCTGGGCTGCAAGCGCACACTGCCGGCTCATGTTCATTTTCTCATCAACCAACACCCCCAAGTCCTCTGCAGGACTGCTCTATATCTCTTCTCTGCCCAACCTGTAGCTGTGCCTGGGATTGCTCCAGCTCAGGTGGAGGACCTTGCACTTGACATGGTTAAACTTCATCAGGTTGGCATCAGCCCACCTCACAAGCATGTCAAGGTCCCTCTGGATGGCATTCCTTCCCTCCAGCGTATCAACCGAACCACACAGCTTGGTGTCATCTGCAAACTTGCTGAGGGCACACTCAATCCCACTGTCCATGTCACCAACAAAGATGTTGAACAAGACTGGTCCCAACACCGATCCCTGAGGGACACCACTCGGTACTGGTCTCCAGCTGGACATTGAGCCATTGAGCACAACTCTTTGCGTGCGGCTATCCAGCCTGTTCTTTATCCACCGAGTGGTCCACCTATCAAATGGATGTCTCTCCAACTTAGAGACAAGGATGTCATGTGAGACAGTGTCAAAGGCTTTGCAGAAGTCCAGGTAGATGACATCAACTGCTCTACCCCTGTCCATCATTAAATCCTGGGTTCATCTTCCTGATCTTTGAAACACAGTAACTCTTCTATAGGACACAGTAACAGCCAATAGAAAGCTTAGGTAGAGAAGTAAATAGTTAATTACCTGAAAAGTGAACCATAAGGCAGAGCATAGTTGCACAGATTAACGTGTTTCCCAGCTCAAACCCAGCACATTCAGCTATATAACGCCTGTGAAACTGTCCCATGTACCAATTTGTTAATAAAAAAGTATGTCCTACCGAATCACTGACACTTTTTACAGCACTTTGTACTTGATGGGTATAAAGTTCTTAAGGGCATGACCTACCAGTAAAACCTTTGCAATGAAAATAATCTTTCCCTTAGATTACCTTATAATGAAAGTCTTCTATTTTGATATTGTGAAGTCATTTTAATACCTGGACTTGATAACTAACTGAAACTTTCTCTGAGGCCACAAATTTCCATTAAAGAGACAAATTTCAAGAACAGTAATGAGTCCTTGGCATTCAGTGCAACAGCATTTTAGTATGATTGGACATGCCATGGGAGAAGAAAATATCATTTCCCCCTCCTCAGCTGGGAGAAAAATGAGTAAGGAGAAAGCTGCAAAAGAAGCCACAACACCAGCTTTGTCAGGGAGAATTTACATCTCTGCGGTTCTAATTCAAAAGGCTTTCTGCATTCTTCCATTTGCTGATTTTCATGTCTGAGCTGGCAATTTGCCTGAAGGACCAATCCTCTGACAGAATTATTGTCAGGGAGGTCAGCTGTAAATTTCAGTCAGTGCAGGGCAAAAAGCAAACACTGTCAGGAATATTTCCCTGCAGCTTGGTATCAGATTTAAACATTGAATGTATGGCTCTAAGCATAAATCTGCAAATAATAATTCACCCTGGAAACTAATAATTTCAAATTCTCACCACAGCCTGCTACTTAGGCACAAATTCTCCACTGATAGCTGCTTTTCTTTGCTGTGAAGAAAAATTTTGCCACACTTACTAGAGCCAACATACATCTTAAGAAAGAAAAAGCAAATGTTATTTTATTGCAGACATTAAACACCAGGAATTGCAGTGATAATCACTTGCTAAGCAGTTAATTAGGAGGAACTATGATTATAGACATAAGAATTATATCGTACATCAATATAATTTACATATAAGACTAACTTACAACATTTGCATCCAATTTTTGGTGCTGCCAGCTCATAGATTTTGATCATCAGCTTCTACCTTACAAACGTTAGATCTGACATTGTCTGAATGCACCAGAACATTACTACCAATATAAATAAGTTCAAAAAGCAAAGCCAGAAAAAAGGAAAAAAACAAACCAAAACAAAAAACACTTTATATTCCTAACCCTTCTGGTTACAAGGAAAAGCTTGAAAACGGGCCACAAAGCCAGAAGGGTCAAAAGGGTCCTGTCAAAAGGCATATATCTGAATGCGTCGTGACACATCCAAATGTATCAACATTAGTTACTCCTATTACCAAACCCATGTCATAATTTCTGAGTCCTGACACACAGCTTTTAGGACTTGAAGAAGCAGTTTGGGAATTTCAGTCCCCACAAGGTTTGGCAGCACTCAGCCTTAAAATATTCTTTCAGGCCCATCCTTTCATATCAGTTTCCAAATTACAACCACAGTCAAACTGAGATATGTAGACAAATTGAGAGACAGCAGCATTTCCTTTGAAATCCTGCCTTGTTCAAAACATCCCCCCGGAGATCCCACTTTGCTTTAGATGTGGGAAGCAGCTTTCAAAATTCATATGTGAGACAGTGGGGTGAGAAGTGTAATATGGAAGAGTGAAGGTCATTGCAAGGGTACAGGTAGCAATTGAGCCCACCACTTCTGTCTATCACAAGACTTACTTTTATAGCAATTAAAAATCAAGATACTGAACTCACTCCAGTTTACAGACATCTTTCTTATACTGGGGTGCTCAAAACTATCCACAGTATTTTAGATGGGATATAGAATCATAGAAAGGTTAGGGTTGGAAAGGACCTTAAGATCATCTAGTTCCAACCCCCCTGCCATGGGCAGGAATGTTTCACACTAGACCATGTCACTCAAGGCTCTGTCCAACCTGGCCTTGAATACTGCCAGCGATGGAACATTTACCACTTCTCTGGGCAACCTGCTCCTGTTGCTTCACCACTCTCACAGTAAAGAACATATATATGAAACATACACACACACATGTGCACATATATATATATGAATATATACAAAATACAAGTAGTAGGATTAGAGGAATATAATCCATCCATCACTCTGCCTACTAGCTCTGTGCTTCTACTGATACAGCCCTGGATGCTGCTGGCCCTCACTGCTGCGTTCAGCTCATTGCCCACCAGCAACCCCAGGGCCTTTTCTGCATAGCAACTCTCTAGACATGCAGCCCCAGTCTCTCTCATAGCAAGGGGCACTTCCTTCTCAGGTGTAGGACTTGGCATTTGTCCTTGCTGAATTTCATTAAGCCTTCATTGTCCCATTCCTCTAACCTGTCTACATCTCCCTTGATGGCAGCCATTCCCCTGAGCTTATCAACTGATGCCACTTAGGTTTGGCGCCATCTACAAACTTTATGAGCAAGCACTTAGTCAATTTGCTCCAAGATATTAAAGGTATTAAACAGATTAGTCCTAGCCTTCTTTCTGTATGTTTCCAGACATCTTCAGTGCAAATCACTGTGTGCACTGGCTGTCCTGGGACTTTGGTTCAGCCATGTAAGGTCATCTGTAATGTCCCTTTGGGAAGACAGAACCTCAAACAGGGGAAGCAGATTTAACAATTCTGGGTTGAGCTGGGAGAGATTTGTGACAAAACTTTCTAGGTTGTTCTCCCAGGACAGTTACACAAACCTTGAATTACGATGTCAGTTAGGAGCAAGGCCTAGCTTCATATCACAGCCACCAGTATGGGTAGTAGTATAACCTGACCCCTGTAACTTCAAGGGTACAGCCATCAGCTTTTAGCCACTTTTGCAAATTCTTGTATAAAGATTTAAAGGGTTCAAACATTTCTACATTTCAGGCAGAAAGCTTAAATGCAGCATACATAAATCCTCACAGATAGGTTCAAACACAGCTTTCCCAATGCAAGTGAGCTCAGAAGCAGGTTCATGAAAGGTCTGAATGTCAATGTTTGGAAGAAATTCTCATACTTCTCATAATGAAGTTAACTTCAGTCCTGCTCTGTTGACACAAACCTAAAGTTTATGTCAGCAGGATAAGCCACACTGTTTTCACTTCTACTTACCACTTAAGACAAAAAATAACTTCAGTTATTCATTCTGTCCCCTGTGCACAAAAGTCCTGTCTGGCTTGGTGAAAACACAAACTGAAAGGGAAAGGCTGTTGCTATTGTAGTTAAAGGTATTTTACATCCTTCTCTTCTACTCTCTAAAAACAAAATAAAAATAGAATCATAGAATAGTTAGGGTTGGAAAGGACCTATAGATCATCCAGTTCCAACCCCCCTGCCATGGGAACGGACACCTCCCATTAAACCATGTCACCCAAGGCTCTGTCCAACCTGGCCTTGAACACTGGCAGGGGTGGAGCATTCACAACTTTGCTGGGCAACCCATTCCAGTGCCTCACCACCTGCACAGTAAAGAAATTCTTCTTTATATCCACTCTAAACTTCCCCTGTTTAAGTTTGAACCCATTACCCCTTGTCCTATCACTACATTACAGTCCCTAATGAAGAGTCTCTCTCCAGCATCCTTATAGGCCCCCTTCAGGTACTGGAAGGATGCAATGAGGTCTCCACGCAGCCTTCTCTTCTCCAAGATCAACAGCCCCAAGTTGCTCAGCCTATCTTCATACGGGAGGTGCTCCAGTCCCCTCATCATCCTCGTGGCCCTCCTCTGCAATTGTTCCAACAGTTCCATGTCCTTCGTATGTTGAGGACACTAGAACTGCACACAACACTCTAAGCGAGGTCTCACAAGAGCAGAGGAGAGGGGCAGGATCACCTCACTCAACCTGCTGGTCACGCTCTTTTTGATGCAGGCCAGGATATGGTTGGCTTTCTGGGCTGCAAGCACACACTGCCGGCTCATGTCCAGTTTCTCATCAACCAAAACCCCCAAGTCCTTCACTGCAGGACTGCTCTGAATCTCTTCTCTGCCCAACCTGTAGCTGTGCCTGGGATTGCTCCCACCCAGGTGGAGGACCTTGCACTTGGCATGGTTAAACTTCATCAGGTTGGCATAAGCCCACCTCACAAGCGTGTCAAGATCCCTCTGGATGGCATTCCTTCCCTCCAGCGTATCAACCGAACCACACAGCTTGGAGTCATCAGCAAACTTGCTGAGGACACACTCAATCCCACTGTCCATGTCACCAACAAAGATGTTGAACAAGACCGGTCCCAACACTGATCCCTGAGGGACACCACTTGGTACTGGTCTCCAGCTGGACATTGAGCCATTGAGCACAACTCTTTGCATGCGGCCATCCAGCCAGTTCTTTATCCACCGAGTGGTCCACCTATCAAATTGATTTTTCTGTTGCTTATAGATAAGAACTAGGACAAAAGCTCAGGACCAAAGTTTCCCCACACCAACAAGGATGAGCAGAGAGGGTGAATAAAAGAAGATATCTTCTTTAAGGACCATTTTCCTCCTTTGGTTCTGGAAACAGGGAAGAGGCTTTGCAGGGTTGAGCGAGGATCTTCAATAGGCCAAAGCCTTGAAGTGAAATTATACCCCTTCTTCCACTGTGAACCTGCTATAAGATACAAAAGACCTTATCAGGATACACTTAGCATAAATAATATATCTATTAATAGCAAAACCTGATCTACACAGGGAAAAATTGTTTCCTTCAGACTCTAAAAAAGCACATTCCCTGACAACAATGTATTACATAGAGAGTACGAACTGCAGGGTCCCCATATAGTCTTTCTCTCAGCTTTCTCTATAGGCTTTCTATAAAAGCTCCATGAAGCTCTATATAGGCTCTATAAATAGAGAGCTCTATAAAGCTCTCTATATATAGCTCTCTCTATATATATATTTCTATAAAGCTCTCTATATCTATATAGGCTCTATAAATAGAGAGCTCTATAAAGCTCTCTATATATAGCTCTCTCTATATATATATTTCTATAAAGCTCTCTATAGGCTTTCTCTCAGCTCATCCTGCCTTACATTCCAGTGTTCCCAGGGAGTGCAAGGGCAGATCGGATCTTGGGAAGAGGTGGGGTACTCTACTCTGAAAGGAACAGAGGCACCCATCTGTCGGCCTGACCCAGGCTCAAGGGAGGTGTGTTGCCTACCAGGGGCTCGGATCAGGGATGTTGCTGAGAAGCTGCCTACTCTAGTCGGTCCCACTGCCTATTACCCACTTCTAGTGATCCATAGGGGTGCTACTGATATAGGTAGTAGTAGCACAGAGAACATAAAGAAGGACTACAGAGCTCTGGGAGAGGTGGTTAGGGGCTCTGGAGCTCAGGTTGTCTTTTCGTCAATTCTCCAGGACACTGGGCAGGATCTTAGAAAGGCTAGGAGGATTGGCCAGGTTAATAAATGGTTAGAAGGGTGGTGCTATAGTCAGGGGTTTGGGTACCTTGAACATGGGACTCAATTTGGTAGGCCAGGTCAACTGAGGGCTGGTGGAACTGGTCTGACAAAGAAAGGGAAGAGAGGATTTGGGATGAGGCTTGCCAGACTGGTCAAGGATGCTTTAAACTAGATGTGTTGGGGGAGGGGTGCATCATTCCATCCCAACACACCCAGTCACTTAGAAATTAGAGATGTGTGCACATCTACGGGGGTATGATGTCATAGGCATCACAGAAACATGATGTGATGGCTCCTATGACTGGTGTGTTGGAATGGAAGGTTACAGGCTTTTTAGGAAAGACAAGCCTGGTAGGCAGGGAGGAGGAGTTGCTATTTATGTTAGAGATAGGCTGGAGTGTATGGAACTCTGTCAGGGGACAGGTGAGCAGTCAACAGAGAGTTTGTGGGTCAGGGTTAAAGGGAGAACAGCAATGGGAGACATTACTGTGGGGATCTGTTACAGACCACCTGACCAAGAGGACTCGGTGGATGAAGGGCTCTATAAGCAGATAGGAACAGGCTCACGCTCACAGGACCTTGTTCTCATGGGGGACTTCAACCACCCTGATATCAGTTGGTGGGATGGTACAGCCTGGAACAAGCAATCCAGGAAGTTCCTCGATTGTGTAGAAGACAGCTTCCTTCTGCAAGTTATAGAGGAGCCAACAAGGAGAGGTGCCATTCTTGACCTTGTCCTCACCAACAGGGAAGGGCTGGTTGGAAATGTGACGCTCCAGGGCAGCCTTGATTGCAGCTATCATGAGATGGTGGAATTCAAGATCCTCAGGACAGTGAGAAGAGTGTGCAGCAAGCTCACTGCCCTGGACTTCAAGAGAGCAGACTTTGGCCTCTTCAGGAACCTGCTTAGTAAGGTTCTATGGGATATAGTCCTAGAGGGGAGGGGGGCCCAAGACTGTTGGCTGAGATTCAAGGATCACCTGCTGCAAGCTCAGAAGCGATGCATCCCAACTAGAAGGAAGTGCTGTAGGAGGGCCAGGAAACCTCCTTGGATGGAAAAGGAGCTGCTGAGGAAAATTCAAAGGAAAAAAAAGGCATATAAAAGGTGGAAGCAAGGGCAGGCGGCCTGGGAAGAATACAGGGATGTTGTCCGGGAAGCTAGGGATCAGGTTAGGAAAGCTGAAGCCCAGTTAGAATTAAACTTGGCTAGGGATGTGAAAGATTACAGGAAGGGATTCTATAGGTACATTGCCAATAAAAGACAGACTAGGGACAATGTGGGTCCTCTCCAGAAGCTATTGGGAGAACTGGCTACCCTGGGTTTGGAGAAGGCTGAGGTTCTTAATGACTTCTTTGCCTCAGTCTTCACTGGAAAATACTCTGACCATACCACCCAAGTCTTGGAAGGCAGACGCAGGGACAGTGAGTATGAAGGCCCTGGACCCACTGTAGGAGAGGATCTGGTTCAAGACCATCTTAGGAACCTGAATGTACACAAGTCCTTGGGACCTGATGAAATCCATCTGCAGGTCCTGAAGGAGCTGGCAAATGAGGTTGCTAAGCCACTGTCCATCATATTTGAAAAATCATGGCAGTCAGGTGAAGCTCCCGATGATTGGAAAAAGTGAAATATAACACCCATTTTCAAGAATTGGAAAATGGATGAGCCGGGGAACTACAGAGCACTCAGCCTCACTTCTGTGCCTGGCAAAATCTTGGAGTGGATTCTCCTGGAAGGCATGCTGAGGCACATTGTCGTGGTTTAAGTCCAGTCAGCCACGCAGTCTCTCTCTCACTCACTTCCCCTTCTTTCTTCCCCCCGCTCCTGGAGGGATGGGAAGGAGAATCAAAAAGAATGCAACTCCCACAGGTTGAGATAAGAACAGTTTAGTAACTAAAGTATAACACAAATCACTACTGCTACCACCAATAACAATAATGACAAGGCAAATACAAGAAAAGAATACAATTTCTCACCACCTAAAACCCAGCCCAACTACACAGTGCACCCCCACCCTTCCGGGTCTCTGCTCTCTGCTCTACATCCTGGGAATGACGTGCTGTGGTATGGAATAACCTCTTTGGCCAGTCCGGGTCAGGTGTCTTTTCTCTGGTTCCTCCTGGCTTCCCCTCCTCGCTGGCAGAGCATGAAACTCAGAAAGTCCTTTGTCAGACCAAAACATCACTAAGCAGTAACTGAAAAACTGGTGTTATCAGTGCTGTTCCCAGGCCAAAAGCCAAAACACAGCGCTGCACCAGCTACCAAGGAGAAAAAATGACTGCTGCTGCTGAACCCATGACACACATGAAAAACAACGAGGTGGCTGGTGACAGCCAACATGGCTCCACTAAGGGGAAATCCTGCCTGACCAATCTGGAGGCCTTCTATGATGGAGCTATGGAACTGATGGACAGGGGTAGAGCAGTTGATGTCATCTACCTGGACTTCTGCAAAGCCTTTGACACTGTCTCACATGACATCCTTGTCTCTAAGTTGGAGAGACATCCATTTGATAGGTGGACCACTTGGTGGATAAAGAACTGGCTGGATGGCTGCACGCAAAGAGTTATGGTCAATGGCTCAATGTCCAGCTGGAGACCATTAACGAGTGGTGCCCCTCAGGGATCGGTGTTGGGACCGGTCTTGTTCAACATCTTTGTTGGTGACATGGACAGTGGGATTGAGTGTGCCCTCAGCAAGTTTGCTGATGACTCCAAGCTGTGTGGTTCGGTTGATACGCTGGAGGGAAGGAATGCTATCCAGAGGGACCTAGACACGCTTGTGAGGTGGGCTGATGCCAACCCGAGGAAGTTTAACCATGCCAAGTGCAAGGTCCTCCACCTGAGCTGGAGCAATCCCAGACACAGCTACAGCTTGGGCAGAGAAGAGATTCAGAGCAACTCTGAGGAGAAGGTCTTGAGGGTGTTGGTAGGAGAGAAAATGAACATGAGCCGGCAGTGTGCGCTTGCAGCCCAGAAGCCAACTGTATCCTGGCCTGCATCAAAAGGAGCGTGACCAGCAGGTCGAGGGAGGTGATCCTGCCCCTCTACTCTGCTCTCCTGAGACCTCACTTGGAGTATTGTGTGCAGTTCTGGTGTGCTCAACATAAAAGGACATGGAACTGTTGGAACAAGTCCAAAGGAGGGCCATGAGGATGATCAGGAGACTGGAGCTCCTCCTGTAGGAAGACAGGCTGAGCAAGTTGGGGTTCTTCAGCCTGGAGAAGAGGAGGCTGTGTGGAGACCTCATAGCATCCTTCCGGTATCTGAAGGGGGCCTATAAGGATGCTGGGGAGGGACTCTTCATTAGGGACTATAGTGATAGGATGGGTTCAAACTCAAACAGGGGAAGTTTAGATTGGATATGAGGAAGAAGTTCTTTACTGTGAGGGTGGTGAGGCACTGGAATGGGTTGCCCAGCAAAGTTGTGAATGCTCCACCCCTGCCAGTGTTCAAGGCCAGGTTGGACAGAGCCTTGGGTGACATGGTTTAGTGGGAGGTGACCTGCCCGTGGCAGGGGGGTTGGAACTGAATGATCTATAGGTCCTTTCCAACCCTAACTATTCTATGATTCTATGGTTCTATGAAAGGCACATGCTACCTTTTCCTCTTCTCACTGTTCCCATTTGTAGCAAAGTGTTTTTTGATTCCCCAGGTACATCAGATTTTCTTTTCCTTTTTTTTTTTCCTTTAAACAAAACAATTAGGAGTTCTTGCATCACAAAAAAACACACAGAAAGGAGAAGAGCTGGCACTTCTCACCCAATAGGATCTGGGGAGGAAGACAGAGAGGTTCCAGGTAATTACAGTCTCATGCAGGTCTCAGCCCCAGGACATTTTTTAAGTGGAGCAAGAATCCTTTTTTTTACAGCAGAATGCTATGGATTGCTATATGCAGCACTTGAATTAGGAACTACAAATAAATCAAACAGCTCTTAAACTTTGCATAACAGAGTTCCTGAATAGTTACTGAAATCCTATCAGAAAACAGGCAATTTTCTGAAGAAAGTTTTCTTTGTTCTTGCAAGGTGGAAGAAAGCTTGGTAACAAAATAATGTCTTGTCATGTTTTAAACCCAGGAAGTAACCCAGCACCATGCAAATGACTGTTTACTCCCCACTTTTCCCTCTGCCCTGGCAGATGGGGTGGAGAATCTAAAGAATGTAAAACCTGAGGGCTGAAATAAGAACAGTTCAATAAATAAATTTAAGCAAAATACAGTGATAATAGAAAGAATACCAACAATAACAATAATGATAATAATAACAGAAAACAACCACAACAAAAAACCTCAGAAAACCCAGGTGATGCACAATACAATTGCTCACCACCTGCTGAGCAATACCCAGCCCAACCCAAGCAACGATTGGTCCCTCCTGGGTAACACTCCCCAGTTTACATACTGGGCATGATGTGCTGTGATATAGAATACCCCTTTGGATAGTTTGGGTCAGATGTCCTGTCTCTGCTCCCTCCCAGTTCCTCATGCCCCTCCTCACCAGCAGAGCATGAGAGACTGAAAAGTCCTTGGTCAGGTAAGTGCTACTGAGCAAGAACTAAAACATCAGTGTGTTATCATAATTATTCTCACACTAAAGCCAAAATACAGCACTGCACCAAATGCTAGGAAGAAAAATATCTGTTACAGCTGAAACTAGGACATGTTTATGCTGTTTTCTTTCTGCTAAAGAGCTCAATTATTAAACTTGTGCTAATAAAGCCCTCATCAACCACCTGAATAGTCCCATACTAAATCAAGGAACTGATATATCATGACTAATAGTCAAGAGGAGATAAAAGAAGGGTACTGAATAAAGGAAAAAATCTACAGTGTCAAGTGCATTTTGTTTCTTTTGTATCACTATAAATAAGACTTCATGTAAGTCAAATAAGATCAATTTTAAACAATTTTCTCTCTTCTTACCTTAAGAGTTATGCAGTTGTGATGAGGTTAAATCTCTGAAGTGCAAGTTGAGGTTCTGCTGTTAAACCTCTAGCACAGTATTTAGTCATGCATAGCTGCACAAGCACAGGTTGTGTTTCACTGGTAATGCATCACCTGAAAAAATTATTAACTTGAACCAAATATGATTTGCAGAAAGGATTCAAGCTTGCTGTGTTCATTTCTCCTTCAACTGTAAGAAAATAGATCAGACAGAGAGATCTAGTGGCTACAACTATATTGAAAATTAGTGGTGCACAATGGGAAAGATTTATAGAGTGAATTATTTTGTGCTGAGAACATGATACACATCCACAGTATTTGCAGTTTGAAGGTTTTCATTCAGACTGCCTCTGGTCTTGTCCAGCAGAGTGCACATATCCTAGTGGCTGGAGCACATTAGATTTGCTCTTGGAGAACACCTTAAATTTCACTTTAGTTTCCATAGTCTGAAACTTCTCCAAAATGCAGCTCAAAGCATGGTAAGCAGGAACAGTCAGAAAATTCCCATCAAAATCATGCTCCTGATTTGAACCAAAACATTATTATAGTTGCTACCTTAAAGTGTGTCAGCTAAGAGGTTCTGGCATGCAAGAGAATTTCTTGGCTGTTTTCAGTGGCATAGCCAATGCTACTTTCTATTTGGAAGCTAGGCCTCCTAATCTGTTGTGATTAAGGGATATTGAGACATTGTGCTTACAAAGAACAAAGATAGGTTTCTGCGTCAGTGCAACACATTATTTTTCTGAAAGAGAGAAGTTAAAACCAGAGCTATAGGACTGTAATGCATAGGTTGAAAAAATGCAGACCAGATTTACATGAAAACAAGCTTGCATGCTATGCACGTGCTGATGAACTGAAGATTTAACTGAATGTTTAAACCAGTTTGACTGCGATGTCTAAAGTAAGTCAACACCAGAGTATCAGTTCTGGAATACACTGTAACAGCTGTCTCCGTTTTGTTATCCATCTGCACTCAGAAAGAAAATATGATTCTTTTTTTCTCTTACTCTAGACATTTTTTTTGGTCCCAAAGTCTAAGTTTCAGAATTCAAAAACAGATCACTTAATCAGAATAATTCAATTAAATATTTTTACTTCTGAAATTTTACAGGCTGAGAAACTTGGGGCTGTTCAGCGTGGAGGAGAGAAGGCTGCATGGAGACCTCATAGCAGCCTTCCAGTATCTGAAGGCAGCCTGCAAGGATGCTGGAGAAATAATCTTCATTAGGGACTATAGTGCTAGAACAAGGGGTAACGGGTTTAAACTTAAACAGGGGAAGTTCTGGTTAGATATAAGGAAGAAACTCTTCACTGTGAGGGTGGTGAGGCACTGGAATGTGTTGCCCAGGGAAGTGGTAAATGCTCCATCCCTGGGAGTGTTCAAGGCTGGGTTGGACAGAGCCTTGGGTGACATGGTCTAGTGTGAGGTGTCCCTACACATGGCAGGGGGGTTGGAACTAGATAATCTTAAATTCCTTTCCAACCCTAACCATTCTAAGATTCTATGATTTCCTGTTTCTGACCACACAGCTCTCTTCCTACATGCTGCACTTGCTTTTGAATTCTCCTAAAAATCTTCAATTAATTTATCCTTAATAGTAACGTATATGTCTTCAGATTTAAAATGCACTGAAGACTCAAAATTCAACTTGTATTTGTCTTTATCTTGTCATCTGGGGTCTTATAACTAATCCTCAGAGTAAAGACATAACCAAATATTCCGTACCTTGGCATATGAGAAGACACCTATGTGTCTGCCAGTGAGGTCCCTTCTTTCTTCCTCTTTTCCCCACTGCTGTCCCCAAAATGATGGTGTGTCTTTCTAAGAACCTCTTCGCGTGCACAGCTTCTACAGAACTTGGGTTATATAGGAACATGATTTGGAGCCGGAGTGCGTAATCAGCTTAGCTTACACAACATGCATGCATATATAAAGAATATAGTCTTGAGGTTGCCACCTTCAAGCTTCAAACATTTTCATATACTTTCTTTTTTTTTTTTTTTTGATCCACAGGAAACTGTGGAGTGGAGTTTTGACCACTGAAGGTCATCAGCAATGATAAAAGCAAACATCCCTAAGAAAAAAAATCTAACCATTGAAGCAGAGGATAAGTAAGGTGACGCCTCAGGTTTCCTAGAACATATTCTAAGCTCATTACCAATTTGCACTGAATACTTAGTTCTGGAAAAAATTGCTATTATTGTCATCTTAACAATACATGTCCAAGAGGAGTTTAATTATTACTAAGTAGTAATAGTAAACAGTTGGAGAGAGGCCAGAATTTTTTGTTCATTAGAAGGTATTTGAAAGGAGTCAAGCCCACCACATTAATGATTTTAATTGTATCACATATTTTAGCACTTTTTTAGAGATATATTTCCTAAATTGATAGCTCAAAATGTCACTATTTACAAATACAAAGAAAGATACATCTGCAAATATTTCTTCTCAACCACACAGCTACGGTGTTTCTTTTGGAATTTGTGAATATTTTATACATCAATTTTCTGTTCATACGAAGGCTTAAGAAAAGTCTTGAAGCATACATTTGTTCATTAGAAGAATAAAAGGATAAAAGAACAAAGCTATATTTAAAAAAAAACAGCCAACCCTTATCACCATGGTAACTAAACACAGGCTAATTTTGTAACCAGATTTTCCTGGGAGGGCAGAATAGATCATTACCTTTATATCACCTAATCCAACATTCAAAAAACTCTCAAACAATAAATGATAATTTCTCAACAACTAATAACCACCTGAATACATTATTATAAAAAAATGTCAAGAAAAACCATAATTTCAAACACATTTACATGGTATTGTCAAACACTTTCAGACAAACACCTGCATTTTAAACCTTTCACAGGCTATTTGTGAAGAAGTAAAAAATGTGAAGTTAATGATTACATTGCTGTCAAATAACAGTGTAATGTCTAAAGGCTATGTGTGCTATATGAAGCATTCCCTTAAATTGTTTATAAAGGATCAAAATTGTACTCAGTGTTTTGCATGAAGAAAAAGGTAGCAGATGTGTTTGATTGGCAGAAGAGATAATGAGTGATTAGTTCCTCAACTTACCTACGCACCACCTACCAGCACTCCAGAAGTAGGAGAAGTTACAGTGGATGTGAATATTTTAAAATGCCACAGAGTGCAAATGCCTCGGATCAGTAAAGGAGGGGGAAAAGATCCATCAGACCAATTACTATCAACAGGCAAGAAAGAGATACTAGATTAATTTCTTTGTCCATTTAGGATTTGACCTTTCAGCTGAAGCTACCAACAAAGGCTTCCATCTAATGGCAATTCCAGTGGCAGTTTCTGTGACATGCCCATCCATCTATGGCCACCTGCCACTTGCATCTTCCCGGGAACTGAATACCCATTTTACTATTATTACTTGGATTGAACTGAGCAACACACTTTCATGAGCTGTCACCTATTCACCACTCACAGAAAGCCTGTGTTTCTGTTTCATTGTAATATATCCTGTTCCTCTATACTTTATGCATCAAAATAATGTGCAGTGTAACAATTTCTCCATTAACATAAATGAGTTCCATAGAACCATGGAATGGCTTGGGTTGGACAGGACAAGGTCATCCAGCTCCAACCCATCTGCCATGGGCAGAGACATCTTTCACTAGACCAGGTTGCTCAAAGCTCCATACAGCCTGGCCTTGAACGCTCTCAGGGATGGGGCAGCCACAGCTTCTCTGGGCAACCTGCTCACTGGAGAGTCTCACCACCCTCACAGTGAAGAAGTTCTTCCTAATATCCTATCTAAATCTAGCCTCTTCCATTTTAAAGCCATTCCTCCTTGTCCTGTCACTACATGCCCTCATAAAAAGTAGCTCTCCAGATTTCTTGTATCCCCCTTTAGGTACTTGAAGGCTGCTTTAAGGTCTCCCTGAAGCTTTCTCTTCTCCAGCCTGAACAACTCCAGCTCTCTCAACCTGCCTTCTGGAGAGATGCTCCAGCTCTGATCATCTTTGTGGCCCTCATCTGAACTCACTCCAACAGGTCCCCATCCTCTGATGATGGGACCCCCAGAACTGTATGCAGAACTACAAGTGGGGTCGCACAAGAGCAGAGTAGAGGGGCAGAATCACCTCCTTCCACCTGCCGGTCATGCTTCTTTTGATGCATCCCAGCATACAGCAGGCTTTCTGGGCTGTGAGCATACAGTGCCAAGCCATGTTGAGCTTCTCATCAACCAAAACCCCAGTTTGGTGCCCATCACCTTATACCACACTGAAAATGCCATTATTTCTTTTAGAAAAGATGACAAGTAGTTGCTACATAATATGCAGAATATCTTTTTTCATTCTGGTGCTGGCCAAGATGTTATGAATAGCTTCTCCTTTTTAAAAATTTTTTGTTATGGTCCCATCAGGCCCAACAGAATGGAAATAACTAATATGTCTTACATTACAACAAATACTTATCATTTTAAATTCCCAATAAAAACCCAGAAGATATTTCTGTTAGCATTGATGGTAAGTTTTCTTTCAGCATTTCTTAAAAACCGGCTGATTATACATCATGTCAGGCGTTGGACAATTTTTCTGAAGGCTCATTGTAGGGCTGCCTTCATTTTAGCTTCATGCAATCCAAGATGTTAATTTTTATGTGGTCAGGTACCATTTCTACTTACCAATGAATATTTCATTATTTCATATTAAGTATTCATTGGAGCAGGAAACAAAATGATGGTGTTTTGCTTCCCTAGTGGGTGCCCGAACGGCTAGCCTGCAAAGTCTCAGTCCGTCCTGCTTTCCGTCTTTCACTTAGTGAATATTTAAGTAGTGTGCATAAAGTGAATTTATTACAAGGCAATAAAATGTCAGGACTAGTAGAAAAACACCGTACACCCCAATTCTTAAATCAATGGTTTATAAAAGAGGAAGGGGAGGAAAGACATATGCTTAATGACATTAGATGACATCTAAATGTATACCAGAACACCCCTCTTCCAAAAGCAAATGTCTGCTTTGTCAATTTTGTCAGCACTTTTATATAAGATAGGAGCTAAGTGACTTGGATCTACCAGAATTTAGGCAGTGAGGAGTAAAATTTAGTTGCAGAGTCAGCTTCAGTGACTGCAAGTCTAACGGGTATTCTGTGGACATAAGCAGGAGCTGAATGTTATACTGAGGCACTTTGAGGAGCATGCCAGTACATCTTTTTGATGTATCCACAACAGAGTATCTAGACTCAACAGGATTTATCTGATTACTACAGAGATAGCAAACAGATTTCTGTTTCTTAATGATCCCCAGTATAAAATTCATCCTCAGGAGCTCTGTGGAATTAATTTACACATTTCACTTGTTGTTTTATGGATAATTTCCAAACCTAGATGAAGTGCAGGTGAGTGAGGGATAAGGAAATATTTTGAAGGAAATGTTCTGAGCTCTTGAATGGAAAATAATTTTCTCTGGTTTTAATTATTTCTAATTTTGATAACAAAAATAATGTTAAGTATTCAAAATCTTTTAATCAGAATGTGCTATCACAATGCAAATCCACATTATCCATAAAACAATGCAGCATAATGTCAGACTACAACAGCAAAATGTTTTAGCATAGCATTTCAGAGTTTCTATTATGATCTCCAAGATCATAATAATACTAAAGAAGTAAATTTCATTAGGATTTTGTTTTCAGAAGTGCAAAAGGAAATAAAGCTTCGGAACACAGGCTCACTGAGGTATCTATGACATCATGATGAAAACCTGATTTTTTTCTGCCACTGCAGCCTCATGTCACTGGGTAAAGAAACACAGTCAGGGTAGGAAACATTCCAATTTCTTCAGTGCACAACTAAAATGTAGGGCTGGGAGAGAGACTGTCTGGAGTCAAGACTACTTAATATACGATCAGGAGCTCTACATAAGGAGACAGTGAAGTGGGTGAAATAGTTTGGTTATACAAGATCAGACTCCTGAGAAAGAGGAAACACCTATGGAATTACCATGCAAATCTACTGAAATGGGACTGAGTAACTGCTAATTATGCTAAAAGCCTACTTAGTTGCCCAAATCCCATAAGGAGTATACAATGAAAGACAGATAAAACTTGATGGACAGAAGATCATGGAAAAGCCTTCACATATTTGAAAAGACATTTCAGCATGAAGTCAGTCCTGCTCAGGAGCAGTTTTACAATGAGAAATTACTCTGTGAAGTATCCTTATCAATAGCCAAGAGGCAGGCCTCTCAAGAAGGGGAAGATAACAAACACCTTATTCTCTATCTCTGTACAAAACCATTCACATGGGAAGTGTCTGCTCATTAACAGAAAAGATGGCACTAGTAATAAAATAGACAAAAGTCAGGCTCAGATAGAGCTCACTGACTATGTAAACAAATTCCATTAAAAACTGACCTTTTCCTCATTGAACAATAAAGAAAACAAGAATATACATCCTGAATGAAGACATTTGGCATTCTAATGCCATTGTTTTTCATGATGAAAAGGAAGAAAAGACAATCTGAAGTATGTATTCTCCTAGTAATCAAAAGATCTGGGTCTGAAAAGGAAGCTGCAGGTCTAAGCAAGTGTCAGGGAAGAGAAAGACAGATGGCTATCAGGCAGGTTCAGTTCTCAGCTGCTGTGAAAAGATTAAATGGTGTCTCATCAACTCAGAGCCCCCATGCCTGGAATGCCTGATTAAGCTGGCTGGAAGAAACAGCATCCAGAAAGAGAAATGATGGGGAAGGAGTCTTGCAGAAAAGAACTAGATATTGTATGCTCTGCTTTCTTTTCTTGCACACAGAGGCAAACTTTCTCTGTGAATAATGTCAAAACACAAAGTGCAATCTCTCCATGCACAGGTAAAGGAGAAAAGGTTTGTTATGCCAGGAATTCCTTTATTCCTGACACTCAAGAACTGGAGAGCTTCTCTCAAATCTACATCAGGCTTCTATTGTTCCTTTTGCCTAGCTGCAAGAACAAAACCCTTCGTTTAGAACACTATACTTTTTAATTTTTAAAACTCCACTTGTGGATTATTGCTGCTGTATTAGATTGAAGCCATAGTAGTTGAACCATAAAGTTAGCACCCTAAGCGACCTACTCCTACATCTTATTAAGGAAAAACAAGGCATAACCAACTTGTAAAATATTCAGCAAAGTAAGGTTTTTATTTACTACTGCTGATTAATTTCCATAGTTGGGATTCATTACTAAATTATTGCTTTGTCTAACTCACAGCCTAAAAGCCATTTAAATCTTTCTTCATACATTTCAGGTATGAAAGACCTTTCTCATTCCCTTTCCCACTCAGGTGTCTCTAATAGTGCATTCAAAGTAATCAAACAATCCTTACAGAAAAATGTAGAGATTTTTGTTAGATTCCTATATGGATAGGAAAAATTTGTATTCTGCTTTTCAAAAATACACTTGAATTAAAGGAATTTTCTTTCTGGCACCTTCCTCGTCTGGACTGATAAACTTTTCCTAAAAGTGTATACACATGCAGACAACCAAAGACATCTTTTTTTTAACTCTGAATGCCAATAAATGAAACAGAAGACAAAAAAATAGAGATGAAAGAGGATTTGGGATGCAAGATAAAATGATGTGTAAATTCTTCATATCCTTCTGGTTTTGTAGTTGTGAATGACTCCTATGAGTAGTGCAGTTAATACAAGACTTTATGCTGATGAGATTAGGGGGCAAATGGAAAATATTTGAAGGTTGATAGAGCCTAGAGGCTGGTGGTACCTCTTTCAGGATAGCTTGTGTTGTGTGCTAGGGCTTGAATCTTCCTTCTAATTACTTGCTGACCCAATGAACAAAACATTGGTCACACAGCCAAGTCTTATCCATTGTGATTTACTCTGCTTTGGAGCAAGCACTATGCTAGGCCATTAGACAAATCACCCATAGCACTTTCTAAGACTGAGTCAATGAGTTGGATGACTGCCAATTCAGAAAGTCCTGCTAAAACTAGCTATTAAAAGTTATTCAGTGGAGCTCCTGTATTTTCTAAAATTATTGGGATCAGAATTTTAAGGTTCCATTTCATTTACAATGGCCTTTGGTACCCTTTTTGAAAGCAAACAAAAAAATCAATTTTTAAATAACTGATTGCAAAAAACCTTGTAAGAACTGTTTGCTACATAGAAGGCATCTTCCTTCTCATGACAGAAGTGACTGTTTTTACTTGCAAACAAGACCATCTGCAACACTGGACCAGCCAATAAATCCTAGTTTAGTTCTTTGAAGTAATCAGTTTATCAAAGTTTTCTGAAATTTTATTTATTTTAATGTGCTTAACTTTCTGTATATGCCCAAATAAAAATCTGATTTCTCTAAGTACCGAATACCTTATTATTCCCACAGGAATTGGAGGAGCTCATTGATTCTGCCAGGTATCCCCCAGTGTCAGCCAGCCAACTAAAAAAAACAATCATCATGTTCATCAGGAAATGGTAAAATAAACAAGCCGAACTCTACTGATTTTTGTTTTAGATGCCACCATGAGCTTTTCAGCTGTGACCTCATGTACTGTAACATGAACTTTCTAGGCTGTGTCAGCCTCATGCATTGCAGAGGTGAGTACAGGCAGTAGTTCTATACAGAACATACAGGACTTGCATATTTGCAGCTCCTTAAAGAGGTAGTTTTGTACAACATAGAGATGTAGCTATAGAACAAGGGGTAACAGGTTAAAACTTTAACAGGGGAAGTTTAGATTGGATGTAAAGAAGAAATTCTTTACTGTAAGGGTGGTGAGGCACTGGAATGGGTTGCCCAGAGAAGTTGTGAATGCTCCATCACTGGCGGTGTTCAAGGCCAGGTTGGACAGAGCTTTGGGTGACATGGTGAAGTGTGTGGCATCCCTTCCCATGAAAGGGGGGTTGGAACTAGATGATCTTAAGGTCCTTACCAACCCTAATCATTCAATGATTTTATGATTCTATTTCTCCAGTATTAAAAACACAATCAAAGAAAATATCTGTATCCTTCTGTTCCTCAGAAAAAGCAGCTTTCTCATGGCTCTTGTAAAAAAATTATAAAAAAACCCAAAACCCCAAACCAAGCAAACAAAACCCTTCAGGAGTCAGACCTGATTTTGAGAAGGGGAGTTCGAAAAGGAAGACTTTTTTTTTCTCTGAACAAGTAAGCATTTCACCTTTCAAACTGAAAAGTAATTTTTAATACAAAATCTAATGCAGGCAGCTAAGTACCAAAGTAGAATTTGTAAGACTCTTGTGTCCAGAGTTGCAGCAGATGAAGAACAAGCAATTGTTTTCCTAAATACATGGTTAATTGAATATACGATTGTCATGCCACTATGATTTAAATTTAAATTCTTGCTGGCCTCATGTTTCTAATTTTATTTCTCAATCAGGACTTTACAGAAGGATTATGGAAATCTACAGAGAGAACCATAATCCTAAACATCCTGCTGACTAATTCAATAGCCACAAATTTTCTAAGCCAGTCATCAGTGAAAAGTATAAGTTCTTCTCTTTTATACAGGTTTACTTGGATGTAGTGAAGTAATGCCAGTCACTTCAGATAAAGACTATTGTGTTACTCTGTTATGATTCATGAATTAACAGAAAGAAATTTTAAGGGAGCAAACAGCCAAGAAACTTCTAGAAATTTTAAGAAAATCATAACAAACATTTCTTTCTGGTTAATCTTTTTTTTTTTTTTTTTTTGACATGTTTGACCCCTATTGGAGCAGGGAAGGAGACAACTGGTTCAGATATGCCTACACAAACTATGAAACCTAGAAAAGGAAATTTTGGATTATTCAATGTCAGTTCATCATTGCAAGTGCGCAAATAGTCTTTCGAGAAGAAAAATGGTGAATTTATTGCGTATGTGTCACTTGTTTCAGTAAAAAAAAAAAAAACAACAAACCTACAAAAAAAGAACAAAAACAACAAACCTACAAAAGAAGAACAAAAACAAAGAACAAAAACAAACAAAAAAAAAACAAAACCACAACCACAAAAGCCAAACGCATCCAGAACTTAAAGTCTCAAGCAGTGTTCATAAAACAGAAGGATTAGTTGCTCAGAGTGTCAATACTCTTCCTGTGATTCAGAAGTTCTGGTACAATAACAGAGATATGAAGTGTGGCTGAAGTCACAAAGAGCCAAACTTGTGACAGAAAAACAAAACCAGGAGGGGTTCATATATATATTATATATACATTATATTTTAAGGTTTTTTTATATTAATGATAATTTAGACTGAAATTACACTTTCAGTAGAAAAGGAGAAAAATTTTTCAAATCAGTATTCAGGTGGAATACTTCAGCATGACAATAGTCCTCTCACACATGGCTTCTAAGGAGCCATTACAAATAGATTTTTGTACCACATTTTTGTATCACTTGCTGAATACCTTAAAAACCCGACTGCATCGTAAAACCTTAATCTAAAGCCTATGATAAGCCATAATGATGAAGGATATGAACAAGGTAGGGAAAACCCCCCATGTTTAAATAACAAATGTGTCATTTACTTAATAGTGAGCAAACATAAATGGGTTTTGGCTTAATTTCTACTTGAAAATATTAAAGTCCCTGCACTGTGGGACTGAGCAATATAGGAGCTGAAATCACTTGTCTATGCTACTGGAATCCTGAGAGATGTAGATCATGATTAGATTCCATTATTGCTGACATTTCACAAAGCCATCAAAAGAGAGAGCTCATTCCTAGCACTTACAGTCAACGACTGAGTAAATCTAGTTATGTTACAGGTGAAGAGTACAAATTCAGAATGAGATGAGGTCAGTAAGGCTATGGGGATATTTGGCCAGCACGCAAATGGTTAGAACAGCTAACATATACAGAAATACATAAATATGTGTATGTATAAATGTATATGTACACGCACAAGCATAAAGGCACTTGTCCTGAGCATTTGACAGCTTGCTATGGGTTCCTTTCTTATTTCAACAAGGTCACTGATGGAGAGTTGACATTGAACACATTAGACCTAAGGAAAACATTTATCTGAAGCAGAGGATAAAACACAAAGCTAACCAGATGATGAATTAAGGGAGGACTGACAGAGAATGTGAGCAAACAAAAGAAAGGAGTTTTCCAAGAGCTTCACTGGGCACCACTGAAAAAGCAGGGCTCTGTCTTCTTTGCACCCTCCCTTCAGATATCTCTGTACATGGATGAGAGCTCCCTGAGCCTTCCCTCTTCCAGGCTGAATGGTCCAAGCTCTCTTAGTCCTTCCTTGTGTGAAAGGTCCTCAGTCATCTTCCTGACCTTTTGGCCATGTAGGCACTTCAACCATTAGTGTTTCTTTTTATTTTTTCCTGTACTGTTTTTCAAAACCAGATTTCTGTCATTCTCCTTTTGACGACTGATGCTTTTTGGCCAGTGAAATTCCTACACTATTTTCCAGTGTTACGATCAAGAAAAACTATCTTAAGTTACAGATGTTTCGATGATTTGTTGTTTTGTAACATACAACATTCCTTCCCAGACTGATCTGAAATTGACTATGAAATACAATTAAGTCTACAGTTGTCGTCCTTCAAAGCCTTTTTAAAAACCAGGGTACATATATGAGCTCAAGTACATTTTATTTCCAAGTTCTATGAGGAACAGCTGGGGTTTACTTTTGCATCTAGAAACTAGAACAGAAAAAGCTGATGGGAGTTGTATTTCATTCGCAGCGGACTCCTGCACGAGCTATGCATAGAATAATGAATGACATTTTAAGATCACTGTGAATCTTTAAATCAGACCAAAGCCTTCAGGAAAAGAATTGAGACTCGGGAGACACAAAACCCAGGCTTATCTTTCCATAATGATAATTTTGTGTTGTCATTACCACTTTTTAAAATAAATTAGGCTGGCCTGTTGCCCTGACCTTTCAGTTAATATTTTCTGGAATCAAAACATTATCTGGGTACCTACTTACATAAAATGGGATTCCACAAAGAAATGAAAGTTTGCTAAAATTATAAAACAGTCTTCTGCTGCTCATGAATTCTCATAGTAACTGAATTAAGCACATTTGACTTTTTCAGTATTATGTATTTCACTTAAGAGTGAGAAAGTTTTAGCTGTAACATTCACTCATAAAAATCAAGTAACACCAGCCTTCAGAGTGAACCTTCAGAGAGAAAGAAAAAGATTTAATAAGAATGTTATTAGACATTCGAAAGGCTCAAGAAACAGTACTTACAAAGAAAGTGCGGTGCATAAGCCGTGGCTTTGAAACAAACAGCTGGATCTACATTTGAAGTAATGAAATTCAACACCACTAGAAGAAAGTATGACAATTACCATTCTTCATCCCTCATAGCTTCAGCAACTCATAATGAAGAGTTAAATCATTCTGCAGCATCCAGCAGCACTTAAGACACAGGGATGATGAAGCTGCAAAACAGGCTGCATTTTTTCTGGTATTTTATTTCTGCATTTCTGTTAATTCTGACTCTGCAGTAAATGATGCTCTGAAATTAAGAGTGAGGACCTGCAACAAAAGGATGCAGCCACTCACCTGTTTTTTCACGAACAGAAAAATCCTTAATGGTACAGTCCAGCATTTAGATCATGATATTCAGTCATTACAGCACCAAGTATAAGGTGCAGACTTACATGGGGCTGAATTACATATTTTGGCTTCTTGCAATGTAAATAGGAATAGTAACTTAAGAATGGGACACACAGCTGCATGTTTTCTGACTGGGTCGAGGCAGACACCCACGAGATGTGCCATAGTCAGTCATACACAATGTATCACTTATTCTTGAAAACTTAGGATCCCCATGGGAAACAATCCCAGAACCTGGCACACTTTAACTAAACGCAAAGATTTTAGTCAATCACAACCTAGGGCAAAAGAGAAACTATTTGTATCACTTTCATAAGGTAATAAATGAATACAGGAAGGATACAACGGACTATGGGTCAGTTCTTTCTTTGGTCTAAGGGCTTCCCCCAATGTACTGCTGCAGCAGCAGCTCTCTAAACTCAGCGCTATAGCACTAACTGATCAGGGCTGAAGTGAGAAGCACTTTTCCCCTTCCCCCCCCCCCCCCCCCTCCCCCCATTAGCAGTGAGATACCATGCAGCAAAAAGAAACAGAAAGCTAAAAAACAAACAATCAAAAAAAAAAAAAACAACAAAAAAACCTCAACCAAAAAAAAAAAAACACCAAAACAAACAAACAATCACAGAAAAGGCACTTTTTAACCCTGTAGATTCTTGAAGCCCAATCCCAGGTACATTCAGAGCAGGTCAAGCACCATCTGTTTCAATCCACAGGTTAAATGGCCGAGGGATGTCTTATTGCCAGTACAAGTTTTAGCACACAGCCATTGCACAGCATGTGCTATCACCAGCCACGTCAATGTATTTGCGCCAACATCAGCCCCTTTAAGGTCCTTCATACATAGCAGACCTCTCAGAAATGAACAACTCATTTTTATTATCGAGTCCAGAAACAAGGTTTTAATTAGATTACTTTTCCAATTTTGATCTGAAGTACCTTTCTTGATCAGTTCACTTACTGTTCTTTAGTTCACTGAGATATTTTCCTGAGCAAAACAAAGCAGAAGATGAACACCCAGAGTGAACCTTAGGAAATCCAACCACAAACAGCCTGCAGGATCAGAAGTACTCCAAATAAACCCTTCCAAAATGCACATAGCATTGACACAAGGGTATTCACACTAAGGGATTTGTTCCGTATATTTACTTTTAGCTCAATCACAGCACCCACTAATGCAGAATCACGAAAGAGGAAGACTCGGTCTTTTGGTTCACAAAGAAAGATTGAAACACAGCTAGTTTTCCTATAAGAGCATCTCATAGAATCATAAAATAGTTAAGGTTGGAAAGGACCTTAAGATCATCTAGTTCCAACACCCCTGCCAGGGGCACGGTCACCTCCCACTAAACCATGCCAACCAAGGCAATGTCCAACCTGGCCTTGAACACCGCCAGCGATGGAGCATTCACAACTTCCCTGGGCAACCCATTCCAGTGCCTCACCACCTACACAGTAAAAAATTTTTTCCTCATATCCAATCTAAACTTCCCCTGTTTAAATTTGAACCTGTTACCCCTTGTTCTATCACTACAGTCCCTCATGAAGAGTCCCTCCCCAGCATCCTTATAGGCCCCCTTCAGATACTGGAAGACTGCTACGAGGTCTCCACACAGCCTCCTCTTCTTCAAGCTGAAGAACCCCAACTTGCTCAGCCTGTCTTCCTACAGGAGGAGCTCCAGTCTCCTGATCATCCTCGTGGCCCTCCTCTGGACTTGTTCCAACAGTTCCATGTCCTTTTACGTTGAGGACACCAGAACTGCACACAATACTCCAAGTGAGGTCTCAGGAGAGCAGAGTAGAGGGGCAGGATCACCTCCCTCGACCAGCTGGTCACGCTCCTTTTGATGCAGGCCAGGATACAGTTGGCTTCTGGGCTGTGAGTGCACGCTGCCAGCTCTTGTCCAGTTTCTCACCTACCAACACTCCCAAGTCCTTCTCCACAGGGCTGTTCTGAATCTCTTCTCTGCCCAACCAGTAGCTGTGTCTGGGATTGTTCCGACCCAAGTGTAAGACCTTGCACTTGGCATGGTTAAATTTCATCAGGCTGGCATCAGCCCACCTCACAAGCGTGTCAAGGTCCCTCTGGATGGCATTCCTTCCCTCCAGTATGTCAACCGAACCACACAGCTTGGTGTCATCGGCAAACTTGCTGAGGGCACACTCAATCCCACTGTCCACGTCACCAACAAAGATGTTGAACAAGACTGGTCCCAACACCGATCCCTGAGGGACACCACTCGGTACTGGTCTCCAGCTGGACATTGAACCATTGAGCACAACTCTCTGCGTGCAGCCATCCAGCCAGTTCTTTATCCACCGAGTGGTCCACCTATCAAGTTGATGTCTCTCCAACTTAGAGACAAGGATGTCATGTGAGACAGTGTCAAAAGCTTTGCACAAGTCCAGGTAGATGACATCAACTGCTCTACCCCTGTCTATCGGTTCCGTAGCCCCATCACAGAAGGCCACCAGATTGGTCAGGCAGGATTTCCCCTTAGTGGAGCCATGTTGGCTGTCACCAACCACCTTGTTGTTTTTCATGTGCCTTAGCATGCTTTCCAAGAGAATCTGTTCCACACAATCGAGGAACTTCCTGGATTGCTTGTGCCGGGCCGTACCATCCCTCCAACAGATATCAGGGTGGTTGAAGTCCCCCATGAGAGCAAGGGCCTGCGAGCGTGAAGCTATTCTTATTTGTCTATAGAGTGCTTCATCCACAGAGACCTCTTGGTCAGGCAGTCTGTAACAGATCCCCACAATAATGTCTCCCATCTCTGTTGTCCCTTAACCCTGACCCACAAACTCTCTGCCGACTGCTGACCTGACCCCAGACAGAGTTTCATACTCTCCAGCCTATCCTTAACATAAATAGCAACTCCCCATCGCTGCCTACCAGGCCTGTCTTTTCTAAAGAGCCTGTAACCTTCCATCTGATCTCTTTCTTTCAATCAAGTTCAGTAAAAATTAGATGGGAATGGAAACTTTAGGGGTGTACTGGGGAATCTTGGAGGGAATGTGATGCTGCCAGGAATTAAGACAAAAATGTAGTCAAAGCCTGAATTGAAGCTATAGAAAATGGTACTCAGTTCTTTTCTCAGACTTCCTTTATAGTCTCTTCTGTTTGAAGATGGTAATACATATTTTTTCAGGTAATTAAGCACTTTAAGGAATCTTCAACCCCTTACAAAACACTTGTATCTCCCCACAAGAAATACATGAAAACAGGAACAACTGTGTGACATTCACAGGCAACGATGAGCTGCACAGAGCTGATGAAGATGGCAACTAAGGAGAAAGAAAAGATCCATTTAGGTATTCATTACTGTACTGAGGCTGGGATGGAGTTAAAGTTCCTTCATAGGGGGCAGTATGATGCTGTGTTTTGGATTTGTGAGAAGATTAGCATTAATAACACCCCAGTATTTCGGCCATTGATGTACGGTGCTTACACAGCATCAAGGCCATCTCCATTTCTCATGGTGCTCCCCAGTGAGTAAGCTGGGGATGGGAAAGAATTTGGGAGGGGGCAGCCAGGACAGCTGACTGTCACTGACCAAAGGGATATCCTCTATCAGATGATGTGCTCAACAATAAAAACTTGGGGAGCATAGGAGGCAGAAGGACATTCACAGTTATGGCATTTGTCAAGTAACTGCTACGCATGAGGAAGCTCTGCTGTCCAGGAGGCAGCTGAACATCTACCTGCAGATGGGAAGCAATGAATAAATTCCTTCTTTTGCTTTGCTTGGGTGCACAGATTTTTTCATCTAATAAAGTGTCTTTATCCCAGTCACAAAGGTTTTTTTATTTTGCTTTTCTGATTCTTCCAAGCCACAGGAGGGTGAGGAGAGTGAGCAACTGCATGGGTGATTAGCTGCTGGCCATGGTCAACCCACTACAGGTAGGCTAGAAAGAATGATATTCTCTATAAGTGGCCAAGGGCACTACTAAAAGAGGCAAGCGTAAACCTCTCCTTTAGTAATTGCTTATTGTAATAGAGTTGTAACAGAGCTTGAAAGAATGCACAACTGAGATTATCTGAGGACAAGGCTATGGTTTAAGTAAGACCAAGAGGAAATCCAAAACCAAATCTTCCAGGTTAGGAGTTCACGTACAGTCACACCCAATCCCCATCCCCATCTGTCTCTTTCTCCAATTACTGTTACTCATGACTGAACAACAGATATTAAAATAACACTCCTCATTCTAGACTGTAAATCAGCTAAATGCCATACAGCTACATGGGACTGGCATTATGTCCACATCAATGAAATCAGGAGACAAGATGAAGGAAAAGAAAAAGAAAAAACCCCTAACCCCTCCATCATGGTATAAGGACGCTGTTAGAGCAAACCAAGCAGATGAGAGGAGTAAGAATTATTTTTTTTAACACCTGTTGAAATATTCTGAAATGCTCAACATAGTGATAGTTTAGTATCTACAACTCCCTTGTCGAAACAAGTACAATAGAATAAATAGTTTTCATCAATGTCTTCGAGTAAAAAAATAGTAGGCCACCTCTTCCCTCCTCTAAGTTGGAGAAAACAAAAAGAGACAGATTTTCTTACAGTTGATTCACATAAATTGGAAAAGTTAGTTGAAAAGATGACAGCAAGAGGCAAACTTGCACAGAAATGATTATGGAACGATACTGCTAATCCACCTTCAGAAGGAAGAGCACAGATTTTGAGAGTGTAGTTCGCAAAACAAATTTGCTAGCTAGGATAACTAGGAGACAAGAAAAAGATTATGGTAGGGAAGGGAGAGATTTTTCCTGTTCTTAGAGAATGACAGTAAAAACACAGAGAAAAAGAATCCTTGAGCAGATAAAAGACAAGAACTCACAAGCTGTTCAGCATCTAAAATTTGAAAAAAGCAGCACATGAAACAAAAATGTGTTCAAATTAATAGGGCAAGAGAGTCAAATGAGAAAATCCAGGAAAAAATGAGATAGACGTTCCTTGTTAATAATCACAAAGAACTTTCCGTACATATGACAGTCACAAAAGAAAAAGCAAAGGAAGTGAAAAATGAAATGAGAGAAGAATCCTGGCTGGAAGCAGAGAGAAAAGGCAAGACCCGAACAAACCAATGGATACTGAGATGATGCCTTTACAAAGAATCACTACACATTCACCATATTTTTATCTCCTTCCGTGACCTTTCAGAATCCTGAAAGGTGAACAGGTGTTTGGTCTGACCCATACTGACATATCTTTGTGTTTATTATCTATTCTTATATATTAGAATTAATGAAGATAAGAGCCCTGAAAAGAAGAAATTCCAGAAAATATGGGAAAAGTTATTATCTGCCTGTAGAGGTACACAATAAGGAGTCAAAAAAAAAAAAAATCATAAAGTACCTTAAATTCAGTTCCCAAGAATGGAACATGCCAAGTGCAAGGTCTTACACCCGGGTCGGAGCAATCCCAGACACAACTACAGCTTGGGCAGAGAAGAGATTCAGAACAGCCCTGCCGAGAAGGACTTGGGAGTGTTGGTTGATGAGAAACTGAACATGAGCCGGCAGTGTATGCTTGCAGCACAGAAAGCCAACTGTATCCTGGGCTGCATCAAAAGGAGTGTGACCAGCAGGTTGAGGGAGGTGATCCTGCCCCTCTACTCTGCTCTTGTGAGACCTCACTTGGAGTACTGTGTGCAGTTCTGGTGTCCTCAACATAAAAAGGACATGGAACTGTTGGAACAAGTGCAGAGGAGGGTCACGAGGATGATCAGGGGACTGGAGCGCCTCCCGTGTGAAGACAGGATGAGAAAGTTGGGGCTGTTGAGCTTGGAGAAGAGAAGGTTGCATGCAGACCTCATAGCATCCTTCCAGTATCTGAAGGGGGCCTATAGGGACGCTGGGGAGGGACTCTTCATGAGGGACTGTAGTGATAGGCCAAGGGGTAATGGGTTCATACTTAAACAGGGGAAGTTTAGATTGGATATGTGGAAGGAATTCTTTACTGTGCAGGTGGTGAGGCACTGGAATGGGTTGCCCAGGGAAGTTGCGAATGCTCTATCTTTGGCGGTGTTCAAGGCTGGATTGGACATAGCCTTGGTTGGCATGGTTTAGTGTGAGGTGTCCCTGCTCATGGCAGGGGGGTTGGAACTAGATGATCTTAAAGTTCTTTCCAGCCCTAACTGTTCTATGATTCTATGATATATGCAATCTTATTTGTAAGTAATGCACAGACAGCTAAGATGAATCTTTAACCTGTGAAGAGTAAGTCATTAAATCAGTTTCAATGACTTCTACAACTTCTATCTATAGTCCATTTTAAAAAAACATTTGCTTGCTATCCTTAATTGAATAGCTCTAATCAGTGCCTCAGTATGAAAACAGGAACACCAGTATTCTTTAAGAGGGGATGGGTAGGGAAAGCACATCACTGAAGTGCAAAATTTTTATTTTCTCTGAACTACTTGTTTAACTTCCAGAAAGTCTGTCCCCAATCAGCCTGTTTCCATTAGCAATTTTGTGTCCCTAAAATTGATTTACAGCTTTTGAGAGATCTACTTTTTTTTCTGTCCCAACTTTTTCTCATTGCTGAGCAGGCACCACCAGGGGATATTCAGCCTTGGTTTTCCTCCCTCTTAGAGAGATAACAGCTGAAGTCACAGTTGCAATTTTTTTTTCATCTGCACCAGGACAATTTTTGGAACCCCTCCTCCAAAAAAAAAAACAAAAACCAACCAACCACAACAACAACAAAACGCCAAACCAAACAAACACAAAAGAAAACCACCACAAAAAACCCAAACCCACAAACACACGCACACAAAAAAACCCCCACAAAAAAATCCACCCAAACCCCACCAAAACCAACCAATCAAACAAAAAAAATCAACAACAAAAAAACCCCACCAACCATGAATTCCTTGCTGTACAAACCACTAAAATTGGAAATTAATTTCTGGTAGGCCACTTCTTCCTTCAGAGTTAATTTAGCCTCTGAAGCACCTATAACTGTTTTAAATCAACATGGAAATATTACCATGCTATAAAATGTAACCAGCCTCCAATTTTCTTCTCACAGATTCTCACCCGTGGAAAGTAAGAGATACAACTACCAAAAACTCCTGAACAGCAGTTTAGAAGCCTTGCCCAACACCAAGGGGCTTTTGGAAAACAGATGTTAAGAGATAGGTGCTCTAATGTGTGCTAGTTAATATGACAGGAAACCTTTAGCAGTTTAAGCACTTAGAAGCTAATGCACGATCTTGCAGCTCCTTGACACAGTGAAGACAGGCGCTTCCCTTCAAACATGCTAAAGAACAGGCTAGACAGAGATCTTCCATGACGGACTTCATGACTTTCCTAAACAACAAGCTCCAGTACTTCATTGGTTTTGCTACTAGAACAATTTTCCCAGAAGTTCATGCAGCCTGTCCCTGTAAGTCATATTTTAACACCTAATCATTCCTGGTACCCTCCAGAGAATTTTCTCCCATTTGTTTATACCCTTCTGAAGTGCAAATATTCCAGGTCAAGCCTTCAGATTGTTAAGTGGAGCAAAGATTTCACAGTTCTTGCAAGTCAGCTACTCTTTTATGTGTTCCCATCAATTTGTTAAGGGATGAAAAAGATAGTAGCCACAAGGTCTACCTTTTTTAGCCTGTAATGCAGAATAATTTCCAGGGCCTTTTCTAAGCTAGGACTGGTTGTCACTTGTTCTTCATTTTTGCATTCTGCCTGGTCACATCACTCATTCCTGTCATTTGTCAGATAGTTTTAAATTTTATTCTTTTATTCTGTAGTGCTTGCACTCTTCCCCAGACTTGAACTATTTGCAAGTTTATTAAAGCTACCATCCATTCCATCATCCAGATTCATCCGTAATGTTACCATTGTGTAACACTGGAGCCAAGACAGACAGCAATGCCCAACCTGTCACATTTTTCCTAGTCTATTAATGATCAGTTAGCATCTTCTGAGAGCAGTTCTCTAGTAGCTCTTATGTTTAGCCATTAGTAGTTTTCCTGAGATTGCTTATCAGAATGCCATCAGGACTGTCAAAATGCTTTCTAAAGCCAGAATCCCTTTTTTCTGCCCACAATGCCCATACCTTTCTTAGGGTAGAAAATTGATTCCAGTAAAATTCTATCAGTTATTACTTATCTGCTGGAAAACTTCCAAGTATTTACTAATTATTCAAATATTTTCTTAGAAGCTGACTGGGCTTGGCTTCTCCTGACTATGACTTTCAGCTCTCCAAGTGAAAGAAACACTAGACTTGCTCTTTTTTTTCAGTGTTCTGACACATCATCACTGATTTCCCCAAAATAGCTGAAAGGGTCTGACATCAGCCTTTCAGAAGCACGGGGGAGTGTTTTATTTTAGGATTAACTTGAACAGGCTTAACCCATCTTAAAGTATTTTAACAAAATGATCTCTTAATCTGGTCCATTTTAATGCAAGCTAGGTTTTACCATTTTGTCACTGGATTAAATTGAGTCAGCTATGGGACCCTTTCAGTGAAGACTAGCACAGCAAAAGCACAGTAAATCCTTTGATGGTTTTAGCAGTACATGTTGAGACCCACTCCGAGCCACAGAGGAGTCCTTCCCTGTGATCTTACTTTATAGGATTTACAGGATTACCTTTTACTGTAATTAAAGCCCTTCCCTTTCGCCTTAGTCTCAAAGGTGATTCTGGGCTCCTCCTTAGAGCATAAAAGTCAGCCTGGCTTACTCCATAGCTAGCTGTAAGACCACCTGCTTAAGCAGTGGAAACACTTACTTGTTAAGGAACAGGCAGGTGATGATAACTCAGCTCATTCCTGTGATGAGATGGAGTCCTCATGGATTTCAAAGGAGCAAGTGTATGCACTGCAGCGCCTCAGCACAATCCAAGAACTCTCTGGCAGTGACCTGTTGAAAGAGCTTGCCTTCTCCCCCTGCGGGCAACAGCTATTCCCTAGTCCGTGCAACTCTGTTGCTCTGGATACCTGGGAGTATCACGCACAAGGGAGCTGGTCACTGCTAAGGCATACCCAAGACCTGCTGCATCTTTGTGTGAAAACTGTCATGTTACCAACTTGCTGTTTAGACCACATTTAATTCATCATGACAGAGCAAAACACTCAAAAAAGGTGCATTAATTGTTAAATTAATTAAAAAAAACCAAAACAAAACCAACAAAAAACCCCAACAAATGGTATATACTACCAGTTCAGAGGTAAAGATTAAGTAAGATCAGAGTGTGGGAATGGCCAGAGATAGAAAAGGGAAAAGACAAAAAAGGAACCCTTGGTGACCAGACTTCCCTACAACATAGGTTTCCCTCAACTAGGTAAGTGACCTCCAGAGCGGCTAAGAGAGCATCACATCCACCTTAATATCCAAGTCTGCAGTCCTGACATGGACACTCTTAATTTCTCATGCATTCCTACTCCCTCCTCTACACCTCCTAGTCTCTGGTTATTTTTGCTATTACAGTAAGACTGTAGTGCAAACAATCAGCTCACAAACAGATCAGGCAAGCACTGGATGCAGCAGGGCCCCTTTTGGCAGCAAGCTATTAAAGCAGTTCAGCATGACTCAGTTTCATCTTCATCCTTTTCCTCCACACCTAAGGACAATGTATGATTGTTCTTAATTCAAATGGGCACCATTTCACTTCCGTAGACATTTTTTATTTATTTCACTAATAAAACCAAAATAAATCTGTATTCAAGACTGAGATCCTGACCCCATCCCTGGTTTTGATAATTCTCACTTCTGATAACTCAAAGTATGCTTTCGTGCAAAATAATTTACACCAGACTTTATATGCTGCATCAAAATACATATTAATAGAATATAACATAAGTGTCCACATTATGATAATTACACTAATGGTTCCCATCTCTGGGGAAAGACAAGCTGTAACAAAAGCAATTTTAATACTTTGGGGGAACAGTTTCCATGTTAGGAATTTTTTAAAATTAAACATATCGCTGCTGTAGACGACCATTTTTCATAACTAAGAACTAGTCATCTGAAATATAAGATGCAAACAATATGACTCATTACTAGCTCGAGAGACTAAATGGCAAACAAACAACTAGGAATGCTTTAAGGATAGTTACAACCTGGGTATGGCTTGCTGGGGCTCAGTGACTTCAAAGATACTCTGCCAAACTTCCCACTGGAGCACATTAGATAGGTTTCGGGGTTTTCTTCTTCATATAGATGACAGCAGTGTAGGTAGCTACAAAGCAGGATTCTCTTCATAACAGCATAAACAAGAGCAGCTAGCTGAATCCATTATGGTATAGAGAGCAACTCTCACACAGCATGCAATTTAATAGCCAAGTCCAATACATAAAGTTTTATAACAGCAAATGCTCACGCAGGAGCATTGCAGATTTGGGAGTACTGGCATATTTCAAAAAATAATGATACTGTATGAGCTGTGATAAAGTTTAAGGGAAATTAAAAAAAGTGCATCTGCCAAATAGCAACATAATCTTTGCAGTTAAAGAGCCTAAGATCTGCAAAAGAATCACTGAGAACAGCTTTGGAAATAGTCCAAACAACACACCCATGTCAGAGAGCAGCAGGGCAGTAGGTACAGAGAAAGTATATAGATTCTTTCATCCAGGAGAGGATCATAACTTAGAACTCAACAATGCAATCAGATTTCTTAAATGCAACTCCAACAGTGCTTGAATAAATTTTGCAACATTATTGTATGAAATGAGTGGATTCCTCAAAGGACTTGGAGATCATCTGCCCACAGGACTAGATGGCAACCCTGAAAAAGCATTTAAAAAAAATAAATTGAAAGACAAAGGTAAAAATCAAAGCCTAAATATTGTCACTAGAGAACAATGAGTGAAGTCCTATGTTAAATTTAAACTGAATAGGTTAATCTACATAAGAACCTTCGGAAACAGAGTATGATTAAAAATAACACTATCAGCAGTGATATGCCCTTTGTTTTGGGGTTTTTTTCTAATGAGATGAACTCTTCAGTTCAAGACATCCCCATCGTATCAGACAACCCAGAGCTGCTGCTACAAAGATTTGTTCAGGCACTAGCCTAAAACAGGACACTAATATGGAAACATTTCTATTTAGAGTACGTTCCATAAGACAGAAATTCACGTACACAAAGAGCAGCCCTTCTCCACATTACTCATCCAGTCCAATTGTAGATTTGCCAAACCCAAATGACGTATTTGTCACTGTGTCTTTGGCAGGAGAACTGGGAGCCTTACTGGGAACTGTGATGACACATCCAACAAGCCTGTCAAAACAGAGACTGTTCACACATTGCTAAGAGGATGAGACAGAACCAACCTCACATGACTTCTGCAGTTGCATTGCAAATTTGTGGAAAGAGCTGAAAGGCATTAAAACAGCTCCTTGCTCCACTGTAGGAGGATGCTAGCTTGTCAGGATGCTGATCTTCAGCTTTTTCTAAAGAAAAAGCTCTGAAAGAAGGCAGCATTCCTGTTGGTGAAATGTGGATTTCTATTGTTGCCACTTCAAGCTGGCACCACTTCTCTGCTCAGCAAGTCTTGCACATCAATGCTGGTTCCACGCACTTCATGAGTAGCACTGGTTCCACAGCATGATAAATCCTTTGTTCAGCAGGGCAACACGCTGGGATGAAGGACAAATGAATGCTCTTTTGCCTGATTATTATTAAATGCAGCTTTTTTCAGGCTTGTAGAACCAATCTAGCTACATTTGGAATAGCTCCAAGATCACAAAAATAATAATTTGCTGCCAACCAGGGGCACATCATCCTCCAGTCAGAACACCACCACCACTCTTGGCTTGCAGACACATTGCAGAGCAATTGTCTACACAAGTTTTTTCTCTTTGACATCAATAGAGGTTTAGAAGTCTGCAATATACATACAGAGTTCTCCCTCAGAGTGTGGTGATGAGAATTTTTGTCCAGGTGTGAAAACAAAATTCTGAGGATAGTGTCATGATTGGCCAGATATTGCAGTCAGCTGGTTGTCTGCATGAAGTGGGTAGCCCCACGTATGTTTCAAACAGTACAACTCAGATGCTAGGCACATGTGCAGAGAACACCATCTCTGAATACACAAGGGACCTTAATTACAGATATCTTGGAAGCCTGGTGTCATGGGTTCAGCAGCAGCAGTCATTTTTCTCCTTCTTGGTAGCTGGTGCAGCGCTGTGTTTTTGATTTTGGGCCTGGGAACAGCGCTGATAACACCAGTGTTTCGGTTACTGCTTAGTGATGTTTTGGTCTGGCCAAGGACTTTCTGAGTTTCATGCTGTGCCAGGGAGGAGGGGAAGCCGGGAGGAAGCAGAGACAGGACACCTGACCCAAGCTAGCCAAAGAGGTTATTCCATACCACAGCACATCGTGCCCAGGATAAAAAGCAGAGAGCAGAGACCCGGAAGGTTGGGGGGGGGGGGTGCATTGTGTGATCGGGCTTGGTATTAGGTGGTGAGAATTGTATTCTTTCCTTGTATTTCTCTTGCCATTATTATTATTAGTGGTAGCAGTAGTGATTTGTGCTGTACTTTAGTTACTAAACTGTTCTTATCTCAACCTGTGGGAGTTGCATTCTTTTCGATTCTCCTTCCCATCCCTCCGGGAGCAGGGGGAAGAAAGAGGGGGAAGTGAGTGAGAGAGAGAGACTGCATGAGTTAGTCTTAAACCACGACACCTGGTAGCCCAAATCATGCATTAATAGTTTTCAAAAATACCTGGGATTAGTCTGTTTAAAATTAGATAGTTCAGGATTTATATAGGACTTGCTCAGGCTAAGTTTTGCCCACATCTTTTAATCAACCTTTTCTACAAATGCAACAAAGTTCAAGTGCCAGGTCTAATAACCCAGGTTCAGCCCTCATCCAGCTTCCATCAAATGTTCATCTCTTTGCCAAATTCCCAAATAGGCTATATAGCTTTTGAGATCTAAACCAGTAAGAGGATGATTGCATGAAGAGAATCATAGATATATTGGGTTGGAAAGGGCCTTTAAAGGTCATCTAGCCCAACTTTCCCCACAACGAGCATGGCTATCTTAAACTAGATCAGCTGTCCACTGATCCAATAGAGAAATTATATTCCTTTATCACCATTTAAAGCCTCTTTATAGACCAAAACATAGGAACCTACACACCGAGTTTAGGTCCTGTGCATCTGTAACTGACAAGCTCTTTCTTAGCCCTCTAGTTTTGCATACACCACTCTGCAGCATTACTTCTCCTGTCCTGGTTTCAGCTGTAGCAGTTATTTGTCTTCCTAGTGGGTTTAAACCACAACATCTCCCCACAATGAGAATTAGCCTAAAGCAAAACTATGTCTAGCTTTCAGCTACCAGATTGTCTAAAATTTAGGTGGTGCTGAGCTCTGCAGCACAAGCCGTAAGTTCTTCTGTGGAAGTAGCACATGGAAGAAGTGTCTTTTCCCTCAACTTCTGTCTTGCCTATAAAAAACTGCTTCTTTGAACATACTTTTCCTAAAGATGTCAGCATTCTCCAGCACACTGTCAGGTAGCATTTGGAGAGGCTTTAAATAGCACAGGGCTAGTAGTCACATATTAAATATATCACCTACCAAGAAAACCCCAAAAATAACAAAACCCAACAAAAAAAAAAATCCAGAAAAAAACCCAAACCACAACTTCCCCCCCCCCCCCCCAAAAAAAAACCACCACAAAAACAAAACAAAGAAACCACAACCAAACTTCGCTATCATTGCATCTCCTAACACTGTCCTCCAAGCTAGGTTTAGGAAAGACACAATCCAGCTTCTGACAGTACACTTCTGCTCCCTATCAGAAGTGGGAACATGCCTAGTTAAACCTGAAAACTCTTCTATAATAATTGTGTTAGTCAAGTACTAATTTTTTAAGAAAGTATTTTCAAATATATAAAGCCTGCTGGCATGTTCGATTCCATTCATTAAAAGGCTATATCTTTAAATACATATATATGTGGGTTTTTTTACATATTTACATATGTTTTTACATACATGTATATATATTTATTCATTTTTACATTTTTTTTCCTCATGAACTGGGAAGGAAAACTTCTATATTTTTCTTAAGCACTTGCAGCACAAAGCTGCAAGTGATTTTTCAAATCACTTGGGATATGAACTCCCAGTAGGAGCTGCATTCCTCCATCAATTCCTCCAGCATCTTGATCATTTCTATTTGGAAAAGATGTACAGTCAGCAGGCAGTAAGGATGCAGACTTGCACTGTTTAACTTAAAAGTTTGGAGCAGAACAAGTAAAACTCATAAGTTAAAGTTGTGTAGGTGTGGCACTTAGGGACATGGTACCGGTGGACTTGGCAGTGTTAGCGCTACAGTTGGACTCGATCTTAAAGGCTCTATGATTCTCAGATTAGGAAGTAAGAGGTACCTTTAAATTCCACATTAACTGTCAGAATCAAACATTTTCAGTCCCAGGAGATTCCTTCAAGTGTTTATTGCTGTAATATAACTATAGATTGCTTTATATACAGTTTTGTAGAGAGGGGGAGAAAGATATCATAGACATTCACACTATTAGAAGTCCTTCTTGCTGTCCTGAGTCTGAAGTATTCTCAGTTGAAGTAATACACTTAGTACATGTGGGAGAATTTTCTACCTCTATATAGCTCACAGTAACATCATGTTTTATGTTTAAGCAGCTTAGCAGAAGCAGAGGTGCTATTAAATCAATCTATATTTTACTTCCTCACAGGCAGTTTGATACATTCTGATGAAAGGCCTATATCCAGACTTGAATTTCCATACGAACTACACATATGTTCAGTTCCACATTTGCATTTCATTTTCTCAGAGTCACCACCCTTATGCAAGATACTTGGATTCTCATGGTAAGGATATTTTGATACTGTTCTTCAAAATCACTCAAAATCTCTTATGTTTTAGAGGCAACCTGCATACTTCCTCTGGGCAAACCCCCCAGGTATGCTTATAACAAGCAAAATTACGATTCAGCATTAGTCAGCTGTTATAAAGGAGGGTCCCACATGTCCTTCCAGGTGGTGAACACAGGAGGATCAGGAAAAAACAGATGTTTGGCATAACTCCATCTTGGTTTAAGCCCACCCGGTAACTTAGAGCCATGCAGCTGCTTCCTCACTGTCCCTCTTATTCAACCTGGCACGTCCCAGCACCTCAGGGCTCACCATATTGATGCCAGTCTTAGCGTGGACACCCACTCAGCATAGCGCACTGTAGCCCAGAACTTCTGGGCTTAAGCAGTGCAGCGGGCTTAGCCTTCCAATTAGCTGGGGCTACAGGCACACACCACCACACCCAGCATAAACCCAGGACAACCTCTAAGACCAGCCCTCCAGAAACCAAATCTCTTCTTTCTGATGCCCTAAATATATCACTCTTTTTCTAGACATGAACCTGGAAAAAAAAGCTATAGTTTTGTTAAGTGTGCTTATATTTTCTATTTCAAAGAAATAAACCTCTTGGTAGCTTTAAATTTGATTGAAGTACTATCACTCATGCAATCTCTCCAAATGGGATGTTAAAATTAGTCCAACTTACAGATAATTTCTCTAACAACTACATCTCACTAAAGCTGGTCAAGAACACTAGAATTTGATTCATTTAATTGTGCAGAATTGGCAAGTGTTTTACTATAGAAACAATTTGTTTTAAAATTTAGACTATTATTGTCTTATCACAATCAAAACAAGGCTTTTATTTCTTTTGCAAAGTATAGCCAAACACACATTTATAGGAAAAAAAATTATAGTGATTCTCAGTTTCATTGCTTTATCTGCAAGAAAGCTAACTTTGCAGAAGGTTGAAAGAGAACAGACCTACACTAATGTAAGAAGATGTATTATCAATACAAACTGTAATCTTCACTCTATGAGTCTGAAAAATGCTACAGCTTGGTTACTTCAAGTATTAGATGATTTTAGAAAGGGATGAATATTTTTCCTTTGCTTAATCTCACAAGCAGTGTGTTATATCCCCATCCATATCCAGAACGGTTCCAGTGCTGTCATAATGGGTTGAAAATCTACTTACTTACATGAAGACAAGTTACCTTCTGCAGATACTCAGCTATCTTAAAACACTTCAGCTATAACTCTGCTATGCAAACCAGTAGTTACCAGTATTTTAGGATAAACCACATGACAGTTTCTATAAGGGAGTAATATTTTCGAAAATGGTGTTGTAGGCTACTGTCCAATTCAGAAACTTGTGTTGAGAAAGTCAAATAACGGAAGACCTGCAAACCAAAGACATACAATTTCTAAGCAGTAGAAGATACCTCAGAGAACCTGAAGAGTTAAGTCTATACCAACTATTCAGAAGCAAAACATGAGCACTGATTCTTTACTTTTTTTAGCTAAAATTGTCACATTATCTGAGCATGAAATTACAATTCTATGTGGCATGGCACACTACCTAGAAGTAAAATTCTGATCTTGGTGCAAAATCTCAAGTCCACACTGAAATCTTTTTCTGAAGTCAAAGCTGACAATACAAAAAGGTAGCAGATGTTCCTTTGCAGTCTTTATCAGAAAAGGCTTTTTACTCATTTATTACAATCAGCAGGAAATTCACAGCATACTGCCAGCTTTCAGCTAAGAAACAAAACAGACTATTACAGGTTTTATTGTACTTACAGTTTGTAACTCCAGGTAAACTACCAATCACTACAGAATAAGCAGCAAGATGGGAACAGATTTGGCACATGTTCTGGCTGAATTCTATTCAGCGCATTCCTAGTGACCATAATTTATCCTTGATATGTCAGCAAGATCCAGGGCTCACTGGTTTCTACATGCTCATGGGCCTCTAACATGGTAGAAGCTAACTAGAAACTACAACAATTAATTTAAGTCAGTACTGACATTACATTACACCTATTCAGAAGTCTTGAAAGAACACACTACAGCGATGCACTTGGAATATCATTTATATATCATTTATATATCTAGATATATAAATGATATTCCAAGTACATATACTATCATATATATTTATATATATATTTATATAATAAATTATATTCCAAGTTATATATATCATTTATATATAACTCATGGCAGCCTTCCAATATCTGAAGGGGGCCTATAGGGATGCTGGGGAGGGACTATTTGTTAGGGACTGTAGTGACAGGACAAGGGGTAACGGGTTCAAACTTAAACAGAGGAAGTTTAGATTGGATATAAGGAAGAAATTCTTTACTGGAAGGGTGGTGAGGCACTGGAATGGGTTGCTCAAGGAAGTTGTGAATGCTCCATTGCTGGTGATGTTCAAGACCAGGTTGGACATAGCCTTGGGTGGCATGGTTTAGTGTGAGGTGTCCCTGCACATGGCAGGGGGGTTGGAACTAGATGATCTTTAGGTCCTTTCCAACCTTAAATATTCTATGATTCTATGATTCTATAATCAAACTAATGAAACAACTCTGATAGCTTTTTAAGTGACTTTTGTCCAGAAAACTGAGACCTCTGAACTCAGCTGAAGATGCTAGAGGTTTGCTTACAAGATAGAATACTCTATTAAGACATGACTGGAAAGTTCGAGTTTGCTCCAAAATCTGCAGAAAATTCTAAACACAATTTCATAACACAACACCTCAGTGATCCATTTCACCCATGTAACAAGTGCTGCCACAGCAGCAATAACTTGGAAGTAATTAATTTTTCTACTTGCATGTACTTTATTGATGATAGCACAAGAAACAAGTAGGAAATAATACACTTGAAATTCTGTTTCTTAGAGTTCCTGCAAGTATTGATCAAAGCCAAGTATTTTAAGTCAGGGTTATCTTAAATTTCACTGCTAATTTTCTTCACTGGCTGATGCTGGATGTACAAATCCAGCTAGCAAATTTATCACACAGTAACCTACAAAACCACCTTTAGTTCACTTTAAAGGCACTGTGCAGTTAAAAACGTCAAGTTTCTATAATACAAAGTGTTGACTACAGATCAGTTCTTTAGTGTATATTTCTTACAGTTACACTACCACATACAAAAATCTTTTAAAACCTTGTCAGTCAAATGGTTCATTGAGCTCCTGAGATACTTCAGTGAGGATGTGGCAGGTGAAGAATAACTGATTATAAATGCTGACAGTTATTTACTGCTTGTATGACAGAGACAGCAAACATCTGAAAGAACTTTTGAACTCTCATGCAGAAGCGGGCTTCTTGCTAGTTGCAACTACCAATAAGTTTGTTGCAAACCTGGTTAACACCTGAATTAATGTCATGGGTTCAGCAGTAGCAGTCATTTTTCTCCTTGGTAGCTGGTGCAGCGCTGTGTTTTTTGGCTTTCAGCCATGGAACAGCACTGATAACACCGATGTTTTCGGTTACAGCTTAGCAGTGTTTGATCTGACCAAGGACTTTCTGAGTCTCATGCTCAGCCAGGAAGGAGGGGAAGCCGAGAGGGAGATGACAGGACACCTGACCCAAACAGACCAAAGAGGTATTCCATACCACAGCATATCATAGAATCATAGAGTCATAGAATAGTTAGGGTTGGAAAGGACCTTAAGACCATCTAGTTCCAACCCCCCTGCCATGGCCACAGACACCTCAAACTAAACCATGTCACCCAAGGCTATGTCCAACACGGCCTTGAACACCGCCAACGATGGAGCATTCACAACTTCGCTGGGCAACCCATTCCAGTGCCTCACCACCTGCACAGTAAAGAATTCCTTCCACATATCCAATCTAAACTTCCCCTGTTTAAGTTTGAACCCGTTGCCCCTTGTCCTCTCACAAACAGTCACTCCCCAGCATCCCTATAGGCCCCCTTCAGATATTGGAAGGCTGCTATGAGGTCTCCACACAGCCTTCTCTTCTCCAGGCTGAACAGCCCCAACTTTCTCACCCTATCTTCATAAGGGAGTCTCTCCAGCCCCCTGATCAACCTATCGAATTGATGTTTTTCCAACTTAGAGACAAGGATGTCATGTGAGACACTGTCAAACGCTTTGCACAAGTCCAGGTAGATGACATCAACTGCTCTACCCCTGTCCATCACTACTGTAGCCCCATCATAGAAGGCCTCCAGATTGGTCAGGCAGGATTTCCCCTTAGTAGAGCCATGCTGGCTGTCACCAATCACCTTGTTGTTTTTCCTGTGCCTCAGCATGCCTTCCAGGAGAATCCGCTCCAAGATTTTGCCAGGCACAGAGGTGAGGCTGACTGGTCTGTAGTTCCCCGGCTCATCCATTTTCCTCTTATTGAAAATGGGGGTTATATTTCACTTTTTCCAGTTGTCAGGAACATCACCTGACTGCCATGATTTTTTAAATATGATGGATAGTGGCTTAGCAACCTCATTTGCCAGCTCCTTCAGGACCTGCAGATGGATTTCATCAGGTCCCAAGGACTTGTGTACATTCAGGTTCCTAAGATGGTCTCGAACCAGATCCTCTCCTACAGTGGGCCCAGGGCCTTCATTCTCACTGTCCCTGCGTCTGCCTTCCAAGTCTTGGGTGGTGTGGTCAGAGTATTTTCCAGTGAAGACTAAGGCAAAGAAGTCATTACGAACCTCAGCCTTCTCCAAACTCAGGGTAGCCAGTTCTCCCAACAGCTTCTGGAGAGGACCCACGTTGTCCCTAGTCTGCCTTTTATTGGCAATGTACCTATAGAATCCCTTCCTGTAATCTTTCACATCCCTAGCCAAGTTTAATTTTAACTGGGCTTCAGCTTTCCTAACCTGGTCCCTAGCTTCCCGGATAACATCCCTGTATTCTTCCCAGGCCGCCTGTCCTTGCTTCCACCTTTTATAAGCCTCTTTTTTCCTTTGAATTTTCCTCAGCAGCTCCTTATCCATCCAAGGAGGTTTCCTGGCCCTCCTACAGCACTTCCTTCTAGTTGGGATGCATCGCTCCTAAGCTTGTAGCAGGTGATTCTTGAATCTCAGCCAACAGTCTTGGGCCCCCCTGCCCTCTAGGACTGTATCCCATAGAACCTTACTGAGCAGGTTCCTGAAGAGGCCAAAGTCTGCTCTCTTGAAGTCCAGGGCAGTGAGCTTGCTGCATGCTCTTCTCATTGTCCTGAGGATCTCGAATTCAACCATCTCATGATCGCTGCAATCAAGGCTGGCCTGGAGCACCATATTTCCACCTAGCCCTTCCCTTTTGGTGAGGACGAGGTCAAGCATGGCACCTCTCCTTGTCTGCTCCTCTATTACTTGCAGAAGGAAGCTGTCTTCCACACAATTAAGGAACTTCCTGGATTGCTTGTGCGGGGCCGTACCATGCCTCCAGCAGATATCAGGGTGGTTGAAGTCCCCCATGAGAACAAGGTCCTGTGAGCGTGAGCCTGCTCCTATCTGCTTATAGAGCCCGCCATCCACAGAGTCCTCTTGGTCAGGCGGTCTGTTACAGATCCCCACAGTAATGTCTCCCATTGCTGTTCTCCCTTTAACCCTGACCCACAAACTCTCTGTCGACTGCTCACCTGTCCCCAGGCACAGTTCCATACACTCCAGCCTATCCCTAACATAAATAGCAACTCCCCATCCCCGCCTACCGGGCCTGTCTTTCCTAAAGAGCTTGTAACCTTCCATTCCAACACACCAGTCATAGGAGCCATCCCACCATGTTTCTGTGATGCCTATGACTTCATACCCCCATAGACGTGCACACATCTCCAATTTCTCGTTTGCTCCCCATGCTACGGGCATTTCTATAGAGGTATCTGAGCCGAGCTCCAATTGGAGCCAGCACATTGGCTGGAGCAGCTGCAATCTCTCTACATGGCTCTGAACATTTACTATAGGTGCTGGCAACTGACTGGGTATGTTGGGATGGAATGATGCCCCCATCCCCCAACACATCTAGTTTAAAGCATCCTTGACCAGTCTGGCAAGCCTCATCCCAAATCCACTCTTCCCCTTCTTTGTCAGACCAGCGCCACCAGCCCTCAGTTGACCTGGCCTACTAAATTGAGTCCCATGTTCAAGGTACCCAAACCCCTGACTATAGCATCACCCTTCTAACCATTTATTAACCTGGCCAATCCTCCTAGCCTTTCTAAGGTCCTGCTCTGTATCCTGGAGAATTGATGAAAAGACAATCTGAGCTCCAGAGCCTTAACCACCTCTCCCAGAGCTCTGTAGTCCTTCTTTATGTTCTCCGGGCTACTGCTATCTCTATCAGTAGCACCCACATGGATCACTAGAAGTGGGTAATAGGCAGTGGGACCGACTAGAGTAGGCAGCTTCTCTGCAACATCCCTGATCTAAGCCCCTGGTAGGCAACACACCTCCCTTGAACCTGGGTCAGGCCGACAGATGGGTGCCTCTGTTCCTTTCAGAGTAGAGTCCCCTACTACTATGACCCGCCGCTTCTTCCCGGCAGCACCGGTAGTGATCTTCTTTACCAGTGCATCAGCCGGTTGTTCCTGGTGGGAGTGTGGTTCCTCATCAGCCCCCTGCAGGACAGCAAAGCGGTTCTGGGTGGAGACGAGATTTAGGAGGAAGCCCCTTGCTTTTAATTGTCCTCTTCCTCCTTTTCTTGTTGTTTTTTTCTGTTACTGTTTCTCAGCTTCCTGGGTTAGCGGTCTCCTTTCCCGCATTAGCGGCAGCAGACGCTTGAGTCCCCTGCACAGTCTGGTCCTGGAGCAAGCAGTGCTGCTTCCTCTCAGCTTCCCTGACATCTTTCAGCCTATTGACAGCGTCCTGCAGCTCAGCCACCTGCTGCAGGAGGACCTCCACCAGGGAGCACCGAGTGCAGCCCTGCCCATTGTTCACCCTCCTCTCAGGAGAACAGTGCAGGCACTCTCTACACCCCAAGCTCTGCACTGCAGCCTCCCTTCCCATCGGCTCTGTCTGGGTGCCTACACTGGCCACTGCCAGCCAGAGCAGAGCTCCCAGACCGAGTCGTGGTCATATGGCAAGTGCTCACCATCCCGCTCACCTGCCCTCGTAAACTGCCTCAAACCCATCCTGTTTGCCCGCCCTGTTCGCTGCGCTCCCTGGGGCAGGTTTTTACAGTCAGGGCTGGTGCCACTCCTCCTGGCACCACCCCCTCTGAGTCAGCTGTTTGCATCTGCTGAGCTGCCGGCTCCTGGGTAAGCCCTGTTGAGGACTTGAGGTTGCCTCAGTGCCTGTTGATGCTCTGAGCTGAAGCTCCTGGATGCTGAGTCTCCCCCCGGATCAGGCACTGCAGGCGTCCCCTCTCATGCCCAGGACGCAAAAACGAGGGGCAGGGACCCAGAAGGGTTGGGGTGCACTGCTGAGTCAGACTTGGTATTGGGTGGTGAGCAGTTGTATTCTCTTCCCTTGTATTTCCCTTGTCATTATTATTATTGGTGGTAGCAGCAGTGGTTTGTGTTATACCTTAAGTACTAGACTGTTCTTATCTCAACCTGTGGGAATTGCATTCTTTCAATTCTCCTCCCCATCCCTCCAGGAGCAGGGGGAAGAAAGAGAAGGGAGTGAGTGAGCAAACTGGGTGAGTTATAGTGGCTTAAACCACAACAATTAAAAAAAAGTGGTACTTACTGAATCCTCCAATTAGAAACAAGAGAGAAGCCACCAGGTTGAAGGCAGATCATTGTATTTCTGCATATAGACTATTTAGACAGGAAACAGGACTGGACTGGGAGGAAAACTAGCAATGAAGAAGAGCCCAGAAACAGGGAAGACCTGTTATAGCAACACACACCTAGGGACTGCCCAGACATCTTGGCCAATGATCCCTAAGCCTACATGTCACATGCAACCAACTACATGGCATGAAATCAACACTTTCCTGCCAATCTTCAGAAGACAAGCAACTTCTTACTGGGGAAATCATTAAGATGGATACAACTCTTAAGAACTGGGTATCACAGCTCAATCTTACACCTAGGAAGGTTAACACATCTGTACAGAAAGAAGGAAGTGATAATTATTAGTGGTTAAAGCTGAAGATGAAATATGAGCAAAACCCACAAAAAAGGTCCGTGCAGCTGATTTTATTTAAATTAGCTCACTTTAAGTTTTTCACCAGGGCATCCAAAAAGAAGCATACTTCACTTCTTGATATCCTCTGGATGCAGCTCCCAGGCAGTCAGTATCACATTCACCTTGCATTCGAGTTACCTGAACTTCTTATAAATAATGCCTTGCAAGTTTCCCCAATAGTCATGTTTAAATAGCATTCAGCTAATTCTAGTCAAAGACTGCCTAGTCAAGTTCCAGTACCTACTATCAGTGTTTGAAGACATTTCTGTCCTTTTAAATGTCTCGCTGGTAGCTAACAGATTGATTCCTCTTAGTTGAGCAGATCTGACTGCATATTTGTAGCTTATGACCAAGCTACATCAGACATTCTTCCAGGTTGCCACATAAACATGTACATTATTGGAGCAGCTGGCACAGAGGGCTTGTTAAAACTTCAGTTTTGTTTGTTCCTGTAAGAATGCAAACATCGGTTCCCTGTGTTCACACATTAACTAAGCAACTCACCTAAGACTTCTTGAAACACTGAAGCTAATTTAAAATTTCAAAGTTCCTGAAAGTCTGCTGTTCTGAAATACTGCAGGAAGAGGCAGACTGCTTTTGAAATAACTGAACAGAAATTTGTCAGTTTTAAGAGTTAATAAACACATAAGCAGGACATTAATTTCTCCCCTACATTTCAATAACTATTTCACAATTAGTCTTATAAAATGTTTACCCAAGATACATTTCCATGTGCTTGCATGGATTATAATTTCACTCAGGTAGCATTAAAGTTTAAAAGCCTGTACTTGTAAATATTTTTTGCTTTCAAAGTCTCTCAAAGGATACATGAAGACAGTTTTCAGCCTCAGAAATATAGCTCAGTAACTATATAGCTAAAATAACACTACAGAGACAACATAAATGATGAAAATATTTATGAACTGTGTTTATATAAACATATTGGCTTGTAAACAAGTTGACAACATTTACATTAAATATTGAAAGAAAACATCAAAGTAGACAATTTGCATTAAAGAGAAAAAAATAAGTTAAAATTAATCACAGCTTAATTATTCCATTGGTTATTACTAAGTCAGGCACCTGGCAGTTTCAGAACTGAACTATACTAAAATACTGCAACAATGCTAAATATTTTCATTCGTACTAATTATTTCCTTTGATAGAGCAAAAGCCACCTCATGGTTACCTGAGGATTCTCATAGTAACTCAGTGGGGATAACAGTTATGTAAAGGACTTATTCTTCATAGACTGGGAACTCATCAATTACGTGAATGTTGGCTGGAATACTTTTAGGACAGTCTCTTTTTAGCCAGTGAACTAGTATAAAAGTTTTGTCATGTCCTTCTGAAAGCATGAACCTTACCCAAATCTTTCTAGTCATGTTTGTACCAGCTGTTTTGCAGATTTTAGCTAGTTTTATTTGTGATCTTGAAAAAACCTATCCTACAAGTTAGGCATGAAAGTATTTAAGAAAACTTAAAGAGCATCTTGAATTATCACATAGTTACAGTAGTCCAAATTATACATCAGAAAGTTATACATATGTTTAATCATAAACTAATATTTTCTATATATTATTCAGCTTCGATATGTTCTTATGCAAGTGATATTCAAAAAGTTATATTAATTTTTTGACCCTTTAAGTGATTACATTTATTTCCTCTATTTGTACAGGTGCAAGGATGCTTACTTAGATACCAATTCCACATGGGTACAACTGTCAACATAACTTTATATTACAGTTTTTCATCTTGAAGGCAAAAGACTATCAATGGTAATAAGCAGATAGTTCGTCATCACTCATGTCTGAATCATCATCATCCACTTCACCTTCAATGATGGATTTCTTGCCTTTGCAGCATGAAACAATTAATCCAATTAAAAAGACCTGCAAATTTAAAATAAGTAATAAAAGTTATGGTAATTCAATTAAAGGGCATAAAAGGGTAATGTATGCAAAACTAAATGACAGTGTAGTGACACAAATGATTCAACAACTACTATTTCAATAACTGCAAATTATCCAACTTGATTCAGTGATCTCTATAATCAAAGTACTTACTGCAATGAATGCCCAGTTCCCAAAGTAATAGGCAGCACTGAAGAACCAAAATTTATGAAGAAAGAGGTATGTCCGAGTAACAATACACTGATCTAAAAGGAAAGCAAATAGTATTGATTTACACAGAACAAATGAAAAAAGCTAATTTCAATTTACAGGATAATAATTCAACAGTTTTCGACAGCATTCAGCTCTCAAGAACATTTACACTCCATTAAATCAAATTTATTGTCCGATACCTGGAAGATATGCAAGAGGGTTATTTTTTATTATGGGAAAGAATGTGAGAACAGGTACACTCGGCTAAAAGTTACACAGGTAACTCAGTTATGGTTGGGTATAATTTCTCCTACAGATGTATTGATTATTGCCTGTTCTGATATATACTGCTCACTCACTTCCCATTTTAGAGAAACTGTAGCCATAAGGAGGAGATGCAAAGCAGATTCTGTATTCAAAACCACATTTCAATACTTTAAAAACACACCTCTACCAGGATTGCATAAGTTTTGTAAAAATAAAGCCAGCTACAATGTTGAGTTGTGTAGGCAAAGAAACCCCTAACAAATCCTGGGCCTTCAGTGACCCAGATAGCAGAGTGTTTATTTGTACCCAAGACCTGACACTACTGGTTAAGTCTTACTCCTCTAACACCATAAATATAACCACGTCTAAAAATACTACTCAATTATTCTTCATTACAAAGTGGCAAGTTTTAACAGAATTAAGAATCAAGCTGTCAAGGCATTTTGAAGACTGCAGATAGGTAGTCTAAAGGCTGATGAGAGACAGCCGGTAACTACTAGAGAGGTCACAGCAGAGAGCAGCCAGCAGGACATGCAACCCAGCTGACAAATCTCTTCAGCACAAGAAGGGATGTATCAAGTCCATACTAAGATATAACACAATCTCCAGGTATTTTATTTACTATGCTTCATATCTAAACTTTAAACCTAGAGGAAGTAAGCAACTCAGATTTGCCTGTTCTTCCTACCCCAGTACCCTTAGCCTGTCTTCATAGCACAGGTGCTACAGCCCTCTGACCATCTTTGCGGCACTCATATGGACTCTCTCAGGCAGGTCCACATTCTTCTTGCACTGGGGGCACCAGAGTTGAATGCAGTTCTGCAGCTCAATTCTGTCAACCTCTTGGCACTTGACCTTGCCAAGATGATCTCACCCAAACCAAAGTCTCAATCTAGATTTTTTTTCTCTAAATAGACAACTATTTCTTCAGCAGTTCTCCAGTGGCTTATACTTTGTAAAACTAACAGAATAATTTAAAATATGAAGTTATATACTACATTAAACAGCAGACTAATTTTTGGAATCTATTACAAAGTATCAGCAGACAAAGAAGTTAAACTGGCATTTCACAACTACCAGACACAAGGGATATAAACACACAAATAGGCACATTTTGCAGATAATTAAAGTGCAAAACAGCTTAATTATAGAAAGCATACCTTTCCACTGACAGAGTGAAAGCACAAGGAAGGCATCTCCCATGAATTAATCCTTCCCAGTTTTCTAGACTAGATCTCAGTTATGCAGAGAAAACTAACCCCTTCCCCTCCTGATTAATACCAGTCAATAGTACTTACCCTACAAAAAATAATTAAAAAAAAAGTAAAGCAGCACACCACTCAAAGCACTGCATTATTTTCTAGCATGGCATGTCCATATAAGAAGAAATTTCCAGCAAAGTAAGAAGTGCTAGAAAAGTGAAGACACTTCATAATTGCAGATAGTATTGTCAACATCATCTGCAGCTCCCCAGCTCATTAAGGTAAAGGCCCTGATAAAGCCTTGTTATTTTTAAAATTGCAACGTTTTCTCTGCAGCAATATATGCAGCAATTTCTCAAACTTCAAAATAATAGGAGTTTCTTACTTGGATATCTCACCTTGAATAAGAAAAGTGTGCTGTAACTCAGACCACATATGAAAGACTACAGAAACGTGCAAGATCCATGGACTAGCTATATATGACTATAGAGTACACAAAATAAGAGCCCTATTTAATTTGTTTTGCAATTCAGTATTTTACTAGGGAAATGACGCAAAGAGTTCTCTTTAACCTACAGCAATCAAATTGACCCAAAAAGTTGAACAACTTTGCCCTTACAAAGAAGCTGGACAAGGAAGTTAATGGCCCACAAACACGCATGATGCTTCAACTACATAAGAAATCAAGTAACACCTGTGGTATAAGACCCATAAGGCCATATTCCATATTCATCCCTGCATTATGCCCAATTAAAATTTTTCTCAAGCAGCTGTGATACCTCCACTTCCAGCATAAATATTCCTTTAGTGATCAGAATCCCTTTTGACCATTGGAGGGAGACTGTGCTACAGTGCTGTAAGCAATCCTGAGACATGTACTGGTTTTCCCATTTAATAAGAAAATAAATTTCAAACAACAGTGTAAATAAGCAGCTAATAAAATTTAAAACATATCTGCAAAAGACTGAAAACTCAGGAGACAGAACATTGACATGTTTCCGGGTCTGGCTTTGGCCACAAGCCGAAATGATCAGATGGCCAAGACAAAACAAGCTTTGGGATTCTTCAGATGTTAACAAGTATCAAAAAGCTTTGAAACTACAAGTTTCCCCTTTGCTCTTGTACCTTTGTACCTATCACCTCACAACTTAAAATCTTCATCCACATTTCTCTAAGTGTTAAGGTCATTCCAGGACTTTAAATTTCCACAGAAGTTTAAGATTCTATTTTACGTACCACTTTAACAGGTTTTTCTGGAAACAGATTAATGCAGTGGCAGTAACAGCTGCCCTCAGCCACAAATGCAATATTTCTTTCTTCACCGGTTGGCTAAACAGGGTCAAAAAGCCTATGTTCTTATGTTACTCAGCAGTTTCTACAAGAGTAGTTTATTTGCATGTTCTATTTGAGCACATCCCTCACTTATTCCATATTCTGTGTATAGATACACACACATATACACACACAAAATTAATACTAGCCTCATTCAGCTGTTAAGCCTGTTGTTGCGCTTCACAATCCAGCCCCTCTCCTCCTGCTTCTCTGGTTTCAATAGCTAAAATCAATATGCTACACAAAGCTTCTACGATTTTTCATTTGCGGCATCCCGTATCTCCTTCCCTCAGCTAACTTGTTCTAGAAATTGCTTAAACCTTCAAGTTGTCCCTCCTTTAGCTTTCACGACAATGCAGGTCTTAGAGCTTAAGCACTGCTAGCTCAAGGTTAATTTTACAACAGATTTACACCTTCCATTCCTTATCAGGCTGAAAAACAGGTTGAAAAACATTAATGCAATTGGCTTATTCACACACAGCAAGGATCTCAGAACATTTTCCCAACTGATTGCATGTAGCTATAATAGCTCCCCTTTTAAAGAGATGTGAACCACTAAGCTTCCAGCATTTCAAGCTGGCAGCACTCTGAAGTACTACAGTGCGCTACAGATGTATGACTATCAAATGACTCAGATGTTAAACAATAGTCTGCTACTACCTACAGTTTTTTTAAATATGGGCCCTAACACACAAACACAAAAAGCCGCCTATGGTTTCACCCCAGTTTTGGGTTTCTGAGGGTGGAGGGTTGGTTCCCCCCACCCCCCAGGGGTGTGTGGGGATTGGTTTTGGTTTTATTTGATTTTGTTTTTATTTTCTTAGCTGGAATTGGTAGTGGATTGGCACCTAGAAGAGGTCTTTAGAGACCAAAAGTCTAGCTGAATAAAGTCTAGTCCAAAATCTTACCTTATTTAACAAGACCTATTCAGTAGGTTTGCAAACAATTCCAGCCAAAGGAATAGAAGATTTAGCAGACTAAGAAAGAGCCAAGAACTTGGAAACCAGGTACAAACAAGGAACCCAGAAAAAACTTTTTGGGACAAATCATCATTCAGAAGGCAAACTCTGGTTTTCCCAGGGACTTAAGGGACAACTTAAGTTGCACCAGATATCTAATACTGCATATCTGCAAATCCAACTCAACCTGATATAAACCTAGACAGCCAGAAAATGATGTTATAAAACCAGACTGATTCACATTACAAAAAGTCAGATCTGATCTTGTAACAAAAGTTCTAAGTCTGGACAAAAAATAGCTATTTGTAAATACTTTGCAGCAATACATCATTACAGCAGTCATACAACTTCTTGATGATAACTACAGCCTATGAATGTTTACATTAAATTGCCCAAGAGTCTGCATGTCCCATCAGTGCTACCAAGATTTCATAGCATAAAGGAGGCTTCAAGTAATATCCACTAAGATTTTATGCTGAAAGGAAAGGAAAAGAGTCACTGGTCAGCAAAGTCTGTTTTCATTATTTAATAGTCGGAATGTCCTACTGACTGATCTGGATCACATAGCCATTCTTTCCAACAGTCAAGTTTAAACAAAGTGGCATGTATGAACAAAAAACGTAGGATGGTCAAGGCCAAGTTGGACAAAGCCTTGGGCAACATGGTCCAGTGTGAGGTATTCCTGCCCATGGCACGTGGCTTGGAGCTAGATGACCTTAAGGTCCTTTCCACCCCTAACTATTCTATGATTTTGTCACAGAAAGAGAGTACTAGATCTTACAAACAAGCAAGCACAAATAAGCCTTAGCTAAACGTATGCAAGAGTTCTCACCACTTCCCTCTATACATTCAAGAGCCTAAAATGGTAAAAAGAGGACTGAGATTTGGAGTTCATCCTAGCACAGCCACAGCATTACAACGGAAAATTGCACCCAGCTATAAGATTTCTATTTTAGCTTGGTGACAGAAAATCTGTGAGGGTGCCAAGATCTCCACATATTAAAAGACTAGAGAAAAAACATATAATAAGATTCAAAGAGCTAAATTTGTTAATCTCATTTTTAAGTGTAAAGAATGACAATTTTAATGTTTATTAAATACCATTAAGAAAAGAAATATTAGTGCTACAAGGCCACATGTATAGTGAAAAGGTACAGCATTAACCAGTGACTAAAATCTGAAGCCATATTAATTCTAAACAGCTAACGCCCTTCTTTTTTTCTACAGGGAAGCACTGAGCCATTGGATTAACCTGCAGAGAGAAAAAGCATACTCTTTCTGTTGAAACCAGATACCTTTTGAAAAACTATGCACAATTTATGTTAATTATGAACACTGGCCAGATGTTTTTGGACAAAAGCCATATAATTGCCATTTCTTGCCTTTAAAATGCCGACTTCAAATTTGAACTTCTGCAAGAGGTATTTTTCGAGACTCCCCTGAACACCTTATTTTTAAATAAAGCTGAGCAACTTTTATTTTAAAGACACAGATATTGATAAACTTTGAAGGCAATACCCTAGGGATGAAAATGGATGCAAGATTCCAGAAAGCAAGCAGCCAATGGACAGCACAACTTATAACTTTAATTCTAATTAAAACACCTTCCATTAGCTACCTACCACATTTTCCAGTATCAACTTGGTACAAGCTTAAACGTACACTAATTCAGACTTCTCCTTGAAACTACATTGTATCACATGTCCTTCAGTGTTAGCCTCATTTTTGCATGTCCTTTCTACTTGCTTCATACTCTCTTTAACCAGCCACTTAAGAAAGATGTCTGTCCTGTGTGATAAGGCTTCATTGTTTTCCCCAGCCTGAGATCAGGCTATATGGAAAAGAATTCAGAGGAACAAAGAGGATATTTTAACAGATTCTTAGAATCACAGAATAGTTAGGGTTGGAAAGGACCTAAAGATCATCTGATTCCAACCATGTGCAGGGATGCCTCACACTAGACCATGTCACCCAAGTCTCTGTCCAGCCTGGTCTTGAACACTGTCAGGGATGGAGCATTCACAACTTCTTTGGGCAACCTCTTCCAGTACGTCACCACCTGCACAGTAAAGACCTCACTCATATCTAGCCTCACCTTCCCCTGTTTTAGTGTGAACCCATTACCAATTGTCCTATTACTACAGTCCCTAATGAAGACTCCCCTCTCCAGCATCCCTGTAGTGTCCCTTCACATACTGGCAGGCTGCTACGAGGTCTCCACACAGCCTTCTCTTCTCCAGGCTGAACAGCCCCAAATTTCTCAGCCTGTCTTCATATGGGAGGTGCTCCAGGTCCCTTATCATCCTTGTGGTCCTCTCTGGACTTGCTCCAACAGCTCCGTGTCCTACTTATCTTGACCTCCTAGTATCCATACACATATCCATACATCTCATATTCTGTCTGTAGAGAAAAGTATTTATATGCATTTTACACTCAATGAAGCATTTGATAAAATAGAGCAACTTCTAGTGCTGGAACACCTTGTTTATTCTCTGGAGAACAAAAACAGTTATGACTATCATCATAGAGTCAAACTTAAAAGACCTAATGCAAATTCTTTTAAATAAAAAAGTGTATGTGAATTTGTGATTTTCTCATCAATGATACTTTGAAAACAATGGCTCCCTTCCCATCCTCTGCTGCCTTCAGACACAATTTAAGATACATTTGACTGTAACCCAGTCAAGTTTCTCCGTTACAGTTCAGACTGATATTGGGCTGGGCAAATCCTTTTAGCCAATCTACCTGCAGGATACATCTTAAGCAGTGAAAAAGACCATCTTCATGAATTAATACATTCTATTAGGCAAGCCATGTTCGAAGATGGACAGGAAGCATCTGTATGCAGCTTCACCAGACTACTGTTTTTCTGTCTGGCTGTTCTTGAACGTGTTATGCAGTGAATTTATCAGCTGTCTGTATCAAGATAAAGATTATTTGATTACACACAGAAGCAGCTCTCAACATTTTACTGGAAATATTCCCAATCCAAGTTGTAATTTATGTTTCGCAGTGATTAATGGATTTGGTGGCTTTGCTACTTATAGAGAGGCCAAATATGATGCCTTCTTTTGGTAAGAGAACTGCCTTTAATAAACTGATAATTTTTTAGACAAAGTATTGGTAGGTTTCTCACTCACAGGGGATATTACAACAGGTTTATTACTTCCGTTTAATAAGGGGTTCATACCTCTCAACCCTTTGTAAGAAGCCTCAACTCTTATTTCAAAGTACTGATAGTATCAGAACATCTCACTTTACTGCTGGGCTTAAATCCAACTAGCAACAGAACTAGGATGTCAATCCAAGAAGAAAATAGGTAATTGCTTTACTGCTAAACTCCATTTAACATGTCACAGAATTTAGTAAATGCAGCCTCCTCTCCCCCCACTTAAAATCCTTTGGAAGGAAAACGATGGGTAATTCAGAGCACCTCATATCTATCCACAGCAGGGTGCAGAAACAAGCATAGGAATTGATGTGTTTACAACTGCACATCCATAAACAATGTACTGCAGAAAAGGATCCACAGCACTTAGTTACACATGCTATTTACAGCTGCCAAACAGGACTTTCTTCAGTCAAACATGAACCATTATGGTCATTTATACTGAGTTCTCATGATTATAGAGGACTTCAGTGTTAGGTCTAAGTAGAAATTCAGGGTAAAGTACAAGTAAGTACACTAGTAAGTTGCATTCAGTAAACTAACAGGAAAATTCATAAAGTCCCTAACTAAAAATCTCATTTAGGCTTTTTGAGTAGCATTTAACTATGAAAATTAATTCATTTAGAACAACCATTTGGAAGTGGTAATCTACGGTCATAAGATACTTAACATGAAATTTCTAACATTGAAGGTTCTGAGCAACTTCTGCTTTCACTTTGTACACCTCCTGGATTTCTCTGAAGAACAAAGAATATGTGCTCCTGGTTTGGTATTCATATTTGGAGCTCCTTTCCAGCTTGAGTAATGTCTACTTTATTCAGGCTAAAATAAAGCCTGAGGTCTTGCACTTGTTGACTTCCAGCTGACAAGAGAGTTCTGTAAGAAGGCACACATCTAATTAGCACAGTAAGTCCTGCCCAGTTCAAAGCCATAAAAATGGAGATAACTTTTCTTTGTTCCCACTTTATATGCAATTGGAGTCAGTGTAGGTCTACACAAAAGGCCCAGCACACAGACTATACTAAGCATTTAGCAGGCCTTGGGGAGGTCACGTTTCCCCAATTAAGAAAATGAAAGAAAGCGAGACTCATAGCATGTTATGCATGTAAAGTGAACGATGCTTAAAAAGCATCATTTCATGGGTTTTTTGATCTAGAAGGCAGCAGATAGTGTACATTAGATCTCATAATTAAGGTTGCAAAAGTCTTATATGCAGATTTGCAGCTGAGTCATTGCTCATTCACACGAAATATCATTAATCTGTTCAGTAAACTCTCAATGCATTAGTCCGGCTGCAAGAGTCTTAATCACACAATTGAACTCCTTTGCTTGACCTTATGCTCAATTGAACTTTGGACCTGCCATTAGTCCTAGACTAGTTCAGCTGGCATTAGTCCTTGAAAACAATGATCAAACTCAGGGCTTGGCCCAACTGTACTGAACACTGAAAAATAATGCTTGTTTTGCCTATAACAAATATATTAAATTTACCACTCCAAAAGACTATTCAAAAAGCTGTTGAACAGTCTGTGTTAACCAGAACACAAACCTTTTGTGCAAAGTTTTAAATATAGCTAAGAAAAGATACTTTGAGTTGTAAGATGTAACAAACTGCCACAGTTTAAGCCCAGCTGGCAACTCATAACCATGCAGTGGCTTGCTCACTCCTCCCCTCCTTCCTCTCCTAGCTCCCAGAGGGATGGGGAGGAGAATCAAAAGAACGTAACTCCCATGGGTTGAGATAAGAACAGTCCAGTAACTAAGGTATAACACAAATCACTACTGCTACCACCAATAATAATAATGATAAGGGAAAAAACAAGGGAAGAGAATACAGCTGCTCACCACCCGCTGACAGACACCCAGTCCGACCCGAGCAGTGATCTAGCCCTTCTGGGTAACTGCCCCCAGTTTATATACTGGGCATGACATGCTGTGGTATGAAATACCTTTTGGCTAGTTTGGGTCAGGTGTTCTGTCTCTGCTTCCTCCCAGGTTCCCGTGCCCCTCCTCACCGGCAGAGCATGAGACTGAGAAAATTCTTGATCAGAGTAAACATTACTTAGCAACAACTAAAAACATCGGTGTGTTATCACCCCGTTCCAAAACTCAAGTTAGAAATGCAGCACTGCACAGCTACTACGGAGAAAAATGACTGCTACTGCTGAACCCAGGACATCTGCTTTATTACTTCTTGGCTTCTGTCATGTCTGTTTCATGTACTTAGGCTATTACGGCCTCTGGCATTCAGTATAAAGATGATCTGACACCTGCATGCCAGCAGTAAATAGGGACAAGCTACGGTGGTGCACAGATCTTACCCAGTGCCCCAGTCTTACGTGCTACTCTAGGAATTCCTCTCAGGAATTCCCATCAGGCCTTGGCCTTCGTGTAACAAGTTGGATGGTGAAGTGTCCCTTGACAGTACCAGAAACTTAGATTGTTAAGGAGGGAGGCACTGATCATATGAGCGATTCCTGTTCCCTGGCTAGACTAAGGTGGGAAGCAAGAACAGAGAATCAGTCATCCCCTGACCGCCTCAGAGCATTCCTTCCCTTGATTGTAGACAAAGTGGAATCATACCATTGTTACTGAGGTTCTGAAAAGTTCCTAGTAATAGCCAACTTGGCTTGTGGCCAGGATGAAAACTCACTAATGACTAAAGCCAATCATCTTGCAAACCTATAAACAGTGGTTTTAAATGAGGTCCTTTGAGTTCTCCTGGACTGCAATGGGCTGTGACCAGCGTCTCCCTCTGGGTGGCACACCCCTCAGAGATAATAGAATCACAGAATAGTTACAGTTGAAAAGGACGTGAAGTTCTAGTTCCAACCCCCCTACCATGGCCACAGACCCCTCACACTAAATCATGTCACCCAAGGCCCTGTCCAACCTGACCTTGAACACCACCAGTGATGGAGCATTCACAACTTCCCTGGGCAACCCATTCCAGTACCTCACCACCCTCACAGTAAAGAATTTCTTCCTCATATCCAATCTAAACTTCCCCTGTTTAAGTTTGAACCCGTTAGCCCTTGCCCTATCACTACAGTCCCTAATGAAGAGTCCCTCCCCAGCAACCCTATAGGCCCCTTCAGATATTGGAAGACTGCTATGAGGTCTCCACGCAGCCTTCTCTTCTCCAGGCTCAACAGTCCCAACTTTCTCATCCTATCTTCATACGGGAGGCGCTCCAGTCCCCTGATCATCCTCGTGGCCCTCCTTTGGACTTGTTCCAACAGTTCCATGTCCTTTTTATGTTGAAGACACCAGAACTGCACACAACACTCCAAGTAGGAAATATAACCCCATTTTCAAAAAGGGGAGAATGGATGAGCTGGAGAACTACAGACCAGTCAGCCTCACCTCTGTGCCTGGCAAAATCTTGGAGCAGATTCTCCTGGAAGGCATGCTGAGGCACATGAAAAACAACAAGATGGTTGGTGACAGTCAGCATGGCTTCACTAAGGGGAAACCCTGCCTGACCAATCTGGTGGCCTTCGATGATGGGGCTATGGAACTGATGGACAGGGGTAGAGCAGTTGATGTCATCTACCTGGACTTGTGCAATGCGTTTCACACTGTCTCACATGACATCCTTGTCTCCAAACTGGAGAGACAGCAATTTGATAGGTGGACCATTCGGTGGTGGATAAAGAACTGGCTGGATGGCCGCACGCAAAGAGTTGTGCTCAAGGGCTCAATGTCCAGCTGGAGACCAGTAACGAGTGGTGTCCCTCAGGGATCGGTGTTGGGACCTGTCTTGTTCAACATCTTTGTTGGTGACATGGACAGTGGGATTGAGTGCGCCCTCAGCAAGTTTGCCGATGACACCAAGCTGTGTGGCTCGGTTGATACACTGGAGGGAAGGAATGCCATCCAGAGGGACCTTGACACGCTTGTGGAGGTGAGCTGCTGCCAACCTGATGAAGTTTAACCATGCAAAGTGCAAGGTCCTACACCTGGGTCAGAGTAATTCCCGGCAGAGCTACAGGTTGGGCAGAGAAGAGATTCAGGGCAGCCCTGCAGAGAACGACTTGGGAGTGTTGGTCAAAGAAAAAAATGAACATGAGCCGGCATTGTGTGTTTGCAGCCCAGAAAGCCAACCGTATCCTGGGCTGCATCAAAAGGAGCGTGACCAGCAGGTCAAGGGAGGTGATCCTGCCCCTCGACTCTGCCCTTACGAGACCTCACTTGGAGTATTGTGTGCAGTTCTGGGGTCCTCAACATAAATCACACACTTGAGTTTGTGACAATTGGAGAATCACCGACAAAAGCTGACAGGGGGGCCTGGGCCAAAGAATTCCCCCATAATTTCAGCTTGATTGTACCTGGATTTTCCTTTTATACATTCTATTAGACATACAATGTTTACCAAGTCCAACACTAAGATTAAACCTGGCCACAACAGAACTAGGTTCCTTTGGGAGTTCAGAGAGCAAAGGGCTCTATTCTAAACCACGTGACTCAACAGGACAGTCTCCCACATGTCTCTATCAATTTTTATCTCAATTTTAACTCAACTTTCTTTTGTATGATTCATCCATGTAATAAGCAATAGAATGAACCTTGCCATTGAATTCTGTTAAGCTGCACTTTTATAAATTCATATTAAAACTGTTCCTGCTATCTTCGACAGGCACTCTTCAAGCAACCTTAAACTACCCATTTCATGACACAAGCTTTGCTGCATGAAAGCATACAATATAATGCTAAAACCCTACAAATTTGCAGTTAGATATATAGAGTGTGGGTTTGGGGTTTTGTTTGTTTGTCGTCCCCATCCCCCCCCCCCAAGATTGTATTTTAACTGTCTTATTTTTCTCCAGAAGGTAAGACTGTCCTTTTCATCAAGCCAAACACTGGCTTGAAACATAGAGAAAACACTGCCCATTAAAGCCTGAAGTTCTAATACTGAAGTTTGAAATTATTAGTTGCTACAAGATCAGGTCTCTTCTACTATCTCAGACAAAAGAAATGTAGTTACAGTAAGTAGAGATCACACCTACAACATCTGAGTATTCAACACATCAGAGCAGATATCTATAAGCTCATCTAGCAGCAGATCCATTAAAAGGTCAGTCTGCTTTATGTTTAAGGAAAAACATCTGTTAGAATTAATTCAGTTTAAATAAAACAAAATAAAGCACTGAGAACATAAATCAATATTTGCATTTAGTTCCAGTTCATTGGTTTACATAAGATAAAACCCTAGTACCAGAGAAGTCAATAAAAACTGCAAGTGCTTGGTCAACCTTTATTTTAACTTGAAGTTAGTTGCATCTATTTTCGCTCTGTGTCTACTATCCTTAACAAAAAAAAAAAAAAGAAAAAGCAATTGTATTTAGAAAAATCCAGTTCCTACCTTCAAAATAAGCTTCACTTGCCAACATATTCTATATGATCACAGAGCATAGAAGTAGGTTCTACAACAGTTACTCTAATCATTTTTCAACCATCAGGTATTAAAAGTGACAGGTATTCCAAGGAAAGCATTACATTTCTACTTTCTACAAAAACTGTGTTTTCACTAATGCTTGAAGTTAATAATTACAAAAGAAATTTTTCTTTCATTTACAGAAACACTTTAATGGCCTGACTGTATCTGTATTAACAGAACTTCAGTATAGCCTGTTGATCCCATTAACGTTCCCACTTAAGAAATATCCATCTATATTCTATTTACACTAGGCTAGTACAGGGACAGCATACCAATATCTTCTCTATCTCTTTCCTATTAAGAATTGAGAACCTTTCTCAAAGAAATACCGTGCATCAACACATGTTAATGATGACAAACTAAAGCCATCATTTAAACAGGCCAACTCTTGTATTCAACATATCAGAACACTAGCCTAAAGCATCAGTATTCAAAATACTCAAAAAAAGTCATCAAGCATAGCTGGAGTTCGCAAAGTTTATTTCAGCCCAACCCCAGTTCCTACTATGAAGCAACAAAGTCTAAGGAAATCAAACTATTTGAATTTCTCCCTGAAAAGTCAAAACTAATGAGTTTACCAATGCCAGCGAGTACATTCTCCCAGCAGATACTAGCCAAGCCAAATGGCTATATACAAGAAACAAAGACCCATTCAACCTCCTTAGTGATCTCATTTTGAAAGATTACAGATTTTTCTCTTCTAAACTCTGATGCAAAGGAGTTTCTATTTTTTTATCAGAAAAAAATGTATGACTATCAACTGTATTTGTCAAAACATCAAAACATTCAAAACTGCATTAAGTCTAAAAAAAAGCCATAAAAAAATAAATGTGGGTGAATGACTTATTTTAAGTATGGCAGAGACAGGAGAAAAGTCCATCCCCCTTGGGAAGCTACATGAACACCTACAAAATGTATTTGAAGATGAGTTTATTAAATACAAGGGAATCACCTTGCAAAAGAGACCACAGGCTGATAGACTGGGGAAAAAAGCCCCACCACCACCAACAAACCTAATGGTCATGTTATCTCCACTAGCATAAAAATTACTAAAAATTAAATATTATCTTTCCCAGTAATACAAGTAGGAAGAAAACCTGATGAGTTAATATGACCTTTTAGAAGCAAAGTCAGAATTCAGTAGTTACAGAATACTGATAACAAACAGCTGTCCTGTATTCTCATCTTATCTTTCCCATCAATTAACAAACACTTTCAAGACTTTTTGTAAGTATATAAAGGCATACATAATTTAACTCCTCTTTCCAGCTCCTTCAGAGGAGCTGAAAGTTTGCCAGAATGAGAACAATTGAGAACTTTAGCCTGAGAAAACATGGTCCATTCTGAAGGCCATAAATCTTTTGCTAAGATCAATTTTTTAAACAAGAGCCCAATGCAATCAATACAATTGATGGTGACCTTAAACACCAGTATCAGTATTGCAATGCCAAGTACTAATGGCAACTGTGAAAAAAGTGCTTCTATGCAGAGGGAAAGGAAGGGCAAAGGTAACATATAAAAAAAAACAAATTCAACTTTATGTTTCACAGGCAAGGGCTAATTTTAAGGTCTTCTACATACGTGTAAAAGCAAACAGGAGATTTTAAAATTAAGAAAAAAAGCATTGTTACACATGGTTTCTACTAAAAAAAAAAAAGGGCAATTTCCTCAAATGAATTAAGTTGTAAGCAAGCTGTTTTCTGGATATAGCTATAGATCAAAACTTCATATTAGACTGAAGCAAACAAATAAAAAGATTGAGCCACTTATTACAGCTGATCATGCACACACCACATAGGAAATAAAAGAAATTAATTTATCTTACCTTCAGGTGCATCTGCATCACAGTCTTTAGATACATATGTCACATTCCTTGGCTGGCCACCAACTGTCTTATTACTCTGTGTTACAAACAAGGAAAATTAGTACACTAGCCTACCAGCAATGTTCTTCATACACAGTGATAAACCCTGAAACAAACATCTCCTGATAAATTATTAACTTTATGAAAAAGGTTTTGACAGAGCTATTACAATATTCACAAGCATTAAGACTATTTTTGAACTGCATATCCAAAGTAAGCTGTAAGTGGTACAACATGAACATTTTTAAGTATGCTTTCATTTAGAAAAAAATAGCTTGTGTTCTTTTTGAAGACTCATGAAAAATAAAAGCTTTATCTCAAATTAAGCCTTTTTTACTGTACATAAAATGAATCTGGAATTCAACTTCGGTCTAAAAGCCAGATGATTGTATCTGATATTCTTAGACAGCCAGAGTGGAAGAAGACAAATTATGCTCAAGTGAACTATTGAAAACCTAAATACTCCCATTTAAATTTCTCATACCTTTGAAAAGACGACCTTTCAGAGACTACTTAAACTTTTTATGCACATTTACTTTCTGAATAATCAGCGAATGATTTTAGTAGAGTTCAATGCAAATCCTTTGTACTACACCAATTTCTTCATACAGTAATTCTGTTCAAATATCTACAAATATTCAGTTCAGTTCATATCTACTGTATTTACTTTCAATCACGATTTCCTAAACAGGAAGCCCTCTAAGGAAATCAGTAAGGGTCAACACTGTTTCTTCTTCAGGCTGAAGAAACAATGTCCCTTAAAACCTACCAGAAATCAGCACAAGCTGATACATAAAACTTTATCTGACAACTCGAGAAAGTTTCAGTATTAAGTAAATTCAGCTTTAAATCTAAGCATTCAAGACAAACAACCAAATGTCTAACCTAAAAAGCAGCAGTCTGTAGGAGCAGTTAGTTTCAATTCATGCAAACACATAGAAGCATGGAGACCACTACTGCCTTAGAAAAAATTGGTCCAAAAGGAGTACAATTTTGTACAGAAATCAGGAACTAAAGCGGAAGCAACAATACAAGAATAATGAGTAGATAGAAAAAGAGGATAAGAACAGAATACATGAAATTTCAGTTATTCAGTGCACACTCAGCAGTGGCCCATCTCCAGGATGCATTCTAGCTGGCTATCACCACTGCAGCTTATACTGCTCAGTCATAAAGAGTGCTGCTTTCAGAAGAACAGCATTACACACTGTACAGGCCAACATACAAAAAGCACAGATCAATCTTCCTATTCCAAAATTTCATCTTATCTTTATTCAATTTGCTTTTTACATAGTAAGAATTGAAAATACAACACTCAACAACAGCTAGACCTGTGGGTTTCCTTTGGGAACATCTATGCTTTTCTGCAGGTCTAGTGTCAATCTTGCTCTCCATGAACATTCCTGTAATTTAAGACTTCTGACATTCAACTCTAAAAGCTTTTTACAAGCTGAAGGCACTGGGGTGTACCTTAAAGCCATAAAACCAACCTCTCTTTCCCTAGCAATCCTCTCTTTTCTCCTATACAAGAAAAAAACCTTATAAACGTCCACTGAAGTATTTCCACCTTTTCACAAAGCAGACATAAAAACCCCCAAAACCAACGTATTCCAAACCAGAGAAGGTATAAAGGGTTAGGTTACAGCACATCTAATTTGTTCCTGTTTATGTTCAGAATCTGTTAGATCTGTATGCATACTTGGCCATCTAAGCAATACTTCTGGATTCCTTATTATAACAGTGAAGATACTCAGCATCCTGCAATTTGTCTAATGTCTAAAATTTGTCTAAAATGTCTATTGCGCCACTATAGATTTTTGGTTAAAAATTAGTTTGGTAGGTTACTAGATTGGGAATTACTGTAGGGCAAAGAAAAGAAAGAAGTGCTGCTTTTACAGAGTGTCTGTGAGCCACCAGATTATGACACACATTTATCAGCCCACTCATCCACTGTGTCAACTTGGAATATTGTTTATTTGTTGTTTGGTTTTACACAATGTTGGTTACCAATGGTGTTACTTTAACTGATGCAATTGACTGTGGTGTGTGTGAGCAACAAACATCTAGACTGTCCAAGCAAACTGGAAGCTTGCCATATGCACAAAGTGTACTTCATTTGCTCAGCTCCTGTGTATGTTCTTGACCCCTCCTCAGTTCCATCATAACTGATTCGTAACTCTTAAGAATCTCTTCATCTCCCTAACATCCACAGAAAAATCCATCCCTCCTCTTCATTCATAGCCATCATCTCTTCTCATTTCAAAATATATAAATTTAACATCCAGTTACCAGGGTAGTCAGGCATCAAAAAGATGTCTGGCACATTCTGAAAGATTCTTAGCAAGGATGTTGTCAGAACCCCTTGTATATACTTGGTATGCTAGAGAAGTCCAGATGTGATTTACCAGCATACTCTTTAAGCCTCATGTCATATTAACAAAACTATCTATGTTCAGATATTATTTGTTGTAACAAACACCTGCATGTTAGCTGTTCAAGCCCCAATCCTTCTGCACTTACTGAGACATTGTCATTTTATTCATAACAAATCAAACTGCTAGCTAGTCTTCATTATTTGTTTTTTTCCATTTCAATATTCCATTTTATCTGCAAGTTTTATCATGAAGGACTCTTTTCTCAGGTCTGAAAGGCTTAGAGACCAGTTTGGTAAGATCTTTAATTAAACTGTCTTTCCCACCCTTTCACTTATGATGGTTCTGCACTGTAATGACAGATATGCAACCACCCTACAAGATAAAAAAAAAAACCCAATAGACAACAAACTGCATTTTACAGGGACTTGAGTTCATAGCTATATCTAAATCAGTCATGATGTTCTAGACTACATCCACAGTAAGTAATCATGACAGGAGTTCTATGTAAACTCACCACAGGAGCAAGCCACTTTCCTAAACTGATTTTCAGCTCAGTTTCTTGCTGTTAATACACAGATTCTGACCAACTGAGCATGTTTATTCTGCATCAGTTGTATCTAGCACAAAATCAAATAAAAATGCATTAAACATCCTAAACACCAGATATTCAAGTTCCCCACAGTGATTCTATTATTGTGCTTGGATTGGTATCAGGATGACCAACTTTCCATTACCAGACATAATTTAGATGTAAAGACAGCAGGAAAGTAGCATTTATTGAATGCTTCACTTCCTGCAGTAGGAATTCTTCACATCCACTTAAATTTAAGTTGATCAGGTTCCTTCAATTTCTCCTTGCAATCCTTTTGCTCTAAGCATTCTGCATCCACTCTGTTTAAACTGAAGGACTTGCAAGGGATAAGTTACACACTTCACTAAAAATTTTCAGCTGAAGAAGGTTGGTGGGTAATTTCATTTTTTTTTTTTAAAGCAGTGTGCTCTCCTTCCAAAGGCACAGTGTTCCAAATGTTCAAAGCAGCACCCAGTTACTTTGGTCTCATTTAATTCCCTCCTCCCAACCACCCTGGCTCAATTGTTTTTCTTTGTGAAACTTTAATCCCAAACAGCACACCAACAAATCTGAACCCCATTGTGTTTGAATATGAACAACCAGCTCATGACCCAGTTAGCAGCCTATATTCGCAAGATCAGATATAAAAAAGCCTACCCCTTTAGGATATCAGATCTTGGTAAACAGCTGTCCATTGAACCTCCCAAGATGCTTATGATTTGTAACTTTGAACTTCCCCATAAATATGCAGTCCTCCACTCAAACTAAGATGACATATAAAGAATTAAAGCCTTCAGGTACAGAAGAAAAAGGATCTGAAAAAACCAAAACCTTCACATACACAAAAGTCAAATAATAAAAGTGTTTACTACTTAATTCCATAGAATATTTTATAGAACAAGAACTGCAATGTGTTTCAATAAGTTGGGCAGTCCAAAGCTTCTGAAATGTGATAATCTGCATCTGCTTAGCTTCATTCTGATTATCATCCCCTACTGTAGCAAGTTATCTTTGCCACTTCTCAGAAAAATACACATAAAAACTATAAACTGCAGACAGCCCTTGCAACTGTCATGGACAGCAACCTAAGCATGCCAGTACAAAACCTAGTGGAAGCTAGCAACTGACATATCAAAAGAAGCAAAGTAATACTCAGTTTTACGCTGTCTGAAAAGGAATTAGAAATTAAGTTGCATAACATACAGTACAACCAGTTTCTTGTCTCAGTATTATCAAGAGACCTATTAGTAGTTAAAAAAAACCTGTCTACAGTAGAGTCTTCAAAACTGAGAATGTGTCTGGCTTTAAAAGCTGCTGTAAACAGAACATTTGACACAAAGTAATCTTTAGGGGTTTTTTTTGTTTTGTTTTTGTTTGTTTTTGTTTTTTAAAACAAGTATTACATCTCACCTGTACCAGGTATTTTTGGCTTCCATACATTACATATTGAGGGGCAAGACTGTAGATCATGTAACTTGTATGAAGAACTATCAACAGAAGTATCATACAGAGAAACAAGAGCGCTTGAGGTCGAGTTTTTCCTCTTCTGATTTTATAAAGCTGAAACCAGGAAACAAATATTAACATAATGAAAAAATTTGCGCTCCCCCCCCCCCCCCCCGACATTTAAAAAACTGTTTCATTCAAGTAACAGCTCTAATTCTACTGAGAAGTGGGAGGCTGCTAAAATTACCCTCTGGCAACTTAATTCCAATAAGTCAAAGCAGGTTTCCAGGTACATTTACCTACATTTCAAAGCACAGCTTTTTAACTATATTGTTTGTAATAATGACCCAGAACACTGATACACCAGCAGTTAGTAGCAAGATTTAAATAGCATTGCCTATCACTGATAAACTGTGCCTTTCTTTGTCATAGAATATTGTGTCATGGTAAGGTGCTGTCTATCAATGCACCTCTAATGAGATCTAGACACAGAGGAGTTCTGAGAGATTCTCAGGCCCTGAGAAAAGTTGCACAACATATGCTGCTATCTTTTCAACTTAACACTGCAGGGAACAATATAATCCCTTGGGTTTACCCTGTAGATACCACTATTCTGTAATCCCAAAGCCTCAACCTGAATATCATATTAGAATAAAGAGGCTGGCAGCCAAAGGGTAAATGATGGGAGAATAAAACCAACAGCCCATGTCAACTCCTTGCAAGGACTCGGGGTCACTGTTCACAATTTTGTGGTGTCAGCGCACAAAAGGGTGACAGTATTAAACTGAAAGTAGGCACAGAAGCAGGGAAATATTTAACCAAGCATCACAGATATGAATGGCATACTGAAGGATACAAAGCTGCTTTCTCAAATAGTTATGTATTACTTGCAGCATCAAGTAATTCTAATATCACAGAATCATAGAATGGTTAGTATTGGAAATGACCTTAATATCATCTAGGCCCAACCCCCCTGCCATGCTATATCATCACTGTACTGCTATATATCTAATCAAGCTAAACCTGCCCACCACCTAAAGAGCAAGGCAAGCACTGCTGACTGTATGCATATCTCAGATCTTGACCATAAAATTTGCTAATACTTTAAGCTATAAGATTCTGATACACTGCAACTTAGAAAAGTCAGAAGCCAAAATGCCACTGATTAAATAAATGCTTGAGTGAGCTGACTGTACAGCTTGTCAAACTAAGACAGCAGTTTTTGTCTGTAACAGAGCACCTTCCAAAAGAAGTGAAAATTGTACAACAGGCTTCTAACACTTATTAGGTATACAGACATATATTGGATGTTGCAAATAGCATTATGAAGCAGTAAATAAATAATGACTATTTATTAAATAAATTTGATATCACATTTGTTAAACATCTTACTGAATATTATACACTAAACTCTTAAGTCACATTTACCCTTATCCAGAAGAACCATATACCCATATTTCGAATCCCTGCCATTGAAGTGAAGATAAAGTACATAACAATAGTTGTAATAAGAATATAATCCAATGGGAAAACCTAGAACAAGAATAATACAAGCAATTAAACCCACAAGAAAACCAAGTTCTTTCCCCCCTTAAAGCTAAATAAGTAGTTTCTACTTATAGCATCTGAACTAGTAGAAGACTTTTCACAAGTTTTACAGAGCTGGCTTCAAATACAGCTAATATAGCTTATACAGTGAGTTTGGGAAAGCAACTGAGCATTTTTCTTAATTTAAAACTTGCCTTATCTTCATAGTGTTATACATTTTTATGACAATAAATACTTAATTCTATTCTTGAGAGTACATTTAAATAAGTCCACAGTGGCAAGTCATTTTAGGACTGTACAGGCATTCTCTTTTTAAATGTTTCTGAACATATTTGCATACAAAACTTAATTTTAGATTTACATTAATAACAGCTCAAAAGAACACCACTGCGGAACATTACCTCTCTGAATGAACTGGAAGCTTAGGGGTTCAAATGTTTTGGAAACCATGCGGAAGGAATGCACTGTGACAACTCATTATAACAAGAACATGGAAAGAAGTCAACTAGGGGAGAGTAAAGCACTAGTTTACATTATGGCTTTATTTTCTTTAGCTTACCCACAACTGATTGCCAAATTCCTATGTGGCCTTGCTGCCTTCCAACCCTACTGAAGTTAACAGATGGTTGTTCTTATGTAGGGTTTTTTGTTGTTGTTTTTTTGTTTGTTTGTTTTTTAAATAAAGCACTACTGCAACATACACAAATGCAGAGTGTAATATATCTTTCAAGGTGCAATAAATAAACTAAAAAGCAAAAAAGCGCGTTTACTTCAACTTAAAGGGGATAAACTACTAAGTACACCAACAACTAGAATGTGATGTAGGGTATGGGAGAAACTTGCTTTTATTCTGTACATAACTACAAATGATGTCATTCTTCATTACCTCTATGTTCTCATCAGACAAAAATTAGTTTCAAGCAGCACCTTCCTTCAGCAAATCAAGATTTTCTTACCAGTATCTAATAACTGAAATATTGTTAACAATGAAGTTGCCTTAATTTTAATGAACACATACCTAGACAATTTTTTATTTTAATGAATTACCTGGGGAACAATGTAGTTTGCCTTTGACAGCTTACCAGAAAACAGAGAGAAGTACCCATACATATGTATATCACCAGTTTTTTTACTTACTGTTTGAAGAACAGGTAACAACATATTCAATGGATTGGTCAGATTAGTTCCTAAAATTATAAATCCTGAGTCGAAGCCAGCTGAATGCAGAGCTTTGTCCAAACTGCAGTAATTAAGAAAAACTCCGTAAGTACTATGGCTCTCCCAGAGCTTTGCCTTCAGTTTGATTTTTAAGGGCAGCTCAAAATGACACTGAACTAAGATCAGAAACTGACAGCTTTTTCACATCTACGTAGACACATGCTTTGTTTTACCACACTCATTGCATTTATCCTGTGAAAAGGCATATCGATTTCTGCATCTCCTTGGCATTTTAGCTTTTCCCTAGTTTGGGTCACAGGGCTTATTTGCCCAGTCGGCAAAATTAAAAATGCCAACATTTGAGATCTGTGGTTAGTGTCACTCTCCATTGAAATTCATCAGATTTGCAGCTAGCTATATTGATTCCAACACCATGAAACAATTACAATGTAATGAACATCATAATGGATTATACATGCAATTTAATGCAAGAATTTAAGCACCTATTACCCAGCCCAAGAAATACCTACATGTATTAAAACTCATTCAAGCAAGCAGAGTACTTCTGTAGTCTGAATTAAACTTCCTTAAAATCTATGCTTAATTTTTCTGCTGATCAGAAGTGCTTTTAGCAGCATACAGTCAACCAAGCTGAACCAATGTCCTTTTTTGAATCTGTTTTAGTACATTTTGCACAGTGTAATACACACTACTAGAATGAGAAACACAGCTCTAGCTAGAAAAAAAGAGAAAAAAAAAAGTAGCAAAGTGGGCTGACTTTTGAAGCAAGCCACCCCTGATTTGGATGTCAGAACAGAAACCACGTAGTTTAACTGGTTAAGAAAAAATACAGAAAATTACTTACTTCGACAAGAACAAAGAGACAGTGAAGAGTAGCGCCACGATGATGAAGAAAACTCCCCACACAATCTAAAAGTAAAGATTTATTACAATTTAACTCAAAGTGCTTGCAGCCAATACAAGTGAAGATGTATCTAAGCTTCAATAAAGTACTAATGATCTTGGACCACCTCCGAGGTTATACACATTTGAAACAGTAATTTTTTGGTAAATACTTAAGAGAAGTGCTAACAAAATGTTTACTTTGTTAACCAGAGCTTATGTCAAACACTTAAAGATTTGATCATCTAAGATGAGAACCACCTCTTCACCAGGTGGATACACTAAGCTCAGAATCAAGCATTAAAGTACATCATGCGCAATAGTGCGATACAGAATCTAGCTGTTGATGAAAAGTGGTATCACGAATGCAGATGGGATGTTATATTAAATGAATACAGCATTCATCAGAATGCACAACCTGTACTTGCCATATCATGTGGAAAACCTTAACTATATACATGCATTTGGGTTTAATTAAGGGAAATCAGAGTGTGACTGGCCACCACACCTGTGTGCTCACCTTCCAACACAAGGCAACCTATGCACAGCTTAACTTTACCTTTTCCAAGTGAGAACTCCCTTCTGTAACACTACTCAGACACACTCAGTGACCAAATAACTTGGAATACATAAAATTCAAGTAATCAATCTCAAATACTACCTTTCTTTCTTCTGCCTGCAAGTCTTCTCGGTTAATCAGCAGTATTGAGTATTTCAAAGAAATTTTCAAGGTTCAAATTCTAGAAATCATCAACTTCACAAAGTATTTTGACTCAAAGGTTTAAGTTACCTAAAAACATAACTGTGAAGTAAAGACTTGGGAATGGACTAGAAGAAAAAAAACTTATAAATACTCAAGTAATAGGAAAAACACTTGAGTTACAAGGAAATCCAGGTAAGTGCTACTGTTATTCTAAACCACTATCTATTCACAAGCAATTAAAATAAGATGAGACTACTACATCAGAACTGCCAAAGGCCTCTCTCTTCTGGTGAAGGTTCTAGAAGAGCTTCCTATCCTTTTAGTTGCACTAGGAGAGTAATTTGTCCCACAGTCTTCCTTTAGAGTGCATATCCTATTCAGTAATTTGAAATAAAAACAAGTAGAACAGCTGCGGTTATTTAGCCAGAAAGTCATAAGCATAGATAAGTACAGATAAAAATTTTTAAGGACCACTGTAATTAAATCAGATACTGCTATTGTTTTTAAAATCAGCAATAGCAGGCTTTTTTTGCAAGCTTCTGCAGACTATTACAGAACTGCCTGATGTACAAAGTAAGTACAGAATTTCCCAGCTAAGCCAAGTGGCATGCAAAACTCTAAACTAAGTTTTTACCAGGAGTAAATTAAGATTTTGTAAACCAACCACATCAGTTAAGATGGGTTCCACATGAGTTAAGATTGATTTTTCAGGTCTTAAGGGTGTCCTTGTTTCAACTGGTGTTAAACCACAACAAAAGGGATGTATCAAAATAAGCAAACAGCTGAAAAAGCTAGATAATTTAGTCCCTGAATATAATCATAGCATAAGAAGTTTATTTTAAACGGGAATAATTCAAGCAAATTAGCAGTAAGTTAGAGAACTGAAAGTAGTATTTCAATATGTCTACACTGTTTTCCCCATTTCCTTCCCATTTTCAATCTTCAGAGCAAGAAACAACCTTCTTTCAAAAGGTGGCTTAATTTCTTTCAGTTTTTACAAATGGTCTGAATGAAGCAGATTTGGAGAAATAAGGTTGTGCTTTAAGATATTAATTAAAAACAGGAAAGTGTTTTTATTATGCCCAAATAGAACACTCAAACCAGGGACTTCATTCTCCAAGCTGTCCTCTACAAGAACAGCTCCTGCGTTTTTTCCGGGGCTACAAGCTAGTTCAGGAACTCATTCTTCAATTCTTTGGCAGGTGTTTCCCCTCATTTCTTTGGTGGGGAGTGTTAGGCAATGGTACACAAAACTGAGCCCAGCTAGCAAACTCATTCAGTTACACCTCCAACAGGTTAACTGTACTTTCCTAGAAACCCTTGTCACAGAATGTGCTCAGATAAGCATGCTGAATTTCCCAAGACAGTAACACTTTCAGATTACCAGACCTGAGACAATCTAGGTAGACTTACTTCCAAATTCTATATGCAAGAACACAATGCATGGTCTTCCACATGAATGGGGGAGTTCTGTGGTTTAAATTATTTTATTAACCTTAAAACTTGGCACACAGACATCTTAAAAAGGTTAAAAAATTTGTTACAACCACTCATTAAAGATATTCAATGTTACACTGCTATTATTGTTCATTAAATTCTGAAGATAAGCTATCTGCGAACTCAAACAGAATATTAGAACATAGTTTATAAAACAGCTCAAACATAGTAAGCCTTATTAGGTAATGATTTAGAGATTAATATCAAGGTATTAACTCGCACAATCCTACATATTTAAGTGTACTATGATTTTACCTCTCCACTGCAAAATCCCACTAGGTATTATCTGTACAGGAAATAGATGTTTGAAAAGAATTAAGACAAAGAGTATGAAGTTCACATTACTTCATTACCTTTTGCCAACTACAGCAGTAGAGAGATCCTTATCTCCTCTGGAATATGCCTGTCTTCCAAAGTGATGCATAATACTCTCAGAAGTAGTTACATAGTTGAAAAAGACCCTTTTTCCCATTTTAACATAAACTCCAGTCCCATTAACTATGAGATTGAAAAGTCTAATATTAAAGGCCTTCATCCTACCTTTAGCTCATCCTGAATTTTCAAAAAGCTATTAAGACTACTGAACCATAAGTGATTTGTAATTAACATCAACCTACATTTACAGAATTTCAAAGCATCAGTTGACTTAGCTCTTTCACAGAAGGGATTCTTGTGTTCCTGCTTAGATTTTCCTCATAACTCAACTGACTGCAAACCAATCAACTCCTCATTCCTAGTCTATTAACCAGCACTTGGCCTACAATTAAGAGAATACCAACACTCAGACTAGTAGCTGAGCTTGCAGCTTAGACAGTGCAATTGGACCTCATCAAGTAGTATCAACCCAACTAAAATTAAAAGCATACCACCAGCTGGGTATCATTTGGTATCCAGGTAAACAAACAAATAAGTAATTCATTTCCTTTCCGTGCCCCATAAAGTTTAAGACAGGTTAGAAAAACAATGCAGCAGGAGCTGCAGCACTCACTGTTGCCTTTTACTTGCCACCCATAGCAAAGGACAAATCAGTCATTGACAATCTTACTACTACTACTGTATGTTCTTTACTAGCTTTGAACCAACTAGAATATCTTCAAAGATTCTAAATACACTTAGCCATGAGAATTTACAAAATCATTTGCATCACAGCATAAATGAGAAGGAATCCAAGCCCCTGAGAACAGTACATGTTCAACTTCAAAGCAAAGGACTGTGCTTAATCAAAACCTTATGTTCTCACAGCAGGACTATTTATCAACTGATGCTAAAAAGCTTTTATACTAGAACAGGTGAAAAGACAGACTGGGTTCTCTGCCAAACAATACACAGGAATTTTGTAAGGCCATTATGGGGGGGGGGGGGAACCCAAACAAACAAACAAAGCAAGCAACCCTTGATCTATATTAAGGTAAGTCTAAATTTCAATGAAAGACAACATTATTTCCTACTCCCTAGTCTTTCTGAAAGCAGGATCTCAAGGCAACCATATCTCATGCCAGTAAGCTCCTCCACTACAATTAGTTTGAACTGATCCATTGCCAGGCCACTTCCTCTTATGCCTCAGCTACAACACACACCTGTATTCAATCGCTTGCCACAGAACAGTTTTCAGAGGTGCTGCCTTGCACTTACATCACACTTTGATCACCTCTAAGTGTCTGCTTGGCTCTTCTAATCTACAATCTGCTGTACAAGCTAGTATGCAAATGAGTAGCTGCCAAAAGCCACTGCACCAAGCCTTTATGAAAGACTAGCGATATTACAAAAACAATGAGTTGAAATAATACCTACTAATACAACTTGTAATGGCTGCCTGCAATGAGTTCCTTAAGCATCTTAATAGAAAGCATCTACACAAGCAGGTAAGGAAGCAGCTAAAAGCAGAGGACAGTAAGAATAAGTTTACTTAAACCTTTGTTTCAGGTTTGAACATGTATTATTAAGAGACACAGCTAAGCAAAAAATGTCAATACAAGCGTTTCTCAGGAGTAAAAATGAAAGCTTACTACTTCTAGGTCACAGAATTGCATTTTGGTTTTCAAGTTAAGCCAAATAATTTTGATGTAATCAATTGATTTGTATATTTTTCCATTACTACCACACATAAATAAACAAGTCAGAAGCTGCTAAGTCTTTTCTCACATTATTCATGTTCTGCTTACATCATTTTCATGGGTACCTCTCTTCAACTTCCTAAATGATCCCCTGATCCCTGCATCATCCTTGTTTAAGTTACTCCGAGAGCTCTTTGTCTTCTATCCCTGCTCCCAGATCTCTGCCAGGCTAAGTTGTTTCATTGATGGATAATGTGTGCTGCTGAAATAATCCTGGAATTTATGACTTCATTTAGTCTGAGCAGAAATAACCACAAAATATATACTACTTTTAAATACCTCAAATTACTTCTGGAAATGGTTAATATTCTCCCCTCTAAGAAGCTCAAAGAATACTGCCCAGCTATTTCCTACAGTGGCACTCACATACCAAGAAAAAAAATAAAAAATAAAAAAATTGTGAATCTGATTAGGACAGCTATCCCCAGACTAGGAACTAACACTGATGCCACACCTAAAATGTAAAGCAGCAGTCATATTTTCAAGGCTGGTATCCATTACCAGAGTAAAGAAGACTGGTGGCACAGTATTTAACAGTTATACTGGCCAAGAAGCAAAGTTAGGTTCTTCATGGGAAACACTATTTGTATTGGGTTTCCAAGGCAAGGTTTTGGTAGCAGAGGTGCTGTAGGGGCTGAGAGGCCAGAGGCTGCCCTGTGCTAGACACAGCCATTTCCAGTTGGCTCCAGCTGACCCACTGCTGGCTAAAGATGAGCTCAGCCGCCAAGCTGGTGGCCCCCCTGGAAAAACACATGTAAGAAGCAGGAGAACACAGACAGAGTGGAGCAAGAACAAAGGGAGAGAAACAGCCCTGTAGATGCCAACCTCAGAGTAGATGGTGCTTTTCCAGGCAACTGAGCAGACATCCCTCCCTAGCCTGGTAAAGACGACCATGCTGGAGCAGCTAATCACACTCAGCCCTTAGAAGACCTCACACCAGAACAACTAGGTATTTTCTGAAGGAAGCTGTAGCTTAGAGATCCTACATGCTGAATCAGGTTCTTTTGACAGGAACTACAGCCCATGGAGTAGACCAGTGATGGAACAATGACAAAGTATGAGAAGGAAGCAACAGCAGAAGTGTTCACAAACTGATGGTAACTCCTTATTTCACATCCCTGATGTGCCACTCCAGAGTCCGGACTAAATGAGTAAAGCTGAACCTAAGGAACAGTGGGTGGTTGAAAGGAATGTGTTTTAAATGGTCTTTGGTTTTGACCGTCCAAACCAATACTAACTGGTAATTTTCCTCAACTTTGTTTTGCCCATGACAGTAACTGGTGATTGCCATGTCTTTCTCAATCACATATTTTTCCATCTAATTTCTCCCTCCATCCTGCTGATGGGGAGTGAGAAAGCATCTGGATTGGCATCTGACAGCCAGCCAAATGAATCCACCACACTGCTGCATGACCAACCTTTACAGGAAGTTCCAGGTAAGCTGGCAAGCAGGGGTTTTAAAGCTACTGCTAGATGAAGCAAAACACTTGGTATTATGTTATCATTATGCAAACTTAAGATATAAAATATTCACACCTCTTGTTTTTCATGCTGCCAACCTCCCTGATGTTGAAGATGCAGCTGTGAATGCAGCAAGAAAGCCTGTCAGTTTAGCCGCACCACCTCTCTGAGGCAACTAAACTGACTCCTGACAGTGCCTACAGTCTGCACTAACACTCTGTCAGCATAGCTGTTATTCAAGCAATTGCCTACAGTTCCCCAAATTCAGCTCTCAGGGCTCAGGGGTATGTGAATCAAAAGCCCATTAAAACAAGCAAGCAAGCAAGCAAACAAACAAAAAAACCAAAACAAAAACAAAATCAGGAACACCCTAGCCCTCTATCCTCAATACAACATGAATTTTACCTATGCTTCTCCAAGGGCCTTCAACAGCAGGCACAGAGACTGACCTATCTCTACGAAGTCCTTATTAACCTTAAGATTAGATATGAGAACAGTTTCCCTTTCCCTTGCTAGAGTTCCAAGTGTAACACTATTTATGAAGAGAATACTGTTCTCTGTAGTAGCCTGCATATATGCTTAGACTGACACCCATGTCTTTGAGTCTCTACTTAAGCTAAGCCCCATGAGCATGCTTTGTATATATAGAGCTCATTCTTCAAGACTGAGTCTTTATTTTCTTACATTAGTCACCTTGAGCATCTCTTCAGTTAGTTCACAACTGTTTTGAAGTACCCTTGAGAAACTGATTCAGTAGTCCCAACTTGTTGTTGACTAGGCTTCCATACTTCATCACCTGTACTCTTGTTCACATATTGAATGAACATAATTATGTGCTCTGGAGTAGTTTAGTTTTCTTCCTAAAACAGCTTTTATACCTATCACTAGAGTGTACCACATTTCTCTTGCTGCTATCAGATGAAAGTGTGGGAAACCAAAATACAGAAGAGAGAAGCAGTAGATTTGATAACTACAGGAAAGGTAACATTTTGTAGAAAGAAGTTAGACCACTTTGATATCACCTGACAAACCCATGCTGACCATTACTCATTTCCTTGGGATCTTCTGCATGTGTTGTTTTTGACTAAATTGAAAAATAACCAGCTTCATCTGAGTTTTATTTAGCTTTGAGTAAAACAATTGTTCTCAAAGCCTACTTAACTCTGTCAAAAAAAGAAAAAATCTTGGTCTTCAGAGAAAAAGATTTGGCCTTGTTTAACAGCAAATCACATGCTAAATAGATACTCAGCAGTAACAAAATAATTAAAGTAAGAATATAGGAGAACATTATACAAAAACAATATGATTGTAGAAGTCTGAATATAGACACTAAAGTAACACCGTACCTCGAAGATTAAGTGCTATTCCTAAACGTTATTCTGCCGTCCATCCCAGTAAGAGTCTACAACTCCCATAAACCTGACCTTCCCAAACACAAGGCATAAATAGCATTCTCCTTATCTAGTCCTTGCCTCACAACAAATGGAATTTCTTTTCAAGTCTGACAAAAGGCCATATTCTTGAACAGCAATATACAGGTTGCATTAAAGATGGAGCTTTGTTTATTGCTTTACAGCACTTCCAAGAAATCTTCTGCACTTCTATATTGGTCAGAAGTATTACACAGGGATATTAAAAGATTGCCTTCTTTTCATGAAAGCCACAAAACAAACAACTGACAAGTTACCTATGTGCAAAGCCAACTGAAATGCTATTAAAGTAAAAGAGTCCTGCAAGAATCAAGATGCTATTAAGTGATGGACATTACCACCTTCACACAACAGCTCAAAAAGTAAAAGCAAACAAACTTTGTAGAATGCTTCATAGTACAACTCTACTCTGTGAAAATCTGTCCCTGGAAATGTTCAAAAACTGTTTAGATGAGGCCCCCAGTGACATGGTTTAGTGGTGGCCTTGGCAGTCCTGGGGTAATGGTTGGACTTGATCTTAAAGGTCTTTTCCAACCTAGCTGATTCTATGATTCTATGAAAAAAATATTACGCACTTGAACTCCCCTTCAGTCTGATTCTGAAGTCAACAAACCACAGTGACTGCTACAGTTACTGAGAGGAAAAATAAGTATTCAAACCACAAGAACAGAGACACACTAAAATGTCATCCTGACCATTAATCTTTAAGTAAGAATAACTAATGATATTGTACACTATCTATGAGAATACAATGAATGATTAAAGCCCTACTGACAGTAGATATAACCGGTTTCTAAGGTTAAAGTGAAAAGTTAAAGAAACCAGACAAGCTATTCCAAAAAACTGAAGAATCCAAACTGCTGAAGTGAATAGCTAGGGGTATTTGTCCTTTAAATGAAATAGCTAAATCTAGATTTCTAATGTATCATAGAAAGATAATTTCACTGAGAATTTCACACTGAAAGTTTCTGTTTAACTGCAATTTCAGGCCCTTTCCATTGGTACTCAGCATTAACAATAGCAATGACATTAGAGGAAATTGCTTAAAGCCCCCTGGCTTTTCAAAGGGCAGCCTAGAGTTTAAAGCAATGCTAAAATTTCTTCCTACATCTAGCTAGCAAAAAATATGTTATATGGCAATATTGTTCCAAAGAAGTACTGGGTTTTAAAACCAGCTATCTAATGAAATCAGAGTCCTACCACCAAAACAGACCAATATCAAAGCTTTGCCCCTGCAACAGTCTAATCCGCACTGCTAAGTATCAAGTTCCATGCAGCTAGTTTACTACTGATCAAGTAAGTACTTGGTAAAATGCTCATTCCAAATGCATATAATCTCAAAATACCTCTCACTTCTTTTGGCTACATGTAAATTATCTAGAATTCTTCCTTCTTTTCTTCCCATTTTCACATGCCTAAGGAAAAAGATAGTCAGATTTTCCATGGCAGTGGCACTACAGTAGATCACCTAGGACTTTATCATTTTCAATCTTAACCACAGTTCACACAAAGTAAAAGGTTTTCCAAGAACTCAGAGCTTGCTACATGATTGCCATTCTGTAGTATAACAGTAATTTAAATAATAAGTAGCTGATATCCAGCATGGTAATTATTAAACTTGACCTATGATTTATATGGGAGGAAGAAATCTGGAAATTATTCCAATTTAAGTCTCAAAAAGAGAGAAAAAGTTTTACCTTTAGAGGTCGGATAGCTTCACAGAACTTCATCCACCAGCTTTTCTCAATAGACTCCAGATGCCTCTCTCTTCTTCGAAGCGTCCTTAGTCTCCCTTCTAGTTGTTGCAAAGCCTGTCTATCCCTTGATGACAGAGGACGACCATCTCTGCACTGGTTACCAAAAATATAGTGCAAGACTTTGTAGTATGTATTTCACACTGTTTCTATGCATACCAAGAGGACGAAATGTAAGTCACAAGACGCAACAAGGGAATTCCTATTAAGATGGTAGAAAACTTTCCACAATAAGGATGTTAAAAAAGTTTTAAACAGAGTGGGTAGTCTCCATGGCTAGAAACACTCAGAATGCCCAGATGTGACCTGAATAACCTTATCTAACCTGAAAGAGGTCCTTACTCTGTGTTATTAGGTTCAACCCTCTACTTTCAAAGGCCCCTTCCACTCTAATTCAATAATTAAGCCAATATATTAAGCCTTACATTTGTATTTCTTTCCAGCATTCCACTAGACAGTCAGTCATGTTTCCTGTACTTACAAAAAACAAGACAACTTGCTGTTCCAAAAATTAACCTTACAGAAATCTAAACAAGAGGCATCATTACCCCAAGAATTAGTTGAGTGTACTAGTTAATTGTTTGATGATTATGTTTAAGAATGCACTCCAATTCTGAGCCTCTAAATACTGAGCAGGCACCACTGAACTCTGTTGTAAACTAAGCACATCCTTAAATCTCAGTTATACACTAATAAGCAAAAGCAACAAGAGGCATTAAGTAGCTGAACCAAAATTGTTTCCAACATTGATGCTGCCACATAAAAAACTGATTTTTACATAAGGATTCTTTCAGCTTGAGTACATTTCCTAATTTTTATATATATATATCTGTAAAGTTTTGGAATTCACTATTCCTTTTTTTTACCTCTCTTATTTTAAAAAAGCCTGCCTGAAAACAGTGAAACTTCACAACTGGTAAAGTTAAAGCACATCTATTTTAGATAAATGTCTCTAATTCTGCCACACTAAAACCACATTCAAGACACATGTAACATTTAAATTGGAGATCACAATGTACTTTCAACAGGAACACATCCTCCATACCCTGTATAGCATCACAATGAATTGAAAAAGTCACTTTTTGTAAATAGTCCAACCTCCCCAGCTGCAAGTCAAGCTGCACTTATTTAATACTAATACAATAAAGCTACCAGGTCTCCTAATAGCAGAAGACCATATTACATACTGATTTTTTTCACAAGGTTAAGTAGCATACTTTCATACCTCTAAGTTTTCACTGCACATTTCTCTCAGTAACATCATTTTCTTTATAACTTCATGCAAATGCAACTGAACAATTAGGATTTCAATCATAGACTGCATCAAAATCCTGAGCATAATCCATATGCCAAATAAAATTAGTTTATACTAATGGTCACATTAAAATATAGACATAACATAAAGACTCTCAGCTTTTGATCCTGTTTGTTAGTTAGATCAAACAAGACCAGTTGCTTGAAAAATCTCCTAAGCCAGCAGCCATCTGTAATAAGTGATGCTCCATTTTTCAGGGGTTTCTCATTTTTCTCATATTGATTTCAGTAATATTGATACCTTTGTTGTTGCAATACTCTGTATAAACTCCAAACATCACAATTTTAACTGCGGGAGACTTACGTTTTAGGTTTCATTCTGCAACAGGATTTCTAGAACACTGAATGTGCCCACACAGTACAGGTAGCTAAGTATCAAGGGAAGACTGTTGAAACTGTTTCAATGCTACTGAAGTCTACTGTCACAGAGCACGCAACAGCACAGAGGGGCTGACAGGAGGAAAGCGATGCATCTTAATGTCCCTTCCCCCCACTCTGGGCTTGAAAACATTGGTCAAACCATTTTCTGGAAAAGGGTTCAGAAAGGGTGGGAGATTAGCCCTAGCATCTTGTATGTAAAGGATAAATCTTATCCGCCTTGGGCTTGCATTCCTAAGTTGTTCAAAGTGTCATGCTTACATTAGCCATAGCTTTTCAGTAAGCTGCAAAGCCATCATGGGTTTACAAATGGTGTTAACATCCTAGGGGTGTTTAGGATTCAGAACAGAGACTTGCATATATATGCTTTTCATAAAGTAATCATTTATAACAGCAAGATACATTAACTAGGAAGCAAGAATATCTAGGCCTGTTATTTATTCCCAAAGATGATTAATAGTTTGATGAATCTAACTCATGACAGCTCCATGTAGCAAGTATCCAGTGCTAATAGCTTCACTGAGCATCAACAAATAGGATGTCTTACTGATAGCTGAGTGAGGGTAGTATTACCCTGTAAAGTATCTCTTCCATATACCCAAGCAGGACTGCAGAAGGTTGAGTTCAGCTAATCAGCACCATTATTAACTAAACAAAAACAACTACTGCTGCAGGACTGAAAGAAAACCTGATTGCTACTACAGTAGTGACCACATTGGTTTCCAAATAACTCAAATACCTGCAAGCTAGTCACTTCTGACTTGCTATTCTTTCTGGAGCAAAAATGTCTACAGCATGACCATAAACTACTAAGCAAGCAAGACAAATAAAAACAGAATCATTAATGAAGTGATAACAGTGAAGATCATACCTTTGATTTAAGCCTTAATAGATGTTGTTCCACTTCTTCAATATCTTCAGTGTTCTCTAAACGTTCATAAGCCGCACTGGTAGTTCCCTTAATCAAGTTTAGAGGCAAAGCTGACATACCATAAGCCTGAAAATAAAATGGAGACATTCAAGTTTTCTTCTATACGTTTTCATCTGCTAAGAATGCTGCATGTTGGAACTATAAGGTATCACTGCTAGGTTTTTTTCCCCCACCCTCCTCCTAAGAGACAAACAATTCTCTTTTTTTTTTTTTTTTTTTTTAGTAAAGTGTAACAAATATGCTATGCAGATTCCAGTGTCCTGAATTGTTCCAGTGGTATTTAAGCATTTCAGGATCACCGAGACAACAGCATATATAGAAACTTCACATAAGCATAGTACACGGAAGACTTATCAAGCTGCCCTTTAGGGTTTTTCATCAAATGATTTAGCTTCCCAAAACCTTACTTTGCCACTTTTGAACATACTCAAAACATTGTGTAATATAGGAATTTCTAGATATTGAACTTTTATAGTTTTAGAAGCAAAGTATACACAATTTCTTTTTAGACAGTAGTCTTCAACTTATTTAAAAATTAAATCATGTAGGAAGTATGTGATTTACTAGAAAAAAATGTGCAGTAAAGAGACATGGCAGAAGCATGGCGAAAACCTAAACTCATTTACGCTCCAAGACTACCTAGATAGCCATTCATATTCCTAAGTTTTGTTGGCATTTACTCCTAGTAAATCCTAATACCATTAAAAGTGTTTGCCAGCTTCTACATCAGCAGTATGCTCAGATTTTTCCAAGGCAAAGTGTGTAAGTTCTCCACTACAAAAGAAACATTTAAAGTGAGATAATCAAGAAGAAAATAGCACTATTTCCTCCCTGCTACCCTCTAGAGTCTTACAGATACAGGGCAAGGTCCAAAGTTTCCCCAAGCAGTCTGAAAACATCAGCCATAGGGGTTTTTTATTTCTGTTAGTATAGATGGCAGGCTGTTGGCGACAGATTGTTCTAGGTGCAGAGGTTAGCAGGAAGGCTGTTCTTTCCCTTAATCACAAATAACATGCAGTTTTTCTAAAGTGCTTGATATCTGAATATTTGTTAACTTCATAAACAAGCAGTTTTCTGGATTTTCACAGGAATACTACTCCCAATTTCAAACACTGCTTTACATTTCACACTAAGAAGATATAATATAAATGCTAGTGTTATAAATGTCACCATGCGTGCTGTCAGTTCACATGAGCTTTCTGTACACAAGACTTGATTTGACCTGCTTAAGAACCTACTTAGGCATACTAATGTCTCCTGCATTGTACTCAAAGCAAGACACAGTCCATTTTTTTGGTGTATTTTTCAACATGCTGTATACCCTGCTACCAACACCCATTTCTCAGCCCCTTGAACAAAGGGGTCTTATTTACTATTATTGTAGCTCTAAACCACATTAACTATTTAAATTCATAACCATTTCAATATAAATATCTGACACCAAGCCCACAAATTGAAGTTTCACTCTGCAAGTGACAATATTTCTTGAAATCATGAAATATTCCTCATAGTATTAGGCTACCTAAGCATGAAACAGAAATTTTAACAGTGTGACAGCCTCGCTCATTTTACTATGAAATTAGATCTCTAATGTTCAGAGAGACAATTACCAGTAAATTATTGGAAAAGTGTCATTTAAGTTCAACAAGCAGACAGCATATGTCTCTCTCAAGAGGCTTCAAACCCAAGGAAACAGTGGTACAAGTTAAATCACTGTAAAGAAATGAGAGCAGGAGAAAAGTATTTTCCTTCTTGAAGTATATACTAGAAAGAATACATTCAGTTAGATCTTTGACAACTTGCACTACATGACTCTTTCTTCATAGGTATGAAGTATTAGAATTGGTTTTACCATAGACTCCTAGAGAATAAGTTCGACTATCAGTTATCTGCTCAGCATTACAGGACTTCATAGCTGAGAGCCTGATTTGTCACTCAAAGCTACAGCTTAAAAAAAAAAAAAAATTAAAATACTTGCTGCACTGCTTACATATTGTTCCAAATGCAATTAAACTTTTTTTTCCCAGGTACAAAAGGTAACTGGCAATTTCAATCCCTATGTTAGAGATTTTTGCTGTAAAAGCTCTGTATACAAGGGAAAGACATCCTTTATCACAGGCTAGTGATGCCAATGAAATATCACGCTTTCCAAAACATTCTAGAAGCTCATGTTTGCACACAAGCTATACAACTACAGAAAGGCCTACCTACAAGATTAAGTATTTTGGGTAACAAAAAGAATTTAAGTTTTGTCCTTAATTGTGACTCAGTTCTCCCTTGAGTCCATTCTTTGAGAGCATGAAGCTGCTCTGCTATCTACAGGAGCTAAAAAAGCAGTCATCCCCAGTCCTTCTCTCGGCTAAAGAAAGAATCCCTCCAACCTTTCTATATGGTTGAAAGGGTTTCAATAAACCTGTAATCATTTTTACAAACCTCCACTGGGGCTCTCTACAGTTTGCAGTCTCTTAAACTAGGGGACCACATCCTGATACCACGTTCCCAGCTATGGCTTTAAAAGCTCAAAGTACAGTGGAACAATCATGTCCCTTGATCTAATGGCTATGCTCTTGATGATGCAGACCCAGGACACTGTTTGCCTTTCCGCTGCAGGGCACATTGCTGGCTCATGCTCAGCTTGCTATCCACTAGGACTCCCAGTTGCTTTTCAGCAGAGCCATCCCCAGCCAGTCAAACCCCAGCATAAACTGTTGAGTGCAATTAATGCGTTTCAAGAGAAGGCCTTAACATTCACTAAACCTGATGCCATTCTTGTTGGCCCAGTCTTCCAACCTGTCAATGTCTCTATGGTTCTGTTGTATCTACTTTTCCCAGTTTGACATCATTCTCAAATTCTGATGATATAACTAACCCCATCAACCAGATCACTTAAGACGACTGAACAGTATTGGGACCATACTGACTACGAAGAGCTCACTCAGGTCTGGCTGCTAGTAGCATAACTTCAAGATTCAGGTAAAAGTATAAATACCATCCAACCTCCTAACTAGAAAGTAGGCTGTGGAACCAAAAACATTTCCAGCCACAGCCAGTGACACTTAGTATATAGAAACACATGCAGTAATGAGAAATGCTATGACAACAGGTCGACAATTTTACAGACCTAAACTTAGGAACAGTAAAATTTCACCATTAAGCAGAGGTTTACAACTGTTCTTCAAACAGCTACAATCAACTAACAAATATCAAGTATTTACTCCACAGAAGTAGTTAAGGAATAAAATTCAGAGCTCTAAATCTTCTAAATCGAAGTTTCTACAAAGCAAACTGCAACTCAAAGTGATGCATTGTTTTCCTGGTTTTTGCAATGTGAATTACAGACGCAAACATCAAGCTTACTCCAGTAATAAAGGAAGTCGAAATTCCTTCCTTGAATAAAAAAGATGCTAATAGTGAGATGATTACGCAAGTAAACCTCCATCATCTGTGGGGGGAAAAAGCAACATTGGTCCCTCAAGACATTAGGATACAGAATAAAGGACAGAATGATGAGTCACAGGATTACAGAACCATAGAATAGGTAGGGTTGGAAAGGACCTGAAGTTCATTTAGTTCTAACATCCCTGACATGGCCAGGGACACCCCCCACTAAACCATGTCACCCAAGGCTCTGTCCAACCTGGCCCTGAACACCGCCAGCGATGGAGCATTCACAACTTCCTTGGGCAACCCATTCCAGTGCCTCACCACCGACACAGTAAACATTTTCTTCCTTATAACCAATCTAAACTTCCCCTGTTTAAGTTTGAACGCGCTACCCCGTGTCCTACCACTACAGCCCCTAATAAATAGTCTCTTTCCAGTATCCTTATAGGCCCCCTTCAGATATTGGAAGGCTGTTTTGAGGTCTCCACGCAGCCTTCTCTTCTCCAGGCTCAACAGCCCCAACATGCTCAGTCTATCTTCATACGGGAGGCGGTCCAGTCCCCTGATCATCCTCATGGCCCTCCTCTGCGCTAGTTCCAACAGTTCCATGTCCTTTTTATGTTGAAGACACCAGAACTGCACACAATACTCCAAGTGAGGTCTCAGGAGAGCAGAGTAGAGGTGAAGGATCACCTCCTTCGACCTGTGGGTCGCACTCCTCTTGATGCAGCCCAGGATACGGTTGGCTTTCTGGGCTGCAAGCACACACTGCCGGCTCATGTCCAGTTTCCTATCAACCAGCACCCCCATGTCCTTCTCTGCAGGGCTGTTCTGAATCTCTTTCTCTGCCCAACCTGTAGCTGTGCCTGGGATTGCTCCCACCCAGGTGGAGGACCTTGCACTTGGCATGGTTAAACTTCATCAGGTTGGCATCAGCCCACCTCACAAGCGTGTCAAGGTCCCTCTGGATGGCATTCCCTCCCTCCAGTGTGTCAACCGGAACACACAGCTTGGTGTCATCGGCAAACTTGCTGAGGGCGCACTCAATCCCACTGTACACGTCACCGACAAAGATGGTGAACAAAACCGCTCCCAACACTGACCTCTGAGGGACACCACTCATTCCTGTTCTCCAGCTGGACATTGAGCCACTGACCACAACTCTTTGCGTGTGGCCATCCAGCCACTTCTTTATCCACCACTGAGTGGTCTACCTATCAAATTGATGTCTCTCCAACTTAGAGACAAGGATGTTGTGTGGGACAGTGTCAAAGGATTTGCACAAGTCCAGGTAGATGACATCAACTGCTCTACCCCTGTCCATCAGTTCCATAGCCCCATCATAGAAGGCCTCCAGATTGGTCAGGCAGGATTTCCCCTTAGTGAAGCCATGCTGGCTGTCACCAATCACCTTGTTGTTTTTCATGCACCTTAGCATGCCTTCCAGGAGAATCTGCTCCAAGATTTTGCCAGGCACAGAGGCGAGGCTGACTTGTCTGTAATTCCCTGCGTCATCCATTTTTTCCTTCTTGAAAACGGGGGTTATATTTCTCTTTTTCCAGTTGTCAGGAACATCACCTGCCTGCCATGATTTTTCAACTATGATGGACAATGGCTTTGCAACTTCATTCACCTTCTCATGTGATGTGTCATAGTCTGAACAGAACCTTCATTAATTCAGTTTCAGGGTTGCATTTCTCTTCAAGCTAATGTAGAAGTTCAACGCTTTATACAGTTTTAAACCCCTGGGTTGGTGTAAGTGTTAAGTTATTCATGGGCTATTATTTTGGGCATCTGCAATTCAACAAGCAAGCAACATATCAAAGATAGCACAGGAAAACCAAACCTTTACACTAAAGCCAAAGGAGAATTCGGTCCTGAAACATCAGAAGAGCCTTTAAAATAGTTAAGACAATTTCAACACATAAATTTTGACAAGACAAGTTGCTGTGGTTTAACCACAGCTAGCAACTAAGTACCAAGGAGCTACTCATTCACTCTCCCTCTCTCCTTCCTGTGGGATGGGAAGAATAAGTAAAAGATAAAATTTATAATAATAGTAATTAAAGGAAGAAAGAGGAGGAATAAATCCACTCAAACCCAAGTGATGCACAATACAATTGCAAACCACCCATTGACCAATACCCAGCCCAACCTGAGCACCAATTGGTCCATCCTGGTTGACTCCCCCTAGTTTATATACTGGGCAATGATGTGCTGCGGTATGGTATACCCCTTTGGATATTTTGGGTCAAGTATCATGATCTGCTCTCTTCTGGCTTCTTGTGCCCCTTCTCACTGGCAGAGCATGAGACTGAAAAGTCCTTCACCAATGTAAGCACTATTTACAAACAACTATAACATCAGTGTGTTATTAGCATTATCCTCACACTAAAGCTGAAACACAGTACTTCATCAGCTACTAGGAAGAAAATTAACTCTATACCAGGACCATTAATTACCATGAGTAATTAAAGCCTGACATATTTACACCACTGAAACAAGTTTCCAGGAGTTATTTTTAGACAACCTTTGCCTAGAAGGGTTAAGTTAGATAAAAGGCACTGCACTGAAAAGTAAAAACAATCACTCAAATCTAACAGGCAATTACAGCATAAATGGTTGCTTTTTCCACATAGGTTTTTCAAAAGGAACTGAATCAAGTGCTAAACGTTAACTGTTCAGGTACCTCGTAATACATGCTGCAAAGTTAGGTCTTTAAAGTCTCAGGCTATCTCTGCTGCTACTGAATGCCTGATCAGCTTCACTGAAACCCCACTTTACAACATCAAAAAAAAAAAAAAAATCTAATTTTTTATTTAAAGCAATTTATTTCAGAGAAGACTCCCTTCTCTTGAATCCCCACAAGAAATCCATATGAGATCACCCCTCATCAGTTAGCTTAAGAGCTGGAAAAACAAACACCAAGAGCTCACTACCTAGTAAGTAAAAGTTAGAGGCATCATTCACAGGCAGCTGTCTTACTCTGATTGGAGAGTCTGCCCACAAGCAATACAATACAGGTAATATATCTGGATGGATGAAGTTTATGTTTATACTTTGTAGATTTCTTGAATTAGATGGCCTTCTACTCTCAAGAAAAAAAAACAAAAAACAAAAAACAACAACCAAACAAAAAAAAACCAACCAAAAAAACCCCCACACAACCTCAAGACAGAGTAACTTTAAGCAAGAGAAAACCCAACTTACCTATCCTATACAAAGATTAGGTAATAGAACAAAGCTCTTAAGACTTCTTATCTGCTATTCACAGAAACGGCAGCTAGGTCTAAGACAGCTATTTGCAAAGAAATCTGCCATCAATAAATCAGGACAAGCTCACATGAAAGCAACAATTACTTCAATACTGTTTATGCAGTATTAGTAGCACCAAAGAAGAGCAAGAGGCATATTCTAGCTGTTCTGTCAGCACACCACTGAACCCAAATATACTCTGTGCTCCAGACAGAGCATGGAAATACCTCAACAGGAAATTATAGGAGTATTGCTTCCAGTTTGCTGAATCTTCATTTCTCACGTCTCATTTCTTCCCATCCTATCTGCAGCAGATCCACCTATTCTCCTAATAAGATTTAGAAGAAAGAGTTGCTGTTCTCAACCTTTGGGCTCTTGCAGACTTAGTATCTTGCAACATTTTAGACTTGCCAAAGTCACATAGCCCATGCCTAGATAAGGAAGTAGTCTTTCTTAGTGGCCTAGTATCTTAATAGTTGTTCAGGAACAGAAGATAGAAAACAAGTAAAGCTGAGACAAGCTGTAAAATCACATTTTACAAAAATATCAGCAAGCAACTACATCAGGGATAAACTCTTAAGTATTAAAAAGAGCTAGGAAGTTTTCCAGGAGGAACCATAACTGCTAGAGTTTAACATATTTAAAATTGCACAAGCTATCAAAGAGTTCCACTGAAAAGTGTGTATTAAGGTGGGAACACCTAATAATCAGCAGACCATTAGCACTCAGATAAGTCATGAGGAGCACAGAAAAATACACACTGAAATTAATACAGCAAATGTCTTCAGAAGAGAGTTAAAAAAAGTTCAAGCTAACTTTGAACATCTACTGCAAAAAGCCTGAAGCCATCAGGCGCCATACATTAACTGAAAGTTGATTATGGATCACTTTCTACATCTGCTGGGTATAGCTAATAAGATAGGGTCTAAATGATTAGCTCATGGCACAAAGAAAATATTTTTTCCTTGCTAAATAACTAACTGAACAGCTAAGTTATTTCTGATCAGGTTGGCACACAACCAGCACTGCAACTGAGGGTACTTCACTGACTTTCCCTGGTTAAAGATATTTTTGAGAATTAGACTAGTGACTTCAAGAAATGATCAGCAAATACTTGTATAGCACAGCAGAAAGACCCTTCATTGCATTTATTTTTAGAGGTCCATATATCAAGCATGTGTCTTTTAGGTGCCATCACTGAGGTGTTTTAAAAGGTGCATATGTAATCGTACGCAAAAAATGTCGAAATTAACGCTGACAAACATTTCTTGCACAGCACTGCCCTCTAGCGAAGTCACACAAAGCAGTCATATAAAAAAGACAGAACTCCACCAGTGTATGAAAAGACACAAGAAATGCTCACAAGTTAAAATTTATAAGTATTCAAACCCTTATTTTCTTACAACAGCTTGCTTCAAGACTTCACCTGAAAGTTTTAACATGAAACACAGTGTGCAATTCTACCCACTAGACTGTGATTAAAAATGTATCAACTCAAGTTAAAACCGGATAAAAATCGAGTTTATGTTATGCAGTGCTTTAACAAAATAAAAGTCTAGTATGATGTAATTCATTTCAACATGAATGGTCCAACAAAAAAAAAAAACCAACAAAAAAAACCCCCACAACCTCCACTTCAAATTAGGACCCCATGTTTTTCAAAACTATACCCTCCTCCATGCAGCTAGACTGTACAGCTCTCTTGAAAAGTAATCTGAGTTCAGTAGTAGTCATCTACTTCCTGACATTAATTGGTCTCCATCTCCATTTCTCTATACATACTACCATTTAAAAGATAAAAACCATACTTCAAGAACCTCATTTCCAGATCAAACATGGCAAACAGTGACAGTGGTTCATGCATCCTCCCTAAACTGTGAAAAGGAAAAAGCCTCATACATGCATCTGAAGATGTCAGATAACATCATGGACAGTTGGAGTGGGGCTCTGTGGAGGTTTTCTGGGCTTCCCCAACCCCCCCCCCCTTCTTGGTAGGGGAAAGCTCATGCCACACAGCTTGGAAAAATTATTCAAATGGTAACTTGCAAAACCTCATTTCTTTCATGGGAAGTTTTAACATCAAATCTTCACTTGCTGTAAGAGCACGCACATTTTTGTGTAACATTGCTGTAACAAAATCTTAAAGCATAGAACAACAGAACAAATTGACCAAACTGAACTGGTATGTTCAGTATGACATTTCTTCTGTGATCTGCTGCACAAAAGATGAACAGCGCATGTTGTGATTCTTTATCCATTTTTCTAACATTCATCATTACAGTATCTTGCTACACATGAACCTTTATTTTGCATATTAAGGTCTTCTTTCCACAATACAGATTCAAAGGTTGTCTCATTTATCAGTTTAAGTGGAAAAAAAAGGTGTTTGTTTTGCAGTCAAAGTTTGTAAGATGCAGAACGCAAGTATGACAAGCCTCTACACTACAGTTGTTCCACTACACATAGTGAACTTGTGCTTGCTGGACATATTGTCTGTAAAAAATTTAACTGACTCAGTTGTAATATGGAACATAACTCTTTTGACCAGCTGCCATCTTCTGTATTGCTCTATCAGGCTTACAAGAGGATTAAGAACCAAACAAAAGATTAACCTAACTTTCAAAGCTGCAACTCTAAAATCCCAAAAGTACAAAACTATTATTGATCCAGTAATTTACTATTTACAGTTCTCCAAGAAAATAGTAGGAATCAGGCTGTTAAAACGTAACACTTAAATTGGTTTGCCATTTTGGTTATTTACTGCTTCATGGAGAAGTGAACATAATCAAATAACTACATTTCTTTTATATTTCACAATTGACATTGAAGTGATTAAGCAGTAATGATGATGAATGCTACTAACTTCCGTATTTCTCAATAACTGTTTGATGTCTACCTAAGAGAAAATCAGCAGTAAATAAGTGCTTTTAGTGTTAGATTATAAAAGGCCTTAAGCTTTTTGGCTGTTAATAAATCAGCTGCTAGAAAAATAAATCATACACTGGACAAAAATTAGGTATGAGAAGGTTATTAAATTTGTCAGTAGACAAACTGAGCTTAGTAACATCTCCTTTCTAGATCAAGGAAAAAGGATCACTTTAAGTTTCATAAGAAATCATATAATGCTTATTAAGTGTCTAAAAAAATTACACAGCCAGTTACAATTCAAGGACATGCTAAATGAGATGCACAAGATCACTCAAAAATTAATCTGCCTATCATTGTGTAATGCATTATTCTGTCTTGAATTCAAACAGCAACCTGGAGCTGACAACAACTATTGTACAAATACCTAACGCAATGTGAAACCATTTCAATGCAGAACACATCAATGAAAATTGAAAACCATTTCAAACTCTTCCCCAGCCAAAATCAACACAGCACTGCAGCACTAATTCAGTTTTCTTGTTATATTCCACATTTATAGACACAGAAAACTGTCCATACTAATCAAGGTCATGGATTTATTGAGCCCCCCTGAGGATCACTTGGCTCGCATCTCTTAAAAAACAATTTTAAATATCAAATGCTGTACTTCAGTACTATGTATTACATAGCACCAAAAAGTAGACTTTGTACTACTAAACTTTCAAAAAAGAAAAGCAACTACCAATTCAAGATTATGTTGAAAGTTGAGCCACAACAAGAAATAAGTTTAATAATGTTACTCATTTAAATACTGCATGAACTTCAGAAAAATTACATCTATGTTTACAGTTGTCAGTAATATTAACATATCTATCATGAACATTTGTAGACTTCATCTACAATTTCGATAAAGCCACTTATTTGCTCTTAAGTTAAATATTTGGAATACTATCTTCCTTAGTTAGAAGACTGCGAAGCAGGGAGAAATGTGCATTATGTCAGTTAACATAAAAAGACTGTTCATCAGTGTACTCAGCAAGGAAATGCAACATGAAGTGTAAGTTTCGGTATTATATTCTAGAAGACCATGCTAATAAGGACCAGCTCAAATTCAGTTACAAGAAACAATTACAGCTTCTGTGGCTAAAAATGACTTATATTTTTACATCCATACACAGAAGCATATTAATTGCTTCTAGTACAACAAACTTTATAAAGTTATCAAATAATGAAAAAAGTTATTTGCATTGATTAGATTAAGAGTATTTATTAAATGTTTGTTTCTTTGCCCCCTGCCCCAGAACTGGCATGTTCTCCCCTCTGCTTACACAAGGAGCTTCTGAAAATTGACACTTATCAATGGCATTATCACTTATCAAGTTACTACCACCCTGTAACAAAGTCTTACAAGAGTTTGTAGTTACTAAAACATAGAACTACCTACATTTCTGAAGATACGGCATACTGTTTTTCAACAAAGCACCCACTGCACTTCTGCTTGTTAGTTGTACTCAGGCAGAGAAATAGTAAAAATCTCTAGTAAGTCATTTTCTTACAAAATAACGGCTGTGATGGAACAAAAAGTTGTCCAACATGTGTTGGATGAGTTATAACAATAAAACCAATATTGTGGAATTAAATTAATTCAATAAAGAATGATTCTTATTGGCAATCAGTCCCCTCAAGATTTTCATAGGCTAAAGCCTAGCTTAAACTGAGAGGACACCTTGCATCATGAAGTATAACAGATTAAATGCCATACTAAATCCTCCAAGTCCACATAGTGGACAGACAGCAGAATCCCTGAAGCTAGAAAAGGCCTTTGGGGGTCATCTGGTCCAACACCTCTGCTCAAGCAGGGTCACCAAGACCTTCTTGCTCAAGACTGTGTCCATATGAGTCTGGAATATACCTAAGGGGAGAGTCTCCACAATCTGAACATCCTGTGCCAGTGATTCATAACCCTCACAGTGAAAGAGTTTGCTGGTGTCCAGAGGGAAGCTCCTTAGTTACGTTAGTGCCTGCTTTATCCTGAAAGCACCTTAGTATCCCTCATGTTACTTTATTATGCCAGCTCTTCTTTTCTCCCTGTATGCTAAGGTAGGACTTTTTTACTTAATGAATTATTCACATTCCAGAGCAATAATTCATGTAAGTCAGCTCATAATCTTCTGTGCTTACACTAATTCAGAAAGATATATTTATTTTTTTCCTGAGACCTCTTCAGTTCTGCTCTTGCAGCATTCAGTCTTACAGCACGACTTGCTCATTTGGACCTTCTTGCTGTTTCTTGGCCTTTAACATTCAAACTGTTTTCCCCCAAGCTTTCCCCTTTTAGTTTTATCACTGCACCTTAGGAATGCCCTGCCTTTCAGCTCTAAGATCACTTAACATGCTGACTAAAGCTGTTCTCTCAAAATTCTTTTTGCCAAATTGATCTGGACTACTTCCAAACCAGTTCCTGTCATTTTCATGCATTGAAGCTGCTGTCTGAAATGCCTCTAACAGCATCTTTCAAACCATATGCCTTTCTTTTTGTTCTCTCTGCTGGTTTTCCAAACTCTTGCTCAATCTTTCCTTAAACTGGACATCCTTTTGATATTTCTAACAAATTTGTCTTTTGGCTGACTGTTTCTAAGCATTTCTTTATTATTCGTTTCTGTGGACTACTTTCTTCATCACGCATCACATTCTCCAAACATCTCAAATGTTGCCAGCTTGTTTCCTTATGTCCTTTTGGGCTGGGGGGCAGGGTGGTATCAGGTAATAATAATGTTAAGAAAAGACCTCAAATTTTCATCCTAAAGATCTGCAGTTCTTATTTCAGCTTTCTTGTGTCTTATCCATTCTTCAAGACTGCATGGATTTAATAGTATAGATTTAATTTCTGCACCTCTGTTCTTCTGCTCTAGAAGTTTCCTGTACTTACTGACATTCTGCACCTAGTATCTACAACAGAAGACTCTCCACTCCATATTATATACATTATATTATTAAATAAATATATTTTAAATTATTATATATAATAAAACATACATATTCCAGTGCCTCACCACCCCCACAGTAAAGAACTTCTTCCTTATATCTAACCTAAGTTTCCCGTTTAACTTTGAACCCATTACCCCTTGTCCTATCACTACAGTCCCCAGTGAAGAGCTCCTCCCCAGTGAAGAGCTCCTCCCCAGTGAAGAGCTCCTCCCCAGTGAAGAGCTCCTCCCCAGTGAAGAGCTCCTCCCCAGTGAAGAGCTCCTCCCCAGTGAAGAGCTCCTCCCCAGTGAAGAGCTCCTCCCCAGCATCCTTGTAGGCCTCCTTCAGATACTGGAGGGCTGCTATGAAATTCTTCCTTTTTAAATAAGAGGAAAAAAAAGGAGAAGATTTGCTTGTGGAACTTGCATTAGTTGTATACTTCGCAGTGCAAGTATAAATATAAAAAATAATTATATTATTAAATAAATATATATTAAAATATATATATTAGTATAAAGGTTCATGACCATTGTGCCTTTTCTCTCTGGTCCCATCACCTGGCACTACTGTGACAAGCCTGGCTCCATACTTTTCGAACTCTCCCTTCGGATATTTGTACATACTGATAAGACCTCCCCAGAGCCACTGCCTTCTTTAGGCTAAACAGCGCCAGTTGAACAGGACTAGTCGCAACACTGACCTCTGAGGGACACCACGCATTACCAGTCTCCAACTGAACATTGAGAAATTGCCTGCAACTCGTTGTGTGTGGCCATCCAGCCAATATTTTACCCACCACGTGGTACATCCATCAGATTTATGTTTCCCCAGTTTAGAGACAATGATGTCTATCAGGAGAACTGGCTACCCTGGACTAGGAGAAGGCTGAGGTTCTTAACGACTTCTTTGCCTCAGTCTCCACCGGAAAATGCTCTGACCACATCACCCAAGTCTCAGAAGGCAGACACAGGGACAGTGAGAATGAAGACCCTGGGCCCACTGTAGGAGAGGATCTGGTTCGAGACCATCTTAAGAACCTGAACATACACAAGTCCATGGGACCTGATGAAATTCATCTGCGGGTCCTGAAGGAGCTGGCAAATGAAGTTGCTAAGCCACTGTCCATCATATTTGAAAAATCATGGCAGTCAGGTGAAGTTCCCAATGACTGGAAAAAGAGAAATATAACCCCCATTTTCAAGAAGGGAAAAATGGATGACACAGGGAATTACAGACCAGTCAGCCTCACCTCTGTGCCTGGCAAAATCTTGAAACAGATTCTCCTGGAAGGCATGCTGAGGCAACATGAAAAACAACAAGGTGATTGGTGACAGCCAGCATGGCTTCACTAAGGGGAAATCCTGCCTGACCAATCTGGAGGCCTTCTATAATGGGGCTATGGAACTGATGGACAGGGGTAGAGCAGTTGATGTCATCTACCTGGACTTGTGCAAAGCGTTTGACACTGTCCCACATGACATCCTCGTCTCTAAGTTGGAGAGACATCAATTTGATAGACAGACCACTCAGTGGTGGATAAAGAAGTGGCTGGATGGCCACACGCAAAGAGTTGTGGTCAATGGCTCAATGTCCAGCTGGAGACCAGTAACGAGTGGTGTCCCTCAGAGGTCAGTGTTGGGACCGGTCATGTTCAACATCTTTGTCGGTGACATGGACAGTGGGATTGAGTGTGCCCTCAGCAAGTTTGCCGATGACACCAAGCTGTGTGGTTCGGTTGACACACTGGAGGGAAGGAATGCCATCCAGAGGGACCTTGACACGCTTGTGAGGTGGGCTGATGCCAACCCGATGAAGTTTAACCATGCCAAGTGAAAGGTCCTATACCTGGGTCGGAGCAACCCCAGGCACAGCTACAGGTTGGGCAGAGAAGAGATTGAGAGCAGCCCTGCGGAGAAGGACTTGGGGGTGTTGGCCTATGAGAAACTGGACATGAGCCGGCAGTGTGCGCTTGCAGCCCAGAAAGCCAACCGTATCCTGGCCTGCATCAAGAGGAGTGCGACCCGCAGGTCGAGGAAAGTGATCCTTCACCTCTACTCTGCTCTTGTGAAACCTCACTTGGAGTATTGGGTACAGTTCTGGTGTCCTCAACTTAAGAAGGACATGGAACCGTTGGAACAAGTCCAAAGGAGGGCCATGAGGATGATCAGGGGACTGGAGCACCTCCCATATGAAGATAGGATGAGAAAGTTGGGCTTGTTCAGCCTGGAGAAGAGAAGGCTGCATGTAGATATCATGGCAGCCTTCCAATATCCGAAGGGGTGGCTACAGGGATACTGGGGAGGGTCTCTTCATGAGGAACTGTAGTGACAGGACAAGTGGTTAACAGGTTCAAACTTAAACAGGGGAAGTTTAGATTGGATATAAGGAAGAAGATCTTTACTGTGCAGGTGGCAAGGCACTGGAATGGGTTGCCCAGGGAAGTTGTGAATGCTCCATCCCTGGCAGTGTTTAAGGCCAGGCTGGACAGAGCCTTGGGTGACACAGTTTAGTGGGAGGTGTCCCTGGCCATGGCAGGGTTTTGGAACTAAATGAGCTTCAGGTCCTTTCAAACCCTAACTATTCTATGATTCTATGTCGTGTGGGATAGTGACAAAGGCTTTGCACAAGCCGAGACAGATAGCATCAACTGCTTTGCCCTTATCTATCACATCTGTAGCCCCATCATAGAAGTCCTCCAGATTGGTCAGGCAGGATTTCCCCTTAGTGGAGCCATGCTGGCTGTCACCAACCACCTCATTGTTTTCCATGTGCCTTAGGATGCCTTCCAGGAGAATCTGCTCCATGATCCTGCCAGGCACCAAGATGAGACTGACTGTTCTGTAGTTCCCTTCTTGAAAATGGGGGCTATATTTCCTTTTTCTAGTCATCAGGAACTTCACCTGACTGCCATGTCTTTTCAAATATGATGGACAGTGGCTTAACAACTTAATTCGACAGCTCCTTCAGGACCCATGGATGGATTTCATCAGGTCCCATGGACTTGTGCACATTCAGGTTCCTAAGATGCTCTCAAACCTGATCCTCTCCTACAGTGGGCCTAAGGTCTTCCATTCTCAGAGTCTCTACATTTGTTTTCCCAGGCTTGAGCAGTGTGGTTAGAGCACTTGCCGGTGAACACTGAGGCAAAGAAGCTGTTGAGAACCTCAGCCTTCTCCAAATCTAGGGTAGCCAGTTCTCCTTTTAGCTTCCAAAAAGGGCTCACATAATCCCTAGTTTGCAACATACCTATAGAAGCCTTTCCTGTTATCTTTGACATACCTGGCCAGACTTGATTCTAACTGGGCCTTCACTTTCCTGACCTGATCCCCTAGATTGCTTGACAATGTTCTCGAATTCCTCCCATGCCACCTGTCCTTGCTTCCACCTTCTATAAAAAGGGACATTTTACAAGGGAATGTAGGTGACAAGAAAGAATGGCTTTAAATTAAAAGAGGGTAGATTTAGATTAGATATTAGGAAGAAATTATTTACTAGGAGGGTGGTGAGACACTGGAACAGGTTGCCCAAGGAAGTTGTGTCTGCCCCATCCCTGGCAGTGTTCAAGGCCAGGCTGGACAGGGCCTTGAGCAACCTGGTCTAGTAGAAGGTGTCCCTGCCTGTGGCAGGGAGGTTGGAACAAGATGATCTTGAAGGTCCCTTCCAACTCTAACCATTCTGTTTCCCTTTAAGAACACAACTGCAACACTGGCAATCAAATAGATTGAGGCTATACAGAAGTTCAAGAAACAAAAGAAAAAAACCCTAACAAAACCAAAACCCATCAGTTATGTCTGTACTACAAATCCTCAACTCTTGACTAATGTAAATCAAAGATCTGAGATAACCTCTGTTCAAAGACAAAGGAACTCAGATACCATACATCGTGTCCTCGTCTATTCCGTCTGTCCTTTTTTCCATCATTTGACAGACATTTGTGCAAAAATTTGAAGCATGTATCTTTGTTCTTGTATTCACCCTTACATAAAAGTATTTTATTTGTGCTTAAAACATCTATCCCCAATTATCAAACAGTGGTTTGATGACTAAACACAAAGGCCTCCCACCTTTATCAACTAGGACAAACAATTTGATAGGCATGCAGAAGGCTGGCTGAGAAACAGAGGCCTAACTTCATACTTGTCAGATACCCAAAGACAGACGTATTGACCTCACAGTCTTGCCTGCACACTAATGCCTTTGCCATATATAGGTGCAGTTGGGTTTTTTTGTTTGTTTTGGGTTTTTTTTTGTTTTGGTTTTTTTTTTTTTTCAACAGGAGACTAACAGAAAAAAATCCACAAACAATTAAGGGGAAAGTTACCAAGATTAAAATAGTTACTCCTTCCAGAATCATACTTCTCTTCTCAGTGGAGGGAGTAGGGTAATCTTAGCTGGTAAAGAGAGGCTATACTCGGGGCCAACCTCTCCCTGAGGCTTAAGGAAGCATGACAGACCAAGAACTTTTCACTACTAAAGTAACTTTTGCATGAAGTTGTACCACTGCAAAAAACCCAGTCCACAATATAAACTGGAACGCAGGTACATTGCATCCACATACTGTCAAGGTCATATTTGTCTTCAGTCTTTAGACCACGTGAAGAGCACTGCTCATACTGTTATGGGTGGAGCCTGCTTATGTACAGAAGCCTAACCAGTGGGCCAAGTGTTATGAAAGCACAAAGCATGAACATAAATGCTATATGCATATTCCTTCTAGAACTTTGAGAACACAGACCTTCTAATAAGCAGTTTTCACTCTGACACAGTTGTACTTAGTCCACCCAGGCAAAGCCAGCTCACTGTTTCAGCATAAGACTCTTCAACTGCTTGCAAGCAATGATAAAACCCTCTCATATCAGAGGTGGACAACAAGCATCTCCTGTGTGAGCTCATCCATAAAACTTCTCTGAAACAGCTCTTCTGTTTTTCCCACACTGTCTTAACATTCACTGTAAAGCAGAAGAGTTTCAGAAGGATAAAATGCTGCAGTTAAAACAAAGTGAATAGTAACTCTATGCTCCAGGCATTTGCATGGACAGCTCAGTCAAGATTTTCAAAGCAATAAGTTGTCCTAAAATCCTAGTAATTGAGGCATACAGAGAAGGCTATTTTAGTCCTCATACTTTTTGTTTCACCTCAGTTACCATCAAAATATTGTTTACATTTCAGTCAGCAGTATATTTGTGCAAAATAAAACAATCTTGCATTTTAGATGCTTCTGGATGTTTACTAACAGTTATAGAAAAATACACCCAGCTGTTAGGAAAAAAAACAAACAAACAAACAAAAAAACACTCAACACGGAGGACATTCTCACAGCTAATGAGTTTGCTCTTAATGCAAGTCTCATGGAGGTTAAAAAACACAACATGTTCAATTACATGACTGCAGAGCACAAGACATTAATCTTTCCTTCCTTACTTAAGGGAAAGGAATTTAAAAGCTGACATGCTATTATAGGCTAAAGAAAGGTCTGGATTTTTTTGACCAGCACTTGCTCTAGATGTCAGCAATAGAGCCTGAATGATTTAGTGACCCATATCAGTCAGAAAAGGCTTGAAGCAATAGAATTCATTGCTCAGGTCAAGTTAAAATACTTAATCATTAGGGCTGAGAGCCATCTGGCTCACCTGAGATATCTACTAGCTGATCCACCAAATTGCTCTCCTACCTACTGCACAGAGCCTAATGACCACCAAGTTGTCAGTGTTCTGACACAACTAAAAACCTGTACTGAATTGCCTCCAATAATCTTGCTCTAATTTATACCAGCTGAAGTCACTAGTACCAGGAGACAGAAAATCATTAGCTACACTTGTTACTCAATTTACAGCATCTCATGAGTCCAAAGGTAGTATTTAGCAGGTACTTTATCCTTTCACTCAATTATGACTAAAACACTTTTTCCCCCTTTCTTGTATCCTTGTTCTATGATTTTATTCAATCATCCTTTGCCTGACAAGTTACCACTAAGTACCTCCTTGGCTAGCAGTGCTTCAAAATAACTTCTTGCCTGAGCTATTTTTACAAAGCCACTTAGAATTGACTAGCAAAGCTATGTGGGAACAATGTTACTATGTTTGAGCTGCAAAGGAAGATAAAGTTACTAGGAATCAAACCTATTATTAGGAAAACATTGACTTCTGGGAAGTTTGAAAGCTTTACCTGCAGCTATTTTAAGCTTAAAAGCTTCATCTTTATTGCAGAATTTTACCTTTATGACAAGTGAAAACATGTAGCATTGCAAACATTATTCAGCAATTGAAGAAATAAAACAGACTGGAAAAGCAAGTGACCATATGATCATGTGTTCACCAAAACTAGTAAGTTAAATGGTTCCTTTCCTTTGCACATAAAAGCAAGAGTCAAGCTGAACTAACATAGCCTTAATCATATGATGTATAGTTGGTCACAGAATGAACACTTCTGAATCCTTAAATGCTATAGAAAGAACTATGGTGGTTTAGTTGCATGCCTAAGACTAACAAGAATATTCTTGAGGCTTTAGAAAGCAAGCCTCTAAACTATCTGGTTTTAACTTTTTAAGCTATTCTTAAGACATACATGACAGGAGATGCTGCAGATTTTTCATACCTAAAACTGAATCCTGACACGCATATTTACACTTACTCAAATTCTACAAATACAGAACTGTAAAGCAATGCTCTATTAAAGACATAGCTTTTACATTTACTGAATGAAGAACAGCCTTTTACAAAAAGGGACAGTTATCACTGAGGACATTCTGCGTACTCCTTTACAGATCCTTTTCTGCCAGACTTGTCATTGTAAACCTTTGTAGAAATGAAAACATCAGTGCAGGTAAGTATTCAGTAATATAGACTGACCAGACCAAGTCTAGGTTACAGCATAGTTCAGTGAATACAAAAACCCCCAACATTTAATTCCCCAAGGCTGGATGGATGTACTGAAACAGTGGTTCTTAAATTTGCAGTAAAAAACAAACAAACAAAAAAAAAAAATAAACCAAGCAACCAATTTTTTTATTCTTCTCATTGCAAGAGCCTAGAAGTAGTGTTTCAAACCATGAAAACCCACAGCTAGAACACACCGGTGAAGCTCTTCAGGATGAGGACCATTTTCTCACTAGGTATAGCCCATGTACAAATATCACGAATATGAAGAGCTGAAACATTTGCATAATAACTTACTGTATAAGTGATAGCTGCCAACATGCCAATCACAGTCAAGGAACTAATGGAAAATGAAAGAGCTGTCAAGCCATCTGCAAAAAAAGATGAAAAGTCTGTTGAAAATTCCTGGAGTAGAGGTACAAAAACATTTCTTCCTGAATTTGTTTCCTGAAGATATTTAAGCTTATTATATTCAAGAATAAAAAAATTTGATACATAGTTACCAGCCATACCAACTCAGATGAAAAGTGCACCTAGAAGAGCTTTTAGTCAGCAGTAGATCCTCCTCCAACACTGCAAGCAGGACAGCAATTTCACCTTTGCTACAAGTTCACACGTGACACATTCAGTCACATAGTAGGAAATTGCTCCCATAGCTGTCCAATACCCCTTCAAGATGAATTTTTGGCCTCCCCAGGGTGCTTTTTGCTATTTGCACAGGGTGATTTTCACTATTTACAGATATATTCAGGACAGCTCATCTTTGGTTTGTTTGTCATCACCTGATTTCTCAAAATAAAGCACTATCCAGAGAATCAGGCAAGCATGTTTCCTTCATGCAACCAAACCAAGCCAGACTGCAGGCCTCAGCTACACTCAGACCACGCACACTCAGATGTATGAACTGGAAGAAAGTCATGGGACTAAAGAGTTACAATAGCCTTACTATCACTCTAGAAATAAAAAAGGATAGTAAAAGCGAACTGTTATGAAACTCATAACCAAACTCCCTGAATCCTACTGCATAATTTTTCACATCTGTTCTTTAACCTCACCATGCAGGACAACATGGCAAGCTTTTTTTTTTTATTTATAGCAGCATGGAAACTTATAGTAGCTATTACAGATATTAACTTGAAGTGATCAATTCCATTTTTGTACCCAGTCATATCAACTGAGCTACTCTTTAGTGTTCTGCCACATGTCCTCCCCTCCCTTATAGTTAAGTCAAGAATTTAGAGTACAATAACTTTCATTCCTACTCATACATAATTACTGGCAGTTTTCATTAGCTGGTTTCCATTCTTTACCTGAACACAGGATCAAACATTCACAAACTGAAAAATCCTATTATAGTTATTCTCTGTGAGATGCGTCTTTCTTCCGACCAACCCTACAGGCCTCCTTCCAAAAATACCAAAGCCTAATAGAATAGCACACCCAAATCCAACTTCCAAGCTCAAATCTTTCCTTTGTCATTTTTGCTAGGTAATACCAAACAACTTTCTCAAACCTAATAGCAATATATTAATAAATTCCAAATACTACAGCCATGTTTAAAAAAAGAGGGAAAAAATAAAACCAAAATAAATAGAACACAAATGCCAACCCAAAACAAAAAAGAAATCCCACAAAATAAAAATCCCAGCACTATTCTCCCTTTAATATTTGGCAAAATTTTACTTATGTTCTGAAGTTTAGGGGGAAAAAACCCACACATAAACACCGTATTTGACTATCCTCCCATATATGTATTTCAAACCAACATTTAATATCCATTTTAAAAGTCTGAACTATGTTCAATGGAAGATTAAGAAGTTAAGTGGCTGAAAAATTTATAATTATATACCAGAAGTTTATTATCAGGCTCTGCCTCAGTGGATGAGTTCGCATTCATTTTGTAATCCCGCTACAAACTTAATGGACAGAGAAAAAACCCTCCAAAATTAAGATCTTTATTACTTGTTTAACTGCAGAAAAATGAAAAGGGTAAGTTAACATAAAAACAGGACAACTGGCAGAAAAAGACAACAGGCAGAAAAAGACAACAGGCAAGATTTTTTCCTCATTTCTCCAACATCTGGAACATGAAAGAACTGTCTGTAACACTACTGACAGAGAACTTGCTGGCTGTGGAGTAGCTCTACAAAAGCCCGGGTGGGGTGTCTTGGTAGACAGGTAAGCTGGTCAGAGGTTGGGGCACATACTGTGCAGAAGTTGAGGGAGCCAGGCTTATTCAGCCCGGAACAGAGACAGCTTTGGAGAGACCCAGTACAGCCTGCCTATCAAAGAGGTAGAACCCAGGCTCTCCAGTGGTGCACAGTAGCTGAGTGCAAGACACTGGGTGACACTGTGCATACTCACACTGGGTGAGAAATTTTGTTTTCCCCGCCACAAAATGAAAGTCTCTACCCTTAGAGGTTTTTCAAGAGCTAGCTGGTAAAGCCCTGAGCAACCTGGTCTGACACTACAGCTTCCTTCTTTGTGCAGGAGATTGGACTTACATGACTTGAGGTCTCTTCAGTGTGAATTACCATATCAAATCAAGTCACAAGAGAATGTTGGTAGAGTCAGAAGTCAAAACCACATCCCAATCCAGCATTTTCATGATTAAGCCTTCCCAAGATAGATATAAGAAACAAATTCTTTACTGCAAAAGTGGCGAGGCACTGGCACAGGCTGCCCAAGGAAGTTGTGGCTGCCCCATCCCTGGCAGTGTTCAAGGCCAGGCTGGACAGGACCTTGAGCAACCCAATCAAGTGGGAAGTGTCCCTGCGCACGGCAGAGGCGCTGGAACTAGATGATTTTAACATTCTTTCCAGCCCAAACCATTCTGTGATTCTACGATTCCTGGAAATAATCTTTAGCTAGACTACACTTTCATAGCAAGGACATGTACAGAGCTGAATATTTAACAGTCATATGAAGGTAGCCTAGAAAAATTAGCAATCAGCTCAGCTACTGCCAACTACCTGTATAAGCAGTTTAAGAAGCATTTTATTATACTCTGCCAGATAGAATCTTTGTGAAGCAAGAGAAACAAGCAAGCAGCCAAAATGATGGAAAAGCTATCGACTTGTCTTCCCCATCTCCTATGCTTCCAAACACAGCTTACAGCACAGCATGTATTATGATGAAAGACTACAAGGATGTCAAAAGCAACAAAGAAAGGCTTCTTCAAGTACTTCAGTGGCAAAAGGAAGAAGGCAAAAATGTAGGTCTGCTGCTGAGTGGGGCAGAGTAAACAGGACATGGAAATACTTGAATGCCTCCTTTGCCTCAGTCTTCACTAGCAAGACCAGATTTTCGGTAACCCAGGCCTTCGAAACCAGGAAGAAAGGCTGGAGGGAAGACAAATGTTTGGTGGAAGACGATCAAGTTAGAAAATACTTAATGAAACTGGACAAAGTTGGCATACGGTTCATGGCCCACCAAATTCAGTATAAAACTCTTAGAATAATGCAGAATACTACTTGACCAAGTCATGTAGCATTACATTCTAAAATATTCAGACAAAAGCCAATATTCTGACATATACCAAGAATGAGGGACAAATATTACAGTACTTATACATTTAGATTAAGGTTTGTAAGCCAACCTTTAGTTATCATTTTTCTGGATACATTTGGAAAAGTGACATCAAATCTGTCTTGGCTCACCTATGAAACAGTTTCTTCATGCCTTTGCTTTGAAAACACATTCTGTCTAAATACATGAACTGCATAAGCTGAAGGCCAAATTCCATGAAGTAGTATTTAACCTTTACAATGGTTCTTTAGAGCCCTAGCATAAACAAATATAACAAACGCAAACAAAACAATTAAAGTAAAGGTCAATACTAGGAGAACAAAGGGGAAAACAATCATAGCATTTAGCTGTATAAACAGACAAAACCACTTTAACAGTCTCATTCTTGCAGTGAACAGCAATATCACATTTAATTAGATAAGCACCTAAAAACTGTCACCATATCCTAAAATCAGCGAACTTCAACATTCAAGTAACATTTAAAGGCTGTGTCAAGTGAAGACTCCATGGAAGAAAGTACCTTCCCCCCCACCACATAGAAAACAACACTGGAATCCTTGCTGTCAAATGGGGAGTGTACTGAAGGCAGACACTGCCAGTCTCTTCTCTGTAGTTACAAGGCTGCTCTTTCTTTTGTCTGAACAAAGAGAACAATCTCACTGCAAAGATTTAGTGTAGGTGAGCAATTAAGAGTCAAGTTAGAAAACTGTCATCAAGAAAATTCATCCTGTTTAGTCAATGATGAGTACACCAAAATAAGTTAGTATCAAGTTAAACAAAGCTCACAACAAATCTCAAACTTACGACTACTTCCAAATTCTTCAAACAGGAGCTTCACTTTCTCCCACTCTGTGGAGTTCTTCTTGTTTGGAATATTCAAAGGAACAAAAGCACTGTAAACAAAGCAAAGAAGTTATCTTAACCTAATTTGTCAAATATAAAAAGAAAGATGTACTTCCAGGTCAAGAAAACAGAAATCCATTTATTCCTAAAGCTAAACTGTATAACATTAGGTTAAAAAAAAATCTGAATGCAATATTTAAACTTATTCACATTCTCCTTAAACGCTGTATTAAAACCAGAGTACATGTGCGAGTGTGTGAAGTCAGGGCCAAGGTCCATAAACAGGTCCATGGTCTATTTACCAGTCCTACCAGAGCTAAGAACACTATGCTCAAGCATCAAGAGATGTGTTATTCTGATTTACTATCCTGGTTTGACTCACGTGCAGAGAATACTTTTTTTTTATCCCCTCAGTTGAGAAAATTTCTCTTAAATCTACAGCTCTGGAAGTCAGACTATAACAATTAATGTTCCACACATGAGGCACCAGGCATTAATTAAAGTTTAAAGGGACATGTTTATCTTCCATTATTACAACTAAACCAACATCACATCTGCTGCATACCATTTCTTGTTACACAGCTGGCCTAGAGAACTGAAGTGCGGAGAACTTCATGAAGTATTTTTGGACCTTCCCATAGGCAGAGTATAAAAACATATAATCAGATCTCTGCTTCAAGTCCCAGTAAACAAATTAGTAACAAATAGGTGCTTTCCAGGAGTATGCCTCAGACTTCAAGTACAGAACATAAGCATGTGTTTCAAAGGTTAGTACTAGCATGTGTGCACTTATAATCACCACAAACACCAAAACCAAACTGATGCTCTGCAAAGGAAGATAAAATTTAAAAAACTGCAATCTTTTTAAAAAATGTTTGTTTTTTAACTTCCACACTGTACAAAAAATTAATGCTAGCACTTAAATTAATGCATGCTTACTGACTTAATTTTTGTTCTTATATCTGCCTCTAGTAGTAATTCTTTCTGCAAAATAGCATCCAGGCAAAACCAAGACACTGGTATTAAACTAGGCAAAATTACTACTTACAAGAGCTAGCAACAAAAATAATTGCAGGTTTATTTGCTAAAAGGGTTAAAATAGAAGACTGAAAAATTAAGTGAGCTCAAGTCCTTTTATTTTAGCATCAGTATGAATTTTCTATCTCAAACACAAGCAAGAAACAAATGTGATTTAAGAGCATCTTAGGATATTTATAACTTGCTTGCCTTCCCCCCCATCCCCCAGCCTTCAAAAAAGCAACAGTATTTTCTTCTTTCCTGTTTGGGTTTTCTTGCTGAGACTACCCACAACTACCATGACAAAGGACACTGGTGAAAGCAGAAGCCACTGTACTCATTAGAAACACTCTGCAATTAGTACTCAGCTAAATCATGACTGAAGGAGATGGACATCTGATTCTGCTCCTGCTCAAGTTCCAAAGGCCTCCGAAAGGAATGCAGGAGCTAGAGTCATATAGCTTAGCCCCAAGCAAGCAGGAATCTTACTTCCTGTCCTGAACAGGGTCCTTCAACTAGCAGCAAACTAGCCAGAAGGCTAACTAAGCCACCTGAACAGACTTTTGGCCTCTAACTTGAGAGGTGACAAGAAAAAAACAGAGGTAGCATGCCTAGCCCTCTACAGATCAGCATCCAGTCCATACTCCCAAAGGACCTCTAAAACACAGCCCATCCACTGCACCAGACAGCACACAGCAGTTTAGGTCTATTCTTCATGCATGCTAAGCAAGAAGAAATTTGAGACAAATTTGTTTTATTTCAATTTTCAAGCTATTTTATTGTGTTGACTGAATGGTCAATGAAGCCTGAGGGCCATAGTAGCCATCATTAGAATGATAAAAGTTTTCATGCTAAATAACTCAAGTCACCTGTCATTGTGACGTAATACAAGTAGCCCACTGACAGTCAGTTAATAGAACACAAGTGCCAGTGAAGGGTTTTGGAGGTGTAGATGAATTCAGTTAAAGCAAACAAACAGCTCAGCTGTGATGTCTTACATTTGGAGTTCTGTAAACAAATTAAATTATTCACTGCAGTAATTTTAAGCATAGAAGCAAACTGCTACACTGTTTAAAACACATCCTGGGAATATCATGATTAAGATCTAGATCAATATCTGGGCTGAAGAACAAGCAAAGTAAATGCAAGACATGCAGTTTAAAGCTATTAACTTTTGGCATGCCTAAAAGTACACACAGGTGTAGATAGGTCAAGTTTGATCCTTAAATCAAAGAGTGCCATCCTTCAGAATTGTCATCCTTCAGAAAATAATTTCTAATAAATTAAACTCATTTCCTTAAAGTGAGTTCTGCTATAATATAATTTGCATAACTATTTATAGGCTAATGAGATATGTTTATAGCTTTTTAAAAGCTAACAGTTCCAGAAAATTTAAGGTAACCAGTTTAGTTCTTAACACTGACTGTCAGGAAAACATACCTTTTAAAACCAAACATTCATTAGCCTCAAAAGCAAAAATTTTACTTCAAACCAGACTGCTGTACAAGTGTGCCTTAATGTAGATTGTAGTATCTCAAGCCCCTTGCATCCACTACATAACATTTAGAGTAAACAAGCTACATTCAAGGGATGCACAATTTCTAAAAAGGGAGAAGCATTACAAGTATTAGTTCTGAGTACTCCAGTATATTTGTCCCATACTCTGCTCTTAATGATGCCCTGCATCAAGTTATTTGTGTGAAGGGCATCTAAGTGCTATTAAAGATATGCACATTTTTGCCACAGGAAGAGGCTCTGCAACAGACAATTAGAGTAAGAGGCATAAATACTACTCTTGCTTAACAGTTTAGACAAAAGAATCCTGTTCATTGAGCTGTGTTACCAACTCAGAAAAAACTCCAAGATCACAAGGCACAAACCAGGTACGTTTCCCAAAATAGTCATAGATCTCTAATGGAGTACATTAAACATCTAACACTTCAAGCTTAATATATCTTCTATGTTTTTTTTTTGGAGGACTTCTGACCAGAAGAGAGGTAGGGACTTCATCTAAAGACAGACCTACCTACCTTTAGCAGAACCAAGCTATTTATTAAACTGTTTTAATTATACAGGTTACTTGCTAAATCAATCAGAACATAATGTCTTTTATCAAAGACATTAGTCATGTAAGCACAAGAAGACAGGCTATCTTTTAGGCAGTTAACAGGAAATATCCCAACCCCTCATGCTCTATCAATCTGTGTGCATGAGTATTCTAGTCCATTAAACCCTGTCTTGTAAAATTAAATTCAGTATATAACATTCCACTGTTCTAATGCTGCGCTGATCTGGACCACCAGTGAAAAAAAAATCTCCTGCTACTGCCAAGTATAGGCAATACTGAAAGATTTGTCTTCACTACCAAATTCAGTTGAGCCCCTCATATACAAGCTTGAGCTCCAGTACTTTTGCCTCTTCCCTATCACACTGGCATTTCTGAAGTTGCTCTTTGTCTTTGCTGTGCAGTTTATTGACTCTAAGACAGGTAACTTGTTAACAGCAAGCATGTACCTAACTGAAACATCTGCTGTTTTTATTTTTATATATATACACATATATACACTAGGACTAAAGCTCACATTTTTCTTCAGCACAGTCACCTCATTTGCTTTCTAAACTGAGCTGTTTAATCTTGTTTCACTTCAAGAGGAGCGACAAGAATTTTAATCTTCTGCAGCAGCATCTTAAGTACATTTCAAGGGCATCAGGATGATGCTACTATTTAATCATTATCATCTTAAAAGAAAGCAAGCAGCCTTATATGTATAATAGCAGAAAGACTGCCCCAGTTAGAAGACAGAAATTCTATAATCCCATCAGTATCTAAAGGAGACCTGCCTCCTCCAGCAGATACTCCTGCTGTTTAGATCAGTGGGTTTTAAATCGGTTCCTATAGAGAAGCACTGTTCAGTAACTTAGTCCCAGGCCAAGTACTGTCTGGTTTGCAAGTCAATCTCACTGCCATATTAGAGGGGATCACAAAGATGCTGTAATTTACAAGTTGTGAAGCCTTTAAAGGATAAACCTAGGAGCACAGAGGACAATAAGGAACTCAAGAACCAAAATTCCATATTACCAGAAGAACAAACATGCTTACAGCTAGTAGGGGCTCACCTAACACCTAAAGATACCATAAAATTTTCTGAACTGGATATATTACACAGGACATATATGTCTGCCTATGATGTTAGCCAACAGTCAATGAAACTGCTTTTGCCAGAAGCTTTAATATTTCTAGATCATGATTAAACTAGCTCAAACTACTTTAGTCTCTTATAATAGCAAATGTTAACTTTCAATTAAAAGGATGATAGACTTCTTAGATGTACCTGAAATGTTTATCATAACTAAAACAATATGCCCATGTCGTGGTTTAAGCCTCTCTAACTCAAGCAGTCTCTCTCTCACTCACTCCCCCTTCTTTCTTCCCCCCGCTCCCGGAAGGATGGGAAGGAGAATCGAAATGAATGCAACTCCCACAGGTTGAGATACAAACAGTTTAGTAACCGAAGTATAACACAAATCACTACTGCTACCACCAATAGTAATAATGACAAGGCAAATAAAAGGAAAGAATACAATTGCTCACCACCTAATACCAAGCCTGATCACACAGTGCACCCCCACCCTTCCGGGTCTCTGCTCTCCGTTTTTACATCCTGGGCATGACGTGCTATGGCATGGAATAACTCTTTGGTCAGTTTGGGTCAGGTGTCCTGTCTCTGCTTCCTCCCAGTTTCCCCTCCTCCCTGGCACAGCATGAGACTGAGAAAGAGCTTGGTCAGACCAAAACATCACTAAGCAGTAACCGAAACACTGGTGTTATCAGCACTGTTCCCAGGCGGAAAGTCAAAAACACGGCACTGCACCAGCTACCAAGGAGAAAAATGACTGCTACTGCTGAACCCATGACAGCCATAAGGTGGAATACAATTAGAAGAATTAATTTCACTCTACCACCTACATTCCAGTACTTCAACATGGATAATTTTAGCACACATTTTGTAAATTTTACCAACTTTACTGCTGCAGTCAAAATGCTAAAAAGCTTATGACACAGCATGCATTAGAAACATTCAATACTGGTGTGCATGTCATGCTTAATGGTGAACTTGAATTTGTAACACTGCTTGGAGTTTCACAATAGCAGCATTTACTACAAACAAGTTAGCACTTCAGGAATGTCTGCCTTTCAAACAAATATCAGCAAAACTTTTATCATACAAGGTGGAACTATTTCAAGTATAACCCCACACTATACTTATGTCCTTCACAGAACACTTACATTTAGGAGAGTACTAAGCACATAAAACCTACTCTTTTCCTAAAAGCTGGTTAGGATGGCCATGAAGGCATTTGATATGAGGCAAAAAAATAGGAAGAACACAAATATTTTACAACTGTATTGATATCTCAGTGTATAACAGTAAATGCCATATTCATCATATTGTTTATGGATGTTCATACTGAACAAACAGGCAGAGCTTGGAAGCACAAGTACCTCCATAATTAAGAAAACCATTTTATTTCCAGTTAAACTCTTATTTTTCAGGTACCTAATTCTCAGGCTATTTAAGCACTATTAGAGATTAAGCTAGAGATTCATACACAGATTGAGTACACCATAGTCTCCCTTTTCTAAATTTGCCTATTTAGCATATCCCCTGTTAACATTCAATACAAATACTTACCCAATTAAGAGAAGAACCGCACAAATTGTGATGAATCCCAAAGTATATTTGAATGCAGCTTTAACCTGCTGTATATTAAAGAAAGTTTATATATTAACATAAAAAATCCAAAGGAATTTGTCCAGCAAGTTATGGCAAAGCATAGTTCATGGAACAAGTCCTCTACAAAATTACTTCCACAAAAAATTAGTAGTTTTAAACACAAGACAGAAGTAGACATTCTTGAAGAATCTCATAGCTTGATATCACTGTTCACAGTTCTCAACTTATGCTTCCATCATAAACTACACACTTGACCAGCTCTGGCAGTAGCTAGGGTACATTCATTCAGTGCCAATACGCTCGAAGAAAATTCTTATTACCAATGGTTTATAGTATGGCTGGGATTAGAAGACTTCTTTCTCATGTTAAGGTTACAAATGAATAGAGGGGGAAATGATCATGATCAAGGATTAAAAGATTCTTTAAAGAAAATTATTTTCATTTGAGAAGTTAGCACATTACTGGCATGCATTTATTACATTCCCTGGAATGTCATGCAATTAAAAAAAAAAAAATCTTCTGTGCATTACAAAAAAACAAGTACTAGCTACAGCTAAATTACTACTGCCTACTTCAAGAAAAAAAAAATGCAAACACTGTAAGGAAGGTAATCAAATTTAGAGTCTCTCTCAGAATCAGTATAATCTTCCTGTCTTCTATTATAAAAACTGTTGAAATACATTTTCTATTTGAAGAAAAATCTGATGCAAGAAGTTTTTCCTGTATATTTATCAGGCTCAAAGGAATTTGTAGGAAGACCTCATGGCAATACAGATGTTAATTACTTATCTCACTAAAGTTTCATTTCATGTGAGACCATAGCGTTTAGAGTAAACTATGTCAGACTAAGTGTTAAGAGCTGCCTTGGTATTTTAAAGGAACTGTAGTAATAGACTTGGAAACAAATACTAGTAGCCAAGTTAGACAACCAATCATTCTTGCTTTTGTTTTCATCCGTTTTCATTTGTCTTTTCATTGCTTTGTGCATTTGCCAGAGTGAACTTACCAAGCATGTGTTGCCATCATCTTCTTCCTTCTCCTCATAATAGAAATAGACAAAGGGAATCCACAGAAAAACACAGAACAGTATGATGGAGTACAAAGCTAGGAGAAATAATTTAATTAAGTGAAGAGAAAAAGTTATATTGATACTTCATTTAGTGCATAGTAATTCAAAGGAAAGAACCAAACATTAGTTTACTGTCATTGTAGCTCTTACTAATTCCAAGCATTGAAAAAAAAAAAATTTACTAGCCAGCAGATGAACTGTTATTACTTTTTCTTTTATGAACTCCAAAGGACTTACAGAAGTACCCTTTCAGACTAAAGGTTTCTGTTCATGCTTCAATTCAGCAGTGAACTGGGAAAAAAAAAAAAGTAAAGCAGGACATGATGAAGGATCAAACCCTTTAAAAATCCCACTAAAGCCTTATGTCAAGTCAACTCCTTAGTAATTTGAAGCTAAATATTACCCACCTCCTTTTGTATATTCTTCCCTCAATTTTCAAACCAAAATGCTTCAACTCACTGAAAGCTTACCTGGTAGCAACAGTTACTTTTTTCAGAAGTTATCTGAATAGCCAAAATCAACTTTGAAAGAAAGTCAGTCAAGTATTAAAAAATGCCATTCAACTTCTTGAAGAAAAGCTTCCAGTCTCTACTTTGAAAAGCCAAGCCACATCTGACCAAAGATATTTTCAAATTAGCAAGATAAGGTAAAAGCTAGTTTCAGACTGCTGAACTAATTTAAACTTATCTAAGAGCTGATTAGAAGCTACAAGAAATAACTAACTAGCTAGTCCTACACTATCTACAGAAGTGTGTTGAAGATTGGGTCCCATGGTTTAGTCTTATTCCAGATCACATCAAATTAATGCTTTTCACACAGCACTCCATCAGCTCAAGCCCTACACCTTCTCAAAAGAAAGGTTGGTTATTAAATTAGTGGAAGAATATAATACAGTATATTTCTGCAAGCCTTTGCTAATAAAACATCTTTATGTTTCTGCAACTCTCAATACAATTTTGGGGAAAACATAACAATCCTCTAAAAATCACAGCAAGTGACATCAGTCCAGTGGCTCATTAGGCCTAGTACTGTACTTTCAATGGTGGCAAAAAGAGAAAATACGCAGCCTTTGGGACTCCCCAGACAGCCATCACTAGACCATTCTCACCTACTCCCTTTCTCTATTCAAAACCAGTCCATTTCAAGCAGGCAAGTAATATCAAATAATCTAGCAGCAAGGCTGTTGCTGCTCTGATACTGAAAAGCAAGTACAGTACACTTTGAGCAATATTAAGTGTAACTGGGTATTAAAGACTCAGCTGATCTTGCTCAGTTATTTCTGTGGAAAAGCTTTCCATTTTCAACCTCATTCAAGAAATATGATTAGGTCAGATTTTTCTTTACCATATTTCACTTGGTCTTTATCTAAACTAAATTCCTGAAGCTCAGCATGTGAAGTATACCACATGAGTTGGCTTCTACATTCAAGTCTCCTCTATCCCATGATGCATTCTTGACTCTTACAGCACAGGCAAAATCCACACTACAGAGCTAGATCATGCTTCCAAGTTAAAGATTAAATATGTGTTTTTTGCCTGTAAGGTCAAGACTGCGTAAGTATAGCTAAAATATTCAGACATAACTATTCACTTCTAACTGTAAGCATCTGAGAAGCAGACCATAAAGCACATCACCATTCCACACCAATAACAGAAAAGCCAGAATCCTATTTACTTGACCATAGCAGTCAGACGCTGAAATGCCTTCCTCAGTGAGCATTAAGAGGCAAGAAGTATCTGATCCAAGGAGTTCTACTTCCCCCTCTCCACCACCTACCTGTCTCTACCTGCAAACTCTTCTTTGCACCATCTTCAGTGTTTGCTAGACTTTGTGCTGGGTCACCTTAACTTGCCACACAGACAGAAGACTGTCACAAAGAGCAATTTCACAGCATAGGTGGCCAACACCACCTTGGATCTGCATTAGGAAGAATGTCACCACCAGTTTTGAAATTTGGGTTAGGACACCAGAAGCATCTACCAAATGCCAAAAAATTACTAAAGCAGGGCAGCAAAAAGCCTCTAGCGTGCTGCTGGAAACAGGACCCCTTCTGGCAAAAATACTGTACTTTCATTTCAAGAGTGCATCCAGCCTTAATACTTCTCACACTATTTAAGCTATTGACTACAAAAACTGAGTCAAGGTAACTCCAGCTGCAGCTAAACCTTTGTTTCTGCCAACTCAGTAGACCTGTAGAGCTATAACAGTTCTCCCTGGGAGTTCTTCAGTGCTGATCTTGAGAAATCCCCAAGTAGAGACTAGTATCTTCAGGCAGTTCATAAACCTGTCAGATAGTCACCTCTACCTAAAAAGAGGTAAAAATCAACCATGGTTGCAGTTTTCTGTCCCACAGACATTATTTGAAGCCATTAAATTGTCACAACTCCTTCAAATTTATGCTTTACTAGAAGGACTGAAGTTCTCAGCCAATGCTAACTTCTAAAAGAAGTTTCATATTAAAAGCCTTAAGCTCTAATAGCATACTCTCTATAAACTTTGAGAGAGGATCTGCATACACAAGATTCAGCACGAGACTCATTCCAGAATTTTCCATCTGTCACGAATGCTCTGCTGGTACTTCACCCTTAAATTCACCTTAAATGTATTCTCCAGACGTTACAGGCTTTCAATCCATTTCAAGACAAGACGTAATATTAAATCTGGAGGATAACTTTATTTACATGTAACTGCATAAACTCCATCTTACACTTAGTGTAGCAGAAAATCTACTATTTGCCCTGTTGAATAACCTTGTTACCATGGTAACTTCATAGGAGAGAGCACGTGCACACACACGCAAAAAAAAAAAAAAAAAAGCCCCCAAAAAACCTGAAGGGCTTTGCATTTGCTTTTCCCAAGCAAAATCTTTCCAAGACAGACATTTTTGTTCATCTGTCAGGTGAAGTCTAAAAACTGCCTGTGACAATTTTTAGCTAGAACTGAAAATTAATTTTTCATCTCACAAGGTAGTAAAACATTGTTCTTCCTCATACTACAAAGGAAACTTTAAAAGATCTGGCAAAGTTCCTACCAACAAGGTTATCAGTCTCCTGCCTGTTTTTTTGTAATTTATTTTTCAGAACTTACAAAAAAGGAAGAGCAGCAGTTTTCATAAGTTCATACAAGTTACTTACCTAAAGGCAAGCGTCTAATTGCCTGTTGTTCTGCCCACTAAAAGGGCTGTTTATTCCCTGGAAAGCTAACCTTCAAACTCAGAGATTGTGCAGCAGCAAACAGCCAGTTAATCAAGTGACAAAGATAAACCCTTCCCTCTAACATCCCTGTGACCTTGTGGCATGACAGACTGTCTCGGCTTTCATTATTACTCTTCCATGGACTTTAGTTCTAAATCACAGACTGCTCTTTGCTCTGGTTCAGAGATCCACCTTTTGTTTCAAAACATTTTTCTGGGTTGTATCAGAAGCTTGAAGCACTACCACTGAAGTGCTTCACTGTATAGCCAGTACAACAATGGTTCCTGCCACAAAGTCTAAGCAATCTTCAGCAAGAGTTTCTTGGTAAGGCTGGTTTGTTTTAACAACCAAATTAATTCTTCACCTCAGAAAGTAATTCTTAAGTCAAAATTACTTATTTTCAGCTGTTTTGCAGAATATCAATATAAAATACACCCTAACTATAGAAAGTTATACCTGGCAATTGTCATCTTCCAATTGTCATGCTTATTAGAAGAGTTTCTATAGATTTAACTCCACAACATTTGTCAAGTACAGCAGTGTACGTCTTCCACAGTATTTAGCATGTCTTCTCATAAGATCAAACCATGAAAACGCATGGCCACATTTGACTTGCGCCTACTAATGCCTAGAAGCCCAAGTCCTTGTTTTAATGACTCAGTATCAAACATTTGCAGTAAGCTGCTAAAACTCCATGCAAAAATCATCCAAGTTATACCAGTAACTGCTGACTTCAGAAAACAGTTGTACTTAAACAATAGAGAAACGAAAAACTGGAAGTTTAGCACAGAATTTAAAGCACACATGTAGAGACCCCCATAGAATTTAACAGACGGTTCTTGCCACACTGCAGTTTGGAGACACTTAACACATGCAGGTCAAGAGATCTGTCTGCTTCACAGGAAGACCGGAACCTACCAATGCTATCCTTTCACCATTCACAAAACTTCACCAAAGGACAATTAACATGAAAGTGATTCCAGCAAGCAGGATTTACGTATTAGAGGAAGAAGAACTACAGAACACAGCACCAGGTTGTTTCAGCCAATTGTGGTGCAGAGGAAACCACTGTTGGACAGTTACCAATTATAACCCTTTCTGAAAAGGGTTTTCCTTCCAAACACAAGCTGACATGCTGTTTTTAGAGCATCTGCCAACCGCTGATCATTCTTCTGCCACTCAAGTACTGGTGGACATGTTCTACTACAGTTGGCTTTACGAGAATTAACACACTAAGCTACTATGGCTCCAAAGCAATCAGCAGACTGGTTTCCTAAGTAAAGCTTTTAGGCTACTGAAGTCTCCCTTCAAAATTAAGTTATTTCAAGATTTGTTCTGAAAAAGTTCTCATTTATTATTCTACTAGTACAAAGCCATTCTACTTCTGTATGAGACTAGCCCAGAAACCAGCTGGGTATGAGAGACAATATTGTTCATGTGGAATAACAACTTGGAGGGGGGTAGTTCTACATTTAGTGACAGTATTCTCAGTAAATTGCAACAGAGATAGTAAAGTAATCCTTAATATTCTAAAATACCAGTTAAACCATGGCCTCCAAATTCTTGCTACAATTAGAAGTGACATGGATTGCAAAGGACTGTGACCTAAGTGTACCAATTATTTATACTATAAGTTGCCATTATAGCTACAGAGGGCAATGAGATCTATATAATTATCACTGCATTTTCAGGAGAGATAAAGTACTGGTATTCATATTCTTATATACAACAGGAGATTTCAGCTCTCCTCAGCCTATTTATTAAGAGACATCAAACACTTTCCTAAGAGGATACAAGTAGAAAAAAAAACTGAATAGTGTTACAAGACTGGAAAAGTTGTTTAACTTGTTCCTTCTCAGGTTTCATGTCACTATGCTGTGTAACAGCAGCAGGGGACTAGGCCTAATGATGCAGGATAGGCATTAAGTTGTCTTTTTATATAGTAATGATGGAGAGTTCTGAAAGATAAGTTACCTATTTCTGTTCACTTCAATGTAGCTCTAGCTATAAAACATGCATCAATTCCTTAAATTAAGATCACAAAAGAAAAATACTGTTAAAAACATCTTTAAATCTCTACCACCATCTGGAGGATATGTTATGGAATAAAACATTAGTCCTACAGTATTTCAAGTAGACCTGTGCAGATGGGCCAAAAACAACAGCAGTGATTTTTTTACTTAAATCTGCTCAAAAAATTAGTCCAGGATTTACCAAGGGACATCTTGCTTTGAAAAGAGACTCAGCCCAAAACATCTTATGCAAGTTCACCCACCAGTCTCACAAATCTAAAGAAAATGGTTCACAGAAGAGTTTGAAGACTGTTCCATGTTAGGATTTGTGAACTGCTTGGGCTGTTAAACAAGACTGTAGCAACCTAATAAAAGTAAAAAGCTAACACAAAGCAATTCCCCTATTCTGTAGTGAAGACTCTTAGAGGCAGATAAACTAGTATTTTAAAAGTTGCTTTGCAAAAACAAGTTTCCTACTGTCGTGGTTTAAGCCGTAAATCACGCAGTCGCTCTCTCACTCACTCCCCTCTCTTTCTTCCCCCTGCTCCCAGGTAGATGGGGAAGAGAATCGAAAAGAATGCAGCTCCCACAGGTTGAGATAAGAACAGTTTAGTAACTAAAGTATAACACAAATCACTACTGCTACCACCAATAACAATAATGACAAGGCAAATACAAGGGAAGAATACAATAGCTCACCCCTTCTAATACAAAGCCCGACTACTCACTTCCCCCTCCTTCTTCCCCCCCACTCCGAGGGGGGGGGGGAATTGGGAGAAGAATCAAAAGAATGCAACTCCCACTGGTTGAGATAAGAACAGTCCAGTAACTAAGGTATAACACAAACCACCACTGCCACCACCACCCACAACAATGACCAGGGAAATACAAGGAAAGAGGATACAGTTGCTCACCACTCGATGACCGAGCTGTGAACTGAACTCTTCCGGGTTCCTGCCCCCGGTTTTACATCCTGGGCATGACGTGCTGTGGCATGGAATAGCTCTTTGGTCAGTTTGGGTCAGGTGCCCTGTCTCTGCCTCCTCCTGGCTTCCCCCCCCCCTCCCTGGCGGAGCATGAGACTCAGAAAGTCCTTGGTCAAGCCAAAACATTCTAAGCCACAACTATAAACATCGGTGTTATCAGCGCTCTTCCCAGACTAAAAATCGAAAACACAGCACTGCACCAGCTACTACGAAGGAGAAAAAATGACTGCTGCTGCTGAACCCATGACACCTACTACTTTTTGCTTTACATTTCACTCAACGTGAAACTGCACATTCTGGTTTCTGTCACTATCACTGGCAGGCAATAGGCATTCTGTAAGTTAAGAAAAAACAAGTTCACTGTTAAGAACAAATTATTTCCTGATCTGAGAAAATACATTCACAAGAGCCAACCCACAGTCTTCCATGGGAAGTCTTACAAAATGCGACCAAAAGCAGGCAATTATGTCCGAGTTTATATGATTGACCAAGGCAAGCATTTCACTCTGTGATAAGCATCACTCTTTCACAGATACCTCTTACATATATTCATTAGTAGTAGAGGTTTCCATAAGTTTCACAAGGACAAGCAAAAATCTATTCTAAAACTACAGAAAAACAATCAGTTTATTTGGTTTGATTTCTGTAAATTTTTTGCTTCAGTTTTGTTTAGAATTACCACTCCTGAATCGACTCCTTTAAGCTCCTTTAGAGCAGCTGTTACTTTGAATATGGTAGTTGCTGAATCTGAACACTTAAACCGCAAGTGTTCCACTCACAGTTGCACAAGCTTTATTCATGGAAGGCAAGTTACACACTGCTACATATGTTAAGCACCATAAAAGTTACAGCAAAACCATGAGTTTCCCTTAATAGGCCTCTAAATATGCACACTGGAAAAATGTTAACAGTAGATTATGACAGAAGCCATTAGCATTTTTTTGGATTGGCCTTCAGCATATTTGCATTTTTAGAGGGCTCTTCAATGTAAAAAACATAACTGATGAGCACTAAGACTTCATGCTTAACCAAAGTCATGCAAGACTAATTTTTAACCAAAAAGGGATAATTCAATATGAGCCCTAAAAACTTCATGCCTTCACTGGAAGATCCTATTAATTGAGTAGGAAATAAAAAAAAATAGAAGTTAAAAATACTTACTGTAGTATCCATAAAGTACAGTGTCTTCAATTTGCCTTGAAACATTAGCATCAGCCCAGTCCTAGTAATAAATGACAGAAGCATTTTTATCAAATGAAAGAAAAGAATGCTTCATTCAATAGCATTCTTACAGAACCAATTACCTTCCAATGACAATTCATGAACATGATGCATTTCAAAGGACAGACACTGCAGTAGTATCCCCACTGCTTATACTCTCTGGCTGTTAGCCTCACACCTTCAAAGCTCCCCCCCCCCCCCCCCCCCCAAATTAAAAATCTTCAGTTATCATACATTACATTACCAATACAAAACTGAAATAAAATTAGTTAATTTTTAGCAGCTAATAACTCACTCTTGTTCTGCACTCAGTATTTAAGCGGTTTCTTAATACCTATTTTTATGAAACTTTGTTTTCTACAGATCAGACAATACAGCTGATGAGCCTGAAGCTCAATCTGAACAGTTTTTGAAGATGTTTTGTAAAAGACAACTAAAGGTATAGCTATTTGCAGTTCTAGCCATTTGGGTTTTTTTTTTATTCTGAACACTGCAGTGGACACTGAGCTCCAAAGTCAAGTCCTTCCAGGACAAAGCTTTCCTTAGGATGAGGCTTTACAAAACCTAGCATATAATAGGCTTGGAAGCTGTGCAGTCTTTTCTAATGCACCACACCAACAACTAAGCTGTCTGAGTTGTCCAGCCCAGCAGTTGGACCCATTGGATTTCATAATTAACACATTTACAGCTACTTTGCAACTCCTCAGAAAACATGCATGTGGAAAGCATTAATGGAAGAACCCAATAAAGCCAAGGATGCACTTGTTTTGAAGTCAACACCTCTCCATCAAAAAAGAACTAGTTTTTCACCAGTAAAGCTGACCCTGGGAACTGCTAAAAGAGCAGCCCCAAAATCCCACTCGAAACCAATATCGATATTACTGACTTCCAGTCAAACTAGAGTTTGGGAATGTTTTCTGTAAGATGTCAGATAAGAAAAACATGTTTTTTAGGCCCATCTCAATAGAAAGGGCAAAGTCAAATTTGATAAACAGAATTTGATAAGCAGAATTTGCTTTGTTAGGTCTTTGAATTACAAAGAATAATTCTGTACATAAGGCTCTAAGGTATCAAACATTTCTTTTTCAAACATGTAAGTCTAGATATGAGTAGCGTATTAAGACCCATATTCCTCTGAGAATCTCTACAGTGATTCACTTCCTGTTACTACTGTACTTGGCAACACTACAAGAGAATCACTCATCAAAAAACACAAACACAGCAAGATAGATATAAAAATGCTGCTTCTAAAAAAATTACTGGCTACATACTGCTAGCAAAGGTGAAAATGACTGACCACACAGTAATAAGCACAGTAAAGTTTCATAATGGGAAAATTTTACAGACCAGAAAGAACAGAGTAATTTCACCTTGATAATGGAATGGTTTGGGTTGAAAGAAACCTTCACGAATCATGTAGCCCACCCAACCCCCCCACCATGGGGTAAGACATTTTCTACTAACAAGCCCTGACCCACCTGATCTTGAACACTTCCAGGGATGGTGCATCCACAACTCCTCTGAGTAACCCATTCCAGTGCCTCACCACCCTCCAGGCTGAACAACCCCAACTCTATCAGCCTTTCTTCATAGGAGACATGCTCCAACCCTCTGGCCATTACTGTAGCCTTGCCCTCACAGTTCCATGTCTTTCTTGCACTGTGGGCCTCATACCTGGACACAGTACACAATGCACACAGCATTTCTATCACAGAATAACTATGACTAAAATTAATATATACAGATGTAATGGTACTTAAATATAAGCATGGCAAATAACTTCTTATTGTGTTTAGTTACATCTTACAAACTTGTATTTTTATTAGTTATCCACCCAGTTCAAGCCATAATCTCCTTTTTTTAGGACAATGAGCCTTTACTTTTTAGTTTGACTGAGACTTGAATTGCATGAATATTCTAGTTACCTTCAGCAAATGGAACCTTAAACCAAGTATTAAAATTAAAACTTGCTGGATTACTTGATACTTGAACATTAGCAGAGCTTAGACACTAACAGTGTGCCTTGAGTTTCTGGCGTAAGCACTGAAGCTCTTTCTATAATACAAAGGGCAGACTGTTTTCCTGAAGTTATTGTACAAAGTCACACTCTGACCAAGAAGCCGTAATTCTTTACAGAAATTAGTAGAGTAGTATTTCTCAAATCCTTCCACAGAGAGACCCATCAACTCATGTTAGGATTTAGATCCCGTTAACTCCTCAAATGTAGCAGCATTGATGTTCATTACGTGAACAAGAGCAAAATTTGATCTTTTCCAGAACTGTATTACTCAGTCCTAGCAAACTGCTCAGAGAACAGAAATGAAAAAACAACTTCAACTACATTGGTAATTGCACCCAACCAGAAGGCTGCAGTCAAGCTCTTCCCCATCCCTTTTTTCTTCTTCTCCAGAGGAACTATTGGTTTAAGGTAGCTAAATGTTTTGTAACATGATTATTGGCAGCCAAACTCAGGGACTGAATCCAGAAGTCCAAGCCTGCCTGTACAGCTTAAACATAGTCCAGAACTGTTCAAGTCTTGTGTGGCCCAATCTACAAGAAGATCAAAAAAAGTGGTTATCCAGAAGGAAAATTCTTCAAAAGCTAATAACTTTGGATATATGCCAACACAGCTGAATTGGTAAGAAAATAAAACGTCCAGTATTGTCAAAACTCCTTTAAATTTCTATGCATAGGCTTTTTTCAAACTTATAAACTCAAGCCCTTTCAGTTGTTGTAAAGATACATGCACTAATACAGAGCATATGAAAGATGCAAGTGAACATGCTCTTTGAAGAGTCTGCATGGTAAGACTCAAAGACATTTAACACTTGCTTTATCAGTTCTCTCAGAACTGCCTAAACTCCAACAGAATACAGGCTTGACAACAAACACCTGATTTTCTGTAACCGTAGTAAAATCAGTATCACCTTCCTTTGTGTTACTATATTAAGAGACTTTCAATAGGTCACTTTACATTGATCTTTTAAAGATCAATGTCTGAAATACATTAGCATTTAACTGGAATTTGAGTAAAGTTACATGTGCGTTTTGTAATCTAATCAGCAAAAACACATGAAAGATATTTTAGCAGAAGTGACAAAAGGAACACCTTAAGTTTTTGTCAAGTATACAATAAGCCCAACCTTTTATGACTGTCAGGCCCAAGCGCAACAGCATTTCAACTGAAAAAAATCTAGCAATTTGTATAGAAGTACACCACAAAAGAAATTGATCTTTTGAATACATACGCAGGATATTAAACTGTTTAAATTACCTAGTGTTAAAAATTATGGAAGTGCATGGCTTTAATTACACCCAAGGGAAAAGCAAGACTGAACAGGTGGCACTATTTACTTCCAAGTAAGCATTCAAAGAAGATCTCTCCAATGAGCAGAGACATTCAAAACTCACACCAACTAAGAATAAGCAAGAAAAGCTACAGTAAGACCTGAAGTTTAAGTGTCATGGCCACTTCACAGGAAGAGATAACTAGTAACTGAAATACAACAGGGTTTAACTGCCACATGGATCCTTCTCCTCCAACTCCAGAAAAAGTATTAGTAACATTTATAACAGGATACAGATGTAAATCTTTAAGACATAGTAATTGCTTTTCATTCTGTTGCTCAAATTAAGTTGTCTACCGGACTGAGTAATATACTAGGAAGCACACATTACAGCATATTAAAGTACTGAGATGTTATCTTACATTAAAAGATAAAGATATGTACATTTCACCATTGTGTACATATGACTGAACTTACAAACTTTTACTTTGCACATGAAATCTGTAATGCAAGCAAATTTAACGGTATATCATATATATTATGTCAGCTTTCAGTCAGCTGCTGAAGCCCCACATTTACACAAATTGAAAAATCCTTTTCTTGCTGACAAATTATCCATATGCACACATCATCAGCATCTCAAAAGCAGTTAACTAGTTCATCTGAGCTGTTTCAAAAAGCTTGTGACAAAAGCACTGTCTGTCAAAAGCAAGCACTGCTACCTAGTGAGCACCAGAGCTCTGACATTCTGTTGCAGTGTTGATATCTCAGGTTGATAGGTGTATGAGTTTTCTGGATACACATATCCAGGACTCAATTTAAAACTTATCTGGACAGCCTCTAAATCTAGTCCATTTTCTTCTTCCCCCATTACGGTCCAAGCTTACAATATATACAGCAAATACCATACAACCACAATAGACTAGGAAGGTGAGCATTCAGTACTGCCTTCAACAGCAGTTTAAGATGCAGAAATGTGACCACAAATTCTCTTAAGATCTGCAGAATTCAGGCATTCTGCACTGTTCTGCTGTACTTCATTCTGTCCATGCAGGTTTAGCAAGCCTACATCCTGTCATCTTTAAAATACTTGTACCAGCGCATTGCATTGATAACAGAACCAACAATTTGCAGGGATATGTACAATGAGTACGACAGCTTAGATTAATGTATTACTCTCAAGGATTTCTTAACACAAGCCATGCTGACGAATTCAGGAAATTTAAGTACAGTTACAAGTGTAAAAACTAAATACCTTGATTAAATATTATGTAAATAAAGATTAAAAAAAAAGGCAGTTTAAGACACTTCTGTTTTACCCAATGTTAAACAAAAGCAAAGCTCCCTCAGAAGATTAATTTTATAATTACATTCATAGAAAATCAGTTACAAAGAGCACTTGCTTACCCCAATAATCATTGAGCTATCTTCCTTCTCCCAACAACTATGACCAGTTCATGACTTAGATTAACATATTTCAACAGAACAGTACTATTCAAACTACAGAGATAACCTCCCCACATGAAAGCAGCACAAGCTAATCTGACATTTTTTACCTTCCCCACTTTTTGGTGAGGGAACAGCCATGAATTTCATTCTTTTGTCCCTCTTAAAACATATATTTCTACTGTCACTAAAGGACTCCGCAACAATTTCACAAGTACCCAACGAAGATAGCTTCCACTCTCTGCAAATGTACCTTAATACAGCTTAAAATGATGAAACACTCCAGGTTTCAGTATTTGTGATGTTTCATTAAATGTAGATTGACCAGTCAGTCTACTGATCAGCCTGTCCCAAAGCTTAACCAACAAAAGGAAGATGCAATACCAAAGACTGGTGAGTGGGTCATCGCAGGTTACACATGAAGAAATCTCATACCCAGGTCTCAGATTTTCCAGCCTGTTACCCCCAGAATGGGACAAAGCCAGGATTCTGACCACCAGTTGGAGAATAACATTCTCCATTCATATCTCAGCCACATCTGGCCAAATACTGCTACTTCACAATTAGTAATTCCTACTAATAATTCCTAAGGACAGGAAGCATGGTCTCATTTGATAATGATTTCTCAGTGAACGACTTTCTAGAATAAAAACATCTGACAGATCTAGTGATTCTGTATTCTAAGCAGCTACACAAAGATACAAAAACTTAACAGAATGGTTAGCAAAAATGATCACTCATTAAACAGACACTACTACTTGAATCATTAAGGAGACAACTGGCTTTCAATTGCTCAGGCAGACACACAAGGTTTATCAGGTGTTCAGTCTAACCAGACTAAAAGAAATATCACTGGCTTAACTTCATATAGTAGCAAGAATACATACATTTCAAAAATAAATGTTTGTCATCACCTCCTGTCTTCTGCTGCATCAACAACAGATTAAAGAAAAGACAGAATGGTGATAGCATCCTTGTTTCAAGAAGTCTTTCTGCTGCAAAATACGATCAGCTGTTTCAAATATTTACGAGACTTGTAGGTCAGACCCAGACATCTTGGGTTCCAGTAGCAATCTTAAGTCTTTAAGGCAGGGTGAGGTTTTCTGTTCCTAAGTGCTTGTTATAAATCAAACAACCTTTCAGATCAAACAGATCATATCCAACTGGATGTATTTGAACTCCACTGCACAAATTAAAGCACTGTCAATGGAAACAGCCAAAACCTTCACGATATAAGTGGTTCTGGCAAATATTATCAGGACTTCACTTACAAAATAATACTCAAGTTTTTTTGATTAGTACTAGAACCAAAAGCCTGCTTTTCCTACTTAACAGCACAATGAATCAAAGTTATCCCACCCTCCACTACTCTTCTGGCATAAACTCTGGAATAATCCAGTTGGTAGGTTTTTTGACGAACTAATGACTTATCTACAGAGAACATTATCCACATCTGCCACCTGGATTCGCCTCAAAAATTCATTGAGAGGAATCATCGAGAGAAGACTTACTCATTCTGGCCATACAAAAGCAACAAAGGATTCTTGCCAGTCACAGTCCTTCAGACCCCAGATCAGATATAGGGCTTGGAGGTGCTGAGCTTCAAAGAATGCTCCAGGAAAAGGGTAGTAGTCTCTTGGAAATGTTCTGAACCCAATCCAGTCCGTCTCACATATGAAGCAGTAGCAGGAAAAAAAGTCTGTTACACAGGACAGAGCTAAAAGCTTTAACGATTCAGGAATATTTCACATTTAGGTGCTGCGAACCTCCTAACTTTACATTACTCCTAAACTGAGACTACCAAATCAACAGGCTGTGTGTTTACGTATAGGTTTGTGTGGTCTGACTGACTTCACTCAGCTTTATCAGAAAGGCTACATTAATATTTCTGCATCAATTTCAACACTTGTGTTGGACAAGCACATAAATTCTCATGCTATTGCTGCAAAGTAAAAACTCATTCATCTGAGCCTTGAGAAAAAAAATAATTCTTCTGCAAGGTAGCACACAGCAATTTTATTTCAATAGGCCAAGAGCAGCATCTACAAACACTAGGAATTAAGCAGGACCAAGAAGCCTCAGAAGCACAGGCAAAAGGGTACCTTGAAGAGAGAAAAGCTTTATCATCAGCATAACAGCTTGCTTTCAGGTACAATTTTTAAACAGAACCTATGCACCCCAGCACAAGAAAAACAGTAGTTCAAGAACAGTAGTTTTTCTTCTATTACACATAATTCCTTAAACAAGGCTGTAGGGCCTATACGACCCCATTTGGCCTCCTCTTCTCCTCACAGGTTCATTTCTCAAATCGGGGAACACATAAATTAACAAAATAGGTCTCCTTTGCAACAGGAAGTTCTGCTTGGTCCCCAGCAGATACACTTTTTTCAGCTAGGCCTAGTTACATCATTGTTTATTCTCTAGCTGGTCATGCTCAATATATTTCTTAATACACAGTATCATTCTCATTAAACTGCTAGTATCATGACATACAAAAGGTTTCTTCCACCTTCTACAGCCATTTTAATTCTCAATAAAGAAAGCCTGAATACACAAGCTTTTAACAATAGCATTAAGCAAAAGCTTAATTTGTCCTGTATTACTACTACTAATAAACACCCCAAGAATCACATCCCAGCTCATTTCCAAAAGCTTCTTATGACTTGCATTTACATTCAGTCTAACGCACAGGCACCACTCTCTCATTTGTTCCAGGATCACATCTTTTACTACAGATCCTGGTGGGCTCCAAACTAAACTAAGCAATTATTCAAGTTATTAATATGCTCCAGTTTGACCTATTTCTAATGGTGGTGTCCTCACAAAGTTATTACCATCAAGAACCCTCCTCTAGAATTAAAAAGGGTGAAACTTTAAGCATTGGGAAGAACTCCTACTTTCAGAAAGGCTTACAGCAGACCACAGCAAGTACTCATCCCACCAAGAACTCATTCTGCACAGCAACACCCTACAGCTTAAGTTTACCAAACAGTAGTGTAGTTCAGGCCCTATCAGCCAAGAAGAGATATCACTCTATCCCCCTTCCCCAACGGTTGTTCTATCTTTCCCCCTTTAAAAAAGTGCTTGTTAACTCAGGCTCTACAATATAGGTAGATTAACACAGTAAGTCTTTCCAAGTCCAAATGTTTCATTACTAGAATAAGAGAATATTGGCAAGAAAGAAAACCAAAATATTTTTAAGGTACAAATGGGGAATGCAAGCTGGTTTTGAGCAAAGGAGCAACAAATTGCATTCTACTATGCCCCACTATGATGTACTAAAAAGCAATATTTAAGCAATTTATTTATGTTTTCAGGACAGCACACACTCCACTTAACACAATAAAAGCACAAGCATTTGCAAATTAGTAGACTATCAAAAACAGGTAATAGAAATGAAAACTGAAATCCAGTTCAAACAAAGTTCAGTGCTGTATTCATAACACTAATTTCCAGCTTTCCCAAATACTCAGGCACTAGATCAGATATTAGCACTGAGTTAAAACACTCTGTCAAGCCAAGAACATCCCTTTTCAACATGAGTACTTCTTCTGAAGAGGCAATTAACATTTTTAAAAGTACATACCTTAAATGTACCATTTTGATTTTTCATATATGAAACCAAAAAGATGTCCACTGGTAGTAGCGCTGACGAGATAAGAGCAACTGCCAGTGCAAAGATAGCTGTTATAGTAGAAATCACTTCACTTTCCCGACGACTCTGATACTTGCGCACATAAACCCAGCAGAAAATCAGAATAGCCTGAAACACACAAGAAAAGAAAGTTATGAGTTGAACAATGAGGATGTCAGAAAGCAGACACTGAAGTTAAACCCTCTGTCTTTATGTTAATGACTGACAAAAAGCATCAACAGATTTTTAACCTCAGCCCTAAACACACAGAACTGTCTGGGTTGCAAGAGGTCTTAAAGAACATGTAGTTCCACCCCCTGCCACAGGCAGGGACACTTTCCACTAGGCCAGGTTGCTCAAAGCCCCATCCAACCTAGCCTTGAACACTGCCAGGGGTAAGAAAGCCACAGCTTCTCTGGGCAACCTATGCCAGTGCCTCACCACCCTCACATTAAAGAAATTCTTACTAATTTAAGTCTACCTTTTTTTTACTTAAAACCATTCCCCTTGTCCTATTACTATATGTCGTTGTATAAACTCACTTTCCAGCCTTCTCATAGCCCCCACCTCTAGACACTGGAAGGCTACTTTAAAGTCTCCCCTAGCCTTCTCCAGACTGAACAAGCCCAGCTCTCTCAGCCTGTCTTGATAGAAGAGGTGCTCCAGCCCTCTCATCACCTCTGTGGCCCTGCTCTGGACTCGCTCCAACAAGTCCCCATCCTTCAGTGCTACATTCACTGCACTAGTTCATTGTCCGTACTTGGCTAAGCACAGCTCGAGCAAAAGCAAGAGCAGCGCTTACGCACAAGAAGGGTTGGAGCACACACAAGTGTGCTGACTATAAGAAGGCGAGGCAGCCTTGTCCCTTCAGCTGTGGGTTCCGCCGACCTCTACGACCCCACCGCCGCTGAGAGCTGCGGGGAAGGACTCGCTGCCGGGGCAGCTGGTGGGACAGCCCGAGCGAGGAGCCCAAGCGGAAACCCAGAACTGTAACAGCGAGAGACCGCAAACGGAAGAACAAAACCCCGGTGGGGCTAGCGGAGAGCAGGGGTGTCAAAGCTGGGGCAGCCGGGCCACGGGATGCGCCTCTCACCAGCAACGCCAGGCCAAAAAGGCACCATCCGGTCAGCAGCTCGGAGACGGCCGCCGCCATCTTCGCTCCCGTCACAACAACACACCCCCTCCCGTGAGGCGGGACTTTTAACGGGGCGGGCGCGTCACCGCGGGGACAGGGGTAAAACCTGCCGGGCGCGCGGCGCATGACGTCAGTGCCAGCGCTTTCGCTTTAGCTGTGGGGCGGCGGTTGCCGCCTGTCCGCGCATGTCGCGCTGTGGGGCAGCGGGCGCTGGTCGTTGGGGGCTCGCCGCGCACGGACCGGCTGTCGCGACAGTTTATGATCCGAGGGAAGCGGTGACCGGAGCCTCGCCCGGGGGGCGCCACCGTCCTGCGACCGGACGTAGCACTGTGGGCCGGAAGACGGAGGAGGGATGGGGAGAGGGTTCGGGCGCGTCAGGGTGATCCTCCCACATCCCTCTTAGGTGCGCTTTGAACTTTCTGATTGTCGTTTTTCTCCGTAAAAGCGTTACTGAAACCTGGGAAATAAAACCTCCAACCAGAATGACAAGTTGGAAAGCCTACATTATTTTACTGCGGTACTGGGTGCATAGGGATCAATCCGCCTATCATGCACACCGAGAAGAGATAGTTTGCACCTCATATGACTTTACTATATGCATATGCATCATAGTTCCGCAAAATCCCCACCCAGTCCTCATTACTCATGCATATGGTCGCTTTGGTAGATAAGGCTGTGCCGCGGGTGCTGTGAATTTGAGGAGTGGTCTCCGTGGCTGGTCCTTTGGGAAGGAATACCCTCATTCATTTTACCCATTATGGAAATCCATTAGTTAAGGACATTGGAATGCATGTTTAGTCTTGCCCATTAACTACATGTTCTTGTTTGAGCTAGGTAGCGATCCTGAGAGGCTCCTTTATCTGTTTTCCTTTGGAGCTGTTCACCTATTTCTAAGGCCTTCTCAAAAGGAGGATGGCCCACATCACAGAATTATTAGGTCTGGAAGGGACCTATAAGACCTTCCTTCTTGTGAGGGTGGTGAGGCACTGGAACAGGTTGCTCAGAGATGCTGTGACTACAAGGATTCTCAAATAAGGAAGGCATGGAACAAGAAAATCCCTGTAGCTTTGTCCATGACTATGACAATGGAATTGTTCAGTTCGGTATCAAAAGTACCTAAAATACTTCCCTATGTCACTTGCAGCTTCCTAAGGGAGGGTGGCAGGTGTGCAGGATCTGTTTGCGTTTCACACCTGTCCGGACCCACATGTGGGCAGGTTTTCGGAGTGGGGGATAGTGTGTCATAGCAGCATGCACAGGAGCTCTGTGGGGTGGAGCCACGGCAGCCTCATTCAGTGGGTGCATGGCACAGGTGGGGTTTATTAGGTGAGCGGGGTGGGGAGATACCTGTACTGATGGCTTTGTGCCGGGCTTGACTTCACTCAAGGGCACAGGGCAGGGTGGTGCTGTGGGTGGGCTCCTACTGTCAAGGGCAGGAGGCTTTCACATGGCCTGAGGTGCCCATGAGTTAAGCGGTGGGCGCTGGGGAGGCTCTGAGCCTACTGAGGTGTGACGTGAGGCAGTGGTGGGGCAGGGAATGGTGTGTGGTGGTGTTCCATGACCTGAGGGTGAGATCGTGGTGTGGTGCCTTACATCAGAGCAGGGGACAGTGTGAAGATGGCCCTGGAGAGGCAGTCGATGGGGTGAGGTGGTGCTTAGGAGAGGTCGTGTCCTTGAGGGCATGGACTTAAAATCATAGAATCATAGAATCAACTAGGTTGGAAAAGACTTTTAAGATCATCAGGTCCAACCTTTACCCAAGAACTGCCAAGACCACCACTAAGCCATATTGCTGGGGACTTCACCTACATGCTTTTTGAACACTTTTAGGGATGGTGATTCCACCACTACCCTGGGCAACCTGTTCCAATGCCTGATCAGCCTTTTGGTGAAAAAATTTTTCATCATATCTAGTCTATATCTGCACTTGGCAGTGCAGGGAGTGGGAGAGGCTTACACCTGTCTCAGTGTTTAAGCTGCTATGGGTGTTTCATGCAGGTCAGGTGCTAAGGATACTGCAGATTGTGCCGGAAGGCAGGAGTGAGAGCCTTGTTCTGGAGCATGAAGCACTAGGTTTCTGTTTGGTTTGCAGGTGGCTTGGGGTGAAAACATGCATGAGCTTAGTTAGTTCATCAGGTTTGGTATAAAGGGCTTACAGAGCTGCAGGAAGGGATGTGTCAGGGTACAGGGGTGGCCACATTCTTATCCTGAAGCAGTAGATGTCTTTGCTATGTTTCCATTTGCTGAGAGAACGAAAGGTACTTGTGAGCTGGGTAAGAGGTTGTTGAGATTCAGGCTGTTTTGTAGCCTTGTGAGAAGAGATGGATTAGGGCAGGAGGAGCTTGTCTCTGGAGTAGCAAGCTTCCAGTTCCTGTGAGACCAGTGTGAGTGCTAGGAGCTTGTGGTGGCATCAGTGCTCATCAACTAAGTGTGAGTTCCAGTGAGAGGTGGGAGTAGTCATGGACTCACAGCACTGCAAGAAGGGATCTGTTGGTGAAGGGGCTGTGAGAGCCTAACCCCAGAGAGCGTTTTTGCCTTTGCTGAAGCTTAATTTGCTGTGAGTGCCGTACATGAGACAATAGCCTGTGGTGGTACTTGTGAGCTGTATCTGGGGCAGATGCTTCTGCTGGATTTCTATTTGGTGTGAGATGCAGGCAGCAAGCGATTGTGCAGTGGCTGTAGTGCTTACGAGCCAAGTGAAGGACACTTCAAGGCAATCCAGGTGGGCTCCTAGCCTGATGAGAAGAGCAGCAGATGCTTTATAACTATAATTAGTTCTAATATATAATTAGTTCTAAGTCAATAAACAGATAACAGTGTATGTCCTCTTAGATATTTTTTTCATATATTACTATTAATGTGTATGTATTATCTCCACCACAGAAAATGTTTCTCTGGATGTCATTACTATTAAAGTTGTATGTGCTAATTCACAATTGCCCTAGAACCCATGAAGAATTAAAAATTTTAAGAATTAAAGCATTAAAAAACCTTAAGGCATTAAAAATAAACTATTCCCAAGTGGGAAGGGGAGTGATTTAGCCTTCGAGTATATAAAGATTTTATGTTTTGTACAGCACTCCATACCTTTATCAATAAAATATTGAAATACCAGAGAGCCATACCTAGTTAAGAATTAAGGTTGCTGATAATCAATAAATAAATAAATGCTGTAGCTATATGCTGCCACAAGTTTTTACATAAATATTTAACTTGCTTAAAAGTAACTTCGGCATGATAAAAAAATCTTTTCTATTCTAAACAGTTAAGAATTTATGTAGTTTAACAAGAAATAAAAAAAACCCAACCCAAACCCTAAAATTGTATATTTCCCACTAACAGACAAATAATATCTCTGAGTCTTCTGTTAAAACCTTCCTAAATTTTTGCACTAAATGGTGATGTTGAAGAAATCATCATTGTTCTGTCAGATCCATTGCTGTCTGAGAAGTATGATTGCTAACCTTGTCTTAATTGGGTAACAGGCAAGGTTTCCAAAGTTTCAGTGAAAAAAAATTCATGTCCCTTTATGTAAAATGATTAATTTGTAGTTTGAAGGAAGAACTTAAGTTTTTGTTGGAATGGAAGCAATAGTTTTATGTGCAGTTTAGGCAAAATGGAAATTCAATGCCATGTTACTACCAGCTATAAGAATATTTTTTTTTTGTTCTGTGAAATTCAGATTTTATAAATTCAAAACATTCTATCCTTTATTCTAATAAAATTAGCAGATCCTTAGATAAAGAATGATCTACAAAGAGAATTCAGAGGATCCACTTCAAATGTTTGTTGTTGGGTGGTGCACTGCAGGTGTCATGTACTTTTAAAAATGTACAACTCCCCACAGTTTAATAGCAAATTTAGTATTTTTTTTTATTCATTATTCAAATAGTGACCTTTCTCCTGTGCCTTGTGCCAACATAAGCCCTATAAACTTCAGTCTTAAAGATGGTGTTCGGTTGATTTGTTGACTATTGTGATATGAGAGATGGAAATTTCATCCGTTGTTTCGTCATATGTGAGACAGAAATTTCATCCCTGGCTTAGTATTTGCAGGTAACCTAAGACTAACATTTTTCTGGGCTGTGTATTCACACAGCTCTCTCTGTAAGAGGGTGCTCACAGATAAATTTGAGGTCAGATTTCTGAGTATTCACAGTGTCTACTAACAGGATCACCCTTGAGGACACATTGGTTAAACATTTCTTGGCATATCAGGGCTATGTTTGTCTTTCACGGTCACTGTAGACAATTTCTAGAATGGCTACTGTCTGTAGTGCCGCACGTCTACCTGCCCTTTACTCACTTGTGTTGTTATGTCATGGGGTGAAAATAAGCAACCACAGAACAAGACTCGGTGAGTCACATTGGTTATTAAGGCTAATTAATGAGAGACCATGGGTCAAGAAATAAGAGATGAGGCAATTGGTCACTACTGCAGAAGAAACGTTTCCACTCTGCATAAATAGGAGGCCAGAAGAATAGGTGTATTTTTTCGCAGAGTTTAGTTATTGCTTGAGAGAAGACTGTGGTATGGGCTGGCCAGTGAAGTAGCCTCATTCATACCAAAGTTACTGATCATCTCCCACCAGGAAGATAGTGTGGTTCCATGCTGAGTGCTTGGGATCCTCATTTTCAGTAGATCTGGTCTTGGCTGCAGGGGTGTACACCAGTGCTGTGTTTCCAACAACCGGGTTATGATAGCATGGCTTATATGATGAACCTAGTAGCTGTCCTGTGTTACTGTTCTCCCCCACACTCCAGTAGTGTATGTGCCTCTTTTCCTCTCTTGACTCAGATATTTGTCTTGTCATCTTTCACATTTCTTTGCTCTCCCAAGTAAAAGCTTGTCATTAAGATGTCACAACGTGCAATAAAATGGGTGAATGTGCTAAAGAGTAGCAGGGGATAGAAGTACTTGTGTAGAGCATTGTGTATGGGGTCACAGGGTGAAACAGTACAAAAAGTTAAATGATTTATTTAAAGTTTGTTGGAAGTGTTTGTAGTTAGGGCTGATAAGTGCAAGCTAATAATTAACTGGTTCTGAAAATTCTCGTTGCTCCTAACTAAAAAAAAAATTAAAAAAAAAAGAATTTTTACATGTCAGTGATAGAGTGTGTGAATGAAAATAGAATGAGTGAGTCTGAAGAGAGTGCTGTCACCATACTCCTCAAAACAACTGACATGCGCTGTGGTGGTAGCAGTCACAGTGTTGAAAAATAAAGAATCTGTGTTGTTCCCTAAATACCATCCTCGTTTTCACAGGAAAGAGTTGCACATTACCCAAAAAAGGACTGCAAAAATGTGGTTTTATAAAAAAATCTTAAAATTTAAATTTATATTGCTTATTAAATCAAATATTTCTTTTAAAAGAGACATTATAGTACTTCCTATGCGTTGTGAGAAATGTCCAAAATATGAAAAATGTTAGATGCTATGTAAAAGTAAATTCTACAAGTTTGTTATTAATAAAGTATGCATGTTGTAAAAAGACAGAGGAAGAAGAGGAGTGATATTGTAGAAATTCAAGTATATGAAACAAGATACAGTCTTCATTATGACCAGGACAAGGGATTAGTATCATACTTGAACGAGATAGTGTACATACCAAGAGGGAGCAGGTGCACCTTCTTGCTTAACTGAGCTGCTCTTGTTACCACTTGATAATCCCACAAGTTTCAAGGGGCCTGAAAGCATGTGAGCCCACACGTGGGCTAATGGCAATGCTGTAATTTAAAATTCTCTGATTACTTTTTTTCTTTACTCAGAAGAGAAGGTATTGCAACTGGGTTTAGCAGTGTTTGACAGAATGTGTCATAGTCTTGTACTTGAAGGTGTAATTATTCCTGGTGTTATGTGGCCTAGAATCTGGTAATACCTGTTAGCCCTGTGGCACAGAATGCACTGGACCTGGTACTGTGCAATTACATGCAATTAACCATAAGCAATAATGACTGATTTGTGTGTTTTTTTCAAGTCCTTAAACTTGTGTGATGAAAATTGCCAATAACTTCTCAAAATGTTTTCTCAATATTTAGTGGAATTTAGGGAAAGCATCTATAAACTGGTCAGCATACACTGGTGTTCCTCCTAGCACACCCATCAGCACTGGCAGGCTGTTCTTCAGAGAACCCAAATCAAAGGCTGAGTCATCATTTTTTGAGGATAAGATAGGCTTTCTGTGCCATTAGTTTGTTTTACAATAAATTCTACAAAATAATTATGTACCAATTTGTATAATTGGCATACCTAATAATTGATGTATTTAAAATGGATCATGGTCTTAGGCAAAGCCCGGTCCCTAGAACACATGAGTTTCTAACATGCAAAGAAAAAGCTGTTATAGTCTGGGACTAGTAAACTCTTTACAAAAGCATAGAACTGTCACAAGATTTGTGCATTAAGATGTGTGTGTATTTTATTCCAGTGGTAGTTGTTTGGGGTATCTTTCGTTGTTGGTTTTCTGGTTTTTTTTAATTTGGAAGAGAGATCATCTTTGAAAAAATTGTGACATGCTAACTAGAATCATAGAATGGTTTGCGTTGGAAAGGGCCTTAACATCATCTAGTTCCAACCCCTTGACATGGGCAGGGATGCCTCAAACATCAACCTCAGACCACAGCAGGAGGCAGGGAAGAAGGTATTAGTAAAATAAAAGTAAACAATTAAAAATTAAAAATCAATAGTTTCATTAGGAATTTAGAATTAATCTGTGGAAGAATTTAGAGTGCTGGTTCTTTTAATGCATTACTAAAAACTGCAAATTAATGTTTATTGATGTTCTTTGCTGGTTTGTTCCTCGGTTTGTTTACTTCAACAAAACCAAATTTTAGAAAAGGAGTCCAAGGGCAGAAGAGGTGATTTATTCCTCCAGGAGAATAGGGAGTGTAAGTCAGTAACATTATTTTTAATGGGCTGTAAAAATGACCTTCAAGGTCAATTTATTTCTTTTCTTTCTTTTTTTTTTATTTAAAAAAACTCTCAATGATTAAAAGCTGTTCTGTATGTAAATTAAAGTCCTGTATGAGCTGAAAAGAACAAAACCAATTTGAACTCCCACAATAGAGATGTGTGCACATCCTTACACAAAAATATGTGAACTGCTATATTCCCCTGAAACTTTCCACCTGATGTTTTCAGTCATTATATAAAGAGATTTGCTCAGATTTTTCTAATGGTACTAGTCAAATAATGAACTGAATGCTTGATCATATTAGAACATCCAAAGTACTGTTTCCTGCATATTTGTCCTGAATTATTTATACATACTTCTGGTCTTCTGTCCATGGGAAAACTGCAACCAAGGCATAAACTTGGAAGGAAGAGGTTTAAAGATTTTCCCAGGATTGACTGAGGAAACTAGATGGAGAGTAAGCAAAGCAATAGCTTAAATTCCAGTGCCCTGAATTTCATGGCAAAGCTGCCAATAAGTTTAGCTTTTGACAAAATGAATCTTCAGAGTAGTCAAAAAGGCAAATAATGATAGTAATAGCAAGGGGATAGACAACCAAATCATCATTACACTTTGTGAACAGTGAGCTGTTTTGACATCCATGTCAAAAAGAGATACAGAATTTGTGATAGTTTAGAGGAGGATGAGCACGAACAAAGTAAGGATTAGCTTCTGTTTAAAGAAAAAAATTAAATAATCTGGAATCACTCTCTTGGAAAAGATGCTACTCAAGGAGAAATGATTGGATTTTGAAAGTTCTGACTGACATGAGGAACAGTGAATAGAGAACAATTAGTCTTGCTTGCATCAAGAAAACTGGCATATATAGATTAACAAGCAGCATGCTTAGAAAGGGACTTATTCATCCAATTTAGAAGACGGATATCCTTACCTTAGGATGATTTGAATACCAAGAGTATGTATGTTTAAAAATTAATAGAGAAATTCATGGATGAGAGATCTGTCAGGCAGTATTAAGCACTCTGTTGAAGAAGCATCCTCCAGCTCAGAAGGTCCCTAAGCAGGCAAGTGCCAGAAACGGTCAGGGTTTGCAAGGGAAGCTTCTTCAGCTTTCCCTGTTTTCTGAAGCTTTTGCTGTCGGGGCTGAAAGGTCAGTATGGGAAGCTGCACAGTCTTTCAGTCATTCCAGTTATCTTCACATAGCCCAGCTCAGTATACCTGTTCTTAGGTTGGCAACAAGGGTTTTGATCATCTGACAGGGTTAAAAGAGTAATCATAAGGGTGAATTTCTTCTGGCTCAGAAGACTGATTCAAAGCCACTTGCATTATTTAAACCTAGCATATGGACTGAATAAACAATCCTGAACTTAAGGGCTATCTAGCAGCCCAGAAGTGGTGATTTTATATTGTAGTGAGTGATACAGCCTCATCTATAACCTTAAGCCTGTACTCAGGAGCACAGAAGTTCCTTTTGTATTTCAGAATGAGACATAAAGGTAGGCTTAATGTTTCCATGTGAAAGGAAAGAGTTGATGAATCTGTTTTCCTCAGCTCAAGAAGTACATTGATAAACTGGAACGAGTTCAGAGAAGGGTCACCACGATGTCTGAGCCTGGAACTTGCTTTGTGAGGAGAGGTGAGGTGTTCAGCTGGGGGAATAGATGGCTTGGGGCCCCTAACAGCAGGCTGGCAGGTAGGTTTTCTAGATGATGAAGTCAGTGGTGTATGGTAGGAGGAGAGACAGCAGACATCAATTGAAATAGGAGGATCTGAGTAGGAATGGGAGAAAAAAAACATTAAAGATAATTAAGCAGTAGAGCAAATAGCTCACATCGGTTATGTAACCTCCATTCTTGGAGATTTACAAGATTTGACTGGTAAAATGTTGAGCAATTAGGTCTGGAGTCATTGTTACCCTGCTTTGAGCAGAAGGTTGGACAAGAAAGGTACCAAGAGCCACTTCTTACCTGAACAAGCCGGTGATTAATGGCATTCAGGTGGCAACTGTATTTAAATAGAAGATAACATCTTGGAGAATGCAAAGGAAATCATTATTCTCCCTTATACTATTGAATAGTAGGGCAGTAACACAAAGCAGTTTCACAGAGAGGAGGAATGGAGTGATATTATAGTTGCTGACTTTGAAGGTTTATTTTTTAGGTCTGTTTGATCAGTAGTGGCATAGCAGCAGCAGTTACATCTGTAGTTTTGACTTGACAGAAGAACAAATTAGTTTACTTTCTGCTATTTCTATCCTTCCTTAAATGTCTGATTTTTAACCATGTCGATCATGTATGACTTGGTTCTCAGTGAATATGGATACAACCAAAAATTGATCTCTTTCTGTATCCCTAGACAAAAGGTTTTTAAACATCTGGAGTTAAAAGACACTGAGTATATGCAAACTGTGCAGAGGCTGACCCATGTATGTACATAGTGAGGAGCAATCTCAGAATCTTTATTCAATATTAAAAGTTTTGGTGTCTATGTTTATTTTACAAGACCCAAGGGAATGGTAGAGATTCAAGCTACTACTAAGACTTAATGTTTCCTGTTTCCATTAATAGAAATTGCAGAGATGGATGCATGATATAGTAACAGGTTTTTCTTCTGTGTTGTTGACAACGATTAAGTTTAACATATTCTTCCTATTTCATTTATTTTCTGAGAGTGACCTGCTTTTTTGGGGGTTGCAGCTTAATAATCATGTGAAAAACACAGAAGATAATTATAAAGGAGAAGTGATGTCAAAACTCACCATTTTGTAATAGGTGATTCAGAGAAATAAATTTTAATTAGCAATTCGAAACCACTACAATCTTAGATGTAAAAATCCAGTTCAAATGGCGGGAGTCTTTCTTTGCAGGTGGTATTTCGGGGGTATTTTCCTCTTTCTCCCAGCAGAGGGCTCTCATAGTGTAGTTCTCCAAAATCGTTTCCGTGCCTGATGCAGTCAGTGGGAGATTTGCCAGAGATCCCGCTAGAAGCCAAATCTTCGCATCCTTACTTCAAGAAATTTCTCATTTCCACAGAAGTTTTAGCATAGCAACTGAAGGAGTTGGTTTGTAATATGGGAGTGATTTTTTTTTTTTTTTTTTTTTGGTAGTTAAGTATATATCAACATCAAAGTAAATCCAGTTTTTTGAAACTAAAATGAGTTGTTCCAAATCTTCACCTTTGTCTGACAAGCTCTGTCACTATTGATAGCAGCATTGTTTTCCAAAGTGTTCCAACCTATAATTCAGTGCCATCATAAAAATTTCAATTTCTGTAGGTATGTACACTACAGCATACCTAAATTTTGCTATTTCTTCACTATTATATATTCGTGAATGAATCCTTTTCTGTTATTGTATGACTAACTTACCTAAACTATAACTTATCTAAAACATTATTTCCCGTATTTTCAGCTGTAGCATATGCATTCTGAAATAAGAAATGAAAAATCATGTTAAATCTAGTCATATTGATCTTTTAATCTTCCAGTCTCTATTGGTCTCTTATTTGTTGCATGACAAACAAGCCAGTAAGAGTTTGTACAGTCCTGTCTCTTTTGTGTACTGACAGGCCTCAGTGTCTGTTCTCATTCTTATACTCCAGCAACCATTTTGTTTTCTGTTGAAATGCTTGGTTCATTTGCTAGAATCTGTCCCCCTGTTTGACACAGCCTATTAAAATATGGAATATCTTTCATAAGCCAGTCCACAGAGCCTTCACCCATGGCTTAAAATAGCTCTTGCCACTAAGTTTTGATTTAATACCTAAAATGCCATGCAACTACTCAATAGCCATGGAGGTGATGATTTCTGGTTTTTTTTCTTAGGTCTTATTTAGCTATCCCTTTTATAGAAACAGTACATATTTGTATAAATGTAGTTCTCATTTATCTTCTTTTATTATTTCACATATTTACATTGTGTTTTCACTTGATTGAAGTGGAACAAGATGCCCAGGGAAGTGGTGGAGTCACCATGCTTGGAGGTGTGTAAAAGATGTGTAGCTGTGGTGCTTAGGGACATGGTTTAGTGGTTGACTGGCCAGTGTTAGGCTAATGGTTGGACTTGATGATCTAAAGGTCTTTTTCCAACCTGAACAATCCTATGAAATTGGAGGGGTTTTGCTTCTTATCACATCAGGTCTTCAACACAGTAATACATGAAAGTAATTTAATATTTTATCTAATAAGCAAATGCAAAACCAGTTCTACTGTTCTGGATGACTGAATCTTGAGATCCTTTCTAGCATTTACTAAAAAGTGATAACAGTATTTTTTGATGTGAAATAACTAGAAGTGTGGAGATTTTGTGTAAAATGATGCAAGGTGAGTGTTCACTTAAATAATTAGTACTTGTATTTATTTTTTGTGCATATATCCTTTTATATTAAAAAAAACCTATCAATTGATATTCCATTTATATCAATTGATTCCAACAGGAATCTATGATTCCTGTTTCTTCGCTGTTATCATTTGCTTTCTTATATTCACCAAAGAAAAAGGTGACTGCTATAATGCACTCAATGTCCTCAAAGTTTAAGAGTGGAAAGGGGCAACACACAAAAGAATCAGTTGCACAGGTCATATCTTTTTGTAGAGGCAAAGGACATCAAGATATCTCACAAAGCATGTTTTCAGTCATTCAGAGAAGAAAAACTGATGGCAATCTGGTATGAAGGAGAGTTGAAAATATACCCAGATGAGCTTACAGCCAACTTATTCTTTGTTCTATGTTGGCTACATAAAAGATGTAGAGCAAATACAGCCTCAAGGAACTTGCTTTCTGTGTTAGTATAATTGTTATTACAGGAGGGTATTTTATGGCATGAAACAGGTGTTTGATCAGCATGAAGAAGAGAAGTCTTCAGGATACCTAATAGCAGCTTTCTTACACATAGAAGGAGGTTATCAAGAAAAATGAATCTGAGCTGTTGGAAGTACATGATGGGAGGATGCACAAGCAGAAATGAAAGAAGTTCCTGCTGGGTATGAGAAGAAACCTCTTCACTGTGAGGACAATCTAGCAGTGGAGCAGGTTGTCTGGAAAGGTTGTAGCCTCCCTTCTTGGAAGCTTTCAAGATCTGATTAGCTGTAGCTACATTACTGTTTTGGTAGCATACCATACCAGTATTCCCACACAGGTAAACTAATTCTATTGTAGGTGTTGCTTAAATTGCTCCCTCCGTTACCTGGTTTTATCAATTGTTTATTTTCAGTTTATTTGTTATGCTAGGTATCAGTTCAACTTTATCATGTTTGAGCATCATCTCCGCTTGTATGGAGACTCTAATCTTATTGGTCATCAAGCAGGCATGTATGTTTTACCTTGTTTTCTACAGCATCAACTTACACTTGTTAGTCTTTCAGAAATCAGTTTTATTATTATGCTTTTTTAAATGACATTCTTAGTGTGTGATATTTTCTAACATTCTATGGTTTTTTTTTAAAACATCTTCCAATATATGAACATTTATATTACGATTGTTACTGCATCCACCACCATCTTTGCTCAGGTGCAGTTTTATGCTGTCATCACCTTTGAAGCACTAGCCATTGCGGGTGATATTGGACAGGGTTTATTCCATTTGGGTTTTAGTTTTGCTGACTTTTTGAAGCATTCAAAACAAGTAATACACTACATTGATGTGTTGAAAATATGTGTACTTTCTTCATATACATGTGCCATCTGTAAGATAGATTTTTAAATAAATCTAAAGCATTAATATTTATTGTGACTAGCTATTTTGTCCTTCACAAACAAGGACTCTATAAACATATCTACAGTAGTTTTTGACTGCCTTCATATGACTGCCATTAGAATTTGACTGTGTTTTCACATAAATCAGGTATGCAAGCATGGCCTTGGTACACCTTGTATGAGAGAGAGCAGGTCTGAATGATACTAATGACTGATCAAGTGGTTTCTGAAATATAAGTAGTTACAAGTTAGGCAAGTCATTGCTAAGCAACTTCAAAAGTCGTTTCTCTCTTACTTTTCCCATTCCAGTTTTCAAATTTTCAAAACAATAATGTTCCTACATAGAACATTCCCTTAAAATCTGGAGATGGCTCAGCTGGCTTGCTGCAGAGCTATCACATTACCTCTAGATAAACATCATTAAACTGAGCATATGGCTTGGCTTCCCTCAGCTAGAAAACACTGTGAATAGCTTGCTGTTGACATGGAAATGATTGAGTAGGAAATAATTACATGTCCATTTTTGTACTGTCATTTTGATTGTGCAGGAAAAAGGTGATACAGTGAAATCAAATGTAATGTTACACTTGCAGGACCAAATACAGCAAGGCTAAGCTTACTGAGCAATATACAGTGTTTTGGAAAGCTCTAAGTCTTTAAGAGAGGTAATGATAGCTTCATGCACATTGTGGTGCCTTAAAAAGGATGCGGCTTAACAGAAATAAATATAAAGTGGGAGTAATGTAGTTGTGTTACTATTTTATATGGTATTGGTGGTATAACCATGCCATTATGTTAGCTTCTACCATCCAAGCATTCTGGTTTCTAATTGATTTTAGCAAGCAGGAATGGTTTCAGATGAAAAAACTCAAACCAACCAAAAACCCACCATGAAACCACACTGCTTTGTAGTGAAAAACAAATAACAAACCAAAAGCTCTTCAGTCCATCTTGTTTTTCAGGAGAAAAGTTAAGGACAGCCTAAATTTGTACATAGATATAAGACTTCTGAAACCATAAGGATATTTAACAGGTAAAGGCATATCATAATCAAAGGGCTGAAGCCTGAAGTTAGATAAATTGAGAAAAACAAGGCACATGGGAAGGGGGGAAAGAACATAAACATGGTTACACATGATGCTATTAGCCTAGGTGTGTGATAGAATCTTTGTAATTTCATATATATACAAGTAGATAATGTATTTTTTGGGGAAAGAAGAGGTATATCTTGCCTATAAATTAGGAATTTGTTAGAAACGACTGAATATCATTTTATGATCTAGATTCTGAAAGAAATCAAGCAAAATATTTATGACAAGTATTATGACATCAGGAAGGAAAGAAGAAACAGAACTCTCTGCTGTGTCCTGAGGGAGAACAGAATCTTCTCTGGAAATAGTTTAGTGTGTGTAGGTAGAAAACATCTCTTCTGGATACTGTCCTGAGCAACTGGCTGTAGGTGGCCCCTGTTTGAGCAGAGGAGTTGGACCAGATGATGTCCGGATATCCCTTGCAACCTCAACCATTCTATGAGAAGCTTCAACAGTATCAGGCTGGAACAGGGACAGAAAACCAAGAAGCTTGAAGCTATAGTCAAGGAAGGCTTCTTGCAGCAGGGATCAAATCCTAGCCCAAGCCTCAGTGATGATAGACTTTTTGAGAGACATGGTGGGTTCTGAAACATAAGTAGCAATAGAAAGCTGCAAGATTTTTATGACAATGGGTTGGAAAGACTTACCTGCAAGGGTACAGTGGACAGTGAGTAGATATGTTTTCAAACCTTTTTATTTAAACAGTTTTGCCTAATAGAACCGAGCTACCTCTATTTAGAGAGTTACTTTGTTAAAACTTCTTTGAAGTCTAATTTTAGATATAAGGAATATTTTAATTCCATAAATTTCAGAGTAACACGCAGGTAGCTCCATTTCAAGAACTTAGCCAACGTGCAGTCAGGTGCAGAGATTTGAAAACACAGCTTTGAAAAAACAGTGTCAATAACAAAGCATCATTCAAAATGTGCTGTAAAAAGGGCAAGGTTTTCTTCTTGTTAATTTGGTTTTTGGTTGTTTTTTTTTTTTTTTTTTTTGTCTCATTTAGCTATCTTTCCATTACAGCTGGAAAAAGTTGTTAATTAACCCTTAGGTAGCTGACTAGGTCACTAGTGGTCTGTCTGGACATTCCAGATCAGGAACTCTGCCAACCAGTGCAGGAGAGGAAAATAAGGAATCACACAGTGAGAGCTGGAAAGGTGGAAAGGGATGGTAAAGCAAAACGGAAGGAAGAACCTCAACCCTACTACAAAAAATAGAAAAAAAAAAAAGTATTCACTGCAGCATGCCATTACAAACTCTGTTGTAATCCAGATGAGAAGCTGGTGAAATCTAAGCTTCTAAATAACATTTTTTCCACTCTCTGGCTCACAAAGTTTTGTCATCTTTTGTTATTGTTCAAATTGCACTATTACTGCTAAACACAACACAACCTAGGATCCACAAAAGCCTTTCTGGCAAGCATTATCATTCTGGTGTATTTATTTCTTAATTGTCTTCTCCCTGAAGATGACAGGAAGTGCGGGTAATACTTTCTGCTTAGAGTGAATTCTTGGCTTGATTGAAGTCTCTGATACTGCTAGCTCACAGCAACTAAAGAGAGGTCATAGAAACCAGGTGTGAATTTCTTGTCCAGATGAAGTTTATAGCAAAGCATATCCTAATTTCAGCAAAGCCAAAATTTTACTTAATAAAATAACTTACCAACACTTCCATGCTCTGCAGAAAGACAGAAGCATTTTACTTGCACTCACTTGCATAGAATTATAGAATCATAGAATCATAGAATAGTTAGGGTTGGAAAGGACCTTAAGATCATCTAGTTCCAACCCCCCTGCCATAGGCAGGGACACCTCCCACTAAACTGTACCACCCAAGGCTCTGTCCAACCTAGCCTTGAACACCGCCAGCGATGGAGCATTCACAACTTCCCTGGGCAACCCATTCCAGTGCCTCACCACCTGCACAGTAAAGAATTTCTTCCTTATATCCAGTCTGAACTTCCCCTGTTTAAGTTTTAACCTGTTGCACCTTGTCCTATCACTACAGTCCCTAATGAAGAGTCCCTCCCCAGCATCCCTATAGGCCCCCTTCAGATACTGGAAGGCTGCTATGAGGTCTCCATGCAGCCTTCTCTTCTCCGGGCTGAACAGACCCAACTTTCTCAGCCTATCTTCATAGGGGAGGCGCTCCAGTCCCCTGATCATCCTCGTGGCCCTCCTCTGGACTTGTTCCAACAGTTCCATGTCCTTTTTATGTTGACACCAGAACTGCACACAATACTCCAAGTGAGGTCTCAGGAGAGCAGAGTAGAGGGGCAGGATCACCTCCCTCGACCTGCTGGTCACACTCTTTTTGATGCAGCCCAGGATACAGTTGGCTTTCTGGGCTGCAAGCGCACACTGCTGGCTCATGTTCATTTTCTCATCAGCCAACACCCCCAAGTCCTTCTCCACAGGGCTGCTCTGAATCTCTTTGCCCAACAGTTCTCTTTTGTTCATTCTTTCCAGTGGGAGCCTAGAGTGGAATTATATAGTAGTGGTCTGCCAACCAGGCAACAGGGGAGACAATGACCCTGTGCTAAGAAAGCAGATCTGAAAGCAGAAGGCAAGGTCATTAACAGAACTGATGTCAGTCCTATTGGAGAAAGTTTATTTCAGGAGGCACAGTAAGAAGAGGAATGACAAAAGTTCATTTCTTGATAAGCATTGTTGCAGATATTTAAAAATGTTTCAGTTTAAGTTAACCATAGTAACTTCCTTTTGTTTTCAGTGATACTTAATTAGAAATTAAGTTCATGAGACTATTTTCAGGGGGAGTATTCATTGTATTATTTTAATAGCGAAGTGTATTTCTTTTCATTTTTTCTTGTGTCTTGGTTTTATTGTTCTTAATATTGGTTTTCAGTACATCAATGTTAAAGGCACTTCTGAACTGTCCTAAAGCTATGAAGACGTTTTAATAAATACTTTAAGTTAAAGGTAAATACTACTGAAATATGAGGAAGAAGGAGAAATTAAGGCTTAATTATGCATTTCCAGGCATCAAAAGCATACCTCTTGGCTACATCAGAAAAGTAAGATCAAATCTTTAATTCACTCTGATATATAGTTTAATGTCCATGCCCACTTAAGCATGTGGCATCAACCGTATAATATTTCACTGTTATCTCAATTTTTTGTAAAACAGAACAACTTACAGGACTCTAAAATTGTTAACATCTAAAAAAGAAATGCCTTGCATGATAAGCTATGCCTAAAGAGATTAAGTGAATCTGATTTCATCAAGATTATCTTCTGATTCCTTAACAAAGAGATGAAAAGTAATCCAGACCAACCCATTTGGCTACTCTACATCAAAGGGTACTGTAGTATGTTAATTTTGCCTTCTTTTTCTTTCATTTTTTCTTACTGACTCAGCTTCCCACTGTCATACCAATGAATAGTTCAAAGACAGAGTATAAGTAAATCACTAAATTAATTTGATGGTAGTTTTTTTTTTATAATTATTTTAGCTGACATTGGTGAACAGTGATGGCCTCCCATGGGCTAAATATCAATGAATCTTTCCTGTCTCCTGATCCTTTTCCTTGTTTGGGTTTCCTTGCTTTTTCTCTCCAGTCTCGAGACAAACTGTCATCATGTAGTCAAGGCAAACACTGGGGAGTTAAGTGGGACAGGGTGTTTGAACTCAATGTAATGGCAGTGGCATAGACTTAGAAGAATTTTAAACTTCTAAACCACCTTGTGACATAAAGGAAAATATAGGAAGGTGGGGATCTGAGCAGATTTATCTTTAATATTCTGATAAAATCACAGAAATCATCCACGGAAAATACTGCCTACAATTTTATCATCTCTTAGATGATAAAATTATATTATATTTTAAAGGAATTTGCACACATTTATTGTAGGCTAAGATAAGTTTGTGTTAATAAAACTGTTGAGTACACCTGCTCTGAATGTAAATGGAAGGGTTTACGTGGATGTAACTGAAAATTCTTATTTAATCATGTCTGCTACAGGCAATGTTTGTGGAATATTCTTTTAAGCCCTCTGTATATATATTTTGACTGAATTGAAAATGCAGACTCACATTGGTTTAACTCACTCCAGTTTACTTTGTGAACAACTTAGACAATTGTAAAAATGTATTGTAGTAGTGTAGGTAATTTTTGTAGCTAATTTTTAGCCATAACAAAAATATAAATATTTCAAAATATGTAAGACTACCTTACCTAAATGTATCTAAAAGCTATACTTCGTCCTTCTAAACAAGTTTGTTTAAGCTTTCTGGATGTCCACAGACTCTATAAAACCTTGAACCAAGCACACATTCAGCTCAAAAACTTAGCTGTCAGATTGAAGTTAGGAATACTGTCACCCTAAAATCAAGGAAGAGAGATACTTTCAGAGAAAAGTTAATACCAAATCTGGATTTCCCAAGGGGAATTAAACCCTTAATTTCGATATCTCAGGTGTCTCACAGAACATGACCTGCATTCAGGTTTCAATACACTTGCTGTTTGATTACATCTGGAGACAAGAACATAACTCAATTCCATGATTCCCTTTGTCCAAACTAACTAATATTGCTTAAAGCTGGATTTAGACTCATGTTTAAATTGCTTTGCGTTTAATAACTCTGGGGTCTTAATGCTGCGGAAACACACAAAATCAGATAAGGATGTGTAGTTCTGTGTTCTTCTGTAACTGCAGAAATGTGCTTAGATGTAGACAGCTTCTTCCTCAGTGCACTGGGAACATTCCTCCAACAGTTCGCCATGCTGTACTACAGTCAGCCATGGGATACATTCATATGGCTTTATGTAGTAAAGCTTAGTATCAGGAAGGACTGGAGAAGGTTTGCCAGCTTTGTTGTTTGCAACTAGGCGAGTCTAATTTGTCATTCAGATCTAGGCCCTGATAGCAAGAAATATAGTTGTGAGTTCTTAGACCTTTTTTTATAATTTATTTTAAGAAGCTGTAGTTTTAATACATGAAGCAAAGTTACTTCTTCCCAAATAGGTTTGAAGACACATCACATTATAATTATTCATACTGGAAAGATTTGGATAATTATTTTATTAAACAAAATCTTGTATCTTCATGAAAAATATCTTCCCTGTCATGCACAAACAGAACCTAAATTTGTATTCTTCTCTGAATACAGGGGGGGTTGGAACTAGATGATCTTAAGGTCCTTTCCAACCCTAACTATTCTATGATTCTATTATTCTATGATAACATCTCGGCAATGTATTTGCCTCAGTAAAATTTGTATTTTTTGCCTAAGGCCATCTTCTTAGCGTAGTTTTATGATTAAGTACATTCTTTACTGTGTATCTGTGTCAGATACTACTGCTCTAATAATTATAGATTACATCTGCTGATTTAGACATGAACCCTAAACACATTTGAATAATTTTTCATGTGAAAATATAGCATCACTTAGTAGTTGCGGAATGCCACTTTAAGTTGTTAGAATGTAGTTGGTTCCAGCACAATTAGGCAATGACTAATTGGCAAGATTAAGTGTTCAGTTAAAATAACCAACAGGATATATCTGGATTCTGCCTGTCAGGAAAGGAAGAATCCAGAGTAGTTCCTAGTTACTCCAAGCTTAATCAAAATTCATGCTAAATTGCTTGGCCTTGCTCCAAAATAAAATTCAACAGTCATGTCCAAAACACATTTGACGTGCCCAAAATAAGCAATTTGGAGATTGATGCAAATGTTACGCTTGATACACTGAACAGCTACATTTGTTTTAAGAACCTTCCATTTATTTAAATGCTGGCCTTTCTAGGAGCTAGTGTTTGATTCCCATTCCTAGTAAACAGTAAAATTGATTTGTATTGCAGTTCATGAAGATACAAATAATCATGCAAACACAGTCTGATAGATTCTTCTTTTCAACTGTCATTTTCTATTAGTGCACAAATTCCTTAGCTCCCCAAAAATGTATATGCACAGGGTGATGAAGGATCTTGACTTGCAATATGCATATAGGTCAGTAGGCTGTTTTAGAGGCCATGTAACAGATTTTAGGGTTATTTTTGTTGGGTTGGGTTTTTTGGTTTTTTATTTTTTTGCATGTAATTCTGTCTCAATTCTACCTGCAGCCATAAGATGCTAAGGAATTCTGAGTTTTTACATCTGAGATCATGACTAAATAGCTCTAGGCAAACATCAGGCTTCCATAAATCTGAAAAATTACTGACTTCATGTATAACGGTTTAAATCCTGAAAATATTTACTCCTAGATGAAAGGCAAATAAAGTCTGTGGATGCAGAGATAGAGATTAAATACACACTTAATTTGACTTCCCAGATTATTGTGCCTACTTATTCAGCAATAAATATGAATAAAATACTTACTATTTCATTTTTATGTTGCTTGACAGTATTGAAATTGAGCATTAAAATAACGTAACAGTAGACAGCTCTGCATGAGCTCAGAATCCTGAATGTGTTAATATAGTTGTAGCTACTATGTTGATAAAACTGAGGGTCACATATATCAGTCTTGCACAGGCAAATTTACACAAGTTACTTTTGGAAAATTTGAAACTGTTTGCAACTGGACCTAAAAAGTGGTTTATTTATCACTGTAGTATTTTGTTTTTAAATACCATTTGGGCGAATTAGCTGCATAGAAAGGACAGAACAGTAGGAGACACTGGCTAATACTGAGACTTGTAAATTCTTAGACATATTTGTTACAACTTAAAATGGAATTTTAACTGACATTTCTTGGACCATTTATGCTTTGTCTTCCGCAAGTTTAAAACAAACACCAAGTGTAGAATATTCAGCCTTTTGATCTAAAATAAAGTTGCCCTTTCAGCCTGAAAGGCTTATACAGACTAGTCTATTTGTAGAATCTTAAACTTTGCTGATGCCTTTCCTTCGCTCTTCATATTTTTTCCTAATATTTGCATTATATAAATTTTAAATTAACATCTTTCACTGCTTTATAGATGCTTTCAGACTGTGTATGGATGCTTTCAGGACTTTAGCATATTCATACAAAAGTATTGGGTAAACACCTGTAATTCCCAGCACAGCTGCCTAAAATCTGGCTTTCATTTTTTTGCTATGTGTAAAGACTTCTAATGACAAATGAGTACTTCAGTCTAAAACAAGTGAGATGACATGGATGCTTTAACATAGTCTGGAAAATTACCTTTCAGCTTTTCTGACCCCTAATCAGCTGTTTGACCATGTACATTTTCTTGTACAATGCAAAAGCCACCAAAAGGTACATATTTCCTGAATTGCAGGTAGGATGGATTCCATGTGAAAGAAAGAAGAGAAAGAGAACCAGTGGTAAATGTTCATAATTTTTTTCTTCATTGTGTATTTCTTTGTGTGGCTCATGAAATAATAGAACATGTAGCAAGCTGTTTGTAGTATGGCAGTGCAGTTATATCATAGAATCATCCATAGGAAGACAGAGTAAAGTATGCCTTTTAATAGATGAAGGGCATACCTGTTTTCATACTATTATTCTTACCATTGTTTCTCCAAGCCTGGACTGGACTGATGTTTTATTGAATTCTACAAATCCAGCACTATTTCAGGTTTGAAAAACTTAAATGAATTTTCATACTAACACTTGAAAGAGTAGTATATGCACAGAAATGTATTTGTCTGGAATGGTGATGAATACAAATTATATGATAACAACTGTTGACACATTTGCAACTGGTAAATATCAGCAATATATCACTGATTTCTTTACTTTGCAGTGTATACAGTTTGGATTAAAGTGTCATTATTAAAAATATGTGACGTATTAAGACCAGATAGCATTAAACATTACCAATGATACAACCCCACTTTTTTTTTTTTTTTTGAGATTGGGTTTATCAGTGGCATCAGAATTGGAGATGATGTAAGACCTTTTGTTGTTGTTATTGTTGCTGTACCATTACATTTATGAAACTTTAATTCTTTTAAGAGTTATTATAAAGCATCAAATAGTAAAGAAAATGTTCGAGCCAAGACAAGTAATACCACAGAAGTATAGTGGTAAGTATTCTCTCTGCTTCTTTTTGACACTTATTTTGGCCTCTTTACTGAAAAATCTGAGTGCTTCGTAAGTATTCAGAAAAAGAAGGAGCAGTTGGAGTTTTTCCCCTTTTTCTCTCCTATAGAAGAAATGAAGTGACATCCAACTTTTCTGTTGGCTTTGATGTTTAGCAGTGCTTAGTGGGTGTGCATATGCATATAAGTAATTCCTTTTTGATGTAATTTTTGCCAAAGTTCCCTTGTTTGAGTGACATTTTTGCCCCATTTACATCAATGTTGAAATTTCCATTAACTTCCCCAAAGCTGGGATTCCACCTGTTTTGTCTAAGTTCATTGTAGTTCAGTCTAATGTATTTAAAAGCATTTATATTTTAATTGCTTCAGTGGAATGCAGTTGTCATTACCAGCAAATTTTGCAGATGACAGAAAGGATCATCTGGCAATAAGCAATCTCACATAAAGGCTTAAAAAATGGAATAGAAATACTAAGCTCTACATTCAGTGAGAAATAGTATGATAAGTGGCATGTAAAATTAATCTTGTTTTTAAAGAATTGTTTTCAAGTAGAATGCTGCTGCTTTTATTGAGTTTACAGCTTCATTCCTGCATATGCATTGTCATAAGCAACACAAATTAAAAATGTGGGTCTAACGAGATGGAGACAAATCTGTTAGCACCACACAGCCAAGAGTGAATTATGCTACTTGGCTGGTTTGGGTATCTAATAGTGCTGGAAAAGAAAGTTTGGAAGTGAATGTTGACAATAAGGAAAGATCTTATACAAAAAATAAGCCTGTTCGTTTTCCCTCTTGATTCTTTCACCTTTCTTTCCCCACATCTTGCCTGCAACTGCAGGCATAGTAAAAGCCGTTTAGTGAGCAGTTCATCCTTCAAACAGGAGATGGAACATGCTTTGCATGTCTGTGCTAAGTATGATTTTAAACTTCTACTTCTTGGTGTATATGTCTTTGCCCTTGCTTGGATCTGGATCTAATCCCATGTTCCCTGTGCAAGCAAGTACTTTAGCTAAACTTAGAGCTAGCTGGAAAACTGTTACTGCAAGATAACATGGGATTCTGTGCATTTCCTACCGGTGCTTCAGCTCCTATCTTCAGTTTTTCTAGTACTTCTTGGTACAAAAGACATTAGAAAATGTATCAACAATGTATCTCTGGAGTGCACCAATAACTGCAGGTGAACAAGGCTGCAGGTGGTCGGGGTTTCTAAACTGTTCATGATGAGAGAGATGTTTTGCCACTTGTGGTTTTGCTGCTTATCTTGCAGGCAGCAAGGAGAAAAGCCCTTTTTTGTTTTGGCTCATGACAGAAATTTGTAAACAGTAAGGTCTTCTTTGTTCCAAATTTTCATGTCATTAGACATGCAAGACTGTATTCATTAATGTGAACAGTGTTATCCATAAATATGTATGGTGTCAGTCTCTAGTGTCAAGGTTCTCAACTAGTATAAATCACTGTAATTCCTTACATTTATGTGAACTGGCATAATCCTATTTAGTTGAAGACCTGGCCAGAGTACAGGAAGCGTGTATGTTAGCCAGAGAAGGTTGTAGTGGTTTCTAATTCTTCTACTTCCTGCTTTCATATGGATGTGGAGTGTGTTGAAGTTGACATGGTCTAAATAAGGTATTTTTAATTTTCTATTTGGAGTGTTGATACCTCAGTAGAACAACATCCTTGGTTTAGGGGTTATGTTTCATTATTGCTTCATAGGAAATGAAGACCCAGTTTAGGTGGACATTTGAGCAACACTGAAACTTTGAGAGACAGAAATATTTCTTTAAATGATGAACTGTTTGTATGTGCAAAGTGTTATGCAATTGAAATGTTCAGCAAATTCAGAACTTAAATTCACTGAAATTTGTAAGACTATATATTCATGTACCAGAGCTGAATCCAGATATTTAGGGCATATAGAAAGAATTAAAATGAAAGATTTTAAGGATTTCGTAGCTTGAAAGAGTACTAAGAATTGCAGTTCTTTTCAAATCAGAAAATGATAATGCCTTTCACTGGGAGCAGAGCTTTTACAAAGGGTCTTTCAACTGAGGATCTTGCAGCTCTGCTTGAAACAGTGACTTCGGACTCAACACTGAAGCCTTTATCAAACGAACAGTCTGAAAGGGAAGTGAGTGCTCCAATGACTTGTCAGCTGTAGGACTGGACTCTTGCGCCTCGCCCCACGAGGTAAGGTAGCTTTACTTCCTATGATTTACAGAATGAGCAAGCAAGGAGTGTGACTTGCCTAAAGTTACACCACAAGGCTGTGCAATAAAACACCTTAGCAGACGTACATAAGCTGCAATTTCATCTTTCTCTCATGATTCTAAGTTGGGAAGAGCAACAACTGTTTTGAAATTTAAACCAGAAAGATACTCATACCTTTCCACGTGATTTGTTGGGTATCCTGGCTAGTTATCTTGGTTGAAATGAGGAAACACTTCTCAAATCCTGTTGGAAGTGTGATGGGGGAAGCAAAAAGGTAACTCTGTGAATCTTCTGACCTGAAGATCAAATGGACTAAACTGATGTTAAGCTAATAAACACTGATATGATACTCACCACCTTCTTTCCTTCCCCTTCCCCCATCAGAATGATTCTACTAGAAAAAGATAAAATATGTCTTGGATATATGTAAATGAGATGTGCTCAATTAAAGCCCCACTTTCTCTGTCTTCTGTGTATCTATTTCTAGTCATTTTACTTTTCTCCGTCCTTCTGTCTGGTGTATGTCTTTAAAATGCAATACGGAGAACTGCCACAAGCACACTTGAAGAACCCGAGAAAAGCACAGTTTCACACATTCAGATGAGAGCCAGTGACAGTGCTCAATCTCACCATTTCATCACAGGCAGATGATATTACAGTGAAAGAACATTCAGGTTTGTAAATGATGGGTTTTAAAAGGTAAAACAAATGTCAGTAATCTGCTGTGCTTTGCAGCATCAGTGCCATAAATAAATGCACTCTTTTGATTATTTGGATGGCTCACTTTAGATTTATGAGAAAGTATATAAAATTAACAATGTGGGCTTACACATAAGTGATAAAAGCTAGTTTCTGCTTGGGCTAATGTACACAGTTGGCTCTTTACAACTAGAAACAAGATACTCTGAAAGAGTTTCATGCATTCATACTCTAGCAGTTTAATTAATGGGTCTTTTTTATTTCAGGGGAGGAGTGTGGGGGGATGGTGGAGGGGGAGGCTGTAGGGGGAAGGAGAAAAAATAAACTAACATTTCTTGTTACTGGACTTGGTATATATAAGTATGATTATGTAAAATCTCCATCGGGAGATGTTCTTTCTTACAGAGTATTCTGTGCTTGCTGAGTGGGAGGGTCACACTGTGTGAGACTAATAAGGACAGAGCTGCATCCCCCTCTACCACTCCTTGGAGACTCACTCCAGCAACTCCTCGGCACTACAGCAGCTCTGTACAGGCATTTCCACTGCTTCTGGGGGACACACTGACAGAAATTAAAGGTAAGCAACTCATTATTTGTAGTTAGCTGTCTAAAGACCTCACATGCACACACACACACTACGCTATTCGTAGTTTGTTTTGTGGTGGGCTGATTCAGGGATTCTGTGTGTGTGGTTTTTTGTTTTTCAAAATTGCCATTTAAGTTTAGCACCAATTTTGCCAATCGGTGTCCTATATAAACATAATATGTACAGTAAGCTTTTAATGTACCATAACCAACATATACTACAGGATTCTGCTCGTGATTGTGTTTTAGGGCAAATACATTGTATATGTTTGCGGATAGCTATAGGTATGTGCTAAAATATGCTAATAAAAACAGCCCTACTAAATTAGCAGTAATTTGCAAACCCGATTAAACTGTTGCAAATTGCCACAGCGCTGAGCATGCTCGTTAATTGTATGCATATATTTACATTTAAAAATCTACCTATTGGTGTATATCATTATAATTAGCACGCATATCGAGTGGCCTACATCCAGTGAGTGGAAGCATGCGTGCGCGCAGCGGCACGGCCGGGAAGCACCGTCAGTGCCCTCGAGGGCGGGGGAGCCCGCCCGGTGCGGCGGTTCTGGGGTAGCCCGCGAGGCCGCCGACCCAGAGGCAGCCGCAGCCCCGCGCCGCTCCTGCTGCGCACCCGGCCGCGAGGCCGCAGCGTCTCGGCCTGCGCCCATCACCTGGGCGTCGCGCAGGTGGCGGCGCGGCCGGGCGGCAGGGGGCTCCCTCGCCCGTGCCCGTTCCGGCCCCGCTCCGCCCCGGGCCGCGGAGGGAGCGCCGGCGGGCGCCTGCCCTTCGCTCGGCTCGCCGGGGCCGGCCGAGTCCAACTCTCAGGCAGGTTCCGGACAGGCGGGGCTGGCGAGCACGGAGCGAGGGGCTGTGGGTTAGAAGCAGCCCCGGAGTGGGGGGGCCGGGAGAGCGGGCTGCGAGGGCTGCCCGAGCCGGCGCCTCTCTGCTCCTCGCCTAGCCCCGCCCGCCTGCCTGCCAGCCTGCTCACCCGCCTGGTGTTCTAAACCCTCCCGTTAGCAAACCCAACTCAGTCCAAGATAATTAAACTGCCGCTACTGCCGTGTTACGGACGGAGCTGGAGAAGGCTCGGGTCGCTCACCCCCCCCAGGCTGCGGTGCGCCGGCTGTGGGAGAGAGCAGAGCCTCCTGGAGCGGCGTTGGGAGAGGAGCCCAGCCTGGAGGTGGGGTGGCAGCGAGGGGGTGGCGGTACTAGTGAGCGGGCAAGAGCCCTTCAGAAAATGAGACCTCTGGAGCAGCAGCTCTAGTGAGTCACTAAAGCCTGCTTGTAAAGCAGGTGCAGGAAATTAAATGATAATGTTACTTGAACGTGCATTCAGTTTGCTGCTGTTGGGGAGGCTGGAAAAGTTAATAATGGTGTAGTTGTCAGTACAAGTGGCTGATAGTACAGCTCTGGTGCTGAATGAGGTGCCTGGCGAAAATAATTATAAAAATTGCATCTCAGGTATGTGATTTGGTTTTCTTTCAGAAAATATTATTAGGAAAGTACTTTTTTGTTTACTGTTTTTCATTAAATTCACGTCTGTCTGTACATTGCAGTCAGCTTAAAAAAGAATCTGATAACGCCTTTAGAGGACAAAGATATGTTGTTGAAACCAAGACTGTATTTTGTGAGATTTAAATGAAGCTCAACACAGGCTTTTCTAGGCACGCGCATATTTTGCCAAGGCAGAGAAATAGCGTTATCTTGGTTTCTTTCGCACTTAAAGGACAACTTCATGTTGTCCTTGTTTGGTTTGAAGACTACTTCAGCAGTCACTGGCACTGTTGTGACACCAGGCAGTTTAGCTAATGTATTTAAAATTGAAAACCTGTGAGAAAAGTAAAAAAAAACTAGTTATTGCTAATGAAACAAAAATTTAGTGCTTTTATGACTAATGTCTCTGAGTTGGTATTTCTAAGGTATTACTTCTGAGTTTAGTAAAGAACCAAGGGAATTTATTTGTCATTTGTTTCTAAGTTTACATAAGTTGGGTGGTTTTGGGGCTTTTTTTGGGTTTTTTTTTTGGTAGCTCACAACAGATAAATCAAACACTTTGTGTGTGATTAATGGCTTCCTCTTTACAGCTCAGAAATTCTTGTTTGTAGTTTTCTGATGGGGTGAGGGAAAAAGAGATAGTTCTGAATATTCTTATTTTCTGTTTCAGATTTGTAGCTGATTGTTCACATGTGTCCAGGGGGAGATGAAGTACGTTGGATCCTGCATAGTTTGGCTTTGTATGGCTGTCTTCCTCCTCCTTCCTGTTTCTACTTCTGTGGCTGTCAGTGACCGCACAGGTACTTCCATTTTTCTTGCCCATCACAAACCAAAGGCTTAAATCTCAGTACTGAACAAATTTAACAAATAATGGCAGTACATGGAAAATAAGCAATATGAGCAGATAATGTTAATACAAGACTTGTTTTAAAAAGTGTATGTTTGAAGCAGTTCCAAAGCAGTCCTTCTGTTTCCTGTGCTTGGAAGTTTCAGGTTTGGAAGCTGTTGTAGTTCCTAGGAGTTTTGTTTTGTATTTTTTTCAACTTGCTATACAAAACAAGATTCTAAATCGGAGCTTGTAAAACTTTTGTGAACAAAATCATGCAGCTTTGTTAGAGCAGATCAGTGATCACGTTGACCTAAACAGCCTGATGCTCGTGTTAACCTCATAGAAATTAAACCGTATGTTTCACAGATGTAGTTAGACAAACTCTTGTGCCTAAGAAAGGGGAAAGGAATATAGTGCTGTTGTTTAACTTAAAAGCTGTTACCTGTCTTCTTCAAATTTTTCATACTTCTCTGTTTTCTTATTGTCCATATGTTATCTAGTTCTCTCACTTAAACTCTGCATTGACTCTCCAGAGGATGGTGAACTCTGTCTTAAAGGCATGTCGCCTGTATATGAGGAGTAAGGGATTGTCAGTTTTCTGTAGTTGTTCAGCCTTAGAAAGTACCCATGTACTTCAGCTTTGTAGAATTTTTCTACAATTATTAGCAAGGAGAACATGCTTGTTGCTATTTATTTTTAGTAATGCTGTTTTTCCAGAAGCGTGATGAAGGATAATAGAAGCTAGACATGCACAGCAATTTGTATCTTTGTAACATATTTGAAACTTGGGTCCAAGAAATTTAAAAGGTTAATAACTAGGGTAATAATCCTTTTGCTACTCCTGGAAACAATAAATAATAATATTTAATAAGCTAACATATGTGGGCTCTAACACAAAAATAATGTGCTGCGAGAAGACTTTTTTTACCTTGCACTTTTAGGGCAGCAAGGCTAAGTGCTGTACGGATGAATTATTCTTAACCCTGTGCAATCATTCTCTTCAGCTGTCTGAAAGAAGTGCAAGAGGTTGTCTTCTGTGTCATTGCTAGCTGTGTCTGCAAGTCTTCTGTTAATCTGCACCATTCAGCTGAACGGAGTACTCTCTGTTGCAGAGGTGTCTCATCCTAGTTTGATAATTTGTATGCAGATTATGCAGATGGATCTGTTAAAAACTGGAAATGTGCTCACTTTGAGAAGAGAGGAATATCTAATAAGGTCTTTTTTTTTTTTTTTTAGTTCTTTCTTCCATTAACTGGCTCTGTCTTGAGCTTTTGTTCTCTCCCATGTATCAGTTCACCAGTTCTGTTTGGATCAGCATCTATCCTGCAGAATTTGCATAGCTAATCCTTTTGATTTTTTTCTTTTAACAGCATATGTTAGCATTTGTTTCTCCAGCAAAGCCCATTCAGATCAGATCTTGGATTATTGCATTTACATCCTGCAATTTCTCACTGATCTACTTAAGTCTGAATGAATGGCCTTCAAATGCAGCGAAAAGTGTAAAGTTAATTTGAAGGGGGATAACAGGAAGAAGTGTTTTAGGCTAAGGAAACCTCTTAGGCAAGAGAAAGGATTAATTTATATGCATACGTAAGAGAGAGCTTTCTGAGCTGGCATTCTGAATATACTTTGGATCTTACTCGTTGTGTCAGTATTGTAATAAATAAATACCAGTGCTGGAAACAGAAAACAACAAAGAGTGACTGAGGATGCTGGATCTTCTCAGAGTCATCTTCCTTTGGCTTTAAATGTGTGTCAGTGACCATTAGATTCACATCAAGTATTACCTTCAGTTCTCACCTGCCCAGAAGTTTTGATACGCTAAATGTTCACTTGCTTTGAAGCACTTGATTCTAACGACAGAATATAGCAAATCTGAGGGAGAGGGTTCAGGAGTTCTCCACAATTGTGGTTTTTGATTTGACTTCAAGAATATTTTCTTCATGACATCAATTTACATCTTTTAATTTTGGGGAACGTTTGGATTTGGAGTGTGGATATGACCTCTTTCTGTAGCGACACATGAAGTTCTAATTTGATCATTCCTGAATGTTTCATATTAAGAATATTAAGACTTTGTCTCACTCCCAGGTCATTGCTGATTTTTCAGCTTTTGTTTTACAGTTTTTCAAAATCACTTGCTAACCCGTGAAAAATGTAGCATAAACAAAGTCTTGGGACTGACAGGCATGGTGAATTTCCATTGCCTTTTGACATGGAATGTGTTGTGAAAAGTATTGGCTGTAGATCACAATTTAGATAGGCACTTTAACCCAAATACAGTGAGTTGTTTCAAGTATGCAAATCAGTTAAGCTTTTTGGTTTTCATGTTTTAGTATGGCGAGATACTTCTCAAAATCCAGTTAATGCCTCTACAGTAATTCTCATATACAACATAGTCATATTCTTAATCTGAATTTTAAGGTTGGATCCACAAACTTGCTAGCATTGCAGTAGTTAAGTGACTCTGCCTCCCTTGGATTCCTTAACTTGTAGTTAAACGCTAAGTCCTTCGTGGCAGTGAATAAGGATCTTTAGGTATTTATAAGAATGTGGTTCATGAAAGCTTGCAGGCTGAGGAAAGCCACATGAGCTAGTGACTAAGTAGCATGGAAGTGTTCCCCTTTGTGGTCTGGGATCTTTCCCAGCTACACATGTCCTCCCAGTGTGAAGCCTGTAAACCAGGTTGGCCTGTTTTTTTTATGGAAAGGCAGAGAAAGAACAAAACATCAGTAATATCTCTTACAGCCATGCTGTTCACCTGTGATATTATGGAATAGTTTGGGTTGGAAGGGACCTCCAAAGATAATCTAGTCCAACCCCACTGCAGTGAGCAGGGACATCTTCCACTAGATCAGGTTGCTGAAAGCCTTGTCTGACCTGACCTTGATTGTTTCTGGGGATAGGGCATCTACCAGCATTGTGGGCAACCTGTTCCAGGGTCTCACCGCCCTCATGGTAAAATATCCTTATATCTAGCCTAAATCTGCCCTCTTTTACTTTAAAACCATTACCCCTTGTCCTATGCAGGCCCTGCCAAAAAGTTTTTCCCCGTCTTTCTTATAAGCCCCCTTTTAAGTATTGAAAAGCTGCAATAAGGTCTCCCTGGAGCCTTTTCTTTGCCAGACAACACTCTCAACCTTTCCTCATAGGACAGGTGCTCCATCCCTCTGATCATTTTTGTGGCCCTCTTCTGGACCTGCTGCAACAGGTCCATGTCTTTCTTGCGCTGAGGGCTCCAGGTGAGGGCTCACAAGAGCACAGTAGAGGTGCAGAATCACCTTCCTCAGCCTGCTGTCCACACTTCTTTTGATGCAGCCCAGTATAGAAAGCCCAGAGGCTTTCTAGTCTGTGAGAGCACATTGCAGGGTCGTAGTTCTTCATCCACTAGTATGTCCAAGCCCTTGACAGGGCTGCTCTCAATCCCTTCAATCCCTAGCCTGTATTGATATTCAGGTTTGCCCTGTCCCAGATGCAGGACCTTGCGCTTGGCCTTGTTGAACCTCATGACGTTCACATAGGCCCACTTCTTGAGCTTTATCCAGGTCCATCTGCATGATATCGTGTCCCTCAGGCACACCAGCCACACCACACAGCTTGGTGTTATCTGCAAAATTGCTGGGGGTGCGCTTGATCTCATTGCCTGTGTCACTGATGAAGATGTTAAACAGTATTGTTCCCAGTACAGACCCCTATGGGGCCCCACTCATCACTGCTCTCCATCTGGACATTTCAGCTGTTGACTACTACCCTCTGGATGTGACCAAAGCCAATTCCTCATCCACCAAACAGTCTATCCATCAAACCTGTATCTCTCCAAGTTAGAGAGAAGGATGTTGTAGGAGCTGTCAAAGGCCTAACAGAAGACCAGATAGATGACATCTATAGCTCTTCCCTTTTACACTGATGTAGTTACTCCATCATAGAAACCCACTAGGTTAGTCAGGCAAGACTTGCCCTTGGTGAAGCTGTGCTGGTTGTCTTGAGTAACATAGAATGATAGAATAGTTAGGGTTGGAAAGGACCTTAAGATTATCTAGTTCCAGCCCCTCTGCCAGGGGCAGAGACACCTCCCACTAAACCATGCCACCCAAGGGTATGTCCAATCCAGCCTTGAACACCACCAGTGATGGAGCTTTCACAAGTTGTAGATTCAGTCTCCTTCATTCCCCTTCCCTCTCTTGTCTAGTTAACATGTATATTGTAATGTAATATGATGTAGCTCATGTAGTAAAAAAGGAAAACAAAAAAAGCACATGTTATTTTCTGGTACCTCTATACATGAGATTACAGGCATGTAGGAGATCTGAATTCTTGACCTTATTCAAAAGCAGGCCAGCAGGGTCTGCTTAGCTACCTTTGAGGTGGACTCTTTGGATGTTGTTGCTGACACTGCAGATATGTTACACACTCTGAAGTGATTCCTTATATATATATATTTAGGAAGCCTGATCCTAAGGAGTATGAGACAAATCCTAGCTAATACAGATTTCTGCCTGAAGCTTGAGTCTGACATGTAATGTGGGTATATGTTAAGCAGGGCTTTGTTGTTTGGCCAGTCATGCTTACTGATGGAAACTTCGGTACCTTTGCAATGTGTGTGTCAGTGGTGTTAGATAACAGCTGGAAATTTCACCTGTTTATAAAGTTTAGTTATAAAGTAGCAGGTAGGTAGTTGGAAAGTGAAAGTTGTAAACGTCCATTACAGGTTACACTCTGGAGGAGCCAAGAGTGCCTACTGGAAGCTACAGTTCCCAGTCAGGAAATGCAGACGAGATGTCTGTCAGAGTGAGACTGAAGCATGCACCAGAGTCTTCTCTGTCCTCATTTGCACGGAAAGGAAAACTGGGCATGGGGCCTAGATAGAAGCGGCAGCGTGCTCCAACAGGTGCCCTGATCACTGCAGGAATTGAGAACATGCCATTGCATGTTGCAACAGCAACATCTAGATGCAATGCCTTTACTTTTTTTTTAATGCTATTAGAAAACAACAACAAAAAAATTACTAGCATCTTATTGGAGACACAGATCATCAGTGGTCTGTGACATCTCCTTGATCTGCATAAATACATGTTTTTCAAAATTCTTAGGTTGGTTTCATAATAATAAGCTCCTATGTAGACCTCATTGATTTCTAAAAGCTGAGGTCTGTAGTTTTGTCCTATGGCTAAGCGATCTCATTAATTTATAGGTATGTTAACCTGAGCTTTGACATCACCATTTTAACATGAATTGTTGACTTCAGTCCACACAGACCCAGTTTTATCACATGCAGAGCAATATAGTCACAAGCATAATCTTGTTCTTTTCACGGCTTCATTAGTTTTACAGTATATATTCTAACAGAGCAGATAGGTACATGGTTTCTGTGCCTGGATTAGTGGTAAGGGTTTGTCTTTGTTCTTTTTCTTCCTGAAAGTCTTCATGTAGATCTAATTCAGCTACGCACAGGATGAATGGGTAAACTGTCTGTTTTGTCTCAGGCCAAAGGAAATTTAAACATCTGCCAGCAGTACTAAAAATCTTGGAAGAGGCTAACTTTTTTTGGTACAAACTGTAACTGTAGAAAGAATTTTCATCAATCTACAGTAATGAGAGTCGTCAGTCTTGGTATGGAGAGGTTTTGGGTTTAGTATTTTAGAGTTTTGCTTTAGCTGTCTGGTAAAAAGAATAACACTGAGCTAAAGAAGTGCATCAGCAGCATGAGATAGAAGATTAATAGTAACCCTTTCAGTTCTTCTGGGGATATGGAATACAGCCAAATAAGTAACACTTAAATGGCCTATGCTGTGACTGTTAGGCTGCTGATAAAAATAGGTCCACAGTCCAGTCTGTGGCATGTGAGGAATCATTGCTATCATCTGGATAACACAGAAATTGAGGCTTGAGTCTTTATTTGGACTTGGAAGAAAGTGGCTGGGGGGAATAAGTTAAACTCCCCAGTCTTCTGCCATTTAGCTCTCATGTAAGACAATGTTGAAAAAAACCTATACAGTTCTGTCCCAGGTTCTCTAGAGCTTACTGCAGCAGTTCAGGGTAAAATCAGTAGTAAGTATTATCCGTCTGCTTTTGCTGTAAGTATTGTAAGTTAATTTAACCAAAAAGGGAATTGGCCCCATAGTCTTATATGTATATAAAAAAAAAAACCCTTGCTTAGAAAGCACTTAAATTTAAGAAAAGCTTCTGTCAGTGTATGTGTAGCATGACATTGTGGCTTTCAGCCATAACAGGCTTCCTTTGCAAGAATATATTTCTTATAGGTGTACTTGTGTAAGTCTTCTATAACTGCATTCATGTTTTTGGAGTGGCTACAGATAAAAGTCTGTAGTTTAATAATCTGTATAAGTGATGAAGACTAAGGTTTGTAGATTAAAGGGTATCTGAGGTGAGCTTCTTTCTGTTCCATATACACACAGTGTATATGTGCATATATCAAATGGTGTATTGAAATTGCTACGGTAGTATGTAATTCCAGGGAATGCTTTTCACACTACATAAGATTCCCCACAAACCAAGAATGATGAAAGATTTCATTTCAGTTTCAGAGATTTCAATATGAATATTCTTTACAGTTCTGCATCTTTTCTGTGGAAAGCGAATTTACAGAGTTTTTAATGCATGTTTCATCTCATTTGTCATTAAACTATATGTAAATGCACTTATATACAGACATTTATTTGTATATAAATGAAGGAAGGAATGCATTTTCTTAGAGCCTTAGAAATAAATTATGAATTATGTTACTTGTAATTGTAGATCACAATTTAGATGTAAAGGACATGGAACTTGATGAATCTTGTGAAAAAATGCCTTTAACCTGGTCTGTCCTTTAAACAATTGACAAGGAGAGGTGCCATGCTTAACCTTGTCCTCACCAACAGGGAAGGGCTGGTTGGAAATGTAATGCTCCAGGCCAGCCTTGATTGCAGTGATCATGAGATGGTCGAATTCGAGATCCTCAGGACAGTGAGAAGAGTGTGCAGCAAGCTCACTGCCCTGGACTTCAAGAGAGCAGACTTTGGCCTCTTCAGCAACCTGCTTAGTAAGGTTCCATGGGATATAGCCCTAGAGGGCAGGGGGGCCCAAGACTGTTGGCTGAGATTCAAGGATCACCTGCTACAAGCTCAGGAGCGATACATCCCTACTAGAAGGAAGTGCTGCAAGAGGGCCAGGAGACCTCCTTGGATGGAAAAGGAGCTGCTGAGGAAAATTCAAAGGAAAAAAGAGGCTTATAAAAGGTGGAAGCAAGGACAGGCGGCCTGGGAAGAATACAGGGATGTTGTGCAGGAAGCTAGGGACCAAGTTAGGAAAGCTTAAGCCCCCTTAGAATTAAACTTGACTAGGGATGTTAAGGTTAATAGGAAGGGATTCTATAGGTACATTGCGCATAAGAGGCAGATTAGGGACAATGTGGGCCCTCTCCAGAAGCTATTGGGAGAACTAGCTACCCTGGATTTGGAGAAGGCTGAGGTTCTTAATGACTTCTTTGCCTCAGTCTTCACTGGAAAATGCTCTGACCACACCACCCAAGTCTTGGAAGGCAGACACAGGGACAGTGAGAATGAAGACCCTGGGGCCACTGTAGGAGAGGATCTGGTTCGAGACCATTTTAGGAACCTGAACATATGCAAGTCCATGGGACCTGATGAAATCTATCCGCGGGTCCTGAAGGAGCTGGCAAATGAAGTTGCTAAGCCACTGTCCATCATATTTGAAAAATCATGGCAGTCAGGTGAAGTTCCCAATGACTGGAAAAAGTGAAATATAACCCCCATTTTCAAGAAGGGAAAAATGGATGACACAGGGAACTACAGACCAGTCAGCCTCACCTCTGTGCCTGGCAAAATCTTGGAGAAGGTTCTCCTGTAAGGCATGCTAAGGCACATGAAAAGCAACAAGGTGGTTGGTGACAGCCAGGATAGCTTCACTAAGGGGAAATCCTGCCTAACCAATCTGGTGGCGTCCTGTGATGGAGCTACGGAACTGACGGACAGGGGTAGAGCAGTTGACATCACCTACCTGGACTTGTGCAAAGTGTCTGACACTGTCTCACACAACATCCTTGTCTCTAAGTTGGAGAGACATCAATTTGATAGGTGGACCACTCGGTGGATAAAGAACTGGCTGGATGGCCGCACGCAAACAGTTGTGCTCAAGGGCTCAATGTCCAGCTGGAGACCAGTACCGAGTGGTGTCCCTCAGGGATCAGTGCTGGGACCGGTGTTGTTCAACATCTTTGTCAGTGACATGGACAGTGGGATTGAGTGCGCCCTCAGCAGGTTTGCCAATGACACCAAGCTGTGTGGTTCGGTTGATACGCTGGAGGGAAGGAATGCCATCCAGAGGGACCATGACATGCTTGTGACGTGGGCTGATGCCAACCTGATGAAATTTAACCATGACAAGTGCAAGGTCTTACACCTGGGTCAGAGCAATCCCAGGCACAGCCACAGGTTGGGCAGAGAAGAGATTCAGAGCAGTCCTGCGGAGAAGGACTTAGGGGTTTTGGTTGATGAAAAAATGAGCATGAGCCAGCAGTGTGCGCTTGCAGCCCAAAAAGCCAACCATATCCTGGGCCGCATCAAAAGGAGTGTGACCAGCAGGTTGAAGGAGGTGATTCTGCCCCTCTCCTCTGCTCTCATGAGACCTCACTGGAGTATTGTGTACAGTTCTGGTGTCTTCAACATAAAAAGGACATGGAACTGTTGGAACAAGTCCAAAGGAGGGCCATGAGGATGATCAGGGGACTAGAGCACCTCCTGTATGAAGATAGGCTGAGAAAGTTGGGTCTGTTCAGCCTGGAGAAGAGAAGGCTGCATGGAGACCTCATAGCAGCCTTCCGGTATCTGAAAGGGGCCTATAGGGATGCTGGGGAGGGACTCTTCATTAGGGTCTGTAGTGAGAGGACAAGGGGTAACGGGTTCAAACTTAAACAGGGGAAGTTTAGATTGGGTATGAGGAAGAAACTCTTCACTGTAAGGGTGGTGAGGCACTGGAATGGGTTAGCCAGGGAAGCTGTGAATGCTCCATCGCTGGTGGTGTTCAAGGTCAGGTTGGACAGAGCCTTGGGTGGCATGGTTTAGTGTGAGGTGTCTGTGCCCCTGGCAGGTGGGTTGGAACTAGATGATCTTAAGGTCCTTTCAAACCCTAACTATTCTATGATTCTACCTCTCATTAACCATATTGTCAGGAGGTATTTTTATATTAAATAATTTAATTTCACTTTAACTGGTTGTTTCCAACTATCCATTTTTAATCCAGACCAGGTACAGTAACACATTTAATAGAACTTTAGACTTTTGAAGGATAATATGCTTTTTACATTATTACAGAACAAATGACATTTCACTTGCTTTAAGATAACAAATACAGCTATTTTGAATGCCAGCCTTCAGGCTGGATGCCCTTTGGAAATCTTTAGATAAAGATGATTTCCAGGTTAGTGGTAGGATATTCCTCCTTTTATTTTTAATTGAACTGACACTCCAGAAAGCCCCCCCACACGCTCCCACCTTATTCAGCAGCTTCAGCTATACCTTGGCTATCTTTTTAGTTGCATCACCTCAATATGGAGCTCTGTGCTCGATAAGTGCATGTATCAAATCCTGCTTGCCACCTTTGACAGTTTTATTAGAGTTTAGCAGGGGTATTTGCAAAGTTCGTTAAAGAGCCCCATTTCTGACCCATGCACAAAAGGCACATTTCTCTGCACTTGGGTCTTAAAAGTATCTATTCCTTTGTATGCATAGAAATAAGAGAAAAAAGGACTTTATTCAAGTAAGATATTTAATATTAATAACGCAGTGTTTAATCTAAGTGTTCGATTTTATTTAACCTTAGAATTTGCCATGTTCCACATCTTAGAACATGTTGTTTGTTTATCTAAATACAGACTTAATCCCCCAAAAAGCTGCTTAATTTTAAGCTGTTAAAATAAAAAAAATATTGCTTAAATTGTTTATTATATAATTATATCCTTTTTAATCCACATTTTGGAATTGATTTTCACTGAAGTAACAGTAGATTATTGTCATGGTAATCAAGCATTTATGCTTTATTGTTTCATGCTCATTAGTAGCGGAAAAAGATTTTCTAAGTATATAGCCAAAAATAAAAACTAAAACAAAACACAACAGCAACAACCACCAAACAAAACCGCTAAACCCCTTAGAACAGAGGTTATTGCTTTATAGAGTATTGTACATGGAGAGAAGCTGGTAAGAATTTAGTGTTTTTTTTCTGGTTATATTGTTCCTGTGAGCTTTAATCGTAAACAGCTGAATTAAAGTATGATAAAATTTGTATCTGCTTCTTTTATTAGAAGTGTAGTATGCAATCTGAAATATCATTTCTCCTATTTAGATTTTGTGATTGGTTTATTGCTAGTTAGCATATTGTAAAGAAAGAACATGAACAGAAATATTCTGGTTAATATTACTATCACTCTCATGGTAGTTCGTTCTGATTATTTTTGTTTGAAAGAAATTTATAAAATATACTAAACTGTATTCTCTTGAAGGCGCTATGTGTCCTTTAATGAAAACTGTTGTCCATCATCTCAAACAAATCAACAGAGATGGTCTTGGTGTTTCAGGTAACTGACTGTGCTGATATCAGTATCTAAATTAATTGTCTAGTAGTGGATGTAATCATAGTTTGACTGAAGCTGGCTTTAAAACTGAAAGGGCCATATGGAATGCCACCCCCATGCTCCAAAAGCTGTTGTTTTTAGAAAAGGGGTTAAAATTAAATATACTGTTCTTACAAAGTATTGGTTCAAGTTCTGCAGCCATACTCACTTCCGTTGTTTTTGTCAAATGTCCTTCGTTCTTAATCAGTTCAGATGATAAAAGGAAATAAAGAATGCATGTCTCAGGTTACAGAGTCATCTAGTGAGTGAATTTTGCACTGATAGTTTCTGTGTCTATAAAATGAATATTGGAAGTTTCTCTGACTTAAAAGTACTGGTTTTCAAAACAGCTTGTCAGACCATGCTCTGGAAAGTTAGCAAGAATGCTAAAAGTATTTACCTTGGTTTTTAAAATTCCATCAAATAAACTAAATCGTGTCATATTTCACAGGGTTTGATCTGACAGAAAGCTTTTCTTTGAGGCAAACGTCTTGTGGAGGTGAAAAAAACTGTTTTAAACTGGGAAGCGCGCCTCTCGTCAGAGACACAAAGTAAGTAGATATAGTTTCATCTGAAGTCTTTAAAAGACAGAGCTCAGACCAAATGCTGTTAGTGAATTGAAACACTGGGCAGTGTATCCGGAGGATACCACAGAAAGACAAATATGTCTGTTTTCAGGCATTTTTTTCTGTAACAAGTGTTTTGGGAAGCATTTTGATGGAGGTGTGGTTTTTCTTCTGGAATCTGGAAATATCCAGGTGCAAAGTAAATTGGGAATATTTCTTTCTCAAATTTGGATTCTGATACTGAAAAATCTACTGTTTATACATAAATATTTATGAAACAAAGGAAACAAAGAACTTTCATGGTATGACAAGACGTGTTATACTAATCTTCCCTCAGTGGAATTGGCTGTTCTCTCTCTAATTACTGTTAATAGGATTAAAAAGAGAGAGGAAATCAACAATACCTTAAACACTATATTTTAATGTTTTGGGGTTTGGTGTGTTTTTTGGGGGGGAGGGTTTGTCGTGGTTTTTTTCAGTGGAATTGGCATCTTGCCTTTCAGCTGTAATAGAATGGCGCGTGCTCAGTGTAAAGGTGAAACTGCGCAGCATCCTACTGCGACACAGGGTGGGATGCAAAGCAGAAACTGCATGAAAAATCTAAAGGATGGTGAAAGAGAGAAAGGCACAATGGAATTGGATGGATTTCAGTTTGCATGGGGACGAGAAAATGGCAAGAAGCAGTTAGGAATGTAGTTTCAAATTCCCAATGTTCAGTGGAGAGAGAGGATCATCTCAGACCTTCTTGGTTCAGATGTGCTCTGAGTCATAGGACTGTGGTTTCTGTACAGCATGTTCCTGTGATGACAAGGGAAGCAACTGTATTCCCTTGTCTTCAGATTGGGTGTTCTCTGTTGCAAGAGTTCTGGCTCTATCTTGCCTAGGGAAAAGTACCCCTGGCCCTCAGACTTCCCCTTTGCTGGATCCTGGGCAGAGCAAAGAGGGGCTGTGGATAGCTTGAGGCCAGGGGAGAGGGAGAAGAGAAATTGAAGGCACCCAGACAGAAAACAAAGTGATGTCTAGGAGAGAAAAATGGTGAAATAAGTAGAACCTAAATATTTGAAATTACTGGATAGTTTCTAAGTTCTTTTGAGTTTATTAGATAATGTAAATTTTAGTGCTTGTCTAATTCTGCAAGGTTAAACAAATAATGACTGTCTTGTTTTGAATACCTTGGACATTATTGGTTGAAGGAAAAATGACTAAATAAAATTGCTTGACACAGAGAGTGCTCTATTTTTATTAGGGCCTTCCCAGTATTATCAGGATTCTCTTTGGAAAAGAAACAGGCAAAATGAAGTACCATTCATACATATCTTCACTAAAAATAATTCGAAAGTTTGTCAGTAAGAAAAATTTTTTGTCAAATCTATTATTAATTTTTCAGATTTTTATAGTTGGGGTTTTGGTTTTTTTTCAGTGGGTGGGAATTTGACGAAAACATGAGATTAGAGGAGTAGAAAATCAAGGCAATAACAAAAAATGTGGGGTAATTTTTTTAGGAATAAAAAGCTAAGTAGTTCTTTGTGTGCAGTAAAAGTTGACTTACTTTATTCTGAAACGGGCAAAAATGGAGTGTGAGTAGCTAGAAATCACAGAAGGGTGAATTATTTAGAATTCATGTTGTTTTCAGGGAAAATTCATTATTAAAAAAGATTGATTTCTAAGAATTCATGTTTTTTGGATGGGGTCTGACAGGTGATGTTGAGGTTGAAAATGTAAAGCTTTTTTCCTAGCTTTTATTAGTAGGTCTGAATACTGATGTCTGTGGTATATTTTGTTCTTCTAAGAACAGTTTATTAGAGGAGGCAGTGAAAGTGGGATATACGCATCATGGCTGCTAGTGGCTTAGCAAAGCCTTAAGTCTTAGTGGTTGCAAGGAAAACACTTGAGAAGGACGCAGTGCTTTTAACCTCCTTCATGAAGTGAGAGAGAAATCTAACAGATTTTTTTTTCTATGTTTTATCTGTTCAGCTTTTTGGAGTGAGGATGACTCTTAGAGAGAAAAATGGTCAGGTTTTTTTCATTTTCAGTGTAAACTGGGCAAGAGATGAAGAATTTCAGTAAAGGATAAACCTGGAAGGCAAGTTGTTTGGCTTTAACGGTCTCTTGCTTCTCACGGTCCTCTCCTGCCCTGTTGTTTTTGTCTGTGTATCCTCATTAAAGAAAAAACTGAAGATAAATCTTTCCAGTTTCCCCTAAAAATGTGCATATCTAATGGATGAAAACTTTAGCTGGATGAAGTGAAATAATTATTAATAAAATGCATAACAGTAGTAATGTATGAATATAGGTAGGCTGAAAATTAATATCGTTACTGATGTTAAGGTACGAAATAAGCTTTTCAGTCAGCTTGCTGTGGAAATAAATGATACCTCTTGCATATATCTTTCTGAACAAAAAAGGGTTACAAGTATTTTCAATAGCATTCAAGCATTGAAGAATTTCCATTAAATCCTAGTTCTTCATGGCAGTAGTCTTGCTCATGCTTTTTTAACCTTCCTTCACGGGGAAATGCATGTCATGATTAAGAATAGAATTTACTTGTTTTCATTTTTTTTATCCAATGTGTTGTATATATTGAGCGTTCTGTTGTTGAGATAACACTTCAGAGAAGATTTTTAAAAATTACTTAGTTCAAGCATTTTTGATACCCCTCTGAACTTCTGAGTTGTTTTTTAAACACAAGGGCAGAGAGCGATCTAGAGCACAAAACCAGGTTTTGACATGGTAGGATTACAGTAAAGGATACTCAGGAGCTCTGATATCTGCCTTCATGACTTTATAATTTACTTCATCTCAGTTATCCATGTACAATATCTTGTAACTTATTATTTTATTTAAATTTTCTTCCCTTACGTCAGACTGTGTGGTTCCAGATCCCCATGTTGTTAAATGCTTGGAGGTTTTTAGGAGCAGTCTGCCTCAGAAAATATTTTAGCAGACGTGGTGTGCAGTAAGCAGCAGAACAGTGTTTGTTATCCATCCTGCAGGAAACTGAGAGTATCTGATTAAGCTGACTAGCAAGTATCAAGTAACTTGGCACATCTCCTCTTGCATTTCATTCATTCAGTTGTAGTGTGGGTAATAGAAAGCTATGCTGTGCCATTTTTCTTGTATGATGCCATTTTGGTTTTTTTTCAATGGACCTGGAATAGTGTTGCACCTATTTATATGTTATAAATAATTTATAATGCAATGTCAGCTTGGGAAATTTATTATGTCTATATTGGATTTTGGTTATATGTCTTTATCTCTTTTTGTAAAGGAATTCCATACGTATTTTGTCTTGATATAGGAGACGGATAGCTTTTCTTATGCTCCATGTAAATGACTATTAAATATTTAGTTCTAATAATATATTTCAGGATTTTCTGTTTTTTCTAAAAATTAGAAAATTTCTAAAAGTTTCTAAAAATTTTCTAATTTTTCAGGAACAGAGTGATTTTTAAATTAAAATACTGTTACTTATTGCAATTATTACATGGATATTAATAGAAGTTATTCCTGAGTAAAGTGGTATAACAGCCTTTGAATCCTAAAGAAATTCACAGTAAAATACTGTTATGCAGATGATCTAATTATGTAGTCATAATAATAGTAATTGCATAATGTTTTAATTGTATTTCAATAAAAACATTCTGAAGTCATATTTTGTTCTCCAGAGTTTAACACATACAGCCTATGCAGTGTGCTCCAGTTTGGCACAGAGCTTGCTGAAAAAAGCAGCACAGGGCTCTGTGCTTATAGCAACACCTTTACATCTGCCAGCAGTATTCAGTACCCTGGACATGAGGCCTTCTAGGCTAATGTTTGTTCTTTAGTTGTGTTAAAGTAAATAGCACTATGATGAAATAATTTCCCTGTCTTTCTCTAAAGATGCATCAGATGTCAGTTGTTCTTCATTCTCTCTTTCCTGGGTTGCTGGTGGGCCGTTTATTTTTTTTTTTCCTTCTCTGGAAACATCAATAAAGGAGAAAGTTAAGTTGATTTCAGCTGAGTTTCAGAATGTTTTTGAAATGGATGTTTATGATTAGCAAATCTTGATGGCAGTCATGGCTTTCTTATTTTGTAGTCTGTTTGGCTTGACAAACCGTATTAATTTACTGAGGAGATTATTGTAGCTGGCTGTTAAATGATCTCAGAGTTGGGATTACTCCCACAACTTTTTTAGGAATTCTTCCCCTTTTGGTGTAAGAGTCTGCGAAAGGGCTTGGATTTTGACTGTATTTGGACTACTGAGCTCCATCAGCCATGTTGTCACTCTCTGGTGCCAGAAGAGCTGTGGCTGTGGCTTGGACCATATTTCAGTGAAATTGTTTCACCTCCTTGTGATGTCTAGTTACTGGATGCAGAAATACTATTCCTACTTCTGCAAGTATATTGCAGGCTGGAAGATTCTTTCTGCTAAGAACAGAAATCGATGATGAAAGAATATTCATGTGGAGTTTTCTGTTTGCTTTTAATACTGATCTTTTTAATCACAAAAAATGCTTAGGGAATTGCATTTCCTAGAGCACAGTTGGCATCAAGCGATTCTGTGCTCACCGTTACAAGCCTTTTCATAGTTAGCACATTGCTTTCCAAAGGCACCTATCTATGGGAGGCTTTGTAACCATTTGCTTTTCTCTGGTTGGTCCCTGATTGTATCTTGCTTGACTTTAGCTGTCAGTGAGTATCCACATGGGCATGGTTTTTGATTACTTTTGCACATGGCATGCATTTTGGGCAGACTCGGGTTCATGGTCTTCTTGAAAAACATTAGATAGATATAAGAGATATATGTATATATGTTAAGAAGTAACATACCTATTTATTAAATAGAGTATAGAATGGATAGATGTGAAAATACCCGTTTCCAAAAGATGTAATCAAAAACTTTTAAAATACCTGAAAATGGCAATGAAGTGGCACCCATTTCCAGAAGCAGTAGTTAGTTGTGCTAACCAGCTTTTATCTGTGCTTACACAAAGTCCTGCTTGGTTTTGGTCTATTAAAATATTAGATCATTATGTAAGAAACCACCTCTCCCTTCTTACATCACGTATTTATTTGAGGTCATTTGAGCTGTTAGAGCCAACAATGCCAAGACTGAAATGTCTGGTATTTTGGTTGCAGGGTATTTTCAAGAAAAGGGTCTTGTCTCTGGAATTTGCTTCCTTAGTGTGGGAGCCTAAATTTAGTACAAATCTTGATGCTTTCTTCAGGTCTTCAGATACTGCAGTGTTAGATTCTTTCTTTTAATGGTTCTGGTTGAAAGACTGAAATTATGCACTTTGTGTTTATTTCCAGGAACTTGAAAACCTACTGCATTTTGTAAATTAAAAAGAAGGATGATACAGGGATTACTGTTGAAAGAACAAATTGGAGCTGTACTTACCATGTAAATACCAATCATGTCATAATTAAGGAGAAAACTGGGGCCTTCTACCATGAGAAATGATAGACCAATGCTTCTTTAAAAGAATGAACACACATGAATGTCTTTTTCTCCACATATGGGCTTATTTCTACATGACAATTTACAAGAAATATGCCATGACCTTTTCATAAAATTTAAAATTCAGCCATTAATGGATTTTAATTGCTGTGTTAGGCTTGAATCACGCTATAATTTAACATGCAATTTACATAAGGAAAGAATTGGGGAAGAAAAAGTAATGATAGAGAGGTGGCAGAGGTGAAGAGTATCTATAGAAGTATATAATACTTATATTGAAAGCAGGGTGTGAGGGAACAGAGAGCAGTAAAACTGTATAGTTATGCCACTGACTCTGGCAAATCCAATTTCTTTGATCTGTAGAGTGTTCCCTTGACAGTAGAGCACTTAGTGTGGCAGCTTCATACCAGTTGAATTTGTAAGACAGTGCTGGATAAAGCACATTGTTTCTTTTCCTTTTTTTCTCAGCAGTGTTGATCTTGCCATAAGGCACTTGCAGATAAAGGGAATGAGCTCTTGGGGAATAAGTACTTTAAGGGCACTGGTCCACAAGAAGAGTGTGCAGCAGACCAGCAGTGTTTGTGTGGATCCCCTGTGTACCTCACAGTTCAGGATGAAACTTGATGCTGGCAATAAGCAAATCACAGAAGCACTGGAAGAACAAATAGTAAAGGCAGTTTACTCTCCTTACTTAAAAAGCTTTCCTTAATTTGGAAAACATGTATTTCAGTTCAGATTAGTGTTATTTTTCTCCTGCTACCTTTGTTTTAAAGGAGAAACCTGTCCAGCCAAGATGATTATTTAAAAAAAAAAAAAAAACAAAACCCAACCAAACCTAAAAAATTAGGAGTTCACCTTCGCAGCACTCTTCTCCAGCTCTCAGCATCATCTCACTTCCTGTACATCAACCTCTCTGATCAGCAATGCTGGCGGCTGGTCCCTGTAGCTGTGTGAACTCCAGCAATCACAGCAGGGAAAGAGCAAGAATGTGCTGTGGGGGGAGCCTCCTGTTAGCTTAAGCCAACCTTGAAAGTGCAGCTTCCATATAATGGTTTAACCTGCACTGTGGAGAACAATTCTGTTGTTCTGATTAAAGCAATAACATCTGCAATATCTAAGCCATTTCAGTTTTGCTGTATATTCCTATATGTAATTCATTAATTTTTTTAACATGATATTGATGCCAAAACTATTTTCCATTTTTCTTTGTGGATAAGATAGCAAAACTTCATAAACTTACTCTCGTAGATACCACAATTGATATACAAAGGTATTGTGCTATTAAATTTCCTAGTTTCAGCACAAGCAATTTACCTGGATTCTTCCCCATGGTCCTTGTTCAAAAAATTGGACAGAGATTCTGCCATGGGCTGTTCAATTTACTGGTATGTTAGCTGAGAACATACCAGTAAATTCAGGGATGCCGGACTGTGGGGAACTTTCACAAGAGTTTACACACCATCTACGCCTTGGCAAACATGCTGACTTTTTGTCTTTGTAATCTTGTCTCGGTTTTTCTTGGCCATCCTTTTTTTTTTAAGAAAAAAGTCACCCAAAAGCAAGTGCAAGATAGTGCTTGAAGTTAATGAGGATGCATATATAAGTCTGTAACACGACACTTGTGTTTGATAGTCTTAGAACAAAAATACAGTTGCAAAATTAATACAGTGTAATTTTCTTAGGAATCTGGAATAGATGTGTATATACAGCAGTGCTATATGCAACCACACCCAATGCATTGAAATGTATATAATGCATGCAGCTGAGGATAGACTGTAGCTCCCATATGTTGTAGTATAAAATTAGAGATTGAAAGATCATTTATCAGTTTTGCTGATTGGGCTGAGAGGATTCAAGTGTCCTTGTAAAATGCATATAATTTCTCCAGCTGAAGCTGTGGTGCCATGTGCTTCAGAAGTCATTTATCAGCAGACTGGAAAAAACCCAACAACCTGTAATAAATCAGATTTTTTTTTTTTTTTCCCCTGACTTTCGTGATTTAACACTTTGTGAAATGCAGTTTGCATTAGCGGTGCTGTCAGGCGTTCCTCCTCTTAACTGAAGTTGTACCTACAAACAGATGTTTGTGCTGATATATCTGCGTCTACGCAGAGGTTTTGTTGTTTAGAGATACTCCCTTCCCCCACCTTGCCTCTGAGTTTTTAGTTTTTCTATCTAAAAATAGTTCATGGGCTCTCTCACAGTGAAACTGCCTGGTGCTTTTTTCAGTACTCTGATTTTCATTTTCTTTCAGTTGGTTGTAAAAAATTTTTGGCCTCTGGCATTTCTCTGTGGTTAGCTCTTTGCAGTTTTTATCATTGTGCCATGTAATGTTTTATATTTATGGAGATAAATTGCCAAATCTGAAAAAATACTTTTTTAATTTTGCATAGACAGTACAGTCCGTGCCATGGGCTTTTCACTTGAAGATCTGGATATCAACTTGATTTCAGCCAGAAGTGTACAGAGTTTGCTGATTGCAGCCTTGTCTCAAGTGAATATTTGTCATGTCACAAACTCTTTTCAAAACTTGGAATTATTTAATGAGCTTCAACATGAAGAAGAACAATCTGTGATCTATAGAAACTGAGTCCTGCTGTACATATATTGATGTTTTAAAGAACCATGTGCAAGAGATTATGGTATTTTTTGTTCAGTTAATGTGATTAGTTGCAGAATCTCAGAATTCTGTTAAAAAGAAACAAATCCTAAAAATACTCTGGGATTGAGCATGACAATACAGACATTGGATAACTTGTTGATAGTTCCTAATATGACATAAGGGTTTCAAGTGTCGTATGAAAATGCATGTATTTTTTTGGGGAGGGATTTAACTGTTGTTTATTGATACACTCATATTGGCAATGATAATGCTGAAGACCTTGATAAACTTTGATTTATGTCTTTTACTCAGTTTTCTCTTTAAACTCTGCTGAGAGTTTAGTAAGGAATGGTATGTTCATAATGTATGCTGAGCAGTGTTGGTTACTCAAATACTGTCGAATGCATATCCCATAAAACAGCAATGACTGTCTTATGGCTAAGGAAAGTGAGGTTTGCTTTGGGCCACTCTTGAGGAGTAACCACAGGTAGCATCATCACGGTGCCCTGACCTTATTTTTCTTGCTGCTCTTAAGTGAGCAGCTCAGAATGCTAGATGACTGCCAGTTTAAATTCATCTATGAAACTAAGCAACAAGGACAATAATATTCACCAGGAGTGCATACAAGAACAGGAATAGTTTGCCAAGACTTGGGGGAATGACGTGGACTTCCAGGTCCAGTTCTTGCACTCAGGACCCTCCATGCTGGTTATGCTTACTTTGGAGTACAGCACATGCAATTGCAGCATTGAATTCTTGCTGTTGCTCAGGATTGACATTTAGCAGCTGACTTGTACAGAATTATTAGGTAATGCTCACTCATTTTATATGTAAAGGAAACAAGTTTTGGGAGAGGATTCTTTCAGTCCAGGAGGTTGTTTGGGTTTTTTTGTTTGGTTGGGGTTTTTTTTGGTTTTTTTTGGGGGGGGAGTGGTGGTGGGGTGGGAGGAAGGTTGGTTGGTTTGGGTTTTGGGTTTTTTTGTTTGCGTTTTTTTTTTGGGGTTTTTTTTTTTTTTTTTTTTTTAAGTCAGCTAGAATTGAGGAAGCTTAACGCAGGACGTTTCATTCCTATCTGAACTGATGAAGACTGTAATTCAGAAGAAAAATCATATAAACAGAGACAGTGGAAGAAAATGTACCACAACGCAGCCAAACATAGAGGATAAGTGCTAGCTGTAGTTGAGGAATGAGACTGTATATGATGACTTGAATGTTTGAAACTGTTAGATGTAAAAAATGCCATCGGATATCTGTGTTTACTCAAAAAGGAGCACAGACCTTGAAATTGTTTCCTATTTTTTATAGGAAGGTTGCTTTTCTTTCCACAGGACTTTCTTTAAATTTAGGAAGTGTTAAAAGATTGTATTACCGTTACTATGTGGAGACAGATATGCTATGCTACCAGGAAATTACATAAGCTTAAGATTTGTATGTTGTGAAAGTATTGGGAGCACTAAAAAAGCGCTCTGTGATTCAAGATAGCTGATATGATTTCATGGAAAGGAAAGCCATGATTCGTTAACTGATTAGAGTTTTTGAAAGACTGAAGAGTTATAACGCAACCTTGTTTCCTTGCTCTCCTGAAGGATCAGTTAGCACAGCTAATAGGAACCCATATTATGGCTAAGATTAAATTTTTTACAGTATGCTAACTTTTTTTTATCACAATTAGATGTCATCTCTTTAAACAGCTTACGTTGAATTGATTTTGCTCTCATACACAAGTAAACGTGTACTTCTATCCAACTGGCTCTAGGTGGCCCTGCCTGAGAAGTGGGAGTCAGACTAGATGACCTCCAGAGGTCCTTTCCAACCTCAACCATTATAAGGTTCTGGGATTCTATTATAGAATATCCTGTTAACATATTTTCTTCCTTAAAAATACAGATTCCCATAGTCTGGGTACTTAATTACATTGTCAACCAAGTAAGTTATAGGGTAAAAGCAAATTTCTCAAAATGCTGGTTTTGTCATAGGACAGTGAGGGAACAAAGTATTTCCTTTTTAAAACTTCCAAAGTATTCCTTGCATCTCCTTGCATCCTTAAAGATTACAATCTTTGTGATATTAGTGATATTTTCTTTACTGTCATAACTCTTCCACATTTGTCACTCGCCGGAGGTTTGTAGTAGGTAATATGCTGTTCTTAGAATTTTCATCAGCAGTAGAGATTTCAATCTTGGCCTTATTGTTGAAAAAGAAGATTATTATTCATTCTAGTTCTGTTACTTACACATAAAATTGAACAGATAATTCAACCTCAAATTGTAATCGAAGCATTGTTTTAATGCAAAGTTTTCGTACCTTAGAGCCTTTGCTGTTTTGAGAGAAGTTTGTAAATTCCCAGTATATCAGGCTCCCTTTTTTGGATATAAGGCATCTGGCCTGCTTCCCCAGCCTGAGAACATCTCCCAGTAATATCCAGTGTTCTTTCATGTGGTGCTTGATGGGTTCTTTTGATGTGAAGCTTAGGGAAAATCTGAATAAAATGCTCATTGACTTATCCAAAGGTACCACTGCTTGAAACCTCCTTTCAGCACCTCTGTCTTGGGCCTAATGCAGGATGCCATCTCTCTTTACAGCTTTTTTTGGTTTCTGTCCTAGCCCTTTAAAGGGAATACCTGGCCATTACCCAGCAGTGTCTGATAGTGACAAGGTTAGCAAGTCACAGGTTCTTGGCCCATCTTTTTAAACATAGTTGTGACTCAGCAGATAGTCATGCAATGTTGATATTTTTAAGCTTGATATATTTTAACCCCGTTTAATCTGTAACTTATAAAAAAAATCTCATAATTACAGAAAGTGTGAGAGATGCAGGCTAAGCTGTATGTACTTTTTTATTTTTTTTAACTTGACTCTAATTAGATAACTCAGAAATGAGTCCTGAGATTTCAGAAGTGATAATTTCCTGTTTCTGAAAGTGCTATTAAGACTTCCAATGTGATGCAAATGATTTTTTATCGTTATTTTCCATATTCATTCACTTAAAACCCATGAATGCTAACGTTTTTTACAAAATGTAAAGGGTGCGTTATTTACCTAATTATCCTTCAAATTATAAGCAGAACACCAGGCTTAAATATTCATAGACTAGTCATTCTGCATGTAGTGGGTGTTAAAGCAAAAGCACGTTCTCTCTCTGTAGTTTCAGTCTTGCAGCTGACAGAGCTACTTATTTCAGGTCAGACCTCGGAATCTGGTATCATTAACCTTCTTTCCTACTCCAGTCTCTTCAGTTGGTAATTTAATCTTCACCACTTACACCTTCTTTTTTTGGGGAGATCAGCTGGAACGAAGATGGGTAGATGTATCCATCTATAACAGTGTTGTAGGCTGTAGTACCTTTACTGTTGCCTGTGCCATTTTTCTCAAGCATTTCTTATCATGGTCTTCTTGTTACTTTGACCTGGAATGAATTTATTTATAGGCAGTCCTGCACACTGAAGAGGAGGAGGCTAGTTATCCAGGCAATTATTTGAAGAAGTTAGAAAAAAAAAATCCCTTAGTTTGGTTCAGGTGCACTCCATACATCATTTTGTCTAGCTCTTACTTTCCAATGCCAGCCATGCTGTTGTTTGTGCTTTGCGCATTCAGCATTTTCATGAGGGACACTGGCCTGCAAGATTATTTGACTTGTATCATCAGCCCAGGTTGTCTGGTATCTGGCAGAACAAACCAGGGAAGGAAAGGGGGAGCCTATTCCAAGTATAATCACAGTTCTCTTACTTAGTGCTGATTCTATTGATCCATTGTAAAAAGCTACCAGAAGTTTGTGATGGGCCTGAGGGGGGACTAAACAGGAAGAAATTAAGGGTCCTAAATTAAAAGCATATTAGGTTTGGTGCAAGTATCTCAGTATGCAGCTCTACTGGAGCTGACTAGCCCTCCTGTGTACCAAACTAAAAAGTCTGTTCGGTTTCTGGAATTGGCTAGTGTCTCTAGGTACCTCTGCAAATGTCTGTATGTTGCTGGTAAGTTTGCTCTGAAAACCTTCAAGAACAGATGGATACTTAGGTTTCTTCTAAGTATAGGCCAAGTATAGGCCAAGAGAAAAGAAATGTCATTCCTAATTTTCTCCCTCCATTCCAAAGCATGGAGTGCATTGCCTGTCTTCAGGCTGAATGGTCTCCAGTAGAAAACTCCTCTGTTGTAGTCTGCTTTTCTTTTTTTTTCTTTTCCAGACAACAGCAAGCACTGAGTTCTACAGATAACTAATACTGTACCGTAGATCTCGCTTCAGGGTAGGAAGCCTGTAAAAATGCATGCAGAGCAATTTTTGCTGCCAGTTGACTTTCAGGGGTTATGGTAATTATTTTTTTCTCTAACATCTTCAGAGGGTTCCTTGATCAGCTGAATGACTCCATTCCACTGCAGATAATCAAGTAAGAATTTAATATCTCAATGACTTCAGAGACTGCCAAATAAAAGACTAATAACTAGACCTGTTCTCTTTGTTCCATTTATGGCAGCAATCTAGAAGGACTGCATGAGTTATAGAGCTGCTCATAAAATGTCTAAATAAAGACACAATTAGATGTTAAAAGAACTATATAAAATTCCTTTAAAAGTATTTAAGTTCACATCCTCTTTCTTTGATGGTTGCCACACTTGAAAAAAAGAGTACCACAAAAAGAGATGGATTTTAGGACATTTAGCACAGCAAAATGGCCTTGAGAGATTATGTAAAAATGCCAAGAGCTTGATATAATTCTCAAATGACTTGAAGAAAACTTAAATCTCTGCCATTCTTTTAAGCACAGCTTAGCTTGACGTTTTGAACAAAAACCGTATCTTAGGAGACAATCACAAACCCACTGAAAAAAATGGGCTGGTCATCACACTTCTCCCTATTCTGCAATAAATCTCCAAAAAGAAAGTTTTGTTTAATTTTTGTAAATATCTTGTGAGAAATGTGTCAGACCCTGAAGAAGTTTCTTTGTAGAGGCAATCAATTTACTAGTGTGGTTCTGAGTAAGGAAAGACACTGAAGATTTCTGGGATGTCCATGCTGGAGAACAAGACCATGTTTGCATGTGTGCAGGGAGGTTTCATTCCCTACAGTGAATCACAGGAGTAGAAACCTGTTAGAAAAATGGGGATGAGGAATGTGCATGTGTGTGATGTTCTACATTTAGCTTCAGAAAGAAAAGGAGGGTGAGGTAGACATCTATGAAGAGCAAGCTTCGTGACAGGAGATGATGAGAGTTCAGAAGAGATATTTTTCTTTGGAGTTATTTTTATATTTTCAGTGTAGTTATGATAGGGAGATGGATGCTTGTACTGGGAAGAGCTCTTCCTGGCATTTTTAAGTTTTGATACATAAGCAGATCTATCATCAATGGTATGTGGAGAAATGCTCAGTGAAACAGTACTTGGTATGAGAAGCATCACTGTATTCACAAGACTCTTAAACCAGTAAACTGAATGGGGCTTCTAATTGTAGTGTCCATGTGAGGACAGGGAGATGGAACTGAAGGTGTCAATTACTGATGCATCAGTATCTGCCATAGAGAGGTTACCTGAAAATATACATGGGAAGCTACTGAAAATATATATGAGAAGAATCAGGTTGAAAAAAAACCACTTGAGCAGCAAAGCCTGGGTTTGGTCACTTTCTGCCAGCAGTATTAGAAAATCTCAGCATGTTTCTCAGTTTGTGATGCCAACACATGGAAAACCAATCTGGTGTGTGCAACATGAGGCAGAGAGACACCAGAAAGTGTCATGCAATTGCATGATTAGGAGAAAGCAGATGCAGAGAAAATGTTTTTCCCCTTTTGTGAAAGAACTAGAGTTCCTAATTTTTCTTACCTGTGTTCCCCTGCGTTCCCTGTCTCTCAGACACAGAGCTCGGTATGTTTGCTTGTGCTTTGGTCATCTTCTAAGGAAAAGAAAAAGTCTGAATGCAAGAGCTGTATTTAGTGTGAGACCTGAGTGAACCAAATAGGTTGACTTCAGTCTTTCTGAATCACAGGTAACCATGCATTAGATACTGAACTCAAAAGTGCCTGTATATTGCAAAAGCCACCCAAATTTTTCTAGTACGCTATACATTTCCTTTTCTTGCTTAGCAAATTAAAAAAGCAGCTTAATGCAGTATACCCATTGTCTGAATCCACTCTGTTGCATTGTATTTTCTGGAGTATGTGCCAGTGCAGGTGCTGGGGGATCCTCTGGAGTATGAGATTACTTTGAGTAAAATTTTAGCTTGCTGAAGTAGTCACACTCTGGCTTTCTCCTCTTTCCTGACCCATCTTCCTTCACATTGTTCTTTGATGGTACGACTGTCATTCTTTTCCACCCTGTGTGCCTCTACATGGAAAGATGCTTACTACTGATTAGAGCAGCTTAATTTACTGCGCAGCATTCATGATAAGGTGTGATATTTTGGAAAGGGAAACATGGTGTTTGAATATAGTATTTTATACCGTGATACTCTTGCTAGTTTCTGAACCCCTTTTGTAATTATTTTTAAGGTTTTTTTATTTAAAAATATATGTATCATAAAAGAGGGGAGAGAGCGTGAATGGCTGTGTGCAAGTCACACGTTCCTGCTTTGGGTAGCCTTTGGTCTTTGGTCTAGGCTAGGTTTATTTTTCTTTTCCAGATACAAGGAAAGTTCACTGATTGCTCTGAGACCTATTTGGTTCATTGAAATAAAAATACCCAAGCTAGTAAGGCAAGTGTATAACTGTATCAGAAGTGCTCAAAGCTGCCTTCTGCATGATAAGACTCCAAAAGCCTGAATGTTGACCTCAATTGTCTCAAAACTTTGTCAGGCTGAAGAATTCTTCTTAAGAAAATGAGGATAAAAGTCGTTGCTTTTCCAATATACATTACTATTATGTTATTACTTTTAAGTCTGTTGTCCTTATTGCTGCTGGCTGTTTTTTTTTCCCAGGAAAGTTAAAATGCACAGAAATCAGCCAAACATGGAAAGGACATAGTTTTTTTAGCTTTAACTCTTTAAAATTAATGGAAGAGTTCATTAGGGCCAGGAGTTCACCAATAATTTGTGTAAATAGGGATTTACCATACTCCTAGAACCCCTGGGGGAACAATACTATGTACAAACATAGCAGTTTTGGTATTTCTCTTTCAAACCAATCTATTTAAAAATGCCCTTTATAATTTTGATAGCAATAATATTACCTTCCACACAAAACAATACAATTCTAAACCACCTGTATGTTAAAAGTGACAGCTAATTTGTACCTGTTCAACAAATGAAAGCAGACATGTGCTGAAGTATATGCAATATTGGGTAAATCCCTTTTCTCAGTGTTGAAATAATTTGCAGCTTTGCTGTCAGTGGTACATTTTCTGAGTGGGTTAAGCTCTCCCTAAGTAATTAATAACTCTTAAGCTGTCTGAATAGTTTCCCTCGAGTTGCATCATATAATGTGTCATATGAAAACAACTTGAGGCCTAATGTAACATGAAACTGTATAGTGCATCTTAATGTGATTTGAGGAAGATGGATGGGAAGGAAATTATTTCTTATTCTGAGTAACAAACAGCTGTTCTTAACTTTTATTTGAAAAGAATTTAAAATACCCATTCTAGGCAAAGATTGGTAAATTATTATAGTTAGTTATTTCCTCTTCTCCCACTGTACTAGTCAAGTTAGGCAAAAAAAACCAAAAATAAAAAGTATCATAATTTAATGTAGAAATACTGAGAGTAATGTGAAGATTTTTTTGTATTTGCTGACCTGAGCTTTACCTTTTTATTCATAATGGATCTCCATTTAAATCCCTTAGCAAACACAGACGCTGAAATCTCAACCTTTTTGTGTCAGCGTAGTCCTTAAGTACCCACCATAGGAAAGTTGTTTGAACTAACTTCTTGAGCTCTGGTCACCAAATTATTGTAACATTGTCATGTTACAAGTGACATATACCAGGTAATGGTATATGTCAGCTGGAAAAGATATGTCTTGCCATAAACATTAAACATCTCTCACTTCGCTCTCAGGAAATGTAAGTTGGCTCATCTTTCTCTTCTTGGAAGGTATTCAGCAAGCTGGAGGCTTCATTGATACTTGTAAATACGGAAGTTTATCATATGCTGTAGTGTATTCTCATTCGATATGGAACAATTAGAGTTCATAAGATTTAAAAATAGCTGCTGCTTTTCCATTAGTGCTTTTTTTAAAAATAAAACCAAAAGGTAAATAAAGGATTGCCTTACTAAATTTGATATGGGTAACTTGATGCTGCTTTACAAAGATAGAACTAAATCTGTTTATAGCTCACTGAATACAGTCAATTCATTCATAATCACTTCTTTTAGCACTAAGAGAACCAGCTAGTATCTGCATTTCAGAAATTTTCAGAACTTTTGAGGAAACAAATGAATAAGCAAATACTTTGCCAAAAATCAGTCTATACTTGATCATTACAAACAGTGGGAGATATGCATGGAACCAGTTGTAAAGTTCATGCAAAATTCCTGTAAATGCTCATCTAGTAATCTCGTAATATACAGCCTGCGGTGTGTCTGGGCCACAGAACCTGTTCTTAGGAAAAAATATGTCTATGTTTAATGAAGTAAAAGAAAAAGAGGATAATATAACAAAGCCGTTGCAACTCTGAGCACACTTATGCTTTGATAGAGTGGCACATAGTTGTAGCAGGAATATAAGTGTGTATCAACGTTCTGGATACATCTGCCTGATGGTGTGTAACATTAAGAGATATCTGAATGTCTGGATTTGTAACACATATATGTACGGTCTAAACTGTTGTATTGTTAGGGATTTTCCTGCTTGTTATTGTTGGTCTCCTCAATCTGCTAGCTTGTAGGCAGATTGTAGTTTACTTGTTTTACAGTCCCTCTGTAATTTACAGTGCACCCCAATCTAGCAGGCTAGGGTGGTGTAAATTCAAGCCTGTGTGTTCAGTCATGTGCTTCAATTCCTGCTATTGTTTTCAGCAGTTTTCACCAAGGGTGTGATTCACTTCTGTGCTCTTCAGTGTGAGCACTGCTCTCTATTCATCCGCTTTCATTTTTTATTATATACTACCGGAAACAGAAGGAGAAAATCAAACTAAATTCCACCTAAAGTATAATTTAGTCAGACTTTGTGCACCTGGTTCTCAGGGAATGAGTCAAATGGCCCACTCTCAAGCACCACCTAATTCCTTGTGGCACCTAAAATGAATAATTTTGGATGACAGATTTCCTCTGGCGTCTGGGCATTAGTTCCAGGGAAGCTTGGAAGCACCGTGGCTTAAGCCGCCAGGCATGTAACTCCCACCCAAGTTTCATTGTAACTCAAAGATGCAGAGGTGTGCCTGAAAGCTGCCTGCGTTCCCAGACGTGCCAAAGCCATTGACTGCACTTAAATCACATGTAGTAAGCTTGGACAGCATTGAATTCAACACAAACACAGCAGTCATGAGCACTTCCAGTGTGGAAGAGGGAGAAAGGACCTTTTCAATAACCTTAAAAAGGTTAGACCAGTCATTCAGGGCACATGTCTAGTTTGAATTGTCCTAAGCTAAGGAAGCTCAGCAAGAATGGGAGAACTTGACTGATGTCCCACTGCTGAGGATATTTCCAGGGAGAGGAAAATCTCAGACTGATGTTTTTGCTCCCAGGTATAATTATGTCTTTTGGTTCAAGCACTTCTGTCCAAAATCACAAGCATGCACTGGTTCAGAGTTCAGATGCCAAGAATACCCTTGATTTGCTTGTCTGTTCTAACTTGTAAATTCTTTCTTGTCATCTTCATAGATTATTTTTCACCCTTACTAATTGCTATCCATATTTCTGTAATGTTAGGGCTTTCTTGAGACCTCTCATCTCTCTTACGGCTTTTTGGCTGATACCATGTTGTAACACCGAGTTAATGTTTTCTGTATTTGTGCTTTACATCTGTAGACTTTGAGGTTAATTTGGTACAGGTCTCCTTCATCCTTATTCTCTCTCCTTTTTGTATTGGTTTTTTTTTTTTTTTTCCCTGTGCCATGGACGGGGTAAATACTCTGTGTGAAAATACTTGTTGAGCTTGTGAGGAAGTATCTGTTGAACTGTGGACATGTGGAACAACTTGCTTTTGTACTTCTCATTACCATTTAATGCAGCTTCTTTACTGTTTTTACCCTGCATATGTTGTCTTATTAGTTTTCTCATTAATTTTTAAATGTTGGTAGATGTGATCAGCAGAAGCAGTATATTAAATATTTGGAGAACTTCTGAACTTCAGATTCAGTATTCTGCAAAAGTTTGTTTTGGCTTTTCTCATGTTCCAATATGAGCTTTTATGTTCACATTCTGTTCTGGCTTCTCCTTTCCCCTGCCCTCAAATGTCATTATATATTTATTAACATGAATACATACTTTATCTGTTTCCGAGTTTTTAATTGACGTTTATGGAGTAGAAGATAACGTGGTAGGTAATACTGAAATTTTACTGTGGTATCTTACTGGTCATCTGTACCTAAGTCACTTCAATGCTAGATGGATGCTTTTTATTCTATAACATTCACTTGAAGCCATTCAGGGAGCAAGAGCATAGAGGAAATTATGTATAATAATAGATGGTATGATAGTTTTCAGATCGTCTCATCCCTTCACTTTTTTCCTTTCAGCACTTGCCATCTGGCTGGAACGGCTGAGTGTTAAGTGTATACTTTCAAGCATCTTTTAATAACTTTTTGGTCACCAAGGACCTTACACAATGAGAACTCCTCTTAGAATAAAGATAATGTTTCTGTTATGTCTTTAGTATACGGTAATTGTATACCAAATTTGTGCTGTTTGTTGGCTAGACACTGGAACAAGTTTTCCAGAGGACTGTGGAGTAATCTCTGTTCTTGGAGACTTTTAAAAATCAGCTGGACAAGATTTATAGTAACCTGATATGATTTTCAGGTTGGTCCTACTTTGAGAAGAGCTTGGGATCCATTGACCTCTAGAGGTACCTTCCTACCTATGTTATTTGTGAATCTAACTGAATTTATCCTTTGTCATGTTTTACTTAAATCTCTTTAGCTAACTTTGCTGAAATCAGTGTAATGCCCTTAGGAATTTATTTGACCTTGTCTGCTTTTCTTATTTCTCGTAATACAGTTTTCTCTATCAGCTCGAACGTAAGAGAACTAGAGAATGCTAGAGTGAGCTCCTGCCCATTCCATCATGCTGGCCCGTACCCATACCTCTTGTCCTGTTTCCCAAATCGTTTGATAAACAGTTAAGGAAGATAATTTAATAACACATGCGTTCACAGGCATTTTTATTTTTTTCAGAAAATTCTGAAAGAAGCACTGAAAATCTTAGATGGATGCTGTCATTCATTTAGATAGCTCTTAAAGTGTCAGGGACGCTTGCAGATAAAAAAGACGATGGTGGGGCAAAAGAAGCAGTAAGTGCTCCATATCTACAAAATACCTACCGTGTACAAAAACTACTTCTGTTTGTTTTGCTGACTTATCACACCAGTCATGGTTTCCCCTCCTTTCATTTGAAGAAGTCTTCTGGTCGTTTTCCTTCCACAGTTGTTTGCCCTTTGCCCATTAGTGTAAACTCCCCCATGTCTCCAAATATGGGACTTAGCTGGGAAAGTTAATTGATTTTGGAGAGCTAATCAGATGCTCCCAAAGCCAGGGGAGATACTCCGTCTAGGTTACAGCCGTAAACATGAGATACCCTTTCCTTAACTTGTCTGAGATGCTGTAAACCCACAGGGCTGATCCCATGTCCAGATAGTTTACTTTTCTGCAGAAATGCACTCATATATTTCTGATGCCTAATGAAAGTATTTTCTTTATGGATCATAAAACATATTCTTCATGCTGTAATTAAAATACAGAGTAATATGAAATCTAGATCAAAGTCCTGCAAAGCCTACTCACTTTTACCTTGTCTTTTGACTTTGAAACATATATAGCTGTACACAGAGCATATTGGTCCACTAACAATGTGGGAGAGCAGCCAATTTGATCCTGGGATAAAACAGGAATCAGCTGTGGGAAATAAGCCAAAGAAGTGTGATTCCCACATAAGGGACTTAAATAGGTGTTAGTCTACAAAGAAGCTCTTTGGCAGGATTTAGAACAGACTTCTCTACAGAGAAGGCATTTTTCCTGAGATCCTCAGTTAACAAAAGTGCACCGATTTCCAGGAGGGTTATGGGGTTATCGTCTTGTCAGCTGGTGCTTTCCTCTTTTCCTTCTTTTTTTCTTTCTCTCTCTTTTTTTTTTTAATAAAGGCTTTATAGCACATTACTCTGTATTTATAATCCCATTGTAGTTTTTTAGAACCAAACCATTTACTTCACATGATTGTGAGAAGAAAAATGGAGGGTGCTTTTCTTCTGCATGAGGCCCTGAGATTTCCTCTGCTCTGATCCAGGGAATGCCTTTTGCAGTGTGGCTAGTTGAGCAGTCCTGACAGTTTTCAGTAAGCAGCAATGTTAATGCTTTAACTACTCATGTGTTGTGCTGTGTTTGCATCTTTGGTTTTCATTTATCTCCTCTCTGTCTTAGAAAAGAAATAATGTGAAATGCAGGAGCTTCAAAAGAAAAATGTTGATTGCACAACATTTAGTACAGAATTAATGGATATTTTTTGATTTGCAAAGTCTGTAAAGTTGAGTTACAGACTAATTTCACTTTTGAAATACAAACTTTTCGAATATCTTGTAGAAGTGGTGTTATACTGCATTCTGTGATGTAGGTAGCAAGTCAGACTTGATTTAGCGGCATTGACATATCTTAGGTAAGAAAGGAATGATGGAATCCAACAAGAACAAGTAATTCATTCAGAAAAGCATTCCTTATATTCAGTCAAGTCTGCTCAGGTCCAGCTGTCCTGATACTCAAGATGTCGGAGTGAAGGTCACTGAATCAAACCTCCTGCTCAAAACAGGACCAACTTGAAAGCTAGATCAGGTTATTAGTAGCCTGGTCCAGATGTGTTTTGAAAGTTTCCAAGGATGGGGATTATTCCACAAATCCTCTGGGAAAATTCTTCCAGTATCCCAAGAAATAAATTGGGAAAGCAGTATTTTAAAATATGTTTGTGTGGTATTCACATTGCAGCAGTTCTTTTAAGATGCCTATTTATAGTAATCACAGATGTTAAAAAAGAACAAAAAATTCATCAGCGAAATCTTCAGCCATTTATTCTTATATACAGACTGAATTGTACTTCTGAGAAGAGGCGCTTCTGAATGCTGAAGCCCCTTAATTTTGATGAACATGAATGAGCATTTGGCTCTTTGTTTTCACCAGGTATTATTTCTGCACATTCATTTTAAGCAGTGTTAGTGCATATAAGAATAACAAGAAATCTTTTTTTTTCCTCCCTCCCCTTGTAGGCAAGTATTTCCAAATGGGCTTCCTGAAGAATACTCTCTAGTTGCTACTTTCCGTGTACGGCGAAATACCAAGAAGGAGCGTTGGTATATATGGCAAGTTTTAAATCAGTATGACACACCTGAGGTTAGAGTCATCTTTGATTTATTTTTTTCGTTAAATTTCCTTTTTGTTCCCAAGTGAAATGGCAAATATAACTTAGAAACATGGATGTTTCACTATTGGGTTTCACTACAGTTTATATCGAATATACAGGTTGCTCTGAAATAGTTGATCATTTATTATACAAGTGGCAAATACGTAACAAAATGCATCAAGACTGCAAGCTACCGATCATAGGCATGCTATGATTTATAGCTGACATGTATTTACAATGTTAAAAAGTAGAATGCTTCAAAACATAGTTCTTGCCCAGTCTATATAGTTGGAAGTATTTTTATTATACACAGTTTATATATGTGTTTGAATCTTATACTCATAATTTTTAAATTACCACTTATTTTCTTTTCTTTTCAGATCTCTGTCCTTCTGGATGGTACAAAAAAGGTTGTGGAGTATATGACCAAATCTGCTCAGCGAAATATACTGCACTACACTTTTAAGAGTCGAGAAATTTATCCATTGTTTGATCGGCAGTGGCATAAACTTGGTATTAGCGTGCAGTCAGGGATCATTTCCCTCTATTTGGATTGTAATTTAATTGAGAGAAAGCAGACTGATGAAAAATTCACCATTGACTTGCAGGGAAGGACTCTGATTGCTTCCCGTGCTGCAGATGATAAGCCTGTAGACGTGAGTAGTGAAAGGAAAACCAGATAACTTAATATCATGTTTTAGTCATGCTTCTGTTAACACAATCTTAAAGAATTACGCAGATAAAAGATTCAAAATTGGCTTTTAATTTTGGCTGTGTATTCTTTAAGTCCTTAAGTCTTATTCTTTAAACAATATTCAGTGTTGTAGCATCTGCTAAGGCAAATCTTCGGTTACCAAAGTAACTAAAAAACTCAGTCCTGGTTTCAGGAGTCTGTGTTTCTGTATTTGCTTCAGAGTAAGAGCCACGTAGTTACTGTAGACATATTATTATTACATTTAGAGATAATTTTCAGTGGTAATTTTTTTTCTTTCAAATTTTATGAGATTATTTAGAAGTCTTTGTCAGTCATCTGTTAGACTTGCTTTCTCTTTGGTAAAGAGGAGTCACAAAAATATTAAGGATTGCCTCTCTATCAAGATTATATCACATTCCAGGGTAATGCAGAAATAGGGGCATATTGTTCATAGCTGTCATTCACTCCTCGTAATGGGAGGGATTTAGGAAGTAGTTGGAGGCATGTTTCTTGCAGCCATTGGTACAAGAATTACCTAAGGCAACCCCATAATATTCTGGGTGGTGGTGTGTCCCAGAGGTGCTCTCCTCTGTTTCCTTGTGGAGAGAGCTCACAGCAATTAATTTGAAAGCTCCAGGAAATGTCAGTTTGTTTTAAGTATGCTAACATCCAGTTACCATGTTGAAAGTGCCTGGCTCAGAGTTTATAGCGACCATCTGAGAGTTTCAGCTGTCTTATGTATGCTGTAGAGTTCCAGATGAAAATGGCACAGTGTAACTGCAAGCTAGCATTGTGGGAGAGATCAGTTCTGTTAGGCATGGAACATTTTGGCCTGGGCTCAGAGCTCTTATTGCATGGGTCCAAGCTCATGTTTTATTTTATTTTCTGAGATTGAGTTCAACTCTATTTGAAATGCATGTACCATCTCCTCCTTTCCAAGTAGCATGTAGGAGGAGGAGCAGATTTTTTTTTTTATCTTGTGGTGGTTGCATGGCAAGGGCTGGATGATTCTGTGTGGAATTTGTCAGTTGGGATTTCCAAGTTTGTGGGAGAATACTACGGGAATGAAGCTGATGAAAGGTCCTGTACTAAGTCACTCTTCTCAAAACCAAGTGCAATGGAGAGAAACAAAGGATGAAAACCAGTTGCAGAAAGAGGCACAGGAGGCCAAGATTATCTAGTTAAAATTAGATGCAGTTCATCTCCCCAGTCCACCCCAAATCTCTGAAACAGAAGCTTTATGTACAGAATTTGTGTTTTTTGCTTGTCAGGTGATTTAGTGATAAGGTCCAGGCAAAGGTCTTGTCCAAGGTGGTAGAAGATGGACGTGAGATAGAGCTTATCAAACCTTTACTCTAGTTCACTAAAGGAGAAAATTACCTTCCTGAGAAGAAGGCTTGCGGGGGATATCTAGAGGACTCAAATGCCTGTGTAGCATAGTATAGAGGGATGCAACTTAATGAAGATAAATTAAATCTAAAATGTGGTTTACATCAAAGTAACAAACTGCATAATTTGTTCTTAAGTGAGGAGGTGTGTACTTTTTATGGATTTTTCTCTTTCACTTCATTTCAGAAATTTGCAGTGTTTCAGAGAGAAGGCCAAGATAAGAAAATGCATACTGTAACTCATGATTTTTTTACATCTCATATTAATCTGTTTTGTATCTCTTAATAGATTGAACTTCACCACTTAACAGTTTATTGTAATCCAAAATTTGCAACAGAAGATACGTGTTGTGAAATATCTCCAGACCTGGTAAGTTAAAATGCAAATATTTATGCAAAGGAATTGCTTCATTGTTCCTTACTAAAGAGTTGTAAAGAAAATTCAATAGAAGTGTTAGATTAATTACCTTTTAGAAATTAATCCTGTATCTGGAGTAACAGTACATTGTTTCTTGCTGTCTAACTAAATGGCACAGTGTAACTTCAGTAAAAGGCAGTTGGTGCTGCTAGTGCTTTTTAATTGAATTTCTAACATTGATTGGTACATAATTAGTATCTGAGGAAGTTTCAGAGAATAGGAAACAAATCACTGTGATGACCTGAAGATGGCTTCAAATAACAGAGGCCATTTCAGTAACGGTTGCATGTAGTGAAGTATTACAGATGATAAACAAAGCCTATGAAAGAGTCTCCATGACTGTGGAAAGGTTGAAAAATATGAAGGTGTTGAGAATGTGTCCCTTATTTCAGTACTCTAATGTGGAGAAATGGGTGGTTTGTAATTGGCAAATACTTTCTTCTCTAGACCACACATGCTGAGAGGGATATATTGTTTGACACAATGGAAAACATCGATTTTTATTTTGAAGGGTTCAATTTGCCCTTTTGTTTTGATAGACAGAATCAGTGTAAATTGGGAGACGCTAGAACTACGGAAATGCTCGAAGTTGCAGATGTAATTGTTCTGCTGAATCAAGTCCATTTAGAGGGAAAAAAAAAAACCAACAAACAAGCAAAACTTCCAAAAGAAAATATGTTGAAATATTGGTCTGCTTGTTATGAATATACTGTAAGAGCAGGCTCCTCTGAGATAATAAGCAGTACCATCACCACCCTGCCTGCAGTCAGCAAAAAAAACCCGAACAGAGCATGCAGAAGGACTAATTGATTCCATCTACAAAAGATGGGAGAAAAGGGCACAAGGAATGAAGGTATAAAGCTGCCCAAGAACAGAGGAGCCAGAAGACTTTGTGGGAACTGACAACTGATAGGTGCTCAGAAGCATGGAGGAGGCTGGATCTAACTTATCAAGAGAAATTTTACTTTAAAGAATACTTTATTGTTCAAATATATTTCAAAATATATTCCTGATTCTAAGCGCAAGGTTTCTCTTGAATGTATAACCTCATGGATAGCTGAAATGATGGATTTTGTTCTGGAGGTTCCGCTTTGTGTGGGAAAGCACAATTTATTTAGCAGTTATGACAAAATATCAAAAATTAAAACCAAAACAAGCCCTTATTATATACGAACACAAAAAGGTTGATAAGTTTTGTGAATAGCTTTTTAAATATTCATTCAGCTGTGTCGCTAAGAGCACCATTGGCTTCATTTATATGTCTTCTGTTGAAGATATAAAAAAAGGTGGACTAATTGTTAATGACCTTCCTATTGAAGCCATCATTACATTTTCTGATTTATTTTTTCATTACTTCCTTGCCAGTTGTAAGGGCTACGTTTTCAGTAATTTAAAGTAAAGAATTTATACTTGAATACTGATTCCTACATTAAGATGTAAATCATAGAATCATAGAATAGTTAGGGTTGGAAAGGACCTTAAGATCATTTAGTTCCACCCCCCCTGCCATGGGCAAGGACACCTCACACTAAACCATGTCACCGAAGGCTCTGTCCAACCTGACCTTGAACGCTGCCATGGATGGAACATTCACAACTTCCCTGGGCAACCCATTCCAGTGCCTCACCACCCTTACAGTAAAGAATTTCTTCCTTATATCCAATCTAAACTTCCCCTGTTTAAGTTTGAACCTGTTACCCCTTGTCCTCTCACTACAGTCCCTAATGAAGAGTCCCTCCCCAGCATCCCTATAGCCCCCCTTCAGATACTGGAAGGCTGCTATGAGATCTAAATCCTGTTGGAATTTCTTTGACAGAAGGTTCACAGCAGACCTCATTACGTCTTGAGAGCTTCTGAAGTTTATCAGGTTCTGTTGACTTCTCCTGTAGTATGCCATCAGGTTGGCTCAGCTCTTATGAATTACAGGCAGGTGCATGTTGGCTTCAGGGCTTTTTGTTTGTTTCCAAACTGTTCATGCCTGAAGTATTTCATTATGAAAAAAATACAGAATTTTCCCTCACCCTCACTCTGCCATCTTACATTTTGGGGTAGGGAGTGGAAGACGGGATTAGACTGAGATGTACGGTCTGGTTCTTTTCTCCATGGAGATATTCTGCTTCACTACTTCTAATTTTGGGAGACTTTGTTTTTGCAGAGACTGTCTGGGCTCTTTTGGAATAAAGAAGTGTGATAGTCAGGTTAGGTTTACCTGGCATTGATTTTAGCACAGAAGAATCACCATGTCTAGGCTTTATTTTACTACAGCTTTTTCCTCTGTTTGGCAATGGTTGTGGCTTCTCTGTAATATGGTGTGTACATGAGTATTAAACCAGAAAGTAACTTAAAAATAGAGCTCAGGTGGTACTTCTCTATTAACCAAAGTGCGCAAAAAAACCCAGGAAAAACTTCTTTTTATTTTAGTGCTCACATGAGGAGAGGCTTCTTGCTACAACTTCATCACCAGTGACTATTCATGCCAGCAAAACCTACACACTTCCAGGAATACAGCAGGAATTGAGAGAGAGATGCCACTGCTTTCCAAATAAAGTAAGAGGAAATATTTATTTCCAAATAAAGTTTTCCTATTGCTTTTTAGTGCATCATGACGTTTAATCCTGATAGGTATTTTTTAAAAAAAATGTTTGTTTTGATTTTGTAGCTATGAAAAATACTTTACTGGTTTGTAGGGTTGTAATGTACTTACGTTGTATTTCCCAGATAAGAAACAGTACGTTGTAGATTTAGATAACGTCTGTAAGGTTTACTTGTATGAATACACACCCAAAAAAAGTTTCATGGTAAAAATCAGAATTATATTCAGGCAGTATACTTAGTGTAAATGTTTTTGCTTGAGAGTAAATTATTTTCTACGTAATATTTGTTTTAAGATCCTTCTCCTGAGCTATATTTATTCTGAGTCATTTGCTTTGTTAGGCTTTTGTGAAAATGACAAGGAAACCAAACAAAATTTTGGATCTGCTGCTTTGATAATTTTTTTTTATTTCTTTTCAAATCAGGGAGAAGCAGGATTGCCAGGAGTAGCTGGTTTGCCAGGCCACAAAGGAGATAAAGGTGAAAAGGTAAAATATCAGTTGAAGTCTCTCTTTCAAGTCATTATCTTTGGCTTATCTTTCTTAAACGGAAACTATGGATTTTGTTATTCCCTAAAAGAATCTTCCTGTACACAGGTTAAATTCTCTATCAGACAGTCTCTAGTTCTGCATGTGGGCTTCCTGCTGGGCAGCCTACAGCTATCTCACTTTGGGGTTCCCTCGTTGACTCTATGGAACACAGTGTACCTGCCTGGAGCACATGTCTACCCAACCCTGTTAGCATGTCCTATTGTCTTTTCCCCTTATCAAAACCAGAGAAGACGTGTATGTCATCTGTGATAAGGATTTTCCCATATTATGTGTGGATGTCACTGCTGCTGGGCAGAATCCTGTGTGGTGGATTTATCCTTGCAGTCATTAATAGGAGGATTTGAATTCACTCATATGACCTCAGCACTGTATATTCTTTGATATGACTGTTAACTGAAACTTTCTTAATTGTGAAGAGAGAGTGACCTGACTTTTAAACTCAGACAGGAGAAGTTAAACCAGTGATACCCAGCTCAGGCCTCATCAAGGCTGTGCCCCAGCACTGCCAGGTCAGCACCCAGCCAGGGGCTTCTACTGGATGATACTTCCTGGGCTATACACTTTCTGCTTCTCCCCCCGTGCCTGGGAAACTGTGGAGTGGTGCCGCCTTTGGGATGAGCTTTCTCACTCTTGGCAAACTCTCTGAATTGAATTTATTGTATTCATCAACTAAAAGTTCCTAATGATTTTTTTTGCCCCATGTCTTAATACTTCTGTCGCCATTTTATAACCATGAGAGCTGTTTGCCTGTCTGCATATCTAAATTTTTTAGATTTTAGCTGACATAATTTCTTACAGGACTACCTCTGACATTAATCATTTAGGTGACAGATCTCATATAAAGGATGAATTCTCTACATCACCTCTTTCACCTTCCATTTTATCACTTAACAGAAACCTTGCCAGTACACTGTCTGCTGGGAACAACTCTCTTCGGAGTGTGCTGTTGCTTCTTTCTTGATAATATGACATGTTTCTTTACCTGGACATTGCTGAAGCTATTGGCACACATAACTGTGCAGAGATGAAAACTGGGAAGGCTAACTTACTTAATCAAATCCTACAAAACTCAAACTGATTTTGGTTAAAAAGTGTTTTGACAACTGATGCAGGTCACTCATCTGATCTGAACTAATACATCTCCATTGTAGACAAGAGCAATGTTGTAATGCAGTACTCTAGCATTGTGTGCTCTATGCCATGTGAATGTGTTTCTTTCTGTTTATTAAGTGTATTTGCTTTTATCTTAGTATTAAAATCATCATCTGTACCTGGTTAGTACAGAATCCTGCTAAGAATATTTTCCTGTTCCCAAAACTCCTTGTGGACTGTTTCCTAGATTAAATATTGTGTCAAGTTAATCCCACTCCATATCACAATTTATATATATTTTAAACAGATTTAGAACCATAGAATCATAGAATAGTTAAGGTTGGAAAGGACCTTAAGATCATCTATTTCCAACCCCCCTGCCATGGGCAAGGACGCCTCCCACTAAACGGTGCCACCGAAGGCTCTGTCCAACCCTGCCTTGAACACCACCAGGGATGGAGCATTCACAGCTTCCCTGGGCAACCCATTCCAGTGCCTCACCACCTGCACAGTAAAGAATTTCTTCCTTATATCCAGTCTGAACTTCCCCTGTTTAAGTTTTAACCTGTTGCACCTTGTCCTATCACTACAGTCCCTCATGAAGAGTCCCTCCCCAGCACCCCTATAGCCCCCCTTCAGATACTGGAAGGCTGCTATGAGGTCTCCACGCAGCCTTCTCTTCTCTGGGCTGAACAGCCCCAACTTTCTCAGCCTGTCTTCATATGGGAGGTGCTCCAGTCCCCTGATCATCCTTGTGCTCCTCCTTTGGACTTGTTCCAACAGTTCCATATCCTTTTTATGTTGAGGACACCGAAGCTGCACACAGTACTCCAAGTGAGGTCTCACAAGAGCAGAGTAGAGGGGCAGGATCACCTCCCTTGACCTGCTGGTCACACTTCTTTTGATGCAGCCCAGGATATGGTTGGCTTTCTGGGCTGCAAGCGCACACTGCCAGCTCATGTTCATTTTCTCATTGGCCAACACCCCCAAGTCCTTCTCCACAGGGCTGCTCTGAATCTCTTCTCTGCCCAACCTGTAGCTGTGCCTGGGATTGCTCCGACAATTTGCAATTTAAGAGACAAAAAAATACTTTAAATAAAATACTTTCTTAATTTTGGGGGGTGAGGGGTGTTGTATGGGAAAAGACTGTAATTTCTTAAATAATTATCGCTTTGTCATTCTCTCTGTCACCACATTTGGCTTTAGGCTATCTCTGCTGAGCGTGACTTATAGCAATGTGTGGTATAGGAATCAAGGTACTGTGTATTTTGTCTGCTGCTAGCATATAATTTCTAGTTCTGGGACAGGTGTGTTGAGTAAAGGCTACAGGGTGCAAAGAGTTAAAGATCAAGTGCTTTTGAAACTCCCTGAATCATTAATGTAAAAAAATGATCACAAGTGTACTAGTGCAGGTGTTTTCAGATGTGAAAAATTGTTTCCACTTCAGAGAAAAGGATGATTGGCATCATTGGAAGGAAGTGTGTTTGCTGTCTGCAGTCTCTTTTTTAAGAATTTAGTTTGACTTTATGGAAAACTGATAGAGCAATTTGTTTCTAATTTTTTTTTCATCCCGCTGAATTTCCACCCTGTCTGCTTATGAGCTTACCAAAATAAATGTTGTTAAAAATATAGTAGCCATCCTATTGCTTGCAAGAAATTACCTCCTGGAAAATGTGCTATATCTTAAATATTTTATTCTATAAGTATCTTGTACTTGGTTGAAGAGGATTTTCATTGGTGCTCGTGGCAGTAAATCCTAACAGTAGGCTTACAGCTCATGCTATTACCTTTGAATGTGGTTACACTGAGTGGGCTTCATAACCTATAAATGCCAGCACTGAACTGCTAGTGTTCACCAGCTTATGAGTTTGTTCTTCTGACAGCATATATTTCTGTTTGCTTTGGGAGTTCAAAGCTAATGTGATTCTGTATTCCCATTCTTTCTAATTTATTTACGTAAATTTATAAAGCTCAACTGTAGTGTGTTTTGGGAGTTAGAATACGCTTGTTCAGGCATAAAAGCGATTTATTAAGGGGAAGATGTAGGCCGGATGGTCAGGAATCTTGTTTTTTTTCATCTCATTTCTATACTTTTGACATCTACTATGTAAGATAAAGGGATACTTTTCCACTTTTGTGAAGGACTTCGATATCTGCAGAAGCAAAGGAAACTCTTATGAAACAAAACAAAAGGGGGAGAAGCAAAAAAAAAACCCTTAAAAATGCAAATGTGAATACTGTTATAGGTTGTACAACATACAGCAGATGATCTCTAAACTCACTGAAAAAAAAGCATGAAAAACTAGAACCTCAGACTGTGGCTATTGAAGTCGCAATTACAAGATAGAAACATAATTTGATGATCTAATTTGCAGTGGAAGATAATTGTCTTCAAGGTGGTGAGTCTATCTGCAGTTAGTGGAAAAGAAGTGTAAACGTACCTTGGTTAATTGAGTAGTAAGTCATATATGCTAAAGACTTCCTGTCATGTAGCAGGCTGTGTAATTTTAGACTACACAGTATACAAAAAAACACTGCTGAATGTAACAAAGGGGTTCTGCTCTATTAAAATACTGGCAAGTGGCATAAGGGAACAGAGTGTGCAGAGATAAGAGAGTCACTCTGCGGGTGATTAGATATGGTAACCAGGGGCCAGTCCTTCTGCTTTATCTCTCATAGTGCCAGTGGGTTCAGGCTGTTTGCACACACAGGATTTTGGTCTACTTTTCTGATAGAGCTAAGGACCATTCCAGTGTTTGAATAAAAAAGACATAGGAGATGGCTCATACACTCCTCTAGAACATTGTTGTGTCTGAGTGGTTTAGACTTATGGCTGGAATAGTACTCTGCACCCAGGAGTTCGTTTTGATTGATCTACTTAGCTCATGTGTTACGGCTCTGTTTGCTAGAGAATGTTGTCTTCTTGGCACAAGTAGACAAACTTAATGTTTTGTTTTTAAAGGAAGACTGTAATATGGTTTCAGTGCTTTCATGTATTTCTCTAATGTCCACATGATTTTGTTTTTAAAATATGAAATTTATTAATTTTAAATCTATAAAATCAATTTTAAATATAAAAAAGCATTAATTTAAAATTTATACTTGACATTATTAAGCAAAAATTCTATGGTTGGTCTTCTCTTCAGCAATTTCTAAGACTCGTGGTCCAGTTTGCAGCTGCTGGTGTCTTCCATACCTCTCCAGATCAGTTGGTCATGTCTCTTAAAACTGAAATTTTCTCATAGATTGCTTACGTTTGATTTCTCTGAGGGGATAAAAGGGAGGGAGAGAGGAGCCGAGTTTAAAGAGTGTCTTTTAAAAATTGCATTTAGACAAAACAAACCTGTATTATATGCTGAGCTTTCTCAGTATAAAACACACTCAACAAGGTGAAAATGGACCCACTTGGCTTCACTCTGCTGTCACAGTGAATTCCCTTAAAATCGGCAGGCCTGCTTTCTATGGAAATGTGCATATGCAAGTATTCATCACATGAGGATCTTAATTGCCATTATAGGTGTTTAAAAATGTATTTATTTTGTCTGATCTTATTGTTACATGTAAGGCATCCTCCTCAACAGTGGTTTCATTACTAAGCATGACAAAAGCAGGGCAGCAGAGTAGAGGATGCTTTTCTGTTGAATCAGATATGACCTGAGTAGTTGTCAACCTCAGAAGTCTTAAGAACTTCTAACTGAATGATTTGGTTTGTAGGGTGAAATGGGAGCAAAAGGACAGGATGGTGTTGCTGGTCTTCCTGGCGAAAAGGTATGTTCGCGTGTATTGGTATGTAAATTGAGTCATGGGAAGTGTTCATTATGTCAGTGGCTTATCTGTAATTGTGAACGCAAATGGGAAGATAGAGCATTTCTGTTAGAAAATGAAGTTCTCTTACCTGCACTGCTACGGTTTTGTAACACTGAAAAAGCTGCTCAGACCAGTAATATTGTCTACAGATGTCCTTGCATTATGTTGGGGTTTTTTGTTTGTTTGTTTGCTTTCAGGAAGGAATGGGAGGGGGCGGATATACAGAAGCAAAGGAAGCTACTTGTTCTACTGTGCAGTTTGTGGTCTGTAAGTGTAGAAAAGGCTCTTATGCTCTTAACAGTCCCCTTGGTAGAGCTTGGAGGTAAACACCATTGAATGCTAAGCAAAGACATGAGAATAGCCATGGCTATGAAAGCATGTGATAAGTTTCACTTCCTTTTGGAATACAATGTTTAAATTAAAGCAGTTGTACATGTTTATTGAGTTCAGAGTTAGTTGCCTGTAATAGAGGAGGTCTACTAGTCTAACACCAGCCATCTTCCATATAATAGACAGGCCTCATAACACTAAGGAAGCAGTGTGTTGCTGGAGTTTCTAATCATTTGACCTCTTGTGACTTTTGTTCTGCTCCATAGTAACAGTTGAAATAATATTAGATTTTCTGTTTAGACCTGGAAGTCAGTTGATACATAAATGGAAACTCTCCAGATGCCTGTGTTAGTGCTCATCACTAATTTATTTATTTATTCATTTATTTATTTATTCAGTTTTTTTACTGTCAGGATTTTAGTCCTCAACCCTCAATTCTGGTTCTTTTTCATTGTGTACTTCAAGTTTCTGCTGTTTCCGTGCCATAAACAAGTATGCCTTTTAAAAGCAGCTGTTGCTGTGAGAGGCTCTGCATTTTAGTATTGCACTTTGTTGGTTGACATGCTGCTTTCATGTATATGCAACATTTTAGTAACGGTGAGGGTTTGGTTTATTTTGTAATTACCCAGATTTCTAAATACTGCAAGAAGTAGAGTTTCACTTCAACTGTCATGCTTAAAATCTGTAATTAACAAGATATGAAACTGTCTTTTACTCAGTATTTCTATCTCAAATTGTGTTTTTTTTTAAATAGGAGTTAGGTGTATAATATTACCAGAGAGTTGAAGTAAAATAAACATTGAGAGCAGGCTGCAAAGATATTCAAAGGACTCTGCAATGCTGAGGGACTGAATCATAGAGTGGTATGTAAAACTCAGAGAAAGTAATACTAAAGTGCAGATGAAGAGGTAAAACAAAGCAAACTTTACATATTTCATGTCAGATGGGACTAGCTGTTACTTGGAATTACAGATCGATGAAAATCTATGTTCAGTGTTAAGTACTAGTCAAATAAATGGAATTTAGGAATTATTAGAAAGAGAATAGGGAACAAAGCAAAAGCATCTTAATGTCATATAATGATACCATATTGGGCTGCATCTTGAATGATGTTCTGGTTCCCACATCTCTAGGGGATCAAATACTACTGGAAAAGATTCAGAGGAGGTGACAAGAGTGATAAAGAGCATTGGCATCTTCCAGTTCAGGTGGACTTCGACTTGAGAAAGGCACAACTGACATGAAATGTGTCCTGTTCTGTGCTCTGTACAATCATGAACGGAACAGAAAAGACTAATAGGAATCTATTTATTTATTTTACTCTTCTTATCAGTGTGTGAACTGGGGCATCAGACCTGTCTGATAGCAAGTTCATAAAGGTTAGAAAGGGTTCCTTCTTCCTATTATGTGACTACAGTTTGAACACTCTGCCAGAGGGTTTGATCAGTCTGAAAATTTATTAGAAAGTTGATAGAAGAAAAATCCATGGAGTGTGTCAGACAGACACTGCTGCTTGTCTGAAAGTTCTTGAGCTCCAAGACACTGAAGTCTGGGAAACCCACTGAAGAAGTCTTTATGGTTGCCCTGTGGTTATACTTTTCTGTAGGCATCTGTTGTTGCTACAACTGTAGTCATATACTTGACTAGAGAAACTGTTGATTTGATCCAGCCAGCCAGCTTTTACTTTTTTGTGCTACCAGATGTGAATTAGTGGAAGGAGTTATTGTAAAACATTGTAAATTGAATGAGATTGATCTAGAATAGCTTTGTTTTCCCTTGGCTTTTTCTGTAGCTCCTTCTCTGATGTTACCATTCTTTAAAGTTACTAAGCTAAATTGCTTTTCCAGTACAAGTTATTATTACAGTTTCCATGGTTAATACTGTTTGGGTTTTTTTGCTTAGCGCCTTGCAGATTCACTGTCAGACCAAATCCCAAAGCTTCTGTTAGTTTATGTAAGGCTCAACAGTCAGATCATATTTAATATCGAGGCACTGTACTTTTCCTGAAGATCGTAACTCTTTTAATTCAAACTACATAAAAGCCATGCCATTGTTTCAAATTTAAAATAAACTGCTGTGGAATCTGAAACTGGCAAACCCAAAAGCTATTTAGAAGAAGAAAAAAAAAACAGAAAAAAAGAAAAGGCAAAATATTTTGGACAAGCATAGCTAGATGAAGAAACTGAGATCCAGCCACCCAGCTTCTGCTAGCCAGAGTTGTCATGTCTATGCAGAGTAGTACAGTGCCGTGTGGAATTACTAGCTCCTTTCTGGAGGTAGAATCACTTTGTTTTCCTTGTGTTGTGAATGGTGTGAACAAGTTCTGTCTCTCAGTTGATGCACCAAGAGCTGTGTAAACTTTTGTGCGTCTGTTACTTTTGTGCGTCTGTTATTTTTGTGCTTCTTTTTCTGAGAGGTTCTGGATGATAACAGTGTACATAGATTCTATGACAACTAAATAAAGCAAAAGAATAAAAATGCTTCAAGCACTGTTATATACAAAGGCGTAGCTTACTTTTCAGGAAGTTGAGGTACAGACTGTGCTATGCTGGGAGAGCATTCTCAGGAGTTACTGATGTTTGTTTATCCTCTTAAACCCTTCAGTAGGCATTATCGTTTGTTGGAGATGTTATATTTGTTTGACTGATATGGCTATTTTTATGTTTTTCTGCACTGTATTTGTCTGAGCTCTGTGCAGATCTACTCCCTGAGTCACCATTCAGAAACAGGAAAAAGAAAAAAGAAACAATACAATTATTCGTTATGTAGATACAGTTTGAGGCTTCAGAGAGCAGAGGCGTTCTTTCTGATCCTCCCAAAACCTGTCCCCTGCAATATTCCATTGTTGATACTTATTTCCTTGGGGAAAGGTTGAGAGAATAAATACATGGCAGATCTTACTCAGGTTGCTATGAGTAAGCAACAATATCAGTTCATTTGACCTATTTTAGAAGTTTACCTTAGCATGAGATCAACTTGGTTATTAGAAGGCCTGTTTCTGTAGACTTGATTAGTTCTGTTAGCTGCACTTGTTGTGTCACTCAGCTGACACTTGAATATCTCAAATCTTTTCCTTCGCTTTGCTTCTGGGTCTGTAATGCCATGACAATGTCATGGATGCTAGGTGACGTAGTCCTCTTTGGGGTAGCGTGGGTTGTTTTATTTTTTGCTGGTCTGTGATGCCTTGGCAGCCAAGATGCACCACTCAATTGTTTTGATATATCACATTTTAGGGGGTGGATGAACTCTTGCGTACTAAAAAAGTTTAGTGAGAGAGTTACTGGTTCTGAGAGAGAGGGTGACACCATGGCATGTACTTTAATACAAAGTACTAAGCCTCTTGCTGAGTTCTGGCTCATGGGTGTTATATGGGTCCTGCTAGCTGAAAAGCTCTTAAGCTTCTGAGAATGTGTGGATGGCAGCAAGGCTCAAAGGACTCAGGCTGCTGAAGGTGAGTAATTGGCTCTGTTCTTGGCCAGTCCATATTTGGCTATATTTTACTATTATGAAAAAACTTCTTCCTTGGTCACTACATTCTGAAAAATAAAACCAATGTAGCCAGAAATGTAATTCAGAAAATTCGGAAGACTTACCAAACTAAAATGGTTTTGTGTGTTCCGATTTATCCAAGCCTCCACAGTGATTGCTTTCTGATGGTTTGTTGTATGCCATTCATAGTGATAGAAATGATGCGTCTATGTTTCTTAAATGGCATTTTGTGAAATACTTGTGACACCATTGACTTTTAATACCTGACTTTCAAATAGCTTAGCTTTACTGTTGTAGTTTCTTGCACTAATTTTTCACAATCTAGATTATGAACAGACAACCTAAAGCAGTAAATGTATCAAATAAGCTTTTTAAAATAGCTGGTTTTGCACAGTAGGCCTGAAGAGGCAGGGAAATATTCAGTATGCTGTGCATTTACTACTGCACTGTATGGGTGCTCGTGCAGTGTATTAATAAAATAAACAGTTTAGACAGACAGAAAGGAGAAAGAAATGCTTATATGAATAAAAACAATGTTTATCACTACACAACTTAGGTTTATATTCAAAGTCAGACTAGAGGGGAAAAAAAAAACCCTGAGTATACATTTCAGGAGCTCTATCAACTCTATGAGTGTGATTTGTACTTCAGGAGTCATGAATTGGGTTTACATGAAGATACAGTAGGTATCTATAAAGGATTATATCTGTTAGAGGGTTGCTCCTTTTGTTCATTTGGATGTACTTTGGGGTTATTCAGCCTGGAGAAGGCTCTGGGGAGACCTTATAGCAGCCTTGCAGCACCTAAAAGGACCCTACAAGAAATCTGGAGAGGGGCTTTTGCAAGAGCATGTAGTGACAGGACAAGGTTTGAAGGCTTTAAACCAGAAGAGGCTAGATTTAGATTAGATATTGAGAAGAAATTATTTCCTGTAAGGGTGGTGAGGCACTGAACCAGTTGGCCCGGAGAAGTTGTGGCTGCCCCATCCCTGTCAGTGTTCAAGGCCAGGGATTTGAGCAGCCTGGTCTAGTGGAAGATGCCTCTGCTTGGGGCAGGCGGTTTGGAACTAGGGGAGCTTTAAGGTCCCTTCCAAACGAAATCATTCTAAGGTTTGTGGGAAGGACCCAACAAAGTGTGCATAAACTCATACATTTTGTAAGCCAGAAGGTAGCAGGACTAGAATATATTGTGTTGTTGCTGATGGTGATTTTCTCATCTAACTTTATGAGATGGTTATCTGTAAGTTCAGTTTTCTCAAATCCACTATCAGTGTTCTGTGGTCAATTTTAACTGACTCTGAAACCCAGCATTGATACTTTTATTCTTGTTAAATTTTATTACCCTTTTGTAATTAAGAGGGTTCTCTTTGTACCTGGTACAGGTAAAAAAAAAAAAAAAAAAAATTAATAAAAGGGTTTCCAAAACAAGATATAGATACCATTCGTGGTATGTGTGCCGCACCAAAGCGGCATGTTAACACTTCCTGAACAGCCTACTTTGCACTACCTGGTGAGAGAACCTCCCCTTTACCTTAGTGGTACCTGAGAACATGAGTTTGAAAACTGCTGTGCTGTAAGGTTTTGGGGTTTTTTTTAGAGAATAAGTTGAATTCAGAAGCTAAGTATAAAGCATGGCTTAGAAATGTCCATTTGATTTCCAATATGATTTAAATATATATACATAAAGTTAAAAGTTAGGGGGAAAAATAGCATGCTAATATAGCATGTGACTTCAAATTAATTTCAGAGATGCTTTCAATAACCACCTCCATACTGCAGGTTCAGGTCTTCAGGGCCAGCTGTGTCATAAAATCCACAACTGGAAACTTGTTAAATGTATATCCAAATCAAATTGTGTCATCGTGAAGATCGTTGTGACCTGCTTTCCCCATAGCTCTAGCTAGACCATGTAAACTCTGTCTAGAATTTTCCAAAGCATATCTGACTCTTCAGAAGAACCAATGATATATGGCCTATTATGCCAGTTCAGCATGAACTCCTGGAGCACCAATCACTCATGCAAATATACAAATCTGAGGAGCCATTGGTGTTGAGGTTATAGTAATGCAGTCTTTTCCTTGCAGCTGTCTTGAAATATCTCTGGACACAGTGCCTTCATATTTCATGTGCTGTACAGATCCTTGACAGGGGTCAGGATATTTCTGAAGTAGCTTATCGGTATCTCTGAGAAAGCTTCCAAAAATGCATGAGGAGCACTGCATAGGTACTGCTTAAAGCCATCTTACTCAGTTTGTCTGTCTTTCGTTCAGTGCCATCCAATTTCTGAGCTCCTGTCATTGCTAATCAGTTGTATTTCAGTAATTTTAGGTCAGGTATGGACATAAATTTTACAAGTTATGCAACTTTTTAAAAATCCTTGTACTGCTTTACTCTGGAGTCTCCAAAAGAGATACAAAGAGTATAATCGCTAACATAGGAAAAAGTAGTTAGCAGCTTTTCAAAGTAGAATTGTGTGCTGTAAGAATGTAAAGCCGAAAGAGCATTTTAATATGAAATATGATGCAGATATTTAAAAACTAGGGTTTTGTGGGTAAACAAGTACACAGATTAGCCTCAAAAAATAAAGACTGCTTTTCCAGTTGGAAATTTTATTACCACTAAGTTTAAAGACTTGAGTTTAAGAATTGCTGGCTGTTGGGAATCAGGCAGTTGGGCATTATCTATTACTACAACAAATTTGGTATGAGTTTTGTATTCTGAGTTTTCAGTGATATCTTTGTGTATAATTTAGACATCCAATTTTAAGAGATGGATGAATATGAAAGCGGTAGCTCTCAACAGCTGTCTGATACATATATGTGATTTCTAAAAATCTTACTGGGCAAATACACTTTAGAGCATTACGTTTTCCAAAACTTGTTTTATAGCTTTAGCATGTAGAGTTCTTGCTTGCTCTCACTCTCTCCTTAGAGTTAGAAGGAAGTGTTTTGAATAGCCTTTGATCATAAATTTGATTCCAGAGAGCTGTCTGCTGTGCTGACTTATTTTTGCCTTATTAGGTGATTTTTGCAGTTCATAACTCCAGGAACTTTTGAGCTCCCTGGTTTTTCAATTCCTAAAGCTAAACGACAGCAGTTCAGTTTTGTTCTCGATAGAAAGCTCCATGGCATCAAATTACCTTGTGTGCAATGACACTGCTTGGGTGTTATTTCCATTCTGGAAGGAATGGTGTATTAGTGACCGCTGTAGGCTGTGTGCTGTTGGTGAGCAGAGACTTCATATTTAATTAAAGATTCATTGTTTTTTGAGGGGAGGGGGAAATTATGCTTCAGTCTGTCAGCTAGCCCATTTGAGGAAAGACATGGCATTGTCTTCTGTCTTGTGGTTTGCTCAAAATCAGATTAGTACATCTCAGTAGAATAGAAGTGCAAATGTGTTTTGGGAGCCAGATGCTAATCCTTGTATTGCTCAGCATCAAAGCCATGGGCTCCTTCAGTCAAATGACACTGGTGAGATAAGGGTGGGGGTGGAAGGTTATACCCTCTGGTATTTGCAATGAAACTGTAATAACCACCAGAACTTGGCCGGTCACGGGGCCCTGGCATGCAGCAGCCGCTATTGTGATGTGAGGTGTGGCCAAAGAAAGCAGAGGTCACCGTCCATTTTATTAGGGGTCTGGGCTGCTGGGAGCAAAACTGAGGGTGGCACAGTGCCATGCAGGACAGGCTTTTGTTAGCATGTTATGTAACGTGGAAGTGAGAAATAATGCAGTTGTTAAATAATGTGGTCGTTAAATGCAGCTCTTTGTTCCTTAATCAGAGATTCATGAATACTCTAGCTGTGAGCCTGTCTGGCTCTGGGATTCTTAACTGCGTTTCAGAAGCCCTAGTCAGGACCTTACAACTTTGAAAGGGCAGGGGCAGGCTGGAGGATTCTTCTTCAATTGTTCGTAAATTATATTTACTGTGTTCTTTCTGTGAGATTTCTGTGGCCTATAGATTTTACTTTTCCCCCTTCAAGGCTAGAAAGTGAGGGCTAGAGACTGTCGGATTTAAAATAATATTCTGAGCTTTTCACATCTCATCAGAAAGTATGGCTTTAAGAAAAATATCCATTATAGCAAGACTTAGTGTAGTAAAAGTTTGTAGGGGTGTGTTGCAGGAGATGGGCTAATTGGGGAGGAAGGAACTTTCTCATTGTACTGCAGCACTGTACAGCTTGTCTGACATGTTTTGCTTAGTTTTGCTTGTCATCTTTTGACAAGTTAAGATATTAGAGTTCAAATACTATATTTTGGATCTGATTAATCATTAATTTATATTAGGATAATTTTTGATACCCTTGCTATTGTACTTCATTTAATTTATATATAACAGTATTTTCCCCTTGGCTAACAGCTTTTATTATAAGTAGTGCATGAGAGTTAAAAAAAATTAGTTTTATGCAGTAGAAATTATATGTAGTACAAATTATACAGAGGTTATAGATTATGCTCTCGGCTGCTGTGGCTCGTGACCTATTAACTTTTAACTGTCCTTTGCCTTTTTATTGGTACATGAGATGTATTATGCATACATTTAAATAACTCCAACTCATATGGGCATTTTCAATGTCAATGAATATACTTCCCAAAAAGACTTCTAAAATTATAATGTAGGGCTTATAGTCTGAATTCCATGTAAACTGGCTTTTTTTAACTCATAGATACCAGGTTGTTGGGCATAAAAACTGCTTTTTGTTTACATCATGAGATTTTTTTGTAGGTATTGCAAAACAGAATATTGTGTTTTATTTTTTTTTCAATTCCCACTGCTATCCAGTATTTATCAACACCTAAGATCCGTACTGTATGTTTTAAGTCTGAATCGATTAAATCAATGTGACATGCTGAGGCTGGGCCAAGTCTTGTCTAACCAGCAGTCAGCACTGTTATTCTGGCATGAGTCTCCCAAAAATAGAAGCACAAGAAGTCAAACAAGTAAGTGGAAGGGCACTAAAAGAAAAAGTGCTGTTAATTCCACTGTTGACTTTCTGTCTAATGGATTCTTGTTCCCAGGCCACGCTAAGTAAAGCAACTGGCATGGGGTGTGTTTCTGCAGATGGCTCAGCAGTGACACACGAGGCCCAGCTGGTTGACAGGTGTTTGATTTGTATTTAACAAGTGCCTCACGCCAGCCAGATTTTTCTGTTACAGATACTAGGAAGCCAGTCAGCTGATGCTTTTTCTGCAGAATTAACACCCCTTTCACTGTGCTCCCCTTATGTTGTGAATGGCAGTTTTCTGATTTTTCCCTATAAATGAAGAAAACGTCATTTTAGTTTGTAACAAGAAAGATACTAAATAGGAGAAATTATTCCATAGTTGAATTATTTAATAGTTGTAATCTGCTACCTTTAAAAATGGAAGAGGCAAAACATTTTTATTTATAGGTGTTGACAGTAAGATCTCAAGAAGTATTTATTTAGCTGTCCACTCCTTAGAATGAAAATTCTCTTAAAGAGTATGCATGGAAGGATAATGACAGATTTCTGGCATATAGCTGTTACACTCTGTATTCCTCTGTCTTCCCATAATGTGAGAAGGACTTTCTTGTACAGTATAGCACACACAAGCCTGGAGTAAAAGAAATTTGCTGCCCAGAGGTGATATAGTATAGACAGAAATGCACCCAAGGCCATGAGGAAAGAGTGAAGGTGGGAAACTACTAAACAGATGAAAATAAGTAGTGTACAATGCTATTCCTTATTGATTTTGCTGTAAGCTACAGAACAGCACACTGCATAATTGGAGAGAGATTGTCTCAACTGTGGCCTGTTTATTTAATTACAGTTTGGGGGTTTTGTTTTCTTTTAATAACTGGGAGTGGAAGAAATTAATGATCTTTGTGGCATTTGTTAGTGCCATAATAGCAACTGCGGGCAAAACCAGCTGTGGAAATAGTAGAGTATCAGGATGCTCTTATAAATCATCCTTGATTAATGTGAACTCTGAGAGCTTTAGCCAGTGGGATGTGTAATGTAACAGTGACTATGTCCAGTTTGCCAACTCTTCCACTCCCCATCCCATTTCTTCATGCTTTTATCTGAGCATTTTAATTTTCTGGTAAATAATCCATGAGGTGGAAGAAGGTGAGGCTACAGGAACTGTTAAAAATGTGTGGCTCTTTGCAGTGACAGGGTGATAATGCCAGTGCTGTAAAATAGCCAGAAGAAATACCACCCTTTAGAATATGGTGTACCAGCAGTACTTCTGCTGCTGAACCTCAGAAGAATGAGGAAGTAATGCAGCCAGAGAAATGGCTGTCAGAGTAGTGTTGATTCTCTAAGTAAACTCACTTTTAGTGAAAGGATGATTAGAAACTCACATAGAGATTCTGTGTCCCTTGAATAGCTTGTTTTCTGGTTCAGACATCCAAGATGTGGTATATGGCATAGGCTAATGACCCTCAAAGAGGTTAAGAAGAGAGCCTGAAAGGAAAAGTTAAAACCCTACTAGGCCAAGATGTCACTGTTCTTCAAACAGCTGCTCAGAATTTATAGTAATGGGGTACACCTGGAGATTTACCTTTAGGGATCTGATCCTAGGCCTCCTGTGCTAACAGTAGAGCCACTGACCCCAGATTCACAGGTCAGGAACTGCCTGTTGGAGTCCTAGTAACGTAGCTGGTATATCCACTTCATCCAAATACTAACCCACCTTCAAAATACATCAAATGTCAAAAGGCATTGTTTTTGAAGTGAGGAGGTACACTTCTTGGGAAAGTCTTAAACTTCCAAGTGGAAATGGATACATGGAAATTCCATCGTGAGCTGCTTTACTTATCAGTTGTTGATAGGAGGTTTGCAGTTAGAGAAGCACACCAAAAACATGGTATTTCAGAAAAAGTACTCCTGCAAGTTCCCAGATTAGAAATTCCAGTCAACATTAGGTCTGTTTATTTTTGATTCACCTTAAATCCTTGGTTTTGCTACTGGTTTGTTTTTCTTTTTTTTTTTTTTTTTTTTGGTTTGTTGGTTGATTTTGTTTGTTTTTTTTTTTTTTTTATTTAATGGTCTGTGGGACAGATCTTTGTTAGTGTAAGCCAGCATTTGTACCACCTGAGAATCTGCCTCCTGAATTTTCAGGTTCTGTAAATGGATAATGATGATGATAATTCCTGCATTAATGAATAGCTTCTGACATCTAAGAGGTTGACCAGTGCTGTTTACCTTCCTAATTTAAGCTTCGGGCTCCAATTATTACTGTGAATATAGTAGTCATGACATATTTTGTTATTTTGAAAAGACCTTGGCATTTCATTAATATTGGATAATGTGTTTTAACTTATATTTAAAACTATTGCAATTCAAATATTATTTTAGCAAGGCCAATTAGATTAATTTCCACTTCTGCTGAAACTTTAATAAGTTTAGATTTGCTTTAATGCCATGTTATGGCTGGGTTAACGATAAATCAATAGATGGTGTCAGGCAATTTTTCTTTTGACTGACCTACTGTAAGGGAAAAAAGACATAGTTACAAAAATCTATTAGTTGTCCATGAGTATAACATCACTTCAAAATTTTTTCTACTGTGTTGCTTCAGGTGACACAACTAGGGAAGTGATAATTGCCTTGTACTCGGCACTGGTGAGGCTGCACCTCGAATCCTATGTTCAGTTTTGCTCCCCTCACTACAAAAGAGACGTTGAGGTACTGGAGTGTGTCCAGAGCAACAAAGCTGGTGAAGGTGTGAAAGCACAAGTTTAGAGGTGGGGGAACTGGGTTTGTTCAGGCGAAGAAAGGAGTCTCGGAAGAGACTTTATCACTCTCTGCAGCTACCTGAAAGGAGGTTGTAGAGAAGTGGGTGTCAGTCTCTTCTCCCAAATAAGAAGTAATAAGCCAAGAGGAAACAGCCTCAAATTGTGCCAAAGGAGGTTTAAATTTTTCCAGAGAAGGAAAAAATTCGTAATAGAAAGGGTTGTCAAATATTGGAACAGGCTGCCCAGGGGATGCATTGAGTCACCATCCCTCGAGTTAAGACATGTAGACAGGGCACTAAGGGATATGGTTTAGTGGTTGACTTGGCACTGCTATGTTAATGGTTGGACTTGATGATCTTAAAGGTCGTTTTCAACTTAAACAATTTTATGATTCTTGATGAATAAGGTCAAGAAGGCAGCGGTTGTCACTTCTTCAAGGACATGTGATAGCAGTGAATTCCACTTGTGTTTGCCAAATGCAGAAAGTATACCTACTGACAGCAGAGTCTCTTCTGCTCATACTTTTCTTGAGGGTATAAAAACAGCTCCTTGGCATCTGTCATAAAGGCTTCAGTCAGTTCATTGTCAGATTTCAAAACTAAAATAAAAAAAGGCAGTATGCCAGCCTACAGCTTGTAGTTATGTATGAAAACAAATTGAGTGATCTTTTCATCCCAGTTTTTTCAGAACAACTTCTCTAAAGTTCTCACGTCATGTCTAAATAAGTTCTGTGAGCAAAATATAGGCACAAAATTTTGTCTTATGCACTTTATTAGTGAAATGTGTGTTCCATGTATTTGAGTATAGAAATTGTGAAAATTGCCTGCTTTTTAAGACATGCTAATAATGCAAAAGGAAACAATGCCAACTAAAGAGAGTGCAGCCTGGAGTAAGGAGCCTTGTGGCCATGTTTTTTGAAGCTCTGAGCTGTGTCTGGCTGCTGATTCATTAGTTTCAAGCAAAGAACAAAAACCTACATTTTCAAGTGGTTAATTCAGAGTGCATTAATGTGTAGTTGCCTGAACAGATAGGCTGGTCAGCCTTGTCCTGAAGGTGAGTATCAGGAAGGTTTGGGAATGAGGAAAAATTAAAATCATAGATAGTTAGGGTTGGAAAGGACCTTAAGATCATCTAGTTCCAACCCCTTCGCCATGGGCAGGGACACCTCACACTAAACCATGCCACCCAAGGCTCTGTCCAACCCAGCCTTGAACACCACCAGCGATGGAGCATTCACAACTTCCCTGGGCAACCCATTCCAGTGCCTCACCACACTTACAGTAAAGAATTTCTTCCTTATATCCAATCTAAACTTCCCCTGTTTAAGTTTGAACCTGTTGCCCCTTGTCCTATCACTACAGTCCCTCATGAAGAGTCCCTCCCCAGCATCCCTATAGGCCCCCTTCAGATACTGGAAGGCCGCTATGAGGTCTCCACGCAGCCTTCTCTTCTGCAGCATGAACAGCCCCAACTTTCTCATCCTATCTTCATACGGGAGGTGCTCCAGTCCCCTGATAATCCTTGTGGCCCTCCTCTGGACTTGTTCCAACAGTTCCATATCCTTTTTATGTTGAGGACACCAAAACTGTACACAGTACTCAAAGTGAGGTCTCACAAGAGTAGAGGAGAGGGGCAGGATCACCTCCCTTGACCTGCTGGTCACACTCCTTTTGATGCAGGCCAGGATATGGTTGGCTTTCTGGGCTGCAAGCGCACACTGCCGGCTCATGTTCATTTTCTTATCAACCAACTCTCCCAAGTCCTTCTCTGCAGGGCTGCTCTGAATCTCTTTTCTGCCCAACCTGTAGCTGCACCTGGGATTGCTCCCACCCAGGTGTAGGACCTTGCACTTGTCATGTTTAAACTTCATCAGGTTGGCATCAGCCCACCTCACAAGCGTGTCAAAGTCCCTCTGGATGACATTCCTTCCCTCCAGTGTGTCAACCGAACCACACAGCTTGGTGTCATCAGCAAACTTGCTGAAGGTGCATTCAATCCCACTGTCCATGTCACTGACAAGGATGTTGAACAAGACCAGTCCCAACACCGATCCCTGAGAGACACCACTCGTTACTGGTCTCCAGCTGGACATTGAGCCATTGAGTACAGCTCTTTGAATGTGACCATCCAGCCACTTCTTTATCCACCACCGAGTGGTCCCTATCAAATTGATGTCTCTCCAACTTAGAGACAAGGATGTCATGTGAGACAGTGTCAAACGCTTTGCAGAATTCCAGGTAGATGACATCAACTGCTCTACCCCTGTCCATCGGTTCCATAGCTCCATCACAGAAGGCTACCAGATTGGTCAGGCAGGATTTCCCCTTAGTGAAGCCATGCTGGCTGTCACCAACAACCTTGTTGTTTTTCATGTGCCTCAGCATGTGCCTTCCAGGAGAATCTGTTCCAAGATTTTGCCAGGCATAGAGGTGAGGCTGACTGGTCTGTAATTCCATCCAAGGGTCATCCATTTTCCCCTTCTTTAAAATGGGGTTATATTTCCCTCTTCCTGTCATCGGGAACTTCACCTGACTGCCATGATTTTTCAAATATGATGGACAGTGGCTTAGCAACTTCATTTGCCAGCTCCTTCAGGACCCGCAGATGAATTTCATCAGGTCCCATGGACTTGTGCATGTTCAGGTTCTTAAGATGGTCTCGAACCAGATCGTCTCCTACAGTGGGTCCAGGGTCTTCATTCTCACTGTCCCTGTGTCTGCCTTCCAAGACTTGGGTGGTGTGGTCAGAGCATTTTCCGGTGAAGACTGAGGCAAAGTAGTAAAAAACCTCAGCCTTCTCTAAACCCAGGGTAGCCAGTTCTCCCAATAGCTTCTGGAGAGGGCCTACACTGTCCCTAGTCTGTCTTTTATTTGCAATGTACCTATAGAATCCCTTCCTGTTATCCTTAACATCCCTAGCCAAGTTTAATTCTAACTGGGCTTCAGCTTTCCTAACCTGGTCCCTAGCTTCCCGGACAACATCCCTGTATTCTTCCCAGGCTGCCTGTCCTTGCTTCCACCTTTTACAAGCCTCTTTTTTCCTTTGAATTTTCCTCAGCAGGTGCTTATGCATCCAAGGAGGTCTCCTGGCCCTCCTGCAGCACTTCCTTCTAGTTGGTATGCAACACTCCTGAGCTTGTAGTAGGTGAATCTCAGCCAACAGTCTTGGGCCCCCCTGCCCTCTAGGACTATATCCCATGGAACCTTACTAAGCAGGTTCCTGAAGAGGCCAAAGTCTGCTCTCTATCTGATACCTCCTGACCTCAGATTATATTATGAGGTGAAATTGAGTACTATAGGGCTTTCTTATTGGCCTTTCTCTTGAGCAACTATGCAAAAAATCCACAGGAGCCCTGATTACAAGGACACAAGAGTCCTCTGACCAGCCCTCACCCCTTTGGACAAACCATGCCATATCTGCTCTGCTGGGGCTGCTTGTCCTGTTGAAGCAGGACAGAGCAAAGGAAACAATATACCTGTCACAAGCCCATTTTCAAGAGGGGATTTTATGCGTCCTCACATGGATCAAGGATAGCACTAAGCTATCAGCTTGTGTGCTGGTAATTCAGCAGTAACCACGTGGGATCGAAAGGATAATTAGGACCCAAAATGTCATGTTAGCAAAATCTCATGACTAAGCCAGGAGATTCATGGGGCAAGTCTTGGCAAATATCAGCTGAATATATTTTTATGTAATTAATATTCTGTCAGGTGATCCTAACCTTTTACAGGATCCTGATTGAAGAAATAAGGAAATATTCCAGTAGGCTAAGGAAGGTGTCACATAATGGAGTGTAATTGGTGTGGGATTTTTATTTGTTAAAGACAAAGCTTTGCCTTTGCTGATGGCTCTGGACTGGCTCAGTACGTGTTTCACAGGGAGGATGCTGCTCGAGCCCTCTGACAGTACATTCTTGAACATAACACTCCATTTCTTTAATGCTAAAAATAGTTGCCCTCATTTTAAAATACTGGCCTATTAGATTATTCCAAGGGTCTGGTATACTCAGGGTAATGGAAGGCACATGTCCATAAATTATCAAATCAATAAGTAGTGTTTGACCATGCTGACTTGACTTCTGTTGAGATGAGTTTCCTTCCTAGTAACCCCAGAGTACCAAGGCTATTCTGTAAATCAAGCTCCTGGCAGTGCCCTAGTAAATTTAAAAATAAAGAGGAAAATGTTTGGTTTCCCTCTTGAGGTTGGAGAAGCATCTGACTGCTTCTTGATGGTTTTGGGGTGGGTGTTTTTTTGTTTGCTTGGTTTTGTTTTATTTGTTTTGTTTTAATTTTGCAAAATCATATCTGCAAAATGCATAAAGTATTTTGCAGAAATGATTTCTCTTTCCCAGCCTTGAAGAGAATATCATGAAGTTCTGACATGTTGGCCAATATAAATCATATTAATGTCTAAAATGTTCCAAATACCAAAATACATTCCCAGTTATTGATAACAAGTTTCTCTCAATATTTTTTTGTGTGTGTGTGATTAGATAATGTGCTGCCTAATTAATTTTTGGCGCCCTATTGTTTGGCAGTGCAAGCATCCAGGGCACATAATAAAGGACACATATTTGTATGTTAAAATAGCCTCTTTCTTTTTAATCTGGAAGTCCCTTATTTAGGGGGTTAAAACTACCAAATGTGGAAATCAGGGTGTTAAAATGAATGTAAATGCATTTGAAGGAAGTTTCTAAGTACACAGATACACAGTGTCTTACTCTAACTTAAAAATCCTTAGGTATAAACTGAACCTCTAATTTTATAGGGTGTTTCATTATAAGTACAAACTGAATAATCAATAACTGATAAGTATATTAAAAACTGTGATTATAAATACACTGCTAATTTCCAAAATAGTTAAAGCAACCACAATATCCTTAATTTTAGATTTTATAAGAATTGGTATTGATCTAGGAGGTTATTTTTGCATTATGTTGAAGATATAAGCATTTGTATATCGCTGATTAAACAGTGCAAGGCAAAACATCTCTGGCTTGTCTCCACAAAAAAAACCAACAACAAACCACAACAGTGGATGTGGGGTTTTTTTTCTAGTTTACAGTGCTCCAGTATAGCAGGGAAGATGAAATATTATCGGTTAAATATTACTGATGAAAAATTTTTCCCAGTTCACGCTGTAAATCTGGAGAAAATGAAGGGCTAAGGATTACTTGTAATGATTAACTAGAATTTTTCCCCAGCATGCTAGCATCTATTTTTACAGAGGGAGCTGGAATGAAGATGTTGGAAACTCTATCATGAGTGGATTTAGAAAAATTCCATTTTAGCAAGTTATTTTTAGCTGTATTTTAATTGTTGTGGATCATGAGTGCTTTGTATTTATTTGCTTAATTACTTGTATCATTTTGATGAGTAATTGTTCTTTTATTGTCTCTTTCTCTTGTTAAGAGAGATTGGAGTTTTTCCTTTGTCTCTGTTCTTTTTTTGTGTCTGGGAGGCATTCGTCTTCTGCTTGGCTTGGAATCAAACAAGTGAACTTTCAAAACTTTCTTTTGTGGCTGAATCCTGGCTTGGCTAGATAACTGAATTGGATGGTGTGTGAGTTACGAGGGCAAACTTCTGTCCAGGAATTAACACCCATGAATTGAATGGAGAAAGTGTTTGATTTTGGATTCCTTTAATAAGTCTTCTAAGCTCCCACTTGAAGTAATATGAATAAGGGTGAATTCTTCTATTAGAACTTAGCTCAGTAACTTTAGATTTATCGAGACCAGAATTAATGTACTTCACTGTGGCATATTTCATGTAGCTAGAGGGTGGCTCTTCTTAGCTTTCAGTGGCACAACCTAGTTCTCTCTAGGTCTGTAACTGTTTAACATGCTTTGCTAAGAAGCAATGGAAAAGGAAACTGCTGCAATATTTTATATTTTAATTTAAAAAAGATAATACTGGTTTTTTAACTGTATCTTTTCTTAGAAATCCCTGTAGTAAATGCAGAATTGCATTGTCTGTAGCTTTCAACTCAGAGCTATTGATTTATATTTTTCTCTTTTGCTCAACTTGTCCTCATTCAGATATTGAAGGTGAAGTTTACTGTGTTACTCAGCTTGGATAGTTACCTTTAAAAACTTTTTTTTATTAGCAAGGTGCTTTTTACTTATGCTTAGTTGTTGAGCATAACTTTTAAGTATCTGGTTTCTTGAATGGAATTTACAAACCCAAATCAGATAAATTTTCGTGGGCAATGCAAGGAGAAAGTCATTTGTGGGTCAGGGAATGACTAACAGTCAACTGTATAGCTGAATTATTTTGCTCTGGGGTAGAGGAGGCAGTAATTTAACAACATACACAGAACATGCACTTATTAAGTAGGAGTAACAAATTTTTGTCTGCCTCATTGCGTAGGATCAAGATGTGAGTTTCCTCCTGCACCGTAGGCTGGGCAGTCTCCTGGAGTCCAGGGAAAGATACAAAACTCCACTTTGAGCAGAGCCTAAAAACCAGCAGTCAGCTTAGTGTGTACAACTCCCTGTGGGACCTAGCAGTTTAAGCATAGATCCCTGTGGTCTCAAGTACCTAATAAGATTTAGGGAGAGACTGGAAGAATGTGGCACCCCTGTTGGGATTTTAGGTACTTGAGTAGTGTGCAAGTGTTCTCTGAAGTATTTTTTTCTGAATCAGGGCCTGAAATAAAACTTAAGAAAGATTCTCATGGGATCCAAACTGAAGCAATCTGCAGCTACTGCATAACTAAATAACCTCTAATTGTTAATTGCATGATATTTTGAAAGTGAAATGTATTTTAACCAAATACAACTCAACAGACGTAAACAAACCTGGAGATAATTCAGCTCTTCTGTAGAAAAGGAATGAGAGGCAATCCATGTCCAGATGTCTTTTTCTCTTAATTTAGCTCACTCATGAGTTAGGTCTGTAATATGAAGGCTATGTACATTTTGTTTCAGGGGGAAGCTGGCTTAGTAGGTGCTGCTGGCATACTTGGTCTTATGGGTTCCAAGGTAAAATAAATAAATAAACCACCACCTACAACAAAAAAACAGTGTCACTTTATGCATTTTCACTCTCAACATCCTTTTTGCCAGCTCTCCAGTGTCTACCTAAATTGTACTTGAATTACATATCCAATTTGTGAGTTGTATAATGTGGCAGAGGAACTTTACTATCAGTTTCTAAAGCATGTGTGCTGAGGTGGCACAAACCTGCCTGTCAGCGTCATTTTGCATTAGGAGCAGTTGCCTAAGCCTCAGAACCGTGCAGGTCTTTCCAGCCACAAGGTAGCAGGTTCAGAATTTGAAATTTGAGAGTCTCATGATCTCAGCAAAATGAGATGAGGTATGGTGCTGCTGCTTCCACTCTTGCATTTGAATCTTGCTCCTCTCCAGAGGCGGAATATTGTAAGAAGGACAGAACTTGCAAAAAGTGGTATCTGTATTATAAACCTTGCTGGTAATATTCGTTCAAGTTGCCTTAGTCTTTTCTTGGCCAGATTTTGTTTTCTGTTGGTTGCAGCTGTGTTTAACTGTAAGTATTTGGAATGAAGCCTCAATGTCACATATGTCTGCCCAGCTAATTCCTTTTAGAAAATTGGAGGGGAAATAGTTGCTTCCACAAATTAAGGGACTACACATAAAACTCCACATTATTTTGTTCATACTAAAATTTCAAGAAAGTGTTCCGCAGCATGACCTTGATGAGAAGGCCTGATTTGTGTATATTTAGGGCAGATACTTCCTGTAATACAGCACGGAGGGAAGGAAGGAACTTATTTTCTGCATATGAGGTAGCCAGCATTGAGTTCTGCAACATGATTACCACAATCTATCAATTTATATGTTTGAAGCCAGGATTTCATTGACTTGTACTGCAGGCATATTTAAAACATTGAAAATCAGATCAACAATCCTACAGTATCAGGATGAGTAATCAGTGATTGTCCATGAAAAAGCTTGTGTGAAATATTTTTCCTAACTTACTATGAGAATTCTGCCACAGAGAAGAGAATTAAAGTCAGTCATGAATGTGTTATTTTGCAATATCCACATTTTTATTTATGCAACATTCAGATTCTTTGAAGTAACTTAGCAGTAGCTAATATTATTATATTTTAATACTGTCAAGTGGAAATTACCTAAACTACTTTCCCTATGCTTTCTGTTGACTGTATTTCTTATTCCCTCTAATTTGTAATATTTATTTTAAATTCAAATCTGTGCAAAAGATCTGGGCACTTTCTGAAAAAGGAGAAGTTACTTTATCACGCCATACTTAGGTACAGGCACAGAACATACTGGTTGAGCAGCAGCATTTCTGAAAATGACCTGGAGGTGAACATGAGGCTGAATTATGAGCTAACAGTGGTTCACTCTCTCCTACTTGGGAGAAAGTGAACCACATATTGGACAGTGATAGTAAAAACTGAAGCTGGCAGATCAGTGGAAGATATTTTCCCCCCTTTGCTTGATGGTGCTGCATCTGGAATGCTGTGTCATGTTTGGTGAGCTGGGGGCTTTCACCCTCAATACTTTTAAGAGGTGTGGAGAAACCAGAGAGAGGGTCTACAGGGAGCTAGGGTATGTTCAGGGCCTTAGCAAACAAAACCTTTGGGGAGAGTTTCAAAGTACTTGGTTTGTTGAATCTGGCAAAGAGGAGGCCAAAGAGTGACCAAGATTGTACTGCAGACATAAGGAGCCTAGCTGGCTGATCTCCAAGGACAGATTCCTAAAATGCCAAGAACAGTCCACAGTGATGTAAAGGGAGTTGAGCGACCATGGCAGAAGGTCAGCATGGATGAACAAGGATCTCCTGACTGAGATCACACACAAAGAGGAAGTAAACAGTGGGAGCAGGGGTGAGCTACCCAGCAGGAATACAGAAACATTGCCAGAGCATGTGGCAAAGGAGTCAGGAAGCCAAAAATTCATCTGGAATTGCAACTAATAAGGGATTTGAAGTTCAGCATAAAGGGCTTCTATTAACTGCATCTGCAGATAAAAAACTAGGCTGAAGAAAATGTTGACCCACTCCTTAATGGGGTGGGGGATGTGGAAAAGTCTGAGTGTACCTGATGCTTTTTTTGCTTTGGTTTTCACTAACAAAGTTTGCCTTCAGGCCTCCCAGGTTACTTAAATCTCCTAGTGGAGTGTGTAAGAATGAACCATTGCCCACTGAAAGGGAAGAGAGTGTTAAGGAGCACTTAAGCTACTTGGATGTTTGCAAGATACCAAACAGTATGCATCTGGGGGTGCAGAGGGAGCTGGCTGATAGACTGCAAGGCTGCCGTCTGTCAGTATCAAAAGATCATGATGCCTAGGGGAGGTTTTGGATGACTGGAAACAGACAAACATCACATGCATCTTCAAGAAGGATCCATGGAACTGCAGGCCAGTCAGCCTCACCTCTGTTTTTGTCACCCAGAATAAATCATGCCTGACTAATGTCATTGCCTGCTCTGGTGACTGTGTGCATTAGGGGACATCACTGGATGTTGTATACCTTCGCTTCAGCCAGGCTTTTGGTACAGTCTCCAGTCATATCATTGTAGTCAAATCTGTGAAATACAGACTGGATAAATGGACACTAAGGTGGTGGAAGATTAGTTGGATTGTTGGGCTCAAGGGTGGAACAACTGCTATACAGTCCAGCTGCTATGTAGTAAGTAGTGTCATCCCTCATGGAACGAGTCTGGGGACAGAATTAGTTAGTGTCTTATTAATTACCTAGATGATGGATTCTAAGCAAGTTCATGGATGTTAGCAAATATAGGAAAGTAGTCAGTGCACTGGAAGGTACGACAAGAATGATATTCAGTGGGACCTCAACATGCTGGAGAAATGAACTAATGGCAGAACTCATGAAGTTAAGCAGAGGCAAATATGAGGTCCTGCCTTTCTGAAGAAAATAGCCTCATGCAGCAGTGCAGTCTAGGTTCTAAATTTCTAGAAAGCAGCTCTACAGGAAAGGAGTTGGAGTCCTGCTGGGTGTCCCTGTGGTGGAGAAGGCCAACAACATCTTGGGCTGCCTTTGCAAGAATATGGCCAGTACATCAGGAAGAGCAGTTATTCTAGTTATGATATAGCCAGGTTGCAGACTATTTGACTAAGACATTAACATAGTAAGGTTGTGCATTAAGATCTTCTTCTGAGCTAAATTATCAAATCAGAGCTGGAAGAACATTATAACAGGTCTTTTTATTGAAAAATCATGAAATAAATAGTTTAATCTACTGAGCTTGAGTTAATATTTCAAAGTTCACTCCTGTGTTTTTTCGGTGTGTGTTGTTTGGTTTTGGTTTTTTGTTTGTCTGTTTGTTTGTTGGGGCGTTTTTTTAGTAGTTAGATATGGGTTTTAAAGTGAAAAGAATTGAGTTTTCTGTAAATTATATCTGTATATTTTCTGAATTGTTCTGGGTTTTGTAGACCTTCTCAGCTGACTAGTCATATTTCAAAATTAAAATGAAGTTATTAATAGAAAAAAATGTATTAAAACTGGTTCTGCAGAAAAACAGCAGGACTGTAACGAGTGAGTTTAGTGTTAGTGTCAGGACAAGAATCCAAGAGGGTTACTTAGGCTGAATGGAAAAATGTTTGACTGTTAATCAACAAAACAGTGGGAAACCATGTCTATTTTTCATAGAGGTTTCACACCTTTTTGAATGAGAAACAATCAGTATCTAAATAATTTCTTTTGTTTTAAACCCATAATAAAAACCCAGTGCAATAAAACTATTTTAGAGAATTAAATTATTTGACAAATGTTTCAGTTTGGGATTTTTAGTTTATTGGTTTTTGTTCCAGGGTGAACGTGGCTTTGCTGGTGGTAAAGGTGAAGAAGGAGAGAAGGTAAATTATTTTGTCCATGTTACAATTTTTTCAACTTAACAATTTGATATAAGGCCAAGCAAGGAGAGCTTTTTTCTGAAGGTGTTCCTTGACTCTTTCATGAATAAAATTCTTATTATTTTGCTATGCAAATGCTTAATAACAAAGACATTTTTATGCATGTTAATCAGTGAGATCAGTGCTTCTTTTAGAAATATTTGATTTTTTTAAGAAAAGATTGAGTAATGGAGCCTAACAGAACTATAGCCACTGGACTCTAGTAATGTTTACTGCTCTCTTGTTTCTATGGTAACCAGTAAATGTTTGTTTATACAGTATGAAATGTATCATAAGATGATGTGTAGGCATTTGTAGTACTTAATTGCTGCTTTTGCACATTAAGAAGGTACTTTTTTACAACTTACTGTGTTGATTGTAAGTAGCAAATGTTTTACACATTTTTTTCCTAAGAGCATAAGTTTACTGCTATATCAAAATTTTACATTTGTTGCAGCATAACTGACTGCTAATTTAGAAAGGTTAATTTTCATTTGTACACTTCTGTGTGCCTACACAGTAGTTAACATGAGGTTTGTCTCCTGCGTGTGACTCAGTGAATTGACTTGACTGCCAGTGCCCAAGCTGAATTCAGGTGCATTTACCTCTTTTTCAGACTTGAAGTTTAGTCTCTTTACCTAACGGACTTGTGTGTTGCCCTAAGGGCATTCTTAGTCTTCCAGCAGCTATGAGACGTAAATTCTAGGAAAAGCCTTTCCTTGTTCTTTACCAGTGGGTATAGGAAATGGAGCTTGAGGCAGCTTGTACTAATTGCAGGTGCTTTCCAGGAGCCAGGAATAGTTCAAGAGCTTGTATATTAAAATGGGAACTAAACTGGCCCTATGGAAGGCTGTCTTGACTGACAGAATAATGGGTTGCTCTAGATAATGCAACCTAATCTTTTGTGGCTCCAGACAAGTAGGTCTTCATAGGTCATCAAAGGCAAGTATGTGTTGAGGGACAAGTGGAAGGAAAACACCTGTTCTTTGATTACCTAATAGGAATTAAAGTAATGATGGTGACAGTTTATGTTGAAACTTCAGCTCCTAACTATGTTGCTGCCTGGTTACTCCTTTTTCACTAGTTTTGGTTGATTTGGATTAGGCAACCTGAATTAAGACTCTCAGTTTATAGTTTCTCTGTGCTTCAGCTGACTGTCTGAAAACTGTGCAGACAAGCATTTCTGCTTTTATGTGCCATAAAGATGAAGAACACATATTGCTATTCTGGTGATATTTAGAATGAAGAAGATGGAGAATAGGTGGCAGCTTCTGAATTTAAAATGTGCGCTATATCTGTGAGTTAGGCTGTTTTGGATATGGATATATTCACTCACCCACTCTTCGTAAGTGTCAGCCAGCTTTACAGTGTTCATAGTTTTAAAGAAAGCATGCTACGGATTAACAGAATTTAAGCAGTTTTAAGATTTATGAGGTTTTTTTTAGAAGAAAGTGTTCTAGTAACCAGGAAGGAAGAAGTATCAGAAGTAAAAACTAGAATCCATAGCAACAAACATTTATAATGTGAAGATTCAGCCTCTGAAAAAACCCACTTGTTAAGCTTGAGTGTTTGTAATTCCACCAACAGATCTTATTTCCTTGGTGGTATCATTCATCAGTTCTGAAGGGCTTGCAGATATTTTTCTTCCTTTTTTTTTTTTTTTTGGTCATAATTGCTGTGCAGCTGTGCAGCTGTGCTGTGCTTTCCCCAAGTTTTATGAGTAAATAGTGTTTGGACACAGACACGTGGTTCCAGCTGTTGCTGCCACTCTCTTTGCTTAATTTCCTTTATTTTAAGGCAGAGATAAAATGACCCAACCAGTGGTGGTCACATTTTTGTTATGTGGAAGCTGAGTCAGCACATTTGGACCAATTTAAAAGTATTTCCAGTGTAACTGTTAATGATGTATTCAGCTATCCTTAAAATAAAATGAAAATAAACAAGTGGAAGGATCTTTATTTGCCAGTCATTACTCAAGAATAATTTAGGACAGTCTTATGAGAAGCTACATATCATGACTTGTGAGGAAGGAGTGTGGTTTAGGCTATGGGGAGTAGGTTTAAGCCTGGGCTTTAGCAGTTACTCAATTTAGCCTTAATTCAAATAATTATTAAAGAACAACAACGCCGAGTTTCCAGTTACTGAACTCCAGGATTAAAAATGTATCAACACCTTTGCATTTTAACATAACATCACAAAATAAAATAATTGTAATAATTTTTTGCATAAAAAAACATAATTAAAAAGCTTGGAACCTAAACTTTGTTTTTTTTTTTTTCCTAATACCAAAAACTGCCTCATATTGCTTATTAAGGAACAAGATAGTATTTGCATGCCCTGTCTTGCATATCACCTAGCACAAGACACACCTGCCTAAACGCGGGATATTTGCCATTCCAAATTCTGCAGAAGTACATTAAAATGAACAATCCTATATTTTTGTTTTGGTGACCATATCATTCCATGGGATCGAATGCTTGAAACTAATTCAGTCTTATACCTCTTGGTTCATCAAACCAAACAAGTTGATCATGGCTTTTATTGTACCACATTCTACTTTGGCAGAGCAAGCGCTGGGGATACCAGAGAGATGTAGGCAATGAGGTGAAAGTGAGTGATTGTATATGAATTAGAGGAAGCATCTATAATTTAAACTATTAAAGGAGATTCTTTAGACAGTCTAAAGGTTTCTTTGTCACACTTGGTTCTCCTTGAGGAATCCAGAAGTCTTGTTTTGCCTTCCTCCTTTTTTTTTTTGGTCTTGTTTGAATTTGGTTTGCTCTTACAGAAGCCAGTAGTGGTAATGGACGCTACAGACTGCGTGTGGAGGTGTTATGCTGCAAGTTTTCCCTCCATGGGAAATATACTCTTGCTGTAAATATTTAAATTCTCCTTTGTATTCTGTTTTCTTTTTGTTACTTAGGTAATGACATTGTCTTATGTGGTAGTCTTAACAGCTGCAACAAAAACATTGGTCTACCCTTCAAAAGCATGAATGAAAAAGTATATGCTGAGAGCAGTTTTCATTGGTTTGCTGCCAGGAAGTCAGACTTTATCATATGGATCTATCCTCAACCTAATTGTAGTTAATTGTAATCTGTTCAGAGTTGTAATTTTATGGTATAGGATAGAAAGGATGTGTATCAGACTTTATAATTATAGGCAGTCAGGAGGGACTGATGATAACTAGAAGAAAGCTTTAAAATTCAGAATGTTCTTTGCAAATCAGAAATGTAGCCTGAAAAAAAAAAAATAAAGGATCCAGTGCAGAAGTAACAAGTGCAAAGAGCTACCTGTGGGGGAGAAAAAATGAGCTGCAAAAAACCCAAATCGAATAGTATCTACTCAGAAATTAAAACCTGAGGATTGTTTGGATAAGAAGCTGAACACGTGTAAATGCAGTCAGGCAGTTGCAAATGAAAGACTTTAGGATATTTTTGAAGTGAAATGTTGTCTGCAACACTGATAAAAATAGTTCTATTTGGTACTGGTAAGGCTTCAACTTAAAGTGTTTTGAGAGTACTGAGAATGGCTGGTGCTCAGGAACATGCAACCTTTGAGGAAGGATGGTATGAATGAAGCTTACTTAGAGACAGCTGAAAAGAAATATGTAAACAGTCCTCAAATACATAACACTGCTGTAAAGAGGAAGAAAGTGGTATATTTGTTGTGTTGGTAGTGAGTACAAAGCAATGAGCTGAAAGTAAAGTAAGGAAAATGCTGTGTAGCCATTGGGAAAAGGTTTTCAATTTTAACACTGTTGATTGTTGTATAAGTAATTTTCTTTTCCATTGGTCTGCAGTTTTTATCCAAGTTACAGAAAAGGGAAAAAAACTAAAGAAAGGCTTGCTTCATGCAAATGCAGATGATCAGATTTGTCTTAAATGATTTTACCATTTTCAGTTAATAGCATCAAAATTATGCAAGGTATCACACTGATGTCTAACTGGATAAGCACAGAAACAGCAAGACAGTTTCTTTTTCAACATATATCCTTGTTTCTTTTTCAACATATATCCTTGTTTCTTTTTCAACATATATCCTTGTTTCTTTTTCAACATATATCCTTGTTTCTTTTTAATGCCTAGTTAATGCTTTTCTGATACAGGACAGTAAAGCTCTGGAATAGGTTGCCCGGTGTGATTGTGCAGGCTCTTTTCCTTGAGGTTTTCAAGACCAGCCGTGAGCAACCTGGCCTTGACCCCATAGCTGAGCACTGCTTAGAGCATGAGGTTGGACTAGAGACCGCTTTTGAGGTCATGTCCAGCCTCGATTATCCTTTAATTTTAGGAACAGTGAACATGCACATGATATTTTTCTGATTTCTGTATTTTTATGTGGATTTATAATTTGGAGAATAATAAAAAGCTATAATAGTCTGGGGGATTTTTGTTTGGTTGAGGTTTTGTTTAAATGTTGGTAGGGGTGGTATTTGAATGTACATTTAATTTACAGTATGGACCAATATTGTTCACCAGAATACGTTACAGGCAGATTTCTTTTTTTAAGATGTGTATATACATTCACATGCTCTTGTTTTGGAACATCATGTCTGGGGGTGACCAGTGCCCTTCCTTAAATATCCAATCATGTCTCAGCTGATGCTGTCTTCCTTATAAAAGCTGTTGTAGAATGCTTGTTTGGGTTACATTGTACATGGCTGCTTGGATAATGGGTGTCTATGCATTCACTGGGTTTAGTTTAGGATTACTGAAACTCTACCATACACATAGTTACAAAATAAATTGTTCAACATTAATGAAATCTAAGGGTGTCTTCAAAATTTAAGTACCAAAAAAGGAAAATCAAAAAATTTTATTACTATTAAAATTGTCATGCAGCTGTTGGGCTGTCTGGTCACAGCTGCATTCATGTGAACTGTGGCAGTTCCCCTAGCTGAATCCCTGCTTCTGTTTTAACTCAGAGGGAAGTAAAGTGTGCTGTTATGTAGACTAAATCTCAGTACTAGTTGATGTCTTTGAAGACTCAGAAGTTGTGAGTGGTAGAGTATTAGGTAGAGTGCTCTGGAGCCGGACTCTTCAATTGCAGTTTTCCTTGACTAGGTGCTTTCTTTCATAAAGCATATTTCCCTCCCATCTCACACTTGAAATAGAGGATTTTAAAACAGAATGTCATTGAATCTGAGCTATGTAGCAGTATATGTACTGTGATATACAGTTGTAAACACTTGATCTTTTCTAAAGTTATTATTTCACTGTAATTCTTTGATTTATATTTCCCAGTAAAATGATAGAAATAAAAAAGTTGGATGTGTTAGACTAAGGGAAACTTTGGAGTAAAACCATAGTGATAGTAATTCATTATTTCCAGTTTCATTCTTTTATCTCTACTTTTTTATGTTTTGAATGTGCTTTTGTTTGTATATACATGTGAGGAGAGAGGAGGAGTCTGGGGCTTGTCCAGCATAAATGTAGAAAAAATTGTCATCTGCTTCATTTTTTTCTAAACGCAGGATGTTCTTTGTATATATTTACTATTTTGTGAAGTACAATTTGAATTATTCCAGGAAACAGGGCTTCCTCTATTTCCTTGAGAAGAAATTTCTTAATAGATCTTAGTGTCAAGAAGATTTCCTGGAGGTTCAGCATTTTGTACTTCATCCTATCACACCTGATAAAATACTCCACTGACTATCTTACATCCACTCAGAACACACAAGACTATAAACAACCAGTGTGTCCACAGGTGTAGTCTTTTATTTCACAGTCTTCAATATGTTTTTTCTTAAATAAGCATAAGTAAAGGAAAAGGAATCACCTTTCCTTTCTAAGTTGCGAGTTGAAGTTAGTCATTATTTACTCATTCTAATATTTTGATGTCTGTACCATAAATCTCAGTAGTGAAACCGGCCCACATAAGAGCTCAAGTTACTGGGGAAGCTTCCAATCTACTAGGAAAATAGAAGCTATTACTCATGGATAGACGACAGTAATGAAGCTCAAAGGTCTATAATTAAAACTACTAAAAAATTATAAGATAAGCAGTTGATAACCCTCCTGTCTATTAGTACAGCACTTCTATTTGTCAGCTGTAAATTCTTCTACAAATGCTTCAGTCTGAACAAAAGATTAGAAGGGTAAATTCAGTACGCTATGTTTGGAGTAGTCCCTAGCCTATTCTAGGCTATTATATGGGGTAATGCTAATTAGATTCACTGAAATGTCTGCAAGAGACCTTCACAGCTGGGGTCTATTAATTTAATGATGTAGATGACCAACTTGCAGGTCACAACATCTATCATTGTTTAATTCACTTGCACATACTCATTTGGTCAGATTAAAGGTTCATCATGCTCAGCATCCTGCTTCTGACAGCCAGAAGTGGTGCCCACGGGAAAGCATAAGGACAAAGTGAGCAAGTACAGTGCTGCTCCCCGCGTGCTCTTCTAGGCTCCAATTATGAGATTGCAATCTTAGCCAGATGTTTTCAATGAATTTAGTAGCCCTCAATGGGCTTATCCACCATTAGTGAGTGAAGTTTTCCCTTGATTTTATGTAAACTTCAGGCATCTGCGATATCCTGTGGTGAGGAATTATGCCGTTTATCTTTTGTGTTTGAAGAACCACTTCCTTTTGTTTACTTGGAACTTTCTTCCTCTTAATTTAGTTTGGTGTTCCCTACTTCTGTTGGAAGATTCCTGTTCTCCTTTCCAGTATCAATCAAGAATCAATAAGCATCTTGCATGCATTCCTGAGCTGTCTCTTCCATATTGGAGAATACCATCTTACTTAGTATCTCCTACTGTGTAAACTGTTCTATATTTGATCATCCTTACTAGCTGCCTCTGGATGTTTTTGAGTTCTATTGTAGTGTTTAAAGACAATAGAGAATACTCAGTGAATATCACATCTTCATTTTGTTCTCTGTGCCTTTCTAATACCTCCTCATGTGGAAACTCCTTTTTACCCTCTCATTAGCTTTGAGTTTGGCCTCAAGATCTCACTGTTGGTCCTTTCAAACCATTACCAGTCATTGCATTTAGGAAACTGTGATTGTAGTCACAGATGATATGGCTGCATCTCAAGCATAAGGATTTTACTGCCCTTATCATTTTAAATACATCTACACTGAACTTCATTTGTCCTTCTTCTGCCGTGTCATTTCATATTATCATGCCTATATTGAGTTTGTCACAGCTCATCCTCATCTGTTTTATCCTGTATAATTTAGTATGGTAATTTTAGTTATGTACCTGAAAATCATTTTCTTTATGAGGTTTGAGAGTAAACAATTCATGTCTCACTGAGAACAAGATTAGCAGAGAAGTGACTTTGCCACTACCTAAATGCTGGTGTGAACTCTCAAACTCTTTCAGCTTTGGATTAGAAATACAGTATTTGACAGGTGCTTATTTTTTGGCATTATAACAGTGTCTTTTACACTCTGACCTCTCCCCCAGCATTTGATGTAATCTTAAGATCTGAAAATGGTCATTTGCAGGTATTTAGTACGATTTCCTTCAGTCCACAAAGCTTTCCAAATTCCAATTGCTTCCCACAACATAGGAACCTGTTGCATGTTAGGCCCAGATGTGAAGCTCTGTGCAAGAAAGCACACAGGGTGCTCTGCAGAAACAGCCAAGCTCATTCTGAGTTATCTGGGGTATCAGCAGCATTGCAGCTTCATTAATAGGCACTCTGAGATGTAAGGTTTAACAACATGAGCAGAGTGCCAGGTTGTTTGGATGTACCAGTTCCAGTAATGGTTACTTCTGTGCCACTTTGGAGATTTCTGTGAAGATATATCCAGAGATGGATGCCTGGGTACTGCTACAGATGCATAGAAAAGGTGTACTAGTTTGGAAACAGCTAAGGTTGTAAACATTTTGAATGGTAATTTTGATAAATGATAAATAATTTAAAATTAATGTAACAACTTTAATCTATAAAGAGTGCTGCAAATTTAACACCTTAGAAAATATTCTGGAGGAGCAGAGAAATATCCACTGGCAGTTGTAGGGAACACAGCGTCATACCCTCTATATATAGACATGTTGAAGTCCCAGTTTCCATTTAACCACTCTGAGGGTTGTGTAGCACCAGTGGGGTGGCTACTGGGGCTTGGGTTGGGGTACCTGTGTACAGGAGAGAGAGTAGAGATGGGCATGGACCTTGAGTGGACTACTTGGGGAAAACAAGAGGAATGGGTGGCAAATGTGCATGTATTTCTGAGAGGGATGGAAGAGACTGAGAGTAATTCAGAAGCCAGAGTGGGGTATATCAGTATAAATGTAGGAATAAAACCAATATTTCTAGTGTTTCCTAGCTCTTCTATTTGACTGCACTGCCTTCCAGAAAGTATATGGTCTGAATATTGTCTGTAAGTAATCTGTCTTAATCCTTTTTAGAGTCAAAAGTAGAATACAGAATTGCTTGTTTCCTTGCTTTTGTCAGCTTGGCTAGGTAATGTTTGTAATCTGTGATGAGGTGGCAGGTGTTCCATGCTCAGCCAGTGCTTTTAGTTCTTTCTCTGCTGCAGCTACCTAGTCTTACTGCTCAATTTATAAAGCTTATTGCTGTGAATTAAAATGTTCTCCCTTCTAATTCCACCTATGATATTTGTTGAAAGGTCTTTTAATCCATTATGGCAGATGATTTTTGTTGTTTGCCATTTATTAATCTGAACAGACTGAATTTAAAAAGATGGCTGCTACATCAGAAGATAAGAAATGCCAGAGCAGAATTAATTTGCAAACTAAATGTGAACTGAATTGGTTTAGAGAGAAACCTGGAAATACTCCCTCTTACGAATGTTTCCACAAGATAGTCTCAGAGAAACAGGTCTGACTGATGTTCAACATCCAGTCATTTTTGTACAAACTCGGGTTTTTATTCCTGTTTCCTTTTTTTTTTTTTTTTTTTTTTTTTTTGTTAATGTGTTTGCTGTTTTTGTAACTTCTTTTTGTTTACCTGTGCCTTCTCTCTCCTCTTTTTTCTGGCTCATAGATTACCTTTCCTGTTGTATAGACATCTATGTTCTCTTTCCCTATTTTACTTTTCCAAAGGCTGTTTACATTTCACTGAAATCTTTGCATAATCTTTGAGGAAAGAGTTGTCTTTAACTGAAAGTGCTGTGAGAAGCATTGTAGGTACAGTAGGTACAACTCCTTACAGATCTGTCATGGTTTAAGCCTCTCAGCCACACAGTTTGCTCACTCACTCTCCCCTCTTTCTTGCCCCTGCTCCCGGAGGGATGAAAAGGAGAATCGAAAGAATGCAACTCCCACCGGTTGAGATAAGAACAGTTTAGTAACTAAGGTATAACACAAGACCGCTACTGCTGCCATCAATAATAATAATGACAAGGGAAGAGAATACAACTGCTCACCACCCGATACCAAGCCTGACCCAGCCATGAATCCCCCTCTTCCAGGTCTCTGCCCTCCGTTTTTTACATCCTGGGCATGACGTGCTGCGGTATGGAATACCTCTGGCTATTTTGGGTCAGGTGTCCTGTCTCTGCTTCCTCCTGGCTTCACCTCCTCCCTGGCAGAGCATGAGGCTCAAAAAGTCCTTGGTCAGAACAAAACATCACTAAGCAGTAACTGAAAACACTGGTGTTATCAGCACAGTTCCCAGGCCAAAAGTCAAAAACACAGCACTGCACCAGCTACTAAGGAGGAAAAAAGTGACTGCTGCTGCTGAATCCAGGACAAGATCTTATGGGTTCTGGATAACTTCGGGTAGTATCACTGATATGGTTTTATAGTCAGTCGGGATTAAAAATTAGTTTCATTTGGCTGTAATTCTCAGTATTTTGTGACCATGTAGTCTTGGCAGGATATTTTCTCTTGATCCAAGATCTGGTGATAGGTTTACCTCTGAGTGTATTTCCTCAATTTCCAGTTGAAAGTGCACATTTACTCTGATTCTATTTATACTAATATGCTTGTATATTTACATACATATTCATGTGTGCACTAGAATACATTATATCTTCCAGGGAAATATATGCAATCACAAAAATATTTAGTAACATATCAAGTCGTAGATTCCTAAATTATGTCAATCCTGACTTAATTCTTTTGATTTACTGCAATGCAGTTATTGAAGGAAAACTTGCTTTGCAAAGAACTTTAAGCCAGAAAGGAGGCTCTGGAGAAAGAAAGCATTACAGGAATAGACTGAATCCTCGCTGGCAGGTGCAGTGTATGAACTTTAACATAGCAGACTGAATAGAGCTCTTGGCATGTGAGTCTCCTTTCTTTCAAATGGGAGGTAGTTCTGGGGAGTTGCTGAGCAAAGATATGCTGTAAGCCTGAGCTGAAGGGCTCAGCAAGGAGGCCATCCACAGCAAGGAGGCCGTCAGCACACTGCAGCTGCTGCTATCAGGTTATGTTGTATGCACTGTTACAGAGGATTGTTCTTTATGAAAAAGAGTACTGACAGGTTTCTTGTGGGAAGAGGCGATAGGAGAATCAAATAAAATAATAATAGAAAACATCATTTAACATAAATTGCATATATACTTATGCAGCCTTGTAGTTTTTATATCTTAGCCTTATACTGTGAGACTTCTTAAAAAAATCTTTCATGTGATATTTCTAAAACAGGCATGAATATGAGCAAGTAAATTTGCAGATGAAATCATAGAATCATAAAATAGTTTGGGTTGGAAGGGACCTCAATTTTAGATCATCTAATTCTATCACCCCTGCCAGAGGCTTGAAAAACTTCTACTAGACCAGGTTGCTCAAAGCCCTGTCCAACCTGGCTGGAACACTTCCAGGGATTGGGCATCCACAACATCCTTGGGCAAGCTATTCCAGTGCCTCACCACCCTCACAGTAAAGAACTTCTTCCTTATATTTAACCTAAATCTAGCCTCTTTTTTTTTTAAAAAAACAAACAAACAAAAAAAACAAACCCCAAAAAAACAACAAAACCCCAAAAACCCAACAAAACGTGTTTGAGTCAATAGGCTTCCTAAATGAGCTCTTGCAATTTTGAGTGACAGTTATTTGCAATTAGGAAAAGAATTAGAATTCACAAACAGAGTGTGTTGAAAGAAGCAATGAAGCAGCTACTTATATTGGTCACTGTGAAACAGGCGAACACAGCACCTTTGTTCATTAATATACCAAAATTAAAACTTGCTATGTAGTGAATGGGGGAAGCAAAGACAGATTTAGATGTTATTACTGAAAAATCAGCAACATATGTGTTTAACTGTATTTAATTCTCCAAAGCACATTTTTTATCCTCCACTTAGCAGTAGTTGATACTTGTTAAGATAATACTGTCAATGATAAAAAGAGTCTTCCTCCAGCATCTCTTTCCAGATGCTTCTTCCTATCCCCAATGTCCCTGTGCAACTGTTTGTTTTAAGCCTAGTAAAGTACATAAATCAGGGAACTGTTCTGAGCAAAAAAAGCCTCTGTTTACTGGCTTATATCCCTGCAGATTCTGTTTCTCCAGACTGCTGTCTGGCTTTTCTTCAGCAACCAAGATACTCCAGAATAGGCAGATTTTAATAACCAGAAGTTGCCGCAGTCCTTTATAGATGTCTTTTGGGGCTGGAGAACAGTATGGTTCATTTAAACCAAACCTTGTACTCCAGGAAAAGCCTAAGGTGCTGCAATTGCTAATGGCTCTTGAGTTCATGAAAGCAGACTAAAATTACTCCAAGGTAGGTTTGGAATACCTCCAACAACTGTACTGTGAACATCTAGTACTCTGTCTGCATCATTTGCTCCATAGATACTCTTCTGTTGTGCTGCAAAGTATGTGTGACAGTAAATGGAGCTGTCTTAGATGTCTGCAGAGAGCATATTGTTGATCTTCCCTGCAGGGTGAGGCCAATGTATGTTGTGCACAGATAAAGAAGGTTTTGTCCTGTACTCTTTTATGAGTGTTATGTTCTTACAGAAGACCACTGTTAACCTAAAGTTGCTTATGTTATCAATAGCCAACCAGTATATACAGATCATATTTCCCAGGATGCCCTTTCTAAAGATGTTTCCTTCCCTTCAGCAGGCTGCAGAATGTTCTTTCACCTATTTATTTTATATTATTGTATTTTATTATTTATTTATTAGAACTATTGATTTTTCCACACTTCAGTGCACAGACATCCAGCTAAAATCAAAATATGACAATTGTTTTCATGTTTTCGCTATGGGCTGGTTGTACGGACAGCTGCCAGGGAAGTGATTTTTGATCATCTTCAAATAAGAGAAAATTTCTGGCTTGAAGTATCTAATTACTAAGTTTTATGCAAAAGTCAACCATTTCCTACTTTTCTAGCTGTGTTTTGGACTGGCCTTAGTGAAGCCCTAGATTGACCTGTGTATCTCTTTCCAGATTTCTGGAAGGTAAGGGGTGAGGAGAGTGAAACCATATTTGTGACCAACAGGTAGAGGGAGGTGATCCTGCCCCTCTCCTCTACTCTCCTGAGACCTCACTTGGAGTACTGTGTGCAGTTTTGGTGTCCTAAACATCAAAAGGACATGGAACTCTTGGAACAAGTCCAGAGGAGGGCCACGAGGGTGATCAGGGGACTGGAGAACCTTCTGTATGAAGATAGGATGAGAAAGTTGGGGCTGCTCCGCCTGGAGAAGTCTGCATGGAGACCTCATAGTATCCTTCCAGTATCTGAAGGGGGCCTATAAGGATGCTGGGGAGGGACTCTTCATTAGGGACTGTAGTGATAGACAAGGGTAACGGGTTCAAACTTAAACAGGGGAAGTCTAGATTGGATTTAAGGAAGTTCTTTACTGTGCAGGTGGTGAGGCACTGGAATGGGTTGCCCAGGGAAGCTGTGAATGCTCCATCGCTGGTGGTGTTCAAGGCTAGGTTGGACAGAGCCTTGAGTGACATGGTTTAGTGTGAGGTGTCCCTGCCCATGTCAGGGGGGTTGGAACTAGGTGATCTTAAGGTCCTTTCCAACCCTAACTATTCTATGATTCTGTAAGTCTGACTAAGGTGTGCTTAGTTTGAATGAAGATCAAGGCTCCTCCTTTGATAAATATCTGTCAGAAGACTGAACATGTCACACCTTTAGGTTGTATCAGGCTCCATGAGAGCGTTATTAAAACCCCCATTTCTTGTCTAAAGTATGTATTTTTATGACCTTAATAAGCTATTTAATGTAATCTAAGAAGTTAGAGGTTACTGATACTGCTGTCTGTGTGGGCCTGATGAGCACAGTTAATAGTTGTCATAATAATAAATGGCATTATTTTGGTTGTTATGTGACAGAAATAAAGCTAGAGGTGTGGCCTTTGCAGAAAAGAAACAGCAGTCCATCAGTTTGCGCAAACACTTAATGTTGCTTTAGCCATCTGCAGAACATCTTTTAGAGTCTAAATAACAATAGCACTAGCTTGCCAAAACCATGAAAGCATGGGTGTCTAAAAAATAGTACGTTCTGTGAAAGCAATGCTATTTGTCAGCTGCTGACAAGAACAGATTTGCTTTAGGTTGCCTTAGGAGATCAGCCTTGAAAAGAAAGTAGTTTATTCCTCCTATGGAAAAATCTTCATTCAACACTAACACTAAAGCCAGTATAAACAGAAACCTCCCCATTGAAAGAGAAAGAGAATTTTAAACAATTGTAGCTGAAAGTCAAATCCATTTGTAGTATTTACTTAAGAAAGAGAGAAATAATGTGCTCATTAAATGAGACAGCTTTTTTCTTTTTTAGGTTTTAACCTATTGATAGATATGGAAGATATTATCGTGGAGTTTAGTGCTGGAGACTTGGCACCAAATTCAACTATTAGTGCTATTTGTGAGTGATGTAAGAGCAAAGTTCTGTAAAAGCTCAGGTATTTGTGCAAGTCAAAACGTGTTATGCTATTCTTGCGTTAGGCACAGTACAAAGACAGACCAAACCATTTCTCTCATCCCAAAGATATTACAATTAAAATAAAAGATTTAAGATGGTTCATAGTTCAGAAAGCCTTTTGCTTTTGGATTTTGAGGAGAAGTATAGTGCAATAAATGACGTGCAGTATACCAGTTTTTAAGCTTACTTGATATACCATGTATAGAGTATATTGTAGAACTGAGTGAAGAAGACAATATTCATTACTATTCATGATGGCTGTCATGGTTTAAGCCTCCATAACTCACACAGTCGCTCTCTCACTCACTCCCCCCGCTTTCTTCCCCCCGCTCCCGGAGGGATGGGAAGGAGAATCAGAAGAATGCAGCTCCCACCGGTTGAGATAAGAACAGTTTAGTAACTCAGGTATATCACAAATCACTACTGCTACCACCAATAATCATACAAGAGAAAGCACAAGGAAAGAATACAATTGCTCACCACCTATACCTAGCCTGACCAAGCAGTGCACCCCACCCTTCTGGGACTCTGCCCTCTGCTTTACATCCTGGGCATGCCATGCTGTGGCATGGAATACCTCTTTGGCTATTTTGGGTCAGGTGTCCTGTCTCTGCTTCCTCCTGGCTTCCCCTCCTCCATGGCAGAGCATGAGACTCAGAAAGTCCTTGGTCAGACCAAAACATTCTGAGCCATAACTATAAACATCGGCGTTATCAGCACTGTTCCCAGACCGAAAGTTGAAAACATAGCGCTGCACCAGCTACTGAGGAGAAAAATGTCTGCTGCTGCTGAACCCACGACAATGGCTTTCTTAGAGTTTTTAAAATATTGTAGAACTGAGTGGAGACGACAATATCCAATACTATTCATGATGGCTTTCTTACAGTTTTTTAAAATATATTTTATGATTTCATTTTGTAGATGCAATTTCTCAAAATAAACATAATATTTTTGGGGGGAAGCTTTGAGTTATTTTAGAAACCTATTTGCATCCACTGAAGCATCTGCATGTAAATACCAAGTAGCATTTGCAAATGAATATCACCACGGAAAAGCTTAGTGACTTCTCCTTATAAACATATTTTGCCTTACTGATTGTACTTTCCCTGAAGAGAGCATTAATATTTTCAAGTGGATGTTGCGAGTACGTATTATCTAGAAGACTGAAACACTGCTTTCAGATAACTCATGCTTCAGGATGTATTATTGTTCTTATTTGTATGATTAAAAGTTTAATCTTGGGATAAGAATTTTCTTTCAAGTTAAATCTGGGAATATATGATCAAATAATTATCAAAAAGAGCTGAATTTTGAGTATTGGTTCTGTTTGTTTTTTTCCTCTGTGCTATTGAAAGGTTTGAAGAAAATAAAAGCATTAGATGAAATGGTGATTGCAGATAAGCCATGGCAGGATAACATACAGGGGAAAGTCTGCAAACCACAACAGCAAAATTTCATGTGGCAAAAAGCAAAGGCAGTGTGAGCATCTTAAACCTGAGTACGCTCCTTTGAGGTATTTTTTTCTTGAATAACAAAGCTAAATGTTAGATCATGGTTAGTCTTGATAAATTGTTGCAAGCAGGAGTTATCCAAACTCTGAGTAATTTTTCTTCTTGTGCTGGCTATCAGCTACCATTCAAATGGACAAAGTTGTGTTTTTATGGTTTTTTACCCTAATAAGTCTCCTAGATGAAAATGCATGACATGTACTATTCTACTTTTTTTACTTAGCACAGTATAATTTAATGTTTTTTAATATTTCATAAATGATCTTAACTACTCTGTCTGGTCAGAATCAGGGAATGTTAGGCAGATTTCCAGAAGATAGGGTTATGTTGAGAGTAAGGACCAAGGTGAGATTCAGAGATCTGTAAGGAACACATTAGGAAATCCTGCTTGACCAATCTGGTGGCCTTCTATGATGAGGCTACGGAACTGATGGGCAGGGGTAGAGCAGTTGATGTCATCTACCTGGACTTGTGCAAACCGTTTGACACTGTCTCACATGACATCCTTGTCTCTAAGTTGGAGAGACATCAGTTTGATAGGTGGACCACTCGGTGTTGGATAAAGAAGTGGCTGGGTGGCCCCACGCAAAGAGTTGTGGTCAATGGCTCAATGTCCAGCTGGAGACCAGTAACGAGTAGTGTCTCTCAGGGATCAGTGTTGGGACCAGTCTTGTTTAACATCTTTGTCCATGACGTGGACAGTGGGATTGAATGCACCTTCAGCAAGTTTGCTGATGACACCAAGCTGTGTGGTTCGGTTGACATACTGGAGGGAAGGAATGTCATCCAGAGGGACCATGACACGCTTGTGAGGTGGGCTGATGCCAACCTGATGAAGTTTAAACATGACAAGTGCAAGGTCCTATACCTGGGTTGGAGCAATCCCAGGCACAGCTACAGGTTGGGCAGAGAAGAGATTCAGAGCAGCCCTGCCCAGAAGAACTTGGGGGAGTTGGTTGATGAGAAAGTGAACATGAGCCGGCAGTGTGCACTCGCAGCCCAGAAAGCCAACCGTATCCTGGGCTGCATCAAAAGGAGTGTGACTAGCAGGTCGAGGGAGGTGATCCTGCCCCTCTACTCTGCTCTTGTGAGACCTCACTTGGAGTACTGTGTGCAGTTCTGGTGTCCTCAACATAAGAAGGACATGGAACTGTTGGAACAAGTCCAGAGGAGGGCCACAAGGATGATCAGGGGACTGGAGCACCTCCCGTATGAAGATAGGCTGAGAAAGTTGGGGCTGTTCATGCTGCAGAAGAGAAGGCTGCGTGGAGACCTCATAGCAGCCTTCCAATATCTGAAGGGGGCCTATAGGGATGCTGGGGAGGGACTCTTCATGAGGGACTGTAGTGATGGGACAAGGGGTAGCAGGTTCAAACTTAAACAGGGGAAGTTTAGATTGGATTTAAGGAAGAAATTCCTTACTGTAAGGGTGGTGAGGCACTGGAATGGCCCTGGAATGGGTTGCCCAGGGAAGTTGTGAATGCCCCATTGCTGGCGTTGTTCAAGGCTGGATTGGACAGAGCCTTGGGTGGCATGGTTTAGTGGGAGGTGTCCCTGCCCATGTCAGGGGGGTTGGAACTAGATGGTCTTAAGGTCCTTTCCAACCCTAAGTATTCTATGATTCTATGATTTTAGAAATCCGTGTTTGTAATTGTTTTAATGTGAGAGTCTAGCTTTGTAAAGAATATAAAAGTATACCTAAGCTATGTGACTTGATCAAATGTGGATAAAGGCCTTCAATCTAAAGGAGTTGATAACTCTTCAGAATGCATTTAACTGTCCGCTCTATTTTTTTTTCTGTGGTGTTCGGTTTAATTTTTGTTTTGTGTTTCTTTATCTCTGAACTGATATCATTCAATCACTGTGCTTGGTGATAATGGCACAGTGACAGTATAAACAGCTCAGTCATTTTGTTATCCTTTACATTGCTGGCATTTGAATTAATGTTTATTTTTCTTTCAATGCCTTCATGAAAAAAAGAGAATTTATTAAATGAGGGAGTTTTGTCTCCTTAAGACGTGTCGTAAATACTCCATCTCTGGCAGTGTTCAAGGCCAGGTTGGATAGAGCCTTGGGTGACGTGGTCTAGTGTGATATGTCAGGGGCATCAGATGCCAGGGGGGTTGAACTTGATGATCTTAAGGCCCTTTCCAACCCTAACTATTCTATAATCCTATGTGCTTCCTACAAATACTGTAATTATTACTCAACAAGGGCATCATTCTTAGAAAAGGTGAAACTATTTTAACATCTGACTTTGTCACATTTTCCAAGAGAGAGCAATCATAGCAGAACCAAGCAGCAGTCTATAGGAGATGTTATCCTAGAAGAGTGTAAGGGGTTTTATCTCCCTCACCCCGTAAAGGCATGTGTATTATCAAGTCTATCTAGGGCACTCTCCAGCAAATTCTACAGTTAAGGCAATTTCACTCTCTTCTTAAATAGATTGTTGCACTATTCTTCTACCCTTTTAATCCCAGTTCTCCATCCCCTCCTACTCCCATTCCCCAAGTCTTTTTGGCTACAAATTAAACCCATTATTTGTATTACTGTTATGGAAAACTTACTGTCCCATTCATAGCATTTTTTCCTATATCAGTGGGATATGTTCCTTCTTTCCTTCTAACTGTTTTTTTCAAACTCCCTGTCATTCTGGTTTGGAGAAAAGCGGATATCTAGAAGTTGATGAAGTTCCATGAAAACTATGATGCTCTGAACTAGACGGTGTTTTTCACTGTTCTTAACAGTGGCGTGTGAAACAGAATTTCAGTTTGCATTTGGCAAATGGAGATTGGAGGTTAGCCTTTTAAAAATAGCTTTGCGTTACAGACTCCTACTCACTATGTGATCCACGATAATCCTCAGATCCTTTTCTGCAGAGTGCTACAGGGATTATTTGGGGTTTGCGCATTTGATTTCAACTTTTGTAGAGCACTACACTGTAACGTTTATTGGACTTGATTTATTTATTCTTTTTAAACTACTGTTCTAACTGGTCGAAGTCATTTTGCTTTTTAAGGTTTTTTCTCTGAAGAATAAAAATGGATGGCTGTCTCATTCCTGCTGACAGAAAAAGGCAATTAATCAATGCAGTTTTGGAGCCATGGGCTGGTCTGGCTTCATATCATTCTCATTCCATGCCTACAATTTTGGACTCAGTTGAAGTAGTAGTTTGCCTTTATATAGTCTCTCTGGCTAAGAAATGCTTGGAGCTTACTTAGAAACATGATGCATTGACGCTAATCTGTAGTTAGCTGATATGAACACCTTCAGAATTGCTCAGTCTATGTAAGTGAAGCAGGAAGGAAAGATCTTTCTCCTGACGTGTTATCTGGCTTGGTCAGGCAAGACACCTGTCATGTGGGGCTCTTTCACAAGATGGTGATGGCGCAGTTTGGAATCAGAAGGTTTTGGTCACAGATTCTTGCTAAGTGTATCTATCAAGCTTTCTGTACTCCTGGTGACTACAAGGCTTTGTGATCTCCACTTTCTTGCTGTGTCTGAGTATCCTAAATAGGTGGGTTTGGGAAGACACAGGCTTCATGGTGATGTTCTTCCAGGTCATCACTATTGATTTATTTTACTAGAAATAGATGTGTACTTCTGCCGTGTTTCATGCTGTCTCTTTCTCACTCTGTGTAGGTTAGGCTAGGTTAGTTAGAATAGTCTTATATGGTGCAGGGTTACAGTGTGTTGGAAAATAAGCTTTTTGTGTCACTCTTTTGTTTCCTTGCATAGTTCCTTGCAGTCTGAACTAAGACGAAATCATTAGTCTGCCTTTATTTCCACTCATTTTAAATGTGGTATTGTTTCTCAGAAGCCCTGAGGTACTTTGCTCTGAGTATTGCTGCCTTCCTGAAGTATACTATCCCACATTCTGCAAAGGGTTACAGGTCAGTCAATAAGAATATTATTAGAATTAAGCCCTTCATAACTCCAGCTCTCCAGACATCTATAAGCAAAACCAAAAAGAACTATAGGAGTTTTTTGCACTGGAGATGCTGATTTTTAAATTCATAACTTATTTAGGAAAACTCAGTAAGAATTACTATAAGCTGGGTTCAATTTAAAAGAAGCTATGGAGAAATGGTTGCAGAAAAGCAAATTCACTTAGAGCATTCTGCTGAGGCAGAGCTGTAGCAAAACACAGAAGAGTATTTTTAAAATAACAATCTCATGGCTATCTTAAATATATGTTGGGTAAAATTGTGGAATTTCAGGAGTTAAAATTCATAAGCTATACACACCAAGCTTTTAAAATAAGCAGGAAATAGCATGCAAGGATAATGAGGCAGCCTTAAAGTGGACATGCAAGTCGGAGGCTGGTTCTCTCGTCTTGCAGAGGCCATGCATGAAGCCCTGGCTCTAATTAACGATTCAGTTTGATTAAGGAACTCAGTTACCGCTGAATTCAACGTGTCTGCTATTACACATAGCAGACTGAATCCCTCCCAGTGGTTATACTGGGCAATCTTACCATCTTGTTCCTCTCGGGCAATTGAAAGCAGAATGCACCCAAAGAAATACAAATCATTCAATTTATGTTGGATTAGTTTTAGTTAACAAATAATCATGGCAAGGCACTTCCAGACTTTTGTCGTCCTGTTTTTGTAATAAATAGTCCTTAACTGTCTCATCTGAATATAGTATAAGCAGGCAGGAACATTAGGTATAAAACATCATTAACACATTTTTCTCTCTTTTTTGTTGATCTATGCAGTATGCCACAATGTTGATTATTAACAGCCTCTACACTGGAAAGTGGCTTCAGCAATTCTGCAAATTGGCTAGATTTGAAGCTGTTAATTATGCTGTATAGTTTACTCCATAAAGGCAGAAATGAGTATGACTTGGCTCTGTTCTGATGAGAATAAATTGTAAAAATTGGACCTTTGTTTTGTTTGAGCTCTGGCTTCATAGAGGACATGGACATTCCATACAACAGTCTTGGCAAGGACAAATCATTTACTCCATTAAAAAATCAGAATATGTTCATAGTAAAATCCCATACCTGGCAGAATGCCCATGGCTCTTGGGACTCTGCAGAGATCTGAGGCTCATTACCAGAGTGTGCTTTTTATCATTTTGTCTAAGAAACTGTCAAACATCTTAAATCCAAGTCTCCCATACATGCTGCCCATCTAACATTAAGACAAATGATAAGCAAGGGTGAGGAGAGAATCGTCCTTTGGCTTAGGCTCTCTGCTTAGGTTTTAATGTAAATGTAGATGTTGCATAGCAAACTATGACATGATACTTTTACATTCAGGGTGCTACTACTTCTGAAGTAGACCTGTACATATTTATATCACTTTCTATTAAAGTATGAAAGCAGATAAAGAAATCATAGAAGAAAAAACAGCTTCGCAAATTGGAATGATTTTTAAATATCCTAGAAATGTATTTGGATCAGGAGATAGTATGTCAAATATTCGACTGTACCTTTGTAGCTGTTGCAAGATTCTAGAAGTGTATCTAAAACTGGTTGAAAGATCCTGAAAGCAGTAGTAAATGTCTGGTGGGTCACAGTGATGAAAAGTAAAATGTCATATTTGCAATTTCTTCTAAAAGTTTAAGTGAGCTATTTAAAAAAAGAATGTAAGTTTGGGACTTCAGGTGTTTAAACTGGAAAGAAAAAAAGTGAAAGAAAATTACTGTCTCAACCAATGCCTTAATCCGTAAAACAAAGAGGATTTTATAGCTTAATCACACTAAAATAACCAGTGTTAAATTCTTGTAACTATTTGGTGTCATTTAAATTTTGCAGTAAATGCATACATTTCTGTTTTGTTTGGTTTGAGGTTTTTTGTTTGTTTGTTTTGAGCTTCTTTTTGACAAGCAAGACAGGCAATATGTAAGGAAAAACCTTAACAGTATGATTCACACTAATGCATAGCATTCATTTTCTTATCAACAAGATGTAATAAAATGGAAACAATGAACTAGCAAAGCCATCTTGTGCATAGGATTATTAAATTCATAGTTTGCTGTTGCTAATTTGTTAGTAGGCTTCAGTTGTTTGAGAAAGCTCATGCAAACTCATCTTGCAAAACTGATTATTAGATGAAATGCCCTCTGTCGTTGCCATTGCAGGAATAGCTCTGAATCAGGGCTGTGTCACAAATGGAGTTAGCTGAATTATCTCAGTTCAATACCATTTACCTAACATAATTAAGAAGATGATGCTGACATAATGAATAGCTTCTGCTCAGACAAATGTAGTCCTCTGGAGACAATGGAAATTCAGTGCAGGGCTGTTCACTTTCTTTGGTTGATATGAAGAGCTTTAATTCTACTAGTAAAGTCAGTCCTTGTGCTTTTATCAGAATTATGTTACTTTCATGATTTGACCAAGTTTCAGTCTAGTAACAGAGATACAATTATAAAGCATTTTGGACTTGTTGGTTCTGGAAGGCATTCTCCTTAAATTATGCTTCTTAAGCTAGTGTATTTTGTTTGCTTTGATGAAATATGTGTTAACTAGAATAGCATGGTAGTTAGAGATAACACAGAACTGAATCCCTCCATGTATCCTAGAAAGACTGTTGTGTTTTGTAGTCAGTGTTTCATGAGCAAACACAGGAACCAGCCTGTATACTTGCTTCTGAAGGATACTTCCCACCATTTTTTTCTTTTGATTCATCATCTTGTTCATATTCATACTTGTGAGAAAATTTTTAGAAAAAATATTGTTTCCATTTTGCAGATGTGATCTGTGAACCGTACACCAGTATGGGTCAAAGACAAATTATCATATTGAGAACAGTTCTAAGATGTAACAAGAATTAATGATTAAAAAACAGCCTCAAAATGAAAACAGTCTTATGTCAATGTTAAGGTTTTCAAAAGGAAAACTGTTCCCCAGTGTAAATTTCTTTTTCCCCACCATGTTCTTGGAGCACTGTGAAGCTGAAGAATGCTTTTCTGTGGTGTGTCTTTCTGGGCGTTCAGTGGGGCTGTGAAGTACAGAGAACTGTAGCTCTCAGAGCGCTAGACATTTTTTGGAGGCATTTATTTGGAAAGAATTTCTGTTGGAATGTAAGAAATACTTTTGCTTGTGCAGCCAGCAATGTATATGTAGCACTTCATGTAAAACAGAAAAGAATCTTTAAATATTTTTCCTGTTAAAAAAGCCTCATGGGTTATTATTTGTCTTCTATATGAAATAAAATATATATTCATTCTTTTAGGGTGAAAAAGGAGATAAAGGAGAACCAGGACCTGAAGGTGTTCATGGAAGAGAGGTAAACTGAATGATAATGAAACAGTCAAGTTACAAACTTTTGGGAGGGATGGTTAAGCAATGAAATTTAAAATTTGTGTCAGGATGGACTTTGAATATGTATATGCCAGGAGAGGTAACATCCACAAGATGATGGGGCAAGAAAAAGATTCATTCAGGTGAGACAGGAGTACTTAGGGCTTCAGGTTGGACAGGGGAGCTGTGGGTAAGGATGTGGTAGGTTCCACAATATTTCTGAGGGTTCGTGAGCAAAACTGAAACAAGTGTGGATATTAAAGCAACGCAGTATAGATGAGAATCATTCCTGGTTGGATAATCTGCTGGAAAAGAGGGTATTTCTGGAGGAAGGGTATAGCTAGGCCTGGAGCCTTGGTTTCTGAAAAGCAAAATATACGGGCTGCTAGCCGTTCCTGGGTGAGCTCCATGGGTCACTGTTGCTGTTTAAACCCAGCTCGCTCGCTCACTCCAACCCTCCACCACTGTGGAATGGGGACAGTCAGAAAAAAGGTAAAACTTGTGGGTTGAGATAAGAACAGCTTAATAATTAAAGTGAATTAAAATGTAATAATAGTAATAAGAATAATTGCAATGAAAGTGAAAAGAGAGAGCGAAATAAACACAAGTGAATAGCAATACAATTGCTCACAACCACTGGCCGATACTCAGCTCCTCCTGGAGCAGTGTTCAGGCAACTCCCCCCAGCTGGGCATCATACTGGGCATGATGTGTTATGGTATGGAATATCCCTTTTGCTAGTTTGGGTCAGCTGTCCTGGCTGTGCTCCCTCCTGGCTTCTTGTGCCTCTCCTCATGTTCCTACAGAACATGGGAACCTGTAAAGTCCTTGATTTAGAGTAAGTAAGTGCTACTTAGCAACAACTAAAACCTCAGTGTGTTATCAGCATTGTTCTTATACCAAATCAAAACCACAGCACTGTAACAGCTTCTGGGAAGAAAATTAACTCTATCCCAACCACAACTGGGACAGTCACTCACTGTGCCATGTGGCTCGTGATAGAGACTTTGAGTTAAAATTTTACTGCTTACTTTGTTATTAGGTCCATATTTGAGGTAGAGCATGAATCTGTTTAAAAGTACTGGATAGTCCTGTTCATTGAGTTCACGTTCTAGCTTGAGCCTGACCTAACGCTATAGACATGCCCAGTAATGCATGTTAATTTTGCCTAATTTATTTTTAAATTTAAATTTTACTTTTTTTCATGTATTAAAACAAGATGAGAAAGCAGAAATTCAGGGTTTCATGTTCAATGCAATACAAAAATGGCCAACTAGCCTAATCAACAGCAAGATTAAAAAAAAAAATAGATTGGTAAGTCAAGCCAGCAGTTTTCTTTATTCCTTTCTTCCCTTCCTGTCTTCTCCTTGACCAGCTGGGGGTCAACCTGGGTTAAGGTTTTAATTCAGGATACTGCTGGGTCTCCTGTTGCAAAACATCACAGTTGAAGGCAGAAAGCATCTCAGAGGGATCTGAACCTGACTGTCCAAATTCTGTGGGGAATGACTGGCATTAGGACTGGAATCCAGATACAGGATTTGGGAAAAAACATGCAGCAAAGCTTTTTTAAGCAACTTTGCCAAAAGAGTAAAAGGGTCATCATTTGACCTAAAAATGCTGTGACAGTCTAGCTGGGTCTACTGAAAATACAGTAAAACAGACTATGTAATTGTGACACTTTTTATGTGATCTGGCTTTCTGTGAGCACTGTAACCATAAACATATTTTTCCTATTGTAATTTGTTATAATTTAATGCCATTGGGCTATTTTTGACTAAAAGCGGATGTCCTCCATATGAAAACATATACTATGTACTGAGCTGGAACTACGTTTAGGTATTCAGAGAGGTATTCTCTTGTAGCCTGCCTGTCTGTAAAGGTGAACCATATACTTCAGTCATGCATACATATATGCTGACAGCATGGAAAAAATACATCTGTGTTTCTTTCCATAGCTCTGGGGACATTTCTGTGTTGGTCTTACACGATCTCTTTTACTACATGGGATCTTGTTCCATAAACCTTTTAGGAAGAGTAAGGTATACCAAGTATCTGGTGAACTCTAGAACATATTTTACATAGTGGCACTATGAAAGAGTGAAATATTGGACCTCTGTATTTTTAAATACTTACTGAACTATTGTAATGTGTCAAGAAATGGTAATCATCATGGTAACTCTCATTAAAATATTTTGGAAGTAAAATTGCACAAGGAGATGTAATATTGTTTGAATCCACATGTACTTCCATTTTAACAACCACACTTATATAAAATGCTCTGAATTCAGTTATCACTGTCCATGGAGATGCCAGTCATTAAGTTTAAATTTAAAGGACTGTGTATCATTGACTCTTGGTTGCTATCAGTGTCTCTCAAACTCATTCTGCATAAAGAAATGTAACATCTGATATTTCTGAAATAATCAAGTTAATCTGCTTACATGGGTGTAATCTGCAGTGCTGCACAAAGAACGCCTGAAAACACTTAAAGCTAGTGGTACCGGCTGCTGGCAGCTGTTGTTTCTGCCTGGGGGAGTGAGGGCTTCCATACTCACAAGTGAAGAACTTGAAAATGATGACTGAACATTTTATCTTGCACAAATGGTAGAAACAGATTGGAATTTATTTTAATCAAAATCAGCAAAGTAGGTGTCACAGAACAATTTTGCTTGCTGCTACCACTTGCATTTTCCTATCTGTACAAAAAGTTCTTGCTGAAATGAAGTAGCATGGCAGAGGGGAAACCAGATCTGATTTGGCAACTAGATTTTCTGTAATGATGAAGAGATATCTAAAAAGCTTTATTCCCTCATCCGTCACTGGTTGTGCTAACTGAGCCAGTTAATCTCATTTAGAACCAGGTTTGGATACAGGAACTGTGAATATGTTTAACTGCTCGCACATCTCCCAGTTTATCACTCCAGGAATCTGTGCCAAGATCTACAATGCCGTGTCCCAGTCTGGGACATTATTCAAAGTCCATCTGACAGCATGAATGCTTACTATAAATACTAGTAATGGGATTGCCATTGTTTTTAGCCCTTAAGGAGTGGTTATAAATAACATAATATATTGCTAATGTAGTCCTCCTGTGGTATGTGTTCACATTACATCTGTAAGCAGGTATTTGCCTGTATAATATGAACAGTGAGTTTGTTTGAGTAGTATCTCTGGTTTATCCCTTAAGACTTTTTTAGCCACTTGACATTAATAATGCTATCGTTTGTGTCATGGTAACAAGTGGCACTTCAAAAACATACTGCCTGAAAGAAATCCCTATAAATGCAGTTTATTCTCCATCAAGTCCACTGACATACACACTTCGGAGGGGGTAAACTAGTCACTTACTCAATTTCAATGAGTAGGGATCAAATGGAATGGCTTAATTGTGGGCCACTCAGTCCTTCATTCCATGCAGTGAGATAAGTAACATTCTGACTATTGGATAGGGAAGATCATGAGGGGAGAGGAGGGATGTCCATGGAGGGTGAGGGGCAGCCTGGAGGGGCAGTTGTGAGTGGCAGTCACGAGAGGAGCTTGTGAGGAGAATTCATGAGGGGCAGGTGTAAGGGGAGTTTGTGAGGGGCAGTCATGAGGGATGTTTGTGAGGGAAGCTCATGAGGAGCAGTCAAGAGGGGAAGTCATGAGGGGAGCTCAGGAGGGGCAGACATGGGGGATGTTCGTGAGGGGAGCTTGTGAGTGGGCTTTTTGAAGGGTGCTCGTGAGGGGTAGTTGTGAGGGGAGAGGATGGGTGGCCATGAAGGTGGAGGGGAAATCATGAGGGGAGAGCAGGGGCGGCTGTGTGCTGTGCAGAGAAATGAGGGGTGGCAGCTACATGGGGGGCAGATCAGGGTGACTCTGACTGAAGATTGTGACGGGCAGCCATGAGGGAAGATCATTTTGCTGTTAGTGACATGGTTTAGTGGTGGGCTTGGCAGTCCTGGGGTTATGGTTGAACTTGATGATCTTAGAGGTCTTTTGCAACCTAGTTGATTCTATCTTTCTATGATCATATCCCATATGGAATAAGGGCAAATTTGCAATACAAATATCCATGAAACTATCTGTGGAGTAAGATCTATGTTATATCATATGCTTGTCAGTTGAACTGAAATGGAAGGAAAAATCTTTATCATTGAAAGTTTTAGACTCCTTTTGGAGTTATGCCACTGTCTTGATCAGTCCAACTACTGTTTTGCTGACATAAATTAAATCCTTCAGCAAAAGGAGGTGAAAATAAAAACTTTTGTCATATATAGCCACATGTGTCATGCATATTTAGGGGAAGAATAGTGTCTTTCATAAAAACTGGGGGGAAAAATGCTTAAAAAGAGCCCCGAAATTAAAATCTAGAATATAATCTCTTAAACTGATTCACTATTATTTATTTTTTTTTCCTCCTCAGTACCCTAAATGACTTTTAAAAAACTTTCCTACGTAAAATGTTGTTGCACTTTACATACCTGATGCCAAAGAATGGACCTCTGAAGTTAAGTGAGCAGTGGAAAAAAAACCAGGTTTCAAATGGAAAGACGGAGTACATATCAGACCTTTAAATTTTTCTGCTTGTGGGAAAAGAAGCAGAAGCATGAACATTTTTAAAGGGATCAAACATCTTGATAAGATAGTAACAGTTGTTTACCTTCACACCCTCATGGCCTGTCTCCCTAATCCCAAACTCTCTTAGACCTTTTAGGACTCTTAGTATCTCTTGGCATTGTAAGGAAATATTTGGATAGGAAGGGAAGAGTCCTGTTGCTTCAAAGTATGAAGTTGGTAACGGTAATTATATCTGGAGCTTGAGGATTCTGTTAGGAGCAAAAGGATAAGGAGGTCGTAGGCGTTGCTCAGGATCCAGAAAATTTTAGTAGTATAGTAATTTGACGTTTTGAATGACATTAACAAGAGTAGAACAATGGCAATATGTGAAAGCACATGACACAAACTGAATAATAGTATATTGTTTGGAGCCTTGAAAATACTTCACTAAATTGAAAGAAGTATCCCGATGTATACAGCTTGGTGTTGTACAGCTGACTCTGAAGCTGTTGTTTAAATTTAGATTTTAAGGCTGCTCTGTGGATCAAGTGTAGTTCTGTTGTCTTACTTATCAGAGTATTTCCAAATTTTGTTACTCGGTAGAGATTATTGATTGAATTTATCAAAATTTGGTTGCACATTGTTGGTTAGTGTGTTGGATTGTTTACTGTATTTCCAGTACTTTAGATAATATGTATTGTTCCAGGAGATTTTAACCTGATGTGAGATTGAGCCAGATTCTCTAATGCAGGCCAGGCAATTGTATATGTCTTTTCCAAACAGGTAACATTTAGAGTAAAAAACCTGTCATCGTCAGAAGATTATGCTAATCTTACAGCATTTTCCATTGCCACATGAATGTAGCATAGTGTGTGACACATAAATAGTGGTCAACACTCGACTGTTGCAGGAGCTGCTGGAGTCCTCTGGTTGGGGTTCAGCTGATCGTTGCATTTTTTCACTGGGAAGAGCATTTATTATCAGCTGCCAATATATTTTACCTGATTCATCTCTTTCCTGTGATGATGTATAAGCACTGTCTGCTGCTTTTTCTCTCTGAAAGCATTTTCATTGTATGATATGCTTTTCTCAAGCCTCAGTGAGCCTGCTAGAGCAGGTTAGGTCAGAATTTATCAAATAAAGCACTAGGGCACAAAAAGCATGTTTTACTTGGAGGTAGCACTCATCAATTTTCCTAATGTTCCTGAATTCCAGAAGGAGTTTTCTTACTAGTAATTTACAATTCAGTTATTTTGGTACTCTTTTTTCAGACTGAGATGATGGTAGTATCAGTTTGTAGATTATCATGTTGACCCAAACAAATTGACTTAGGGGACAAGGGGCGATGGTTTCAAAGAGAGATTTGGACTGGATGTGAGGAAAAAATTCTTTACAGTGAGAGTGGTAAAACACTGGCACAGGTTGCCCAGAGTTGTGGTGGGTAAACCATCTCTGGAGATATTTAAGGCCAGGCTGGATGTGGCTCTGGGCAACCTGGTCTAATTCAAGATGTCCCTGCTTATTGCAGGGGGGCTGGACTAGGTGACTGTTGAAGGTTCCTTCTAACCCAAACTGTTCTATGATTCTGTGTTGCTTTGTTCCCTTTTTTTACTAAAAATGTTTGACCTCTCTGATCTTATCCACGACTGAAAACACAGGAAGTGAAAAACTGTTTTGTTTTCTGGTTCTGGTTATACCTGGCACTTCTTTTGAATGAATAAAATGTTCTCCAACTTGGTAAGGAACATACTTATCACATCACTAAGTTATTTTTATTTCACAATGGAACTCCAGAGCACAGCAAGCATTGTACTAGATTGTTCCTGGTTTAAAGAGAAACGTCAAATAGAAAACCTGTCACCTTTTATGCCAGTAATGCTGAGATATACATGACACATATAAAATCACATCCCTTGATGAATTTGTAAAACCATGGTCCTTTTTAAAGCTTAAAACACAGTTACTGCTTTTTAATTGTTTTCTCTCCTCATCCGCTTCAGTTTGTAGGCTGGCGAAGACTCCAGTAAACTAATAGCACAAAAAAGTCTGATTAAATGTTTGTCAAAAAGAGTGTCAACCAATATGGTAACTTCTCCTTTAAAGTCCTTCCACCAGAAGAAGTACCATTGCCATCACCTCGCAAACATCCCCTTGCCTCTAGTTTAGTATTTCACCCATTAGCCTCAGTTTTACTGAGTTTACACCCTTATTGATATTTGTGATATACTTATTCCAGGAATTTATCTGTTGATCAGCAATCATGTTACAGTTACCTGTCTTTCAAAAAAAAAAAATCTATAATTTCTGATATTTCACATGTTGTTGTCTTGTTAACATTGAGTTGTCCCTATGCATGTGTTTCCTAACACTTACTTTACATTTTTATTTCCATAGAGGAACCATAATGTAATTTTATCTGACTTGTAAAAAGACCAAGATGTAGTTCTTACAGAGGAGAGAAGGTACCAGCTGAAGACTGTGAGGCATGTTGTCAAATATGTAGTTTCCCCTTGTTCTTTTTATGTGAGGTTGACTTCTGTGGTCATCAACTCTGCAGTAGCTGTCAAACTGCATACTTTACCAAGGTGTGCTGCAGGAGCACTACTAAAAGCTTTAAACACACCAGTTAGGAAAAATGAGGTCTGTAGTTTGACAGTGCATGGCTTCGGTTCAGTATCTTTCATCTGCAGGTGTCATTTCTATTCAGCAGAGAAACACAGAGATATAAAGACATATATATATCTTTCCATTTGTGAGATGCAGATTTTTTTATCCTTTTATCTTCCATAAATATACAGCTTAAGAGCTAATTCTTAGACCTATTGTGCCACTGGTGATTTGTTAATATTGGTTTTGAACCTGATCCATACAGTTTGCATACCTGAAAAATCCCTAAAATGGCTTTTTAGAACATGAACTGGTTGTGTTTTATGCAGCTTTTCAGAAGGAGGTGAAAAGTAAAATGTAGTAAATTGAGACAATATTAAAACTGTGTTATAAATATGCAGATTGTAAAAAGAAAGCAATTTTTTTGGCTTGGATTTGGAATCCATCTGCCTATTACATTTTCTTAAGTTCAAACAACAAAACTACTTCTGATTTAACTATTACATATTTGGCAAGCTTAATAAAGGACAAATCAAAGCTAAATCAGGGGTATTTACAACAACCACAAATTTAATCCAAAGTGGGTACTTAAATGCTCATATAGTTCTAAATGATGTTCCTTCCAGATGGTGAATTAATGTAATTTTAGCAGGAAGTGAAGTTGCACAAATACGCAGTATTTAGAACACTCACTGTTTTAATGTTTCTGTACCCACCAAGGCACAGATGTTACTTATCATTTTCATGCCAGTTATCTCTGTCTTTCCAATTATTGCATACTGAGGATGAGAGTTTGCAAGGGCAAAAAGGGGGCTGTGAAGAACTTAAGTTAGTAAACCCTAACTCAGATGTAAATGAATCTTTTCTATCCTTCACCTATTTAACCTGCACAATAATAATCCTGGTGGCCTTCTTGTGATGTATCTTATTATGGTTCGGTCTTGTATTACTTGCCATTTGGTTTCTGAGTAAAATCTTTGAATCTGTAGAGCTGTCTCTGACTTAAAATGTATCTGCTCTGCTGACGCATGCCTCTAAACCAGTGATCAGAGAGAAGGCACAAGACAGATCTCTTGGCTTAAACAAAAATGAGTTCCTGGTGTGTTGGTCCAGCATCAGAATGAAGTTAATTCCTTACTGCAGAATTGTTTGGATTTGCTGGGCATATTTCAAAACCTCTTGCTTTTCCATGTGTTTTGCAGCAAGGAGAAGACAACAAAGATTATGTGTTGGGAGCTAAAGAGCTGTATTGTAGGTGTTGTAGAGGGTAAATTCAGCCTAGATATAAGGAGGGTTTTTTTTACAATAAGGATGGTGGAGCACTGGAAGAGGTTGCCCAGAGAGGTGGTGGATGCCCCATCCCTGGAAGCATTCAAGGCCAGGTTAGATGGGGCTCTGAGCAATCTGATCTAGTTGAAGATGTCCCTGCTTATTGCAGAGGGATTGAATTAGATGACTTTTAAAGGTCTCCCAAGCCAAATTGTTGTGTGATTTTGTGATAGAAATTGCTGCATATGTAATGTGTAAGATTAGGCAGTATTTATTATCTGCTTCTCCAGCTGAAGGCAGAACTAAGGAGGGAGGTATAAAAGGACTCCATTATTTCTCTAATTGTGTTTTCAAACCCTGGAGAAGGTCAGAGTTTAAACCAGGTTAGACCAGCTCAGCATTGCTACTTGAAACAGAATCCCAATTTCATCAGAGGTTGAGTGAATGTACTAGTACTTTCTCTAGCATTTTATCTTTGTTGGCCATGCAAGATACAGACCTACTAGCGCTGCAAAGGAACTTTGTATTTCTTCATGCTACTTGCTATAATGGGGCACAATCAAGTAGATAGTTTGGCTTTCTATGTTTAATTATGTATTAAAGACACATGCAGTCTTTGATAGATGTTTCTCTGTTCGCAAAATACTGAAAATAAAGAATTGTGAAATACCAATACTAATAATGTGATAATATTTTAAGGCTTAGTTGATTAACATACACTAATTCACAGCAATACAGGATTTTGTCCAATGCTTTCCACAGATGACAACAAATAGACATTTTTCTTCTTTGCCCAGGGACTAAAAGGTGATCCTGGTAGTCCTGGTGTGGCTGGTCCTAAAGGAGAAAAGGTACTTTTTTATCTGTAAAGTTGCATGTGTATGTCAGTGTGCATTATATTATTGAAAGCATTGCCTTAACTACATGTGAAAAATACCCACTGCTGCCGTTTGTGTAACAAGGGTTAAGAGTTGAAGAATATGAATACAGACTAACTGTAAATATGGAAGACAAGTATTTTTTTTTGCAACAAATTTTGAAAGGAATTCAGAGCAGGAGCCTGAATTCAGTGTTCTGAATTGCTCTCTGAGGGCTCTGATTTGCTCCCATGGATTGAACCTGAATGTCCCACAGTGCAAATCATACTGTGGCAATTTAATTCTGTGAACGTTTTATGCAGTCAGATGTCTTTACATATGTGAGCTGTCACACTGGCTTCATGGCCACCTTGTGCAAGTAAGCTGTAACTTGCAACTTAACCTATGCAAACATGTTTTGAAGGATTGCTTTCTGTAAGTGTCCAGGGCAGTAAGCTGTGATTCATTTATGCAGAGGCCTGCCATTTTTTTCCCATTTAACCTGTGGTGAACTGTGTACTTCTATGCCATTGCTAAAAAGAATATTGCTTTATGTATATATTTTCATAATGAGAGCATGTTTGATGATTATACTGAATTTTCTTCTGCAGTGGTGCATATCCTCTGAAATGCTCAGAGGTTAAATATGTGTAACCAGAAAGATTGCTGATTTATTTACTAGTTACTGTTTTAACTAGGGAGATGCAGGACCTCCAGGACCAACTGGCTTGAATGTAAGTACACATAAAAAAAACAGGAAAAAGAAAATCATTAAGAAATATTGCTGGTTTTAGCTTATTTGCAATGTAAATACTTTTGTTATTAAATATAAGAGACAAGTCCCTCTCATTAGAATGCCTCTGCATTTTCATTATAAATTGTGAAGCAGGGAAAAGGGAATTTTGTAAAGAAAATCAGTATATTTAAAACATCTTGTTTCCCACAAATGTTAACAGGAATATTGGTTTGAGATTTTTTTTTTTGTTCTGTGTATAGATAGTATAAGCCAGTTAAAGTGAAAGATTTCCCTTGGTATTTTTAGGGAAAAAAATAAACTTTTCAGTAAAAGCTTTTTTTCATATTGTCAGGTTATTTTATCAAGTACTTAGTTATAAGTACAATGTGACGCAGTATTATATACATAGAATGCATATGTTCAGTTTGACACACAAGACCTATTCTCAGAAAGGTAAGGTAATGCATCCAGCAGATAGATGTGGGGCTGCCACAGCTTCTTCCCCTCATGTCCAGCTGGTAGCAAGGCTGAGCATGCCTTCCCAATAGGCACACAAACACACATACAAAACATACAGACAGATCTGGCACATAGGTCAGCACAGATGGACACATTCAGCACTCCCACAAGCACAAACACCACCACCTTGTTACCCCCTCTGGCTGATCATGGTCATGGTCTGATACTCAGAAATATATATATGTATACAATGTGCATCCCCCTGGTAGCTGAGCTCTCATGCAGACTAACCAGTAGATGCCCCTGCTCCTGGTCTTTCCACATACTGGCAGAGGCATCTCTAATAATATTTGAGAATAACATGTGCTTCAGTATGAAGCATTGTTTATCCAGAAAAAGAGGTTGCAAAATTATTTTCACACAGAATAGAAAATTGTTCAGTTTTTCCTTTCAAACACTTGCAAAGTTGTGTCATGGTCTTGATATCTATACAATCTTTATATCTTACAGAAAGACCAGATATGCATAGCAAACACACACTAAGAAGGAAAAAGAAATGTAATGTTATAATGATGGAAAATCACTTACTAGATTCTTATGAAGAACAATATATCAGTAACTTAAGGTGGTTTTTGGTTTCTACAGTTCTCAGAGGAAAATAGACAGGTATATTCCTTTCTTTCTTTATAGAAAAAGTCTGTTTATCAGACTCAGGAAGTTGCAACCTTGGTTACTAATTCATTTATTCCCTTTACTGTAATTTACCTGCAGAAAAGAATATGTGATACCAGCCGTGGTGATTAGTTGCCTTTTGTCTTTCAAGGAAAGACTTCTTGAGGATGGATCTGTCAGTTTCTTTGTGAGGATCTGGTACATGCTAGTGTACCAGAAAAGAAAATTGACCCGCAGATTAGTTGTATTCTGTCTAGATAGTGCCATAGAGATGTTTTTTAATTTCCTTACAATGATCTGTGCCCCAAGCATGTACAAAGCCTTAACACAAATATCCCACAACCCTCCATGGCAAGTTTTACTTCATAAAAGTAATAATTCTGTCTGAATCCAAGTAATTTTGTTCATAAACTGAAGTGAGAAGGCCTCACGTTAAGGACAGTCCATTTGGGTAAAAACAATTGAGAATGGTGCAAAAGAGCATGGCAAAGATGGACACAAAGACAAAAGCTCCTCAATTCCCAGGCTGTAGTTCCACAGCATGAATAGCTCTTCCCCCTCAGACTCAGTGTCATGAACTACTTCTACATTATTCATGTTACCCATATAATCCTAAACAAACTCATAAGAACTATCATTCATAATGTAAATTATCATGCATTGTCTTTTCACTCTCATCATTTCCAAGACCGTAACAGCAAGGGTCTTTACAATTGTTGAGGGATGTAACCAGAGACACATACTATAAAAATAAATTCTGCTCTAAGGCTTCAGAATTAAGTTGCAATGTTTTATGGTACTTGGTTTTGGATTATGGAATCTAAATATCTGGTATCTTAATATCCCAGAGACAAATCACAGAATCATAGAATGATTTGGTAGGAAGGGACCTTAAAGATCATCTAGTTACAACCTTGATTGTAGGATTGTTACTGCAGTAGATGTTTGGAGAAGGTCTTTCTTTGGATAGATTCTTACAGGCCTAGAAGTGATCATTTGTCATGGGTTCAGCAGCAGCAGTCATTTTTCTCCTTCTTGGTAGCTGGTGTAGCGCTGTGTTTTTTGATTTTGGGCCTGGGGACAGTGCTGATAACACCAGTGTTTCGGTTACTGCTTAGTGATGTTTTGGTCTGGCCAAGGACTTTCTGAGTTTCATGCTCTGCCAGGGAGGAGGGGAGTCAGGAGGAAGCAGAGACAGGACACCTGACCCAAACTGACCAAAGAGGTATTCCATGCCACAACACGTCATGCCCAGGATGGAGGACGGAGAGGAGAGACCCAGAAGGGTGGGGGGTGCACTGGGTAGTCGGGCTTGGTATTAGGTGGTGAGAATTGTATTCTTTCCTTGTATTTCTCTTGTCATTATTATTATTGGTGGTAGCAGTAGTGATCTGTGTTATACTTTAGTTACTAAACTGTTCTTATCTCAACCAGTGGGAGTTGCATTCTTTTCGATCCTCCTTCCCATCCCTCCGGGAGCGGGGGGAAGAAAAAAGGGGAAAGTGAGGGAGAGAACGAGCTGCGTGGTTAGAGAGGCTTAAACCACGACATCATTGAAAAAAAAAAATAGGATACTTCTGAAGGCACAGGAAAAAAAATTAAGGAGGCTTATTTTCTATGTGCTGTAGGACCATAGAATGGTTCGTTTGAGCGTTTCTCATGTAAATGATTGAAAAATTACTACATCCATTCTGACAGCAGCATCTGGATATGTTAGACCTGTTTTCAATGCATTCGTTGTATTCAGTTGCAGTTGTGGACACTTAGCTTTCCTAAGAGTCATGCTCAGAGGTGAGTAGTATGACATCAAAAATCTGAAACTGCTTTTGAATTGACTGAACTTACTCCTTCTGTACCTTAAGTGATTCACTTTCATAAAATGGACTGTCAAAGAGTTACATTTCTTTGATTATGAAATGCTGTGCAAATATTTTAGCTCAGTTGATTCAGGCACAGCAAGATGCCTTTGTGTTGGTACACTGACTGATGGTCGTCTTCATGCTTTTTTAAAAGGAAACATTTACATTTTAGGAAAGCAGACACGGGTCTTCAGAGGGATGTTATTGACTGATGTACTGAAACATTTTTTTGCGTAGCTGCTGACTGAGAGACAAGAGTGAGTGTGAATTGGTTTAGCAGTTTGAAGACAGATTACAACGCTGCTGAATATATGGCCCAGCAGGAAGGCTTTCTTTCTCCCCCACCGTAAATAGTCATGTGTTTCTGTTGGCAAGAGCTAAAAGATGAATGACGTGAATGGTGGTGGCTTAGGGAAAATCCAGTCTTCAGAGTTGTTTTATTTGTGTGACTTCTGTATGGCCGTGACTCTTAGGATATATAATCATGACAGAAAGATGTTGTATCTCACTGTGAATAAGTAGTAGGTCAGATAATATCAAGGTTCATGTATCACTGAATGAGAACTTACTGTGTCAGGACTGTTCATGCTGTTATAGCCAAAATCTGATGCCAGTGTTTCATTATGAACCCTGTTAAAGCAAAGTTTTGAAATGTTTCGTTCATGTGGGACTCGTGAATAATGTCATAAATCTATTCTCCACTTAGTAATTTTTAGTTTTTCTAATGTGGAAATCATTTATTTCTTTTTATCAGAAGGTAAAATGAATTATTACGCTGGGGGACAAGGAGTGAAAATAATGACACACTGTTAGAGCTCAGACCAAAATGGATTTGGGCAGGAAGGGATGAAATATTGAACAGGACTTTGTTTTGCTCAAAGTGGATGACTGGGCCTGGGTCATTGACCTTCTGCCCCAGTTCAATTGCATATTGATGCAGGTGTGAAATGATGGCATTACAGGGCTCTGCTGCCCTGTTCAGGTCTTCCCTTGATATGTATTTTCATAGAAATCATACACCAGTGGTATAAGCTCGAGAAGGTCTCCTGTATATGCTGGTCTCAGAATAAACTAGAACATCAGCAGTGTTGTGCAGGGCCAGAGTGTTCTTTCCACATACAGACCTGCACCATGGTCCTGTCCTCATCACAGAGAACACGAAGGTGGCAAAAGGCTGAAACTGCTTCACTGCAGTTATTCCCAAACAGCTGACGATCCTTTGGTCCGTGGAGAGTTGTCTGTAGGTAATCTATGGAAGTGTGAAAGTAAGTAGTAGAAACTTTTGCATTTTCATTTGTCTGTTATTTGTACCTATGAAAGTCTGAGAGGTGTCTATGACCCTGTGTATAAAAGTGTTCAGGCATCCCTAAGATGTAGGAAATCCTGCACTGCTCAGAAGCACAGTGAGCACACTCTACCCTCCAGCGTGAAAAAATGCAGAAAGAATGAAGTTAATGGTACTTAGACGAAAAAGATGTATTTTAAAAAGTGCTCAACTGACAGATATAGCCATTATAGTTTCTGTAAGGAATGAGGGCTACTTGGAGGCAGTATGTGTGGCAGAATTCATATGTACCCAGCAGCTGAAACAACTTATCAGGTGGATGAGCATATGCCAAACTGAGAAACAGGGAAAATAATACCACTGGTTCTTAAGATGGAGAAATAATTTTATGAGTTTGAAATGGACATTTCATAGCTCAGTGCAGTGCTCTGAGAAAAAAAAGTAGAGCTGTGAATGCTCACATTTGATATCAGTTAACAGAAAATCTCTGTCGAAATCCTAAAGACCGCACATTTAACAAAACTCATTTGCAGCGATGTCAGAGAATTCAGAAAGAGTTTGTGTTTGCCTGACTATACATTTCTGCAGTGAATAGAGATGGGATTAGAATTGTACCCCATGTGTTTCTGTACATTTCTTTAAGGCAGGTATGGAAGTCTTGTTTCACGAAGAAACAAGGCAGGTATGGAAGTACAGTTTCATCATTTTGCATGATGAAGTAGAGAGAAAAAAAGAACAGCACTGTAGCACAAACTAAGCTGAGCTGTCAAAAGAAATTTATGAAAAAATATATAGGCTTTATGTAGGATTCTAATGAAATTAATAATTTCAGTATTACCAAGTATATTGGTGTGATTCATGCATTATTCATATAAATACATTTTAGTGGCTTGGATCATTAACTTTTACATTCACGTTCAAATTTAAGCACTTTTAGTAAAGATGCAAAGTTTTTCTATGTTTTCATGGACTCCATTAACACTATATAATTCAAGATATATGTATTTATTTTGTCTCGTCAGTTATGGTGGTAGTTTTATGGAAGTAGCCCAAAGTCATGACTGATTCTCATCCTTTCTATATGCTGTCTTTAATTTCTCTGGTGTGTTCTTTCTGAATTGCTTTATAAGTATTAGAAAGCTCTTTAGTAGTTTTCAAGTCTTACAATGCATGCTGGGAATGTAGTTTGAACTTTTCTCCCTAATTATGCCCACTTTATGCAGGGATATGTTTAGTCTTTAGAAGTTGAAGCTCCCCGATAAACATGGTAGCCAGGGATCCTTCAAAGAATAGACAGGAGGGATTATACTGCTTTGTGGTGTGGTTTTGTCAAAATGTGGAATTTAGTGGCAGAAGCTGGGGACTGGTTTCTGCAGGGGCACAGCTGGCTCTGCAGCTTGCCCGCTCTGGTATCCCCAGCTTAAGCCTGTGCATGCCATGTCAGAAGAGTGACAGGTGAGGGAAGGTAGCACAGCCATCTCTCGTAAAATATATGATAACTATTCCTCTTGACACTCGATATGCTGTTTTTAGTTCCTGAGGAAAACGAGCGTCTGTCCGTACGTTCCTGTGAACCTATCCCTTTCAGGAGTTATAAAATAGTCATCCAGATGGCACCAAGTGTTTACGCAGAAGCTGAGGCTTAAGTTGGTCACAGAGAGAAGTCCTCAAGGCTTGCTTACTAAACAGATAGTTGGAATGTTGGCTCCCAGGTCTGGTTAAATTGAGCCGAAGGAAGCTGGTGCATAAGTGCGGCTTGGAGGCGGCTGTGGGAGGAAGGGGCAGATTCAGGCCTGGGCAAGCTTCACCGTCACTTTTGGCTCTCCCATCCCTAAACAAAACATCAACAACAGATTGCACAGCTTTCCCCTCAGAGCTTCAGCAGTTATTCATGTAAAGCTAAAATTTATTTGATGCAGTACTATGGTCATAGTGTAATTATTTGGCATTTATACAGAACTCTGAAGTGGAGGCGTTTGGCATCCTGGCATTCTTGCTGTTGTAATGGGCAGAAGTATTTTGGATGATTCTTCCTGAAAGATCATGTGCCAGTTTTTTCTTATCTTGACTTCTGCACACTATTCCTTTCTTGTCCCACAGTGGAAAAATTATGTCATCAGAATAACTTGTATTACTTAAGAAGGGAACACACCCTCCAACACTAGTAAGCATCTCAATTAATATTATCCTCTCTTTCTTTTAATGTAATGATGTAAACGAGAGTAATTCTATTTCATCAAAGAAACTAGAGATAAACCATTGTATTTTCCTTCTAAATATATTCTTTTCCTACACATCCCTCTAAGAAAAACTAGAATTTTATCTGCTTGCGTTTTTTAATGGAGGTGTATTAATTTCATGAAAATCCTGGACTGTTCAGTTGTTTTGCATGAGATATAGTGATCTTTAACTGTCACAATATACCTTGCAAATACTCCCTTCTTTAAAAAAAGCTTTTTAAGTATCCTTAAGCAGGTCTTATTAAGATTGCCCTTTTAGTAAAATAGATGATATTTTAGCAATTTAGTCTGTTTTTCATCTTCTTGATGCACTAATACTGATGCAGAAGGCACATATGAAGATTGATTTCTTAGCCTCACAGAAAATTTATTTTTCAAAAATTCAGTCTGCTAAATTGGCGTGAATGTGACTTATATGTCTTTCATTAGAAAAATGATTTGAGAGTAGTCCTATATGCAGTAGACATCAATGTAAAGAATCACTTCTAATTACTCCTTAGGATTTTAAATGATACTTCTTTTGCTTAGAAAAATAATCCCATGTCTATTAAAAGTACTGCATTCATAAAGTGTGAACTTCTGTGAAATTACTTTTCCAGTTTCCCTTTGAAATGATTGTCTCTGAAGCAAAATAGATTTCAAGTTAATTTTCCAAGAGAGCTACAGAAATGACCAATTCCAAAGCATAATGAGATCAGTGAGGAACATATTTTCTGTTTGCTTCAGTAATAAATTATCATGAAAATGTAGCTGATCATGTTGTCTGGCATGAGATACTTCTGCTAAATGCTGTCTCCTTTCCCCTGAAGTAAATGGGTTGGCAGCAGTTTTGAAAGCAAAATTGTGGCCTATTCCACTTTGCACCCCCAAGCAAAACAGTATGGTTGTTATTGTAGCAATAGGAGGCCAAACATGGGATACAAATCTTTCAGCTTGCCATCTCAATTTACTTCAGTAAGGATGTGAATGAGACCAGGTCATGTTAGGAAATGCTAAAGGTACTGGTATTTGACATATTTGACATAAGTGGTAGTCTAATTTCCCTCACTAAGTGGTAATACAACAAGAAGTCATTCATCCATCTGTGACTTTTCTGTGCCATTTTTCCCATTTCTAGCAAAATTTTGTGACAGTGAGACATGTCTGCAGGCTCTGTGGGTTTTTATGTGCCTGGTGATGGGCAGTCGAGAAGAGGAAACCATCATAGTCATATTTTAAAATCTCTTTATTCCTCACCCTCCTGTTTGAGCTTCAATGTAGAGCAGCAGGACAGTCGTAGCAAGTGAACTGGCTTAAAGATATCTGGGAAACCAACACTATGGCCATCTTGACTGGGGGAAGGTATTTATATTTTAGCTCCTTTGCTTGCCAAGGATAATAGCCCATTCTTACGCAAGAGGAAGCCACTTATTTCCCCTCAATAAGGTCCAAAAAGGCCAAAGAGGGAAATATGCTCAAAGAAGGATAGAAGGATCACAGTGACAATCATGACCTGCTCGGTAGAACTTGTCTTCCTGTAACACCTCCAGATAAGTAGATGAATTTAAGACCTAATTGACCCACATCTTGAAGCATTCTGTCTGAGTTGATGGGATATCCTTGCATTAGAGCAGCTACAGCAGTATTTGTGTTGCTGGGAAATGCTCTTCAGGTCAGTCAGGCTGTAGCTCTTTACCATGATCACACAGTACTATGCGTTATGTCAGGAATTTGGAAATCCGTGGATACTTTTTGGCTGGCTATTGATTTGCGTGATTCTATGCTGCTCTACTTGTGCATTTTACAGAAGGATCATTGTATGTGTAGTTCATCAGGTTGACAGCTTTTCTTTATCCTTGTGGGAACTGTGCATTGAAGAACTAGGTCAAGCCCCTACAGTGGGAACTGATCACCAGTTCACTTTTAAAAAGGTTTAAGTGTTGTTTTTGTTTCAGTAGAGCTATACCTTTCTGTTTAAACATACTGTTTTCAAATTGCTTAGCCAAATCGTATCTGTTATAGTTGGGTCTTTTTTTTTTTTTGTTGTTGTTTGTGCATACTTAATCTACTCTTTGTCTCTGCTTGACTCGTCTCACTAAACTACATGAAATTTCTTTCTGTCTAGTAGTATTTATTCCATAAAATCTGAGTTTATGTGTTTGCTGGAATTCAGAATGAAGAAAAAAATGATGAGAGTGCTTTGTGTATACAACACAGAACCCATTTCGTCATCACTACCTATGAGTACATAAGGGAGCTGTCTAGCCTTCTGCTTCAAAAACTAAGATCTATGTTTTGAAGCAACTTTCCGAATACCAAAGATATACTTATTTGACATAGGCTATAAACTTCCAATGGAAGTAATGCAAATAACAGCTCTTCCACTTCAGCTGGGATTTTGTTTTGTTTAGTTTTAATTCACCAAGAGGTCATAATAAAAGCTTTGCTTTTGTTCAGTTTGTTCTTGGGTAGTTACACTGAGCTGTTGAATTTATGAACCAAGTCTCCACCGTGTCTCTGTGGATACTTGTCAGGATGCATCAGGAATTTAAAACTGGTTTTGTACCTGCAGGTTCACGTGACAGGACTTTAGCCCTTCTCATAGCTTCTGATAGCTGCATGCCAGCTAATATACCTTAAATTGGTAGCTTATGAAACTTAAAAGAGCTTCATCGGCTGAACTGTTTGCTGATTTTTCTATCACTTCCAAACGTATTTTTCCTCTACCATCTCAAGTTTAATAATTCTTATTAGCTTTTGATACTTGGAAAAAATATTAATGGTTAAGTATTAAAATTTTAATTCCTACAGATATTTTCAATAACATACAAGTTCTTTTAAAAGCTCACTTATTCTACTCTAGGATTTTTTAAATCTGTCATTTTTCCTGTATTCCCTCAACTAAAGCTTAGTATTAAGTTTTTATGATATTTTGTTTAAGTATCTGTCAGCATGTGCTTCATGGCATGCTTGCTTTTTCTTTATCTAGCTTCACAATCAGCATCTTACCTCTTATAAAGGAGTCCACAAATTTTGACTCTTAGCTTCAAGATGTACAATCCTCTTGTGCCTGCCTGTGCATCATGTTTTGTCTCTTTTCATAGTCATCCTCACTCATCATAACAGATTTTCCCAGATTCAGATGCACCTAAACCCATCTCCAGCTTACTGACTTTCTTCTTTTTCCCCAGGCTACATGGTAATGTTTGAGACATTTCCGCTTAATGTTCCTCAGGTTCCTTCAGGCACATAATTCCAAGGTCTTGCCTGGTCCATGATAGGTACAAGACCTAAAGACTGCATATGTTGTTTAAATTCACTTCTTCATGAAGTAGGTAGAAGGGTACCACCTTCCAACCTGAAAGGTGGCTTGGGAGAGCGAGGAAAATCCCATGCATATTAGACCACGTGTAAGGATGCATTATATTTTCCTGCAAATCTGATGCCACAGGAATAGGCTGTTCTTATCTCTCACTTGTGCTATTCCTATACCTGCTTTTGCTCGTGACCATACTCATTCTCTAAGACTATCAGGGTACTTTGGATGTTGTTTACTTGAGGACATGGTACATGTAAAATATATTGCCTTCTGACATAAATGCTTTCAACACAATCAATGGCATAACCCATGAGGCCACATCTATATATTCAGTCTGTATTCTGTCCTTTTCTGTCTGCAATGGTGGGCTTCTCTGGTGGGGTTTGTCGACCCACTGTGCCATCCAAGGTTTGAGGGAATCAAGAGTCATTTTTTATCTCCAAAGGGAGATCTCAAGAAGTTAGAGGGATAAGACTTTGCAGATACTTTGTCTGCCTTTCTACAAATATGTACTTTTCAGTCCTAAACTGTTACATTCATTGCCAAGTTTTATAGGAATTCAGCAGGGGATGTTTTGTTTGTCCCTTTAGATAGATTTCACTATAGAGAAGTTTTATTTTTCATTCCTCCAGCAGGTCTTCTTCAGTTGCTTTTTCAGGATCTCATTTAGTGAATGCTGACGAGGGATAGCATTGCTAACTCATTGCTGCTGCCAAGCTATTGTGGTTTTAAAGCCATGTTAGTTAACGTGGCCATGTTGTCCTATCACTTTTTAAACTGAAGATCCCACCAAAGTTAGTGTGAACTTTTACCTCAGTTTCAATGTCAGGATGTGGCTCCTTGTACCAAGTAGTCCTCCCTGCCTAGTTACCAATTGTAAGCTGCTCTCCTCCCTTTCCTCGAAGATAAACCTGCTTATCTGGTTCCTTTTTCTTGACAATAATATTGTAGAGAGAAGAAAAAGAATAGAAAGTAGGTCTTGGACAAAAATGTTGGCTATTAATTATCATTATTGTGCAGTTACATTCTTGTGTAATTCTTGTCCCTTTGGAGCTGTATTGTGCAGATATGTGAGGCTAAGTATTTCCTCCTCCATAAAACAGATGTTGTAGGTTTTCATCTCATTCCCTTGCATAAAGTTGTCACCGGAAATGAAATATTAACAAAACAAAATCCCACCTCTTCCTGAATTCCCAGAATTTCTCTACAAAGGTGGAATATTGCTAACAGTTGGACAGAGAGAATTCTGTGCAACTTCCAAACTACCTCAAGGAAAATGTAGAGAAGGTTTTCAGAGGTTACATTCACATACTGCATTATGGCTTTGTGGATGAGAAAGTTGGGGCTGTTCAGCCTGGAGAAGAGAAGGCTGCATGGAGACCTCATAGCAGCCTTCCAATATCTGAAGGGGGCTTATAGGGATGCTGGCGAGGGACTCCTCATTAGGGACCGTAGCGAGAGGACAAGGGGTAATGGGTTCAAACTTAAACAGGGGAAGTTTAGATTGGATATGAAGAAGAAATTCTTTACTGTGCAGGTGGTGAGGCACTGGAATGGGTTGCCCAGGGAAGTTGAGAATGCTCCATTGCTGGCAGTGCTCAAGGCTGGATTGGACATAGCCTTGGGTGGCATGGTTTAGTGGGAGGTGTCCCTGCCTGTGTCAGGGGGGTTGGAACTAGATGATCTTCAGGTCCTTGCCAACTCTGACTATTCTATGATTCTATGTATAAGCTGCACAACTGCAATGTAATTAACTTACCATGATTTATTTGTTGAACAAAACTTTGTCATGCATATTCCAGTTCCATAAAGTTTTGGGGAAATATGGAAATGGTGCACATCAGTTTTGTACAAGATCCTAAACCTTATTTTGCTTACACTGTAAACTTAAGTGAAGGTAGAAATAGCCTATATTTCTATATAGGGGGCCTGTAAGACATCTGGAGAGGGGCTTTTTACAAGGGTGTGTAGTAACAAGACAAGGAGTAATAGCTTTAAACTGAAAGAGGGTAGGTTTACATGGGGTGTTAGGAAGAACTTCTGCACTGTGAGGGTGGTCAGACCCTGGCACAGGTTGCCCAGGGAAGCTGTAGCTGTCCCATTCCTGGCAGTGTTCAAGGCCAGATCGGAGAGGGCTTTGAGCAGCCTGCTCTAGCGGAAGGTGTCCTGGCCTGTGGCAGGGGTTTTGAAACTAGATGAGCTTTAAGGTCACTTCCAGTCCCAACCATTCTACAATTCTATAATTCCAAATACTGTCTGAGATACTCCTCTATCTTCACTTTCAAAAGTAGAGAAATTATAAGAATAGAAAAACTCTTGGACTTTTATTTAAGATTTAAGGTGATTAGAATGAAGTCTGATTTCAAACACCACTTAAGATACAGAAGGTAGCAGCTTTGGCATACCTGCTTACTTTCTCAAGTTTATCTTGAGAATTAGAGATCATAAATAAACTTTTTAGACTGATTTCTGGAAATCCATACACTTCTTAAAAACTTGATTCTCAAGGGGCCTCAGTTTACCCTTATTGGGTCAATGTAATTGATTCTAAATAAGGAGTTGAGAATTTGACCAAAGACATAACTCAAGCTAAAACAATACTTGAGTCTGAGTAATTTAAACGGTTAAGAATTTAATATTTTAATATTTCAAACTCTTAAATAAACTAAATAGAAGTTCTTTAACTTTTGATACCCTGTAAGAAAATGATGTATTACATTCAAAACTTTTTTTTTAATTGTACAAAGTGGAACTCTGCAGTGCTTTTTCCTGATTACGTTGAAACTCATTTCATATTTCTTGTTGCTATAATGAAATTTGATAGCTTCCTCGAAGTAATTAAAAACAAAAAAAATTGTGTTCCAGGGTGGCTCATAAAGTAAAAGGGTGGCACTGTTCTAAGTACAGAGCTGTGAGTTTATCTGAAGGCTTTATGAATATATCTGCATTAATCAGATACAAAATCAAAGCCCCAAAGCATCAGAAACTGTCTGTAATTCAGTCACAAAAGGCAGATCCTTGCACCGAGTTCAGAAGGAAGGCTGATAAGTCAAGGTTATATTCAAAACACGCAAAGCTCCTGTTGCTGGTCAGGAGAGAGGGTGAGAGAGAAGTGACGCTGAAGGGTTTGGAAAAGCAGAGCCAGACACACAGAGGAAGCAGCACAGGGCTCGTTCTTACAAGACAGTGAGCGTAAGGCCTTCTGCTATATTTAGTCTCCTTTCCCTCCCTTCCCTTACCTTCCCCTCCCCCTTCAGTGCCTATATTTGATTTTGAGTTGTAGAGTAAGATGTCATTCATTTATATAACTTCTTTTTTCTTTTCTTTCTTTTTTTATCACGTCCTAACAAAATAAATCACTTTTCATATAACACTGTAATTAAATATAACTATGCTTAAGTAGTGCTGACTTAACTCTTCTTTTCCAAATGATTCAACCTTTATATGGAGGAATGTGAGTAATAATTATTGTTTACACTTTTTCTCACAACTGAATATAACATTATCCTGAAATAAGTTAGTATGAATAGCCTATTTTTATTATTAGAAATAAATGCTTCGTCTTAATATCTGGCTCCTTCACTTAGTCTTACTTCTATAGAATAATGGAGGATGAAAATAACACTGAATGTTGTATTTATTTAATGTTTGTATTTTCAGGGTTTGCCAGGACTGGAGGGTCCCCAAGGTCCACCTGGCAAAGAAGGCCAAAGGGTGAGTAAACTTGAACAACTGCTAAGTGTGATAACTGACCTCGATGTGTGACTTCTTTCTAAGCACTAATAAAAAATGGGAAGGTAGCAGCTGAGTATGAAGCATGCTGACAAGAAACTGAGCTTTGACATTTGATGTTTCTCTTCAGTTGAAGGAGATTTGACACTTTCAGCCATCTAAAGCATTTCAATGACTGGCAGCACAGGTGTAGATATTGTCATTTGTGCAACATGTTTCTGCTGTAGCTTTAAGTGAAAAAGCATTAAAATTGCTCAGAGGCTTTTGTTTTATTGTGGGGGTAGGCCATACCTTACTATAGCTAAAATATATAAAAATATTGATTTCAGGTAATTATCTAAAATCCTGACAGTAACCAGTACTAGTTTGTTTTTTTGTTTTTTTTTTTTTTTTTTTGTACATGCCATTTTGCAAGTGTCAGAGCCAAACATATATATACAAAGAAGAGAGGTATCGGGGAGGGAGATTGTGCCCAAGATATGCAATAAACCTTAGTTATTCAGAGTTTTAATATAATCAAGTAACTGACTGATCGGTTTCTCTGTGTTATATTTTTGTTTTCCCTGACTTATTGAATTTGATAGTTCAGTAGAACAGATAATGAGATTTGTGGTATCACAAGAAATAGTTCCATTTTGGCAGTTTCTAAACTAGTCTGCTCCTAAAAGATTGGGAAGATTTTCAGACTCAAACATTTCAGTATTTTTGTGGATTATATTGTGCCCAGTTTGTGGTTTTGAAGTTGGGTCTCTCAATAATTCTTGGGGTTTCTAGGCATCTTGTTATTTAGTGTCTTGGTTCAATTATCTGAAGTGGAAGGATTTAGTATTGTTGATCTTAGTCAAGTACAGTGAATTATTAAAGGCCAGTTAAATAAGTAATGGGGTAGAACCCGAAGCTATGTTTTATACTGGCTTTTAAGTTCTAAAAATGGTACTAAATGTCAGTTAAGTTGAACATGAAAATTTGAGAGCTGATGTTATTTGGGTTCCACAGTAAGGATTAAAAACCCATTCAGAAAAATTCAGTGTAGTAACAAAGAATAAAATGTTATGTGGTCAGTATTAAAGCATATGTAATAGCATAATACATGTCATTAAGGATTTTGTAATTACTGTGACTCATACTGTTACACAATTAAATGTCCAGGGTACTGAAAAGCTATGAATATCCAGTTGAAGCATATATTAAGAGCGTTTTTCTGTGGAGTAATCTGCAGAAGCACAGCATTTATTAGTTCTCCTTTAGGAACAGTTATAAATATGGCTGTGTTTTACAGGCTTTATTCTTTGAACTTCTGAATTTTTGAGGCAAAGATACAGAGTTAACACAGTATTGCAGCTGATAAATATGGATTTTTTTTTCTTCCATTTTTTAGTGGCAATTAGGGATTGATACATTCATCATGGACATTTCCTATTCACACATGAAAGTGAACCACTGTCTCACTCCAGTATCTATAAACAAGCAGTGATGATTGTTTTATAATCTTGGCCATGCACATGGTTGCCTTGAGCCAAACGACGGGAACAGCAGACTGTAAAGCTACAGTGTCTGTCTTTATCTTTCTACCAGTGAGATGCTCAAAACAATATTCTTTCTACTGGTCATACCCACCAAAGCATTAATAACATAGTTTGCAATCTTAATTCAGCTCCCATGTGTATTTCATTTCCAATACATTTAATTACACAATAGCATACTGTTTGTAACAAGATCTCTGCTCTATTTAATGACAAACAGGACTGTGCACATGTAATGGCTATTATATATTCTTTTTTATTTAATTATAGATGTCATGTTCCTCTGTTTTACTTCCAGCAGATCCTCCAAATCTTTCACAATATTGTGAAGTTATTGGTTTTGTCATGGACTGTCTTTTGAAGATTAAAGCGTAATATTGAGTGTGTAACTAACTGATGATTTTTCTTCATTATATTGTTCAGACCTAAAAGTGATCTCGTGTCTATTTTGCAGACTGCAACTATAAGATATTAGGAAACAAACAAACCCAACCAAAACCATTCCAAACCATCTGAAAGTATCTATTCAAGTAGGATGCCACATTTCAAGAACATGAATGGTTTTAAAACTTTCCGTTTGCATTGTATTTGTTATATAAAGTTTTAATTCCCACTCACCTCAGGAACATTTTTAAGTGTTCAATTCCTTTGAAAATTGGGCTTAGGTTAATAAGAAGTTGAGAGGAGAATCAGTAAGTGTGTGAGTTAGAGACCTCTCAGCACACATTAAAGCAAGATATAAGGAACTGAGGAAAATTAGCAGTGTTAATGTTGATATTGTCAAAAACTCAAAGAAGGCTAATGTTAGAGTACACAGGAATAATCTGATTCAGAAATTACACAGCAAAAATACATATAATGTTATGGAAATAGGGCAAGTAGAATTATATATCATTGTATAATTATAATAAACATAAAGTTAAATGGGGCTGTAGATTTTTAGTTCAAAGTTATGCTAACCTTAAAGTACTTACTGGTATGTATGTGAAATTGTCTTGCAAGCACAAATTTACAATATCACTGAATTAGATGATGACTCTGGGTTACTTATTTCAAGAGTAAAAGGGGGATAATTGTTTGTTGTCCGATAAATGCACTGTGGACAGTTACATGGCAAAAGAAATGGTAGCTACATGATAATCTGGCCATATCCAGAGACCACACAGCAAACTGATTCTTCAACCAACCTGAAGACATATACAACACTCACTTAAAGGCTGTCTTTGTTATGACAATATCTTGAGTGAAATTAGTTTGAGCAGGTACTGCCCTTATATTTCTCCTTTTGACATGGTAATCACTTCCACTCGTGTGTTAACCAACATTGTGTTTTCCTGTGGGTGCAAGGAGTCCTCAAGTCTTTGCTGCTCTTACAAAAGGACAGTGTTTCTCCTTGGTCTACCATTAGTGATTTTGTATAATTTTTTAGGCTTAGTTAAATGGTATGTAATAGCCTTTGGTTTTCGTTCTGATCACTGGGAGAAGTAGGCCAGTAGGAACAACTACTCATCCTGTTTTCTGCATTCCTGAATGAGAAATGTTAGCCCATTCTGTGGGCACTATGTTTGTACAGAATTTTTCAGTGTCCCTCTTTCTGGCTTCAGGCATTCAAAACAGCGTGTTACTGCTGCAGCAACTTGATACCATTACACCAGTGCTCAGAATGACATCAGGAGCTTCAGAACATAATTAGTCAGAAAAGTCCCTGGCCAAATATTACAGACCAACAAAAAATAGGAAGATTGGGTACTCACCTAGCATTGCATGGGATTTAAACCACAGTGGACAGCTACACCATTTTCCTGGCTTCCTGCATTATGTAAGACTTCATAATTTTTCTCAGTATTCTTGCACTTCTTTCACCAAAGTAAAGTTTCCACCTGAAAGACATTAACAACTGAGACTTCAGAAGTCTCCTTGATTTCTTCCTTCCAGTGTTGTCAATCCCACATTTCAAAATGTGCTTTTTATTTTACACTTGGGTTTGTATCTTAAGCCTCCAACAACTGTTTTTTTGTTGGATTTTTTTTAATGTCTGCTTTACATTAAAGAGATACTTAAAGTTTTTTTCTCTCTAATCAAATCACAATTCCATCTGTTTTTGAGAGAATTCAGTTGAGGTTCTTCAGCTCCCCGTGTCAAGAATTTTCTAAAGTCTTCAAATAATTTTGCCCTGTTGCTATACAATCTTAAAAAAAAATCCTACTACTTAGAATTACAGACTGCACAGATTTTTCCAGATTCTGTCTTTACTGTGCAATGAAGTGAAATTTATATTTCCAAAATGTAATTTCAAAGATTTTAAAAATTAATGCTCAATTTCACTTAGATATTTTTGTAGGAGGGATTTTGCCTGAACTTGATGCATTTTATTATTAATACTATTTTTTCTGAAAATTATTTTTAATATAACATTTTAGTGAATTCAAAAAATTCTCTTCATGTGAAGCATCAAAATGACTTTGTTGGGCAGCAATACTGTGAAATCTAGAAACAGTCATTTTTCATTCTCAGTTGGCCTATAGAATAGCCAGGCCCAGCATGCAGCTAGCATACAGAGCAGTTTGTGTAGTAGTTTCTGCTTCTCTGAGGTTATCTTGATACCTTCTTGAGCTTCTGGAAACTTTTTTCTGGGATTTGGGCACTTCTGGGAAACCTGAGGAAACTGAGAATGCCTGCTGCTTCCAGGAAAGGCTAAAGTAAAGGTAACTGTATCAACTTCTGATCAATTGCATCAGCTGTCCTTGATCAACAGATATCTGCAGCCTTTGTTCTAGCTGACTCCTGTTTAGGGAGGGTTGAGCACCCTTTTAGCCCATGCCAAGAAGAGGACTGCATAACAGCCAGATGGTGCAGCAGTTTGTACAGTGATAACAGAAGCAGCCAGTAGATGTGCAGGAGGTTGCGCATGAGTTTATGCAGAAGGACACAAAGAAGAGGCCAGCAAATGTTCTCTGTCCAGCATACATGACCTTAAAGTTCATGGTCACAAGGCAGAGGACCCAGGCACTACTGAAGCAGTTGTTTGCTGTTGGACTCTTGCACTCAGGCAGCTTCAGATGGAGGACACAGCTCTGTAAGTCTATGGGGCCTGATGGGTTGTATCTAGAAGTGCAGAGGGAGGTGGCTGATGTCACTGCAAGGCCACTCTTGATTATCTTTGAATGGTCATGGTGACAGGGAGAAGTTCCTGAAGACTGGAAGAGAGCAAAGATCATTTGTCTTTTCAAGAAGGAAGATCTAGGGAACCACAGGCCAATCAGCCTCACCTCAATCCCTGGGAATGTGATAGAGGAAGTCCTCCTGGAAACCATTTCCAAATGCATGAAGGACAAGAAGGTGATTGGGATATTCTGCATGGATTTATGAAGGGGAAATAATGTTTGACCAATTATAATGCCCTCTACAATGAGGTCATTAGCTTGGTGAATGAGAGGTGAGCAGTGAATGTTGTTGACTTCAACTTCAGCAAAGCCTTTGACATTCTCCCATAACTTCTTGTCAGCTTCATAGACAAGCTGAGAAAGTACAATTTAGATAAGTGGGCAGTAAGGTGGATTGAAAACCAGCTGAACAGCTGGACCCAGAGGGTTGTGATTAGTAGCACAAATTCCAGCTGGAGACAAATCACCAGTGGTGTACCCAAGGGCTCAATACCAAAGCCAGTACTGTCCAGCATCTTTATTAATTATGTAACAAATGAGACAGAAAGTAGCAGAGAAATGGGGCAAGAGGAATCACATCAAGTTCAACAAGGAAAAATGCAAAATTCTGCATCTAGGGAGGAATAACCCCAGGTATCAGTATATGCTGAAAGCAAGCTGTCTGGGAAGAAGCTTTGTGGACAAGAACCTGCTGGGCAGCAAGCAGACCATGAGCCAGCAATGCACCCTCATGGCAAAATAAGGCCAACAATATCCTGGGATGAATTTGGAAGAGCACTGCTAGCAGATCAGGGGAGATATCATTCCCCTTTGAGCAGCACTGGTAAGACCATGTCAAGAAACACATGGACTTACTGACATGGGTCTAGCACAGGATCACAAAGTGGATTAAAGGGACTACAGCATCTTTCGGAAAAGGAGAGGCTGGGAGAGCTGTGACTCTTCAGTCTGGAGAAGACTCAGGGCAGATCTTAGTGTGTATAAATACCTGATGTGAGGGAATGAAGAGGGAGCCAAATTCTCCTCGCTAGTAGCCAGTGACAGGACAGGAGGCAAGGGAAGCAAGTGGAAAGCCAGGAAATTCTATCTGGACAAAAGAAAATACATCTCTATTGTGGAACTGATACAGGTTGCCCAGAGAGGTTGTAGAATCACAATCTGTGGAGAAATTCAGAAGTCAAGTTGACACAATCCTGGACAATTGATCCTGCTTGAGGAGAGTGATTGTGCTAGATGATCTCAAGTGGTCACTTCCAACCAAGATGATTCTGTGTTTTTTGTTTAACTAGCTCTAGCTTATTCTCAGCATAGCTGCCAACAACTTCATTTTATGGATGAGTAGGATGGGTTTTTTTTATGTTTCATATATATTTAAACAGACTGATTCTCCACTGTGGTGATTTCCCTGGTTCCAGTGATTAATTCAGTTCAAACATTAACAAATCTTTCTACGATACCACAGCCATATTCTTAGCTCTGTATTCCTTGGGAGATTGCAGGTGTCTTGAAGTAAATATTTTTTTAAATAGCTTCCTTATTTCCAATTGCCCTGTTTATAATACCAAATTCTTTACTTAAGAGGAAGTTATTTTAGCATTATCTTAGCAATACATTAAATACCTCATAAAACTGAGACTCCTTTGGGTTATTATATCTAGTGTTTCAGCATTGATTTCACTAAAATTGCCTTTTTGGATGGACCTTGTGAAATTGCAGTATTTGCCTTATGTTAATGATCAGTTTACTCTCTGAGATTGCAAGATTTTTAATCAAGCATGACTAAATAAAATTATTATGACACAGTGGAAATTCATCCTAAGTAAATAAATGGGCAGGGAGCTGTTAGATTTTTCTTAACATAATTATTTAGAGTGACATCAAAATTAATTTAAATGCAGATTGCATTTATCTGCTTTATGAAACTTAAATATTTCTTTGACATAATTTGTGTTCTAGTTCAGTGAGTAAATGTGGCACTCAACCAATTGTAAAACAAGCTTTACAAAGCAATGATAATTACTGCACAGTAGGTCAGGTTCCTGACACAGTGCAAAGAGTATTTTTCACAGCTACAACTCTGGAATTTTGGAATCTCTTTTAATCTTCTCAGTCCTTCCTGACTTTGATGTAAGTTGGTTTTAAGTACGTAAAGCTTCAGATTTTATCTTCAAGATGGAATGCTATATGTTCCTTCACTTGGGTATTTAATAGTCTAAAAATGCTTAGTGTAGAAGAGGAAGATAATTTTCAGGTTTTCTTCAGAATGCTTCTACCTTATAAAACAAAGTAGATAACCAGTAAGGTAGGTTGCAGCTTAAAAAAAAGAAAATATTATTTTTTCCCCCCTCTTTGGGATGAAAAGGGTTGTAACTTCAAATGTTGAAAACAGATTTGTCAACTGAAAAAGAATTGTATCATTTTTTATTTTATTTGTTATTTCCCACTGAAGAAATTACAATCTAACTTTTAATGGAATAGCAGAAATTATTTCATTTTTAAGATCTCATTTGGAATTTTCAGGTTGCCTTCCAAATACTCTATTATCAGTATTTTTTTAATGTGCCTTAGTAAAAGGTGTAGCAAATGAGAGAATATGAAATTTCCCATACTTAAAAATTAAGGTGTTCATGATAAAAATATCTAAATGTAGTTGAAAAAAGTCTACAAGCTATTTTTAATTCAAAATGCACTTCTGTGAATATACTTGAAAAACTGTGATGGATTTTGTATAGGGGTTTGTTGGCAAATTAGACTGTGGCATTTGACTACTTGGCACTGCTATGCCTGTTTTAAGAACTTTTTTTTGTGTTTGTTAAATGCATTTGTATAATATTACATAGTCTGGCTAGGTGTTACCTCTTAGCATTTTATTAATACCAAAATGAAGAAACTAGAGCTTACTGAAAATCATTCCTAAAATTGGAAAGCCAGATTTGAGTGCAGGAATGATTCTGCATCAGCTAGGAGCTCCTAGTAACTTTTCTTCCAAAAGAGGGGATTAGGGTCTCAGTGCTGTATTCTTCTTGTGAGCCATGCCTGTGAAAGGCCTTAGTGGGATATGAGGGACAGATTTTTCACTTGTTATCTGCAAAAAGCTTTATTTCTTGCCTTCTGGCCTTATTTCCTATGACTTTATTCAGGTTTAACAAGTAGTACAGAGGATAATTTGTAATGCACTGGTTACCATAATACATCCTCAAGGCCAAGGTTAATAGGATTGAAGAAGGAATTCTACATTCAAGTCCTAATGCTATTTTACTGAAGTTAAAATTGTGTCATTAACTGCAATATATTTCCAATTTAAGAAAGAGAATGTTCAAAATATAGGATTTCTAAGGATTAAAAACCCCAAACTTATGCAATTGTGACACTACCAAAGTTAATGACAAAATTCTTCTTAACAGCGGTTGTACAGTCAGGTGCTTAAATGTCAAAGCTGTCTTTAAAAATTGCCAAGTTTTTGGCTAAATGCATTATAAAAAGTAATGACTTTGTATTCATGCTGCACATTTGTTGTAGATTTGAAATTTTTACTTTGTGATCTATGAAATATTTGATTGGGGTCCTGGATAACTTTTTCCTATCCCACAACAGATCAGTAGATGTGCGCTGTTGAGTAACTGGGTTGAATGGGTGATTCCTCTGATTTTTGTGATTAATTATAATCTTCAGCTTCTGGATCGTTTTTGAACTGACTTTCTTACTGATAGCATCATTTGGTATCTGCCTTCACTCCCCTACAGTGGCAGTCTGGCAAGGTTTTTCTGGTAAAACACGGAGCAGAGGACTGTCACCAGCTTTGGGCTGGGTTTCCTCTGGGTTAGAGTTGGTTGGAGCTCTGCAAGCTTCAGGTGAACTGCCAGTAACACTGGGTTGTGACTGCAGACAGAGAAGGAAAACTGGGAAGTTTATTTTAACTAGACATATCAGCTTGGAGGGCTGAGACAAAGGAAAAGCTTTTTTCTGTACTCTGAATTAGCATAGGTACTGGGACTTGTCTGGCTGCTTGGTGTCAACTTTGGTCATCTGGAGAAAGTCTTTTAAGTGCCCAGAGCTCCACTTGCATAGTGAGTTTAGGTGCCCAAGAGGCTGGTGGGGTGTCCATGAGTTGGGCCCTCTAAGATGGGGATCTTTGCTTTCCACCTGCCTTCTTCAGGTGTATCTGTCCATTTGTCAGTTTGCTTTTGAGGATTAGTCAAGAGAATCTTAGTTTAGCTTGGCAAAGGAGTTACATAAGCCTCATTAATCTTGCATAATAACTACAGTAGTTGAGATTTTAATGCCCAGCTTCCTACTTCCTCTAGAACTAGTTCCTGTTTTGAAATGTGATGATGTGTTTGAGGAACTGTTAATTAGGAGTTTCCCTTGAAAATTCACACAGGCTTTTTCTAAGTACTTTTACCTTCATATTCAAGTGTGGATTCTTTAAATTATTAATTCCATAAATCAGGTCAGCATCCCTACATAACTCTGCCTGGGTTTTATCCTAAAATAATCCAGATCTTATTTTTAGACATTGGGATTAGCCATTTTACTCTTCTATATTTAGAGATATGAGAATATAGGGGTGCAATATGATACAGCAGGGGGTTACAATGTAGACTGAATTCTTGCATTGTGTTTTGGACCTGCAGCAGTGCCCAGGGTCAGCAGCCAGATTCAGAGCACAAGTTTATGGAAGGATGCACAGAGCCTCTCTTCTGAACAGCTTTCAATCTGATGTAAAGCAAAGCTCATCAAGTGATTTTGATTAACAGAAAGAGTAAAGGAAGAGAGTAACAAAGTGTGCAGTTGACCACGCACTTCAGCTAGGTGCTCAGCCGGGGTTTGCTGAAGCATATAATCTCATTTATTTTATTTTTAATATTTTGTCCTTCTTGCCCCTAACCTAGCAGTTGTGGAGCCATTTGTGTGTGTATTATGTGAAGTTGTCCTATGGAGAAGAAGAAAGTAGCTGACTGCCCAAATTTGTTAAGGGCAGGCATTCCATAAGTCGAGAGTCAATATTAGTAACATTTAGACAACTTCTTATCACATTATGAAAAGAAAAAAAAAATGTATGCACCATAAAGGAGATAAGCAGCAACTGTTTTGGTTTCCTTTGATTATTATTCTAAGTAGCATTAGACAACTTGTTGACACCAACTGTCTTTAAGTTAGTGAAAATGGTATTGCATTTTTTTATTTAGTTAAAGGAAGTATGTAATGCCTAGATGTGGTTTAATAGCCTCAATGTTTGCTCAGTGAACTCAACTAAATAAAGGTAATGGGCCTCCTGTGCCACCTGCCTCTCCAGAGACAGCTGTACGACAGCAAGTACATCTCTTGTGGGGCTGCTAAGACCTGCTTCTGAGAAGGAGATGAGAACTGTGTCTCTCTGCTAAGCCTACTTTATGAATCAGAGAAGACCCCAAGATATTTTCACTTCTTTCTTGCCAGAAGGAAGACTCAGAATCAAACTCTAAATGTTTAGTCACAGTCTGGATAATGGTCTGCTCAAAGCAATGCCAAAATGGGCTTATCAAAAACATTCTTCTAATTGTTTAAATTATCCTAAACAAAAACATAAACTACGTTACTTACACTCTTACTATAGTATATATTTTAATTTTTTCCATACTGATGCTAGGAAGTCATAGTCAGCATGAGTGCTGGCAAGTAGGTGGAGTTGTTTGTATCCCAAATATTTAAATCTCTATCTGAAAGGCATTGCTGAAAGATAGTGGCCTTTTACATATTTCTGTCTTAAAATTTAAATATCAGTTCAGAAGGTACTTGTAGGAAAAAAACAGGACTGTTGTTCCTGAACTGAAGCTGATGCTTCACGCCAATCTGTGTGATTGTTCTACAGGTTTTATTTACACATGACACATAGTATAATGACCAATAATATAATCATTGCATAAAAGGTAGGCAAGTGTTTCTTCTGTGTTTCTCCTGGTGGGTGTTTTGGTAGTTCATTAATGACAGTGAAAAATAACTACCCTGATTTTTGTTTTGTTTTTAACTGACTTCTCAGAAAGTTTGTGAAGTTTTGGCTTTGTAACATGTTATAAATCACATTTTAGCTCATCTTGTAAATAGAGATAAAATTGCCTTCCCAGCGTATTCCATGTTTTCCTGTGTAATTAACACCTCGTTCACAGTTGTGTCTGCCAGTCAAAGCTCTGCCTTCTTCCTCCTGACACTTCCTTGATACTTTGTTTAGACTGCTGAGATTTTAAGTGTCATCCTCAGTATACTTTAAATGAGTCCAAACAGGAAAAGGAAGGTGTTTCAAGAAGTCAACAGTGTAGATCATTATAACTCAGAGGGGCTATTTTAAAAGTATGAAACAATTTATATTTGTTTACTACTTACATCATTACTTCTCAATCCATTTTTCATACTAAGTGCACTGGTTTTTGAAAAAGCCAAGAAATACTAGTTTCCATCTGTATTTCTGAAGTAAAGAACAGTCCAAAAGTCTGGATCTAGCTAACAGCCCCTTTTTATTGTGCCTGTGTGCCTTTTCCAGTACTGTGCCCTCTGTCAGTCTACTTGGTTGCCCAGTGAACTGCATCAATGAGCTGATCAAAGTCAGAAACAACTCTATTTTTTTGTGGGCTGTCCTTACCCCGGATGGGTTCCCAGCTTGGGCTCATCACAGGGCTGTGTGGACAGTGTTACCAGCACAGCAGAGGACATGCTGGGGCTGGGTAGTAAATAGCAGTGTAGCCCTGAGCCCAGTGGAGGCACCTAGGGGACCACATGTTGGTTCTGAAAATTTGCCCTAAGCTGCCCTAGTTACAGCCCTGCATGTGCGAGTACTGGTGGGATTAACCAGCTCAGCACATAACATATGTCTCAGCTAGTTAAGACCCAGGAATTTGTCACTCCAAATATGCTGAGGTAGTAGATTTTTTTTCACACTGCCCTTAAAACACACTGACTGACTGAGGACCTTCATACAACCACAGTGGCAGTGTAGATGTTATGTGGCACAGCCTAGTGAATGAAACACAATCTCACAACCCCTGTTCGGTTCTTCAACTTGAAGGGCTCAAAATCTTGCTTCTCGGGAGAGTCCCTAGTGTCTATGCAAGACATCTAAATGTCTCTGCAAGCTCACTGCCCTGGTGAGCTACAGGAGGGAGGACGAGGGATTTTCTACCCTTACTGTCATCATCTTGTTTCCCCTCAGCATAGATGAAGATTAATGAAAGGCAGAGCATTAGAGTGATTGAGTGTTGATTTCCTATAGATCAAGGCTCTCACCTGTAAAGAGGGAAGCTGAGATTTCATTTTCTGTTCCTTAGATTACTTCTGTAGTTTGTCTGAGATTGCCATTTAATAAAACACAGAAGGAAGCTTAGCAGGAGGGACCATAGCTTATAGAAATACCCCTATGTGCCAATTGTGAGCTGTCAACAAGCGTTTTCATTTTTTAACTTCGTAAGCCAAGTTTTCACCAGGACATCCCCGTAATGCTTTTTGTTAATTTACATTAGCCATATGCAAGGGAAAAATTTAGTCTTAATGGATATACTTTTTTTTTGCCATCTTACCTATCTATTAGTTGTTCTCAATTGTTGTTTCTAAAAAATGTGCATCAGATTTCAGTTTGGCAATAAAGATGTAAATTAATGTAAATTACTTCCATTTTTATGTTGATCTTGCTAAAAAAGGCATACGTGAAAACAGCAGTTGTTCAGTCGAGCTCTGTACTAAAAATTGTTAATAGTTACATGTGCATGATTTTTAGAATGTGAGTGGAAAGTTTTCCATTAACTTAAGTAGACTTATGGACCTTAATTTTTAATGCAAATAATTTTGCATGTGCATTATATACACAGATGGTAGTAATTGCATAAAGAAGGTGAATTGTTTTTGCAAATAAATCTCTGACTTTTCTGCTTGTTATCATATCCTGGAGAAGGCATTGGTTAAGTGGGTTATATTGTGCGTATGTATTTACTGTGCAAGTCAGGGTGACTACTGCAGCGCAGTTTAACATCCCAAGCTGTGGTGTATTCAGATAAAATGTAATTTCTTTGCACCTCATCAAGATGCTCTGTTTATAGCCCCATCACTGTGCACTCACATTTGAGACGTAGTTTTAAAATGTGACAGTAAATGTTCCTGTGATGCAAATATAGTTTGTCATAATTATTATTGTAAACAATCCTAAAAGTATTTGCAGTGACTGATACAGAGTGTTCATTTTGGATAGGTTTTGAATTTTTTACTAATAAGCAAGGCAATGTATCTTTTCTTAGACAGAATTCTTATTCCAAATAAATGCCATTAGCTATGGCATTTATAAGTGTCTTTTGATCTTCTTTGCTTCCAGGGAAGACGTGGCAAACCAGGCCCCCCAGGAAAACCAGGACCACCAGGACCTCCTGTGAGTAACCAGGGAGGGGAATGGGAAATTTTCAGTCTATCCTGGAATTTTTTAGCATTTTTATAGCAGGTTACCTGATCATAATTGTGGTTGAAAACAATCCATATGTACTTTGCTGTATCAAACAGCTACTACTGCTAGCGTTTTGATGCAACAAAGATAAAAGGATTGGGTCCACAAATACAAGGGACTACACAGGAGCGAAAGAGCAAGATGTGGACTTCAGTGGAGGAAGCTGAAATTGTCTGGCATCCAAAAAAAGACTAGCCATGTATGCTAAATGTGAATACTGTGCATTCATTCACTTTGCAAAATGTGTGATGCTCTGTAAAAGATGGGATAATTTCTGTCTCAGAGGGGTAATTTGAAAGATGAAGGACTGTGTGAAGCATGTGCCAGCTGCCTGAATGGTGGGGAGGATTACACCCAGCACTGGAATGAGCACTCAGCTGTAGTTCAAAAGAGTTTACTGAGGAATTAAAAAGATTAAGAAGTACCTGACTCTGTGAAAGGATTTGTAATATGAAGAACTCTCAAGGATTTAGCTCAGATCTAAGAGGTTTGGGATTTTTTTTTTTTTTCTTTTCCTCTAAGAGATACATGATTTCAAATTTGAAGTCAGGCATGGATGTATGTTAGTCTAGAATGAGCACAGCCTTCCTTTGGTAGAGGAAGACTCTGTCATATTTGTAAAATTCCCTATATATCGTGTTGTAAAAATGCTGTTTTGCACAAATACAAAGCAGCTGTTTGTGGATTAAGTAAACTGTTGCTGCTTTACATTCTTAATATTAAACAAGGATTTAATAATTCCTTTTTCTGCTTACCTGAAATAGGTAAAGGATAGCAGTTTATGAATTAGAACATTGGATTCATGTGCTTCAGCCTCACTGCAAGAGAAAACTTGTCTTATTTGTAGAGAGGAGAATAATGCATTGCTGGATAAAATACAATGACTAAAATGAAATAGATGACATTTACATCCATCTAAAATTTTATAAATACTTTTTTCCTTTTTCTTTGCAAAATGTGTTCAGAAAGAGGAGTTGGTGATGTAGTTCACTTATCCTGTATAAAACTAAAGAGTTTAAAATTCCTTCCTCTTCTTCCCTACATGTAGTCATATTGGAGTCTTGCTCATTTGAATCTTTTGTACAGTTTGGGCTTCCTAATGTTGAAATAGTACTGCAGTCTGCAGGAGTCTGAGCCGAGGAAAGAAGTGATGCAGAACCTTTCATAAAACAAATGGGGAAAAAAGGAATAACAAAGAAAAATTAAAAAAGGCAAACCATGGCAGAGGTCAGCGTTACACCTAATCTACATAGCTTTTTGTGAGCCGGTGAAAAGTTGTTTCTCCATTACAGATTTCTGCCATCACAGATTTGCTGGCAGGTCAGGCTTGTGAAGATGTATGATCCTTGACAGATATACCAGAAATCTTTAGTAAAAGCTAAATTGCACTTTTATTGTTGAGACCTAGATCATATTGTTTTTACAGCAAATAGAAAGCTCAACTTTGTGAGCGTAGCAGCATCCATACAGGGGAGCTCTATATAGGTACCATAGCCTAGCACTACATATCAGAAAAGCATTCCTCAAGCAGCCATGGCCTAAATATCGGTTAAAAGTCATTTGTTTCTGACTATCTTAATGCAGTCCTTTCGATGCAGCTATACCAGCATCTTGTGTTCATCTTTCAAGACTGAGCATATAACACATTGAAAAAGCATGCTCGAGAAGCAGTAATGCCTGCTAATGTGCACTGTGAGTATCCCCTTGTTTAAATTGCTACAGCCTGTGCATACCGAAAAGGCATTGACATGGTCTATCAATCATTCCTCATCTCTTTTTCAAGGCTATATTGTGCTTCTAGTACCTCTTCTAATATTAAGTAGTGGCAGCTTTATCATGCACATGGATATATTGTTGGCCTTTACTTTGGCTTTTTCAATGTGCAACAGAATATCATACCTGCAGGGAGTTTGCTTTTGAAGTTTGGCATATGCAGGGTACAAAATGCTTAAGAGATTGACTGAACACGTAAAAATCAGACTTTTCAGCAAAAGTAAGCTTGGTGTTTGGTTGATGTTTTGAAAGGATGGAATCATAGAATCATAGAATAGTTAGGGTTGGAAAGGACCTCAAGATCATCTAGTTCCAACCCCCCTGACACAGGCAGGGATGCCTCACATTAAACCATGCCACCCAAGGCTATGTCCAACCTGGCCTCAAACACCGCCAGCGATGGAGCATTCACAACTTCCTTGGGCAGCCCATTCCAGTGCCTCACCACCCTTACAGTAAAGAACTTCTTCCTCATATCCAATCTAAACTTCCCCTGTTTAAGTTTGAACCCGTTACCCCTTGTCCTCTCGCTACAGTCCCTAATGAAGAGTCCCTCCCCAGCATCCCTATAGCCCCCCTTCAGATACTGGAAGGCTGCTGTGAGGTCTCCATGCAGCCTTCTCTTCTCCAGGCCGAACCGCCCCAACTTTCTCAGCCAATCTATCTTCATACAGGAGGTGCTCCAGCCCTCTGATCATCCTCATGGCCCTCAAATTTGCATTTGGGAAAAAGAGATTCAGTAATTTTTTAGGGTAGCTACAGTACCCACTGCGTGTTTGAAATTAATAAATTTACCTAATTTATTAATCAAACTCTGCCATGGCATTAAATACTTAATTTAGAAATTAGAACAGCCAGCTGTTCCGTAAAGGCCAAAAACAAACCTCTGAGAAGGAAAGTTCTGCCTCCCTGAGGAGGAAGTTCGTAAACAGGGTACAATGCCGAGAGGATCTGGTATAAAGCACATTCCAAAAAAAAGTGGTGCAGGGAGAGACACCACATTCTGAACAGTCAAAAAGAGCAACTGGGCACTACTAAATGGTGTGAGTTTTGATTAAAGTAATCATTTTTTACCCGGTTTCTAGCCCTCTTTCAGTACCTCATACCTTTTTTTTTTTTTTTTCCCCTAAGCTAATTTCTGGGGGATTTTTTTTTTTTTTTTTTTACTTCCAGTAAAATTGATGTTTGCAGTGCCTTTCTAGTCCCTAAACATCATCTGCCAACAATCTCACATCTTTGGTTTACAACCTATGTCAGTGTTAGAAATACAGATAGATTGGGCAACTGGTGATGAAACTACTCAGTTAAAGTGGGACTCTATGCATCTTTTGTACCAGGTATCCGCTCTTTTGTGTCATTTTTCTCTTATCCCTTCTTTTATGTCATTTTTTCCCTTTGGAGAAAATCCTTTGCCTACAAAAAGCAAGGGGTCAATGAGGATTTTTATTGATGGGTTATAAAAAAATCTTCATCTATGCAGATGATGTTCCTCATTTGAGTATTTTTTTAAAGTTTATTAAATGTTACAGACTTTCAAAGTGTTCTGTTATTCCCTTCTGGTTCAGAATTCATGGTTTGCTGTCTGATGTTAGTTTTGAGTACAGTTCTGTTATTTCAATACAAAATGTGTGCCTGCACTTGTCTGGCAACAATTTATGCTGAAAACGAGGAGTCCAAATGGGTTAGGTAGAACAGCAGCTCCCTCTAGTGCTTTTTGATCCCTTGTCCCATTTTAAAAAGCCTGGAGAGCAGGTTAAAGCTTCTCTTAATTAAACACAATATTCATTTCACTCTCAGAAGCATTCTGAAAATTACGATTGTGAAATAAAAATCTCTGTACCCTTCAAATTTATGCCATACATTTTTTCACTAGCATTTTCTTCTAAAGTCGTCTGAAAAAAGATACTGTCTCTTTCACATGCTGTTTTCCTGCTCGGCATGGCTCTTCACTGAAATTGAAATGCTGACTTTATGAAACAAAAGGAAATACTGTGATAGTAGAATGCTGTGAGTGTGTAAGTACACCATTTTGATCTGGCTTCAGAACAGAACTGATAGCTTTCTTCTGCCGCAGTTGCTAACAAAAATATCTACAGGACGTAGCAATTCAGAAGGGGTTGCCAGCAGGCCATAGCTTATTTTGCACGTGTACAATGCATTGGCTTTCTAGTTCCCACACCATTTTTTTTTTTCCCCAGCACTTAAAAGCAAATGTATTGAAGGTATTTGAACTTAGTGTTTATATGCTGTTGGCCTAAGGATGTACAGGCCCACTTCTGCAGTCTTCACTGAGGCAAAAGGCTTTTCTGGTCTTGGGTTGTAGAATTAGGACTTGGTTTTGTGTAGAGTTCTATTAGGAGGAGATAATTTCTTTTTCTGTTAGTCTTGCTTAGAAAACAGCTCCATGATGTCTGATACATTATGGTCAGTTGTGGGAGGTTTAGGAGTTAGGAATTTTTGTTGTTGTTTTATTATTATTATTTCTACTTTGCAAGAATCAGCAGCTCAGTATTTCTACTTACATCTGTATGCTAGAGGAAAGAATTCTTCGGGGTGAGCCCAAGTATGGCTTCTGCACACTACTGCTGTTTGGCAGAATGGAAGTGCTATCAGCACTAGTTTTTAAAGGTAGGAAACATCAGGACTATCTGGTTTGGCCAGGTGCCATTTGCCTAAGAAGCTGTCTGTGGCAGAGGCAGGAAAGAAACTTTGGGAATGCAAATCACAGCCTAGTAAACTGCAAGCAGGATTATTTGTCCTCTTAAGTGTGCTGTTCTCTACCAATATATCCAAAGTTATTCTTCACAACCAGAATACATTTATTTCACGATTTCTATAGCCTTTGAAGCTATCATTCAGTTTATCATTTACCTTCACAAGGGGCTGAACTTCGTATCTTTTATCTTCACAACTGTTTTTGCTAGGAAGATTAGCTTTGTTACTCCTTAAAGTTTTAAATTAAAATAGGATTTCATTTTTGTTTGCATGTGAGGCAATGGAGAAGTTCACAGACTACTTCTGTGAATAAATTTCTTCATTTAATTCCATACACTTTTGGTCTCTTGTAATTCAGTATGTATGTCAATCCCACCAAACTAGTTATCTTAAGTAGCCAGCAGTTTGCCTTAGAAATCTCATTTCCATTGCCTCGGGAAATACTGTCATTTCTCTACCAATATTTTGAACGTGAATGAATGTTATCAGTTAATTACAATAAACAGAAAATTAAAGCAATGATAAGTGAAAATTGTCAGTAGCATTTCTGGTATTTCTGGACTTTTAGCTGCTTTTTAGAAGAATACTGGAAATGCTTACACAGTAAGATGGGAATGGGTGACAAGGGTTGGTCATATTGCTTGTTTCTGTACATTTAAGTTATTTAAATCCGTATCAAAATGTAATTTATTACATGTATTCTATTCTGGTAGACATCATGCCTTCATCATTCTTTCTGTTTTCTCTTTGGAATAGTTATACAATATTGCACATCTGCACTGATGAGTTTCATGATTATTTATGTTATAGTGATCAGAAAAACTGTATTTTGTTTTAATGGACAGGCACACATCTGAAATAGATGGATAAAATGATTACAGTTAGTCATTTGCAGAGCTGTGTTCTCCAAAATGGTTTGTTCTTGATATGCAACCAGTGCAATTTAGTTGTTATACAGTTACTGCATGGACTGTGAGATTAGGTAGATGTTTTCAGCAGTCTCATCTTTACAGAAATGCAGATTAACTATAAAAGTTAACAGAGAAAAATATAAACCTCAGAAATTTCACAGTTTGAAGCTATTTCCTTTTAAGCACCTATGCTTTTGTTTCTGCCTTGTCTATAGAAATAATATCCAAAATCTGTTTGTAATTTTGGAAAACAATCAGAATACATTTCAATTCTTATTCGTACAACTGTACGCTTTGTGTTTTTCATTACCCTCCATTACACAACCTGATACTAAAATATAAAAAGGAAACCCCCCTCAAGTGAGCTTCGAAGTGGCAGATGTGCAAAATTCTCATTCCAGAGCTAGGAATTCCCTGTAAAATAATTCTTAAACTCTTGTTAATTTTATTGCTTCTTCACTTGCAAGCAAACACTACTGATTCCTTTTTGTCTGTAGAGACATCTGAGTGGATTATGTATGCATCTATCTCAGCGGAGAGAAACAGTGTGGAAGGGAAGAAAGATTAGAGTTTAGGAAAACACCCTTGAATAAAAGTATTTTCTGTTGTTGTACCCTGGTTTTATTAATTTTATTTTAGAAAGAATGATGTAAAGATAAAATTATTAAATGTGTGTCAGATATTGAAAATGGAAAGACTAAAACCAAAGGAAGTGTTTTACCTCTGGTAACACAAAGGCTGCGGCAGTCAAGAATGCAACCCAAACACCTTAATTTCCCTTGACTGCCTAAGTCATGAGACAGTTCTGTGGATTTTTGAGGTTATGTTTCAAAACCGTTACATGTGCAAAGGCTTTCGAGTTTGTCAAAAATATCTGAGAGGTTGGAATTGGTGGCAGAAACAGCATGCAGTCCTTTCTGGGTTGTATGTTGCAGCAGTTTCATATATAGAAAAACAGTAAAGGAAACAACATGGTGGGAAACGAGAAGGGGAAAGAATTCTTTTTTGACTGCCTGCAGGATTAGAAAATCCTGCAATGATTCTGGATTCAAGGATTTGATGGTATAGGATTAGAGAGTTGGCATTGAGGCATCTAATAAGTAGGCACTGTCAAAAGTAAAAGTTCTGCCATTAACTTCTGAAATTAGAGCTGAGCAAGTGTCTTAGGCAAAATGTTATGACTATATCTTATTTTGCAATATAAATTTGAAATGACAATTCACTTCTAAAACAAAATGGAAAAATTTATGGCATTGCATCTCTTCTGATATTGGGGAACAGAGAGGGAGTGAGGCACCTGATCTTCCTAATGTATCTTGATATTTTAAGTGCCTCTATCTTTCTGTAAAAATGCAATCACAGTAAAATACATAGGATGATGTTTCATAATTTTGTGATGATGTCTCAACACACCTGTTGTTCTGGTGTGCTTCAGTAATGTTATGGAATCATAGCATAGTTAGGGTTGGAAAGGACCTTAAGATCATCTAGTTCCAACCCCCCTGCCAGGGGCAGGGACACCTCCCACTAAACCATGCCAACCAAGGCTATGTCCAACCCAGCCTTGAACACCGCCAGTGATGGAGCATTCACAACTTCCTTGGGCAGCCCATTCTTCCTTATATCAAATCTAAACTTCCCCTGTTTAAGTTTGAACCCGTTACCCCTTGTCCTATCACTACAGTCCCTAATGAAGAGTCCCTCCCCAGCATTCCTATAGCCCCCCTTCAGATACTGGAAGGCTGCTATGAGGTCTCCATGCAGCCTTTTCTTCTCCAGGCTGAACAGCCCCAACTTTCTCAGCTTATTTATCTTCATACGGGAGGTGCTTCAGCCCCCTGATCATCCTCGTAGCCCTCCTCTGGATTTGTTCCAACAGTTCCATGTCCTTTTTATGTTGAAGACACCAAAACCGTACACTACTCCAAGTGAGGTCTCACAAGAGCAGAGTAGAGGGGCAGGATCACCTCCCTCGACCTGCTGGTCACGCTCCTTTTGATGCAGGCCAGGATACGGTTGGCTTTCTGGGCTGCGAGCTCACACTGCCGGCTCATGCTCATTTTTTCATCAATCAACACCCCCAAGTCCTTCTCTGCAGGACTGCTCTGAATCTCTTCTCTGCCTAACCCGTAGCTGTGCCTGGGATTGCTCCCACCCAGGTGGAGGACCTTGCACTTGGCATGGTTAAACTTCATCAGGTTGGCATCAGCCCACCTCACAAGTGTGTCAAGGTCCCTCTGGATGGCATTCCTTCTCTCCAGTGTATCAACCAAACCACACAGCTTGGTGTCATTGGCAAACTTGCTGAGGGCGCACACAATCCCACTGTCCATGTCACCAACAAAGATGTTGAACAAGACCGCTCCCAACTCCGATCCCTGAGAGACACTACTCGGTACTGGTCTCCAGCTGGACACTGAGCCATTGAGCACTACTCTTTGCGTGCGGCCATCCAGCCACTTCTTTATCCACCGAGTGGTCCGTCTGTCAAACTGATGTCTCTCCAATTTAGAGACAAAATGATGTTTAGATGTTCTGCTCGGCCTTACTGATTTATCTATCAGTTTTAATAACTTTTGCCTGTTTGACTTTAATTTGGCTTTGCCATCTTCCTAGTTTTTATCCCTTCAGACTATATGGGAACTTTGTGACTGCCTCTCTTTTATTACTTAGTTTCCATCAGATTGTGGGTTTTTTCCCCAAGGAATTAGTCTGGTAAATCAAAATCATGGTTCTGTTTCTTATCTTTTTGAAGATCAGTGCCTCAAGGGAAGTACCTTTACTGGTAAGGAAAGCCATCAGAGTTTCACAGAGTGATCTACATGTGGGAAAACTTTGTGGTTTTGCCATACTGTGCATTCTTACAGAGCAGATACATTTTGCCAGAGAAGGCTGTCAGAATGCAAATCATGACCTACCTCATTTGAATGCTTTGTCAGAAAACTTCAAAATAAGATTACATAGGAGCCAAAAGATACAGGGAGATACTAGCACCTTCTATATACATGTGAAATTATCAGATATGAAGAATGCCACCTGTGACAAAATCATTGCTGTCCCTCTTATCATCATCCCTGAATTGCCTGATGGTTTATACAGCAGCAAGTTTGAAGTAGTGAACAGCTGAGGTCTTCATTTGGAAAGTATAGTAACAGGTTGTTTAGCTTATATTGACCCAGAATATGTGCATTTTAGTATTTCCCTTGGATCCCTAGCTGAAATCAGTGGATAGATTCCATTTTTATAGGAACACTTTGGAATGTTGCTGCTGCAATAAATTTGATAGCATTTCTTGTTACATAAGTCTTAACCAGTTGAAAATATTATTTTTATCTTAATCAATTCTTATCTTGGGTGAGAGGTGATTTTGATCCATGACTTCCTGTAATAGTTTTACAGATCCTTTAGCATGAAAATGGGAGACATTTTCAATAGATATTTATTCTGGAAGTATAGAAAGCTGTTTTCTTGTTATGATGCATAACAGCAGAATATTTGTGTCATAAGCGTGATGTATGTACAGTAACAGTGCACATAAAATAATAACAAAGAGTTTATACAAAATTAAAGTGTGCAATAAAAACTTTGACATAGTATTTCTGACTGATAAACCACTCCGTTATTTTGAGGAACAACCTTTTTCAAAACTGAATAGAATTCAATTTCCTAAAGCAGTCTTCAGGGTGCATGTATGCCAGCTACGTTTTCCCCGCTAACACAAAAGCTGCAAAGGGTAAATTCTCTGTAATTATAAAATGCCCCAGTGGAAAAGAGATGGCTTTGTGCCCTCTCTCTCTTAAATCCAGGTCGTTCAGACCAAGTGTCTTAATTGAATATATTGTAATCATCTTAATAATTAGTTAAATGTTTCCTACAGCCATCATGAGTTAGAAATCTGGCTGTTTGCTCACACTAGGGGCTGCCTCTATATCAAAACTTGTGCTTTAAGTTAGTGGAAAGAGTTTTAAAATCCTGCAGAACAAAGACGTTGCGTATACCAGAAGGTATTCTCATTAAAATTGATATGGATGTCATCTCTGCCTTCTCTAACAGACCGATTCAATTCAAAAGAAGCTGCCAGTGTTCAAAACTCAGGGATTTAGAAACTGACTCTCCTTCTTCTCTGTGCCTGAAAAAAAAAGATATAATGAACTTAGAGAAAATGAATTATTGTATAGTAAAATAAAAATCAGAACCCTTTTACATGACCACTGCTCTTACAATATAACATTAGTTAAAAAAAATGTTAAATTAAAATGACCTTCTGTTGCTTTTTTTCTTTTTCTTGCTTTTTTTTTTTTTTTGTTTTTTTGTTTGTTTGTTTGTTTGTTTTGTTTTCCGTATAGGGTCCCTCTGGACTAAAGGGAATTCTGGATTCACTGAACATGCATTATAATGAGGTATGGAGATTTTATATAGTGTATGTGTGTGTGTGTTTATGGCTAAGAAGTATCTAAGGTAGAAATGATGACAGTTTTGATCCCTGTGAACCACATTTCAAATTAATTCAAAAGGTAGATCCTTCCCTGTCCTCTTTACGCATCCTTCAAAGGCTCAGTCTACACTCCAGTCACACACCTAGTATGTCATATATCCTGCTGACATGTGGTTTATATCCCATCCATCTTCTTCTCACATATTTTCACTTGTGCATGACTCAAAAAGGAGATGATGGGTGGACCACCTAGCTGTTAGCATAAAAGCACCAGCTTCCTATTTCTAAACCTAATTGCTCTAACCGTACTTTTCCTCTATGTCTAAATAACATTTAGACATTTAAATGTCTAAACTGGCATTTCTTCTTTCTTGACCTAATCTGTTGTGATCATAAAAGTAGAATAAAAAGACGAGGAGGCATAATTTTAAAAGATCTGCTAGCAATCCGTGAGAATTGTCCTTATGTTTGCATTATAGACTAACAAAATATTGTCTTCATTATAGAACCTCCTGCAGCTACAAGTACTTAATAGAAAAAAGTTAAAATTGGGTAGGACATCTTTCCGTGTCGCAGAGCTTTTAAATTCACACCACAGATTTTTCAAATCATTTAAGCAGTGGTAGTGTCTGCCATTGAAAGGGATCTTAATTCAGAAAAAACACAAATTTTCTTAGAACGTAACTTACCTGATTGGAAAATTAAATTTCATTCGAAGACTGATGAAACACTATTACAGGAATATTTGCTAAATGTAGAAATTACTGTGTTCATCATATGTCATCATTATGCAGGTTGTGTTCATCATCATGAAAGTCAAACCTGGAAGACATCCTTTTTTTTTAGCATTAAAATGCATAATTACAAGGAGCAGGTGAATTCAGGATATTCTTCTTATGTTACATACACAGATAAGTACTAAAATCCTTTTTTGAATAGGGAATCTGGAGCAAAATTCATGTCAAACATATCTTTCCAGTTACTTTTACAACTGCAGTGATTTCTCTGATATTTAATCCATTCCAAATCTGTGTATCACCTTAGAATATGCATTAGGAATTAAGCATAGTTTATATGCTGTCCTGGACAGAGACTTTTGCATAGCTGGAGACTTAGTTTCTGAGTTTGATCTGCCGTTTCATATACATGTGTTGAAGTTTTTTATATTTTAGGGTGTTTATACGTTTCATTTTCTGATTTATCAGTTTCTTTTTTCTGCCAAAGATAGCTTTCACTGATACCAGCCCCATTTCCTCTATCAATACCATATTTATTGTAACTCATTCCCTGCCTCCTGATCATTAATCACTTTTATGCTGATAGTCCCTTTAAGGTTAATTCTGTGGGAGGAAATACAAACAAGTTGTGATCTTCAGGAACTGACAAGCATCTGTCATCAAAAATCACGTTTCTTATCACTGTAAGGTTCTAAGATTCCTAAGGTGTGTTATATTTCCTAATTAGCAATATTCTGGAAAAAATGTGGGCCAGCTGCTCTGTGTCTATAAATTAATCATCTTTTAAACCCTGTGCAACTTACCAACTTTCTTCTTCCTTCAGCTGTCTAGATTGAAGGTTTTAATGACTGTCATGAGTAATTAGCTGTTCAGCAAGGAGTGCTGTTTGGTTTCAAACGAGAGAGGAGATGGCTTTCTGATCTAAATAGCAGGTTTTAAGCACACAAACTTTGTGTAGCTACATGTTCAGATTTTCCCAGAGTCAACTTTTGAGTCTCCAACTGCTACAGCAAACATATTAGTTTCTATATGGTTTATGATGAGACTGGGATATTCTCATCAAGGACAAGACAAAGACATCAAAGAGGTCATCAAAGACAAAGACAGCTTGTCTGCTTTGCCATTGATAATTCAATTAGGCAGATGTATGCACCAATAAATTTCCTTCCTCCCCCACCTGTGCTCGGACTATTGTGTGATATGATGAGGGCTGATATTGTTCACTGCATCGTGGAGGTACCAAGCAGTCTTTCACATTCCAGTATATAATTTGCAGTCTGCCTCAATTACTTGCATTTGTAAGATGATAGTTCAGTGATATTCTGAGGTTTTTGAGATGCCTTACACCACAGGAAACAGTCTTGACATTTTATGTTTTATGGATGTTCTTAAGGATCTCACAAAGTCTTCTTTGAGTTTGGATTTCTCAAGTGTTAAAGAGTTTAAATTGTGACCACATTTGTGGTGCTATAGATATTTTAATTTATCCCCCCCCCCCCCCCCCCCCCCAGGATGTTAGGATGGCTTCGTTGCATTGGTTTTCTAGAAATCATGAGAAACTGCTATCAGAAAAATGGGGGGGATCAGTGAGAGAGCTCTTAGGACTCATGATTAATAATGTCTTTTGTTCTATAATTTCTCTGTTTCTTAGCAGATTAGATTCTTCTGACTTCTGTATGGCATCAATGAGTAGTTATAATTCTACAGTGTGTCTAAATAATTTCTTGCAACCAAGCTTTTTCTGGCTCAGTATCAATCCCCTTATCCTGTAAGGAGGCTGGAGCGCAAGTCTTTAAAAGCACAATTTACTTGATCCATGTGTACAGTGAAAAGAGAGTACTATAAGTACAATTGCTGATTGTGGTAGCAAATTGTGCTGAATGGCAAACTAAGATCAGCAGTCTGCCTTTAATGAAGGTGATGGGAACCTGCTGAAGATAAATAGTAGCATTGATCCATAATGGGGTGGGAGACAATGCTGGAGCATTCCTTCCCTTATTGTTCATCCTTTGTGCCTGTTCTTGCAAGGCATGACTATTTTTATATTCCTTCTTTTATGTCTTTTGTGGTTTCAGTGTAAATGAGATGCTTTGTTGTGTTCTAAACATGCATTTTGTTCTCTTCATTTTGCCAAGAAGCTGATTCTGCCCTGCAATGTAGGTTACCTTCCTTCAGTGATTGGTAGATGAGGTCTCATGACTAGTGTTTATACACTCTCAGACCTCTGTTATCATCCTTTGCCTGGGTTTTCAAGGCCTCTGCTTGTCATCTTTTTCACTTACCAGTTTTCTGTACATAGAAGATAACTTCAGTCAAACCTGCTTTACACATCTTTGGAAAGGGCATACAGATCAGTTGAATCTAAAATGTTCTCCTAACACGTAAAAACAAAAATGAAACCACAGCAAAAAGCAGTTGAAACTACATCAGAATCTGCTCAGGAGATGTTTCCAAATCATTATAACTCATTATAATTATAGCTTATTATTGAATAATTCATTATTACTTTTCTAAGGTTTTTTTTGAGATTGGCATATTTTACTTACATTTTGTTATAAAGATCAAATGGCCTATAAATATGCAAAGAGCATAAAAGTAATTATTTGATCTAATAACCCTTTTTTTTTTCCTCTATGTAAGCATCAGAAATGCATACTTCAGAATAAATCATAAGTTAGTATACTCATGCTAGCAGACACCTAGATTGTTCTCAGTCAAGCAGTAGTCAACTCCTTTTCAGCAGTACTCAGGTTCCGTTCTTTGAGCATCTTCCTCTTGGGCTGTTTTTGATAATTAGGGTAGTAACTCTGTTGAGAACCTTAAACACCAATGAAGATCCTTCAGGACATTAATATATGGAAAAGAATTGCAAATTTTATTTAGATTATATTCAGCTATCAACTTCTGAAGATATTAACAGAGTGTAAATGTCACTTTAACTCATCATGATGTTTTCCCATTTTAGAGATATACTTGGATACATACGTACATATACATACATACATATGTCTGGAACATGGCAAGGGGAAGTTGGCTTGCTCAGGGCTCCTATTCAGCCCAGTGGCAGATGTTATAGGACTTGAGCTCCTTGTGTCCAGACTTGAGCTCATTCTTGAGGGTCATTGGTTTTGATGCTTTTTCCATTGTCAATAAAAGAGGACATGTTCCCTTTAGGTAGTCTGAACCTGGCTTTGTGCAGAGGAAACCATTTGGTTTGTATTTTATTGTGTTTTTACCTTGTACAGAAGAGTAAATAAAGGCAGTGCAATAATACCTGAGCAGGTGTACAGCCTGAACCCCTTAAATCTGTCTGTTTTCTTTGAGGAGCAGTGAGGAGCCTTTTGGTTATATTATTCCCTCTCCTTCTGTCCCACTACTGTACTAGGCTAAAATTAATTCTATTTGACATTTCATGCTGCTCAAAAGTAAAAAGCTTGTGGTTTTGTCATAGAAGTGATTTTTATCGTTCCTTTCTAACATACTTGAGAAATGTACTGTAATAAGGAGCATAAGTTCTTTGCATTGAGTTAAAAAAAAAATCACAGATTTGCATAACAGTATTCAACATAGACATTTCCCTTTTATGCTTTTGTTCATATTCTGCTAGTCTGACTGGAATATGAATGCATAACAGAGGATGTGTTGCTGCGGTACATTAATTAGATGCACTATATAGGCATTTAGTACCCATTTCTAATAGTAAATTAGGACTTCTGAATTTACATACTAGTAAATTAAATTAAATATCTATTGTAAATACATTGTTACTGTAAATAAATGGTGGCATGCCCTGTTACATGATGTTTTTGGTGATATTTCTTCCCAGAGTGATACAAGACTACTAGGATTACTTGGGACTCCTGGACTTAAAGGCCAGAAGGGAGACATTGTAAGGATTTTGGATTAAACTGGAGAAATTCCTAAGTGTCTGTCTAACCCGACACCCTTAACACAGTATCTTTGATTTGATTTATCACAATGGTCTTTGAAAGAATAATGTTTAGATATGACTGGCTCTTTAAACTCTGTGTTCCAATACCGGACTCACCTTGCTATCCTGCACGTGCAGCGCATAAGCCTTTGTTCTGAAATCTACGATAACCAGAAAGGGAACATTGAGGAAGAAGTGTGGTTTCTGCATCACTTTCTGAGGACAAGTCAAATGAGGTGGCCAGCTGGTTATGGGGGAAAAAACTCTGGAAAAGTTGAAATTCAGAAAATCTTTTTACTACTAAATGGCGAATATTTAAAGCAGTGTCTCTGGAATGATGGGACTTGCTATACCAAAAATACTTAAAATCAGCCTCTAAAACTTTTGTGGTCAAATTCTGAATCCACACCATAAGGCAATATATTGTTTGTTGGCATCCTGTTTAAACAGTGGAATGAATTCTTAACAATTGGATGCTTTTCAAACTTGAAAGAAGAGAGGAAAGTGCTCTGTCTATGTGACAGCACTGACAATGTTTTTTATTGAGAAGCCTGAAGCTGTAGATAGCAGTCATTTAAATTCATATGATGTTTAAAGCACAGATTTCCATTGCAATAAAAGTTATCATTTTGTGCTCTACACTGAACAAAGTACAGTTGAAAGAGACAAGAGGTTTATTTGCGCTTTTTAGAATATAAAATGTTTAAAATATAATTTATTTTGTTAAAAGGGTCAAAAAGGAGAATTGGGAATGACCGGTGCAAAAGGAGAAAAGGTAGATTAATTCCTTGCTTCTGTGCTTATGTGTGATGCTAGAAGGTGGCTGAATGATTATGAATCGAATCTTGGAAAATACACGTGGGATAAAGAAAATGTATTTAGGCATAGCTGTCAGTCTCTGAATGTCCTTAGTCATTTACTTAAGCCCATCCTTGAGAGACTAGTTATGTCTACAGGTAAATTCCTCTGTCCCAACAGTTCACGAAGTCCTTAACTTCTAGCATACCCAAACTTTGACTGAATACCAGTTTAAGATTTGTTTATGTAAGTTTGTGATTAGTGATTGTCTCACAAATTAGACACCATTCATATTTTTTCAAGTTAAAATGAAATCTTCAATATCTATATGGAAAAACCAGGAGTCTAAATTATTAAAATTTATAAATAAATTCCCTCATTTAATTTTTTTTTATTTAAGCTTAAATTTCTCGGAAAGACTTTGTGTGGGGAATGTTACTGAGGAATAGGAATGTATTGTATTTTTCTAGGAACATGTGATATACCCAAGTTTTTTATCCACTGAATAATGAGCATTTTGCTATTCAGCTGTTAAGCTTCCAGTTGTTTTCCTTGGTCATTTCATAGAATCATAGAATCATAGAATAGTTAGGGTTGGAAAGGACCTTAAGATCATCTAGTTCCAACCCCCCTGCCAGGGGCAGGGACACCTCCCACTAAACCATGCCACCCAAGGCTATGTCCAATCCAGCCTTGAACACCACCAGCGATGGAGCATTCACAACTTCCTTGGGCAACCCATTCCAGTGCCTCACCACCCTTACAGTAAAGAATTTCTTCCTCATGTCCAATCTAAACTTCTCCTGTTTAAGTTTGAACCCGTTACCCCTTGTCCTGTCACTACAGTCCCTAATGAAGAGTCCCTCCCCAGCATTCTTATAGGCCCCCTTCAGATACTGGAAGGCTGCTACGAGGTCTCCATGCAGCCTTCTCTTCTGCAGGCTCAACAGCCCCAACTTTCTCATCCTATCTTCATACGGGAGGTGCTCCAGTCCCCTGATCATCCTTGTGGCCCTCCTTTGGACTTGTCATTTCCTTGTGTATAAACAGTTTTCATGCAGGCAGAGACTTTTTTTTTACTCTATCAATATGACATTCATAATTTTGTGTGTTATAAGGTACTTGTGGTTGACAATTTGTCAGATTTGTACATATTGCCACTCTTTAGTTCATGTTCTTGACCCTCCCTTGTGCTCCTTGCTTAAAAAGCTCACACATGTCATGGTCTTGTCATTAAATCAACATCATCCCTCAAGTAAACTTTTGTAATCCATATACCTATGTTTTATATAGGTTTAAAAAAACCCAACATTTTTCAAGGACTTTACGAAAACCAGACATATGTACTATTTGCCACTTGAAATAAATTTGTTTAAACCTCTTCTTTATGTTTCCGTAGGGAGAGCCTTCTGAAAAAGGGGACAAGGGAGCTCCAGTGAGTATAGCTATGTTCTGAAATGATGATATGAATAATTTACATTTGGTATTTTTTCATACCCTATTCATGCTGTAATTCTTTTCTTTGTACACTTTTATTAAATTCAGTGATTATGTAGGATAGAATAGGTATTGTTTCCTTCTTAAACATGCATTCAGGTTCATGCAGGTTATAAACAAAAAACAGAGATGCCCTGTTCTTCAGCATTTCTGTAGTTGGAATAGTCCATGAACTGAGTTTAAATGACATGCTTTTTTTTGTTCCCTGAAGGTTCATTCTTTCAGTTATTTCACAAAATTATAGGTGGGCTGAACTCTACTGTGTTAATTGTTTTACCAGTTCCCAGTGTGGCATTTAATATCAGGTAGTTTTCTTATGGCCATCTTACGTGTGCATTTAATTTTTTTTTTTTTTTTTTTGTGACTTTGGGGGTATTTTCAAGGATATTTTCAGAACACTCATTCTGTAAGAGTCTGTTTAAATGTGTTGCTTATTTTTAATTAACTATTGTCCTCTCTTAGAACATTTGACAAAAGCTACTTATGCTGTTTAATACGCACCTGAAGGTTGCTCAGATACTTCAGATTAACATAATAACCAAAATGAGGCATACTGTAATAATGTGTGGCTTTGGAAATTGATACTTTGTCACCAGTGGAGATTTAGTGGTGAAAAATAGGCTTTAGACCGGATAAGCTTTTAAGCAAATGTGATGTTTTCAAACATTTCTTCTTTAAAACACTAGGAAAACCTGCAAACAGAATTAGTTTGAAACAGGAATGCCATTCAGAGTTTGCTCAAGGCATCAGAAATTCTTTAATGTTTTCTCAATATATGTTAACTTTACCAACTACGTTATAATATTTTAAGGTAGCAAATTAAACTCTTAGTTGGTGTTAGTTAAAGTTTTAACTTCTTATGGTTATACCCACTGTTTTCAGGGAGAAACTGGAATGGAGGGATCAAAAGGAAGTAAGGTATGTTTAGACCTATACACACTATATATATATTACTGGTGTGCAGAGGTGTACTGGGAGACATAACAGTAAATTTGGATTTTTTTATTTTCTCAAACAATATCATCAGGGTGAAACAGGAGACCCTGGGCCACCTGGTCTGACTGGAAATCCAGGATCAAAGGTAGGCAGAAGATATATTTGTGAAATTAACAGCCATTGCATTCTATGCTGTTATATAAACTACATAGACAAATGCTGTCAATTCTTTAGCTAGTATTAAAGGGCAGAGAGTACTTATATCAAAATTCTGTGTGTGGATTATGGCTTTTTTGCTTTTAGTTCATAAAATTCTTGTTGATCTCAGGATAGCTCAGCAAGAAATATTTATGCAAAGCCTAAATGTTATTTGATCATTCAATAATGTGAGCACCCATTTTGCAATTACAAATCCACCAGTAGCTGGGTGTATTCGTTATCCACCAGTGAGTAACCAGTGTCAGTTCATTAGTGGTTCCTGTGTTTAATCCTATGGAGTTGCAGGTAATGCCAAAGTAGTCATTGCCTTGCTTTGAAGAAAGTAACTGAAGAAGAAATGTTCTTTGAGAATTTCACATGATGCCTTGAATTTTCTCAAATAATGGTAGAATTGGAAACTGGGAAAATGTAACCTCCACCCAATAGTATTCCTGTTGAAATCATAGTACTTGGGTTCCTGGGATCATCAAAGGAAGTCCAGGAATTAATAGATGCAGCTACAGGGTCCACAAAACTGTGGTCTTAAAAATGATTCTCCACTCCTAATTCCTTAGACTGCTTTTTGGAGGCTAATGTCCTTGGTAGGAGCCACTGAAATAATGGTTGTTACTGCAGTGAAAATCTAGGTCATCTTCACAATGTACACCTTCCAGAAGAGGCTCATAGAGACCCAAGGATCATTAGAGTTTGCACCAAGTCATCCTTCTATCTCTACATTTCAATCCCCTTTTCTTTCCTGTGCTCTGGAGTCTTTCTAATGAGAAGTATTCCAAAAAGAGAAGTAACACCAACCACGTAGTTACAAAAAAATCACATCTACATCTGTCCCTTGAGGGAGAAAGTCTTGATTTACTCCTTTTCTTTTGTCTTTCCCTTTAGACAGTTCCTTTGTATTACTTGTATTTGATTTGTCTTCGTACTTTGGATTTTGTATTTATCAGTCCCAAAGATTTATTGGACTAAACATTAGATTAAGGGAGAATGAGCAAACTCTGTACTTCTTACTCCATGCAGAAGATAATTATTAATGCCAGATGTTGTCATATATATATATATATGAGAACACTTTACACTGAATTACAGTGATTGTATTGACTTTTACCTCAAGCATGTGTTATATCATTTCACAGGGGCTACAAGGACCTCCAGGACCTGTTGGACCCAGGGGACTGCCAGGAGAAGTTGTATGTATTGAGCAGTTTCACCAAGCTGTAGAAATGTAGCGTGTGAGCTGTTAGCCAGTGAAGCAGTACCTTGGAAGTTACTATGGGTGCTCCTTTCATGAGTGGTACTGTAGCAATCATGTATTGAGGCACAGTAGTATGGGATACCACAGCATAGAGTTCTGCCATTTTCTTTTGCTCTCTTTCTCCTTGTGTTAGTATCTGAGCAGGTAAGAATGATAATACTAATTTGTCTGATTCACAGATAATTAGCTCTGCAAAAATTACTCTGATCTCACAGCAGTAGGTGAAAGTTTAAAAACATCTGTAGCAAAGATTTAATGTTACATCATGAGCTGGAAAGGATAGTGTGTGTGGAGTGAAATGCAAAGAAACGGGGAAAGTAAGTGTACCCCAAGGATCTAAACCCATGACTTTCCTTATTTCTTCCTATGGTTTTGTATTATTCTGAATTGGTTTACTTCTTATAAAAGAGGTAAAGATTAATAAGGTGAAAAGGATAAACAATCATGTTTATTATTGTATAATTTAGGTCAGATTTACAAGTAAAACTCATATTCAGAACAAGATATAATTCTGCTAAAACTAGGGACAATATTAAAGTCTTTGGCAGTAGTAGGTTTTTTTGGAAAGAATTTAATAGAAAACATATTTTTTAATTACTGTTCAGTAAATTAAATTACAAAAATACAGCACAAGCCAAGACAACTTGATGCCCACTCATCCCAGGTAAGCAGCAGTCTCCCTGCTGGAAAGGGAAGTCAGGATCCAATGAACACAATGATAACAGGGGAATAAGTGAGAGTGAGATAATCAAGAAGAGTAAAAGCTCTCACCTCAGTGCTTCTTAAGTACACCCCAACATTTAGATCCACTAAACGTTGTCAGATGGTGTCAGAAGCAGGATACAGATGGTTTCTTGACCCATCAACTGGGTTTGTCAAGGAAGTGAGGGGAGGCTCAGCAGTTTTAATGATCCTGTAGTTATTGTGCTTTTGGGTGCTCCACAGTCAGGTTTGCCAGCTGGTTGGGTTTGTCAAGGTGACAGGGGCCTCCTTCATAAGGGTTTTAGTGAGCCTATGACCATTATGCTGCAGGGCAACAGATTGACAGGTCTGGACCCCTCAAAATGATAGGGGCCTCCCCCAGGATCCAGCACGCCTGTACCCCTTGTGCCTGTGAGCAGGAAGAACATGGGTGAAATTTCAATCTAGTCTGAATACTCCAGGAAACATCTTAAACTATTAGGCACTCTTATACTAAGCTTGAAAGTTCCCTAGGCGTTTGACTTGACACTATAATATAGCAGAAGGTCTTCAGAAGATAGCTGCCTGTCTTCCTTCCAAATTATGGGTCAGTCCCTTTTTAGGTATGCAGGCAACTATGTTCTGCCTAATCCCCCTTGTAAACTGAAATTAGTTTTCAGTTCACAACACTGATGTTGCCACATAACCTAGCAAGTGGCATTTACTCCCTCTCCCTGGTTCACCTCCCTCCCTCCATAAACCATAAAACAGTTTTTAAGTGTCATTTTGGAAGTTTGAGTGGTTAGATCTAAGAAGTGAACCAGAGAAGCAGACAATGGCAAGCTTGGCTTTAGCCTAGCAGTTAAACCATTTAACTGAAAGGAGATTTTGATCTTTGCTCTGTGGCTTGGTTTTGGTTTTACTTTTTTCTAGAAAAAAAGCATCTAGGAGTTGGTGTTGCTGGATTTTGTCTTAGGCCTTTCCATACATGCTCTGAGACTACTTTGTGGAAGAGAACCTTTAATTTGATTAGACTTTCAGATCATATACGTTTTTAATATTAAAGTGCGGTTCTGAGTGGTACAACTGGCAGATTTTTATCGTTGAGCTGTTAAAAGTCTTAGGGATATAAGCAGTGACAACTGGAGTACAGCATCTTCAGCCCTTGTCAGAGAAAAAAAGCTAGTATTCAAGCAGCATTGCTTCACACCTTATTTTCATAGTCACTTGAGGCACACATTTTTAAAATTGTGTCTAATATATCTGTAATATTGTCTTCCATGACAATATTTTGTAGGCCTTTTCTGCTGTGCTTTTCTTTATAGATAGATCCCAAATCTTACTGTGAGAGACAACAAAATACTGCATTTATGTTTTGCTTGTTTTTCCATCATCCTGCTTAAGTTCATAATTGCTGCTTTTGAAACTGCTGTTCTGCTGCATCTTTGAACAAGTGCCATTATGACTAGATAAATACTATATATATGTAGATCTTGAAGATTCATATTAGTACACACAATTCTAGTATATAAAAATATATATTTAAATATATTGCAGAAACATGTATTTAGATTCAGGCCTGTTGTTTTGTTTCACTGTCTAAAGATGAAACATTATGGATTAACAAATATAATTCATCTTATGCAGCATGATGAAAATTATGAACAGTTAGCCATCCAGCAGATAGGACTTCTTTCTTTTCCAAAGAGACCCTTTAATCTTGGTCTAAGAAAAAAAAAGTCAGAAAAATCCTTAGTAAAGAAGATAGGCTGTATGTATTTCAGGATGCTATCAAGATAAGGTAAGGTAGGACTCAATGTCAGATCCATAATTGGTAAATTTGAACTTCCATATATTCTCATAATGACTGTGTTTTGGTATAAGCAGAATAGTCTTCATTAAGGTACTTGTGTTTTCTTTTTTTCTTATGCTCTTAATTTGGATGGCTGGCTAAAAGAAATAGCTGTCTGTATTGAGGACAGAATACAGTGGAGAAAGTGAACACACAGCTGCTGAACCTTCACTACTGGCATGAAAATGTTGTCATCCTTCATATGTCAGTGTTCACAAAATCATATTTCACACTGCACAGAAAAGTAGAAGCCATATGTGATTTTGATATTTTTCTTAGTTCTTTTTCCATTCTGGATTAAGTATCATACTCAGATTTTACTGTTCAGTTTTGGCAATTTTCTCATTTACTGTGGAAATGATTAGTATTCTTAATAAAATGCTTGATATAATACTTGGTTGAATAGCATTGATAGGTTATGGAAAATGTTTTCTGCATTTGTTATGCTGTAGTAAGAGAACACAATTTAGCCATCTCTATTATTTAAATAGCTTCTATTTAATTTTAATCTATTTCAGTTCTCTGCATTTATAAGAAATCCATCATGAAAATGCTAAAGTTAAAATCAAAATGTGAAAAATTAAAGATCTTCACAAAAGAGAGGATTGAATATTTTTGTTTTGCTGAAAGGGAATTTGGTGGATTTAGTGATGCGCAGGAGTAGGAATTCATTGAGGATTTTAAGATACAAATTTGAATGGCTAGTGAAGAAAATTACGCAGCCCTTCACAGGCAAAAAGGATTGCACACTTATTTAAAACTCAAGTTTGTCCCTGCTACCACCTTCCTTGAAAGAAAAATTATTGATTTTCAAGGCTTGGAATTATTTTTAAATTGAAAAAATAAAGGTGTCAGTCTCTGCCATTCTGCCCTGATATGGTCCAGAAAATAATCTTGATTATTCAACTTGAAGAAAAATGATACGTATGTTTGATTAAAGAAGCATTCATTAACTTCCACTTTTTAACATTTTGGGGCAATACTAATGCACAGTAAATAATCCAATATATAATTGTATTTTTATTAATTGCAGGGCTTACCAGGAGAGCATGGGGTACCAGGAAGCCCAGGTGTTAAAGGAGACAAGGTATGTTTTAAGTGCCTTTTATTAAGCTTGATATGCTGGAGCATATTTGACTGTCACCTCTGAAGTAACCTTCCATCTTCTGTAGCGCATCTGTGTGTCTGCTTTATGAACTGATTTTAAAATGTACAAGTAGCAACCCCCTCTCTACTCCTTGGAGATGCTGCAGGCCCGTTAGGCAACCCAATTGCTCTTCAGATTCCCAATTTGTGTAATATTTCAAGGAGGTTACACTGGGCTCTTACATTAAATCTGCGAGTGTAGAAATGTCAGTTCAGGTCCTAACCACAGAATAGCCTTTTCAGTGTAGTGCTCTAACCAGACTATTCTGTAAAATCCCAGTTAAGAGTCAGATATATTCATCTTGGCAGAGCACTGGAGCAGCTATACTGTCTCAGATGTGAGCCAAGGCTGGGATCTCTTCATGGCATTTATATTTTGATGGGTAGAAATCCCTTAGATTTAATTCAGCCACACCAGCAAGAGTTAAAAAAGGTATGTATGATATGTTGAATGTAAGAAAAAGGGAAGAAAAGCAGGTACACAGGCATATTGTGTGATGTGTTATGGTATTTACACATTGTGGGTACAAGATAAACTAATAAAATCACTTAATAGCCTGAAGAAGTGAGCTGATGAAAAGGCAGAAGAAGAAAATAACTGAAACAATGAGCAAAATGTTGTGCAAATGTGAAGTAGTGTATTCAAAAAGAATCATAGAGAATGACGCAGGTGCATGCAAAAGACAAGAGGACAGCATAATGAAAGGCACAAAATCACCTGTGTAAAGGAGGAGTTGTAGAGATGGGCAGCAAGAGATGCTGCATGCATTGAAGTAAGAAATAGAGATGCAAACAGGAATACCAGTGAAGACTGGGATTTTAGCACTAGGGAGATATAGCTGGAGAAAGAGTCTGAAGCTGTTACTATTAATTAACTGGCAGGCTTTAATGACAATCTGTGCACTGGGGGCCTGGGGGCAAAGAAATGTAGATCAGATGCACTGCAAGCATGAAAAACAGAATACTAGTTATTATTAGTGGTTGTGTGGTCCATGCTTCCTCTAACTTTTGGCAGTAAAATATGTGTCTTTTTTTTTTTGCCTGTTTCTTCTCACAGTAGTGGTACTTTCTAGGATAACCTTGACAATATTTAGAAGTTTTAAATTAGAGAAAATTCTCTCATTTCAATATGAGATTCAAATTTATCTTGTAGGGGGACCCTGGTGGGATTATGGGACCGCCTGGACACCCAGGTCCTAAAGGTGATGTGGGGCCTCCTGGGCCAAGTCTGCCTGGAACACCAGTAAGTCCATAACCTGAAAGGGCTATTATGACAATTTCTTATAGGGACAACTGTTAAAGAATTCTCATTGTGCAATGAACGAAATCAGAACAATTCATTTTCTTTAATGTAATTTCAAAATTGAAACATACATTATAGTGGTTGTTGTAAATGAACTGAAATAAAGTCTGGAAATAGTGCAAGGCTCATGCGTGCTCCTAGTGACAGTGGTATTAATGAGGAAAATACATGTAAATATATAATAGTTTATTTATAAAGGCTGACTTTATAAAGGCTGACTAATTTTGGCAGTAAAATTCACCTGGTCTCTTTGATTTCAAAACATAATTTGGGGTTTTTTCCTGCAGTTTTTATTTATTATTATTTTTCTAGGGTCCCACTGGTATTCCTGGAAACCCAGGTCCACGGGGACCAAAGGTATAACAAATAAATATATTATTTCTGTTTCTAAAAAAAGAAAAACAAAAAAGATAATATGCTAGTTTAAATTTTCAGAACTTTTGTAACTGAAAGCCTTGTGCCCTTCTCAGGGAGAAAGAGGACTACCTGGTGTCCAAGGAGCACCTGGGGAGATGGGGCCCCCTGGAATAGGCATTCAGGGATCACCAGTAAGTATACCCACACCCAGGATTTTGACTTCTCACTGTTCATTGCTGAGAAACTGCAGCAATTAAACAAAGCATAGTAAAAATCCATGCCATGAACTCCCTGCTGACTCAGCTCTTAACATCTTTTCCCCATATCCAGACCCAGAAAGATTTAGAGCTAAGTGAGAAATCAAAGCCTTGGAGAACTGAAAGAGTCATTGACTACTTTACAGATGAGCTTTCTAGGGATGGTGTTGACGCATCTTCAGCCTGCGTCAGTTTCTAAGCAACAGGTATTTGCAGTTGTCAGCAAAATCTAGCCTGAGTACTGGTACAAGAGAAGGAGTATACTTGACATTGCAGACAATGGCATTTTGAAATCCATGCTGGTACTGGAAGACGTAGAGACATGGAAAAGGTGTGGAAGGCTTTGGCTTTGCATCAGCTCCTAGCTTTTGCATTTGTGATGACTGCTAATTAGAAGATTAGATTCTACTGCTCAGAAATGAGAACCTTACAGTGCCAGGTACTGTGCCAGGAAATAGTGAAGTCCTGATTTTGCACAGCTTCCTTCTCACATTTCTGTGCAATTTAAATGTAAGCGTGAAGTCCGTGCAGTCTCTGTAGAGCTTTCATACTAAATAACTTGTATAGCAATAATTATTTCAGTTACGCAGTTTCTGTCCCAAGTTTGTTTCTGTTGCCTTTAAATAAAGCCATCTGCAGTGTCTTCAGAGTATTCAGTAAAAAAATTTATGATACTGATGGTTTAGATGACCGGTGATACATATTATTATGTAAGTTCCACTGTGGTGAAGAGGGCATTCTTTCTGCAGTCCAGACCAATATAGTCAGCTGATACATTTCAGTTTATTGACAGGACTCAAGTACAGAGAGAATATGTTTGAGAAAGCTGACTAGAGCTTTACAGTAAGATCTTAATCTAACATAGTAACCTTAAAAATTATTCAGTTAAATATTTTCAAACCTAAATTTTTGGAATTACCCATTTGTATTCAAACAATATTTTTAGTTATTATTATTCAGCTGAATTTCAGCTTATCTTACACAACTCCTAGCTAAATAGCAAGTTTCACCGCACATCAATATTCTTCGATATTACTTGCCCTTAAAAATGGGCCTCAGCAAAATCTCGAATTCTCTAATTTTGGCAAAATTAGATTTGGATTCAAAACCAAACTTAGAGAAAATCTTCCTTGCAATGTGAACCAATTTCCCACATTCAGTAATTTTCTTATGGTGTTAATCTCTCTTATCCGAAAAAGTGTCACTATTGATTATTTGGAGTTTTCTTTCAGGGTCCTGTAGGTCCAGCTGGATCAGCAGGTGTGCAGGTAGGGTATATGTTTTTTCTTTATTATCAAAAAATAAATTAAGTTCAAGAAGTCTAGAATTAAAGAAAAATATTTTTAAATCCTAAACGATCGTTCCTGCTTTTAGGGCCCTAGGGGACCCCCAGGATTACCAGGAACTCCAGGTACCCCTGGTATTAATGTAAGTCACATTTTTTTATATATACTGCTAAAAGTAATGTGTCTCTTGTCAATGCTTTAAGGCCAACAAGTTTTATGTTTGTTTCTAGGGTGCTCCAGGAAGAGATGGAAAGCCAGGACTACCAGGCCCTCCAGGTGATCCTGTACGTATACATAGAGAGCTTGTGAATTAGCTTTGGTGCAAATACTTTAGATTTAAAGAGGTGACATAATCTAGCAAATCTAGACATTCAATTGTTTAAATTTGATTTTAAAATTATTAAATCCTTTGGAAGGCTGGGTTTTTTTGTTTGGGTTTTGGTTTGGTTTTTTTTTACTTGATTATATTGCAGTATACATTAAACTTCTGTTAACATATGCAGTATAAATACCTTGTTTTCAGGTGTTACAGTTTGTATACTAGAGTATCTGCCAGCCTATAACTTCACATAGTGTTCCTCAGTCTCAGAAACATTTCTGCATAATGCAAATTTTCAGCAACAGACTTTGGTAATTGCTGCTAAAATGTTGAAAAGGAGAGTTTGGGATTCCAAAGCTAGTTTTGTTATGCCACAGAAAGAAGACATTCATTTTTAATGAAATTCTGAGAATACTTAGTCTCTGATGAAGTAAATTCCCCTTAGCACTTAGGAAAGTTAAGTGGCTGGGTTTGAAAACAAAAACACTAACTAAATTCTGGCCCCATGTTTTAGAAAGCACTTGAGTATCACTAGCTCCTCAAAGTCCTAAATTCAGTACCTAAAAACTGGTCTGTCACTGGCATTGAGTATGAAGGTAGAACTCAAGTCAGTGTCACAAAGATTGAAATATAAAATGAGCTTCAGTTAGGAACTCATATAAAAATAACAAGAAAAAGGCACCATGAATGCAATTTGTTACTTAATAATCATGTAGATCAAATTATAAATTGTATGAAGCTGAGTAATTCAGTAGTTTTCACTGTAGGCAGAAAAAAAATTTCAGAGAATACATAAAATGATTTTTATTTAATTTAACAACAGTAATAATAATTTAAAAAAATTAGTTGAAGACATTTTCGATACAGCAAGAAAACCTGGTGTAATTCACCCAAAGTGAACCAGAGCAGTCTCTCAATGATTAACAGTTACTTCTGAGTACTTTGAAAAAGATTTTGAGAAAGGGAGAGATGCTAACAGAAAACTTATCTTCATAAAAGGTGAATAGAAGAGGAGCCAGAGTATAACAGGTCAGTTGAAAGAAAAAAAAAGAAAAAGGCTGATTGCAAGAAAGATATGAAATATTTTAATTTTAAGTACCAGGGGTATGAATGATAAGATGGAAACTCAAGATGGCATAATTCTGTTAAGAACCAGTCATGGAATAAATCAGATTTCTGGTTTTGGAAGGTAAACTTTCTTGAGAAATATAAGGAAGCAGTCATGTTATATACCTTGGCCTCAATAAAACTTTGAGACCGCCCTCATGATGTTTTGATAAGCAAGCAAAAACCGTTTTTGAAGTAATTGCCATATAGTTGATGCTTATCAAAATATATGAGTGTCTATCACCGGATTACTGTCAGTTTTGGAAAGAGGGGTCTCTACCATGCCTAGTTCTTGTCAGTGATTTGATTAGGATAAGTAGATGTAAAATCTGCAATTGAACTGGGAAAGATTGCTAGCTTTTTGAAGATACAATCAAAACTTAAAATTCAGGGACAGTCTGAAGTCAGCCCCTGAAGTCAACAAGATTAAACGTGAGAAGATGAACATACAGTGCTTGATAAGAAAAAACAAAATCTTTTAAGTAGGATAGGTTTGGAATACACAGTGCACTGCAAACTAAATGTAAGTGAATAATCTGATGCCACTGCTAAAGAGGCAGGTCTACTAACAGGAGAATTATTGCCTTTTGCTCTCTTGAAATACTCTTCTCTTTGGAGAGAACATTTTTAAAGAAAGATGTGGCCTGCAAGAGTAAGCCCGAGAGTTAAGGCCATTTTAGCACTTTCAGAAGGCCAGCATAGATCAGAGAATACATAATTACATCAGATTTTCATTCTGTGTATAAAATGTCTTCAACTAATTCTTCTTTCTTAATTATTATTATTATTAAATTATTTTATTTCATGTGTTCCCTGATATATGCCATTACTCAGAGTTCAGCGTATGCAACTATGAATCTACAGTATGTGTGCAGTTAGGCTGGACTTGCTGTACATACAGAGCAGATGAACTGTATGGCACAAACGTGGTAGGCTTTCTCTCATACCTGGTGTGCCCTTGCAGCTTGATGTTAGGGCTTTTTCACACTGAGGACTTGGGGGCCTGTACCATAAAATGGTACCGCAGCTAAAATAAGAATGTTAGGAAAAAGAGAGACTGGGGAAACATTTGTGTAGTCCAGCAGAAAGCCAAACAGGGGATATGGTAATAGCCTGCTTATCTGTAAAATGTCACAAGGAGAAGGATGAAAAGTCAGGCCATATAGAGATGTTGTTATTTTTAAGCCTTGTTACAGGTTTTTAAAGAACAGGTGATGCTGTCTGTGTACCTTTATGCAGAGGATGGACTTCATATCTTTACATATTTATGTCCTTAAGTTGTATTAGGGGGCTGTCTCACCCTAGAAAACTTGGTATACTTTCAAAGGTACCGATGCTACCTGTAAATGGTGAACTGATTGCACTTATGGTTAAGCATGTTGAGTAGTGTTTCTCCTGAGCTTGTATTTCATACCCGTTGCCACAAACTGACAGTCCAACAGTTTTTTTTAATTTGCTACAAAAGTGATCACTTTTTACTTTGTTCTTCAAGGTGTAAATGATTGAAACAGACTGAACAATTAACAAATTTTGGAAGTGTCTAGTTTTATATTATGCCCAGGGCTATTTTTGCTTCAGCATTTGCAAGAGGAAATGAACATTGGTAGTTGAAGAGTCCATTTGTGAGTGAAGCTGATACCCAGTGCAATCAGTTTTTACAGGAAGTCTTAAAATATAAGTTTAATGGCAGCTCTTGGAAATCCAAAATACATTGCAGTACAGCATAAATCTGTTGATTGAGCTTCAAATAGGTTGTCTTTAGTATTGGTAGTAATTTAGCTATGGCACCGCAGTTTTGCACTCATACTTAATGTTTAAAGGCAGGACAAAATACTACATATGTTGCTGTAGTTGGATTGTTTCCGGTATCTGAGTTAGTTTTTTGAAGTTAGCTTTGTCATCTCCCCATTTCATGCTGCAGTTCACAGTAGAGTAAAAGCCTAGGAGAAAGGAGAATTAAAACATTTGAAGATAATCAGGTGAGAATAGTCTGTGAGAATAGTCTGTGAGACTTCCCAGTAGTAGTAAATTGTTGCTGGTATGCTACATAATAATATATTAATATTACTTTTAAATTAAATATACTGTGTTCTGGAGTTGTACTGTTGTCATGCTTTAAGGAACTTGATTGAATTTGATTGAAGTCGTAATGAAGAATCACATTGTTAGGTTGGATAGACAGCAATATTTAACTGTATTTTGAACCCTTATTTTTCTTTTGCATTTGCATAAGAAAAAGCTTCAGCCAATATATATGTAATCAGTTATGTGTATAACAGTATAAACTTTAAAAGCAATGAGAACCCATCAGAGTTGGTAGCATTCTATAAAACATGAACTGCAGCTTCCTTTTTTAATTTCAGATTGCACTGCCACTTGTGGGAGACATGGGTGCTATACTGAAGGTAAACATTTTCCGATATAAATAAATATTTTTTTACTGTAAACATGCTTTTTAAACCAGAATATGCACTTGAAAGTTTGGATATATTCAGTTTTGACCTACTGAGCTAGCCTAAATTAATTTTGAGGGTTTATTGATTTTTGGTTTATTTAAAAAAAACCTCAAATGTATTTTGTAGGAATTTCACAAAATAGCATTTGAATGGTACATGAGGCCATGTAGTAGGTATGAGGCATATAGCCAACAGGTGCCTGTTCAGCACATCTGGTCCACAGTATGAATTGCTACAGATATACCCCCTTCTTTGTTTTACTTTGTAGCATTAATATTGGTAATACACCAAGTGGGGAAAATAGTCTAGAATTTCTAAGGTATTACTTTGAAAATAATAACATTTGAAGTGATCTGTAGTATTCCCAAATGAAAAGTGTGATCAGGAGGATTTCAATATGAAAAGCATATGTCATTTCCTAGGAAAGCTGTTATCCTATTCTACCATCCTTTATTAATACATGTACTTAGGTTTTATTGACTTTCTCATTCACAAATTTGATTTTTTTTCAGGTCTGTCTTTCATTTTCCCCCTGATTCTTTCTGTTTGTAAATGTATTTTCTTTCTGTATGTGCTTTTCTACGTCTTTGTCAGTACTCTCTCTTAAAAATTCCTTTCCTTATGCTTCATTCTTCATTACTCTGTGTTTCGTGGTTAGCATCTCTGTAAGATTAGCTGCAAAATGCTTCTTTCAACAAACCAGATATCATTTACTTTAAAGTAACTATACATTTAAGCTGGTGAGAATAGTAAGTATCCTTATCCTACCTGATCCTTAAAAGGGGAAGATTTGTTCTTCCCAAACACAGGCATGTCTGGGGCTACACAAATCAGTCATTTATGAGTCCTCTCAAAATGAATTTGTTAGCATAGTTTGAGTAGAGTGTGTAAGAGATGGGGAAGGAAACAAGGAAGGATTATCTGAACAAGTATATAGTGTAGAAGAGATAAAGGACTGAAGAGAAAGCTTTGAGGTAGAATGATTGGATGATCAGAAAGGCTGGAAAGAAGCACTCTGCCAGACCTTCTGCTATGTCATAAAAACGGTTATTTGTCACTTTGCTTTCTGTGTGTTCCTCAGGGCGATCCTGGCACAAGAGGTCCTCCAGGCATCCCTGGTAGAGAAGGGCCAAAGGTAAGTTTTGAAGAGTGTTTTATATTGCTTTGTTAGTTATTAAAAGTAAAAAGCCAGACTCTTACCCCTGACAGCCTTGACTTTTTTGTCTGACTCCTATCCCTGTGGCATCTGAGCAGCTTAAAGGTTCTAACTATTTTTACAGTTCAGCCCTCTTCCTATGTCGCTTCAGCTTTCCTTTCAGGAAAGTGAGCAAAATAGCCTGAATGGAGTCCCACACCAGGATAGCTTTTCTCTGTCTTGCATCCATTAAAGCTAGCTCAGATTTGACTGTTCATTAGTGCATTGCCATCTACAGGCTTATTTCAGGTGACTCATGCAGGCAAGAATCCTGCGGTGAAGAAGAAAACTGCCCATGTCTCCTTCAAGTATGCAACATCTGGACCACCCTTTGCCTTTGCCCCATATTCCAGTGGGATTAGCACAGCTGTTCTTCTGAGACTTGAAGTTTCACTGATGCCAATCCAAATTCTGCTTCACTGTAACTGGATCAAGTGCCACATGGTTTGGCATATAGATATCTCCTATAGTTGAGCCTAATTTCGTGAAAGTGTCATTCTCTGTTTTGGGAAGTATTTAAGTTCTTTGCTATTAATTAGAAGTCTGCTCTTGGCTAGTTTGCCTACTAGGAAAGAACCACACATTGCCTTTCACCTTGATAAGAGGCGTATTTTAAAGCTTTCAGATAGTATTGAGGATTTTTTTCTGTTTTAAGCATTATTGTTTTAAGGGCTTCATATATTAAATGCGGGGTATAAAATGCCCTAGAGAGCACGAAATTCATTGTTTGCTAATAGAAAGTATTTATTTGAATGTTACATTTTCATAGGGAAGCAAAGGTGAACGTGGGTTTCCTGGGCTTGCTGGAGAGAAAGGTGATGAGGTAAAATTATTTCATTTTTATGATGGTTGCGTTCTTCTCTGAACCTGAATGAAGATCGAGACTGCCGGTGAAATACGCAGTGTTATTCAGTTCTTTAAAACTGCTGAGATACTAATGTATTGCTCTAAATGCATTCTGAATTTTCAACAAGATTAAATATTATTATTCAATTAAATAACATCAATTTAATTTTTGTCTGAGGATTTTTGCTCATTTATGTATTATAAAGTCTCATATACATTTAAATGCTAATTTTTAAGAGTGTAGGATAGAGCAGTGAATAGACAAATGCCAAGTGTTTTCAGAAAATACTTCATGTTTTATAACATATTTGGTTATATTTTTCTAGTTCCCCTTTAGAATTCATTTTCAAAAACATTCCATTAGGCAAATACTCTGATGGGAATGGTTATAGCAGCAATTACTACTAAGTGGAAACTGGAAAATGTTTGAAGAGACTGAATTTAAAATATTTACAGTATTTTGCATCATATGGTGCATTCTTAGAGTTATTTTTATGTTGTTATGAAGAAGGGAAAAAGTTATGTCACTTGTGGTGCTAAATCCAAAATAGCTGCTATAGTTTTAATTTTAAATTGAAATATTTGCAATTAACAAGAGCAATCTCTGTGAATAAATAAATAAATAAAAATCAATCACCTAAGCAGAAGCTATTAAAGAAATAAATCTAAGTAAACACATTAATTTTGAATAAATTTCAGAATCCTTGGTTTTCAAAAGTAAATAGTTAAATGAGAAAAAAACCAAAGATGCTGCAGAAGCATTAGATATGTATTCCTACTACTGCTCTGCCCCAGAGTTTAGCAGACTGTCAGACTGAAGTATCAGGCTTATTTTTCCTTTTATTTTTACACAATCTATACAGTTCATTCTCTTTGCTTCTTAAAAGCAAGTGACTCTTGAAGTTGGATTTAGAACATATACCTTAAAATGATGGTGCAGGCTACAAGTAAAGCACAAGCAGAATTTTACTTAAAAAATAAGTAGGAAAGTAACCCATCCTTCATTTGCCGTATATGGTACTTCTAGAGTTCAATCCCAGCAAGTCTGAGGCATTAGCAAAGCAGTTTCAACAATTTTGATACTATTTAACTGCTGAGAACCAAGTGAAACATTAAGGCAATTAAGAATGTAATAGGGAAAAGGCAAGATTATAACTGGCAGTTTTTTTAAAAGGACTCCAGAGTAAAAAAATTATAATTATTTTTTTTATTATTATTGATTCAGCAGTGTGCCATGCTGTGTTAGTAAGTTACCTATTTACATGCTTCTTCAGTTTGATAGCTGGTTAGCTGCCTTAGGTCTGATGTTTTCAGTGTTTAGCAGCAGCTTTTGATTATGACATTATGAGGGTGCAAGTGAATTTATTTTCAAAAACAATGAGAGAGTTTCTGAAGTTTAAAGGTAACCTTTTTTTACAAATTTATGAATTCTATTCTCATTTTTATGATTTAGTTAACATAGGAACGGGAAGAGAGATTGAGAAGCTTGCCTGAAACTCTTTGAAATACACCCATTAGCTTCCATGTGCTTTTAAATAGCCCTTTAATCTTTTTTGAAACTTAGTTCTCTTCCTTTCTAAAAGATTCTTTTCTCCAGGGCAGGATTTTTCTAACATCAGTAGTAAGAATTACAGAAAATGTTCCTTTGGCTTCATATTAATTTTTCAGGTGACTGTATCATCACAGTTAAGTAATCCAAAATGAGCAGAGAACACATTAGCAGTTGGATTGCCACTCTGAAAAGCTGCAGAGGTGGATCAATGTCCTCCATGTGTAGCAGCAAGAAAGGGAAATGAATGTCTCTCTCCATCTCTACATCTTTCCTGATTTATTTCTGCCTGAAGTTTTTCCTTCTGTCTCTCCCTCAGAGCCCTTATTTCAGGACTTGTGTCCTCTGTGGTTTTCCAGACTACCCCTTTAGCCATGCCTTCTTAAACACTGCGTTTAATATGAGCAAAAGACCTTTTCTGAGGTCTACTCCTCTTGTCAGAGGGTAGCACTCTGTGCAGATAAATTGAACCACTGCTTGGAAGGGATTAATTTCCCTTTTTGGCTTATAGGGGGCACCGAGAGTGATTAGCTCTCATTATTACATGACTTGTACCTGTCTAAAATTGCACCTAAACCTGGTGTGGCAGAGGAAAGACTTCAGTGACATGCAGGCTTGTCTCCAGTCCTACCTGTATCCACTGTAGTAAGCTGCACACCTGTATGTTTAGTAAGGGAATATCAGAATCCATCAATTTTCAGACAGTTGAATACAATAAGATCAGGAAAGTAGTTCATTAAATACTATGCAAAATGTCATGTTCTGTTATCAAAAAGGCGAAAGCTATAAATCAAGCAGAAAATACCTTTGCATTTAGATACCATCAGGTAAAATTGAGAAGTCTGAGTATTTGTCTTCACACCAGAAAAAAAAAAACAACCTTTAGTGACAGAAAGTAGAAAATTATTCTCTAAGGAAAAGCCAGATGTCCTGCTATTATCTGCACAATTAAAGACAAAATGATATAGAAAACATAAGCTAACAATGTGAAAGATTGAAGGACAAGTGTTGTCAGTCAAGCAAGAAGTTGCCTCTAGGCTTGTCCAATGATAATCTCTTCTTTGCATAGTGGGTTTGAGATTTTCATTCCTGAAAATACTGCCAACCTTTTAGATAAAAATGTGCTTTAATATAGTTTATAGTACTGCTAAACATGCTGGATGTAAGTAGTTTCCAAGTAGTAAGTGGGAGAGGAAATACTCATATGTTTTTTTAATTTCCAGGGCCTTCAAGGTGCTCCTGGACTGCCAGGCATTCCAGGACCCAGTGGACCTTCTGTAAGTATGCGATATCACCTGTGATCTAATCTATCTCTGCAGAGGTTGCTGTAACTATCTAGTAAAACTTCACATTCTTAGTTCCTTGTCCCGTCTTTTGGCTTTTTGGATAGTAATAATACAATCTTGCCAATAGTGGTTCTAATAAAAGAAACTATGTTGTGAGTTAATGTTACTTAAAATACTGCCATTATCTGGCTCAAAGTTTATGTGACTTAAATGGGTTTGGAGTGTTGGCATTTCTAGAGACTCTGTGAGGTTACATGACTTATGATGTGCATACTTGCAGTTAATGATGTATTTATACCAAGTTACAGTAATATTGTTAGTAATAAAAATCTAAAAATAATTCCAGCTTGGCATTCTGAAAACATTTAATGTTGAAACCAAGTAATCACTTGATTTCATAATTTCAGAATTATAAGAGCAAGCTGGAAATGTTTTGAGTCACTGAAAAATATAATTCAAAATGTTGATATTTCTGAGAAAACCACTTTTGGAGGGTTTTTTTAACTTTATTTTTGACATATTGGCCTGGATTACATTAGTTAGTCTGATCATTATGATTCTAAGATTCTATGAATTTCTAGGTTGCTGATTGTATAGATGCTTCCTTTCTTTTGGAAATTGTAACCCATTTAGGAATTTTAATGTGCAATATTCAAATTGGCACTTTAGCAGTAAAGCATGATTCTTAGCAGTATTAAAAGGTGCCATTAAGGTCAGTGCATTTAGTCTGCAAAGCTGAAAATGCAACCGCAAACACAAGTTTTATCCTTCAAAGGGCTAATCAGAAGGACACCGCTGTGGTATCAAACAGAAGAGAAATAACTAAGCCTGGAGGAGAAGCATAGTTAGATTTAAATGACCTTCAAGGAGTACAAGATTTTAAAACTAAGCTCTGATGCAAAAAAACTGTGTTTCATTGTTTCTTAACTAATATAAACCAATGCTGTATTGTGCAGGGAGTCACAGGAAGACCTGGACATCCTGGTCCAGCAGGGTCAAAAGGCGAAAAGGTATTTCTGCTTTTTAGTCTTGGCAAAAATCCACGCAGGTTCTGCAATCCCATTATACTTCAATGTTTGGGGTTTTTTTAACATAGAGTGCAAACAAGAGCTTGACATATATTTTCAAATTAATTTTTATTTCTGTCCTAATGCAAATGCTTCCCCCCTCCCCAATATACTATGGGCTTATATATTGAAGCATAGACGTTGTGGTGTATGTAAGTTGCAGAGAATGTGCTCTAAGTATGACATACTATATAAATTTTGGGGAAGTGAAAATACATTTGTGGAATAGTATATGCCTAGTTACTACTCACTCTTCTTCTAATTTTTTTGCCAGTATTTTAGTCAAAAGTAATTACATAAAAGTGCTTCACAAATACTGAAACTTATTGAGTATAAGTTACTCTGCTAAAATACGTAAGCTTTTTTTATACTTAATTTACACTCCTATAGCACTGCTTTTGGTCAATGTTTTGTGTGCTCTTTTATCAGGTGCTGGATATTATTGATTATAACTAAGAGATCAAATTAATTTCTTGGGCACCTCAGATCAGTGAGATACAGCAGACACAAACTTAGTTTGTTGCAAAATATTTTCTGGCCAAGTTCTCCATTTTGCATATGAATACACTTTTCTGACCTTTTTTTCAACTTCAGCCTGGAATTTTCCAGGCATAGCACTGTCACATCAAGGTATGTGATCATACTAATATTCTACAAAACCTTGACTCTGGTACAAGTAAGAAAGGAAACTATTTTGTAAAGCTCTGAAATTATTTCAGTATAGAAATTGATTGAAAGCTGTTTCCTCGCAGGCCATAATAGAAAAAAATTACCACACATTTCCTCTTTGTGTAACCAGTTGGTTTCTTGTTTGCAGTTCACACATAGGTGGGAATGAGAAGCCACTGCTCTATAACTAGTGTCTTATCAATCAAAAAGCGCAGAAATTAGATGGCTGAAGAGTGATGAAGTAAACCGAAATATAGCCAGAATCACTAGCTGCTTCTCCTTCATCTGATGAATATGTTTGAGAAATCATATAATATGCTTTCTAAATTAGAGTATTTTAGTTCCCCGTGAAGTACCCCAGATCACTCATGGAGGCTGATAGTTTCTCTCGGTTAGCAGGGCCATTTGGAAATTACCTTTGTATAAACATTTAATTACAGTTATCTTTTTCTGTGTATTTTTCCAAGGAGCTGGTTATTGCCATTGAACATTTAGCTTGCCTTTTGCTACCCTAAGAATTTTGAATTTGCAGCCTGAATATCTCACTGACTTATGTTTAATAAGGTGCAGTGAAGTCAGTGAAAAATTCTGGCAAATTTGTTCCACATTATACAGTGTTTTTAACTGGATTGTAGAGATGAGACTTTGAAAAGATCTGGTTTGGGAAATTTGATGTTGAAACCTTTGCAACTCTGTACTGTTCAGAGACTCCACCATTCTAATGGGGAAAAAACTCAGAAGCTTTTTTTTTTTTTTTCATATAAGAAGTAATTCAATGCACATCAGCAGAACAGACTGCAGATGCACAGATGAACATTTTAAAATAACCCCCCCAAAAAAAATTAATTGTATACCTAAATAAAGATCTTTATTTTCATTCAGTGTGTTCTAAATAAACTGAACTTCTGAAACTATAGCTTTTTTGTATTTACCTATGAATGATTAGCTGAAGATTAGCTTTTGCAAAATAATGGGCAAAACATAAAATTTATGTTAACTTTTATCTACTAGTTGCTTAGAAATTGATGCTTTTTCCCTTCCTCGCTCTCCTGGTGTTTATGAAATGTTTCACAACCCAGGTTACCGGTACTGTTTTGCCACAAGGGAGTTACTACAATAAATCTTAATGTAACTAACAAAATAAAAAACTAAAGTAATGATTTCTAACTTTCCTAAAGCTTAAGCAGGAGCTGGGCAGGAAAATTTAGTCTTGATACAGCTGCTCATATTGGCTGTACCTCTTGTTTATTGTCATTATGGTCATTATAGCTTGGGTATGGAATAGATCTGGACATTAATTTACAGTAAATGAGTTACATGAATCTCTTGCTGTACTAGGGTAGTGAAGGTTCTCCTGGGCAACCTGGACCACCTGGGCCTCCGGTGAGATATTTTCTGGTTTATATTTTGAATGTTATATTAGGAACAATGCACCTGTGGGTAAAGTGTAATGTAATATAAAGAACTGACAGTCATTCTAATATGTATTAATAATGTAGGAAGACAAGTCTTTTTGCAAAAGGTTTCTATAGTCTTCTTTTTTCTTTGATTCATCAGGGAATAATTTCAGTTCAATAAAACCATCCTAGAAACATGGTCAGATGAGTTAACCTTGGTGCTCAGTGTTACTGGAGTAATTTATGCAGCTTGGGTTCCTGAAATCAGGGAACTCAGGGAACCTAGAGAAAGTCCATGGAGCATACTGGACTCCAAATTAGCTGGAATAGTACCTAACACAAAATCAATTCTGGAGAATTAGAATAATAATAATATCAAAATGTAACATACACTGAGTTTACAGGTTTCTTGTTTTGTTATTAAAAAAAAAAAAAAGGCCCAAGCTGCATTGGTATATATCTTACTTTCTTGCTGAAGTGTCTAGAAGCCTTGAAAAGTTGATTGAGAACAAAAATGATGCCTCAGCTTTGCTGAGCTAGAGGGCTTGAACCGGGCAAGAGTTCTGCCTTTATAATTCATAGTCGTGATGCTTATTTGGTATTTATTTTTTAAAGGGTATGCCTTACAACGAAAGAAACGGAATGAGCAGCTTATATAAACTCCAGGTATTTCTCTTTAATATTTTTGTTTTTCAATCAATACCTCATTCTGGCCCAACTCAGCTTTTAAACTTACTGTTACAGGGAGGTGTGAGTGTCGCTAGTTATCCAGGCCCACCAGGACCTCCCGTAAGTATTAACAGAAACGTAATTTCTAATAGGTAATACCAAAAAATATCATCATATTCTGTGGATTTTGGGGTTTTTTTAAATTGTGTTTCCACTTCATTTATTTGCAGGGTCCCAAAGGAGATCCTGGCACAGTGGTATGTATGTATTTTTTGATCATGTTAGAAAATTCACGGAGTACTTCAACACAATTGTAGTCACAAGGGTAGAAGAGTCCCTTGATAGTGTTTAGCAGGTAGCTTACCTCCTGCAAAATCAGTTCAGCTGAAAAATCCTTTTGAATTTCCAGGCTTGTGAATTTTGTAATTTCTGGTTAAAAATTCTAATGATTAATATAATGAATAACTGAACATGGTATTAACTACTTGTGGATTCATCTCTGCTGAGCTGTCCCTGGATATATCTAAGAATAAAGAATGTGAAATAAAAGTAGAAAATATCGTAAGAGCTAGTAGGTTGTTCTCAACATTAAATTTGAAAGTGATAAGGCAAAAGAACTGTGCTACATCATGCTAGTCAGTAATAACTAAAAGTTAATGTTTTCCTTGTAAATGGCATGATGGTTAACTACAGTATGCTCTCATTGCTTCTGGTGACCAAGATGGTGATCATGGGAGCTCCTGTACCCTTCAAATATGCATTTTGGCATTCAAAAGCAGATTCATTTAACTTTTTGATATTTTTTTGCTGTAAGAGTTGTGTTATGTGCTTTTCACATGATCTGTCTCCAAAAATTATGGGATGGAAGGACAGCTAGTGGAAGAATCTTAAGCAGTTGCATAGGGCTAGCCGCCAACAGAAGGTAGATCCAAATCCTGACTGGGTGTCCATTTTTTCCAAGGTCTATGACATGTGTAATTTGGCTTTATAATAGAGAAACTATATTTGTCATTAGCTTGTGGCCTGTCACTATAGTTCCTAGCCTTCCCAATCTACATTTTAAACTGATTGCTCCCCTGGAGCATGTTTTTGCCACAGAAAAGCTTCAAGGCCTGCACAGTGACCTACAGGCACAGACGTGTGCCCCTTGCTGCAGAGTAAGCTTTGTTTAGGGAACAGCACAGAATTCCTTGGAGGCTGGTTCTGTGGCTGACAGCATATGATTACATGTTTGGACTCTACTGCCTGAAGGTGCTTTAGAGCTGACCGTGGCTTGCAAGAACACTGTGGGGGAGTCTTCTGGATTACATTCTTCATCAAAATTAAAGCTGTTGAATCCAATATTCACACAGTGCCTCTGGGAAGAGCTTAAGTTACAGATCACTAAAATAGGGCATAACAAAATCTGTTCACCTGGTAACTGGTTAGCTGTTTTACTAATGTCAAGTCAAATAATTTGTTCTCAAAGTCTGCTGTTGCTTGCTGTTCAACATTTCTCATGTAGAGTACAGAAATTCTAATGTATGCAATCTTTTTAATGAAAAAAATAATAATCAGGGAGACCCAGGACCAATGGGATTACCAGGACTGGAAGGACTCCCAGGGGAAAAGGTAGGACTCTTAAAAAGAAGTCATGGCTTCTTAGTGGCAACTATCTGCATCTGAATGTTTTCTGAAACCTTGTTTTTGAATCTTTTTATTGTGGTGTAAGTTACTGTTTCAGCTTAAAAAGCATTTGTATATTTATCTGTATTTCATTTTTTCGCTTTACTGTGGATCTAAATCACCGAACATAAAATTTCACTTTCTACAAATGGAAAATTGTGTACAGGAGGTCTTGTAATATTTTATTTTCTTAACTTGATTGAATGCTACTGTATACTATATTATATGTAGTATATACTATGTATAACTGTATTACTTTGTACTGATATAGTTAACATGTTCCTAAGTATGGTCACTAGTTCATGTTCTCTGGACATTGTCTTAGGCTTACAGTCCATCTGTCTTGTTCTAAGAGTGTAAGTATCAGTATAAGTTCAGATGAATATAGAAATACAGAAAAGAGTTGAAATGGAGGGAGAGACCAGTTCTGTACAGTTCTTGTTGTATGCATCCTGCTTCAAAGAGAGCAGAACACTCTTTTCTTGGTCTGTTGCTCATTATTCTAAAAAAAGCTCCTTGTATTGTTTTTGCTGTTGTTGCACACTTTACTGTGTGTATGATGCCACTGTAGCACATCCTGAACCATATCATATTCTGCACTCCTTCCTGTAGTTCGAGTCTGTGTTCCAGGACTAGGAAATGATCCTTTCCTTCAGTTGGTGGCATGTTTCAGCATTTCACTTGCTAGTTGTGGAGGTTGATATGAATTCAGAGAAAACCTCATCATGAAATGCTAAAAAATTCCAGATTTTGCTGTTCATTTCTAAATCTGGCAAAGTACAAAAAATCAGTGGAGAAATGAAAAAATCTGTAAATATGATTTATGTCAGTGAAAACAGTTTAACTTTGCCCATGTATTATAAATTTAAGAAAAAAAGAGTTTTTCTAATTGAATATTTATTTGGCTTTTTTGATTACATGTGATTCAATGATTCATATAAAAATACCTTCCTGAAACTTATTTTTCACCAAAAAGCAATGTAAATTAAAATTTTCTCTCTCAAAATCAGTGCACATTGCTCCTACTTGTGCAGGCTGAGGATTGAAAAGATCTAAGGTAGTTGTCTATACTAGATGTTGCATGAGATGATTCTTGCTCTATAAGACTACAGTTTACAAGCAATTAAAGACTAGTCTGATTTCAAATGAACAATCACAGGGAAATATTACTGGTTTAACTGAAACAAAGCAGGGACAAGAATTAAATAGAGAATAACCAATGCAGCAGATTATATAAACAAGCTAAGTGAGTGTTTGGCCCTTTTCCAAAGTAAAAATATCCTTTCCTTAGATAAATTGGTCACATTTCTGGTGCAAATAAATGAACAGAAGCGCAGGGTCTGCCTGCCAGCAGCGTAGTACATGCTGTTTTTTAATTTAGAGCTATTGGGTACCTCTGTGTACCATCTTCCCCATGCAGTGTTGGCTGTAATTTCATGTTACTTTCATGAACTGCCCTAAGAACTTTGTGTCCTTGGGGTAAAATTTCCTTTCCCTCAGCTATGCTGACATAGTGGTTTGTGCAATCATGCTGCAAATCACATTGCTGGAAGGACCAAAATAACTCTTGAAAGACAAGTGTTGCATAGGAAGTGTTAGGAATTTCTCGCTCCACTGTCATAGCCAATATATAGGGAAAACACCACAATACAAATTCTGGGTCCGGAATAACCACAGGGATAGAGTGCAGTACTCCAGTCAATATACCCTGCTAAATACACTCCATGCTTAGCTGTTCCTGAGGTGCATGTTGTGTTCCTCAGTGGGGGGTGAACTTCCATTAAGTGTTTTCTGTTAGCCTGCAGAGCAGGAGAGGTTGAACTGTGGCCTGTAAGCTGCTGGCCAAGCTTCTCCCCCTAGGCACAAGATCAACCTGTCTACTCTTTGTGTAATCGAGCTAAGTTTCCAATTACCAACATTATCGTTGCACTACCTGAACAAAATTATGAGAATGACACATCAGCATTAGTTATAAAAACAGAAACCAGAAATCCCAATATCTCCTTGGGCTCTTCTGCACAGAAGATGGCTGCTGTGGATGTAGCTGTGTTGGTGGAGCTTTTGCAAAACATCTTGAGGTAACATAAACTCATAAAATATTCTCCAGTTAGTATGGCTTTTCTGACTGTAGTGATAGGACAAGGCATAATGGGTTCAAACTTAAATGGGGGAAGTTTAGATTGGATATAAGGAAGAAATTCTTTACTGTGAGGGTGGTGAGGCACTGGAATGGGTTGCCCAGGGAAGTTGTGAATGCTCCATCCCTGGCAGTGTTTGAGGCCTGGTTGGATAGAGCCTTAGGTGGCATGGTTTAGCGAGAGGTGTCCCTGCCCCTGGCAGGGGGGTTGGAACTAGATGATCTTCAGGTCCTTTCCAACCCTAACTATTCTACGATTCTGTGATTATAGAAACTAGGAGCATGTTTTTTTTCTTAGATTTTAAGCAACGTTTCACTAGCAGAGTGTAGTGCTACAGACCATAACATGTCAGCAGTAGGTTCTGGCAAGTCATATCATAGAATCATAAAATACCAGGTTGGAAGGGACCTCAAGGATCATCTGGTCCAACCTTTACAAAAAAAATCTCACTGGGTAGGGTTTTACCACTGGCGAGGAACATCTGTCTGCTTTGAGTTGTTCCCTCAAGTGATAAATATGAATTTGTGCCCATAATTCATCAGCTCCAGCACAAAAGCCATTGTCTTAGCTTAAAGCATAGATGAAGGTAGTTGTATGCTAAAAGGAGAAACTTTGCCCTGAAAGGACCATGACACAAGTAACCTGAAGATGTCAACTTGCAGGAAATGGAGGACCAAGTAGCAGGGAGGCAAAAACTTCATTGAAAGATACATCTTAAATATGGGGATGCTGATATGATAGTGAATTACCCTATGTGAATTTTGGACATTGTCATGATCACAAATGATAAACTACAGATAAGTCAGGGACTTTCCGTCCCTTTTCAAGGAAGGCCTCAAGCAGAATATAAGAGGGAGAGCATGGAAATTATGACATTACACAAGAGAACCTAAATAAAAGATTTATGTTACTTGCTCAAATCTGTAAAAGGAGATGGTGGCAGAGCTAAATGTTAGCATTTAGCAGAGCCTGGCTCCTGTCCTCATTTGCAGTTTACTGAATAATCCTTCCTCGGGTTTTAATGGGAATCCACAAACAAGCGTCTGGTTTAAGCATTACCATTAATGTATAGATTTATCTTTTCTTCAGGGTGACCGGGGACCAGCTGGCACGCCAGGAGTAGCAGGGATACCGGTATGTGTATTCATTAAAGAAAACTCAGTTTTCCTTTTGCTTGACCTGCAAAAAAACAGGTCAAGCAAGGTGCTGAGCTGTAAGCTCAATCGCTGTTTGTGGAAAACCAGCGCTTGGCTAATTCTTTATAGGCAGGTATAAAAATTATGTGTTTTTCCTAAAGAGATTAGAGTTTTAATACCACTGAGGGTTCATATTATTATTAAAATGATAGGTGGGAATGGTGTGAATAAATGATAAGGCTGGAATTTGAAGCTGCATATACTTACTTAAGAAAGCATATGAGATTCTTATTGCCTCAGTTTAATATAGTTAAAAACATTTCCTGTGTTCCTGAGCATGCACAAATTTCTGAGTATCTTTCTGTCACAAAGAAATATTAAGAGCGTTAGTTATTGCAATCCTCAAGGATCTGCATATCAAGTATATCTAACATTTGCTTTAGGGGAATGCCTTGTCAGCTATTTACACGTGGTATTCAGAGAAGTTTATAAAAGTCATCCGGAAACTGTTGTAGGTGAAAGTAAATGTAACTAATGATAAATTGAAATTATAATTACTCATTTGTGTTCCTAAAGGAAATGAAGACAACTTTTCTTTAGATTGCATTCACAGTTTAATAAAAAAGTGTATCCATATTTCAGAAGGCAGTATGGAGTTATTTATATGCAAATACATTTATTATTAAATTTGGGCAGCTACCAATCTATTCAGGAGCTGGTTTTAAATTATAAATGTGCTTTGCGAGATAAATAGTCTTGGCACTCCCATTTCCATTTAGCCACTGATTTAGTCTATTTAATGTGAGTTCCAAGAAAGATCAGCCTAAACAGATTGATTTAGTTAAGTTCTTCTAAAACAATGTAAAATGGAACATTTAATGGGAAAAGAGGAGTATTTCTCTGACTTTTATAGTCCATGTAAGTTTCAAAGTTTGTTGCTCTGAAATATATATTTCATGCTGTGAATCAATAATGCAGTAGCGGGTTAGGATGATCACAATTGTTCATTCTCTGTGTATTTCCCACTGGATATGTTGTCTTGTTGCCCTCTACCCTAGCTGGATATAAAAAATTGAATGAGTTCCCTTTATCACTGATGGAGTTGTGTTCTGTTAATTACATTTAATTCTAATAAAATCCACTGGAATAAATTATTTGCTTTAACATTTTATGCTAAGCAGTTTTAATTAACAAATAGACATACAATCCACAATATTCTTTAGCAGTCTAGGAAGAGTTTTTGAAATATATCCATGTATCTTACCAGAAGAGAATTTGTCCTCCTTGCCTGGCATTATTTCCTAGATTAAGTAGTGGATCCTTTTTCCCATTTGGGAATACAAACTTCTTGTTTTAGCTTTGGGCTTTTTGCTGAGTGGGATTATCACAGAAGCTTGGATTAAAATTCTGCAAGAAGTGCCAGCAGTGCCTATTTCCTCAGCAACTATCCTCAGTTCTGTTGTTCCTGAAGTTGTCACTGGCACTGATGTGTTAGATCCCTCGCTTGTACTAGTAAGCTGAGGATCAGGTCTAAGGATGTTTCTGGAAAATATAGATTCTGGGTAATAGATTCTTGTCTGGCTGAACCAAATAGGTTATTAAAAACAAGGGGTCATTTAAAATCACCAATTAAATGATGTGATGAGAAAGGATTGTGAATTCTGGCAGGCTGAACATAAACTGACAATAAAAGTGGCCAAGAAAAAGCTCAAAGAAGATTTGTGAAAGGCTGTAAGTCAGTAATGCACTTTTTTAATCAGGACTAGGAAGTACCTGAAGGAAAAACATCTTGATATCATGTATAAAGTGATAAACTTTGATCTGATATGACTTCTCAAGAAAGAAATCAATGTGTTGCAAAAGAAAATGTCATGAAAACACTATCTCAGTATTCAGGAAGGGTAAAGAAGACCAAGTTATGTTGTACACAAGAGCCAGATTAACATGGCACAAATATTAAAATATCTACTAAAATATTTCTGTTCCCTCTCTTAAAGCATGTAATGAGCAGTAATGTGAATATTTCACTCAAATATATATCCTCTTATTTTTGACCTAAGAAAAATTATGTTTTGCTTCCTAATAATTTGAATTTTTAATGTTCTCCTTTTGCAGGGAAAGCCGGGATCTCCTGGGTCCCCGGGCATGCCAGGGGAACCTGTAAGTACAGATTTGAGTTCTGAATTCTTATGATAATACACAAATATTTCAAATACTGAATGCAAGATTTTACATGCAAATTTATAGGTGTGTTTTCTTCTTTCTTAGGGTGAAAGGGGCCCTATAGGAGATATCGGCTTCCCCGGGCCAGAAGGACCACAAGGAAAACCAGTAAGCAATTTTATATTGAATATATATGCTCATTACAAAAGAATGCATCTTAGTTTATTAGAAGTTAGAAAAGAAATGAGATTACACCCTGCTTTGTATTAGGCTAGGTAGCATCTGAAGAACACTTAGAGCTACAGTGCTCAATATTAGCCATTCAGTCAAGAATTTCTGGTGTTGTGATGTTTCAATGTTTAATGTTATTGAGTTGCCTTTAAAGGTCTTATGTGAGAGTCCTTTGGATCCTGTTGACTTAAAGGATCCTCTTGTATTTTTTTCAGAAGGAGAAATTAACCCAGAAACTCAACACAGTCTATGAAGGGCAGATGAAGGATAGGGTGGCAAATGAAGTTCTTCATTCAGTTCAGATAGAAGTGTGTGCTTCATTACTCTGAATAAACTTGGTAACTCTTCTGTATACAGGTGATGCGACACTGCAGCTGAAGCATTTACTGTTCACTTCGGAAATGTCTATCTGTCCTCTTTATTTAATAAAAATGTGGCAGCTGTTTAGCCAGCACTGCCTGAGCTGGTTTAAAACAACCTAGTTTATATTCTAGAAGTGGTTTGGCTAGGATAGTGCAGAACTCATCATCTTCCCCCAGAGCTTGGTGTTTGGGGGAAAAGCATGGAAAGCAGACTCTTCCAGGTTGTCAGCATATCTCCACATCATGCATCTGTCTTGAACGTAGAGACAACTTCTGTAACTTCAGCAGCAAATTGGCCCTAGGTGCCTAATCTGTGCAAAACCCAAGTTTGCAGTATGAGAGGGATGGAAATATTCCTGATGTCTTAGCTCATGCCAGTCCTTCTTTCTCACTCAGTGAAATAGCAATGAATTTGCTGTGTATACAGATCTGTGTATATCCTAGTAAATTAAACAGTGCCAGAGCATTTATCTTGCAATTTTCTGGCATTTTGCTATTGTTAACATACTCTCTGACATTATTTTGGCCCATGCCAACTAGGACTCTCAGATAATGCCAGTTTAGGGGACAAGGTGGGCCTGGGGCTGTTTCCAGAAGGAAATGAGATCACCTTTTTTGAGAAAGAAGGTCCTTTCCAACCCTAACTATTCTATGATACCATGATTCTATATTTAGCCCAGGAGGCTGAAGCTGTTAGTGTGCCACAGCTCCTAAGGACCGAAGAATGGATCTGGCCACTTACTGTTAAGGCATAATCTGTAAAATAAGAGTAATAGGGCATAAAAGCTAACATCTAGAATAAGAAAAGTCTCTTATATGGTTGTATAATGACTAGCTGGGGCTGGAAAAAGTGGCTGTACAGGTCCATATGCCACATTTGCAGAATTTCCATATATCTTGTCATTTAAAGTTGTGTGCTCATTAAAGATGGTCCACATCTTGATGCTGAAGACTTTTAATCTTTTTATCTGCTCTCAGCTCCAATTCAATGTGCTTGCCTCAAAGTATTGCCCTGAGCTCTCTTATTTCACATCTGAAGACTATTTCTATATTGCAGCTACACAAACTGCTGCCTCTGTAGCTTCAAAATATGTACTGGTACCATCACTAAACACAGCTTTACCCTTCGTATTTTTAAAATTCGTATACATAAGCATATTGATTAAAAATTGTTTGTTTGTTTGTTTGGTTTTAATAGGGAATCAATGGAAAAGATGGATTGCCAGGTCCTCCGGTAGGAAAACATTCTTTTGCATAGTAGTGTATTTTATTCTTGATGGATACCATAGCTGTTAATCACAGAAGTTGCTTGCAGTTCTGCTAACAGGTGAACATACTAAAAAACCTTTAACTGATACTTTAACCTTTTTTCAAAAACAATTTTCCAGGGTGCTGTGGGGAGACCAGGAGACAGAGGACCCAAAGGAGAACGTGTAAGTCCCTTGTTTCAATATTTTTTTGTCTTTTTACTGAGCATCTGAGCACCTCCTCAGGCAAAACCAAGAAATTAATTCTTTGTGAACTTCAAACAGCCTTTTAGACCACTAAGAGGTTTAGTCTAGACATGACTTTCAGCAATTAGAGTTGAATTGACTTCTGCATTTAGAGGAAAAACACATTTCATAGACTTTCTAAAGCAGTTGGCCTGGACAGTGTAAATAGATCAATAGGTTGAAAAGTGGAAAGTAGCTAATCCTGTTGTGATGCCATCAGACTTTGCAAGAGCTATAAAGCTTGCCCCATCATCATCCCTGGGATCTTTGTGTGTCACAAAACACAAATCACATTTTGTATAAAACAACCTTGTTGCACGTGGGGAGCAAAAATGCCAGAGCAATACTTTTTGGCTTCCAAAAGTGCTTAGACTGTTCTGTTCGTGGTAAGAAGGTAATGGCGGACAGGAATCATTATAGGAGATGAGAGATGATCTTTATTTTACTACAGCAAAGAAAATCGCAGTGCGTACACTGCTCCTGTTACAACGTTACTAAAGTCCACATATCCTAATCCAGTAGGTACTGCATTTATTTGATGAATCGGAAAGCCACCTCCCTGGAAAAGGAAATGAGACTTTATGACACTGAGGACATATGAGATTTTAACCATTATTTCAACAACTGTCCCATATGACAGCTGACCCTTTTCAATGTTCTGTTCCTGCATTGAAGGACACTAATTAAATGTAAGAGCCTTCTTTTGTACCCCCTACTGTGTACTGAATTACACTGTTCAACCTAGACCTTCTCAGTGTCAACCTATCTGAGTGCTCTGCAAATAGAACTGTACACATGCAGCCAGAGGAGGAGGCTGAACTTCTGAGTGCATGAACTTCTGAGTGCATGACCTTAAAGCATACTGACAGGGAGGAGTATGTTGGAGAAGTCTGTGGACAGAGACACAGCCTTAGCTTGCTTCATCAGAGTGAAACTTGGGAATCTTATGGGTAAGAGAAGAGGATGTATTTATTCCAGTGTCATTGGTGATGGAGTATATCCATGCACACATGTACCTGCAGCTGTAGATGCAAATGTGGATATAAGCTTCTTCTCAGAGAGGTCACAGATACCTGAATTTGCTCTCACTTCTGGGATCACTGGCAAAACATGTCATGAGCTAGCTCTCTCTGTACAGAGGAAAAAAATATATATATATTCACATATGTATACATAAAATAAATATATAGATACATGATTAAAAAATTAATCAATTTCCATAAGTATTTTTGTCTCACATGATAATCAAAATCCCTCACAATCTTTTATAACACAAAAGCTATATTAATGCCTAATGCAGTGCCTCAATGCAGTTTTCAGACAGCTGCCAGCTGTTCCTTAGAATTCTGCAGGAAAAAAAAGGGTTTGTGGAAAACAACGGGAGATCTGCCAAAGAAATAACAGTAAAATACACAGCAGAAGTTTGCATCTCAGATAAGATATCAGTGGGGGAGTTGGAGTTGATTTTTCTTTTTATTTTCCCCCTCTAGATAAGGTATTACAGACCTGCATCTGTGAGAGAGGTTGCAATGATTACAAAAAATAACACAAAGTCAGTATTCTCTTGCAGCCATTATTACTTCTGCTGTATAGCATACTCCTCCAGTTTGAGATCAGCTGTTACAATTACAGAAAAGAGAAGCATCAAAATTGAATGACAGAATAAAGCTCTTGAGATTTTCATATCTAATATAAGTATATCCTTCTAGAATCATTTTAAGAAAGAAGGTATCGCCTGAGCTGAAATAATCTTCACATCCTTTGAGTGTCTAAACACTGCTGTTATTACTACTTTATAAACTGAATGACAAACCAGTTGAAAACACGTAGTTTATACGAATCAGAAATATGTCTTTCAAGTCACTTCAGCAACAGATTAAAGTACTTGTGGCTGGCTCCTTTACTACTATTATCTGCATACCTTGATCAGCATCCCACTGGACTAGAGCCTGTAGAAACCCAGGGAAAGCAATAGTTTATTCTGCACAGGATTTAGTGGATGATTAAATGCAAGAGATGGGAGAACACTAGGAAGGATGAGGATTGAATAAATTAGCACTGTACGCGGAACTTGCAAAATACATGTGTGCTACCCTGGTTTTTGTGCAATTCATAGTGAAGGAGAGTTTAAAGAGGAACCAGAGGAAGACATGACCTAGTTTAATGAATTTCTACAAGGAGCTTCTTCCAAACACAAAGAATTCACTGGAGGCAGTTAAAAAACACTTGTTTGAAAAGTGGCTGTAGTATTTGATCTGCCTCCTACACACTGGCAGACTGTAAAATGGGAATCATTTAGAAGAAAACTAATTCCAGGATCAACTTACATTGCCATAGCACTGTGGACTTACAGAAACCTACATCTTTATTTCTAGTAGAATTGCTATCCATGCCTACTCTGCAGGGTTGTAAACCTGGGAAATTTTATGTGTATAGTTATGCCTTAATATGCTTTTAATGAAGGCTTCTTGTAAGTATAGTAATCTTCAGACAGATTTATTTATACATGTGAATGCGTGCGTGTGTGTGTGTGGTCTAAACTAAACATTATATTAAATAGAATCATAGTATCATAGAATAGTTAGGGTTGGAAAGGACCTTAAGATCATCTAGTTCCAACCCCCCTGCCAGGGGCAGGGACACCTCCCGCTAAACCATGCCACCCAAGGCTCTGTCCAATCCAGCCTTGAACACCGCCAGCGATGGAGCATTCACAACTTCCCTGGGCAACCCATTCCAGTGCCTCACCACCCTCACAGTAAAGAATTTCTTCCTCTGTACCTCTTTTCAATTTTACAGAAACAGGGGGTGAAACAGAAATTTTTCTTCAATTTTATAATGTTTCAGGTTGCTGTGAGTGAAGTAGGAGATAGAGACTGGTTGCAAAACCTTTTTTAAGGCCAGGAAAGAGCCTCTTCCCTGCAGCCTACCAAAGTTCTGCTTAGTCGGAATCTTTCCTGTGCCCTGAATTTGTCAAGGTGTAGCAACACATGTGCTGATACCATAGCTGTATGCAGGACAGAACACTTTTTCCTATAAATATTAAAGTTTATAGAAACATAAAAAGATATGCCTCTTCTGTCAGAACATTACTCTTCCAGTACCCCAAATACACATACATGACCTTTCCTGCTGCCACCAACTGGTGAAAATTTTGGAAGTTCTTTGAGAAGGGTTTCAGATGTCTTAGGTGTCACATCATATCTTGTCTGTCTTCTACCAAATAGCTAAATTAGCTGTGTGTTTGTTGGAAATAATTCATATGCTGCATATATAGAGTTTTGCCTGAGGTATTAATGCCCAGAAAATAAAAATGGAAATCAGATGTCAGCAGTATTGGCAGGATAGGTCTTTTAAGAGACACACAATAAATGTAATCACATTGAGATTGTTTCTGTGTCACGCTGACTTCCTTGAATAGGATCATGTTAGCGGTTTGACAGGTTGCATTGGGTTTACGTGGCAAGGTTTTGGAAATAAGGAGGCTACAGAGGTGGTTTCTGCAAGAAGACGCAATGAGCTGCCCCCAGTATGTCAGACAGAGCCAATTCCAGATGGCTTCAAGACAGACCCATTGCTGTTCAAAGCTGAGGCCAGGAGTGATGCTGGTACTGCCTGTGTGATAGAAAGGGTAAAAAGTGCTGCACAGCAGCAGGGAGAGAGCAGTGAGAAGCAACTGTGCAGACACCAAGGTCAGTGAAGAAGAAGAGGGGTACTCCAGGTGCTGGAGCAGATTCCCTGCAGACTGGAGAAGATCCTGATGAAGGCAGTTTGTCCCTCTGCAGTCCATGTAGGTCCATGGTGAAGCAGATATCGATCCTGCAGCTCATGGAGAAACCTATGCTGGAACAGGTGGATGTGCCATGAAGGAGGTTGCAACCAATGCAGAACCCACACTGGAGCAGGTTCCTGGCAGGACCTGCAGCCCATGGAGTGGAGCCCACAACAGGAGCAGGTTTTTAGGCAGGAACTGTGTCCCATGGGGGATTCACACTGGAGCAGCCCGTTCCTGAAGAGCTGCCCCCAATTGGAAGGGCTCATGCTGGAGCGGTTCATGAAAGACTATCTCCCATGGGAAAGACCCCACACTGGAGTAGGAGAAAAATGTAAGAGAGAAGGAACAGCCAAGATGAAGTGTTAAGGACTGACTACAACCCACATTCCTCATCCCACTGCATCGCTCAGGGAGAGAAGGTAGAAGAGTGAGGAGTGGAGTTGAGCTTGGGAAGAAAGGGGGTGGGTTGAGGGGAAGATCTCACTATCCTGTTCTGTTATTAATTCTCAATAAATTAAATTTATCTTCCACAACTTCATTTTTGTTACCCTGTCAGTAATTGGTGAGTGATCTCTCTGTCCTGATCTTGGCTTACAAGCTTTTGATCTCATTTTCTACCTGTCTTGTTGAGGAGGGAGAGTAAGAGAGCAGCTGGGTGAGTATGTGGCAGGCAGCCAACATCAGCCCACCATGGAGGTTTAAAGTGTGTGAGACGATGAGGTCTCAGATTCTGACGCTTGTGGATTTTTTTTTCTTGCAGTAGACTTTCAGAGTTCAGAGCCTCTGCACTCTTACTGAAGGCAATTCAAACTCCAATTGAGAACGTGTTATGGTTTCAGTTAAAGCAGTAAAACTTCACAAGTTATAATGGATTTTGTAGTGAAGCTTAGTTATAGTCAATAATAAGCTCCAACTCACTGTAAATCATACAGTTTGGAGGACAGATAGGTGATAAAAAAGTTATACAACCTCCTACTAGCATCCTTACCTTTATTTCTTTCTTTTCCAATCTTTACATGTCATGTAAATATGATTTAAGAAGCTGTAGATTAAGAATGCAATTAGTTCCATTCATTCACCCTTCATAAATGTAGATTCTGGATTTAGCTATTAATGATGTAGCCAATTCTTGATGCTGTTTGCTGCTCATGGTGGAGCTTAAATTTAGTTTGAGTGAAGCTTCAAGGGCAGTCAGTGATCCTTAAGAACTGCCAGCTGTTCATTAACGATCTGAATGTGTGACTTGTGGCACTCGGCACCACAGCTGTACTTCAGTGACCTAATAGCTAATACATTAAGTGACTATAAAAGATTTAATTTCTCACAAATAAAACAAATGCCATCTCACCCATGATAGAAGTTGTTGGTGGACAGAACACTGGCATCTAATACATTTTGTTTGAAAGGAATTCACTCATTATAGATAGATTTGTGTATTTGTTGTTTCTTTGATTAACTGAAATTTTGTGTACATGCAGGAATAAAATATCAGGCTTATAGGGATAGTTACAATAGAATCTTGATGCCTTGTGCCTGGGGAAATTTGAGCACCTGAATTCTACCTGTACCGAATTGGATGTTTCTAAATCCTTGTAGAAGAGCTATAAGCTGTCTGCACCAAAATTCTGTCCTTGAAAAGTAGGTTACAGAGTCAAGCTGATTTTTTTGTCATTGACTTCAACACTGAAAGTGGAACAAAACAAAATATTACTTGCTGTGTTTTCAGAAACAAGGGTTATCTTGTAAAATAAGCTTCCTTGCATTACTCATAAAAACTATTTCTAAACAGGGAAGAATTTTCTCTTGAGTGGCTTTTCCCAGTTTTTTCCACTGTGTGCAATGATTTTCTTCATGCTTTTATTTTACACAGGGAGATCAGGGTATTCCAGGAGACAGAGGTCCACAAGGCGAACGAGGGAAACCTGGCCCATCAGGAGAAAAGGGGGATGTGGGTGCTGTTGGGCCCCCAGGAGACAGAGGCTATCCAGGATCACCAGGCCATCAAGGTCCCCCAGGTTCTCCAGGACCCCCAGGGTTTCCAGTAAATAAATACAAGTTTTCTTTGGTTGCCATTGAATTTAGATGACATGAAGGAAGCATGTGCTGAGCAGTGGAAATTCAAACAAGAAATACAACAGTATTAGAAAAAATAAGATATCTCTTTAAACTTTAATTATTTATTTCTTTAGCTCCTGAAAAATCAATATAGTTATTCAATACCATTAATTTTCAAGTTTTTCATAAGCTTAAGAGCTCAAGTCTTTGCAACTGAGAGGGAAAATGAGGCAAACAAAAATGATTCTTAATAAAAGAAAAATCAACATTTAAAAAGTCAGCAAAATGCAGCATGTCAGTTGTAGATATCTTGGTTTGTCACCATGTGCACACAGACACATATCCATGTTATGAGTTCTTTTTACCCTTGGTCAGAATGGATAAAGCTCTAAAAAACTTTTCCAGGGAAATGATTGGTCCTGTGATGCAGTTCTAGTTAGTCAGCTGTGCCTCAAAGCAGTTTGTCCTTAGACAGGGTGAGAAACTGGCAAATGTTATGGCAAAGGCAAGTAGAGCACAGTGGTGTCACTGGACATCCTTGCTGTCTAATGAAAATGAATTTCACTTCACATAATATGCTGGTAATCTTGACAGTTTGGAAATGCCTCTTCCACTACATGGTATTAGTAGTCTTTATAGAATTATAATATATTCGCAATACAGTGACCTTAGCAGTTAAGTAAACAACACAAACACATTCAAATATTTAACTTTTGGTAAAAGCTTTACATTTTAAATGATACTTTCTGCCTTTTTTTTTGATTATTCTTGTATCCCTCTGTGTATTTCTTCTGATACATATCACCTTTTTTTCCTCATCAGGTTGATACAGTTTCACTAGAAGAAATAAAAAAATACATCAAACAAGAAGTTCTTAAGGTTTTTGAAGGTAAGAAAATTAATTATTATACAACTAAACATAAATCTTTAATTGCCTCCTCAATGTTTTACATCCCTACAGCCTTTATATGCATTTCTTTACGTGTCATGTAACTTATGTTGTATTTGGCAGCTGCTTTGTTGCTGTAGCTATGTTTAATTGTTGTTTAAGTCTGCTCAATATAACTCTGTTCAAACAGTTATAAATTACAGTATCTGTTGACAAAGTATTTAATTCTGTAGAAGATTAGCATTAACAGGTAGTTTGTTCCAAATCATAATAGCAAACGTAGGTGTGTATCGTCTTAGATACATGTATGTATCATATACTATTGCAAATACATAGGTATCTACAGTGTATTGTTAAGACACTGAAGATTTATTAAAGAGGAGACAATAGAAAGATCTAATTATTTTGGCCACTTGGATGACTCTCCAAACGAGAGAAAAGCTTGACAGCTTTCAGTCATGCAGGTCTAAACTGCTGTGCATTTTTAGCAAACATCCCTGCTGTGCTCCAACGCTCCCTAGGGGACCACCATCTTCTGGCACAATTTTAGGCATATACCAGAGTCAGTCATGGCCTTTGTACTACATAATCTTTCTGAGGTGTGCCCTTACTCTGAAAAGGAGATGCTTTCCTTCCCCAATATTTTCTCAAGTCAGAGCTGAAAAGCTATGACTGAGGTAGGTGTCTGAAACAGGCTTCTGCTCCAACGTCTCCTAACAGTAGTTTCTCTTCCATTGCAAAAGGCATTTCTTATGTCTGCAATATGCTTAGATAGTTTGTCCTTATTATTTGTGGATACAAAACCTTTTATCTTTCAGGGATAAAAGAAATCACATAAAGCTTGAGACTTTCCAAACTGTTCAGGCAGTTTTTCACTTTAGAACAAGGCTATCATTTTGTGTATTTTCACCCTTCTCCAGACTGCTACCCCTTAGGAGTTCAACCTACTATGTATTTCAAAGCATTTTGTTGGCTGAAGTTACCTCTTCTTCCCATTCAAATGGAACGGCAACAAGTTGTCTATTCATAAAAATAAAACATTAAACAGTGTCCTGCCCACAAGGAATGTTGGCTTTTGTCTTTATAGCTTTTCATTTTCTACACCTCATCAGTGATCTCACAGATCTTCTGGCTTTGTTTCACTTTGCCTATTTTCTATCAACTTTTTTTTGTTTGTTTGTTTGTTTGATGCCCACTCCTGGAACTCTGCCACATTAAATACCTGCTAAATTGTGAAATACTTAGTTAAGTTTTTTAATCCGGTATAAAGGAGACAGATTCAAGGTTGGTGCCTATTTTGTCTACCTCTAAGGAACACTGAAATGTTACAAAGTGCACTTTATTCCACCGGTTTAAACAGTCCATGCTGAAATCTCTGCAATTAATAATTTTTGCGGAGCACTTACATGGATTTTTTTTGCAACTTTTTTCAAGGATTCAGCATATTCCAAGAACTTGGAATTTGCAGTATTTAAACTCTAATTTGCAATTTACTGTGAGTTACAAACATACAAGGTAGCCCTTCCTAAGGGTGTTAAATACTAATTATTCTGTGTTCGTGTATTTTAAGTACTTCCATGAGTCAGAAGTTATTTGAAATATTGGAATACATTAGTAAAAGAGAGTGGTAATAGACATTTTAGTACAAATTCATTCAGATTATTTCAAAGGGTAAAGACTCAAACATGAGTCTAGAATTGGAACTGAAGGCCTCTACTTGTAGGAGCGCTTAATAATACCTTGACGTCTAGAAGGATTAAACACTTTACCTGGCGCTTTGGGGTTAATTTATTTTCCCATGCTTTGCAAGCAGATTTCTTAACCACTTATTTTGTGTCCTTTGTTAATGAAGAAAGGATGGCTCAGTTTGTATCCCAGCTGAAGCTGCCTGCTGCAATGCTTGCCTCCCAAGCGCATGGAAAACCAGGGCCCCCAGGAAAAGATGGGTTACCAGGGCCACCAGGAAAGGATGGTTTGCCAGGGCCACCAGGAGAACGTGGAATTCAAGGTAGGAATTAAAAAAACAAATGTTCCTATGAAGTGTATATTGAAATCTTTACCCACTTGCTAATGATTATTAAATAAGGCAGGATTACCCATCTAGCTTCCTAATGATTAACTTTTAAAACTGTACTTATGTTTTTCCAGACTAGACCTAAATATTAACCCGTAGTAAATGTGTGGATTTTACTGATTAAAAACTCCTAATCAGTGCATTTTATTCTAATTAAGTGATGCACTTAATTACTGACAGGTATCTAGACTGCTGTATCAGTTTTTTGGGGTTTTTTTTCCTCCAAAAAACTTTAACAAGGAATAAAAACTGCCAGCACTCTAACATAACTATTTAGATCTTGTTCCATATTGAGAGACCATCTTATTTAAGAAACAAAATTTGATCTCCAAGTCAGAGTGCTCTCAGCAGTGATGCTGAGACAGCACAGGGCAGGAAGAACTGAAGGCAAATATTCTTTAAGAAACAGTGAAAAAATAAATATTACCACATTAATTCTTCTTACAGTGAAGTAACCTATTCTCATAAATCTCTTTCAGAGTAATGAGCTTTTCTCTATACCCCAAATGGTAACTTGTGTATTGCATTTAGACAGTGTAGGACTCTTTTCACTGCATTGTCTTTTAGTGCAAAATTCACTTCAAGGAATCCAGGCTTATTGTAGCTGTGACCTACTGTCGAGTCAGCCTCTCAGAGATTAAAAGGAAGAGGAGAAGAGAATAAGAGAAAAAAAGGATTTATCAATTAATAATATTTTGTGGGTGGGTAATATTTATTTTGCAGTTTATCTGTAGGTAGTTCTTTATTATCTTTTGTTAGTTTGGTCTGCTCTGGAGTCAGAGCAAGGCAGACTGGAATGAAGAACATGAGAGTAAAGCTGAAGATGTGTGGATCCTAAAGCTATAAGAAGAATAAAGAATTACTAACACTGATAAATGCAAACCCCTGAGAGAAGCTTGAAAAATGTGAGGAGCTCAGAATGAGAAGAACAAGAATAAAGGATCAAGGAAAACAATAAAAGGCTTAGAATCTTGCAACACTGACTTCTTCATTACCCAAATATTCAGATTACTGTAAATGCTCAACTTCAATGTCAGTGCCAGATTGTTCAATGATGATGTATGTGGTGGATAGTCCAAGATGCTTCTGGAAAGTGGAACTTCGTACTAGGCTTCATTTCCAGCTAGTGAGCATCAAGAGTAAAGGTGATAGCTATGCTTGAAAAAAAAAAAATAAAGCTGCTTTTTCATGCCTTATGCTTAAGTAAAAGTAGTGCCCATGTATGCAGGATTTCCATTTATTTTACTGATATGCTCAATATTCTTTTTTGCTTAGTAAAAGGTAACCTAAGAGAGAAGCATTTACTTCTCTGATACATCAAAAGATATCTGAAATTGTACTTCCAAGGAAAGAAAACCAACAATTTGTCTTGCCTCCTTTTTACACTCCGAGTAAGAGATAGTCCTGTGAGAGAAGCACACTTACAAACGTCCTTCATGCCTTTCCCAGTTGTGCCTGTGAGTGTTACTGCTTTGTGCCAACGGTAAAAAGAAATGCAAGTCTTTGAGCAGGTCAGAAAGTATCCTTCTATATTCCAGCTTATATTCAGCCATTCACAAAGATGTGGCAGACAAGACAACTTGGAGAAGCATGTTATGTGCATGTGTGGCTGAGACCATCAAGGTAGCATGTTGTGTGCACATATGTCCAAGTCATAATACAGATTTAGCATTGGCTGACAGATATTCCTTATTATTTCTCACTTGGATGTAGCCCAGATTGCCAGCTCCAGAGTTTTGGTGATTGCAGTAATACACTTCTGGGCTGGCAGAGCGAAACAATCGCTTGTCCCATACAGCCAGTGAAAAGAAGTAGATAGTTTTGGAGAGCAGTTAACAGGACCTCTGTGAACACCTCCAGAGCCTGTTTGTGATGCTGCACGCTGAGCAGAGACTGCTAGAGCCAGCCAGTGGGAAAGGCAGGTGCCACTGTGCGCCTGAAGAGGTGCTTAGCTTCACTTTCAGCTTCGCAGGAGCTCCTCCATACACCCTCAGTGTGGTGCCAGTTCCCCCAGGAATTGGTCTGGTATCACCTGGCTGCATTCCACAAGAGCCTCCTTCTGCACAGCAAAACAATAGGTAGGGGTCAAGCCCAGAAGCAGAAAACCTAAGTACTAACTTTTGGAAGTGTAGGTGTTACCTTCAAAAATTCTATTTAAGGAATTGCTAGGCTCTTGGGCATAAAGTCATTAATTTCTAATAAAGCTCAGGATTGTTACCTGCTGGCCTTCAGCAAGGTGTGTTCTCAGGTACTCCCCAGTGGTTCAGGTGCAAATAATTTTTATTTCATAGGATGGTCTCAATAATAGCATGCAATCAAATAACAACAAGAATTGCAACTTGCATTATGGAACATACAGTTGGTATTTAAACATACTTTATATAATAGTGATTAGAAGATTTTTATATATATTTCTTCATTTTTAATAAAATAATCTATGACACGTACATCAGCAAGCTGATACTGTGAGGCAGTGTTACCAGTGAAATGTACACTATCTGTTTAAGGGGGAGCAGAGGAACTTGTTTACTCTGTATCAGTTTTAAAGGATGCTGCTGTTTCATAGAGAAACAGGAAGTTTATTTCAACACTTTATAGAAAAGCTATAGCAGTGTCATCCACTTGCAAGAATTCAGTCAGTTTGTCATGTGTTAGAGGATCTAGATCTATTAACCCCATTGACTTGGATTTTTAAAACTATAATAGTAAGTGAATTTTGTAATCCAGAGGTTTTTTTATGTTAATATAACTGTTGTTTTTCTCTCAATAGGGAAAATAAGATTTCATCTAGTTAAACTTCACTGTTTCTATCAAATAAAGGAAACTAGTGTTTTGTAGGTCTTTGTAACTCATGGTAGCCTGAAGGAATCAGCTCAGGAAAAAATAGTTGAGCGATGAATACTGAAAGTACTTTATTTTTATTGCTAATCTGCTGTAAAACTTTAGTCTCTTATTTTAGTCTCATTAATTTGTATGGTGGGAGCATGTGGAGTGGAGTATGATGTCAGCTTGGCTGATGTCAGGAACCCACCGTAGTAGATGTTGCTCAAGACACAGTCAGTCTTCTGAAATAGCTGCGCTGGTTTCAAGCATCACCTCCTGTAAAATATTCTTTGCTGAGGATGGTGAAGTTAACTTGTTTCACTTTGATTTGAAACCCAGCTACCACCTCTTAGTTGGGAGAGCTATAACACACAGAAGGAATGCAAAATATGTAGGCTGGATGAGAGGGCTTGCTTTTAGCACCCTTCCTGTTCCTTTTTAGTTTGTTTTTATGAATGCAGAGTATTTGCACAGTAAAACACAGCAGATAAACTTCTGTCTCATTGTACCTTGTCATAATAAGGTGTTTGCCTCATTTGTATTAAAGAACCTCAGATTTCTCTAGATACTTGGCACACTAGTTTCAGGTGCTGCGTTATTGATGCAGTGAATGGAAGAGGGTCTCCATATCAGTGGAATACCTTTTGGAGCAGTTTAATCGAGAGAACTTTTTACCTACAAGTTCATAGACATTAACTTCTGTACTGTGTTCAGCTCTGGAGCCCCAGCCATAAGAAGGATGTGGACCTGTTTGAGTGAGTCCAGAGGAGTCCACAAAGATGATGAGAGGGCTGGAGCACCTCTTCTATGGAGACAGGCTGAGAGAAGTTGTGATTGTTCAGCCTGGAGAAGAGAAGGCTCCAGGGACACCTTAGAGCAGCTTCCAGTGCTTAAAGGGGGCCTACAAGAAATCTAGAGAGGGACTTTTTACGAGGGCATGTAGTGACAGGATAAGGAGGAATGGCTTTAAACTGGAAGAGAGGAGATTTAGATTAGATATTAGGAAGAAGATCTTTACTGTGAGGGTGGTGAGACACTGGCGCAGGTTGCCCAGAGAAACTGGCTGCCCCATCACTGGAAGTGATGGGCTGGATTGAACTTCGAGCAACCTGGTCTAGTGGAAGGTGTCCCTTCCCATGGCAGGAGTTTTGGAACTAGATGATCTTTAAGGTCCCTTCCAACCCAAACCATTCTATGGTTTTACATAGAGCTGAGGATGTTGTGGTAGTGATGCTTCTGACTGTGATGTTTGTGGAAAGCACCAAACTGAGACCTGTATTTTAGCTATCACCATTCATCTGTGAGCAAAATAAAGGTTTTCCATTTAAACACGTACTTGCTACATATTGCTGCTGTTTGCTGTACTACCCATACTGGGTACACATTTACATACCAAAAATTTTGGGTTGCAGAAATCACAACAGAGCTTCTGGAACCCAAGTGAAAGACTTTGCTAAAAGAGTTACCTTTTGAATTAAACAGGTACCTCTTACTGGAATTGTAATTCTACCAGTAAAAATAGACAATATCTTATATGTGACTTTACATTAAAAACAATTAAAATCTTAATCTGATTTACATGTACAGTAATATTTTCCGTTGACTATGTATGAGTTTGTCACTTTAAGCTCAGAGAGAAGGTGATATTATCCTCCAGAAGTATAATCATAGCCCTATTTCTGAGCAAAAGATACCTCATTAAAAATCAAGTATTTTCCTGCCAGATTTACACATTACATTGTTCAGATGGTTTACATATAAGCCTGTTTACTAGCTTACGCCCTGTTAAATAAAGCATAATATTTAGTTTGAGATATCTGGGAATATTTGTATTAAACTTGTCATCAGAACTACAAACTACACCTTTGCATGTGTATGCAGATACAGCCAGTAATTATTTAGACTACTCTGGATCATGTATTTTCATTGTCAGTCTGCCCTTTTCCAATTGTAGTGGGTTTTTTCTGTATTGTCTTGAATTCCAGTGATGTTTACAAAATATTTCAGTCTTCTCTCAGCCTCTCTTCAATTATGATGTCTCAGATACCTACAGTAATGTTTATCATGGAGATTGTAAATGTGATATATCTTGAATGTGATTTCTCTCTTTTCCACATAACTAAAGAAAAACAAAACAAATGATTAGTGGCTGCACTACTTTAAAAAATTGCAATTAACTGGGTTTGTAGTGAGAAATGTAACTATCTAATGTAAATTAAGAAACATATATAATAAATAGTAAATGTAATAGATCCTGTGGTTGTATGATTGGGCTTCTCAAACATTAGCAACTACTGCTTGTGTCCTACACAAGATTTTTAGAGCAAGCCAACTTAATGTAGTTATAAATACTACTGTGGTCATCAAAGAGCAAAATCAAGACTCACAATTGAACCCATACACCTGCATGTTCCCTTTTCTGAGTCTTTATAGCTTGTGTGCATATATGCCTTGTACAATTCTGCTTAACACAACTCAGTGACCAAAATGCATGATTAATATGAATTTTGTTTCTCTGTGAGCTTTTTGCTGTGTGATGCTTGCCATTCTGCATGTGTTTTCTAATGGTTTTGCTTCACTTCAATTTCCTTGTTGGGGTCCTGAGAAAAGGGTAAGGTAATTGATGCTCTGTTTTGAAACCTAGAATGATTGCAACAGAAAATAAGACTTTCTACCAAAGTGCATAATGAGCTTGTGTTTAACAGAAAGCTTGCATATTCAATGTACCATTCCAACTGCATTGTGGCTGTTGTAACGACCCTGAATTGGTACCCATGCTCTTATAATAGTTTCCTTCTGGATTGTCCTGTAGAGTACCAGTGTTGCAACAAACTTCAGTACAAGACAACCTTTGCCATCCATCTGTCAGTGCCCATTAATCTTCAGAAGACATCATGCGGATTGATGCCACTATCTGAGCTGACTGCTCAGCTGTGGCTCTTTTATTTCAAACTAAGTTACAGCTCTTCAAGAGAGGAAGTTTATTGTATGGCATACATGACACTGGAAATATATTGGTCTCTGATGCAGAACAAGTTTTATTCCAAATGTCCCCAGGAGTTGTCAGGTTAGCCTTCAACATATATCACCTTACAGGCCAACATCTGAGGTGTTGGGAGGAAAGAGGGTTTCCTTATAACCCCTTTTAAAGTAAGGGACTGTGGCAGGTGTCACCCTTGTTCCTTTAAAAATACCTTCATTCCCTGTCCTATGTAAACGGCATGGTCTAAACAGAAAAGGTACATTTCTAGATGTATTCTTAACTTGAAATAAAGGAAAAGGTTATAGTGATAGCCACCAGTGCTTTGCTCTAAAGCAGACAGAGTGTTTTCAACTAATAAAATGCTTTACAAACAGTTTAAGGAAAAAGAAACAGGGGTTGGAGGATCTAAGAAGATGAAAGCTGTTTAGATAAATACAAACGTATGCCCTGTAAAGAAAATGGATTGAAATATTCATAATATAATTAGTAACCACCCCTTGTTAGCAATACCCAGCTACTTGGATCAAAGTAGGCCTTGCATACTAGAACCCCAAGTCCGCACAAGCTCAGTCCATGTGATGGCAGCTGTGTAACACTGGAGGGGAAGCGGGTCTTCTTTTGCGTAAGGGGGAATATCTAAGCATACAACTACCAGTGTACATTCTAAAAAGCACAGACATAAAGATTTATGTAGAGTGTAAAGGGTGAAGTCTTGCTCAGTTTGTGGGCTAGCAGAGAAGGGCTGGTCAGACTCCAGACGGCCTTTGGGTTGGTGCTTTCCTCACTTTGTCAAACGAGTAACACTGGAGCAGAATACACATTTGGCTCTTTATTAAAGGAATTTCAAGAATGTAACTTAAAATCTGTGGGACAGATCTGGCCAGTGAACACAGTGAGGGTCCTCTGGCAGAGGGTGCAATGGTCACTGCTAGAAAAGATCATATTTTCCAGAAGGAACTTACAAGGGTTGTCTCGGAAAAAAAATACCACTATCAAAAAAAAAAGTGAGCATGCGTTTTCCCAGTGACATTTGTCTTGATAATTTCCTGGCAACAGGATATATGGCAGATCATTGTTTATAATAAGCGGATTCCCTTATTTTCATATCTTTATTCTGTGTAGGTTATAGAGGACAGAAAGGGGAAAGAGGCGAGCCTGGAATTGGACTGCTCGGTAACCCTGGACCACCCGGCCCTGCAGGTACAAGTCTCCAGATTTATTTCTGCTGTTGTTGTATATGAACTACTGGGCTTTTCTTCTGGTGTTCATGCTCGGTTATGGTGTGAGGTCAGACCCACCTGCCTTGTTGCGAATGAGCTGGCATGCAGCAATGAAACACAGGACACTGCACGTGCTCTGGCAAGGACTGCTAATTCTGGCTTTGTTTTACCAGCTGCTGGCCTGCCTGGCCCACCAGGAACACCAGGCTTACCCGGACCACAGGGGCCAGCCGGACCCAACGGGAGATGCAATCCAGCAGATTGCTATTACCCCATATCACAGACTCGGTCACGCACCGGTGGGAAATAAACACTTCTTCCCTAGACAGTTGGATTCACAGTCACTTTTCACTCCTCTTAATGAGTTAATTTAATCTTTGAGATATTTGGTGCATTTTATCTTTTTTTTTTGCTCGACACTGCGTGGTGTATAGATAATTTATAAGGCACAGAATTGAGCCTTTTTCTATGTTATTTTCAGTGTCATAATTATGAAATGATGACAGATATTTTCCAGCATGCATTCCATGTGTTTTGTTTCTCATATTTATTTTGCTTAGAGGAGAAAATAGGCCTAAATAACTTTTGTAAGCTTCTTTCTTCAAAGAAAGGATATTTTATTATAACTTAAGACAGTATGTATGCCTCAGTATGTAAGCTGGCTTTGTTTTTCTTGCTGGTGGTGAAGTTTAAGTGGAAAAAATGCATTTCTGAAGTTTCAAAGCATATGTGTTCATGGCAAATGCAGGACCTGAACTGACGCACTGGAAACTTTGTACAGGCTAAACGTCTATATCCCTTTAAGAGGCTCCAGCACACCTTCTGAACGAGGTCTGTGTTGTGCACCACCAACGCTACCCATCATTTCAGTCACTTCCTAGATGTCAAAGAAGGAAATGAAGTGTTTATGATCTCTCTAATCCCATCACTTCAGACTGACTGGAAAATTGTCAGGTGTAGCCCTAAGAAGCATCTCTCCTGACTGGACGTGGTTCCAACAGAGGGCTGTGGGTACACAGTGAAACAGTCAAAAGAAGGAACTTCACAAGCCTCTAATCTTACTGGTGGCACAGTTTTCTTCTTCCTCCTGCAATAATAATGTGCCAAAATAAGCTTGAGAGGAACATGGAAACAGTAGAACGCAAAACTCACAGGTCCTAATATCTGGTTGCAAAAAATTACTGGAGTTAAGAGAAAGTTGAAGAAAATGCAAAGCCCTCTTGGAAAAGTGCTACAGAGAGCACAGCTGTGTGCAGTTTGCAGGCACCAGTAAATCCTACAGGACCAGATGTCTGTGAAGAAGAAAACAGAACAAAGTGTAAGTCCTGTAGGGCGCAAATGGTTGAGCAAAAGAAACAATGGAGAAAATTGATCATGCAGAGGCTGATTCTGAAAAGGAGGGAGGAGGGTTGGCTAAAGGTTCACTCCTGATTATTAGGATTAGTCCTATGGAAGTTGGTACAGTGCAATAAGAAGTGAGGTGCTATTGCGAGAACATGGACACCTATAACCCAAAACCTCAAAACAAATTCATACACAAGCAGTACTGAGGGCTCTTGCTCCATCATCAGACAGCCAGTCATTCTCTCACTTATCAGGCAGGGAGGTGGTTTTGGTGACTTCACGCTTGTGCTGCCAAGGAAGTGTTCCCAAATTGGAGGTGCTGAGTTCCAGAAAAGCTGTAGTGAGACATGAATCTGGCTGACTTCTGGGTTTTGCTTAAAAACAGTTAGAAATGACTGGTGGGTGTCTTTAAAAAAGAAAGAAAAGAAAAGAAACACATTGTCATTTATTCTGAACAGAGTTCCCAGCACTTGCACCCAGGCCAGAGGAGCAAGGTGAGTGCAAGAGGCGATAGAGTTAACTCATGTAGCTGGGGAGCACAGGCAAGCCTTCAGGTGGGGTTTCAGAGAGGAAAAGCATACCTACTTGACATGTTGGAGGGAAGAAGGTGCTTGCCACAAGCAAAGATATTTAACTGAACAGAGAAGGAAGGCTGAGAGTAAATCCCCGGGACAGGAAAGGGCAGCAGAAAGGACAGCAGGAAACTGCTGCTATCATAAAACCATCTCCTGAAGGGAATCTGCCCGCTGTAAAATGCCTTGCAGCTGGGGACCCCTTGGGGGGGTCAGGGTGCTTTGTCCTTCCCTCAGTAGGATAGGGACAGACAGGTCAAAGCCCACAGGTGAACCACAGTCCTCACACCTTTCCCGCTCATCCCTTGGGAGACAGTAACTGCCCCTTCTCTAGGCCAGCGTGTCCTCTGCTCTGCAGGTGGTGGGCACCCATCCCACCAGGACGAAGGTGCATTTGTAGCAAGCGGTCCTGCCTGTGCCTAGCTCAGACCACACTACTCCTGTTCCAGACCTCCTGTGCCCATGGTTTGCTTTGTGGTGTTGCTCACGTTTGCCGATCTGGTCCGCAGAGTGCCATGGCTGTGCTAACCCTGGGAGCTGGTGAGGTGGCTTGAAACTGAGTTCTTACCTGTCCTGAGGCACCTACTGCTGTCCATGCCAGAGGTCTGCCAGCCCAGCCAGTAAAGCCGGGGGCCTTGCACCAATGTGTATATCCTTGTATATACACCAGCAGATGGACAGGCCCCACATACTGTTTTGCATTCAGTCAGAAGAACTGCTGGTCAGGTATCTTGCGTGAACATTTTTTCAACCATTTCATTTTCCTTCTCTAGTAATTCCAATAATGTAAAAATCTTAACTTTTTTTTTTTTTACTTCATAAATTAATTTTAAACTTCTTTTTCTGTGATAATATCAAAAGGGTGCTGTCTTGTGAAGAATATCCACGTGACTGAGAGGTTTCCAAGCAGCCCCATCCTGGAAGGCTGTACATAAAGTATTGAGCCACATTAAGTGGTATCTGTATATTTTGGGGCTTTTAGCTAGCAGAAACCCAGCGTCTGGTATTTGCCAGATGCAGTTGCTGTATGTTAATTTACTTGAATTTATCAGAAAGTAGAACACTTTTTATATTTGAAGAAGTTTTATTTTTTCATCTATGTTTCTTACAGATGCCTTTTTCTTTTTATAGGCTCAAATCTAAAAGTCTTTTTAAAATGTATTTGAACACTTTCAGTTGGTTTGCAGGTAATGTTGGTAATTATCTTGTTATTTTTTATTTTGCCAAAAGCCCACTGTAATTTTCTCGTGTGAGAAAACGGGTATTTTTTCCTAGGGGCTATCTCCATACTTTTTTAAAGATGCCATATTCTTCACTGGGGTAGAGCAGAATTAATCCCAGTTTAACTTCGCATTGGCTTGCTCCTACTCTGTATCTTTAGAACTGAAAGTGGAATGTAGCTTGAAACATGCTTCTGCATGGGTTTCAGGTTTGGCCCCAGAGGTTTCTTTGCAGTTTCAGGCTGATGATGTCTTAGTTTTGGAGAAAGGGCCAGGGAGGGCAGAGAAGTACTCATCTATCTTGCAGTTTGCTTTATCAGTTTTGTGTCTGTTTTGATCAGTCTGTGCTGCAGCAAGTACCACAAGGAGCTAAACACAGGGGATTGGTTTTTTTTCCAGTATATAAGGTGTTTGTATGATTTGGGAATGCTTATGTACAACAGGACTTTGAACTGAAGTATCTCGGACAATATGTTTTAAAGCTTCCATAAAGGCTCCCTAAGCTTTGTTCTAGTTCAGGGTCAGGCTATTGTATTTTATGGCAAATTGTTTTATCACCGACTAAGAACGTGTTGGGTTTTTCTTCAAATAGCTATGCACAGAACTACTCGGTTTTCCTGAAGGAGGTAATAAACTTGGTAAGAGGGAAACTTTCCTGAGGCTGCCTCATACCTCCTCTTGTCCACACGGTGGAGTTCCACACGTCTTTTCAGTGCGAAGGCTAAAGCCAAGGCTAAACTTAGCAGCCCAGGAAATGACCCTGTGCCTGTAGACTCTCAGCACAAGGCAGTGTTTCTGATTTTGGTTTTGAGCCTGACCTTTTTTTTTTTGTTAAAATCCGCTTCTTTTTGCATGGTGGTATTTACAGAAACACCACCTTTCTTGGGTAGTTATTTTCAGGTAACATTGCTTAGATTTTATTTGTGTTTTGTATATACACGTGTTACGGAAGAATATGCAGTAGTGGTATGCCCCGATTTCAGGCATCATTTATGTCCCCTGTAATGATGTTTGCCTCTAGGGGAGCAGAGAGCCTGCTATGGATAATAACAATTACAATAGCACACTTTGTGTGATCGAGTAGCAGTGCAGCCTAGTGAAATATTTTAAGAACCAATATTTTTGTCTTAAACTGGATTTGGTTTCAATGCTAAAAGAGCACTGTGATACAGAAACAGGATTGATTGTATCATCCCTTATGTTTTATGATTGTGGATTATGACAGACGTTAGATATGCACAGCTTTGATAAATAAGTGTATTTTTTAAATTAATGGGTATTCACACACAATATTTTGGCGCTGCTCTTTCTTCACACGGGTGAAATACTGTTCTTCATGTCAGTGTACACTTTGTTATTTTCTTCTTTCTCTATAAGGTTTATATGAAAGTCCTGTAAAAACCCCATGGGCTAAACAACCATTTTATAAACTTGTTTCTCCAAATACATTACGTAAAGCCAGCCCCTGATTTTGCCCTTTTACCAATGCAGTAGAACCGCTGCTTTAACATGACATGTTAGAACATGAGAAGTATCTCAGAAATCAAACCAGTGTTGATTTGGGGATTTTTGAATCATGTTTTTGTTAGATTCTGGCTATACCAAATAATACAAATTTTCCTTGAAACTTCTTATGTCCAGTACAACTAGATTGTACTGGATGGATCTTTAAATCCATCCTTATATATGTGAGTGTAGGCCACAGAGAACAAGTTTAGTTGTGATTTCTCCATGGTTGGTGTTTAAGTGGAAAACTCAGGCTTCACGATACCTTAAGGAAATGTGGGTTTCAAATGTTAATTGCTAACAAACATCAGAGTGTAGACCAAACTAAGTTTGTAGCTAAAAAGAATGTAGTCTACATGTCTTTTAGCAGTTTTATCTCTGAGTTGGGTGTTCTAGAAACACGAATGCATTTAATTATTTACTGCTGTTTCATTGTAAATATATTCTGTCTCCAGTCAGTATGTTTGAAGGGTTTACAACGACATGCCTTATTTTACTGTTTTCTTTCATTTCTGAATGATATGCAGCTATCACTGAATGAATCACAGTATGTGCCAACTGGTTGCTCTCCTTCATTATATTTCTAGTTTGCAACATTTAAGGTTCAGTTCAATAGAAATGTATTAAGTGGATAGAAAATTGCCTTTTATGTTATTATGTGGCCATTTACATGTGAAATAGGATTCTGGGTGGAAATGGAAATGTTTCATCTATTTTCTGTTAGTGGCTCTGTCAGAAATGACAACCTTACCTGCCATGTCAAATTGTGAGAGGGAGGATGCAACTGCAAATGAGAGAAAGGCGAGGCACAAAGCCACTGCAGCGAGCCTTAGGGAGCATTCAGTACCGGGGCTGCAAGGCTGGGTGTATGTATTTATCACAGTGCAATTAAACCTCCATAATTAGGACACAGAATTAGGTGACAGAAATCCTGACAGGTAAAAGTGATTTTTCAGTAGTCTTTTGTTCACAACATCTCACAGCATTTTATGATGTTGAACCAGAAAGAGATGAGACCAAGATTTACTCAGGACTCCACCAAGATTCCAGGAGCATCTGGTTAGAATAGGTGGCCCACTGCCGGCGGCTTGTGAAACCTCTCAGTCTCTCTGCTTGTGCCTTCTAAATATATTTATTGAAACTAGTGCTACTTTTTTTTATATTGTTGCTGCACCTTTCTTTTACATTCAGAATCCTGTTTTCCAAATTATTTATTTACTTGAATGTGCTGTTACTAAAAATTCAGTTCCTCCTTTTTTGTGTGTATGGCCTACCATTCTTCAGATAACCTTCACAGGATTTGCCATTTGTAAATACTTGGTTAATCAATATGTCCTGTAATAACTTATAATGGGCCTGAGGATTTCTTTTCAGTTCTGTATTTTAAGTTAAAACTTGTGAGTCAGCTTGAGGGCAGAAAAATCTGTCACAGTCTTAAGCTATCCACTTACTTACATGGATGCTGCATTGAAATGACCCTCAGTGTTGAATTTGTTTGATTGTAATAATTCTCATTTGGTTTTTACATATGAATGTTTTCTCTGCTATGTGTTTTTTTTTCCATTGTGGCATTTTATGCATTTTTTCAGACTATATTTTTTAAAGCACTTCACATTTGTATTTAAATATTGGGGGGGTTTGCTTCTTTTGATTCATTATGTTTATGCATTACATACGGAAAATAATATTTTTATTCTGTTATCGGGGGGTTGTTTTGTTTTTAACAGTTTTACACACTTTATAATCAAAATAAAAGTTTGCTGGTGAAACTACAGTTTGTCATTACCACTAACATTTTCTGTTTGCACTACATAATGGGTACTTTTGAGGGCTGTGTCATAAATCAGTAAAACCGGACCTAATTCTAAAGCTTCACAGAACACCTTTATGTGTGAACAAGCCAATCACCATATATGCAGTTGTCTGGATTTGTTTCTTAAGAAGGAAATTCTTTGCAGTCATCTATTCTCATAGTATTCATGTAGGAGACGTAGGTTATGAGGGAGTTTGGCCCAAAATGGAGGTGCTGGAAAATGGTGCTGTCCCAAGGATTGCCCAGAGTCCCTGGGAAGGATGGTGCATTTCTTTATGCCTGTTTTCTTCCTGTCTTTCACCTGAAATTCACCCAGTGCTGCTTCTGTGGAACTAAGAGAGCAGTAGACACTTGTAGATAAGACTTCCTTGTAAAGATCCAACTTCTTTTAGATTTCATCCTTTAAAATACTGGGCTGTGCAAGGAACATTAAGAGCTTATCAGCGTTAATCCCATTTAACTCATTCTCAGAAGTCTCCAATAAATGTGAACATATGCTTTCTTTTAGTGGGCAGCTTTATCAGACATTTTCCTTCCAAATTATCTCCATTTAGGCATTTTCTGGTAACACATGAGATGCCAGCGACATGGCTTTTAAATACAGCTACAATTTGGTTAAGGCTAATCTATTATTTTATTCAGTAATTCCTTTCAGAGTATATATTATACCAGTAACTTTCTCTTTACTGTTACATGCAAAATGCACAGCTCAATTGACCTGGTTATTGCTTTATATTCTCACATGGCATACAAGTCAGTTATTTTTGAACACAACAGACAATTAAGGGCTAGGAAAAAAAAAATCAAGGCTTAAAGCAAGTGTGCCAAAGTTTGTATTTGAAAACTGGGATGACTAAGAGCAAACTGAAAGGTTTTGTTGTTGTCTTTGAGAGAGAAACATTTCAGAGAAGGTAAAATCAAAACCACAGATATTTTAATCCAAACAGAGAGAAAACACACACATTGCACATTATCCTCTAAAACCTGAGTTTATCTAAAAAAAGGCAACTTTGGATGGCTAAGGGCCCTCTTCTAGTTGTCTGCTTATTGGTACTGCATGTAACCATACATACAAAAATATATGGGGTTAAAACATCCTTTATTTGTTTTTTGAACAACCACAAATCTTACTTCAAAGTATGTAATCTCTACTATAAAACTTTCATATTTCTGGGACTTTGAATTCCCTTGGCAGTGGCTACCAGCCTTTGATTTTAATTTCACGGAGAAGGAGACAAGCTGGAATAGACTTCATATGAAATTATGAATGCAACACAAAGTGGAGTAGAAAATGAAGAGGGTATTTCACATGGCTTATTCATGAGAACCCACTGATTGAACCTTCACAGTTTTACAGCGTAAAAGGTGTCAGGGGTGGCAAGTTTTCATAAGAACAGCCTCCCAGCTGTGCTTCTGCAACTGAAGAGCTGAAGGAGTCTTAGCAATCACATACAGCACATCTATACACAGAAATGACTGTCCCTGAAGTGGTATAATTTGCCTGGGAGGGCTCTGGAGTTTATTTTATAGGCATAAAAGAATAGCTACAACTGGAGTAAATAAACTGTTCCTTTTTTATTTGATGGCTGAAGACACATTATTTCACTGTACATCATACATAGGAATTAAGTAAGGGTGGAAGGGAAATCACAGAAACTCTTTATTAAAATAAAATAAAATAAAAATAGACAAATGCCTCTTAAACACCCCAAAGGAGAAGGAGCCAGAGGCACCACCTGTATTTCTGTAAGCACCATTGTTCCAGCTTCTGTTGCTAAGTACACCTTTAGAAAGAATGTACAACCACTGTATTAAAAATGCCTTGCTGAAACCTTGATTGAAAACTTTTCCTTGTTTGTATTTCTCCTTCATTTCTTATTTTTTTCCTCAGCTGTTTGTGCAGGAAGTAAATAGATGCTGACACTTCTGGCACATGCGTTGCCCATTCATGGCCCTTTCATGTTCTTACCAGCTCTCTGTCCAGCCTCCACTCTGCAAGACGATGGCTCACAGTAGCCAGGAGGTCCGGGAGGGCCAGGAGGACCAGGAACCCCAGGCTGACCGGCCACCCCAGGGGGACCTCTTTCACCATCACGGCCATCGCTGCCATAGCTGGGTTTGCCTGGTTCACCTGGAAAAGTGAATGCAGGTCTAAAGATTGGCATCATATGACTCGCTTGGTATTCATGTAGCTTTACTGAACGTGCTGCTCTTAAAAGCAGCAGGATGATGGGCTTTTCACTGCTCTCAGTGGATTCCCCAGAGAGCTGCCTACTTAGAGGGACAGTTTCTCTAACAGACAACCAGACTGTGTTTACACATCTACAGCGATGAAGTTTCAGTCCCAATCCTCTCCAGTTATACTGGTGCGTATCTGCTGCTATAAAAAGCTATGCAGTGGTTCTGATTGTAGCATTGCTGCAGACAACCATGCTGGTGCAGCGTAGGAAGGTGCAGATGCTACTCACTATTTCAGAGTTATATTAACAGGCATTATGGTAAAAGGCATTATCAGTATTTTTATTCTCCACCCAGATGTGTTGGGGAAGAGATATATAGAGTCGAACTGCTGAGTACTAAGGTGTATTTGGCTCTTCCTTGAAGACATGAAAGTAAAAATACAGTGATTTTAGTAAGCCTCTCCTAGTGATGAATTTCTAAAGAAAACAACTGTGAGTTTCACAGATGTCCTGGATATCAGTATATACTAAAGTGATTTTTTTTTTTTAGTTTTCTTTTTTACAAAGAGAACAGATTTTGGTAGTTTTTGTCTATATATACACACACAAAAATCTGCTGTAGAGATACTGATGGAAATAACGTTTCCTTTCAGTCACTGGCCACTAGGGGTCGGTTGTGTTGCATTTATCAGCAAAAATCTGTCCTGGACCCCTATTGCATAACACTGCAATTAATTACCATAAAAATAAAGGAGTGAATGTCCTAAATTATGAAGATGTTGAAGACTGCAGAGGCTGCTAGGGACATAACCTGTGGCCTTCTTGCTTTATGTTTTTATTTATGTGTATATATATGTGTGTGTGTGTATTATATCTATTTACATTAAAAAGAGGCAATTTTTTATATGGGTGGGTGTATGTGTGATTGCCTCTTTTTTTTTTTTTTTCCTTAATGCATTGTAGACATTTTCCTAATCTTTCTACACTGAGATAAATGGAGTGGTGGCTCCTTAGTAAAAGAGCTTTTAATTCTGATTTGTGACTACATCATTACCTGTGAAGCACTGTTATTTGGAAGTGTGTTGCTTAATGGACACCTTTTATCACTTCAAGGCAGCTTAAGGGATCATTTCTGAACAAATGTTTACTACATTTCTTCTTCAACCTCACCCTCTTATATTTACCTGGAAGACCTCTTGGTCCAGGGTAACCTTTTGGTCCTCTGCCTGGAAATCCTCTTTCTCCCCTTTCTCCTGGTTCACCTAAAGCAAATTCATGAAACATTACTTACAGCCTGCTTGGAGTATTACTTTCAGTAAGTTTATTCTCAGAGATGAGCAGTTAATATGCAGAGAATTCAGGTGGATGTATATGTTCTTCGCATCTTCAAATGATGTCCTGACCCATGTTCTTCTAAGACGTTTGCAATTTGTCTGGGGATTTTCCCCCCATTTGAGTTATACTCAGAAGTAGATATGTTGTTGGATGGGGAAAACAAAAGAAAAACAAAACACCTGGAGCTGGACAATAAGTACCCCATGAAATACACCATAGCCTATATAACAGAAATAAACCAAACTTACAGAACTTTGGCTTTTTTGGAATACAGACTGAGGTTACAGGATGAGGGCTTTTGTAAGAACATGTGAACAGAACTATTTCCAGCTACTAAACACTTTGGAACAGTGTTTACTGCTGGTTATCCCAAACCAATTTCTTGTTTCTGTTTCTGCCCTCCTTCACTACCCCAGATTGCTTATTGACATCACTATAATCTCCTTCCTTGAGCTACTTCTTTTTGACTCTGTTGCTGATGCTGTCAAAAATCACTTTACCTTTGTATCTTCTGCTCTATCATCTCATAGTAACACATTCTTGCATTTCTATCTCCTCTTTATCATGAGCTTCTAAACCATTCTCAACACCCTCCTCCTTTTCCCTTTTATCACATCTTAGGTACCCTTTTCTTCTCACTCTGACCTCAGGCAACTCCATGAATGGATGAGGAAGGTCAGCTCATCTCGGTGTTCTCTGTGGAACTCTGGTAGCCCAGGAACACAGAGTGAAGCACTGAGATTTTGTTCGGGTTGCCTGCCACACTTTTCAGAATGCCTGCCACCATGATAGCTCTTGCACATGAGAGCATTCAACCACTTGTATCTGTAATTGTGTTTCAAGGCTTACTGTAAGGTAACTTGGAATTTGATGACAATTATGATAGGAAACATGACATCTTGCTTATCTGGTGGGTTTTTTTATGCTCTATAGATCTTTTAATATTAACATGGTGCAGCCTGCTGTGTGGTGAATCAAATTCAGAATATCCGATCACCTTTGTATCTCCATTTTTTGTTGCTTCTGTGAATACAGATGCCATTATATTAAATGAAAATAGTAACAGAGCTCCAGCAACAAAGCTGTTAAGGTTGGCTTTGTTTGTATTCTATTCCTTTTCTCAAAGGTTTTCCCAATTTTACTTTCAAATAAAGCTCAAGACAAAAGTAACACTCAAATCCAGCGACAGACCAGCTTTGTGCAGAAAAACAGTTTTTAAATAAAGCCTTCCTTCAAGAAAACAAATCAAATTGATGGCTGAATAGAAACTAATACATACATAGTGGCTGTAAGACTTTGTAGAAAATTCTACTCTGTAATCCTTTGGAGGAGTATAAGGCCTCTCAGGCAGGAACAAAAGAGATTAATTTAGATAAAAGATTATATTTTTTTTGTAAAATGTAAGTAAATTTTACTGTGGATTTGTCTTTTCTAAAGAATCAATAGATTGTGGTACATGATGGAATGATGTTAAATGGCTCAAGTATTATACCCAATAAGAGGCAGATTGTTATCAGTTGCTTGTAATGTGAGAAAACTGGATAGATTTAAGAGATTAGTGACTGAATCTGACTGTTTAAGTTAGCTTTTGGGACCCCAAGTCTTGCAAAAATGAGGGTTGCAATCGGACTGAGTGGAGGAAAGAGAGAATTACTGCCGGAACTTTTCAGCATGCGAAAAACACAAACCTCAAATGTCCCTGAGAGGGAAAATTAATATTAGGAATGTGACTCAGCTGCTTACTTCTAGTCCAAGGCAGACACTCGTCCCTTCTCCTACTAGAGAACTGATCTGATGACAAAAAAGTAAATTTATAAACAAGCCTTGCTGAGGCCAGGCCAATGTGCCCTTTAATCACTGCGGCAATTGAGACAACAGTTATAGGAAACAGCTTAGGTTCCTAGCAAAAAGATTCAGGATCTTTTTGTACATTGACAACCTGTAAACCAAAAGAAAAACAAGAAAAAAGAAAACCAAAACCAAACACACACACCCCACACCCCGCCCCCCGAACCCCACCAACCTGGAGCAATCAATAAATGAAGGTCAGTTACAGCGTTTCTTACCTTTAGGACCTTTACGACCTATCTCACCAGGGGGACCTTTAAGGCCAGGCAAGCCACGGGGACCAAGCTGCCCTGGGAAGCCATTTTCACCAGCAGGTCCTGGAGCACCTGGTGGCCCTGGTCGGCCAGGAAGACCTGGAGCACCAAATTCTGGCCTCCTAAGACTGGCTGCCAGCTGAGCTAGTTGTTCTGCAATGAATAGGAGAACAGAATTAAACAGTTAGTGTACCTGAATGTTCTCATGTTCACTGAAGAACAAGGTGTATTCTCTGCTATGGAAACTGAGAGATTACAGCGCACCACCTTCCTTATAGACAATCCTATCTACAGAGTTTGTTGTACTTAGTACTACCAGTGGCAAAGTGCACAGTCACACTGTGCAGCTGGTCACTCTGAAGCCTCCATCTTAAAAATTTAATGTTTGATGGCTTAAATGACTCAAATGTATATTTTTATTTAGAAATGTCCTTATAATTTTCTACAGCATTTAGATTTCAACCATCTAACAAGAAAACTTATTCACGCGATTGCTGCCTCTTAAAAGAGCAAATCTCTCTGTTACTACTTGTTGATCCTGTCAAGATTCCTCTCTGCAAGAAGGAACAGCTGAGAAGCAGGAGGGTAGTCATCTATGTTGGCCTGGTAAGTGCAGGCCTTTTTCAGAGGAAAGAAAACCTCAAATTGGTGCCCATGAGTTCAAATCTGATATATAATTGAACATTTTATGTTGAACTTTTCATAAGGTAAATCAGCAGGAACTTTGCATTTCATTAGTCATACGATCAGCTTGTCATTCCTTGGAATGGTCTAAACTAGCTATTCCCATTTCCTCTTCCCTCCCTTTCAGGCCACTGCAGGAGAACAGTCCTCTCTTTCCTTAACATTTCCATTCTAGAATTCATATTCCAAGCATGCCTCAGAATAACTTTCTCTGGATACAACCACACACACATCCATATGATGTTTGCTATAAAGTCTGCATGACTTGGCAAGACTAGTTATTTTGTGTCCACAACCAATGAATAGTAAGATGATGGGGGGAGTGGGGCAGGAGCTGAAACAAAACAAAAGCTATAGCCAGCAGATACATCAGGAAGAGTGAGGAGGGCATGCTGTAGGCAAAGCCTACTGAGCAGGTGAACTTCAATTACAGTTGTCTTCAAGCTGAGCAGGTTCCAGAGACTCATTTGTATCTTTCTTCCTATCTTTCTTTCTTCCTATCTTTCTTTCTTCCTATCTTTCTTTCTTCCTATCTCATGACAGCATTGATAAGTACAGGGGCTCTCAAGAGGGGTGCAATGAAGAGAGTCTAGATTTTTCCCATATCCTTTGCTTTTGTGCTTACAGGGCAGCATAAATTTTTAAACTGAGTAAATCCCATGCAATCAACTGTAATAGAAGAACTCCCAATTTCTATGTATGTCAAGAACTAAGCAAATATAGTTAAGGTTTTTGAACATCTGCCTTTTCCTTTCATTTTATGGTATGTTATCTCCAGAAAGCCCCTCTCTGAACATAGTTTTGCACATCGTGATAAACTGCTAGTGTTTGTGTGAGTACAAATGGCCAACCATGCTTTCAGTGAAGCTGTGTATTTATATATATATATAAATACAGCAAGTGGTTTGTAAACAAAATACATGTATTTCTTAAAAACATGTCTATGGCCTGGTTACTACAGTAATGATAGTGTGGAATCAACAGGTAGTTCAATGAGGCTACAAAATATATATAAATTAGGGACTTGTTTCTCATATTCTCTCATACTCTGTCCACATTCACATGTGGGAAGATTTTGTGCCAGGTTCCCTGCTGAGGCCACGCTATTTGTTCTGAGTAACAGTGGGAAAATCTTGGTCTGCCTCCACAGCAGTAGATTATCCTGATTTAAATGCACAAGAAACATCAAATAATGTTTAGCATATTTACCTTGCATGACTCTCATGCAAACCTGCTTAATGTGCTGATCAGTTGGTTCTTTCCCCTAGGATTAAAAAAAAAAAGAGTTTAGGACTTGATATCACAGTAAATTTTATAAGTATGCCTGATGCAAAAAATTGGTGTCCAGTTGTCATGGTTTAACCCCAGCTGGCAGCTAAGCCCCCCAGAGCTGCGATGGGGGACAGAATCAGAGAGTAAAAGTGAGAAAACTTGAGGGCTGAGCTAAAACCAGTTTTTATCATTAATGTTATGAATTGTAAGGAAAAGCAGGGAGGAAGGGGTAACAAAGAGAGAAAAATAAAACCCAAGAAAGACAAGTGATGCAAATGAAAAGAATTGCTCACCACCAATTGACCAATGCCCAGTCAGTCTCTGAGCAGTGCCCCCCTGCCAGCCTTCCCTGTATTACTGCTGTGCATGACATCGTATGATATGGGATGTCTCTTTGGTCAGTTGGGGTCAGCTGTCCCAGATGCGTCCCCTCCCAACTTGTGCACCCCCATCCTCCTTGCTGGTAGGATGCGGCGAGGAGCAGAAAAGGCCTTGACTCTGCCTAAGCACTGCTCAGCAACAGCTAAAACATCCCTCTGTCATAAACACCGTTTCCAGCACAAATCCAAACCATAGCCCTGTATCAGCTACTCTATCCCAGCCAAACTCAGTACACCAGTCAATGTTCCAGTCCCTGCAAGTGCAACTACTCCAGCTGAAGTCAATTTGACTAGCAAGGTAGATACTATGTGTGATACACCATGTATCAAACATGGTTTCATGCACCCTACAGAAGTAGGGCCATCATGAAAAAATAGAACTGAACTGAAAGCTGAGGACCCAAGTACCTAACTGTATACAGCCCTAGGATTTCTCTGGTGTGCAAATGTGCCTGTTATGAGCTACAGTGTTTTTCAAACTCCTGTGGATCTTGGGTTTTGCGTGTTTACACATCTCCTGATGTTAAAAAACAGAGTGGTGTGAGTGACAGCTAGTGTTCAATAGATACCGATTACACGAAAATGGTACTTACAGCTGGCCCTTGGCTGCCAGGCAGACCTGGGGCACCCTGTTCACCCTGCAGGCCTCGTGGTCCAGGTGAGCCTCGTGGCCCTTCCATGCCAGGCAGTCCCCGACTTCCCTCAGGCCCCCGGGAACCAGGCTCTCCAGGATTACCAACCTGACAACGGAAGAGAGACTTTTCAGTGGACCGCTCTACTAGTGTTAGATTTGTTCTAACACATCAAAGTGGTGACAGGAGGTATTCACAAATGCAAAACGATGAATGCTGGGATGTAGAGTTGTTGAACAGCTGCTATTTAAATGAGCGACTGGCATCAGCAGTTTGTTATTTATAAACTAAAAAAGAGGCCTGTTTTCCTCTTGTAAAGGGGGTAAGTAGAATAATAAGATATTCTGTCAAAAAGGCAAATCCATAGTGACATGCACAAAACATTGGTTTGTTTTTTTTTGTCAAGGAACAGATCTTGCTTTCTACTTCTGCCCTCGTGCATGTCACATGCAGCTTTTCTAGATCTTAAATGCTCCTTAAGTTAGAAAAATTCCAACTCCAAATGCCTTTCATGCCCTTTCACAGAGAATACCACAGTGTGAGCCTGTCCTGTCTAGCCCCAGGCTGCTTGGGAACACATATTTTTGGTTTGTTTAATCTGTCAGAGCCAGAGCTGACTGCACACAGGTTCTAGTGCCTAAGCCTGAGTTTGCTGGCACAGGGGGAGGAACATCCTCACACAAACTGATGTTGACAAACCACCTGAACAGATGCAGTGGTGACTTCTGTCACTCAGAGAAGGGTAGAAAGGGCTATTTTACTGGTATAAGCATCCTGGCTCATGGGAAACGAAAGGATTGATATGGCCACATCAGTATTTCCATTTAAGTATGTCTAGTAAATAAAGCTATAGCTTCCACTCCAGTAAATTTTCTAAAAGAGATTAAATATGATGCAGAGTGAGACCTGTGCCACCATAGTGGTGCTAACAAAGAAAAAGAACACCCTAAAAAAAACACACCCAAAAATAAAAACCCAAACCCAAAACAAAAACCAAAACCACAAACTAACCACAACAAACAAAAGACATAACAAAACCCAAAACAAGCAGGAAAATGTCCTACATACTTATGGCTTCCCAAATCTACTGGGGCGAATGAAAAAAACCCTACTGAAGGAGATGCTCGAGAACTGATTACTCAGCCGTGGCATCAACGAAATCCACAAGATGAAGCCATTTCAGTTCCAACTATGCTGCATCTCCAACAGGTAAAACTACTGCCCCATCAGAAGAAAACCCCAGGGCATGCTTCAATGGACGTATTAAGAGAACAGCAAAATTCCCTTCATGGGCTATACAATCAGGAAGCTGTCATTCCTTTCTTGCCCAGCCTGGGGAGTTACCAAGTTCCCTGATGTATGTACTCACTAGGATGACAAGCACTCAAGCCTATCAAGAGAAGAGGTTTTTAAAAATCTAGGGGGATACAACTACAGATTTTTCCTCTACTCAAGCTCTTCCTGATGTCCTTCTTATAAGATCTTGATCTGCAGTAAATACTCTCTAGCTTGCATTTGCTTAGCCCCAAAATCACTCAGGCCACTGAGAACAAGCAGAGGTTTTTTGTCACTGTCAGCCTCAATTCCCTGCAGGAAGACTATTGGTATGTTAGTATCATAGCCCAAACAGTCAGCTGCTGTAACAATCCCACTCTTCAGTGAACCTGCAATAAAAGAATGTGTTCAGCTCTAAAAGTCTTTTTCTTCTGTGACAGACAAGATTCTGCTCACCTTCCACATGAAAGCCAGCATTTTGTTATTTCTAAGTAAAATTCAAAAAAATGAAAGAGAAGAAAGGAAGGAATCTGGGCCGTAAAATACTTCTTTCACAGACACCACAGTCCTGCTGCCAGCCTTTTCACAGGGTACAGATTACAGGCTGCACACAGCCACTGCACTGAGCCTCTTTTCTGTACAACACCTACTGCACAAAGACTGCATTCATTGCCTTAAAATAAATAAATAAATAAAGTACTAGTTGGCCAGAAAAGGGCTGCTGAAAGATGCTTCTCTTTTAGGGAGCATACGGCTCAGGACATGAATTCCTTTCCAAAGCTAGTTCATTTTAATATTAGCTGTATTCAAAATTTAGACAGAAGAAATGTTGTTGGAGTTCATTCAATTTAATCTGTGATAAAGAGCTCAGCTCTTTATTGGTATTTTCTTTCTTAAATCAGAAAACCATCTACCTGATCTACTAGGCCTCCGTACTTCTGTAACAGTGCTATTCATTATACTTACAGCTCCCTTTGCTCCTGGCAGTCCCATATCACCCTAAGCAAAAATAAGACAAACTGTATTAGAAGAGAGTATCCATTACAGTAAAATTGCCCTTTTTTTTTTACTGTTTTAAAAAAAAATCACATATTTATTTGATTTATACAAAATGGCACATCAAATGAATTCATTTGGAAATAAAACTTACATTTCTGAATTTTTTGGTAAAATTCCTTTCTCAAAAACATTTCTGTAAAGTTCAAGTAGTAAAGCATCTTTATTATAATTTGCTTTGTATTGCTAGTCTTAGAATTAGACCCGTGGCTCTAACCTCTCAAACCACAGTTACAGCACAGGACAATCTCAAATAGTATATTGCTTGGAAACCTTTAGAGGAAGCATTATTTAATCAGGAATTTATAGTGTGACAATTACAGATATTTCAGGGTTCTGTTAGCCCTGAAAAAAATGCAACAGAAACCAGGCAAGTGTCTACCCAATGTGCTATGAAGAAGCCAAATACGTAGAAGCTTTAGTTCCCAGCACCCTGGCTCCTGGCTTGAACAACCCCAAAATCCATCTCTCTCTTGACTGAGAATGGCAGGCCCAGTATTCAGAAGTTTTTAGTTAGTTTTCCCTCTGAACTGGGGCAGTTGGGGGGAGAAAAGTTTTCAAAATCACATAATCACTTACAAAATTGATTAATTCTTAAGTGTTTTCATATTACTTATGGAGAGATTTCTGAAAATTGTATTTCCCCAGTTCCTAAAAGCCATTAGTAAATTGGTTTCTAGAGGTCAGAAAGGTGACTGTCTCTTAATGAATATGCCATAAGAGAAATAAAGTTAAGAACTGTTACTGGTTTAAAAACAGACTGGCAGCACACTTAAACAACCTATTCCTCCAGCAATATCACAGTGCCACAGCCTCTTCCCAAACCATTCTCCCTCTCTCCAATAGTCAGTTGCTACATCTTATTTCTGAAGATAAAGGCAATACAAAGTATTTCCATCAATTTATTGAGGATATTTTTAGTTGTGCTCCTGTTTCACCCATATTAAACTACATCCTAATCCCTAGAGCCTCAAACACCAAGAATTTATCATGTGTATGGATGCATACATGTATATTTACATAGTTATTGTATCTCTACATATATATCTATACATATACATACACCCCTCCTTCAAGGCAGCATGTATTGCATTATACACCTAACAGAATCCGCATGTTTCAGAGTGCTTTCAAACCAGCAGGAATAGCATGACCAGGCTAATAAAACAACTGCTGTGTTCTGCAATGCCCAGATAGCATAAAACCGAAATGTGATGTTCAACGATCAAAACATATGCTTCCAGCATTCCAACAATACTTTAAAGATTAAATTGACAACAACAAAATGTGAATAGAAAATAATGTCTTACTAAGTCACCCTTTTCTCCTCCATCTCCTTCTGCTCCAGGTGCACCCTATATAACAAAAAAAAGATGCACAGTCAGCCGCCAGATTTAGTCAGTGTAATGTACTGCAGCATTTGGTAGTGTGACTTGAAAGTACCATGATCTCTAACATTACTTACTTGTTCACCCTTAGGTCCTGGTTCACCCACTGAACCCTGAAAGATTAAAGAAATTGAAAAAAGTTAGCAGTAATGAAATAATAGAGAATTTGAAACTGCAGTTCAAAAGCATAGTAGCTTATCTTCAATCCCCCCTACCATCTAGCAGTAATGCAAGAGTCCTTTAAAGCTGCAAACTTTTGAGAATGACAATGAAAGCACTTAAATCTCACAAAACAATTAAGGTGACAGACTGAAGGTGAGTAATAGCATGGAACATATAACCCACTGCCACACCGGATGGTACAGATTCTGACTGTTAAGAGATGGATCTCCCCTTTACATAGCAGGTGCTCTTGTGGCTGCTACAACTCTGCTCTGCAAATTAGTTAGAAGGTATAAGTAAAAAGTCCAGTAAGTGTATCACTTTTCCTAGTCCTATTGAGTATTCCATATTGCTGTAGGCCATACCAGCCCTGCTAATGCATCAAAAGCACAGGCACATCCAGAAGCTCGGTCACAATCTTGTCCTGCTTGCTGTTTTAATTCTCAATGCTTTTTAGCTGAATTGTCTCTTCAGTTTTGATTGTTACAGTTAAAGCTGAATGACTTGAGTCTTAAAATTGATTATCCTTTAAAAAGATTGTATATGTAATGTTTCATCTTAGAATCCTATAATAAAACATACCTGGGTGGACAGGCAGAAACCAGAGAGATAAACAGACAACCCAATTACTTTCAAACATATGTAATTTGTTTCTATAGTAAATGTATTTCACTCGTTAACAGCGTATTATTTAAGAAAACCTTAGTATTTGTGCTCTATTAGAAAACCAATCACACTATCCTTAAATATCTTTTGCAGTCTGTGCACAAACATATACACTCCAAAAGAACTATAACTGTGCATAATTTTTTGTTCTAAGACAGAGATATAGCATATTGTCTCCCATTTCAGAGATCCATTTAATTCACATAAGATTTAGGCACTCAAACCAGTGTAACATCTGCAGTTTAATAAATTCAGATTTGTTATCATGTTCCTGAGGACAAAGAGCCAGTACTAAATTATCCACAAAGCTAAGTAGTTGAAATCACAGACCTATTTAACTTTCTTCGTCAAGCAATGCCAAAACTATTTTGTCTGAAGTGTTCTCAAAATTGTGCCTTATAAAGATATTCCAATTACTCACACAAAAAAACCATGATTTCCAACCTAACAGCATTTTGGTTGTTCTTTTTCTCCATTTACGCCTTTTTAAAGCAACAAAATGGCCAACAGATAGGGTTAAGATGGAAGAAGCCTCTGCTTCTTGGAAACCTGGCCTGTAATGCTTGTATTAGCAAAGATAAAAATCACAGCTGAAACTATCTGAATCTATTTTACATTGGCTCACAAAATTTCAATGCAGACAATAGGGTAAGTTGTCAAAATATTAAAATATCCACTTTTTTGACATACTGGTTATCTACTTGTAAAAATCCCTCCCAAACCATGCCCAGGAATTGTTTGCAAAACTGGTGGTCAGCATCAGGCAAAACTGCATCAGGGGCTACAGTAACTACTTAACACTGTAAAGCTTGGCCTGGTGCTGATTGATTTACTAAAATAGAAAGAACTAGAGTATCTGAAACCAATTCAAAATATGTGAATAATAAGCGGTGAATGCTGGGGTTTGGCCATTATCCACAGCATATCTGCATAACCACTCTAAGATTCACTAAATGTGTGATCCATTGTTGTAACATTGTTTTATATGGCTATCTCTGCTATAGTATGTCAGCTTTATGATGGATGTACTAGACCCATCACTAAGCAGCTAGACCCATCATTAAAACAGAACGAAGGACCTTGGGATGGTGCTTTGTAATATACTGTGATACCCACTCCCCGGGATCCACTGCAATTGGCAAACCTACAAGACAAATAAGGCAGAAAGCCAGGTGAAACTGAAACTGAATATTCGTGGCGCATCTGCCTGAGCAGCAGCAACCAAATAATGTTCAGTGGAGATGAAGCAAACAGTTATTGGGGTCCAGGAGTCTTCTCAAACCAAGGACTCAACCCAACAAATGTAATTCTGTCACCTCTATGACCTGCTCTTACCCTAAAGGTCCAGACCCCTTGTAAGATTAATGAGGAAAATCAGGCATCATTGGAGGGAGACTGTCAGTACTGCACCAAGTACTAGTTATTTGCTACCTCAGGTACCTTCAATCTCCCCCTGGAGAATTCTAAAGTATGAATCATTACTAATCTAATAAAAAGAGAACGCTTTATGTCAACACTTACATTTGATTAGAAACATATTCCTGATCTCAGCATTAAAAAACAAACCAAACCACCACCAAAACCCACCCACAAAAACATGAAAAAAATGCCTTAAAAACAAGTCTCAATGTCTTTGTTGTTGTTAAGTCCTGAGCCTATTTTAAAAACTGCCAAAAACAACTGCAAGCCCTATCTAGCCACTCTACAATGTATACTGGGAGCATACCAAGAACAGGATTCCTCTGTCAACTAAAGACATCTACAGCAGTGATACCTATGTGTCACTATTACTGACTATAGAAGTCCTATTACTTTCTTGATTATCAGGGGAAAGAAAGAGACACTTCACAAGTTAATTTAATTTAATACTGAAGCACTTCTCAAATACGAAAGATGAAAAACAGTGTAGAACTGACTATCAGTATAACAAAGATGCCTGAAGTTTGGTGAATGAATTCCATTCTCTGTAGCCTCCTCGATACGGAATATTTGGGGGTTTATATACTGTCTTGACTGACATTTATTCAGCAAAACAAGGTATCTTCATTTGGTATGCAAGATCCCCAGGGTCCAGTTCTTCCCTTTTAACACTAGAAGAGGTACTTGCATCCTGCAATTCTATGTGTATGCTTAGATGTCTCAATAGCTGCATTAGCCTGTCAGTTTCCACAGCAGGTCCTAAGATGTATGTTAAAGGCATTCTATTTATTGTAGACCAGGGCTGACATTCCAAAGCTCTGCAATGACCAGATGCCCTGACTTACAATTTCAGATCTGGTTGAGTCAATGATTTGCGATATGATTTAGGTCTTTAAATGATCCAAACTCATAAAACAACAACAAAACAAGAAATATTTATGCCAGTAATCTTATTTCAGTCCCTTTAGCAACACTGTCAAGACTTTTCCTGTATATTTTATGTGCTATAAGTAGTTAATGGGCACCTTGAGTACCGCTTTCAAGCAGCTGACAGATCCACATACAAAGCAAGAATCCAGAAATTAATTCATGAAACAAAACCAAACAAACAAACAAACAAAACACACAAACAAACAAACAAAAAACAGTGCTCAAATTATTGTATTTACTCCTGACATCAAACTGCAGTCTGTATGTATGGGTGCATTTCTTACCCGGTCACCCTTACCACCAGGTAGGCCTGGAGGACCTGGCAGTCCAGGAAGTCCAATATCACCCTGGGGACCCTGTGAAAATAAGTCAAAGGTGTAAAATTACCCAATCTGTTTTAGAATGAACAACTTAAGGTCATACTTTGACAAGCAGATGGGGAAGAATCTTACTCCCAGAACAGTCTAATTTGTTGAAAACAGAGCTGATCCAAAATACAACCCTTTAAACAGCATCTTACTTAGATTTTATTGCTGACAAACAGAACAGAAATGGCTTACAGGGCTTTCCACCCTTAGTAACAGTCTGGTTCTCTTAAAAAGATTTCCCAAGATCTTGCAGTCTGCAATCTGTGCATTCCTCTGTAACAGCAGGCTCTTTCAGCAAAAACCTCCCCTGCTATACCTCTGACTGTGACTGTGTAAATACTGCTGGAGCACTGGTAAAAGGTAGCATTCAAAATCTGCTCCATTCATTAGTTTCACATGGCTGTCAGCAGAAAGCCATGTCTTTTACTGCTTCTGTTCCCCAAGTACACACAGCCCACAGAGAAGCGTGCAACCCAGCTTTGCACATCACAGGATTTACGTTTGGTTGGTTTTTTTTTTTTAAATAGAAGAAAAAGTACCACACATCTCCATATACTTTTAAACAGTATTTTCTAATATTAGTACAGTCACAGAGGACTGAAAAAGAAACTCAACAATCACTCACTTTAATGTTATTTTCAGTTTCCCGCATTGATAAATGGGTAAGTGTAGTTCCAGATGATACCATAGCCCCTTGAAAGTAAACACAAGCACTCAATATGTAAATAAACTGCTTACCCATTTCCCTGGTATACCTGGAGGACCTGCAGGACCTGGCTCCCCTCTGCTACCCTTACAGGAAATAGAAGGACATCATTACTTCCTGAAATATTTCCTGTGAACAGGGAATAATATTTGACTTTTTTTCTAAATGTTTAGTAAATTACACTACTTAGCAGTTGCTTTAGTCAAGACCTCTGTTTATCAGGGCAAAAAATATGACATGTATTAAAACCAGTGAAACTTCCTGAGAAACAAACGTTTTTAGTTAACAATGGCATACAATATTTAGCTGGCATTAAATGATTCAACAAATTCATTCTGACAAGTGATTATGTAGAATCAAGGCCTCTTCATGGGATTGCACCTGAGAGTTACTTGTCACAAACACATTTACTTCACTAAGACAACTCTGATGGGTGTGCTTAGCTACAGACTTTTGCTTAGCTTCATCAACTGCACCACATACTTACAAGCCCATGATTGCACATGAACAATGCACAAACACTTAATGTATGCTGAAGTCATGCTTAACGAACTCATTGGGATTACAAAAAAAACAGAACAAAACAAAAAAATACCCACAGTCTACACTGTTACAGGGCACAGCAACCTTTAATAAACCCCATTCATAGTAGTGATAAGTATAAATATGATTTTTACAGGATTTTCACTTTATATCTTCAGGTACATTTATCCATTTAGATCATCATATTCACATTAGTGCTGTAAGCTCATCTCTTAATGCATCTATTTGAATATATATCCTAGATAAGGATGACACTGAGTCAAATTTTCAAAGATTTTAAACAATTTTCAAACTGAAGTACCTTTATCAAAAGAGTTTTGTCTCTTATGATTAAATCTTTCGGAACAGCTAAGTTTTACACATTTACTCTCACCTGTACACATACGTATATACACCTGTGCACATAAATTCAAACACTGTCCCAACACAAGCCTAAGACACGTGTCACTACTTCTGACACTTATATCTGCTGTTCAAATACATAAAAAGTAGGTGCTATAAAAGCACAACATAACATTTAGGATTATAAAATATCAAGAACTTATGTTATTAAATACAAGTAGATAACCTGTTATTTATAACTTAGAAAATTTCAGGTAAAACCAGATCTAAGCATTCTAGAGCTGTACATAACTGCTAATTTTAAATAAAGGTATTTTCTTCAAAATAAGAAAAATATTGTGACATATTGAACAATAAAAGGAGATGGCAGACATGGCCTTTTATGCCAGGTTGTAAATGCAATGACAACTTCTCACACAAGCTTAGGAAAACTAACTCTTCAATTCAAGAAATAATTAGGTATCCTGGAGAGATCAGAGAACCTAACATAAACAGACTTTTCCATTCACTTTCTTCAAAATATCCGATGGTGTTAAAATCACTAACCTTTTAAAGCACTTTGTATAATTTCTAGAAGCTTTTTATGTTAAAGAAGACAAAAAAAAAAATCACCTTCATCTCACAACACAGAAGATGCATTAACCTGGTTGACAATTGTTATAAATCACACAATTCTGTACTACATCTCTGACCTGGAACACTTGTATATTTCTGATGCAGGAAAGAGAAAGATTAAAATCAGAAACTTGTCTCCTCCTATATGTCATAATATTCATGCCTGATTGTTAAACAGCTATAAAAAAAAAAGCAATGTCACCTTCCATAGAGTTAAAATCATAAACCTCTTAACCATATCAAAGGTTCTGCGGGTCATGCAGAATGCAAGAAAAATGTTCCTTTTTGTTTTAAATGCAAAACAACCTTTGGTCAAATATACACTACAGGCCCTTTTTCAGACACCAATGCTTTTCTAAGGTGGTAAAATGAAGGTTGGTATACAGAAGACTGGAATACAAAAGGACAGTATTTCCTGTAAACATTGACTTTATGCCTGTAAGGACAAATTACTTCAAATTAAGGGCCACCACTGCAGGATCTGCAGGAGTTGTGTTTTGGCAAGGGGGAATCTATAACCCAAAGAGTAATCAGGAGTCCTACTGGCCTATGGCATAGCCTAAAAGGCTGTAAAGCTTCCACCAAGTTATACCTGACTGAAATGGCCCTGGAACAGGATTTTCATTGAGCTAGTTATACTTGGATCCCTTCATCAGGGATGAAGAAAAAAAAATTAAAGAGGCATCTTGAAATACCCTCATGTAAACATTTAAAATATATTATGAGTCATGTACTAGAAACATCTATGTTTTCCCCATGGTTTCTGTAATAACTGGCTCACGTGTCAACATCTGTACTTGGTCAGATGGAACATTCCTCGGTTCTCGAAGTTACTCATAAGTAATAGTGAGAACAAAAGGTGGTTTGGCCATGCCCTCAGCCTGCCTTTCTTATACGGTGGCCCTATATCTAACAGTCCGTAGTTGCAGACTCACAAATCAATGGGCGTTTTGCACTAGTTTTAACTAAACCACACTTCAAGAGGGAAAGTAGCTACTTTAGAGTGAGCTGTGACAGACTGACTTGCACCCACGCTGGTAAACCTGACCTACAGTGAAGGGAGGTAGCACATAGATTATCACTGCAAATGGCCCCTGAAGCCACTCCAAAGCCTGGACACTGCCTAGAGATTGTTTCAATGATGTTAGAGAGTGTGGACTCAAAACATGTCCAAGACTGCTCCAGTACTTTAACAGCGTAGATAATTGATTTCTGTTAACTACACTATCACTTTGCACATGAGTACTGCCGAGCATAGGGTCATTCTCTCAAAGGACAGCAAGGCCCAAGTGAAATGGTTGGGTGTGAAATGGTAGCACAGCACCACAACACCGAACACTGAACAATTCCAGGATGCAGCCCTTCCACAGCTGATGTGCTTGACTGAGGTTACAACAAAATCCACCTTCCCTTTGTTCCAAGGCAGGATTGCTGGACCACTCAATACATTTAAATTAAAATTTAATGTCTCACTCACAGTTCTCCAAGATCTATACTTCGCCTTTAAACGCAACATGTGTAAGGGGACATTATAGGATCTACAGCAGACCTTTCTTCAGATTGTCTGGGATGGTTTTCTCCCTCACTGAAATTTTGAAGATTTGATTCTTTTGTAAAATTCCCACAAGCAGTTACAGAACACATTCTCATGCTAAAACAGTTTCTTTCACTGGTTTCTTGATTTCCATTTCATCAATTGAGTGGAACAATAATAAGAATATGCCCCATGTAATTTGCATCTCACTTAGCTGCCCCAATAATCTAAACACTAATTTGACTCTCTTGACAGGTACTTCAGAGTCTATACTGTAATAAACTCTCCTGTACTTAAGAATTTTGGTTTTATAGTATATGCCATACCAATTGTAGCCTATTCAAGAGCAGTGCCATAGAGAATTAAATCTGTGCAGAATAAGAAAGAATAAAAGTATATTTTGGAATGAATATTGTAAACTTAGTATTCCAAAGTCTTTTGCAAAATGTAATTCATTTATTAATTATATGCTTGCAAGACTTCAACTTATCAAACTTTTTCACTCAAAAATTTCTGAGGAATTAATTTAAGTTCAAAGATTTATCCACGGAAGCATCAACAGGACTGTACCTTTGACCTTCAGTACAGTACTAAAAAACATCCATAAATTATTATTTGCTAGAAGAGTAAATATACAGCACACCTTTGCACCTTTCTCTGAGTAATAATGAAATTGTACTCCTTAGGATAATGGTAAGAGATAAGTGTAGCATGAAATGTACCTTCCTTTTAACTGCATCATGCTTTGGGCAGCAGGCCTTCTGCGACCGCTCTTTTCAAGGGTGACACTGTGGCCAAGTATAAACGACAGAGACCTTTCATGCTGGCTGCACCTATGGTCTTAACTGAAGTCTAGGAGAGCTTTAGTATACTAAATCCATAGCGAGTCAAATTTTTACCCAGGCTACTGTCTACATTCTTTAGGAGAAGCCAGCTTCAGGATTATCTGCTGACATCCAGAGGTCTAGCATGCCCAAAAGTCAAAGGAAGCTGTCGCTGGGGGTGGAGAGGTGAAGAGTAAGGTAGCAGACAATTTGACCATGCAGTTTGGAAAGACAGCAGTGGATAATATGAGAATTGGAGAGGCTTAGCAACACTAATCAGGTGTGGCTGGAATGTGTAGCCCTTGAGTGAGAGAGGAGAACGTACTACCCTGCGCAAATTATGCTGCAGAATTGTGCAAAGTCAGAAAGTTTGGTCACATCCATCTAAGGCTTACATTTACTGGATAGGAAGCATACCTGGCAGGATGGACATCCACTTTCTTCTTTTGATTCTGCTATAGCCTGTGCAATGCAAACTCCTTTAGCTGTATCTTAAATGAAAGCTATGACTCACCACTTGCAGAACACCTCTGAAATTATGTATAAAAAATATGTCCACTGATACCTAAACATATCATAGAAACTGAGGCATGGACATTTCATCCCACCACACTACCCATACCACTCCACCATTAATGGTAAATGATCCATTATTCCAGTTGAAGTCATGTAAGAAGAATCTGATAGAACAGCTAGGCTTTAGTTCTAATTGTTAGGGTAAACAAAAATACCTTTAAACACTCAGAAAATTACTTAGCTGAAAGCAATTTAAGATGCAGAAAACAGTATTCTCACCAGACACATCTAGTGACAAATCTAAGGTTCTCTCCAGGCTCCCTCTTTATACTGAGCAGAGACAAAGGCATCTCCAGAGAGCAAGTCAGGCCAACAAACCAGGGCCTCTCTGAAATCTCTGAGGGTGCTACAGTATCAGATCTTAGGCAGCCAGATACTGAACCTCTGCTGCTCATATTAGGAAAACATATATTGTATACTAAATCACTAACAACATATATATACACTGACCTGTACATACATTGAATTTGCTCAATTTGCTAGGCAAGTATTGAACTTTAATTTAAATGCTTGCTTAAATGTTCCAAGCAATTTTTTGACTGCAGAACCACAGGATGGGATACATATTCTCCAAATGTTAGCAATTTAATGGTTAAATAGCTGAAGAAAAACAATGTATGAAAAAAGAAGGAGCAGGGGTCAGTATTTTCTGCAGACACAACATGAAAAATTAAATCTTACTAAATCTCCACAAATATGACAGAAAATGGTTAAGCAGCTTAGAGAGCTTGGCTAAATTCCACTAATTAGGAATGAAACTCTGATGTTTGAGAATTGCTTCCTTCAGGCCACCTGCCATGATGACTGGCTTAGAAAGGTTTAAATCACAAATGGGTTTGGTAATTACTTGGATTAGCTAGCATAACGTGAAGCAAACATAAGGTTAACCAACAATACAGCTAGAGTGGAATGTAGAGTATGTCTGATTTAGGAACAAATGACAAAATTTCCATGCTGCTCAGCTGTTTTTCTGTTTTACCGAACAGGCGAATAGTCAACTAAATAAATAGAAGTTTGTGGGGTTTTTTCTGCTCGGGTCCCCACTTAGTTTCCTAAGGAAAAACAATGATAGACTGAAGTGATATTTTTCAAAGTAGTTTTCTCCAAGGGGTATTTGTCACTAGTGAGATAAGAGTCTCTCAGCACAGGAGTTTGCTCATTTTTAATTAGAGACAGTTATCTTGCTTTCAACCATTTAGTATCTTCCTTGTGAAACTGTCAATTTTAGCAGACTCACAAAAGACCAAAATTTGAATCTCCTGCTTAGTAACAATATCAAACCAAATACATTCCAACAGTTGCTTAGCAATGAAAATTGCATTTAAAAAACATGGTTTCCACCAGAGGATACTACAGGCTATATGGTGAATGGTACAGAAGCATTAATTTATCCCATAGAATCGCTGATGTTTCTCCTAAGTGCGGATACCGGCCTGCTGTCCATGTTAGTAGAATGAGCCTTGTCAACCCTGCCAGAAACCGTCACTGGATGTCCCCTCCTCTATAGTTCTGGCCTTCCTGGAGTGACCAGCCATGCCATCTTTCCCCAGCAATGACATGGAGAAAGTGGCACGTGAAGTGGGAGAGCAAAGAGGGTCTTTCATGTGGCTGCTGCCATGCAGCAGTACATTAAGGACTGAAGTTTTCCATAGTGTGCAAAACATCAAGGTTTTTTCCAACTCCAAGGAAGACCCTGCCCTTGAGTCTTCTATACCAAAACTGAAATGGAACAGAAGGTGAAGAAGAAAGAAAGAAACAAAACAAAAAATCCCTGAGATGAGTGCTAAAGAACATAATTCAAAATTGAAAGAAAAAGGACAAGAAAAATACCTGCACAGTAATCATAAAATCCTCAGACTTTGAAAGTATTTAGTCATAAAACTTTAGTCAAAAACTATCAAATGTTAAAATTGTGAGAAAATGTCAAAATCTGGGAAAAAAAAATACAAAAGTACTCACAAGAAAAATTCTCTTCAGAGTAATTATAAAAGCTTTTCTCAACTTATTTTAGAAATTTCTAGTTTTAGATCATGGCATGTTGATTTATTTAACTAGCAGATCTTTTTTTCCCGGAAATCTAAAGGCAGAGTCCTAAAAACTGAGGCTCACATATATCTACTACATGTATATTCAACAGAAGAAAGAGAAAACGCTCTTTATTCTGCCCTGAAAATAAACACAAACTCAACTTGGACTGTTTCTTCCAGTGTTCCAAAAAGAAAAGGCAAATGCTGCCTGTAGTCTCCATCAGAAGGAAGGTATAAACATAGTTATTATTCAAGGCTCTTTATAGCTTTAAAGGAACTACAGATGAGAAGTAGATTACTATTTAATGTTCTACCAGCAAAATTACTTTATTATCATCAATTAACTTCCTTTCTCTATTTTATATTGATCATGCTTTTGTTCTAATGGTCACATGCTTTCCAAAATAAGTGCACTTGGTAAAGACAGAGAAAATAAAGGCAAGATATCCAGTTGTTTTTCTGGTCTCTGGAGTGATAAACAGAAAAATCATTGTTTTTATGCTGCATTAAGTATTTGTCTACAGGGTTACTAATAATTAACCTTGTGCGTCAACTCCTGTTCTATGGACTGCTGATTTTGTAAATTCATGTTCACATTGAAAGGATTAAAAGCATAGTTTAGCAGATTACACTGCATTGTCCAAGTGGGCAAATACTTTGGTCCGATTCAACCATAATACTTATTCCCATTACAAGTATGCAAAATATTAGCTCAAGTACAGGGCTTAAATCCTTTTCTAGTGAACCCAACACTTTCAAAAGCAAACAACAAAAATAAATGTTTGCAAGTTGGGTATGTGGGAGGCTGAAGATACCTGTATTCCATCCTAGTAATTGTATGTTCATGAAATCCGCTTTCTGTATCATTCATAGGCTGCTGTGGACACAGCATTCATATGAAGATTCAGTTTAAAATAAACATGATCTCATGAAATAATGCACCTAGTACACAATAACACAAACCACAGAAGCAAACAAAATCTGTTACTTGGCTCACTGCTGTTGTCTGTTCAAGAGTTAATTCACAGAAGATATTCCTGACCCATGAAATATCCCTATCAATAACTCTGTAAGCCCTGTATGAAGATAACCCTATAACTGCGTGAGTAAAACTGTTATGGCATTGTATGATAGCAGAAGCCCAGAAAATTCCAAGAAAATATCCCTAGGTATCAGTGGCAAGAGAGAAGCTTGCAAAAGCAATTGGTTACAAAGCCTGGAACCTTGTCAGTGTTGTCAGACACTTCAAGTTTTCTTCAAGTCACTGACCCTCTCATGCCTCACAGAAGGATGAACAGCAAAAGGGAATTAGATCAGCCTTACTCCACTCCATGACAGGTCTACTGCAGAAGAAATCTGAAATCTGTGCCCAGCAGACTCTCTAGTATGCAGCTGTCCTGTCTTCACCACTGCACCTCAGCAAATGCCATCAGTCCATTTGCCTTAGCACACCTATTTCCTGCACCAAGCTATCTGCCCAGCAATGATTTCTGCAACCTTCTGAATCTTTCTAGTGGTAAGGAAAATCTCCAGTAAAAAAAAAGAACAACTACAACATCACTGTTTCCAATTAGAGAAAAATGCTATACTTCAGTATAGCTACATTAATTATGCCAACCAGAAAGGGGCAAGGCAGAGGCCTGAGCACCATCCCACCATCATGCTTTTGTCTTGGGCAAGCTGGACTTCCCTAGATAATGCCCCAGAACAGTTTGGGGAACACAGGCAAGAGGCTGTTCCCCATATGCAACTTGATTGTACCCAGCCTGCTTAGACATGAGGGGGTGTTAAGGGAGTTTATCAGTATGAAGACAAACCACATCATGCCAGTTGACCACGGAGGCTGAGGACAGTCTCTAGCTATTTTCTTTACTAGTTAGGGCAGTTACCTTTCCTTCATACCCTGCCTCACTATTCACATTATGTGCCTTAGAAATAGGTCTGAGCCAAAAAAAAAAAAAATCATGTTCTGAACACTAAGACCAAAGTTCAAAACCTTTTAACATACAGCTAAACCTTTAAATATACAGCAGAAACTTCTTTAAGAGGCTGAAATAGTTAAAGAAAAGAGCAAGTGACCTTGCACTGACAGCTACTGAATTTAAGCTTTTCAACACCAGTAGTGGAAGTTGACTGTTACAGTGGAAAAGCAGGAGTTTGGTTGAGCTTTTGGTCACAAACCACCCTCATTCCCTCTGTTTGGGCTTTTACCTAGCATGTTGAAAAATAAAGACCAGAAGAATACAAACAAAGCTTTAAAATTCAATTTACCACCAAAGCCAGAAACAATTACAGGACATGTGCTTCTATATTTCTCTATGTGATGATGCACATCCACCTGGTACGGAAGGGGGTTAAAGAAAACCTAGTATTTACCTTAAAAAACTAGCACCTGTGCTGAACAATATTTTTATCTCATGGTTAACTTCAGCAACCATAACTTGAGACGCTACAATACTACATACAGTCAGTTAGAAATTTATTCAATACTTACTGGTGGTCCCCGGGGTCCTGTTGGACCTACTTCTCCCTCTGGCCCCTGTTCACCCTGTTTTGGGGATAGGAAGAATGCAACGTATTTGAAAAGTGATGTTTTGCACAGAGCAAGACTTCTCATTTTTCTAGCTCTTTTGGATAAGATTAACGATCTTACCGGTTTCCCAGAATTTCCCATCAAACCTGACACTCCAGGACGACCTGTATTACCCTGTTGGACAAAAGATGAAAATATCAGCTAAGTAAATGTTTTACTGTTCATTTTAAAATAAAAAATAAGGAAATCAATAAGATCTTAAAAAAAACCCTAAAAACAAAACAAAAAAAAAAACCCCACAAAAATAAAACAAACAAAAAAAAAAAAAACCAAACCCCCAAACAACCCAGCCTGTACTCAGTTTTTAACTTCCACCTTTATTTTGGTTTTCATCTAACTTTCATCTAATTCCTTCCAATTTTTCAAATGTCAGGTTTTAGTTCTTTTGTTGTTTACATCCTGATAAATCCCAAATAGACTTGATTGCTGCACTCAAAGCACAGAAGGCAATATCATTCCATGTAATTTCAGAAGAAATTCATGTCTCAATCTAGTTTTCTTTCTCAGTTACTTAAATTTAACTCGAGCATGATTGTCTGAAACATTCCATCATCTCAAGCGTACAATACTTTTTTAAACTTAATTGGGATTGTTGCTGAAGTCTGGTGGTATGTAAATAGAGATTACAGTCTCTGTGATTCAATCAATTTAGGGCAGCTATAAATACTATTCTTATTACGAGATCACTCATTCCAAACTGCAGTGAGGTATCCATCTCACATGCCTCCTCTAGCAATGATTTCCACAAATTTAAGAGGAAATGGCCTTTTTTAGGTATTATTTAATGCCTGGAATCATGAAAACCACATCACATAGCAAAAGAATCATGAGAAAGCACAGGACTGGAGTCGATTAAAGAATATATTTAATTCTTTCAGCCAAAGGCTTGTCTCTTACCACAACAGAAAGTTAATTTAATCTCACTGGTTACTTTAGAACTTGGTGAGCATAAATACAGTATTGTAATAAAGTATTCAAGACGATTTACCTTTGGTCCAGGAATGCCTTTCACACCTGGAGAGCCTGGTAAACCCTGAAAGAAATTATGTTTACAGTGTTTATCTGTTGTTAAGGGGATTGGAAATGGTGTTTAAAAATATCTATCTCATGTTAAAGCATTTCTAATCCTTTTACTTGATATTGAAGCACTTTTATCCAATAACGGACCAAGCTTGAGTTCCTTCTATTTACAAAAGAACAGATAAGGAGTAGTAGCATTCTTACTGTATAAATTGGCAAGAGGAGCATGAAAAAACTGAGGAGTTGTGGCTTCTTCTAGCTTAAACTAGAAATAGATTCTTGGTTCCAGTATTCTGAGATTGGAGAAAGAGAGCTTAACAGATACTTTATGCATACATTTCATCCCCTCCTTACTTCTGTGCAACAGCTCCTAGCAAGTATGCTTTTACTAGTTTTAATTCCAAGCTGAAGAACTCACTTTGTATTACAAATTTACTTACAGTTCTATTTCAATGCAACTGCTTCACTTTATCCTCACAGCAATCACTCTTACAGCATACTGCTTCAAAGAAGTTTCCATTTAGCTTTTGACAGCTGGCGGTTTGTAAATTAAATTACTCCAATATCAGCATCAATCTAACCTATATATGGCCTTTCTGTAATTTTAACTGATTTTAATTTTCTAAGGTAAAATAGCAGATACTTACTGGCAGTCCCTGAAGTCCTGCATCACCTGGAGCTCCAGGTTTTCCTGGTTCACCCTGAAAAACATTTTAAGTTGTAATACATGCAAATCAAACAAAAGGGAAAATTTTATTTCTGGAACACAGAGCTGAAGCACTTTGGGATCTGTAGGAAGGGAAAGTTCATTCAATTACCCTAATAACATACTTCAGCCTGTGGCTTTATGCACAGTAAAAAGCCACAAATGAGTGAACAAATCTAGAGACTACCAAAGCTCAGATATGCGCCAACTGTGCCTTACTTTTGCTCCAGGCATTCCAGGGATGCCTTCCCGGCCATCGACTCCTGGTAAGCCCTTGCAAAAGAAAAGCAAATAAAAAGATTAAAAAAAAAAAAATGTGGTGTTGGAGAGATTTCTCCCAAGCACTCTGATACACAAATTAGCACGATATGAAGCACATGAAGAAATGAAATATACATACAGACTCTCCTTTAGGCCCAGGGAGACCATTTATTCCTCTTGTACCTTGAGGGCCCTAAGAATAAAATATTTTTTTTTTAATTAAAATAAACACACTGAAATGACAGAAATGAAGACTTTCAACACATATCCATTCAGATATGCATTACTTTGAGAGTATCAATTATGCTCCATGTGTACATGCTATAAGTAACCAAAGTTTGCAAGTCAACAAGACCTGAAATTTGTCTGTGCTCACCCTGTCTCCCTTTGGGCCTGCCTCTCCCAGTGAACCTCTCTGGCCTTGATCACCCTATAGGAGAAAATAAAAAAATTATTTTTCTACATAGTTTTGTTGTTTTTTTTTTTTTTTTACTGCAGCTAAAACTTCCAGTAGCTCAACAACAGTACAATTCACACTTGGTTAGAGGAGACATCTTAAACTCATACTTATAAACTCATTTTTAAAATGCAGTTTCGTAATACTGCATTTGACAGTATTAAGATATTTTAAAATACACACAGCTCAAGCCATCCCCTAGGAATCCAGGGGTGCCTAAGCAAAGTCACATTCAATTCCTCAACTCATACAGTTACTGGCTATTCCAAGCATAAATTTTGCGGGTGGGGGGGAGGAGAAGGGGAGCAGGGAGGAATAAAAATTAATAAATTAAAAATTAATAATTTTAAAAAGGGGTACAAATTGCACTATATAGGTCTTGTTCTAATGAATATTTTCCAATTTCAACCCTGAAAAATTCCAAGCCACTCTAATGACCTGTAGCATTCAGAATGAAGAGGTGACAATAACATTCTACGAGGCTAAAATGTGTTCATCTACCCCATAATTCCTTGGGGACAGTATGAGATTCTGGACTTAATATCACTGTCATATCATTTATTCACCTGTGGCGAATCAACACAATTGGATTAATCAGAGGCTTTTCTGATTCAAAACCACAGAGTTTCAGGACTCAGTATCTAACTGGGTAGACCCCGAGAAGTGTTTGGCCAACACACACTTTACTTACAGGTGCACCAGGAAGGCCTTGGGGACCAGGATCACCATCAAGCCCACGAGCTCCCTACAAAACAAGTTGATAACACAAACATTAAAATGAAGTGCTGAAACACTAACAATTTACACACCCTCCTGGTTCACTGGGACATGCAAATTTTCTACATCATCTTTTCTTTGTGGAGTTATGAAAGCAAATATTTTTTATTTTTTTTAAATATTGAACTGAATGTAATTTTTTGGATTTTTTTTCCATAGTTAATCATGTGGGACAGGATGGAATAGACCTTTACACACTACGTCAGAAAAGGTCTGTGTCTTCCTTAATATGCTCGTCTTCACCACATAATAGAATAGCATCAAAAAGTGAAAAGAAAAATCATTAAGTGCAGTGCAGCTATTTGTATTGCATGTTTCCATGAATTAATGCAACTGCGACCCTGTAAATAATTTAAGTAATTTCAAACGGAGAAGAGAAAAAAAAATGTTTTCTAAAAGATTTACAGAGAATAAGGAACTCCTTTGTCAAACAGAGGTAGTAAACATTCCAAACAGACAAAAAGCACAAAACTGTAGGCAAATAACTATGCAGAATCAGAAGATCCAAGGGCCAGCAAAGCAAGCTAAGATAGTAATAGTTCAGCAAATGTGTCTGAGAGGTTAGGAAGGATCACTTATGAGAAGCTTCACAATCAGGACAAATATGATGTTGCTTCTTAGCATAGGGTGGTGAGACACTGGAATGGGTTGCCCAGGGAAGTTGTGAATGCTCCATTGCTGGTGGTGTTCAAGGCCAGGTTGGACAGAGCCTTGGGTGACATGGTTTAGCGTGAGGTGTCCCTGCCCATGGCAGGGGGCTTGGAACTTAATGATCTTAAGGTTCTTTCCAACCCTAACTATTCTATGATTCTATTCTATGATTCTATAGACAATCACAGAGTAAGGTTCCTGTTACTTCATATCTAGACAAGGAGACAATAGCATGATCCCTACATTTTACTCCTTCCAGAAATTTTTACCATACAGATTTAGCAAGATCACAAGAATAGAAATATAACAGTCCGTTCTGAAATGACAGTTAGAAACACTTTTATGAACAGCAGGAAAATTATCAGGCAAAGTCAGAGCCCACATAAACATGAATCCTACTGGCAGCAGTTTAAGACACAAAAAATACAAGAGACAGAAAGAATGGAAAAAGAACAAACTCTCAATAAAAAGCCCTGACAAAAACTGGACAGTGGAAGCCAAAGGTTTCAGGAAGATGCAAATCACAGGAGGGAGTATTTAATAAATTTTAGCTTTAAACAAAACATGCTATAGTTTATAACTGCTATAACTTGTTATCATGCCGACTATACACTTCCACACATGCCAAAATACTATAAATCCAATAATCAGAAAGGTATTAAGACTACATTTACTTCATTAAGCAGAAGGACCAAGCTGCCTTTTTCTTAACTAGAAGTACAGTAGTTATGGAAATACAGCTGGCAGGAGAGAGAAAATGCAGAGGGGAAAAAACATACATTTAAATAAGCTTTAAAAATATTCGGGGGTGTACTCTTTTTTTATCCAGGTTATTTTATGAAAAGAAGAGTTAATACTCACTTTGGTACCTTTAGGTCCCACTATACCGGTTATACCTCTGATACCTATGATGCCCTGAAAATAAAAAAAGTATATTCAAATTATGCTTAAATCTTTTCATCACAACTATTCTATGCTTTCTTTTTGCTTATGTTACTATTTTCTTACTATAAAAGGAGAAATCCAGCTACTTCTGTATTAGAATATTAATTCTGGATGGTAACTTGATATTTTACTAATTTAAGACTTTTTAAAAGAATAACAATATTATCATGTTGAATTATACAACCACAAATACATTAAGAACTGAAAAAAAAAACCCACTTCAGTGTTGAAGTATTCTCCCTGTGCAGCCTGTGTGAGAACACATGAAGGCCAGATGTGCAGAAATGCTAAGTTGCCTGAAGCAGGGTATAGGACAGACGCAGGAGAAAAAGCCTGATGCATCAGGCTTTATAGAACTCTAAAGGTAGACAAAACTGGGCAAGTGTTTTGAGAATACAGGCAGTAAGGTTATGCACCTGACAGGCTGTACTGAGTAGACATCTAGTATAATTATATAGTACAGCAGGATGTATTATAACTATTTCCACTTCCCTTCAAAATACTGCCTCATGGGAAATTTGAATTCATTTTTTTCTTCTGCCCAGGAGACTGAAACTACATGATAGGTCTCCTCTCTGCAGAGAGACCAAACCCTCGGCCATAACATGTTTGTCTTTCAACAAGAAGAATGCACTACAACTGTGTTAATGAAACAGCTACAGGCACTTCAGTGCAGCAAAGGCAAACCTTGCTGGGCAGCCCTTTTATTTGCCTCTAATAAAATTAGATGGAAACTTGCAGAGAATATTTAAAAGTTTGTCAGCCCAAAACATCAGAAAAATCATGATAATGCAACAGTGATTCAGCAGTCCAACAAGGAAGAGACACAGTCAAATGCTTGTTCCAAGATAAGACTTGTAAGTAGGTACATTGCAGTACCCACCACTTTCTATCAAAAGCAACACCTCCCAGAGGTGGCTGTCCTACCCAAGTCTTGTCAGTGCATTACATAAAAGTGTTGGACTGCAGGTGCTGCTGGGGAGACCAGATTCCTAATCCCTTCTATTGATGTGAACCTCATATTCATTTATGTAAGAAATATACAAGAATATAAAACAGTCTACAGCCTCTCCCCATCTGTGCTTCTAAGGCACTGTCTATGCTCTTTTTCATAGGCTGTCTATCTGACATCACTTTCTACACATTACCATCCTCCAATTTAATAAGAAAACATTATTTTAAAGTTTGTTTGTAAGGTCATCAACTGGCAAAACAGTGAAGAGTAATTAAAAAAAGCATTAAAATAAAAAACTCAATCTCTAATTGTTTTTTAATTCTACTGTGTTATTTATTTCACAGTGATTGAGGAACTTTAACAAAGTTAAATGAATTGGTCCCCACAAGCCCTTGAGACAGCTGAAGCTGCATCTTATACAAGTACTTTCTCTGCACTAGGGTGCCAGGGATACTTTCTCAGCATCAGACATAAGAAGGATTACACTCATTCCATTATTTAGTCTCTGTTCTTTCTTTATCTTTCTCTAGTCCTAATCCAGAGCTTTATGTTGTCTTATGTTCATAGAGAATTCTCTAATTTAGGATTTGAATGTCACATGCATCGATGTAAGCTCTTATATAATATCACATGTGGACACCAATAGTATTAAAGAAATAGTTTCACACCTAGTGAAAAAACATAAGACCCCATAAGAAAATAAACTATAGAAATTGTGTTATGCCTATTTCGCTTACTTAGAATGACCCCTTTATCTTGCTCCCTATTGCCTATGCAGCTGTGCGAAGCACAGGAATAGCTCCTCACAAGGAAACAAGGAGCTATGTGCCAGAACAAAGTCAAGCTAAACAGTACAATAAAATAATTCCAAAATCATAGATGTGATTGAAGGATGCTTCTTTGGCCATGCAAAAAGGGAAAAAGGGGAGTCAGGGGGCAATCTGTTCTTTGGTGGCTGCTACTTCATCCTCAAGTCTTAGCTAAGCCTGAATATCATAGTTAACAATGTTTTCAACAAGCTCTTGCTTCACTGGCTTTGCAAGGATGAAGTCAGAGTCAACAAAATTATGGAAAGGAAGGCCAAAGGGCAAAAAAAAAAAAAAAAAAAGGAGAAAAACCAAAACCAAAAACAAACACCACAACAACAGTTTGGACACAACACAAAATCCAGGACATAAAATACTTTTTAAAATAAGTCTTTCCATAGAACAGATTAGAGCTTTCTGCAAAGTGATGATGTAGCTTTTTGGAGGTTTCCTGGGTTCAGACTTCAATAATTCTACTTTTACTGAAAGACAATATGGCAGAAGAAAGGTGCGTGGAGATTTTATAATATCTGTTTTCTTACAATAATAAGAAAAAAATATATGACATAGTAAAGCAAACGGGTAACATTATTTAAGAGGAAATACTTTACCGGAGGGCCTTGAGCTCCCACTTCACCACTTGGTCCTTGGTCCCCTTCTTCACCCTGGGAAAGCAAAAGGAGTACATCTGTAGCTATCCCACAACACATATAATTGCTCTCTCATTGTAAGAGGTACATTTACCACTTACTGTTTTCTGTCACCATGTCCTGCTTGAAGGAAATCCAAATGAAGTCACACTACATCTTCAGAATATAGACAGATACTCATTTAGGTTCACATTCTATTCAACTATTATTCAAAAGGAATTTCAAAGCAACCTTAGTATAAAGGAGAATAATCACTTTACTCTTAATCTGTCATTCATTTTTTGACTTTACATTAATCTCTAGGTTTTCTTTCCTTTTCTTCATTACACTAAAAGAATAATGAAGGTGTACTCATACATGTGAATAGACTGGGTATGCTAATAGCTCTGCACCACAATACCATATTGCACTTCAGAACCTTCTGAAAATTAAAATGGTAAAATGCCTTATCCTGGTCAAATCCTTATTTGATTAGATGATAACCTCTCTCATAGCAACAAAAGCTTATATTATTGTAACTGACAGTTTAAATTGACAATTTAATTTGCAAAAAAGGGATAAGCCAACTGCTCAACATCTAGGAAAAAGTAAGTAGGTGAGCTGTTTATAATAAATTAATATTCTTTTCAATATGCTTAGGAATAGAGATCAGGGGAGGGGTTTAAAACTTGTATCTGATCTTTTTCCTCCAGCATTGAAGCATAGACCAAGGCAGCGCAAATCTTCTCAACTTTTCTTACACATATTTCAATATCAAAGAAGGTTAATTCAAATGAAACACCTTGTAAGAGTTCATTTCAGTCTTCAGGCTGAATTGGACTTGGCCTCTTTACTATAATCTTTCCCCTCTTATTCTTCCTGTTGCTACTCATGTGTGCCATAAAACAATTTACAGAGTTCTTCTGCATTTAAATGTTCGGAAGACTGCCATTTAATAATTTTTACTTCATTTTTTGCCATGATTTCCATAATAATTAAATTGAATTATCAAAATGAAAAGCATGAGAAGTGTGATATCTGCATGAATAAATACAGAGTACAGGTGAATAAAGAACAGAGATACACCTTTGGTTACTCTGGAACATTCTATACATAGTATCTCTTCATGCATTCTGGTAAAAAAATTACTAGTTTTAACAAAATATAATACTGTTTTGAAGAAGAGGCTAACCTACTATTAGCTTGCTAAAACCAACAGTTTATCGCCTTTTTTTTTTCATTGCTGTTCTTTACCTTATAACCTTGTCTTCCTGGCTCACCAGATTCTCCTTTTGAACCTTTCTGTCCCTACAATAAATGTAAAAAACAAAATAAACAAACAGGGATTATTAAAAATCAAAATACTGAGTTTTGCAGAACAAACAGACTCCTCAGAAGCAGACAAGGCCCTTAGTGACATGGTTTAGTGGTGGCCTTGGCAGTGGTGGGGGAACAGCTGGACTTGATGATTTTAAAGGTCTTTTCCAATCTGGTTGATTCTATGATTTCAAGGGAAATGAACTATACTTCTCTTCCCTTTGCAATCCCCATTCACCACTGCCTCCTTATCTACCTAGTTAACACCACACACTAAGTACCATGTTCAAAAAGAGCTGCTCCTGGATCTAACAAGGCTGGTTAGTATTTCTTTTTACGTTACCCCATAACAATTTCCTCAGGCCAACAGTCTTCCTAGAAACCAGCAAAGAATACATGCAAAAATAAAATCTTAGATAAAATGAGTTTCAAAAAACATTCACTTCAATTTAGTAAGTCATAGGTCTCTGAGAAGGACAGAAAGAAGGAAAAAAGACTAAAGATTTGGAGGAATATTTATAATTTCTGGAGTCAGACTACAAATGGCCCAGAAATTGAATGATGCAATCCTTCACATCCTCTAATCCCCTCAGAGGCACACATAAATTTTACTCTGAGGATTACAGCAAGAGATTTCAACAATGAGAAGTTATTTTGGCAGTCAAGAGTTGAAATAACCCTGACCATCCACACTGTTGCAATGGTTTTTTTAAATTGACAATGAACTGCCCTTTTGTGAAGGCAGCAATTACCCTTCTTAGCGCTTTAAGCAGTAACTCTGTAAGGAACACTTAAATAGTTTTGCTTACCTTCATGCCCATTAAGCCAGCATGTCCTGGGCGGCCAGGTGGACAAGCACTGGGACACTGGAAAAGCATCCACATAGTTACTACCACATAGGTTGATATGGTAAGGTTGTCCAGTATTATTTAAATTAAAAAACATTAACAGCTGTCTTACCAACAGGTCACCATCTTGCAGGCCAATTGTGCCCTAAATTAAATGAAATTAATCAAAGTCAATAAAAAAGAAATAGTCAGACCTAACTCATTAGATAACATAGGCATTAGACAAAACAGAAAATACTACTACCTAAAGCTGGAATCAGAATTATAATCAACCAAAGGTTCTCCAACATGAAAAGCACCTACACTGTAGGATTTTACTCTAGGATTGCAGTTACTTGTAAAATCCTGCCCTCTAACTTAAATCAACTTTTCTGAAAAAAGAAATATTTATTTTTGGCTTTTAAGCTACCTAAAACATATTTTCTATTAAGTACAGAGCAAATATATCAAAAGCCCATAAGCTACAACAGAACCCAAGACAATTTCTTTAATAAGTATAACTTTTACTTTTCCAACTTACTACCATTCAGCAAAAGATTTAGATAATTACAGAGAAAATAAGCTTCCCACAACCCAAATATTGGTGGATGACTGAGATGTCTGATATTAATGGAATTGCAACAAACTAGAGATCAGTGTGCAATGAGAAGGACTCTGTGGGGGGAAGGCCATTCCTCATTGTCATGGTTTAAGCCCAGCTGTAACTCAGAACCACGCAGCCTCTCTCTCACTCCCTCCCCTTTTATCCCCCCCACTCCTGGAGAGATGGGGAGGAGAATCAAAAGAATGTAACTCCCGTGGGTTGAGATAACAACAGCCAGTAACTAAGGTATGACACAAACCACTGCTGTTACCACCAATAATAATAATGATAAGGGAAATAAGGGAAGAGAATACAACTGCTCAACACCCGCCAACCGATACCCAGCCCGACCGAGCAATGATCACAGAATCATAGAATAGTTAGGGTTGGAAAGGACCTTAAGATCACTCAGTTCCAACACCCCTGCCAGGGGCAGGGACGCCTCCCACTAAACCATGCCACACAAAGCTATGTCCAATCCAGTCTTGAACACCGCCAGCGATGGAGCATTCACAACTTCCCTGGGCAACCCATTCCAATGCCTCACCACCCTTACAGGAAAGAATTTCTTCCTCATATCCAATCTAAACTTCCCCTGTTTAAGTTTGAATCCTTTACCCCTTGTCCTATCACCACAGTCCCTAATGAAGAGTCCCTCCCCAGCATTCTTATAGGCCCCCTTCAGATATTGGAAGGATGCTATGGGGTCTCCACACGGCCTCCTCTCCCCCAGGCTGAACAGCCCCAACTTTCTCAGCCTGTCTTCATAGGGGAGATGCTCCAGTCCCCTGATCATCCTCGGAGTCCTCCTCTGCACTTGTTCCAACAGTTCCATGTCCTTTTTACGTTGAGGACACCAGAACTGCACACAATACTCCAAGTGAGGTCTCACATCTAACCCTTCCAGGTAACTGCCCCCAGTTTATATAGTGGGCATGATGTGCTGTGGTATGGAATACCTCTTTGGTTAGTTTGGGTCAGGTGTCCTGTCTCTGCTTCCTCCTGGCTTCCCCTCCTCCCTGGCAGAGCATGAGACTCAGAAAGTCCTTGGTCAGAGTAAACATCACTGAGCAGCAACTAAAAACATCGGTGTTATCAGCACTGTTCCCAGGCCAAAAGTCAAAACCACAGCACTGCACCAGCTACTAAGAAGGAGAAAAAATGACTGCTGCTGCTGAACCCAGGACAGTATCTATCCCTTATTCCATACCATTCACAACATGCTCGGACCATCAATATACCATCACTCTTATTTCATATATATACATATATATATATATATATATATATACATCCATACACACACACACAAGGAGAGAGAGAGATCATTCCTTAGTGCATGGACCAATCCCTATAAAGCTGCTGAGTCCATCTGGTTCATGATGTTGGGCTTCATCTCGTGTAACAGACTTTCAGAGCAGGAGAGGGTGTGTGCAGTGCTGGATCATTGCCTCCTGATGCTGATCGTTCCTTTACCACAGAACTCGTCTAGTTTCATCAAAGTTCATTCTTTGTTGGGATGATGGTAGGAGGGAAGTAAGGGCCAGTAGCTGGTGACCTGAAGACATCTAGCTGGCAGGCTATAAAAATGCTACAAAGCAGGCAACAGCATAAAATTGAGTTCATTGGCCGTTTTCCCCTAAAATCAAATCCCCTTGAGGTACACATTGGACTTCCCCATCTTCCCACATTACCCACCAAGTATATCCGGGTCCCTGAGCAAAAGCAATCCCATGAGTGTGTTTGCCTTTACCTGAAGCAGGAATAACCCAGACTAGCAGATTCTTTATGTGCACCACAGGAACTTTGTCCCCTTCTACAGTATGTAAAAATTCTGATTGGGCTGGGCCAGCCCTGTTGGCAGATCCTCTGGTGTTGACCAACCAAGTGGCCTTTGGTAAATGTGTATCCCAGTGTTTGAAAGTCCCACCACCCAATGCTCTCAGTGTAGTTTTTAACAGCCCATTGTACCGCTCAGTTTTCCCAGAGGCTGGTACATGGTAAGGGATGTGATATATCCACTCAATGCCATGCTCTTTGGCCCAAGTGTCTATAAGCTTATTCCGGAAATGAGTCCCATTATCTGACTCAATTCTCTCTGGGGTGCGTGACACCATAAAATCTGTTTCTCAAGGCCCAGGATAGTGGCGTGGTGTGGGACAGTGACGTGGGGCACAGTGTATGTTTCCAGCCATCCAGTGTTTGCCTCCACCATGGTAAGCACATGGTGTTTGCCTTGGCGGGTTGGTGGCAGTGTGATATAATCAATCTGCCAGGCCTCCCCACATTTGTATTTCAGCCATCGCCCTCCATACCAGAGAGGCTTTAACCATTTAGCTTGCTTAATTGCAGCACATTTCACAGTCATGAATAACCTGGACAACAGTGTCCATTCTTAAGTCCACCCCTTATGTTGCATCTCTGCCCTGATGGCCTTAAGTGTCATGGGCACACCAGGCCAAAAATAATTCATCCTTATGTTGCCAATCTAGACTCCATCTGAGCCACTTCAATCTTAGCAGCTTTATCCACTTGTTGGTTGTTCTGGTGTTCCTCAGTGGCCCGACCCTTGGGTACATGAGCATCTACGTGGTGTACCTTCACCACCAGGTTCTGCACCCGGGCAGTGATATCTTGCCACAGTGCAGCAGCCCAGATGGGTTTACCTCTGAGTTGCCAGTTGCTCTGCTTCCATTGCTGCAACCACCCCCACAGGGCATTTGCCACCATCCATGAGTTAGTATAAAGTACTGGCCACTTTTCTCGTTCAGCAATGTCCAAGGCCAGCTAGATGGCTTTCACCTCGGCAAACTGACTCGATTCACCCTCTCCTTCAGCAGTTTCTGCAACTCGTCGTCAAGGACTCCATACAGCTGCCTTCCATCTCCGACGTTTTCCCACAATACGACAGGACCCATCAGTAAACAAGGCATATTGCTTTTCACTTTCTGACAGTTCATTATATGGTGGGGCCTCTTCAGCACTCACCACCACCTCCTCCTCTGGTGACATTCCAAAATCTTTGCCCTCTGGCCAGTCCATGATGACTTCTAGAATTCCTGGACAACTGGGATTTCCTATTCGAGCTCGTTGTGTAATTAGTGCAGGCCACTTACTCCATGTAGCATCGGCTGCATGATGTGTAGAGGAGACCCTGCCTTTGAACATCCAGCCCAGCATGGGCAACTGGGAGCCAGGAGGAGCTGTGCTTCAGTGCCAAGCACTTCCGAAGCAGCTCAAATCCCTTCATAGGCTGCCAGTATCTCTTTTCCAGTTGGGGTATAGCTGGCCTCAGATCCTCTGTATTCCCGACTCCAAAGGCCTAGGGGTCGACCTCAAGTCTCTCCTGGAGCTTTCTGCCAGAGGCTCCAGGTGGGACCATTCTCCCAGGCTGCGGTGTACAGTACATTTTTAATATCTAGCCCGGTCCGGGCTGGTCCAAGGGCTACCGCATGAACTATCTCTCATTTAATTTGCTCAAAGGCTTGTTCTTGCTCTGAGCCCCATTTAAAATCATTCTTCTTCCAGGTCACATGATACAGAGGGCTTACAAGCAAACTGTAATTCAGTATGTGCATTCTCCAGAACCCCACAGCACCTAAGAAAGATTGTGTTTCTTTCTTATTAGTTGGTGGCAACATTGCTGTTTTCTTGTTGATCACATCTGTGGGGATCTGGCGACATCCATCTTGCCATTTTATTCCCAAAAATTGAATCTCCTATGCAGGTCCGTTGACCTTACTCCATTTTATGGCAAAACCGGCTTTCAGCAGGATTTGGATTTTCCTCCCTTTATCAAAGACTTCTGCTGCTGTGTCAACCCACACGATAATGTCATCAATGTACTGCAGGTGTTCTGGAGCTTGCCCCTGTTCCAGGGCAGTCTGGATCAGTCCATGGCAGATGGTAGGGCTGTGTTTCCACCCCTGGGGCAGTCGGTTCCAAGTGTACTGGACGCCCCTCCAAGTAAAAGAGAACTGTGGCCTGCACTCTGCTGCCAGAGGAATTGAGAAAAATGCATTGGCAATATCAACCATGGCATACCACTTGGCTGCCTTCGACTCCAGTTCATACTGAAGTTCTAGCATGTCTGGTATGGCAGCACCCAAGGGTGGTGTCACTTCATTCAAGCAACAATAGTCTGCCCTTAGTCTCAACTCTCCATTAGACTTTCACACTGGCCATATGGGGCTATTAAAGGGTGAGTGAGTCTTACTGACCACTCCTTGACTCTCCAGTCTATAGATCAGCTTATGGATGGGAATCAGGGAGTCTTGGTTGGTGCGATATTGCCACCGGTACACTGTTGTGGTCACGATTGGCACTTGCTGTTCTTCGACCTTCAGCAACCCCACAACAGAAGGATCCTCTGAGAGACCAGGCAAGGTGGACAGCTGCTCAATTTCCTCTGTCTCCAAAGCAGCAATACCAAAAGCCCATCAGTACTCTTTTGGGTCTTTGAAGTACCCTCTCCTGAGATAGTCTGCCAAGGATGCATGGAGCCTCTGGACCAGTCACAATGGGGTGCTTTTGCCACCTCCTCCCAGTCAGGCTGATCTCAGCCTCCAGTACAGTCAACTCTTGGGATCCTCCTGTCACTCCAGAAATAGAAATGGGTTCCACCCCTTGACAGTTTGATGGCACCAGGGTACACTGTGCACTGGTATCTACTAGGGCCTTATACTTCTGTGGAACTGATCATAGAATCATAGAATAGTTAGGGTTGGAAAGGACCTTAAGATCACTCAGTTCCAACACCCCTGCCCGGGGCAAGGACACCTCCCACTAAACCATGCCACTCAAGGCTCTGGCCAGCCTGGCCTTGAACACCTCCAGCGATGGAGCATTCACAACTTCCCTGAGCAACCCATTCCAGTGCCTCACCACCCCTACAGTAAAGAATTTCTTCCTCATACCCAATCTAAACTTCCCCTGCTTAAGTTTGAATCTGTTACCCCTTGTCCTATCACCACGGTCCCACATGAATAGTCCCTGCTCACGAGAGACTGAAGCCGCAGCTTTCATGATCATCCTTGACCTTTGTTCTCCTCTTCAATTCACGCACCCTTTCCTCCAGAGCTGAGGTAGGTTTTCCATCCCACTTCATCATGTCTTTTCCACTATCCCGCAGGTAAAACCATAGGGTGGCCTGTGGTGCATACCTTCTATCTTCTCTCTCGAGCAGTAGGACACCTTTTGTTAACAGCTGAGACGTGTTGGTACACGTGAGGAGCTGCATTGATCAGATAGATTGTCTCTCAATTGTTTGAGCTCCTGGAACAGTTTTTCCACAGCTGAAATGATGGAAGGGGTGAGATTGTCTTAGAACTCTCGGAGTTTACGAATCATTTCCTCCACTATTAGTGGTACTATGTCATTCCAGGTTACAGTTGCCAATGAATGGGCATATGATGACGGTGCATTCCATGTAAATTTCCGCCACATGGGTCGTGTATATTCGACTTCATCTGGATCTATGGGTACATCCCCATTATTCAGCTTGATGTGATAGATCATCTCTACAATGGCTGATTCCCTCAGAGATTGGATGCCTTTCTCTAGAGTAGTCCACAAACATAACATCATAAAATCTTTCTTTCACAGCTTCCAAGAGCTGCTTCCAAAGGCTGAGGGACTGTTTCTCTCTTGCAATTGCTCTGTCAATTTCCCCTTCCCTAGAAAGTGATCCCAGCTGCTTGGCTTCCCTACCTTCTAGTTCGTGACCATCAGCCCCATTGTCCCAGCATCGGAGCAACCAGGTGATGATGGGCTCCCCTGGTTGACGGGTAAAATCTCTTCACATATTCCGTAGCACGGTTGAGGTCCGGGGTTGAGATGTCATCTCTTCTTCATCTTCTTCCTATGATTCACATGCTAATAACTCCAGGTCAGATGATGTCGGTGGTGAGTACATTGTTTCTTCATCTTGCTTCATCTTTCTTGCGTTTTTTTTGCTTTTCCCCTTGCGTACAGGGCAACCGATATTGGCACAAATTCATCCTCTGGTGTAGCTGCTGTACTTGGAGCTGGAGTAGCTGCGGTGTCTGTTGCTTTCCCATCAGATCCGGGGACATTTTTTTCCTTTTGAAGGTGCTGGACAGTGTTGAACAGGGCTCTGTAAGCATAGGCCAAGCCCCAGCACGTTATCATGATTTGTCCATCTCTGGTATGACCAGAATGACAACACACCTCATTTAAGTGTTTTACTATTTTTTTTGGATTTTGCACTTGTTCTGTGGTGAAATTCAAAAGCACTGGAGGGGCCCACTGGCCTAGATACTCGCCCATACTATCCCACTCACCCTGCCACTCATGACTGCCCAGCTTCAGGGAAAATCTCTTGATCCTCCTATATCATCTTCTAACCCTAGACAAGGCCCAAACCCAACTCTGCTTAACTCTTGAGATCAGACAAAATGGTCATTGGGTAAAACACACTCTGTATGCGTTCCAACATGGTGATCCCCATCACAATCAGCAGGCAGGTCTCAAGGGTACCTAAATGTCATTCAAAATCTTCAGAACTCTCAAATGATGCTGCACAAACAGTCTGGTGGGGGGTGGGCTGAGAACGTAAGGGAATGTCTCCTTCACAGGTTGACTACCCGAGGAGGAGAAAAAAGATGCGTAATTGCTAAACACTTCTATTACATACTTCCCAAAGTATAGAGGTGGTGACCGCACTGGGAACACAAGCCAGATCAGTTTCATGATCAATGATTCTATTGTACTACAAGTCATTAGCATAAAGTACAATGAAACGAGAACCTTATCCCAAGGCCCCCAGCCGATACACACTAACACAACATATACTGGCTGCAAGTAAGGTATGACATGCTGAAACTGTGAGATCAAGAGCAACAACTTTGAGAGCCAATAAATCAGCATTGTGACAAGTGACTATTAATCCAAAACAATGAATGCTTGTCACAAATACGATCAGACACACTCTGGTCAGATCTGTCATTATCTCGACCCTTCGTGCCCCACATTGGGCGCCAAAAAGAACTGTCGTGGTTTAAGCCCAGCCATAACTCAGAACCACACAGCTTCCCTCTCACTCCCCTCCTTTCCTCCCCCCCGCTCCCAGAGGGATGGGGAGGAGAATTGAAAGAATGTAACTCCCAGGGGTTGAGATAAGAACAGTCCAGTAACTATGGTATAACACAAAACCACTACTGCTACCACCAATAATAATAATGAAAAGGGAAATAAGGGAAGAGAATACAACCGCTCACCACCCGCCAACCGATACCCAGCCTGGCTGAGTACTGATCTAACCCTTCCGGGTAACTGCCCCCAGTTTATATACTGGGCATGATGTGCTGTGGTATGGAATACCTCTTTGGTTAGTTTGGGTCAGGTGTCCTGTCTCTGCTTCCTCCCGGCTTCCCCTCCTCCCTGGCAGAGCATGAGACTCAGGAAGTTCTTGGTCAGAGTAAACATTACTGAGCAGCAACTAAAAACATTTGTGTTATCAGCACTGTTCCCAGGCCAAAAGTCAAAAACACAGTGCTGCACCAGCTACTAAGAAGGAGAAGAAATGACTGCTACTGCTGCACCCAGGACACTCATATTAAATCAAATACTTGACAGAAGCTAAAGGGAGGCTTATGAGGCACAAGAGAGAGAAATATGATTTCACAGCAGCAGCTGGATTCCCTAAAACCCTGTGGGAAGAAGCACACTGTTGCAGAGAGAAGCCCAGGGGAGTTTCAGGAATCGGCTGGTCTCGGTTTATACAGAAGGATTTAAAGAAGCCAAGAGGCTCAAAGAAGATAACTATTCCCCCAGAGACGCAAAGCACTGGCATAAGGCTTTCTTCCATCCCTCATAAGTAGTAGGCCTGGTTGCAAGAAAGACATTAGAACTTAACCCACCTGGGAGCATATATTTCTGGTTCATGAGCCAAATATTAAATTTTTCTCCTAACAGAGAAAAATCTACCTCTGCTGAAGTACCACTGGCAATGCCCAACAAAGACTACATTTACAGGGAGGTTTTAAACCTGTAAAAGTTACAGTTTAAGACCATTTGCAGAAATGGGAAGAAATCATGACAGAAGTTAACAGTTTGTGTTTCAAACTATCTTTATATAACCACAAAAACTAGAAACTTGCTTTCTAAATGGAAGATCAAATGTTGGTATGATTAAATGAGTGTATCTTGGGCTTTGAACAAAAGCTTCCAGATAAAATGAACTAATATAGCTTGCTGAAATCTTAAAATCCTAAATCCTCAGTATTAAGCTGTAAGACTTCAGGAGAACTTTTATTCAAGCAGCACCAATACATAACTTAGACATCAGTACATATTAAAGGCAATCACTTACCCGAGGACCTGGTGGTCCTGGTAGCCCTGGTGGCCCTCTTTTTCCTGGATCTCCCTAAGAAAGAGTAAAATAATTTTCTTGATTCATAGTAACAGTGACAAGCAGCAGTTACACATTCATACTACACACTAACAGGGAGAAATTAAGTAACGACAGAAGGACAGGCTCAGCAGCCAATTAAAATATCAGTCTACAACATGGCTCCCAAAGTAAAATGGGAAAAATGATACTTTTAGTAGAAGGAGAGACATATTGCAGAATACGAGCCACAAAAAAAAAAAAAAAAAAAAAAGCCAAAAAAACCCAAAAATACAGCAGAAAAACCACAAAACCAAAAAAAAAAAAAAACCACAAAACAAGCAAAAACTCCATCAGCTTTAGAAAGCTGAAACATCTGCCCACAAGATCATCTGCGCACTCTTCTGTGTTTTAACTGCTAATTCAGATCTGAATTAAAAGAATTGCAAAAATGACCAAAGCTCGGAGAAGAAAAACAACCCCAACCTTTTTCAGAGTCCTAGATAGAATCATAGAATAGTTGGGGTTGGAAAGGACCTGAAGATCATCAAGTTCCAACCCCCCTGCCATGGGCAGGGACACCTCACACTAAACTATGTCACCCAAGGCTTCATCCAGCCTGGCTTTGAATCTACCAAGTTAGAATCTTCTCCTGTTTGTAAAGTTTTGACGTCCAGTGCTTTCAGAAGTAAAGACAATGCGGAAACTCTGCCAATTATTTTCTCTGAATACTTTCAACTAAAATTAATCAAATATTCTGACAGGAGCACGTTTTAACTTAACACTGTCATTTCAATATTATTTTTGACATCTTAGTAAATCATAAATGAAATTAACAGGATGAATATAGAAAAATGATTCATCACTAGTTCTCCCAGTGCATGAGCTGTAGAGCCATAGGTTTAAAAAGTACTAAAAAGGAATAGTTCTTTTCCACACAATGTGTAATTACATTGCGGGACACATTACCACAATGTGTTGTGGAGGCCTGTGATATAAATGGATTCAAAAAGGGACTGACTACATTAATGGATGATAGACTCATATATAGCTTATGAAAATAGCAGCATAGATGCAATTACTGATTCAGGCAGTCTCTGAACTGCCAATTGCCAGAATGTGGGAAAGTATGACAGAAAAATGTCATTTTACAAATAGCCTGTACACTTCCCTAGGTATCCATTATTGCCCTTGCTAATGACAAGACAGTGAGCTAGACAGATCATCTGCAACAAATTGTTGGTTTTTAATATCCTTTTTTATATTCATTTATATGAGCACACTACACAGGGAAAAGTATGCATTAAAAAGTTAGTTCATTAAACAACATTTTAATGCTATTTCAGATTCCAATTAGAAAATTAACAGTTGGTTTCAATATATACTTTCCTTGGTAAAATGTGAAGTCAAAATATGACAGTGTGCTAAAACTGAGCGCACAGTTCAGCATTAAAGTCAGTAGATGGAGTCACACTTAAAATGCGACTAAGAAGAAATACTAAATTACTGTTCACTCACATGCAAATGGAAAACAGAAATAGTGTAGTCATGTACCATAATGTATAGGTAAGAAGAGAGGAGTAAAGCTAAAGGTCTGCATGTAATGCTGCTTTACATTTACTTCATTTCTGGCAGGTTAGTTTTTTGATTTTAGTTTTTCAGACCTTTGTGCTGTTAATTGTTCCTTATTTCTGATGAGCTTCAAACACAATCTTTCCTCTATCAGTGATCACTGCCAAAGAAAAAGTGTGTTTTCAAGGGCTGTTATCACCCAAACAGTGTTTAGACAGCACAGTAATTACTCTTTCTTTTTTTTCCTAGAAGTACTTTCTACCTATTGAAGAAAACTACATTTTTAGCAAACATAGTAGTACTTACAGGTGGACCAGCACGACCTACTTCCCCAGGAAGTCCTGCTGCACCAGCTGGGCCCTGTAACAGCCAAGTTAAACAGTACTTTTAAACCATACAACACCTCTATGACAAGCATCCAAGGAGTGAGAACATGCAATTGTCCCAAACAATAAACTATGGCTTCAGACACCAGAATTCTTGCCCCACATACGTAAGCAACCTGAGTAGTAGCAGGAGGGGTGATACATAATAAACAGAGAACATCAGCATTAAAAGCCTCTTTTTTCACTGGATTATTTTTTATTACATTATATATCTTTACTGAATATTTCAAGAGATTAATTCAACAGTATATTTATAAATTGCAAAAATTGTACTTACAGGTGGTCCGAGAAGACCCTTGCCCTGTGAAATGCAAAAAATGGTCAGAAATGTGGGCAGGGTTCCACACCTAGTCAAGTTGTTTGCCAAGAACAGAGTATTTGGGATAAAAAGGTACAAAAATACCCTGATGTTTCTGCAAAATCGTTTCAGAAGCTTGTTAAATATCGATTTTCTTATTAGGTAATCAACATAGAAGAAAAAATAGATTATTAAATTGCCTTGCAGCACCATTTATTTAGACATATTTAAAAACACATATACATTCACAAAAGAATGAAGACATCAAAATGTTCGGGTTCAACTAATTCTCAAGTACCATGATATCATCTACACTATAATAATTTCCCTCTAACAGTGCATTTAAATTGACGATAAGAGACTTCTTTTTTTCTGCCAGTGCTTCCCCGAGGTTTAAATCCATTAAAGTCACCTTTCTGGTCATCAGAAAGAACACATAACTACTCCTGTTTACATTTTCCACCAGTCCTCTGAACCATTTAAATGAGAAGTGCCCAAGATACAAATGTGCTTCTGCCTCTTTGTACAATACACTCTCTCCAAGAAAAAAGATCTTTCAGTCTTGTATTACTAAGGTAAATGGATGACTTTATGAACAGTGTTGATATGTATGAAACACTGGCATATAAAATCACAAACATACTTCTTACATCACATCTCCTGAAAATTTAAAGTGCCTGGGCTGAGTTTAAGAGCCACAGAGTATCATACCATGATTGTATCTGCAAGGCTGTCCTTCAAAAACTTTGTATAACACAAGGAAAATTTCAAGCATTTATCAAAGTTATTCCATTTTAACCATCTAATACACAGCAGAAAGTAAACTTTTTCACCTTGCATAACCTACATAACTCCTTTGCTATTACTTAATACTCTCTTGCTGCAATTCATTATATTATACATGCCTAGAATTGACTATACAAATCAAAATTTCACTGCATCACAGATTTGATATTATAATATTATCTGTCTCTGAAAGAAGGAAACCAACTACTTGCAGGTTCTTATTGGAGTACCCCTTGCTAACATGCCCCAACAGTGACAGAGAAAGTTGACAATGCACAAAGAAGCAGCTACAGATACTGTGTGCAGCTCAGTACATGTACACAGTACATGGGTCCAGGAGAAGCCAGACCCCTCTGCCCACTCCATTGCATCTCCTCACCCTCCTAATTATGACTCCAAGAAGCAGGGACTGTCCCCCAGCGATTCATGCCACCCCCTCACCCAGCTATTCCACCCTTCTGGGCATGAACTCCCTGCAAGCAGACCAAATTCCAATGTTGAGAGCTCCAGGGGAATCAGCCAGTAAGGACCTACCCAGAGACTGTGTTCCTGCCTCCATCTATGTCCTACAGGGGAAGCTTCTCTACACAGCCTGGGACTGCAGCATTTCATCCCCAGATGCCTGATGCCTGCTTCAGAGGTGCTTATCTGACCCATGGAGCACATGGAGTGCACAGGCACGTGCAGTAATCCACAGTCTGTAATCACCTGGTTCAGAGACACTTACCCTGTAGATCTGGTAAGTACCTCCTATTGTCAGCACAGACCTTCTGCCATCCACCTAAGAGTCACTTGTACGTACACTCAGTGCTGGAAGCTGTGCTTTAGTAGACCTTAAGATACTTTCAATTTCTTTATCACTAAATACACACAATCCCACCCATATGTCAGATTTGTAAAACACTACCAATATATCAGCTAATAGAAAAGTTAGAGGAAATTTAACAGAGAGAATGGACTGAAGGGTGCAATACATGCACTGAATGTAGCAGCCTCAAGTCCATTTACTGGGGCCAGATCAGAGGCATTGGTTTCTTTGGTGGTAAATTACTTGAAGTAATCAGAAGTATTCTAACAATTTTGTAGCCGTGTCATTTGAGAGGCTATCCACAAAAGAGATGAAACATACAGAATAAATTAAAACTGAATGATGAAGCAGATAGAAATGGAGGAAATGTAAAGGAAAAAACTATAAGATCACCAGGTTGCATTCTGGGGAAGAAAGGGTGACAGAAGCAGAAAAGCAAATGCTACATATAAAACTTTAGATACTTAATATTATTTCTTTCAGTTACCCTGAAGTCTTAACTTGGCCAATAAATTCCACTGGATGAGCTTGAAAACAGCCATAATAACTTAAAACTGATTAATGTTGTACTAAACTCAACAGCTCCACTACTTCATGCTTGTGGTAAGAGCTTCTCAGGAAATTTCTGAATCTGAGAAGTAGAACCACCACACTCAAGCACTACTTCTTTTTTTCTTTTTTTTTTTTTTTTTTAATTAAGTTTCATTACTCTAAATTTAATTGAACTGAAGGTGAGATGATGAGTGCTGGACATTTTGAAAAACTTCTAAAAACTGCTCTATTTCTTCAGCTGCTTAAAGCAATTCATCAAAAGTAAAGCTGGTATAAGTGGAATTTCCCCAAGAGATTATTTTGAGCATTAATCTTTCCATATGGATTCAGCACGTACAGGTTAACAACCACAGAGCTACAAAATCAAACATGAGGCTTCTTCCTAAAATGTGAGGTCTAAAGATTAACCTTAACCTCAATAATTACAAGGGTAATGACATAACGTGACTAAGTATACCCTCTTCTAAACTGAGATTAACCTTCTTTATGTACATTTTATATACCCACTTTTTCTGAAGGCCCTTGATTTATTCATTCTCTTATTAATCTGTTAATGGTGAGGTAGAATCATGAATATTTTCCCCAAGTCAGTTTTTATCTCAGTTGACAGACTAAACTACTATAGTACTTTAAAATAGTATTTCAATAATTCAGATTTAATTCCCCATTTTTTCCTCTCTCATAGCACTTCTTTTCATGTACATTTTTTTCCATATCACCTAAGTAACATATTTGACAGACTTCACCTATCTCTTTGTTCCAGCTAAACAACACAGAAATTATTTCCTGGACAGCAAAAAATGAAAACAAAACAACAACAAAAAAACAAACACACACAAAACCACAACCCCCTAACAGAAAAAATTTGGGCTTTCAGTCTACCTGGAACCCACCTCAGTTCTGCTATTTTCTGTAAATTTAGCTTATATATTGAGTCTACAGATTGAGCAGACATTATATAAAGTATTACCCACTTTCAGATCAGAAACTGCATCCATGAAAATTAAACACAAATGCCCACATAAAAGAATTCAGCTTAAGTTTGAACACGTCAATAATATAACATCTTCAAGAATAACATTAACAGTTCCTCTCTGGCCAAATATCAAAACAATTGTTTAATATAAATTTAGTGAAAGTTAATGGGAAAGGGTCAAAAATACAAAGATACAGCTGAAGATACAGAATTTCATAGCAAGGAGTGCTATATCAGCATACAATACCTCTTCTATTTAATTCCAATAATTTATCCACAATTAACCTAAATTTTAATTAAATTTTAATTATGTGCAACCCTACTACAATGCCATGCCAGTCATCTTGTTCCATTACTCATTTTCCTTGAGATTATTCCTGGTTTCCTATATAATCTGTTTCTACATGTCAACCATCATTCACTTCTTCAACCCTGTAAAACTCCTAAACTTCACTATTATTTTCAGCTCCCAAAGATGAATGCTAAATCCATCTGCATGCCAACTAGAACAGTACACTTCACATGTCCTTTCTCATATTTTCTCTTGTTTTCATATGAAATGGCACAGGAAGTCCCATACAGCACTTAAGCTTCAGTGATCCCATTTAAATACATAGCAAGGAGCAGAAATATTAATGTAATTTATGCAAATAAAACATGGGCCCCCATCTCTATGCATTTTCATAAAGTGATGAAAAACAATGGCATGTGTCCAAAACCTGTGACCACATCACCCATGCTCCTTTCTTTTCCACAGCATACAAACCAAACAAGGCGCTTCAGTAATATATGCAAACCTTGATACAAAGACAAAAAGATTCCTTAATGTACTACTATAATAACTTACAAGTTTTTTGAAACCTCAGAAATAGTTTCTGGCTTTTCTTCATTACATTTAATTGTAAGAAAATTTCATATTGAAACTTCAGGTCTAAAAAGCCTCTTCATATAACAAACGTATTACTTACTGGAAGTCCACGAGCACCTGGCAGTCCTGGCTCACCCTTCAAAAGATAAAAATTGAGTTTTTCAAGAAGTATTAGCATTAATTTTTATTAACAACATACAGGGAGATGCTTTCACCTTTAGGAGGGTATCATTTACTGGACATACTCTGCAAGTATTATTCATTTCATTAATGTTATGCTGGTTTCAGTGAGACTTGAGTAAAAGGAAAGACTTCCTCAATATTAAAAAGATACAGCCTCAGACCTTTTCCCCCCCCCAAAAAAAAGAATTAAAAAATGCTGGTTACTCTGATTTCTGACATATATTTCATTTATTTGATTCCCGATGAAGTCACATGTCACTGTACTGGTTCCCACACATATTACTATGATGTCCACATATTACTATGCACCATCCCTGGCAGTGTTCAAGGCCAGGTTGGACGGGGCTTTGAGCAACCTGGTCTAGTGGAAGGCGTCTCTGCCCATGGCAGGGGGGCTGGAACTAGATGATCTTTAAGTTCCCTTCCAACCCAAACCACTGTATGATTCTATGAATCTATGACATAATTACAATACAAGATGGAAAGAGCTTCACCACTACTGAAGATGCTCAACTTTAATATCATCAATGTAGCACCACTATTCCTTACTGCAGGCTGGAGGAATGGAAGCTGCTTTGTATTGTGTGAAAAGGCCCCAATGGGTCTCTATTCTATAGCTGGTTTAATACTCAAGGAAAGGCTACAGCATCTCATTAGTTGAATAGAGATAAACAAAAATCCTGCTCAAAAAAATGCTGTAATTTTGTGCATAATTTTGTTCTTACCTTCTGTCCTTTTGGTCCTGTGGCTCCACGTGAGCCATCAGGTCCTGTGAATCCCTTTGAAAGTAACATATACAATATTAATGCAAAAGTTACATGGTTTTCTTAATCACATCAGAAAACATCCTAAAACACAGAACAATGAAGCTATTAAATAAGTAATTATGGGGGACTTACAATTCAAATGCCTATTTACACATACAGATAGAACTGTGGAAGTTCAAAGTACTAGCTTCAGGTGACAACCATCAGTCACTGCCTGTGATACATCCATCAAAAGTTATTCAGTTAAATCTCAAACTAAACATGTGATCTCACATGATCTTATTTCCTCTCAATGTTTATTGACAAAAACGTCAACAAAGCTGCCGGGCCGTACTTGAGGTTAGTCATTGAACCACACTTGTCTATCTGACTGAAAATGAAAACCAACCATGATACTATAACTACAAATTCATTTTGAATTCTTTTGTTTTCTTTTGTTTCCAATTTTTTACATCAGCTTATATGCTTAGAAATTTCCAGAATTCCATTGAAAAAAGCCTTGCTTTTACGTTTTTTCAATGCTTTTATTTTTCGGTACACTTCCAACAATTCAGTGTTCACAAAGGGATGTTTTCTCTGATAGTTTGCTTTCAAATGCTTACATGATCATTACAGGCAATTACTTTACAGTAGCTTTATTGCGTCTATTAAACCTGACACTGAAATAATTTATGAAAGGGAGATTTAAAAAGTCAGAACTGCCTCACCAATTAAACATGGAATTATAAATCTAAAACCCCAATTAAAATTTTAATGCACCATAGGAGTAGATTAGGGTTTTGTGTTTTGTCTTCAGGTGAAAATAAAAAAGGTTTACCATCTCAGAACACAGTATTCTTGTATTATAGTTCCACTCATCCACCAATATGAGGGAATATGCAAATGCAAACAAATATCAAAAGCTTAGAGTTTAAAATGTTCTGTATTACCTGCTTGTATTACCAGCAATTCTAGCAAGGAAGACAAAACGATGCCTCAAGTGAAAATTAGAAGAGGCAATGATTTTTAAAGAACTACTTATGGGGTTTTGATATGTACAAATGGGTTGTGGTCCTCTGTTGTTTTCAGGAAAAACTGAAATGCTATGAGATACCACTCATGGCAAACCCATTTCCTCTGACAGATTTGAAATTTGAGCAGTTTAACTAAAGACTATTTCAGCTCCATTTCCATTAAACCTCTTTTCAAAAGCAAATTAACTGCTAGCAGTATTGTGGTTTTCAATAAATACTAGTTTTTTTCATTTATAATTTACAATGTTACATAGTAGTTTCTCATATCTAATTTTTATTTTTTCATATTTTAAATTATAAAAGTATTCTACCACTTACGTAAACTAAACAGAAGCTTGTGTACCTCCTGGCATAAAATCTAAGCACTTAATGCTACAATCTTGCTTGATAGCGAGAAACGCTTTCGAACACCACTCTTGAAAGACAAACAAAGAGCTCCCCAAAACTTTATGAACGTGCTTTTAGCACCACTAATTTATTCAAGAGGCACAACCTAATAGGCCATCGACATTAGCTGATGTTGAAACTTTATACTATTTTCCTCAGAGAAAGGAAGATAACACCAGCAGGTACAGGCTCTGCAGTGACAAGTCTGGGAGGTTGGTTTGTTGCGGTTTATTTAATGACACTTTACTGTAACATCAGGCCTATAGGGCTGATCCGATTGTTTTGGGGTTTTTTTCTTCCTATTTCCTCCAGTGTACAGAACGAGGCCTCAAACACTAACCCCAGCCGCTCCACACGACCTCCTGACGCACTGAACACCGCCCAGGGGCCGGCCCGCCCTGCCGACTCGCGGGGTGACCCTCAGGGAGCTTAGGAGCGAGCGGGCCTCCCTCCCCCTGAGGACCGGCCCGCTCTCTGGGTCGCCGCTGATGCCTTTGGCAGCCGCGGGCTCTCCTGCCCAGGCGGGGGCTTGGATCCTTCTCTCGCCATTGGTGCCCTGCTTTTTCTGACCTGAGGCTGTTCCATCTCCTCCTCCCCGCAGCGTAGCTGCCAAAGCCCTCTCCAGAGCAGAGTGGCAGCACCCAACAGACCTCACCCTGTTCCTCAGCTGCCGCCATGGCCACCCTCAGTACATCTCTGCTGAGTTTTGACATCTTTCAGCTTGGAAGAAAACTCCTCTCTCACACACACCCCGTTGGCACTCATTGGCAGCTGTGAGGAAGCCAGAGACCTCAAAAGATGCTTCTACAGAAACGGACTAAAACCAAGTATTTTTATTAAATAAAAAAAAAAAAAAAAAATCTAGAAAACCAAATGTACTCACATCAGCTCCCGGCTCTCCAGGCAGGCCAGGGGATCCTGGTTTGCCTGCATCCCCCTCCGGACCCTTCAGGATTTAAATGAACAGTTAAGCGTGTTTCAGAGCAGAAATAAAGCCTCTTCTCACAGGAGCAAATGCAAAGTAGCTGAAATTACTTACCGGTGGACCAGGGGGGCCATTAGGACCTCTCTCACCCTAACAACACATGAAAAGGAAGATATTAGTCAGAGCTACCACTGATTTTCAGATTATCAGGAATAATCCCAAATGGATTCTTTTTGTAAGAAATTAATATTAAATCCATGTGATCTCTATTATAGACTAACAGAAACAGTCACAGAAACTTCTAGTGGGAACTGAGGGAAAATACACTGTAGTTCCTATGAGGAATAATACCACACTCCTCATCACACTTTAGTATGAGTGATGCTATGTACTCCCTTTAGAGATTAGAATTATAAACGCCCTACACCCCATTTAAGGCAAATAACCACAGCATATGATGCTGATGACACAAAATAAGTAATCCTGTATTTTCCATATCAGCAGTAATCTGAAAGGCCACCTTCTCCTGCCACCCCAGCCAGCTGTGGAGTATGAGATCCATTTACACATACAGCATGCCAAATTCCCCAGGGTCAAATGCTGACAGTGAAGACAGTGCAGATACACCGTGAGGCATTCCCCATTTCCTAGGCAGGGCACGGGAAACACTTACATCAATGCCATCAATACCCGGAACTCCTGGTGGCCCTGGTGGACCTGGGGGGCCTGGTGGACCAGGGAGACCTCTCTGACAAGGAATAAAAAGGAGCAATTAGAGCCTGGCAAACCTGCGAGAGCCAGTCTGGGTGCACTGGCACAAGAAGAAATAGCTTCTATGGGTTAGTCAGGGGGTCACAGATGTGACGAATTGCTGTGACCTCACTCCATGCACATCAGGACCCACAGGCCCTAAATCCCATCTCAGCTGTTGCTGTGATGACCAGCAGTGCTCCCCTCAAGGGATGAGTTGTGAAGCCCCTCTTCCTGGTGCCAGCCACCCTCCTGCACCCCACAATGCTGGCAGGGCCAGGGCAAGGCAAGGGGGACTTGAGTCCCTCATCGAGCAGGATCCAAATGCCATATGGCAATGACAGGGTAACCAGGATAAAGAGAGTGATCTTTGAGGATCAGTGAAATTCACTGAGCTACTCTAATTACTCATTCAGCCAGCACAAAGGAGACAGTCTTCCTAAGAGTTGGTGAAAACTTAAAACAACCCTTTCCCTACTTTCCTGGCATGCTCGGCAGTTTCCCCTGGTTCCTCAGGGTTACATTAGCATCTACAGAGGGCTTTCTCAAAGCCCTAGGCTCCCACGGGGGAGGCGGCAGGCGCCACCAGCCTGTGGAAACCTAGAGAAAGGCTTTTACAGGTCTCCACACCTATAATGGGGGTCTCTGTTCTCCTCGGAGTAAGCTCCAGCCACAGCCCCACAACGGTGCTCTGTGAGCAGAAAGCTGGCCCGGGCCCAGCTGCTCAGCCACAGCCCCTGGCTACCCATAGTGCTGCTGCGATTAACACCTTTCCTCTGCACACAAGTCTTCCCGGTAATAATCCAGCCAGTTGTAGTTGTAGATGGAGCTCAAGCCCTGCCATGTCACCAGGTGATGCCCACCAGGTAGCACCATGAAGGCACACACATGGCACCCACTGCCTTGTGGTCAACCTGCCTTTACCAGCACCATGTCAGGGGCAGCTACTGATGCCATGGGAGAGAAAACCCCCCAGCAGGTCAGTGCCAGGGCATGACAAAGAGCATTTATTTAGCCTCTCTTCACCCACATGTCTTCCCTGAGCATGGAACACCATCCCTTCCATCACACTTACCTCGATTACCGTCTGGCTTATCTGCAAGAGAGTAAACCAGAGTCAAAGTCAAACTTACTTGAGCTAGGCAGAGGCAAACAACCTGCAGGAAAAGCCCCAGAGGCAGGAGGCGCCGCAGAGCCATGGCGGTGGAGCAGCTGATAGGGCCAGCGGCCGAAAGATGAGAGCCGCGGCAGCCCCTCACGGCTGCCCGCTATCGCCTCGGGTAGGGTCGCAGGGATTGGAGGAAGACTGAAGGCTGGGGAGGGGAGGACTGAATGCTGGCAGCGCATTAACCCTTTACCCCACTGCTGTCCTCTGGGCACCGACCCTCACCTTCCCCCTCCTCCTGCCATGGGTTTCATGCCGTCAGGCTCCCCGCTAAAGCGGCAGCTGCGAAAATCCCTCCCGCCTGCAAGGCACAGCTTTCAGAAGTCTCCCGCAGGAGAGGGGCTAAGGAAAGTAAGTCACGGAAGGGTTAAAATGAGGCTGCTGCCACTCGGGGCAGGATTTCGAAAGTCATCAAATTCAGGCAGGTATGGTAAAAACAGGCATCTCGGGCCAGAAATGGGAACAGAAACTGGGGCTCCTATGGTCTGCATCGGCAGGCTGCAGGCAGGGACTCGGTGGCAGCCTGGCGGCGGGCAGGGCAGGGCAGGGCAGGGCGCGGCGCGGAGCTCACCCGGGCCGGTAACTCTCCGCAGCCTTCGCGCTGGGGTCGCAGGGGGTCGCAGTGAATCACCATCCACTGGATTTCGAACTAGCAAAGGAGATAAAGATCGCGTTAACTTGGGTGAGGGGGGCACACTGGCCGAGGGTGTAATAGAAGGGACACTGGTGGGGTGACGGAATGTTTCAAAAAGTAGGTATTTTGTGATAATAGCTGCGGGTGACTCTGATCGCTCAGTCCGGGGCAGTGCATCGCCCTGCATTCCCTCACCCTTACCTGTGGAGGTTTTTAAAGAAGGGCATAAACTCGCGGAAGGATTTAAAGAGGACAGATTTGTCAGGTGTCATTTTTTATATGTTCTTTATAACCACAGGCATTTTTTCCTCATGCTATGCTGTGGTTTTATTAGACACACAGAAAGATTTTTCTCTAAGTTGACAGTTGTGTCCATGAAGAATGATAGGTCTGAGGACAGAAACGTGGTACAGCATGAGAAGTTCGAAAAACAGGATCATGTGCACATTGGCAACAGCCTGCAACTGACTAATATACATCTGTGAAATTCCACGTCTTTGAACTTTTGTGTTTGCACTGGAAAATGACAGAGGATTAAGGCAACCCTTTTCTCATAAACTGCAACACAAACTGCAACCTAAACTTGCTTGATGTGTTATATAGATTAAATATAATACCCTCTGCTGAAAGGTACTGAATAGCTCAAGCATACAGCTTCAGCAGTTTATCTGTTGATATATAATGCATTTTTAGTACCAGAATCATATTAAATTATACGTATTTATTGTGTCTAAGTTTAAAAGTCTTGGATTGTTTTCCCTTCCCATCACACATAGTATTAGTTTAGTTACAAACCACTAATGAGTGCTTTATCCGGAGATTTCCCAGTTTGATGATAAAACGTAGAGGCTCCTATTCCTTTCTTTTCATTGTAGATGGCTGAGGACTTGGGAAAGATGGATATGGGGGGTATTTTCTTGTTACAACATAAAACCCTGGTATGGAAAAGACTGATTTCACTTCTTATTTCTTTCCTGCTCTGAGCCTTTCCTCTTATTCTATTCAGCTAAACTAGCTCCCACAATCCCTCCCACAACATAATGTCTTGGTGCTTCCTGGCTGCTTTTTGTGCAGAAGGCAGACTGTCATTCTCTCCCACCACCATCCTTACACTGATGTAGTTGCACACTGACTGCTAGAGCTAGTAAGTGCTTTGAGTCTGAAGTCCTTTAAGATCTCTGCAAGACACCCATATATCCACAAGTTGCTTTTCTAGCTTTTTTCTTTTGCTTTCCGCTTCACCACTGCAGTGCTGCCACTCCTGAAATCCTCATTATCGCATCTCTACTGTTCTGTTTACTTTGCAGGCATCACAGTTTCCAAAGTGCTGAGACAAGAGCACAAAAAGGGCAGCACCCTAGTTTCTTTTACCTGTTATCTGACACCACTATCCTTGTGTCAATCCTCTACCGCCTTTATCCAATTCTCATTTTAAAACCTTTCCCAGTCCTTAATACTAGGCAACTGAATGTCATCATATACATATGAAAGAACTGAATGTATACTATAATTTAATACTACAAGGCAGCCATATAATAATAAAAATAAGAGGGTATCTGGAATCTGAAGATGAGGATCCTTAAAGGGACATAAAAATAAGATCAAATGATACCTATATGATAATTTATTTCATATTGTGCAACTAGATTCTGAGTCTCTACATTATTCACCTCTGAAGCTTACTAGCAGAGGGAAAGAGGTCAATAATTGGCTCTAAAGTAGTTTATAATCTATTTCTGATTTAAATAATCTAATTTAAATTAATGTATATGTGGTTTTAAGTGAAGAATTTCTACTTTTTCAGTCTGCTGTTTAATTTGAAATTAAAATTATGTTAAATAATATTAAAATTTATAAGTCATCCATTCAATAGTTAGGAAATGTCGTAATTAAGGTTGCCTGTACGAATTTAATCTGTATGTGGTCTGAAATTCTGTAATTCCACACTTCTTTCCTTAGAACAATCCCTCATTTACACGACAGAATAAGCAAGGCTGTGGAAATGATTGCCATACTGCAGAAACTGTAAATTTGGGAGTAAATGGGGCAAAAGGTGGTAAAGAAAAAAAAAAAAAGATGGCTTTGTGGAAAAGGCAGGCAGATGCCACTGAATGAGCCTGCTTTTTCCTCATAATTCTTTTAAGAGTGATGACAAAATATCTGACTCAGAATAGCCACAGTGGAGAATATTCTCCACTAGAGAATATTCTGCATGGGGCTGGAGGGAGGAAGGAATTGGATGCCTGAAATGGAGCATCTGGGTATAGGTTATGTAAAAAGGCTGATTGGCAACAACTGTAACTGAAATCAATTGTCTTAAGCTGTACTTTCAACTTAAAACATGGAACAGAATATGTAAAGACTGAAAAAATTACCTTTAAGGTGTACCACCAACAGCTGATATCTGCATCAGCACATTCTGGCTTTTTATGTAGATAATCATTACCTCTTTTTTTGTCCTGTGTGCGTGTCTAGTTTTGCTTTCTATACTAAGGTGAGAAAGATTTGAGATGACAGAATGCTAATGACTGAGTTGTGTTAGACTTTGATGCATGATTGTCCAAGTGCCAAGTTCTGTGTCTTGTGAGAATACTTTTTTAAGTTTAAGCCCAGTTTTTCAACTTTGAACATAAAGATGTTCACCTATTGAGATTTTAAGATGTGATTGCTTGCTACAGTGAGAACTTGACTCACTGAGTCAGGAAATGCTTTTAGTGTCTTGTGTTTTCTTCCAGTGCTCTTGAATGCCCAACCAATCACTTTGTTTTGTTCAAGACGGGATTTGAGTGGTGAGCAGTAAGTAAGGCCTGATACTCTCATGAGTCTAAGACACACAAAGAAAGTCAAAATACATGAAGCAGTCATCTTATGCAGAAAAAAAATACCTATCATCATTTGCAAAACACTGTCCCATAATGTGAAATGTAAGAGGAGCTGAAATATTTTGAAAACACAGCTTTGACATTTCTTAGTTCACAGTTGCTTAGACAGCATTATTTTTTTAAAAAAATAAACTGTGGTTGCTCTGTAATGCTTTTTTTTAGCACTTTTGTCACTGTTTTGAGGCTATATAAAGCAAAAATTGAGATAAAACCTGTCTGACTTTTTTAAAAAGAGAAATAAAACTCTTTTGTTGGCGAGGTAGTAAAAAGTGTGACTGCCCTCCCATTGATTTAGGAGAGGTGAGAGAAGGGCAAATGTGCCCTAGCCTTGCTCTCAAAGTACCTTTTCCCTTACCAATATTTCACAATGATCTTGTCAACTATGTTAGGCTGATTTAAAGGATGCCATTATTTTGAAGATGTATCCAATAAATGTTCTAGGAATATCAATGCAAAGTGTTATTAAGGATGAAGTACAGGCACAAAGTTCTCAGAAATGAACCTCAGATAATTCAGGGGTAATTATAAGGCAAAGTTATCAAATGTGATCTTTTAAGAACCATAGTGTTTAAGACACATAGACAAATATGTCTGACATCCGTTTTCCAAGATTCCTAAAGGATTTTATTTCATTTTAATTTGTTAGTCAGCACCGCTATAATTGGATTAGTTATGTCTGTCTGTTCAATGTTTTGTCCTCTGAAGTTCAATGGAACTGCCTCTAAGTGCCCACAGCTTTGCACATCTCAGTATCAGCTATGCAATTCACTTGTCTTGTTAGTGCTTTAGACGAGGGAGGTGAAGGTTAAGTAAGATGTATGTAAAACCTAAATATCTAGGGCAGTATTTTCAGTATAGCATCAATCTCAGGAAAGCTTTTAGTAATACCATAGGCTTTAAGGGAAACTGTGACCCTCACGTCTATTATGTCTATGTTTGTTCTAAGGGGAGTCTGCTATCCACTGTACTTTTAAGTGACCAAGAATAAGCCACACATAAACATGTCTAATTCTACAGCTATTTTAAATATGTTTTATCCATTTTCCTACATCTCTGTAATGGGTTTTTAAAGCATCTCTTTCCTTGCATCTTTTTTCATGCCATAGATCAGTAGAGTGAATTCCAGTGTTATTTGACTTGCCATAGCAAGGGTGCAGCTTTCTGAATGTGAGCTTTCACAGGGTGAAAAAAACCTGCGATTTGACTTTTTACAGTACATGGACTCAATCTGTTCTATGGTGTAAATTAATCCCTATTCAGCAAATACTGATGTGCAGTTTCCTCTTAGATATTAAAAGTCATGTAGCTGCCATGAACTAGTTCACAGCATTAAATGTCAGTTAAATAATGGCCAAGAATCGCTTCTAGCAAAGTGCTTAGTGTCTATTGTGAAAAAATCTGGGTACTGCCTCTGAAATTGCAGAAACTAAGGCAATTTATATAATTTCACAGAAGTTAGCCTTTGAGCAGTAACAAATGAATGGACTTACCTTTCTATAACAAACACATGATTTAGGAAGTAAGTTCATTTCAGTTTTGAAATGATGATATATATTATATTGCTTAGAGTTTATAGTGGATTATTTGAATTACTTTTAGATAAAAAGAGCTATTTTCTTTTTTATCTAGAAAATGATAAATGCAGCTGTAAATCTGTGCAAAAATTTGCCCTCCATAAAACATTCTTCTGAGCCTTTGTAAAGGCTCAAAGGCAAGCAGTAGTTCCTAATGGAACTCTATCTATTACTCTCCTAGGCAATCATAGGAACAACAAGCAATAAAGATTCTCTTCTAAAATGACATGTATTGCAGTGCACCTATAAGAAGCCGACCTATTCTGCAAGATAAATAGAGCACTCAGAATACTGGGAAAATAAAAAAAAAAAGGAAGAAGAAACACAAAATGTATGTCCTTTAAAAAACATAACACTGCAAGTAATATACTTTAACAATGCCTAGAAAGAAATTAGAAATTGTGCTTGGGACATATTAAATAATCAAGACTACTAAGATGTTTAAACTGAATTTAATCAAGCAAGTTGAAGGCTAAACCTAGAATATACCCAAAGACAGACTTACTCAATTTAAAGAGAAACTAAATACACAGGCTAAAACAGAAACTTGTGCAATATAAACAGCCATTTTAAAATTATTAGTTCATCAGATTGTGTAATTTCTTTATCCTAGTTTCAGTGAATATGGTCTTCCTACATCTACATTTTTATACTGGGTTGGATCACTACCATTGTCATTTTTGGCTTCATAGCATAGGCCATGCAATATAGTCTAATGAGTCCTATGTCAAACCCACAGGTCTGTCTGAATTAAAGTGTATTTTTAGACATCCAAACTCAGTTTAAAATGTAATGTGATGTGATGCTTCTGTTCTCCCTTGCCTTGTAAATTGTTCCAGAAGTTCTTTTTTTTTTCCTTAAAAAATATGTATCACAGTCCTGTTTTAAGGTCTACCTTATGCTAGATTTGACTTGTTTGTCTTGTGGTTTTTTTCATAAAATACAGTAAATATAACTGAATATTCCCAGAAACATGCTAAAGGCTTAAACAAATATTTTGCATGGTAAGTGGTGAACTATAAAAATGGCTTAATTCCATTTTGTCCTTTCATCATTGAAGAAGAGTGTCCTATACTTAATGTAGCTTCACACTAGTGCCTAATGATATATGTGCTTAAACACAGATGCGGCAGATTTTAATGCTAGACACTCTTCCCCCACCAGCTGTGTGAAGAGTCCAGGGTAATCAGTGTTCCTCGTACCTTGCTAAAAAAAACATGTCTCTGCTAAATATGGGCTGGAGAGGAGGTGGGATAAAATTCCAGATTTCTTCTGCTGGTTTTCCTTCTTTAATCCTAGCCAAAGTTCAGCCAGAGCACCAACAGAGAAGGGGAAGAAGTCCAAGTTCTTGCTGACGTGAACTTAATACCACATCTTTCTCCTAGTCTGTAGGCTGCCATTTCAAATCACTGCTTCAACAGACACCAGGAACCCTCCTTATTTTTACGGGAATGACTCTGTGTTTAGCTTGGGAGCATGGTTTACTGTAGCACTATACACTAGGCGCTTTTCCAAAGAGAAATGCAGCATTGGGATAGAATTTTTTTCATCCTAGTAGTATGTATAGAATATCTAATATTTTCATCATCCCATACATTCATCCACCAGCATCCGCCAGACCAGTTAGCAAAGCTAAGACATGTATGCAGCTAATCCTTACATTATCAGGTGATTACTTTTGAGTGACATTTTTAAAGACTAACTTCTGTTTCCAACAGAATTAGTGTGACTTTTCAGCTGTTGAAATTTCCTAATTCACATCTATAGCAGCACACTGGAGAGCCACTGTCAGATACCTGGGGCAGCTTTCTGCCATAATTTTTCAAGTAAAAGTGATTTCTATCCAGTGCAATATAGTAACCTGTACATACAGAGGTGATGAAGCATAACAAACTTATTTGTTTGCAACATTTCCCCTTTCAGGTTTATACAATGCTGATTATCCTGTGGCCACATTTTTTGCAGTCAACATGAAATATACTTAAAAGGTTCTATCTCAGCAGTTTTTTTATTTCTAAGTTGAAGAAAAACTTCAGTGTCAGGATGTGGAAAACGGTTACACTATGATAACTAGCTGATTCTTGTTTACCATTCAACTTATTTTGAAATGAGTATCCTATAGGATAGAATATCCTATATATATAAAAGATCCTTTTTTTTATATATATATACACACATTACCATTCATATTATATGTTCCTAACACACTTAAACAGGAGCCTTGGAAAAGAACTTTGGAAAGGAACTGTTGTACTTTCTTCTGAGAAATTTCATTATTGAAACTTAGACTTCAGACATCTGGGTCATCTCTTACCTTTCATGGGTATATGTGCAAAATTTAAAAAGCAAAGCTAGTACTTACGTGCCAGGGAGCTGTTACTTTCTGCCGTTTCTGTTTTCAGAAAAAGTTTGAAGATCCATTCCGCAAAAAATTGTTAAGTGTAAAGATCCTATAAAACACTTTTTGCAGTAATAAAAGATTTTGGAACTTACCGGAACTGAAATTTGAGGATTATTTTTAAGTTTTCCAAGCACAGCAAAACCATCAATGCTGATTTTCGCTTTTGGTTTTATGTTTAAGGATTCTATTTTAATACAGTCAATAAAAAGTGTGACACTGTTTGCTTCCACGCTTATCATAAGCTTGTGCCATTGGGAATCAAACAAGAAAGGCAAATGCAAAAACGATGCAGTTTGGAGGCTTCCATCTGCTGCTTTATAAGAAAACTCAACACTTTTCATTTGACCATTAAGATTCACTCCGACTTGTTCTTTTCCTGAAGAATCCTGAATCTGCCAAATAGTCCAGTATTTCTGAAGTGTGGCCCCAGTCATCCGAAAAGTAGTTAGAAAGGAATATTCATCTGGCAGTCCATTGGAATATATGGCACTGTGTAGGATCAAAATGCAGTAAATTTGTTGTGTGTTTGTTCTGAAAAGCTACATGCATCACCACAGAGTAATGAGAAACAGTTTCTCAGTTGAAACGTATTTCAGCCACGCTTTTATCAGTGCTCTTCCTGCATGCAGAGTCCCAAAATGGGATGTCCTTTCAAGTCACAAGTGTTGATAATGGTAACAGGAACTGGTTCAGAAATACGGGCTCTTCCAACATTGTACAATATTTATGATAACGCTTTGTAAGTGTAATGGATGGAGCAACAGCAGACTCCTACTTCAGATTTAGAAAGCATACCTAGCAATTATGCTGTTTCCTACCGTTATACTTACCAAATCAATCAAAATAGTGCGACTTTATAATTGACCACGTAGTCAGTACAGATCTCATTTGGTTTTGAAGACATAAGAATGTCTTTCACAAATGCATTTTCTTGTTCAGCCTGACAATAACCATTTTGTTAATGTATTAGCTATTGCTTCATCAGAAATCATTCAACAAAACATTCATGGCAAATGCATGCATAGTAAGAACCCACAATAAAAACGTATTATGTCCCGTGACATTCAACCACAAGACTGCAAGTAGCAGGGAATACGTTTGTCACATAAAATGTTTCATTCTTTTGCAGCTCCTATTGCATGTGAGATTTGGAAACACAAGTTCTACTGGCTGTGTCACCATTCAAAACAGTGATGTGATTTTTTATCTCAAATATGTCAGTGAATGCAGTAGAATATTTAAGAAATATGCCTTCTCGTATGCTAGGGATTGTAAAATTTTAATGTCATAATCCAGCTGACATCCATAAATTTGTTACCATTTATTAACATTTAATAAGTTGTATTTGAATAAATTTCTTAAATATGGAGACATGCCGAGCTATTTTGCCACCACCATTCATTAGAATAACTTCTCAGGCAAGTAGGCATTTTGAACAAAGTTTATTTTTGAATGGCAGATCAAGCCTACCTCAGCAGCAATTTAGCCAGCATTAGTGAACCTCAGGCTCAGGCTCTAGGCTAATGGGAAAAGAAAAAAAAAAGACAAACCACATAAAAAAAATTGCATAATTTAGTTCTGATTCCCTATGCTTGATGATTACTGATTTAGTCAGAGAGTACTTCCAGATAAAATCTCCACAGTTTGCAGTTTGGTGTTAGTGCCCAAAGCTGTAGTGCAATCGTATTCCAGCAGGCGGCGGCACAGCCTCAGTAAGATTTCAGTAAGGGCCAGGACAAGCCTGGCAGCGACAGCAGCTTCATCTGATTTTGTACCCGAATTCGGGTAGTATTATATACTAGTACTATATAATAGTACTATACTATTATATACTATAATATTATATACTACCCGAGCCGTTGTTTTTTCTACTTTTTCCTCAAGAGCCTTTACATACACCTGAAAGCTGATGCATGAGGAAGGGGAAGGTTTAGCTGGAAGATTATCTCATTGCACAAGGTGTGGAGATGCACAAAGTGGAAGAGGGAGTTCCTTGCCAGTATCTTTAAACCGTCTGTGATTTGCTATGACTTGTGCCTCTGTTGACTGCAGATGCAGTCATCTGTCACAATCTGGGGCTTTTTTATAGGATTTTATCTAATGTGTTCTCTCATTGTTTGTTTCAGTTTGCATCTGGCCACCTCAAATGCAAATCCTGTTCTGAGTGCTTTCCAGTGTTCACTGTTATCCACTATCCTTCCTTGTGTCAGGCTTCTAGCTTACACAGCATGATTATATGCTCTTTCCTGCTTGTCGTGCTCTTTAAGCCCAGTCTGCAACCCAGGAGCAGCACAGCCATTCACTCACTTCCCCCCCCTTCCTCCCCCTGCTCCTGAAGGGATGGGAAGGAGAATCGAAAGAATGTAACTCTCACAGGCTGAGGTAAGAACTAACTAAGTAACTAGCTAACAGTAACTAAGGTATAACACAAACCACTGCTGCTACCCCCAATAATAATAATGATGAGGGAAATAACAAGGGAAGAGAATACAACTGCTCACCACCCGCTGACTGATACTCAGCCTGACCCAAGCAGTGATCTAACCTTTCTGGGTAACTGCCCCCAGTTTATGTAGTGGGCATGACGTGCTGTGATATAGAGTACCTGTTTGGCTAGTTTGGGTCAGGTGTCCTGTCTCTGCTTCCTCCTAGCTTCTCTTCCCTGGCACAGCATGAGACCCAGAAAGTCCTTGGTCAGAGTAAACATTACTGAGCAGCAGCTAAAACCATCGGTGTTATCAGTGCTGTTCCCAGGCCAAAAGTCAAAAACACAGCACTGCACCAGCTACTAAGAAGGAGAAAAATGACTGCTAATGCTGAACCCATGACACTGCTCCCAGAAGATACTCTCTTCCCCTGTCCAGACACACATTTACTTTTACTAAGCTGCTGATCCAGTTCAACATGTCTTTTAAGGCTCTCTGTGTCATTCTTGTTCTATAATATCCCTTAAACAAGTATTTCAATCTCTTCTACTGCTAAAATATTAGCTCATCTGAGTCACTAATCTCTTCAGTTACTGAATCTCGCCATTTGTTCTTGAACAAGAGCTGGTTTTACTAGTACCATACTGAAGGTGATATTGTCAGGTAATTTTTTTAACTAGCCTTTCTGTGATACTCTACTTTCTTAAGTTCAGTGACTCCAAGGAATCTGATATGCTGAGCTCTGCAGCTAAAGGAAACAATACTGATCCCAGATCCTCTGAGGAGAGGTTTTCATTCTTTCTCTGCACTAAGCTTTGCGGTCATGGCAATACTGATGAAACTTTGCACCATATTTAACTATAGCATTTGTCCTTTACAAGCCATCATAGTGGTCCTCCTTTCTTTTCAGAAATTAAAATAGAAAATAAATATGTCAACTTTTTCAAGTGACATGCAGAGGGCAGAAATTGTGTAAGAGCTTTTAACATTGGTAAGAGAAAACTAAATGATAAGAAGTGTAATTATAAGAGAACAGTAAAGATACAAAGTCACTGCAACACCATGGATAAATATTCACTTTTTAACAAACTTTCGATAACCAATCAGAAGAGCTGCTGACTTTAGACTGAAGACTTGGTATCAGCAATGTGACTCAACATAATGAAGCATAGCATGACCCATTCCAGAAAGGTGCTCTGCAGGGAACTGTTACTGTGTAAGATTTATACTTCTAATTCTACAAGTAATGCAGAAACAGATTCTCACCTCAGTTATTCCAACAGTAATGAAAAGCCATTCCATTGGCTTTAGTGGTTTCAGTGTATTTTTGCGCACAGTTTTTCACAGAGCCTGTAATCCTTACATAAATAAAACTCTATTGAAGTTAGCAGCTTAAAATGCTAAATACTTGGAAACCACAACAGATTTACCATGATATTTAAATAAATAATTGTAGAGAAGTTATTCTTCCATCTCACTACAAAGCTGCTAGCTATGTAAGCACTTAAATTACTTCGGTACATTATTTTTAACATATATGTTTCCAATTCCACTACTTTATGGGAGGAAATCAAACAATTTTAAATTTAGACTCAGGCAAGTGAGCAAAGGAAGAATTAATATGAAAAAATAGGTCAAGCACAAAGACCAAATTCAGTCCTGACCTATTTCCTAACCCCTTAAAACTGACAGGAATATAAGCCATCAGAGCATTTTTACTTATTTATTTTTGTATTTTCATTTTGTAAGATAGCTGCCTAGCCCTGCTTTCCCTGTGCACTCAGACTATTATTAAGTGGTTTAGTTGTATGATGAGTGCAGGGTCAGGTCAACTTGTTATCAGATATTTGAATCCTTGCTTCATTTCTTTAAAATAGAGTTGGAAGTAGAGGAGGGAAGTTTGAAATCTTTAGAATTCACCTAAGGGAACTTGTAAAACACTACTATTTTCTTTTAATCTTTTTCATAAAAACCTAAGAGACACCTAAGTCTGTTATCAATCCTGTAGTGTGAATGCTTAGCAGGAAGAGTTCTTTGATATTTCAAAGCTAAGTCATACCAAAGTACCAATATAACCAAGACAAGTCATCTGACTAGGTGATGCAAGCTCTGAGTAATCCCACTGACTTCAGGATTCATCCAGAGCAGCAGAGTATGTTAAAAGGTTGGTTATATACTGACTTAAATACTACAAAGTAACTGCTTATTTTGTTAAGCCTGTTTCTTTAAGAGTTAATTTACTAGGCGAGCATTATTGTCCATTGAGATAATGGACATCATCCTTGCTAACTAAAGATTTTAGAAATGTTAGTACAGCTCACTAGAGTTTGCTGTAGAAACTTTTCTGGCCAATCACATGATGACGTACTATCATGGCCCCAGATTCCTTTGGTCAAGCTGGAGACACTTGTTTCTGCACCTCCTGAAGCCTCCTAGAATCCTAGCTGACCTGGCAGGCACTATCTGGCAGTCATCATATAAGAAACAGCAATCAAACCTAGCTAAGCATTTTTAAAACCAATTGTTCTAAGTCATTAGACAGAAGTTACTCATTAGGACTCATTGCCCTCTATTGAACTCTATTCTTCAGAAACATCCAGTTCTGAGCTAATTATTTCTTATGACCTAATTAGCTTCTCTAGCTGCATTTGGTCTTTTTCATTACCATTTGTCTTCATCAATATCTATGTAAGATATCTTAGTCGTAATGCAAAAGGAAAAGCACCTCAAGAACTTTGGTGGCTGGAATTAGAAAGCCAGACCTTCAGGAATATGTATTTGGGGAACATTACTTCACAGAGGAACATTATTCTCAAAGGAAAAACCAGGGATTCAGCCTATGAAATTCTCTGGATGTTCCAAGCTTACTGATAAAGCTTTATAAACTTCCTATCTTCATTTTATAATTTCTTACCACAGTGTGCTTGTCATGTCACTTGTTAAAGCGGTCTGCAGTGCACCACTGCCCCAAATACACTGTTCAAAAGGTGGCTTCAATTTTTATGTTGCTGTTTACTTTTGGCAGAGATGAGGATGCAGGCAAAGAGACATCATTTTGAATCCATAGGCTACCTATGTCAGTATGCCCAGGACTTTTCTCTGAAACTAAGTTCACCTGGCATGAAAAAGTTTAAACATCTTACTTCCAAAAATATGATGACTGCATACAAGCTGCATATTGGGAATGGTCCATGGCCTCTGTTAGCTGCCAAGCTGTGCCCAGGAATTCTTTAAAGAGTGCTAACTAGTCTGGACCCAAAGCATGCCAAGGTCTTTTCTAATATTTTAACAGTACAGATGATCAAGTGTGAATGCCTTGGAATGTTCCCTGGCATTAATTTATCCATGTGGACATAGGGGCTTTGTGATGTGACAGCTGCATTTGTGAAGTCAAAAGATTAAGATTTGATCCAGTACGTAAAGATAGCTAGCCCTTTTCCCCCATATGAAAACATTTCATGTTCATACTCCTTTGTGCTAATAGTTTTTATTTTTAACCTTGCAATTAAAAAATCAACACCATTATTATCCAAATTACTGGTACATACATTAAATTAAATTAAAAAATGACAGGTTCACCATGTCAGAGGCAATGGGTATGAGTCATGGCAGTTTCTTATTAATTGAAGAACACTATATTGGTTCTTCAGCAGATTTTATGCTAGAAGAAGGGGTAGCCAATGAGAGTTATTTAGATGATGGGAGAAGCTAAAATTGAGAGTTAAACACAATCATTCTGCTGGACATTGGCAAGTATGCTAAGCAGCAAAAAAAACAAGCTACAATTTAGTAGTGCTTTAGGGAAGCTACATAAGCTTTTCAAGGCGTAAGCTATTGCTACAGCAAATACTGAACAAATACACTGAGCAGTGACCATCTAACTAAGCTCTCCTTCCAATGCCATAACCATCCTAACACGGGCTTGTCTGCCTTAGTACAATGATCATATGCTAGTTTAAAAAATCATTTTGCTATCTGTGGTAAGTACTAACTGAACAGTGACAGTCAGTTAAGCCCTCTGCTGATATTTCAGTTGGCTTGCTTGCCATTTCTATGCATGTGCACACCTCGTTATTTCTTCCTCAAAAGCCTAGAAAACCTTATGCTCGGGAATGGGCTTTCTTAGGAAGGCTCCTCCCTATTACATAAGGCAAGAGAAGACACTGTCCATGGCTGTTTGGGTTACCTGGTGCTAATATGGCTGCTCATTAACAAAGGTGTGAGAGGAGATCTCTGCAGCAGAGCCTGCTGCTGCCTGACGTCTTTATTGAGGGTCCCTCCCCTGTGTCTCTGCGGCACAGGGGCCTTCGTGCCTGTGTCAGCTGCCCGCCTCGGGAACAGTTTTTCCAAACTCACTCTACTTTTTCCTCACCTGTCTCTTGGCTCGAAGCAGGAGCTCTCAGCGCCCGAGGCAGGTACCGGAGCATTGCACTCTTCGTGTGAGTGCCCTGCATCAGCTACAGCAGCCCCCGCGCCTCCGGACTCCTCCTGCCCCCGCGGCTCCCGCAGCCCGGGCGGGGCGGTATTTCAGCACCACGGGCACGGACAGCTCCGCGGCGGGGGGCGGCTCCTCCCTCCCGTCCTTTTCACTCCCCTCTCCTTCGCTCCGTTTCTCTTCTCTCTTCTCCCTTCTCCCTTCTCCCTTCTCCCTTCTCCCTTCTCCCTTCTCCCTTCTCCCTTCTCCCTTCTCCCTTCTCCCTTCTCCCTTCTCCCTTCTCCCTTCTCCCTTCTCCGCTCCCCTTCCTCCCCTCCCCTTCCCTCACCTCCCCGCGAGCTGCTGCCCGCCTGTACTCCAGGAAATATTTGCATTATCGTTAAATACTCCAAGTGTGAATAAAGAATAGCGGGCGGTGTCCAAAGGGAAATCAGTCGGAATTCAGGGCAGCTGCAGTGCCTGGGTCTGAGAAAGCCGATGTTACACCCATGCTATTAAAGATGCTCAGCCTTCCTTGAGGGGCTCTGCATAGCTTGCTAATTCTTGTAATGCTTGTCAGCCATTTCATCATCCCCAGTTCAAAGCAGTAAACCCCACCTAACACACACACACATTATAATGTGGAGAGTTCTGTTATTTTAAAAAATTATTGGAAATGGCCTAAGGTGTTCCTATCCTGTGGTGTTAGCCTCAGCTAATTACTGACAACTTCACTCCTTCTGAGATAGCTTACTGAGAGGGGCACACTGTGAAACAATTCTGGAGCAGAGCAGCAAGACCAGGGTCAGTGACAGAGCGGCAGCACACTGATGCTTTAGAGCACTGTCAGGACTCAAGCCTTGATCCATTCCCCAGAACAAGACAATTAGCTTGAGTGCAGATGACTAGCTTTAGTTAGGGCCAAATTTCAGGCATACCATGAGGTAGCATTGCAGTGTAGTAGCAAAGTGTTGACTGAAAGTATAAGTGTCTTGAAAATATGGCAGCACCATACCCAACCAACAAGCCCAGAGGCAGTAGTCAGCTCAGATGCCACAGTATATTTATGCTGCTGGTATAGGCTTGATCAGGGATACTGATGTATATCAAGCATATATCTCACTAGAGCCACCCATAGCAATAAATCTAAACTGTCTTAAAAATGAAAATATTACCACTTTGGAAGTTCTGACTGTTCCTAAACTATGAAGCATGAGTTGAAAAGCTGAGTATCTGCAACTGTTAGTGAAATTAAGGTCCTATTTACTGTCTGTGGTTGGAGTCAAACTTGTGCCCTAGCAGCCTTGATTTGCTGCAGGGATGGAAAGTAGCCATGAATCTAATGTAACCAACCAGTTAAGACGTAAACTAGTTTAACTTGATGGCTACAAAGGTAGAAGCCATGGAGGACTGCAGAAAGGAAAAGTTGTCATTGATAGCCAGTGTATGCCAGAAACATTTTGTACTCCAGTTATTGCTAGCTGGAACAATAGTCCAATTAAAGGTCTTGCCAACTAATTGCTAAGGCATTCTTAATTACATAAGGTGCTGGACCAGAATCCAGACTTGCCTCAGTTTGGCAAAGACATCTCTATCCAGCTGTACTGTCTCTATTCCTTCACTGGCACCAAGTCTGGGCTGTAAAACACAAATACAATTAGATTCCTAAATCCTGTCTCCTATTGCAACTTGCCTGTGACATGGTAAATAGTTTTCATCTTTTATAGATTAAGTGACCATAAATCAGCCAGGAACATGCATATACCAGTTATTTCAAAATAAAGAAATAAAGAAACAAACAAACAAAAAAGAATACCCTTACCATCAGCTTCTATCCTACCTTGTCTCTACAGTCCTTACATGATCCGATAGATTCCTTTATATCAGTGTTCTGCGAAAACATTTCTCACCCTCCTCCTGTTATCTTTTCTTTGACTCCCTCATAGAATCATAGAATAGTTAGGGTGGGAAAGGACCTTAAGATCATCTAGTTCCAACCCCCCTGCCAGGGGCAGGGACACCTCCCACTAAACCATGACACTCAAAGCTCGGGCCAGCCTGACCTTGAACACCACCAGCGATGGAGCATTCACAACTTCCCTGGGCAACCCATTCCAGTGCCTCACCACCCTCACAGTAAAGAACTTCCTCCTTATATCCAATCTAAGCTTCCCTTGTTTAAGTTTCAACCCATTACCCCTTGTCCTCTCACTACAGTCCCTAATGAAGAGTCCCTCCCTAGCATCCCTACAGGCCCCCTTCAGATACTGGAAGGCTGCTATGAGGTCTCCACGCAGCCTTCTCTTCTCCAGGCTGAACAGTCCCAACTTTTTCATCCTATCTTCATACGGGAGGTGCTCCAGTCCCCTGATCATCCTCGTGGCCCTCCTTTGGACTTGTTCCAACAGTTCCATGTCCTTTTTATGTTGAGGACACCAGAACTGTACACAGTACTTCAAGCGGGGCCTCAGAAGAGCAGAGTAGAGGGGCAGGATCACCTCCCTCGACCTGCTGGTCACACTCTTTTTGATTCGGCCCAGGATACGGTTGGCTTTCTGGGCTGCAAGCACACACTGCCGGCTTGTGTTAAATTTCTCATCAACCAAAGCCCCCAAGTCCTTCTTTGCAGGGCTGCTCTGAATCTCTTCTTTGCCCAACCTGTAGTTGTGCCTGGAAGGTGTGCCCTCAGAGAAGTGTGTGCTCTCTCTTTTCAAGTCATCAACAACTTTTGTCTTTACTTCCTAGAGACGAAACTAATTCTATTGACAAATCTTGAAGAACCCTGAGCAATTATCATTGGTAGAGGAAAGTGGAAGTCCCTGAAATTGCTCTTACAGAATCAGTGTGGTCTGGTGGTGGCAATGACAAAAAAGTTGAACTCCTCATTTCACTTTCAAAAGCTTTGCAAATGAGGTGATCTAGATTGAGAGGACATCTGTCTCCTAAATGATAGTATTAAAAAATATGTGTATATATTTAAAGGTCAGACAACAAAGAATATTACCTGGTTGGGATCCTGAAGTCTACATTGGGCCCCAATTTATAAGCCACTTGTAGAGAAGTGGAGCCCACTACTCTCTGGATAATTCCTTGAGAAGCAGCTTTTTCTATTTGAAACTGGGAAATCAGGTCAAAGCCTACAAGAAAAAATAGACATGTCCAGAATATAACTTCCATTGCAATTTACTTGGAGAATTATGCAGTCACAGAGCTGAATATAACCTGATAAAGTATATGAACAGCAGCTTTTCTCTGAAAAAGTTGGGATGCTACTTGCCTGGTAAGTCATCTTGGCCAATCCTGATTGTTGGGCAGAGATCATTTCTCTGACTGGCACCCAGAATGACTGGTAGTCCTGCAAAAAAGGGTGAATTTATTAACCATGTGCCTGCACCGTGCCTCAGATTACCTTAAAAACATTAAGTGAAGCAACTGTAAGAATATTATGAATTAAATAGAATTATAAATAATAATAATGACTAGATATATGTAAGAATTTAAACTACTCAGTGCCCAGTGAAGCCCAAGGTCTAAGAAAATAAGCATATGTTTCTAGGGAACTCCAAATTCAAAATTATAACTTGACTGATTTATTCTTTCAAACCTTCAAATGAGAGTCTTATAATACTTCTCTTGCAGAACTATGGAGAAATAGTTGTAGCATAAGAAGGCCTGCTGTGTAAGGAGGTTTTTTGGTTTGGAACTTTTGGTGGTTTAAGCAAACTTTGAAAAAAAGGACAGTTACCTAAATCAACCGCCTCCTTAGTTGACCAAGGAAACTTAAACAAACCTCATGCCAACTAAAGAGGCTTTGAGAAACTGTTGGCATCTTTTCCATCCTGGTATTCTAGGTGTTCCCACCTTCCTTTGTACCACACTTGATCAGAGAACGATTATTCATTAAATACAGGGTGAGAGCAAGAAGAACTTACAAACCTTTTTTTTTGTTGATCCAAGCAGGAAAGTAGAATAAATTTCTCTGAGGAAACCAAATTTTGAAATCTGATTTTTCAGAATATTATCAAAAAGCCTTGAATAAGCATGAAAACCTACTAGATTCCCATAATTTAAGGAAGGAAAAATAAACATTTATTTGAAGGGTTTAAGAGTCGTATGCAAGTCCAGTGCAAGGTCAATCTGGAAAATATTAGTAGAGTCTGGATGGGGAAGAATGAAGTGTGCAAGTTGGAAGGAGATTAATTCCTAACCTACAGAGAGCCTCTTGTGTGCTGCAAAGGCTCAACCATAAATGTGGGTTTCCTTCTCACAACATAGACTTAAAGGGAACATTCAAGTTGACATGTTACACCTTAGAAAAGGCCTCATTCTATATTATTTGATGAGATATATGTCTGGCATCCAGCCATTTACAGTTTGTGCCCAGCAAATAAAGTAGAAACAGTTTGTTGCCACACGTAGCAGAATAATATCCAACTGGAAGCACTGAAAGACAGGAGGAGGTTTGTGTTCTGTATCTACCGCCTATATCCAGATTTTAATCCTTACCTTAAGAATACATCTAATAGTGAGTTTAAAATAACACACACAGCTCTTGCTTTTCCCCCTCTCTTTCATAAGCATACATACATGCATACACACACATTGACAGTTCTCCCCTTCTGTGGTGACTAGCTAGACAGGATTTTAGTTTTGAATAAGGTCAGAATAATTCCCTTAATAGTCAAAATTACAGAAAGATGAAATGCAGATAGAGTTTGCCTCCTTACTTGATTGGTGCTGGATGGTGGCTGAGATCAAGGACCACAGAAAACTACACAAGTAAAAGAATGCTGTTATTTTCCTGTAAACAGAAAGAAAACTCTGGTATGAATCTATAGTTTCTGACAGATTTTGTTATTGACTTCCTTCTCAGAGCCATGCACATTAAATATATAAAACCCCAAGTTAAGCATTTACTAACAGATTTGACAAGACAATTTCTTTACATGAGAACTTCAAATTTTTGCCTTATAATAAAACATGTCAACAAATCTCTTTTGTTACTCTTTCCTTCATATAATGCTGTCACAAACCCAAATAACAGAGGCAGCAGCTGGCAAGGACAGCTTTAACTATTCTAATCTCTTATTTACAGATCTCTCCAAATCCCACTTGTTCTCTTACCAGTTGCCTTTCATCTTCACTGCTGGCTTTCTTCGTTTCTCTCATGTGAATGTGTGGTGTATATAGTCACACACTCTCCTTCACTCTCATTAGTCCTGTAGAAAAGAGAGGCAATGGGTGCAGACGGTTGCTCCTGCCCCATGCAGGACCCAGCAGGGAGGGAGGTGCAGGCTGCTGGGTCTGTTTTAATCTTGCAAAGGGAAGGAGGTGGAGGCTGGACAGACATGTGTCCTGGCAGGCTCTGAGGGCGGACCTCTGCAGCCAGTTGAATATAAAGAAGGCAAGAGAAAAAAGGCTGCTGCTTGTGCCAGATTAAGAAAATCTGATTAAGAAAATTAAGAAAATGTGAGTTCAGTGATGCCAGCCACTGAATGGTGGGGTCTGCTTTTCAGCCAGGAAGAGGAAAGAATAGTGTGGACCATGCAGTTTGAGGAAGCTGGTGACCCTGATGTTAAGATCAAAAGCTTTGAGAACAAGGGAACCTCGATCCTATAAAGATGTTATTTTAATTTCTCACTAATTTATTCACCAAGTAGCCTCAGGAGAAGCCTAGCTGGAGATGTCCGAGTTGATTCTTCTGATTGAAACCTATTATGTAAAAGGGTTTTCATTGCTTAAACTCCAACTTTTTCAAGGAATGCACATAGGCATTACTAAGCAGACTCCTGTTCTTCTGTTGTCATTGATAAAACAGTTTATATAGACTATTACACGTTTGGACACACAAAGACATTTATTCACATTTGTTCACATGTATGTGAAAAGAAAGAGAGGGACTAAAATCTGCGTGCATGAAAAGACTGATGAAAAGAGGTGAACAGCCAGGAGGTCCTGATCGTTACCACAGTCAAAATTCATGCATGTGTGGAAAAGTGTGGTCGGTTGTGCTAACACATCACATTTGCAAGGTTTCATCTTCTCTAGCAAATGCACTGACCTCTGCTGTCTGATGAGAGTCTGAAGCAATAAATACCCCATTCATCTCAATTTGCTGTAACTCACATTCCCAGTGTTAGTAATTCCAGTGTCAATATTGTTCACACTTTTATGTGTATTATTAGAAAGGGAGGAGCTGGATCATAGACATGATCAGTTTGCCACAAATAATGTCTCATTTTGATGCCTAAGCAAGCACATCTTGGTTGATACCACATGCTCTTCCTTCAAGAGAAAGGTGTGTGCAGGGAGCCTTGCAGTCCAGGATTGTGCAAGATTGGCATGTGAAACCACTGCCAATAAAAAAAAAAAAAAAAAAAAAAAAAAAAAAAAAAAAAAAAAAAAAAATCAGAGAAATATTGATTTAATTTTACAATAAGTTTGCTCAAGTCATCACACACCTGGGTCACTAATCCCTAGTGCAGATATTACCCTTCTGTCATGCAGTGATATCTGCACTGAGGGCTCAGAATGAATACCAGGAGGTTTGTGAAGGAATGGAAAAGAGCCTGGTGCCAAACCGTCTCTTTTGTCATATTTAAGTTCCGGCATTAAGTTTGCCTTTGAGAGTGCTTCATATTAACAATTTATTTGTGGTTTGAAAGGAAGAACAAACCATCGCAGTAGTTAACTATGGAACTAAGTGGTACCATCTTTAAGGAAATAAGCAAATATTTTTTGGCACATGATGTGAAGGTGTCCGATATTGCGTGTGTCCGGGGTTATCAACACACATTATCCTCGCCAAAGAGGGGGAGCTTTGTTCAGAGAAATCTGAAGAACATATACTCTGCTTCTGAACAATATATAATCCATTTTCATTCTCATTTCATTGCAGCAACTCTCTGTGTGGAACTTTTTTTCTGCCTGGAGTATTTTCTCAATCCAGGATCTTCAAAAGCCATGCTTACTGAAATAAAACATTGGTGATACTATGTAACTAAAGCATGGGAAACTCATTTACTGTTCTACTGTGAGCAAAGAATAAATTCTTTGTAAGACACTTCATAGTGTTTATGGCCATAAGAGAACATTGCAGCCATTTAGTCCAACATACAATGTGACACAGGCAGTAAGACCTCACCCAATAACATCTACAGCAAGTCCAATAATTTGTGGTTGAATACAGTAACCTTTTAGAAAGAAACCAATATTGATTTTAAAGTGTTGTATGACGGACACTAATAGGCTCTGGCTCTCCCTTGTGCATTTTGATGTCTTCATCTTGAAAGAAATCTCACAGTCTATGAAGAAACCCCTGATTACACGTTCCACTAATAATTATCACATCATATTCAAAGAGCCAGACAAATATTAGCAGACAAACTAGTGGTAGCCCCCTGATTTATTAGCCCCCTGATCTAGTCAATCTTGTTCCCATTTCATACAGATGTAAACTGAGCTAGATGGAGTAGGTGCCTTGTACATCTTGCTGAGGGTCACAGAGACAGAGCCCACCGAAGTAATGCTCGTGTTTAGATGATCTGACTATTTTGATGTGTCTCTAGGCACGTTGTATTTTTCTCTTTTTAGGAATTGGGCTAATGCAGATCTTTTCAGGAAATCCCAGTGCACAGTTATTGCTGTTTAGCCACTTGCTCAGGAATACCTCATGTAAGCAACTCTTGAAAGTAGATGAATTAACCTAGAACATGATTCTCTAAGAACTCTGCTCTTTTGCTAAGGCATGGTGACTTTGTTCAAATACTATCTTCTGCAAACAAGCTATGCAGGAATGTCGTCACCTTGCTAGGATTTAAAGAATGCTTACACATCTGACTTCACATTCCTTTCCTCAAATACTTGATTCCCTATTCCTGTTCTTCTGTGTGGCTTGGGTTGGAGAGCATGTGTCCATACAGCTGTCTGGTGAGACTGCGGCTGGATTAGTGGGAAACAACAAATAAATGAGGCAGGTCCAGCACACATAAAGCTTGCTCTCTGTGATGAAAAGGTTGCAGTGAGATGGCTGGAGTCAGACTTTCAGAAAGCTCAATCCAACACAAACCACAGAAACCAGTGTTTGGCTCTGAAAGAGCTGTTAAATATGGCAAAGAAGCTTCCTGAGTTCCGGCTTGAGCTGATGGCAATTTGGGATGGCTAAATTAAGCCTTCTCTTGATGTTTATTGTTTGACTGGGCTCGAAGGAGCTCAATATCACTGGCTTGTACTTTTGAGCAGGATTTTTAGGAGGAACTAGGCAAGTTTGTTCTCCTGGAAAGCATTTGCAGCATATATGCAGGCACTGGGGGCTCAAGAACAGGCTTTGGGACTGCAGTAACTGAAGTCCAATTTGCTGTGTTTAAGCAGGACCTCTGCCTGCATGAGCGGTCTCACAAAAGAACAATGATTGTTGTCCCCAGCCCTACACCACTCTTCCACACATGGCTAGAGGGGAGAGGAGCAGTGGGAAGATTAGAGGGAGATCACTTCTTATTCATCTCACGTGTCCTGGAAAGTTACTTCTGTCTCATGTGGTCTTCTCTAAATTGTGCCTTCAGTCTTTTCATTTAACTTCCGCTTCTCACGGCCACTTTCTCTGTCCAGTTTACAATAACAAAAATATGCTTTACGCATTTCAACCTTCTTTCTTTTTACCTATAGCACAAGGGTCACTGCTCTCTTTGTAGTTTAGCACAGTCTAGGATAAGCGCATACCGCTCGCTTAACTTGGGTGAGTTTGTTGTTACATTGTATTTGGCTCTAATAGCTCAAGATTAACTATGTGTGGCTGTGTGTGATGGCATTTCTGAAAGGTCTGCTCTTTATTAATCACTCTAAGAGTTAAGGCAACTTGGACCTGTGACTGATCTCATTGACATCAGGGGCTAAACTGGCACAGACTTAAGCGCCTTTTAATTAAACTAGCAACAAATAATTAAACCAGCATCCACAAGTGTAGGGTAATTGAGTTGTCAGCAAAGCTATAAATCCTTGCCAGGCTCCAACACATCATTGGAATTTAGCAAATAATTTATTATCCAATAAATTCTTACCTTCATCATAAAAATGTAGCATAAAAATGTAGTTTTCTGTCCAAAATTTTACTAATTTTGGCATGGGAAGAAAGCCAGCTTTCCTTTCCAAGTTCTCAGATGCCATTTGGTATAAAGATGAAACAGCTTCTTTCTAGGAGAGGTTGCTCAAAGAAATCTGGGCCATATTCTTGTGTCCTTAGCACAATCCTCTTTCCAGGCGAACCTCACTGCAATGACATTACAACCAGTCTCTGAATACTGAGGCTATACCACTGTAGTCTCTAAAGTTCAACAAATCTCTCTGGAGTGTGCTCGAAGCGCAGAGATGGTCTATACATAGAATCATAGAATAGTTAGGGTTGGAAAGGACCTTAAGATCATCTAGTTCCAACCCCCCTGCCAGGGGCAGGGACACCTCACACTAAACCATGCCACCCAAGGCTATGTCCAACCCAGCCTTGAGCACCTCCAGAGATGGAGGAGCATTCACAACTTCCTTGGGCAGCCCATTCCAGTGCCTCACCACCCTTACAGTAAAGAATTTCTTCTTCATATCCAATCTAAACTTCCCTTGTTTAAGTTTGAACCTGTTACCCCTTGTCCTCTCACTACAGTCCCTAATGAAGAGTCCCTCCCTAGCATCCCTATAGGCCCCCTTCAGATACTGGAAGTCTGCTATGAGGTCTCCACACAGCCTTCTCTTCTCCAGGCTGAACAGCCCCAACTTTCTCAGCCTATCTTCATATGGGCCAGACAAGCTTGCAACATAGCTCCACATCCCCTTGGCATAATAATTCTTTCTGTAGATGAGAATTGCAGGTTCCATTACTTTTGGATGAAAGTTGAGATTCTGGTATCACTCCTATTTTCATTTCTTTCTAGGTCAGAAGATTTGTACTTTGTCTCCAGGGGTGCCAGACAGCGATTATCCTTGAATGTTACAGTCAGTGATTCCAATTACCTTAAATACATGAGAATTTATTTTCTAGTGGAATGACAGAGAAAATCAAAAGAAAATTTAAACAAAAAAAAAAATCCCTCAAATTAAGAAGTATTTTCAGTCACAGCTTTATAAGCCTTGATACTCTTATATTGTTGTCTCTTTCTATCACTGCTACTTGCCTAAATATTATCCCAAACCATTATCCCAAACCACATTATTTACATGATGAAAAACATGTTCTTTAATATCTCAACATAACTGGGAAAATATAACTCTAAGAACATTCAGATTCTTTTTAGCCAAAATTATGTGTCTTGAACACAAATTTCAATTCTTAAAACCCCAAATTTTTGTAATTGTTGACTTGATGGGGCTTAGTTCCATTGATACTTCTTTCAAAATACTGCAGCAAGCAACATTTAGCCTTCCAGTATCTGAAGGGGGGCTATAAGGATGCTAGGGAGGGGCTCTTCATTAGGGACTGTGGTGATAGGACAAGGAGTAACGAGTTCAAACTTAAACAGGGGAAGTTTAGATTGGATATGAGGAAGAAATTCTTTGCTGTAAGGTGGTGAGACACTGGAATGGGTTGCTCAGGGAAGTTGTGAATGCTCCATCACTGGCGGTGTTCAAGGCCAGGTTGGACAGAGCCTTGGGTGGCATGGTTTAGTGGGAGGTGTCCCTGCCCATGGGAGGTGTTCCTGCACATGGCAGGGGGATTGGAACTAGATGTTCTTAAGGTCCTTTCCAACCCTAACTATTCCATGATTCTATGGTTCTATGTCCTTGCCAACACCAGTAACAAAACAACCATAGATTCAAATGGGATCAGGATTTCCCTCTCTTTCACAAGCATGTGTGCCCCACAGCACTGGCTCATAGGTAAAAATACTCATGGAAATGATATTAGCGTGTGGTTACTTTGGACAGTGATCATTTTAAAGGCTGGGCTTTCTCCAGCCGTCATTGCCTTGCTGCTTGCCTTACCCAGCCAGACTTGGCACTCTGTCTCGTGTCCTCAGCCCAGCCGGGCTCCAGCTGCCCAGACCCAAGGACAGGGCAGATTTCCCCTAGTCCAGAGGGCAGAGGATGAGAGATCCTAGTAGGGCAGGGAAGGAAAGAAATAGACATATCTGTCTACTGGTTTCCATAAAAGAGCAAATTCTAGAGAACAAATTCTGATTTTTGTGGCAGCTGGAAAAAAAGTCAGATTTCACCCTGTTGAAGACTGTGAGGTTTCTGTAGCAGGTTTGGTTTTGGTTTTGGTTGTTGGGTTTGGTTTTGGTTTTTTTCCTCATAAATGGTGATCTCCAAAGTTCACAGCTCTTCCCAAAACAATTTCAGGCTTTTTCATCACTGTATAGGTTCGTGCTTATTCAAGGTCTCTCTGAACAGCTCTAGAATGGGGAGAGTGAGGTGGTCTGTTTGTTTTAAAATGAAAGCTGGCTTTCAACAGTATATGGTATTAGGGCATATTCCAGGATCACAGAAAGCTGGCACTCACAGACCTCTATACAGAATTGCTGACATTTAAAATCTGTATTTTCATCTGCAAGATATGTTGCATATCAAAAAAAACATGCCAAAATTTAAAACTTGCTATTTTCTCTCATGAAAAATATAAAGGACATAAATAGGTAAGAATAACACAATGATTAAATAGTGTGAAGTATAATTGTAGCGGTTGGCAAGTGTTTAATTCTTTATAATAAGGCCTACCATTCCATTGCAGATTTTGTACTCCCTCTTACACCTGGTTGTTGACTTCAGCAGAACTACGTGGTTGTGAAAAATCTTCTGGCCAGAAGTTCATTCAAACACAACTGAGACAGCAAAAATTTATTGACGTTCTTCCTTCTATTTTCTTTCCGTGAATACACAGTTATGCTACTACTGGCAGCTTCTGAAGAGTGTGCTACCAAAATGACAACCACAGGGAAGAAAACAAATTAATGTTCATTTTCAAAGCAGAAGGTGGCTTACTAGTGAAGTCCCTTAGATATTTGTACAAAAGCCTGAGCCATTCAAAGTGCTTATAAATGTGATCTGGAGGGAGTGTGACTAATGGGGAGATAACATCTGCAAATACGAAGAAGTTTCCTGAGCAATAAAAATGAAAGATGAGGGTGTAAACCCTGGGAAGGTCTCAAAATACCTCATAAGTGTTTAATAAAATAGCAGGTGAAAATCTACATAAATCAAGAGGAAATAATTGACAATGAAAAGGCAGTCTAAATTTATGGTGGCTTCTTCAGTTCTGTAGAAGGCAGAAGAAAAAGAAGTTCTATCTGTCAGCTATAACAGGAAGAGCTATGAAAACTTATCTCACTGCTCAGTAGCTGGCATAAGCAAACTGTGTGTTAGGAGCAATTAGAAAAGCAACAGTGAACAAAGCAGAAACCATCAAACTGGTACCGTATAAACCACAGTCAGCAGGGATGATCCAAGGTTTGGACTGGTTTCAGTATGAAAGCCAGTTACATAGATGAGGATTCTTCACCCCTGGGGGAAAGAAAAAAAGATATTTAATGAAGTCAGCATGGAGAAAGTGAATAAAGAGCAATTGCTGCTCTCTTGCAGAGCAAGGACTAAGGTTATCAACTGAAGCTGGAAGCCAGGAGATTCAAACAAAACAACAGACAGCCCTCCTCCATACAACTTGTAGCAAGCAGTGGGATTTTTTTCCACCACTTTTGGCATTTACCATTGCAAATGTTGGAAGTTTTATGGGATCAAAAAGAGACATGGCAGATTTATGGAGGAAAAATCCATCCGGGATCACCTCTAACTCACAAAGTCCCCAGGCCACAAATCTCTGCAGACTGAGAAAATACATGGGAGAAGTGAAATACGTGGGAGAAGTGTTCCTATGCACATTTTCTATTCCTATATGCTTCTTTAGGCATCCACTACTAATTCCTTGACCAGAAAATGTATGCTGTGTAAGACGGACCTTTGGTCTGACCTGATACCGCTGTTGTTATCTTTTAATACTTAAAAGACTTGCAGTACTGAAAATTCAGAAAGGAAAGGCTGCCTTTGTAATACCAGAACTCGTTTTAGGAGACTTAGACCTACCAGCACTCCTAAACCAAATGCCAGCTGTGTTCCAAGAAGGAAGAGAATTTCTTTCTGATGTTCCGTAATTTTTTTCAAAATGTGTGATACTGGAATGCAAATTTTGTTCTTGTGTATGGAAAGGAATGTCAAAGATCACCTCACAGGCTGGATGTTAGGAAAGAATCAAAAAAGCATAGAAGCATAGAAAAAGTTAGACCAGTGAGGACCCATGGAGGTTGCCTGGTCCAGCCTCCTCTGAAGGCAGACTCATATTTTAGAGTCAGAGCAAGGTGCTTAGGGCCGTATCAGGCTGAGACCTGAATACCTCCGAGGACAGAGACTCCAAGACTACCCAGAGTGGCTGCACTGAGGCTTAGCGACTAGGAATGAATGTAAGAAGGACTTTCACTACCGGGAACAAGTAACTTGACAGTTATTCTCTATCAAGTTTGTATATCTGTAAGTAGTTGTTTGTGCTGCAAGAATGTGAAGAATAAAGTGCTCAGATAGTTTAAGAGCAATGTAGGGCAAGACTGCATGAATTCAGAGAAGAAAAATATCTTGCAGTGATATCTGGGAGATATTTCTTCTGGACCACTACATGAAGAACTTCGCTTGAGAAAAAATACCACACACAAAAAAAAAGAGGCTGAGCAGGAAAGTGTTTACAATTTTTATTTATTTTTAATGGTTGGCTTTATAAAAGATTGGTAAATGTTTTACTGCAGTTCACTTAAGAAGGAGTGTAGCGTGCCTATAAATAAATCCGTGTTGATTATCTAGAGACGTAAGCTTCTCTGTTTCCCGTGTTACTGATGCTCTGAAGTGTATTTCATCAGATATTAGTTATTTCCTGTTGTCATGTGTAAATTAGTCACTCACTCCTGCAAATGTCACAGAACTTGTTTTGCTGCTTTCTCATTTATTTTTGTACATCCTATAGTTGGTTTTCCCAAGACACCTGTTGTTACTAGCCCTTTTTTATTCCTCAGGTATTTCAGCCACCAGTAGGCTTCTTGTACAGCAGTCATGAAAAGCCTTATTATTAAAGACTGTACTTTCTGGAAGGGTTGGCTTTTTTTTTTTGTTAAAGTTTTGTATGTAAGTTTTTAAGAAGGTATTTTTAACAATAAAATTTACTGTAATATACCTCAAGACTTCTCACCTTTGCTTACAGCTGAGATGGTACTTGCATTCACGTGCTTTCCTAAAACTAAGTACTTTACAGTCTATTGCCAGAACTTATGTCCTTATAAATTATGGATTGAGAAGTCTGTAACATTTACAACAGCAGCCAACTATCATTTTCTAAGGGAAGAACTTTTTTGTAAAGTCAACATCAATTAAAAAGATCTGCAAAAGTGTTAGGAAAGTGATAATGGAAATTTGGTTGATATTGTGGCTGACAAATCATGCTTCAAGTGACTTGCCAAGAAAACCAAGTAGGAATGTTTCCTATGTACAGGAGTCTCGTCTCCATGCATGGGTTCTATGCACGAAAAAAACAAAAAAGGGAATAAAAATAACCTAGCTACAGGGCTCTGAAATGTCAAACACACTTTGTCCTAAGATTTGTGATCGCACCTGGGTGATGTGGACTGCATCACATTCTGCAGCCTCTCTTCAAAGCATCCAGTTGCTACAAAGATTTACAGCATACATTAAATAGTTGAGAGGGAATGGCGCATGTTCAAGGGGAAGGCAGCAGTGCAGAAGATTAGCAGCGGGAGAGGACTTCTGCCCCTTCTAGATCAGTGCTCTGAATCAAGCTTTGCCCAGAGATGAACAAAAGTTGTCATTATCTCATGTCTGCTAGTCCATATTAAATGAGTTAATGATCACAGGCCAACCCTTGCAGACAAACATCCCACCACAAAATTACTCTCCTTTCTGGAAGCCTTGTAAGAAAACCAAGGACTAATTGGGCATAGAAAATGAATTACCTTTTCTCCTCTAACCAAGGTCTTCTCAGGCTAAAGATGAAACCAGGTGGTGGGGAAGGGTAAGCAAGAAGCTGTTTCCCAGGCACTGACAGTTTTGAGGATAACCAGAGGACTTTGCAAGAGTGCTAAACTGGTATTTTTCAGGCCCTGTAAACCTGTCTGAAAAATACAGGCACATGTGAGCAGCACTCTGTTCACTACTATACTCAGTGTTTGAGACAGATTGTTACATTTTAATTATGAAGAATATTCGTATTTGGTTTAAGAATTTGAAGGAACCTTTTAGGCATGAGTTCTCTTGAGCCAAAGCTTTTACAGTGCTGGACTGAAGAACACAAACATCCCACTTGTGCTGGAATGTATAGAATTCGTGAGAAGTATGACAGACTCATATACTAGTTCAGCTTTGCAGGGATTTCTGGAGGCCCTCTGGCTCATCCCTCTGCCCAGAGCAGCGCTATCCACAGGTTGCTGAAGACCTGTCAAGTTTTGATTATCTCCAAGGACGGACAACTTGGTTCACTGTTCAGTTACTCTCTCACATGAATACTTCGTAAATATGCTTATTTACAACACCCAAGCTGAACTAGTTAGCATTCCAGGAGCACAGAAGTGCCAGCACAACTGCTTGAGACAATCAGGATAAGATTGTGAGAGCCTTTTCTGCATGTGCTGTCACTCAGGCTGTCTCCTTTACAACTAGGACATTTCTCAGAGCATTGCAGATGCTTTGATGTAATTGGAAAGAATGCTCCAGGGCACTGAACATAATTTTCAAGGTAATGCATCTCAAATTTGACGCAGAGAGCTCTCTGGTTCTGTGAAATTTCAATACTTTTTTCAGGAACTTTCCTATTTTCCAGCTATCTGTGTCTTTAAACCTCCTCCATAATCCTATTTAATGGTGCCTGTGGGAATCTCTTTTTTAGGATGAATTCAGGTCTATATTGATGAAGCCTTTCCTGTCATAATGATGACAGAGTGTGGGATTTCTTGTGTCATTTTTACACTGGAAAAGTCCTAGTGCATATATATATATATGTATATTATATATATACACACACTGACTATATATATTATATATACACACATTGTGCATATATATACACACAATCATATATAAAGTGTATATATTATGCATATACACATTTGTTTTTATATATATAAAATACACAATTATACCAGATAAATGATACAGTTTCATCAGTGTGCTGCATTTATTTTACTTGCTGAGCTGGCAAAAGCCAGTCCAGGCAAAGAAGAGCTTCATTTGAAGGAAATTCTCTAAACTGAGAAACCTTTCTCCAGCGTGAAGAGGTCGCACATGCAGACAGTGGCACTGTGATAGTGAACTGACTTTTCTGTCCGACAGGTGGAGTTTTACAATCACCAATGCTCAGATACTCACACCGTACTGCTCATTCATTATAAACTAAATTAATCCTAACCACGTATTAGTACTGTTTAATATTGATAATGCCAGATGGATATATGCAGAGATGAATGAATTATTGGCCTTTTCCATCTTTATGTAGTATGCAGGTTGTTAAGACACCCAAAGACATCAGTGCTGTTTCTATCTTTAGTGACATTGCTGAGATATTCCAGAAATTGGAAGGGTTTACCTTTGCTGTCAAGCACTCTAACATTAACTACATGACATACACCTTATTCAAAAAGAACTTTGCTGCAAAAAAAATTGGAACACTTTGTTCTATCAAATATCAACAAGCTTTATGTTCTTTGGTTTACGTTGCCTATTATTCACCTGATGTAAATGCCCTTTCAGTCCCTTCTGCACTCTCTGAATCATTGGTAGAATTACTAATGCACATCAGTGATTGTCCACCTTCTAATTACATAAAGACGTTTTGGTAGCTTCCCTATTGTGATCCCATATTTTTAATAAGCCAATGTCTCATCTATGTTTTTGCTTCGTGTTGTGCATTCTGCAGAGTTTTCATTCACCTTGCAACACAATAATCCTCTTACTGCAATTATAAATACACTTAAAAACAAATGCAACTGCACAGTCAGGAGAGTGAGTGTAGATTGACAGCTGTTCACCAGCCTTGTCAGAAACTAGATCCATTCCTCAGGGGTTAGTTCCAAATACTCATGTTTAAATCATGCTCCTTTTTTCGTACACTCTCCTTCTGACCTGATGAATTTTGCATCGCTGTCTGCACATGGTGTAGCCAGGAGCACACATGAAATGGTAGTACTTCAGTCACTCCCAACAGATGGGAAAAGAAATTGAAGATTGTTTTCACATATGCTGGATGTATGTGCAAGCTGGTTTGTTATTACATACATAATAGGTGTGGCAGTACCATTATTAGATTACATAGGTTACAGGAAGTACCTGCGACCCTCCTGATTATTGTTAATTTGAAAAGGTTGTGCCCTAATTATTCTTTCTAAGATGAGGTGCAGAGACCTGATCTCCAGGGTGGATAACATGTTCTGGATTCCAGAGGCAAGGAGGAAACTTCCTGAAGCCTTGAGTGAGGTACTTGGGCTCTAGGTAAGGATTTTAAGCATACTCCTGTAACTACCATTTCCTGTGGGTTCCCCATTTTTAAGGAGGAGGCTTTTAGGTATGCGCACCTCTCTCTGTGCACAGTGTAGGAAGAGTAGATGACTAATTCTATGACCTGTATTCCTTTCAAAGAAGAGATCCCTAAAATGAAAATGTGTGGTATACCTGCATTTAAATGTCTTGCTTAGTTTAGTTCAAATTTCTCCTAAAAACTTGTTGGGCATTTCAGTTGTTACATTATCCTGGCATTTACTTTGAGAATTGCCTAGGAGAGTTATCCTCTTCTACATTTTGTACAAATACATTAAACCTGTGTGGAAAAAAGGAAACACACTCAGGTGGGCTTGGTGGAACACACCAGCCAGGCGAGAGAGAGCCTCTAGAGTTTTCTGATACTGCCTGTTCAGTTAATACTAAAAAACTTATTCAACCAGCTATTACAAAGTAGTAAAAAAGCCAGAGAAAATAATTAATTGACTGGCGTCATCCATTACTGACCACATCTTTCCCTTTTGGAACTGAGGTTCAGCAATTGCAGCTTTAACAGGTTTTTTTAATTTGCGGGTGTTCTCTTTAAGCAGGTGTATTGAACTAGATAGAAGCCAAAGGTAGAAATGTCTGTAAATTATCACGTTCTTGAGCAGTAATAATTGAGGTGTCTCTCTGACATTCAGAAGAAGAAAATACTACTTGACTAGAAATCTATATCTCATAGCAAAGAGGCCAAGAAAATACAGTAAATGCTCCAGGTGTAAAAAAATAAATATGTACATTCCATGTTGTATGCACTTTCAAATGCTATAGTCTGGCATGTTGTTACAAGTAGTAAAGAGGAGCTAGAATTAGGCTTTCTTCATTAATTATAGCTGCATTTATTAATATTTATGTAATTTCTCAAAGCTAAATGTTAGGGTTATTTAGATGCTGTGTTCATCATTACTTAATCAGTGTAATAACATGTTGATAACTGAAGGATGACCAGCATCCTGAAATGGTGTTTCAAAGAACGCACAGCACTATACGATTCAGCTGAGATTTCCGTTTATCTGGATACACTTCCAGAGGTGAAGTGAAACTACTGTGTTTTAAATGCTGGACAGTGAGCTTGGACTGCAGTGCTCAGCCCAGAGCGCTGAGTGCCAGTCACAGATGGGAGGACTGTGGTCTCCAGAGAGAGAGCAGTGCCCTTCCTTGAGAGGATCTGCTCATCTCTGTACCAGCAAGAATGAGGAAAGTCATATCTTATTCTTTAAACACTCAGGGATAGAATAAATTTTATACTTATCATTTAAGCTAAGTGCTTTGTAGAAACCACATAAAATGCAATTCCTTTTCCCAAAGGCTAAGATGGAAAAAGAAGAAAAGGATTGATGGTTCTGAATGTTTAATGGATTACAACTTAAGAAATTTGATTTGGAGAGGACAGTCACTTGACACTGTTTAGAGAGCATGGTCTTCAAAGGAGTCTGTCTGGAGTAGCAAGGGCAGGCAGCTCCCTGGAGGTCCTCTGGAGCAGCAAAGCAGTGTCTGGCACTGCTGTGACACCACTGGGGCAGGGACCGATGGCTCACGGGTTCTAACATGGGTCCTGGGCCACAGCTGGGCGGGGGTAGGCCAGGCAGGGACAGTATGACCCCCATTAGAGCCCTCAGATTTTCACATTCTACATCCCCAGCCAACAGATCTCCCTTGAAAAGTGTAGTACCAAAACCTCGCTGACAATTGTAACTTGCAAAGGAATCTACTCTACCTACAGGGAACGGCCTGTCTAGGAGGGACTTTAGCTGTGGCTATACTGACTCAGTATGTGATGCATCATGAGAGTAGAGTCTGCAGACTTTCTTCTGTTTAAAGCCTGGAGAACGAGGAGATTTAAGGCAATATGCAGCTCAATAAGCAGCCATAAAGAACTCCAAAAGGGACTGGTGTTCCCAAAGCAAAACATGCAGCTTCAGCATCTGTGACAGGTGGTGATAAGAGGGGTAAATTTTAGTATCAAAAAGATTAGAAGATTGAAACAGTGGAATCACAAGAATGGTCAGATCAAAAGATGGTAGATTTAAAAGAACAAACAAAACTTTTTTTTCTAGACAGAAAAAATAAATATTTTTGTCAGAGCATGAATACGAGAGAAGTAAGAGAAGGAGAAATTAATATGATTCCCAGGATGTGATTCATGCCAGGGGAAAGAGCCTTGGGATATGAATATTCGATCTGTGTGAGACACCTTGAGTTTAAGGAATTTGTGTGCTACCTAGACTGTAATGGAGACTTCCCCTCCATATATTTTAGGATCACTGTCTTAGAATAGCATCTTGGCAGTACACTGACGTCCATGAGTTGCCTACAAAACAAGGGACAAAAATGAAGCACTGAGGGGTGCTAAGAAAGATTGAAAGAATAGCTGGGGGTAGAGAGAGACCATGTGAAGACAAAACATCAAGGGGCAGAAAACCATCCTGACTACAAAAGTCAACAAGTATGAAAGGAAGACCGCATAAAGCACCGGGAAAGCCTAGCCAGGGAGATATGTATTCAGACTTTGCACAGCTTCTACTGCAGCTGTCTGGTGAACAAATACCAGTTTCTGGCAACATCAGTCCATTTTATACACATTTATACAGATTTATACATTTTGAAGAATACAGCTAGAGATTTCCCTACTGCTCTCTTTTTCTCTTCCTGAGTTAGTCCCCGTGACATCCATAGAAATCAATGGAAGTATTCCTGATTTTCAAAAATGTAGACAAGGCTGGGATCTGCCCAGGAACATATATTTCAGAATAGCTGATTAACAGTAGATATGAAAGCCCCCTGAATAAGTAATGGACTCTTTCAGTGTGCCTGCGTGGTCCTAGTGCTGCTGCACCGCAGACATTATACGAGCTGCTAGAGAAAAGACAGAGACAGTAGACAATGAGGTTGAACATATGCAGTGATACTAACAGGGCTTGGGCAGCACCTATCCAGCAAGCCCGTTAAGGCAAGCTCATGTCTACCCAAATTTATTCCCACTGAACACAGAGATATTTTAGAATTTGTTATATTGTTCCCATGGAAACTTTCCCTGTGTCACACACGTTTTCCTTGCTACAGGTCACATCTCATTTCATCTCAGTCATTATTATTATCATTATTAATGTAGACAGCAGCTGCTTCATGACTACCTTGCAGCTCTATAGCTTGCATACTTTAAGACTATCCTTTAAGATAAAGATTTAATTGTCCTAATTGTTAGGATTTAGTCTGTCATTTGCTTCCTGTATACTATACTGCAAAGAAAAGACCTTCATGGTCTTTATTTGCCAAAACAAGCAGGCTGTTTAAAGTAAAATGTTCTAAGATAGCATCTGATATGATTTGCATAGGATAATCCTGTTTGATGTCTATAAAGTATAATGTATAAATCTGAATCCCTAATACAACTAGTGAAGGGTCATTAACTGTAGCTCTAATAGTTGGGCCTATTTTACAGCAGTATCCACAAGACAATTTGCTGTTTATTGTTGTAAAAACCTGTATTTGGGGAAAAATAGCCAGTTGTGCTTTTCTTCATTTTGACTAGTTACATTCTAGCTGTAAGCATTTTCAGATATATGCTGTAGTGCTTCCATTATCATCTTTTTTCCATAGAATCATAGAATAGTTAGGCTTGGAAAGGACCTTAAAATCATCTATTTCTTCCAGAAATTTTTACGTCTTAGACCCATGTCACTGTAGCCCTAGATAAAGAAAGTTTGGATCTTGACTGAGTAAAGAAACGTACATATGTGTGTGCATATATATGTGTATGTATGAATATACATACACATGCTTTTAAATAACTGCAGTTCTGCAATTGCTTGGCTAGAAAATTTGGGTTTTTAGCAAAATAACCCCCAAAAAGGAAGAGATATAAACGTGTTGATGAAAATCAGTTTCAATCTGTCCAAGTTACCACTTGCTGAAAATAACACTTTGTGCAAAAGCAATCTTTTTTTTGAACGAGCACTTAAAATAGAAAAAATACTGCATGAGCTCACAGCTAATACAATCACATACTTTCTTCAGTAACAGCTGTTTTGCAAACAACTCACTGTAACACACTGCTTTTTGCTGCAGCTCTTTGCAGTTCTTTCTAATAAATAGCATTCTGTGTTTCCATATGCCATACGTACAATGTAATAAAAAGAAAACACTATACATTTATATTTAAGACATAGAAGCAGCATACCAGTGTGTAGCTGTGCAATCCTAAAGAGCTAAGGGAGATTTGGTCAGCACTGATACCCCATTTCCTGCCGTTTCTACAGGAGGATTTATTCTGGCTCCTTTATACTTTAAGAGGATGGAAAGCTCTGCCTACACCTGTTGTTAATGCACTATTTTCAAGTGTCTGCCTGCTTACAATTCCTTATCACCCACAACAGAGCGTGAGAAACCTCGAGGCAGGGAGGAAAAAGTTAGCAGCCACTCCAGCAATGCTGCTTTCCCTTCACTGGGCTGGAAAGGGGCAAATTGATTAGTGAACTGTGTTCTTGTTCTTTCACTATATTGCAACAAGAGAAGACCTGGCATGCTTCCCTTTTACATGTGCTTCTAAAATATTTTTTATCATGTACCCTTGTCTTCTTGCTGAAATATCGTAATGCCAGTATTTTCAGTCTCACTGCAGAGAGACATTGCTGCACCTTTATCATTTTTCTCATTCTTTTCTGAGCTTTTACAAGGCGCAGTACTCAGAGATAGCTCAGTCTGCATAGTACAGCATATTCAGGTGAAGCTACACCACTGATTTGACTAATAGCTGCCTTCTCTTCCTATCTTTTTCCCCCTGCGTCTTAACATGGCTTTGTTTTTCAGTGCCTAATTGATACAGCTTTTGCTACGATGTTTTCTTTTTAGTCTGAGATGTTGGTCTCTTTTGCTAGGTTGATAGGAAAGAGTAGGCAAGCCTGTCACTGCAGGCAACTTTACAATATCCAGCCACAGAAGACAGCATCCATATTAACAATCCCCCTTAACTATAGGTGGCTTTATTGTCAACTGTATAATTTTAGTGTTCCCTGAATGTATTTTTGAAACAATACAGAAGTCATCGCAGTGGAATAAAAAAAAGTTTCATAGAACTTTACTTTGTTGGGATTCATGCTTTATCGAAATTAACAATGTAGTAAAATCAGGATTGGAAACATCTCTCCTCCCAGTATTTCATATATCTCCTCCTCTGCAGTAATGTCAGCATCTTCAGTCACCTAGCTGATTCAGTGAAACAGCATTTTCACTAACAGAAGGGAAGGATGACTTCTCCCATACTCTTTCTGACATAGTCACAAAATAAAAAAATGAATTTAAATATAATGTAGCTCAGATAAAAGCAGGTGATCACACTTAACCGATTCTGTAGGGTTTAATATCCTGAAATAGTGACCAGACAAAACACAACACCTTTGGTTAGATCTAAGTCTCTTTCTGACTGCAGTGGAATTAAGATTGTGCCTTCTAAATTCTTTCTGTATCTCCTGAATTGTTTTATAGAAACACCCAAATATACTATTTCCAATTTCCTTCAGACATAGTCCCCACAAAACGTGAAACTGTCCTGTGTTAGGATGCACAACCCATCATGCAAGATAAAACAAAGGCATATAACTACAAATTATTCTATTCCATAAATATAGCTTTACCATTGTACTATTTTGAAATACTCATCTGTACTGGGGCATAAGACAAACCCAGACACAGATCGAACAAGTTGGCTACAGCGTTAGTCCAATTACCACAGATATCACAGTATTGTGAAAGGGATTCATTAAAACAGAAATATTATCTCCAGACTCCTGCTGTACTGCTGTATTTGTACTCTAAATGGAGACAAACCTGTGCCCCCTTCAAATGGGGTACACAAACCCATGTGTCTTTGAGGTCTCTCCTAAATTTACAGTTTTGCAGCTATGGAGTGATTCAACCTACAGCAGTCCATGCATGAGAACAGTGTCCAGGCAAGGAAGAGATTGTCAGGAGTAAACCAGGATGATTTTAAAACAATTTAACATTATAAAAATGAAAAGGCTCCCGAGTCATTTAACTTCCATTAACTCCAATTAATCACAATGAAATTTTTCCTTATTGTCTGATGCCCTTAAAGGTCAGGTTTTATTTTAAAATTTGTTTTAAATGCCACTCCATTTTTCTTAGATGCCCAAAGTTTGCCAGCAATCTGTATTCCCTCCAGAGACACTGTGGCTGAATCCATTGATAACACGCCATACATCAGGTTTGGGTTGTAACATCGTCCACTAATTTTCACAAAACCATTTTGCACACGCTGCGTAGCCCTGGGCCCTTATCGTCTATGCATGACCATCTAAGCTAATTTTAACTCGCAGAGTTTCTTGAGCACTCTGCAAACCTCTAGTTGCCATGGAAACCCCTGTGCCTCAACAAGCATGTAGAAAACTTCACAGGGAAATAGTCCCTATTCAGGTTAAAGGCGAGTTGGAGTTTACTAATATTGTGGATATCTAAGTCATCAGTATTTATGGATTTCAGAAAAATTAGGTGATTTCACCCACAACAGAATGTGTGAACTGGTAGTAAGCAAACGTCCCACAAAACAGAAGGCAAGTGTGTTTTGCTGAGGTCAGCCTGGACAAGGCAAAAACAACTTTGCAAAATTTTCATTTCAAAAATGACCAGCCCTTGTGCAAAAGTCATCTTTTCCACCCTTATCATGCTAAGGGGAAGAATTTAGAAGAATAATGATGTATTTTCTTGTCCTTATAAAAAGTGATTTCTCCCAGGCAAACGCGCAGCTGGAATGTTGAAATGATATCTCAGTATTAAACGCCTCAATAAACTTTATAATATTAATCTGAACAAAAATAATCATCTGAAATGAACAATGAACATAGAACCACATTAAAGCATTAGTCAGTGGCCATAAATGTGTGCTATTTTTGGCAATTCTTTTTAGCAAGGGCAGGCTAGCAATAAGCAAGAGAGACATACCACAGGGAAGGGAATAGAAGGAATATGAGCCAACTGAAATGCTCTTCCAGATCTAGATAATCATGGGGCATCATTAGTACCCACTTTTAATGTATGTTTATTCTTTCTGTATTAATGTATCAAATGCTTTGGTCTGTTCTTTTTATAAAAAAATATATATAATGTTTTATTTTATTTTTTTAAAATATATTCTAAAACATTATAAGCAGAAAAAATCAGTTAACCCATATGAAGGTCACAAAGGATATCCTATATGCCTCCACTCCACTGGTTATAGCTAATGTTGTTTAAATTGTTTTGCCTTTTACCACCCCTCTGGACTTTGGTATTGTTGCAGTGGGTTAAATCCAGATTATAACTGAGACACACCTGACTTCTGTTCCTGGCACTGACACTTTCTGACCATTTCAGACAATTCATTTAACCCCTCTCTCTTCAGTTTCCACATTTGTGTAATTGGGGGTCACATTATCTATTTGCAGTGGGTACTTTCATTTTAAATTAATTATATAGCGTTGCAAACAGGTAAAACAATGTCTATACTAAGCATTTTTATTATGCATATAAATATTATGCCTAGATTGAAAAACACAGAAAAGGAATGATATCAAGTGAAGAAGCCACATATAATTTATAGTTTGCATGGTTCTTATCCCAATTTACATTGCTGCGTAAGCCAACATATGAATTTTAATCAGAATGGTTATAAATTTTTTATATACAATAATGAAAGAAATATCTGTGATGCAGAGCTCGCTAAGATCCATTAAGAAATAACACAAGAGATAATCCTTTCTCAATTTCAGTAGATTAGCTCTTCCTGATAAAATACTTCTTTATTGATTTCTTCCCTATTAAACTCCCCCGGGTCTTTCCAGAAGGGATGCTTACCAGCTTTTAACTAATAGCATTAAAACATCACTGCCACCTTCTCTACCAGTAATAAAATGTAACAAAACAAATCATCTGCAAGGGAACAACATAGAATATGAAAATGCTCAATTCACCTTTATGTTAATGGACAAAGGTAATGAAAAATGGAAAAGTAACCCAAAGTTTTTATCAATTTTCACACATATCCCACCTGATTTGAAAATGGGTTCACTGTTCTGAAAGCATTTCTGAAAGCATCCTTCATACAGATTGTGTTTATAGAGGTTTTTCAGTCCATTGGCTGATGATGATATCAAATACAAGAAAAACAGAGAGCACCATCAATAGCATCATCAGACTTTCTTACAATTAAAGCTATTGTAATTCCACTCTGTAGCCCAAACAGATGTAAGGAGAGTATTTTTGAGATGCTGAGTATAATATATGTGTTCACTTCGAAGTTAGACTTCATTAGCCCTTATTCAGGTGTCTTGGGTTCAGCAGCAGCAGACATTTTTCTCCTTCTTAGTAGCTGGTGCAGTGCTGTGTTTTTGACTTTCGACTTGGGAACAGCACTGATAACACCAATGTTTTTAGTTATAGCTTAGAATGTTTAGGCTGGCCAAGGGCTTTATGAGCCTCATGCTCTGCCAGGGAGGAGAGGAAGCAGGGATGAAGCAGAGATAGGACACCTGACCCAAACTGACCAAAGAGGTATTCCATACCACAGCACATCATGCCCAGGATGCAAAAAAAAACAGAGGGCAGAGAGCTGGAAGGGTGGGGGTTCGTGGCGTGGTCTGGCTGCGTAGCGGGTGGTGAGCAGTTGTATTCTTTTTCCTTGTATTTGCCTTGTCATTATTATTATTGGTGGTAGCAGCAGTGATTTGTGTTATAGTTTAGTTACTAAACTGTTCTTATCTCAACCTGTGGGAGTTGCATTCTTTCGATTCTCCTTTCCATCCCTCCGGAAGCGGGGGGAAGAAAGAGGGGGGAGTGAGTGAGCAAAACTGCGCAGCTGAGGGGCTTAAACCACGACATCAGGTCAGATGCCTTCTTTACCATAATGCTACATATTCAATCAGTCAGCTGAAAAGACGCAATGTATAATAAATGTATAAACTTTATAAAAGGATTTTTCAAGCAATATCAAACCACCACAGTATGACAATGTGTCAGGGAGGTGTATTTTATTTTAGTTTTACAGATAGAAAAACTTAGGGAAACTACTGTACTAAAGATCAGACGATGCCTCAACAATAAAACAAATACAGAAGCCCAGAGTCCCATCAACTTGAGTTAAGAGAACAGTAAGATGAAAAATTCATAGCTTTGGCCATGTAGGCTGCGGATAAGTTGACTTGTTGAATAATGTTATGAAGATGCACATTACTACTTTCTTAAAACAAGGTGTTAGGCCTTCTGGCTTCTGTGCTGAAGATGTTAACTTCCTGAACAGTTTGAAAGATTCCTAAAGTCAAAAAATTACACCAAAAAACATGTAAGGAGTCATCTTAGTAGCTCATGAACATAAAACTCCTTCTAATGGGTGGGACTATTTTTCTTGTTCTTTTCTCATGTGCCTGTGCCTCAGACAGGATCTGGAGTCATTTTGCAAGAGGAAGGTAACAGGTAAGGAAAAGGAAAATTCTTCAGATGTTTGATCCAGTAGGATGAGCTTGAAAGAGCAAGCGCATACAGTCCTCCTGCTGTGATTTAAGCCCAGCTGGTAACATCCGGAGGGATGGGGAGGAGAATCAAAAGAATGTAACTTCCACAGGTTGTGATAAGAGCAGTCCAGTAACTAAGGTATAACACAAATCACTACTGCTACCACCAATACTAATAATGATAAGGGAAATAACAAGGGAAGAAGACGATGGGGATGGAGAGAAGGGAGATGTCAATTGAAATCATGTTAGCATGTTGTATTGACTGTAGTTGCATTATTGGACACTTTTTTTGCTGAACAGAGGCCAAAGTGAATTCATTTGGAGGGTATGATCTTTATTTTCTGAGAAGCAGCTGCACTGCTGCCAATACCAATTTGAATGTTAGCACATGGTTTTGTGCCTAATGTCTTTAGCTGCATACTTAGCTACTTAAATTCAGATCCGTAGACTCTTTTGAACCCTCAAACATCTGAGCAAGTCTCTGGTTCAGAAACAGTCATGCACCAGATAGTATTTAATAACTGCAACTACAGGATATGTGTCATGGGGTATCTGAACAACCTCAGCATTTCAGGCTGCAGTGCTTATGAAGCTCATCTCAAGCAAAGGTTGGGAAGTTAGGGTGAGTGCACCAGGTACGAAGGAGGGTCAAGCTGCACAGTCAGACCATGAACAGCCTTTCACTTTCACACCAAATGCAGCAGCTTCCACATTGTGTGTTAATTGGTGAATGTAGTTGCCTACAGCTTACATTAGAAGTGTTCCTCCAAACTATTTCATTTCTTTCGGTCTTATTTCACCTTCCGTAAATGCCAGAGATAAAGAATTACCCATAAATACCAATAATTAAATAAAACAATAAGAATAGGTGAGAGCTTTCCTTATGTGAACAGATGATCTTCACAGACTTCAGTGAAAGGAGACCTAATACCAGAACTTCAAATCCATCTGCTCCAGGGCTGAGCTGTTTTGCAGCACAGCCACTTTTTCTCTTCTGTCACTTGCACACAGCCTCATGCAAAACAACAGCCATGCTCCCGTTGGGTTTCAAATTGCTCAATAGGTACAAATTTGCATAAAAGCAATGGAAAAAAGCACAGTGACTGTGGGGTGCAGAACACACAGCATAGCTAGAGATGGGTATTTTAAGAGAAATCACAGTGCAAAAGCCAACTGCTGATTGGCACAGATCATGGAATCATAGAATCATAGAATAGTTAGGATTGGAAAGAACCTTAAGAGCATCTAGTTCCAACTCCCCTGCCAGGGGCAGGGACACCTCCCACTAAACCATGCCACCCAAGGCTCTGTCCAACCTGGCCTTGAACACTGCCAGCGATGGAGCATTCACAAGTTCACCCATTCCAGTGCCTTACCACACTCGCAGCAAAGAACTTCTTCCTCATATCCAATCTAAACTTCCCCTGTTTACATTTGAACCCTTTACCCCTTGTCCTCTCACTACAGTCCCTCATGAAGAGTCCCTCCCCAGCATCCCTATAGGCCCCCTTCAGATATTGGAAGGCTGCTATGAGGTCTCCACGCAGCCTTCTCTTCTCCAGGCTGAACAGCCCCAACTTTCTCAGCCTATCTTCATACGGTAGGTGGTTCGGTCCCCTGATCATCCTCATGGCCCTCCTTTGGACTTGTTCCAACAGCTCCATGTCCTTTTTATGTTGAGGACACCAGAACTGCCTACAATACTCCAAGTGAGGTCTCAGGAGAGCAGAGTAGAGGGGCAGGATCACCTCCCTCGACCTGCTGGTCACACTCCTCTTGATGTAGCCCAGGATACGGTTGTCTTTCTGGGCTGCAAGCACACACTGCCGGCTCATATTAAGTTTCTCCTCAAAGTGGCAAAGCCCAGGCCTTTGCGGCAGCTGTCACACAATCGTCCGAAGTCTTGCTTTCTACTCCTGCGTCTCAGACTGTCACTGACCCTTTTAAAGACATGCTTGCACAGCCTAGCTGATAAATGTCTTTAGTATCATGGAAAAAAGTAATTGCTTACAAAATAGGACGTGTTTTGAAAGTCTGCGTTTGGTTTTGTGGTTAGAAAGTAAGTTTTCGTAGCTAAAGGAGAAGTGTTACAGAACAGCCCTATTAAGCAATCATGACTTCAGATGACTGTACAGAGATACAGAAATTCTTCTTTAGATTTAGTTAAGTAGATATGGTGCTAGAATATCATTAGCTCAAGTTTTCAGGTTTTTCTTACTCTATTATGTCATAACTTCAGCCCATGGGGAAATGGGTCACTGCTTCTACCGTGTCAACAAAATATGGCAAAGAAGTGGTTCATACAATGCTTACTGCTTGTTTCATTAAACAATTTCATGCTCAGATTTGCACTGGAGACAGAAATATCTGCTATTACTGACTGCTTGGCTGAACCAGCACCCAGCCCTAACCCTCTGGTTTGGGATACTCTAGCATGCTGATGTTCCTGTCATGGTTTAAGCCCGTCAAGCAGTTCTCCCACTCACCCCACCCTCTTTCTTCCCCCAGTCCCTGGGGGATGGGGAGGAGAATCAGAAGAATGCAACTCCCACAGGTTGAGATATGAACAGTTTAGAAATTAAGGTATAACACAAATCACTACTGCTACCACCAATAGTAATAATGACCAGGGAAATACAAGGAAAAAAACTACAACTGCTCACCACCCGATACCTAGCCCAACGCAGCAGCAAACCCCCACCCTTCCGGGTAACTGCCATCAGTTTTTACATCCTGGGTATGATGTGCTGTGGCATGGAATACCTCTTTGGTCAGTTTGGGTCAGGTGTCCTGTCTCTGCTTCCTCCCGGCTTCCCCTCCTCCCTGGCAGAGCATGAGTCTCAGAAAGTCCTTGGTCAGGCCAAAACATTACCAAGCAGTAACTGAAACCACCGGTGTTATCAGTGCTGTTCCCAAGTCGAAAGTCAAAAACACAGCACTGCACCAGCTACTAAGAAGGAGAAAAATTACTGCTACTGCTGAACCCAGGACATCCTCATACACACAGCACCAGCATAGTTAGCTCCCATCCCTTCCTTTGCACATGCAGCCTTTGGTGCAAAGGTCATTCTAGGATTAAGGGAGGCACTTGGTGTACTAGAACTCTTAGGTGCTAGTGCCCAGGTTATCCAGATCAAGGACCTCATTTGGGAATGCCATTACTCCCTTCTATTGCTTATAGAAGAATTTCCTCATGAATAATTAGGCTTTCCATGAGAAGCCCTCAGCAAGTTTGCCGATGACACCAAGCTGTGTGGTTCAGTTGATATGCTGGAGGGAAGGAATGTCATCCAGAGGGACCTTGACACGCTTGTGAGGTGGGGTGATGCCAACCTCATGAAGTCTAACCATGCCAAGTGCAAGGTCCTACACCTGGGTCAGAGCAATCCCAGGCACAGCTACAGGTTGGGCAGAGAAGAGATTCAGAGCAGCCCTGCAAAGAAGGACTTGGGGGTGTTGGTCAGTGAAAAAATGAACATGAGCCGGCAGTGTGAGCTCGCAGCCCAGAAAGACAACCGTATCCTGGGGTGCATCAAAAGGAGCATGACCAGCAGGTTGAGGGAGGTGATCCTGCCCCTCTACTCTGCTCTCCTGAGACCTCACTTGGAGTATTGTGTACAGTTCTGGTGTCCTCAACATAAAAAGGACATGGAACTGTTGGAACAAGTCCGAAGGAGGGCCATGAGGATGATCAGGGGACCGAACCACCTACTGTATGAAGATAGGATGAGAAAGTTGGGGCTGTTCAGCCTGGAGAAGAGAAGGCTGTGTGGAGACCTCATAGCAGCCTTCCAATATCTGAAGGGGGCCTATAGGGATGCTGGGGAGGGATTCTTCATTAGGGACTGTAGTGATAGGACAAGTGGTAACGGGTTCAAACTTAAACAGGAGAAGTTTAGATTGGATATGAGGAAGAAATTCCTTACTGTAAGGGTGGTGAGGCACTGGAGTGGGTTACCCAGGGAAGTTGTGAATGCTCCATCGCTGGCTGTGTTCAAGGCTGGATTGGACAGAGCCTTGGGTGGCATGGTTTAGTGGGAGGTGTCCCTGCCCCTGGCAGGGGGGTTGGAACTAGATGATCTTAAGGTCCTTTCCAACCCTAACTATTCTATGATTCTATGAAAATAAAGATAAGGTGAGATGAAGGAAGGTGTGGTGAATGATGAGATCCCATTCCGACATGGAGGTGACCCATGAGCAATCAGGGAAGGTGGCTAGAGTTATAAGCATGAAAATTTTCCCAAGGCCCCCATGGTAGTAAAACCTTGACCTGTTGTTAGCAGCTCAGTTCATCCCAGGTCTGGGGCCACACTGGAATGATTCTGTTCTCAGTTAGTACGGTAAAAGTCCTTTAGATGAAATCCTGGCTTTAGTGAAACCTGTTAACTGCTCCAGTCCTCAACAGGACTAAAGTTTTAGCCTTTATATTATGGGCTTTTCCCCTTAAGTACATATACATATGTATAAAAGAAAGAAATCAGAGATATTGCTGTTATAGATTCACTGAACACATTTCATAGATTTGCTTCCCTCTACTCAAACCAAGACCTGAGGTCAAATAGTCCTTTTCCTTTTTATTTAAACTGAACACTCTGATGGTCAAAGAAGGATCACAGTGTGGGGTTTTTCATAACAAATTAGTATTAAATCTTTTAAAAGTATGTTTGACAATTAAAAGTTTTTATTTGGAGTTATTTACAGTTAGGGGTTTCTGAATGGCGATATTTATGTCCCAGCTGGGGAGGAGAGCCATCACAGTAACAAAGAGAGAATAAGGTATGAATACTACTACTGGATATGGCAGCAGTACTAGCAATCTTTTTCTGTGAGTGGATGTATAACTGTTTTTTGAGGAGTTCCTCACCATCTGCATGTTGCGTTTATTCACTACTTAGAAATGTATAGTACAAGGCTCACAAGTACGCATCTTTCAACCCCTTTTTTCCCTATTTCTCTCATTATCCTTTTTACTTTACCTGAATATGAAGGTGAATATAGTATCGTTTTCACAGATGACAGCAGTAAAAAATACTTGTTATTTATCATTCTTCATGTTTACATTAAGTATACTGTCATCTGTCTCAGTAACAAAGCCTAAAGTCAGCGTGTATCCTAAGCAAATAACCATAACTTTGAAAGACAAAGAATAAACTTATCATGTGAGATATTGACAAATTAATATCCATTGTTAATACTGTTGATTAGAGACTATGTATGAATCACCAGCTGTTGGATTCAAGAGAATGGATTATTTCATTTGTCTATCATTATATCATATGACATAAATGCACTAGCATTTAAAATAACACTTATTTTCTAACTCTTCTCTTTAACAGGAGCAAGAACATATAGTAAACCTACTTCAAAATAGTTGACGGTGATGAAGGCAACAGTTTACGTCTGATAGTTTTACTTTTCTCTTGGTGAATACAATTGAGGTAGTATAAACCCAGTGTATAATTCTTATTCCCAAGGACTGCCCTTTTAATTAACCTCTTAGTTCAGAAAATCTATAAAGCCATGATTCTTAACTTTATTTTTTTAAATATAAACACAAGTCTATTGTAAAAAGCATACTAGGGGCCTTTGAAAGTCATTTCTTTCTGTGTTTAAATAAATGTTGAAGTAATTTAAAATTCTTAAATCATAAATTATAAAAATAAATCAAGCAATGTATCCCATTTCATCAGTCCTGATTCTAACTTTTGATTTCCTCTCACTCATTTTATATCTAATAAAATACTGATTTTTAAACAAGTCAGTTTGCATACTAAGGATATTGATATGGTAGATTCCGTATACTGTATTCCTCTGAAGGCAATGTGTATTTGCAGTGCTTCTTTTGCTATACAAACATGTATATAACACTCTAATGGCAGGACATATCAACACAATAATAGCTGCAAGTATGTATGTAGAATATATCTGTGTATTGCAAAAAATATCAACACAAAATCTGATACATCTATCACTTTTAAGATATTAAACAATATATCGGTGGCTATGCTTACTCTGCAGGCCATCTGAAGATCATATTTAATGCTTTTTGCTAGCTCAACTAGAGCTTGATATCTGCTTAATCCAGTTTGCCCTTCAGGCATTTCTAGAGATACTTATGGTCTCTGCGCATGTATAATGCTTTCAGTTTGAAAATGAAGCCATTATTACTGTGAATTTTCAAAACAACTGCTGAAGTCTTGTGCATCTGTGCAGCCTGCAGTGTTTTGAGGAAATTCACACTATAATTGTTCTTTATTTTTGTTTTTATAAGCGTTGTGAACAGTTCAACAGTGTTTTGTGAACACTGAAATGCACAAAAGGTACACATCTATAATATTGAAAACATAGAAGTATATGGAATACAGCCTAAAGACCATATGCTATTTTCTCTTTGTTTATATGGTACAGAACTGTATTTAGGATTTTTGTTAGCAGCACTGCAGTTAACCTACCAACTCTTTAAATCAGTGTAACAAAATAACACAGACTTACCCTGCGCTGTAAATCCTCCCACTGGCCTCCTATTCTGTTAGTTTATTGGAGGCATAAAGGAGCTGACCTTTTAAATTCAGTGTAACAAAGAAGCTCTTCAGAGTATGTCAGATACCCCAACTTTCATAGTTTTCTAATAGTCAAACCTTAGGATGACCTATTGGTATTGCTGTTCTGTGGTATTCTTTCTAAATCACCATAACCACAGTTCTGCTGTAAAAACTAACTTTTGCATTAAGTACAATATTTTTTTAAAGGCATGGTGGACATAAATGAGGGGGGTTTAAATCAAAGTCTCCTTTTGGCACTGTATAATATTCATACATACAGGATCTGTCCTAAAGACTGCCAGGCAGTCTGCTCTTGCTGGATCCCTTTTTAATCTTGCAGTTCAGTTACACACTAAAGTTTCCTTTATCAGACTCTCATTTTACATGCACAACTCATGGCACTGATGTTTTTGTCCTTTGCTGTAAAGTGGGCTGTCAATTTATGCTGTGATATATAGCATAATAGTCACCCATCAGAGCTGTGTTCCCCTTACCTTTGGAAGAATGTTTATTCCCATTTTTAAAACTGAGACTCGGTTTGCACTCCAGATCCATATAATATCTTTCAGAAATGTTAAGGAAATTACATGACTCATCAGGGAAAACTCATGCAAACACTGCCATCCATTACTCATTTCTGACACACTTATCCTGTTACCTGTCAGCTCATTGCGCATCCTGAAAATTCACTACAAAGGAGTAGCCATCGTTGACTGAGGACTTGAACTTCGGAGTCTATGTAAAGCGTGAAGGGATATATTTGCTTTCATACAGAGAAATTTGCATTCATATGCAAATCACATAGTAAACAGAGAAAAACAGAAAAATGACTGGTTTATTGGAAAAGTCTTGGGGTGGTTTCCACTATCACCAAACTTATTCTCTGTGAAGCTGGCGTTTATCTTGATGTGGCATTTATAGCAGACTGTTAAGGGATTTGAAAGTTCCATTGTCATATTTGCTCACATTCCATATTATGCTTTGGACAGATGATTCGTACATGCTTAATCCATTCTTCTCTCCCAAAGAAAGGGCAGGATTAGTTGCTTGTGCCAGAAAGGATATGCAGCACAAAGATATCTGAAAACAACTGATTTCAGAGTTGATGATCCTGTTAGTGTTGTAATGAACTTAACATCACTGTGTTTACCTAAGTTAAGAGGTTGAGATCGTTTTCTGGGAGAAAATTCACAGCCTATACTTACATTCCAAAACCAGAGACTTTACACCAAGTTTGCTTTTTAAGTATTGTCCTGGGTTACCACAACAAGTATTTAATTACTAAGTTCATCCATAAGAACCAGAGATTGGTTAATCTGAATATAAATGCCGAGGCAGTGGGTATTAGAGCTAGATTTATTGAAATTGCTGTCCCAGTTATTACAGAATTCCTAGATGACATATTTAACATGTCTTTCGCAGTGGTAAATTACCGTTTTGCTTTGCAGTGTATTGAAATTTACTACACAGAGAAGCCTGTCTTCTCATTTAGATGATTACTGACCTCTTTTTTCTGTCTTGTTTTTCCCAGTGAACCTGATGGCAAAAGCTGCACACTTTCTGTTACTGCAGAAAGTAACACAGGGTTATCTTTCTGCATAAGATGACTGACTGCATTTTAGGCAGACAAAAATAATTAAACTCAAGGAAAGACTTCCATATGATTAAGAACTGAAAAGTTTAAATTTAAAAAGAAATGGGTAAGAAGAAACATGAAGGAGACTGTTAATGATAGGATACTTTCAAACTGTGGCGATTCGCCCACCTTCCTTCCTCTTAAGCATCTTTGTGGAAAACCAGAAATGGAATTAAAAATAGTCACTTGCCTTATTCAGCTGTGTCAATCCAATATTCGCCTAAGTTCTCCTTAATTTGAAATTCATACACATGCTGCAGAGCCCACAGACCACTTCAAACCTGCCTGACAAGTGATGAACAAAGCCTTCTGAAAGGCTCACCTCACATACCCCTCCTATAGCTGGACTTAGAGCTATTGAGAAAACAGGAGCAGAGAAAGGCAGAAGTGGGCCTCAGCTTGCCCAGTTTTGAAAGAGCACAAGGACTCTTCCTCCTGATGTATGGGCATGGCCACTGCTCCCTCTGCCAGAAAGAATTCTCCTCTGCCCGTCCTAAGTGCTACGGAGTAGTATCACATGGCTAGTAGAAACATGGGTAGGCATATTGACCATTTTGACCCTTCCTCACACAGGCGTTTCATAGCATATATGGCAAGGGATGACTGAAGATACACGCAGCTGAACTAAGGCTTTCTGCATCGCATGTGTCAAGAATATTGCTCCCCTTAAGAGATCATATGGACATAACCATTATCTGGTTTTTAGTTATCATGATACTTTCATGCAGTCAGTTTTTGTTTTCTGAAAACTGTTGCCCAAATCGTCTTTCACTTGGATTATACAAATGATATTTAAGAACATACTCCATATGAAAAGCTGAGGCAATAACACACCAGAACATTAGTTCAATGTACTATAAAAGCAAGAAAACAAGCTTTGTTTCACCAGGAGAAAAGACTTTGCTGTCCTGAGCAACATGTTTCTTTTAGAATTACCTCAATGTGGATGTTCCTGTTCAGGTCATTTCATTGGTGCAAAGAAAGTACAGGAATCTTTTTATATAAGTATTTTACTTATCTCTTTAAAACACTAAGCACTGTGCAAAAGACTGTGTAAGAAAATGGAACATGGAAAAGCAAGTCTGCAAAGATATGTGTATGAAGGAGGTGAGCATAACTCATTATCCCTGTACTGTCAGCATTTACAGTTTTTCCATGGTCTGCGTACCTCCTCTGTCTCTATCAGGGACCATGCCCCACCACACCATGCGTATGAGTATGTGCATGAGTAGGTATATCTACCTGCATAGATGCGCAGAAAGCAACAATTATGAGTAGGACAGCTGTGTTGATAGTAGTGGCAGGTTTGTGTGGGTGAAGGTAGATGTACTGTGTCTTATAAACCTATGACAACAGGAAACAGTGGCTCATTAAAGCAGTATGTAAGAAACAGACAATTCACCTATTAAGTCACAAATGATTCATGTGCAAAAAAAGCCCCCATATCAAAATTCAGAGTAATTACAGTTGAGTCATGCAGACAATACCTACACTGTGTCATGCACACATAATGTAGGTATTGCCAAGACATGGCTCAGCAGCAATAACCTTGGGTGGGACCACTTCAAAATCTTGGGCAGGGCCCAGGGCCACATGATGAGATCAAAGTATCAGTGTTTATCTTAAAAGAAAATGTTTCTTGTTCTGTCTGGATATGAAGAGAAGCTTAAAAATCTAACAGCCTAACTGTTGCTTAGTGTACACTCTGAAATATTAGCTTCATTAGGAGTGAACTGCCCTGCTCTGCCTCTCCCTGGAACCTGTTGCCAACTAGAGGAGGAGCATGAACTGGGTAACAAGGAGGAACAAAAGTGAGGAGCAGGTCAGACAGGTCAAAGCTTGGCCCTCCTTCTCTCCAGAGGAGCCCTGTCCATCCTGGCTGGGATCGTCTTCATAGAAAAACCTATCCACTCACATTTTCTCGCTCCCCCTCGCATGGTGATTTCATGAAACTGTGAAAAGATGATTTATGCATGAAATACAAGAGAGCTATGAATCATAGTCAAGCTGTACAAGTTCGTTCAATGAAGTGTTCCACGCTAGACCAGGTATTATTTGAATTCACTGCCTTGGTTGAAGATTCCTCTGCTGCTTTGCACAGCAAATAAATAAAGCACATAGTTAACTAACCTACCTATTGGGAACATAACCATGCATCTTTAGGACACTTGCCCTGACACAGCGAGGGATCAAATAAGGTGTACTATGGGGAGATGGTAGCCCTCAGAAGAGTTCAAAGTGTCAGTGTTCTGTCAGCACTGCGTAATGAATCAAGTATTTCCAGGCATCTGGTCCCCGTGCAGTGAAGGTGCAATGCTGATCTAGTTGCAAGGGTGTGAAGTCTCATTCTCAAGCTGCAGAGTGCTGCACTTCTTCCTTGGCCTGTTGCCACTCTTGCAATGTCCACGTATGCCAGGACAGTCTGTCACTGCAGAGTGGGTTCTTCTGAGTCTTCAGCCTCTGTTCTTTTCTCTAGCAGCAGTGTGCCAGTCCTTTTGGCTATTTAAACCAGTATCGGTAGACAACTGGGTTTCTCCTACATGCAGTTATTGTGGCAGCTCCTCCCTTTCTTATTTAAAATGCACAGAAATTTATAGAAATACATACACCTTGACACAATCGTTTAAATGAAAACCTCTTCATACTCACCAAATATAAAGCATATTGGAAGTACAACAAGTCTAGTAAGAATTTATCTTGTTTCTGTAAGTGATTAAATGTATTTTGGGGCAATAACTCTGTAGTAACTCTGACTGTGATCTTTGCTTAGGCAGTATTGATTTGAGGTTTTTAAGATTCTGGAAATGAAAGTAGTATAAAATAAAACAATGCACTGAGAAACACTGACAATTAGCTTTTCTTTAGTTACCACAAAAAACTGTAAATACAAAAATAGCACTGCTAACAATATCAGTACTGTGTATCATTTCACACGTGTTGCCTTAGTGGAAGCATATGAATACAGGTGTAAAGATCATTACTGGAAAAATTTCAGAGACATCATTTTGCAGTTGGACTAGAACTAATTTCACATGCTAGGATGAATGTGAGGCAAAATATGCTGGTTTTATGACAAAAATTACCTAAAAATATATAGTATAGAGTAACAAAAGCAATAGGCCAGATTGGAATAGCTGCTGCCTTTGGAGGCTGCAAGCTCAGGAGTGATGCATCCCAACTAGAAGGAAGTGCTGCAGGAGGGCCAGGAGACCTCCTTGGATGGATAAGGAGCTGCTGAGGAAAATTCAAAGGAAAAAAGAGGCTTATAAAAGGTGGAAGCAAGGACAGGCGGCCTGGGAAGAATACAGGGATGTTATCCGGGAAGCTAGGGACCAGGTTAGGAAAGCTGAAGCCCAGTTAAAATTAAACTTGGCTAGGGATGTGAAAGATTACAGGAAGGTATTCTATAGGTACATTGCAAATAAAAGACAGGCTAGGGACAACGTGGGCCCCCTCCAGAAGCAATCGGGAGACCTGGCTACCCTGGGTTTGGAGAAGGCTGAGGTTCTTTATTACTTCTTTGCCTCGGTCTTCACCAGAAAATGCCCTGACCATGCCACCCAAGTCTTGGAAGGCAGACGCAGGGACAGTGAGAATGAAGACCCTGGGCCACTGCAGGAGAGGATATGATTCGAGAGCATCCTAGGAACCTGAAAGTACACAAGTCCATGGGACCTGATGAAATTCATCCGCGGGTCCTGAAGGAGCTGGCAAATGAAGTTGCTAAGCCACTGTCCATCATATTTGAAAAATCATGGCAGTCAGGTGAAGTTCCCGACGACTGGAAAAAGGGAAATATAACGCCGATTTTCAAGAAGGGGAAAATGGATGAGCCGGGGAACTACAGACCAGTCAGCCTCACCTCTGTGCCTGGCAAAATCTTGGAGCAGATTCTCCTGGAAGGGATGCTGAGGCACATGAAAAACAACAAGGGGGTTGGTGACATGGCTTCACTATGGGGAAATCATAGAATCATAGAATAGTTAGGGTTGGAAAGGACCTTCAGATCATCTAGTTCCAACCCCCCCTGCCAGGAGCAGGGACACCTCTCACTAAATCCTGCCTGACCAATCTGGTGGCCTTCTATGATGGGGCTACGGAACTGATGGACAGGGGTAGAGCAGTTGATGTCATCTACCTGGACTTGTGCAAAGCGTTCGACACTGTCCCACATGACATCCTTGTCTCTAAATTGGAGAGACATCAATTTGAGAGGTGGACCACTCGGTGGATAAAGAACTGGCTGGATGGCCACAAGCAAAGAGTTGTTGTCAAGGGCTCAATGTCCAGCCAGAGACCAGTAACGAGTGGTGTCCCTCAGGGATCAGTGTTGGGACCGGTCTTGTTCAACATCTTTGTCGGTGACATGGACAGTGGGTTTGAGTGTGCCCTCAGCAAGTTTGCCAATGACGCCAAGCTGTGTGGTTCGGTTGGTACGTTGGAGGGAAGGAATGCCATCCAGAGGGACCTTGACATGCTTGTGAGGTGGGCTGATGCCAACCTGATGAAGTCTAACCATGACACCTGAGTCAGAGCAATCCCAGGCACAGCTACAGGGTGGGCAGAGAAGAGATTCAGAGCAGAACTGTGGAGAAGGACTTGGGGGTGTTGGTTAATGAAAAAATTAACATGAGCCGGCAGTGTGCTCTCACAACCCAGGAAGACAACCGTATCCTGGGCTGCATCAAAAGGAGTGTGACCAGCAAGTTGAGGGAGGTGATCCTGCCCCTCTACTCTGCTCTTGTGAGACCTCACTTGGAGTATTGTGTGCAGTTCTGGTGTCCTCAACATAAAAAGGACATGGAACTGTTGGAACAAGTCCGAAGGAGGGCCATGAGGATGATCAGGGGACTGGAGCACCTCATGTATGAAGATAGGCTGAGAAAGTTGGGGCTGTTCAGCCTGGAGAAGAGAAGGCTGCATGGAGACCTCATAGCAGCCTTCCAATATTTGAAGGGGGCCTATAGGGATGCTGGGGATGGATTCTTCATTAGGGGCTGTGGTGATAGGACAAGGGGTAAAGGGTTCAAACTTAAACAGGGGAAGTTTAGATTGGATATGAGGAAGAAATTCTTTACTGTAAGGGTGGTGAGGCACTGGAATGGGTTGCCCAGTGAAGCTGTGAATGCTCCATCGCTGGCGGTGTTCAAGGCTGGATTGGACAGAGCCTTGGGTGGCATGGTTTAGTGGGAGGTGTCCCTGCGCCTGGCAGGGGGGTTGGAACTAGATGCTCTTAAGGTTCTTTCCAACCCTTACTATTCTATGATTCTATGATCTTGAGCTGGAGAGTGGTTAAATCACGTTGGTCTGCTTGTTAGACATAGGAACGACCGTGACAGCAGTCAAGCAAAATAATTGCTGTTACTAATAATGGCTATTTTCTTATTAATTGAAGGAAAGGATGATGCAGGAGGAACAGCAATGTGAAGAACAAATAGTTCCTTCTTTTCCATTGCTTTCTGTAGAAAGGTTGTGCTGCTGCTGCTACCTTTGAGAGCGAGTCTGTTCTTAGGGGGGGGCAAACAAATGTTAGTCTCACAGGGAGACAAACGGGATAAAAGCTGTAAAGCTTAGAGTGGGACAGAAATTCAGTTACTGGACAGATTACTTCAAAGAGCACTTCTTACCTTAATAAAAAAAAAAAAGTCCCATATTAACATATCACAAATATCTGAAACTATGTCTGAAAGGACTGATAAATTCTTCCGTGGAAAGATAGATCCTGTTTGCTATATTACAGATAATCTGTGCAGCTTATTACATGTATATTGTTCATTAATTGTGCAAGTTCTCTATGATATAGATAAGTGAGAGAAATATCAGGATCAACTTTCCAGTAAACATCTTTCATTTCAGCTACATTCAAAGGAGCAAGTTTTTATATTTTCAAAGCTGGAGATCTGTTTCAAATAAATCCAAATAACAATGCTTATGCAAATCTTTCATCTCATGAAAGAAATGATGGGTTTCTGACTTTTAAGTGTCTATTCAAGAATGCATTATCTTGTTTTCATAATCTTTTTTCTCTTAAAAGAGTGGGTGTCATGAGTCATTTATTTTTGAGTCGCATAAACCAAAGGCTTGTGTATGACAGCTGGCCAAATTAACTTCCCAATTAATATAAATATTCTAACATAAATAGCTACTTTTCTTAGTAACCAGTGTAGCACCTTGCTAATATGCATTCAGACAATAAGGGTACCAAAAAATTACACCCGTCCCCAGGCAGAGTTCCATACTCTTCAGCCCGTCATTGACATAAATAGCTACACCCCCTCCCCGTCTGCCTGGCCTGTCTTTTCTAAAGAGTCTATAATATCTATTTAAAACATAAACATGTTAGAAAGCCAGCCTTCTTGACATGAAGAGCATATGCATGCCAAAGGTTGAAAGTCTGAGATTTTCCATTCTTCCCCCAGTCAGAGGAAAACCTGATTTTATGGACTGCTTCTTGACCAAAGAGCAGGTGTCTTCAAAATCTGCTTTTTAAAATATATTTTTAACTTCCAAATGAAGAATTCCTGTAAGTCTGTCATATGAATCAGAATGTCCAAGGCTTACCTAGAGTTTCTAACACAGATTAGAGAGAACCATACGGAGAGTGAAGCAAGAAGAACCTGTTAAATCCAACACATGGTACCCTAGATGTAGCCTCAGAAGTACTGAGTGGAAGGATCCCTTCCCACAGTCTGCTGTCTGTGCTCCAACCAATGCAGCGCTGTCTGTTCTCCAACCAATGCAGCACAGTCTGTGGTTGGCCTTCCCCACATGGGTTAAATTCTGACTCCTGTTCAGCTTCTCTTTGAGGTCCACTTCTGCAAATCTGTTTTATATCCAGTCAGTGCCCCGGCTGCCTGCTTGTTTTCCCACCCCAGGGGCAAAACTATGCAGTTGTCATTGGTGAGCTTCACGAAGTTTCTATTCCTGAGGATTTATCCAGCCTATCAATATCCCTCTCAAAGACAACCCTGTCCTCCAGCACATTGATTGCTCCTCCCACCTTGATGTTATCTGCAAACTTGCTGAGGCTGTGTTCCACCCTATCATCCATGTCATCAATGAACATGTTAAATAGTTTTGACCCCAGTATCAGTTCTTGGAGAGCATCATTCGTAACTAGACAACGAATGTAGTACAAATCCCTTGAACCCAGTTTTTCACCCATCTTGCAATCAATCTGTCTGGAACAAGCCTCCTCAATTTGGCTGTTAAGATGCCACAGAAGAAAGCGCCAAAAATCTTGCTAAAGCCAAGGTCAATGATATCTGCTGCTCTCCTGTTGTCCACAAGGCCAGTCATTTCATCACAGAAGAAAGTCATGCTGATCAGGCCTAATTTGCTATTGGTAAACCCATGATGGCTATTCCAATTCCCATTGCTGGCCTTCATGCACTTGGAAATGGTTTTCCAGATCATTTTCTCTGTAACTTTCCAGAAACTGACTTGGGGACAGTTGGCCCTGTAGATAAATCTTCCTTCATGCACTTTTGAAAATGTCTTTTTCTGGTCAGTGGGGATATCCCCCTACCATCATGGGCTTTCAAAGGTGATAAAGCCTGGTTTCACAATATAGTTGGCCAGTTCCTTCAGCATGCTGTCTGCACCTATGGATAACTTTATGTTCAATGTGCTTAAGTAGTCCATAACTACATCCTCTTTTACTATAGGCAGTACTTCTCTTTCTCAGACCCAACCAGTCAGCACAGAGACCTGGAGATGCCTGAGGAAATACCTACTCACTAAAGACTGAGGCAAAGAAGGTACTTCTTTGTGCTTGCCAAGTTCTTTTTCAACTACCCCGTTCAGCAGCTGGCTACATCTTTACTGATTTTCATTTTGCTGACGAGGTATCTATAGAAGACCTTTTTACCTTTTCCATTTCTCACCAGCTTCAAATCCAGCTGAGCTTTGGCTTTTCCTTGCATGCCTGGGCAATGCCTCTACACTCCTCCCAGGTAACCTGGCTCCATTTCCACCTTCTGTGCACTTCATGTTCATATTTAGGCTCAGTGATGTACTCACTTTTCAACCAAGCTGGCTTCCAGTTGTTCCTGCTGGATGGCCTTTTTAAACATATTTGGGATTTTCAGAAAAAAACTATAAACTTGTTATATATTCCAAGCATCTTGGTTATAAATTGTGTAGGTATCAGCAATAACTATTTAGAATAGCTCTGACGTGCATGAGTCAAAAATATATCTCCTTTGACATTTAGATTTATCAATAAATATAATTCTAAAAAAAAAAAAAAACCAAAAAAAGAAAATATCCATCTAAAATTTGTCTCTTCCCGGATTTCTTATACTTATTTCCTACAACAAAGTCTCTAAGATTCTTTCCTGCTTCCCTTCTGTACAGATGTATGGATAAAGTAACATACCATCAGCCTGTTTATCTATTTACAGCCTGTATGAGTGAAGTAAGTCACCCAATAAGTACCACTCTGGTACAGTAGTCATCTTAATTATTTTATCAACTTTCAGAAATTTAAATGGCTTTACTGTTTTATCATTATTAGTCATCTATTTGATTTTATTCTCATACATCTTTTATTCTGATACATCTTGTATTCTAATACACTGAGTATATTAACATCTTAATACATCTAATACATTCTAATAGTTTGTAGTACAGATACAAGAGATGTGCTCATAAAATCTGATGAATCACATATTGGTAGAATCATGCACATTTTTTAGTTTTGTTACAACCATTGTAAGTCATATACAAATTGCCTCCTTTCATTTACTGCTTCAAATGCACTGTAAAATGAAAAAAAAAAAAAAACCAAACATAAAGAAAGTTACAGGGAAAAGAAGGAAAATTGCAAAGTATTTAATTACAAAGGTTAGAAAAAGCCCTAGAAACCAAATCATATAAATCATGAGATAACTCATCATAGAATCATAGAATCATAGAATAATTAGGGTTAGAAAGGACCTTAAGAGCATTTAGTTCCAACCCCCTTGCCAGGGGCAGGGACACCTCACACTACACCATGCCACCCAAGGCTCTGTCCAATCCAGCCTTGAACACAGCCAGAGATGGAGCATTCACAGCTTCACTGGGCAACCCATTCCAGTGCCTCACCACCTGCACAGTAAAGAACTTCTTCCTCATATCCAATCTAAACTTCCCCTGTTTAAGTTTGAACCCTTTACCCCTTGTCCTGTCACTACAGTTCCTCATGAAGAGTCCCTCCCCAGCATCCCTATAGGCCCCCTTCAGATATTGGAAGGCTGCTATGAGGTCTCCAAGCAGCCTTCTCTTCTCCAGGCTGAACAGCCCCAACTTTCTCAGCCTATCTTTATACGGGAGGTGCTCCAGTCCCCTGATCATCCTCATGGCCCTCCTTCGGACTTGTTCCAACAGTTCCATGTCCTTTTTATGCTGAGGACACCAGAACTGCACACAGTACTCCAAGTGAGGTCTCAGGAGAGCAGAGTAGAGGGGCAGGATCACCTCCCTCAACCTGCTGGTCACACTCCTTTTGATGCAGGCCAGGATACGGTTGGCTTTCTGGGCTGCAAGCGCATGCTGCCGGCTCATGTTAATTTTTTCATCAACCAACACCCCCAAGTCCTTCTCCACAGTTCTGCTCTGAATCTCTTCTCTGCCAAATCTGTAGCTGTGCCTGAGCTGTGTTTATGGCATGAGGGTTATTTACCCTATGATCTGTAACACCATGTGTTCTGTGTTCAATTATCTCTTCACATCTCAAAGACTGAGCAGGAGGAGGATGTATCACTGTGCAAGCTACCCAGTAGTACTTATGTAAGGACAGCAACTGGGAAGATAATTGTTCATACGTGATGTGTGGTGACTCAGTCCCTCCAGCTGGAAGTGCTCCACCTTTGAGATGAGAGAATGACAGAGGAATTGTCTCTCCCATCTGATTGCCCATAGCCCTGTAAAAATGCTAATGTAAACTACGATAATGTAAACTGTTTAGTACAGGAATATTAGTAGATCCAGTCTTTCACCCATGGATGTGCTTTGGTAAAGATCAAAGATAAATAAAATGCAGAGATAGAAATGGATTATCAGCAGACATATTAATGGCTGACTTGTTGAAATGAAAATTTTAAAAATGAATAAAGAAAACGTATTTGTTTGTGAGCTGCAGTGGATATCTGAGAGCCACCAACAAGGACAAGTTTTTTCCTTTCATAAGATTTTGCACTTTCAAGTGATTTATGAAGAAATCATTCCTGGAGTGCTGGTTATGGGTTTGTTATATGTCTGCATTTATGATTATAGCTGAAACACTCTGAAATGTATTCACATATTTTCCAGATCATACATCAGAAAATCATATATATTAGGATAAATACTGATAGGAAAACAGACAGAATTATTGAGGACACTGAAAGTGTAGGCTATGTTCACCCACATCTTTCTCTACTTGCTCATAGTGATGATCCCAGATCTCATCACCCACTATGCATACAGCTGGGGTACATCAGCACAAGCTGTGGATTCTCCTGGAGAAGTCAAGTACCTGAAGGTTCAATGATGCAATTATTTCTTGGAAATCATGATCCTAAACAGTGCCAAGTTGCATGTAAAGTTTTTTTGGGGTAGATCTGTATTCATGTTATGAAGTCTCAGAGAGACTATGCACATTTATACCCTTCAGTATGCATATATTCATGCTATGGCAGGAAGCTGGATTGCTTGAAATAGCATGAGGTAGAGCTAAGGCAGATTTTTAGCCAGCCTTCTCCTTGCAGGATTAATACTCTGTTTCTTCTTCCGACTATTGAAGTAGGATAAATTTTTGACAGCAAAGAAAACTACTAAACTCTTGAGCCCTTTATCAGTGACTGCAAAGGGTTTGATCTGCAGAGCTTATGCTGGTGTAGTTCATGGGACATTGGCACCTTGTCTGTGTCACCTGGGAAGGAGCTGGAGCAGCTTCTGGGATGGCACATAGAGCCCAAATGCCTGGAGCCTCAACCTGCACCAGCACATGCTGTGTATTTGGTCCTGTTGCTACTCTACAGTGGGACAATCCTTGCTTCTCAAAATTGGCATCTGATTTCCATCCTGGATTCAGTAGAACTCCACACTGCTCAGAAAGCCTGACACTTCCAGGGAAGACTGATACTGCTGTGTCTGTGCATGACCAAGAACATGCATGAACAGTAAAGCTGCTGATCCCAGAAAGTACCAGAATGATGATACGTGCTCAATTAGCTCATCCAGTTGAAAGAGTGAAAATGGTGAGAAGTATCTTGGCTGGGATGGTGCTGTGCCCTGTGGCAGTAGGGCCAGAGGCCAAGATTACTTTACAGATCACTTACAAAGTGGCTGAATGCCCCCAGGAACATACTCATGATACTCATCAAGCACTCATCAGGAAACAAATTTATAAAGAATTCCATAAAATTATACTCTTCAGGACACAAGGCAATTATTAAACAAAGGAAGAAAATAAAATAATCCCTGTTTATTGTGTGTTAGTGTGCTGCATTAAGCTTTTAAAATTCTGCTGCAGTTTTAGTGCATGCTGTTTGCTAACACTGATGTATAGAGAAGGTAGGGACCAGAATCAGAGCCCTATGCTGGGTGCAAATAGCAGTATTTTCTAGAATTCAGGCTGTTTAAGCAAGTTATGGACTCAAAATCTGCTCAAAGTCTATTGCAAGATTTTATTTGCTAGATGTCTTAAATCGCCAGTAGTGGCAGCTTCTCTGTCTTATCTGGATGGACACATTATTCTTAGAGGCCCATTTTCCCTACTCCAGTTTTCTTTTGCAGAAGAGTACCACTTGAAGGTTCCAAACCAGTTTGTTACCTCTCTCAATTCTGATACTTAGTTTTAAGGGTAAATCCTGTGCAAATAAAAATATTTCATTGTAGAAACAGAGAAAACAGAAAGTTACTGGTATGGTTCCATCGTTTTTGAGAACTTGTTTTTGGTCTGTCCTACTGGACAAGTACCTCTAAAGTGTTACTATGCTTATGCTCACCTCCTGCGCTCCTTGTGCTTACCTCATGCTTGTGGTGGTTGTTTCCATCTATGCCACTTTCAGAGATGACTGGGCTTTGACTTGACTGTTCAGATCTGATTAATAATGGTAACAGCATGTGGCAACCTCAGAAAGATATCTTAATGGTTCTTGATGCCTGAGGAGAATAGCTTATACAGTTTCCCCAGGTATTCTATGTACTTCTTCCACTGGGCCATGAAAGTCTTCATGACAAATGCAGATATTCTTTTGATGGGTGTTACATGCAATCTTAAAAAAATACATGATTTCTAAGATGAAAAACTGAACACATCATCTTTGGTAATCAGAATGCAGCTTTTAAGGTGATAAATTCAAAAGAAAAAAAAGTAGAAAAAATAAGGAAAAGGCAGAAAAGCACCAAGTGATCTTGAAAATTGCGCCTGGACATTTTTACACATGGTTGTTATAAATACTCCACAAGCTTTCTGACAGTGAAAAAGATGAGAGAAAGAAGTCTGGTGTTTTTTTGCATTTACTTCATGCAGTTGACAGGATTTAACTGGCTGCTTTCCCCTAGTGAGGCTAGATCAAAGAGATACTTGCTTAATTTTACAGACATGAGTAACTAACTCCACTTGCTTCAGCCCCACTAGGCATTGCAAAACCAGGGTTCACCCAGCTTGTGAACGATAACGTGGATTGCCTTTGCAGCAGGTCACACATAACACTATAAAGTTACAGAACTGCTTAAGCAGACAGCATGTATTTTTCATGGCAGTTTAAGTGGCCATCAGCCACTGCCTCTCAAGGCTTTCCTCCCAGCCCATACACCCTCCGCTGCACTGCAAAGCACTCACTGGCCATGAGCAGTTTGGATAAAGAACCAGTTGACAACATTTTCCTTTCTGCTTTTAGTACGGGCCATTCTCCAACCATTTATTCCCTGCAAAAAGCTGCCATGGAAGGAGGAGCCAGCACTGTGTATGATGGGGAGTGAAGGACATTTATGGCTTTGGGAGAGGAGAGTAGGTATGTAGCAGCACCACCTGAGGTCAGTTTAAGTCACTGTAGTACTACACCTGACAGGCAAAAACATTACCTGAAATTACTTTCAACTATTAATAAACTTGATTAACTTTCATACTGGTCATTTCTCTAGAATACAAGCTGGCTTCTTTCTTTTTCCCTGTCTATAGAAATGAGACTGAGATGGTAATACAATAAAACCAAGCCTGCTGAGGGGAACATTAATGGGCTCATGAATACAAAAAAATAACTCCTCTTTTAAAAGCTGCAGGCTGTTCTACTGGTAGTGCAGAAGTGGTTTGGGTTTTGGTTTGTTGTTTTTACAAAGCAGACTACAATATTAAAATAAGCAGATCCATCAGAGGACATGTGTCATAATGTATCTCTGGGGTTTAAAGCATGCAAACAAATAAAGCAGTTTCTTGACCTAACAGTGTTCTTTCATTTTTATACTAACTTTGATTTATAAGAACCAGCTGTTCAGGCTTCAAGGCACTGCTAGAATATTAAGCCATTTAGCAAAACTTGAAATGATTACATAAAGCACAAGGCAGTAAGGGATCAGGGTTTGGGGTATGCAATCCAGAGGAGTTTTAGATGCCTTAAATCAAAACTCAGTAAACAGTACCCTCTGAATCCCTGCTTTGCTTCAATGTGTTTTCTGCCCAAAAGAATATTTATTCTGCTAGAATCCATGGGTGCCTAAATTTCTGTCCTAAAGACATTCATACAACCCCCTGTGCTCCTACACACTTAAAAGTGGGTAAGACTCACAGAACAGGCTGTCCTGTACCTGTCTTAATCCATCACCCACCTGAAGTCATTCTTAAAGCAGTGTCAGTGCTTTTTTCTAACCCTTAATACCTGTGCTGCCTAGTCTAGATGGCCTCTTTCTTAGCTTGCTGGGTTCTTCTGTTTTTAGGATCTACATAATCACCTACATGCTGAAAGGGGGATTAATGCAGAATTTTGAGGCCTGAAGTCAAGGAGTAGGTAATCCCTGATCTTCCTTTGTCCAAAAGTCTTTGGGCACGTCTGTTTTCACCAAAACAGTTCCTGAGGCACCCATAGTTGTTACTTTTTGTGGATTAAACTGTGCTTCTCATTACCTAAAACTGTTTGGATCTACCTGCTACTAGTCTTTCCATCTAAGTCCCAGTCCAATGGGCAGGTACAGACGATGTTTGCCAGAATCACTTCTCTATCCCAAATAAAACATTATTAAAAGTTGCACTATTAGAAGTTCACCCATGGCTCTGGCCTCTGATGTCTCAGACATCAGGAGCTCTCATGTGCAGGCTAGGATTTTCTTTTTTCTTTTTTTTTTTCCCTAATGTTACAAAAATATGATTTTTTTCATTTTCTTGGTCTCAGTTGTCTTCTATCATTTGTCTTCCAGAGAACAATTGGCAACTAGAAGACAGTGCTTCCAGTATAAATATTTCTTATAAAATTATGTCCTTTCTTCACTGCTTCATTTCCCTTTGACACCTCTCAGGTACCTTATGTCCCCCCTTCTTGAATTTCCTCTGAACATACCTTCCTTGAAACATAGCAACAATGCCAAGACTCGGTGTTCCCTTGCTTTGCTTCACACTGCATTGTACCTACAATTTTAGCTTTTCTCAAAAAGCACATAAAGTATTTGTGCATAGAGACCAACAGAAATGTGGTTATCAGAATTGGGAACAGAAATATTATCAAGAATCAAATCTTTGTTTAAATTGTGTCAGAATGAGTTACAACACACTGGATGAGGGGAACAATTCCTGTTGACTAACCATGCTGTCAACTTTCCTGAAGGCTTCAATGAGCCTTTGCTTGCCCTCAAAACCCAGCTATTTCAGTTCAGCTATCAAAACTGAATATGATTTCACATATATTACTGTGACTGCTGTGCTTGGTTTAGGTCTCAGCTACAAGCAGATTAGCAATTCTAATGCTACACAGACAAAACCCATGTATGCAGGCAGAGAAGGTTAAAATTAGATGGGTTGTTTGTTACTTGTCACATGCCATTGTAGATTGCATTGGCTTCGTGTATGTTATACTATAAAAAGATTAATCAAAGCCAATGAAAGGAAAATAATGAAGCTTTAATATATTGGAAAGAAAAAAATAGCTATGTACTAGTAACAGTTCAAGCCTTACTTTTTAGAATATTTGGGTTTTGTATCTTTTTAGTGGCATTCTGCCAATAAATTTGTTTATTTATAAATAAAGTTACAGCATGCCTTTTGGGAAAGCAACTACTTTACAAGAGTACAGCATTTAATTATATGCCAAAAAGAAAAGAAATAAAAAAAGAGAAGTGAATATAGTAATTTAGAAGAGCAAAATGCTCCCATTGAAAGTATAAATAGTTAAAATGAGTGCACATGACTATCCACGAGAACCTATGTTTGAATCACAGATTCTATTAATAAAAGAGGTGTGTACAATGAGACAAAACCATGATGACATATGATTACATTAAATGGGTACAGTACATCTTTCACAGTAGCTATAGCTTATAACACTTGGGATAAGTAAAATAAAGACTTTTCAGATGATTCTCTCTTTCTCTGTTGCTCTTTATATAGCTAATGAGTGAAATGGCAATGTGTCGTGGTATAAGCCCAGCCGGCAACTCAGAACCACACAGCCGTTTGCTCACTCCTCCCATTTCCTCCCCCTGCTCCCGGAGGGATGGGGAGGAGAATCGAAAGACTGTAACTCCCATGCGTTGAGATAAGAACAGTCCAGTAACTAAGGTATAACATAAACCACTGTTGCTACCACCAATAATAATAATGATAAGGGAAATAACAAGGGAAGAGAATACAACTGCTCACCACCCGCCGACCGATACCCAGCCTGACCCAGCAGTGATCTAACCCTTCCGGGTAACTGCCCCCAGTTTATACAGTGGGCATGATGTGCTGTGGTATGGAATACCTCTTTGGCTAGTTTGGGTCAGGTGTCCTGTCTCTGCTTCCTCCCGGCTTCCCCTCCTCCCTGGCAGAGCATGAGACTCAGAAAGTCCTTGGTCAGAGTAAACATTACTGAGCAGCAACTAAAAACATCGGTGTTATCAGCGCTGTTCCGAGGATGAAAGTCAAAAACACAGTGCTGCACCAGCTACTAAGAAGGAGAAAAATGACTGCTGCTGCTGAACCCAGGACACAACGAAAGAATCCTGAATAAACCCATGATTAATTATCAGACCCAAGTTTGCTCAGAGCACTGGAAGGGATCAGGGCAGAATCTCAACTTGGCAGAATTCTGGCTAATTCTATGGTTGATTTAGTCAGAAAATAATGCTCAACCATTAGGAAAGATTGCTTACATTCCCATCCTATATGTAAAAAAGGCAAACAAAAAAGTGGTTTAAGATTATGATATTGTCTTATTTTCTGTCTTTCCTGAGTTAAAAATACTGGTGTTATATTATAATTCTTCCAATGTATGGATTTTATTAGCATTTAATTAATACACACACACGAGAATAATTTATATGATTATTGCATGATATTCTAGACATCAAGCGTTAAAGTATCATTGATAGTTAGCTATAAGAGGATTTTTTATATAAATTTTCACTTCAGAAGAAAAAGTATTGGGTCACAGGTTTTAATTAACAATTCATTTGTTAAAAAATAGAGTTTTGGCCAAAAGGAAAGGAAAGAGTGTTTTCCAATGTAAAAAATGAAGAGTTTCAGAAATACAGAAACACTTTGTGCAAACATTTTAAAATTATTTTGTATCTTCATTTCCAAAAACATTATTTCTTTGAGAATGTTCTCTGCATTTTTCTTTTTGCAAAGATGAATCATTGATTTGAAAAAAAATATTTTTTATTTCATTTGGAAATGGGTTACTAATTATAATTAATAATTATAAATAATTATTTATTGCATACATAAAGCAAACTTTATTTATGCATTTAGTTTTGGCTCTTTCTAGTAGGTAAAAATAGTGAGATATTTCTGCCCAAAGACCACATCAAATCAGAATGTAGAGTCAGAAGAAAGGCTCACTGCATTCAGTGTACTGAAAATTGAATTCCATCACTGGAGTTCTGTTTCCAGTAAGTGAACAGATGAATAAATTGGCTTCATATAAAGCCAAAACAAATTGAATAAAGCAGACTGGGCATCCAGAGAAACCCGTTTGTCCCACACAGGCTGCACGCAATGCCTTTAAAAAGAGTTTTCCCTGAATAAAAGGTGTAGGTCTTGCCTGAACAGCAGAAATTTTAAGGAAAAGACTGAAAAGGGTTCATGGTGAAAGAAATTATAAAGGGTTGGATTCTCTTGTTTTGAAGAAAACTAGATTTATTGAGTTTGCATCATCTGGCAGAAGAGATCTGCTTTCTTCTACAGTGTTCAGTCAGTGTACGGAAGTGGTAGAGGGTATTACACATTGTTCCCACTGCCTGTTTTATAGGATATGGAGCTAGATCCTTACTCACATGGACTTTCCCTAGGCTCGGGAGGAAAGGGAGATCTAAAGGTGAGTATCATATCTAACATAGGCTTCAAACTGAACTCCTTACTTGCTGACTGGTTGTCATCCAAACCCACCACTTACATGGGTAATGAAAATGGCGTCAAAATATACTTTTACCTATACGTATAGGCAGTGGTTTTCAAACAGAAAATTTGCTACAGGGATTGGATTAATAAAATGAGGGAAACTTGCTGTCCTTTACTTACTGTCCTTACTGTCCTCACTACAGTAAACTCTTTCTCTAATATCCTGTCTTGAATAGTAATGTTTTAGGAGCGTCAAAAATGACTAAATGAGAAATGTGAAATTTCTGTGACACCGAAAGGGAAAATAATGGTAAGGAATTACTTAAATATTTATCGATCAACAAACATAACAAAGTCTTCAGCTGCTGAGATCATGTTCTCTACTTCCAATTCCATTTTATAATCAAGTCAGCAAATCTTAAAATACTTGCATGGTCAACATTAGCAGATGGCCATCTTTCTTTGCTCAGAAAATGCCTTAAAAATCTGGTCTCTGAATAGCATTTGGCAGGAAAAATATGCATATGGCAGAAATAACTTTAATATACATCCATTACTGATATTAAATTAAATGGGATAGATAATTACACAGCATAATCACTGATGATTAATTGCAAACAACAGTTTATATAGTGGGCTGCTAAGGCAGCTAGGCACTGAATAAAAAGATTAAATCACAAATTAGATATGCTGTTCAGGGAAAAAAAAAAGGAAAAAATCCATAACTAGTCAATCATCTGCTCAGTAAAATAAGTACCTCTTGCACTGTGCCCTCAAAGTCAGTAGTCTGTGACTCTGATGGCATGCAAAGAAGAGTGATGTGCTTCAGCTGAAAAGAAGTCTGTGAGGTCACACAGCATTCAAGCTTAGGAACCAGTCAGAACAGTATCTAAACAAATCTGACTTGCCTTTTCCAGGGCATATGTTATCATCACTGAAATACAGCCAATCTGCTTTAAATTTAGATCCCTTTTTCACTCAAAGAGAACATAATATATATTGTGTACCTTATGGGCATGATGAAGCACTAGACAATTACGGACATATCAGACAGCTGAAGTAGCTTAGGTACCTTTGTATCCTTTTCTTCTTGGACTGCAAAAGTATGGCAGTGATTCCTAACACCATTCAAAGTGGTCACATTGGCCATTAAGTTACATTTTGGGCTGTTGTATCACCAATAACACTGTGTCTGCACTGCAGAGCAAACAGATTTCCATCCTTTACCTTGAACTACTGGCCTCCACACCAACATCACACACTCCTTAAGGGTCCTCAGTGTCCTCCTCTAGGCTGCTACTAGCAGTCTCAGAGCTTGTGTGTCCCTCGGGCCCTTTAATGTGATGGAATTCATTCCTAGGATTGCTGGATCTACACATAGATCAAACACAGTGTCAGCATCTAGGTGACGCTTCAGCTAAAATAATTCACTGTTCTGATGAGAGGCTCATAAACATGGATGGACGATAGTGAGAACCCAGAGGTCACGTATGCAAAAGATATTAGAAAGGAAAAAGATGGCTAGTAAAACTACAAGTTAAAACCATATAGCTTAGTAAAAAGCAGCCATAACCATTTCTGTGCTTTATTGTTAGCAAATTTCCTGTATTTCTGATTAACAGTATCATAAAATGTATGATGCATTTTAATCCTTTTATTTATTTATCATCAGTCCTAAGCATTATTGCAATCTCAATTTCATGCCACATTCTCTACGTCCTTATTGAAATACATATTCATAGAGAACAAGGGAAAACACAGGCAGAGAAAAACAATGTCTTTTGCTAACCTTTTATTAGAGGAAGGATCAAAACAATATGCTGAACAATGCCATGTTTCCTTTTTCTGTAAGGATATCAGCTTTTCCTTTTACAACAAAATGTTAACTATACTCATCAAAAAGGGACCTAATATGTCTTCACAGCTCTATTTATACTATCAAATGACTTATCTGTGGCACAGTAATTACTGTAGTATCTGAGCACAGCATAAGCATTGTCAGCTTTATCCTAGTGCAACGAACAGTGATATGTACCTCAACCCAAGCCCATTTCAAATGTTTGCCCATAACTTCCTGATCACCAGCCTCAATCATTAATTTTGTTGTTGTAGCTACAGCAGTTACATATTGTTGTCCCTGAATATTTATCAACAGATGTTCCTATCCTGGTCCCATTAGAGTCATGAGTATGAGTTCAGGATTCTTCTTTCAAATAAAACTCTAAAAAGGCAGAGGTATGGATGAACATAGTATACACACATCAACTGCCAGCAGGAAAAAGATAGTTAAGATATAAGGAGCCACAGTATTTAGCTGTCTACTGGCAATGTATTCTCGCTACAGGAAAATCGGGTTTCAGTCATAGCAACATTCACAATCAAACCTTCCTAAATAGTAATGAGGGCAAAGACATGACCCTGCTTCAGGTTTAATAATTCTTTGGCTTTGTTTAATTGTAGTTTCTAGGACTACCTATTTTCAAATGATTGCTTTCCAAAACATTTGAAGTAATATTTAAGTATTTCACTTTATGAAATCGTGTCCCATAGCCATTTTTTCTATTTTTGTTTTCTATTCCCCATCAGTCTACTCAGATTTACAATGAAAAGTTTCCTTGAGAAACTCCACTTCAGAAACATCAGGAAGATTGAATGTAGCCAGACTAATCAGGAAAGTAAGACTAAATCATTCCTACAAGGTTGGCAGGACTTTAGTTCTGAAGGAAGATACCCGCTCAGATTTTCAAAACCAGCTGGCTTATTATATAATTTTACCCTAAAACGCCAGATGGATGACTTATAGATGTGATTTCACTGGATTTCAGTTGGACAACAGGACCTGGGGCTTATAGTGGTACTGCATAAAAGTAATACATATACATAAATGACATATTTTTCTGGCATACTATTGTAGTGTGCCAATTTCTTCAATTGCCAGATGATAGGAAAACAAAACTGGGAATATGGAGAGGAGAAACAGAAACAGAAATTTAAATCCCTTGGACTGTATTATCTTTCTGACATTTTAAGACAACGTATGTCTGTGAAATCTGAATTTCATGAAAGTTACAGCAGCCTTGCAATTTAATTTAATCTTTATGATTGGTGAGGACAAAGCAAGTTACCAAGCATATTTATTTCTCAAGCAGTGGTTTATTTTTTGGGACTTCTCAGCATAAAGGAGAGATATAATTTATGCTTATGGATCTGAAACAAAAACTTGTATGCTTTCTTGAGAATAAAAGATATTTGAGGGTATTCAATATCTAGAATTATTTAAACTGTCTCTACATATTATCTCTACGACATCTTTATATAATTTTGCATCTGAAATTTATAATACATACAAATTTCCATTAAAAGTTTTATTAATAAGATAGGACAATCTTTCTGATAACCAGTTTCACTGAAGAGCATTAATGATTTCCTGCAGAAAGATAGCAGTGATCAAATGTGCTTTAAAAAATTATGCATTAAATCATTATGAGTTAACCTCAGCAGCCCAGAATTTGATGTAAGAACTCTATTAGGGAAGCACATTGAATTAATTGTATTTTTTTATACTTTTAGTCAAAATGTCAAAGGTATGCTCTGAATTGTATATCATCTGAGGGCTTGATTACTTGCTTGTTAGTAATCGTATCACTCATCTGGAAAGAAACTCTTCTGACATTTAGTTTATTCTCTTTGTTTTCTGGAGTGAGACATGACTTAGCTAAGGCAAAGAAAAGAGTAAGAAGTAGGAAGCATATGGAATTAATTATTTACTGTGTAATACTACATTTACATTCAATTGTCTCAGACCATATCAGCTAGGGTTTTTAAATGTTTACTGACTATGGCCGGGGATGATGCCCTTTTTGGATTCCTCTGCCCCAGTGTATGAGATTGCTGTGCTCTGCCCAGTGCTCCACCTGCCCTACGTGCTTGCTTCCACACCTGCCAATCTGCCAAGACAGCTCCTCGCATTTGGTTCAAAAGTTCCAGTTCAGCAAGAACTGTGTGAATAGTTTAATCTAACAGTTCAAGCCACCACATTGTTTGGACTAATAAGAAGATGCAATGCTAGCAATATATTACTTAAGCTAATACATGTCACCACAAATTGAATGGATTGAGAAGTCCTCATGCGAGCTATTGCTGCTGAGCACAGCAACTTCTTATGCACAGAGGTTTTGGAAAGGTTACATACCCACAGCTAAGCTTTCATGTCGAATTCAGGGTTCGGCTGGATAGGTCATACTCTGGCTAAATCACGTCTTTCAGTGATTATGTTCCCATCTAGACATAAAATGCTTTGATCATACAAACCCTGACAACATTGTGTAAGAGCTCGGTCTGAGCTGGCTCCCAACATGAAGAGCAAAGCACAAATCCTAACATGCTCTGGGTTCCTCTCTACTGGATGCTTAACCGTGCTGAGTCCAAGCTAGTTTCTGCTGCTTTGACTTGCCTAGGCTTGTTCAGCAATTGGAGAATGAATCCAGGAGAAACTTGACTGAAGGTCTGCTGACAGCACAGATAAAATTTCATCACTGGATTTGGTTACAACACATACTTTTTCAAGGATAATATCTTCATCATGATCATATAATTCCATTTGGTACTACAGAGTAGACTGTCAGGAGTTATCATTGGGCCTGGATAAACAATTTCCTACAATAATTCCCTATCAATGAGGTTACGAACAGACCATGTTACATTAATTTCACTGTTTATTGATAAATATTAGCAAGTAGCATCTATTTCCTGGGCAACTAGGGGGAAAAATGTGATTGAGAGACACCATTTTTCCCATCACTGTAAGTGGGTGGACACGATAGAGAGGAAACTTTGTACTTGTGTCCTTAAAAATATTACTTCTAACATTTAGGTAGAAAATTATAAACATCAATAAATTGTCTCAACTAAGTAAACTGAGTGTCTTCTGACCCTTTCAGTCATGCCTCACTTCCCACAGGAGCCCACTTGATTAAGGATCTTCAAGTTTCATTGTGATGCATGCTGTCCAAGTCCAAGGTGGAGAGTGCCTCATGCCTCATTGCCAGTGCAGAGCTCCTCACTGCAGCACAGTGCCCTACACTCTGAGAGATGCAGAACTAAAGAGCTGTTTTCCAGTAATACTTGGACACATCATAGCAAATTGTTGCAATTTAAATATTGCCTATCGTTACAGCTATGGACGGGCTGACTGTCAAATAGACACAGATGTGCAGATTGTTCTGTTCCAAAGTGCTGATTCCACATTCAACCCTCTCAGCTAGAGAGGCTGGTGCTGCACTACCACAGCCTATTTGAGCACTGTCAGTAATTTAAACGCAGTCAGAGCCCAGATAAGAAAAGCGGTAGAGTCATGTTTCCTGTTGCTGCTTTGCAAATCACAAAGCAGAATCTGGCACTGAAAAGGGGGAAGGGGACAGGACAAAAATATTCAACAAAGCAATTAAAACAGAAAGGAAAAACTGAAACAGGTATGGCCAGGTTTCAGAATTACTGCATCTGTCTGAGCTCAAGTGCCAAACTTATTACTTGGACCTGGTCTCCAAGGTGCTGTATGTCACCCAGCAATTTCTACACTGCTTTCTTCTACCAGCGCTCATCTTCTCCCGAGACCATATGGATCAAGAGATAAAGCCCAAGATTATACTTAAAGAAATAGAGGAGGTCATATGTTAGAACAGGCCAATGATACACACTGTTGAATACGGTGCTGTTTTTATACCTGTACTCAGTGTTTCAAGGGTATCTTTGAAGAACTCAGACTATGCTTATACAACTTAGCAATACTATGGTATGGGTAAAATTTGTTACTGATACTGTGAAGTTTGGGGATTTAAAAATACATTCTAGTTGCTAAAAATCTATGCATTTTTAGTATTCATGAAATAGGGTTTTTTCCCTATTGATGGAGACCAACCTCCATAGCAGAATTAATTCAAAATACACTGTGATCATGATCCATAAGAAAACAAATACAATAATTAAAGCCATGAAAAGTGAGAAGAGAAATATAGTGGATATAGTAGTTCCTGTATGTTTTATATGAATGTTTAACATACCCTTCTGTAAGAAATAATACAAAACATTCAGAGTAACTTTATCATGTATTAAAAACAAATTATAAAGCTGGAAAATGCTATCTAACGAGATATGGCAACTGGATCTTAGGCAAGCTGAGAAAAATGCAGTGTATAATGGAAAAGCTTACTATTGCCAACCATTTGGGTTTATCGTTAAGGATAGTCCAGCAGAGGTGAGGCTGCCTCAGCCCCACATCAGCAAGGGCTGCTTAGTAGTGGGGCTGAGCACATACACCAGGAGGCTCATGCCAGGGCACTACTGAGCCTGACTGTATCTGCCTGGTCCCCCTGGGGTGACCCACACACCTGTCCATGGCCGAAGACCTTATAACAGCCTGGGGAGGTGCCCAATACCTGGGGCTGGGGCTCTCCCGGTGCCCCCAGCTTCCCTGCTGCTGGCTGGGTTGGTGGGATGGTCCCTGGCTGCCAGGTCCTGCCCTAATGGACCCTGGGGAGCCCCTGCTCCCAAGGAAGAGCCCTCATGGGGAGCCAGGGCATGTGCTTCATTTTCATGACTAGCTTACACCTGCTGCAGTTCCTCTGTGCCTCACTTCGTTTGTGAAGATGAGCCTTTAACCTGGCACTCGCAGGCAGTGAACCCCACAAGGCAGGAGAGGCACTGGGGACTGCAGTGAGACATGATCTGCCACAGACACCTCTGCGAGCCTCAGTTTCATTCATGCAGCACTGCACTCCACACGTGTGGTGACAAAGTGATTACGGCTTATAAAATATCCTGTTAATTCCAGCTATTCATGGGTCATTCATCTTTCCATAGCACTATTTTGGGGAATGTTTGGGTTACATCATTTTAATTATAACACCATCTTTCCTTATTCCACTAAGCATTAAACTTTGAGCCGCCTACAGTTCAAAGATTTTTTTCAACAGGTCACTGAAAACCTTGCTGCACGCTGCACGCACAATTGCAGATGATGACATGGCATCAGAGGTGAAGAATTAAGTAACTGGTACTTACTTGTGTGTGTATTTCGGTGACTTGGCTTAGCTAACTGAAGTGCCAAGGCGCTACAGCTGGCACTATTGTCATTCCTCAGTTACAGGGATTTTGTGGTACCTTTTGTGATCTTTTTGTCCTGTCTTACCTGGTGGTTTTGCTTATGAAGTCATGACAATCTCCTCTTCTACTTGCAGTGCATTGTGTTTGTGGATTTTGCGTTAGCCAGAAACTGCGATTCCTAAAGGTTTACAACTCAGGCAAAGAGGTAATGTGACACACAATATTTTGTTAGAACCACAACATTTTTAAAAGCTCAGTACTGGTAATTTAAGGAACTTGTATTTCAGGACACAAACAACGGGATTCTGCTTCACCTCCTATCCATTTCTGTATATAACAGACAGTATAGAGGCCAAGAGGCATAGGATCCACTGGGCAAATTTTTCATAGGTGTAGTTCCTTCGTACCTTCCTTTCTTCGTCAGAAGACACTCTTGTGCTGTATCTGAATAAGGTTCTGACAACTGGCTTCGTCCTTAGAGTTTAACTGAAAATGCACACTAAGAGTCATTTAATACTAATTGAAGATTATTTAAGGTATGGTGGCCTGATCCACTGCATAAGGATCACATCATTAATATAAGTGCAGTGATCAATATCAATGCTCTCTCTGCATTTGGCTGTAACAACCAATTCAGCTAAGAGAGTGCATATTCTCTAACCCGCGGTATCATCGTTCATTGCCTTGCTCCGGGTTAACGCTTGTGGAGTGCTCTCTGCCAGTGTATCATGAGCATTAAAACACTAAATGCTCTAAGACTTGAAACATTTCCTGGAACAATTCAAGCTGATGTAGCAGGGAAGGCACAATGAAGGTATGCATTCTTCTCCCTTTCACTCCTTTTTTTGGAAATATCACAGTGAAAATAGGGATACTGCAGCAGTGGGGACCGGAAATTTCTACAGTGATGAAACTTTTGGGGGGTTAACCATTGTGCCAACTGCTGCTCAGAAATATGCTGCTTTCACTCTGTGGAGCCTGGCAAAACAGAATGAAATGAACTGCGTGTTGGCAATTCAACTGTTGGCTCAGCAGTCACAGATGTTTTCAAGGCAGCTCGTGCTGTGCTGTCCACAAGCATAGTCAAACCCTGAAATATTCCCCAAACAGTTGTCTTTAAGTGGGTTAAAAAGGATGGGCTATGAACTGGTTGCATATGTATCACCAGATAGGAAACAAGAAAGCACATTAATAGAAAAAACATTATTCTGAAACTTGGGGGATACTGTTCTGAGTGAATGGATTGACGGGATACAGGATGCCTTCATTTTCCTGAGATCTGTTATATTATGTGCATGCCAATATTTTGTTCTCTCCTGGTAGCATCATAAATGATGAGTCCATGCCAAACCTGGTTTTAGGCGACCCAAAGAGCCATCTGCTGCCTTGATTGCAGATGCCTTGTCCTGACATGTGCCAGCAGGACAAGTGACAGCAAAATGGTGCTCGGAGCACCGTGGTTCAGTGTGATTCTGGCCAACTGACAACAAAAGGGTCTGTTTACTTTCTTGTTTGGCTACTGCACATGTTTTCCTCTTCACAGTACCTTCACAAACAAAGAAACAGCTTTGCAGCCACCAAATATTCAAGGTTGTCAAAGGTGCATTGTCTATCTCAGCAAAGACAATACAGAATATGTGCATGTATTTAAATTCTCAGGCTTAGTAATGTGTTGAAACTCGGTCAGTGTGAGTACAGTTCACTGGTGTACTTGGTTTGTATTTAAACTCAGCATTTTTGGGGTATTCAATGTGAGTGAAATAGCTGTCCAACTGTGGTGAAAAATTATGGGAAACATTGCATATAGCTTTGTCGCAACCTGGTTTTCCATTATTTTGACCTCACTCCTTGAAGCATGTCACAAACATAGAAAGACTTGATCCTGTTGCATGTGAACCTGATGGAGCAAAATAGTTTGGAAAGTTATAATGTAATTCCCTATTCATAGTACAAAGCCATAACTGAGAAGTAATGACTTTTATGCAAAAAGGAGTCCATTGTGCTAGCTGAATCTCTGACTAAATTTCTGCACATTATGAAACTTTGTAATAGAATTGTTTTTCCATTAAAGCAACTGGAAAGTTAATCATTCATTATCTGTGAATTATCTTTCAAGAATATAAATTAGCATAATGGTAAGGCCTAGATGTCAGCAGGAAGAGCAGTAACTGTTTTAAATCCTTTTCAATATGCTGCAACTTCATAAATACTGCTCTGTTCAGATACGATCATAGAGGAAAGCTCTTACTTAAGAAAGGAAGCCATCCACTTGTGCAGGCAAAACCTTCCCATGTCTTGTCAAATAACTAGATACTGAGTTGCAGTAATACTGAGACACTTTCTGTATCAAAGACACTCAGAAATGCATTGGAATTTTTGATGATCCAAGACTTATATTTTATTAATCTCCAGGAACAGGATGAGAAAGAGCAGCAGTTAGGGGATAATGTCTTAATACCACAAGCATGGAAATGTCTCTGAGGACTGTTACAGTAAGTCATGCTTTGCTGGGGTATGCTTCATGAAGCTTTTTATTTTTTCATTAATGCTTTCCATTAAAAGATACTATTGCATTCAGCCACCGTCTGCTGCTAGTTTGCAGGGAGGCTTTTCCCATCACTGCTGTAAGCAGAATAATAGCTTGAGCAAGGAATAAAGGCGGCACAGACCTGGCCTGTACTATGGGGAAAACATCCTCTGACTACTGCTGCAGCAGCAACGGATTGTGGGACAAAACCCACCCATAAATTTCACATTCTTTTCTAGAAAACAAATATAGGTGAGCCTATCATACCTCATGGTGATGGTCATTTCCCCCTTCTCTTCTTCCTCAAGCTCCCTTATGTTCTTCCTTGTCTAAATTGAGTAAGAGGTCATTTGAACCAAGTGATCTGATCAGCCTTTATGAAGGGCTGCATGGAAGGAGAGGTTGGGACATACATCTTTGCAGACATCCCAGTTTTAAGCATGTGCCCTTCACTAAATGAGGTTCATCAGGTTTCTAAAGATGTACCTACTAGCAGCAGTCCTGGGGCTGAGATGTTCATGTTAACTCAGTGCAAACCCCAGCAAATTAGTGCCGTCAGTGCTAGCTCACACATCAGTAAGTAGTATAGCTGTATCTGTATACTATAATTCTAGTATTTTGTATCCTCTTTACCTAAATCTTGGACTCATGCCTAGCTGCCTTGACACCGTTATAATCCCCTGAGTGTGAAGACTTTGAAGAATTAAAACCATGTTTTATTCCTCCCTTTGGTCCAAACTTGTATTGTGGGGTAATTTTCCAGCTAAGTAGTTGCATGGTATCAGTCCTGGGTCACTATACCAGTGCACAGGATGGATGGACAACAACTTGTGAAAAAAACACCATTTTGATCTGATTTTAGCAACAGTTGATTTAGCAGAGGCAAGATAAGCTTCTTCAGTGTATATACATGTGTATACAATGTTAGAGTAGCTTTGCAAGCATTCAGAAAAAGATCTCTTAATTCAGATTATATTATGCAGAAGACTAACTGCATGATGTCTGCAAAGAAATTAACACACCTGGATGTGATGGGCTCTGTGGGTACTTTGAGGTACTATACTTTGCAGAAACCCTGTTGTTCATTTATCTCCTTCTATATATTCTCTAAGAGGTTAATAGCAGCCTGCTTTGGATCTGGACCAGCAGTAAAGAAAGACACCTGCTGCTGGCTCTGTGGTTCTGGATGGGAAGAGCCAAGGTAATGCCCATTTCAGCTACACTTGCAATGAGAAAAAATATAAACAGACGCTTAGACCCAATGTCTGGGCATCCATAAACAGGCAGAAAACCAATTATTCTTACCTTCTTGTCCTGGCAACAGTAAAAGACATGATCTTGCCTGGAACTCTTTTGCTTACCTGAAAAAAAATATTTTCCATGGTACCACTTTAATTATCCAAAAGATCTGGCAATTTAAATGAACTCACAGGTGAATTTCATTTGCTTTGCAGCTTTCTCAGCTTTTGGGGCTCATGTTTTCCAGACTATTTTTAGAAGTCGAGGAGCAGACACATTTGGTTTACTAAGAACTGGCACTACCTAAGACTGTGTGTTTATATTCATATGTCTAGGAAAGGTGGCATTTAAAATCCCAGACAATGTGAGACTTGTAATAAAATGAGAAAAAATAACATTTTGTAGCAGACATGGAAAAGGACAAGGACCTTTCTTCCATTTTACTAGCTGGTTGCCAAATTAGTTTTGTGTCAGAACTGTCTGAAGCAATACAGTAGCAGAAATTTGAACAGTAACCTGCAAAACACTTTTTCTGTATTTGTAAGCAGCAGTATTTGTATGGCTTTCGGTTGTGAGTAGAATCGGTGATGTTCTTGTTTATCCTGCTTTATAAAATGAGTCTAATAGCTTTCCACTTCAGCAGATACCTGAACCAGCTCATATGAGACATAGCTGAAGAGAAAAATGAATAAATGTTCTTCTAACAGAAACACAAGGTGACACACTCCAACGCAGCATCATTCGTTTTCCCAAACCTTATACTCACTTTTCTCCAGGGCAATTGAAACCTAAACCACTTTCAGAGTCACAGTGGAGATGAGAAGACTTCAACAGTTAGTTAGAGAACTTTGGAAGTAGACCATCTGTAGTAATAATGAAAGTATTTTCCCTCAGATGCACTTCCTTTTCTCCTTGTGATGACTTTTAATGCTATGAAAAGGCCAGAGACCTTCAGAGTAGTTATTTCTCATCTAGTAACCATGAAAAAAACAATATTTTATTGCAAAAGCTCTTTATTTCCACTGAGTCTGCTGAATGCTGCCTTATACTAGGAAAAAGAAAAAATATAGAAGGTGTCTCTTTTAACTTAGCTGTTTCAGGATGGCATTTCACCTGTGAACTTCCATTTTCATACCTTTCCAATTGTTTTGAGCATTCAGACCTTAAAACCCCAGCATTTCAGATGTTCTTATTTAAGCAATTGTTTCTCTCTCAGGACGTCATTATTTAATCCAAAATATACGTATAGCTGTGGTAGATGTAAATAAGCAACCTGACAGTCTTGAAATTGCACAACATACTTTAAATTCTGCATTTTTTTAACAGTTGAGGTTGTAAACTTGACAGCAGCTTTGCAAAAAATCAGTGAAAGACCATTGGGATGTCTGGGTGAATTTCTCATTCTAAGTAAATATAAAATAGGACAAATGAAGTAGAAAATATTTCACAGCTATTTGTATATAAAACCTCATATTAAAAGATTTTTAAAATCAACAGTATCATAGATTTGACATTATCTACAACTGTTCTACTCCATGCTTTGGAAACTTAATTGTTGACTGAAAGATGTTAGAGACCAAAAAGGTACACATTGCTCTTAACACATTTCCACCAACAAAGCTGCATTTCCAGGAAATCAAGTAATTATCTGAGGCATAGGCTTCACTTCACCTTCAAATCTCAATAAAGTCTTAGTTTTTTGCTTTTCTTTTCATGGCTGTAATTCTTATGGTGGGGATCTCTTGTACCAGTCCTATAACAAACCTGTACATGAGTAATGTTCCTAAAGCCTGTGGTCTCAGGGCATACATGACTCTTTAAGTCCTTGACTAACAGAAATGGCTGAGCAAAACATGACTGAATCCAAATAGGGTTTTTTTTCTCTTTTTTTCATCTTGTTACACCATACTCCTCTCTCTCTTCTGGTTTCAAGTTTATTATGAGAGCTGAGAGCTCATTTTAACCATCAGTCACATGCTGTAGAATAAATCCATATGGACTTATTGTACTGCTGGGCTCCCCAGCTCTCAGAAACATATACTCGCATTATAAAAAGAATAATAGCAAATCTTATACTACATAATCAGACAAAAGTTTGGGAAAGATACTTTACAGAAAAGAAAATGATAAATACCAACATAGAATGTTGTGGAAAAGCATCTAGTTGAATATTTTAATCAATGGCTTTAGGTTTGGTCTTCACAATTTTCATTTCTATTTCAGAAGCAAAACCAAACAATACATTAATGAATATTAGAAATTATATCCGAATTAAGAAAAACAATCAGCACAAAGAAACTAGCTATATGACTGGTAGAAATAAACTAACACAGAGTTCAGAAAAATGCAGGCAAATACAAGAAAGAAAATACTTAAAGGAGGTCTACAAGAAATCTGGAGAGGAGCTTTTTACATGGGCATGTAGTCACAGGACAAGGGGGAATGGCTTTAAACTGAAATAGGGGAGATTTAGATTAGATACTGGAAAAAAAGTCTTTACATGGAGAGTGGTGAGGCCCTGGAACAGGTTGCCTGGAGAAGTTGTGGCTGCTCCATCCCTGGCAGTGTTCAAGATTGGATGTGTCTTTGAGCAATCCGGTGTAGTGGAAGGTGTCCCTGCCTGTAGCAGGGAGGCTGGAACTAGGTGATCTTTAAGGTCCCTTCCAACACAAACCATTCTCTGATACTCCAAAATATCATGGATTTGGCAATAGATATAAAGTTGTCCTTGAAGGTCTCATTTGATATTGTCAAAATGCAAATTAAAAAGTTTTGGGGCATTTGACTTGTATACACGGTGGTCCCAACAGGACCTACAGTTTCTCTCTCCATCTGGCACCAGCAGGGTTACATCTTGAACGCTGTGTTTTCTTCCATACAAATACTACAGAAAATTGGAAAATTCAGAGACCGCCAGTTACCAAATGAAGTGATCTTATGAGAACGGCTGATAGTCCTGAACTTGTGCAGCTCAGCATGATAAAGCTGTGATTTCTGGTGTGAACATCAGTATCTACAGTACTCAATGCAGACTGTAACAAGAGAACTGTTAATGCTAAGTGCAAATACTCAGTATTAAGGTGGGACCTGTTAGGCTATGGGATATTCTTCCAACAGCCAGGTCAGTAGGCTCCAAGGCAAAAATCACTGACCTGACTGCAGGTAAGAGCGCTTCCTGCACCGCTGGGTGTTAGCAGCACTTGGCCCCAGAGGACACCAAGACGAGGGGGAAATTTCAGTGTGGGTGTCACTGGGACAGAGACATGAGAGCCACGTCCCTCCCATGACAAGACCAGGGAACAACCTGGAGAAAACTGTTTTCAGAGGCTCCATGGAAGAGCATGCCCATACTCTGCAAACAGGCACTAAGGTCTCATCACTAAGAGAACTTCCTCTGGAAGTACTGCTATTGCACTGTGGAAGGTGTAACTATTTGCTATTGCTGCTTTCCTACAAAGGACAAGATATTAAATGGTTAAATTGAGATACTTAGGTTTGGTACATTGTAACTTGCTAAAGAGGAAGTTAATACAAATGTGTCTTCTGTAGTCTCTCTTGGAATTAGTGTTTTTAAATCAAATCTTCAAGCAGATCACTTTGGTAAGTCTTAGCTAAGAGATTCAGAATTATTTTTTTACATCTCCCATTGGCTTTGACTTGATGAACACTAATACACTGTGCCCTTGACTCTTGCAGTTCTGTTTTACTAACTTGTAAAGAAAAGCAAAACTAAATGCAGTTCTCTGTAGAATCTTTCTTCCCCAGAATTTCTAACTGACTGTAGGCATTTTGTGCCAGTGTCCTATGAATTATGTTTCTTCCATATCCTTGTTTCTCCTGTTTTTGAAGGATAATTAACATGCTGTATTTGAAATCTTTTTCTGCTAGCCTCAGGTTGCTGTCTTCTCATGCTTTCTCTCCTTCCCTTTTCCCTTTTTGAACGAACTTCCTTTGATCATTTCCTCTCCCTCCCCGACTTCAACCTCTTACTGTTGATCTCCTTACATTTATTCTGTTCCCATCTTTACTTGCTCATTTCCAACACGTGTGTCCATTCGTTTAATCCTGTCCCTAGCCACTCTGACACCTCCTGAAGGTTCCTTATTTAAAGTCAGTGCATCTAAACCTAAAATCCTGCTACTGCCTCTGAAACCACTGACTATAGCAGTGGTGTGAAAGGTTCCCTGTATCACTGTTGGGAGGCAGTGTGTTAAAAAAGCAAGTTCCTTATTTCTGCATTAACCTAACAGCATGCAAGCTGAAGGTAGCTGCAGCAGCAAGATCCCCATTTTGAGCAGCTCCTGCTGACAGGTGGAGGTCAACCCTTTAAATCCTGTACCCATCTTTTTATATCTCCAGATTGTTCTCCATACCTGATTCATGACTCTTCACCTCTTTTGCTTTGCAATCCCCAAATGATCAAAAAAATTCCATTATTTGTCATATGAGGAAACAATCAGGACTGTTAAATATGAGCTTTTAACCAATCTTCTGTGAATCCCATAACTATATATATTGCACCCATTTATTATGTAATAAAGTTTAAAGGCTAATTTTAGATTGCACTGATCAAATTCTTTAAAGCAAAAACTCCCCACATTGCAATTGTAATGCTTTCTATCTTAGCAGCATACTAGTTTAATTATGATTTTGTAATTATATCTTCTGATGAGAACTTTGCAGTCCCTTGCAGTACACAAAGGCATCTTTTCATTCACTGTTTTCAACACACAGTTATCAAAATGTTCTCAAGATGTAATTAGTTTCTATGTTTTCTTATGATTAAAGCCATTGCAGAGGATGTTTCTCACAAATCTGTTATCTGAAAATGAACATGCTCAGTGCTGTGTATCCTATATCTGGATATTCACTTGGGGCACACAGCCAAATCTGGCAGTTGTCTAGAATTTCATTTTCATTGAGCAATCAGTTGAACGTTCATTCAGCATTTTTCCATATTTTGACAGCAAAGAACCACAATCAACAGCTGCTTCTCTGTCAGGAATTGTTCCTCCACTCACACTAACTCCATTTTAAATCCTAGGCACAGTAGTACATGAACCATGATGCAACGTTGACTCAAAATCTGGCAATCTTTGTCACCCTATTCTGTATCAAATTTTTTCTTCCCTGGTAATTTTTCTGAGATTCAACATTTCTCTTTGTCCACCTCTACAGATTTCTCAGCAAAACTGTTTTCTCTCAATTTATTTACTCCAGACTCTTCTTGAATGGCCTCCTGATACACCAACCACTCGTGCACACTGTTCCCAAGCTTCCTTGCCAGAAGACCCATTATGTTTTCTTCTCCCAGGAACCAAGACTAAGCTTCACCCAATTTCCCAAGACTTACAAGGCTCCACTCTGCCTTTTCTCTCACAGGGTGCTTGCTATACTACGCACTGGACTGGTAGAGAGACCCCCAGGTTATCACTGCTCAGAGCTGCCCTGAAACTGGAAGCAGTGCAGTTGCTTTCACATGGTATCACATCTGGGTTCAGTCCTGCTTCTCATTTCATCTGCTGGTGGCTACACAGCTTTTGTTTCCTAGTCTGCACATGTCTGGTACTATCTGGAGGATACTGACCAGTATTAGTCCTGTACTGAGCCATACACACATACCCATAAATCAGGGAACTATTCTTTTAACAAAATCTTGGACTACTGAAAATACTCAGCAATATGAGCTTAGGATTTAATTTAATTTCCCATAAGAAAGAGAGCTTCAGCAGAACTCAAATAGCAGAAGTGGGATTCTAAGGTCTCCTGCATCATACCTAAGCAATGGATTACATCTCTATGGAGGTTAGTGAGGGTAATCTGTAACTTCCCAGTTGTCCTGGGTTCAGCAGTAGCAGTCATTTTTCTCCTTCTTGGTAGCCGGTGCAGCGCTGTGTTTTTGATTTTGGGCCTGGGAACAGCGCTGATAACACCGATGTTTTCAGTTACTGCTTAGTGATGTTTGATCTGACCAAGGACTTTCTGAGACTCATGCTCTGCCAGGGAGGAGGGGAAGCCGGGAGGAAGCAGAGACAGGACACCTGACCCAAACTGATCAAAGAGGTATTCCATATCACAGCATGTCATGCCCAGGATGTAAAAACGGAGGGCAGAGACCCGGAAGGGGGGGGGGGGGGGGGGGGGGTCACTGCTGGGTCGGGCTTGGTATCGGGTGGTGAGCAGTTGTATTCTCTTTCCTTGTTTTTCTCTTCTCATTATTACTATTGGGGGTAGCAGTAGTGATTTGTGTTATACCTTAGTTTCTAAACTGTTCTTATCTCAACCTGTGGGAGTTGCATTCTTTCGATTCTCCTCCCCATTCTCCCAGGACTGGGGGAAGAAAGTGGGTGGAGTGAATGAGCAAACTGCGTGAGGGGCTTAAACCACGACACCAGTCAGGACCTCTAAACTGCAGTGCTTACCAGTGCATCAGTCTTGAGAGGGGTACTCATTTTGGTTTTATGTTTTTATATACAGCACCCAAACTTTAAAAACCTACTGGAAACAAAGGCAGCTTTGTGCAGAGACCGCTCCAGAAGGTTGTCTTCATTCAAAAGGGCTGTCTGACCATCCTTCTTTATGTGAACAAACAGGGGGGTGCCAGAATGCCATGAGGGGTGCAGCAGATCCCATCCCGTAAGACAGTACTCACTGCCACATGCAAGAGAAGGGCATCAGCAGTTGGGCTGACTGATGGCAGATCTTCAGAAGTGAATTTTGGTGAGGGAGCAGATTAGATTTCTCTACTGGGAGCTCTGCCATTTTTGGGAACAAGCTGCCAGTTTTCTGCTCTTCTCAGAGGAAAAGACTGTTGCCAAGAAATGCTCCCCCTATTTAATGGGAAAGAAGCCTGCAGGATGCATTTTCCTAATAGAAGTTCAGGCAAGGTTTAGGAGAGATAGAATAACAAAAATAATGAGTCAGACCACTATTTATCTGTGCAAATACATAAAGCACATCCAAAATCTCAGCCTGGCCTTTGGACTACTCAGAAACCACAATACCTTCAGGAAAATCTAGGTCTTGAGAGCTACAGGCACTATTTGGTGTTGAGCATCTTTTAGTAGTACAGAACTACCACTACTACAGAACTACTAACTTGAGTTAGTACAAAACTCCTGTATTTCTCAGACAAGTTTGAGGTGTGCCATGATTAGGCCTGGTGGGGCCTTTTGTGAGCCACATACAACCTTCTCCAGTATGCTTTTGGTGTGTCAGAACTGACTCTGTGGGACCACAAAGCAGTTACTCAAGCCTATGGAACCACAAAGCAGTTACCCAAGCCTACCCTGAAATAACTCAGGGCAAAAAACGTGAAACAGCAGCCATGTGTTTTCCGGTTCAAGGATCAATACCGACGGTTTCAAAACTGCCTTTTTAAAAAGCCTGGAGGCACTTGCATGGCCCTGATAAATCCAACGCAATTTTCATTTTAATCATTAACTTCCTGTGAACTGGGATTTCTTTCACAAAAATTAAATTCCCAGATAGCCATGAGTTCAGCCTGCAGTAAGCTTCTGCCGGCAGAGATCAGTACAATCTCAATCAGATGTCACACAAACATACAGGTGCTGAGAGTTCTCATGATACCTCACAAAGCCAGTCTTGGTATTTCATGGTGATCAGCTTCTCATCCCTCTGTCATTTATCCCAGGATCACTCAGGCTTCCTGCTTTCACACACTTAACTACCTGTCTGCATTTTTGGATGCTAAATTAACTCAGAGACAAGATTACTGAAAGAACCCTATCTGCAAACTAAGGGATCAAATTCAACATTGCTGGCCACCTGACTGGCCTGAAAGATTCCCTAAACCAAAGCAAGTCTACTGCTTTGTAACCACTCTTTCTGTGAAAACAGCTACAGGCTTAGGTTCTGCTTTCCGATAGGAAGCCCACATTGGAGTCTGAAAAACTATCTTTATCCAAGTTTTCTTCACATTCAAGATGATTTTTCTTTTTTTTTTTTTTTTTTCAGATGAAGGCAAGCAGCTGGAAGGGAAAGAAGAACAGCACTTTTTATTCAGACAGACCATAATTTTGGTTTTGGTAGTTCTCTGAGCCAACTAATTTTGAGCTATGCATCACACTTGTTAATGACTGTAGTACCCAGCATGTCTCCTTCTCAAAGACTACCAATTTTATTAGTGCATCTTATAGTCGATTTACTTGTATTTTGCTATCATGTACTGCTAAATCATCTAATTGCAGAAACGAGAACTTTTTCCCTGTAAGGGCTTAAAAGCAGCTCCTTATCCGCACTCCTGCACTCGGTCAGGCGGGCCCGATCTCTGCTGCACCCCTAGCCTCTGCACGGCAGCCCAGGGGCTCCACGCCAAGGCCAGGGCACAGGGTCCAGGAGGACAGAGCTGCGTGCCCAGAAGGAGAGAGGCCTCCTCCGCCTTCCAGTACGCGCCATGAAGAGGGCTCTGGGGAATGGAGGCAGGTGGAAGGCAGTCAGGGGCAAGCCCTCCGTGGGTCACGATCCTCCCGGCCCTGCCCGGCAGCCGCCTTCGGGGGCTGCCGGCTTTTTCCCTCCGGGGCCGCCCCAGTCCTGCCCCGAGAAGCCCGCAGGAGGAGCCCGAGCCGCGGCCTGGTGGGGCAGCAGGGGGAGCACGAGCCCGAGCCGGAGACAGCGGCTGGGCGAGCTGGGGCTCCGGCTGCCAACAGCGGCCGCGGGAGCAGCGCGGGCGACTCCTCAGAGCCGCAGGCGGCGCGGAACACCCGGCGCAGAAGCCAGGGATGCGGCTGCCGCGGGATTCGCCGCCGGCGGCCTCTGCCTAACCGGGAACGCAACCCCCAGAGGCAGCTGCGAGGCTCCGGCACCCGCCGCCCCTCAGCGCCGAGGAGCAGGAAGCAGCGCTGGGCCGGCGCGGCCGGCGCCTGGCGCCCCCCCCCCTCCTCCCGCCACTCCCCGCCCAGTGCAGAGCGGGCGCCGGCGGCACGGCCCGCCGCGGGAGCAGCAGGCGCTGGCGTCGGATGCCTGCGCTACGCCATCCCGGTGCTGCAGCGGCCTGGACTCAGAGGGGAGCGCGGGCGAGGAGGAGGCGGCGGGCGATCGGCGGGCAGCGGTGGCTGCTCTTTTGTGTCCCAGGTCGGTGCCGGGGAGCGGCGAGAAGGCACTGGGGCTCTGGGGGAGAGGGGCAGGGCGGGATGGGGAGCCCGACGGGAGCGCTTCCTGGCCTTTCCCGTGCGGCTGCGGTGGGGGCTGGCGGACGCCAAACGCGCCCCTCTGTGCCCGGCATGTGCCCGCCGCGGGTATGGCGGTCAGGGGACTTGTTTGTGTGGGGCTGACCCCGGTCGCCGGCAGCAAAACTCCGCCAGCTTCTCCGCAGCCCGGCCTGGGGAAGGGGAGAGCGGCGAGGCGGAGCGGGGGGCTGGCGGCCGCCCAGGGGCTATACCAGCTCAGCCGTGGGGCAGGGGACGTCGCTGCACCCCGCCTTGTCTCCTCTGGCCCCTCGCCTGCAGCGGCGTCGCCCCAGGTGGGGGGCGGCTTGTAGCCGCCGGGAGTGGCTTGTGGCGGGGAAGTTTCAGCCCGGGCACAGTGTCGCTGTTGTTGTTTATCGCTGTGAGGCGGCGCCGAAAATAGGTCAGAAATAACGTCCGCCCAGTCCGCTCCGTGAAGTGCCCGAGTACCGGCCGCGGTGCAGAGGCACTCGGAGGCGTTGCTGCCTTCTCCCTCCTTGCCTTCCTAAGAAATGCCGGATTTTCCCAGCGTTTGAAACGGTGTTTGTGTGGGTTTCCCTTTATTTATTTATTTTAATTTCGTTTCTTCGTGCGGTGTGGAAAGTTGTTAGCCGACCTTAGGAATAGCTCCCGGCTATTTCCTGGTGCTCGGAGGGCCGCACTGCCGCCTCCCCCACCACCGCCGGCGGCCGCTGCTGCCCGCCGTGGCTCTGCGGGCCCGCTCCGAACCGAGCCGAGCCGGGGAAAAAACGTTTCTCCCCTCGGAGCAGCGGCTGTACGCTGCGGTGTGTGCGGCAGGGCAGTGTGTGTGTGAGACTGGGCGCCGCAGATAAGCGGTGCCTGCTCTAAGCAGATGCTCGCAACGCCTGTAGCCATCCGTTGGGGTGAATACCCTTAGGACGCTAACGGCAGAATTTGCATGATGTGTAAACGCTCTCGTGGAAATAAGCTTTCTGTTCTGTTTGGTGTTGTTTTAAGCAAAATAGAACTTACTTGAAAACTTTATTTAATGATTATGTGCTGCAGACATGCCACTTCGAAGAGAAATTTCATAGCATAACGTTAAAAAAATTATAACTGGGGGGAATTTACAGTCATGTTGATACTGTAAGTAAAGAGGTAGTTTGTGCTGTAGTGTTTAAGCCCACTTCCCCTTTATGTTCTTGCAATGGGTTCTTCTCATTGAAAGGTAAACAAACTTCTGGTTGAAGTCTTCTATTTTATCAAGAAACTGTCCATAAACGTTTGTTTTCTTCTATTGGGTTTTGCTTTGTTTTACAGAGATTTCAGTCAGTTAGCTTAGTGTTGTTTTATACATGGGAAAAGCCTGACCTAAATCCGTGTACACTGTTTTCTTGTTTGCTGTACTGAAAGCAAGCAGGGAAATGCTACTGGGTCTGATCTTTATTACTTTGGAAGGGAATGTGTTACGTTTGCATCCCTAAAATATCTCTTTCTTAGCATTTTGATTGTGAAGAAAAAACTGCTTGGCCCTTGCTGAAGGATAACTGTCCCCGTCCAAACCTAGCTCAGTAAAATTGTGTTTTGCTGGCAATTTATGTCTCTTTTCAGGATGAAAGAATGCTGGGTTTGTGGAGGAGCAAATCAGGTACTTCAGAATAGTTTTAATTATTTCAGTCAACAATTCATTGAGCATTAGAACTGAAAATAGTGTTTTGTAGCAAATTGAACAATATTCCAGGCTCTGTCTGTATCTTTGTGAATACTTTGCATGAATGAAACACAGAATCATCTTGCTCTCTTTCTTCCATTTGACTGTGCCAGTAGTCACAGTCTGAGTACCTGGATTTGGTGTGTCAGAGCACAGCTGTAAATCTTAGTTGACAGTTTCCTTGGATGGACCAACTTGTTCTCCTTTTCCTGCCTTTCTCTTTTTTTTTTTTTTTTTTTCCTGTAAGCCACGTAAATCAATTCTTCATTTTTTCCAGTAATCAATAAATATCAGATTTTTATGTCATTCGAGCTCATTCTTTGGAAGGCTTTAAATTTCCTGTATATTAAATACAGTTCTACAAACCTGATAAGAATTGACTGATATAATATGTGAAAATACTAGTTTTGTTCTTGAATTAACACTTATCAAGAGAATTGATCTGTTAACCTTCACTTCAAATTACAGTTGGTACAACTGGCCCAGTTAGGGTTTGACGTGCACAGTAATCAATAATAGTAAAGTACACACAGCAGCTGAAATCTGTTGTTAAAACTTCTTTGGAAAATGTGTCAGACAACTCAACACATTTGTTGATTCAGTTTAATTCCATTGCTATAGAACTTAGTTCAGCAAAACCTCAAAAATAACAGCTCTGGTTCTGTTCAGGTTTCAGGAGAGCAGGTGTCTCTTCTGAAGCCAGTGAAGCCCCAGTAATGGATCTGAAACTGTTACCTGGCACTCTCCTTTTTTTGGTTTTAATGTTTCCCTTGGAAGTACCAGGGTTCCAAAGGCCAGTTCTGGAGTTGCTTTTTGCATTTTTATCCCACATCGTGAACACAGTTCCCAAGCAGGGAGAAATGTGACAATTAAGATGCATTGCTCTCTCTAGCTCTCCCTGTTGATTTTGCTACTCAGCTCTCCGCTGAGGAAGACTCTGACAAGTCCTGGTGGACTTCATTGTAGTGGTTTTAAGATGTTGTAGACAACCTGCAGCAGGATGTTTCTATCAGTATCTCACTCCCACCAGGTTATAGTGCAGTGTTTTGGTGCAAGCTTCTCTTTGAGGGTGCTAGAAGTGATTAGAATGGGATATGTATGCCACAACAATCTAGCTGGCTGTGGAGGTATATAGGAAAGCAAATTCTGGCAGAAAGGTGAGGCTGATTACTGAGTGACAAGGCTTTGAGCTGCTGCAGGTAAAGATGTGGGAGTCCTACCTAAGCTCTGACTCTTGCAGTGTTACTTCTTTGAAGAGAACCTAGCTGTCTGCGCCAACCTAGGAGACAGCTCCTGAATGTTTCTTAATGCAGTGCTGAGTACTGGTGTCTGTGTCCCTCTCTGGGCCTGGGTGTTGTCCTGAACAAATGTGCAAGTTAAACTGGTTCCAAAAATGGACCTCAGTGTGAGAATTATAATAAATGGTTGACAATTCTTGTGCTGTTCACCTTGTTTCAGTGTCTGAAGTTATTATTGATGTGGACCAGTGCTTCTCACCCCTGCTTTCTTCTTCAAAGCATGATGATGCTTTGTGTTTTCTGTCTTGAAATCCTTTCATTCTTTCTCAGCCCCCATCCCTACAGGCTGTGGGACAGGCTTGGCAGAGTATACCCTCTTGTTAACTAAGGTGAAGGGTTGCACCCTTTTCTTCCATATGGAAAAATACAGTCTCACTAGTACTTTAATTGTGTTATGACAGGATAGATGAGTAGCATCTGTGCACTGACCAGTAAATGTTCCTGATGGGTATTTGTTTTGCCAGACTGCTGTTGTATATCAGGTACCTCTGCCAGCCCTGGGCTCAGGGAGCTTGTAGCCAAAATAAGTATCCGTGTGAAGTACCAGCGCATTCAGTTTCTCTTTTGGTTAAACTATGAGCTTAACTTAAAGAGTTTCTAGAATTACAAATTATTTAATATTGCATTTATTTTCCCTCCTGGTGAAGCAGCTTGGAAAATGTGATGTTAAAATTTTTTTTCTTGTTTTTTTTTTTTTTAAATTAAAAGTTTGTTTATATAGCAACCTTCAAATGCTTTGTATGTAGGATATAGGATCCTATATAGGAACTTTCAAGTCACAATCTTGCTGTTTTAGATCAGGAATGAAACGCAGCTTGACTGGCTAAATCCACGTTGAAGCCACTGTTTCTTGTCCCTGTGAGCTTGCTAGGACCAGACTGTGTTTCTGAATAAATGCTACTTCTGTGTTTTTCAGCCACAGCTAGGAAAACCACTAAAGTATGTCCTTACATTTTGCCAACATTCATGCACCGTGTGTTTTCTGTCTGGCGAGACATGTGCTTTTTTGTTTGTTAAGCATTTGCTGATTTTGGCTTGCTCTAGTGTTTTACCAGGCACCTTTTGATCACTTTTATTCATAGTATACATCTCCTGAAGTATTGTGTATAGAAAACTGCATAGCTGTAGAAGTATGAACATAGCAGTTAAATATTTATGCATTCATTTCTAGTAAAAGCAGTTGGCATGTTGGTAATGCAGTGTCACTGATATTTGTAGAAGTCTGTTGTACAAATTGTTTTCCTCAAAGAACAATACATGGAACATTTGAGGTAACAAGTGTACAACAGAGAGTACACAAGAAAAAAAAAATCTGAAAGGGGGGAAATAAGTTTGATGTAGTCTGGGGTCAGGAAAAAGGTGAGCCAACTGTGTTTACTTCAAGCAGGAAATCGATGACAGCACTATTCTTGGAAAGAACAGGCAGAGAAATAAGGAACAGAATGAGACCTCACAGTGCAACTTACAGGCAGGGCAAAAGTTGCAAATGCTAAAGCAGACTGAAAGGAAATCAGTTCTGGTTTTTGTTAGATGGTTCCAGTGCTATCTTTTTTCTTTTTTTTAAATGGATATTTCTGCAGAGGTTTTGGAATTGGAAACATTTTCAGTATTAAGAATCTTGAACTTTGTATTTTGCAAGCAGTTTTATTGGAAATAAGATAAAAAGTTTCCCTTATCAATATTTCTTACTAAAAACAAATTTTAAATTTCCCAATTTCTGAATTGCACGGCTTGCATCAGGAAAATTTAAGTTACTTTTTTACTACTTTTAATTTTCAAATGAAAAATTATACATTTGTTACCCATAATACTGTGTAATTATGTATGGACATATATGTGCTGAATACTTTGCTGAATCTCATTTATAAAATAAATCACAAACCTGCGCATACCACACCATCAAATTCTTATAATTAAGAAGAAGAAATTGCAGCCTTCGTCAGTTGTGCAGAAAGCCTCTACACTTCACTTCTGACATGTTGAAATAATAAACTGGCTTGTTTTTCACATGTAGCTCTGCTTAGTATAGTCACAAGCCTGTTCATGTGCTGTAACTGCATGAATCTATCACTGTTAGTGATAAAGGCGTAGATCATTCATTACCTGTTGGGTACAGGATGTCAAGCTATGATAAGCTTATCATACTTTCTAGCTGTAAAATAAACTGACTTCTCTTTATGCTTTGGATGATTTTCTAAAGTTAATGAGCAAGGTTTCTCATTAAATTTTCATATCAGAATGGCTTGCAGTTTATCTTCTTTCTATTCAAACTTGCAAGAGAAATGTAGTAGTATTTGCTCTTCTGCTGGTTTAGGAAGTATTATTCAAGAAACTACACTTTCTTCCCAGGCTGTCAGTTCAGTTGTCACCTGACAATTTTTCTGCAGAATGATTGTGTATTTCCATGTAAAAAAAATCCATCTAGTGTAATTAATACTGCTGTCTCTGCTTTTAGTAGCAGAGGTATTTGCATATCTAGTACTTTTAATCTACAGTATATATTGCTTGCCTGCGTATATATGTGGTCCATCTAGTTGTCTACAAATGCTGTGTTTCTATAAATATATTTTTTTTAAAAAGTTTTTCTGAGTTTTCTGGGCAAACTCTGAGGTTATACCAGCTATTGGATAGTTCTAGGGCCAATGGTTTCATCCACCTCTGACCTTAAACCTTTTACCTCTGTGAAATAATTCAGATCAAAATGTGCCAAGATACTGAATTTTAAGTGCCAAAACAATAATGCATAGATAGTAGAAAGCTATCTATATTTTACTGCTTTACATGTAAAACAGCATTGAGGAAAAAAATGTTTTAACAGTTGGGGTCAATACTACACCTCAAGAATTGGATCTCCAAGTTCACGGCCATTCTGTCAGGCTGGACTTCTCTTTCTAATGAAAGCCCCTGCTGCTGGGGCAGAAGCTCTGAGCTACTGAGTTTCACCTGCTGTTAATTTTACTTAAGATGTTGCCTTTTCTGTGAAAGTGTATTGAATGGCTCTGAAATAAATTTGAATGCCAGCTAATGCTGCAAATGTTTGGTCTGGGTTTGGGTTGGTGACTACAGGCTCTAACAGATGTGTACCTGCCTTTTAACTCATGAGCAGTGTAAAAGCTGGGAAGAGTTTAGATGGAAAGATGAATTTTCATAGCTGGCCAGTATGGTCAGCTGTCGGTTTGTCCTTCTAAGGTAGAGAGCAAGGACCTGTTTGAAAACAAACCAGCTACACTGTTGGCAGGGTACGGAAAAGCCTCAGATGACTTTGGTTTCTGGTTGTTGGATCTTTTTCCCCTGGTTGTGTTATGTTGTATTTAATAGTTGTTTGGGCTTTTTTTTTGCTTGTAGCAAGTTTGAAAGTAGCATATAAGGGATTTAATGGTAACCAAACGTTAGTACACGAATTTCTGACTAAATACAACAAGGAAACGGTAGGAGAAAAGGAATGAACAAAGCCTGTCCCATATAAAACATTGTCAAAAATTGTTTATATATTATTGGTGACAGTTCAAGCTTATTCAAAAATCAGTTTACTGCTCTGTTTTGGTGTAACCTTTCAAGTCTTCCTATTGAAGCTACTGAAGGTGATCATTAGACTTCTTCTATTTTGAATGTGTAATTTCAGAAACAGAGCTATGCCGTTTTAGTTTTGTCAGTTACTCAGTGGTTGCTCATGCGGCAACCTTGTTCTGCCAGTTAAATGCTACACAGAGTTTAACTGACAGAGGGGCACAAAGCCTTCAAGCCGCAGAATAAACAAAAGCAAAACTTGAATTTGATAAGGCTGTTACATTTGTCTAATAGCGGCTTTTCAAGCAACTTCTATTTTGGCCCTATAATGAGGGGGGAAGCAGCAGCAGCCATGTGTCTCTCTTCCTCCATGACAGGGAGTGGAAGAGCCTTCCTTTAGGAAAAGTAGTTCCTGTCCCCGAACACCAGTCTGTTGGTTGGTAACTGCGCGTGTTTATGGGCCTGTTGGGGCAGAGAGCTGCTGGAAGCCGCTCAGCTTCCCCATCTCCCATGCCTCCTTCGGGAAAAGGACCATCCCTGACTGGGTTGCCAGGGCAGGTTCCCAGGTGAGAGGTTGCCTCTCTGGGAAGCTGGGATGTGAGGGAGCTGGACAAGCCCTGCTGAGCAGGGGAAAGGTTACACGGGGCTGGCACTTGGGCTCTGGGGCTGTGTCCTTCCCTGAGGGGGAGGAGTACTGTCTCCTTCCCCTTTCAACTTGCAAACGTAAATATAAGGAAGAAATGGAGGGTATTTTACCTCGGGAATGTCTGTGAGAAGGGGCAGTTTCTCTCACCCAGCCACTTAAACTGCTTTGCTGCACTGCGGCTGTGGCCTAAGGAGATGGGCATGCTTGGGGGATGGCTGGTCAGAGGATCCACTGTGTTGTGCTGCTGCTCGCCTTCCCTTCCCCATTGCTGCGATGGCACTGCTATTTGTGGAGTTGTGCTTTGAAACAGGATAAGGAAGTGATCTGATCAAGCCCTGCAAAAATAGAGTATTCTAAAATGGTAACGAATTCATTTTAAAATGCTGTCCCGCGAGAATTGTGTTGGCAGTGTTGCAGGGGCGATGAGCTGATGCTGTGAAGATGGGAACGAGCACCTGGGGCAGGAACTTCTGAATCTGTTGATGGTGTGGAAGACTTTGTGTAGTTTGACGGCCAAAGTTGGCTGAAGTTCTTGCTGAGCCTTTGGTCACTTCTTCAGAGTTAGATGTCAATATTGGCTTACTCTTGTCAGAGGTATCAGTGCAGCTGTTTGTGGAGGCTGTACTGCTTTAAATCAGTGAAATGTTGTGGTTTAAATTGAAACCAAACAAACCAAGCCAAAAAATTCACAGGGTAACCTCCAAAATACCCATAAAGGTTTGTTGTGACGGTGGCAGCTTTTTTGCCCACTCCAGCTGCAAGCACAATGAGAGATGACTGTGGGGTGGGTGGGAGCAAGTCTCCGAGGGTAGCAGAGGGAAATCCTTTGAAGACTTTGCTGATAATATATAATGTGCCGTTTTATTACTGCGCTTACTGACATCCATTCTTCATATAGCATATATGCTGAGCTGTGCTCAGTTTGTTCAAACTGCCATCACAGTTGTCCACTGCTACTGGTCAGTGCCTTCTTTACTTGACTCTTGTTTCTTCAGAAACTTCTTTTGCTGAGCATTTGTCCATCAAAAAGCACATAAAGTACTGTGTTTATCTCTTCTAAAGCAGATGAAGGAAAGCAGGGAGTGATCTAATTTTATTTTGGGGTTGGGGGTGTGCGTGCTTGTTTGGTTGGTTTTGTTGTTGTATTGTTTGTTTGTTTCTTTTTCCTAGCAGCTGTTGGGTCAGATCTGGTTTGCTCCAGGCTCCAATGGTAGAAAAGAAGTGGGGGACATGAAGGATAGAGCACTAAAATCTGGTGCTTGACTGGTTTTGGTAATAGCTAAGTAAACTTATAAAGCTAGAAATTTTTCAACTTAATGCTTTTGGATTTGGAGATGAGAAGGGAATAATTTGCTGGAGGTGCTGCCTGAGGTTGTCAGAGAAAAGTATAGCTCTTTCTCACCTGGTCAGTATGAAGATGAGCAAGCAGCAAGAGCTTAGAGTCTTGCACCAAACTGACATGTAGGTGTTTGATACAATATGTTCTTGAAAAGTTCTAATGCACATTCTGAAATACTTTCCTGTGTCCACATTAGGTCGGTGCTTGCAATGGCAGTCTACTTAAATGTCCTTCAGCCTTATGCTTGTATCATACAACCATAACTAAATTGTGCTTTGTACTAGACTAATACAAATTTGACTTTAAAATTAATGTGTGTTTTGTGGAAAAGAAGAGTTGCAGGGAGGGTCTTAGAAGACCTGTAGTCAGAAAATCATGAACAAAGGAAGAAAAAAATAAGAATATATGACATTTCTCTGGTAAGTGGCAGTGGACAGAAATTATGAGAAGATGAAATCAGTGTTTTATATTTCCATAGTTTTTAGATTTTTCTTTTGCATTGGAAATCAAAGAATCAATCTTTTAACCTAAATTTATTTGCTATAATGCTTGTCTTGAATTGTTTTGTGAAAATGGTAGGAAACTGGAAGCCAAACCACAGGGAAAAACATGAAATAAAGGATTATGTTTTTAAAGATGTCGTAGTGTAAAGCCAACCCCAAATCAGCTGACTTTATATTAGGTTTGTAACATTAGCTGTTGTAAAATAAAATAGGCTTTGATACAGTACTCCCATAGGTTTCTAAATTAACTTAAATCTGCATGGAAGTCCTAAGGGAGTCACTGTTTTTCCATCTTGGCCCATCCAGCCTATCACCACAGGTGATTCTAGTGTGGGAACTACTAAAGAAGTGTTTTTGTGACTACTGATGCTGCATCAGATTTACTATCAGGTTATCTCCTAATGTAACTTTGATGAGGCAGGCAAACTATCACGTTTCTTAATAAGAGTACACAATATATCATTTGTGCTGACTTAATGCCTACTGTAGGAGGAAAGACAGTAACTATTTGGCATAAAGCCTTCCAAGACAAAATTAACCTGTCAGATCTGAACTGTTTTTACTGTCTTGTCAGACCATAACCTCGGAGCAGGTATTGGAACTCAACTCTGTAAATTGTGCTGTTCTTTTTACAGAGGACAATAATACAGAATTATTATATATTAAAAATCTGCTGAGTGTTCAGTTAGATTTATTTTTTATTCCTGTTGAAATCAAACTATTTATTTTGCAGTAATTTTGTTTGAGGTGGGAGAGAAGTTGTAGCAATTTTCTTTTGGACACTGTTCTGATTCACAAAATATGGCCTGGTAAGGACAGTCATTGCAGACATTTTAATGCCAAGTTCATCCATCCATGTGAGAGTTATTTTTCATTTGCTGACATTGCTTGGGACATGGAATTCAAAGAGATACTGCATTCTTACTTTGTATAAGGAGGAAAATGAAGTATATTTTAAGTACACTAAGATACAGCCTTAATATTTTATGAAGGATCTATTCAGTTGGGCAGAATTAAAATTATTTTAGTAAGCTTTCCTTTCCTACTTTTTTAATTCTTACCTAGCACCACCTTTCATAAATTCTTGAGATTATGAGAAAGTGAATGTATTAAGCTATGCAATTTGTTCTTTAAGCCAACATACTACAGCTTGCAATTTATTTTCTTTTTAGTTAGTAAAGATCATTGCATGTTTTTTATGTAAAGTTCCAGAAGACTTTTTTCAGAATAGATCATTAGGAAAAGATAGTTTGATTATATAAATTGAAAATTATAAGCAAAATATAAGTAATTAGTTTATTTGCAAATGTATTTCTAGCTATATTACTTCCTCTTTAGTTAGGGGTATTTATCTTTCATCACTGTTGTTAAGGTGGCTTGGTAGTGAATGGACAGTTTAACTGCTGATTTACACTGTCCGCTCTCCTTGGTGGTAGTGCATTTGCTTTTCATCAGAATGCTGCATTTTGGTGGTTTTCACTCAAAGACAGTCACATTTGTGCCAGTTATTTCATTCCCTTTTAATCATAGCTTTTAAAATGTGGGTTTTCTTTTTAGGGGAAGGCTTTGTGGAAGGCAAATAAAGCATGCAGTTTGGTTTGCTTATGTTCTGTTTCCTCTTCACAAATTGCTGTTGAAACCATTGCTCAATTCAGGCTAATGTGGAAGAGGAGGCAGGATCTTGAAGATGGTGAGGTTTTTGTCTCGTGTAAATTGGTGGGTGAAGAGAGAAGACACAGAAGTTAGTGCCCATACTGGGAGTTAAAATGCACAAGTCAGCTAGCATGAGGTCTGTTTTGCAGCAGCTGGCCAGTTGCTGTGGATATAGCTTCATCATACCTGTAGGATGAGTGATTTTTTTGCCTAGTCATGGGCGCATGAAAGGTAGGGGATTATTGTGGCCACGGGTGAATGACACATGAGAAGGAAAGCAAGCTTTTAACTGTGCTGCTCACAGAACTTTTCATGTTAAACTTTTTAATGAAGAAGCTTAGAAATAACATGTCGTTTGTCAGACAGGCAAAGACCAGTGATAGTGTAGAAGGGAATAAGGCTGATTAATGTTCAAGATGAATTATTGAATCACATACAGGATCTATTAATAGGGGAGAAAAAAGAAATGCAACATATTAATGGCTTCCATGCTCAGTTGGAATAATCAAGTTGTCAGCTTAAAGTAGTGAGTGTGTTGTTTTTATCAGTGTGCTGCATAGACCAGTTATTGGTGCTAAATTTAAAGCAAAAGTAGGAAAATTGAGTTTTAATGCTTTATTAAGCTGGTTGTTTATCTAGCTCATTAAAATGTCATAGATACCTTGCATTAGGTTTATTAGAAATGGTGACTCAAACCTTGTAATGGCTGTCTGGGAAGTAATATTAGGCTTAGAGAACCAGGCAAGAAGAAAATTAAAATAGTTGAGTTTTGCCCTGAGCCCATGAAATTAGGTCACTGTTTAACCGTATTTAAGTAACTGTGGTTATTTACATTCATATGATTATTTATAACTGTGAAGCTTTGAAAAGAATGTAATTAATAATTCCAGATATAAAGTAGTCTATTCTTTTGTCTTTTTCTGAGTTGTGGTCATGTTGCTTTTTAAAATTGGGATAATGAATTGAAGAAGGTATCCTGGGTATTCCAATTTAAGTTTGTTTGTTACCTTGTTTTACAACACTGTTTTCATAATCCAGGATTTAATTAGTATTTCTTTTCTACCCCTTCACCTTTTTAATTATGGAGAACCAGGGTTTATTTGTAGTGCTGGAGAGCTCTACAACCAGAATGCTGTGACACGGGGCGCTGCACAGCTGTGAAAGGATTTCAAAGGAGAGCAAGAGAGGTATGCTTGCTGCAGTAGTCCAGGCTGTCTCTGCAGGGGATGCAGAGAGAGAGGTTAAATGATCAAAATAACAGGCTGGTTCTTTGCAGCACCATGCTGAACTAATGCATGAGATGAATTATGCTTTTTCAGCCTCAGAGTAACTTAAACAAAAGACAATATTAGCTTGGGTGAGTTTTAGCTATATGGATAGATGGAATATATTTCTAATCACATGCAGAAAAATTTGGCAGGTCTTGTGTATAGTCTTGCCAAAGTCTGTGAGAACCCAGAGAAAACTAAATGAAAAATACTGTCTAGGTTTACAGTCAGATTATGCCATTGTCCTCAGAAAGTAGCTGTTAGCCTTGCAGGTCAGGTCAAGAACTCTGTTTTGAGCTGACACTGAGTTTCAACTGAAGGCTGTGTCCAAGAAACAGCTAAAATTGGAAGTGAAGGCATTTCTCAGGTGGAGGGACAAACCTATGAGTCATCGGCACAGAGGTGGATGGTGGCTGAATTTGTGTTGGCAGGCGCTAGGTCTCTGGGTGTAAAGGAGAAGAGGACACGGAAGAAGAGATCAGAGGTGGAGCTGCACAAAGCTTCTACAGCAGCCTACAAGAAAAAACTACCTGAAGACTGTGTTAAATGAGCAGCTAGACGAAAACTGGGGGAAAATAAACATTTTGTATTTTCATTTATAGGATTCTGTATTTTTGCTTTTGACTTCTACTAAATATAAAATACTAAAACTAAGGCTAGAACAAGTTCAACTCAGCATTTTGCATGTTTTTCTCTAGTTTTCTTTTAAAAATGAACATAGTCTTTTTTTAAAAGAGAACTGGTGTGACACAGGCTGTATTGCATTTTTAAACAAGTGGAATGAATGTTGATGCCATTTTGATGTGGCATCATGGTATCAGGATATTACTGGGGCATTATTGATAATTTGTGGTACCAAAGATGCAATATCACACATCACATGCACTAGTGATTTCTATTTTTAAAAATCCCAGATAATGTATTTTTTATGCTCCACTTGCTTTGTCACCTTCTCTCTGAAGCTAAGGCAAAGGCAGTTCAGTTTCATGGCTTGCCTGCACAAGCTGTGATAGATTTTGTGTTTGTAATCCTCTGAAACTTGCCAAAAAGGATGCAAAGTTTTTCTAAGAATGGCTAACTGAGCATTCTCTTTTCTTTGTGTTCGACATCTAAGGGTCATCAGAGAAAAAGGGAGACTTTGGTTGTTTTTCAGGGTATTTTTTAAATACCCTAATGATTTAAGAATACTGGGGAGATAGACTGTTTACTAACAAACAGTTCTGAGGTAGTGGTTTAGCAGGAGCTTCAAGGGGAGTTTCAGAACTGGTAGTGTTGGGTGGTGTTGGTCTACCTGTAGTGTGTGTTCTGAGAAAGTGAGTTCTTGGTCTTAGAGCTCGACCTTGTCTCTTGAATTTCATCTCCTGAGTAGAAAGGAAATGAGATTTACCAGCAGAATTTCATCTGACCTATTGTAAGTTGTCTCCTCCCTGGTAGCTGTATAGACTGCATGGGGGCATGAGCTGTGTTTGATGACTCAGGCCAGAATATCCTCCTGCCTCCTCATCACTACATTGCTACTGGAGAGCTGAGAGACACTCTGGAGATCACAGAATCAACTAAGTTGGAAAAGACTTTTAAGATCATTGGGTCCAGCCGTTACACCAGGACTGCCAAGACTACCACTAAACCATGTCACTAAGAGCCTCATCTACACAGTTTTTGAACATTTCCAGGAATGGTGATTCCACCACTTTCCTGGGGAGCCAGTTCCAATGCCTGTTCACCCTCTCTGTGCAGAAATTTTTCCTAATATCTAATCTAAACCTGCCCTGGTGCAGCTTGAGGCCATTAACTCTTGTCATATCGCTTGTTACCTGGGAGGAGAGATCGAGACTCACCTCACTACAGCCTCCTTTCAGGAAGTTGCAGAGAGCAGTAAGGTACCCCCTGAGCCTTTTCTTTTCCAGACTAAACACCTCAGTTCCCTCAGCCATTCTTCACGAGACACATTCTCCAGACCCTTCACCAGCTTTGTTGCCCTTCTCTGGACACTCTCCAGCACTTCAGTGTCTCTCTGGTAGTGAGGAGCCCAAAACTGAACACAGGATGCGAGGTGTGGCCTTGCCATTGCTGAGTACAGGGGAGTGATCACTGCCCTGGTCCTGCTGGCCACACGATTGCTGATACAGGCCAGGATGCCCTTGGCCTTCTTTGCTGCCTGGGCACAAACTGGCTCATGGTCAGCAGCCATCAGTCAGCACCCCCAGGTCCTTTTCTGCTGAGCAGCTTTCCAGCCACTCTTCCCTAAGCCTGTAGTGTTGCATGGGGTTCTTGTGAGCCAAGTGCAGGACTCAGTGCTTTGCCTTGTTGAACTTTATAGTAGTGGTGACAGCCCATCAATCCAGCCTGTCCAGATTCCTCTGCAGAGCATTCCTATCCTTCAGCAGATCAACACTCGCAGCCAACTTGTCCAATGCTTTACTTAAGTCCAAATACACAATGTCCACAGCCTTTCCCTCATCAACCAGGTGGGTCGCCATGTTGTAGAAGGAGATCAGGTTGGTCAAGCAGTACCTGCACTTCAAGAATCTGTGCTGACTGGGCCTGATCCGCTAGTTTTTCTGCACGTGCTGTGTGACTGCACTCAGCATGATCTGCTCCATGACCTTCCCTGGCATGGGGGTCAGGCTGACAGGCCTGTAGTTCCCAGGCTCTTCCTGTCTGCCGTTTCTGCAGAAAGGTGTCACACAGGCCAACCTCTAATCCTCTGGGACCTGCCCATTAGACCAGGACTGCAGATAGATGATGGAGAGTAGTTTGCTGAGCTCCTCTACCAGCTCCTTCAGTGCTCTTGGGTGTAACCCATCCAGCCCCATAGACTTGTATGGGTGGCTCAGGGTTGAGGTGACTGGGAGTGTACAAGAGTTCTCTGGGAACTGCATTTTAGAATTCCTTGGTGAAGATGAGGGTAGTTTGTCTGAGCATGGCAATGTCAGCTTTGCCAAAGCATTGGCCACACAAGAAGTTGTATTTTTTCACTTTATTTTGGAAAAATAGGTGTCAGATTACTACATATGCAGAAAGCTGAAAACTGCAGTGCAGGAACTGAGGGCATATTGGAGAATGGTGGTAGGTGATACACGTATAGTTACTGGAGAGGACATGATAGGCCTGTTACTAGGATGCAGGAAAAGAGAATGAGCATGAGTACTGAAAAGCTCTAGAGATACTGCTCTTAGTAAAATGTTTTGTTTGTTTGTTTGTTTTTTAGTTCAAGCAGTATGTTTTTGACAGCAATAGCGAGGAATTGGAAGACTGGTTAATTAACATGCTAAAATGGAGCATTTACCAGTGGAGGTAAGAGATTCTTTGAATGTACTGTGGGTTTGTTTCTTTGCATTGTCTTGCAGTTCCCAACAGGTCAATGGCACTGTTACACAAACATTTCTCTGTGAACAAAGCTGGTTTAGGAGGTTTCTATAAACCTGCATCTATCTTTTCATTGCACTTTTAGCTGCTCTGATGCAGCTGCTGTGAAGTATCACTAAAATTATCAATTAAAAAAAAATCAAACCAGAATCAAGAAACATTTTTTCCTTCTGATAAGTCTTTTAAAATCTGATATCCTATGATCCATTTTGTATTGTTGTCTTAGAAGAGATTAGTTCAGATAACTAAAGAAATGGTGAGCTACAGTAGGGACAACATGACCTGGCTAGGATATGTAGATTTTCCAAGCTAAGAAAAAAAAACCCTGAAGTGTAAAGGAAAGCAGAGTTTTTGCCTTCAGTATGGGATCAAGTGGCTTTAACTGACATTTGAACTACTGGAGATGTTCAGTCTCAGTGATTAAACATTTTTGAGTATTGAAATGCTGTTGACGTTATATGTTAAGTAACTGCCAGAAGTTATGACACCACCACCCCCCCTTTGTTCTACCTTGTATATTAGGATTTTCATTTTCTGATACATGTTTATATGCTGCATTAACCTCTGTTGCTCGTATGTAGAGATCTACTGAAGGAGTCTTCTGCTTCTTATATGCAGACAGGACAAACATGCAGTTCAGTAGCTTGGCTTCTGAATGTTAATTATATGTTTTAAAATACAACAGTAAGCTCATTAAGTATTAAAATAAGTGGTGAGGATTTAATGTCATTGAAGTTAGGTTTAGCTGTAAATTTTAATGGAATCTGTACAAATCAATACTTCTGCATGTGTTTAACTTTTTTGTTTGCTTTCAGTTTCTCCCTAAAAACGTTTAATCATTGCGTAACACTTTCTATTATATACTTCAGAGAACACTGTTCTCCTTTGCATTGATATGAAAGACCTTGACAGAAAAGTAGTGATTTGGTTTATGTTAGCCCAGGGCAGTAAATGCTCCCCTTCACCCAGGTTAAGATGCATGTGGAACAGGTTCATGCTAGGTGAAGAAAAAGCCATCCTCAAAGGTCAGCTGATGGACTGCAGTACTAGGTACCTGCAGTGGCATGCAGCATTGCTTCTGGGCTCACTGTTTGAACTGTGGCTCAGTATTTCTTACTAGTTCTGCAGCTGATACTGCAGCAAGGCATGGGTGCTGGTTTTCCCAGTACTTCTGGTAGTTGAGCAAGGGCTGTGTTGCTGGATTAAAACACATGGTGCTGTGTTGTGCAGGCCTGTGTTTGCTGGAACATGTATTTGGTCTGCAGGGATTGCCTGCCCAGGCAATATTTTTGGTGGACTGGCTGGGGATGCCAAGTCAGCTTGACAGAGGGAGGGAGTGGTCCCAGCTAGAGCCGTGTTAGATAGAACGGAAATACCACAAGGTCACTCAACAGCCCTTTGGGAGTAATGCAAGATGTGGCTCTCTCCTAGGGTTTTTTTCTGGTAAACTCATTCATGAAATGAACCTTTGAACTTGTCTAACAGGACTAGTTCTGGGTTGCTCTGAGTTTTCCTACTGGAGGCTTGTAGGACACTGAAGCATTTGGGGGAGTGATTGCTTGGCCCATCAACTCCTTCAGGAACCGTTTTTCCTTCTGTTAGTGAAGGCAGACTGGTCAGGGACATTGTGCCACTCATTGTGCTGGGGAGTCAGAGGCATGTGATGTCTTCCTCCCTTGAAAATGTAGTTTCATCAGACTGCAAGCTGGTTGAGACTGCCCTGTGGTATCCTGTGTTTAAGTCCCTTTGCCTTTTTCCTGACTGTTTTCAAGAGGGCTCTTTTCTGAGGCAATGGACAGTTTATCACAGGTTTTATGCACAAGGTTTGTTGGCCAGCCAGTGGGCCAAGAGTCATGGCAGGTCCAGCATCTCTGGATCTCTGCTCAGTGGCAGGTCGGGTTCCATTTGCAGAAGATACATTTTCATTTGGTAGGTGATGCACATGTGAAAATGCATTATGACAATCCCAGAGAATTAGAATGCAGAACTTCTTGATTCTAGATTTAAAGACTACTGAAGACATCTCTACACAGTCCTATCAACAAAGCAGTGGAAGAAGGAATTGTTCCAAAGCCCTGTACGTTATCGGGGGCAGTCCTAACACTGCATACTGTAGAAAACTTGCATCATCACTCATTTAATCTGTTGAAGTCCCTTGGTTGAAATTTGAATGATGACAGCATTTTTAGACAAGCTGAGTTAGTAGCATCATCTAAATGCTGTAGTTTTGATCGTGCAGTAAGGGCCCTTGATCTGAGTTCTTCATATTGTCATAACTCAGCTTCAGAAGCAAAATTCCTTTTATCCTGGTGCCTGTTACTTCAGTAACATACTGTTCCATGGTTTTGTAAAGGACATGCAAAGTCTTCATATTGTCTGTTAAACCAAGATCAGAATTAACTTCTTGTTTATAGTTAAAAGTCTAGATCTGTGCTGTGATGCTTGAAGCCTTCTGGCTTCTTTCGAGTGAGTCCAGAAAGGTAAATCTTACCTTCAGTTGTATGCCAAGATAATTTATTTGGTAGGCTAGAGGTAACGTTGCTTTCAGGTGACTGCTAACTGCTGTGGCGCTGACTTTTTTGCCAAGCTATTCTTGTTTCAGTCTCAGTAGTACTGCCTGCTGCTTCACAAACTCCCAAATGTTCAGAATTTTAGAAACAAAAAACCCCATAATCCACTCAAGTTCCAGGCTAGGTTTTTGTTTGCTGTTTCTGCATTAGACCTAGAAGATGGACTAATGTGCATGGAACATAGTGTGGTTTAGGTCTTCTGGTTAGCTTATTCCTCAGTCCAGACGGTGCTTGTGGGAGCTGCAAAGTTTGAAGACAAGTGTTTGCAGAAAGTGTAACCTATTTTATTGATCTAGTTGTAGTGTTGAAGGAAAAACAGCAGAACTTGATAAAGTCTATAGAATTTTAATTTATACATCAGCAGGCAGTTGTAAATTAACAGGAAGGTGCCAGTCTATGACTGTGAATAAGGCAGCGAGAATTAGCACTTCACTACTGACAAAGACTGAAAATGAGCATGTTGACCTCCCTAGATCCTGCCTAGATCTAGAGATCTTCCCTCTAGAACCTCTGCATCTAAAGCACTACATGACCTGATTATGCACTTTCTCTGTACTGTTTGGCCATGCTGTAATTCAGCTGTCGCTGTCCTCACATCAGAATTGAGGCACTGCTGCCTGCATAGTCATTCTGCTTCAGCAAGGGCTGGAAGGAGACCATGCTCTTTTTCTCCTTGTCAGAAGTAATTTTCACTCTCCAGCCAAGTGCCAGAGCAAATCTGCAGTGTAGAGGTACCGGCAAGTGCCAGGATTGTATTATGCTGATGGTGTGTTGTGATACTCTCTGATAGCATTTGGTTCCTTTGCAACAAAAACAGAAGTTATTGTGGGCCAGATTTAGTACACCCTATATTCTTGTTTACCCCTGGGCCTGTGCAAAATTGTATATAGAGTTGTCTTTTTTAAGGACCAGACAGGCATTATCCACAGCTTGTGTTCTAAAAAGTTTGTTTTCTGTTTGTTTTCAGTAACTAAGGTGCTAACAAGTTTTGACTTCTTCATCCTCCTAAACATGAGTGAAGTTCAGGCTATGGTAGAATTCTCCGTGGAGCTCCACAAATTCTTCAATGTGGATTTGTTTCAAAGAGGGTAGGTAGTACATTCTTTCAAACTTTGGTGGATGGCTGATGCTGGAAAGACCATAATGGGTACTGTCATGTAGCATTGCTTCATGTGTTGCTGACTTGTTATACTAATTTGAGAAATTTTTAGTCCTTACTGGAAAGGCAAATACTTTCTAGGAATTAAATGCTCAAATAATTTGTTCTAAAACTTAAGTTGTAATAGAATATTTTGTTCTAATTGAAGAAGAAGGAAGCTTTTACCCTTTCATATCTTCATTTCTATGATCCCTTTTGTTTGAAATCTGACAGGTGTTTCTCTTGAATCTTTAAAAAATGTTGCTGCCCAAATTTATCAATTTGGCAGTGGAAAACTTTACCATCTTCTCTCTTCCTTACACTGTGCTGTGCCTCCACAGTTACAGTTACATACTGCCTCATTAGACTCTCCTGACCTCCTCTTAGTCCACCTGGTCTCTGTAGAAGGCTTTTTCACATTCCTTTTATTTTATATTACCTGATTGTTGCCAGATTATTTTCTGAAGTTCTCCTTTTTCGTGGCCACATAGGAAATAATCCTTTGTAGTTTATTTTTTGAATTATTAAAGATTATTGGTCATCCAGTGTTGTGGTACATTGCCCTTCTATCAGTCTTTTAACAGACTACAGTAAAAATACCTGTCAGTATTGTAGTTCTTAGGATGTTTTAGATAAATCTGGTTGAGGCTGTGTCAGTGTTTACAGACAGGAGACAATATATATCAGTGTTGATTTATGATAACTCCTTTTTCCGGAGCATGATAGAATAACTGCTTAGGAACACTTTAGTAATAAGAAAATTCATTCTTGGTTTTAACCTTGTTCTAATTCAAGGTGTGTTTGGGGGTATTGGTTTTGGTAGGGTTAGGTTATTTGAGCTTGTTTTGTTGTTTGGGTTTTTTTTGACAGGGTGAATTGATGAAGGTAAAGTAACTGGAAAATTTCATTACTTTGGTATGTGCATGGTTCCCCCACCTAGTATTAACCCTCTGAGGTGGTTGTGGGGAAGAGTGATATAAATGGTAGGATTGGGAAGTTCCTCAGGAGAAAGAGGTATAAAATACTGTTATAAAACATAGCTAGCTAGCCTCTATTTTTGCCATGTTTCTGTTAGTTTTTATCTATATTTTATTAAAGCTTGCTTCTCTCTAAATTTGACCTGAAGCTGGTACTGGCAGAAGTGATTACCTGTTATGCTTGCCACCATTTGTGGTTAAACTATATGCAACAGACTGTGTCCCCTCTTTAAGGAAAATTGTAATTTCTCTCTTCATTGGAAGAGGAGGATTAAGGAAGTGTTAAGATGTCTGGGAAAACACTGAAAATATTATTACTTCAAGAAAAAGCACAGTCTGTTAAACTGTAGCATTTTTTAATCTCTGAAATCAGTGGGGAAGGAGAGGGTAGAATGTTAACATGGCAGCGTGTTAACTCTAATGGAGAAGAGCTTGAAGAGAAGAAAGTGGTTTTGGTTGTCTTAAACTTGCAGTTCAAATGGTTTCTCAGAAACGTAGTTGAGAATCAAAGCACGGGAGTATAATTACCAGTGTTCTATTTGACATGTTTCTTTTTAGCTTAGTCTTTAAAAGGCAGCAAATTCACAGGGCAAGTTCAGAGAGGTGGAATGCTGACAGTGAGAAAAGTGACATCAATAGATACTAGCTCTGGTTTTAAGCTAAACCTTTAACTCTGGGCAAGATCCCTTAGAAAGTGATGTTGGGAAGGAGAAGGAGCTTGTAGAATAATTTAGAAGACTGAATAATGTGACTAGTGTGATAATTTCTGTCAATTTGGGGTAAGTTCTAGTATTTTTCTAGGGAACTGTCTTTGTTTCTATTGGAGACAGGATGTAGTATTTACATTGCCGGAGGAGCTCTTGGGTGAAGGATTGAATCAGCAGAAAAGGAAATCTTTGGCTTCATTGTTAGCCTCCTATTTTTGAGATACTGCAGTGTTTAGCATGGTTTCTCTCACCAAAAGTCAGGTATAGAACTGATTGTATCCTGGGTTGGTTTGGGATTGTGTGCATTCAAGCCTGCCCATCTTATTAGCACGCCTGTCTCATAGTGTTAGAAGCATTCTGAATTGTGTAAAATAAAATGGCAGCTATTGCAAGTAATCACATCAAACTGATCAAGCTCCTTTTTAAAACTTAGTTGATTTTTATACCAACTAGTTGGTTAGAGAGTAAGTCCAGATTCTCACTTACATGATTATTTGAGACATAATTTCCAGCCAAAATTCCCTTCTGATCAGTTTTAAGTTGTTTTTATTAACAGCTTTGCCTTATGCTTTCAGTGGCTCTGTCAGTGCTCACCCTGATCTATTTTTAAATGTCAGTCTTGTGAGTCTTTTATTAAATATGAACTGAATCAGTTTGGTCTTTTGAATTTGTGGCACATTCCCCAACCCTTTCTGTAAAGCCCACATATGCCAATATCCAATCAAACCCAGTTATCTTTTCCTGGGTTTATAACTAGTTAGAGAAATGTGCCAGCTATTGCATCCCACTGTAGCATGTTTTCTTAGATCTGTATCTTTAGTGACACTACTGCCAGAAGCAGTTTGGACTGTGTTTACACTAACCATTAATTTGGTGCTTTAGGAATGTCTAACTAGAAGCAGTGTTGATGTCCCTGTGTCTGTGTGGTTCCAGGGTTACTTCAGACTAAATTTAATCTCATCCTCTGGACCAGATGTTTTGCTTCATGAGTATATTTTGAAATTGTTCATACCGTAGTTGGTCAAGATCTTTTTGTTCTGCCCTCCCTTCTCCCCAGGGCTGAAGTACATTTAGTGACATGTAGGTTAGAGCCTGTGGTTTAGCTTTCTCCAGGAGACATCTAGGTTATATACATGGAAAACTCAGCGAGTTGAACCAGTGTGCAGCAAATCAGGATCACTAGGGAAAGTGCCTCAAAACCACTCTGCTGAGCTAAACCCATCAGTAGTGCAGACTCAATTTCACTCAGTATCAAATTTACCTGAAGGGTCCTCTGACAGACCCACTGTTACAACTGTTATTCTCCTGACTCTTTTATATTCTTTGTGTTTGATTACTTACTATTGTAAGCAAAAGAGAAAGAGAAGAGACACTTTGTTCTAATATATGAGATTTGTCTGTATGAGTGGCTTCCTCCTTCTCATCTGGGTCAAGAAAGGTTGTTCTGAGCCTGTGGTGATTATGATGGTTAGCATCTTCTGAAAGTTGTACTGTGGCTGTAATCACAGGACTATGTAGTATAGTAAAACAACAGTTAAGTAGAATTCTTATCTAACACCGATACTTCCTTGTATTTTCTTACAACTCTGTGCCACTTGCTTAGAACCCAACTTCCTCCAGGTAGTTGGGCTGATTTATTTTAATCTCTTGTTACATTCAAATAAGGCTTCACATATTTTCGCTTTTTGAACTAGTGGTCTGTGATGATGGGAATTTTTTGCCCTAACAGGGGTTGATATGTGAGTACTGTGTGACAAAATTAATAAAAGAAATGTAATTGCTTGGGACCTGTGAGAGTGATGCTCTGAGATAGCAAGGCTTCAGGCTATTTTGTATTCTTAGCTCATTAAAGTTCCAGTTAGATTTGGGCTTTGTAGTGCTAAGCTTTTATAAATACAAAGGGAAACATAAAGCTTGAGTGAAATGTGGACTGCAGAAGTGGTGAATGAGTTGAGTGGAAAACTGGCTAGATGATTGGGCTTAAAGAGTTGTCAGTGGTGTGAAGTCCGACTTAAGGTGATGACTGGTGGCACCTCTCATGGTCAGTAGTATAGTGTTTTGATTAACAGCGTAGACAGGGTGTCTTCTCAGCAAGTTTCTGAATGATAACAGGTTGCAGGGAATGGTTGGATACCCTGAAGAGCTGCTCTTTGGTGGGTCTAGCCAAACTGGAGAACTAGGCTTATAGGAAACTCAAGTGAAGGGCTAGTGTGAAGTCCTCCAGATGGGGTTGAATATAACCCCATATGTGAGTGCACATTGGGGGACAGCTGGCTAGAAAGCACCTTTGCAAGAAAAGCATGAGGGTCCTGGTGGAATACAGATTAAACATGAGCCAGCAGGGCACTGTGGCCTGTTGCATACCCAGCTGGAGTGTTGCAGGAAGCATAGTTTGGAAAAGCAAGGTCTGCATCCTTCCTGTGTTATGCTGCCTGACTCCCACCAGCAGCTTAGCAGTGTTGTCAGGGTTGCTCAGTTTTGAAGCCAGGATGCTCATCTCTCCATACTGATTTTCCTCTTTGGAAAAGTCTGCAAAATAGACGGTCAGTGCATTTGGAAAAATATTGTCTTGCACAGTTGAGAACTATGAGAGATAAAGGGTTTCTCTGTGTTAAGAGTTACTGACGAGAGTGTGGGATTTCTGGGCACGTACGATCAGTTTATTATCACTTTCTGTGCTGGAGATGGGGAAAAATGTTTTCTCTTTTTTTTTTTTCCTGTTTGTCCTGTACCTTTGGACAAAAGCTGTTTCCTGAAATCTCTTCTTGCCACACTGACAAATATTGTGTCTGTGTCAGTGTGCTTCCCTGTTTATAGTTCCACTCACATGTTGTCTCTAAGTCCTTTAGCATAAGCTGTTTGCACAACAGGCAGCTAGTTAATTTAGTAGGTTTGTTAATGAAAGGCCTATTCTGTCTACTTACAATAATCGTTAATAAGAATAACCTTTTAATACTTTGTGACAGGCTTGTTCCAGGAAGATGAAATGCAAATCAGTTGATGTAGAACAGATGACAATGTTCTCTTGAAACATTTTCATATGCTCTTGGAGCATTGCAAGATGTTAGCTGCTTTAGATAGACAGAATATATGATGATCTGGTAATGTGATTTTGACCTGTCTTTTCTTGGTGTTTAAAGTTCGTGCTGGTAGAAGGCTGGGGGACGCCGGTGGCAGCTTTATCGACCGTTGTAACAGAAGTTTGTAGTTTCTTATAACAACTTTCTGCTCTACCTACTGCCACTGCCTCCTGATGATTATGAATGTTATTTACAATGTTCTTCAAAGACACTACTATAAGACCAAGTTGTCTCTTACCCATTTTTCTGCTGTGGACTGTGGATGCTTATCCTCCACATTTACATACGTGTTTTGTATGTGTCTGCATCCTGAACTGAGATACAGATGTATTGAGCATTTCTGAATTCAAACAGCTGGTTATTGAAGGTGTAATAGTGTTATAGTGTTCAGGTTAAGATGCAGTGTTCCACCACTGGCTGATAAATCCTGATGTCTGACTTCGAATAGTTACATCTTTCCTTTGGGTAGCGAGAGAAATTTCGTGGAACCTCAGTTGTGAGAAAATGAGATTTTCATTGCTTTAGAGCTCTGTATTGCTTTTTCATCTGTGAAATGGCAGATTAAGCTAAATAAACAACTGATGGTTTGTAGTTCAGCACAGCACACATATTGCTGTGCAAGATCTGCTTTGAAAACAGCTTTAGTCTATGTTTTCCCTGTCTCTGTGCATTCTTGTAGTCCCAGTGCTAACTTCTCCCTTTTTCACTAATCATTTGTTATTGTGTCAGTATAGCCATGCACACACGTGGCCAAAGCTGGATTTACGTAAATCTTAATAGTAATGGTTCCATGTGGTTTTCAGAAACAGAGCTTGGTAATGGTTATTTCAGCTAAGTGTAAATTTGTTGTTAACCCAAGTAGACTATGAACAGTGCAAGTGAAATAAAGTATTAACCATAGCTCGCTATTACAGCTGCAGGTTTACATTTGTGTTCAATGCATCTAATTATCTGCTATTTGACTTTGGTTTGGGTTAAAGAGTTCTTTCAAAAGCATATCAAGAGTTTACATCAGTAGTGTAAATCTACCACACTTTTTTATGCTTTATAAATACTGGTTAACAGATGGAAAACTAATATTAAATAATTCTACAGAAGGGACTTTAGCAGATTCTAACATAGACCACCTTTTTTGAGGTGTATCATATCTGACGTTAGGCTATTGGTAGGATTTCAGTAGCACTAAGTTGCTTGTGAACTTAAGTCCTATTGAAAGTCGAAGGAATTTTAAGCATCAGAGACTACTGGAAATTCAGCCTTATGGTGTTTGTCGTTCCATAGATTTATGTTTTTTCCATATGCAGATACTTACTGATGTATCTCAGCAGCATTGACATTTTATGCTTCCATGTGTGTGGTTGTCTAATATAGCATAAAAAAAATGCACTGAATCAGAGTATGAATTTTAATGAATCTTACTATGATTAGACAGTAATTTAATGAGAAATAATGCAATATATGAAAAGTTGCCTTTTTTCCTTTTCCTGGACCCAGTGGGTTGTCTACATTAGTTTTATAATTTATTAACAAGAAATTAAAATTTGAAGAGTACACTTTCAGTAGGACCACTTTTCTTTCTCCTGGCTATACCAAGAGTCCTTAAATAAAGGAGTAGCCTCTGCTGATGTTTTATGTTGTTAGCATATAATCAAGTAACAAACTCTTAATCACAGAATCATTAGGGTTGGAAGGTGTCCGTTTGACTCTGAATCTCTGGAGATCATCTAGTCCAACCCCCCTGCAAGGCAGGGCCACCTAGAGCAGGTTACACAGGTCCGTGTCCAGGCAGGTTCTGAATGTCTCCAGAGAGGGAGATTCCTCAGGCTCACCTGTTTCATTTTCTTTTTAATTCATGCAGCCCAGTCATACTTCTCCCTTCCAACTACATTTCTGTATGATGCAGCTTTCTGGAAATAAGTGGGGTGAATTGCCTTCTGAACCTGTAGCTTATCTTCTGAAGTGTTGTACTGTGATCTTTACTTAATGTAATATAGCCTTTACAAGAGGAGAAGAAAGCTGTCAGATTTGTCTAACAGTTGCCAGATGAGCTCTGTTCTTCAGAGTTTTACAATATGGTTCTTACAGTTTTGCAATAATAGAAATAGCAGAGATATGAGTGTAAGGTTTGGGGCTGGTCTATAAACTCAGCCCCAAATACAGGGGAATAAATCTATCTAGGGAAAAAAGAAAAAACACTTTTCTTTTTGTTTTATTTTTCTTTTTTAAAAGTGGAGCAGTTTCTGATTCTAGTTCAACAGTAGAGGTACACACACAGGTCCTAGTTGCTCTGAGTCAAGAATGGGTAAGACTGGGAATGAGTAGTGGGGAAGTCATGTTTTAAGTTGATATTGCTTCAGAAGTTACAAGTTAATATCATCAGATAGCTCATTAACCCTTCTGATGCAGAATGTCAGGGAATCAGTGACATAGTCTGGTCCCAAAGGGCACTGACAGTTTGAAGTACCTTATGATGGTACTTCAGAATCTTGTCTTTTTGAAATAGAAATCCTTGTATTTGCTAAGTGGAAAAATGAATACTGCTTCTTTTGAGTTAGCTGGGAAATTAAGGCTTTTGAAGTACTCTGCCTTAGCTGTGAGTGGAACTGAAGGCACATACCAGGGTTGCACTGCATGTACAATGCCTGTATTAGACTTGTAAACACACAGGGAAGCTTATCTGGGGGTCAGCTGGAGCCATGGTAAATTGGGCTTCTAGTCTGAAGCCTAGAGAGTCCTGCCTCGCTACCCCATGTTAATTCTTAGAAGACTAGCCTCCAATTCAAGAAACTAAATCAGATCCTGGTTTAGGTACATATTCTGTTACATAAAGATGATGGTACAAGTGCTTATTTCTTCAATCATTATTCACAGAGGTATAGCTAACAGTTGGGTATTGTAGTTGTCCTGAAAATGTTTTATAAAAACTCAGGTGTGTTGGGGTTTCCTCCTGCAGCATCTTTGTAGTGGTTCAAAAAATATACCGTAATGTTTATGGGTACTCATTGCATATTGCAGACTTCTCAGATACTGGGTAAAGATTTTGTTCAGATGTTAGCCGTTAGACTCATGTAGTACTTTTGGAAATCTTAAAACATCATAACTTTTGCAACTGAAATTGTTACTTTGCAATTGCAAATATTTCGTCAGCTCCAAAGTCAAGCTGTCTAACGGCATCCTGTACGCTCCAAGCATTGAATTTGGCAGAATTTCTTTTTTTTTTTTTTAAGAACAAAAAAATAAAGACCTGAGATGTGTACTTATGCCATCTTAACATCTTGATGGAGGCTGACAGCACTGTGATAGGTGCAGCTCTTTTGTGTGACAGTTAAGTTATATGTAACTGTAATACAGCTTTATGTCATTTTCCCTCCTTTGAGGGCTGTATTTGGGGGAGGTCTGTGTAATTCCTTCTTTCTTCATTGTGACAAAGGCAGATGTGTCTTGTGTATGCAAGACCAGGTATCCATTTCAGTTTGTGAAGTAAAGATTGTTTATCAGCATGCCTTGCCATGAAAACTTAGCAGAAGCATGACCAGTGAATTCTGTTTAGTGAGGTACTAAATGACAGTGTAAGACAATATTGACTATAAAAGGAGTTTCTCTGGAGAAGGCCCATTCTTTTAAGCTGTAGGCAGCTAGTTTCTGTATGTAGTATTAAAGGTAGAATGGGAGTAGTGCAAGTTAAGACATCAGGATAATGGTTTCTTGAGTATGTACCTTCTAAATCTGAGTGTTACTGAGTTCAGTATTCTGGAATGGTATGTAACAGCAATAGCAGTTTTAACTTTGTATTAAATAGATTTTCAGTCATTAAAGTTGCTTATTTTGAGTTTTTCAGAGGTTAGCACTCTTCAGTGCAGAAGTGTGTTGCTTCTGCATGGGCTTACAGTTCAGACCTGTCCCTGTGTGTTGATAGCAAAACACAGAGAAAGCCTATTTATATGTGCTTGGTTGATACACATAGAAAAAGAAGCGGCAGAAAGGTGATTTTGTTCTTTAAGTTAGTTTGCCATCCATTGCTCTCTGAAGGAAGGGAGAGAGAAAGATCCTCATTCTGTGTTCTAAAGTCTTGACTGCCTCGTGATACAGGCAGAAATTCCTGGTACGGTGTCTTTCTGCGTCTTTCTGCTGCACTTTCATCTTACCATACCCATTTGTATACCTGTACCTGTAGTCACAAACAGCAGTTTACTGGATAATCATATACTTCAGAGAGCATATTGCTTTGTCTGAATATGGAACCAGGCTCAGTCCCACCGCCAAACTCAGACTTGCTGCCTCTGCTTTAGTCAGGTTCCCTCTCCAAAATACCTTCCTCTTTCACTCCTTAAACCTCCTGCTGTACTCCACATAAAGTAATTTCTCAGATTTTTGAATTTTTTTTAAATCTTATTTATAACCTTATAAATGCTGATTTGTGTTTTAGTGCAAGAAGTAGCTTCCAGGCTATTGGAGGAGATCAGACTGGGGTGTAAAAAAACAAAGGCATGTTATTCAGTTGTGCCAATTTCTTTGCTGTGGATGGTTGTGTAACTGCCTGGGCACTGATTTTGTTGCAGAGAGAGGGTGAGAAAGTGCACCCAGTGACCCAGCATGGCCCACTGTTAGCATCATGAACCTGAATGTGTTGTGAAACAGCATTCTCATCCATGGATCTGTAGTTGGCTTGAGCCTATACAGCTGTACTTCTGGCATATATATCTGCCAAAAAGTGTGATATGCGTGGTCTTCTGTTTTGTTTGCTCTTGAAATCATCTTCTGTGGTCAGTAAGACAGGCTTGCTTTTGGCAGCTGTGTAGTCAGAAAGTGGGTTAAGCTGGCAGGAACACTGTGCTAAGTGTCTAGATGTTACAGGTAGGGAGATCAGTTGAATAGTAGGTGCCTGAACAGCATAGTCCCGTTTCAGGTGTGTCCAGTGTGCCTGCAGTAGTGTTATTCTACCTTACAGCTGGTCAGTTCAGAATGGTAAGCCAGCAGAAAACAGAATACGATTTAGGTTTATCTCCCTGGCTCACATCAGGATCAGATAATCTGTCAGTGCTGGTGTAGAAGTATAAATTACGCAGGAGGAATGGGATCCCTACTTATGTCAACTTCAGGTTGGTTTAACTGTAATACTGGACCTTGTCCTGAGAGAAATATCTGTAAAAGTTACAGCCTCCATGTTAGAAAGATAACTCTTGCACAGGAGAGGCCATTATGTCAGTATGATCTGCTGAGTGAGAGCAGCCCATGGATAAGCACGGTTTGAAACAAAACCTCTGTTTGACCTTCTGCATTCATCTCAGCTGGCATCCCTGCCCCTAGGATACAGGTAGACACTAGGTATGTCAATTCTGATTTCCCAAAGCTCTCCTGTAGAGATACAGAGCTTGCCTGGCATTGCCTATTTGCGGAGCTTCTGTCTTCGTCCCTGCTGGCTGCTTCATGCCACTTCCCTCTCAATTGTGCGGGCTGAGCTGCTGTGGCTGCTTGCTCTCAATTGGGCTGCTGAGTCGGGCCAGTTTGCACAACTGCCCTGCAAATACCGTGTTGGAGTCGCTGAGGAAGGTGCAGTGTATTGCAGCAGAAGGGCAAGAGTGAGTGCCTGGGAGGACAGGTCAGAGGAAAAGCGGAAAACAAAACCCCTTAAACTTGATTTCTTGCAAAAATCCTTACATTGTAGAAGTAGAGTCTCATTTTTAAAACATTATTCTTGGTGTTTCCTTATTAAGAGAAGGGGCAGGATTTCTCAGTTGCCAGCTTGCATGAGTGACAGAGGACTCAGACAACTGCAGAAGACAGAGGGACCCACACCGATACTTGCTGGGAAAAGGGCCCTAATCACCCCCAGAATGTCAAGACACGTTTGTAGGTCAGCTCTGAAAGAAGATGTTAGAAAGGAAAGTCTATAGACGTCCAGAGCAGCAGAGACCCTCAGTTTCCAATTCCATGGGGGGAACTTGGATTCTTCTTCAGTGAGTTTGGTAGAACCCAGCCTTTAGGGAGCAGCAGTGGGAGGTCAGCCTCATAAGGGGAACACAAGGGTTCAGATACGCATGCCTGTGAAAAAATTTAGGCTCCTCAGTGTGCATGTATACAGCAAATCACACTGTCACCTTGGTGATTGCTATCACCTTGATTAGAAACTAGGAAGAAGTTCTTCACTGTGAGGGGGTGAGACGCAGGCACAGGTTGCCCAGAGAAGCTGTGGCTGCCCCATCCCTGACAGTGTTCAAGGCCAAGTTGGATGGGGCTTGGAGTAACCTGGTCTAATGGAAGGTGCCCCTTCCTGTGACGGGGGTGGGAACTAGATTAGCTTTAAGGTACCTTCCAACCTAAACCATTCTGTGTTTCTATGATGATCATCTCTACAGTTCAATCCTATTACTATGGTTAATGCTTCTTCTATGGACTCTTTCCCTTTTCCCCATCACACTGTTCTGCCATTATCAGTTTTCATCTCAGTATTTTCGCATACCTTCCCTTCAGCAATTTGTTTCCTACCTTTCCTAAATATGTGCCTTCATAAAATTATTTCATATTATTTTGGGTGCCCTCTAAAGTTTTCTGCAGTGCTCATTAGTTTTCTGAAGACAAAAGCCTTTGACAAAATGTAGACTTTACAAAATTGTTTGTTTGATTGTTTGTTTAGTTTTTTAGACTTGTTAAGCAGGTTCAGTGGGCACTGTGTGTCTTCAGGGTATACAGCTTGTGGAACCTGGCAGGAGAAAAAGGGGTTTGGCTAATTTGTTTGTGCCTATGTGATTTGTTTAGTTTATTTAAACTGGGATCAGAAGGTTAACTCTTATGAGTTTGGATTTGTAACTTTGTTCTTTTAAGGGTGTATTTGCTGTCAGGTACTTCATGGGGTATGTGTTGGGAGACCAAAGATATTATTGCTGTAGGAGGTGGCTCTACTGCAGCAAAAGTACAAAGTCTATTCGAGAACAGCAACTTCCTCCTTTTCATGAGGGCATAAGAAGTACAGTGTTTGTGAATCTCTTGCTTTCAGATCTTGAATGCTAACCTTACTCTTTGACATTCATGAGCTTTTAAGATCATCTTAATAAGAATTTGGATTTTGGAATTTAGAGAAACAGGTCTTGACTTCTGCTAACTTTTCATACTTGCTTGTAATGTTACTCTGGTAATATTCTCTGAGATTGTTCCTTATGAATTATGTTAATAATAAATGCATAAATGCAGTACACAGTGAGCAGATCTGCTTCTTTCAATCTTTTTAGAGTTAAGCTATTGAAGTTGAGATAAAAAATAATTTCCAGGAAGTGGCAGTGTAATTTCACATGATTTCTGAGCGTGGAGGCCCGCCAGTAGCTCAGCCAGACCTAAGTCCGTGTCATGTCACTGAAGGGAATGGTCCTGCTGTCTCCTGCGATTGTACAGTCCTGCCTTCTGTAATAGCCCCTACTGCAGCTACCATCCAGGTGAATGAACGTGTTGATACGATTTACTGTCCAGTTGGTGGAACATCAGAACTTGTTTGAGGAGGGGCAAAAACATGTAAAAGGGATTTTGGTCTGCAAGTTGCTCTTACTGGTGGCAGCACTATCTTGTACTGACTTAAATGAATCATGAAGCTGTGCCTTTCTTGAAGGAAAATAGAAGCTTCAGGTTCTGAAAGACTGTTTTTCTTTCTTAGTGATTTGATAACATTTCAGAGGAGTATGTCATATTTGAAACTATGGTGATTCAATTTAAAATATTGAACCGGAGGAGCTAATGTGACTTCCTTGAATGGCATAGCTGGTAAAGTGATGACCTTTATTTGATGTATATTGCATAAGACACAACAGTAGACATGGGCTTTTTTGTCATGATTTTTTGCAAACATTTTCTTAGTGGTACCTGGATTTCCATCTCTGGTTAAATGTATGATTTATTTGTTATTTAAACAGAGATTGCCTTTCATTAAACTGCAAACAAACTGAATTGTGAGGCTTGAGTACTTGCTTACTGACAGATGAGAGGAACAGAATTGCACAGCTGCAAAACTTAAAAAATATGAAAGACCAGTAAATGCCAGGAAATGATTTGTCAGACTCATCTTCTGGTCTCCCCTCTGCTGTGTTTGCTAACCCTTTGTTTCAAAATGTGTATGTTATGTGTCTGGATAAAAACTGCTGCCTGTTTGCAAGGAGGGGGGGAACTTTGAAAAATTGTGACCCTGCTTACCAGGAAAACCCAATGCCCCATATATGTGTCCCCAGAAAATGGATATGTTCAAGCCACTTGGTTGGAAATAGATGATCTTAAGGGCCTTTCCAATCCTAACCATTCTATGATTCTGTGATTAAATACTTGTGATGTGTCATTTGCAGGGCTAGTGCTGAATCAAAAAGTCAAATGAAGAATACTTTCAAGGTAAATAAAAAGTTATCATTCAGGAGACGATGGCGAAAAAGTAACTGCAGATGAGCTTCACAGAGCTGCTACAATTTAAAGATGCAGGGTCATTTAGTATTATTTCTTTCCTGTTCCCTTCAGTAATAACAGGAAATAAAAGAGGAACTAAAATTATAAACATAGACTAATATAAGTTAAGATATATTTGATTAAATGAGATAATGTAGTACTGTGTGTTTTTATGTCTCTTTAAAAAGCCATACTTGAGATTGTACCTCTTTCAAGTTTTTAAATAAATATTCATAACCCCTGCAGGAATTCTGCCTGAGTGTACCTGTGGTAAGAACATGGAGAAAAGGCTTTTGTAATAATAAGGCAAAATACCCAGCTGCATTTGCTTTCCCTTCTCTCCTGTCTTATGCACTTGATCATGTTTCGTAACAAGCTGCTGTGACTTCCTTGAGGTGTATTGGTGTTCCAAATAGTCCTCCCAAACTCTTGGTCCAATAACTGTTTTGTTTATCTATGTCTTTAATTGTTAGACATAATGTGTGCCATGGACATGTGAGGTACTGTTAAATTAATTTACTTTCAAGGAAGCTTGTTCTCAAATAAATGGGAACTTTTTACCTGTTTCCTGTAAACTTGCCCTTTGTTTTATTTGTCTTAATAAAAATGTCAGCAGTTTGGAAACTCCTGAGTTCTTCATAGAAGGGATTGATAAAATATTTTAAACAAAGTCTTTTAGGCATGGTAATTTTCCTGCTTCTCAAGTATCCGAATTAGGATTTGTTAAATGAGATAAACCCCACAGTTACAGCAGATGTAATCTTGTGTTGGTCCATACGAGAAGTACATATTAAAAAATGTTTGCAAGATAAGAATCTTCCTGTGTTTTCTGCCTGTTCTCTTCGCTCTCTAGATAATTCCTGTAACTAGTTTGATGGCCATGTGGTAGTCTGTGGGTCCCAGCTGGGTTTGGCAGGATTAAACTTTTATAGATGACTGTGCATATGTCCTGGTGGGGAAAATTAAGGTACAAGTCTATCCAAAGCTCTTCTCTTTTTACATTTGTAATTTCCAGATACAGCATTTCGTTGCCTGTGCTTTATTCAGTGCCTTTTTCTGTTCTCTTATTTGTGTTCCCTTTCACGTTATTTTACTCCCTTATTTGTGCCTTTGCCTGGGTTGCCTTTTTGCAGAATACCTACAAGGTTAATAAAAAACTCTGACAAATTTGTGGTAATGTTTAAAATAGACTGTTTGTGTTCCATGACCATTTGAAATGCATTTTCATCAGAAGCATACCCAGATTGCCTTGAAAAGCGCATGTATGCTGACGTTTGTCAGTACAGGCTTGTGACACAGGTTGTGTGAGATGCTAAATACCTTTACTGGTTTTAAGATGGATTTTTTATAAATCCATGAAAGAATTAGTAATGTGGGGTCTTTTCAGTAGGAAGGGGCTTAGCTTATAGAGCAGAGGGATGTTGAACAAAAATACAAGTGTGCTCTCTTGTTGTTGCATTCTTTCAATGTTTTGCTGACTCAACCTCCCACCACAGCAGGAGTTTCTGTTAGTGGGGGTTGCTTCTGTGGGAAGAGATCTGATCTGTAGAGCTCTGCCAGGGTCAGTTTGACACAGCTATTACAGCAGCTTTGCTGCTTCCAGAGCTGCCTGTTCCTCAAGAGACTTGCTCCTCTGTCCAGTTTTCTCAGAGTTCCTCACTTAAGTGCCACATTCCATATTTACAGAGCACTGCTGTATCCCCAGGTCTGTTTCCCCATGCACCAAATGAAGCATGCTTGCCTGAGCCACTGCTCACCTTGGGAAAAGGGGAAGTCTTAGTCGTGGTCTGCAGTAGAGGATGCATTTTCAACGGGGCCTTGCATTCGGTAGATCCCGAGAGCTCCCTGGAGGTTTTGCCTATGCAGGGTCACAGCTGTTGCTTCATTTGGTGAACTGATAAATTTAGAAGCTGTCCTGCAGGTGACCCGATGTGCATGTAAATTTTGCAGTTCACAATGTTCAATGCTTGCTTATCTTCATGTGGCTGAGCACGTTTAAGCATGCAGTGAGTGCACTTGGATTCAGGGAAGAGGAAAGGTTGGACTGTGCCATGTGTGCTTCTGCCTTTCCTCTGCCTGGCAAGAAGAATTGCTAAAAAAAGTTCCACCTCAGGGATGAATTAATGGTATGATAAAGCTTTTTCAGGACATGCATTTCCCTTGGAATGAACTTTAACTGGCAAAGTAAGTGTGTTTTCAAGTAAAAGCTCCTGCAGCTATCTCTGTAAAAGCATGTGTACTTTTTTATTGCCTGAGATTTATTATTTTTTTAATAATGGCTATTCTTTAAGACTGCATTTGCATACATTACTGCCTGTGACTCCATGTGATAGCGTTAAAAAGTCAAATAACCGTCACTTCCTACATTTCCTTTTTTGTTAGTACCAATTTATATTCCAGTTACCAATAAACCTACTTCTTGCTCAGATTATAAATTACATTTTTCAACAAATGTGATGGAAAAAACTTACTTATGCCCATATAAATGATAATTCTAGTAAAAAAAAAAAAAAAAAAAGAAACCTGTCCGTTTTCCTGTGTGGGAAATAATTTTTTGGCACATGTAAGATTTTGAATCTTTGAGATTTTAATGCAGCTCAATAGAAAAGATTTAATCCTTTATACAGGATGGACAGTAGCGGTGTCCTCTGCCTAGAGGAGAGCCGTAATTCTAACTACCTTTTTCAGAAGACCCTTTTCCTATGAGGTCTGCAGTAAAGACACTAAGCTTCAGATATCCTTGAACCTTTTCGTAGTGTGTTTGTGGATCTGCAGGATTATATTGACAGCCAAATGAGATAAATGGACATCAGCAGGTACATTTATTTACTGAAGAAAAACTGCATAGACTGGGGTTGTCAGAAATATGGGTATTTATAAGCTCTACACTGGTGACCTTGGCTCTGCTCATGTGTGCTGTCTCAGTAAACATCTCAACCATTTAGACTATCTTACACATCGTGAAGCAAATGTGAAGGTATGCCTTGGGGGATGGATATGGAACTGTTTCAAGACAAAGCCTTTAAGCAGGGCAAATAGAGCAGGAGATCTGTGTTCATCCTCAACATCAGGTCTGCAGATAAGTAAAAGTAAATGCTGGAAGCATTTACAGAAGGAGAGGTTGGTGAATTTTCAGAGGTACTGTTGTAAATTGTCTTCTTTTTTTCCTCAAGTCCATGATATTGGAAACTTAATAGGAACTGGAAGATGCTGCCTTTCAGAGAAGCAAGCACATCACCTGTTGAGCAGTATTTCGACTGTGTACATGCAGGAATGTCTTCCTGAGTTTAGATGTGGGAAAGACAGGAGCTGGAATCTTACTGCCAATTGCAAATCTTCATCTATTTCCTGTCTTAATATTTCTGCTCTGGAAAACAGTTTTACATAAATCTTGAAGTGAACATAGAGCCCCTGTCTCTATTATCAGCAAGGCATTTTTCAGGTTGCAATCAGTTGTGACTTGGGAAGGACCACACTGTTGCAGGGTCAGTTTGATGTTCTTCTGTCAGGTTCCTGGGACCTACAGGTGCATGTAAGACATGTACTGTAGCAAGGTTGGGCATGTGAATCTTAATGGCTGTGCTTTAGCGCAGGCCATGCCACTGAAATGCTTGTACCATGTTCTTCATTCCTGTGGCCTTCAGGAAGGCATTTTAGTGTATACACATTGATAGACCCAAACTGTTACACCCTCTGAAAAGTTGTGGTACTCAGCCTGCAACTGCCTGGTTAGGTCTGCACATGCCACTTCTCGTGAGACACCGGGCTGGGGTTTAAAAGTGTTGATGTACCCAAATAGCTAAAGCAGCTTGAGTCTATCTGTTGTACCACTGGGGGCATGTTCTGTACTACTGTTGCTATCTGGGATTTTCCTCTACCCAGGATACCTTCATTCTCTCATTACATAGGATAATGGAGAGTTGATTGTATTTGGATCTTATTTATGGAGTATTTTAAGGATATTTGGGATAATTGAATGTGATAGGTGAGTAGCAAGTCCTTGATACTGATTTGTTACGTAGAGGCCCAAGCAAGTACAATACAGTAGATCAAGTTTAGGGGTCAGTTGTGTATATGAGAGCTAAAGAGTGTTTATGGTACAGCTGGGAGATAGGTAAAGGTGACTTGGGGTTTTGGGGGGTCGTTGGTGATTTTGGTTTGGTTTTGGTTTGTTTTTTTGAATAGAAAAGGAAGCATTGCAACACCAGTTGATGGAGTTGAACCAGAGATGGAAGAAAGATAAGGAAGGCAGGGCTTGGGGGCAAGAGAAAAAAAAATTGCTGTCATTGTAACTTCAGAAAACATTCCCTTATTTTATGTATTACAAATGTAATTACTTTGTGAATAAAGTACCCTGTTTCTGTATCATAGCTTTTCATTTGCAGATAGATCCTTAATATATATGGCATTTAAAGATGAGTGACAGTGAATAATTTGATGAAATACTTTGTAGGAGGTTGTTTGTTCATTTAAATGTCTTGATGCAGTCAAATGATTGTTTCAGAGATCTTGGCACAAGATTTTGAATTAATGTTTACATATTTTATTACGGAGATTAACAGGTGAATGTTTTGTTATGAACTGCTTAAAGTGTAAATCTGCTGAAAGTCAAAGCCACCTGTCTCAAACAAGCAAACAATATACCTTTATTTCTCCATTAACCCAAATTAAAATAGGTCAGGCAGATAGAGGGTTTACTGGAGAAAGAGTAGAATAGTGTGCTGTTGATTAATTGCTAGCAAGTAATAACAGGAAAAGAAGGATGTCCTAACAGCCTTTTGATTTTACAAATTACCTTTTAAGCACAAACAATTCTGTTGATTGCTTTCTTTGAGGCCCAGATTGTAAACAGTTACTTAATAGAATCTTTGGGGCAGATGAGTCTTACTGCATTAAGTATTGGAATATCACATTGCACTTCTTTTCTGTTAGGTTGTCAGGTTTTATTTTGCCTTTCATTTTACCTTGTCACAGTCCTAATTCATTAATCTATCCACAACTGGTAAAGTTGTTAAGCATTAGTTAAATTTATGCTCTGCAGAGCTGTCATGTGGTTCTAAGCAAGAACTGAGAATGATGCAGATGTTGAATATTTTGAAGACAAAGCTTGGTAGGTTAGGAGGAGATGAAGTATCTGGCATGTCTCGAACCTACTGAGGCATAATATTTAATATAAACCATACCAATGATTTTACATTCATAATACCTGAAGTAACAAGCAATATGGTTTCCCATGACAGGCATTTGCATCATGGGAGGATGCAGGTTGTAATGGTAGGATGTCAAGCTCTTGATAAATGTTTACTGTTGATGCAGAAATGACACTATAAAGTTGGGGCTGGTGGAAAGTTTCTCCGTGCTGGGGCTATTGCATGTTATAATGTTTCATGTATTATATGCCCTCAGTAAAGGTGAAAAGAGTAACTAACTGAATGATGAACGTCACATCTGACCCAGAGAAAAAGAGTACATCAGTGTACTTGATTGCATCCTCATGGGTTAATAGTTGAGAGGACTCTCTTAATCTCTTCAATTCCTTACACTTTTAGAGAAGATGACAGTGAAAGCTCATTATTTTATTTTATTTTTTTTTTTTTAATCCAATAAAAAATGAATTCATTTACTGTTTGTGAATCAGCTAAGTGATATGGAATTGTGTTTGACGTGGGTTTGTAAAAACAAAATACTTCATTGCTGGGTAACAATAGGTTGTTTTATTTGATGTCTGAAAGGGTAAGAATAATTTTGCTGTCATCTCTTGCCTCTAGCAATGTAGTTCATTAAGTTCACTGGTTCATTAAGTATCTTCTATTATAAAACATTCTTTGATACATAGTTCTGACCAGACTAAAGTTGACTTTTTAATTTTGTGGAAGGGTTAAGATTAAGAATATTTGTGCTGGTTGGTTAGTAGGCTAGTACACAGTTGCATCAGTTGCTAGCAACTGTGTGGATGGTCAGCTTTAGTTGATGTGTTAGAAGTCAAAATCAAAAAAACATTATAGAGTAGTTTGGATTTGGATAATGGCAATGATGATGAACTGTAAGACTGTGAGTGGGTGTACACATACTCATGAGGGCGCTTAACACTCTGTATTGCATTCAGATGGTCCATTCACTTAGGACCATGTGTTTGCCTAAAAAGGTGTTTTAGTCTTCCTGCTCCCTACTTGTGAATGTTGTTGCTCCTTCCCTTTAGTTGGTGTGTTTGTGGAGCGTGTGGTATGTCACTTCAGCTCACTGAGGAGCTAAAGCTAACCCCTTCAAACAAAACCAAATGATCCAAAAGGGGATGAGATGGATGGAATGTGTCCTCTAAGTGTATTTATGGATGCTTGTGTTATGTAAGGACTTCCATAAAATCAATATGGAGGGCAATTAGGGTTTTCATAGATGAAAATCAAAGTTGGAAACAGTATGGAGCTGAATAAGATTAAAAACTGTTTAAAGATGGGGGCAGAGACCCAAAATACTTTTGTATTTATTTTTTAATCTTAGGCTTTAAGTTTGCAGTTCCTGCCTTTGGTAGCAAGTATCATCATATTTTGCATAGTGTTACCCTTTATTTGCACTTTTTAGTATCCAGTGGCCACAAGCAATGTAGAGAGTGTCTGGTAAGTTGTGTGTGCTCTATGGATCCTTGAGGGGTAAATGGGGGTGTGTTGCAGTTTCACAAATAGATCCTTGAGCAGTAGAACTGACTATAGCAGCCCTGTAGATGTGCTATGTGATAGATCCTTCTGAGATGGTTGTGGTGTAGCTGACAATCCTGATTTTTCATTCATATCAGTTCTTCAGTGTAGTTTACCATGTGTCTCGTAAGTTATTTGCCCCAACAATGCAGGAAGTGGACAGACTAGCCCTGTGTGGAAGCTTCCTTTTACTCATATGTTTGGCTGCTGCTCTGGTTAATGGTTAGCAAAAAAACCAAACAGGATGAAGAATCAAAGTAAGACAGCTTTAAGCATTGTAGACTTCCTTGCCTTGTTCTTCCTTTGAACTCCCTGATCCTACCTTTGTCATTCTGTGTATCTGTATGTGGTTAATGAGATGTCTGTGCCACATGTGTTACAAAGCAGTGTCTTTTGCTTTAGTTTTTACCAGATTCGTGTGTCTATGAAAATTCCTCCAAGAATTCCACACAAGTTAGAAGCTAGCTTGTTACATGCAACTGGTAAGTGCGAAGTCTTTTAGTAAATGATGTAATTCTTTTGCCTTGCTAATTAAGACAGTGTACTTTTTGTCTTATATTGTGGTAACTAATATAAAAGAGTTTTCTTGATTTTTGGTTTTTTTATGCAGTAAAAAGATAAATCATTTTATGATGACCTGCTGAAAAACTAGCCTGTGCTTAGCAGTGAGACTTAAATGTTCATTACAGAATTTGTGTTACTGTTTTTCCTCTGTTGATTCTCTTTGCTGGTAGCAAAACATGGTAATTCCTTTAGATTAGTGTCTTGTGTTTCACACTGATCTGCTCAGCCTTTTCCATGTTTCAGGCTAAGATGATGAAGGGCAGATCTCATTTAAGTAGATACCTCAGAGTAATGGAGACCTTCAGGTATGGACTCTTATGCAGGTTTCTAAGCCCATTCTTTCTGTAAAGAAGACTTTGAAAGGATCCAGTATTGCTGTTTTGAGACTTGCTCTGTTGGTGTCTGGTGGCAAACTTGAAAATTGATTTAACCTCCTGAACAGAATTACCCACTCCCTCTTCTGTTTTCTTTTTTTAACTTGGCACTCACTTTTGGTTTCTTTGTCCAGGCAAACTGAGCCCAGAGGAATCTGTTAGTGCTCTCCTAATTCTGTGAAGCCCACACCTCAGCATGCTGCAAAAAACCAAACTGAGTTTTCAAATGTCAGGCAAAATTCTTGGTATTTCAAGGAAGAAAAATCTACTGCAGTCTGAGATTTTTGAAACATGAATTTTGGAGGCTGTCTTAAAAGTAACTCTGAGTAGAGCACCAAGGTAGATAGGAGGTCTAGTCAAGCTTCCCGAATAATTCTTGGGTTTTTGTGAAATAAATGATTCTTGTGAACCAAGATTACTCCAAAAGCAAAGTTTAGTGTGGTTTAGGGAATTTAGCTCTGCTGAACTGATCCTTTAGTAAAACATACTTTTTTTAAAATAGTAACACTTAGTGATATGTTTAATATTTCATGGTATATTTTAGAATGGACTTCAGGTTTGGGTTTTTTTGGGGTTTTTTTTTTGGCGTTTTTTTGGGGTTTTTTTTCAGAAAGCTTCAGTCTTGTTAGTAAATTGTGGCATGTGTTAGCCTTTCTGTCTCTTATTAGGCATAAAGGATGTAAACATTAAGACTGCAGTTTGTTGTGAGTTTAGGTCAGCAGTGCTGTCAAAAATTAAATCAGACCATGATTCCCCCTGCCCATTCCTTACCTTCTTACAGCTCTGTGCATAGCTGACTTTGAAAAGTAGTTCAGCCTTGTTGACTTCGCATTTGTGAGACCTTGCTCCCCACGCAGATGTGGCTGAGCCTGTTCTTGGTGTCAGCGTTTCCTCTTTGACTACTCTGTCACGTCTGAGGGTGATGTTTCACGTTACACTGAAGTCAGCAGAACTGAGGGCTGTAATTCAGAGTTGGATGCTGCATAGGAAGTGGGACCTCAGCCATGTCTCCATTACTTCTTTTGTATCAGACTGGAGTGGCAGATCCCTTCTGGTGATGCTGTGCGGCTATATCAGATTACGTGTCATGTGAAACCATACCCGCTCTGCCCTTCACCTGTAACAGATTACATGATTGGATACAAGCTAAAAGTGTCGTTATATATAGGGGAATTACACTTTAGTGATTAAGCCTTTGTAAGCATTTTGTCCAGAATACCTAAATTGATGATATGTGTGGAAGTACTTAAGCAAAACCCTGTATTTTACTTGTTTCTAGTTTCTGAAGGGAGGTTGAACTAAGATACTATAAAGATTGATTATAGGGTGGGAATGTTTGCCAGGTGCAGTGATTTTATATCAGAGACCTGTAGATCCCAAATCTGTAAAGCACAAACTTTGCAGATTTTTGTTTTCTTTTGTAGATTCCTTTGGAGTAATTTATTCAATAGAATCAAAAGAATCAATGCTACCCCCACAAAACAAAAACAAACAAACAAACAAAAAACCCTGGGGAAAAAAAATACAGAAAAGACCCAAACATTTTGCATTTACACAATTTCTAAGACTTTGGGTTCTGTAAGAGGTTGATGTTACTGAGCCTGCTTGTAGACGAATAATAAGACTATGTCAGTACTTCTGTTAGTTCTGTTCTATCCTCTTTATGTGTTGTTTCAAAGGAATAGTGCCCATCATGATATTTCCTGTCTGATAACCCCTTACTATTAAGCTAAATATTTCCTCAATAACTGTTTTAAACCATTCCCTTCCTCATTTCTTCTACAAGTCTTTTAACCTTTTCTTGGCAAAGGATTCTCTAATAATTTATCACGCTTTTGTGAACTCTTTGTGATGAGCACCCCCTGGACTAAAAGCAGAAATGTCAAATTGAATGAGAAATGTTAAGGTGATACACTTAGGACTGGTCTGGCTAGAGTAATATCCAAAGATCTGGAAGGAAAGAACAAACCACCTTTGTTCTTCATTAATTCAGTGGAGCGATATATGTCATTTACCTTCCCTGCCTCATGTGTAGGTAATTAAGAGTTCTCAGCGAGGTTAAACTTTTCAAAATCAACATGAATACTGGATGAAACAAGACAGATTTCAAGATTTTTATTAGAATTTTTGGTGCCTAGAGTGTTTTACTCCAACTTGGAACAAAGAAGAAATTCTTCATAACTTATATTAAAAGCAAATTATGTTAAAAATATCAGTACAGTGTTTGTTTGAAACAAAATGCACTACTTCAGACTCCAGCAGTTGCTGACTGAGGCAGAAACTGCTGATATTGTTGGTGTTAAACAGTAGTCACGAAACTGGTAGGAATGATATTTCAACTTATTAGCATCTCTGGGGTTTCCAGATTCTAGGCCAATTGTATTAATACTTGTTTCTCTTCTTTTCAGGTGCAGATCTTGCCTTTCCTGCTTCAGTCCATGACAATATAGTTTGCAGTAAAACATTTCAGATTCTTTACAAAAATGAGGAAGTTTCTGTGAATGATGTGATGATTTTCAAAATAAAAATGCTGTTAGATGAGAGGAAGGTAATCTGCTGTTCAACTTTATTATATTCAGCTCATTAATTCTTCGTTATGTACAGTTTGGACTAGTATAAATAAGGCATCTGAAAAGATTTCATGCTTCTACAATTTCTTTTTAGATTGAGGAGTCTCTTAATGAGATGAATTTTCTACTAACATTAGATCTGCACTTCACAGATACAGACTATTCGTAAGTTTAAATATAGAAGATTTCATTAAATCAACAATATATGTTAACTTGTTAAACTTATTAAATCTATATTACATGTAGATATAGTATGTTCATATTAGACATATATGAGGGTAGAAAAGAAACCCAGTGCTGAAGTCTGTTAAGATTTCATAACTGGTGTGTCTCTTTCTGATTTTTTTATTTTAATTTGCTTTTCCTGGGGCTGATATCATTGCATTCCGAAGTATAGACCTGTGCTGAATTGTTGTCTGCATCAGGTGTTAAGGACTTGCTCTTTAAATATGATTGTTCTGATTGTATGTTGTTCTGTTTGAATTTCTCTTTAGACCGGATGACCTGAGCACACTACAGCCAATTAGTAGCCGAACTTTAAAGTTGCACTTTAACTTGCACCGGGGCCTTCATCATTACATCAATGTTATGTTTGATTACTTCCACCTGTCTGTCATATCGGTTATAGTCCATGCTTCTTTGGTTGCCCTCCATCAGCCATTGATAAGGTAATCTCATATTAATAAAATGCAGATCAATTATTGAATGTCCAAATAGAAATCTTACAAAATTAGAATACTTAAGGAGTTAAATTCATGGCAAATATGGTTTTCTTAATGATGACTTTGAGTTCAGGGCCCAGACGGCTGAGAAACTTCTTGTTTTCAGAATTACCTGGAACAAATTTTGAGTTTGCTTTTGTTAGAAATTAGAGTATATAGTGCAGAAGAGAGATACCCAAGACCAGGGGAGAAGAGGAATGTGTAAGTATTTGTATTTCTACACGTATATTTATAGGTATAAATATTTAACATTTTCTTAAGCGGGAAGGTCTGCTGCTCTCTCTAGTTAGCGACTGAAATAGGTGCCATTTAATACAAATAGGGTGGTTTCTGTTAGCGGTCTTCACAGTTTTCAGTTGTTATTGTAACAGCAACTATGTCGGCAAATGCTGCATTTACTGTTTCCTAAAGGAAACGGGAGAATTTAATTTTTGCTTTGAAAAAGCTTTTGCCTAATTTTTACTGAAGCGTGTTTATTTCATTGACTTGTGTCACCCTTTGCAATCTCTGTTTACTTCACTTCTCTGTCTCAAAAGTAAGCATGAAAAAGAGCCGTGCAGTCAGCCGCACACAGGAAGTGTTCTTGGAGCAGCTTTTTCTTTAGCATATCTATCTTCGTCTTCTTTCACAGCATTCAAACACTACATGTTACTCCCCTCAAGTTTCTTCCTATTCAAATTCTGGTTGTGCCATAAATGTCCAAACTTTTAGCTTAAAGTATTCTCACTGCTTGTCCCTGTCTTCACATCATGAAAAGCTGTGTGTTAGACAGCTGGCCTGTGCAGTAGGACTGTGCTGGTTTGGAGGATTCAACCGGAATTTTTTCTTTTTTGACTTTTTTTCTGCCTCCAAGTTGGATTGTTGTGGTAATGGGTTTTAGGAATGGTTATGTAAGAACTGAACCAGCACATCTGAAGGGATGGTATGGCATTATTTGGGTGAGGAACAGTTAATAAGGAGGTGGGAATTATCTTAAGCTAGTATTGTTGCTGAAGATTTCATCTGATAAAATAATGCGCTTAAAGTAGCAGCGTGTGTTTAAAGTAGAAATTTCCACACTGTACCACAAATAAAATTCAGGCATTTCATTTGTATTCGTCCCATAGCTGTAGAGTCAAGCTTCACTTCATTGTTAGAAAACAAAAACCGGGTTCCATTACTGATTCTCAGTCAGAAATGTATTTGTCCCTCCTGATGTTTTAAAAGGTTGCAGAAAATCAAAGCATTTTTATACATTTTTCTCCTCTGTTTCTGGCTTGTCAAGCTGTAATTACGCTATTTAATTTTAAACCTGAGCTTGGTGCAACTTGTGTAAGGAGATAATGAAACAAAACAGCAACTTCCATGCTGCTTTTGTTATCTTTAGAGCAGAATGTTACTGCCGGCCACAAAATTATTTGAAGGATCTGAGTTGCCCTTAAAATCTGTCTGGAGGGGGAGAGGAAGAAACCTTCAAATCTAGTGTTCTATTTCAGCTGGGCTACCCCATATCCAGCTCACTTTTCTGGAGCAATTCTTTCTGAAGAACCTGAATGTAGCAAACTTCACTCCCTTTTGTCCTTTGGGCTTTCCTGGGGTGACAGTTTGCTCTTCTGTTTGGCTCACACATTACTGGCATCCCCCTTCCTTTTCTTGGGGTTCATTTTTTGAGTATTTTTCAGGGTAGCATCCACACTCACCTTGTCTCAGGAGCAACTAATGCTACACTTTCCTTGAAAAACAGGAGATATTCCATTTGGTTACAGCCCTGGAGTCCTGTATAATCTACTCTTTTTATTAAGCTGTCATTGCTTATCTTTTTCTGCCCATTATCTAAAAGTCTGGACTTTTCTGTGTTCATTCGTCTTTCACTCTTTTTTCCTAGTTCCTTGTTCTTGCAAGCCTTGCTACAGTTACAGGAGGCTCTGTTCTCCCAGGGCTCAGGATGGGCTCTTCTCAGTAGGCAAAGGTCAGGTATCCTGTAGGAAAACAATAGCTGTAGTTTGTGTGACAGCTTTCCAGCTGCCTGCTACTGCTTCAGTTTTATCTTTCAATTAGTTGAAGTTTGCATTGGAAATGATAAGGAAGAACTGGCACAGAGTCTCCTGGCACACAGTCTGCTGACCTTCATGGTGAGAAATGGAAACAGAACAGTTGAGGGTAATAATTTCTTACATTTCTCCAACTAGCTGGAGATTTGCTTTGAAGAAAACTGCTTCAGAAGCGCTGCTCCCCTAGTGCAAGCGCCATCCTGAGGACTTTAAAAAGTCCATGCTAGGAACTTCCAGGATCATACTGAGGGTCCGTGTCCTGCCTTTCAAGAAAAGTCAAGAATGTGTTTTAAGTAGGATAGTTTTGTGTCATATAGTATGTTGAAATTATTGGTTCATTTGTGTTTTTTGCAGTTTTCCTCGCCCAGTGAAGAATACATGGTTGAACAGGAATGCACCAGCACAAAACAGGGACTCTGTGATTCCTTCTCTTGAAAGTGTGGTCTTTGGTAGTAACTACACAAAACAGTTATCACCAGATGTAAGAGTATATCAGTTTAAGATTTTCTTTGTATGTTGTTGGGCAGTGTGAATTTTCTGTTCTGCAGAAACATTACTTGATAAAGAATGAACTTTCTTAGAGTTACTCTGGTTTGCCAGGTGATATGGGAAATGAGAAAAATTGTTCCAAAAGCCTATGTTATATGCGTCAGGAACACGCAGATGGAAAGCTTACCATATTAAGTGTTTAACCTTATTTTTTAATATATTACAGTCCATTGAAAATCACAAAAATATGGATGAGGTTTGTGAAAAGAGGCAATTTGCTTATCTGTCTCTTCAGTTATTCTGTTAACGCTTCATGTATTATACAAAATTAATATGAACCTTATCTGTGTTCTTTTTTTTTTTTTTAGGGTTGCAGTTTTGTTGTTTCAGAGTCTTTTCTCAGCCATGCTTATAATTTCCACTACACGCTTTGTGCCAGTTTGCTGCTAGCTTTCAAAGGATTGCATAGCTATTTTGTTATGATAACAAAGGAGCTCCCCTCTTCTCACCGCATTGAACTGGGTATGTAGAATGTAATAAAATGCATCACTTTCTGTCAATGTTTATAAAAAATGCCACTCTTCTAGATTAAACTGGCATTGATTTCATACATCTTGTAGATCTAAAATCTTTTTGCTTGAGCTGAGCTGGAATTAATAACTTTAAAACAAAAAAAAAGTATTGTCAACATTACTAATAAAATGAGGAGATAGCAGCCTGATTTTATGCAAATATTTTCTTGTTGGTCTTGATTTACCATGTTATTTCAAATCACTGTGTTTGGTGGTGAGAAAAAGAAATTTTTAATCTGAGTAGCATGCTATATGTGTTTGGTTTTTACAAGGAAACATTGCATATTTGTGTAAAAATTGGAACTCTGTAATCTTTGATTTGAGAAGAATATTATAATGGAAACTTATCTGAAAAAAGATCTACAGGAAAAAAATTGCTGCTGGCTCAGTTTTTAGTGTAACTTTTAGGCAGCTTTAGTTACCTACGAATTAGGAGAATATTTGAATAGACAAGAACTGTTTCTACAAAATTGAGTAGTTAAAATACAGTTTCAGAGAAGCTATTTCTTCAATGAAGTTAAAATTAAACTCTTACAAGGCTGTCTTATAGAAAGAAACTTAAGTTCTGTGGCAAATAATACTTCTAGTAACTACATTTCTTGGAAGTAACTGTAAAATTGCTACATTAAAAGTAATGTCTAGACATGTACATTGCATTTTTGTAGAATACAAGTATATTAGAGAGCTTAGCCTCAGCTTGTGAACTAGGAGAGGAATGGAAGTCAAGAAAGAAAAAAACATTAGCATTGTAAAGGATGATTTAGACTTTCTAGTCATCAAGCTTACACATTTTTAGTCATGTAAAGTTCTATTTAAATCTGAAAAATAGATCTTTTGGACTTTACATTGATTTCAGACAGCATTTGTTGACTAGCGTTTTGGTTTTTTTTTGGTATTGTTTAATTTTACCAATGTTAAAATTAAGCATTATGAAGCAATAATGTTGGAAATTGAGATGTGAAAGCTATGTTAAAAATGTGATGTGGTCAGTTGGTGATTCAAACAAAAAAATGTTTCACTTGTATATTGCAAAACACAAAGCTATTAAAAAAAAAAAAAAAGAGGGAGGGAGTGCATTACAAATCTGAGCATAGAAAAATACCAAAAGCTGAGGCATTTTCTTTATAAAAGCAAAAATGCTGCTACAGTTACAGTGCAAAAAATATTTCTGTGTCAGTTATCTTAATCTTGATATGGAGGGGAACACCCTATTAAAGGAATGACTCAACTCTTAGTCTTCCTTTTAAGGATAAAATGTGCTTTTTCCCAAATAGAATCTATCGGCACTGTTGCTGTAAGGCTAGGCATACACTAACTCTTGATACTTCGGTGTTTCAGATAGGACCTTCAATTACCCTAAAACATTCCTGTAAAATATATCTGTAACAGAAAAAAGCCAGCCATTGAGTTTTGTACTTGGGTTGTATCTTTCAAACCTCATGGAAGCCACTGAAAACTTTTTCGTACGTTTCAGTGAACTTGAGTCAGACCTTCTGTCATTTCTGTGGGTAATTTAGCTTACCTTTAGAAATGCACATTTGAACAGCAATTCTCAAAATAAATACATGAGGAGAAAATTACTACTGACATTTAACATTCATTGTACATATTTTGCTGATGGTTTCTTTCTTGTGGAATTTTTATTTAAGTCTCTGCTTGAACTACTTTGTTTTCTTATTTGTTAATCTTTTTCATTTATTTCAGTTAATTTTTATATACATTGATTGGGACAATTGATAGAACAAAAAGGACTAATAATGTAAATATTAATCAAGCTACTTTTGCTCATGAAAAATAACTAATGCCTACCATTAATGCTAATTTTTCTAAAATTCCTCAACATTAAAACATAAAAGCTGTGTTTCTGTGATGTCTGTAAAGAAATGGAAGTTCTTTGGACTTCACAAAGTACACAGTTGTCATTTGCATTTATTTTTCATTTTTAAAGTAAATTAACTGTTTTGTAATGGAGATCTGTGTCTGAAGTTTAACTGCACATTGCAGGAAAAAAAGTTTCAAGTCCTGTTTAAATCCCAGAATCATCACTTTTTGTTTTAAATTAAATGATTACCTCTTTAATTTTGTTTCTTCTATTTGCTTTGCTGTTGCTCTGTCATATAATCTTAACAACACAGTGATTTTGCAAAAGCATGTGCAGACAATTCTGGGACTCGATAAGTGGAATTGAGCATTTAAGTAGTATTTGTTTTGGGAAATAAAATATGCTAGCTCAATGTATATCACAAGTGATCTAATCTAGAAACTACACTAAAATTATATGCTTTCATGTACTGATCTAACTGCACTAATTGCTAGGCTAGCAATAAGCTTTTTTACTAACTTTAAGGCAAATAATAAATCTCAGATGAAAAAAGGAGTGTAGTAACTAGCCATGTGTGTGCAATCCCTATAACTAGCCAAGGCCAGCATGCAGGTCCTTTATGAACGCCTTCTCAGAAGAAAATATCCACGAACCCAGAGAGACGCCTACCTAGGTATGTTTTCAAAGCAGGTGAAAAGCAGCTTTTATTAAACTATAAAATACTATATTATTCATAATATAAAATATTACATTCTTTTCTAAATGGGAGCACTATTTCACTATTCGGCCAGAGTGAACATATATTGAACTCTGATAAAGTCTGCAGAACTGAGCTGCTTATTTCTAGGCTGAATATAGATAATAAAAATGAGAAATTATTGCTGGTTTTTGATTTAGTGTTGTCCTAAACAAAAATTATTATAATGAGTTCAGTCAGGTGTTACCATTTAAATAAAATAGCTAATTATTAAAGTTTTACATAATTCATTACAGACTCAAATTTTTTAGATTATTAAAGGCTAATACCTTTGCTTCCTGAGGAATCTTTCAGGTTGCTTCTGGTATCTCAAGGCTTGATTCTTCCAAACACTGCACAAGACATTTTCAAAGTTTAACATGAATTTGTCTGTATCGAAATTGCCAATTCTCCTTTTGGAGAGTGTCAGTGTTGGCCTGGACAAAAGATGACAATGTGTCATGGTTTAAGCCGTAAATCACGCCCTCCCTGGCGGAGCATGAGACTCAGAAAGTCCTTGGTCAGGCCAAAACATTCTAAGCCATAACTATAAACATCGGTGTTATCAGCGCTGTTCCCAGACCAAAAATTGAAAACACAGCACTGCACCAGCTACTACGAAGGAGAAAAATGACTGCTGCTGCTGAACCCATGACACAGTGCTATGTAAGCACAAGGAAATTTGTGATGGGAAAAGTATAAAATGGCAGTACAATCTCATATTAGGTCACCAGCATTAATCATTTATAACTGTGTTTTGGTTTTGTTTTAAAAGAAAAAAGACAAACTGTTTTCAGCAGAGCCAGCAATATTGCATCAGATATTTGCTGAGTAAACATTATTGCTGTAGAATGTTATGGTTAATTTCCTTTTGTCTTGTATTGCGTATTTTATTTTATTTTATTTTATTTTATTTTATTTTATTTTATTTTATTTATTTTTTATATAACATGGTAGTTTGGGATTTTTCCATAGTGATTTTAGACTTCAGAGTTTTAAAGGTTTGTCACAGCGCAACTGAGGATAGGCTTTGAGCAACAAGATAAGTAATCAGTATTGATTCTCATAAGTAAACATGAATTTTCATTAATGTAAACCATAAAGTGATATTTTCGCTAATATTAAAATGCGTGTGGCCATAAACATACCAAAAATAGTATCGTATCAAACTGTTTTCACATATTTTCAGAATAGTTATCAATACATATCTTTCAGAGTAGTTACAACAATCATCATATACTGTTCAGCTAACACAGGCGTATGTAGTTTCTTTCAAAAACAGTTCTAAAATTTTCTGAGAACTTCATGCATTTCTGCAGTTTGCATATTTTCTCAGAACTTTGAGTTGTGTGAATTGGATTTAAACTTAATGCCAAACAAATTAAGTGTAATGGATGCAAGTATTTGAAAATAAATGTGTACTTACCAAATCTAGGTGGTATCAGTGGAAGACAAGTTGAGTAATCATCCTGTTGCTATTCTGTAAACCCATGTTCATTATCTGTATCCTAGATTTTACTGTAAGGGTGGTGAGGCACTGGAATGGGTTGCCCAGGGAAGTTGTGAATGCTCCATCGCTGGCGGTGTTCAAGGCCGGGTTGGACATAGCCTTGGGTGGCATGGTTTAGTGGGAGGTGTCCCTGCCCCTGGTAGGGGGGTTGGAACTAGATGATCTGAAGGTCCTTTCCAACCCTAACTATTCTATGATTCTATGATTTGGGTGGCATGATTTAGTGGGAGGTGTCCCTGCCCATGGCAGGGGGGTTGGAACTAGATGATCTTAAGGTCCTTTCCAACCCTAACTATTCTATGATTCTATGATTCTATTTATTATTGTGGGTTTCAAGGCATGTTTTGTTAGTGTATGTTTTCAGAAATATTGTAGGGATTTTTCCCTTAATACTGTCCTTCAAAAATGAATTTAAATATAACAAGTTGATAAAGATTATTTTAGGGTTTATAAAGTGTTCCCTTCATGTAGAAGGAAATCAAAACATATGACTAAATTATTTGATTAATTAGATTCCCTTAAATAGACTAGGAATTATTAACAAGGAAAAACATCTTACATGAAAGAATAATTCTTTATATGTAAGTCATTCAAGGTACAGATTGAGTTTAAGCTGCCACATCATGGAAGATTGATTTGTTCTTAACGTTGAGCTGTTGCGAGAAAGGTCAATTAAAGAACAGTTTTATTTGATTAAAACATGATTCCTCAAGCAATTAAAGAATTGTATTTATATCAATGTAGCTTGCAAATCAGGTAAATAATACACCTGTAGAAAAACTGTTTTATCATAAGGTATCTGGAAAATCAGAGGCAGAAGTGGAATTGCATTACCTTGGTTGTGAACAGTGACATTGCTGCTGAATAGCTGAGCAGCTCTCAATGCAGAATCTGCAAACTGCATCATCTAGATAACAGTATTTTCAAGTATAATTTTGAATGGAAAATTGGTGTTCTTGACAAGACATCAATGAGTAATACTCAGTTGCAACACTTATTTTAATCAGTTATGTTCTATCATCAATCTCAGAAATTGCTAAGAAATTATTTTAATGGGAGTTTATAATTTACTTGATTTAAAGTTGACTGTGGCATTTAGTGCAGCTTCGAGTTTTATTTGATGGGTTCATTTTCCTGTTTTAAAATTATTTTGTGGGATAATTAGTTTTACTCTGCAACTTTGAAAATACATGTTTCATGGATATGTCCTCTCATCTTTCCAGAAAACATAGATGTAGAAGTTCGTCTTACAGAATTGTGTGAAGAAGTAAAGGTACAGGGTTTTTTCATGTATTAACTAAGTGAAATTACCATAGAGTTGCTTATGTCGTGTGCTACTTGGGAGTAAACTGTTTGTTTCAGTGATTACATTTTGTATGGGTTTTGCCAAAAGTTATTTCAGCCTTTTCTTATTCAAAGAGAAATGGCTCAACTGACTCTGAAATGTAACTATTGATCTGGTAGCTTGGTGTGTCAGTAGTAGCCATGGTAGCCTTTGTATATCATGAAACTGAAGATTATAGAAAGGTGGATTACTTGTATTAAAATAACATTTTGAATTTTCTACATTTAGAATTTGAATTCTTTGGTTTTGATGATATTAAATAACAACATTAGAAGATCAAGCAGTAGTAGTAAGTTGTACAAAAGCAGATTCTCCAAGTGATCCCCTCACCTGAAAGGACTTGTCCTGATGCTGTCTCCTTCAGTTTTCCTCCATTTGCAAGGAAACACTCTCTGTTTCCAATTCCAATGGAGAATCTCCCCAGCTCTCTCTTTACTTAGAACTAGCTCCAGTGATCAGTTAATTCCCTTGTCACAGCAAAGTTTAAACCACAGGTTTTAAAACTTTTTTGAAAGATTGTCCCTGCTTTGCTGGCGAGTGGGGCATCTGCCTGACTGTTGAACATTAGGCTTACTTTTCATTACTGTAATAGTAGTATAGCTTCAAGGAAGTGTTAATGCTGTCTTTAAAAGGATATCATTAGTATCTGCAGACAAAGCCAGCAGTTAGCTCTCTATGGGCAACTAATAATCTTACTTTATATATTAGAAGGTTTCTTACATGCACATTCTTTTGTTACTCCCTTAGCTTGCTAAAGTATGTTCATATTGTTTCCCTTTTCTCCGTTCTCTTCTTTTGTGCAGTTCTCATCAAAAATTCCTCTTATTTCCTGTCATCTGCTAAGTTGGTATTTCAGTATTTGCAGTCCTTTTTCTACCTGCTCTTAATTTTGCCAGGTGTTCAGTCTTTGCTATCTTTACTTTTTAAACCCTTTGCCTCAATACCTTATATGCCATCAGTAAGTTTCTGAAAAACAGTGGGTTTTTTTTGGAAAATCGCAGGGAACTTACGCCTGGCAGGCTACAATTGACTGCTGTGGGACTATAGCCAAGTATTACACTACATTGTTAATAAAGAAAACCTTGTTTCAGTGTTTCACACCGATTTCATTTTGGTGTGATCTGTTTCTAGGTAGCCTGTACTATAACAATGATTATGCTTAAAGTGTATATAGATGTATAACACCATATAAATGTTGTTGTGAGTTGGGACTATTCTGAAATGGAGATGTGTCTGTTAAATTTTTACTGTAGTATCAAAGTTGTACTAACACAGCGAGTGTAGATTTTCTGTTTCCTGATTCCCTTTCCTTTCAGGCAAACTGCATGTTAGAAAACACAACTGTTGTAACTCAGTTACTGTGGCGGTAAATTGAACTGTGCATTAATTTAAGGTTGAGAGTCCTAGTTCTAAAAGACAACTGGACAATACTTAACACAACTTTAAATAATCTCTTAGTGTTGTAACATAGGTTAATTCAATTCTGGTACTTGGGCAAAGAAGTTCTCATTTGGAAGTTGTTTTTTAAATTGAAATTCTCACTGAGATAAAGTAACCTTTTTATGATTCTTGTCAGTACATATTGGTCTCATCTGTTAGTGATGTAAATATTTTTTTCCTGACTTTAGAAAATGGAAAATCCTGATGAACTGGCAGAACTTATAAATATGAATCTTGCTCAGCTTTGCTCACTTCTGATGGCTCTCTGGGGGCAATTTCTGGAGGTCATTACCTTACAAGAGGAGGTCACAGTATTACTAGCACAAGAGCATCACACTTTAAGAGTAAGTATTGACTCTGTCTTTAAGACCTCTGAGGTATTCCTACTCTTACTGTGACACATTGTTATGGAAATGTGTATCAAAATGAGACTTCAGATTCTAATATTTCTAGTTTTATTTGGGAAAGGTAGTTAGAATTATAAAGGGAGCTGTCGTATTGCGTGTGTTGCTTGTGTATCATGTTGTTAGAGCTTAGTCTTGAAATACAGTGCATAAAATCCATTATTTATGTTTACAAACCAACTAATTCATTCATCTTTTGAGTAAGAAATGCAATTGAGAAGGCAAATGGCAGTCTGTGGAGTAAGATGTATTTGTGCAGAATGATGTATTTTTCTGTAGGAGGTATGTCTTGCCTGGCTCCCACCCTACATTTTACTTCCCTACTGTATTTAGGCTGCCTGCTTCTATCATAAAATAAAGTGTACTTTCCTTCTGAATTGAGGATTTATAATGTTCATAAGCTCTGAAAAGTCTCTCAAGTGGGATTTTTAAAAAAGAAGACATGTATTAGAAATTATCTGGCATGTAAGTATGTGTATATATGTATAAATATATATATATCGTTTGTACCTGCGCACACAGTTGATCTGTGTGTATGCATATACAGTTGCTGTGGGCATTTTACATGCAAACACACAGCAATGCTTGTTCCAGTAGTGAAATATTTTCAGATATGAGCTAACATGTTACTCTTACTTTCCAATGAGTGTGTTTCCCATCCGTTCTTTTGTAGGCAAGGATGTGAAGAAACCTGACATTCTAAAGTTTTCAGAGAGTACGATTCATTAAAATTAAAATAAAAAGAGATAAGCAATGACACCCACCACCCTTACTTATCAGACGCACAGCTTGATTTTTGGCTGGTCTGGCATTTTTACTGTCTGACTTCACAACCTGTGCCTTTGTATCACGTTATAGAATAGCTGATTTTATGAGATTATCTGGAGGTGTTTCTTGTATGGCCTTTTACAGAGAGCTTGGTAGAAGGTCTGGTTAATAAAAATAGACATTATCAGTGCTTCATAATAGTCTTAATCCAGAACAAAGTCTATCTTAAGGCCTCAGCTCTGAGAGATTTGATTTGTCTCACCAGCATTTCTGTCACTTGCATCAAAACTGTTTCTCTTTTAGTTCTGAAGGGAAACGTATGAAGGATACTTTGACTGTGGTCTTATGTACAGACTTGATTAATCACATTGTTTAATGAGGGAATCATGGTTGTGGAAATGTCCTGTTCTGGAGAATAAATGGAATCTGTCAGAAAGAGCACAAGGCTTATTTGTCAGATGTGCTAACCGGAAGAAAGCATAATCATTGTACTGGTTATCTGTGAAGCTCACCTTTCTTTGCTTTTCATGTGAATTCTGGAACCTTTTCACTCAACTGGTCGAAGCTGTATGAAACAAGAATTCTGTTTCACTTAGCCTGCACTTGTATTCAACTGCTGGCATTTTAGTGTTTGCTCAAGTATTTATTTAATAAAATCAAAAGAAATATTAATATTTTTATTTCAACTGTTCCAGTGTTGGTTTTTTTGAAGGTATAGCTAATGATTAGGTATTTAGCTTCTTAAATGTGGTTCTTTTTAAAATCTGTGATGAAAGTAATTCTCTCTAGCTCTAAAATACCTTATTTCTTGAATTCTACAGTTGGGTTTATTTTTTCATTATTTATGTTTATGTATTTTGTTTAGGGAGTATAAATCAAAGTAGTTGATTATACTGTGTGAATTGGGGTGTTGCACATATTCAAACTATTTCAGTGATGCTTTTCAGTTTGCACAAAATTCAAATAGGAGTTCCCTTCCTCCTTCTTAAATAAATTAAAAAAAAAAGGTATGATTCAATTTCATGCCTGCATTTTTTCCCTTTCAAGTTTCTGTTATGCCCACTCCTTTGTTATCTGTCACTATGCATAAATAAACTTTCCTAAGTTGAGCTCAGGGGTGATCTCTCTTATAACTCAAAAGCTTGTTTACTTTTTGAAAGAAGTGCCTGATTGCTATTTCTTACTAAGTTCTGTAGTTACTGGATACTTCATTATCTACCCAAACATCAAAGAGTGAAAAGGAGATGCAGGGCATGGGTAGTCTTGCAATTACCTTTTTTCTTAGGGACTGATAGCAAAGAGCAAACAGGCTGATTCTTTAAGAATTGAAAATATGGCATTGGGAAGGAAATTTTACCTGAGCCAACTTAGAGAGAACCAGCAATGTGATGGTACTTAATTTTACAAACAATTCATAAAATTGTTTGACAAATGTGACACTTGTTTTCTGTTCTCCAAGATGTGAAGAGCTTGTGTGAATACTTTGCAAATATATGTAATTAAAATTCATATAATAAACGATAGCTTCACTGGACTTGCCACATGGCAGTAGAGCAGGAGCCAGCAATCCATAAACTTCAGTAAACCTTTAAGCTAAAAGGAGATGGTAAATTTGAGCCTCAACTCTTCTAAGAGCATGCTCAGTTGTTGATTGTGGATTCTGTTTTGCAGTGCTTAGCATAATTGTAATTTGTATTAATAATCTTTTGAGAATTTATATTCCGAGGGCTCGTACAAACTTCTTCTGGGAAACTGACAATGACTGTGTTTCATCAGAGGCATTATCTGCCCGTATCAAATGACGCATCCTTTCTGATTACTGAATGTAGTTGAGATTTGAGAGGCGACCAACTAATTCTCCTCTTGAGAGAGTTATCTGTCCTTTGTAGAATAAGAGTTTGGTACTATACAAAACTGTTACAAATAATCCTTTTTATTTTGGAAATTAATACTCTGATGTGTTTGCCACTGGATGGTAAATCTCTTTTTATTTTACCTTTTCATCTTGCAATATTTCCGGACTACACTCTCCACTGTAAATTTGTCTCCAGGGAAGTTTAGTATTAATCTAAGATAAGTGAACCCTTTTAGAAAGTTATTAATCTGGCTGGTTTAGATATTTGCATTAAAGTACCCCCTAGAAATGTTTGTCATCTCTATTTGATAAATTGCTTTCACCCTCTTTGTGTGGATGCTATAAATCAAGTATTTCTGCTGAAGTGTTGTTAGAAAATAAAGTTATAATGAAGTAATATTTTTATGTATTTGAAATTATTATTTTAATCACTTAATTTTACTTGTTTACTTAAGTATTTAAATGAACTGTTTTCAAATACTATGAATGTTAAGCACTACATTAAAAAAAGAGTAACATTTCAGGTATCCTAGAACATCTGTCGACTACATTATCACACTGATAAGGTTTAAAGCTGTGTTTTATTGAAAAAAATTACTTAGAGTGTATTATTTTATATACAGAAAGTTTGCACACTAACACTATTTCACCTCTGTTCCATAGTGACATCTTCTGGTAGGTCTGAACATGCTCTTCCAAAATTATTTCTTTCAGTTGGACTAGTCATAAAATAGGAGAACTGAGAATAAGATCTCAGGCTGTTACTCATAAATGTGCAGGGACTCAATATATTCCATGGCAGGTTTTCTGTACAATTTTTTCTCCTCTTGTATTTACACTACGAGGACCATAAAAACCATAATTTGGGGAAGTCTGTAGGGACTAGGAGTAGCGAATACAATTTCCTCCTGCAGAGTCACTGTGGAGTCTGCCCAAGTTGGTAGTGCCTCAGTGAATGTCACCAGCTGGTAGTCATTCTGTTTCTGCAGAGCCTGTTTAACATTGTGCTAGCAAATGCCTTGGTCCTTCCATTAGTTAAGCACTGATTAAATGTAATAAACTACTGTTGGTTTGGTGGGTTTTTTTTGTCTCCTTAATACTGATTTATGGGGCTTTCAGAGTTTGTTTTCAGCTAGTTTTATACCATTGCTATTGTACTAAGAGCTGTCTGGAGCTGGTAATCAGATTTTCTTCAAAAACACTGGAATTACTTAAGCAATTATGAACAGGATTTATTGCAAACGAAAAAAAAAAATCTTCGTTTTTCTGTTTGAGAGAGTAGCAGAATTCTAAAAATCCAGTCTCCATGTAACTGCATTTGCTTTCTGTGGTAAAGTGATTGCTCTCATCTAAAGTCAAAACTGCCTGGCTTGAATCCTGGGAAACAGCTTTATGCTCTTCTCTGGACTTGAGCCAGATACACCTACTAATTGAGCAACATTCCTGTTACTGTTTTATTTTGTGTTACCTGATTGATTACGGTCTTTAATTCATTTTAAAATTGCTTAGTTTAGAATGATAACCAGTCCACTCTCCATGATCAGTTGTTCTCAAATCTAGATTTCAACCCATAAAGTTTTCTCCAAGTCTGTTGTGCAACAGTCCTCTCTTCCTGGGGGAAAGGTTGGGGATTAGCTCTGACAAAATCACGTATTTGGAAGATACATGTCTGTTCAGGAAAACCAGCTGGGAAAATGAAGAGGAATGCATAGGAGCACCAGTTCTGACCCCATATCTGTATGCATGAGCCCCAGTGTGATTTCTAAAGGAAAGCAGACACATCTTTGTGTCTGCTCACTGCTGAGTGAAAGTTGCATTTACAAGAAAGCATCATATTTAATATTTTCTTTTTACTTCAAAACATTTTCCATGACTATTCAGAGATGATGTTATAACTGAGATTAGTTTCATATAATACAGTAAATTGAATTCTGAGAGGTTGGGACAGGGCCTTCAGTTTCTATTGCAGCTTAGTGATTGGGGTATTAATGTTTGTGATTTGAGCTTGGGTTTTTTCTCAATCACTGTGGAGCATTTTTTTTTCTGGGTTTTTCTTCTATGAAGATAAAAAATAGGGAAAAGTAGAAGCTACAGAACATAAATCTTCGTGCAATCCAAACAATACCCTTTAAATGTATACTGGGCAGTGTATCAGGAGGGAAAACTAACTCCCCTGCAAGTGCTTATCTGTGAACAAAAGTTAATGTGGTCCTGAAGGACTGCTGTTTGTCAGGTAAAACACAGGATTTTCCTAGTGCCATGTCTGTGCTCAGGGTGGATGTGGATGCTGGCCGCAGCTCCAAGTGAAGTGAAAGAGCTGGGGAGGCTGAGCTGAGTCTGCCAGGTACACTGCAAACTCAAGATCAGTTTGGCAAATAGGTAACTTAAGAGGAAGACCAAGAGTATATTGGAGAAATAAAGGAGTAGGGGGTCAGTAAGTGGTTGGTAAATTAATAAAGTAGATTAGCTACATATATGGTATCCAAGTGGGATAGACATTTTGATTTAATTGATATAAACAAATTGATGTTTATGCCAACATTAATGCACAAGCAGTTGCCAGCAGTCATTGTACAGCACCTTTTTTTTTTATACATGTAATTGGGCAGTTGCAAAAATAAAAATTCTAAAAATGCATCTAGATTGAATTAATTTTTTTATGTAACATCATATACGTGAGAGATCTCGTCTTGCAAAACTTAACTTTGGGGTTTCTCGATACTGCATTTTCAATACTTTCATTATGGTTTTGTTTGTAGTAAATTGCTGTATAATTCACACTCTCTATTTGATGATAAAAAAATACATTCCCCTATGTTACAAAATACCATTTCAGTATTGTATGGTTTATTGACTTCTGGCATACAATTAAGTCTTGACTACAGTGCTTGTTAGTAGCGTACATTTTATTACTGTCTTTGAAATGTGCATCTGAAATCTTCAGAAACAAAAGATATTTTTTTTTGCACAGTAGTTTACTATGAGAAGTTTGAAACTCATACCTGTGTAATTGAGACTGCAGAATACCTAATGGGTTTCTACTTCTGAAGGTAATCCTCAAACGCATTCAGAAGCGTGCATCAGTCTTTTCCTTCTCATTGAATTTTTTTCTAATATTTTTGTGTGTTATTGTTTCAGATGATCTTGATTTGGATGATTGATTTCTTGGTAATCAAGTTGTCAGTAGGCAGCTGAATCTAATACAATTCCCCTCACTCCCAGTGCACAAAATACACATTTCAGTCACTAGTCTTGTCTGTGGCATCCTCTTCTGTCCCACTCAGGCTGAATGTTTTTTGAAAAGTTGCTGTCTATACAATGCATATAAATTAATAACATTGCTGCTCAGGAATGCAGCTGGAGTTTCAGAAATCGTGTATAGCATAAAATAAGCTCTGACTTTATTTGGATCTTACAGGTGCGCAGATTTGCAGAAGCATTCTTTTGTCTTGAGCATCCTAGGCAAGCTGCCCTTGCTTATCAAGAACTACAGTGAGTAGCCTTTGAAGTGCACAGTATGTAGGATTATTCTATAGCTTCTGTTGTGTAGAAGTACTGTCTTGCAAAAATTCTTACATAACAATTTCAAGAGAAACTTCTGTTCTAAATTGAGATTTGAAATTTTTAATGGAAGTTATATAAGAAGTTATTAAAGAACTATTATAGCTATCAGATAATTAATTAGTAGAAAAGCTTCCACTGAAGTAAATGAAACTACTGCTAATTTCTGTTAATGTAAAACCAAATAGGTCTATTTTTTTTCATGTAGGACTGCTTCCTTTTTTTCAGTGCTCAGAGTCATCTACAGATGTGTGCAGCTATCAAAAACACTTCCTTCTGCAGTTCTCTTCCACCCCTCCCTATTGAATGCAGTGAACTAGATGGAGATATGAACTCCTTGCCTATAATATTTGAAGATCGATATTTAGATTCAGTTACTGAAGGTAAACTTACCTCACAGTGTGTTTCTTTTTGAAGAAATGAGAAAAAATTAAGTAAAACCTGAGTATTTTTCATTACATTTCTTGTTGGCTTTAAAGCTTTTTATTTGCTAGGAAATTTTTGTTTAGTTTGAGTTTTGAGGATGTGTAAAGTTCTGTAATGGCTAGTGTCTTATAGCTTCAGTTACCTGCATAATCCTGTTATAAACAGTCCTTTTTCTTTTTTGTTTTCTTCTTTTCCCCCCTTCGTTTTTTTTTGGTGAAAGATCTGGATGTGCCCTGGTTGGTAGTTCAGAGTCTTCCAAGGTCAGAGTCCAATAAACTGGATAAATTTGAAGCTGAAGAAGGTTTTGTAGCTGGTTTTACTAGCCCAGAACTGAAAATGAGAGGTCCCTCCAACATTTGGCATTCAGAAGGTGAAAAGATGCTACCCAAAAATTTGAAAGGGAAAAATGAAGATGCAAATAAATCCAAAGTTAAGGTTACTAAGCTCATGAAAACAATGAAACCTGAAAACACAAAGAAAGTCGTGAAACAGAACTCTAAGGACTCTGTGGTCTTAGTAGGCTACAAATGTTTAAAAAGTGCAGCACTGGAAGATGCTTCTAGAAGCTCAGAAGGCAGGCCTTCATACAATGCTAACGAAGGGCTGGACCCTATATTAGGTGGATTTCCTTGTGATACAAAGACATGCACCAGACAAATAAGTCAAGGAGACCTTCCATTTTTGCCATCTGGAACTGAGGAAAATACAGCCAAGACTGAAGATGTCCAGCCGGGTCCAGGTAGCCCTGTGCACTGTGAAAATGTGGCTGGTTTTGATAGACTTAGTATCTCCCAGATGGGCTCTGGAGCTGTACAAACAGATAGTGCTCTACAACCCAAAGGTGCACTTCAAGGTTGTCATGGAGGACAACCAGCTTCCTCAGGAGTCAGGACAATTGAGGTTAAACCAAGTAATAAGAATCCCTATGAAGGGGGAAAAGTAACTGTTCACATTGGATCATGGGCAGAGTTTCCACAAGATGGAGTGCAAGGAGAGAATTTGCAGACACCCAATATTCAGTGTTCAGAATCTGGAAATAAAATGAATTTGGAAGAACAAGAACCAGTGCTTGAAAAGGAAGATGTCCACGAAAGAAACTTCCATCATACCAGTGACGTGTTGACAAAAAGTAAAAGTAATCAGCCTGCCCTTGCTACAAAAGAAAGTCAACTTTCTGCAAGTGGAGACATGACTAAATTGCTAGAAGTTAGTGTGATATATGCCTCTTCTAGGTTTTCAGATTCAGGTATAGAAAGTGAACCAAGTTCTTTTGCAACCCACCCCAACCCTGATCAGGTTTTTGAAAACGTTCAAGGGCAAAGTGCGTACAATGGTGAGAGAGCATTTCCTCAGCTTTTACTAAAACCAGACTGTGCTATAAAAAACACGATAGAAAGCCATTGCACTGAGAGTACCAGCGCTGTAAGTGAAATACAGTCATCCCTGACATCCATAAATTCTCTCCCTTCAGATGATGACGAGCTGTCACCTGATGAAAATTCAAAGATATCTATGGTACCTGAACGCCAGTTAAGTGACAGTAAAACGGTATTAGATCTTGGAGCCACTGACTTGCCAAAATCAAACACCAGTTTGCAGCAACAGTGTGATGTATTTTCAGGGCCCTTGGATAACAAAACTCTAACTATACATTCCTCTCTCTCAGGAACAGAAGATCTTTTACACTTAATTGTTTCAGATGAAGATACATCTACTCATGTGAAAAGTTACAGCCCACAGGCAAACCTTGGCACAACCTGCAAGGACTCTCAGGACATTGAAAGGCATCTTAACATTAAAGAAGCAGCAGTTAAATTGCATTTGGAAATTACTTGTATGGGTGAGCCATCTGTTGTTTCAGGTTCTTCATCTGTAAATGCAGTGAATGAGGTTGAAAAAAGAAATGAAGGAAAGCATAATGAGCCTTTAGAGCTAAAGGAGACCACTGAAGAACTGTCAATAGCTAATACAGATAATCCTTCTCCAACCAGTAGTACTGATATGGTAAAGCAAGGGCTTGTTGAAAACTATTTTGGGTCTCGAAGCAGCACAGATATTTCAGATATTTGGCCTGTGGACAACAGCAATCCTGTTAGCCCACAAAAGGAAACATATGAAAAACAAATCATTTGCTCTTCCCAACAAGATGAAGAAGAAGAGGATGATCAGGAAATGATTGAAAACGGGTATTACGAAGAAACAGACTATAGTGTATTAGATGGCACTTCCAGTGCTGACCAGGGTCGTGGCTCAGCAGAAGAGAGAGGCCTGAGATCTGAAAGGATTGATAGTGGGCCTCTGCGAGACGGAATGAGCATGCCTCCTGTCTGTACTCCTGGTTGTCTGTCTTTTCCTTCTTCTCTGAGAGACTCTCCTTGCAATGTTATCTGTTCTTCAAGGAAAAAACCTGATGCAATTACACAACAGCCAGGCAGCACATCCTACAGCTCAGCTTCAGCTGTATCCTGGTATGAAAGCTCCCCAAAACCTCAAATGTTAGCGTAAGTGATTGTTTTAAACTATTTTTTTACTTTTAGAAATTATGTGAACATGGCATAAAAAGAGGAAAAGAAGAGTTGTTAGGCTCTTAAGAGTGCCCCCAGGGTTGTGCTTGTGGATTCTGCATGCTCAGTAACATCATATTTTAGATGTTCAGATAGAAAGTGTGTTATTACTGAATTCCTTCTAACATTATCGTGTCATTTCATGTGGTTTGACAAACTTAAAGCAAAACACAATTCTATTTTTCTTTCATTTCAGTAATATGTTGCTTTTTAAAAAACTAATTGTATCATTGAAAAGTGATGTTGTAATAGCTACTGAGCATAAAGATGGTGTTTTATGAAATAGAAACTGGTAAAAAGAGGACTGGAGCACCTCTCCTATGAAGACAGGTAGAGAGAGCTGGGTTGGTTTGGCCTGCAGAAGAAAAGAAAGCTTTGGGGAGACCTTAGAGCAGCCTTTCAGTACCTAAAGGTGGGGCTGCAAAAAATCTAGAGAGGGACATTTTACAAGGGCATGTAGGGAATGGCTTTAAACTGAAACAGAGTAGATTCAGATTAGACATTAGGAAAAAATTCTTTACTGTGAGGGTAGCGAGACACTGACACAGGTTGCCCAGAGAAGCTCTGACTGCCCCATCCCTGCAGTGTTCAAGGCCAAGTTGGATGGGGCTTGAAGCAACCTGGTCTAGTGGAAGGTGTCCCTGCCCATGGCAGGAGGGTTGGAACTGGATGATCTTTAAGGTCCTTTCCTTTACCATGGGTCCTTTACCCAAACCATTCTGTGACTCTATCATGATTCTATGCAAATAGCAAGCATAGGAATATACCCTTTCAGTTTAAAAGCATAAAACCAAAAACAGCCTGTAACTAGTTTTCCATCTACCTAGTGAAGTGAAGCAAATTTGCAATGCAAGCCAAGGTAATGGCCTTATGTTTAAATGTTAACCCAAAAGGTAATACCTCAGAGCCCATAGTGCTCTAAATTACACTGCAATTTGGATACCAGAAAAGCCAAATTTAGAGGAACATCAGGGATACTAGATTTCACCTCTTCTTGCTGATACTCCCTGCTGCCAACTGAACATGGGAAGCAGCAGCTTAATGTGTTGTATTGGAAGTAAAACGTTGCTATTGGAGAGAAGAAAGCTTAAGAAGAGAGGTACAAAAAAGAATGCTGAGCAGATAGAAGAGATAAAAGACCAGATAGTTTGTGGTAAGCAACTGAGAACAGGAGGGAAGGTTTTTAGCAGTAAAAGAAAACAGTTTAGAAGTGGTCAGAAAAATAGCATCTGAAATACTGGAAAGCAGGTACTGGCATGGAATGGAAGTATTAAAAGCAGAGGCTATTTCCATGTGTTTTGTAAAAATAAAAGGAAGGGGCAACTTGGAGTAAAATCAAGGACTTGACCTTGGGGAAAGCAGAGACTCCTGGAGCATGGGATAACTGGGATTTCTAGAGGGCACCATGTGCTCCACAGAGAACTAGCCTTGGTACGTTCAGTTCAGAAAACATGCCTGGAGTGGAGACTCAAGTAACTTCTGTTGCAGAGTGATAAGACCAGCTGCCTGTAGTGGTTTCTCATTAGGGTGACTTCATAGAAGCTTGCTCCTGCTGGTTAATGGGGAATGAGCTAAAGATAAAGCTGGGAAAACAGAACAAAAAGTAGAATGGGAGGAAAACAGTGAGCAAGCAGAAGAGGATAGCATACAGCATGATGCTGGGAGGGATCATGCGGAACAGACAGATTAAGGAGGGAAAGAAGCGTAAGGAAGCATAAAGCCTGAAGTGCTGCAGGGAAACTGATATGCAGTTATTTATATAGGGAGGTCATACAAAAAAAAAATGAAGGGAAGAGGAAGAAAGGGAGGAATGCAAGGAACTCCCAGCATGTGGGGAGCTCAGCTACTGGAAACCGTATAGTGTGTGTGCCTTCATATAATACGTAAAAGATCAGGGGACTGGATCTGGCAAGTATCAGTAATTCAGCCTACCAGAGATACTTTTTGGTGAGCAATTGCAGCACTGGATCCAGCTCTTTGCTGACCTAGGAAATAGGTTTTAAGTTTGGCAAGAATTAGCGAAAGTCAGTGGAAATCTTTACCTTGACTTCTGATGCATCACAATTCCTGTAGTTTTGTTACTACATTTAAACAAAGCTGTTGCTCACTCAAGACCAGAACTAAGCCAGAATCTTCAGTGGTTCCGGAAGTACTTCGTAGTTTGCAGAGATGTTGAAAGGAGAGAGGAGAGTAGAACTTGGGGTACGGATTTTGCTACAGAAGAAAAGGGGCTATAGGAAGCTGCAGTAAAAAATATTTAGAAGGAATTGGTTCGTTTTGTGAAGATACTAATTTGATAAGCATATTTTCCTTCATATCAATTACATAGAAAATAAAGTAAAAAACCACTATAAAACTGTGTTCTAGGAGACCTTACATTTGTCTGTCAATAGTAAATGTTACTTTATCATAAATATGGTTTTGTTCCAGTTTCCTACAGGCTAAAGAAGAATTGAGGCAACTTAAACTTCCTGGATTTATGTACAGTGATGTTTTCAAACTGGCTTCCTCAATACCTTATTTCAGTATGGAAGAGGATGACTGCTCAGAAGAAGGAATACATCTTATAGTCTGTGTCCATGGCCTAGACGGTACGCTGGGAAATGTGATACTGAATGAGATAGCAGTTTGATTAACGGTCAGGTTTAGTGTTTGTCATTTGAACCCTGAGCTGAACGCTTCTGAAATAGGTTTGCTGGAAGGAAATGGGAATCTGACATTGTACAGCTGCATTTGACAATATGTTCCATAGGTTCATTTAAATTAAGTATCTTGTGTTAACATTTGTCTTCCATAAAATTTTTATGCAGCTAAACCCATTTTATGCAGTAGTATTTGTCCATATCATGAGAACAGGGTGAAATTACTAACAAACCAGTTTTGATTAAAATTTGTAATATTACAGTGTCAAGGAAAATAAAATGTAGGTATCTTGTTAGGAAAAAACTAGTATATGTAAAATGCAGTCAGGTGTTTATAAAGTTTTAAAAAGTTGGCTTTATTGAATCACAGAATGGTTGAGGTTGAAAGGGATTCTGGAAACTCTTTAGTCCAACTCTTCTGCTCAAAGCAGTGTCACCTGCTGAGGACCCAACCCATTTGTGGTTTGAGTATTTCCAAGGGCAGAAAGGAGCTTTTGTTAAGCACTTTAAAAACAGAATTACTCCTTCTTACTACTGTAGATGTTCAAGTGCTATTGCATGCCTAGAAAGGACACTAAATTTATGTTGGCAAAAAAATGTGGTGTTAAAAAAAACCATGTATTTTAAGCCTTAGAAACCCCCGTATGATTAGAACTTTCTAATGAAATGGTGGGTTAATACAAGTTCTTTCCTATTAATAACAGGTTTGAATAAAAATCTTGTGCTCTAATTAAGGCAGAAAGGGTACTCTTAAAAGCATTACAGGATCACTGATATAGAGAAATCTTCAGGATGCCAGTGAAACTAGCATTTGTTAACTTAGGTACCAGTCTAAATGTACCTTTATCTACTAACAGTCCTCTCTGCCTTTTTATTCTGTGAAAATGTTCATGACTTACCCTTATTCCTTGCTCCTTCATGCAATTATTTAAGCTCTTTAGTTAACTTTTATCAAAATTAATTAGGGTTTTGAGAATATAATGTTCACAGTGCTATGTATCTGTTGGATGCTAGGACAGAATCAAACACAACTTCGTAAATCCTTGCTTTTTAAAAACAGTGTCTGCATTGAATGTCATTTTTATAGACCATTTTGGCATTGCATTTGGCATTGCAGTTTATATGTTGAGGCTTACTGAATTTTAGTTAGGGCTGAAAATATCATTAGCTGTGCTTAAATAGAGAGTTCATTTTGCTATTCTATGTGCTTTTATTGCAAGTATTGCAAGTCTAACTCTTGGTTGTTTTTACTTTTAAGGTAACAGCGCAGATCTAAGATTAGTGAAGACTTACATTGAGCTAGGGCTGCCTGGAGGGAGAATAGATTTTCTTATGTCCGAAAGGAATCAGGTATTTGCCAACAAAACAAGAATCTTTGTAAAGCAATAAGCAATGCACATCTTCGGATGTGTTTATTTAATGGCACTATTGTGTGGCAGTTTATCACCATTCTCTGTGTTTTTATTGTGTTCTCACGGAATCCATGATTTGATCTGTGGCTTGAGTTAAAGTAATTACAAAACATACTATGATATTGAAGGTAAATACATAAGGAGTAACATTTATTGCTGCCATTTTATTGTGTGTACTGATATCTCCTAAGTTCTCAGCGTAATCAGTTAGGATTGTAGATAAATAACCTCAATGGTAAAAGTAGCAATAGTGAAAACTGGTGTGGCAAGAAGGGAGATGTGTCATTACAGAGGATCTGAGAAATAAAAAATACCTGTCTCTTGGTCTTTTGTCAGTGTACTACTGTAGGATCCACATTATGACACTGAACCAATATCAAATTGCCTCTTGTGTTAAACTTTTATGAATTTTCTTCTTTTCAGCTGAAGTGAACTTGCCAAAACACAGAAGACCAATTTTTACTTTTTGTATATTTGTTACATATTGTATTAGACATACTTCAGGGATAAATTAGAACAAAGAGTCTCTACAATGGCTCAAACGAAAGGTTCATTTAGTGCAGTAGTGTTTTTCTGGCAATAGCTGCTGGGACAGGCTGGGCAGGCACCAAGCCATGCTTCCTCTTCTCTAGCCCTACAGTTTTTGGCAGTCTGCATTTCTGAAACTTTCTGATGTGGGAATTCCATTGAGACCGCTGAGCCTAATATCTACTGACAGATGTACCTCCTTAATGCTGGCTGATTCTTTCTGAATGTTTTTACTTGCAGTTTCCACAGCATACAGTTGAAATTGCTTCTGTGGTACACATACATGACTAATTCAGTAGCAAACAAGGATATTTAAACAAATCCCCCTACAGCTTGTTTTGGAAAAATAGTAGTTAATAATTATTCCCCATTTTCCACTTCAATTAATTAAGTATTTTATAAACAAGTACAGTTTCTCCCTGGGGAGGCAACGGAAGAGACTTAGTCCATTCAGTATTCCTCAGGATCACATGAGAAACAGTTTCTGGTCATCTGTAATATCCTTCCCTGTCCCTTTTCAAGTTTCTTGTCATTTAAAATAGGATGATCCAACCAGACAGGACATTTAAGATGATTTTTTTCTGTACTTCCCTTGCTTTCCTAATGTAGCTGATTATATAGAACACAGGTGTATAGCTTATTGTTTGCATGTATGTTTAGGATTGTTTCCCTATGCAACACTGGTTTGCATTTCTTGCCATTTAATCACCCAGGCATGCAGTACTGTAAGATTTTTCTGGAATTCTGTTCAGTTCCTAGATTTGACTATCCTGGATATTTCCTTTTTTTGCAAACTCTGACCTATCATCTCCTCCTTTTCTTTCCCAGATCATTTATCAGTTTGTTGAACACTACAGATTTTAGCACAGATCTTTGGGAACTTGTGTTGAAAAGTTTTAGGCAGCTTTTGCCTATCTCTTTTAATTCCTTACTCCTAATCATTGTAGGAGATCAGCTGTGAACTGGGAATAAGGCTTCAAGGATTTTGGGTTGTTTTGAATAACCAGTATTAATGTAGACTCTTTCTGCTGTTGCAGTAATTGTCTCAGTTCTGTTTCACGGGCAGTGTGATTTAGTTCTGAATATGCAGTTTGGTCTTCTGTTTCACTACAGATAAGATTATGTGTAGGGCAAGGCTTAGAAGTAAGGCTGGCTGTGTAATGTTAAGATTTGTTTTGGTGTATTAGAAGAAAGTAGTGTTACAGTAAATTGTGTATCACTTTATTCCATGTTACAAGAAAAAAACCTTGAATTATAATAACTAGCTGTAGTGTTTGTATTCAAAGTTAATATGGATGCTTTTAATTGTGTGCTGTTGATCAAAACACTGGGGAATAAGAATTCAGACTGAATGCAGAATGTATATTGCTGCCTTAGAAAATACAGTTATTATTTTTTATTTCTTTTATTTTACAGAATGATACCTTTGCTGATTTTGATTCCATGACAGATCGCCTTTTAGATGAAATTATACAGTATATACAAATTTATAATCTAACCCTTTCAAAAATCAGGTAATATCTGTTCTATACTATTTATAGAAATAAACTTAAAACTAGAGCCCTGTGTTGTTCTGATCTGTGATGCTCAGGAGGAAGCTAAAAGAGAGATGGTAAAGAGAAATTCAGGGAGGGGGAGGAATAGGGGAAAAGAGGACCAAAAAGAAAGGAACTTACCAGCTGAAGGAAAACTGCAGTGTTGTAAGCTCACCTAGTCCTGTTAGTGGTTTTAAGGCAGAGCTGAGCATTACATTTTAGGAACTGCTGTCCTGTGCTTCCTCAGATCCTGCATGGTAGGGTTCTGCAGAAAAAGAGGTAATATTTTAAGGAAGTCAAAGGAAATTGTAATAGTGCTCTGTTGAAATGCAGTTAGCTTTCTTCTGATTTTATAGTCTCTTCACCAAGTATAACATAGCAGACTGTCTATCTTGTCATTCCTACAGGGAAATTCCATCTTATCACTGATGTTGAAGGGCAGCTGCATGAAAAAAAAAATCATCACTCTGATGTTTTCTGATTATTTTATCTGCTAAAAAGCATGTTTTACATCTTAATAGAAGGCTCTCCCCAGTCTATGCATTCCTGCTTTCTTTATCAGTTACTTCCAGGGAATACCTGTTCCATTTATTTTCTCAAAATACAGTACACCATTTGGACAGGCTACCTTACTAGCTCAGCTGTGTTGCTGGAGTTAGCTCATTGATAAATCAAAGGGGCAAAATCAAGCCTGACTTCATACATTTGTTTAGGCATCTTCGAGTTACATATCTGGAAGTTTTTTGACTTGCAATCACATGAATTTACTACAATTTTTTGAGTACTTGTGCTTTTGGTAGGCCCTGTTCAGCTAGAGAAAGCATCTGACATGTTTAAACATAATCTTGCTTTTTAAACAAATGTTTCTATTTTGAGAAAGGCAAGATTTAACATGGTGAATTTTGTCTAAATTTATTCATTAATTTATTTTAAATCACTGTGTGGTCATATTTGTGTCAAGCAGACTGCATGTTAGCAGCCTCAGTACAGGAGAGGGGAGGGTTCCATAGCCCACCAGGCCATGCTGATACCTTCTCTCCCATGCTGTGTTCTGAAGGCTGTAATGAGCGCAGCCACACTATGACCTTCTTGTTGTTCAAACCTGATAACTGAATTCTCTTTTGCTTCTCTCTTAATACTTTAAATTTGTAAATGTTTTTTCAGACTCATCTATTTTTTGTCCCTTGAAAGAAAAACAAATTGTCAATTTTATTTTTAGTTTCTTTCTCAAGGTGTGTACTTGCCTTTGGCCCTTCCAGAGCAGAATCTCCATCTCTCAATGCTAGCTTGTCTTGTGAGAAAGTTAAACCTATCAGCTAATCCTGCAGCTGTTTCCTGGTAGCTGCGTGAGAGAGCTTTCAGAAAGATGTGTTCATATGCAAGTCCTTGAAGGGTCACCCAGAAAGCCCAGGAAAGTACTGTTGAGAAATCCTCTGCTCAAGTAGCCAGTGTTTTCCTATTATTTCATTTTTACTGTCCCACTGTAAAGAAAGCAGACTTTGTGCTAGTTATCCATGGTCCCCTGAATGATGCTAGTTTCTTCTAATAAAATTTCCGTGTCGACTAAAGGACATGTTCCCTGTACATATGCTGCTCAATAGCTGAGTCAAATAAGATCTATAATGGTTTTGTATGGCAAGAAAGCCAACAGCTTTGTGTGTCAGAAATACTTGTTCAGCCCCTCTTTTAATCTCCAAGACTTGTTATGGGGAAAAGGAAACACACTTCATGTGCAGAGCTAAAAGTTTATTGCTAGTCCAGTTAGTGTTCTAATAATCTCATTAAGAGTGCAGCAAAAAATTACTGTTAGTCTAGTTACAGTACTACTAAAATTCATAGCCTGAATTAATACAGGAAAGTCCTGTTAGTGATATGGCTAAAGTTGTTATGCAGAAACTTCGTGGTATCCTTCTCAGGTGGTAAGCTCCCTGTACAGCAGCCATCTGGGTCCTAAGATTGGTGGTTTCTGTCTTCCTTTAGCAGTGGGATGTCAGCATCTTGGGGCTTCAGTGCAAGGAGAATGATGTTCACGGTGGACGGTTTTGCCTCCTTGGCCTTGGATCTGACTGGATTTATTTTCATACCTTTGTGTTTTCAGTCTGCCCACCTGATCTTTCTTTTGTTTCCCATGCATTCTTTTTTCCCCCATTCTCTGTTATCTCTAATATTGCCTTCCTTTTGTGAGCTGTAAGACTCTGCTTTTGCAGTGACCATTAGCAGACAGTGGGAACCTCTGGTATATGGGACCTCTGATATACAGTGCCTCTGTTTGCACTCTCCCACACCACACTTTCCTTCTAGTGATACACAGTTCAAGCCACACAGAATAGATAATTGTTATTAATAGAAACTATATTGAAACTAAAGCAATTTTAGGCCTGACTCGTTACTTCACCGTACCATGATTGTTGTCATGGCTGAAACAAACTACAATCAGCTCAGGCCAAAAGAGAAGTTCCGAGATTCTGCACTGTCAGGTCAATGCAAAGTCTCATGCCTTCAAGTAATGGCAAAATCCTGTTTATTGTGCTATATTCCTTTACTGAGAAAAGGCGCCCCCTTAACCAGCAGGATGCAGAGCCCTACAGTAGTGTCAGCTTCAGTGAGCCAACTGATTTTGCTAAAGCTACTACCAGTTATTGCACCAGGACGCTACCCAACATGTGCCTTGATCTCTCCTCTGAGCAAAATCTTTGTGATCACTACAAGTGTGCAGCTGACATGAACTAGAATCTTGATTCAAACCAGCTGTCTTATAATTAGAGCTGTTTGGTAAAGAATCATGGAATAGTTTAGGTTGAGGGGACCTTTGGAGGTCATCTGGACCAGTTGATGCAACTGAAGCAAGTCAAATAGCTCAGTCATACCCATTCACGTTTTGAGTACCTGTGAGGAAGGAAGCCTTTCCAGGTCAGCAATAGCTAGGAAATAAACCACCTGCTCATGCAGTGTAGTTTCAGAAACCATTTTCCTCAGGTCTTACATAAATTCCTGATGACCTGTATTGAAATTTAACCTCAGTGGGATTAATCAGCTTGTCATTTTTTTTCTCTGAGTAACATTGGCTCACAAGAAAAAGAAAGATATTTTAATGCCATGCATATATTAAAACATCTGTTCATTGTCTTAGCACCTTTCTGATGATGGCTTTTGATGGATTTTTTTTTCTCTTTCATTAATTCTTATGGTTGAACAGGATTTTTCATGTGTTAGGCCAAAATAATGAGGTTTTACTTTGTCTAATTTCCAGTATGATCTGAATTGGCAGATTTATGCCATAAAGCACATACAAATGCTGCAGTATTATTCTGTTCAGCGTCTTAATATCTTGTATTCAAAAGGTGGCAATATTGCCACCTACTGTTAAGAAATGCATGGGTTTTTGCAGAGCATCCCAATTGCAGGTATCTGAAACAATGAGTAGGATGGGTTATGCTTATGTCTTACACAATCAAAACCCTTTTTGAAGGGTTTTCTTTTTCCTCTGCTTTTCTTTCCGATTTGAACAAATCCTTAAGCCTTTCTCTTATTAGAAAATAATATTAAAGGCATACTACATTTTCACTTAAACATCTGAACTTGAGCACAATAAATTACAGTAACCTTTGTTATTTTTCTGAGTCTTTCCAAATTAAGGAGTGTTTAATCTCTGAGCTTTAATTCACTCAGCTACTCATGACCACCCTTTTTTCCTCAAATGGATCTTCACTGTTTCTGAAGTTGTGGTTCAGGCATGCCCATATTTTGAGGATGGTGGGATTGCTGGATCAGGTTTTTTTCCAGTGATGAAATTGTCCTTTGTTGTGGTACAATGTAAGAGTTTCTCGTCCCTTTGTGATATTTAGTAAACAGTGAATAGACTGTCAAGAGAATATCTCTGCTAGTGTTCAGATCTTCTTGAGAGAATAATCTCTTACTCAAGAGCAATCATGTCATGCAGATCATCTTCAGGATAAACTCAATTTCTATGGGCATTTTCTTATTCCTAAAGAAATCTACAAGTTTGTTTTTCTTGTGCAGACTTTATGACATACTCTGAGGAAATGGTTTAAATTTTATTATTCGAGAGAGTCAGCAGCTCAGTATTTTGTTTTGCAAATGCAGTGCTGTTGTGCTGACAGCACAGTGGATACATGTCTTTCATTTCTAAATTAGTTAGGCAAGCGTAGCAAGCTGCAGCAAAAAATTCCTGATGTTGCAGCAATTTTGAAAATCTGGTAGTACAAGTGAATGGGAATCATACACACATACACTTCAACTGTGTATTGGTAAGGAACAGATAGCCTGCTCTGTCATAGAAATGTATGGTTGTTTCAGAGTTTAGGGGCCCAGGGGTGGCTCTGTCATTCTGTAACCTAATGTTTGAATTTTTTTCATTTGGCTTTAAATTGGAATTTTCAGAGTCAATAATTCTTGCTTGGGAAGCTATTGAACAGTCAAGTAATTTTTTAGCACTGTGTTTTACACTTGGAGCTTTGTTTTAGCTATTTTTGTTGATGAATATAGTGATACAGAGCAAACAGGAAGGATGATCTTACGGGTTTAATGTTTTGGCACATCTATGATCCAGCCATGATAGTTCTGCTATGTATTTTTGAATGGTTGTCCATTCTCCCCATGTCCTGAGATTACATTTTAAAACAGGAAGGTGCTTTTTCCTTCTAATTTTGTGGGTCTTGTCTCTGCAATATCCTCTGTAAGTCAGTGCATAGGATGGTGTAGTCCTTAAACTCAGCAGGGGTCTGTAAGCATAACTGCATAGTAACTAGAATTGCTTGATCTTGTAATGGCCCCTCTGAAGAAATGCTTTATACAGACTTATACAGCTGGCACCTCAGATTGAGTAATAATTATTCTTAGATATGTGAAGCTGAAGAGTCCCATCCACCTTCCTCCTAACACGCTTAACCAGGGAAACAACTGCATGTACCATTCTCCTGGCATACAGAGACTCTTCAATTGCCTTGCTCAAGCTGATAATCACTTCTTTTAGTTTAACTGCTAAGCAGATTTGAGATGTCACTTCTATTTTAAAGTAACCAAATTCAGTTAAATAATGGTTTTTTTCCCCCTTATAGGAATACTTTTGGAATTCTTCTCCAATAGGTTGTTTCAGTAACTCTCACACGTTTACCATATTGAACACCATCACGTGCTGAAGTACTGATTTATTCAGTCATGCACAGTTCATAAAAAGATACTAATACTTGGTGCTAGGAGAAATACACACAGAAATAACCTGGGGTTTGGGTGGGAGATGCTAGTGGCAGGATAGTTTGTTTTCACTAGCTTTTCAAAAACCATGTATGAAATAATTCTGGAGGAGCTCAGAACATGCTTGTAATGATGTTGTGCAGCTTGGGAGATCTGGACAAGCTATGCTTTCTGTGTGACCTAAAGTACAGGCTTCTGAATGGAAACTTTACATTAATATTTTCCCTATGCTCTTCAGCATTGTATGACATCAGTTTTACTTTTCTCTTGTATAAAGGAAAAATAGATTGCCATCAAATTCTGTGTTATACTGTTTCTTTTTAAACAGCTTTATTGGACACTCACTGGGTAATTTAATAATCCGTTCAGTGCTCACAAGACCTCGATTTAAATATTACCTCAGCAAACTTCACACCTTCCTGTCTCTGTCCGGACCACATCTTGGTACCCTCTACAACAGCAGTGCTCTTGTTAATACAGGTAAAGTAGTATTTTCAGTTGTACAGGTTTAGGGGATATTTTCTTTTTGAAATGCACTTAGCAGTTTCAAGTGAGGTACACATTTCTGCAGTACTTTGGTTATGAGAAAGTGCATGTTTCACTGTCATGTGAAGAGTTATAAAAATATAAGTATCAATATAGGAATGTGCAAAAGATGGTTGACATAAGTGTTTTCAGTGTGTTTGATTCAGGTTTTCTATTATACCATAAAAAAACTCCAGTCTCAATGTGTTGAGCTCACTTTATTTAAAAACTGAGTTTTAATATACTTAATCTGCAAAACCAATAGGTAAAATTCATTAAAATAATTCTGAACTACTAGTAACGTCTTACAACCTTATAACCTGCAGTGTGTTTCTGCAGATGTGTTTATACCTTATGAATGTCTGTTTTCTAAAAAGTAACTGTAGCTCTCAGAGAACTTGTCGAAACTGCTGACTTTTGAAATAAACATTAGAAAATATTTTTGGGTAGCATCAAATTTTAAAATGAAAACTTGTTTCTGAGATTACCACCTTGGAGAGCCCAAACCCGCAGTGCATAACACTTACTTTCACTAAAGAGAAACATGCTCATTAAACTTTTTAAATACTTTGTTTAGTGCCAGTTTATTTATTGGTTTATTATCTGGTTTCATACAAAAATGAGGAGGAAAGAACTTGTATTGAGCTTCAGAGAAGTGGATGGGAATTGTGGGCTAGCTGGAGGTACTGTTGGAGTTTATGGAAGCAGGGGGAACATGAGAGCTCTTTGAATCTGGTTGAAATGGTACTGTTTATAGCCCTCAGTACGCTACCAGTGAGGTTCACTTCAGGTTTAAGACATCTATGGTATTATTCACTATAGGCGTCTACTGGGTGTTTAACATAGTGTATAATTGGATAGCTTCTTTCAAGTGTTTTAATCTGTAACTGAATCACTTAGCATTACTTTGCTTTTAGAAATGGCAGTTTTCCGGGAGACAAAGAGGTACGGCTGTTTGCTCATTTATGTAGGACCAGCAAATGGCTTTCAGTTAATCTACAATTAAAACTGTCAAACTATAGTCCAGAATGTAATCATGTACATTAGTGGAAATAACAGCTTTCATGCTTTATTATATATATAAACAGGAAAGAATAATGAACAAAAAACTTCAGTGTTTCTGGGCTTGACAGTGCTGGCATGAAAAATAAAATTAGTATCTGAGAGGCTAAATAGATGGACTTTACATATTGTACTTAAATTAGTATTCATATTTTACTCTGATCTATACTCACATTGTACCCAACAATGCAGGACTGTGGTTTATGCAGAAGTGGAAGAAGTCTGGTTCTTTATTGCAACTGACATGTCGAGACCATTCGGATCCACGACAAACATTCTTATACAAACTCAGTAAAAAAGCAGGTAAGCTTTGTTAACGCTTCCTATATTTTAAAGGCCACTGTACCTAAAAGTGAATAGGAAACCTAAAAAAAATTAAAATGTTTCAGACAAGCTCCTGACTCAGTTTATTTAAGAGTTACTTTCACTTTAGTCCCATGTTCTTCACGTAAATAAACAGTACCCATTTTTGTTGCAGGGGTGCATCATTACTGAGCCACTTTCCTTCCTAGCTCTGAGCAGACGTTCCAGTGCAGCTGCTAGACTGCTGTAGATGTATCAGCTTCCTCTTGAGCCACTGAAACTGGTGATTTCGGTGTGATGAGTCAAGTACATCTACATTCATTACCTCTTTCTGTCTGCCTTATCTGTTCTATAAACATAAAAATCTGCCTTATAGTTTTGCTGACTAGTTGTTTATTACCTCATTGGGATTGTTAGGTAAAATAAAAACTAATTTTGTTGAAGGAGGCGTTGTAGTTGCTGTAATAGCTAAAAAAACCCAGGCTAGATTATTCATACAATGTCATGACTTCCATTTTCTCTGGTTTGAATATTCTTATTTCAGCTGTTGGCTGAGAGGTATTTTTGCCAGTGGATAATGTGCCAGTTGTGGGGTAGTTTCTATTAAGCATTATAAAGTTACTGAGGATTCATCTGACAAGTGTTTCTCAGTATGTGTCAGCCAAGCGGTTGTGGAGCTAGAGATGCTCATGGAGTTCTGTGAAAAATGCATGTGTGGTTCTCCCTCAGAATATTCATAGGTTGTCACAGGTGATACTGTGTTGAAAGCAAAGCAGTACAAAGATACAGGCAGGAGAAGACTGACATCTAGCTCTTGAGATGTTTGAATATAAAACTTTGGGGTGTTAAAAGAAGCAGAAAAGAGTAAGGAGCAAAAGAAATGTCATGGATAAGATACGAATGTTGATCAAAAACTGATTTTGGAAAAATCATGGGATTTTTTCCCCCTTCTGTTCAAAACCTTCTGTCGCAAAGTAATTTTGTTGCCAGTTAAGTAAAACTTAAGGCTGAACTGGTATTTAAAGATTTTGAAAATAAACGTTTCATCCTGAACCAAAGTTACAAGCTGATGAGAAGTTACACAGTGGATGTTGGGTACGGCTGTGGGACCTATGTTGTAGAGATAATCAGATGAATGAATCAATTGGCTTTAAGGAATTTGATATTCCTTGCTTTTATGTGTATACCTCTCAACGTGACTAGAGACACTGTTATTTGAGTATTGTTGTCTATTCTAGAAATACAACATACATTTCTTATGACAGACAGGCTTTTTGAAAGACATGGATAGTGTCGTCTTAAAGAGTCATGACATGCATTTCAGGCTTCATTCCCCATAAACTGTATAAGGAGCCTAAAACTCTTTAGGGCTCAGTCTCTTTTTTCTGCCTTCTTACTGAAGAGGTGGAAAGAGCTGTACCTTGGGCTACAGCCTCATACAGAGTCTTGTTTCCAGGTCCTTCGGTGGGCTTGGTTTGAGGGAGAAAAAAAGGCTGGGGGAAGAAGGAGAAAGAAATGTGGAAGTTTGATAATTTTATTTCAGGAGAAAAAAAAGCAGGCTTTATGCTTCCCTGACAGAGAAGGAAGAAAGTTTTCCTTTGAGGTGTGACTTAGTACACTGTATGTACACTATAGGTGTTGCTGCCTTTAACTCTTGATACCTGTACAGTCATGCTTCAGTCCTGCCATCAATTTGTTCATTCAGTGGACATACAGTACTGGCCATGCTTGACTCTCAAAACACCAGGAGAGAGGAGTTTGGGATTCCCCTAACTGTACCATTCCTCTTCTCAGATTTTCAATGCAGAATTTTCATATTGTTCCCTATGGGGATTCTAAGCATAGGTGCTGACAGAAATCACTTTACCCCAGGCTCCATTCAAGAGATGGGCAACACTATTGAGAAGTATAACCCTGATTTTGCAGCATCTGTTGATTTTTCTCAGTCCTATAGGAAAACAGGAGTTTGAGATGCTGAAACATCTGTTGCTGCTGCTTCATGTGGTGGATTCTTCAGATGTTGGCTTTGCAGCTGGGAAAGTGCCGAGGGCAGCAAAACCTTGCTGCTATTTCAACTCTGCCGTGGTCTGGCTGATTTTCAGATCATCCCTAAAGCTGGCTGTGGATCCAGCAGGTGATGTTTTGAGGGCCAAGGTCTGAGCCACATTGTTGTATGGTGTTTTGTGGCTCTAGTTCTCAAATTTGCCAGAGAACGTACTGTTAAATATATCATCATGTTGCTTAGCCTCAAAATGGATGAAGTTCCTGCTTTCTGTCAGTCACTGTAGGTGGAAGTACAGTACAGTATCTCCTCTTCCACCCTTTAAAAGAAGCTCCAGTACATGCTGATGCTTGAAGCCAATCAGAAAAAAAGATTTGTGCTCATTTCTGTTCTCTGTTCTGAATTCTGAGGTAGTACCAGTTGACAGCAGAAATTCTGCACTCTTGAACACATTTCTGATAACTCCTTTTCAGAGCTGCTTCTATCACAGTAGCACATCTAGGAGGATCTGTGACAAATATTTTTGCCAAACTTGCTGTTTTCTCAAAGTTTGGGGCCAGGTTGTGCTTCATGGCTGAAGGTCACCTCAAGCTCTTGGGTCTCATTGTCAAAAAAAGCACCAGTTAGCTTCCCTGCCGCTCCCAGATTTTTTGGACTCTTTCTCTTCCCAGATCTCTCTCAAAGAACCTGTTCTGGAAGGAGTTTTAATGCTTTAATACTGAGGGCTTGCAAAATCAGTTTCTCCTGTTAAAAGTGTATGTGACAATAGAAAAAGAAGAATTGTGAGTCTTCTGAACATGTACAACATTCTCACTTAACAGTAGTTTGAGACTTCAAAAGAACCTTTGCAACTGAAAAATTAAACTGAAAAATGATAAATATACCATTAATAAATCTCTCCCATCTATCTAATCATGCAGCTCTTCCTTTGTATAGTGTAAGTCATTCTGTCATTACTTGTTGAAGGAATAGTTACCCAGAAGTTGCTCTTTGCAGAATTTCCTCATATGTTGTATTAGAGATACAGTTAGCTCTCATTTGCAAGGGAACTCTGGTAACATTTCAGTTTCATTGCAATTAATCTATCAAGGCAGAATAACAGATAACTTATTTAAACAAATCTCTTTATCTGTTTCTGGTGTATAAATAGGAATTGATTCTTAAAATGTAAATGCCTTTTAAAGTGATCACAGCAAATGACAGGTGATGATGATGGTTGACTGTGCTTTTCTGTAGCATTGTATGTGGTTTGTCTGTCAACCCATTTTGCTTTTATGCGCTAATAGAGTGTTACACTTGTAGAATATTTTTAAAAGTCAAGTACAGCTCTGTCATTGCCCAGCTGTCAAGTTTGTTAAAGCAGAAAGAGTGACCGTGTTAACTTGTTACAGCAGCCTTAAAAGCCTACGTATGTTATCTTCAAGTTTAAATTATGACATAATGTTTTTTCAGTTTATCCTATGAAAATCAATCTTCATTTCAGAGAATGATACCAGGTAGCAGTGAGAGAACAGTTTCATTGATACGTAGGCTGGTTTTGGTGTTCTTATAGTCTAAAAGAAATGTCAGTGGTATGTAACATTTGGCTTTGATTTCAGACAAGACTTTTTTTGTGTGAATACCTTGTTTAGGATGTCAGTACACTGGTCAGAAGATGTACTAAAAACAAAGAGTCTAGTTCCATCAGTTGGTCTTTGCCTGCAGAAACTTGAATTTATGAGTCCCTTGAAATAATATTAACGGAAAATTCTGGAGGTAGATCCCAATTTGATATAAAGTGTGATTGATCATTTGCAATTAAGGACTTGGCAAGTAGACTGACTCCAAAACTTTGGACAGAACTTGTTCTCCTGTAATGCATAAAGATGTGTGTCAAAGCATGGTTTGTCAAGACTGGCTTCCATAAAGCAAACCTCAAAATGCTGTTTTCTGTCCAAGTTATAATTGTTTGCTCACTAGTGGAAGTGCTTCCTGCAACCAACTTCGACCAAAAACTTTTGGCAAGTTTTTCTACCTCAGCTTTAGTTCTGAATTTTTTTAAAGTCCCATTTCTCAGACTCAGAAAATGCCCACATTAGCACTCAGTAATGCATCCAGAAGCAAATCTCTTCATGATCTCTGTTTACATCAGAACACAGTGAATGGGCGTTAGGAGTATGTTACAATCACAGGATCAGACTAGACCTAGTCATAGAATCATAGAATGAATCATGGAATGGTTTGGGTTGGAAAGGACCTTAAAGATCATCTACAGGCAGGTTACAACCTCCCTTCTATGGGCAAGGATACCTTCCACTAGACCAGGTTGCTCCAAGCCCCGTGCAACTTGGCCTTGAACACTGCCTGGGATGGGGCTGCCACAGCTTCTCTGGGCAACCTGTGCCAGTGTCTCACCACCCTCACAGTGAAGATTTCTTAATATCTAGTCTGCATCTACCCTCTTTCAGTTTAAAAAGTCCAAAGTGAACTCTTCTGAAAAGGGACATTATGATGGATGAGGGATTTTTAATACCAAGAGGTTTGCTCTACAGTCCTGATGCTCTTGCGCCTCAGAGTTCTCAAATGTGAATGTACACCCATGTACAACTTCCAGGATATGTTTGCACTTATGTAGGTGGGTTCAGATTCGTATGTCTTAGTGCTTCCAGAGGTCTCAATTAGAGTGGAGTTCTGATGTGCTTGTTTATTGCCTTATCTTTCCCATTTAAAATGAGCATTTTTCCTAATCTCTGAAAGGAGGAAAAGATGTTTGTTTTGTTTTTTGTTTGCATCTATGTTAACAGATCATCTTCAGTGATGAAGCATGGTTGACATGTTTTCTTCTTTGAGATGTCTGTTCTCTACAGGATGTCAGCTTAGCTTTGCGGAGGCGAAAAAGCATTTCAGCTCTTAACTTGACATAGTGCCTGTTTGTAACTCATGATGAGGATAAGACTAGAATTGAAATAGCATCCCTATTGGTAGCACGGCATGGAAACTAACCTAATCAGTTCTGCAAAGAGGAAGGACTTCCCAGCCCTCTGCAGCTCTCTTCCAAGAATTCATTATGGTCAAGAACTCTGTGGCACCCCACAGTGAATACTCTCCATTGCAAATAACTTGTTTTGGATTAGTTAAAGAGCGGTGGTATGGAATTTTGTCATCCTTTTTGTCACACAAGTCTCAAGAGATTATCAGCAGCCCATTGTACAGTGGCTCCATCTCCCATCACTACTTGGATTTTGGCTACAGCTAGAGGACAGACTGAACATCCAATTCTGGTGCCTGAAGAATAAATACATTTATTCTTCTGTGATTGCAGTTAGTTGTGAGTTACCACATCTCTAAACCACCTGTTCCGGACAGATTTTTCCACTTGACCTATTAGTTGGAAAAATTGTTCATGAGTTTATAAATATCATTAATTCAGTAATGACTAATGCAGTTATTCAGAATTCACTGATGGACACGAATGGCATGGTAGTTGTACTCTCTGTGTATGCTTAAATTCACTTTGGCTGAGACTGAGATTCCATTAGGTGATAGGAATCACCATAAACATTTGGAAAGCCAATTAAAGGTTCATTACTACAGGAAAGAACATTCTGTTGCATAGGACAAAGGTTGTTACTTCAGCAGTGGTCTTTCCCTTGGATTGTTCTTTTACAGGCTATCTCAAATCCTACCAAGAATTTAGTCAATACCTTCTAGTTAATGACTACCTCAGTGTTCTTCATAGTACTCTGTGAAAATGTGTGATCTATTCAGTAGGTGATGCAATGGGTTCAAATGTATCTGTTCTGATAGCATTAGGTTTTAATCTTCCAGCATTTCTGCCTAACTACAACAACCTGCAAGTGTTGGCCTGATGAGATTTTGGGACTGAATTAATTTAATTCAGTGGCTGAAAATTTTGCTGCACAAGAAAAATTGGTTCATTAATTACTCAGAATAATTTTAATATGGGATTTTTTTTTTAATCCTTACAGTACACGACAATATTATGTGTGGTGTGGAAGAATAAAGCTGTGGATCATAGGAATTAACTGAGCTATATTCTTGTTCAGAATATATTTAATGTCTAGGCAGTAAGTGAAAAAAGAACATGTAATGATGACTGGTGGTCCAGTTTTTACTGCTGCATAAATGAAAGATTGTGATACATTGCTTCTTTGTCCACATGTACACTAAAGTACAGTTTAGCACTGCACACTTCCATATTAGAGATTGTTCTATGCCGGTGTCCTAAGTAGTCCCATAGCTTGCCTAGAGAGCAGGAGGGATGCTGCAGAACACCATGCAGTTCCTTCTAATTGGCAAATGGCTTGAGTTATCTCACATTGTAGAAATCCATGGAGCTGCTAGCCTCTATACATTTATATACACCATGTTGACTCCTCCCTCTCCCATCCATATAATCATATGCGGTCTATATATATCACATGAGCCAGGTCAGAATAAACAACTTCAAGATACAAGACTTGGACTTTTTTCTTCACAACAGGCATAGAGAGCTGTTCAAATTAAATATTTAACAACAAAAGTTATGTATGAAATACCCTCCTGGCTCCTACTGAAGAGTTCCCTCAAACACTTTTTCATAATGAAGGATTCCTGGTAGGGAAGCGCAGGGCATTATTTTTATGAACCAGAATATAAAGCATAAAAATGAGACACTGTGACCAAAAGGGGATGCCTAATTTATTAGTCTGTGATGTCCTAAGCCTAGTTTTTGTTTTGTTGTTTGGTTGTGGGGTTTCTGTGTTGTATCACACACAGTGATGAAGACAGTCTATTTCAATATTGATTGATGTAGACTGATGTTCCTCTAAAGATTCCCCAGGATATCTCTTCCTCCTTCAGGTTGATTAAAAGATCTAGGCAGTCCTCTTAGGATCAGAGAGAAGTTTGGGTTGGAAGGGACCTTTAAGGATCACCTGGTCTTCTTTGTACCTTTATGTGAATGCTGATGGATATTCCTCTAGGGAAAATGTATATGAAAAAAGCGTAATACAAGATACACAGCCTCCCAAAGAATTTACAAAACTATTGCAGATTAGCCTGCAGAGAATTCCTATCATTCTTTTCAACTCGATATACGGTTTTGGAACTGGCATCTGTGTCTTTGTGTGATTTGCTGCAGTCATTTTTCATCAGATGTCAGATAAAAAACTCCCATTGATTTAGTGATCTTCAAGAACCTTGTTCTTCAGTGAGCACAGGCAAAAAGCAAACAAAAAGCCCCAAACAAACAAAACAAAATAAAAACCCCACAAAATCCCAAACAAAACCAAGAAACCCCACCTAAACAGATTTCCTATTTGAAGAAGACTGGAACCAGCATCTAGTTTGGATGCATCTTCTGTACACTTTTATTGATTTGATAGATTATTTTGTTGTTGTTTGGTTTTCAGTTTTCTGTGAAATCCTGGAAGATGTATTTAGGTTTTTGCATACTGAAGTTGTTCAGTGTTGTTTTTGTAACTGACCTGGTTTGGAGATGTAGTCTTCATCCCATGGAGTGTACAAAATACTGAAAACTAGGAAATAACCTCTGAAAAAAAGAAAGTTTGTTTCACTTTTGTCTCTATCAGCAGCTTCAGGAACTTGTAATGTACCTTGTAATAAATGGATACTGAGTTTCAGTTGTAAAATGTTGTATTATTTTGTAGTAATCATCAAGGGATTTGTTATAATAGATCCCTTTTTCTCTTTTCCTGTAGGTCTTCATTACTTCAAAAACATTGTGTTGGTAGGATCTCTGCAGGATCGTTATGTTCCTTACCACTCTGCTCGCATTGAGATGTGTAAAACAGCTTTAAAGGATAAACAATCAGGTAATAAATATCCTGCAAAATAAGCAGACCATGCAGGTTAAACCTCATAGTCTCAGATTCATCCCGCTTAATTTTGGGTGCTTAAATGAGGCACCTCTATTACGTGTCTAGACACTCTGGGCGTACTTTGTAGTAATGGAGAGAGAAAATCCATGTGAGAGCTGAATTGCTTTCTGGATCTGTCCTGTTCTGTTACATGTAGAAAGATATGAGACTGAATTTCGAGCTTACAGACTTTCCTGAAAATTAGGTGGGATGAACACAGCCCTGTGTGTTCCCTGAATAGGGAGGACAAATGGCTTTGACTTTTGAGGATGTCAAGTTACAGCATTGAGCACATGGTCTGTATTTAGTTGAGGCTTAATACTAGCACTGAAAAAGATGGTTTTCCCATTTCCAGTGATAGTTGTTGTTGTATTTACTGTTGAGACATCCTAGCACAACTGGCTTATAGCATTACAGATAGACACATAAATACCTTTTACAGTGTAACAGATTAATACTGATGAGCACATTCTCGCTATAAATGCACAAAATTATAACGTATAGCTTAAAATTATTTTTCCAACATTTCTGGTGAAATTAAGCTTCCCATATATTCTGTCTTAACAGAACACCAGCATAACACATATCATTGCCTCTCTTACTCTTGGAATATATTCACTTTTGAGTTCAAGGTCAAAGAACTGTATTTGTTTCTGGTGATTTACTCAGTACAACTTTTCTGTTCCTCTGCAGGACCAATTTATGCTGAAATGATACAGAACCTGCTTCTGCCAGTTCTCCAGAATAAGGAATGTAATTTGGTTCGTTATAATGTAATTAATGCATTACCCAATACGGCAGATTCTCTCATAGGAAGAGCTGCACACATTGCTGTTCTTGATTCAGAAATATTTTTAGAAAAATTCTTTCTTGTTGCTGCCCTAAAATATTTTCAGTAGGGAATAGCATTCTAAGAGACTTGGTTATTACCTCATTAACAGATGAATCAAATAATGTGTGGTATTGAAGTATAGCTGCAGCTGTATTTTAAGAGATATTTATACTTTTTATATGGCAGATAATTTATATCATCCACACTTAAGGCTTTTTAACATCAACTTTACTTTCTAGGTAATGTGGCTGTGCAATATTTTTTTATTTTGTTCTTTTTACTTTTCTATTACTTTTTCTTAATTTGGGGTACCTAATTATTTGGACATTAAAGCACAGTGTGTACTTCCAGTTGGTTTATTATTGGCTCTCAGATGACAGAAGTCAGTGTCACTTGGCTACCTTTTACAAGAGGCTTTGGATGCCAAAATAAATTGGTGTTTAAAATCCTGATAAGGTCGTACATGTTCAGTTGTATTTTAGCACTGTAGGAAGTTTAACTGGAAACACAATGAGCTGCTAAGATACTGGATATTTGAAAACGACTCTACCCATAGGTCTGGCAAAGACCACTGCCGTGTTGTCTGTCCAGATATCACTACAGCGTAACAGTGTTCTACAAAATCATGATCATCGTTGTTAAATATGTTCTGCCTGTGGGAATATATTTTCTACTGATCTCAAAAACATGTTAGTTTACATACTCGATTTTATTACTGGAACTTGAGTTTTCAGAAGCAAATGGCAACTAAGGATTTTTGACTGTTTCATGATAGCTGCCTTCAAATAATTGGAGTTTTGCAAACTGTATTACAATTGCTCCTTACTTTGTCAGTTCTTCAGATCAATATGGACAGTTTTACATGGACTTCCTTGTATGTACGTAAAATAAGTACATGTTAAAAATTTCTGCAATACTTTTATGAATTTAAGCAATTTTTAAATATTGTCAAAATGTTTTATTGACTACAAAGTATTGTAAATATAAATTGATCCATCTTCAAATGGGACAATATTGTAAACTTTACCTGTTTAGTGATACAGATAAAATGTTTTTGATATACAGGAATGTTAAAGGTCTGTTGACTTTCTACTGGTGCTGAATAGCATTAAGTTTGGTTTCTCCTCCCTTCCCTTTTCTCTCTTTAAAACAATAATTCACTAAAGGTGGGGGGAGAGTTACCTGTGCATTCACTAATTGTACACTAATTGTAATGAACATTTTTTGAAAGATATACATTTGTTGTATAATGCATGTTTATTTTTAGCGTTGTGTTATTGCATCTGGTGTTAATAAAATGAACAAATTACTCTAATGGAGGCAATTAAAGAAACTGAAATGTTCTGCTAATTACCAAAATTTCGGGTAGGCTCTTTTGTATATAAGCACTGACTTTGTATTATTTGAAATGAATATAGCAATAATAGTTTATAATGAAGTGATTTGGCATTTGATATGGTTTGTTGTACAATACAATCTTTGTAGTAATTTTTTTCTCTCTACAGCTCACAAGGTGCTCAGATGAGGTGTGTTGCCTACCAGGGGCTCGGATCAGGGATGTTGCAGAGAAGCTGCCTACTCTAGTCGGTCCCACTGACTATTACCCACTTCTAGCGATCCATGGGGGTGCTACTGATAGAGATAGCAGTAGCCTGGAGAACATAAAGAAGGACTACAGAGCTCTGGGAGAGGTGGTTAGGGGCTCTGGAGTGCAGATTGTCTCTTCGTCAATTCTCCAGGATACAGGGCAGGACCTTAAAAAGGCTAGGAGGATTGTCCAGGTTAATAAATGGTTAGAAGGGTGGTGCTATAGTCAGGGGTTTGGGTACCTTGAACATGGGACTCAATTTAGTAGTCCAGGTCAACTGGGGGCTGGTGGCGCTGGTCTGACAAAGAAAGGGAAGAGTGGATTTGGGATGAGGCTTGCCAGACTGGTCAAGGATGCTTTAAACTAGATGTGTTGGGGGAGGGGGGCATCATTCCATCCCAACACACCCAGTCACTTGCCAGCACTTACAGTAAACGTTCAGAGCCATGTAGAGAGATTGCAGCTGCTCCAGCCAATGAGCCAGCTTCAATTGGAGCTCGGCTCAGATGCCTCTATACAAATGCCTGTAGCATGGGGAACAAACAAGAGAAATTAGAGATATGTGCAGGTCTACAGGGGTATGATATCACAGACATCACAGAAACAGGGTGGTATGGCTCCTATGACTGGTGTGTTGGAATGGAAGGTTACAGGCTCTTTAGGAAAGACAGGCCCGGCAGACAGGCAGGGGGAGTTGCTATTTATGTTAGGGATAGGCTGGAGAGGATGGAACTGTGCCTGGGGACAGGTGAGCAGTCGGCAGAGAGTTTGTGGGTCAGGGTTAAAGGGAGAACAGCGATGGGAGATATTATGGTGGGGATCTGTTACAGACCGCCTGACCAAGAGGACTCAGTGGATGACGCACTCTATAGACAGATAGGAACAGCCTCACGCTCGCAGGCCCTTGTTCTCATGGGGGACTTCAACCACCCTGATATCTGTTGGAGGGATGGTACGGCCCAGCACAAGCAATCCAGGAAGTTCTTCAATTGTGTGGAAGACAGCTTCCTTCTGCAAGAGGAGCCGACAAGGAGAGGTGCCATGCTTGACCTCGTCCTCACCAACAGGGAAGGGCTGGTTGGAAATGTGATGCACCAGGGCAGCCTTGGTTGCAGCAATCATGAGAAGGTCAAATTTGAGATTCTCAGGACAGTGAGAAGAGTGTGCAGCAAGCTCACTGCCCTGGACTTCAAGAGAGCAGACTTTGGCCTCTTCAGGAACCTGCTCAGTAAGGTTCTATGGGATACAGTCCTAGAGGGCAGGGGGGCCCAAGACTGTTGGTTGAGATTCAAGGATCACCTGCTGCAAGCTCAGGAGCGATACATCCCTACTAGAAGGAAGTGCTGTAGGAGGGCCAGGAAACCTCCTTGGATGGATAAGGAGCTGCTAAGGAAAATTCAAAGGAAAAAAGAGGCTTCTAAAAGGTGGAAGCAAGGACAGGCAGCCTGGGAAGAATACAGGGATGATGTCCAGGAAGCTAGGGACCAGGTTAGGAAAGCTAAGGCCCACTTAGAATTAAACTTGGCTAGGAATGTTAAGGATAACAGAAAGGGATTCTATAGGTACATTGCAAATAAAAGACAGACTAGGGACAACTTGGGCCCTCTCCAGAAGCTATCGGGAGAACTGGCTACCCTCGATTTGGAGAAGGCTGAGGTTCTTCGTGACTTCTTTGCCTCAGTCTTCACCAGAAAACTCTCTGACCACACCACCCAAGTCTTGGAAGGCAGACACACAGACAGTGAGAATGAAGACCCTGGGCCCACTGTAGGGGAGAGGATCTGGTTCCAGACCATCTTAGGAACCTGAATGTGTACAAGTCCACGGGACCTGATGAAATGCATCCACGGGTCCTGAAGGAGCTGGCAAATGAAGTTGCTAAGCCACTGTCTATCGTATCTGAAAAATCATGGCAGTCAGGTGAAGCTCCTGACAACTGGAAAAAGGGAAATATAACGCCGATTTTCAAGAAGGGGAAAATGGATGACCCAGGGAACTACAGACCAGTCAGCCTCACCTCTGTGCCTGGCAAAATCTTGGAGCAGATTCTCCTGTAAGGCATGCTAAGGCACATGAAAAACAACAAGGTGGTTGGTGACAGCCAGTATGGCTTCACTAAGGGGAAATCCTGCCAGACCAATCTGGTGGCCTTCTATGATGGGGCTATGGAACTGATGGACAGGGGTAGAGCAGTTGATGTCATCTACCTGGACTTGTGCAAAGCGTTCGACACTGTCTCACATGACATCCTTGTCTCTAAATTGGAGAGACATCAATTTGAGAGGTGGACCACTCGGTGGATAAAGAAGTGGCTGGATGGCCGCACGCGAAGAGTTGTGTTCAATGGCTCAATGTCCAGCTGGAGACCAGTAACGAGTGGTGTCCCTGAGGGATCGGTGTTGGGACTGGTCTTGTTCAACATCTTTGTTGGTGACACGGACAGTGGGATTGAGTGTGCCCTCAGCAAGTTTGCAAGTGACACCAAGCTGTGTGGTTCGGTTGATACGCTGGAGGGAAGGAATGCCATCCAGAGGGACCTTGACACGTTTGTTAGGTGGGCTGATGACTACCTGATGAAGTTTAACCATGACAATTGCAAGGTCGTACACCTGGGTCAGAGCAATCCCAGGCACAGCTACAGATTGGGCAGAGAAGAGATTCAGAGCAGCCCTGCCGAGAAGGACTTGGGGGTGGTGGTCGAAAAAATGAACATGAGCCAGCAGTGTGCGCTTGCAGCCCAGAAAGCCAACCGTATCCTGGGCTGCATCAAAAGGAGCATGACCAGCAGGTCAAGGGAGGTGATCCTGCCCCTCTACTCTGCTCTTGTGAGACCTCACTTGGAGTATTGTGTGCAGTTCTGGTGTCCTCAACATAAAAAAGGACATGGAACTGTTGGAACAAGTCCAGAGGAGGGCCACGAGGATGATCAGGGGACTGGAGCACCTCCCGTATGAAGATAGGCTGAGAAAGTTGGGGCTGTTCAGCCTGGAGAAGAGAAGGCTGCATGGAGACCTCATAGCAGCCTTCCAGTATCTGAAGGGGGCCTATAGGGCTGCTGGGGAGGGACTCTTCATGAGGGACTGTAGTGATAGGAGAAGGGGTAATGGGTTCAAACTTAAACAGGGGAAGTTTAGACTGGATATGAGGAAGAAATTCTTTACTGTAAGGGTGGTGAGGCACTGGAATGGGTTGCCCAGGGAAGCTGTGAATGCTTCATCGCTGGCGGTGTTCAAGGCCAGGATGGACATAGCCTTGGGTGGCATGGTTTAGTGTGAGGTGTCCCTGCCCCTGGCAGGGGGGTTGGAACTGAGTGATCTTAAGGTCCTTTCCAACCCTAACTATTCTATGAGCATCTACAGCTCAGTGACATGCACATTTGAGAGGGTATTTTATTAGCGGCGTGTTGGGCAAGTCCTTCTGATACAAAGACATCTGAAATACATTCCCACTATAACAATGTCTACCTTTATTAATAACTTTTGTTGTGATGGTGCTACTAAGTTTTAAATGCTTAAATTACGTTCTGACATCTCAACTGTCTTTTATTTAACTGTAGTATAGTAGTCAGCTAGTGGCTAAATTGTGAATATCAGTTGAGGAAGGGAGATATACAGAATTTCCCTTGGTTCACAATGAGGAAGGTCAGCTGCTCTTAGTGTATAAGCATTTGGATGTTTCTGTCACTAGTGAAAAATGTCTGTCTTGCTGCATCTCTCTGAAAACCCCGAAGTGTAAAGTGTGCTTTTGTGATGAGTAAAGCAGAAATATCCTGGCAGAAATAACCACTTTATTTAGTTTGAATAATAGATACTGTCTATTTAAGTAGGCTTGAATTTGCTTTGTTCTTTGAGGAAAACGGGTGGTGCAGGAATGAACTCGTGGTATTTGCATCTAAGTTTATCAAGGAACAGGGCAAATTAAGAGAACATTAAATTCATTTCTCTCCCCTAATTTGTATTGCCCACTGCAGCCCACATGTGGTCCGGTACCCCTCTCAGAACTGTAGCTGTTTGACATCTCCAAGTCCCAAATGAGTGTGTTGTAAGAAAATAATGACCCAGACATGTCCTGAAAGCATATGAAGTTCATATTCGCACTTACAGACCATCACAGTTGCAGTTGCTCTCTGACCACATGCAGTCTTGGATGTTTTGGACAACTGCACTTGTGTTTCATAGCACACTCCTCCTACTCCCACATATTTCTATTTACTAGATGGAAATATGGACTCATATACATAATTCAGTGTCATTTGATGCAGTAGCAGCTGTAAAGTGTTCCATCTTGCCCCTCTTCTGTTTGAATGAAGCTTTCATCTTCCTGTAGCAGTGGTGACCTCTGCTTTATACAGGTATCCAACAGCAGCTTGAAAGAGAATTATGCTGCTTACAGAATGAGAGATAAAAATTAAGGTCTTAACATTCCTTTAGATAGCTTCCAGTCTTGTGCTCCCTGAAGGCAGTAGCTGCTGCTGTTACTTCACAAAGCTCTCAGCAATATTATTAGGAGGTCACTGCATAAAATGAGCATCAGAACTTTGTTTGCATGTAGGGTATATAAAGAAATTCTGTGGTTTGTGTTTGAATCTTCCATCAAAATCAAGCTTTCTGATCCCACAAATCTAGCAGCGGCTGCTGCTTGCAAGAACTCACATTTTACTGTGGAAATCACTGGGCTTTACTGCAGAGCCAAGAGATTTCACAATGGAAAACAAAGCATCCTTCATTCCAAGTCAGTCTTCTTTGCACAGCCCTGACCAGGTGTGGTATCTGGATAACCAAGCTTCTTGAGACGGTCAAGGGGAACAGGGATCATTTAGCCAGAATCAGCACACTTGCTGCCTGGCTAACCTACCTTCTGCTCAGCTGAACTGATCTGCTGCAGTGTTTGTGCTAGCACCAAGTTTTTATTCTTGGTTTTTTAGAACAGTAAAGCAAAATACAGTATTGTTTGAGTCTTCCTGGCAAGGCAAGCTGCAGTGTAAGAGAGAAATGATCAGTAAACAGAGGCAGGGAAACAAAAAAAGAAAACATAGCATTGAATCACAAAATGAAAAATTCCTGTGGCATGTACTGTTTGTATTTACCAATGTTCACACTTACTGTCTTTCAGCCACGAGATCTAGAAATACATAATTCAGGAATAAGAAGTGAATTTTGTATTTTTACAGCAATACAATAAACATAGACTAGAAAAAAATATCTTGGAAGACCTCAGCTTATTTTTAGAATCACAGACTGGTTTGGATTGGAAAGGACCTTGAAGATCACCTAGTTCCAACCCCCTACCATGGACAGGGTGCCTTTCACTAGACAAGGTTGCTCGAAGCCCTATCCAGCCTGGCCTTGAACACTGCCAGGGATGGGGCAGCCACAACTTCTCTGGGCAACCTGTGCCAGTGCTTCACCACCCTCATGGTAAAGAATTTCTTACTAGTGTCTAATCTGAACCTGCCCTCTTTCAGTTCAAAGCCATTCTCCCTTGTCCTGTCACTACATGCCCTTGAAAAAAGTCCCTCTGCAGCTTTCTTGTAGGCCCCCTTTAAGGTACTGGAAGGCTACTACAGGGTCTCCACAGAGCCTTCTCTTTTCCAGGCTGAACAGCCCCAGCTCTCAGCCGGTCTTCATAGGAGAGGTGCTCCAGCCCTCTGATCATCTTCGTGGCCCTCCTCTGGACTTGCTTAAGTAGGTCCATGTCCTTCCTGTGATGGGGACACCAGAGCTGAATGCAGTTCTCCAGGTGGGGTCTCATGAGAGCAGAGTAGAGGGGTAGAATTGCCTCTCTCAACTTGCTCATCATGCTCACTTTTGATGGACCCCAGGACATGCTTGGTTTCTGGGCTGTGAGCTCACATTCCTGGCTTGTGTTGAGCTTCTCATCAATCAAAATGCCCAAGTCCTTCTTTTCAGGGCTGTTCTCAGTCTCTCCAGCCTGTATGTGTGCCTGGGATTGCTCCAACCCAGGTATAGGACCTTGCACTTGGCATGGTTAAACTTCATCAGGTTGGCATCAGCCCACCTCACAAGCATGTCAGGGTCCCTCTGGATTGCATTGCTTCCCTCCAGAGAATCAACCGAACCACACAGCTTGGTGTCATCGGCAAACTTGCTGAGGGCGCACTCAATCCCACTGTCTATGTCACCAAAAAAGATGTTGAAGAAGACTGGTCCCAACACCGATCCCTGAGGGACACCACTTGTTACTGGTCACTGGACATTGAGCCATTGACCACAACTCTTTAAGTGCAACCATCCAGCCAATTCCTTATCCATCAGACGGTTCATCCATCAAATTGATGTCTCTCCAATTTAGAGACAAGGATGTCATGCAGGATGGTGTGGAACAGTTCCTAGTTGATCTTACATTGCTATTTCATGACATTTGAGAGTATATATAAGCATTATCTTTTGGACTGTTAAGCTGTTCAGGAACAGCTTAGTATTACTTGATATCTGCTGACAGCTTGGTATGTGTATTTTTAAGGTAAGGATTTCAATATGGTTTTTACTGTATTGAGCACATACGTAAGTTCTTGAACTTGGCACAGATGTTTGGTTTTTTCTTGCTGTTTTTGGGCAGGGGGAGTATTTTTTCTGCATGAACCACCAGAATTCCTCTTTCTTCTTTCTGAAACAGAGGCACAGTATCTTGCTGTCAGAATAAAGAAAGGGGGTTCCTATTATTTTTGGTCTCTAATGTCCAAATAACCATGCTAGAAAAAGCTGATTGAGAAAATGTCACACATAAAGCAGGCAGTTAAATTCAATCACTTTCAGTGTGTAGGCAGTGCCAGTTGTAGTGCAATAAACTCAAGGGAGTGTTGCTGTTAATTTACCAAGGACATTCACTTTCTTAAGCTCTAGATGTGAAGAGAAAATGCTATTTTAAGACTCCAAGGGCTGAATGAAAGCTACCATCTGCAGCTTAGTATCTGTGGACAGTGTTTTAAATTGTGTTTTATGGAAGAACAAGGTTAGCTGGAGAAGTTGGAAGTGACAAAAAGCAAATGTTTCCGTATTAAAAACATTAACTGGGGAAAATTAACTGCAGCTCCAGCCCATGATCACCGGTGTTACTTTTTCCAGGGGGAACTGAGAAGACTTGGTCTGAATGTTCTGGGTCAGCTATGGGGTTTGGTTGTTGCTTTCTTCCTGGGAGGCTGATGATGCCTGTTAAGAGTGCAGAAAACCCACCAGCTGGGGCATAGGACAGAGAGAAAGTTTATTACTTAATTACTGCTATTTAAATGATTTTCTGGTAACTTTGATTATATTAAAATAATTACAGTATGTAAATAATTCTCTGGTAACTTGGAATTTATTTAAATGATTAAAATCTGTATTTCCTCGTAACTTTTTTCAACAATGATTTTAATTTTCATTTTATATATATATATGCACACGTTAGGGGAAAATAGGTCCTTTCAGCCATAACTATTGCACGGAAGAGACGGAAGACGCCTTTGTTGCAGGTTTTGGGGGTGGCGGGAGTGGGAAGGAAGAGGAGAGTTACAGCTTATTTCTCGAGCACCTCCGAGAGCCAGGAGCTGTCTCCATCAAGCACTTGGGTCCCCAGGCTCCGTTTATCGGAGACAGAGAGCGGCGCGCGGGGGACCGTGGTGCCCCAGGCTGCTGGAAACGGTCCCGCCCGCAGCCGCCACCACCACCGCAGCCGCCACCACCACCGCAGCCGCCACCACTACCGCAGCCGCCTCTCCCCACGCCACTCCGTCAGGCGGGGGAGCCCCGCCTCCTGCTTCCTCACGCGCGTCGCGCCTGCGCCGTGTCCTCCGCCTTCCCTCCGCCCCGTCCTCCGGGTGTCCTGTGCCGGCGGGGCTATGGCTCTGCGGTTGCTGCGCGGCGTGCCCCGGGCAGCGAGTAAGAGGCGGGCGGAGGGCGGGAGGGGCCGGCCTTTGCCGAGGAGCGGGTACTCGGCTTCTCCTCCCCTTTCTCACGCAGGGAGTTACTAGCGAGAGACAGCGGGGTGGTTACGGGCCGCGACTGTTGGCGCTGGGGCTGCTGAAGGGTGCCTAAGATGGCGGCGGGTGAGGGAGGACGTGCCCGACCCCCGATTCTTCAGCCCAAAGCTTCCTCCCCCTCTTAACCTATTTTTTACAGGATTCTGTTGGGGGTGGGTGGTTTTGTTCCTTCCAGATACTAATATTCTCCCCTATATTGCAAATCTGCTGTCCAGCCTCATGGTTTGTTCTGAAGGTTTTCTGTCTTATCGTTGCTGCGAACTTTTAAGCGCTAGTAAAATACTAACGCGTGGTTTAATATTTGTAGACTAGCTGGAGGGAACTTACTATGGCTTTGGAAGTTGGTCTGTGTCCTTTATGTGAGGAAATAGGTGATTTGTTCACGGAGAAACCCAGGCTGGAGGGCAAATAAGATAGCCTGTAGCCTGCGTAACAGTGTATGTCCCACATGCACACTTGTCTTAGCCTGTTCCAGAGGGCTTGTCCTGGGTTCAGCAGTAGCAGTCATTTTTCTCCTTCTTAGCAGCTGGTGCAGTGCTGTGGTTTTGACTTTCAGCCTGGGAACTGCGCTGATAACACCAATGTTTTTAGTTACGGCTTAGAATGCTTGGTTGGAGCAAGGACTTTCTGAGTCTCATGCTCTGCCAGGGAGGAGGGGAAGCCAGGAGGAAGCAGAGACAGGACACTTGACCCAAACTAACCAAAGAGGTATTCCATACCACAGCGCATCATGCCCAGGATGTAAAACTGGGGGCAGGAATCCGGAAGAGTTCAGTTCACGGCTTGGTTGTCAGGTGGTGAGCGGTTGTATTCTCTTCCCTTGTTATTTCCCTTATCATTATTATTATTGGTGGCAGCAGCAGTGGTTTGTGTTATACCTTAGTTACTGGACTGTTCTTATCTCAACCTGTGAGAGTTAAATTCTTTTGATTCTTCTCCCCATCCCCCCCCCTCGGAAGGGGGGGAAAGAAAGAGGGGGGAGTGAGTGAGCAAACTGCGTGATTTACAGCTTAAACCACGCCAGGGCTGCAGGTCAGGCCATTTCTCCATCAAAAGTTGAGACTTCTGTGAGCTTACCGATGCGGTACTCCTGAAATAGACAGGAGGTGTGTGTGTAATGTTAGATGTCTTTATAGGCTCTATTTGGCCATCAGGTTCATGTCAGGATTTGGCTGGTGCTCCTCTCTTCACCCCGACCATGCCCCGAGTGCCCAGCTCCTGCCACAGGGATGGCTTTGTTTTGATAAATCGTGGTCTGAGGTCCACTTGGAAAAACTGGATATTGCAGGTGTTGGTTGTGCAGCAGCTTTAAAGACCTGCCGTTTTCAACTTCTTTTTAAATTCGGGTATATAATTAATAAATTGGTTGGCTTTGTGATAGCTCATAAAGGATGAAGGAGTCAAAGATCTGCTTATGGAATTATGTTTACTGACAAAGTTGATTGTTTCTCTTCTCTTTTTCAGAGGTAGTTAATGTTGAGCTTCTGTCGCCTCTGTGTAAAGAAGAATTATTTTGGTCGACAATATCAAGCATTACAAATAGGAAAAGGGATTTTGCTGCTTCTCTGTTGACTGAGACAGTCAGTTTTGTATCAGTACCTTAATCTTTTATTTGAACTTGTGATAGAATATCAGCTATAGTTTAATTCTGTAGCTAGCTTCTCTTTCAGCTTGCTCAAGAATGACAAGATCCTTGGCAGGAGTAGAAAGATCCCATATTTGTGGAAGGAGTAGATTCCTCACTGCTGATCGTCCATTATGTCATGCTTAAGGCAAGGAAAAAAATTACTTCTTCGAGGGATTGGCAACAGTTGGCAGCATAGTACTGTTTATGTGACTGTAGGGTTTAACCTTAAGGCTGTGGTATCTTAAGATGAATGAATATGCTGATTGTGGGAATACAAGTGGATTGTTAGTGGGTGTGTGTATATAGGTGAGTCAGATCCACGCTGCTTGAGAAGGTTTCCTGATACAATCTCTTCAGCAAGGTAGAATAATAGTTCTTGCAAGTACTTTGCACCCAGGCTGGTACAGGGAGCATTTCTGTTTGAGTCTTCCTTCTTAAGAAAAGTCAGAGCTCCTTTAGGCACTTCTCCATAGCTGAAATACTTTCAGAGGGTAGTTTATGCTTGCTATGGACATTTGGCTTTTTAACCAAATGCAGAAATAGCAGCCATTTTGAGTGATCTTTGTAAGTATTTGTTGGCTTGTTTATGACTCCTGAATTATTTCTTGACTTTTTTCGAATTACATTATTACAAGGGTGGTGAGATGCTGGCAGAGAGAAGTTGTGGCTGCCCCATCCCTGGCAGTGTTCAAGACCAGGTTGGACGGAGCTTTGAGCAGCCTGGTCTAGTGAAAGGTGTCCCTGCCCATGCAGGGGAATTGGAGCTAGATGATCTTTAACGTCCCTCCTAACACAAACTGTTCTGTGATTTATGACTTGCAGTATTTGTGCGTCTCCATTTTTATTCTACTTGTGAGAACTTTAGGTATGGATATTAATAGGCTTTCTCCTACATTTATGTTAAAAAAGCAGGGCTTTAAAGGAATAATGTTTATGCTTTTAATTAAAGCATTTGCATGCAGTTATATAATTGAACTTAAATGTGCTGAAAGTTTCTCCTGCTTTTGACTACCAGCTGAACTGTTTTACCATCATAAGGGAAGCCCAGCTATTCTCCACCAGCATTTTGGAAAACCTCTTACTAAGGGAACAACATTTTTATTTTTTAAAACTTTCTTTTGGGAAAGCATAAGCTTTTTATGACTCCAAAGCTGCTGGAAATGAGCCAAGACCTGGAAATCAGCAGGTTTCTTGGGGGAGGTTAGGACTTTTTGAGGAAAACTGAATGTACTGGTCTATGCTAGCGTAATTACTATTTAGAGTCTAAAATACAAAAAGATAACAGTGAAGATAAGTTCAAGCACTTTAAAATACGCTGTTCATGTGAACTGAGTTATACAACTGACACAGATTTGCCTGCATATGTTTCTAGGGCCAAAAATAATTATTGGTGCCAATTGCTTAGGTGTTCGTGAGTTGAATGCCAAACTAATATTTGGAGTTTGTTTTCCTTCCCTCCACTCCCTGGTTTCTGAAGTTTTCTGAGTTTTTTCAGAGGTGCTGTGAACAGTATGACCCTCACACTGATGCTACACGTCCTTTTGTTTGACAGAGTCATCACTGTTGTGCAGCTCTCAGAGGAGCACCAGCTGTAAGACAGGAGGAAGATCTGAACCTGCTAAGCAGCCACTCAGGAAACCGAAGTTACCAGTAGGTCGATTTGATGAACCGGAGGAGTTCAGTGTAGAGAAGGAACCACTGGAAAGTAAGTCATGTTTTACAAAGCTGCAAGGCGTGTTTTAAAGGCAGGACCTGAGGTGCAGTGCTGATGTTGGTTTAAGAACAGGATAGGTCTGCAGCACACTTCATGTTCACTTGCTAAGCTTAATGGCTCTGGAAAAAAGAGGGCAGTGGGGACAAGCTGCAGCAAATGGTGTATAAAGGAAAAAGTCTTCAGAACAAGGGTGGTGGAGCGCTCTGACAAGCCACCTAGAAAAAATGTGATCCTTCTCCTCTTGTTGCTACTCAAATTTGCCTGGATGCCCTCACCTCTTATCAGCTTTGCCTTTGAACAAGGCTGGAGCCAGATGTCTGCCAAAGGTGCTTTCCACCATGAACCATGGCATGATTCCAAGTAATGTAGCTGATATTGGTCTGTTACAGTACAGCTGTAAATTGTGGTGTTAGACTGATGAGGGCACCAGCCACTTTTTATTATCCAAAAAGCCTGTTCTATTTCTTAGTCCACAAAAGTTTTCTGGTTCATGCTGTATTTTCATGGACAGCCATTCTCCTAGGTAGTGTTTTGCAGGTGGTGTTTTGGAAAGCAACAACAGATACTGAGTTGATTGAGTCACCAAGAGTGTCAGGGGAGACCTAATGAACTGCTGCTGTTCTTGTTGTGTTCCAGTGAACTTAGTGGGGCTGCACTTAGAGAACCTGACAAGATTGAAGCACATGTACCTCGCGGCTGAAGTCACTAGAGATATACTCTATTTTTATCAGACAGGAGAAGAAAGAATCTTTCTTCTTTGTTTTTAATTAGCCATATTCCCATATTTGTTGGATTGACCCTGACCCAATACACCTTAACTAAAAGTGCTGTCATGCTTTGTCTTATTCACCACAGTGTTACTTCTGCTGCTGTTTGCCAGGAGTGATAACATTATCTATTTCGAGTCTCTAGGACAAGCTTTTTTAATACATCAGTAGGTTACTGTGAATTTCCAGATGACAAAATGACTGGAAAATTATAGTATCATTTCCAAAATAGTTACAGTTTCAGATTGTGACTCACTACAGAACTGACTCAGAGTTGGAGCTGCTGTACAAGCAGCTATTTAATTCTTGTCCTTTTATTCCCAAAAAAATAAATGTCGCCGCTGCTTCATTTAAAACAAATGCATGATCATTATATTTTACTTTTTGCTTTGTTCTAGGTTTAGTACAAGACTCAAGGTTTTTTTTTTTTTTGCTTTAAATTTAGTTGTACCTGTATATTTTTCACATGTAATGCCAGCGATGGTTTGTTATAATGACTTCCCATTGTGTTGTTAGGGAAAAGTGTAAGAGTTCCAGCTGGTGATTTGAATTCCCAGTGCTATGCAGCTATCACGGAGAAATGTTTTGAGCTTCTGCATCCGCTGTCAGCACATCAGTAGTAGTGCATATTGGGATGATGACATCTACGAAATAATATTGGATGCATTTGCACTCCTTGTACTGCCAGAGGAGCTCACACACTGACATTTCCTATCCTGGTCCACGTGAATTTTTAAACAAGCATCCCAGTATATCATTCTGTACAGCCTGTAGCTACATGAGCCTCCCTCCATCACGGTCCTTTTCCTCTGCTCTGCAAGATTTCTGCTGTTTTTTCTCATTTTCAACCCTGCTTCTCATTACTTGCATTGCCCACCAGGGCTGAGTTAGGGATACAGCTGAGGGAGCCCCAAGTTATGCATGTGTACAGGAGGCTCTGGGGAATCAGCGGGCCAGGGAGGTTATGGGGTACAGAAGCTTTGGGGAGCCCTGCAGTCTAATGCAGGATGAGAAAACACTCAGCCTAGGATGGTGCTGTGCCAGAAAGTACTACATGGCTTGGTGATGCCTAGTGGGATGGCCACTGTGCAACACAGGTGGCGTGAGTTTACTACTCTTAAGAGACAGCCCTGAGTAAGGGAGCACTGAGTCGCATAAGGATGTTGACTGTGAGGTGCAGAAAGCTCCATGGTGTTTGAGTAGGTGGCATGAGCTAGAAGGGTACTGGGAATAGAAGCAGTACTGCTCATACGGAAGCTTAGTGTATTGCTTATCAGAGAGATCCAAGAGCCCCATTCATAACCCACTTACAAAGAGTCACCCTCTCCTGAATGGGCATCACAGGAACTTAGGGAGCTTAAGCTGTGTTTTAGAAGGTAAAAAGTCTAATTTTAGCCATTTAGGATTTCATAGTGCCTCCTGTGAGAGGGGGTCTAGTCTGGTGGTGATGAACAAATCAACAACCGTGAAAATACAGTGCTTTAGAGACAAGAATAATAAAATCTTGACCAAAATTCAAACTAAAAAACCAGTGTGCTCAAAATTAAGGACCTAAACAAACACAGAAAGTGTGCTGGTGTTTGGATGTAGTGAGCATAGGTACAGTGTACCTGAATGGCATGAGTTCTCTCTAGGAATTAATGAGAAACTGTGGTGATCAGTGCCTTTGGACAATGAGTTGCTTTTTATTTGCATAGCTGAGTATGATCACATATGTTGCTGACTGGAATCAAAAAACTCTTTGACATCACTGTTATATGACTTGGAAATGTTTAACTCAGGATTGCCTTTAAAACAAGAATTTATTTTGTGTTTGAAAATGAAACTGAAAGGCAAACATTGTAGGGAGTGACATTTTATATTTGTCAACATTACAGGTGTTTTAACAGACTTTCCCTGTCATTTTAGAATTCCCTGATGGAATCAATCCTGTCACAAAGGAGAGGGGTGGACCAAAAGGCCCTGAACCTACACGTTTTGGAGACTGGGAGCGAAAAGGACGTTGTATAGATTTTTAATGTATAAATGTGTCTGTATAGCTAATAAAACATTTCTAGTTGTTGAAAAATGTAAAGAAAAATCTTACCTGGGTTTGTTGTGAAGCTGCTTGTTTCTGTCATGTTTGTGATGAATTTTCTGAGAAGTGTTATGTAAATAAACATGATGGTGCAACTCCAATCTTGGAGCCGTTGTTTGCTTAAGGTACGCCTGATCTTCAATGCTGTTTATTTACACTATGCAGATGTAAATAGCAGTGGTGTGAAATTGTTAGTCAGGAGCATACTGAGATGTGTAAGGGGTTGGATTTCTTTATGTATTTCAACATCTATGTAATGTCTCAAAAGTGCTGGCAGAGTTTTGCAGTTTGTGACCTTAGATGCTGTTCATCAGGAGTGCAGCCAGCTCCAAGAAGATCAGAATGTTGTTGGGCTCAGCCTTTTGCGCAGTGGTTCATAGGTAAAAGTGACCTTAGCCAAGAACTGTCCCCTCTGTCTCTGTGAGAACGAGTTGGGGTTCCTCTTGTTTGTGGAGTAGGGATGGGAACTTAGTTTTATCTCATCTGACTGACGGCTGTGAATGGCAGGAATATGGAATGGCAGGCAAATGGATGCTTAATTCTGAGAGGATCAGCTTATGATGTTGAGTAGCGTAGGAGTGCTCTGTGCTGATTTAGAGTACAGTGGCTATTTGGCAGTGCTATTTGTGGTATCTTTTCCTTGATGAATGGAGATGCCAGCTTGAAAACAGGCTAAATACTGCTTGGGGAAGGCTACCATTGCTCTCTGATACCACCTGGTCAAAGGGACTGAATACATTAGAAGATCTGATATCACAGGTCTTAAAACTAAGTTACCTGGCATTGAACTAGTATCTTTCAGTCAGTCTGAGATCAGTTCTTAAATCAAGACTTTGCCCAGTTGAAAATACTGTAGCAGAGTGCAAATTTCCCACTTGTGTGGGTACTTACTAATATGATCAAGCTGTCATTATTAAAATGTGTGAACATACGCCCAATTTGTTTCTGTGCAAGTTCTTTTTGATAGCCTAAACAAATGGATCTTCTCCAATCTTCAGCTTTAAATATTTTCTTCATCCTTTTGTCTTTCCTTCCTAGTGTTTTGCAGATTTTTCAACCTCTTCTCTTTTACTCTGCATGCTCCAGCTGATATATTCACAGTTCCTATTAGCTAGTTTTGCCACAGTACCAGAGTGGCATTAAAGCTGCATACATTTCCTGGAGAGCCCAGGACCATCTCCCTTTCTATGACCCACATTTCTTTTTCCTGTATAGATATTTTTGCCTTCTGCTGTGCCAAAGCAAGTTGTATCTGAATTGAAAGACAAGCTTTACTTCACAATGTCTGCTGTTCTGCATTGCTCTGGCTGAGTGTAGGCAAGCAGGGCTTTGTTTTGCTTTGCCTTTTGTGTTATTTTATTAGAGCATTAGGGTGTGCTAGTCCTGTCACAAACGTGTACAAACTCCCTAGAACTCACTCAAATTGCAGCCAGTGGGGGAGCTCCCCACTAAAATCTACCTTGTTTGTATACCTAATGTGCGTTTTATCGACATAGTATTGTCCTAGTTGTGAGTTAAGATGTTTGTCTCACTGCAGCAATGCCCTTCTAAAGTATTACAACTGTTCAGTAAGGCTTATCAGTCAAGTACCTCAATGAAGAGCAAAATGTGGTTTTCTAAAGCTTGTTTTTCATATGAGGTGGTAACTGGTGGTAATTACATTCTGGACCTTTAATCTTCTACAAATTTCAACTCTGCAGCATGGTGTGGATGGTCTGTTTGTTTGACCAAAGTTGGTCTGCTTTCCTACCAAAGCCATTTTAGTTCCTCTTTGGTAGTATGATAGTTATAATTTCCCAAAATCTGTTGACATTTTCAGTTACCTTAATATGTGCCGGGTCAGCTGTCTTTAAACCTTAATATGTACAGTTCATTCAAATACTGCTGGTAATGCTTTGCCTCTTCACTTGCTGGTGGGTTGAAGAATGCTTTATCATCCAATGCGCCATGTTTTCAGACAGGAAGCAGAAATTTTAATTGGGAACCTCTGCCTTTTCTGCACCATTATTAACAGGCAGAACATCTTATCTGGGGAAGAGGCAGTAATGCTACACAGCTATTGTATTTTTGAATTCTGAATCTTACTCTCCTCATCTACGGATGGTTGCATGAGTTCTTGCCAGGTTCTCGCCTTCCAAGCACACGCTGTGAACCTTTACCTATCTCAACTTCCTCGCATTCCTGGTTTTCAGTTCTAGTTGCTTCCTTCATCACAGACAGCAGCTGCAGAATTGCGCTTGTTTGATTTAGCACATAAAGGACCGGCCTCACTTTTCCGTGCTTTCCTTTATGTTCCAGTTAGTTCCCTCCCATCTCTACCTGCTTTGTGATTAAGGGAAGACCTGAGACCCAAGTGCTGTCCAGGCCCCTGCATACCTGCAGATGCCTGCTTCTCGGCACTCCTGGCCTACCCTGCCATATGAGGAGGACCTAGGATTTGGAAGTTACTTCTCAGAGTGCTGTCCGTACCGCCAAGAGTGCCTCAGAAAGGCAGGGGTCTTGCTTCCTTTCTCAGAACAAGGCAGCTCTTGCTAACCAGTGTTGTGAATAGCTGTCAGGGAGGGAGTCTGTGCTCAGGAAATGGAGGATACTGCTTCAGTCTTGAGGAGCTTCAGGCCCTCCTCCCTGGCCACTGCCAGTAACCACCAAGTATTTGTTTCACTTGTTTAGGGAATGTGTCAGGATGAGATAAGGAACTGAGCTTTTGGGCAAAATAACTCGTAACTGCCGAAGAGGGGCAGCCAGGAGGCCTTTCTGTGTGCTCTGTCAGTCTGACATTACCAAACAGAGCAGCCCTAGGCTCTGGTCATGACTAAGTCTGGAATAACATCCTGCAGGATCGCTTGTGCTACCTGTCAAAGCCAGTCATGGTTTGAAGGTTTGAATTCAACAGCCAATACAAGGATATCTTACGTAGGGCATAAACCATTGTCTCATGCACTCCAGCATGTTTTAAGTGCTGCTTTCCTCCTCTTCCCAGATGATTAATGTTAGTGATTCACTGGGATACAGCATTAGGGTACGGCAATGGCTCATGGCACTAGCCATTAGATTGGCCACAGCTATGTTTTTATCATAAACACTGATTGAATCTACTTTTTGTCGCTCTTTTTGTTGGTATAAACAGTGCAAAGCAGCAGGAGTTTTATCCGCTTGCTGTTAGAATTCTGGGAGACAAAGGAAAATTGCTCTGCCGGCATGAGCAGATTCTGGGAGTACTGGAGGATGCTTTTGCTGCTCCCTTCTGGTTTCTTTACCAAAAGCTGCATTTCCATGGGAGGTTTTCTCTTTTAAAGTATAAGTTGTTTCTGCTAGTTTGCATATGTACATCTGGCACATTATTAAAATTACAAAGCCTTTATTGTTTGAAGGAATTGCTCTGTGATTACCTTATTACAAAATGCATAAAGTTGTACCCTACAGTTAATGTTTGCTTTATATTGCCTTGTTTGGAAAGTACATATTTCAGTGCTGATTTTACTAAGTTATAGTGCAGGGTTTATTGTCTAGTGAATCAGTAAAATTACCCTTTATGGCAGCAGATGTTTGTAAAGAACTGTAGGATGTTGTTATAAAACTTTACTGCTTTTTCAGCTGACTGCAAGAAATGATCCCAGATTTGAGCAATCTGTAGTGATGGCTGTTACATGTCTTGTTATGACGCTTGGTTTGGTATAGTCATTTAAAAGGGACCTCAACAGTTTGTTCTGTAGTGTCAGGAAAATAGCAAAACTGTATTCATTCATAAGAGAGGAGGATTTGGAAGTCCTGTGGGTTTTGTCATTGTTCATTAGTCACTAACATTGCATCAAACATATTAAAGCGTAAGGAAATGGTTTGAGGTGTGTTTCTGTGTGCTAATGGTGATCAAAACCATCAACACTTGTGGCTGCTTTCATGCTGTTATAATATGCAATATGACAATGCCTCTCTGTAGCTCGTGGTTGATGTTTTGTGTCAGAGCAGCTGAGATGTGCAGTCTACATCGTAATGTGGGCCTGGCAGCTCTCACTCTTACATTGTGGTAGTGTGTAAGGTTCCCAGGGACTTCTGCTGCAGAAAGGGTGGCACAGTAGAAATTGGATCATCATTATACAATCAGGTTTGGGCAAATCCTGAGAAAAGAGGTCTATTTAAAACAAGTGCTGTGAAGAGCAGAACTAAAGAAGTCTTGTTGCTTGTGACTGTCCTACATCTCCCGTAGCTCCAGTGTCTTCCTCCACCTATCCCTGTTGACATTGTCCCCACCAGGCAGGCAACACAGCATCTTTCTGCCCATCCTTCCCTGCCTGGGGCATTACTTGTTCCTCATTCCCAGCCATGGTAACTTAATTACCTTGGGAACTCCTCTCTCCTTGACACCTTTTCAGAACAGGTTGAAATGACCCCACTGGCTTCTGGAGTCATGGGGCAGTGCAGATATTGGCTTCCCATCCTCTGGAAACCAAGCTGATGAATAACTTCGACCATATGTGTTTTCTTCAGAAATATTCAGCCTCTCTCTGTGTTTTTCTACTGCGAGCAGAGCTTTTTTTTCCCCTTCAGAGAACATCCAGAATGCCAATTGAGCAGTAAGACTGACATCATTTTCCAGGCATTAAATCTCCCAGTCAGCTGTAGTCTCGGGCCTGTAAAATACCACTATTTTTAATGTTGCCATTTTTAGGATGAGAGTGTTCAAGTAAGTTCTTTAAGGTCCATACTTAACAAATACATTTATAATAAACTGACATACCTGGCCATCAAAACACCATTATAATTTTCAAATGTTAGGCTCTGGCAGAATTAGGTGAGCTATGAAGTGAACTGGTGTTCAGATTCATTCTAGAAGCCAGATACTGAGCTCTTATTTATACTGGGACTCTCTCCTAATCAGCTGTTTTAAACCAAAGTGACTTTTGTAGCCATCTGTGCTTGCTTCATAATTAGTTGCAGTGGAGCCTCTACAAAGTAGTCCATTTCAGCACAGGGAGATGAATTCTTCATTACAGATGGTGAATGGGAGGAAGCTTTAAGTGCATCCCCTCCGTTAAACTTCAGAGGCTGCCTAAACAGCTGTCCTAAGCAAGATGCTATTGGAGAGCTGTCAGCTTTGTGGTGGGGACAGCAGAGAAACTGGGGTGTTGGTGACTCCGAGGTGTGAATTGCCCACTGCCTTCTCTGAGGGAGGGTTGCAGTGAGGCGGCGGGACGTGCAGTTCTGCTGCTGCTGCCTGTGCCCATCCCCAGCACTGCTGGCAGGGGAGGAGGCGCTCAGGGCCAGCTCCTGGGCACCTTGTAAAAGCAAGTTCACTTCCCTTAAAACGAGAGGAAGAACGCTGAAGCAGGGACATTAAATTCCTTCTGCCTGTCTACCTCCCGAACAAATGTCTACCGCATGATACAGCCAGGATGTTAACACTGGATATATTTATACTGGGTGACAGCAAGTTATCTCAAACCTAGGAATTGGTGGGGACTTTTTTCCCCAGTAGGGAAGGGATGAAGTGTGTCAGCCTAAAAACTAAGCTGTCTTCATCCGCTGTGCTGCCAAAAGAGATTGAGCCAAGATCAAGATAAAAGTGGCAGACTAGGAAGAAATACATATTTGCCCAGCAAAGCCTTGGTCTGTGTGACTTCCTAGTGAGAGGTCGAAGAACAAAGGGCGGTGTGTTTCCAGTTTGAAAGCTGGCAAATAATTTACCATCACTTAGAAGATACCTAAGGAAATGTTGCTTGTCTCAGGGAACATCCTGCTTTTAGCCTACTTTGTACCTCATGGCTTTCACTTGCAAGTTCTACAGTATGTCTGTGATCTTCAGGCAGGGTGTTTTTGCAGATGTTTTCCTTGCGATAGGACTGCAGTATACTGACAGGTGAGTGTTTGGTCTGGCAGGCCTGTCACGTCATCCTCCCTGTGTATGGTGAAGTAATTTTTTCTGCCTGGTAATGACAGCTACAGCTCTTTTCTTATGAAATTGCGTGTTATTTAATCCTGCTTTTGATTTTTGCTGGCCTTGAAGCCATTTCTGTATAGGCACCCTTAGTTCTTCTGGAGTAGTAACGGGATACTTCATAAAATTGATCCCACATTGCGGGTGCTTCTCCCTCTCCCTCCCTTCTCTAAAGGAAATCTTTTGATGATTTGTATTTTGTATGTGAGGATCATGTTGACAGTCAAATAAACAGATGAGCCCCATGGACTGGAGCTCCTCCAGTTGCATGTGACTCTCAAATACAAATTCCTTATTTCATTGAAATGTATCTTTTGTGGGAAGTCAAGGATGCAAAGAGGGAGAGAGAGATGCCTCTGAGAAGTAGCACCAGTCTTCCTGAAAGTTTTACACATAAACCCAAACTCATGTTAAGGTCTCCTTGCACCGGCCATTGATGAGGGTCCCAAACAAGCTGGGACAAGGGCAGTCCCAAAACAAGTCACCTGGGTGGGTTTACAGGTTGATGGCTCCGTTTGCAGAGAAATGCCATGCTAAGGTAGGACAGACTTGGCTGGCAGGTACGTTGTAGGTCATCTGTGAATGACTACTGTGGGCATCTCTTAAAAGGCACAGTTTTGAGTAAATGGGCTTACTTCATCAGTGATGCACATGGCTGCTGTGTGTGATGTCAGCTCGGACACTGGACCTGACCCTTTCATTTGAGTACCAATGCGGTTGCTTGTAATAGTGCAAGGTCACTCTCTAATCCAATCAGCTACCTTCTGGTCCTGTACATCATCTCCATTTTGAAGACAACCAGGGCTTTATTCCTTCTTAAGAACAGGAGTCTCAAAGGGGCCCCTGTACCTGCTGCTGTTTTGGGAGTGCTGCGTCCTCTTGTCCCCTCGCTCAGGAAGATTTCTGGTGGGAGAGCACCTGGCAGGGAGAGGCTGAAGGACACACTGAACAGGAGTAGGGGACAAGCAAATGCGCATTGGGCAGCTGATGACCAGGTGGTCCTTCCTGTAAAGCCATTTGTGGTGAAGTGTGCAAGCCCTGTGCAAGCAGGAAAACCAGAAAGCCCTGAGGAGGATTCTCACAGCGATTGTGGCGCTTTGTACGAAGCCAGAAAGCACATCAGTGCAGGGGTGCACGGGAAGAACAAGTATTTCATTTCCCCATATTATTGGAAATAAAGGGGGGAGAATGAGATGACCAGAGCATTAAGGCAGCGTGTCACCATACCTATCTGAGGTAATCCTCTGTGTCGGTGTACTAATTAGTTGTATCTTAAAATGCCTCATTGTTTGATTTCTACCCCACAGCTTCATACACTTTGGAGCTGAAGAGAAAATAAATGTTTTGATTGTTGCCACCAGAGGCAGGTGAGTTGTGCCAGGGCAGGGGAAGTGGATGCTGGGGAAGGGATCACAACCATTCATCTGTGGAGTGTTGTGGGAGCACCTCTGCTGCCTGCCCTGTGTGTACGGGGCAGAGTCCATGAGCACTTCCAGCAGCGACTGGGCTGATCTTCACCAGCAGGTGCTGGCTGAAGGTATGGAGAGCAGAGGAGGGCAGGGAGGCAGGAGCAGGCATCCCTGCCTCAACTGGCACCAGGCCTGGGCTGAACTGCTGCAGGGACTGTACCCTGAACCACAGCAAACAGGTCTCTGTTTCTGGAGTCCTTCCTTCCATTCCTGAATGGCAAGGTCACTGTAACATCTATTGGAAAGTTTCCCCTAGCCTTTTCTTTGTTGTATGAAGTCCTGCAATCCTGCTCTGGCAGGGATTCCTTCAGTTCAGAAACCCACAGCTGAGGAGGGGGGTCTCTCAGCATGTCCATCAGCAGTGTCACTGGTGGCACACACCGAGAACAAGCTCTGTGGGAAACCAATCAACTTAGTTCCCTGTGAACAATAAGACATGTACGGTATGACCTAGCATACCACTAAATGTCACAGCTCCCTCCACACAGCATTCAATCGTCAGTACATCATCCTTTCCCACCACCTCGCTCTCAGGACTTGCCGCTCTCTTCCCCCATTCCTTGGCTGTGGGCTAGGCAAACCCGAGCAGCTGCAGAAAGGATGACTCACTGATCTTTCCCCCTATCCCACGTGGGTGCAGGATAGCTGAGTCTTGCTTAGCTGCGCCCCCACGTTGTCCTCTCCAGGGGCAGGCAAGCTGCAAAGCCCGGGTTGTCCTTGGAACTACCTGAGCACTGCTTGCTACCCTGCAGGCAGCAGGCTGGACTCCTGCATCTCTGGTACTCTGGACAAGTCCCAGACATGCGGTTCTCCTCTCTGGCTGTCTCTGGCAAAACAAAATGTGTATGTTGTTCCTCTCCATGGAAGGAAATTCTTTCAATAACAGCCTCCCACACAGAGCTCAAACTGAAACCGTAACCATTTGTAGAACATGAATATCTACATACATTTGCATATCCTTATTCACATATGTATACACACCTAATACAGACGTGTTGGCAGATTTCATCCCTGTGTGGGAGGTTGGCACTTCGTGAAACCATTTCACAATGTATCAAAGCTCGATAGCTAACAATTATAATAAAATATTTTAGGGAGTAAAACTAAAGCTAATAGTGTTTCTTCTGCAGTTTGGTTATCTATAAATATTTGATACCATTTTAAAAACTGAAAAAGTTACAGGCAGATCAAGACGGGTGTAAAAGGCAAATACTGATGTCTCATCTCCACTGCTGAGGAGTTGTTTGGCCAGTGCACATTTTTGAGGTCATGAGAGAGGAAACCTGATGGCAAACACCAAACTGTAACAGAACACTATCTGCTGGAACTATACCCCAAATCCAGCTCAGCCAGTGTCCTTCACCTGACAGAGGTATCCACTGGTGCTTTGGGAGAGGTCCCCCTGTGGCAGGCATTGTAGAGCAGTGATGGGACCGTTTTCTGTTTCAGTCTTCCATTACCTCTTACCATGGTCTTACAGTTCAGCTATTTTGCACACGTAGTTTTCAGTACAGTTCTTTCAGGTCCCATGTTGCTCAAGCAGTCCTATATCTGGTCCACAAAATAAACTGGCAAGCGACAGAACTAATATACAAAGGTATAAATCGCCTTTGGAAACAATTTAAGGAGCATTTGATCAGCTTCTCCTTTGAAATTATTCCTTACAGTTGATTTTTTAATGCTTTAATTAATCAAGAGGACTTGTAGTGTTTCCTGAGTGGAAAAACACAGTTAATAAAAAGATAAACATCATTAAGGAAAGTAGTATAGAGAATAAATTTGAGATACCAGAGACCTGAGTAACTGTAACATTTCTACGGACTTTGATGTACGTGAGACTGGATCCAATGTGAATAAAGAGTTTGTTTCTTTTCCTTATTGTAAATATTCAACTGAAGCCACAAGAAGGCATGTCAGGTATTTCTTATTTGTAATAACAGCATCATTCTCTGCCTCTGCTCCTCTCTGGTGACACCCCACCTGCAGTACTGCATTCAACTCCGGGGCTTCCAACACAAGAGGGACATGGACCTTTTGGAGCAAGTCCAGAAGAGGGCCATGAAGATGGTCAGAGAGCTGGAGCACCTCTCCTATGGAGACATGCTGAGAGAGTTGGGCACATTCAGCCTGAAGAAGAGAAGGCTCTGGGGAGATCTTAGAGCAGCTAAAGCGGGGCTACAATAGGTCTGGGGAGGGAGTTTTTACAAGGGCAGGTAGGAAATGGCTTTAAACTGAAAGAGGGGAGATTTAGATTAGACATTGGGAAAAAAATCTTCCCTGTGAGGGTGCTGAGACACAGGCACAGGTTGTCAAGGGAAGCTATGGATGCCCCACCCCTGGCAGTGTTCAAGGCCAGGTTGGGTGGGGCTTGGAGCAATGTGCCCTAGTGGCAGGTATCTCTGCTTGTGGCAGGTGGTTGGAACTGGATGACCTTTTTAAGGTCCCTCCCAACACAAACCATTCTATGATTCTGTGATTATGTTTCAGAATAATGGCAGAACAAAATCTGAAGTGCTGTCAGATGCAGTTTCACTTCTCAGTGGAGAAATCTGATTATATCAGTCTTTTGCTTGGTTCTGTTTTCAAAATTTACATTCATAGGTGAATCCTCACTTTTGCATATTCACATGGCATTCAGCCCCACTTGTATATCATAGAATCATAGAATCACAGAATAGTTTGGGTTGGAAAGGACCTTAAGATCATCTAGTTCCAACCCCCCTGCCAGGGGCAGGGACACTTCCCACTAAACCATGCCACCCAAGGCTCTGTCCAACCTGGCCTTGAACACCGCCAGCGATGGAGCATTCACAACTTCCCTGGGAAACCCATTCCAGTGTCTCACCACCCTTACAGTAAAGAATTTCTTCCTCATATCCAATCTAAACTTCCCCTGTTTAAGTTTGAACCCATTACCCCTTGTCCTCTCACTACAGTCCCTCATGAAGAGTCCATCCCCAGCACCCCTATAGGCCCCCTTCAGATACTGGAAGGCTGCTATGAGGTCTCCACGCAGCCTTCTCTTCTCCAGGCTGAACAGACCCAACTTTCTCAGCCTGTCTTCATACGGGAGGTGCTCCAGTCCCCTGATCATCCTCGTGGCCCTCCTCTGGACTTGTTCCAATAGTTCCATGTCCTTTTTTATGTTGAGGACACCAGAACTGCACACAGTACTCCAAGTGAAGTCTCACGAGAGCAGAGTAGAGGGGCAGGATCACCTCCCTTGACCTGCTGGTCACGCTCCTCTTGATGCAGCCCAGGATACGGTTGGCTTTCTGTGCTGCAAGTGCACACTGCTGGCTCATGTTCATTTTTTCGACCAACACCCCCAAGTCCTTCTCGGCAGGGCTGCTCCGAATCTCTTCTCTGCCCAATCTGTAGCTGTGCCTGGGATTGCTCTGACCCAGGTGTAGGACCTTGCACTTGGCATATGTTATTTAATTATTTTTATTTCCACCTGAAATTCTAATATGAACAGCATCTTATTTCCATGATCTTTATCCTGCCTTTTAATTGCATGTGCCAAAACAGGAGGTTGGAGGACTACGTCATTCTCAGTTTCTCGCCAGGTATGCACAGTCTGCTGTATCCCTGACATTAAAAAACAATTCCTGGCCAAATATAGCCCATACCTTAATCTTCTTATCCAGCTGTGGCTTGTGCAGCTTCTGCAGGTTGTGGTGTTTGCTCTTCTACTTACACGCTGTACTGCTGTTCTGCAGTGGTCACAGAACTGGCACAAAACACTTCCTTTGCATCATCAGGAAACAATGGGAAGAATTTGGAAAACACATAGAGCCTAACACTCAGTGATCAGTGTTCTTTCAGTTAATGAATGGTCAGCAGTGCTCCGAGGGCTGGGTCATGTGAACTCAACCATGCATCAGTTGTGGCTGAAGTGTGTTTAAGAACAAGAAAAACAAGAAGAGTGCAAGAACAATGAAGATTGTGTGATTGAATTTATTCAGGCTGGCTGATGGTGGGGAATGCCAGTTACTGCATGGGTAAGGAAAGAGGGTCTGCAGAGGACAGTAATTAAAACTGTCTTTGGAAATATACCTGTACATATACCCCTTGCTTACTACTTGAATAAGAATCAAATGTGATATATTCACATCTCTCTAAAGAAGTGTTCAGGTGTTAGTACTCTTGGATATTTTTAAAGGCAAAGAAACGTGGATACTGTGTACAGCCTGAGAAAGCAGCAGAGCAAAGACTAAGTCCCATTGTGCTCCACAGGCTGCTGACACTGTTGCTTGGGGGTTCATTGTTTCATTAATATGTGTTTGCCCACTCCCTCAAAGAAGAAATAAGTATCAAGAGAATTTTGGATAAATTGTTGATCTAAAAGCTTACAGTAAGACGACAGGATTATTTTCACTGCACATACAAGACAATGCAAGTTGAAATACACGAAGAGAATCAATGCTGAATACAGGCATACCGGCCAGGGCGACACATAACATCAAGAGTTTGTGCACGTGGGGACATCTGAACTACATCAGAGGTAACACTGTTCAGAAAGGTGTGGATCAACTCATCTGTGAAGGAAAGAGCTTGTTTCTCAGACTCCCTAACAGTCAACATCTACAGGCTGCTTCATACAGCACAGGGGCACGCCTCAGCTAAAGCTATGTAACAGGGCCCCACTAAAGGTCACACGGGGGGGGGAGAGAGAAAGAGAAGATTGAGAGGCTGTATCTACCAGTTAGACTGAGGTGAAACCAAGCACAGCACCCTCAGGCACATGACCTCTTGGAAACATCAACTACACCCTTGATTTTGACACACTGAACCACGGCGTCACATTCAGACTGTCTACAGTGTGTGGATGCTTTGTCAGTTCCTATGTGTCTTCCTCAGACCAAGTATGTCTGTGACTGAAATAAAACTTGGAAGGAGCAATCTCATCAGTGCTTGTGCAATACCTTAGGCTCTGTTAACCACTTAAAAGCAGTTCTTTTCTCTAACACTCAGTATTATTTCTCAGTTTTTACACTTCCTGAAGATAGTTTTTTGTCAGGGTTTCATTAACATTAAAATCAGGTTAGTTGCAGGAGGAGGAATCCCATTTCTTCTTAACTTCAATTGACTCTCAAGTTCTTCGCTTTTCTAATAAAAGCCAATATTTTTTTCATAGAGTTTATGATAAAAGTATAGTTTAAACAAGTTGGAGCTATGGAAGTTGTTTATCTTCAAAAGTTTAAAGGAAAAGAGTAGCACTCCTCACAGCAATCGTGCCCTAATAACAGAGCACATGCAGATTTCATCTGATATAATATTTTAAAATATTCTCCTTCATCCACTTTTGTGTTAATAAAAGTAAAAATGCTTTAAAAAAAATGTTCTGTATTTTTAGTTGACCAACAAGGGGCTTTTCCATTGCAAACAATATGACCTTTTGGTTCTGACCATAGATGAAAGATGATAGCTTTAGGACTAAACCAGGAGGCTCTCCTCCACACATATAAGCCCACAGCCAAAGCAAGGCACATAGAGAACCCAGCATGCATTTTCAAGCCCAGCTAGCACCCACTGACTGGGTACCTCTCAGCTGGAGACCAGCTCTGCAGGCTCTGCAGCTTTCATCCCGTTTTTTTGAGGGCAAGAACTTCCCAAGCTTCATGAAATACTGCTGGCTACAAACCGGCTGTGGCTGTAGCTGTAGCTCAGGGTCCTGCAGCCTCCTCCCAGATACTCACCTCAGAACGCTGGGGACTCATGAGGTGTCTTGCCATAGATCCCCTGCCTGAGCTGACCAAACTGTTCACACGTCATCAGGCAACAGCAGCATTTTTCTATCATCGATTTCTCATGCTGATGGCTCCTGTAGTATTTCTCACAAAGTAATCTGGAAATATGCGCCAGGCTGTTTCCCAATGCCCCAAACTGATTTGTGAACTGTGTACATCAACAGTACCAGTCTTCAACTTAGGATGTGCAGAATACAAGTCACACGGGGTATTTTAGTTTCAGCCAGAAATGGGATCCGAAGTGGGAAAACCTGCTTACCTTCCAGTTCTGCTCTCCTGATTCTTGGGAGCTTCAATTCTAGGATGAGTCATTGAGTCATGCCAGAAACACTCCTATATCTGAGATAGGTTGATGCCATAAAGGGTCAACAAAGGAAGATAGCTGCTCTTAAGTGCCAGAAGCGCTTCCTTGAACCTCAAAATTCATGCCATCTTCTAAAAATAAATATAAAGCAGATAGGTATTTCAGGAAGAACAAATGAACACAAGGCAAATGCCTTCACCTTAATCCAAGCTCCAAGGATGCAGAACTTGATAATAAAGTGTTCTTTAGCAGCACTTCACCCCTATAAATCTGGTAACACTTTGAAAGGAGGTCAGTACGTCATCTTCATCATATAGATGGGGAAACTAAGCTGTTGGTGGTGGAATGACTTGGCTAAAAGCAGACCTGGGTCTGCTTGTATTGGATTAGGCCCATTTCATCCAGACAAAAATGCTGTCTCTGAGTACAACCCCCAGACACACCACAGGGAAATACAAGAAAACCCACATTACGTGTGTTGACAAATCTGCCTGTTTACAATATTGTGCAGAGCAGAAGTGAGATAAATTAAATCTTCAGTCAAAAAAGAAAGCCATAGGAAATTATTTTTTCTTTCCTTTTATGTGATACTAGTAGGTTTTGGAAATGTGTGCTATGAAAAGGAGGAAAAAGATCAGAATTGTAGTTTTAATTACACCATCAATGTCAAGCAAACTACCCTGAAATTAGGGAGCCATTTAAACGGCTTAGTTAATCTGTCATGTCTCTGAACAGTGCAACTCAAAGGACGTGAAACCTTGTCTTTAACTATTAGAATGCAAAGAAAGTAAGTCATGGAGAATATAAAGAACTCTCATAACACTGGCATGGATAAATTTCAGTACTGGTGTGACACCAGGGGCATTTGCTTCTTGGTTATCTGAGGCACAGGCAGCGGGAGTCAGCTGAAACCAGAGGAAGCTATAAATTGCTTGCAGTGTTTTGACTTACAAGGGACTTCAGAATCATCCGGGAGACAGAAAAACCTACTGCTGATCTTGTGAGATTTCATGGAAAATAGACCCAAACTAGAAATGAAACTAAATATTTGTTAACATCCAAGTCTAATCAAACTGGAAAACACCATCTCCCATGGAAATAGCAGAGGAAGACACCAGTCCAACAACAGCTTTCCATCAGATGCAATTTTAATCCATTTCTATTCTGTCTTTTTCCAATGGTTAAAAGTCACACAATGATTGTACGTCTCCCCTGGGTGAGTTGAAACGAGTCAGCAGTACATTTTAGCACTCCCATTAGGATTTCTACTGAATAGTGTGTCAAAAGGATGACAGTTTACATGGCTGCATGATTATCAGAACTTAAGAACTGTTGCACTTACGTAAAATCTCAGATTTGTTAGAACTATAAATTTATATTAATTGACATCACATAAAAGAGTATTATTATATATACTTTTGTATATTATATTTTATGTATTTATTAAAAATAGATACTATTTACTTTTATATTTATATATATCGGTTTATGCTCATTTTATTTTAATCTTAACTATTGTTAATTTGCTTGTTAAGAGCCTTCTGCTGAGGCTGACCACTTGTGCCTCATAATAAAGAGAACAGCAAAAGTCTTACCTGGCACTGAAGAGTTGTCATGGACACAAATACTCTATGCATAGACATTAAAGACAATCCCCACCAGGCTAAAAGATAGCACATGACAGTCCTACCAGACTGTAGTGTGAGTCTTATCAGACTATATGTATAGAATACACAGAGATAATGGCTGGCCTTGGGGTGTCATTTAAACTGAAGGTTCAGGGATGATGTCAAATCATCAAAGTTGTAAGGACAACATTGCTCATTACAAATTATCCTCCAGAGAGCAAGCAATTATGTCCTACCTAACACTAGGCTATTATTAAATGTGCTGTATTAACATAACAATCTTTAAATAGAGCTTTGAGTCTAAATTATCCTAACACACAATACCTTCAAGTGTTGCACTGACACCTTATTTCAATAGTCTGCATGTCTGGCCCAGTTAAGAAAGGCCCTTTCTGCACAGCATCCGAGAACATGAGGAGAGTCCAAGCAATGCACTAAAGCTGTTAGTATGAAGGAGCAGCTGTTACAGCGTGACAACAAACTTTGTTGCCTTTCCTGCCATAAGTAAGGTAGAAACTGCTCCATACAATAGGATCTGACCTGCACTTTGTGAGGAACAGAAACGGTGAGTTCTGCTGCTCCACAACCTTAATCTGCCTTCACAGAAACACGTACTGAAATTGAAAAACTCCAGTGCTTATTAAACAGTGGTCCTCTTTAGTAGACTCAGTGCCACATAGAAGACACACTTATATCTACATTCTTTTCTTTTAGCCTAGAATCTCTCTGCTTTCTTTTTTATTCAGTATTTTAGAGTACTCAATAACATGCTTCATATGTTTCAGGAGACAAATCCCTCCCCCAAAGACCTGCAGCACATACTGGAACTCTGCATGGGAGTAAAGCCTGAAAATAGACCATCTTTCTGCACTTCAAAGGCCCTAGAATAGTCTGGCAGATAAGTGACATTAAAGAACACAAAATGAAGATTCAAAAGCAAGCAATGAGTTATGGAAAATAGATCTTGATCTTGCAGTCAAACAAATGGACATTGTGTAGCTTGTTTTTAGAAATGAGACACAGGACTTGTCTTGGAGGCTCTAACAGTCTTTTTTATTACTAAAAACTGTCTTTAAATCTGCCCTGTGATTTTAAAATGATGAATCTTTTCCTTTTTATCTCTGTAATTTCTGCACCCGTTATCTAGCTGGATTTTTTGTTCTATAACCTTCTCCTTTCAGTTTCTAAATAAAAAGATCATTTTATAGTCAGTAAATTAAACACATGGCTTTCAATGTACTTGGAACAGTACACTTTTCTCCAAGAAAAAGAAATATTGTTTCCAGATAAAACATCAGGATGAAATAAACATGGAAACAATGTGCCTTTGGGGAAAAAGAAAACACTCCATGGCTGATTGTGGTTGCCAGAATGTTGAACATGGACTCATCAGATTGATTAAGTCTGTCATAACAACAAATCATTAAGCCATAAAAGAGAAAATTCAATATAGTTTCTAGAGATAGAAGTCTATTTTTAAACAATCAAAATAGTATTGCTTTTAGAAAATCCCCATTGCTTTACTGCACTAGTATTTTGAGCAGGACTTTGATGTCAAAGATGCTGCAGTGGTACAAGCACAGACATTGCAGCATTAATTTTTCTTTTTTATTATATATCTCTCTAGGCCTGTGTCAGTAAAGACAACATGCCAGGTAAGGAGTAACCAGTGCCATGCAGCACAACAGGGAATGGAAACAGCTGTGGGGTAAACCACCAACATGCATTCTGTATGGAGAGGAAAACTGCTGTTGAAAAGCAATGCTGTTAAAAGGGGGTTTCCACAAAAACTTCTCTGTTCTGTGAAAAACTGATCTAGAGTGGGAGAGAATTCCAGAGACAGCCTAAAGTGAGGCAGTAAAAGGGTGAAGCAAGTTAGGGAGCTGGAGGGAATCCCAGACAGTCAGATGCCTGCGCAAAGACCCCACTCTTGCACACACTGTGTAGGGCCATGCAGCTCTTCAACAGCTACAAATTCTTGGAGTCAGAGCTCAAACTCTCCTGACACCACACTTCCTGTGCAGTGTAACTGCACATTTTGTACACAAAACATCACAGTAATCATCACTGACTTCATGACGCGAGGGGCAGTCACCCAGAAGATTTCTTCAGCAGCCAGATGTAGCCACTGCCCTGTGAACACATCCAAGTACGCTTCTCCCTAAGTAATCGATCACAATAGGGCTGAAGGAAGAGATTGCTTCTTTTCTTTCTCACAGCAAACCACTTTTCTCATTTTTTTGTGTATCCAGTGGCTGAGGCAAAACATGTTTTCCTGCAGATAGGAGCTCAGCTCGAGAGTGCTATGGACATACTTTTATTGATAAAAGACTGGCTGCTCACTAAAAATATCCAGCTTTTGAAGTAGAAATGATCCTTCTTCAGCATCTCTGGACTTAAGAGAAACTCAGAAGCCAGTATGATTTGCTATGACGCACCCCCTCAGTCTGCCCCAGTATGAAATTATCTTAAAGGAGAAAAAGTAAAATGAAAGTATTGAAAATGTTTCTCCAACATATCCACTTCCCTGAGGAAGATTCTAAGACAAAACCAGGTAGCATTGGCAGGACCACTGCAGACTTTCAAACAGGTAGGATCTAACATGCAATTATTAATTGCTTCTCATCATGAGTGGCATAGAAAAGATACACACTGATTTATTTACATTGGTATTCTGTAGAATCATGGAATGGTTTGGGTTGGAAGGGACCTTAAAGACCATCCGGTTCCAAGCCTCCTGCCATGAGCAGGGACACCTTCCACTAGACCAGATTGCTCAAAGCCCCATTCAGCCTGGCCTTGTACACTCCCAGGGATGGGGCAGCCACAGCTTCTCCATGCAACTTGTGCCAGTGCCTCACCATCCTCACAGTAAAGAATTTCTTCCTAATACCTAATCTAAATCTACCCTCTTTCAGCTTAAAACCATTACCTCTTGTCCTGTCACTAAATGCCCCTGTAAAAACTCCCTCTCCAGATTTCTTGTAGGCCCCTTTAGGTACTGAAAGCTGCCCTAAAGTCTCCCCAGAGTCTTGTCTTCTCCAGGCTGAATAGCCCCAGCTCTCAGCCTGTCTTCATAGGAGAGGTGCTCCAGCTCTTTGATCATCTTTGTGGCCTCCTCTGGACTTGCTCCAACATGTCCACGTCCCTCTTCTGTTGAGGGCCCCAGAACTGAATGCAGTACTGCAGGTGGGGTGTCACAAGAGTGGAGTAGAGGGGGAGAATCAGCTTCCTTGACCTAATGGTCACAGAACAGTACCACAGAAAAGAGAAGGAAACACATACTGTTACAGAGGAAAAATCATCTCAAAAGCCATGTATATAGAGATTCTCTTTTGCCTGCCACAGTCTGAAGCTCGCAATTCATGAGCTAGTCTTTAACCTGCACTCTCAGCAAGTTCATGATTTCACTGGGGTGAAAAACTGGGCTGCATGAATCACAGTTCCTATTGTAGAAGAGCTAAAATTAAGATTTGTTCCATGTGAAGCCAAGATCAAAAACTGTCCTCAGTTTTAGGGTCTCTCCTGTCGTTTCCCCAGTCAACAAAACATTTTTAAGCTTCAAAGACTACTTTTTGAATCAGTACTAACAATGGAGCTCAGCTGAACCTCTTTGTATTTTCTCTTCATATTTCTCCCTAATCTTTCAAATTTATTATTTTCAACCGATTTTACATCTGATTATTGCTCTTCTTCTTGGCTAGATGTTAAGGACTACTGATACCTAAGGCTGGTATTCCTATCCTCAGATCCTGAAGGAGCTAAATGCATGACTCACAATGTTCCATCTAACAGGTGCTCTGTTCAAAATGCCCAAACTTAGACTGAGATAAACTGAAATGAAAAGACTCAGGCTGAACCATACACATAGCCTTAAATAGCTGAAAATACACAGTGAGCCTGGAAAGTGCAAAGCATTTAATTTTTAAGATCTTTTCCATGCTTCCATCAGAACCATATGGAGCTTCCATTTCCTTATATTCTACACCTACACTATCCCACACTGTAATCCACACTAGAAAATAGTGGCCAAATACATGCAGTAATTTAAAAAATAATTGTGTATGTGTGTATTAGCTCTACAGTATAGAATTTTTTTTTTCAGAGCTTACACAATTAGGACTGACAGCAAAGCTCATTGAAATGTATTCAGTCATTTGTATCCATCTATTTAATTAAAGGCTACTTCCCAGGTACTCATTTGTATTTACAATTACAATGCAGATTTACTAATAACTCTCAAGAAAACAAGATTGTTGAAGTGGCATCATGTGCTGGGATGTCCCTCGATGATGGCACTTGAGAAAAGATGGAGATCCCCTTCTAGTCTGAAGAATTTCTGTTGTTATTTTCAGACATGCAAGCACACTACAGCTTTCCAATTTCAGTATATGTCAAATGCTCAGCACCTACAGAAATTAGACTGCATTATCAGGGATGCCATAATGTTAATTCATCCAATACCAGGTGCTCAATCTCTGCATAGAAGTAAAGAAAAAAACAAGAAACTGGAAGAAAAATTTACTACCTCTAATATCTCTCTAGTCAAGTTGCTGTACAGAAACCGGCAGCCATTGAAAATGCAGCCTCACCTATAATCTTGCTCCTTTTATACCTTATAACCATCTCAGGGGTGACACTATGATTGTTTGCTTCATGGGCCAGGCAGTGGGTGCTCAAGCTGTAAGAACATGACTCATGCCACTCCTGGGACAAGCCCACAATGGTTGTTGATCAAACTTCCAACAGCAGTGACCTTACAAGGCTGTTAAGCATTTAATAGCCATTCTGGGGATTATGAGGTATAATCTTGTTACTCCTATGTACATAGCATTTTCAGCTATGGTTTAGACAGTCTTGTCCCCAATAACTTTTGTATTGCATGAGGATTCTTTTTGTAGTATCAGTACATTCTGTCCTGTATAGCTGAAGTTTTGTAAAGCATAGCTTAATATAAGTATTACGTTCAAATATATAGTTTGTATATTAACATTATAAGGGTTTATCAAAGCAGAAATAAAATCGAGCTTTGAAAACTAACTCTAAACTTTCTCATTTTCAAAGGCTGGGGCTTGTTTTGTTTTGTTTTGTTTGTTTCTAAAGATACTGCATTCTTTAGCATTGTTGGATTTGTTTGTGGGGCTGTATTTTCTTTTTAAGCAAAGAAGAAAAATATGAGGAAACCCTTGGTATTGTTGTAGGTTCCCTGATATAGATGTTATTTTGTATAACATGAAGTCCCTATGGCTTCCTCTCTTTTTAATTTTTTCCACTAAAGGTATCAGAACTCGAGCTGGGCAGGAGCTTCCTTACAGAAAGTACATTGCTGAAAAATTCTCATTAAAAACAACACTAAGTCATTTCTTAAACATCTAAGTTTTGGACACTCTGGTATGAGACATTCACCCCTCTATCCTTTACAGTCAATGAGGAGACACAGAAGATTAAGAAAGTGATTCACCTCCTTCTAGCACAGCCCCTTCCAGACAGGCATTCAGCTCACCCCAGTCAGACACCTCTTCCAGAACAAGACAAACCATCTTCAGGAATATCTGTTTCTCTCCACTGGTTACCAAGGGTAGGGAGGGCACTGGCTCATAGCTCAAGCTTTTTAGCCTGTGATAGAAATTCCATCTAAAGTGTTTGCTGAAACAGTTATTAAGATTGACTTTGCAGGTTCTGCCATCCACTGCCTGCCAAGGACTGCAAGTACCATGTTGTCTAACACCATGGGCTGCCCAGATTCTGCAGCCTGGGGAGCCAACTTCCAAGAGCTGAGTTTCAGAAACGTTATTGAAATGGCCATTTTCCACAAAGTTATATATATCACAGAACCATAGAGTGGTTTGGGTTCAAAGGGACCTTAAAGATCATCCCTCTGCCACAGGCAGGGACACCTTCCACTAGACCAGGTTTCTCCAAGCCCCATCCAACTTGGCCTTGAACACTGCCAGGGATGGGGCAGCCACAGCTTCTCTGGGCAACCTGTGCCAGTGTCCCACCACTCTCATAGTGAAGAATTTATTTCTAATATCTCCCCTCTTTCAGTTTAAAGCCATTCCCCCTTTGTTCTATCAGTACATGTTCTTGTAAAAAGGACATGCAATGTATATATATTTTTTTTCCTTAAAAGCAGACATCTGAAGCACTGAGGTTTCTTATGAATCAGAAATTCTCAAACTCAACAACTCCAATTGGAACCCAGTTTATTTCTGAACTTTGGTATTTGAAGATGAGGCATGAGAAAAATAGAGCTATTTTAACACCTGGTTTCAATCCAGTTAATAACTTTGCACCTAATACATTCTCCTCCATTAAGTCAAATTTATGCTAATAGTGTCCTGATTAGCAAATACTATTTAAAGCTGGTTTATGGGATGATTTCTGAGCAAGGTAAGTGTCTAGATTCAGTGAATTTCAGACAGGGAGTTTCTATCCAGTGAATTTCAGCTATCAGATTATAAGACAACATGGATTTCACGAGTTATCTATAGGTATCACCACAAACAGTTGAATAGCCTACAGGATGACAAGTAGTGACGGCTTAGAAAGAGGTCTTTTTCATGCTGGGTAAATCTGCTTTTGCTGTACACAACACAGTCTCTAGCATTGGAAATTGCAGAAGTCCTGTATTTAAGTTACTCTATGGAAAGTTCAGTTAGCCACGTGAAGCTTGCTCAGTTCTGAAGATAGGTCTTGATACATAAGCATGTACTTAAGCAGTTCCAAAACTGGATTACAAAGGCTGTGCTCTGTGGGGTTTAATGAAAGGTGAAGCAAAGGGCACTGAGCTAACAGGCTCAGCACCAAAATTGTGCATCTTCTTCTGAAAGAGCCTTAGGTGGCAACATCTCTGGCCTCTGCGCTGTGTGTCACAGCATGGTGTGGGCAGACCTTAACTCATTTGATAAATCATATTGTATCCTGAAAGACATCTTTTCTTCCTTTTTTTGCTTCTGGCAATAACTTCACATCTACGACACTGCTTCTCTTCAGCATCTAGAAAAAGCAGCAAAGGCACACAAGGGATACATTTTTGTTCTCCTTAGATTCATTTCAGCTCTCAGGGAAATACCGAGTAATGCATTTACAACATGCTGTTTTCAAAGCACTATCTATTAAAATATTAATAACCTGTGCATATCAGCTCCATAGTGAAGCAGGTGATTCCATATCTCTATTACTTTAGAGAAGCATGGATAAATACTTTGAAGGAAAGGATAATTTTCAGTGCTGAACACAAGCAGCACATCTTCCTGCTCAGCAGAAGAGGACATCCCACATTAATCCCCCCAAGCATGCAAACAAAGTGGGAGTTAGATCAGGAAATGTGCAGTCAGGTCACCCAGTTTAAAGGCACTAAAGGCCAAAGCACACACCAAACAGTATACTCACTCTGCACTTGGGTAGGTTTTTCCAAGCGAGGGAACTGGATCAGTAGCTACTTTTGATGGCAAGTACCACTGTATTCATTTTAGAATCAGAGAGACTACATGTAATTTACAGGCCAAGTCTGTTACAACACACAAAAGCAGATACTATTTTCTTCCAAAATGTCAGTGCTGATGCTTACCTAGTGGATGAGAGGCAAGACTATCTCCTTTTCTCTCTCAGGGAATTCTTATCCACAGCTCCTGACTTTCTGAAAACCATTTTGCTCCTCAGAGTGCCCAGATGATGCCGAGGATTAGAGGTATTCACTGCCTTTCCAGCTGAAGCTGGTTTTCTCTACAGAAGACCCAATAAATTAAAGACACTTTAGGCTAGAAGACTATCGTATGCTTGTTGGTAACATATTCAACTAGAAGCCAGTCCTGTTCAATGTCGTGTTTAAGCAGCCAGCACTACAGCGCCCCAATAACTGAGTCCCCAGCCAAGTATGGCTAATAGCAGGCTGTATTAATGTTTGTTTTATGCTCCTTCTGGTGCAGTAAGTCCTTGGATTCAAGCACTGTGGTAAGGCAAACAGAGCTCAACCTCATTTTGCCATTCTGTATTTTTAGTTCTAACCCCTAATGCCTGCCTCCAAGTAGGATGCTAAGCCACCTCCTGGACTTAAGCATCAATACCACATCATCATTTTGCAACCTCATGCCCAATAGCTCAATGGCCAGGACACTCTGCCAGCCTATGGGCAGATCTTAACTCTCTATTTGAGGGAGATCTAAACACATTCTCCCATGTTAGGTGCTAGCTTAAGTACTCATTAACTTGATGTGCAGTATTCTCGGTTCTTTCTCTTGTAACTCTTCCAAACTTAGGGGATAATTAGTTCACCATTGGATCTGAGAAAAAGAAAGATTCAGAGAATGATTCAGTAATTTAATGGTTGGGAGAGAAAAGACCTGAATTTCCATCTGCCTCACTTAAGTATTTTATGGGCTATATATAGGCTTCAGCTCTTTCCAGAAGGGTTGCATTAGAGAGAAAAAATAAAGCAAGCTAAAACTGAGCTAACAAAAAGGATGTTATTTGTGAACAGACTCAACAAAGTACCCAGCAGAGGAAAAGGGACCTGATATAATATTACAGAATCATAGAATGGTTTGGGTTGGAAGGGACCTTCAAACGTCACCTACTCCAACCCCTCTGCCATGGGCAGGGACATTTGGCAGAGGGGCTGGAACTAGATGATTTTAAGGTCCTTTCCAATCCAAACCATTCTGTGACTCTACGATTCTATGTCAGGTTGCTCAGAACCACATCCAGCCAGGCCTTGAATGTCTCCAGGGATGGCACATCTATGGAGAAAGGGACACTACAGACATGTTACTTAACAAGGGGAAAGTGTAGATGTGTGCAGCCTTGGCCATGGAAAGTCAGCCTGAGCTACACCTTCTGCAGGTACTTTGGGTCCAACCAACAGAGCAGCCTCTGCATCCCGAAGAGCCTCTCTCCACCTCGGCACTGTAAGGTCTCTGCTGCCCATAATGCTATTTTATGAACAGAAACACATACTCTTGGAGAGGGCAAATTAATGCTTGATGACAGTGGCCATCCAATCAAGAGCCTGTGGCAGCTTTTCTTCCCCCAGCACTGGCTTGGAAAAGGATGCCTGCTCCAAGGACAGAGGACTACAGAACACCACCAGGCCCGGCAGACCACTGGGCTGGGTGTTTTGGGGCACTTATCATCCATGGGTTGCCACCTGGCGAGGCACGGAGTACCGGATACCGCATAGGGCATCCAAGGATAAAATGACTGCTTTGACCTGCAGAAGGTGCAGATCCACCTCCCCACAGGCACAGCTCTGAGTCCATGCAGACCAAGCCGTGTGCTACCACCGCCACGTTCTGTGGGGCCCGACCCGGGCAGGGCTTCCCGACTGGGGTTCCCCAGCAGGGCGAGGCGAAGACAAGCGGGGTAGAGACCGGCAGGGCCCGAGAGCTGTCACAGCGAGCACCGGGGTACCAGAAGAGCGGGGACGTCCATGCCGCTGGCAGGGTCCTGGGCAGGAAGAGCGCGGCTGCCTGCAGAGGCGCGGCCCCCAGCTCCGGGTCGGCGCGGCCCGCCCGGCCCGGCCGCCACACGGGCCAGCTCGGCGGCGGGGCGGGGCGGGGCACAGCACACCGCCCCTCAGGCCGCCCCGCCCTCGCCCGTACAGGTGCGGCGGATGGCCCTTCGGCGTAGGGATATCACTACCTGCGGTAGCGAAGTGACCCTCACTGCGGTGCTCCGCCTTGCCGAAGCCAAGCCGCGACTGATCCCCATCGCCCTCGGCCTTTGGGAAGCCCCGCGAGGAGCAGCGGCGTGCCGGCGCGGCACTAGGAGCCGGAGGACTATTTTTTCACACCATCCCCCCTTCCTTCGCTCCCGTGTGCGTGCGTGTGCGCGAGAGAAAGGGGAAGCGGCCAGGGAGGGAGGCGGATGCGTTTGCAGCCGTAAGTAGTTCCGGTTGAGGAAGTCGTCGGTCGTGGCAGCCGGGTTCCCGTGGCTGCGGCAGGGCCGGAGCGCCGCGTCCCCAGCGGTGCCGAGCCCGGCCCCGGTACAGCCCCGCCGACCGCCGCCATGGCCACCCGCTCCTGCCGGGAGAAGGCGCAGAAGCAGAACGAGCAGCACCAGGCCATCCTGGCCAAGCTGCTGCGGGAGGAGGACAACAAGTACTGCGCGGACTGCGAGGCCAAGGGTACGGCGGGGCGGACAGGGGAGGCGGGCGGGCAGGCGCAGGTGCGGCGAGCCCGGTGTACGCCGGGGCGGGGTGGGAGGCCGGCAGCGAGGCCCGGGTCGCGCTGCCCCCCCCCCCCCCCGCTCCACGTCCGCTGGGGCGGCAGGGCGCTGCCGGCAGCCGGCCCCCTCCCGGCGCGGTGGGAGGCAGATCACCTCCGATGTCGTTGTGAAGCGTTTTCCGCCCCTCCGTCAGCTGAGCGGTGGCACCTGCGTTACCCCAGGGTGAGGACCCCCGGCTGAGGCTGTGGGCAGCGGCTGGCCCAGCCCTTTCCTGAAGTTTCAGTACCGCGTCCTCTTCCTACGCCGGCAGGTATCGATCGAGAGCGGCTGTCAGCGCACCTTCGGGAAGTTGCTGGCCGATGGTCGGGATAAGTGCCAGATGAGCTGAATATTGAGCGTTCAAAACCATGCCCTTGAATATCGACTCAGTCACGTAAATGCCAGGCTCTTTGAGTCTGGGTGTCTGTGTCTGGCTATATGGCACAGGTTTAGTTTTGGTGATGAATGAAAATTCTAAAGACTTACACTACTGACAGATCGTTAGTCTAATAGTTTTATTCTCCAGCAAAGTAGGTACTTATTTACGTTTGTATCTACTTTGGGTTCTGTGGCTTTGACATGGAAGAATGTACACATCTCTCATCTGGAGTTGATTCATTAAGGCACTACCCTAAATAAGATGATTGCACAGTAAGTTATCGTTTTAAGTGTAATACCTCCTGAATAACAACCAGGTGTTTGAACTGTATGATTAGCTCCGGAATTACCTTGTTTGGTCCTTTTCCACCTCAGCTGGAGGTTAAGTACAGCAAGGTAGTTTGAGCAACCAGAATTGGCCCTATGTTTGTAATTTCCCTTTTTCCCCACTGTTTTCCACCGTGGATGTAAGTCGTGTAGTGCTTTGCACAATGCCGTTGTTTGATACATCAGAAATAAGACTTTGTTTTCCTGGTATGTAACCCAAAGTAGTATGTAATATGGATTACACCAAAGATGATAGGTCTTTATATTTTGCAGGTAACTTTTGTTAAGCATTTTATAGCACAGCTATTCTTGCCTCCAGGCTTGCAGTTACTGTGTAAAAGACTTGTCGTCACCAGTCATTTTCTGGAAGAATCATGCTTGTACATTTTGTGCATTACTGGCACTTGAGATTTCTATGCTGAATGCTGCTCTGAGTGGCTTGCTGATGGAATTCCATATGTGTGTTGTTCCTTACCATATGCCTCAGAGCTGGGGTTGCTCTGGGCTGTTCCATAGCCTGGAATTTTCCAACTAATTTTTGTGTCTTCTGAGTTCCCTCTTCCTAACCATCACCTGGTCAAAGGATCATTTGTAAGTCTCTTAATCTTTGGTATCTTTTGCTACTTCAGCAGTGCTGACACTGCCACCTTCCTTGTTCTTGTATTTGTGTTAATGAGTCTCTTTATCCGCTGCTCTGGTCTTCTTGATGCTCTCTCATGTCACAAGAGCATTCTTTCATAAGTTCAAGCTTTGATGTATCTTGAGTTAATTTTTTGTCTGGTCGGGTTCTGGAGGACGTACCCATCTTGTGACCAGGCTGCCTACTGCTAGTATCTGTAACTCAGTTTCCGCCTTTCTACCTTTCTAAAATCTGACAGCACTTCTGAAAGCTTCTGTTTTCTCTTCTGCTCAACCCGACTTCACTCGTGCTGTGTCTCTGTATGCCAGAGGCATGGTTTGCTTTTGCCCTGTCCCTCAGGAAAGCTGATGTGTGATGCAATGTAAACTTACAATATTGAGCGAAATGTTTTTCTTATTATCTTTCTTCTGACAAGTTTAATTTTCACTTACCTTCTGGCAATTCTAATTTTAAGTCTTGTATCATATTAGCTTCATAGGGCCATCTGCCTTTGCCTGTGGTGCTGTAGTTAAGTGTATGGTTTTCTTACAGTTGGAGGGGAGAGTGTGGAATGATAAACCTATTTTAGCTTCAGCTGTTCTAAAGACACTTGACTTTGACTGAGAGATGGTCTTATATGGACAATCCATGTAGATTTGTTTCATAGAATCATAGAATAGTTAGGGTTGGAAAGGACCTTAAGATCATCTAGTTCCAACCCCCCTGCCATGGGCAGGGACACCTCACACTAAACCATGCCACCCAAGGCTCTGTCCAACCTGGCCTTGAACACCGCCAGCGATGGAGCATTCACAACTTCCCTGGGCAACCCATTCCAGTAGGAAACCTCCTTGTAGGAATGAAAATTGTTTGAACAGTGTCGAGATGCCTGTTCTGTACCTTGAAGTCTAGCTTTCTTTATACTTCCAGAAGACATGTGGCACAGAAGAAAAAACATGATCAATTTAGCTGAAAATCAGGCTTGCCGTGCCATGAACACATAATGCCACTGTTGAGCTCTTCCTTTTTGAAACTTCCTCGCTTTTCCTTCTCTTTTGGTCAAGGAGGATGCTTCTTTCAGTTGCAGCCAGCTGTTTTATCCTAATATTTCACACTTAATCTATGCTGGCTGAGTGCTCATGACTTACTGGTGTCTGGCAAAGCTATAGTTTTGCTAGTCCTGGTATGCAGTGATGTCTGAGGCAGCAATTTTTAACATGGCTCTATTAGCTAACCAGGCTGTGTCAGCTGTTTGCATGGCTTTCCTCAAACTGTGACAGTGTCCTTCACCTCTTGCATCACTAACAACATCCCTTTCATCTCTGGTCATGTTTGTTATTAGTCTGGAGTTCACTGAGTGCCACTAGAGATTCTCTTCAGCCATGAGCATGAAACTGTTCATGACAAAGTATCTAGGACTTCTCTGGTGTCAGTCCTAGGCTGGAACACATGTTTTTCCTCTTGTTAATCTAGTTGGTTCTTTTTTCTTTGAAATGATGTCTGCTTCAGTTTTTCTTACTTTCCTCTCTTGTGAGAGCTTTGCTCCTTTGCCATTCTCTTCTCTTGCTCAGTGGGATCCCCTGAGTTCTGTGGGGTTTTTTTTGTTGGTTTTTTTTTTTTTTTTTCTCTTCTGGTTCACCTGATTTTTGGGTAGCACTATCTTTGTGATTAACTCTGGTTGTGTTAATTGAGTTGCAGTTGTATTATTCTGGCAATACTTAAACCTCTTGTTTTCAGTATGGTCATTCCGATAGGTGGCAGTTCAGCATGGGCTCTTAACCAAAGCTAAGAGGCTGTCATCGCTAATTCCTTCCTCTTGCTGTACGTATTATAGTCTCTATTAAACCTTAGGTATTAAGTTTACCCTAAGCTTCTGTTCAGATAGTCGCATCCAAGGGATGCTGAAATTTTGCAGACTGTACTGGTATATCTGCTTTAATTGTTTCGGTGTTTTTTTTTTTGTTTTTTTTTTTTTTTTTTTGAGGCTTTAGGAATATTTAGGTAGCCAGATATCATTTAAAATCTTACAAATATCCTTTGGCCCTAGAAGATTTAATGTGGTCTTATTTGCATGTTTATCTTTCATTGCTTTCATTTTATCTACTGTAATGCCACTGTTGAACTCTTCCTTCATATCATTAAGACTTCTCTATTGGCTTTTTACTTCTAACATCAAAAAGGTAATCTGAATTTACTTCTGTGTTATTGCTCTTTCACTCCTAAATTAGCGAGTTAGCTCTCCTTGCTCTTAGTATGAGACCACCACCAGCACTGCCTGTGAGGAAGTTTCAAGCATGTATCTTTTCTGTATTATCACATGCTTGCTCTGTGTAAGTATTAAAAAAACCTTCCTGTTAGTCTTCCTCAGAATAATCTTGGTGTCATTAATGATGTTCTTGTATCAAGAACAAACCCATCCTTTGTTTTCTGGCCTACTTTTTTTCAAGTATGAGGTATGCAAATACATTGGACAACTTTGTTCTGCAAGTCTTGTAGAAGGTGGAGAATACAGCTGAGGACGCATCTGCCAGAGTAAGCATTAAGTAATAATTAGGATTGCTGACTCTGGCAGCAGTTTCTGGAAATGCTTTTTATTCTGTATTTGCCTTTTTAACTGTTAAAATATAATAGCTGCTATGGATCTGTCCCTGCTAAAATTTGTTGGAAGCTACCTGCTGTAGGGCCATACTGTAGTCGCCATATGTCACCTTCAAACTGTCAGTCTTAACAGCTGCCAGAAAGACTGGATGACACCTCTGTGGGGAAGAAGCCTGAAAAATCAAAGGTTCTGGAAGAGTCTGTGCAATCACTGAGATTTTTGGAAGAGTGAGGAGGCTGGGATGTCATTTGACAAGGCAGTGTTTGTGTACTGACTCTTCTTTACATCCATATCTGAATGCAATCTATATAAGGCAGTAGATGTCTTCCCAGTGTTATACTACTGGAAAGTAGTTATACTACTGTTCCTAATACTTGTAGGAATTAGTAAGGCATGTTGACAGTAACGTAAGTCATCCTGAATTTTTGGAAGAGATAAGCAACTGAAATTCTTTTTGTGCTCCTTTTGTGGTATAACTAGGTAAAGCTAGCAGGAATTGGAAGGATCTAGGAGAAAGAAATAGCTATAGATCTGTCTTGTGTGTAGGTTATGCTGAAAACTGTTGTAAAGCATGTGACTTTTTTTTTTTTAACCTCTTTCACTGTAGAGAGAGATTAAATGCATTTTTATTATTGTTGCAGTTCTGGTATTTGAATCTTTTAAGCAAGAGCACCTCTTAGAGATCTATCAAATGGAGCCAAATGAAAAACGTGTTAACTTCAAATGGCAACCCTTTACTTTAGGAGCTATAATTTGCTATTTCCATGTACTTAGTCCCTAGTTATAACATGCTAAGAAGTCTCCTAGACTTGTGTTACTGCTTGGCAGCAAGGCTGGTATTATTTGAGCACTGATATTAAACAGTGCTGAATCAAGTACTTGGAAGTTGAAGCATGTTATGAAGCAAAAAAGGAGATGCTTTTTCTTAGAAGGGGACAAGATATTCATGTATCAAAGGATCAGCCTTCTAAGCAAGTAGTTCAGTAAACTGAAGGCAGTCAGTCTTGGTCTGGTGTGACCGTTTCTGCAAATGTTGACCATAAGGCTTCTATTACTGTTCCTAACAATGTTTGAACAAAAGTTATGTTTGAAACTGGTGTGGATGCTCTCTAGAGTACCTTTTCTTTGTATGCTTGCATGTGGGTGTTGGCTCATTACAAATGGATTGACTATTGAAGTCTGCTTGTAAATTAACCTCTGTCAAGAGTGCAGTTACCTGAGATATCAACTGCTTTAGAATTTTAGAAACATAGAATAGTTAGCGTTGGAAAGGACCTTAAGATCATCTAGTTCCAACCCCCCTGCCATGGGCAGGGACACCTCCCACTAAACCATGCCACCCAAGGCTCTGTCCAGCCTGGCTTTGAACGCCACCAGCGATGGAGCATTCACAACTTCCCTGGGCAAGCCACTCCAGTGCCTCACCACCCTAACAGTGAAGAACTTCTTCCTGATATCCAATCTGAAGTTCCCCTGTTTAAGTTTGAACCCATTACCCCTTGTCCTGTCACTACAGTCCCTCATGAAGAGTCCATCCCCAGCATCCCTATAGGCCCCCTTCAGATATTGGAAGGCTGCTGTGAGATCTCCAGCCTTCTCTTCTCCAGGCTGAACAGCCCCAACTTTCTCAGCCTATCTTCATACGGGAGGTGCTCCAGTCCCCTGATCATCCTCGTGGCCCTCCTTTGGACTTGTTCCAACAGTTCCATGTCCTTCTTATGTTGAGGACACCAGAACTGCACACAATACTCCAGGTGAGGTCTCAGGAGGGCAGAGTAGAGGGGCAGGATCACCTCCCTTGACCTGCTGGTCATGCTCCTTTTGATGCAGCCCAGGATACGGTTGGCTTTCTGGGCTGCAGGCGCACACTGCCGGCTGTTGTTCATTTTCTCATCAACCAGCACCCCCAAGTCTTTCTCTGCAGAGCTGCTCTGAATCTCTTCTCTGTCCAACCTATAGCTGTGCCTGGGATTGCTTTGACCAAGTTAAAATAACATAATTGGGAGTTTGCAGGTCTTTGTATAGACAATTTCAGATGTCTTGAGCCTTCAGAAAAGGTAAATAAATTTCTGTGTCCATGGAGGTGTTTTGGTTTTGCTTGTTTGTTTTAATGTTTACTTGAAGCTGGTTAAATGATCTCTTACCAGAATCCTAGAACAAAGAGTCACGTTGACACTGTTGCTTGTTCAACCAGATTAAATTTGGTTTACTTTGTTTATAATATTAATGAAAATAATTTTCAGTGTTTATGGTACTGTGCAATGGGATATCTGTATATGACTGAAGACTTGGTCTTTTCTGTCTGAAGAGTGGCAGGTGCAGGCTCTTAGGGGTGCAGGGTGAGACTGAACAGGGAAGATTGTGGTACTGAAATTTGTGTGGCCAGAACCAGTTGTTGCAGTTTTGGCTTCAAATAAACATAACTGAACTCCCCTGACACCTTACCAATCTCAAATAAAAGTCTCTTAGCAGTGGGAGAGGGAAAAAAAAAATCAACTTAAATTTAAATGGACAGAGTAGCTTTCATACGATCTCTTCTGTGTCTGGAAGACCAGCTTGAATGTGTATGAACACCACTTCTGTGAAGCTGGTTCTGCTGTTTACTTTTTTTTGTGGCTGGTGTTATCACTGTGTTAATCTTGCTCGTATACTTTAGTGTACTTCATCAGGAATTAACCTAAAGTAAATGGGTAACTCTTACAGCCCACTGCCTGTGCAAGGCTTTAGCTCTTCCCTCTGGCTGTCAGTGTAAGAAAGCTTTGGGACAGCTCATGGACAGTATTGGCTTGCTCTAGGATCAGGCACTGGCTGCTGTACCTCCCCAGGTTAAGATTTTCCCTGCCTTCTTCCTAAGGTGGAGAAGCTGTTGAAGTAGGACACCAGGGGAAAGAGAGCACATGTGGATTAGGTTGGAGGTCAGTTCCACTCACTGCTCAACTGCAGGTTCTAGCCCCATACTGATGTTCAGACACAGTAGCAGCCGAACAGTACCTGATTACTGCCCTATGGATATCATGTGCCAGTGAACATAATTGCAGATATCGGATATGACTTTAGGTTACTTAGATCAAGAAATAGATCTCTGTGTGGTGATACTGTTGCAAGGTTGATACTGCTACTGCTGCTGTGAGATCAGATTGGTAAAGATCATACAAGCATAACAGATTAAAATATGAATAGGCAGATTCAACAACTGGAGGCTTCTAGCTGCCCAGTTAGGCTTTGCAATATCCTGCCACAAGGAGTAATGAAGGTAAACTGCTTTGGGTCAGGGTGGATCTTGTTTAATCTTAGCAACTGGAATAATGTATCTTGGCCTTTAATAATAGTAAGGAACTGTATATCACTAGAAATCCTAGTAATCATCCTGTACTTACACTGTTGTTTTTCTTGCCTCTTTGTGTAAGGTAATGCTTTCAAAGACTGTAAGGGACTAGAAGCTGTCTTCAGTCTCTTCTGACATTGCATCACCAGGGTTGTGTTGTATGTGTTTGTTGGTTTGGGTTTTTTTGTTTGTTTGTTGGGTTTTTATTTGGTTTTTGCACCAGTTCCCTGCTACTAAATAAAACTACCCCAGTAGTCTGGTTTTATTCTATACCCTTTTACCTACTGCTAACGCTGGTTCTGTGAGACTGAAACTATTAGGATTTAGTTATTGTTGCAGCTCTGAGAGCGACAGTTAATCGTCTCACCCAAGAAAATAGCTCTTCAGAAGACACCTCTCTTGCTGGGAGGAGTGTGGGTGGCAGCCTTAGCTTGAAACTTGTAAGTTGGTGGGGTGTTGCGGTATTGGGTCACTCTAGTGGTGTGTTTTCTGCCTGTAAGGAAGGGATTTATTTTTATCTCCTGGCTGTTACACTGCAGAAAAATATTCTGAAATAAGTCACAGGAAATCTGTTTAGCTTGTAATAGAATAGGGTTGTTTGCAAATACAGGCTCCTGCTGTTGAAATTGTGTGCATAGCCTGAAGGCTTTTTAACAAAGCCCTTAAATTGGTATTTGTGGGTGCAGTCTCCATTTTTCAGCACTTAACTGAACTTGATGGGATGAGACCCAAATTGGCCTGATGTAGCTTTGAAGTTAGCATTGCTTTGATGGGAGGCCGGGCTAGGTGACTTCTGGAGGTCCCTTTTAACCTATGTTTTTCTGTGACTGCTAATAAAAATATTTGTAGGACTTAAGGTTTTTTTTTTTTTTATTATTATTTTGTAATTTTTTTTGAGTTTGCTGTTTTACATTCAGAAGTTTAGGCCTTGGCAATCTAAGCTGTTTCCTTTCTGTGAACCATAAAGGTATGACACTTCCTGAGAAGTGACTATGAGTATTTCTTACCTTTTGGAGTGCAGCACACTGTAGTTCATCTGGTCAGGGGTTATTGGTGTGTCTCGTAATGGTATCTAAGCTGTGGTTCTGCCACTCCATAGTGGCATGGAAAAGATGCCACTGCAGGATGCTGTTGACTTCTGCTTTTTTTTCATATATCTTCTATTTGTGGAGCTGAAACTGGTGCTGTCTTGTGAATCTGCTCTCTTCAGCCTGAATGCTATATAGAAAGAGCAACTGTGCTGCAGCTTTAAGAAGTTCTTGTCAACAGTACAGAGGAAGCAATTAGATATGTATGTGATAATAGACTTTTAGGGAGGTACCTTTTCCTAGAGGAGTGTCTCCCTCTTTAATCCATGCTTCCTGCAGGACTTAGAGTCAATTACCAGCCATTCCTCAAGGAGTAGTTGGCAGTTAATTTAGCTCAGGTGTCACATTGTCCTAGGGTGGTTCACTCAAGTTAATTTGAGCATGATTCAGCTTTACATTAGGAATTTAGGTGCTTTGTATTCTCTTGTGGCCACAACTAAATTCCCCAAGATTTAATGACTTTGCCTTGTGAACAGGTAAAGTTGTCCAGTGGTACCCTTTTCTCATGTTGAGGGTCTTGAAGAGCAGCACAGTTGAGCCCATGACTAATTGAATCCATTTGCCCTGTACTGTCAACAACAAATAGTTTTCAGATACGATGGAAGACTAAACAGAAGTTAAGACTCTAATGGGGTGCATGTATGAGTGCAGACAGAGCTGACCAGTGTCATTTTGAGGCCACTGTAGGTCATAGTGTGTGTAGGGGAAGGTCTTGAAGACTGGAAGACAACAAATGTCATTCTGATGTCTGGAAAGGGAAGAAATGAGCATCTAGAGAACCACAGGCCAGCCAGCTTTGCCTGACTTCCTGGGAAGATGACAGAGCAAGTAATCCTGAAAGCATGAAGAAAAAAAAATGATGGGGAATTATCAGTGTGGATTAGGGAAGGGGCTGTCATGCCTAACCAACTGATAGCCTTCTACAGTGACCAAGCCAGACGACTGGCTTGGTGGATGAGGAGAGCAATGGATATTTTTAATTTTTAGTGAGGCTTTTGAAACTGTCATGTGACTTCCTCACTGGTAATGTGATGGAGTGCAGTCTGGATGAAAAGACAGTGAGGTGCATTAAAAATGGCTGAAATGCCAGGCTTAGAGTTGTGATCAGCTTAAAGCTGAGCTGGCGGCCAGTTACTGTTGACGTACGTCAGGGGTTGATACTGAGGCCAACGCTCATGAACATCTTCATTAATGTCCTGTGTGATAGGACAGACTGCACCCTTAGCAAACTTGATGTGATGCAGAACTGGCAGGAGTGATTGATGAGCTAGGTGCCTATGCTGCTGCTCGGAACAGAAAAATGGACGGACTGAAGAAATGGGCCAGCAGGAACCACATGAAGTTCAACAAAGGGAAATGTGAAGCCCCACCCTTAGGGAAGGAGTGCTGGAGACGCAAGAGATGCTGGTAGTCCTGTGGGTCACACGTTCATCATGAACCAGTAATGCACCCTTGCCACAAAGAAGGCCAGCAGCATCTTGGACTGAATTTCAGGAAGAGCATTGTCAGTGGCTGGAAGAAGGTAATACTTCTCCTTTCTTCAGCACTGGTGAGACTACATCTGTAGTGCTGTGTGCAGTTCTGGGCTCCACATTACAAAGAAACGTGGACAGGCTGGAGCAAGTCTAGCCAGGGGGTACAAAGATGAAGAGGTTAGTGTCCTGACATATAAGGAGAGGCTGAAAGAGCTGGAATCATTTAGCCTGGAGAAGAGAAGGGGAGATACTATACATGTGTGTAAATATCTGGTGACATAGAGCAAAGATGACAGAGATGGACTTCGACCAAGAGGTAATGAGCACAAATGGAGACAAAGGAATTTCCACTGAAACATAAGATTTTTGTTTTATTTTATTTTATTTATTTTTTAATTCTGTGAGAGTTTGAATATGGGAGCAGGTTAGCCAGAGAAGCTATGGAGTCTTCATCCTTAGAAATACTCAAAACTCAAATGGGAGCAGCCCTCAGCAACTTGCTGTAGTTTGCTCTGCTCTAAGTAGGGGGTTGGACTAGATGGTCTCCAGGGGTCCCTTCCAATCTCAGCTACTTCAGGCTTGATTCAGCTGTTGTATCACTTGTAAGCCTGTATGTTTTTCTTCCCAGTGCAAGCATCTGCATACATAGATTGAAAGTAGGTTCTTTTATAATGTTAAGGCTCTTTATGAGAAAGGAAAGTGATTGTACAGCTGTAAATACAGACTGTAGTACAGTCTTGACTTTTCCTGAAATAGCTGATCCAGAAATCTTGCTGTAGTTTGTACATGCAGAGGTAAAAAGAACCAAACCCAGCCATTTAGAGTAAGTGGGAATTGTGAGTCTACACAGGAAGGATAATGATTTTTTTGTATTTGAAATGCTGTTTAAGTCTTGCTAGGAGAGTGCCTTCACAACTTAACTGCTTCCTAGAGCTGGTAGAAAGTTGCTCAGAACTAGAGTTTCTTGTGTCAGAAATCTCCCTGGATCTTGAAACTGCTGGTTGGAAGTCTGTATTATGACTAAAAGTGATGTGCCCTGGAAGATTGGGGCAGAACAGAAACTACTGCAGATTCCTGGTCTTCATTTTAGCCTCTTACCTGATTGTTTGATGAAAGCTTGAGCAATATTACTGTCTAAATTATTTTCTTGAATGGCTTCGCAGAAAGCCATTCACATAAACCTGCTTTATTTTCTTTGTGAAGGCTTGGCAAACTTAGGTTTGCATGGATAGCTATTTCATATTAATCTCTGTTTACAGTAGACTGATTATATGGTATAATGCTAACTCTTACTTAGTTTCCACTCGCTTGTCTTGATCACATGTTGCTTTTCAGTAGATGATGAACTTGTACGGTTAAGTACATACTGTCAAGCAGCTCCTGCTTGGTGATAATCAAACTTGACCCAGTCAAAAGGATCTGAGTTCTTGCTTTGTTTCCAGCTTATCCAAAATACTTATGAGTAGATCTGTGTTCTAGAGTCACTATCTGAAAAGGAGTTAAAACTTGAAGGTTTGGAGAGCACCCTAGTGCTGCAAGCCTGTGGTGGATGTGGCTAGGGAGAGCGCTGATTCTGTAACTAACAGAGATGGTGGCAAGTTTTATGGGGGAAGGGAAAACTGCACAGGTCAGTATATTGCCTATCTCAGTAAACCTAGACTGTCAGTTGCCCCCTCTGTCTTGAGGAAAAAGTATTTACTTCCAGTAGACCATGGAGGAAGAAGAGGTAGAGACTGGCTCAGCCCCTGTCAGAACAGAGCTGTGGACCGCCATGTGTTATACTTAGTTGCTTGGCAACGCTGCCTCTAACTTTGCAGCTGTGGTTTAGTAAAAAAGCAATTTTGTTTCTCAGAGCTATGCCTGGATCTCATTTTGTGTAAGAAAATGCATATATTGATGAGGAGTAAGGAACTGTCCCTCTTGTATGGATGAGGAAAGGAATGTGATACTTCGTGTTTGGCTATCAATTGCAATACTCTTGTGTACTACTTGTTTTTAAAGAGGGAACAAGAATCTTATGCAATTTTACTGAAATGCTTGAGTGCAAATGGATGAATCTTCGTAGTACAAGCCTTCATTAGTAGCATTAAAGGCAGTAGTAGTCCTACAGGAATTTCCGAAAAAGAAGATAGAAGTGATTCATTGTGTGTAACCTACTATTCTTGAATGGAGCTGAACTTGCAAGTGGATTGAAAACACTGTAGTAAGTGGCAACTGGGACTGAGTAATGACTTTAAATAAGATCCTTGTAATGTGTGCTCAAGTCTTTTGGATTTAAATTTGTCATTCATAATTTCTAGAAACAAACGGTGTATTGGTAAGTAATGATACTTTTAAGTATAGGGTCTGATTTTTCCTATTAGGGTATGTACCTGTGGGATGTTTTTTTTCAGTTGCCTGTAGATGATTGCAAAAACGTCCCTTCGAACATGGCGAATGCCATACTTAATGTTCACCTTTTACATTTTCAGCAGAAGCATGCATTTAAGCTCCCCTTCTCAGCAGTAGTTAAACCAAACGGACAAGCCAATAACATATGGAGTGTAGGCTTTTTGGTTGTTGTTCTCATTGACAAGCGATACGTAGGTGGGTTATTCTCAATTTTAAATGTATTAAACTGCGGTATTGGGTCTGGATGGGATGGTGTTAACTTTCCCCATAGCAGCCCTCATAGTGCTGTACTTTTTAACTAGAGGGATGTTGATAACACACCAGTGTTTGGGCTGTTGCTGAGCAGTGCTAGGGCAGCATCAAGGCTGTCTCTCCAACCTTCCCCCAGAGGCCACTAAGGGGGGGTGGGCAAGAGGCTGGGAGGGAATGTAGCCAGGACGACTGACCAAAGGGATATTCCATACCATTTGATGTTGTGCTTAGCAATACAAACTAAAAGAAGGGGGGGGGGGGGGGGGAGGAGGACATTAATTGTTGAAGTGTTTGTCTTCCAGAGCAACAGCTATGCATACTGAAGCCCTGAGGAAGGGGGCATTGCCTGCTGGTAGGAAATAGAGAATAAATCTGTTTGGTTTTGCTTCTGTGCATGGCTTTTGCTTTTCTTTGTGAAACTGCCTTTATCTTGACCCGTGAGTTTCTCCATCTTATTTTCTTCCCCTTGGTGAGCCTGTGGCAGCCAGCCAAGGTTAACTCGCCTTACTTGTGTGTTCTAAGTAAAAAAGTAACTATCATTCCCCTTAATAAAGATTGTGAGGCCTTGGTTCACTTTTCTGGGTGTTCTGTAGCCCATCGCAAGCAGCCTCTGAAAGAAGTGATACTAAATGCCCCTTCACACTTTTCTTGTTCACTTCATTTTCCATGGAGTTTGGGTGTTCATGGAGTGCCTGCTTAAAAAGGTTACTGCAATAATGTTGTACAGCAAAAGGATTGTCAAGTGTTTGGACAGTTTGGAAAGCTTGAGACTTTAAAAAGCACAACAGATTCAAGACGACATGCTAGAGAATCCTCCAAAGTATTTCGAGAATTGGTATTTGTCAGGCAGCCTTAATTCCACTCTGAACACTTGCAATTCTAGATTTCGGACTAAATGCAGCTGAGTTCTTTAGTATTATATTCAATTTCTTTTCCTGGCTTCTGACAAAGATGGTACTTTGAGGCAAAGTATTGTCCAGCCACATCTTCTTTTCTTTTGATTACAGGAGGTAGCAACCATTTTTTTTGTTTTGTTTTCTTTAAAGTAAATTTGCTTCTTCCTTTCCCAGTCATATGTAGTTGATGTAATGATGTATGATGGCTGAGTGTTGATGATTGTCTGTTATGCTGGAATGCTTAACTGTTAATTTGAGTACTATTTTAGTATTATCTCTGAGGACACTGCCGTAGTTTTAGGAAATAAGAAGATGGCTTTAGAAAAATGCAAAGTGCATTTCAGCATTGTCTGGCATGATACATTCTGATTGAATATAGAATCATAGAATAGTTAGGGTTGGAAAGGACCTTAAGATCATCTAGTTCCAACTCCCCTGCCATGGGCAGGGACACCTCCCACTAAACCATGCCACCCAAGGCTCTGTGCAACCTGGCCTTGAACACCACCAGCGATGGAGCATTCACAACTTCCCTGGGCAACCCATTCCAGTGCCTCACCACCCTTACAGTAGAGAATTTCTTCCTTATATCCAATCTAAACTTCCCCTGTTTAAGTTTGAACCCATTACCCCTTGTCCTGTCACTACAGTCCCTAATGAAGAGTCCCTCCCCAGCATTCTTATAGGCCCCCTTGAGATACTGGAAGGCTGCTATGAGGTCTCCATGCAGCCTTCTCTATTTTAAATGATAAAGTTGTCAAATCCTGGATCAAATTTTCTTCAGGGAGGTGGTGGAACACACCTTAGAGGTGTTCCAGACAACAGAACAAAACCGTGGTCTAATTAGATCTGATTGGAGCATTGCATCAGCCTAAATGACCTTGAGAAGTACTTTCACACCTAACCAACAGCTTTTATTCACAGACTGAGGAAATACAGTAGCTGCATCTTTTAAAGAGCGGATGTTAAGTGTCTCGCTGTCCTTGTATGTTGTGGATTGACCCAAAACTGGTTATGATGATGGGTACTGAACCTGTCCAAGTTCTGAGCCATTTGCTAAGACTTTGGGAGGGTATAGTATTGGTGTGTAGCAGGGCTGGCATACAATTCCTTGGGATTTGTGGGAAGAATTTATGTCCATGTCACTCTTCTAGCTGTGTTCCCTCACAGCCTGCTTGCTGACAGGGCAGTTGGAGAAGCAGAAAAGTCCTTGATGTTGTGTGAGCACTACCCAGCAATAGCTAGAACATTGATGTGTTACCAACACTGTCTTGGTCACAGATCCAAAACACAGTGCCATATGAGCTGCTGTGAAGGAAATAAACTTCATCCCAACACAAACCAATACAGCAGGAGAAGATTGATACAGGAAGCTAACTGGCTAGTCTTTACAGATGGCTTCAGTGTACTTCTGCAGTCCAGAGTCTGAAATTTGCTACTTCTTGTCTGAAGACTTGGTTCTCTGGCTTCTTTCTGCATCTTTTTCACGTATAAGTTCATGTGGGAAAGGTTGTGGAGGTGCGTTTACTGGGTTTGTAAAACTGAATGTATGAGGGAGAGCATCTCCAGAGTCACTGAGGGCTGCACAGCAGTTGTATAATTTGATGAGTTTAGTTTGAGAAGTGTTTACTGAAGAGTCTCTGTAGTCATACTTGAGTAGAAATGGTAAAGGGAAGCTGATTAATGCAATTACCAGATTACCTTTCTCTACCAGGGAAGTTATCTTTCTTTTTTTTTTTTTTGTTAAGGGCAGATAGGTTATGTTCTAAGCCTATATTCTAAGCAAATCTTATTTCTGAGGTTTTTTTTGTCATCATTAAAGGAAGAACTGAAATTGCTGGCTGAAGATTTTTTTTTTTTTTTTTTTTTTTTTTTTTTTGCAGCAGATGATGCTTACATGGCCTTTATCCTTTGCCGGGCTATGCAGGGGGCCAAGGATTTACACCTTTTTCTTACCAGTGGTGCTTTTAGTTGATGCTCAGCTCTCAGATTATGCAAGCATTTTGTAAGAGCTCATTGTTCCCCAATTTTCTTTTTATTTCTGCATATAAAATGACTATAAATTATACATTTAAAACAGTAGGCCTTTTAGCAGTTTCTTGCTGACAAGGGAAAAATTGCAGTCAAGACCAGCTCCAGAAGCTTCCTACTAATATTTTAACATGCCTATGTAATCTTGTCTTTTTTTTTTTTTTTTTTAGGAAGTACCAAATGCTGCTAACGGGAAACGACAGCTCGCACACCTTCTTGAAGCTTGAACTCTGACACAAACAGTCTTTCCTTTTACAAGTGAAGAGGCAGAATAAAATTAGAGTGCTATTCCTTAGCCAAATGGAAGCTGTTGGCTTATTGCATGTGCCAGGGTTGGCATCTCTGTTATTTCTGATTCTTAGGACAGTGGCTTTACTTTCCAAAGGGTGTGCTGTAGCAAGCAATATCCCAAGGCTAAGTAAGAGTGCTGTGGCCATGTCCAATGTACTCTGCATATACATACACAGTAACCAAGTGTGAGCATGGCAGTCATGGTTGCCAGCTAAGGGTCAGGAGCTGATCTCTGATGGCTTAGGAGCTGGTTATGGTGGTGCTTGCCTAGGCAGTGTTAGGCTGGTTGGGGAAATCTTCTGCCATGTGAAATATTTCCAAATCAGGAATATAAACTTTGGAAAATCATTTTAAAGGAAGCTTCAGTACAAAACACTGAATTAAACTCATTTGCATTACTTTTTTTTTTTTTTTTTTGAAGATGCTCTGTTTAAATCCTGCCATCTTAGAAATAAAATGGAGGAGGCCTTGGTGATGTTTTTGGGAACAAGTCCCGAAAAGCTATTTGTGATCTCCTTTTTCTCTTAATATTACTTTATACAGAGTGATCAACTATGTATGTATATAATGTCACAGTGAACTCAAAATACTGTGTTTGTTTAAAAAGTTAGCATTTGTGTTATCATCACCTAATGTTTGGTAAATTTATTTGTGTTTTTGAAAAACAAATTTCTTGTCACAATCTTATTCAGTCAAAACTCAGATTTTTAATAACTGCTTGGTTGTTAATAAGGCCAAAAATCTTCAATTCTTTGACTTTGTCACCTTACAAGATTGCTTGTGCCAAATGACTATTGGAAAAGAAAAAGGCAGTTCATCTCAAGAATAAACTGATGTTCCCTGTGTATCTCCAGTAGCTGTAACTAACCAGTCCTCTGATTGGCAAAACTATGCTTTTTTTTTCCTTCATATTCCTCACTTAGTTTCCTGTATAAGGCTTTTTGTTTGAGGTGTTATATGACTTAACTACTTGAATTCCGGAAAATATTTGTCAAGCCAGCCACTTTGTTTTGTGGCTTACACATAGAAATGAAAGAATGTTCACTTTGCTCTATTCCTTTCCCAGTTAAGGCTTTATACAGCCTTTGAACTAGAGACACTATCTTTATTAATTTGTTTAAACACTTTTACAACTATTGATACTGTTGAAGCAAATGGATCCGTGAGCTGAAGCAGCAGTTGAAACTGGTTGATAGGTGTTTCCCTCTGACTTTTAGAGGTGGACTGGGTTGTGAAGGGGAAGAGTTTCTTTCACTTTTACACAGCCTCCTCAGAGTTATGAATAGGACTGAACTTAATGAATTAGTTGATGACTTTCATGAAAAGTGGTTACCTGGATAGAAAAGACAAACTTGGAGGTGATCTGCCCCTGAAAATCCATGCCACTTACCAGGCACTCGCTAAAAACAGACAACTGATGCTTGTCTTCCCACTGTTCTTGCAATATACCTTGAATCACACTGTTATCAAGCAGGGCTCTGGAACAGTGTGTTTGGTTGCTTGAATTGTTTGCCTGCAGTGCACCTTTATGCTGTTGAGTTTTAGTGGTTCTAAATAAAATCAGCCTCTCTTGTTTGATTTCCCCTTTCTCCCCCCTTTTTTTTAATGTGGCAGTTTTAAATTCTGATATTGACTATCAAAACACAGGCTTACTAAGCCTACTATAAGCGACCTCTAAAGGCTAGAGCTATGTTTGAGCTACACCCTTTTACTGCTTTTGTTTATATAAAACAGTATTTTGCTGCATACTTAGACTTTGTCATCTGAGAAACACATAAAGGCTGTGCTTACATGGTTTTCCTAATGTTTGGGTATGGAGGTAAAGCAGAGAAGCCTCTTCTACTTTAAAGAAAGAGAAATCAAGCTTCATGTAAGGAAGAGATGTGACACAAGAACATGCTTCATACTATTTGTTCTGCCTAATCAGAAACTAATTCTGTGGATCAAGTGATGGGTAAATAGTCCTGTATTAGTAGTCTCAAAAGACAAAAGTTCCAAGGACCTTGAACAACATTTTATTTGAGAAAAAAGATTCTTGTACTATGGTTCTTGTACTGTTTCCTTTGCTTTCAGCATGTTTATGCAAGATCTTCTAATCTTTTGAAGATTTGTTTTTTAGTTTGCAAATCTTGATTCAGTGGCCATGATTAACATTGCAGTTAAGCTTTCTGTGTGGTTGGGCTGTGGGTAGTGTTGGCTTTTTCCCTCTCTCTGCCCCCCCTCACCCTTTTTTTTTTTTTCCTTCTCTGAGAGGCTGTGATTTAAAAATGCTTGGAGATGGTGGATGGTTCTACCTTTTTTTGTGAAAACTAAGCAGCTTCCAGTGAAGTTAGTAAGAGATGGTCTTTGAAGCAACAGGTTGAAACTGAAAATGGATGATAGTAAATGTATTGTTTTTAAGCATTTTAGTATCACCTGTCTGTAGTATGTTATATTTTGAGGAGAGAACTTCAAAAGGATCACTACAGTTCTGCTATTTTCCTTTGGTTTTCCCTGTGTAGCCGCTGGAGGAGAAACTGTTTGTGTCACTTGGCTCTTCTTGTATTGAATTACATAATATACAGTTGCTGCTTATTAGTTTTCCTTCATTTCTCTATATCCGATATGTAAGAGTGCTTGTCTTCTGTTTGTGATCTTTATCTGTATCTCAGCTTGGAGAAATCACAGATTTGCCTGGAAAATATTCATTGTTGACATGTCTGAAATCTTGAGTAGAACAGCACTTGTGCAGTACGAATTGCGTGGGGAATTATTGCAGAGAGAGCAAGCACTGCATGGGTATGCCTGTACTGGTGCAAGCGCTGATGCTTTCCTGTGAGTCTTCAGCTGAAAAGTGATAGTTTTTAGGAGCTGGCTAGCAACCTTCAGGCTGAGACTCGCTAGATATTCTTGCAATTAATTCTCTGTTCCACAAGATGGAGCCAGTTATTTGACAAAGTCTCTCAACCAGCGGAAGAATTTGGAGAAACAGAAGAGATTTGAAGTAACTTCACTGTGCTTTATGGTCAAAGGACAGGCAGGGTGCAGTTGAGTGAAAGGAAGAATTGTAGTCTGTAAGAAGCCTTTGAAGATGTTGGCCCAAGATAAGTTTGCTGTGGACTATTGAGATGAAAAGCTGTTAGTGGTGTGTCATGGTTTAAGCCCAGCCGTAAATCAGCCACACAGTTCGTTAGCTTCCCCCTCCCCTTGCTCCCCCTGCTCACAGAGGGATGGGGAGGAGAATCGAAAGACTAACTCCCACGGGCTGAGATAAGAACAGTCCAGTAGCTAAGGTATAACAAACCACTACTGCTGCCACCAATAATAATAATGATAAGGGAAATAACAAGGGAAGAGAATACAACCACTCACCACCCGCTGACCAATACCCAGCCCGACCCAAGCAGTGATCTAAGTCTTCTGGGTAACTGCCCCCAGTTTATATAGTGGGCATGACATGCTGTGGTATGGAATACCTCTTTGGGTAGTTTGGGTCAGGTGTCCTGTCTCTGCTTCCTCCCGGCTTCTCCTCCTCCCTGGCAGAGCATGAGACTCAGGAGGTCCTTGGTCAGACTAAACATTTGAGCAGTAACTAAAAACATCAGTGTTATCAGTGCTGTTCCCAGGCCAAAAGTCAAAAACACTGCACTGTACCAGCTACTAAGAAGGAGAAAAATGACTGCTACTGCTGAACAAAGGACTTGGTGTTATATGTAATTCTTGCCTGCCTTCCTTGTAGAATGCTAATTGGTAACTGCAAGAATGTAGAGTGAAAACTAACTTTGTTTTTATATGCCTCTGTAATACACATCTTATTTAAACTTAGTCTTTGGCAGGTCCTCTTAATTTGAAACTTTGTCTCTAACTTTTTAGTCTTCTGGCAAACTGGTCTTACGTACATAGTGTAAAGAGTTCAGAGTAGTTTGTGATGTAAAAGCAGTCACCTTACCTTTTGACAGCAAATATAAAATTGAAAGGCTGTGAGGCTGTGTGCTTGCTCTTTTTACCCCAGTTCTGCTTAGTAAGAGTGGGCAGCGCCTTTGCTGCAGCAAAAGTGTTTTAGTGTTAACCTGGAGTTTCAGTAAGCTGAACAGGTGGTAGTGGACTGATGGAGAGAAGGAAACTGAATTATTGTGGTAAGGATGGAAACAATCATCTTTCTCCTACCTTACAGTCATATATGCAGTAATCTCACACTTGTTCCTTTGTGGACATTAGCCATGTCTATCAGATCCCTGTACTTTTTTTTTCCTTTTGTGTGTTTTTAGTTTGTTCTGGTCCCACTACCTGTTTGTTTGTTTTTAAACTTGTTTGTGTGATGGGTAGTCCTACTCCTGCCCAGTTTTGTTAAGTAGTGTATAAGCTTTCTCACTAATTGATGACTGCAGGTACAATCTGAGTAGAGGATAGAGTGGTGACTGACATGTTTAAAGCAGTTAAAAAGATTTTTATACAAACGAATCAAATAGAGAGCTAAAATAATGTTTCACACAGTATTGACCACTTGGTTTCACATACAGTTACAGAGGTTTATGAGGCTTTCATGTTTTTTGTAAGGCTGATAAAAGTACTTTTTCCTTAACACTTTAAATGAGCAGTATCATGTAAGCCTTGTATTGTACCCAGTACAGTATTATGCATCAGCTGATGCAAAATGAAGCTCGAGCAGTTTGTAATAAAACTTAGGCCTTGGACTTCTAAAAACAAATATGCTTTTTTCTTGTCTTTTCTTTGGAAATGCGCTAGCTTTGGCATTACCATTCCTGTCATTGTTCTTGCCTAAAGATCTGTATCAGATGTACCCACAAAAAGTTGGTTGTATTGGCTATAATTACATTAGCAGCATGTGTCAGCCGTGCTGTGAATGTTGATTGCAGCTTCCTCAGTCAGCTTTATAATATAATAGAGTAGAACATACGGTCCTAAGTGGCTGAGTTATTGGGATAGTGAAGAAAGGGATATATGGGAGTATATGCACACTTATTCAGCATGTGCAAGGTACTAGTGCAGTTTAAATAATACAGAGGGGAAATAATCTCATAAAAATCTCAAAACCAGGTATCCTGAAGATGAGAAAGTATGAAAAATTTGAAATATGGTGGGAGAAAAGCTTTCACCTCATGAAGAATACATAAAACCAGTGCCTTTTCCTCCAAATTCACACTTTAAAGTGCATTTTAGAATAAAAGAATGGCCTGCGAAGATGGATAACTTTTCCAGCAATTTAAAAAATGGCTTGAAATCTACTTATATGGAGGCTTGTGTCTAAAATTATGTAAATTACTTTCAAACTCCGTATTGCTTAAGTTTTAAACAGCTGAAGCTAGTGTTTGAAGTGTTTTCAGTTTTTTAGTAGCTGTAGATATTTCTGCAAGTTGTGAGGGTGTTGATTCTGTACAATAACTGTACTGGCATGGAAGTCTACTGCAGCTGGAAAAAACTGTCTTCAGTTGTTTCTTAAATTCGCAAGTTATTTAGCAATTCTAAAAACTTAAAGCATACCAGGAAATGTTGTCTTGTGGCTATGTATGTCCTTCATTCTTGAGAGTCTAGATGGTCTCTAATAAAGGACTCCTTAAATACTCAAAATATGTCACAAATTAGTGCTGTTTCTCTGCATCTAATTGAATCTTAGTTTCTGTTAGAAACTTAATACACAATTCCTGAACACAGACTAATGTAGTAGCTGGTGTGGACCCTGTCAAGCAGCTGAAGACTCGCCCCACTTCATATGTGCTCCCCCTGTGCTGTGGAATGATGATGAAGTAGAAGGAAGGAGGAAAGACTTATGGCTTAAGGTCATGACATCTTAAGGAAAGCAAAAGCTGTGCACTCAAGTGAAGCAAAAGGGGAATTTCAGTCAGTACTTACCATCAGCAGTCAGGTGTCTAATGGTTTGGAATGTCCCTGACTGTGGTCAGTAGGCACCACCTACCTACTGGGTAGGGGTGGGAAGGAAAGCCTTGCTGCTGTGCAAGTGTGGTCCAGCTGCAGTCAAAGCATTAGTGTTATTGGCACTGTTTTAGTCACAAATCCAAAGCACAGCTCCATATGGACTCCTAGGAGGCATATTACCTCTGTCCCAGCCTGGAGCAGTACAGCAGGAAATGTTGCTTGGTATTCTCCATTTCACATGTAATAGGCAAGACTCTAAATTAATTTGTGTGAAGCCATGTGACAGCTCAAACCCATCTTTCTGTTTAGGTACTACAGGAAGTTTGCATTTGTGCTCTGTTTAAACTTCAAATCGAAAAATGGCCAGTTTTTGTGAAGCTAACTGAATTACAGTTGCCAGTAAGACTAAAAATGTACAATAAGCTTTGAGGGTCTGTCGTGGTTTAACCCAGGACAGGATCTTTAGTTGGTATTAGTTATTTTAAGGGTTATTTAAATTGTTAATGTCAGGCCATCCTAAGGAAGGTTGTCAGGTCTTCACCAGAATGACCCAATGCATTCAAAGTCTTGTCTTGGTAATTTCCCTGGAAAAGTGTACATGCCTTGACAGCTGACCTTACTTAACTGCCTATTAAGAGCTGAAAAGGAAATCTAAGTCTAATCAGTAGATACAGATAGAAAATAACATTTAGGTTGAAGGAAAAAAAAAAGATTCTCATCTTGAAAGCAGTAATCTGTTTAGGATTGCTAAAGCTTTTTTCCTAGGTTCAGCCAGGCAGTATTTCAGGGACTTCACAGTATCTTAGCACATAGTCTAGTATAAACTGTCACTTTCAGTCTTACAGCTTTTTTCCTTGAGGATGAAAGATACTGAAAATGTTTGAGTGGTTATCTGTTTCTTAAATGACTGAAACAATTACTTGAAGTATATTTTTTTATCCAAGGGGTGCGCTGATTCTGGTGCAGCTCAGTTCTCCTAGTAAAAACCTTGTGTTCAAATAGTTTTCAAAAGGATAACAGTTGTATTAAAACTGATGTCAAACAGTATTTCATGTTAATGTTGGCTGATTGGAGTTGCATTGTGTAATGCAGTTCTTTATAGGTAAGATAGCATCACTACTGACATGGAAAGGTGTTCTAAGGAGTATGAAAATAGCTGTCATCAGGCTTCTTGGTGTTCAGTCTGCATTTCTGAAGCCGAATGTCATCCTAACTGTCTAGCAGGATACAGACAGAGATAAACTAGGCTACTTTTATAAATTTTGCTGAAGAAAATTATATCTGTCTTTAAGGACGTGAAGAGAAGAAACCTGTATTTAAATGAAAAATACTTCCTGAAATAAATAAGGATCCTGACTTCATACAAAATTGAGATAACTGTAAATTGTTTATTGGATCAGTCCGAATTACTGTTAAACGTTTCTCATTCAGGAGGGTTTACAGCTTTAGTTGATGGTTGTGTCAAGCCCAGCTGGTTTGATGCCAGCACAGGAAACATTATTTTGTAATTTCTTTTGCCTGCTGCTTAACTGTGGATGTAATTGATTTGTAGTAATTAAAACATTTTTCATTTAAAGTGTTTAATATTGCATATTGTCATTAGTCTGAAATAAACTCAGATTACACGTGAGCATTTTTGTCTGTTATTTCGCTGTTAAATTTGCTGCTTTATTGCTTAAATATATTTGATTTCCTTAAGTTGTTTCCAGAAACAAGTACAAATTAATGCTTCTGGGAAAATACAAAATTGTTCTGTTCCAGGAGAAAACTAGCTAATTCATGAGTTGTGTTATGATCTTTCTTTTTATTAACAAAATTTGAAGTTAAAATATTAAACTAGAAAGTTAATGATCTCCCTGTTCATTTGTTAAGATAGACTTCAGTCATGTCAGACCCTCATTCTGGTTTGTCTCTACATAAATATAGAACTTGCCAATCTGGGATATTATAGTTGAGGAAGAACCTGAAGAATAGGAAACTCATGTAATGTGGTTGTACAATCTCTGTTGTGGTGAAAAGCTTTTAGTGTTAAAGCTCTTTACCCTATAGGGTAAAAATACAGACATCATATAGATACTACAGATGAACACCTCTTGTCGTTATACTAACCTGATCAGAATTGCTTTCCCTCTTTTGAAGGCACATCCCTGGGTTATAGTTTTAGAGAAAAACTGGATAAGCACAAGACACACAAGACCTTGCCTTATCTTTTTGTTTCTAAAATGTCATGGCTACGTGAAGCAATTGCATAAGTTGAGGTGCTTTGTCTGCTGATGTGTAACTGTAGGTGAAACTTGATTAAGATGTAGAGGCAAATGGCGTGCAAACCTCTGTCCAGGAGCACCAAAGTGTAGTTTAAATTGTAAGTGGAATCTTCCTGTAATACAGATCTACACTGTCTGTAAGGACAGGGTGAGTATTGTGTGTCTGTATTTTACAGGCAAAAATAAAAAGGCAGGTCAACAGGCTGCTAGTTGTTGAACTATATAACACACACATCACAGACAGTTTGATTGTTCTTGCTTGACAAATAGCAGTTTTAACATAGAAGTGCCATGTGGGATTGTGTTAGTTTCAGTGAGCAGCTGCTAGATCCCTTGACTCCTGAAATCTAATTTTATGATGGTAGCACTTACTCTAAAAACTGCCAGTAGTCTTAATCATTTGGTCTTGAAGGTCAAGCAGTGGACACTAGACGCTAGAGGAGGGCTTCTTGCAACAAGTCTGTGGAGCTGTGAATGTGTCTTAGGATTTTTGAGTACTAATTCAAAACAGTGAAGTCTAGCTGAAAGGAATTATACTGCTTCCTTGTTTCGGCTATTGCTGAACAGTGCTTGCACACTATGTTCTGCCCCTCCCTCCCCCCGATGAGTATGCTAGGGGTGGCTGGGGAAGAACCTGGAAGGAGACGCAGCTGCTGACTCTAATTGACCATTCTATACCATATGATGATGTGCTTAGCAATAAATGCTCAAGGAAAGGAGAAAGAAGAAAGGACATTCTTGGCTATGGTCTTCCACAGCAAAAGCAAGTGCTACATGTGCTGAGGCCCATCTTTCCAGAAAGTGGCTGGGCACCTGTCTGCTGATGGGAAGTAGTAAAGAAATCTTTCCACCCCCTCCCTGTCTGCAGTGTGTGCTTCCCTTATTAAAACTGTTGCTGTCTCAGTCTGAAAGTCTTGCCAACACAGTCTGAAGCTAAAGGTCAGGAGACCTAGGCATGAAATTCTCTTCTATGCGCCAGGACAGTGTTTGAATGATATATTGGAATGCAAATTGCTGCATTTGCATGAGCAGTCTATGTGTGCATCAGTTGTACAAAGGCAGAAAATACTTGCTTGAAATGTTTTCCAGCTCCTCAATGCATTTTCTTGCTTTTGATTTGTTACTTATTTGAACTATGAATTCCTTAGAACTCAGAGCTATGATGGACATTAAAGCAGTGCCTATAATAGTGGTGTGCAGAGCTGGAATAAAATGATATACATGTGTTTAGTTTGAGACTGTCTAGTGAATTCAAGTCAAACATCTCAAGTTTCACTGGGAGTTCAGGCCAGCATACTGTAGGCCTGTCTCAGCATGCCAACACAGCTGAGAAACAGTGGTAAGGTTCTGTGAGGAAACTCTATTGGGCTGTGAATGGCAACTCATACTATAGTTTAGGAATCAACTGAACGTATTCAGTTTTCCACCATTCTAAGAGTATTTTCATCGGTTGGTTTTTGCAAATCATTCCCTAAGAGCTTGCATGCTACTGTTGTAAAGTCTGTGCTGTGTGAGGTGTTAAAAGATTTGTTGCATTAATGTAAGGTTGCCCTGCATTTAATTCCAAGTTAATTAAAGATGCATGTTGTGGGAATCTTTTAATTGGAGAAGAAGGGGCAACTTCTCCTGATTTCTGCTGATGCTTGTGTCTGATGCATAGCCCTAAGGATTATTCAAGATGTTAGCAAAATCTTGTTGCTACTAGTAAGACAACTTTCTAAATTTTGTTTTTGTTTCAGGGTTTTTTTTGGCGGGGGAGGCAGGTTGTAACCTGACTAACTCAAATGTTATGTGACATCACTTAGAAGCAGAAAGCCATAAATAAAACTGCTGACAGTGGAGATTGTTAGAAGTAATAGAAATCCTAGAGAAACAGTTGCGAGTCTTTATTCAGTGTGTTTGTTCCTGTTGTCAGTATGGAATTATGTCAAATAAAATCTTCACAGGATATGCAATTTTTGAAAATAACTAATTTATTTCCCCATTTACTTTAGGTCCAAGATGGGCATCTTGGAACACCGGTGTTTTTATTTGCATCAGATGTGCTGGAATACATCGAAATCTTGGGGTCCATATATCAAGGGTCAAGTCTGTCAACTTGGACCAATGGACACCAGAGCAAATACAGGTAAAATACCTTAAAATGTATTTTCAATCTGGATGGAATGCCAGGGCTCCTTTGGAAAGGATTTATCGTGATGTCCCAGCTTAAATGTTTTACAAAGTAGTTCTTAATGTGTTATATTTCTACTGTAATGAATTTAAGTTCTGAAAACTCAGTTCAGAAACTGGTTGAGTTATATCTTCTGGGTCATTTTAGATCCAGAAGTCCCTTGCCACTGGGACTCTGGAAGATGCTGCTTCACTGTATCTGTAGAGAGTGTGTTGTAAGCCTTTTCCTTTTCAGGAGGGAACAATAAGGTAGCATTCACACATCTGTCTGATTCTTGAATTACATTCTTTTTGGTGTTCCAAGTACTGACTTTTCCAGGTATGTTCCAGTCTGAAGCATTTTTCTGCTGCAAGACAATTTTTCTTATTCCTGTTCCTCCTGGTCTGAGGAGCATCCTGAGAGATGAAAGCTTGTCTTTCACTGGATGGGTTAGTTTACACTGTTAAACAGCATCTGTGTTGTTAGCTCTTGTCCAGCAAGTATTGGCAGGCAGCCCTCCTATGCAATGGATGCATCTCCCAGGACATATGGCAGCAGAGAGGTCTCCAAGTTAAAAACTTCAGCGTTATTTAAGCACATCAATAGCATTCTGGGTATTTCAGGATTTAAGGTATTAGTGGACCTGAACTAACTGTTTCTTCTCACTTTTCCTTAGTGCATGCAAGAAATGGGAAATACTAAAGCAAGACTACTCTATGAAGCTAATCTACCAGAGAACTTCCGAAGACCTCAAACAGATCAGTATCCTTTTTGATTTAGCTTTCACATTGAAGCGACTTTTAATGCAATTTAGATGTTATAAGGGACTGCTACATTTGGCAACTCGCCTTATTTATTTCATTGATATTGTTGTATAAGACATGACAGTGGAACTTGGGAACAGTTCAGAAAAGGCTTAGATTACTTCAGTTATAGCAAATCTACTTTGTAATGAGATTTGGCATGCCCCATTTATTTTTGCTTTCAGAAAAGGTGACTTCATAAATTTCCTGTATGTAGGAAGTTAGAGTGATACTGGAGAGCTCTTGAATATTCTGTCTTTGTCTTGAGTAACTGCCTGCTGAAGTTAGAAGCATTTGAACAGGAAATAATGAGCTGAATGGTAAAATAAAATAAGCCATTGGATCTTACTCAAGTGAAGTATGGATTTCTTCATCTAGATAAAGTATTCTGTAATTTTTTTGAGTTGAAATATATGCAATTCTGTGAACTCTGCAAGCACAGATGGGAATATCTAAATAAACCAAACCTCTCTGAGAGCCCCCACTTGTGTTGGTGTGTGGCTATCGCCATAAAACTGGAAGGGGAAGGTTGGAGGAAAAATTGTCAGCTACCAATAAGTAGCTTTCCTCAAAAAATACCTTTTCCAAATGTACTGAGTCATCAGAGTAACATAATGGCATTAATTTAGATTTGTGTTCACTTCTGACTTAGTGAAAGTCACTCTGCAGGTAGGATTTGCTTCATCCAATCTTAATGGAACTCTACAATAAGATCCTAAACAGCTACTGTTAAGTGAGGTGAATCTATCCCAGTTCTCTTAGCCTGATGATGATACAGGGTGTGTAGGCTGGTAAATGCACTTAGTCATAACTGGATCTGAATTTCCTCTTTCAGTATCCCAAACTGATTTTGATTCTCCGGTTTTTTAGATACTATGTGTGATATTCTATGCACAGATTTTTTTTTTTATGAGTTAGGTTTCTTATTATAAAATGCACTTGAGCAAAACAGATATGTATTTTCATGTTCCAATAGCTTTAAAATTAAACATACATATGTATAAGAAAAAAGTAACTGGAACCAGATAGCACTATAGTGTTCCAGCTGTAATATTCTAGAACTCTATTTCGGCCATAAGACTGAAATACTTTGACTAAAACTTACTCAGAAGTGTATCTTGAAGATGTATGTTTTGTTCTTGCTGCCGCTAACTTGAATTCACTGGTGTTATTGCAGGAGAAGCAATAATGCTTTGCTCTAAGCTTTTCTTGTCAGATCAGTCCACAGGTCTCACTTTTAGATTCTCAAGATAATTCTTTTGTTTTTACTGTATTCCTTGGAATATCTTTTTGAGGAGTTGACAGTTTCTGAGAGATGGATTTGGTCAACTGAATATATTTCATTGTGTGCATTTTCTTTATTAAAAATACAGGGCCAGGAGAGAGGTTGCCAACATTTTCTATTTGATTTCTCAGCTTCCCCATAACTTTGTAAGCTACTTACCTGCTTGGCATTCGTGATAAGCTGTTTTTTTGCCTTTCCTCTGTGCCCTTTGTATCACTACATTGTGTCTAATCAGTATTCTGATTATGAATATTTGCAATATTCTGAATAATCTTCTGGAGGTATTATGGAAACTCTGCATGTAATGACCACTTTTGTATTATGTTTTCCTGTATGATACTTAACTGTAGCACTGTAATATTCTTATTTCTATTTTTTAGGTAGCAGAATGGAGGCACAGGAAAAACTTGTATGTGAAATCCTCCCAAAATCTCCCACTAAAGGTCCCCCATCAGTTCTGCTGCTTAGTCACAAGACTGACCTTTCTGGGCACTGGTGGTTTTTTTTTTTTTTTTATGCTTCCATTGTACTTGGCAGGGATGCTTTGGTATAGAAACTAATTTTGAGGATCATGTTGATGGGTTTTTTGTATGACAGCTTTAGCTTCCTGTTTGAAAGTGTTTTTTCCCAAGAGTAGAGTGAATCAATTTTTGTACTCGCTTCTTAAAACAGTTTTGGCAACTGTTAATGTTGCTTTAAATTCTTTTGTTAACAAGAGCACAGTAGGTTACTGATCTGAACAAATATAGACATGGTCCAAAAATTCACATGTGATGAAGTTCCAAAATACTCAATAATATGCCATTTTAATAGCATCCCAAGAAATTAAACTCTATGAAATTTAAATGCTTATGATTCTTTGAAATAATTTTCATATTAAAACTTTCTAAGGACTGAAATATCAGGTGGGCATCCTGGGAAACTGCTAAAAATAGGAAAATATTTATGCAAAAGAACTAAAATACCTAACACCAAAATCTGGGCAACCAAAACTGAGAACATGTAACATAAATGTGCCATCTGAAGATGTTAATTTTGGCAAGTAACTAAGACTTTATAGAAAGGATAGGTTGTTCTAAGGTATTTTATAACAATCAAGTTTTGAATCTTTTCTGTTTACTTCTAAATTAGTTATGAATTAATACAGCTATCCAGTTACAAAAGCATGGCAAAAAAATAAATAGCCTTTCTCTATCTCCTTCCCCACTGAGATTATATAATGCAGTAATTTGTGCTATAAATTGAAAATGCGCTTTCTGGGGAATCCTGTTTAGCCTTTGCTAATTTTGCAAGGTTGTGGGAGTAGCATATTATACAACTTCCGTTCATCTGTAATTTAATATGCATTGATTTTTTGGGGGCAAAATGACAATCCTTTGGTATGTGTAAAGAGCCGTGCAATGTTTGTGCTAAGATAATTGTGCATTCAAAGCACTCCAGATGCCCTTTAGAATGTAGATATATTTGAAAAGATGTAGAAAAGAATGTTTTCGGCTTTTGCAGCTTTTAGGAAGTATCTTCAGGTGACACGTTCAATTTGAAACTGAATATGGTTATTGACAATACAGACTGAAGGAACAGATTGCTGTGACCTCAGTGTTAATCTTGAGAGATAGTATGGAGCTAAGGTATCTTTCCATTCATTGAGGAAGAATTGCTATGTAGAAGCAGTGAATCAGCTTCCACAGTTGCAGTTTTGATTTTTAAATGGGTAATCACATCACCTAACTAGTCAGTTAAAATTTATTCACAAATACCAGAGAATCAGCTTTACTAAAGTACCCACATTATTTTGGATGAGCTGCTTTATGAAGCTGAGAGAATAACTGAGGAAAACAGCTACTTGTCCTTTTTTTGTTTGAGCTGTCACATCTGGTCTTCTGCATCAATATGATTGCTGCTATTTCCACCTTTGCTTCAGTATTTTTTTATCACTAGTGTTTTAGTTTTCTTTCACTTCCACAGAGGTGCTGTAGGAGACTCTTGTGGAGGATTTAGTGATCTCAGAGAACTGTTTATGACCAGCTTTTGTAGAATGATACAGTTTATGCAAATGAGAGAATTGGTTTATATACATTTCACCTTTTATACAAAGAGAAAGTTTTTTGTCATAAGTTATGATAGTAAACTATAATTACTGTATATGAGTACCTTTGTTAAAATATTTGCCGTGTTACAGCCCTGGCTCATAAATACTATGTGAAAATGTTCTAACTGTGGAACACTGAGTTAATCCTAGTATATCTTTCTCATAATGCTTCATTAAGAGATTAAACTGATTAATTCTCTGTAGTAAAAAGAAGCTTTTTTTTGGATACTGCAATAGCAATTATTGTGTAGAGCAATTTACTCTTGTTTTAAAACCACAAAATGAGAAGGAGCAAGAATCTGGTGCAATTCTTTGGCTAGCCCATCAGCTTTGTAGGTTGCTATTATGTTGCTATTTATCTGGATACATATTTTCCTTAAACTAGCTAATTCCAGAGCTGTGGAATTTTTCATCAGGGATAAGTACGAAAAGAAGAAATATTATGATAAAAATGCAGTTAATGCCTTCAATGTAAGTAAACGGTTTCACCAAGAATTCACTTTTGTTTTTTGAAAACTACATTAGAGAAATGCAGAAAACATTACATGTTAAAATGTCTTTGCAGTCAAAACCTTTTTGATGCAGTGCTAAATGTTTTCTTTTGTGTCTCTTGAAAGGTGTTCCTAGCTTCTGTAAGGTCAACATATTATCTGTTACATCTGTAACAACAAATTGTTATGATCCAACAAATAGCTTGCTTCGGTCTCTTTATATTGTGTTTTTCTCTTTTAGTGATGAGTAGTTCTTCAACAGTATATTTTGAGTCCTTTTTGAGTATCTTTTTCATGTTACAGGGATAAGATAGGATTACTTTTTCTGGTGACTTTGTCTTATCTTATTCTCTCTAATACCTTGATGAGAAATCCTACAGTGTATTGGGTTCCTCTTCTGAGGATCTTGGTGCTCTGCTGAATTCCAGGCTGTTGCGTACAGTGAGGTGCATTGAAATAGCAAACATGGGCAGTATGGCAAACCAGGTGTTTAATCATGTAGTTGTCTGTTCACTACTGTAAGTTCGTATGTGCTTTGCTGGAAAAGCAGTTTCAAGAATGTCCGCATTTACTGAAGTTGTTCCTTGTATCCTTGTTTGTTTTTTGGACATTGCTGTTTCTGGGCCATACGGTCTAGTTTGAACATAAATAAATACAACTATAAAAATGTGTAAACATGCACTCCTCTATACCTATGTTATTTAATTATGGCCTAACATGTAACTTACTACTGCATCGTACTAGTCAGTGAACTTCGACAGGAAAACCAGTGCATGGACGGTTGTAAAGAGTGGGATTTCTGCTGCCTTTCCCACCTAAGAAAATGGATCTTTGAATGGTAGTTTCATTCTAGGAGGAAAAAAATCACCTGGAATCTAGAGAAGTGTGTTTCATTAGACATTGTTGAAGTAGAAAGAAAATTGCTTCACTTGTAAAATACAATGTAAAGTACAATTGTGGCTTGAATTACACTGGAAGTTACCCTTCTTTATTTTTATTCTAAAGTAGTAAATAGGAAGAATTACTTAAAATGACGCTTCTTCAAAAAGTTCAAAAGAGTCCCAAGGTACTTCTAAACTGAAAACCTAGGTGCCTAGTCTAGTAGTCCCCTGCTGCCTTAGTATCTTTGAGGGAGTAATCGGATTTTGTTTTATTGAATTGCAGACTAATATGAATTGCTTATAGCAGCAAAGATAGAATCCAGACAAGCTGAAGAGATACATGTTACTGCTGAGTAGGGAACATCGTTTAATTTCTTCCTACTTGGGCTTTTCATTCACAGACTAATGTAAATGGCATAATCTCTCCAAGATAGAAATAGAATCTGATTATGAAATAATTTAGCAATAGATAACTCATGCATATTGACATTCATCTGCATTTCTTCAAGGCCACCAAACATGGTTCGAAGTAGACAATCTGAAATCAGTTTTGGCAAAATCCTTAAAGTACATGATACCAAATCAGTTGAACTACTGTAGTGCCTGAAGTCCTTGTCTGCTGCTTCTATTGGGTTACCCTCCTTGGTTCTGGCCCCAGCCCAGTTCACGTGTGTGGGAAGTGCTGTGACTAGTATTCAGTGATTATCATTCACCCGGGACTAACAGGGAAGAGTTAAAAAAGGTGAAGCTGGGCCTCCATTCTGCACATCTGTTATGCTGCTTTTCTGCTCCTGGATACTGTTGGTGGGGAGGAAGGGAAGTTACTCTATGCTTGGTTTTGTTTTACTGTGACTGGGTTTTTGTGTGGATTTGTTTCGTTTGGTATTGGGAAACATTCGGTGTCAGTTAGGCCTAGTTCTTGACCACGATCATAGGCTTTAGCCTTGAGAAAAAAGTCTCATGGAATGTACGAGGAATGGTAACTCCAGGTAGGCAAACTACAGTGCTCTCATAGTTTGCGTAAGGTTAGGAGATGTAGGTTGGGAATTTATCAAAGTGATCATGCTATGCCTGTCCCTTCTTATTGCAGATGTACTTCAACGTGTACTTGAAGTGAAACAAAAAGCAAGAGCTCCAATTCAGAATAAGCTGGGGGAGAAGCCTGGGAAAAAAATGTCAACAGAAATGATGTAGTCATTAGTTTTTACTAACACTGATAATACAGTTAAAATAAATCTGGATGTTAGTGTAGATGGATTTTATGTGTGCCTTTTTAAAATACTTTTTTAGATCTTACTTGGAACAGAAATCTTTTTCTAATCATAAGACAATTTTTTTAACAGTTACACATTCACCACTTCATAATGTTGTAAAACAAGAAGAAAAAGGTTTCGAAAAATGTCTAACAATGCATTTGTAGAAATACTTTATTTCCAGAGTTATGGAATATTGCCATCTATTCTTTTTTTTTCCCATTTAGCTGTTGTTAAAGTAGCAGTTTTATTCTGATCAATGTGAAGAAGAGAATTTTGAATAAATTAGCTGACACAGGGAGACAAACTGATGTTTTTGTACCCCATGAAAGTATCTTCAGACACATCAGCTCTTTGAAAAACTTAGAGTTGAAATTATCTGTAAATGCTTAGACAGAGTTTTAGGGTTGTGATATTATGACTAAAACTGTGAAGACACCTGTATGGTATTTCTGATATTTACGTCAAAGTGTATTCAATTTAAGCAGTGTGGCCCATGACAGAAGTAGCATTTCCCAAGCCCCACTGCCTATCATAATTCTCTTCCAATGTTAACAAGTCACATTGGTATAAGAAAATCAGCACCTCCTTTCTCAGGAAGTGGTTCATAGTCCTCCTGTGGTGAGACCACGCTTATTGAGACTTCTGAAGACCAGCTGCTTAAGAAACCTGAGTTTCTTGATCTGTCCAGCTGCTTCCCTGTTTTGCTCTGGTATGATGTAATTTTGAAACATGCAGGACTTCATGGTTTGTTTATGCTGTTTATGTATGCTTCAGTTTTTAAAGAGTAATACAAGTAAAAATACTTGAAGCTGACAGGATGTTACTTGGGATTTTTTGTTTGTTTGTTCTGTGAATAACACACAGGGTTTAGGTTGGGGTTTTTGTTGTTGTTGTTTTTGGATTTTTGCTCTTTGAATAAACAATTTAAGAGCAGCAGTAGGTGTCAGCAAATCAGCTTATTGTAAATATCCTCAGCATTGTACTATTGTCCTAGAATTAATTTTCTGCCAAACCTCCCTCTCAGTTTTTCGGCATACGTAAAATGTGAATGATGCAAAATATAGTACAGAATCCAATAAAACAAACTTCACATAGTAGTGTAATGTTTAGGGCATCTTTATAAATGGCACATCTATGATGCAGGAACATGAGCAATTTACTGTGCAATATGCTATGCTGTTTGACTTGATTTGTCCCTGCAAGTTTGTCCAATGCAGTTGAGACCTAGCATCACTTCTGTAGTTAAGTACACAGTTACTGTAGGTCAAGTGGTGTGAGATTATTTTGTATGTTAAAACTGTCCTTCAGGCAGGTGCTGACATGAAACTGCTGAGGAATATCATTGTGCTTCAGACCTGCACCTGATTATCACTTCCAAGCATAGGCAAATCCTTTTATATTCATCGTAGGATTTTTTGTGCACAAGAATCCTAGAACTGAAGGGTAAAGCATGCAAAGCAATTTAACTGTCTTAGTTGTGAAGATTGATACTTATTAAATCTTTTGTTTACTTTGGGCTCTCATTAAACCCTTTATTTTCCTTTATTTCACTCTTTCCTGGAGCAGGATTAGAGGAGCACGCTTACAATTAGACAGACACCTTTCCCGAAGAATTTCAACTTGTGTACTTAAATGACTTGAAGGACTTTTTCAGATTTATTGCAGTAAATATAAGTGGAGCAAATATAAGGCTTGTCGGAGAGACACTTTGGGATGTTTGTTTTTATGAAAATAATGTCTAAATAGACTATTTGTCCTGACAGATCTGTGTATTGAGTCCCAAATACTTGTAATCAAAGCTATGCAACTGATAAGGTGGAGGCACAGTTTTTAATGAGGCTCATGACCTTAGATGCAATTGCAAAGAGAAATAGCAAATGCTGCTTGTTGTAGGTTTTGGAGAGTTAGTAAGAAACTCCCGAAACTACTGGTTAGAGGAAGTAAGCTTTGAAGTAGAAGATCACATAGTTTTCCAATAAGCCAAGAGGTAATGTGTATTTTTATAGAACCTGTCTAAAATATGCTGTTAAGTAACAGCTGCTGGGGTGATTTTTTGAGGCACAGGACTGCACTAATGAAGGGGTTTCTGGTACCCAATTCAAATTGTTTGGCTGTATCTACACGCTGCTAATTTAAGTGTCCTAAAGTTTTGTGGAGGTTCAGGAAGTGAACTTTGAAGCAGTCATATTTTCCAGATTTAAAAAAAAAAAACTTGGCTCCTCCTCTTTGACTTAAAATAAAAACTGTAAAAAGACAATCTTTCTTAAACTATTTATTTTTATACCTAATACAATGACCCTTTCACCATACAAGTGTTGAGTGTGGATAAAGATTAGCTATATAGGTATTATCACAAACAATCTCTGCAGCTTTTAATAAAAACAATATATGTATATAGGAGAAGAAGGAGCACTACTTCTCAGAATGTGTATGGAAAATACTTTATTCAGAGTGAATCAACTTAAGCAGATTCCAGAAACTTTAAGTTTCCAAAATTGTGAACTGGCACAGTCTATTTCACTACATGAAGTAGGAATATATTATCACATTTTGACAATGTTTAGAGAATAGTAAACAAAGTTTCTATATTTAAGAAAATGTGTGAATTATGTATGGAGCAGAAGTTTCATATAACTCTTAAGTTGACTGAAAGAAAAAAATGATGGGTCTACATTTTCCATGCTTTCTTAAGGCATTGTGTATAATGTAAATATGAACTTAGGCAACTGGATAAAATGTGATGTAAATTTAGAGATTGTGATGGTACATTTCCCAGAAAATTATCTTAAAGGAGATTACATCCATAATACATTTGCCACACTTGGGCCCCTTAAGATGGATAAATTGTGGCGTATGATAGGGTACATGAGCAATAAGTTTATAGTTGTTAGCATTCAGAAGCATTCAGTCATTGGCTTGGAAAGAGGTTACCAGATACCCCTCCCAATATTGCAAGAACCATAGTGGGGTTTTTAGTCATCTATGAAGAGTTTGTGAATCAAATTCTATGAAGTATTTTTAAATATGCTAATGAAGTGTTGTGATAGGCATCAATAGGAAGCACTGAAATATAAAATAATTATGACTTGAAGGCAGAAATAGTGAAAGTGGGATAAATTATTTTGCAAGATCATGCTGTTGGAATGAGTTGAGTTATAGAATCACAGAATAGCTCAGGCTGGAAGGAAGCCTTGGAGATCATCCAGTTCTCCCATCTCAAAGTGGGGTCAGATAGAGGTTTGCTTAGAGCTGTGTCCAGTTGGGGTTTGAGTATCTCCAGGAATGGAGGCTCCACAACCTCCCTGGATGACCTGTTCCTTTTAATCAATGACCCCCACGATAAAAATAAAGAAAGTTATTCTTATATTTCAGTGGAATTTCCTGTACTTCAATTTGTGTTCAGTACTGCTTGGTCCTGTTTCTGGATACCACAGGCAGCAGTGTACCTCAGTCTTTGCTCCTTGCCACGAGGTATTTATACACATCAATAAGACTTCTTCTCTGTCTCCCCATCCTTAGTTTTCTCTTCTGCAGGCTAGACGGTCTCAGCTCACTGAGTCTCTTATTGTCTAAAAGGTGCTCCAGTCCTTTAAACATCTTAGTGTCCTTTTGCTGGACTTGCTCCAGTCTGTCCATGTCTTTCTTGTACTTGTGAGCCCAGAACTAGCCACATTTCTAGCTTGTATTCAGCTCTACCCAGACCTCCAGGTCCTCTTCTGAACATCTGCTTTCCAGCCAGTTGATGCCAGCCTGTACAGGTGCATGGTGTTATTCCTCCCCAGCTGCAGGACTTGGCAGTTCCGTTTGAACTTCATGTGGCTCCTGTTGGCCCATCCTGTCAACAGAGCTCTGAATGGCAGCACACTGAGCTAGTGTATCAACCATTCCTCATTTTATGTCATCTGCAAACTTGATGATGATGTTCTTTGTCCCAGTCATGGGTCATTAATGAAGTTCAGTAGTGTTTGCTCCAGTATCAATGCCTGAGTGTACCGCTAGTGACTGCCTTTGAGCTGGACTTGGCTCAGCTGTATTTAAATGGATGAGTTAGAGAAGCCTGGGTGTGGATTTTCAGTATGCAGGCTGCATTCCCATGTGCAGGCGCTTGCTTTTCTTGCTTCCATAAGCTCTTTCATTTGAGGAGTAGTTCACACTGCCTAGCTACAATTTACTATGTCTAAGTAAACAGAACTTCTGCCAAAGCAGAAATCTGTAGTGACTGCATTGCCAGTACAGCATGGATAATGAAAATGTAAATGATCCTGCATGCAGCAGGGCAAACCACTTAGGAGAAAAAAAGGTGTTGTGCTGAAGTGTTGGGAAGCTCTCACTAAGGACAGTTTTTCCTGGAACAAATACAAAAAACATTGGTTAGGGTGGATAGGGGGAATGGAGGGCTCTCCAGTAACAGATTAAAAGCATCCTTTTTGTTTATCCTGTGTTAGCCTTTAATTAAACCATGGTGACTCTCCATAGTATTTCAAGAGGTAGTTATCTAAAGGAGAAGTTGAATCATCTAAATAATAAATCTAATGTGGGTAAGGAAAGTTATGGATGCTTTTGGTTAGAATTGGAAAAATGTTGCGCTCAAGTCTAATACTGTTCAATATATCTGTATTTCCTAGAACATCAAGCAATTGCATCTCTGTGTGATGTAAATTTTATAAACATCTAATTCTGCAGACATTCAGGACTACAGCTAGCTTGTGCACAAGCTTCACTGTATTCCTCTAACAAGATAGGGGCACTCTGAAGGGATGGAGGATTGGTGAGCATTTGTAGAATATTGACGCAAGAGCAGTACTGGCTTCTTTGAAAAGCCGTCTACTGCTGTGTTTTGTGAAGTGTGGGACACTCACCTTTTATTTGTGGTGCCCAGTGGTTACAGCAGTGAATAGAAGAGACATTTTAGTAGCTTTAAAAAAAAGCCTTGCTAGTTAGCCTAAATAATTTCCACAGCAATTCATAGATAAGTCTTATTAATAGTACATTAGTATTCTTATACTCCTTTAAGTATTTATTTTGAGACTAGGCCCTCTTAAAAAATGGCAAGCTATTGGTTGTGTTTATATTATATGCAGCTAATAGTCTGTAATTGCTGCTGCTTTAAAATAAAATATTAATTTTAGTGTTGTCAACATTCATTGGAGATGTACAGTAATAAAGTCTGCTGAAATAAGAAAATCATATGTAGTAGCTGAACTTAAAGCCTGTCAAATCAGTGTAGAGAACTCTTCTTCATTTTGGTTATTTCACTGTATATTGTGTGCGCATAAAATGGCCACTCGAGGGCACCTTTGTATTTGGTTCAGCTGCTGATTTCCTGAATATATTGAGGTGGTTTGATAACTCATCTTTTAATCTGAATCTTCTGAGTGATAGCACCCTAAATTTCATATTTAAATGGAAGCTTAATATAGGTTTCTAAAGCTTTAACTTGAATCCTTTTTAATAAAAGGCTAAATTACAGTATCCAGTGCATCAAGAAGAGGACTTTTTAAAAAACTAAAAGTTGGTGGGAACTTTAGTAGATTGACGTTAATGCTTCCTTTAAGCTTACATTTTTCACTTTGAATAGTAATCTAGTCTGATGCACAGACTACATCAGTCACTGGGCCAAATACTGGTTGTATTGATGCTTGTATGTGAACTATTAATATAGTGTGTGTTTGGATAGTGCCACTGCTAAGTGATAATTTAAATACTACAGAAGTTTTTCATGGAGGAAATGGGGACAGGTGACACACTGCCAGGCAAGAGGGTTGGGGAGCTGTAATACTGTGAACCTGCAGATTCTTTCTTTGCCAGTCTCACGTTTGCTGTGAACCAGACAGTCTTTCACAGAGATAGGTGAAGATGAAATCACAGTACTAGTGTGTTTGTATGTATTTTCTTGCTCAGCGGTGAATGCACATGATGCTTTAAAGACAGTATTGACTTTAATTATGCAAAATGTTTGGGGTTTTTTTACTCTATTTGCTTTCTAAAAAGAAGTCCCAAAGCTCAAACAATGGGAAGAGATTGCTAAAAATTAAATGGCTGCAAGTCTTTTGTTCTGAAATGCAGTTGAAATATTGTGAACATATGAGTATGAATGTGGAAACTTAAGAAATGGCTCCTTGCCTTTATTCCCTCCTTTAGGCAATTCTGAATTTGCTTAATCAAAAGACCCAACTACTTTTAAGTTGAAAACTAAAATGAAATATTCAGATGCTAGTTGTCAGTTTGCAGTATGTTTTTAATGCACACAAGCATGTCAACTTTATTCTTTTTCTAGCAGCATGTATGGCTGGTTGCAGGGGTTGTCATTGTTTTTGTCTGGTACTTTAAAGTGGTGGTAATCAAGGACATCTTACTTGACAGCTTTCCAGAGCATAGCGTTAACATATATTATCAGAGTCTGTTAGTGTGTGCTTCTTTACTTGAATTCTGGAAGATGGCTGATAATTGTTTTTCAGATTTTGTTGTGGAAATTTAGGTGAATTTATTGTGTTACACATGTGGCCAAAAGTGTGGGAGGTTTTGGTCACTTGTCTTTAGTGGTTTTGATGACAAGTCTTACTCTTGGTACCTTCTCACTGGAATATCTTTTGCCATTGGATCTAAATTAACAAAGATATTTTCTACCTTTCCTGCTGCCTGCAATTCAGACTTCATAATTGGTGTCAGTATTGGCCAGTTTTTCTAGAAACTGATTCTTTAGCTTTTTTTCTCTTTGTTTCCACTGGAATATAGTAATTGGATTTAAATGGACAAATTAGAAAAGTGATAACAGCAATTATTGCTGTGGAGTAGTGTATTTTTGCAAGCCAGATTCCTCCCCACACACAATAAAGAGGGGTTGTCTGCTTCTAAATGACAGTATTTTCAGGTACTTGGACTTGGATCCAAGCATGGAATAATCTTCCTTTACTGATGCTTCTGATCAAGTTTATAGAAATAAATCACTCTCAATGAAGGCTGATAAATACTACGTAGAAGCCTGTATGTTACTTTGATGTGGGATTACGTAGTGCTGTTTTTCAGTGATCTCAGTCTCCTTAAAAATGGTTTTAAAATTATTATTGAAACCTTGCTTGGCAGTCCTGAGTGATAAGGGCTCTGCTATAAATATTTAAAGTGCATTTGTGGCTTTCAACTAATTAAAGGCAGTTTCACCAGGACTGAGTGCAGCACTTACTCTAGGACAGTTGGATGCGTATACCTGTCATGGGTGAGTGGTTTGGTACGTGGGTTACCTCAGCGCTCCCACTGCTGACCATGAATGCAGAAATAGGTCAGTTAACAGATGCTTTCTCATTTGCCATTTGTTGGCAAGCTAATGAATCTCTTTTGACTACAGACAGAAAAGGTTCTATGAGCCAATTTATCATTGCAGTAGTTTTAAGAACAAAGATTTACTGGAAATACAAGCCAGCAGCACACAAGTTCTTGTCAACCACTGTTCCTTATTGATGTTTCATCTATTCAAAGACTAGCATCCCCCATAGCTAATGGTATGTCTGCAGTGCAAATAAGAGGTAGAAGGCATTAATGCAAACTTTGAGTGGTCTAACCTGGGTTTTGGCATTAAAGTCAACAGAATAGCCTAGAGGTTGTTTAGGGTTGACTTATGCTAGTGAGGGGTTTGCTATACAGTACATCTATAAAGTGTGCTGCAGTTTGGAAATATGAACATATCACAACCTTTCAAAGTAAGAATTTGGGGGCAGTACAAGGGCAAACAAAACCTCTGAAGTGCTGTTGACATCTCAGAAGAATATCAAGCAGGTTTGCTAAAATACGGGGTTAAGGTTTATAAATGAATGTTTTGAAATCTCCTGAAAACCAAGCATTTGATGAATAAGGTATTGGTTTCTCTGTGGCTGAAGTAGTTATTAGTACCCATAATAATGACTTTCATATTAGTGAAAATTCAGTCTTCTAACTGCAAAAAAACCCAGGTTAATAATAGAATACACTTACATTGCAGTGTTCTTATAGTTTTTAGTTTTATTAGGTGCTAGTTTTGGTCTATTGATGTGACACAGTATGATGCTTGAGCACAGATGAGAATACCTGGTGCTGACGGGACTCTATTGTAGCTGAAGAGCACTGTCTCTCACTAAGGTTCCTGCACTCAGCATGGGCCATGCTGGATTGCTCTGAAGTCAGGAGGCAACTAGTTCAGTGCCAGCTGGGAACCTGAACAGGGTTAACCGGTTAGCTGTCCCTTAAGCATCAGTTTGGCCTAGTGGCAAGTGTTTTTCTAGGCTTCCCTGGTACCCTGGCCAGCTCTTGATACACTTGACTGCTTAACCACTCGCTGCATTACACCACCCTCTGTTTTAATCCTGTTTTATAGAATCATCTAGGTTGGAAAAGACCTTTAAGATAATCAAATCTAATTGTTAACCTAACACTGCCAAATACACCATTAAATCATGTATATAAGGGCCACATCCATATGTATTTTAAATACCTCCAGGGATGGTGACTCCACCACTTCCTTGGGCAGCTTTTTCCAATGATCGACAACTCTTTTGGTGAAGAAATTTTTCCTACTATCCAATCTAAACCTCCCTGGTGCAAATTGAGGCAATATCCTTTTGTCCTGTTGCTTGTTATTTGGGGGAAGAGACTGAGACCCGCCTCACTACAACCTCCTTTCAGGTAGTTGTAGAGAGTGATAAGGTCTCTCTTCCCTGACCTCCTTTTCTCCAGGCTGAACAACACAAGTTCCCTCAGCTGCTCCTCCTAAGACACTTGTGCCCCAGACCCTTCACCAGCTTCATTGCCCTTCTCTGCTCCCACTCCAGCACCTTAATGTCTGTTTTGTATTGAGGGGCCCAGAATTGAACACTGTATTTGAGGTGCAGCCTCACCAGTGCTGAGTACAGGGGTATGAGCACTGCCCTGGCCCTGCTGGCCACACTATTGCTGATACAGGCCAGGATGCTGTTGGCCTTCTTGGCCACCTGGGCACAAGATGGCTCATGTTCAGTGGCTGTCGACCAACATTCCCAGGTCCTTTTCCTCTGAGCAGCTTTCCAGCACCTGTTCTTCCCTAAGCCTGTAGCATTGCATGAGGTCATTGTGGCCCAAGCGTAGGACTCTGCACTTTGCCTTGTTGAACCTCGTTCCGTTGGCCACAGCACTTCTATACAACCTGTCCAGATCCCTCTGCGGAGCCTCCCTATCCACCAGCAGATCAACACTCTCACCCCACTTGGTGTTGCCTGCAGACTTACTGAGGGTGCACTTGATCCCCTCATCCAGATCTCTGATAAAGATGCTGAACAAGACTGGCTGCAGTACTGAGCCCTGGGGAGCACCTCTTATTACTGGCCCACCAGCAGGATTTAACTCCATTCACAACTCTTCAGGTCCATCCATCCAGCCAGTTTTTTACACAGTGATTGGCACACCCATCGAAGCCATGAGCAGCCAATTTCTCCAGGAGAATGCTGTGGAAAGTGGTGTCAAGGGCTTTAATACAGGCCAGGTAGACAACAACATCCACATGTTTAGTTTTATTTAGCTGCACCTTTTGATTTGGTCAGATTTTTCATTCATGTTTTTTTATCTGGTGCAACATGGAAGATAACAAATTTAACATGATGCAGTGGTGATAAAGCTGTTCAGCAACCCAAACTCGTGCTATTGCTTTCTTTATATAAACTTAATCAGTTCTTTATACATTGTAATGTGCCTTTTTACTTTTACTTAGTTGAATATTTGCATATGTGAAGCGTGCTTTCAGGTGCTGCTTTTTAGCCTGAAGTGAATGTAGTGCTGCTGTTTGTCTTCAAACATTATGCTTGGGCATTTCTCAACTTGTACATCCTGTTCTCTGTCGCAGGCTAGATGGCAGCTGCTTTTTACTCTGTCTCCTGCTTGAAGCCTGCGTGACGCTTCTGCATAGATTCTATGGTTCTGTGATTCCATTACTTGATTGGCAAAACTATAATAATTATTTTCAGACCTTTATAGAATTTCCTTATCCTAGGTTAGCTAATCCCTTAATTAATGAAGCTGATAGGCAGATTGAGAAGAACTATTATGTGAGGATGAAACTGTGATACAAATATCTGTAGTGTTGATATCTCCCCAACCCACATATAAACTTTTGCTCACCTGGTTCTGTGTGGTGAGTAGCTGTCACCTGCTGTTCAGCTGAGAGAGCTGTCAAGCTGGAATTTTCTTAAAATCTGAAGCATGCAAAATAACATAAACCCCAAACAAAAATTTCACTTTATGTTCAGAAACTTGGAAGTAAAAACCAATGATGTTCCATTATGAGAATTTCACACATTTGCAGTTAATTGAAGTCTTAGTAAGGAACATGGTGGTAGAGCTCTTAGTTTAATATATATAGTTACCTAATAATTTTTCTGACATCTTTATTTGGTTGCAATGTGGTGTAATTGGAATAAACAGGATCTCTGTGTTCCTATAGCAACAGGATGCTACAGTTCGAGAAACTGCTTCATTGCAGCAGATGTATCTGTAACTCTTCTAATAACCTGAGGATTTCGAAACAGTAAATTTAAAAATGAGGATTCTGTTTCATATTTCTGCAGGCAAAATTTGGTTTAAAAATTAAGCCTTATAAATATCTTTCCTAAAGCCCTCCACCACCTTCCAGTATAGGCATAGTTTCAGAGTTCGTAAAAATATTGAATGTATATATTCTATGAATGTTCCGCCTATATAAGCTATGGTACTAGTAGGATTTTCTATAAGAAATAAGAGGTATTTAGACATGAGGTTTTTTTCAGCTTTCAATTTTTCCTTTCAGTGCAAGCTGGTTTTTTTCTTTAAGTAAAAGCAGGTCATGTAAATTGGCTATTGTGATCCAACATAATGACCTGCTCTGTAATAGCTTCATTTATTTTTATATTTTCTTTGTGGATAATAGAGGTGATACAAGACAGTGTAGAAGTGTCAGCTTTATAGTTCTGAAGATCTTCTATGTGTTTGGTAAATGTGATTCAGTTGCTTTTTTGTAGTGAGGGGAATAGAAATACAATGTTTCTATTAAAGTGATCAACTGTGCATAAAGAAACAGGATATGAAAATGCGTTTGGAGAAATCTGATTTTCTTGAGCAAACTGCATCTATTGCATATGTAAGATACCTTTTGGATAATTCTGGAAGTCTAGTGGTGCTAATAGCAGTTTTACATACTGATTTCCAGAAAAGAAGTATCACCTATCTGGAAGATCTGGTGTCCTCTTGCTAGGATGCAGCTTTATATTAACCCTAAGCTCTTTACTCATTTGGAATGCTCTTAGAGAAGAGTTAATTAGAACTTTAATTAATGTATAACTCTTAGAGTTATTTTGTATTCCTCTTAATAAAAATACTCTTACAGTGAACAATAACAAAGACACTCTCTTCTCTCCCCCTCCTCTGGGACAGTGTGCTTTCATGCTTCAGGACATTAATATTTCAATAGTCACACGGGATAAAATTGAACAATGGATGAAACCTAATTATTTTTCTTAGGCCTGTGATATGATCTTATCCAGGCTCATTTTCTTACATTCTATTCTAGTGAATTTCATTATAAGTCAGTCATTCCGATCTGACAGATTTACTTTAAAAATTGTACTGACAAAAATTAAAAAAAAAGAAAAAGGACAAAAAAAGGAAATACTAAGGAAATACTTTGTCTCCTCTTTGTTTTTTCTGTGTTGTGTTCCCCCTCACCCCAAAATTAGTGGGGGAAAAAAAAAAAGAAAATCCTGTCTCAGCTGACGCTGCTCCCTCCCTTCCTACCTGTTCTTGCTTATTTTCTCTCTCATTTCTTTCCTCTGTTTCATACAGATATCCTCCTCTGATGCTGCTCAGCCTTTGGCATCCTCTCCTTCTCTGCAAGCTGCTGCTGAGAAGAGCAAAGCAGAGGTATACTGTTTTCAGGTGTAACTCTTGTCAGGTTACAGCTTTGCACAAATGTTTTCTGTAGAGTAATTTCAATGAGCTAAGTCGAGAATATAAACTGCTGATAATACTTCAGTCACATGAATACTTCTCTCCTTGCTTCCTGCACTAGATAAATGAAAAGGGCCAGTACAGTGGTACAAAGCACATGCATGATTGTTACTTCTTCATTTCTATATGTTAAACTTCTGGTTCTGCTCTGATTTAGTGTCACAAAACTGAAAACACCATTTCATTCCCAGCTAATGGGCATGAGTGACATTGTCCTGTCTCCTCAGGAATAATTTTTGGTTTCTTTTTTTTGGTTACTTGCTTGTTTCAGAATCTAAATTATCAGTACTCTTCCAGCCATTTAGTTCAATCTCCTTGGAGATAAATATACAGTTAATTTGGCGACACTCCTGATAGTAGATTTAATATCCCTTCTAGCTGGGATACGTGTGTATGTGCTGACATTATATTTACTGTTTAGAAGGGTCTTTGAAAAACTTAATACAAATAAGTCGTAGATGAGGTATCATTTGTCTGAACTTTCAGTAAATGTCACAATTTGCAGCAATACTGAAATACATTTTTTAGAATGTGAATGGTCAATGCTAGGCGTTTTTGGATACTTCCGTCTAAATTGAGACTGCATACAGTATATGAAATAACTTATGATCTAAACATAACTCATGTTTTTTCTTCTAAATACATAAAGTGTGGACAGATGCTATAAATTATTTTAGTTCGGCTATATTTAAACATTAGTTAAAATTCAGATGACAGCGTTATGGACTAGTCCACATGCCTTTGTGAATTTGATGTGTTTTTCAAGTTGTACCAGAAATAGCAGCAGCCACTTAGAAAGAAACTTGCCTTTTCTTTCTTACCCGCCTCTCTTGATGAATTCAAATTTGAAAGTTCCTCTATGTAACCAGTGTGCCATGTTGTTAGAAATGAATCTTGGGGGGAGGGGAAAAAACAGTGAATAATTTTTGCTTAGAAATTTAGACCAGTATAAAGCCAATTTCATTTCATTGTCTTCATCGTGCTTTTTGACTGCTTGTGAAAGTAATGAAACACTTGAGTTAAAGTTCCGACATGAATACAGTATCTGAGAAATGTTTTCAATTAGTTTGAATTCAGTTTTATCTAATGGGGCTGGAGCAGAAAGCTTGCATATTGAAATTGTGAAGTGTGAAGATGAAGGACTTAGGGGTTTTCAAGTCCACAATGAAATTGAAGTGAATGAAAATAAAAGTCACTGGGAATCAAGAGAGCTCCTGTAGGCTTTGTGCAGTGTGGAGGCAGAGACACTGGTGAACAGTTTAAATCTTTATATATTCACTATGAATTACGTACTGAAGATCTCTTTATGTTGTATATGACTGTGGACCTTCAGTATTTGCAAATGCACTATTATTGAGTACTAGCAAAATCTATTTCTTTTTTCAGAAAGAAAAAGAAAAGAAGAAAGAAGAGAAAAAGAGAGAGAGAGAATCTGAAAAACCATCAAAGCAATTAGCAGTTGAAAAGGTAAGAATAGTTCATTTTGTCTGGTTACTTAAAAATAAACACAGTATTAGGCATTTAAAAAGCTGTGTAAAAAGTGTGTTTGTGTGTATGTGTGTGTTTATATGAGTGTACATGAATAACAACCAGAATAATCCACGTGAATGATTTACTTGTGCTGTTGCTTGTGTCAGAGGTAGGTTGACCATACAATGAGGAATGTGTTTTGGGGAAGAGGGATCAGAGTTAGGCTTTAAGATTTAAGCTCAGAATAAAAACCTAATGAAGGTTTTTGAGATGTACCATTGCAATTCTTGCACAGAAAATTTTCAATTTTAGTCAGTGCTGTATGATCACCTAATTCTGTCTTTCATAAATGGATCCATTTTAGTCATGAGTGCATAATTTACAGAATTTCATTAATAACTCTTTGAAAATATTCAACTAGATCACGTCGCAAAACATGACAGGTAAATGAGTTAAGGTATTTCTGTGTGCAGCTGTAGTAAAGCATACTGAGTAGCCTTAGCAATATAGATACAATTAAAATTTCATGTACAGCTCTGTATGAAGTTAAACAAAAATGGAATGGGTATTTAAGTATTAAGTACAATAATTTCTTCTAAAACAGATGTCCTCTCTCAGATGATGTGAATCCATTAGTATGTTCTGATCTGCAGTATGGTCCACAGAATGCATTGGAGTCTCCATCTGTCAGTTTATTCCCCAGTAGTGCTGTGTTACAATTATGAAAAATGTTATGTATTCATACATAATGATTGCTGACTTATTTCTAGTTCAGCTTGCAAATAGAAGTTTTTTATTTTCCATAATAAAACAAGATACAAAAATACATGCACACATGGAGGAGGAAAAAGTCCCTACCCAATACCAGTGTGGTGTTTTCTGAAATTAGAAAATCAGATTAACACTTTTGAATTAAGTTAGTGCAGAAGCGAACTTTGTTGTGACAATTTGTTTAGCTTCACTGAGCTAGTGGAAAAGGATATCCACATTCATCTTGTAGGAGGTTAAAGCATATTTATGGATGACAAAAATATTAAAGTTGTTGATTATTGGAGCTTTACAAGGGCATCCAGCTGAATTAAATTCTTTATTCCAGTCCTTAGAAAAATATACTTTAGTTATGAAGGCTGAAAACACTGCTTTGGTTTGGAAATCTTAACTTTCTAAAGCCAAAAGGTCTAGTTTTGGTCTGGGTGAGAGAGGGTTTCCCTTTGTGAGGTTGCCTGAACCTTGTCACATGCCTGGGAATACTTGGTTAGGTGAAGAGAAAAGATGATAGTGCATAGTTACAGCTACCCTAATACTTGTACTACTTGCATAGTACAGTACTACCCTAATACTTGAAATAAAAACCGATTTAAATGCCACTGATTAGATTTAAATTAATTTATCATTAGATTACCAGTTAATGGTTAAGCAAGTAAAAAGAAGTATCTTGATTTTAGGTGTTTGCACTACAAAATGTGGAATTTGGTAAATGTATCTGCATTAGATAATAGTGCTGGTGTAACAGATGCAAAATGTTTGAAATACTGCAGCATATTTTATTTCATTATTAATGCGTCAGCACTGATTGCTCAGATGGTACTCATCTGCAGGTCATCTTTTTAATTTAAGAGATTCTTTAAGCTCGTGCTTTTCGAGGCATTTAAAGATGGTTCAAAATTAACTATTTTTAGATACAGCCTGTAAACTTGACATATTTTAAAATCACAGTCACTTTCTAGAATCCAAAGGAAAGAGACCTGTATGGGATCCTTGTGCATCCATTGGAAAGTACTGGTGAGATAAGAGAACCAAAAGGTTTTGGTTTTGTATGTGGAATTGCTGCTTTTGTGGTGTGATTCTGCTTCGGGGAGCTGATAAACATTCTTATTAGCTTGACTGATAATGATACACTTCCCATCCGGTTAGAGACTGTTTATGGGATACTTTAAATATTTCATGCTGATGTTTTTAAGGCCAGGTTGGATGGAGCTTTAAGCAACTGGTCTTGTGGAAGGTGTCCCTGCCCGTGCCCGGGAGTTGGAACTAAATAACCTTTAAGGTCCCTTCCAACCCAAATCATTCTATGATTATAATCTGTGATCTGTGAATCAGTAGGGGAATGCTGGCATCTTGACCATAGTATCATATTTTCAGCAACCACATCGTGCACCCCATTCACCTTGTACCTGTTTTCCACTGAAAGGAGGCACAGAAGGGAGGGAGGTGGGATGCAGTCTGGTCATTTGGGCTGAGGGATCATGGCCAGTGTGTGAACTGGAGGGAGACTGTGTGTCCCAAGGCTAAAGAAGAGCTGCAAAGAATGGACTGAGGAAGTGTTTGCAATCAGTCTAAGGAATAATAACACTTCATTTCGTAAAGGCCCTTTACTAAACTGCACTTGATTACACTTTTTAGAACAGGAACTTGGACTGAGCTGTATGAATGACTCCTTGAATTTCAGAGCAACTAGGGCAATTCCGGTCTTTTTCAAGACATGCCTTTTTATGTCCATCTGCAGTGCAAAGACAAAAAAAGGCATAACTAGTTATGATGTCTTGAGACTTTGGAGTGTTCCCAGAGTAAAGGGGGAGAAAATTCATATGCCTAAACATTCAGATTTTTGTTGGATTCAAGTTTTTAAATAGTCTAATTTTTAAATGAAGAAAACAATGTGTGTCAGTGCAAGCAATCCAGAATTAAGCCAGAAGTGACCTGGAAAGCTGTCCGTGGAAAACTTGGCAAGTATTTCTGACTCAAAATCAGGAAGTTCAGCTAAGTCCATGGTACTGAATGGTTTGGAAGTGTTTGGGCACTTAGTAGCTTTCTGTGCTGTTTATATTTTAGAGGTTTCACATCAGTTGAAAACTTCAATGAAAATATTGTGATGGTTTCACAGTAAAATATTGAGGGTCATAGCTACCATGCAACCATATCTAATTTATGGAAAGTAAGCCCTTTAAGAGAAGATTGTGTTGTATTGGGACAGTAAAGTTAAGTGGTTGCGATGTAAAGAACGAACTGGTTTTGGTTTTTTTTTTCCCCAAAACTACTTGTGCTTTTGCAAACTAATATTGACATTCAAAGTTAAGACTTTTTTCATTCTGCTGAATGTATTGGGATGATGAATGTTTCTGAAGGATTGCAGCAGTTAAACTTGATTAACTGAAGTACTATTTGACACTGTGAGTTCAGTTTTACTATATTGCATTTGATTTTGAAATTGGCTCTAGTTTGTGTATAAAGTTGATTTAAGTGACAGTTATAGGTTATTTTTCAATGGTAGTATTCAAATGCTGTTTTTCTTCGCCAAACTGGAGAAGAAAAAAAAAAAAATTGCCAGCTAAAACTCAGCAAGAACAGTGAGCTGCTACCTCTCAGCTGGTACCAATCAGCATCAGATGGCACACGTTGTGGAGGCACTGACATAACTTTATTAGCGCTTAAAAAGTGCTAGAGACCCCCTCAAATAAAAATGAAGACAAATCATATTAGCAGCTTTTCCTCTTAATGTAGAAAAAACAATATGTCAAATATTCATTTAACCAAATGGAAAGAACTTAATGTAGTTTATTCGGGCAGTGTTTTTGTTCATTTGTTTTCCCCCAAAGACAGCTAAAACTTCTGCAAAAATCAACCTTTTGAATTGCAAATGAGACGAGGAACTATTAGTCCCCAGTTAGTTCTCTGGGATGTTTTTACTTAACCAAAGTATTCCAAGTAATCATCCTAATAATTTTGTTCAGGGAGAAATGAGTTGGAGCAATTAGTACTCTAGTGTTCTTCACTTCTTTAAAACTGAGTAGCATTGTAAGAAATCATGGAAGAATGAAAGCCTGCAACATTTTTAGAGTCCACCTAAGTATCGGTGAGTTGTTTGCTTTTAAGTTGTAGGAATAAGTTGACTCACAAATATTGACCTGAATAATAATTTAAATACAAAATTACATTATAAATATTCTAAATGCTTTCTTTATTTTGACACCATATTGGTGAATATATTTGCTAAATCACTTGACTAATAATGTTAATAAGTTTTCCTAGACTTTTAAACATTTTTTGCTTTTCTGAGTGAAATTATTTTTAAATGGTTTTTGTTTGTATTTTTATATAAAATGCAATATAAATTTTAATTATAATACATAAGCTATCAAGTGTTTATCACAGGAGCAGAAAAACAGAAACAGGGTTTGCTCTCTGGTTGAATACATTGTCTTTGTTATACTCTTAGTCTTTGTTTTCACAAATTCAGACTAAGTAGATAAGAGTTAATCAGGAGTATGTGGGACAACCTGTTTCCCTGCCTTCTACCCCCACAGAGGGTGAAGGGTTTTAAGGCTTCTTGTTCTCTCAGCCTGCATTTCCTGGACCTGTCCCAGCCTGGTTTTACGTTTCTAATCATACCTTTTCAGTTTTATGGAAGAGATCAGATTAATTTGGGTTCTTTGGTTGCTTCTAATGCTAATCTGGAGAAAGGCAAATAAAATTGGAATCTTCCCGAAACTGTGCAATTCATTCCTTTTGCAGGTAACAAAGGACTCTTTATGTTTGAGGATTGCCTTGAAAAATAGTCTTAGTTAATGAAATTAATCTGTCATGGCTCTTATTACGTATTAGGAGTTGTAGACAAAGAAATTAAGAAATCAATATTGCAGGTAGAAGCAATTGAAAGAAAACCCCTTTTTTTTTTTTTGTCAGATGGGAAGAAGGGTATTTGTCTTTTTAGTATTGGAAAAAGAGTCAACCTACAGGAAGAGTATCACAGGGTTTTTTGTCCTTAGCCCAGTGTGTGTTCTGTGTATCAGCTTGCTAAGTCTAGTCTGCAGAGGAACAGTATTTTAATGTAATTTATTTATTTATTTAAAGTCTATAGAAATGGAATCTTAAAAACTGCAAGAACAAGCTTGGGTTTGGGCTGCTTTGGTTAAAGTGGCCGTTGTTTTACTTGCCAAACTATTTTTAAAAAAAAGGTATTGTTAACTGTGCTTAGTTTTAGTTGATCCTCAGTTACATTTTGCTCCATGCAGGGTCAAAGCCTAGAATTGCCCTGGGTTTTCAGTTGGTAATACTTATTAACAAATGGCATTTTCAGGTTTATTCTGCTTCCTTGTGATAAGTTTCACCCTTTTTCCTGGTGACTTTGAGACAGTTAGGAAGGCACATACACTTACATGCATATTGAACAACAAAAAGAGAGTGGGCACATTTAAGTAAGTGTGAACTAAGTTAGCCTTATTCATGGATGGATGCTAAGCTGAGATAAAAATACCTATATGACCAAGACTTATTCATTCTGAGACATTTGAAACCATAGGAGCATGCATGAATGAAAATGTAAATATACGATCTCATCTAAAAGTTTTAGAAAACTATAGTACTAGTTAGGAGATTCTGTACCATCCACCAAATGTGAAAGAACAAAAAGCAGGATGTTTTCACAGAAGCAATGCTGATACACAGAACTGAATATGAAGAAGGGTAAGGATTGGATGAGATGAAGTTGATAACAAGAAAAAGACATTTGATTTAAATAACGTCGCTCAAAATAATGATCTTATCTTGTTTTGAGTAATAGACTTCCTTTGTTTTCCTAAAATAATGCAAGAATTGGAGCATGAGCAAGGCAATCAAGTGACTGTGTTCTGTTTCGTTTTACTGTGCTTAAGCTAGAATATGCTTAAACTCCACAGGGGAGAAGTCTTGCTCCAGTGTGTGACCATCATGATAGGGCAATGAGGTAGCGGGAGACACTGTCAGATGTGCAAATCTTCAGCATGAAGACAGTAACTTTGTTTTTCATTAAAAAATATTTTTAGATGCCACTGACAATGCTAAAAGCTCCATTAGCTTAAGCTTTAAATTGTTTAAAAAAGAAAATAATAAAATGCCATGAATTTTCACCAAAGCTTCCAAACACCGTCCTGCAACTTTCAGTGTCTTCCAGTTTAAATTCAGACTTTACACAGATATTGATTGTGTGGCTTTTTACTAAAAGGAATAAGGGTATTTGTTCGGGTTGTTGGATTTATTATGTTTTGATAGTTGCTCAGGGCACTATGACACTGAAAACTGAAAACTTTATGGCTCTCGCTTTCATCCTCTTACATAATTAATGTCTTCACAAAATTAACTCAGAGGTATTTGGAAAGTAGTACTGTAGCCAGGGAAGAAATAAAAGCAAGATAAGGTATAAAAAGGATCTTTTAGCATGATTTGAAGGAAATGGACAAGTTTCTCGCTCTAGGTAATTTCGTGACGTGGGAGGTATGGTACAAAATGAAGTCACCAGTTGCCTAGCTGTTCAAATAAGTAGCATCTCTTTAATGCTAAATTTCTGATGTATGAATCAATGCTGCTAACCCACCTGCGGTCAGTTGCCTCCTGTCTTCGTTGAAAAAAGGGTTGCAGTTGGATGAGCTTGTCTTTCAGTTTTACTTGAAATTTTTGTTTTATAAAGTTGGAGCCTGCAGTTCCGAGGTTGGTCCTCATGCATGTCAGTGTGCTGCTGAAAAGTAAATCTGTCCGCCTCTCTTTTCAGCAAGTTTGGTCTCTCTCAACTTGAGGATATTGTACTTAATCTCAGAGTAAGGTACTGCAGGTCTGTCAGCTAGGCAGATAGTGTATTTTACACTGTGTAGCAACATGGGTGACTTCTGCTCGAGATAGCCTACAGGTATTTTTGTCTTTTATACTTAATCCTCAGTTTACACTATAAGTGGATATCAGTAAAAAATTTTCCTTTGGTTAAAGACAGACTATTTTAGTCATGTAAAAGAAATTGGTTTGCTTGAATATCAGCTGAAATGTTGAAATAGGTGCCTGAAGAAGCAAGTCAGAGCCTTTGTACTACCATTTCGAAGGCAGTTATAAAACTTCAGAATCTTTGAAGCTGTGAATCTGAAAATCTTTAGCAAGCCTTACATTTTATAAGGGTGATTTAAATATCCATTTTCAGAACACCCAGAAATTTCATGTAGATTCATATTATTTAAACAAGGAGGATAAAAGCAGAAAGATGTTTGACTCATTTCATGTGGCTAAAAATGCTTCTTGATGGTGTTAAAGATTATGATGATATGGAGGGTGAAGACAAAAAAAATGGAGTTTACTCAAGTAAAGGGGAGTCCATTTTGGTATTGCATGTGGTGGGTTGAAATTAATTAGCTTCTAAAGTAATTGTTTCAAAGTGGTTAACTTTGAAATGAGAAGAAAACTGAGCGGAAAAACACTGGACTGGCAGAAGAAAATACAGCTAATGGTCATCAATATGAACTAATGATGCGTGTTTATTAAACATTCTCCCTGCATTTATGAAACAGAGTTGTGTACTTGTATATGATAAAGTTCTCATCAGTTCACTCCTAACTTCTATAGCAGCAAAAGAAAAGCAACAAGCTGATACAGAAGTAAGAAAAATTAACCTCTGGGGTTAATTCTGGTTATTTCAGTGTGATTAGCTGCAGTGACAGGATTGAATTTCCATGGAGCTTATTGAGAGGCTTTTTTAAAATGCGTCTTTATAGACATAGTATGCTTAGACTTCATAAAGTGTATTGTACTGCTTGCCAAAATGATAGAACAGATGCCAGTACAGACTATTAGTCCAACACTCTAAGAAACAGAACTCTATTGGAAAAAGTCCTAATTTAGAGGTGGTTTACATGAAACAATGTTCAGTGCAATGCTGTAAGGAGTATGTGATTAAAACACAAAGACTGCAAGTGTCAGAGGCGCAATGATAGGGAGGAGAACTGGGGCAATCTAATGAGTAAAGACATAGCACAGAGATCTGCTTCTAGGTCCATCAAAGGAGAGCAGTGTGGTGGGTCAAGGAGAGAGACTCTCTCCCAAGAACCCCAGGCAAGTAAGGGTTAATTGCATACTAGCTATAGCACTTGTTATGGGATGCAGAGAGAAAAGAATTTGGGGATGGGGCAGAGAATATTATATGAAGCTTATTATGGGATGTTTAGGTGACAGACCAGAAGAAGGGAAATAGAGGAATCAAGGTGATTCCAGAGCAAGAAGAAACAGGGGCAAGAGGATAAAAAGGAGCAGTCACATCCATGCAGGTTACTGATAAGTATGCTTGTCTGAGCCCTGAACATGATCAGTGCTGGCTATCCTATATTCTTACAAATTCTGTTTGCAGCTGTGTTGTGTGTGTGTTGGATTATCAGACAAGGTGGATTTAAAAGATCATTGTTGGCAACTAAAAAGAGACTGTAGGTGTGGGGACCTTAAGGTTCAGCAACTGCAGACAAGCATCTGTAAGCCAACTGTGGCAAAGGCAGTGTTTCTAAAACCAGCTACTGGAGATACCCATGTTGTGTTCACACAGGTGTGACTAACATATAGCAAATCTGACTCTGGACTAGCCAGTGAGTAGGATGTCAGCATTTGGAAAGATCCCTGGTCTGAGCTGACTGGCTAAGGGTGTAGTGTCTTGATACTGGGTGAACTTCAGTTCCATGCAAAAAGCATGTTTCCAGAAAAAAACCCACTTTTGTTATACTTAAGGAAAAGATTGCAAAGCTTCATGAACAGCAGTGGAAAGCAGTGCTTGGGTTGGATTGTTTTTCACTATGAGGTCAGTCAGTTGCGTATTTGAAATGACTCGTTTTCATCTGGAGATACACGAAGAAGGAATTATAAATACATACCTCTTAGTTCTGATGTATACACTGATACTGTATTATGTATTGAAAGGGTTTTAGAAGAAAAAGTTTAATGAGGAACTGGAACTAATATAACTGCATTATTGTCGTCTTGCCCAGACTAATGAGCTCAATAGAAATGGAGGAAAAATGTGGAAGCTGAGTTTATATAAGCATAATATATGGTTCTAAAACTGAAGATGTATTTAAAACATCTTATGAAAGTACAAACCATGTGTGTTGTATTACACAGCTTGCAAACTGAGACACATTAAAACACTTTGACCTTAATCTGATGTGTAGATGTCGTAATGGAACGCTGGATCAGCTACAGCTTTAAGATGGATCTGTCTAGATTTTCTACTTCATAATGATTTCTTCTAAAAGATTTAAACCCCAGGTTTTATTGGATTAAAAGTAGCGTACTGGAGTTTTATCTAAATCGAATTCCATGACAACACAAAATAGGAAAAAGGTTGATAAACAGTTTTTCCCTCTGCTTTTGTGTCCTTGTAAACAGGTCCTTGCTTCTGGGCTGATCGTTTCAAAGATATAGAGCTGCAGCAAACTCTGCTCAAATCCTTGCCCCCCAGAATCCCTAGAAAAAATTGGTTCCTTTGCACTCAGACTGTGTGCCTGTCCTTCTCTGCAATTTTGCCATCTCTAGCTCGGCTTCAGGTTCCTACTTCTTATTGTGACTGTTACCTAGCAGTCATCTCGCAGTCTTCTGGTGCTTTTCTTCAAGTACAAAACTCAGGAGAAGGACCTTGCCTTCTTTTTTCAGACCCTATTCTGAACTTGTCAGCTTTGAGAACAACATATTTGAAAATGAATGCATACAACTAGTATTTCATATATGGTTGTTATTATATAAATTTAATACATGAATATAAGACTTTAAAGAGAAAGATTTAATCTTTGATATTTTGCCATAGTCACCACATAAGTATAAAGACAACTTCGTTTTAAGAAACTGGGCTTCTACAGTGGCATGCCTCTTTTGAGCAAGGTAAAAGGGCCTCTGAGATTGTCTGATGCATTAGAAAGGAGCTAAACTGCTCCTTTCAGCTACTTACGAGACATGAAATGTTTAAAGCCTTCTTGGAATACATTGCTTTAAGTAAATGAGATCTGAGCTAATGTTTTAAATTCAGTTAAAGTGAAATGGTAGTACAGGGTGGTCAATAACTAGTAATAAAGGAATAGTCTTAATACACTTTCCACATAAATTATTAGCATATTAGCCTAGACCCAAAAAAAACCATATTAATAGAATAAGATTACAGTGCAGGTGTCTGTTAGTTCTACTGTGAAGTTTTTAATTCACAGGATAAGAGATGCAACACATTTTACATAATCTTATACAAGTATCCTGTCCTAACTGCAAAACTGCAATGAAATCCGTATACTCAGGGTTTTAAAGTGGAAATGGAGATCAGGGACACTTAAAAATGTTTTCCTTCACGCATGTGTTTCATCTAAATGACCTTCATGTGTACAGAATCCTATTTAAAAAGAACAATATCTAAATAAAAAAATAAGGCAGTTCAGGTTTGTTGGTTTACTTGGTATAAATGGTTTAAATTAGCTTGCCTACATCAGCATGGGTAGTTCAGTGTCTGAGAGCAGTTCATTGGAATAATTGCCGTACACTTTAATAATAAAATTTTCCTCTTGGGTTAGATGTTTGTTTGAGGTAATTCTAGTCTTATAAATAAGTGGTAATTCTATATTGCAGCTATTTCATAACTAAGTGTCAGGTTTGGGTTTTTTTATTTGGCTGACATACATTGTTTTCTGGATTAGGGATCCATCAGAATATGCTCGCAGAGTTGCTGTAGTCTATACAACCTCGTGATACCACTGTAGTGTATCTTCTCATTCAATACAGTATATTTGTTGCCTGGCTTTTTTGCTAGTTAGGCAGAATAGAAGTTCATCACTTGCTAAAAGTATCCTAAATTTTGAACAGTTAGTTTGATTCCAAAATTTCTTAAAAAAAGTGCTGGTATCTTATATGAGGGTAAACAGAATATCACATTTCATCTTCCAGTGCTTCAAATTCAATATTATGAAAAGATTAGTTTTTACTTATTTTTTTTACTTCTTTACATGTCAGATACAAAAGCTGTAAAAACATTCTTTAAAAGCTCTAGGATACCCATGTGAACAATGCTTTAAATAGATACAGATTAAACTAACTTGTGTAGTAGAAGTATATGAGCTGTCAGGAAAAATCATATCTACAAACCTATTGCAATCTTACAGAAAATTACTAACATTATTTTCTCTTATGGGAATTCTCAAATCTTTATGCTGTCTTGCAAGTTTTATTGCAGGCAGGTAATGAAGAGGGAAGGAATCCAATTACTTTATGCACAAGCCATGCAATTCCTACCTAATAAGAGCAAAGGAAGACTTTTGTTCAGTAACCCTAGAAGCATCTATGAGCTTTAGTGAGTAAACTGGAAATTGCTTTAAGTTAGAAGTGCTTTTTACTAAATTATTTGATGGATCTTCAGCTTTCATATATTTTTTTTGTAGTTAAGATTGGGTATAGAAATAAGGAATGCATGGGTAATCAGCTGTGTATGAAACAGACTGAATTCTAGATCTATATGAATTTTTCATTGAAGTAGAAAATGGAGGAAAATGTGCAGAGAAATATTTTTTGTGTGTAATATTAAAGTATGAAAGAAAATAGGAGCAGATAACTGGACTGGACAGCTGATAAATCAGATTTTTGACAGTGGCTGATATCTTGCTTCAGAATAGGGGAGATGTTTCCTGTAAACTTACGACTGCTCTGGCTGGAGAGTTTTTCTGCTTCAGCGCTGTTAGTCTTGTGGCTTACAAGTTGCACCATGTATGCTACCTCTTGTAATGCTCTAGAGTAATGTGAATGAGAGTAATGTCAACGTTAATCCTAAATGCTGGTGATGAAACCTTGTAAATTATTTATATTAATATCTTGTACTAGTGAATTCGGCAAAAGTTCCACTTCTTTTTAAAGTACTGGGTGTGTGTGTTACATTTCTATTGGGTGCCATATCTCTTTTAATACTGTTAAACCCTTGAATTTTGTACATGTGAAGATAATTGGCATAAGGTTACAGAAGCAGAAAATGGAAACCTGAATTACCTAATGTTATTCCTTTTTCCCCAAAGTCACTCATTTACAGTGAAAAATAAACACAGTATTTTCATTGTGTGCTGGCACTTTCGAACCAAGTTTGTTTCACCATTGCAAATTCCAGTGCAAAATGCCTTCATCTGCCTCTGTCAGAGGAGCCTCATCTGGTAAATAGGCATGTGCAGAATAGGAGCTCACAAATGCAGAATTTAGACTGACCATATGCTCTGGCATGTATGGTCATATTAAAAAATGTTCTTAAAGGATTGTAGTGTCCATAATCATTTCACAAACTTAGTTTTTCCTATTTTGCAATAATAGTAATTAAAAAAAGAGCAGTGTAATTTCTGCTAGACACTGCTGCTGAATATTCTTATTTTTGTCTCCTTCAAACTCTAACACTTCTGAGACCTCATGTTGTTGTCTATTCTGTCAACCAAGCAAGCTGGTGTAAAACTTTCCACTTCCCTCTTGTCTTCCCCTACCCACACTTCTACACCAGTAGAAGTAGCCAGACATGCTACTTCATGGGCATGGTGCTGAGAGTTGGGAAAGCAGCTGTTGTTTCACAGGAAGGGACCATTGATAGCATTAGCAATGGACCTTATAGCATTCTGTTATGTATATGAATTTAATAGGTGAGTGACTGTCAGTCATAGTGGTACTGACCCTCCTTTTGTCTTCCTCATGGGATAACCATATCCCTTGTTGCCAGCATTGCATGTGCTGTACTGTAATCATTGTACAGAGGAAGAAGGAGGGTTGACTTAGCAGTGCTTTCATTATTTTTTTCTCTCGGGCAGAATGAATTACTCATTTAATGGTTATCTCCAAAAATAGCTGGCTGAACAAAATCTTGTGAAATGCCTGACTGAGATACTGGACTTCCTACAGTATGCAACTTACTCTACAGGGGTTACTTAATGTTCTTCACTATCCCATCTGCTGCAGACTTGCTGTCTGCAAGAAAACATAGTTGCCCATTCCAGGGAGTGGGAGTTTACGTTTGGATGAGTTGACTGCAAAACTGTAATACTCAGATTCAGGGCTTTGAGACTTGTGTACACTAAGCTTCAGTGGGAAAACAGAACATGGGAATTCACTGTGGTTTGTAGGGCAAGTTCCATATATAGGTTGATTCACTTGACTAATGTCCCCTTTCTGTCTGCTTGGCAAAATCTATAGAACACTAGAGAAACGGAAGAGAAGGTGGTTATGAAGAAAATAGACCAACAGTAGTGGAATTATTGCTGTTATGTGTGTGTATATATATATAAAAATGTGTGTTAATATATAGTCCTTGAATTTATTAAACGAGGTGCTTAGAGGTTGACTTGCTTTAGTTAGCAAAAAAGCAATATGGCTGTGCAAAACTGGCAAAGCTAAAATGATACAGTTATCAAAAGTATTACATGAGTGTGGCATCTGTTGATGGGGCAAAGTTCAGAGGGCACAACATCATATGGTATTGAACATCCGTTTGATCAGTTCAGGTCAGCTGCCTCAGCTGTGTCTCCTCCTAGCTTCATACTCGCCTCCCTCCCACCTGCTGCAAAGGCAGAGCAGGGGAAACGAAAAAGCCTTGATGCTGCTTAAGTACTACTCAGCAATAGCCAAAACACTGGCGTGTTACCTTTCATGATGGAATGGAAGACTTTCTCATTCTATGAAAATTGGGAAGCTTTCTACAATAATGTTCTTCTGATCTACAAGGATGTAGTCAGAATTTAAGCAAGATAAAACTCAAAACATCAGTACAGTTCTTCCAACTTTGTTTCCAAAACCTGATGGACTAGAAATTTAAAAGAGATTAAATGGTAGGAAAGTGAACAAGACTGAGTAAATCATAGCCAGTATCTCCGTGAATTGGAAGCACACTGATAGTGCAGCTCTCATAAATGAAGGCATCAGCTCAATGGGAGTCTAAGAAACTTACATTACTTAAAAATATTAAAGCAGGCTTATGCACTGGCTTGCTTTAAACTTGGAGTAAGTTACAGGTGGCTTGATCTTCTCCACAGTTGTCTACTTCTGAATTGTGTTTGTGACAGTGGAAATTTGTGGAAATTAAGCGAAGAACCAAATATTAATTTCTGTATCTATTTTATTCAGATTGGAAAGAGATGCTGCTTCTTAATTGTAGACATAATTTCTCAACTGTTTGTTTTGTTAGAGGCAAAGTTATGGAAAGTTCCTAGCTGTTTTAAAATAGTTGCTCTTCAAACACTTAAAGGTGTTTAATCTTCTTACCTAAGGACTACTTATGGGTAAGGTATTAGTACCATGCTGTCACTTATGTATAGATGTACAGCATGAAGGAATTAGATGTAATCTCCTACGTGATTGCAGAAATTTATGATGCCCATACTGGATCTGAATAATGAGTGAGTCCCTGCTCCTCTACTTAAGACATGTGCTTCATCAGTGAAAATATTTATAAAAGGTTGCAAGGATAATTCTTTATTTGCCTCCTTAAGGTGGCAGAAGTACCTAATACCTGCTGAACAAGGAATAACTTAAATTGGTTGTTGTGGCTCTTCTCAAAACAGGGGCTCAGTTTTACTTAAGGCAGAAAATTTGCAGTCATGCTACGTAATAATCTGATCATGCGGAGGATGAAAAAGAATCGAATCCCTGGAAGCTTGTTCTGGCTTCAGTCTCGGTGATATTTGCAAATAAACTGTTCTTCAGTAATATCAGAGTAATTTAAGGTGGAGGATATTGCTTGCTTTCACTAGATATTCCAACATGAGAATAACCTTGAAGAACAGTGTAGTGAATGTTTGTGTGAAAAAATGGAAATGTAACGCCTGCATACCAAAGATATTTTGATGCTCTGCTGCTTGCGAGGACAGTGTCTCAGAGACATGTGCTAGTACCATAATGATGATTTTGAATGAGAAGCTCTTAATATATGACCCAAAGTAAATATATCTAGGAATTGCTGTAACTATGTACTTCACTTAATAAAACCACATATGTTGCTGAGTCAACCTTGAATGTTGTAAAAAAGTAGTAACCTTGAAGGCTTCACTTAAAAATAATTGCACAAAATTGTGTACCTGTTTCCTCCTACTTGTTTTTTCATAGCAGATTTTTAATGCTATTTTCAGGTTATTTAATGCTGCTTAGTCTCCTATTTTTATGCAGCCTTTTTCCAAAGGACTTGACAAAGAATAGTTTATCTAGTATTGGTGTCAGTACTTAAAAATAATTTCTGTGGGAGTCAAGCAGACTAGTAATAGAAACTGTGATGAATCTTAGTGCTGCAGAATTCCCAAGCATTTGTCATTCTGTATTGCACCTCTACAAAATGCATCAAGTTTTAGATAATGCACAACACTAAATTAAACATTAAGTTTAAGACATGTCACTGTCTTGTTACGTGGGTTTTTTATCTTGTTGTGTGCTTCTGTGCTCACTCTGCCCAGTATTTAGCTTTAGCATCTCAAAAGACCACTCTGCGCAAAGCTTAGTCATGTATGAGTCCTGCTGGAGCAAAACTACCAGAAAAGAAATTAAACATCACATTTCTCATTACGATTTGGTATAAAATTTTCCAGTGGCTCTAGGGTGACTTCTCTTTCTGTTCTTTTTGGAAAGTTTCAACACCTTGTTTATGCCAAAATTATATGGGCTGGAAGGGACCACTGGTGGTCATCTGCTCCAGGCCCAGAAAGATGGTATGATCTCTACTGCAGAATGCTTTATTTAGTAAGGCATTGGTTTCCTTTTACGTTCTTCAGCTGGACCATTTTCTGCAGTAATAAATACTAAATAAAAGAGAGCGCTGTTTGAACTCTCTGTTTACTTAATAATATATGCAGAAGTGTTTTGGTTGCTATGAAAAGTTTGCATTCTAAACCAACCTTGTCAAACTTTAATTTATTCCAAGCTTGTGCTTTTAGGTACTTATCATAAATCTAATCTGGAGGGATGAAAATTTGCACATTTAATATAGTTCCAACAGTTCTGCTTTTCAGTTTAAAGAAGTTGTTCTATATTCAGAACTGTTAAGCTGTTTAAGCAAAAATGTCAGTTTCATCAAATCAAGAAACACGTTAGAAATGCTTCTTCTTACAGCTTCTGTGACCTGGGGTGTTCCTTACAGAGTTGGAGAAGAACCAAATGTGCAAATTCTTACAATAAATGCTGTTCTGAAATACTCACTGTTAATTCTGATGTTAATAATAATTTAAGTTTTATGGCATATTTACTGAGGTATGGTAAGTTGTAGAAAGCTTCATTTTGAAGGGTCACTTTAAAAAAAAATCTTGATATGCAAAAATCTACTTTCAAAAACCATACATTTTTTCTCCTACCAAATAGGAGGGTTTTTTTCTCTGCAGTATTGGGTAGCACTTGGAATTAGTGTGCTATTGTTTAGATCACATGCTCTAAGATGAAAGTTGTAATGCAACATAGAATCAGGCAATCTGTGGAATAGTTTTCCAGCACGCAGCTTCCTGAACAATTTTGGTCTTGTACAAAGTATGTAAAGTCAACATAACGATTTTTGGCAAGAGGAAGAAGTATTTCTCCGAGAGATTGGTGAGGATCAGTTTGAGTGTGAAAATACCTGTTCCCTAGAAAAATGGAGCTCAGTTCATTGCAGCTCGTTGTTTGAGGCTTTCAGTTGAGGTTTGCTCACATAACAGGAGTGTTACTACTATGACAGGCTTCTGTTCACTTGGACCATCTTTGAATACTCTTGAATTTCCTGACTGCTCTTTTTCAAGCACCAAGCTCATTACTCGTTATCACCAGTTTGCAAGAGAGGAAAGTAAAGGGTTACCTAAATAACAACTACTTTATACCCATATGTTGAGCTATGAAGTTCTTCTAGTACTAAATGCTAAGATTTAATGACTTAAGCAACCTTGGGAGCCTCAGTGACTCTGTCAAAGCCACATTAGGGGTTGATAAAGGTGAGGGTGGAGCAGGTTGGTGTCAGGCCAACAGCCAGCCTGACAGTGCTCTACCACCGTTATTCAGTAATCAGTTCTAGTTAAAAGCTGTACTCATTGATCAACCAATCCACCTCATGCTTTTGTGATAAGTGTAGACTAAATGCATATTAAATGCATGCAAAAGAATGCATTTATCATATCACTACTATAAACCAGTTTGTATTAATTTTAAAAATTGATATTTTGATGGGTATGGGTGGTAAACTTGATATTGGTATGAGAACAACTATAAACAGATTTATGCAGTCATTTTCATAATCAAATTTCATGTCAGTGCCATCTTATATTTTGAAGTCTCTAGGCAAGAAATGACTATGAGTTTCCTTGTCCAAAGGAGAAGAATGCTGTTATTTCCCCTCGGGTTTACAAAGGAAGAGATCATGAACGCAGATTGTGTCCATTGGTGCTTAGCTGGTGCTTAGCATCTAAAAAGTCTGCATGTTCTGCAGGTGCTCTTTTCAGGAAGGCTAATTAATATCATTAGTCTGCTTCTGATTTTTACATTTAAGATTTTTCAGCACTGCAGAACTGTATAATTTGGACGCAGAAATTAGTCAATAAATCAAATTATAGACAGCTTTTTGCTTAGTGCATGGTATGCAGTGGTTCGGTTTAAGATTTCAGCTTATTTTTAACCTATCCTGGAACTTAGATTTATTTTAAAATTGATTACATGCCAGTGGAGGTATAAGGTTAATATTTTTACAGTCATGTGCCATGTCCCTTATGACCGTAACTGCAACTTCATTACAAATCAGATTCATTATGATAAACAGATGTGTAAAGAGATTTTACTTCTGATTCTGATACTGATAAAGGAGCAGCGTCTTTAATGAAATTTTTTTAAGCCCTCTCTTTTTCAGAAAGGTTACTTGTGTTTGTTTTGTTTCTTTTAAAGCCACAGAAGAAAGAGGAACAGCAATCAGAAGCTAAAGCAAGTCCAAAAAAGACATCAGAACCCACTATCGACCTTTTAGGACTTGGTAAGCAATACGTATTTATGTGTTTTTAAATCAAACGCAGATACATTCTTTTATATTTTAACAGGTATACGTTTATTTTCTCTGTGCTTACTGATAGCTTGATGAATTTGAAAACCGTAAGATTGAGTCTATGAATTTGAAACTATAAAGGAAATGCCATAGGGGTCTGAGTGTATCAATAGATGTGTTTTGCTAAGGAGAGTAATGAGCTCCTGTGGGAAGGGGAAGTTATCAAAGTGATTTTCAAAGGGCTTATGGGTTGTGATATTTCAATATTTATGGTACAAGTGTACTTTTTAATGAAAATGATGAGGTCATCAGAATTGTGTATTTGTAAAATACCTTATATCATAAAATTCCTATATTAGTTAAAAGAACAGTAAACTGACTGCAGCTGACTAGTACCTTGTAAAACTTAATGCATTGGGCATTTCAGTGTTGTGTTCTGACTGGGACCATCTTATTTTTATCCAGTATACCTTTTGTTTTCTGACTGGCAGGTAACTGTCTGTTTGCCTTGTAAATGGACTTGTTTGGACCTGAATCATTTAATTTGCACTATCTAGCTATACTTTTGGGGTTTTTATGCCTTTTCTTTGTTTGTTGAAGGCCATAGTTATAAACTCTACCTTTCATTTATCTAGTGTTACTGTAAGTGTGGGGGTTTTTTTCCATTTGATAGAATCTTAAAATGGAACTGGAAGAATGAAATATTACAGTCTTTTTATTTCAGTGTTATTCTAAGAGTTGTGAGTGGATATTAGAGAGTATTCAATTTATAACAATATAATGTTGGGGTTTTTTAAATTTCTACATGATATTAGAGCAGGCTGATAAGTCTTTCAACTGTAATTATTTTGAAAACTTGACTGTAAAAAAAGTGGGGTTTTTTTTAAGTTTTGGTTTTAAGGTGTGAATAAAGTTGTAACAAAACAATAAATGTTTTCTCTGTTTTAAAATTCTCACTGACGTTCAAAATGCATGGTTTTTTCCTAGAGTAGCTGTAAAATACTGGGTTTGTACCAGCTATGTGTGTGTCGTGGTCTGTATCTTATTCCAAGTGATCTGCTACCGTAGGCAAGCAAATCTTAATTAACGCAGTACAAGTTAGATTATGGATGTAGAATGAATCTATTTTAAAAAAAGGTAATTTAGACTTGATTAAAAGCTGATTCTCCTTTATTTTCCTTTAGCAGACCAGCAAACTAATTAAGAACTCAAATTTAATCAGTATGTGGGTTTGAGATTACTAGGCTTCTGTACTCTTTTAGTCACGATTTGAAAAGAATCTTGGTAACAATTTTATGATATGATAATGAACACGGATTACATAGGCTAACTTGAGATGTAATGTGCAATAGAAAGAGTTTTATAATTCGTGTTCAGCAGCTGTGCTTCTTTAGTGAGATATACAAAGGGCAAAGTTTATAAATTGTATGTCAAAACCCTATAATTTTAGAGGAGGGAGTGTTTAAAGATCTTTTAAATAACAAATTGAAAGGCAGCGTAATAAGTTAGTAGCACTTGGAATCCACTGAGCTGCAAATGACAAATGTGTTTTCTGAGAGCAGGCCTGCATATTTCATTTGGAGAGTTGTCTTTTAATTAATGTCTGCAGTAGACTACTTCAGATAGTATTAAAAGAAAGATCGTTTCAATGCAATATATCATAGAACCATAGAGTAACCCAAGTTGGAAGGGACCGCAAAAGACCATCTAGCCTGACTTTTGGGAAAGGGAGTCTGTCTGCATGCAAATATCTAGTGTCCAGTTGCATCTTGGAAACCTCCAGTGATGGAGACTCTACCACATCCATGGGGAGGTTGTTCAGGTAATTGATCTTGCTGTAAGTTATTTTTTTTTATGTCAAGATGAAGCTTCTTCTGGGGCAGCTTGTACCTGTGCCCTTGTCTTCTCCATGTGGCTCCTAATGAAGAGAGCCTCTGTCCCCTTTGTAGCTGCCCTTCATAGTGTAGTGCTGGCATACCAGGATGAGATCCACCCTTAGCCTTCTCTTCGCCTGGGGAAAAAGATACAATTTCTTCAGTCTCTTTTCATAGGGCAGGTTGTCCACCCATTTGACCATCTTCACAGCCTTTCTTTGGACCTTCTCCAGTCTGTCTATCAGTCTAGAAATCTATCTAGATTTCTATTAAGAAATCTTTCTTAAATTGTGGGGACCAGAACTGCACACAGACTCCAGGCCTGTGCTTGACAAGTGCTGAGGAGAGTGGGATGATCACATCTGATCTCAGTTAGTAATGCCCCTGCTGATGGCAGCCCAGAATCGCTTTTGCCTTTTGTGCTGCAGCAGTGCACAGCCAATTAAGATGTTTGGTGTGTCATAACAAACAATATTAAAATCATAGAATCGCAGAATAGTTAGGGTTGGAAAGGACCATGGATATGATTGCACAGCTCATTCTTCTTACTGAGTTGACGTGTTTCTCATGAGGATTCATTCTCTTACAACTTCATTTCTGCAAATGAAGAACAACAGTAGCTTTTAATAGGGCAGGTCAGAATTGCTTGTGATGGCAGATTAAAATCATCTAGTTCCAACTCCCCTGCCAGGGGCAGGGACACCTCCCACTACACCATGCCACCCAAGGCTCTGGCCTTGAACACCGCCAGGGATGGAGCATTCAAAACTTCGCCGGGCGACCCATTCCAGTGCCTCACCACCCTTACAGTAAAGAATTTCTTCCTTATATCCAATCTAAACTTCCCCTGTTTAAGTTTGAACCCATTACCCCTTGTCCTCTCACTACAGTCCCTCATGAAGAGTCCATCCCCAGCATCCCTATAGGCCCCCTTCAGATACTGGAAGGCTGCTATGAGGTCTCCACACAGCCTTCTCTTCTCCAGGCTGAACAGCCCCAACTTTCTCAGCCTATTTTATACAGGAGGTGCTCCAGTCCCCTGATCATCCTCATGGCCCTCCTTCGGACTTGTTCCAACAGTTCCATGTCCTTTTTATGTTGAGGACACCAGAACTGCACACAGTACTCCAAGTGAGGTCTCAGGAGAGCACAGTAGAGGGGCAGGATCACCTCCCTCAACTTGCTGGTCACACTCCTCTTGATGCAGCCCAGGATACGGTTGGCTTTTTGGGCTGCGAGCACTCACTGCTGGCTCATGTTTATTTTCTCATTCAAGCAACACCCCTCAGTCCTTCTCTGCAGGGCTGCTCTGAATCTCTTCCCTGCCCAACCTGTAGCTGTGCCTGGGATTGCTCTGACCCAGGTGGGAGGACCTTGCACTTGGCATGGTTAAACTTCATCAGGTTGGCATCAGCCCACCTCACAAGCATGTCAAGGTCCCTCTGGATGGCATTCTTTCCCTCCAGAGTATCAACCGAACCACACAGCTTGGTGTCATTGGCAAACTTGCTGAGGGTGCACTCAATCCCACTGTCCATGTCACCGACAAAGATGTTGAACAAGACCGGTCCCAGCAGCAATCCCTCAGGGACACCACTCGTTACTGGTCTCCAGCTGGACATTGAGACATTGAGCACAACTCTTTGCATGCGGCCATGCAGCCAGTTCTTTATCCACTGAGTGGTCCACCTATCAAATTGATGTCTTTCCCACTTAGAGACAAGGATGTCATGTGAGACAGTGTCAAATGCTTTGCACAAGTCCAGGTAGATGACATCAGCTGCTCTACCCCTGTCTATCAGTTCCGTAGCCCCATCATAGAAGGCCACCAGCTTGGTCAGGCAGGATTTGCCCTCAGTGAAGCCATGCTGGCTGTCACCAACCACCTTGTTGTTTTTCATGTGCCTCAGCATGCCTTCCAGGAGAATCTGCTCCAAGATTTTGCCAGGCACAGAGGTGAGACTGAGTGGCCTGTAGTTCCCCGGCTCATCCATTTTCCCCTTCTTGAAAATGGGGGTTATATTTCCCTTTTTCCAGTCATCGGGAACTTCACCTGACTGCCATGATTTTTCAAATATGATGGACAGTGGCTTAGCAACTTCCTTTGCCAGCTCCTTCAAGACCTGCAGATGTATTTCATCAGGTCCCATGTACTTGTGTACGTTCAAGTTCTTAAGATGGTCTCGAACCAGATCCTCACCTACAGTGGGCCCAGGGTCTTCATTCTCACTGTCTGTGTGTCTACCTTCCAAGACTTGGGTGGTGTGGTGTCGTGGTTTAAGCCTTTCTAACTCATGCAGCCCGTTCTCTCACTCACTTCCCCCTCTTTCTTCCCCTGCTCCTGGAGGGATGGGAAGGAGAATCGAAAAGAATGCAACTCCCACAGGTTGAGATAAGAACAGTTTAGTAACTAAAGTATAACACAAGAACACTACTGCTACCACCAATAATAATAATGACAAGAGAAATACAAGGGAAAAGAATACAATTGCTCACCACCTAAAGCCCAGCCCGACCATGCAGTACACCCCCACCCTTCCGGGTCTCTGCTCTCCGCTCTCCATCCTGGGCATGACGTGCTGTGGTATGGAATAACCTCTTTGGTCAGTTTGGGTCAGGTGTCCTGTCTCTGCTTCCTCCGGCTCCCCCTCCTCCCTGGCAGAGCATGAGACTCAGAAAGTCCTTGGTCAGACCAAAACATCACTAAGCAGTAACTGAAAAACCGGTGTTATCTGCGCTGTTCTCAGGCCCAAAATCAAAACCACAGCGCTGCACCAGCTACCAAGAAGCAGAAAAATGACTGCTGCTGCTGAACCCATGACATGTGGTCAGAGCGTTTGCCAGAGAAGATTGAGGCAAAGAAGTCATTAAGAACCTGTCGTGGTTTAAGCCGTAACTCATGCAGTTTGTTCACTCATTCCCCCCTCTTTCTTCCACCCCACTCCAGGGGGGGTGGGGGGTGGGAATGGGGAGAAGAATCAAAAGATACGAACAGTTTAGTAACTAAGGTACAACACAAATCACTACTGCTGCCACCAATAATAATGACCAGGGAAATACAAGGGAAGAGGATACAAGTGCTCACCACCTGACGACCGAGCCGTGAACTCACTCCTCCGGGTTCCTGCCCCCAGTTTTTCCATCCTGGGCATGACGTGCTGTGGTATGGAATACCTCTTTGGTCAGTTTGGGTCAGGTGTCCTGTCTCTGCTCCCTCCTGGCTTCCCCTCCTCCCTGGCAGAGCATGAGACTCAGAAAGTCCTTGGTCAAACCAAACATTCTAAGCCGTAACTAAAAACATCGGTGTTATCAGCGCAGTTCCCAGGCTGAAAGTCAAAAACACAGCACTGTGCCAGCTACTAAGAAAGAGAAAAATGACTGCTACTGCTGAATCCAGGACAGAACCTCAGCCTTCTCCAAACCCAGGGTAGCCAGTTTCCCTGTTAGCTTCCGGAGGGGGCCCATGTTGTCCCTAGTCTGTCTTTTATTCGCTGTGTACCTATAGAATCCCTCCCTGTTATCTTTAACATCCCTAGCCAAGTTTAATTCTAACTGGGCCTTAGCTTTCCTAACCTGGTCCCTAGCTCTTTGGACAACATCCCTGTGTTCTTCCAAGGCCACCTGTCGTTGCTTCCATCTTTTATAAGCCTCTTTTTTCCTTCAAATTTTCCTCAGCAGCTCCTTATCCATCCAAGGAGGTTTCCTGGCCCTCCTACAGCACTTCCTTCTAGTTGGGATGCATCACTCCTGAGCTTGCAGCAGGTGATCCTTGAATATCAACCAACAGTCTTAGGCCCCCCTGCCCTCTAGGGCTATATCCCATGGAATCTTACTGAGCAGGTTCCTGAAGTGGCCAAAGTCTGCTCTCTTGAAGTCCAGGGCAGTGAGCTTGCTGCACACTCTTCTCACAGTCCTGAGGATCTCGAATTTGACCATCTCATGATTGCTGCAATCAAGGCTGCCCTGGAGCATCACATTTCCAGCCAGCCCTTCCCTGTTGGTGAGGACGAGGACAAGCATGGCACCTCTCCTTGTTGGCTCCTCTGTTACTTGCAGAAGGAAGTTTTCTTGCACAGAACCAAGGGAACCTCCTGAATTGCTTGTGCCGGGCCATATCATCTCTCCAACAGGGTGGTTGAAGTCCCCATGAGAACAAAGGCCTGTGAGTGTGAGGCTGTTCCTATCTGTCTATAGAGTGCTTCATCCACCGAGTCCTCTTGATCAGGCGGTCTGTAACAGATCCCCACAATAATGTCTCCCATTGCTGTTCTCCCTTTAACCCTGATCCACAAACTCTATTGAGAGTTCTCCACAAGCACTAGTGTTAGTGTTCTTGCTGTGCAACCCCAAATTCCTTCTGTCTCTTCTCACACTGTGAGAAATCACAGCCTATTTCTGTAGGCTAAAACTGGAGCTGCTTTTTTAGGACCTCTTCAGTTATTTGGTTCTTGTCCACAGTGAAATTGTGCACTACTGAAAATGTGGGGACTTAAAACTGATTCTTAAATCAATAGTATGGGATTTTATAACAGTAATTTTTAATAGGAGAATTATAGGAAACATTTTTCAGTTTGAAAGTCACAGATTTCTTAAATACTTGTAAAAAACTGTATGATAGCTATGTGTGATAGTGGGAATCTTTCCTTGAAATATTACACAGGCAATTTTTGATAATTCTGTTTGTCAAGGTGCATCACTTGGAAATTATTTCAACATACAGAAAAAATAAAAAATTAGTATTTTTAAACTATTACCTTACAGAATTATCAGAAAGAAAGAATGTACATTTTACATATTCTACATCCTTTACCATGTTGTCCCTAGACAATAGGGACAGATGTGCCCTTCATAAAATAGACAATTTTACATTCTGGAGTAACCATTGTTAGTAAGTTACAGTGAATGAGCAGAAGATAAGAAATTTACTAGGCTGTTACTGTTAACTGAAGGTGATGTATGGGGCATTCATCCGGTATAGTTGGAGGGGACGTGCAATATGCTAAAAGCTGCTTATCTCCTTGTGTGGGGGAAATATTTGCTGAAGGAATCCTGTGAGATTTTGAGAGCTTAATTGTGATATGAAATGCAGCTGGATGTTGCGTAACTGAGAAATGTACGTTTGTTGGTATTATTTGGTAAGTGCCAAAGCAGCATGGTTGGTATAAGTTGGAAACTTGCATTTAAGAAATCATAAAGATTTATTTAGAAGTACGTAAATACCGTATATGCATCTGTAGATCATAGACTCGTAGAATCAAAGAATAGTTTGGGTTGGAAGAGACCTTGAAAGGTCATCTAGTCCAACCCTGCTGCAGTAAGCAGGGATATCTTTAACTAGACCGGGTTGCTCAGAGTCCTGTCCAACCTGACCTGACCTTGAAGGTTTCTAGGGATGGGCCATCCCCAACTTCTTTGGGCAGCCTGTTCTAGCACCTCACAACCTTCAGTGTGAAAAATTTCTTCCTTATACCTAGTCTGAATCTACCGTCTTTTAGTTTAAAACCATTGCCCTTTGTTCTTTTGTTACAGGTCCTGCTAAAAAGTTTGTCTTCATATTTCTTACAAGCCCACTTTAGGTACTGGAAGGCTGCTGTAAGGTCTCCCCAGGCCTTCTCCAGGCTGAACAAGCCAAACTCTCTCAGCCTGTCTTCACAGGAGAGGTGCTTCAGCCCTCTCATCATCTTCATGGCCCTTCTCTGGACTTGCTCCATCAGGTCCAAATCCATCTTATGCTGGTGGACCCAGAGCTGGACACAGTACTCCAATTGGGGTCTCATCAGAGCAGAGTAGAGGTGTAAAATCACCTCCCTTGACCTGCTGGTCACGCTTCTTTTGATGCATGTCTAGTCATGTCCAGCTTTACATCTACCAGTATCCTGAGTCCTTTGCAGGATTGCTTTCAGTCCCTTCATCTCCAGCTGGTACTGATACTGAGGCTGCCTTGGCCCATCTGCAGGACCTTACACTTTTCCTTGTTGAACCTCACAAGGTTTGCATGGAATAATTTCTTGAGCTTGTAAACATGTTAACGTTTGTAGTACTGCTGCTATGTTAACATTATGCTTAGGTAAGCAACGTATCTAACCAAAAAGAAAACCTTTACAACCACTTGAGGCATACAGCATTGTTAGCTTTCTGGCTTTCTGCATTCTGTTTTCAGAAGTATTATATAGAAATGGCCTCCCTGTGAACGCTTTTTCACTTCTGTAAAGGTTTTCTCCGTAAACAAAATTTTATTAATGCAATAAATAGCTCTACAATAATTTCAGATAGGCAAACATTGTTTTGTACCTTTGCCCCAGTAGTGAACTATTTCTCTCAGTTCTGTCTTTCCAGAAATTTGGTATAATAAATAATCATATGCATAGTCTCCCTGTATTGCAAATCTTGGTATGGCTCTCATAAATGGTTGTGTATATATAAAAATACATGGCAGCTCAGTAACAAACTTCTTGTAAATAGTTTGCCCCATAGAAAATGAGTTTCAGAAACACAATGCAAAGCTTAAGAGCAGACCTTCTTTCTTGTGTTCCCTTCTCTTGCTGTCCCTTCTAAGCTTTTCTGCTGGTCATTCTCACTGTTAGTACAGATAAATATACTAAGGATTAATGGTGTATATGAAAGGATTCATAACTAAAGACAGCACTGAATTGGAAATTGTCATGTCAGGCATTAATAAAATATATACAGAAAAGCACTGTAAAGGTAAACTTTACTGGAACCTTTCACTTACTAAATATCCCAGTAAACAGCTTTTGTTTCTGCTATCAAATTTAAACAATACTTCCTGATCTGAATTCAGAGGCAGCATCTGCTGTTGCACAGTATGGCAGACAGCAGTTGGATGTTTTCTGTCATATTGTCATAAATTGTAAGAAGAGAAGTTTTGGTACCACAGCTAAGAGTTTGAAGTGAAGGACAGCATCTATTGACTTCCCGTGTTACCTTCTCTGACTGAGCGTGGAAGCTCTGCCTTGCCTGTGCTCTCATTGCAATGGCTTCTGCCACATCTAAAACTTCATTCCTAGCTATGGGTGTATCTTCCAGAAAAGCAATGGAAGTACTGTTGATAAAAAGTTAGTTGATTCAAAGGTATTCTGTGATGGCTGAAACTATAAACTTCTCAAAATATTCATACAGGCCTGTATAACTTAATCTGATTTCACCTGTTCCCTGGAAAGACTACAGCTGTGTCTCCTTCTGTCAAATACACGCCACTTCTTCTAATCAGTTTTTAATGGTAGGCAGCACAAGTTGAATGAAAAGTAATTTACTTAGAATGATTTAGAACTCAGAACTCTGCTAGGGTATCTTTCTTATATTATGGAAATACTTTAAAATGAGAAGAGAAGGCAGGAAGTGCTTCCTAATCCATGACCTGGTGCATTGAAATCGCAGATACCGGTAATCTCTGTATAAGAAGTGTGAACTAATATGTTGACATACAAGTCTGTGAATGCCTGCATGCATATGTGTATTTAAATAAAGATACTAATATTGATACGGGTAATAAACTGAAGTGAAAACACTCTTAGGTTTCTTCTGTATTCTGAAATTTAGTTCTTTATGGAATCTTTTTGTTTCAAGGAGGAGGGAATGTTTTCAGAGTTGCTTTTTAATGGGTATAAATATTCTAACTAATACATTTTTTGAGAAGTCAGTAAGATGGGATCATCTGTTAATACTATCCATTCAGGCTTAAAATTGTGTTGTAAACAGTAATTCAAAATGTCTGTTTTCTGCACTCATAGAGACTGTATTTATTTTGTAGTGTAAAATTCAGTAAGAGATAAAAGGTATGTACATTACCAAACAACACTCTTACAGAAGCAATCTAGCAAAACCCTGGGTTTTCATAGTTTTAAGTAGCATTTTAAATACTTTGTTCTTGCAAATGTCTTTTCCTGTGAATATTCTAAATAAATGAAATGCTTGGTTTAGTAAATGATTGCATTTAAATTTTCAGTTAAACTTTTATGTTCAGCGAAACTGAACCACTTTGGAATATGACGAGAGACTTTTTTTTAATACATGTGCCTTACTGAGAAAATTAGAACATGAAATTATTAATTCCAGACAATCTTTTTGCATGAATACTATGCACAGTTCATTCCTGAATTTATCTGAAACAGTAAGCCTTTGGGGAGATCTTTTTTTGGAATTGCCTGTCAGCAGAATGACTTCAAAAGAAGCTTGTTACTTAAATTGCCAGTACATTTACACACATCTGAAAACACTGGTGCGGATGAAATGGTGGAGCAGATTATACGAATGGTCATTTTTCTGTCCACTAGCTTCCATTCGTCAGAACAGAAATAAGGGAAGGAAGAGACCTTTGTGCTAAGATGTAAGTAGCTTTGTCATGATCATAGATGAGTTTGTAACTTCAGTTTGCAGAATCGTTGGAAAGGCAATCCTTCCAGCAAAGTCAAATCATGGCAGGATAATGAAATGGGCTTAGATAGGTACTTTACCCATGGTCATTGTTCAAGCTGCTCACTGTTTACTCAGCATTGAAGATCAAACATTGCCAAGCTATTCCTGTGGCTTGTTTTGCGTTTGTGGTGTTTGGTCTTTCTTAGTTCTTGCAGACAGTTACTCTCATGAACTTGGCACAAGTTTGGGTAATAAATACACTTGCTAAGGTTCAGTTTCTTGTGAAGGCAACTCACTTTGTGCTTCTCGTATCCCTGCCTTCAGTGTATTTTGGTCTTTGTCATTGGGTCTGTTTGCCATTGCTAGCATGCACAATTTGGTTTAAATTTCCCTTTGACATGAAGTGGATTTGAAAATTGGCAAACACCAAGCTATTAATGTTCATGTTTGATACTAAATTAGACTATAAAATAATTTGTGTATCTGTAGTAGTCACAAAAGCAAGAATATAGCTCTGAAGGAATTGCAAACCAGCACCCTTGTGCTTGATTGTTTCATAATTCCCTGTATGATAAAGGTAGAGTAAGTGTTTAAAAAATAGGCTGGGGATTTTACATATACTGAAGTCAGTTCAAAGTTGTGGCTGTTGTAGCTGCCCTACATTTCCTATACATACTAAGGCACAAGTTCAGTATCTCTACTGTAAGACCTGAATTCAGATATGCACAGATGGTGGTAGCTCCTGATGTGCTCCACATTGCCAGATTTAGACATTTGTGACTTCTGTGTCAAGTTTTCAAATATATGGCAGTCACAGTCTTTACTTTTAAAATAAACAAATACTTTCATGCAAGGGAGCTAAAGGGTGGCCAACTTCCACTGGAGTTGGAAAGCAGACAGAAATGAGAAGGCATCCCTGAGTGTGATCTTCTGAACAGACTGTCTCAGAATGCAGCGCCATCCCATATGAGTTAACAGCCAAAAATCTTGTTGGTCTTCTGTGGTATTTTCCCAGTCAAGTGATTTCCAGACTAGTGAAGTGACTGGTGCTTCTTACTGTTTCTGCTCTGTTGTTCCAACTTGTGAGTATCCTGGGCTACTGGGGAGGATGGTCTCCAACTGCAGTGTGCAGAACAAAGTAATGAAAAATTACAGTATTTGATATGCAGGGAGAAAAATCTTACTATAGGCTGCCAGTTATTTATGTTCTTTGCAAAAACAGAGAACAGCAAAGGGAAACCCTCTTTCTAAGTAATAAACTTACTCTGTTGTTCTATTCTGTCTTTTTTTCTTTTTTTTTTTTTTTTCCAAATAAAGTGGGAAAGAATGTTGTGGTTATGTGAGAGATGGCATTGTATTATTTTAAATAAGTGTTGGAAGCTTCCTATAATTTTAGTTAAATACTGAATCTTAACCATGCTCTTTACTAATCAGACTCCACAGTAGACTTCTAACAACATTAAAGTGCCTAAGTCTCACATCTGCCTTCAGCGTTACATGTTTCTCTAGTGTAGTAAGATGTATGTTTCATGTGTTAACACCACATTGTTAATGCTGGTATTCCAGTGATTGACCTCTGCTCTTGAAATTGATATTTTCACTCGGGTAGATAACTGTTGTGGGTGTAAGACACTGGAAAATAACTTTTTATGGTTCAGTAAAAGAAGAAAGTGACTTTCTCTGAAATACGTATCAACTGTTTTTTAACTTTCTTAATTCTTTTTAAAATTAAAGGGAGGTGATCTGTATTCTGTTGTGTTGAAAATTTGGAATATATTGCCATGTTAGTTTGTCAATGTATGTCTGAAGCTTTAATTATTCTCATACTTCAAGAATAGTAACAATTTTCACTTTAAATGTGATTCTCTTGTCTGTTGAAGATGGTCCAGCTGAAGCATCTGTTACAAATGGAGGCACTACTGCTGTGACAACGCTGAATGATGACCTGGATATCTTTGGTCCAATGATATCTAATCCTTTACCAGCAGCTGCTGCACCTCCTGCTCAGGTAAAATTTATTTAGTTACATGTGTGTGTAAGTCTGTGCACTCATGTGCGTATTTTCCTTCAGGGAATTGCTCATTCTCACAGAAAGGATTCATACCTCTCACACTTATGGCTGGAAACTCTTTAAGCAGTAATGGCTAGATTTTTTTCAACCCTTCAAACTTGTGTACTGCTTGTGATTATATTACAGAATTAGGAGGTAGTGTGGTCTTCCCTTCTGATTCCCCCTGGTTATTCAGCTAAATTGGATTCTGTCTTACCCTGGTGATGATTGTCATGTTTTCATTTATATTCTTTTGTCTTGTTCTTTTTTAATAGATATTGCTGAATATACTTAATGTTCTCAGGTTATTGGGCTCTAAGTCATACTTTTCAAGACCTCTTACTGCTTTATGATGCTGATATTTAGGAGGGGCTACAGCAAATGCTTCTGCCTTAGAGCTGCTAAAGATTTGGGGTCTCAAGTTTCATACTCAAAATCAGGAATGGATATCAAGAACAACTAATACTGCTACCTGTGCTGATCTGTCTTTTATCTCATCTTGGAACCTGCATGCCTTTCTTTCCTCAAGGAAGGGTAGCATAATCCCTGCACCTGGCCTGTTCTGTCTCTTATAGCCATAACAGTTTGGAAGCAACCCCATTGCCTGTAGTAGCTGAGAAAGGCAGCTTTGGGACACAGAGAAGCTCCTTAAAGCTGCAGCTGCCTTAAAGTATGTGTCAGTCTCAAAAAATGTTGGTGTTGAACAGGGCTAGTACAGATCAGAATGTGCATGTGCAGGCTTCCTTACCCAGAGTAGCTTCTGAGAGGGAGGCTTTTGGAGGAGTACTCAGATCATCTCCCCATCTGTGAGGCCCTTTTAAGGTAATTTAGAAGCTTATTTTTGCAGAAGGCTTTCTGTTTCACTCTGCTGAACTGGAAAGAACTGTTTGTATTCTTGAATTCATGGTTTGGGACCTGTGATATGTACTTGTTTACCCAGTAGTTTTCATAATATATGAAATTGAAGGGATGATGATGGAAAGGAATTCTGATTGAACTGTCATATTGTAATTTCATTTCCAAATGTTCTGTTTGATCATGTTGATCAAAGGATATCCATGTTGTTCAGCAGATTTGATTGTAACTTTTATTCCTTACCCTTTCCTCTCCCTTCCCCTACTTGTTGCTAAGGGCTGTCTTTGTGCAATGTGCTATATAGGATTTTAGAGACTTAAAGCACTTTTCTTTTTAATCATGAAACTATGGCTAGAGCAAGCTTCCCACCATGCCTTAAGCTACCTGGGTGGTTCAGCCACCTGGGGACTTATGCAGTTGAGCACCCTGACAGTGAGTTCCTGTTATGGTTTAAGCCCAGCCGTAACTCAGAAAACCACACATCCTCTCTCTCACTCCCCCCCCTCTCCTTCCTCCCCCCTGCTCCCAGAGGGATGGGGAGGAGAATTGAAAGAATGTAATTCCCACGGGCTAAGAACAGTCAGTAACTAAGGTATAACACAAACCACAGCTGCTACCACCAATAATAATAATGATAAGGGAAATAACAAGGGAAGAGAATACAACCACTCACCACCCGCCGACCAATACCCACCTCTACCGAGCAGTGATCTAACCCTTCTAGGTAACTGCCCCCAGTTTATATAGTGGGCATGATGTGCTGTGGTATGGAATACCTCTTTGGTCAGTTTGGGTCAGGTGTCCTGTCTCTGCTTCCTCCCGGCTTCCCCTCCTCCCTGGCAGAGCATGAGACTCAGAAAGTCCTTGGTCAGAGTAAACTTTACTGAGCAGCAACTAAAAACATCGGTGTTATCAGCACTGTTCCCAGGCTGAAAGTCAAAAACACTGCACTGCACCAGCTACTGAAAATAAGAAAAATGACTGCTACTGCCGAGCCCAGGACAGTTCCTATCTTTGGAATTGGAAAATTTAGAGTAGCTATCTATGGCAAATTCTTAAGCTGAGATGAATAGCACTTGTTTTAATATCTATTAACAGAGTGTATAAAAATAGAAGAAGGGGCCAGATACGGAGTAGTGTGGCTTGCTTTCTTACTCAGGAGATATTTACCATGATGTTCTGTAGAGTAGGTGCTTCTGAGATGCCACAGTGGGATTTCTGAACATAGAAAAGGAAAAGAATTTAATGGTGTTCCTCAGACTGATTTGTAGAAGCAATGTATGACTTGATTTTTCGAAGGATTGCTTTTCTTTTCCAGCTTAACCTGAAAGGCAGCATTTAGTGCTAAATGCGCATGGTTTTATGGCACTCTGGAGCACAGAAATGTCTGTTTGAATGTTTTATTATGAGTCTGAAACAACGTGATGTCTGCAAACCTGAGGATTTATAACCGCTGACATAGCCAAGACATGATTTTCAAATGAAAACAGACCCGTTTGTTTTTCCTTTTTCAAATGTCACTTGAGCATTCAGAATTGTATGCACTTTGACTCTGCTGTCAGATATGTGTCTTTATTACAGGTTTCAAAAACACTTAGAATATTTCTTCCTGCTCTTCTGTATAGCTGGATGCTAGTAAAAGCTGATGAATTTATAAAGGACTGGTAAAGAGCAACATGTGAAGGAGTAACTTTTTTCCTAGAATTTTGCCCATTAGTAAACACAAGGGAGTTTAAAAATAATTGACTTAACCAGCTCCTACTATAAAACTAGATAAAAGGCATATGCTATAGATTTATCTGCTATGCAGTATTCATGGAGAGAAACGGTATAGATTTATCCACTATACAGTATTCTTGGACAGAAAAAAGGATGAAAGACATTTTGTATGTTTAGTGATGTGTATGTTGTATGTGCAAAGTGTGTTTAGTATGTAAAGTGAGCATAGCTAAATTATAGCCCTTACAACAGGGTTTTTGTTGCCAAACATTGTATAGGAACTGAGTGAAGGTCTGTCATTCTCAGCTAGGATGGCGTGTCTACCATCTCTCTGGACAACCTCTTCCAGTGTCTCACCACCCTCACAGTGAAGAATTCCTTTTTCACATCCAGCCTCAATCTGCCCTTTTTTAAAACCATGACTCCTCATCCTGTCGCAACAGGCCCTGCTAAAAAGTCTTTCCCCATCTTTCTTATAGGCCCCTGTTAAGAACTGAAAGACTGCTCTGAGATCTCCCCAGAGCCTTTTCTTCTCCAGGCTGAACAACCCCAACTCTCTCAGCCTTTCCTCACAGGAGAGGTACTCCAGCTCTCTGACCATTTTTGTGGCCCTCCTCTGGACTTCTCCAACAGGTCCATGTCTTTCCTGTACTGAAGACTCTAGATAATTAGGCTTTCTCAATAAACGCAATGTGCTTAAGGAACTTTAAGCCAATTAAAAATGATGTATTACTTTAAGTAAATCAACCAAAATTTTACTTTTGCCCTTTCTCCAAAAATACTGTTTTTCTTTGTTGTAGTAGTTTATTTCAAGCCACTTCATCTTTTGTTTTAGCTCTTCTTTGATCTATTCTGCCTACATGAGGATTAATGGGATGTGAATTGCAATCTCCTTGTGATTTCCTAATTATTTTTCATAATCAAACTACAGCTTATGATTTATGCTTCTCACTGATGAAAAATATAGGATCAACAGGAATTAATAATCTGTATGTGTACACACTGGAGCTGGTTGGGGATTTAGTTTTCCTTGTAACCTCCATTCAGTCTGGTGGTTCTTCTGTATCATATATATTGCATTTCCTTCTTTGGTCATACCACATCCTTTTAAATTCTTATTTACTTAAAGTTAACTTCTGTAGATGAACTGGGGTTAACCTGGTTCAGGAGTGAGGCTGTGTAGTAAATATTTAATGTCCCACCTTCAGCAGGTTTCATTCAGTAGTCTGTCTTGACCTTTATTTCCCAGAACACTTCCACTAAACCAGCAGCTGCCACCTTGTCTGCAGCACCCGGGGACCTTGATCTGTTCACTGAGCAAACAACAAAATCCGAAGAGTCAGCCAAGAAACAGCTCTCCAAAGACTCCATCTTGTCACTGTATGGCACAGGAACCATGCAGCAGCAAAATGCTCCCGGTAAATAATTTTGCAAAGCTTTCCACATGGTCCTATTGTAAGCTTTACCTAGAATAGTTATCTGCTACAAGTGTAAAACTACAGTTGGCTACCTGCTGCCTATATTAAAATGGAGATTTTTATCAGTTAGAAAAATGAGAAAGGTACTGAAATGTAATACAGAAGCTAAAGAAAAAACAGTATGTGATTTTATTTGTAGCTGTTCAAATTAGCAAGTACACAGTTTACTGAAAGATTTGTGAATTCAGCTTCTGCTCTCTAATTCATCGCTTGAGGCGTGAGTCTCCACTGTGCGAAGAGAAGACTGCCAGGATCAGGACAGAAGTCAGATCTTGATTTCAGCTCTGTTGGTGGGAAAGCAAAGACCTCCAGTACTGCCATTAAAAGCTTCTGGTTCACCTCAGGGATTTGCCAGACTCTTTTTTGGAGTTAACCTCTGGTGGCAAGTCATAGAATCGTAGAATAGGATCATAGAATAGTTAGGGTTGGAAAGGACCTTAAGATCACTCAGTTCCAACCCCCCTGCCAGGGGCAGGCACACCTCCCACTAAACCATGCCACCCAAGGCTATGTCCAACCCAGCCTTGAACACTGCCAGCGATGGAGCATTCACAACTTCCCTGGGCAACCCATTCCAGTGCCTCACCACCCTTACAGTAAAGAATTTCTTCCTCATATCCAATCTAAACTTCCCCTGTTTAAGTTTGAACCGGTTACCCCTTGTCCTCTCACTACAGTCCCTCATGAAGAGTCCCTCCCCAGCATCCCTATAGGCCCCCTTCAGATACTGGAAGGCTGCTATGAGGTCTCCACGCAGCCTTCTCTTCTCCAGGCTGAACAGCCCCAACTTTCTTATCCTGTCTTCATACGGGAGGTGCTCCAGTCCCCTGATCATCCTCGTGGCCTCCTCTGGACTTGTTCCAACAGTTCCATGTCCTTTTGATGTTGAGGACACCAGAACTGCCCACAATACTCCAAGTGAGGTCTCAGGAGAGCACAGTAGAGGGGCAGGATCCCCTCCCTCGACCTGCTGGTCATGCTCCTTTTGATGCAGCCCAGGATACAGTTGGCTTTCTGGGCTGCGAGCGCACACTGCTGGCTCATGTTCATTTTTTCATCAACCAACACCCCCAAGTCCTTGTCTGCAGAGCTGCTCTGAATCTCTTTTCTGCCCAACCTGTAGCTGTGCCTGGGATTGCTCTGACCCAGGTGTAGGACCTTGCATTTGGCATGGTTAAACTTCATCAGGTTGGCATCACCCCACCTCACAAGCGTGTCAAGGTCCCTCTGGATGGCATTCCTTCCCTCCAGAGTATCAACCGAACCACACAGCTTGGTGTCATTGGCTAACTTGCTGAGGGCGCACTCAATCCCACTTCCTTTGAGAGTTTTTAAGCGTTTTTTTTGGTTTACCAGAAACTATATTAACAGCATTGATATCCAACTTGACAAACTTCTCCTTTAAAATTAGCATGGTGCACTTCTGACTTAGGTGATGAGGGAGAACATCACAAAACACTTTTGCTGAAATCTTCCCTTCTCTGCTGCAGGTATGTTCATGGGGTCATCTTCTATGCCGTTTACCACGCAACCACCAACTCATTTTCAAGGCTTTCCAGCCATGGGAGTCCCTGTGCCTGCAGCAGCTGGGATGATGGGAAACATGATGGGACAGTCGGTGCCAGTCATGGGACAGAGCACAGGTGTGATGGTAGGAATGGGAATGCCCAATGGATTTACTGGTACTGCACAAACTGGTGTGATGGGACTTCCTCAAAATGTCGTTGGACCTCAAGGTGGAATGGTGGGACAGATGGCCACACCACAAAATAAGTATGGATTGCAGCAAAGCCAGCAAGCGCAATGGAACCTCTCTCAGGTAAAGACTTGCTATTCCCAGACAAGAGTGCTTTATAGAAGATGCTGCTTTGCAGATACACAATGTAGGCTGTAGGAAGAGGCAGCAACGTGGCCAAGTTACAGACTACTGGACTAGGAACTGCTCAGAGGACCATGTTAAAAAATCAGTGGATAATTCAGTTGAAGGTAACTGATACTTAAGCAGAGAATAAATGTTGCCAAAGTAGAGCAAAGTCAGTCCTCTGGTTCTGTAGCTGCTCTCACCCTGGCATTTGAACTAGCCAGGTACAAAACTAGCTTAGCTGTACTTACAAAGTACTGAAATGTAATCACTGCCTTATAAATAAAAGCAGAATTTAATTGCTTGAGAACAGCCGTTAACAATCAGTACTTTCATTTACAGGCTTCAAGATAAATTTCAGGGGAATGTGGAGTGCTGGGCACTCTAACCTTCTCCTGTAAATGATTTGCTTAGGCTAATATATTATTTATCTGTAGCATTTCTGTGCTATGTTTTTAAATTTCTTAAACATGTTTAAAAGTTTCTCTAAAAGTGTTAGTGTACACTTACTCATATGCCAGTGTTAGTTAGCGTACTATATTTGTACATTATCCAATGAAACACCTTGAAATTGGGTATCTGAGAGTTTATTGGGGAAGAGGGGAACAAACCTAAATGATTCCTTCAGAGTTCAGTGTGGATGATAGCAACTATTTTTTTCATACTATCGTTTGAATTATGAGAACAATATAATTCCATGCTGCTTACTCTGGTAATTCAGGAAGTGAACCGTAGTGACTTACTCGGATTGATGTTAATTTTTACTGTTCTGCTCAGTCCTGTGGTGTGAACATTTATGAAGGTGAGGAGAATTTCTTACATGGATAAACCAGGCTGTCATTCTGCTTTGAAAAATAGTTTTGTAACAGGTGAGAATTTCAAAATGTCAAACTGAAAAAAAAAAAAGCTGTGGATTTACTGCTAAGTCTTTTTTGAGGTATTTAGCTTTAAAAAGACCCACATCAGCTTTGAAATTAAAATCATGCTTCTTATTAAGTATATATTAAAGTTTGGCACAGAGAACAAGCTCTTACACGATCCTGGCGCATCAGGTGTTACCAGCATGCTGACATCCCCCAGTCTGTAGGGGAGCTGTGATCTAAGCTCTAGCTCAGTTGAGCTTGCTTTGCCAATTAGTATAGTGGGCTTTGTTAAGTCTGCTTCCTAAGAATTCTGCTCCAGAAGAGATTAACAACTAGCTAAAGTGTGCTTTCATCTGCTTTTCTTAAATGCCCATGTTCAATGATGGGTTGTTTTTGGAGGTACACGCATAGAACCACACAGGGCTGAGCTTTACCCTGAAACATTAGTTTGCAATTTACTTAATTATTTCCACCAGTTTCATTTTGCAACCCAGTAGGGTTTGCTTATGTTTACATGAACTCTGACTTTCACCTAATGCTGTCTCTAACTTGAATCTAATGTCGCTTATCCAAAACATCATCTCTGGTTATTAGTTGCTCCAAATGCCTTTTTGCTGAACATCTGTCTGTACAGCTGGGTTCTGGCTTGTCCATAGGTGTTCATTTTTCAGAAGGCAAGGGAGAGTAACCCGAAGAATACTTGTATATTAAGCACTGAAAACTACAGTGACTAGATAGCATTTGTAGAGAGTAGAAGTACTTTGCACCATTCCTGAAGTGGATCAGTTGAATTTTGAACTCTTTCCAACCTTTAACTAGGTGTCGTCTTTAATTTGATGTGAATGATTTCACTTGTTTTGAAAAATGATGGTATCTTGAGTAGAATCTTTAGCAAGAATGGTTAAATTTAGATAATACTCAAGTTTATAAATCCACCTCAGTCTTTGCTGGTTGCCACCTAACTGGACATTTCTATAAAAACTTGTGCAGTCAAGATTATGAGGTCTCTAAAGAAATATTGCTGGAACAGAAAACATCTGGAGTTGCAGTTGTAGACAAGGCTGTATTACTTTGGTGTTTCTTTATCACAGTTTTGTTGGTTAGCTTTGAAAACTGGAAAGCAATATCTTCTCAGCTGGGACACATCAAACTCCTTCTGTGTCACACACTCTGTAAATTCACTGGTGGAGTGTTTATTCAGACTTGATGTCAGACATCAAGTGCTACAGCCAGTCAGCTGATGTGTAATGGTGACTGAGAAAAAGCTGCTATATTGAAAAATGCTTAGAAACTTGCACTGAGTCAATGTTTTATGAATTTTAGGAAAACATACTTTATCAGGGTCGCTAGTTGGAGGAATGACTGACTGCTTTGTGGCTCACAGCGTGTTGTGTTTCAGCACCAGCACTAACTGGGCTTGTGTGTGTCTGTGTGCTTCCCAGATGAATCAGCAAATGGCTGGAATGAACCTCAGCAGTTCCAGCAATGTGATGGGCTTTGGCCAGCCCCCCAGCACAGTGGCAGGATGGACTGGAAGCTCTTCTGGTCAGACTCTCAGCACACAACTGTGGAAATGAAAGTTGCGACAGAAGTCTCACCCAGAACAGCCACCTAACATTCCTTGTTCAAATGCATTTACTTTCACTGTTCCTTCCATGTACATACTCCTTTTCTTTTTCCCCCAGCTGTTCAGATTAAGAATATAACTGACTGACCGTGTTGTGGTCTGTATTGATTTAAATCTGATGTAGTGAAAAGCAGATCAAGAATACATTTATACATCATTGGCAGCATTTTCACACAATCCATATGATTTCATAGACCATGTATTTAAGAAGCTGCTTAACCACATACTGATTTTTTGCCCCTCAAAATTCTAGATCAAATGTTTGCATATAAGGGATGTAGCTATCATGTTAGTAATATCCAAAAATACGAACCCTGACGCCCCCCCCCCCCCCAAATTACCCAGTAATCCTGTAGAAGGTACTGTATGAACAAATGTTTAATCATATATAAATAGAATGTAAATGTATCACTGAGCAATGTTTTCTAGTGTATCAAACAAATTTTGTTTCATCATACATTTCACTGTGATGTTCCTATGGTGTGCATAACAGGGAATGTGGTTATGGAAAGGAAGATAAACCTGGATGTTACTGTAGTTCTACAAATCAGTAGTTTATTCTTTTAAAAATGAGCTGTGACAAAGTCTCCAATCTGGCTCATGAGGCACGTACACAGTATTAATGAAGAGAACTGACAGCACAGTATGTACACCAGGTACCTCGGCGTGAGCACATGTATTTTTCCTTGCAGAGATATCCAGGTTTATGACAGTGATTTCTGTTTACATTTTATGGTGCCTCGTAATGATAAAATGTTATTTCCCAATATTAAAAGGCTAAATCCATAAATGGTTGTGTGTTTTTATTTCATTGTTGTATCACCTATTTGACAGCTATTTCTTCAAGAAGTCTACTTTTAATGAAGGAAAATGTGTTCAGTTTGGAGGAGGATCCATTTATGCAGATATTTAAATCAGCAGTTTGTGAGTTAAAATCAGTTTATAATTACACCATTAAGCTGGATAAATACAAAAAGTATATACATAAATGGTGATTTTGAAAATACTCCAGTGCAGCCAGATTTCTCTTAGATTTTTTTTACTATGTGGAAACAGCCTTAAAACAAAGGTAAGTGTCAGTTTATTAAGACGAGAGTTCAGAAATGCATGCAAATAAGTTAGAATGAAGCACACCCACTTGATTTGCTTATTAGAGTATCTGACAGCTTCCTTTCGCTTCCACAGGAGTCCGTCAGATGCTTGTTAAAAGGTCTCACACAGAAGCAGACTGTTTTAACTGGCTGAATTAAAACACCTTCTGACACATCCACTGTACTGTACTTCTGTGTAACTGTATCTCCGCATCATACCTCAATGGTGACTGTGTCCAGGTGGTATTTTGGCTCATTAGCTAGATTTACTTTTTCTGTTCGTGTGTGCCATACAAGAACCTATAAAATAACATATGGGTTAGTACAGGCATCTACAGGGATGATCCAAAAGCTCTTCAATAAGTGTGAAAATCAGTACCTTCGTGCAGTTGTTTGCTTTTGGCTCCAGTTCCTCCACTGTCGTTATCTGTTTCAGGAAATCAGATTCTTGCATTCCCGGTTGAGAACCGCGCCGCTTGAATACGGCTTTTGGATGAGACAGAATCACTTGAAGACTCACAGCAAATCCTTGGAGAGGAAAAAGGATAAGAAGAACCTTTTAGGCTTTGCATTCTTGTGCAAGTTGCACTTCAGCCTAGAACTCTCCCATGTCCTTTTTTAACATGACTAAATTTGATTATCTACAGAGGTAGTATTTGGTAGGTTTTGTACATCCTACATTGTTTTGTTTTGCCCTGAAGGTGCAATCGGATTTTTTTAATTGCATCATATTTTCAACATGTTTAATCATAATCTCCTGTCATGTAGAGAATATCTGCTTTTTTGCTTGAAAAGTCAGGTATTGCTAAGATCTTGGACTGTCCTTCCTCTCTATTTCTCAATAAGAAATAAACCTAAATTTTAAGTAAAATAAAATATATGAAATTTATACTGTACAAAACCTCCTGCATTTGAAGGCAAGAGTTGGAAAAAAAGATTAAAATGTTACTTACAACAGCTGTAGCCTTTAGGGAATATTAGTCTTTAGAGAGTTCTTAATATTATCACTGTTGAAAGGCAAACCATATTAATTTTGTGCCTCGCACACTGGGTAGTTACTGTAGACTTGTGAATCATTTTCATCAGTGGTGGTCTGCAAGACAATCTGCAGCTGATACGTGCACTGCACAGCACGTCTGGAAGGACTTCATCAGCACACATGCCTTTCTGCCGTGCATTCCACTAGTAACGTACATTAGGGCCCTTTGGGGGAACGTTACGAATTCGGAAATGACTAGTTTGAGCAAACATGCCCCCTCTGAGGCAGCTCCCGTCAATCTCCGGTTTGCTGTTATTTATAGAACTCTCCAGTTTTCATTCAGCCATGCTCAGTCACATGTACGCTTCTTCAAGTATGACTCAAAACTCGACTGATACACTTGTAAAGAAAAAATATGTTTGGAACTTACTCCTTATGTCTAATTGTCAAGCCTACCAAAGAAATCCTTTTGGAGTCAGTTCAGTGTGGTTCCAGCTGTCTCTTTATGACAAAAGTAGTAACAATTTTGACATCTGTTCTGGAAAACTGCAAGAACATTCAATTTGAAAGCCAGTATTAAAATTTTCTCAATTTAAACACGAACATAACTTTCTCTAATGGAATATAAATCTGTCCCCTTTTGTACTAGAATTATCTTGTTACTGTATTTTCCCTGGCTTTTATGGGAACCTTTTAAAGACGAAAATATAAGGGAGTACTCTACTACATCACATGTAAAGAAGGCATAGGGAAAACACTTAAATCATGTGCTTGCTTGGAGCAAAGCACAGGAAAACACCAGAAAATTTTTTTTTTTTTTTAGTTTTTAAAGACCTGGAGATGGCAGATGAAGATTAGCAGAAGGTTGGATGTAAACTGAGGTCCCAATTCACTGATGGACAGTTGCAAAAAAACATGTTTAACCTTAGGCAGGATATAACCTATAAGATAACACAGAGCAGGTGTCTAGATGGAAGGGGCTTATCCACAGCTCATATAGTCCTCTGGTGAATAAAAGACTTGCAGAAGGTACCAGGCTTGGCTGCAGCCTGTCCGTGCCCCCTGTGGTTAAGCTCTGCAGACTGCCCCACGTGCCAGCAGCAGTGCTGGGATCCAGCTGTTCTCTGCTGCAGCTGCTGGGTTGAGGTAAGTGGTGCCAGGCAGAAGAACAGCACTTTGGACTTTGCTTCCCAGGAAAGGGTTTCTCCTCAGCAGGCTGCAGGCCTTTCTTGCCTCCTACAATGTGTAACCTGGCTACTAGGGAGCACAGGGTGTGCTCCATCCCAGTGCTCTTTGTAGCCAAGTGTACCTGCTTATGAAGAGCTGAGGTTTAGAGTTTAAACTCCCTCAGCTAAGAGGCAAGCTGCAGTGCACAACGCCAGCTGTCTACACCTTGAGAGATGACTGTAGGCTTATTAATGATGAACAAATTGGCCTGGTTCAGTATTTTTGGTTAGGATTTGGGTCTGGTTTTTTCCCTCAATTAGAACAAGTTATAAATTCTGCAACTGAGCTTTAGTGTCGTTGGTATTTTGGGCACAAAAAAACTAATGTTTGCTTTGGAAGGGAAGGCATTGTTGGAGGCCAGATCAGTTGTGTAAGCTGCTGGGTTTTTTAAATACCTAAAGTTTAAGATTTAAGCTGGTCGTCTGTCCTGATTTAAGCTGAGCCTGGGACATCATCCAATAAGAACAAAATTAAATAAGCACCAAAATTAATGTGGAGTCCTAGTTTTTAGAGTGGCGAAGGAATTCCAGTCTGAGCAAAAGAGGCACACAGATTTTTCTGCTGCTTATCTCTGCTGTCTCAGCATGGCTCCCTGGCCCCTATAGCCCATACTTATCCATACATTAATTTCTCCCACACTCGATATACAAAGCTTGTGCCTCTGTTGAGAAAACTGGGTTCTGTTCCAAGGGTGGATTTCTGCTATGCAGAGATCTTCAGCTGCGCCATGCTCCCTGCACGTAACATGTGCCTTTGCTGCAATGCTATTGCAAACCACCATTTTAGGGTGCTGTCAAAAGTCCCCCATGTTTTCAGGCATCAAATAGAAGACAAATTATTAAACCGAGTGTTGCATGTGGCAAGGACATGGACTACTGCGCACTGGTGGGACTGTGGCCTGAGGTTCGGTTCCTTGATAAGTGGTCACACAGTCTTTGTTTCTTAAAAGAATCTAATAAAGCAGCAACTTGGAGAGAGAAAATAACTCAAGGAAACTCACTGTCTCTAGTTCTTCAGCTCTGCTTTATCACTGCTTTAATTTCACATGTATGATGTTTTTATTAACGTTGACAGACTTCAGATGGACTTGAGGGAAAACCATTTTCCAGCGACAACTTTCAGTTGACTTTTTATCAAAGATAATTTTAGCATCAAAAAAAGAGGAGACAGCTCAGGTTTTGATAGTCTGGCACTAATTTTTTCTCTCAGTAGATAATGATCCTGTGGTAACAGATAAAAAGACACTTACTTTGAATTCTATCCCCAAACAGCTTAATCTGGGATTACTGTCTCCAGTGCACCATGACTGAGCAGTGCTACGCACATACAATTCTTTCACTTGATCGTCATCCCTACAAGGTCATATTGGGCTTAAGTTTACACAAAATGCCATAGGAAAATTTCATAGCTGTAGTGTGAGGAAGTGTTTTAGATTTTTTTGTGGTTTATGCGAGGCTGTAAATTAAATCTAATTGACTGACGAGCCACCTAGATAAGAATTAATTTTCTGGAGGACAAGATACCTGGCAGACAGGGCAAAGATTACATCTGTGCTTCTTTCTACAGAAGCCGTTTCTGTTAATTCTCACCTTGACTTGTGTTAGATCAATGGCTTCTGTTAAAAGGCAGAACCATTTTTCTTTATCCAGTTAGACTGAGCTGGTTTTTAAAGATTTTGCTTCTGTGATTAATGTTCTTGCTTCCCAAATGCTCTAGTGTGGTGGTTTAAGCCCAGCCGGCAACCTAGAAACCACGCAGCTGCTCCCTCATTCCCCCCCTTCCTCCCCCTGCTCCCAGAGGGATGGGGAGGAGAATTGAAAGAATGTAACTCCCATGGGTTGAGATAAGAACAGTCCAGTAACTAAGGTATAACACAAACCACTGCTGCTACCACCAATAATAATAATGGCAAGGCAAATACAACGGAAGAGAATACAACCACTCACCACTCGCCAACCGATACCCAGCCTGACCCAGCAATGATCTAACCCTTCCGGGTAACTGCCCCCAGTTTATATAGTGGGCATGATGTGCTGTGGTATGGAATACCTCTTTGGTCAGTTTGGGTCAGGTGTCCTGTCTCTGCTTCCTCCCGGCTTCCCCTCCTCCCTGGCAGAGCATGAGACTCAGAAAGTCCTTGGTCAGAGTAAACATTACTGAGCAGTAACTAAAAACATCGGTGTTATCAGCACTGTTCCCAGGCTGAAAGTAAAAAACACAGCACTGCACCAGCTACTAAGGAGAAAAATGACTGCTACTGCTGAACCCAGGACATCTAGATAGGATAGTAGCTGACAGCAAGCTAGGAACAGAGAGTGTTTATCATTTCCAGAGTGTATAAATGCTAATACTTAGTGCTGATGCTGAAATGGATATACTGGTTTCCACACAGTTCAAAATACTACCCTTGGTGTGCTGATCATGCCACAGGTTTGGGTCTGCTTCTTTTCAAGTTACCTGCTCCCTTTGACACGCTTCTTGGGTTGCAATAAGGCAAAGAGGCTCAACCAGAGCAAAAGTGTTTGCTGACATTCACCATGGAAGAGGCTCTGGATTTTAAACTCAGCATTTAAAATAGTTGTTACCCTTTGATGGAGGGATGGTTGGGAGGGAATTTTGAGTGTGCTGTTTGCCATAGCCACTCAAATTTGTTGTTTGTACTTGTGACCTCCAGCAGTGGCTCTTCTAGATTCAGACAAAATATGCCATGTTTTACAGTGTCATTAATAGACCAAGCCTTTTTTCTGAGGGAACTCTAAGAAAGATGAGATGTACTAAAGATCTTGTAAGTATAGCAAAATCTCCAGAAAAAAGCTCAGACCCTAGCGTAGGAACTTAAGGCACAGGGGATGGACTCTGGACCACAAGTCCAAAATCTGCTCACCCAGTAATTCACAGGCATGGGTTAATTTCTGTGACTGAAGTAGCTCCTGAATGCTAATACAAAGCATGCATCTGTTCTCCTTGAACCATCTTGGCATTAGGAGAATCACGATCTAACTTGATCTCATGGGTGGCCAAAAACTCTGGCACTGGGAACAAGCCAAAAGTAAATCACTAACAGCATCATTTAATATAGAAGATTTAAAATCAGGTCCATAATAAACAACAGCCTACCTCAGAATCAACGTTACTGTTTGCTTCCAACACTCAATTCTCTCTCACTTTTCTTCCCTGAAGGTAAGGAAGTCTGTGTGAAACTTCAGAACCCACCTACAGTTGAAACTGAGGCAGAACATACATAAAAAAACCCCACCTGAGCTAATTCATCTGGTGTGTTGGCTGCCAGGCAAGAAGCTACACAGGAAACAACTACTCCGCTTTCAGAATGCAGTTCAGCATTGGGGAACAGCAGTGTCAACCAGTGTTTACTAAACTGATCTAGTGTGATTGCCCTGTGAGAGTGTATTTCAAAGGATCATCTAGGGAAGGTGGCCAGCTAGACTCCTTGAGCTGGTCCAAGTGAAATCAGCAGGACCTGGCTCCACTTGCAGTAGAGTTGAATTTGGCTCTCTATTTTGAAGTCCAGAATTAGAAGTTTATGTGCTTAAAAGCAAGGATGCACTTCCTCTGAACAGCCACAAGTTAAATCAGTGCTTCCAAACTTTCTAAGCAGTTGTTCTTTTCACACCCAGCCCAATGATCAAATCCCTGTAAAAATCACTATGAAAAGACAGATAGTTCTGTAAACCAATGGGAGCCTCCCTACCAGTGCGTTGGGCATCAGAACGTTCACGATAAACAGCTGTAGGCAGCTCAGCAGTTTCATATCTGTGCCTATTTTGTTTTTTCATGGTAATACTTTCAAAACTGATCCTTAATCTTCCTTATGCGCAGTAAATAGCATAACCTGAGTTGCTTGTTTGTTTGGTGCTAACACATGAAGAAACGCCAGTGATGTACCACAGCATGGACTCATATCTGTTAGCAAGTCCTTCAAGTCCCCAGGAGTATGTTGGGGATTCAGGCAGGGAGGGGCAAGGATGGAAAACCAAGTGTTAACACACATCCTGTACACTGCACCTGTTCTGACACCAATGCAGTTCTGGATTTACAGTTTCCCTCTGTCTCTGCCATGTTCCTGGGGGGAATGAAGGTCTGAACTTACTTAACATAGTTTTTTGCCAGCCTACAAAGCATCCTGTCCTCTCCTTGCTGAAATTAAAAATGTCATTTAATTTCTTCAGTTATTTTTCTGAAGACTAATAAAGGCTCCCTCACAAAGCAGTAACTCCTTGTTCGGAGATTTGCAACACCTTCCTGCACTCCCAAGGCTGTATCTTTGTCTGTATAACCCTCCTTTCTGTGACTTGGGTAAAAGTACGAGCAGCAAATGCTCTGACAGACCTGCGTTTCCCTCACACCAGTGTTTCAGCCAGCAACTGCACACTGTAAACAACAACTTAAGAACTTCCCATGTATCTCTCCATGTCTGGGTTAGAGTCACTTGGCCAATACTGTGTAATGGGTTTTTGCCTGCTGCTAATGAATTATGAACCATGCTATCATCTTTATAATGCCCATAAGTAACCACTTCTACAGCATAGTATCAATATGTACATAAATCCACAGGCAGAGACTGTTCAAATACACAGCTGCAGTCCTCGAGAGGCTGCAGAGGTTTGGGGATTGACATACCTACTTCCCTGAGGAATGCCTCTGAACACTCAAATACTTATTTTCATGCCAGGTGATACTATTAACTTGAAATGTTTCTACAGCGCAAGAAAAATCCCCTGTTGATGCTTCTGTCTTTGAAGTGTTAACAGCTATTAGTTCTCCTTTACTCTTTTTAACCAATTGTACTCTAAATGCTGCATGTATTTTTCATCAAACATTTCAATCCATATAAAAATATTCTGTTGAGATGAGAAAGCACTGTCCTTTTCCCTCTCCCAAAATACAACAGGATCAGAAAATAAGAAAATAGCTATTTCTACCCCATTCTTGCCCTTGTATTCCTGCTTTTCCCCCCTTCCCTCTCCATCCTGAATGCAGAATATACCTAAGTGCAAATACTGTATCATTTGCTGGGAAACCAGCTGCTGCTACATCAGGAATCGGACTTCTGCACAGTGGTGATACATGTGGCAGATGTGAATATATGCAAAAGGTGGTGTAAGCACAGACAGCCAGACAGCTATGTGGTACACTAACTTCACAACAGAAGATTGATTAGATCCATTTTGAAGCTTTTCCACCTTCATCTACTAGACTGTAGCTGTAGTGATGTTTTTCCCCTAAGCCCAGTGTTTCAAACTCTATCTATCTACAATTATCACTGTCATTCCAAATAACCGGTAAAAACCAAATGATTTCATGATAAAGTAGCATTTTACAACATGAGGTCCAAGAAGGGTCTGCATTCATACTGCCTTGTGTTGATTCATGACACAATGAAAGGGCAGGAGCTCCCTGCACAAATTAATTGGATTAATTAATCTACAATTAACTTCTTTAAGACAAAACATGTAGACAACATAAAAGCCAAGTTGCTGCATAAAATTAAAACCAAGTGAAAGTTCAGATATTACCAAACAGCAACTTAATTAGATGAGGTGTGCAAGCTGAGACTTCCAAGATCTGTAGTGCTGAAGGGCTACATACAGCAACTGCACTTCAGAAGTTTTAAAAGCTGCTTACACCCAGTAATCAAATGTAAGAGAAACATGAATGTTTCTCTTATGTTCATTGCATACAATACGTTGTATCATGAGACAGCACACAGAATCCTAGAGTGGTTTGGGTTGGAAGCAACCTTAAAGATCATGTAGCTCCAACCCCCCTGCCATGGGCAGGGGCACCTTCCACTAGACCAGGTTGCTCCAAGCCCCATCCAACCTGGCCTTGAACACTGACAGGGATGGGGCAGCCACAGCTTCTCTGGGCAACCGGTTCCACTGTCTCACCAGCCTCACAGGGAAGAACTTCTTCCAAATGTCTAATCTAAATCTCCCCTCTTTCAGTTTAAAGCCATTCCCCCTTGTCCTATCACTACATGCCCTTGTCAAAAGCCCTTCTCCAGATTTCCTGTAGGCCCCCTTTAGGTCCTGGAAGACTCACCTGCCATGTCAATAGCAAAGGGCCTGTCAGCTCTCCAGCCCGTGTACCAGCCGACCACTTTGCCGTTCTCCACGACCGGGCGCTCGTACCTCCGTCCTCCTACCAATCCCACGGGCCACACGGATACTTTGCGCGTTGTCCGCATCTGCAAGAGGCAGGCACAGAGTCACTGCGGGCACTGTTTCCTAGCAGGCCCTTTCTGTCAGTGTGGGTGGAAAGCCTATACATTAATCATCAAAACTAAGTATTTAAAAGCCAATCTAGCTTACAGATTTCAGCCCAAGAGAGTAAGTACTTGAAAGCGGCATGTGCCCACTCATTTTCTCTGAAATCACCAGCTCTTTAGCCCACAGGCACCTGAATTCTACTGAAATTACCCTATTATTATTGTTTTTACACCAACAATTTCAAAAGCCATGAAACCCCCCCCAGTATTTTCTTCTTGTTTGTTTGGATTTTCAAAGGTGTAGTACATCTTTTTTATCTGCAAGACTACAGCATTCTGGCAGTAGGCATATCTCTATAGATTGTTGAGGTGCTGTAGAAGCCCATCCAGACAGAATAATATAATAATGATTAACAAGTACACACTTCATTAAGACAAATACAATTAGTTTGAGACTGGCAAAAAACCCCACCGAATACAGGAAACAGTGACACACACAGCTCTTCCCCAACGTGCAATGTACCAGATTTGTACAGCAGATGCTGCTCAGATCCCTCAAAGGCTCACAAAAAAAGATGTGGTTTGGGCTAAGTCTTTTTAACTTCTACATTTTCTCTTTAAAAGCTCTGCTAAGTTTCCAAGGAGGACAGCAAGCCGGTCAGGCAGGATGCTTCTGCTTGTTTGCCATCAGTAATGGGAACTATTCCCAGTGGTATAAATGTAACTAAATGCAATTCTGGAAACATGATCCTCATCTAACCTAGAGGAATCTATAGCTACTGAAAAATTACTCCAGCAAAAAGCATGCATGACCGGGAGCCAGTGAATCCACTTCACTGGTTAGGACACCATTTTCATCAGTAAAGAGGAGGTAACATGACAGCACCCCTGACATGCTGCTTCCCATGGGAAAAAATCACTGACAGTCTGGCGTGAGAACCAGAGAAAAGAAGTGCATGGACACAGCAAATGGCACAATTTACCCACACTGATTCAAAAGCCACTGCTTTAACTACTGTGCTTAAGTGTGATCCTACTTAAGCAAGGATTCATCTGTTTCACTGTAACCTGCGCTGAATTTGATCCATTTTTAAAAGTCTTTTGTCTTCTGTCGCAGTTGAGGCCTATTCCTTCCTGAGAGGTTATGCCTTTCTATTTCCAAGCACTCCTCTCAGCAAAAACAAACACAGTTTTACATATTTGTAACTGCAGTCCCCTATTCTTAGATGCTGAAGTAAAAGACAACCTTGGTTAACTATTAAACGCTTCTGTCAAGGTGAAAGATTTATCATGCGTATCATCTAGACTCCCAGGAAATGCACCAGAAAAAAACAAAGACACCACATCATTCTGGTTCACATTTCTGAGCTAGAAACACCAGCAGATTCCAGGGAGAACTTCTACGTAGAGCAGGTGTAAAATAAGTATGTAAAAATCCACAAATACATATGTACACACAGAAGAGAGGCATGTGCCTCCTCTCCCTCCAGTTCCTTGTGTATATGAGAGAACAGCAGAATTTTCTCACCTCCACCCCAATAACTGTTGCAGCAAGTGAGACCATCTCACTCCGCAGCCTCAGTCCGCACTGCGTAAGAACATAGTATGTGTACAATTAGCAATACAGGGATTTCTCGTGATAAGGATTCTATCCAAACCACTGACTATTTAATTGCCAGTGAGACTGTCATGAATCTCCCTACAGGTTATTGTTAAACATGTTTGTCTGCATCTGATCTCGCTGCTTAAGATTATTTTTCCAATCCCTCTGATTTAGGAAATGCAGAGTTAGCGATTAACTATTTGGATATGGAAATCAGTCACATCTTCTCATGAAGATCTGTTAGCTCTGGTTTTGATGGTACATCCATTTCACAGGTTTTTCTAACAGTGTATTTATATTAACATCCAAACACATCAGACATGGACACAGGGTATCGTCCCGGTAGGCTTGTCTACACAGGCAAGTTTCCAAGGGCACGATCAAGCCACAATACACCCAACCGTGCTACACCAGTATAAACCACAGGATGAACACAGATGCCCACTAACCTTTTTGTATTGCCATTAATACCTCTGGAAGGTGTGGATACCTGAATAAATCACTAGTGTACTGGTTTATAGCATTTAGCTATCCTTTGCCAACTACCTGTACCATGGTAAACATAAAATGCCGCAGGACAAGGGCAGGCACGGCTCTAACTACAGGAGAGCAGCTGATGCATGGTAAGCTCACGCGCTGCCTTTCCTCACAGTAAGTGTTTGGGCAGCAGCACTACAGAATGAGCCAGATTACACAGGACTCCTAGATCGGGTCAACTGCAGCCACAGCATTTATGCTAGCAGAACCAGGCTGATTTACATTAATACTTTACTGCACACAAAGCGTAGTAAAATCTCGTCAGTGAAAAGTGTCTCACTGACCTCATAAAACCAGCACGAAATGACCAAAGAAGTTTTAATTACTACAGCCCTGTGTCCATCTCAGTGTCTATGAGTTAAGTCAGTAAAGCCACTACACACCAGAAAGAAGTAACCAGCCCTTTACAGAGCTCTTTATTTTGTTCTTGGGTTGCTTTCTTTATTCTCAAAAGTGACACTTTTAGAGAACGAAATAAGCAGGTGTCAAGAATACAGCAATCCCTTACAGTAAAAACAGAGTAGAGCACAGCTAGACCCATACTTATGCTAATTCTGAAATACCTTACAGCCTCAGGATATGCTAGGCAGATGAGAGTAGGAAAGTTTCTTCTAATCTTCTGAAAACAGCATTACTGCAGTTAATGTACTGATGTGTTAACACTGTACTTATGTTTGATGGGGAGAAAGCTATTATTTGGATTAAAAGGCCAGCTTGTGTCTGGAATTTGATGCTGCTAATCACTGGGACACAAAAAGGTAATTCAAAACCATGTTAATTCTAAATAGCTTTATTGCTGTGGGTTAAACAACTGCCAAAATCCTATAACTCACAGCTTCCTGAACTACTCTTCTATCTGTCATTTTAATGCGCGGTAGCACATGCTGTCTTAACACTCAGCATTTGAAGTCCTGGTAGCTTACATGAATGGTATTCCTTTTACTTACACTTAATTCTCTAAGTCAGCCATCTGGTCTATCCTAGGTAGACTTCTATAGTTAACAATGGGTGACAGGAGCCCACTGACATGACACATCCTGCCTGGCCTAGACAGCTATCTTAAGGTAGGATGAATCTCCCTCTGGAAATGTTTTTGTTCTCTATTTTTTGGTTATTTGAAAGGAGTCTCAGGCATAGGAGGAGAGTGACATAGAAGGAAGATGAGAAAAGGACTCTATAAAATGGTAGAACAAACCTGAATAAAGGGGGGAAGAGGGCAAACATCACACACCCACATATGTGAAGGAGTGTGCTAAGAGAGAATGCAGTAACAACTGACCAAAGAAATCCCAGCGAGGTGATGGCCATGTAACAGCAAATACAGTAGCAATAGAGGAACCACTAAAAAATAACAAATAAAAATGCAGAAAATGTAGCTGAGCAATAAAAGGCACCGATAAAAACACTGCCAAAAATAGCATCTCATTAGTCAATCAAGAAAAGTTGCTTAATGAGATGCACCAGACTGATAGATAGGGAAAATACCAAGCTAGTAACAAAATATAAAACCCCAAGAGGAATGAAAGCAAATGACAGAGGGAAACATGGCCATACTTCTACACTGAAACGGCTTCCAGACTGGAATAACCATTCTAGTGTTTCTGCAGCATGATAGGTGGCATGGTTTAGTGGGAGGTGTCCCTGCCCATGGCAGGGGGTTGGAACTAGATGATCTTAAGGTCCTTTCCAACCCTAACTATTCTATGATTCTATGATTCTATGTCAGTGTCTTTCTATTGGGGATTCAAAGCTCTCAGCAAACACAAACTTGGCTGCCACACAGAGTAAGGTTTCCCCCCCACACCTATCATTTCAACCCCCGTGTAATCTGTGATCTATACCGGTCAGGCCACAGCTTACCATCGAGGTTTGCCCCAGAGAGACTCATGGAGATTTCTGTAAAAAATTCTGATTTATTATTACCAAAGATAGGATCTCAAGCTCTTCACCACAACCCTTTTGCAGGGGAAGATGATGTGGGTTAAAGCAGAAGCACAGCCAGGCTCCCTATCAGTTCTCACACAGGCATCCTGCACCACTCACAGGTCATTTAAAGCCAAATTCTGCTTTAACAAAACTCATGCACTTGCACAAGTCAGAGCAGCTCAGCTGCAGCAATGCTACTCAGGCATGAAATGGAGCTTCTGCCCCTACTCACCATCTCTTCAAAGGAAGCACCAAGTCACAGAAAATCTGCACCAGTGGCTTTTGTGGTTCAGGGCCTGCGATGCCTAGGGGATAGTAACTTTAAAAAGCAAGTTTGTTGTTGGTCTACCTGACTGTAAAGGGCACGTCCCCATGGGAAAACTCACAGAAAGGGTCTACTTACTCAAAAAAAATAGAAGACAATCATTGATGTAGCCTGCTCCACACCCCTCACGGGTCACCGGGTTTAGTGCTTCACCATCCCAATATCAGAAAGCTTTTTTCCAAACATCTGCGTTAAACCTCATCTGCTGATTCGAACCCAATCTACACTGCAGAGGGAGGATAGATTAATTTCCCTCTCTCTCAAGCGACAATTTACATATCGACACAATGATTAATGCTTCTAAATTATACCAGCACCATGTTTCTAACTTGTACCAGCATCTGTGGGCACAAGTGTCAGCATTTGTTTCCCTACAGGAGAAAACTATACTAAATGTAGCTAAAGCAGTTTGGAGCAAATTTCCCTGGAATGGCAAGACTTCCAAAACATTTGCTATTCATGTTTCCTTTGACCCTTCTACTTATTCTTTTTGTCATCCCCCTTTCTGTTATTCTACTAGGTTGCGTTCACTCTACCTCTGAGGAGCTGCTAACCCTTCAGAATTAATTTCATAGTATCAGTTTCACAGGTAAGAAAAAGACTGCTGCCAAAGTGCAAAATCTGACAGCGCTTGGTACTCTGCCACCCAGAGTCCCTCACTTGGGTAAATCTGTTTCAAATAGCTTCTTCTGTCACTGTTTCCTCTCATTTTCAAGCTATTTCATTTTTTACCAGTCTTTTCTAATCCAGACTCTTTCGCACAGGTATTACATATCTACGCGCAAGGAGAATGTCAGTGCACATTTAAAATCTGTCATGCCTCCTTAAATCATTTATATGCTAGAAAGGTATTTAAGGCACTGCTAACTCATATTTAGAGCCTTTATTATGAAGAAAATAACTAATGACTGCCAGCTAATATTGAATTTTGTCTAGACTACTGAATGCTATTTTAAGACTACAGCAAAAATCTGACTTTTCCAACCAGCTCCAAGAGATACAAAAGGCCTCCATGTTTTCAAAGAGAAGCAGATTCACTCATGCTACTTTTAAATCCTCTGCACAAATATACCCATTAAAAATGCACAGAATTTAGCTTAATGCAGTGTATGAAGATTAGGACAGTTACGTAAAAGTTACTGAAGGAGCACTAATCCTTCCCCAGTCAAAGCTGGAATAAATAGTAAATATCCACCTCTTCTGCAGTGTCTTTTGTGAGCTGGTCTCAAAATGTTTTATGAAGATGATCACAGGAGAACCAAAGCCCGTGAGACACGCAATGCCTGCAAGCATTTCTGTTCTATTTTTGTTTATGAGGATTTACCTTTTCAGGCTACAAACTGTTAAGAGCCTTTAGAATACCTGCGACCTCCATACACACCTTTTGGGACAGTAAAGGGCAGGGGCATAAGAAAATGTTTTCAGTCTGAATCACTCACACAAATTGCTCTCTGCTCTATAGGGGCCACCATGAAAATTACCAGAGTCAGACAGCGCTAGCCTTCAGTGAGAAGGTCATGTCCATTAGTTGAGACAAATTGTTTCCTCTTTTCCCTCTGTTCTTCATGAATCTTTGTTCCCATCTGGCTGATTTGAAGTTGATCTTACCTGGGCGATTTAGGCCACTACATAAGCAACAGCATACATTCAAAATATTAGGGAATTTTGTTTCATTTGATGTTTAAGTTACTCCTGCAAAAAGCAATCCAGCTGACTTCCTCTTCCCTGATCATATTCTCACCTTCTCCGTGGCTCCATGAATCCTGAGTTACCTGCAAAGACCTCCTCAACTTCAGGAGAAGGGGTGGAGCTCTCTCCTCCTACCCCCTTTCCAACTTCAACTCTGCAGTCACAGTCAGGGCATTCTTGCGCACGCAACAGCCACAGCAGACCAAATTCTGGTCCCCAGTTCAGAGCGCAGCAAGGCTAACTGCTAAGCTATTAAACAAAAGTTTGTTGGGTTTTGATTTGGGGTTTTTTTGGCTTTTTTTCCCATCTTAGAAATGACAGTTAATGCTGTGATTTACTTTGAACTCCATGCTGCAAGGCTGTATTCAGATCATACTTTATAGTGTGGGTTTCTCTAAGGAGACCTAGTCTGCAAATCCTCAGTTCACACTCAGACAAGACAGTGGTATGCACCATACCTGCATGTTCCAGGCACCTAGCAGATCTGGCTAGGAAATTCTAGACAGCAATAACCAAAGGGCTGGGTGATAGTGACGGAGATCATAGTTTTAGGGACGAGCATTTCCATTTCATGTACATCTCAGTTTAGCTGTCTGAGCAAATTACAAGCAAACATTACAGATAACCTAGATAGGAATCTCTAAACATCAGCGTGCTTCCGAATGCAGTAAGCTCACTTTCTCACACACGTGGAAGACGCCTGTTCTTTGTACTCCTTAAAAAGCTCATCCCTCACCCTCAAAGATTTCAGGGGAGCCTGCACAATCAACAGCCAAGTGGACCTCCACCACTAATTCCTCCAGCTTGCATGCAAATTCCATACACACAGACCAAGGAAGTGGCAGCCCTTGGACAACTGCCTGAAATACAGAACATGGAAAGGGCAGAGAAAATGCCTGAGATGCAGAAACACACGAATGATGTGAAGAGTTAAGGGAAGTGGAAATCAGCCGATTCTGTCACTGGTTGCCAGTGCTTAGGCTAGCCTTGTTTTTAAAATCTCTCTATGAAGGTGGAATACCAGCTTTATCCAAGGTGTTCTTTGGGGAAGTTTAAAAATATTAAATTGGCAGTTGCTAGGCATCAGTCACAATATTACAATAACTGGCATTCAGGAAAAAGATGAAGCACAAATGCAACAGAAACTAGAACAGAGTCACTCCAGAAAGAACAGCCTATAGTAAAAAAGAAAGGGAAGTTATGATGATTCACGCAGAAACATCTGTAAAGTATATGAAACACAGGAGTTTGGATTTCAGGGCTCTCAAAGGCTTTGTTGTGAACACAGGCCAATGTTCAACTGATAAAAGATACTTTCAGAAAGCAGACTGTTGTTTTTGATGAAAAGATGCAGATGGACACCTCCAGGTGAACAGGTCACACCGGAAGAGGAAAAACAGGAATTACTCTGGACATCTGGATCCCAAAACAGTAAACGACAAAACACAACACAACAGAACCACCAGCATTAAAGTAAAAGCAAGATTTTTTTTACCTGACCACCACTATACTCTCAAGCAGAAAGAGTTGGGAATAATTTAAAGGCCACATCTCCATTCCTGGAAATACTTCTTCATCACTGCTGCAGCTCCACTTATTACTCTAAAGAATTTCACAACACTGAACAAACTGGTCCTTTCTCTGAAGCCTCTCCAGGGAAGCTGAAGCTTTCCTAACAAAATGTTCAGCAGATTCAATGCTGAATACAAAGACAAACCAGGCTCTTCACCCTATTCAAGAAAGGACAACTAAACCTGCTCAGATCCTGCCCAGATCCTGCCCATCTGACTTTGAGGATACGGTTTTGCCACTCAAAACCTAAGCTATACACCCATATACCACTGAACATCTTAGGAAAAAAGACAATTATAAACAGCACCAGAGGGTTCCAGATTTACTACAGATGGTGACATCTTCCAGCAAAACACTGCTGTAAGCTGCTGGTTTGGGGTTTGTTTGTTTGGGTTGGTTTTTTTCCTAATTTCCATTAAACACATTTTGCCCAGGTCTATTGGGCCCAGTTCACTCCGTATCAAATATATGGTACCCGCTGCAATAAGTGCCAACAGAAGTACTTCGGATAGAGATTAGAATTCCCTCATCAAAAGCTCTCAGAAGTATCTTATGGCATTTCATGTCAAAGCATGATCCTTTTTGGTCATGCCCTTATGGTTTATACACCTCAACTATCAGTAAAGCCTTTGTTGATTTTGTTTTGTTTAAAAGGCTCCATCTTCTGCCATGGCACTAGGGAAACCCACAGCAAAGGAGCTGCTTTAAACATGATCCTTCACTGAGTGCAGTTCTGAGCGAAGCACAACCCTAACACCAGTGTTTCTCTCATGTTGGTTCTACAGTCCTAACCAGCCTTGGTTCCCACCCCCCCAGGCTGACTGCTGCTACTGAAACCAGCTTTGACTCAACAGAAAGCCATCATAAAGAAGACAGAACTACTGTTTCGTAAGCCAGCAAATGTGCACAACTGCATGCAGGCAGATTCTAGCAGACATTGCTGCTGGCAGTTTGGGACCCACATGTCCTCAGGGCTGCAACAGTGACATGCTGAAGGGTCACCCAGCCAGCACAGGATGGTGGTAGTGCCAGAATTCAGAGTTCCTGTCTCATCCCTCTACATTTACACTACCCTCCCTAGTGAGCAGACTGCAGTTTATCAGACCTCCTTTGAGATTACTCGGCTGCAGGTCTGGAAATTGCTGCTGGCAGGGTAGCACGCTGAATAAAACTCCCTCTCAGGTATCCCTACCACCACTTTCATGATAGGAATTATTACCAGATTTCATCTGCACAATGCATTCAGAAGCTGTTTTCTTCATGCTTGGAGAAGACAAGCATAGTTTACCTTCATAAATCAATCAATTCCTGAAGGAGAGACTGGGATTTACTACAGAGCTGTCGATCCAGAATCCATAAAGGCAGAGGGTTTTTTTTAAAACAAGGAAAACAAAAAGCCTCAAGCAGTGACCTGACTGAAAACAAGAGTACCGGCTCTCTCCAGTCTCTCACTTGCCGTAAAGACACATTCCATTGGCAAAGCCTGCCAAGGGACTTCCATTCACTTTGCCAGGTCAACACAGCATTCCCCGTGTTACTACCAGCGTGTCCCAGAGACCCTGCACACAGCCCGTTACTGACCCCAGAAAATGGTCATGGGAACTTGCAGTGGTCACTGAAGCAAAAGCTCCTTTCCCACTCCTGTAACAGAGCTTTCCAACCACTGCACTTCACAGGGAAAACTCACTCATGTGAGTGCCTGCAAATGCAGGGCTCAGAACAGCCTCCTCTTCTGAACCCTGCCTGGTGAAGAGAAGCCTTAGGACTGTGGAGCTGGAGGTCCCCATTCTTGTTAGCAAAAGGAAACACAGACTGCCTGTGTGCTTGCAATTTTCGAGGTTAACCCTTCAGGCAGATTTATCCCCTTGCCTTTCTGCATTGCCTATCTGATCAGAGAGGTGATTTGTACCTTTCTGTTTCATCATTCACAGCAATTAGAAGAACAATAAAAAAGGATAAGAGAATAAACCCAACTGGACACCCTTTCTGTAGCTGTGGGTCACTCAAGTGATACATCTGCCTAATACAGTTTATTCAGCCTGCCTCTAAGGTTGGTACAAAAAAAAAAAACCCCAAAATAAAAAGTAGAGATTCATCTCTCTCATCCTATACTACTCATTGTGGCAAAGTGTATTTTCAGTATCAACTTACAGACTCCTTAAGATTGAACCAGGTTAGTGTTATATCCCCAGCAGAGGTGGGCACTCCCATCACGAATTACTCTGCCTTATAATGCACTAAGCACAGCCACAAGGTTTTAAGAAAATCAATTACAACAAAGGTTTAGCCTCCAGACAAAGGTCTGCAAATTAGCAGCTTCAATGCTGAATGCCAAATGGGCAAAGTAAGTAGAGCGTCCCTGCTGAAAGGGGACCTTGCACCTGCCCCCATGCTGGAAATGGAGAGGGACGCATCACAGACCCAAAACGCAAATGAAATGTAAACACTGCTATAACAACTTGCTCTAGGGAATTTCACGTGCTTCACTTTCCTGTGCACCGCGATCATTTCAACCTACTGCCTGTGAAGCATGTGAGAAAGCGCAGTGCTTCCCAACTGCAGAAGATGGGTAATGCACTACCATCTGCCAGCGGAAAAGACGACCAGGACCACAGTTTGTCTGAAGTCCTGTACGTTCCCTATCTGCTGCCCATCTACTTTTCCGTTTCCTTTCCTCATTTTCCTGCCAAGTTTACTCTTCTAGCTGTCACAGAAGACGTACACGATCGTTCTTCTGCTGTTTTACGCCAATTTACTACACACCCCTCCTTCCTGCCCGGAGGAGCCCAGAAAGCAAGCTGGATACCCTCTCCCCCGAGCACTTGCCAATTCCCACCGAAAAGGAAACAAAGCCCTTCACCAAGGAGCTGCAATAAAGACAGAAACAGGTTCCTTCACAAAAGAGGCTCCTGAAAGGGTGTTTGGCCACTACACAGACGATTTGCTGCTTTGAAAAGCTTCAGGTTTCAAAACGGCAACCCCGTGTGAAAGAGCCGGCTCCGGACTGATTCATTCGCGCCAAGAGAAAGCTGCGAAGGATGGCGAGCGCGGGTTTGCCCTACAGGGAGAGGAACGCAGCCTGAAGACAAGAAACATCAGAGAGCGCTTTTCATGCCAGCTCTAACAAAAACAGAGGGTCCCTCGTATAAAAACCCCAAACTTGCCTCGCTCTGCAGGAAAACAAGCAGACGGCAGGAAAAAGTTTTGAGGAGCGTGGAAGCCAGGGACAAGAAACTTAAAAGTCACACACGGGCAGCGCTGCCGAGACCGGGAGCAAGCGCGCTCCCCCGTTCCGTGCCCGGGTTTCGGGCACTGGACGGAGCGAGAGGCAGGAACAGCGGGTGCCCGAGGGGAGGCCGGCGCTGTACCGTCGCCCGCGCCCCCCGCCCGGCCCCGCACGCACCTCCTGGAACAGCTCCAGACTGTAGGTGTTGTCGTCGTCGGCGAAGAAGAGCACCCCGGGCTGGGGGGGCGGCAGGTGCTGGTGCCGCTGCCGCAGCCAGGCCAGGCCGGCGTTGCGCTGCTCGGTGGCGCGGGGCAGCCCCGGCCGCTTATAGCGGCGCGGCGTGGGGACGTGCAGGTGCGTGCAGGGCAGCCCGGCGCCCGCCACGAACCGGGTCACCAGCTCGCTGCGCGCCGCCGCGTCCTCCACCAGGATCCAGTGCAGCCGCGCCACCTGCCGGAAGGTGTTGGCCAGGCGGGTGAGCTCGGCCTTCTGCACCGGGCGGCTGTAGGTGGGCGTGATGGCATAGATGGTGGGGAGCGCCGCCTCGGGGCGCCGCTGCGGCGGGGGCCGCGCCGCCGACGAACGGGGCTGCCCGCTCCCGGCTCCGCCGCCGCGGGGGACCCGGGCGGGCAGCGGCGCCCGGCTGCTGTCGATGTCCAGCACGATGATGACGATGAGCACCCAGGGCAGCAGCAGGAGGAAGCGGCTGAAGAGCAGGGACTTCATCCTGCCCCCCGCGCAGAGCAGAGCTGTCCCTCAGCGCCGCCCCATGGACGGGCGCGGCAGCGCTCAGCGCATGGCCGCGGCGGGCGGCGGGGCTGCCCTTCGGCTCGACCGCGCTCCTCCGCGGGGCGGAAAGCGCTTCCTCCTGCGGGTCGGGGAGCCCCGCAGTGCCCTGCGGCAGCCCGGCAGGGCAGGTGCCCTGCCCCGCTCCCGCTGCTCCTCTATTCCGTGAGCGGCCGCCCTTGCTCCGCCGCCTCCTCCGCCCTCAGCATGGCCGGGCCGGGGGCGCCGCGCCGTCGCGGCCGGGGCTCCGCGGGGCGCTGGGGAAACGCTGCTTCCCCGCCGCTTCCCCGGGTGGCTCTGGCGGTGCGCGGAGGCGGGGAGGGGAGGGCGGGAGGGAGGGAGGGTTCCCGCGGGCGGGGGCCGGGGGGGCTCCAGCCCCGCCCCGCCCCGCTCCGCTCCGCTCCTGCTGCCTCCCCGGGCGCCGCCGGGCGGGGAAAGCGGCGACCCGAGGGGTGTGCGTTCGGTGCCCTCGGGGGACGGCCGCCGGGGTTCTTTCGCCCGCGGCGGCCGCCAACTTTGCCGGCGGCCGGGACGCCTTCTGCGGGACAGCGGCGGCCGCCCGACAGGCAGGGCCGGGCTGGGGCCGGAGGGGTACGAGCCCGAGTACTTAACCCCTCGGAGCCGCTCGCTTCATGTTTGTGTCGAGTTTTTTCATGGAGGAGTATTTTTGAGCTCCGCATAAGCTGTACATAAGCGGCCGCTTAGTGCGGTACCCCTCGGTTTTCCGCTGTGTCTGTCGGGGCCGCCCGCACGTCTGCTGTCCCCGGCGGAGGCACCAGTGACCCCAGCCGGCGCTCTGCGCGCCCGCTCTCTCCTGAACTGCATCCCCCACTTTTCCTGTTCTGCTGCTTCCCTGTAAATCAGGTGGGCTTGCGAGCACCTTCTTAAAAAGCATTGTAATAGGAGAATTTGATAATAACCCACCAGTCTGTATTTTGAGACAAAGCCATTCGTCAGGTGCAGCGACACGCGTGAAATGCACAATCTACAGCCTCTGACGAGTCCTTCCCTAGCAGGAAAGTTTCCGATGCATTTTTCAACACTCCCTGCTGTCATAACTAAACACATACTTACAGCTTAAATACACTTTTAAAACTTCACGTTGCATAAAACCACAGAGGCACAGGATCAGTCTTCACACATTACCAAATTCTCTGTAATCCTCTGATTAAAACGTTTACCCTTGAAATCAAATCGAATCATGGTCTCATCGACTCGTGGACTGTTTGAGATAAGAAACAGTGATTCATGGCTGACGCATTGATTTATCGGTAGGAATAGCGTGGGGTAGAGAAATCAGTTACGTCTTCACACCAGCCTTCTTGGCTTAAAACTACTGCTTTTGTTTCTGGTTTATATACATCCTTCACGTTTGCATGTGTATAATGAATGCAGATAATGTGGACACCATGTATATTTATCATCTATATCTATCTGCAATCAATTTGTTATTTAAAAGGACGTATTAACCCAGAGGGCTCACACACAGAGAGGACACTGAAGTGATGCAATGTAAGCTGAAATCCATGTCAAAGTGAGGGTGACACTGGACCAGGCACTGAACATCCAAATGAAGGAACATCTGTGTGGCAAAGAGCTAATTAGAGTTAGCATGTTTCTTGAAGGAGGGGAAGGGTTGTTACATGATTAATGAAATAATACGGAGGAATGCAGCGGGCATAAATAGTTCAATATATCCAAATCAGAAACATCTCACACATGAAATTACTGTTGCCTCGTTTGTGCTGATGCAGTTTATCAAGAGGACAATCATCTCACCACTGTCTTTCTCCAGTGACTGAATTTACCACTGTTTTCTCATTTACAGTACAATCCTATTTACAGAGATAATTTGTTCAAATAATGTGAAAATATGTATTAAAGCAACATACCACAAAGCTGTTGCTCACTCTTGTTTGAAACTCAGTAGTCATTTGGAAAAGTCAATTCAAAGCTAGTCACTTCCAAATATTCTAGGATCCCATGTCAGGACCCTAAAAACCTTTTTTGGGCAGAACCTAGAAACTAAGGGTTATAAATGGATGTGTTTAATTTACATTCTTTATATAGCTAGAAATACTATAATATTGAAAAATACCCTTTTTAAATCTTTGTTATTTTTAATCTAAAATTACTACCTCTAGTGGACTTGCATGTTGTATTCAGAGCTTAGCCCAGGGAGAATGCTTAATAGTTTATGACTATAAGACCTTGATGAAGGCAGTAAGAGGCACTGCTGACTGTCATCGCAGCAGTTTAGGAAGGAGTGCGGACACTAACTCAGCAGCAGGGAGGTGTCTCGATGCACTATTTGGTGTTCTTCCACCTCTTTAATTGTGTTCCTGAAAGTTGGTAACTGTGTTTCTGCACACTTGCTAACATAGCAGTTACTGCTTCTAACTATACACGTGACCTGTAACGTCTAACGTAGTGGACACTCAACAGTTTGATCATAGAATCACAATGGGTTGGGTTGAGAGGGACATTAAAGATCATGTAGCTCCAGCCCCCTTGCTGTGGGCAGGGACACCTTCCACTAGATCAGGTTGCTCTAAGCCCCGTCCAACCTGGTCTTGAACGCTGCCAGGGATGGGGCATCCATAGCTTCCCCTGACAACCTGTGCCAGTGTCTCACCACCCTCACAATGAAGAATTTCTTCCTAATATCTAATGTAAATCTCCCCTCTTTCAGTTTAAAGCCATTCCCCCTTGTTCTATCACTGCATGCCCTTGTAAAAAGTCCCTCTCCAGCATTCTTGTAGGCCCCCTTTAGGTACTGGAAGGCTACTCTAAGGTCTCTCCGCAGAGCCTTTTCTTCTCCAGGCTGAACAATGACAACAAATTTGACAACAAATCACAATAACTATATTTTTATCCCAGAGCCAGTGTAACGTGTTTTCATGTGCCACAGAGCAGGCTTGGGGTTTGTACATCACGTGTGATACCAAATAATGCAGAGGCATTTTCTGTCAGCTTTAGGTACAGATGATCTCAGATGGAAAGGTGAAAGATAATAAGGCACTACATGCAAGCCAAATGCTCTTTATTAAACTGTTGCTTCTTGATAAGCAAAGCAAAATGTTCTTTCTTTGGAAATCGGAGTAGCCCAGTCAAATAACGACTCCATTTGTGGGAACAAACTGTCTCCAGAAATAGCTTTTTCTGCCAAACACCTTAGCCCTGGTTATTATAAAAATTGTCACATTTGATTTGAGGCCTCAGGTGCAACTCTGAAACAGAGGACGAGTTTCTAATTTGTGATGGATGGTACCAATCATTGTGTGACTCAGGCTGTTCCTATGGTTTCACACGCAGTATGCAGTACAGTGCATATTCTGGGTTGTATCAGAGCATGTGGGCAGGCATTACTCTTCAGGATCTGGTCCAGAATTGTTTGTTTGCAGTAGTTTATGACTTGGCTCATCCATTATGGTGTTTCTGATTGCTGCCTCTGTTCTCCAAAGATTTTTGTCAGAGACGTGTGAGGACTTGGCACCCAATTTTTCATTTGCTTTACAAAAAACAAAACAAACCACCTCTACTTCAGTTTCTTGTGCTTCTTACCAGCGGAGGGTGCCTGGCTCTGGCAGCAGAATGCTTGACACAGCGTGTGTGTGCCAGCGTGCATGTACCTACAAAAGAAATCTCATTCGTGGGAACATTCTCCACAGGCCTGTGGAGGGTTTTTTCAAACTGGGGCATACTGCAGACTCTTAAATCTTGTGTCTGGACAAAGTCAGAAAGGATTGTAATGCTAATCAGCTACTGTGTGCCTCAGTTTCTTTCTTCTTCATTGGTTTCAGTCTTTCCAACATCTGTAGGAGGGGATAGGCATGGTGGGAGAGTTGCTGTAGCTGTGCCATAGATGTGCTGTTCCACTTTCCTGAAAACAACTCGGTTTTTTGCTGTTTCTCCCCCCACTGCTCAGTTCACCCACCCACCAGACAACTCCATCTAGACCCTGCTAATGCCACCCAGCCTACCTACCCAGCCTCACCACTGTACATGCCATGGGGGAGAATGGGAGGCAAACTGGCCAAGCCTTTTTCTTGCTCCATTTGAATTTCCCTTCAGTTTCTGAACACCAGGATTTGCTCAAGCTAGGTGCAACATTACAGACTGTTCTTTTTCAGATATTGGGAAGACAGTCAGAGTTATAGATAGCATTTGAAATAAAGCTATGAAAATTCATTGGTTTGTAGTTTCCGCAGCTGATAGAACTGTAACAGTCCTGTGGGAAGCAGAAGCAAAACCAGTTGGATAAACATATAAAAGTGTGCAATTATTTTTAAGTAGTGGATAAAACACTGCAGAGAAATAGTTCCTATTTCATATGGCTGAAACCGAATAGATTAAACCCAGGAAAGGTTCATTTCTTTGGGCTGTTTAGTGGTTTTCTTTCAACAGCAAAGGCTGGTGGTAACTGAAGGTGGGTAACCAGCTCTGGCATGCAAAGGCAGCTAATTCTGTGATGGGACAGACCAGATACCAGGTGACTAAAATCACAGCAGGCAAAACACTAGCCTGCCTGTCTGAATTAAATATGTCAGTGTAGTTTCTAGTGTTTGCTTTTACACCTTTTGGCATTGTTTAGTCAATCAAAATGTGTGATTAGCCCCACAAAAAAGAGCATTGGGACTGCACCTCACAGGAGGGTCAAAGAGCATCCGCTGTCCACTCTGCACTCAAGGGCACAAGCCTGATCTCTGAGGAGTCACTGTGTATCTAGGGATTTGAATAAGAACAGGTTTATTATATGCTAGTGAAGGCCCAAAAGACCAATGCTTAAGCCAGGCATCCTATGGAGAGTAATGTCCTGCCATCTGATAGCACAGATTGCCACCCTTAGTGTTTGCATAGAGGTATATTGTCATCAGCAAGGGGCAAAGAAAGAGAAAATAAAAGGAAGCCGCAGCTTAGGATGCAGCAAAAGCATAATTTCTTCTGTCCTCTTCTGCTCCCTCAGACTTATTTCAGCCTCATTAGACCACCTAACACTTTTTCTAGAACACGTTTTCCTACGCTGTCCAGTTGTGGAAGACCCCAAGAAATTTAATCATCCAACTCAGAAGTGGAGGCCCTGCACCCTGCACTCACAGACAGGACACTGTGTGTCAGAAAAGACAGGCAGCAGATACCAGGCTAGGCTTGCTAAAATAGCGTACACGGGCTCTGTGCTGTTCCATCAACAAGCAACCAGCTGCCCGGGCTGACAAAGAAGAGGATTGTATGTTTATGTATGCACATAGGCCATTTTGAAATAATTTTCCCTAGTGCTTTGTTCCTTTTCCTAATAAGCCAACTTGTTTATCACTATAGCAACCAGCGGCAGATTCCTGGAAAGAAGAGCTGCAAATGCCCATTTGGACCTCTGTGGTCACAGGCAGTTGGTAGGAGCAAGGTGTCGTGCCTGCCTCCTGCAGCTCTGCAATGCCATGCAGGGACACAGGCAGGCGTGACATGGTGTGATCTGGTGCGAGGGGGGCATGCAGAGTGAACGGGGCTATACACAGCTTGGTGGAAATGGTCACAGAAATAAACACTGGTTTAATTGAAAATTAATGCATTATACGTAAGGCAAAGGAAGTTTGAAATGCAGAGCTGAATCCTGAATGCTGAAAAGATTCAATTATCCCTCCATGCCATGGGCTTTGGTGATGAAGGTGGGAAATGGATGTGCAAAGCACCTGTTCAGGGGATGGAAATCAAAGCTCTTACCAAACATCTGCTGCCAGCAAACACCTCTGAAACCAGTGCCCGTGAGTATCCCACTGGTGCGAGCCACGTTCCGAGTGACATCTCACAGCTACAGTGCTTGCTCAAGTGGCAAAGGTTGGTGGGGCAGGGTAAAAGATGTGATTTCCGGATATAATATTCAGGGATAATATAGTTACGCAGAAGGGAAAAGTGTTTATTTGTTTTTCAGCCTAGAAAACCACATGCATAAAGCTCCTGTATTACAAGAATATCAGCAGAAATACAGACTCACGCAGGCAAGGACTGGTAGCACTGCAATTAAGATTGCCTGTTGAACCTTAAAGTGGTCCTTTCGAGCACTTGCCTTATGGTTCAGCCTTTGCACCTTTCATCTTCTTTTAAATCTACCTTTTCAGATAATACGAAGAGGATCATTCTTATGCTGCTTGGTTACACCTCTGCTGTGTTTATATGACTTGTACCAGAAGCCCCTGAGCTCTCCCTGAGTCCTGGTGCCTGGGCAATTTGCTTATATTTTGAGCAGGCCCTGGGTATGAAAAAATGAGAGTTAAAATTCATATGGCTGTAAAAGGCTACTTGACCCTTGGTCCTGATACAAGGAGGGTTGAATGTTTTATTCCATGTTTTTGTTTGTAGTGTAATGTTATATTAATGAGGTAATGTTGTTGTAGCACCAGTGTCCTAGCATATATCAGAGAAGCTTGTAAGGAGATGTATCTTCTAGTAAACTACATGATACAGTAATAAAAAAACCCCATGCAGACAAGTGTTCAGGCATACAAGCTTTCCTTCGGGTCTGAAACACCAATTTCCTGAAATGCCCTCATAAGAGAAACAGCTCCAGGTTACTCCCTGGGGCTCTTTCTCTGAGAAAAATAAATGTTTTCTTTTACCACGTTGTGATTTTTTTGTAAGAGCCTCAAGTTGATGATTTTTTTTTTTTTTTTTTGTCCTTGAGAAGCCAGAAGGTCTGCTCCAGTTTCTCTTGAAATCGTAAAGGAACCTCCCACACCCCTGTGTCTCAGACCTGCATAAGGCCTTGTTGATGGAATAGATTGTTTCAGCATAACCAGGTATAGATTTAAACCAGCAGTACTAAACTTCTCGGCAAGCACACTTTGCCCTTCCCGAAGACTAAATCAGCCCTATGTGAATCTGTTATCTTCTCACTGTTCAAAACCCCACCTGGGCTGGCAGCAGTGACACTGAGACAGATGGCGATCACAATGGTAAGTGGTATCATATGAAAAGGCTTGTGAACAGCCTTGCAAGGTAGCTGGATGACATCTCACGTTGTGAACCAGCAGATGGGAAAGGTTCTTGGTCTAGGCTGGGGACTTGGTTTCACAATATAACATCTAATTCTGGGTTGTCCTTTGCCATATGAAAATAACTGATACTGCTTTGGTTTTTATAAAGATGTACTCTGAAAACTGTGTTCAGAGTGCATCTCTGAGGTGATAAGTGGGTTATGGCAACTCTGAGATGATGACTTTATGGCACTGTACTGTCTGAGGAGCTGGAGACTGGCAGTTCACTTCAGAGACCTAGACCATAATACCTGCCTCCCCAGACCTTCAGGGAGTTTGGGAACCTAGCTGGGACTGGGGTTTTTTCCTTCACATGTACTATCATATGTGTTTGTCGTGGTTTAAGTCCAGTCAGCCATGCAGTTTGCTCACTCACTCCCCCTACTTTCTTCCCCCCAGCTCCCAGGGGGATGGGGAGGAGTATCAAAAGAATGCAACTCCCACAGGTTGAGATAAGAACAGTTTAGTAACTAAGGTATAACACAAATCACTACTGCTTCCACCAATAATAATAATGACAAGGGAAATACAAGGAAAGAGAATACAATTGCTCACCACCCGATACCAAGCCCAACCCAGGAGCAAACCCCCCCTTCCAGGTCTCTGCCCTCCTTTTTTACATCCTGGGCATGACGTGCTGTGGTATGGAATACCTCTTTGGTCAGTTTGGGTCAGGTGTCCTGCCTCTGCTTCCTCCCAGCTTCCCCTCCTCCTGGCACAGCATGAGACTCAGAAAGTCCTTGGTCAGAGTAAACGTTACTGCACAGCAACTAAAACCATCGGTGTTATCAGCGCTGTTCCCAGGCCGAAAGTCAAAACCACAGCACTGCACCAGCTACCAAGAAGGAGAAAAATGACTGCTACTGCTGAACCCAGGACAGTGTTGTACACACTAAGTGTATGAGATTTTGGGGGACACTAGATGGCAATGTGAAAAGGCACGTGTGAAAGTGTGGTCTTACTGTCCCAGAACAGCTGAGGATTTATCATATCTAGGGGAGAGCAGGCACCTTTTCAAACCATCTCCTCCCTAAGCTCACATTTTTCTCCTTGAGACTTGCCTGTACAGAATCAATACCAAAAAAGAAGGAGTTTGGTGCATCCTGGTGCAGGCTGTGAATGGTGGTACTCCCAAAACAGTGATGATGACATCTTTGTTATGGATAAGACAGGCAGTGGAAAAAGGGTCACACTATATCAACACCAACCAGAAGCTCATGCACTGGGACTGTGACTCGAAACTCTGCCTTTTTTCTCTCAAATAGACTAGATCAGAGCGAGGGACTTGGTCAGCTGGGCTTGGTCAGCACCCAGTTGGCTTGCATGCTTCATCAATATGTCTGCGGATTACTGCTGCTTTTCCATCTGTTCACAGTGTCTTCTCCCTCACCGAATTTCTCATTAAACCCTAGCAGTGGTCATGATACCATAAATATACATGTTATGCAGTACCCTTGTGCTGAGCTTGCAGTCTCAGCCCGTGATTAGCTGGTATCAGTGACGCTGAGGAACTGGCTCTGCACTGGTGGTATTCGTAACACTGCCACTGAGCCGTGGAGCTCATATATTCCTCCTTCCCTCTTCGCTCACCTTACCAGTATTTCTTTGTGTTGTTCCAGCAGGATGTCCCTGGAGCCTTCCAGCTTGTCAAGCAGAGCATACTGCTCTGTGCTTGAAAGCATATGGCCAACAAAACAAAAAGCTTGCAGCTGGAATTTGAATGTGGCACAAATTGAATTGCTTTAAAAACCAAGGTATGTGCTAGGAAGAAACAAGTTGTAGAAATGCCAGGCACTAAAGGTCATGTAGTTCAGCCGCTGATCTCAAGCCAGGAGACACATGTCTAAACCTCCCATGATGATAATCCAGCCATCTCCTGATGTAGTACCTAACTGTCCTGACAGAAAGGAAGTTCTCCTGATATTTAACATAAGCCTTACTGTTACTGTATGCTCACAGGTTACTCAGTGCAAGTGGGACCAGCTGACTACTTTCCCATTTATAGCAACCTTTTACACAGCTAGCACCAATAATACTCCTTCATCTCTGCTTTTATACAGAAAGCATTTTTTTTCCCTAGAAATTATTTTTTGAATTCATAATCAATAAAAATCTTCTCATTACATCTGTATATTTCTTAAAATGTGGACTCCAGTACGAGAAATACTGCTCTGATCAAGATCTTAGCAGTGCCATGTGAAGGACAGTATTTATCACCTATGCCTTCCATTTGCTACTTGGAACAATTAGATTAATATCTATTGTAGGTTCATTTCTATGGTACTGTTCCTTAGCCAGGAATTCTGTACATAATCCTACTCCCTCCTTTCTAAAGGTGATAATATGGCTGTTCTCAGTATTGTTCTCGTTCTTCATGATTTTCCCCATTCCCCACAAACTCACAAACTGTTCAGTGATTTCTGAGATTTTGTCACATAAATGATTATTTGAGTAATTCCAGCTCATCCAAATATTCCTTAAAAGATTATTTTCCCATTCTAGCCTGTTCTTTTACTATTAATTTTAAAGAGTGATAGGCAATAGATCATCGTCCATCTTTTTAGGAATGATGAAGTCATGAGAAAAGACACTGAACTTTTCAGGTTTTTTTAGGCTGTTCCTTTTGACAATCTGTCCTTAATATCCATGTTAGTTTATTGAAATTAAAAAAACCCTTTTTCATTACCTGAAAACAATGAAAAACAAGTAGCCATCTTCCTCCTCCTTCGTAAGTTCTGATTTTGATGACTTGTAAACTGACTGTCACTCTGAAACATGATCAAGAAAGTGCCCCGCAGGACCATTACTGAAGGTGTGGTGGAACAAAAAGCACATTTTCCCAGAAAAAGCTGGGATAAAATACAGCAGCAGAGACACTTTCCTTAGACCACTGATAGGCTTATACAATCACTCCTCTGGCAATTTGATTTGCCTTTGTGCTTCCAGTTGATGCATGAGTGCAGGAAAAGGTGGGAATAAGACTTTGGGCAGGATGTGTGCTGGACAAAACAGAAGACCAGGGATGGGGGAGGTATTGCAGCCTCCCAGATCTGCTGTATACCTGGGTATAAGGCGGAAATCACTGCATAGATCCCCCAGAATGAGCTGCTGAAGGCTTGTGACAGGTTAGTGTTGTAGACCCTGGCTCTCCAAAGATGAGGGGGCATGTCTAATCAGCTGTGGGCAAGCATGTGGGTGAGGTAGATGTTGAAGAGACCCAGGCTAATGTCATACCTCAGAGGGGGTAGGGAGTGGGAGGAAAATCTCTTCTTCATCACAAGGCAAAGGATGAAGACAGGCTATTATTCCCAGAAGTTATTTTTCAAGGACAATTTGCCCTCAGGCGCTGTTGTTTTGTTAATAAGGATGTGGCCAAGCTAAGCAATTTTCTCTAAGTCATTGTGTGCATTTCTTTCTCAAACCATGTCCATGGCAAATTACGTATAATTGGGCTGTAAGGCTCTCTGTGTCCTCCTTAATCTGCTGTTTACTGATATGCTCTTTATCAGCACTGACAATTTTTTCCGTGATGATTTTGTCACATCTAACAGAATGTAAACAGTGATTATGTAAACAGCTTACATTCCTATTCACCATGTTCAAGTAGTTTGATTTCTTATCTTTTTAAGGGTGGGGATGGATGCAGGGACATGGTAGCATGTATCAAAATTTAATCATTAGGGCTGGATGAAAGTACCACCCGGCATTAGGGATGGGCCACCCCTGCTGTGCTCTGCTGGGGCTTGCATGTAGGACTGTAACTTCAGATAGTGCTTGGGGCATACTGTCAGCTGGATCAGCCCCCTCCTTCAGAGAATGGGCCTTTGCCAGGCGTTTGTATGCTAGGGGACTTCTCTGATAAGCACAAGTAGCAGGTACCAAGTAAAAACATGCCTGCATCTAACCCTATGTGCCAGTATTCAGGTGTTTCCTTTGTGGAAAAACAAGGCAAGTAGTTGTATCTGTCACAATCTTCCTCTGAAATTTCACTATTTGTAATTCATAATTCTTGGGTAATCCAGTTTAACATAGTTTCTAGCTATTTGCCAGAAGTTTTCGCTAAAGATGAGATATTGTAGAATTTCTAAATGACGTAGTTTAACACACCAGCTCTTGCAAATCTGCACTGTCATTCTATTATGTACAGCATAAAGAGAAAAGCCTCATGAACTTGCTCTATCGGTAGTGGATACCGGAACTAGACCATTTTTTATCTATTATTTGTTATTCCATTTTTAGTCCTGATGTTGTTCCAAAAAGGAGTGTAATTATTCCACTACATCGCAGAAATCTTTGCACTGTAAGTTTAAAAATGACCTCAAGAAATAATTTCATCTAATGATTTCCACACATTTTCAACCAGTGGATCAGTGCCAAAGTTCAGAATATTTCCCAGGCTACCATCCAAATTTATTGGCACATCTCTTATGGGAAATAACTGCATCATGATTCTGTAGGCTCATTGTGGACCACTGAACCCCAGCTCATGGACTACCAGGTGTCCCAGGATCTCAGTGTTGTTATCTTGAGATCAGGAACAGCTGATCAGTCATCTTCTGTTGCAGATTCAGGTGTATTGCCATCCTTGTATTTCATACAACCTATACTTGACTCTTCTATTTTCAAGATAATCCTTAGACTTCAGCAGAAAATGAGCTCTGAGCAGACAATTGGCAGTGGCAACAGCCTTCTCCCAACCACCAACCTCCCTGAATGGCTCTGGTACTTCTCTGGTTGGGGAAGCTGACATGCATTCACGATATGAGAGGTCTTTCTATGAAACTGTGAGCTGGCCAGAGGCTGTCACCCCCAAACAGCTCAGCTGGGTCACGCTGGCTCCTGGCTGGCAGCAGGCTGGACAGATTGTCCGAGCAACCTATGAATGTTCTGCAGAACAAGCAGCCCTGATTTAGTCTATCTCCTTCCTTGAGATAAAAAGGAGCAGACTTAGACCATCCTCAGCTGTTCTCAAAAACGTTCAGTGTAGAGGGTGCTGGTAGTCTCTGCAGTATTCAATGTTCAGCTGCACTTTCAATTAAGAGGAAAATGTCTAATCTAAATCGCTTTTCCTCTCAACAGCCAATACTACTTTTTTCCTGCTGGTTTTGAAGGAAGAATATATATTTTGTGCATGTGAACATACACATTGTCTTTGTCTTCTTCCCAGAAAAAACAGGCTCAGTTCTTTCAGCCATTCCCAAGAAGTCACATTTCTTACCATTTGTGTTGCTCACCTCTGAGCTGCATGATTCATAGAGCTGCATTCTTCTAAAAATACCCACCCCAAAAATGAATGGTTTTCCAGCTGAGGTCACTGGTGTCAAGCTGATGAAAAGAACCACTTCCTATGTTTTACACCTGTTAATGCATCCCAGAAGGGCCTTTGAATGTCTTGCAACAGCACTATATTTTGACCTTTCAATTGCAATCCACTGTCATCTTCTGGATGCTTTTCTGCAGCAGAATAAAACCAAACCGATAAGGACAAACTTTTACAGGGCCTTACCTCTTGTCTCATGACACCTAAGAAACCCACTGAATGATAGACTCAAAAAGTAGTTTGCAATTAATTGTACATCCACCTCATAATTTTATCTGGGCCATCTTCATTGAGCTTGCTTATGAGAACACTGTGTGGGATTGCCAAAAGCTGTGATATGGTCGCATAACTTCTGTCTGTGGCTCCTCATGGTTTTCTGGGTTCCTAACAATGTTAAGGAATTTTGTTAGAGTGGTGTCATGTGATTTGCTCTTAACAATAATTTGTATTGTCTGCTTTGTTGCTTGTTAAGTGACTGTTCAGTGAGAGCATTTCCAAGTACTGAAGTTAAATTCATCCATCATCGTACGTCCCATAGATTTCTGCCTACTCTTGCTCTGAAGATGGATTTTGTTCGCCTTTTTGCAGTCCTCTGGGACTCCCTGTCCACCTTCAATTTTCAGAAACAACCATCAGCAGTTAAGAGGTTGCTCAGGATAAGTCCTAAAATACTCCTGGAGAAATTTCCTCTGTGCCAGCTGCCAGGAGTACAGCTAGCCTGTCTAGGTAGTCTGTCCTCTGCTCCTGTGCTCTTGTTGAAATTAACTGCATGAAATATCTGGTCAAAGTTAACTTTTTTTGTGACCAGTAACAGAAAAAGGGAGCTTCAGGGAAGGTCTGTCATGTGTATCGCTTTTAAAATGCTACGCATATTTGGGTAGACTTTTCAGAAACCCTCACCTACAATGCCATATACAGGCCCCCAAGGACCAAGCATAGCTCAGTGATTTCAAATTCCACCCTGAGCCCCATATGATGCATATATTAACTTTGCTATTACAAGAGCTGCTGGCTAGATTAAAATGTAGAGATGGAATCACAGTCACCAAAGTCATTCTATAAGAAGACCAATCCTTTATAGATCACTATTTACTGTGAAGCCTGAATCATTTCTCTTTCTCAGTATCCCTTAAAGTATTAAGTGTTAAATTATATATAATTTTAAGAGCTGGGTTTGGTAGTCCTTTCTCTCCTCATAATTCATTGCCTTCAACTCTACCTGTATTTATAGCGCACATGAATGAAGTTTGTCCAGGCAGAACATAAGATAAAAATGCTTTTGAAAGCTAGTTAATATCTGTACTTGGGTGTGTCAAGAGAGCAAAGACTATCCTTATTTTCTCAGATTCCTCTTGTTCTTCCAGCTTTCTGTGACTGATGCCAGAATTATGCTTCTGTGTATTTTTTATGCAGAAATTTTTGTCAAACATGGCTCCTCCTTCTTAGGCCAGAGTGCTTTTCTATTATAGGTGGAAAACATCACTTGGGATCCTAGGTGTGCTTCTCTTACTCACACAGAGACCCTCAGTACAGGTCAGATGTTAACAGTTGTTAGAATTGCTAAGTGAAATCTTTGCTGTTTGGTTGATGGGGATAGGTTTGCCTCTGACTTTTACAGGGTGAGAGCCTCAGCCACTGTTTGTCCAAAGCTCTCAGCAGAATATTCCTATTGTGTAATTCATATGACTACAGGCTAAATAAAGGCATTCGGCCTTGTTTGCGCACTACCTCTTTGCAGGGATAATCACACAGAATGCACCGGGAGGAAGGTCTCACAGCACTGGTTGCACAAAAAGAAGCTCCAGTCACAAAGAATTCATAGTCTGATTTCAAACAGATACCATAAGTGACTGTAGCACAGAGGTAGAAAACTAAAGGAAGTATGAGAAGTTTTGTAATTCTTACAGAAAACTAACATACCTCCTTCAATGATAAACAGGCTTTTTTTTTGGGTGATAAACAGACCTTTTCTCCTCAGTAGAGAGCTACACACTTTTTAATACCTTCTAGATATTGCTGCTCTAAGAAGCAATGCAATAAACCAGGGATTTTCATTATTAAAACCTTTTCTTTAAGTGCTTATAGCTTTCTGGAAATAAAACTTGTTTGCCTGATTTCTTAACGTTGCAACTGGGAGAAAACAACAACAAAAAAAGAAGCAGACATGAAAGTAGTATAAAGAACATGAAAAATATTAAATAAGAACAAACAACAAATAAAGGTGGTCCAGTGTCCTATATTTCAAAAGTAAAGATTAGGTAGAGTAAGTGGGGGGGGGGAACCTTACTTTTCTGACAAAAGCTGTTTGACAATGTTTGCATCAAATTAAATTACCCAAGTGGTGCCCGTGAATAATCTAAACAGCACTGGCTCACGGTCCAGCACAGAAACACAGGAGACCCAATTGCTTTATCTACATTCCCCCAATGAGCAATGGTTCCCCAGTCACAAAAAAAAAAGCTTTGCGGCGTTTTGCCAGCATCTCACCACATTTCAGTGAGCTCTGGCCAAAGATGGGCTCTTCAGGCATCTCTGTAGCACTGGGTCCAGCTGTGTTGCCTCTTGCTTCATCACATGGTGACCCTGAGGAGATGCCTGGGTTCAGAGCACTCAGGCAGACACACAGCCCTGCCAAGTCATCCCAAGGAGAAGCTTTTTACTTTGTAATTTCTCATCCTTGTTTGCTCGAGGTCTCATTATCAAACCTATTCAAAACTGAGTTGTACTCAGTACTCTTGCTTAATACAGAACACAAAGGGACAATAGAATTTTATCAACTCCCAATCTAAAACGTATCTGCACCTTATCAGGTGCAGTCCTATTACTCTTACAATAACAGGCAAGTGGGTCCTGGGCAAGCCCAGTTTCTCCTCCTCCAACACCAGCAGAGGCTGGCAAAGAGCACCCTTTTCTGCAGGACTTTTGTCCCCTGCTGCTTCTCAAAGCTCTGCTCTTTCCTCCAACAAACAAGGCCCTGCAGAGGTAACTATCGAGCTCCCTGCATCAGCTTGCACATGGCTTCACCTTCCATAGATTCATTAATCCGGCAATGTAGATAAACTTCTACACCTGCACAAGGTCCATTGCAAGGCTGCGGCTGAAATAATTCACAGCTCCACTGTGTGCCACAGTCAGCCTCAGTTACTCATCCCAGCCTCACAGCAAAGCGATGTCTAGGGGTGAGGTGAAACCAGGAAGAAGAAAATAAAATCAAACATCCAGGACAATAGAGTTTTCTTACATATTTTCCATCAAATGAAATGTCTCTGTTTTCCCAAACCACTGTTGTCAAGTGCCCTATCCGATTGGTGCTACAGGATTGTTTGACATGAGCATGGTCCGAAAAAACAAACTTCACCCCCTGGAGAATTTTGCTGGGAATAACAGAGCTGCATGAAGGTCTAAATCAATACAAGTCTTTCTGAATGCATTTCCAGGAAACCTGGACACATCATCAGTGACTTTGACTAAAATACAAGGTGCCAGCCACTGTTTGGAAAGCAATTTCTAGTTAAGTAATTTAAATTTCATAGTGAAGAAGGCCATATAGTGAGAACCTCATCCACTGCAGGAGAGGGAAGCTGAGGGCATTCAGGGACTGAAAAATGCTTGCACAATTTCAGTAAGAGGTTGGAGGATTTTTTTATTTTTCAAGTATGATTCCTGGATCCCATTCAGATCCCAAAGGAAAACCCTTTTCCAACTCCCCCAATTCTGAGCATATATTCAGCTTTTGCCTATGTTTTTTTTTTTTTCCTAAGGTTTATTTTCTGTCAGAGGATTATTTTCCCTTTTATTAAAAGTTTTTCTTTTAGACTATTGGGGTAGATGTTTAATGTCTGCATTCTGCCGCATCTTATTTACATGTTTTCAAGTGTTTCTGCTCAAGCTTAAGCTTAATTGGAGAAAAATTAAATGTAGAGGCTATATACCATCAGTCAGTTGAAAAGCACACCAAGAATTCTTCGCCTTTTAACATCCACCATGAAGGCTGGAGCTTAGTGGCAGTCTGATTCTGTTAAGCCCAATTTTATGACTCAACAACACACCCAAGCCTTTCTTTTCAGCTGCAGCACCATCCTGCAGACGCCTAAACTGAGGACACAAACCTGTGTGCAGACTCCAGAACTCACCAGGCTTCTTTTGCCCTGGCCTCTCCTTCACTGAGTAGTTCAGCAACTACCTTCAGCCCACACCCAGCTAGGATGGCTTGTGCCCACACTGTCACCTTCCAGAAGCACATGCTCTCTGTGAGGATAAATGCGGGGAAGAAAGAACATGTGATTTCAGTATGCTGACTGAAGTGATGCCAGCAGATGGATCCAGCGAGGGTAGGAATCACAGGGCTAGGGAGGGGGAAAGAAAGGATTGCATGTCACCTAGGACAGCAGCAGGTGTTGCTTGGACCTCCCTTCCCAGCCTGTGGAAGTGCTTACCCTGTGTTTCTCTCTTTCTAGAAGTGAGGCATTCAATCAGCAAGGATATTAAATAAGATATGGGGTCTGCTTTCCCCAGCTATTTCAGTTTTCTCCCTTGTCTTATGAACCAATAGTTCTAGTGCATCTCTTTGAACAGTCTCTGCATGTCCACAGCCTGTCTAGAAGGAGGCATCCTCTTGCAGCATGATTATTGTCTGCCCTTTTCCTCTCTGACCAACCTTTAAAGGGACTGAGCTGGCCAGGAGTCAGAAGAGAAGGGGGGCCCGTTGGTGGCACCACGACTCCCATGATCCACACAGTTTGATATCATCCATGTACTCTATGAGGAGGCTCACTTAGATCAGCCCCATAGCAGAGCCCTACGATGATATGAGGATTAAAAGCCTAGCTTTACTACTGCGCTGCTATGAGCTGGGTGTTGATGACTTTTAAGAGTTAATTACACTTCCTTTTGTCCATATTTGTTTGATACAAACTCATTTGCTTCCAGGTACCTTGTACTGGGAGCCATCGCAGCCTTGAAAATCTTAGAAAGAAACTCAAAGTGTGAAAACACATTGCAGGGGCAGAGAAAACAATCTGCAGGAAAATAGAGCAGCAGCAAGAAGGGCAGAGGAAAAGGAAGCACTGCTTCAAGGCTCCCCCAGGGCACAGCAACCTAGCAAAAATGAAAAGAGAAAACAGTGTGCAAGCCCAAATCCTGCCAGTGGCAAGTCCAACAGACAGCTGGAACAAAAAGCAGCTCTTGGAAATGAAGTTGCTGCTCATCCTCACCCCTTCTTCAGAAGTACCCCTCGTATGGAAAAAAAGATACCATAAAACATTAGCCAGTTCTGCTCTCATAAATATTTCTCCCTGACTTTTCTCTTGACTCTTCCTGATTCTCTTACCCCCTCCAGGCCTGCTGTGCTGGGTCTGGGCACTAGTGGGGACTGCAGGGCCATGATCCCTTGGCAGCCTGGTCAGGGATGGGGCTGTGAGCACTGAGGGATGGGCACAGCTTCAGCTGGCTTTCCACATCCTTATTTTCAGCTTTTCTTTCCCTCCTTGGGACAGGAGAAGCAACTGGAGAGAGAGTATTACACATCTGGTATTCATGGAATGATCTGGGTTGGAGGGTATCTTCAAAGATCATGTAGTCCAACCCCTCTGCCACAGGCAGGGGCACCTTCCAACTAGACCAGGTTGCTCAAAGCCCCATCCAACCTAGCCTTGAACACTTCCAGGGATGGGACATCCCACAACCTTGCTGGGCAACCTGTTCCAGTGCCTCACCACCCCCACTGTATGAAATTTCTTCCTCATATCCAATGTAAATAGAACCTCTTTCATTGTGAAATTTGCACCAGTATCCTTACCTTGAGATTTTCTAGTTGGAGAATTACAGCTAAGGATTACAAGCTCCCAATATGAATGCATGCTCGAGTGTGTGCTTATAATATACCCACAGAGGAATTCAAGGAAACAACATCTATTTTGGCAACCCTTGCACTTTTCAAATTAGATGCAGAGAAGTTATTCTAATTATTTAAAGGTCTCTGAGTCTCAGCAAATTGTATTGACAGAGCTTTCACTTTCAATAGAAACTGAACCTGAAATGTTTTTATAAATGTGTTGTTTTCATCAAGATTTTTCTTTTGCTTTTATTGCACTTTTTACTGACAAGACTTACGCAGGCAGCCACACGTATGCACATCTGCATCCCTGGTCCCCTTCCTCCCCACCACAAGGTTCATGATTTCTCCAGTCTTTGAAATCCCAATCTCCTGACACATCACTACCCAGCTGCATATGGAGCCAAGGGCGGTGGGTTTGCTTCTCAGTAAAGGTGGAGGCAGGAGGAGAGAAGGGGGAAAAGGAATTTAAGGAGGGGATTTGAGAGTGCAGTGTGAAGCTGGAAGGACAGGCAGTAAGAAGAGAGCTGAGTTCTGGAGAAGCAAGAATGAGATGAGCCAGGATGACTGAAGCAGAGAGGAGCAAAGATTTAGCTACAGATTGTCCTGTCATGAAATTGAAATACGGGGCTTTAAATTGCAAGGTAGGTGAGGCAGAATGAGAAAAAAAAGAAGCCAGGGGAGTAGTAGTGAGCAATAAGCTGTGCTTGTGATGCACATGCACAGTAAGTGCATAAACCAGTTAATGAAAACATTGCATTAGCATCTGCAGCGGGATCTTTCCTCCTCTGTGCCCACATGGAGCTCTCCTGGATGTGGCTGCCTCTTTCCAGTTAGTTTCTGCTCGTGCCCATCCAAATTTTCCACTGGAAGAGGTGGTACTGCTGTGGGTTTAATGAGTTCTCTAATAAAGAGATGATGACTGGCAGTGTAATTTCCCTTCTACACATCGTGCTTTCATGACTGGAGTTTATTATTAACCTCACTACTACATTTTCTGTTATTTTACTCTGGTGGTTTAATTGTATTTCCACCTCAGCCATGTGCATTCGCTTTCCAATAGTCTCCTTTCGCAGATTGCGTTCATGTGAGCAGCAGGGTTTTTCTGTTAAGTACTCTGCGATGTTTTTAGTATGCATTTCTTTCTGGTTTAATCTCTCTCTTTTTCCCTCTCTGTCCATGTATTAGTCATCCTTAATGGGGTACAGCACCTTGTGCTCTCTGACATGGAAAACAGGGACAGTGTAAGCAAACATCAAGCACAAAGCATAAAAATAATGGAGGCAGTCTCTGTAAAAGGGGAATTAATGACTCAGGCAACTAGATGCCACATGCAAGTAATTTTAACGAAAGAAAGCACTAGCCATGCTTAGAAATGCAGATGCATTTATTGCCTTTCAGCCCCCCTATTTAGCTGTTACTAACAGTGTATTGAAAGGAAACAAAGGAACTTTCTGAATGCAGAAGCAGCGATGTCTTAGTGAGGTGGTCTGGGGTAATGGAAATCTAAGGCACAAGCAGCAAGCTTGATTCTTATTTTATTAATGCTGACATCAATCAGGCGTGTGTATCCAACTGAAGGAGTGCCAACACAGGGGTGGAGAGAAGTCGGTCAGGTCTCCTATCTGTTCTAACACAGAGCAGCATCCCTCTCAGGAGCTGCACCTCTGCTCTCACTAAATCAAAGAAGATGTAAATAAATCTTTGTACTCCACTATGAAATAGTAGCATGTGTGCACAGTTGACTCAGCGTATGAAAGTGCCAGACAGAGTGTGCTTCTAATAATATAAAAGAAGCAAAAGTGCAGTAACCCTAAATGTATGGTCAGTCGTTTAGTATTAAGTCAATAAAAATAATTGAGAGTCAACTCCTTATTTACAGCCTGGCCCTTTTCCAACACCAACATTTTAGTGGAGCTGTACATTAGATCTAAATGAAATGTCATTTGCCAGTTAGCCAAAGGTCTGTAATATGAATGAGAATCAGGACCTTTGATTTTACACTGCGGTGCATGTTTCCATTTGATGTGTTGCACACAAACCCTGTTCATCTGTAAGAAGTAAGGGCAAGCACAGTCATCTGCTGAAAAATTATAAGCAGCACAGAAAGCCTCATGTAGCTGAAGCAAGGCTTGGAGGGATTGTCTTGCAGCAAAGGACAAGCCTTCTTGCTGATGGGGCTATGAGAAAAACCCTGAACTGCCTTGGTTACAGTTATAAATACCTTCATGAGAGGAAAAATCTGGATGCTAAAGACTCTTTAAATTACTGAGAAAAGGTATGATAAGAACCACAGGCAGGGGGACAAAACAGAACAAAATCAAGTGGGAAATGAAGCATGTCTGAAATGGTGAAGCGAAAAAGTGTGTTGATACAGCAGAAGTGCATGGTGAGCTCTCTGTTTCTGGTTATCCATGGTGGATACCCTGCGGGTAGAGAGACTTTAGCAAGGCACATACAGAGGGTTCAGGAGAGGAGATCCTGAGTAAATTTAAGGGCTTGTATGAAATAAAGATTTGATTAGATGGTCTAACAGTCTCAGCTTTAACCCCTGTGACCCATTGGCTCTGGCTGTCCATCATGGCTGTTCTCTTGGCCTTTTGCCCTGTAGTGGGGCTAGCGGGTGAAGGCAGAGGCTGGCCAAGTGAGGAGCCGTCATGCATGCTGGCTTTGGCGTGCGTGTGCCTGGCTGTGTTAGCTGGAGCGGGCTCTTCCAAAAGTGGTGCTAATGAAATCCCATTGCAGAGATGTGCAAGATGTGGGAGCTCCTTTGGGTTACCCACCTGAAAAGCTGCCCAACCTCTGGGCACGGGAGCACCCACTGTGGTTTGTGAGTTCTGTCTCTGACTTCCCCAGATGCCTGACTGGGAGATGACCCGCTGCTTCCCTGGTGTTACTGGGAGCCCCTTCCCCACCCATGCAGTGAGCTGGGAACCTAAATGAAACGGTCCAAAATAAAACCCCACTGCAAGCAGGCTGTGGAGCCCGTTGTGAAGCCGTGAACCACACGCATCAGAATGATTCTCTTACAGCAGAACATCAGCTGGCGCTAACCGCGGAACACCTGCCCCGCTGCTCAGCAGGGACGCCAACAACCCCTTCACCAGACCCACGCTACAGGCGCCTAACGCGACACCGCAGCCCGGCGGGGCGGGGTGGGGCAACAGCACTGCCCGGCACTGAGGGCGGTGGCAAGGGAGGGCTGCAGCGCCACCTGGCGCCCACCGGTGGAGCAGGGCCGGGGCAGCGCGGAGCTCGGTTCTGAATGGAGACGGAAGGGAGGAAGTAAAAGGAAGGGAGTAAGGGAGAGAGGAAGGGAGTAAGGGAGGGAGGGAGGCAATAAGGGAGGGAAGAAGAGAGGAGGGAGGGAGGAAGGGAAGGAAGGGAGGGAGGGAGGGAGGGAGGGAGGGAGGGAGGAAGGAATGAATGGAGGGAGGGAGGGAGGGAGGAAGGAAGGAAGGAAGGAAGGAAGGAGGGGAGGGAGGGAAGGAAGGAGGGGAGGGAGGGAAGGGAGGAAGGAAGGGAGGGAGGAAGGAAGGAAGGGAGGGAAGGAAGGAATGAAGGAAGGGAGGGAGGGAGGAAGGGAGGGGAGGGAGGGAAGGAAGGAAGGAAGGGAGGGAGGAAGGAAGGAAGGGAGGGAAGGAAGGAATGAAGGAAGGGAGGGAGGGAGTAAGGGAGGGAAGGAAGGAAGGAATGGAGGAAGGGAGGGAGGGAGGGAGGGAGGGAGGGAGGGAGGGAGGAAGGAAGGAAGGAAGGAAGGAAGGAAAGAAGGAAGGAAGGGAGGGAAGGAAGGAAGGGAGGGAAGGAGGGAGGGAAGGAGGGAGGGAGGGAAGGAAGGAAGGGAGGGAGGGAGGGAAGAAGGGAGGGAGGGAGGAAGGGAGGGAGGGAGTGAGGAAGGGAGGAAAGAAGGGAGGGAGGGAGGAAGGAAGGAAGGAAGGAAAGGAAGGAAGGAAGGAAGGGAAGGAGGGAGGGAATTTTTCAATTTGTCTGATCCGGCGCATTAAGAGAGGAGCTGCAGCCACGTGTGACCTGCGCTACCTGCCCCACTGGGGCCAGCACTGTGTTTTTCTCAGTGGAAAATCAGTTATGAATCAGCAAAGGACTATTGATTTTCTGACTGCTGTTTCCACAGGATAGTAAGCCAGCTGTTGGAAGTCAGCTAGCGCCAAGCTGTGCAGTGCCACCAGGAGAGCCTCTGGCCAGAAAGAGCAAGTCAATCCGCAGCAGGATATTCAGGATATATGGAGTCACTGCTCAATTGGGCAGCTCCCAATTTGCAGAACATGTGGGAGTTCATTTCCTCTTTGTAGTTAACAAATTAGGACAAATTCACTGTTGCATTGGGAAGCAGAATGAAAGATGTGGCATACTATTCAACTCCACGTAAAATCACATTTTCAGTGGATGTGAGCTGGTTTCCAGTCAATTCTTAGTGGACCCGAGATGTACATCTGTTTCCTCTGTCTGAATTCAGTCAGCAAAGCAACTTTCTCTTTTCTTCCTTTTTTTTAACCCAGTGGAAATATTTATAAGGCATTCAGTCAGATACAGTCTTCTGGTTATTTTTCCACATACAGACCCTATGTGATGGTTCACCCGGACAGATGTGTGCTGATCCAGTCCAGCAGGACTTACCTATTTGTGAAACCTGCCCAGCAATGGAACATTCTAAGACCTGAAATTCTCTGGTAGACTTTGTCCTGAAATCCCTGAGTAATATGCTCAAGCATGTCATTGAAATATATCTAAAAAGCAGAGCTTATGCTGACATTTACCCAGAAGCACATCAGCATCAGCAGTGTTTAATGCTGCCTAATAGGGCCAGGCCAGTGTTCTTTCATAATTTTTAGTACAAAAATTAGAATTTCATGATCTGGAATGCCCTGATTTGGATCTGCATTTTAACTGTCCAGCAGTCAGCAGAGAGTGAAGGTTGGCTCGGGTCTATTTTAGGTACCTTTTCAATATGCACATCATCGGTGTTGCTCTGCATTTCACTGCATTTCTCTGACTGCTCAAATTGTGGTTGTTTCTTCAGTCATGGTCCAGCAACACAATGACAGTAGCAAAGACACTAGCTCTCACAGCTGTCATTGAGAACCACAACTGCATTCACTCAGTACTGAAACTTTTATCTGAAACAATCCAATGCCCCACAGCCATTACAGGCAACTGGAAAGGGACAAAATATCTCTTTGAAACTAGAGCTACAAAACAGTTACTCTGGGCCTTGAGATGAAGAGCATGGTGCATAGCTCTGTTCTGCTGATCACCATCAGAAGAGCATTGGAAGGTGGGTAAGATGCTAAAACTGCTCATGGAAGATAGTGTCCCGGTGTCACAGTGGAGAACACAGTCCTGGCTTGATAGAGCATAGCTGGCACGGGCAGCCCTACTGCAAGGAAAAACTGTCCAGCTCACATGGTTGAAATCAAATTGCGATTAAAGCAATTTATTGATTTATTATCAGCATGTGTTTAACGTGCAGTTGGTGAGCTCCGTGTTCAGGACTGAAATCAGCAACAGATAAACCACAGTACCAGGCTGTGGTTTAGCTGCAAAATGTTAATAAATGCCTGCAGATTTCTAAGCATGCTTTTATATCCCCAAGATTTCAGACGCTCCCTCCCAGGCAGTGTGCATTACACACCCCATGCTTTATGTGTGCGTGCAGGTGGGTCCCACGTGGAGACCCTCCTGTGGAGATGTGGGTGCTCCCATGGTACTTGCACTCATGCCACTGCTGGCACCACACTAAAGACACCACTGCGGGCAGGTGCCCCACATGGCCCCACATGCAGCCTGAGGAGGGGTGTCCCCCCATGCCACCCCAGTGCTGTGTGTCACTGGCTGGGTGCCAGCTGCTCCTGTGCCCCCAGGGAGCTGCTGGGGATGCTTTGGGGTGTTGCCTGACAGTGTCCCAGTACAGTCACAGCTCTTCCTCCTGCTCCGAGGCATTTCCTCCCAGTCTTTCTGCTGTTCCCTGGTTATTGGTTAATCAGGGTGGTAGTCTTCCTTGTTAGAGCTGCCAACTTTGGGTAATCACCCTCTGAGGCAGTTGTGGGTGTCTCATAAAGCCACTTAGGTGAGGGGGATGTGGGGTATTCCAGCTGGGGGTGTGCTCCCATGTTTCCATTGCTGCCTATCCCTGTATCAGCTGGGTAAGGTCACAGCCAGCTCTGCCCTTGTTTCTGAGAGCTGAAGGTTCATTAGCTGATAGTTCTCATTTCCCTGGTGCACTGCATGCCCAGGAAGGCCTCTCACTGCTAGCAGGGGGGCTGGAGCAACTCTATCTGTCTGGTCCTGGTCCAGACTGGGGTCATCCCAGGTGACCTCTCCAGAGCAAGAGAGACAATAAACCCTTTGCTTTTCTCTGTTAGAAGAGTTTGTGAAACAGCTGCAGAGGTGCAAGTTTACTGGTGGTTGGTTTTATAGCCCTGAGCCTGTAAGGCTTTATAAGTTTGAGATCCTCTCTAAATACAGCTTCCTAGAAAACTGGGGGTTTGTTACAGTGGTTTCACTTCCCCCTGTACTGAAATTCTTCCTGTCTTGATCATATTATTTTATATTAATAGATCTGCTTATTTGCTTTCAACCTACTATTTCTGTGCCTCTTCACTTTTTTATGTCTTAATTTTCCCCCCTGCGTTTTCAAGACAATGTTCTCCTTTTATATGACTCCTTCCTTTTCTGTGCAATTTCTTGAAATATATTCTTGCTCTTTCCCATCTGTGTCAGTCCCTCTCCAGCTTGATATGACTTAATTATTTTATATGTATTTCATAGAGGTTTCAACCATTTGGACTCAATCACCATCCAAGAGCAACTGAGAGTGTACTTGGCAGTACTAGGGTGACAAAGCACCTTGCGCAGTCAGCAGGATCATTGTTGGGGCTACACTGGAGCCAATCTCAGCATCTCCTGTCAGTGTATAGTAGTGTGCGATAATGTGACTCCCAGTTTGCAGCTGTTTGTGTTTGAGCAGGACATTGAAAAAGAAACAGCAATTTGGGAGCACATTTTTCTCCTTTTTCTTTACCCTGAAAAACTTCAAGTGGTCTGAATTTATCCAGCTGCAGTGCTTCTCTCTGGTGGCTCTGTGGCGAAGCTTGAACAACAATGAAACAGGGAAGTGTAGGGGAAAAAAAGTAACAGTAGCAGTATTTTCAGATATGAGAAGGTCCTTATGGCCATGGGGGTTTAGTTTTCTCCAACTCAGATGGTGCTGAATTGTCCTTTAGGGGGGAAAAAGAAAAGGACGAAGACTGGAAAACAATCTTTTTTGAGCTCTTTCTTACAGGAGCTCTCACATTTACAGTTTCACAGACTGAACCAGGCAGAACTGAGCCTCATGTCAACTTCTTCCACCCTTTGAAAGGTGCAAAATGCAAAGTCCAAATAAATCCACAAAAGTTTAGACAAGAGTCGTATTTGCAAAGCTGCAATGCAAGTTCTTTACCTTGCTCCCTGCAGCCCTCTTTCTTTTATGTTTATGCAATATGTGAAGCTTTTTAAAGCTGACATTTGGGATTTATCCCTGGAGGATTATCTCTGAAGCAACATATCACTTCTTAGAACTTGAGATGTTTTTTAACACCCTGCATTCATAATTCTAACACACAAACAATACTATCAATATTAATGCATTGAAGACATTTTCGTCTGTACCTGAGGCTATGTTACTACCCACACAGATAAGTAGAATCTAATAAATATATACAAAAATCTTAGCTTTTGTTATCATGACATGTCTTCAGTGCTGTAATTGTAATAACACTTCAGAGCATAACATTTTTACTAGATGTAAAGGAGCCAGAAGCTACCTCTCAGGAAGAACTGATTCTATTGAGTCAAGCATCTATACTTACACTGAGAAAATACTGAATATCAAACACACACATCTAAAGATAAATGTATATATATATAAAAAAATAAAAGTCATTACTCATTCAAGTGAAAAGATTTTCATCTCTTGTAAAAAAAAAACTTTTAATTGACTTTCTGTGAATATTTACATAAAAAAAGCATTTGTTCATATAAGAAGAAAGAGCTAAATAGTTGTGTGATGGTGTGCTTAGGCTTTTATCGCCACAAAGTCTTTGTAAACTCTCCTTCTGCATTTAAAAGGTTCCATTTTCTCCTGTGCCTGCAGAATATTGTCTTTGTTTTGCGTCTAGTCAACTCATGAAAGAGGTCAATCACCTACTGTTTGTCAGAATTCCTAGAGCTAAACAGGTCTACTGAAATTACTGCAAAAATCTGAATAAGGCAAAACAGTGACATTTAAACCCATTCATCCATTCATGGAGAACTTGTATAAAGGAAATAGGCTTCATTTAACTATATTCTATTGTAAATAGTGTCTCTGGTTTTGTTCTCATTCTTGGATGTAAACCTGGAGTATCTTCAGCAATTCTGCTGAAACAGTTCTAAGTTTATAATGAATTATAATAAATCATAATTGCTAATAGAATTAAGTCAGTCATGTTCCCTACAGAATAAAAATGCTTTAGAGGGTTAGACACAGTCAGTGGTGATGAAGGTTTCTTAGTTATTCCTGTACAAATGTGTCTCACCTCTTTGTGTCAACGAAGGGTGGTCTGAAAGAAGAGCTTGTGGCTTCAGGATAGCTGCTATGCACAATAGTGGATATAAGTGCACAGTATTTATGTCTCATAGCCACAAGTTTATGGACTCAGTGTGCCTCAAATGCAACAAGGATGTCGTATTACTATCCACACAGATAAAGAGTTGAGTAAGCTACCCTAATTATTTCTCACCATGTAAGGAAGACTCCAGCATCCCTTGCAGCAGAGTGCTATTTATGCTTTCTTTATCTCTCTACAATTTTTGTGTAATATTTGCTGTGGAGGCCTAGAGACTTTTCTTCAATATAATTGTTAAATAAGAAGTATGATTGTTATTAATCATCTAATTCTCTTTTTGAGATCACATAGAAATTAATAAACATAAGTACTTGCCAGAAATATTTCACATTCTGACTGTAAAATAGAAACAATTGATGTACTGATTATTTATTTATATATTTCAAACAGGCAGCAAGGAAACTAGAGAGTACATTTAAAAGCTTTATCAAAAGCCCTAGCAAAGGATTTGTTCTTGTAATGTATTATAATATGCTATGGATAATAAAACTGCATGAGATGTTTTCAATGGAATTGGCTTCACTTGAAGCTGGTCTTGGTGTCATCACAGAATGAAGCACCCTTCAACCAAGCATCAGAAGCTGTAGCTGTCTCACCGTGAAATCAAAGAATCATAGAATAGTTAGGGTTGGAAAGGACCTTAAGATCATCTAGTTCCAACCCCCCTGCCATGGGCAGGGACACCTCCCACTAAACCATGCCACCCAAGGCTCTGACTGAGTGTAACATTCCTACTTGTAAAAGTCCAGAAAGGATTTTTTCATCTTCTGATCCCCAGCACACTGGGTCACAAATCCCATCTGAGACTGCCTTGGCCTCACTTTGTGGCTTTTGCTGGCTCCAGTGGTCAGAAACCACCTTCTGATTTCCAGTGTCATTCTTTTCCTGTTGGGTTTATGGCATTTTTCTGTTGTGTTATTATTGCATTTTATCTGAAACGGCTTTTCCCTTCTTGAAGTTTACCTCCCTGATGTAGAGGAGCCTAATCTGTCCTTAGGGTCTTGCCCAGTGAAGCAAACCAAGCTGTCTTAGTCCTCTCTACTACATGCAGCTAACAGCTCTGCTTATCCTGAAAGTTCTGTCCTGTGTCTGGTCTAGTTGAAATTCAATTTTCTTGTGTGTAAGTGACTAGAACTGTATGAGACCCCATGACAGTCCATGTTTTGTTGGAGTCACCACAGCAAGCCGTGGCAAGGCATGGAGACATCTGTGAATACCCACGTGTGTGTCTACATGTATCTACAAGTGTATATATTTACATAAGTAGACATGTGCACACAAACACATATGTCTACACATTATTTTATGTGTTTGCTGCCAGCTGATGAGGAACTCCCAGATTTAAGTGCATATTATTATTATTATTATTATTATTATTATAATAATATAACTGAAGTGCATGGCCTTGTGTGTGAGGTATGGTACTTGCTGAGATTCCTCCTGTCCTCAGGACCATCTCTCCCTGTGTGACAGCCAGGATCCTCCATGCTTAGGGTGGTGTACTTGGCAAATTTTGTTAAGACTCATCCACTTCTTGCAGTATTAATATTGTTGAAACTAAAGCAAACCCGGTCATTGAAAAATTTTGCTCATCATCTTCTTCCAGCCTTGTACCATTCCCTCCAACATTGTACCATCCTTTCCAGCCCATCTGCTCGACATTTTTATTTATAAAATAAATAAACTTTTTATTTTCAAGCATCCTTTCTCATGTATGTGGCTTGTACTTATTCTTCTCAAAACATAATTGTTAACTGTGTGGCTGTATAGCAGATGTTTCACAGGTGTCTAGATAAATGAGATTTTGGTCTTAGTGATGAATAATAAGAATATTTAAAAATATCAATTATAGCTTCCATGTAAGAAGCTAGGCTCATATGACAGGCATGTTGCATTATTCTTCCATCCATCCTCACATGCTTAATTAGTTTTTCTTCAAAAATTGCTTTAAAGCTACATATATGAATCAAGTCAGTCTCACATGGTCTGAATTGTGCACTCTAGTCCTCCTCTTCTGCTTAAATTTGCTTGATCCCCACTCTCAAGACTTGAGAAGTTATGAGCCTGGTCTAGTGTGCACTAATTCTCTGGTGCTGGCTATACCGCTGATACTGAGGTGACAGCTACTTCTCTCGCTGTATTTGAGTTTGAGTTACTGCATGCAGGAGCATATCACTAATGTAGCTGTTATCCATTAAAGAATAAACAACTCTCTTGATATGGTAAAAGACTTACATTTGCATTGGAAGAAGCTGAAGAAAGTCCTGGTGAAGATAAATGTTCCTGCAGGCAGGCAAGGAAAGATGGAGTTAAGGGAAGATGGGATGGATCAACCACAGTTGCTCTGTCATTACTGTCATTAAGTTTCTCACGCTAAACCTAGAATGATGGTTTAACTGTCATGTTAAACCCAGGGTCCCCAAGTGGTTGCCACCTGTCACTTTTATAATTACACCTATGGTTGGGGTGGTTGGATGCAATCAATGCTCTGGCTCTATCCATCATCCATCTGCTTCCCAGACATATAGCCTATGCTTATGGCCTGGGAGAAAGATGAAAGTCGGCATGATGGTGCAGTTGCTACCACTGATACTGTCATTGAAGCAGTAGAAGTTCTTAGACACAGAGCAGGACAGGATGGCTGCTGAGACTCCTTGTGGAATGTTAGGGGAATGCATCCTTGTCCTGTGCCCCTGTTGGACCTGGACTGAAAAGTGAGGCCTTCATTTCTAAGGAAATGGCAGCAGCCAGAACTGGGGCTGGGATGCAGGGCACTGTTACCTGTTATGTGGGGAGGATCACTGCATCCATGGCAAGCCATGCAGGGGCTTTTTGCCTCTTTGAGAACACCTCCACAGTGGTGTCCCAAAAAGGGAAATGAAAATGGACTGAGGAACTTAAGGAGCACACACAGCTGCTTCAAAAATCTTCTACCTTATTTCCAGCACTTCCCTGCAGTGTCAGTCATGGCAATAGGTCTGCCTAAACTCTCTTCCATTTCTCTGTTGCAGTGTAATGAAGGGTTGCTCCCCCATTAAGCTTATTTTTGATCCCTTTTTTGAGCTGGGCATGCCTTTTTCATTTTTTTTATAATGCTGAATAATCATGTATGTTCAGTCCCCTAGGTGGTATGTTAATTCTTTTCTTTCATCTACTTAATTAGAAGATTTTGTTTTGCATAAAATATATGAGGCAGCTAGGGCAGGGTCTTATGAACTGGTGAGCATCCAATAACTGTATTAAGCAGTTTCTTAAGGCTTTGAAATTGTCTTCAGATGGTAGCTGTTGACAAACCCTGACGTGAAGCACTACTTGAATATTCACATTAAAATCGGCATTGCAATTAAGTTAGCGATGCATGATTAATTGGCTTAAAGGCAATGGTTTTATATGTAGTAAAATGCTTCTATGAGAATCAATAGCATGACTACAATTAGCAAGAGCATTGCTTTGAAGGTATTAAGGGCCACAAATCAAATTTGTCAGCTGAAGAGTAACAGTGGCTGTATATACAAACAAACAGCAGTTATGTCTGTAACACAGCGTGAGGGACTTATATATCTTATATCTCAATATCCACAGTGATTGGACAGCATGATAGTTACTCACAGCAAGTCAAAAGAGTACTTCATTTCTACCCACCAGGTTTGGGAAGGACCTCTTGGTCCTGCGCACATCTGGGTATGGAGGACTTGATGCCATCACCCAAGACTGGCTCCCTTCTCTTTGCCACCCACATTCACCCCCATTTCAGCTGGTGCTGGCAGCCTGGGCCAACACCACAACAGACAGACGGGCAACACCAGAGTTTCAGAGGGGTCTTGCTCCTCTGCTTTCAAAATCCCAAATGTACATTACAAATATGCATTATAAATGTTTATTATAAATAAATATACATGTACATTATAAATGCTGCTTCTCTCTTGTTGCATCCCTGTTACGTAAAAGCCTCTCCAGGGCTGAGTTGCTTGAATCCATAGGCAAATGAAATACTGCATTGTGGTCATGTTTACAGTGGTACACAGGGACACGGTACATATTTGATTCTTCCTGGGATATATGCCCCAAATTAAAAAAAAATAAAAAGGCATCACTTTTGTACATATTCATGTCCTTCACTCACACAAATATGCTGAGTGGTTGTTTCTGTGTATCACTGGAAAAAAAGAAAGTTGTCTGTTTGCTGGGGCACTATTCCGCTTGGCTCAAAGCTGACATAAATGATGATAAGAATTTCAACTTGGAAAAGAAGGGAGATGGATGAAAGAGACTTCTTTAACCTTCATGCCTGGAGATCAAATATAAAAAAAGGGGAAAATCAAATAAAACCCAATATGACACTAGGTAATGGAAGTACAGAAGATGAGAAGATGGACAGTACAGAGAAAGAAAATGCTAATTTTGAGGAAAGCTGGGAGGCTGAAGAACTGCTGTATTGACCTAAATATAAATTAGCCTCAGATATAAAGCAATTGTCAGTCTAAAGGATAAGAATAAAGGAATAGAATAAATATTGACACTCTTCCTAAAAAAATTAGGAGCTATCAAATTAAGTAAATTATCAACTAACATGGAAAAATGTGTACTATAGAAATATTAAGTTGGGGGAGAGGTTCATGAATGATCCTTAAAACTGATAGTAAGAGGGCCCTTCTGAAATTTGCTGGTGATATGAAGATGGGAGGCATCATCAATATGGCAGAAGATGAGGATGTCAGGCAGAAAAAATGACTATCCCAAAGAGGCAGACAATGCAATAAATCAGAGAGGAATGGAGGACAAGATCATTTAAAGACTAACGTGGAGATTTTGCACTAAGAACTGGGAATTTATCAGCTGGAAATGGAAATGGGTAGAAGCACTGGGTCACTGAGCCAGTCAGGATGAATATTGTCATCAGTGTGATCCAACCATGAAAGGCAAATCCAAGCTAAGGATATCCCTGATGACTTGTTTCCAGTGGAGCGAAAGTAGCATTCAGGCAGTTTTGTAGAAGACTGTGCTGAGATCTTGTCTGGAGTATTGTGCACACTGGTGGCACCCCCATTCATGAAAGGCAGAGTTGCTGCAGAAGACTGCCTGTGGGATGGATGTAGGAGAGACAGGCAGGGGCTTGGCTCATGTAGTCTATGTGAAGCTGAAAAGAGGTGCAATTGCTCCCTGAAAACACACTGTGACACAAAATTCTGGAGAAACAGAAGAAAAGTGATCTAAACCAAAGAATATAATTTACATAGAAACAACTGGAAATACATTTAACAGGATTTCATAAAATGTTTTTCATTATCAGGACAGTGGTGATGTGAAAACTGTTCATCATTAAAATGAAGTTTGTTTGGCAAGTGACTGGTAATTAAAGGCTCAGGAGTTCCTTTCCAGTCTTACATCCCTCTGACTGGCATCACTTAAAGCTAGGAATAGACAGGGAGTCTTATATCCCAGAAGAGTCAAGGCTGCTGGTCTGTAACGCCAGGTCCAGGCTGTTATAATTGCTTAAAACTCAGCCATCCTGGTCTTCTTACATTAGAGCTCTGCTTGCTGTGGGAATTGGAGGGGAAGCAAAATTGGTTTAATTTCACTTACACACAGCCCAGCTGCTGGGTTTTTTTTCCTCTGAGACAGGTGGTCAGCATTCCTACTCCTATGCTGCATCAGCCTGGCACCTCATTCCTCTGCTATGTCCCCACGCTGCAGGTGGCAACTGTGCTTTCTCTGGAGCACGTGTTTTGCAAAGTATCCTGGCATATCACACATCCCAGAACAAGCTGTATAGAATTATCTTGGAGCTAAGTGTCAGATTCTGATCTGGAAACTCCTCCTGCTCACTGCCAGATCTCCTCAGCCCAGTCAGGTACTCTGGCAATTCTAGAGGTTGGTGGGCCCAATAACTTGACTGTATGTAGCAGCTCGGAGCTGCTGTGGAAGATGGAAGGAGATGAGCAGTTGATGTCATCTACCTGGACTTGTGCAAAGCGTTTGACACTGTCCCACATGATATCCTTGTCTCTAAGCTGGAGAGACATCAATTTAATAGATGGACCCCTCGGTGGATAAAGAACTGACTGGATGGCTGCACGCAAAGAGTTGTGGTCAGTGGCTCAATGTCCAGCTGGAGACCAGTAACAAGTGGTGTCCCTCAGGGATTGGTGTTGGGACTGGTCTTGTTTAACATCTTTGTCAGTGACATGGACAGTGGGACTGAGCGTGCCCTCAGCAAGTTTGCCGATGACACCAAGCTGTGTGGTTCGGTTGGTACGCTGGAGGGAAAGAATGCCATCCAGAGGGACCTTGACATGCTTGTGAGGTGGGCTGATGCCAACCTGATGAAGTTTAACCATGCCAAGTGCAAGGTCCTACACCTGGGTCAGAGCAATCCCAGGCACAGCTACAGGTTGGGCAGAGAAGAGATTCAGAGCAGCCCTGCCGAGAAGGACTTGGGGGTGTTGGTTGATGAAAAAATGAACATGAGCCGGCAGCATGCGCTTGCAGCCCAGAAGGCCAACCGTATCCTGGGCTGCATCAAAAGGAGCGTGACCAGCAGGTCGAGGGAGGTGATCCTGCCTCTCTACTCTGCTCTCCTGAGACTTCACTTGGAGTATTGTGTGCACTTCTGGTGTCCTCAACATAAAAAGGACATGGAACTGTTGGAACAAGTCCAGAGGAGGGCCACGAGGATGATCAGGGGACTGGAGCACCTCCCGTATGAAGAGAGGCTGAGAAAGTTGGGGCTGTTCAGCCTGGAGAAGAGAAGGCTGCATGGAGACCTCATAGCAGCCTTCCAGTATCTGAAGGGGGCCTATAGGGATGCTGGGGAGGGATTCTTCATGAGGAACTGTAGTGATAGGACAAGGGGTAACGGGTTCAAACTTAAACAGGGGAAGTTTAGATTGGATATGAGGAAGAAATTCTCCAGTTACCCTTTCTTCAGCCCATCCTCAAGGTTCAAGAGAGATACTGTGGAGCATCTTCTGGCTCTGTGGTGGGAGACACTCCCCTCTCCAGCCCCAGCCTCTGCCACTGATGGTGGCTAACAAAGCCTGCCCCACTATTTAGCAAAGAAGAAAGCAGATGTCAAAGTATGGAGGGATGTGTTTTGCTCTTCTAAGTGAATAGCTGTACCGCGGGACACAGGAGGTGCCACCATGAGGCTGGCAGAGGTTGCAGCAGGGTTTTGATTCTAAGCAACATCTTTTAAAAAACCCAAAACCTCCTGGGGAGATGGGGAGGGGAGACAGGTTGAACCATTTCTGTCTCCTAAAAAAAGTGTGATTTAGCATCTGAAGGCAATAATTCTAACTGGCATTATTGGTATGCTGCACGCGGGAATCTTGGTGCTAGTGCATCTTTATTAATGTTGTTATAAAAGCTTCTACTGGGATCCTAGTTATCAAATGACTCTGACAGCAATTCATCTGCAAAGCCCTGTGTTTTAATTTCTCACTATCAGAAAAGAAATGGGATGGGTGGGTGGAAAGACACCTGTTTTCAGCTGCTTTGTCCTTTCCTTTAAAGCCTGGTATGTTGCAAGTGTAAAGGAGGAACATGTAGGATTATAGCAGGAGAAAAAATAAATATCCTTCCACAAAAAGCATGTTACAAAGTGACAGGTACCATCTATTGATATAATGGAGTCTTTGATTCCCATAATACCGGCCATTGTAAGGAGCAGTACATAGAGATGTGAGCTAGAACCTTGAAAACTCCTTTGAATAGCAGCAGAGCCACAAACTGCAGCAAGGGATTTAATGGTAAAACATTTTACAAAGGTTTTGCTGTATGCACTGTGAAACAATAGAGAGTTAATGAATTACTGGAAACAGCAAATGTCTCCTTTGATACAAATCAGAGACTGATCAGGGAAGCAGCTAATTTCTAGGACTTTTTCCTTCTTCAGCCTGCACTCTAGCCATGATTATACATGACTGCACAGGAGATTCAGACCCAGCAGAACTTGTTAGCAAAAATAATTAGCAAACCCAAGTAAGTGGCTGAAAAATAATGCTCTCTTTTTTATTACTTTCTCCTAGCAAGGGTCGAAACTTTTCCAGTGGCATGATATTACAGTAGTGCATCATGTGCACTTAGCAAAGTGGATACTGAGTGAATGATGGATGAGCTGAAAGTGGAAATAGGAAATGGTGGTAGTTATCAAAAAATGCAGGCACATGTATGCTTGAACTTTTTCCCTTCAACTCATTGCATAGCATTTATCTGTGCAAATCTGGCCTTGTATCTCTTTTATCAAACCCTGGAAGGACAATGTATTTTCTAGATTATAGCTTTGGGGGCCAGGTGTCTCCCACGTGGGTCTTTTTGTGTGGCTGGAAAATGCCATTTCAGCAACACTGTAGGGTGATAGCCCTTGTTTCCAAGGAAGATGTATTATTGCTTGTCTGGAGACCTTACAGCCTGTGAGGATAATTCCCTTTTATTAAAGACACAGGGCACTGCAACCTTTAAAATGGCCTTTAACCTATTTAGAGGTGAAGAAGGTAGTAAAGTGTGGACTGTGTGAGACTGACTCTTCATACATGACCAACATATAGCACACATCTGCAAGGAAGTGTTTTCAAGGTAGAATTTAATTTCTCACACTGTCATGTCCCAAACCATTTTCCTTTGCAAGATGATATGAACCTCTTTGAGTTTTCTCTGTTGCAAATCAAAGTCTTTTAAATTATGTTGTAATGAACGATGGGATTTTGTGGCTTTGGCATGGTAAGAACAAGGTGTAGGTCTTAAAACTGAGGCCAAGCTAGAGCCTCTCTTACAGTGTTCATTGTCAATGTAGTTTGTGTCTGTGCTGGCATTTTGCCACTCAGGTCAGGAAGTCTTCTGCTAGCCGTTACACTAGGAGCCATATTTTTAATCCAGGCACTTTTCTGGCTTAACCCTGCAAGCAGGCTTGCCAAAGCTGCCTCAGGATTGTACACAAACAAACCAAACCTCTTTGGAGTCACTGCTTGGCTGTCCCTTGTGCTCTCATCTCCTTTTACTTAGCTTACTGTGAAACTCAGGTTTCTGCTGAGGTTTGGCACAGGCTGCAAGTGGCAGGGAGATGGAGCATCCACAGGGTACAGCGGAGAGCAGTGCAGAGTCCTCTCCAGCCCTCCTCTTCCTGCTGCCTGTGCAAGGCACCTGCCCTTCTCCTGGATCCTTTACTTAGATAGAACTTTGTAATGATCATGACTTGAACTTCAGCCCAAGCCAGTTATAGGGGGAGTGAGAAGCTGCTGGGTGTGAGGGCTTGTGCTCAGGGTGAGCCCAGCCCCGGTGGCCTTGGCAGTGCAAAGCCTTGATAGTGTTGCTCCTTAGAAGAGGATTTTGTCTCTGAGGGCTGAGGCTCAGGTGGCACTAAACAGATTCTTGGTATTTAACAACCAAAGTAATAATTACTAGCTGTCTGCAAACCACCACCAACTCCAAATGGCTGAGGAAGTAAAAAAAAGACTAAGGAGCAGTAGCGCTACAGTGTACAGAGCAATACAAACATCACTCAGACTTTAAAACCTTTTATCCGGACAAGTATGGTCATCTTGTCAACACCCTTTCTGCTCGTAATTCTCTGACTGGAAAAGAAAAGGATTAAAACAGTTTTACATCTGTATCTCAGACATGTGCTGCTCAGCTTTTTGTGAGTAGCCGGCAGCTTGTGTCTCCACTGGAGATGTGTATCATTATAAGGTATATAAGAAACAGGAGTGGGCTGCTGTGAGTGTTTTGATCTTGTCATAACCCTGTATTGCATAAAAACTGTTAAGGGAAATAAAATCAGAGGATTACCCATAGGAGCACGTGGCAATGTTAGTGCATGGTCCTGTCCAGGCAGAGGCTGGGGAGGTGACACGCAGGGGCAGAGTGTTTCAGAAGAGCTGCAGTGGCTTGCAGCAGGGCATGGGAAAGGTGGAAGCAGGTTTGTTCAACAGCTGTCTGTGATTAAATCCCCCTGTACAAAGGGAAAGCAGGAAAACTGGAAATGAGCAGAGAGCAGCGCTTCAGAAAGAGCAACCAGCCAGTGACTGTGAAAACCTTGTATTATCCAAGTGGGAATAAATAATTTAGGAAAGACCCGTATTAAAGACTGGATTTCTCTCCCATGCTCAGACAGATAACTTCTTCCCTCAGGTGGATATTTTCTGTCTCTTTTAACAAAGTGCATTTTCCTCCAGCATTTCAGCGAAGGTACTATCAGACCTGCAGTTTTTTGTCTTTTCAGCAGCCAATTCTTCACCCATACAAAATAAAGATAACACTGAATTAACCTCATCTGTAGCAGAGTAGGTGTGAGCAAGCTGGCTTTAGCTGCCTAGCTAAACAATGGCTTTTTTTTTTTCAGGATAAAAACATATCTAGTAAAACAAGTGCATTGGTTTGTGCCTTGCTGTTAGTTAGAGGAGAGCCCAGGTGAAATCCCTTCTGCCATCACCACTGCCTCTAGCTAAACTTGAGATGGATGAGGATGGGCATGGAGACTTTGCTGGTGGCCTGTGTGTGCACACAGCTCCCCTTGCCTGTCCCCAGCGGTCTGCTCCTGAACTTAGAACATAGTTGTAATGGGGAAGGGGAGGAGAGGCTGCTGCTCTCAGTGGGATAATATTTCATCCCTTGTGGCAGAGCTGATATCCAATGGCACAAGCTAAACCCTGCCACATGCTGCAACTAAGGGATGACAGAGGACACACTGTGCAGTGTGGGCTTTTTCCAGAAGTTACAATCTTTCTACAGTATATCAAAGTTACAAAGTACTTTTCAGCAACAGAATTATTTTTTCCTGGGCTACATGCATTAGTAGCTGCAGCATTTGTTGCCAAATGAAGAGAGTAGGGAAAAAAATCAGTGAATGCCGAGCAATCCATCTTGAAAAGCCACCTGCATGTAGGAAAGGAAAGAAAGGATCCAGGAGTGCCTGGAAGTTAAATTTCACCAAAAGGGAAGGTAATCTATAGATTTTCAGCAGTCTCTTCCCTCTGCCCTGGTTCTTTTCTTTTCTTCTTCACTTGAATTGCCTTTTATATCCTTTTCCACCTGCCCTTTCATTTCATTTTTCTTCTTCTCTTCCAATTAGTGTTCTTAAAATACAACCACAGTAAAGCTAAACATGAGAACAAGAGGAAGAGAAGTAGTCCTGGAAGAAATTTAGTGTTTGCCTCATCCTGTAGCCCCCTGGCTTGTCTGAGCTCCAGCTGGATGCTCACTGTGGCAGGACACTGGCAGCACTGGCCAGCTGCACAGCAGCAGTCAGCTGCACAGCAGTATCCCATTTCCCAGGCTTTTAGGCACTGCTGTAGGAAGCACAGAGGAGGGTTTTTAGACATTATCTCCTTCCCACTTCTAACACATCCCACCCAAAAGCTCTGCTACCATTCCTCTGGGATGTTAAATGCCATACTGTGTCCTGTCATCCACAATGATTGTTGCCTGATGGAAGCCTCTGGGTTACTCAGGTTTCAGGGAAAGACGGGAGAGGAGCATAGGCACTGTGGGTTAAACAAATTACAATAGCACAAAGGCAACAGAAACATTCACAATGAAAGGTTGTTTGGCCTTGGGGATTGGTTTCTGCAGACCATTTGTAGATATGGATCTCAGGCTGTTTAAATGGGAGCAGCTGTCAGACATTTCCTAATCACATAGGTTTGCCTGCCATGTTGGACCAAACTCCCTGATTAGAAAGCCCATGGCTGGGAAGGGACTGACTGTGGGAGCTTGTGTCATGTTTTTATTACTTGCAAATAGCTGTTAAAACATTTCCTACCGCAATTCCAATTCATTCAAAATTTTCAATATTCTCTCTTGAAGTATATTAAACTGCACATAGAGTCCTTAAAAACCAAACCTTGGGTAGCTTCCAAAGAGCCGTAAAGCTAAGGTTGCAGGATGATAACAGTCATTTGTAAAAGTAAATATGCTGAAATGAACAGCTGCTTGCATGAAATAGCACCACAGACTTCCTAATAACTAGATCAGTTCATTTGGGGTTTCAAAATAATTTGAGTTCTGCTTCTCTGAGTGCTGTTAATTGATCAGAAAGTAAAGCTGATCACTGCTTGCTTTCCCCATGACATATATGCTTTAATAAATTATTGCTTGCAACGCATGCAGTGTTACTCATTATTGACTTCAGATACATTAGCTGGATGGATGGAAAGGGCTGTTCAACAGAACCATTAATACTATACTGGGTTTTCTGAGGTTCTCAGCAGGACCTCTGCTCGCTGACAAACTCTCATCAGCAACCCAGTGGTTTTCAGAAAACTGCCTAAGTATTTTTCTTAGTAACGTGCTCAAGTGAGCTCTTCCCACTAGCAGAATTTTCATGTACTAAACACATTTAGCTGGCCATAGGCAACAAATACGTACATATCCCCAGATTTCAGCTGCTGATAAAGTTTTTATTACATTCTTTAAAAGAAGGCATATTTGGATGCAGCACTGCTGGGTCTGAAACTATAAACTGGTGCTTTCTGGATTTTCTTAGTGACTACTGCTTTGGCAGTCTCTAGAGAAAAGGTGCTTGGCTTGGGAAACTCGCCTCCAAAAACAGTCTCATACAATGTTTGGAAAACTTCCCTTAAAACTTGTAGAAAACACATTTTTGCAAACTTGTATGAGACTCAAGAAAATGCTGGATGGGAGAGTGGGGGAGGATGGAGTGAAACAGGGGCCAGGAGAAAGAAAAAAAGCGAAAGAGGCACTTAAAAAGAGAGGTAGGGGGAAAAGCCACTGAAAATGAAATTAGATAAGAAAATACGAAAGGGAAGCAGAAGAAGATGAAGAAATAAGTAGCACATATGTTTATTTTATAGGAAGTCAGCTGACAGGCTGAATTTCTATTCTGATCAGAGAAAAGAAATTATAGTGGGCTCTGGATGAAAAGTGAGTACCAAATACCCTAAATTAAGAACTCACGAGACTGAAATCTGTTTGTAAAATGTTCTGGAACAACAAAACTGCCATATTTTAAAGAAACAAGCTTGTTGATGAAAAAATGTCTCCGGCAAGAAAGCACTAGGAAAGGCTTGCTTAGAAACATTGGTGAAATGAAAGACCATATTCTGTTATCAACTTTTCTTACTTTGAATTACATTTAAAATAATGAGATGAGCAACTTTGGCCATTAGCAATAATGCTGTATTTTTCTCTCCTGCAAGCCAGCTGTTCGGGTTACTTTGTGGCCAGTGTTGATCCGTGTAATCTTTGTGAGCTTCTTGCATGACAAACAGTAAATTAATTCTTCAGGGGTGAATTCAGTTCCACTTGTGATGAAAATGCGAGGATGGGGAATTAAGAGGAAGGTTTGTGTGGAAGCAAGAGCTGGTACCTGGTAGTTCTGGGCATCACTGTCGTGAGGCTGGCTGACCTTATACCTCCTTGGAAACATGACATCTTGGAGGCACTGTACAACTTCTGCAACATTTATCAGGGAGATATGGTCATCCTGAAATGCATCAGCAGAATTAAAGTGATTTTCCAATGAGAAAGGGTGGTTGAAGAGAAAAGGGGATGAGCAATTGATTATGTATTTGATAGCTACACATACCCCAAACCAAGTAACTGATTTTTCTGTAATCATCCCGGCAAAGACTTCTCAGTGTATAAAAAGTATCAATCTTTCAGAGCCTTGACAAATAAGAGAAGTGTAGGTTGTAAAACTGACTATTTTTGTTATTCAGATCTTAACAGACGAGTAGCTAAAGAGCCTAAAAATGGGAAGACTTGTCAGGGCACTGAGTGGACCCATGGATGGGTTTCTGAGGGGTGTGGGTGTTGTTGCAGGGAGCAGGGCCTGTAAACCAGACAGGTCATGGCCAAGCCCTCAGTGGGCACCAAGCCATGGGGCTATCCAGACCTGTGCCTGGGTGCAGCCCAGCCAGTGCACCACGGGGCAGTTCAGCCCATTGGTACATAATAGTACCCAAGCATGGGAGGGAATAAAAACTGCCCCTTGGGTCTCATCCAAAAGGCTGCTGCAACTGTATCGCCTCAAAAACTCTTATCAATTGTTTATTTATTGTCTGTTATCTCTTACCTGATCAACAGTTGGAGACCTGTAATGGTAAGAAGGTGCTGGGTTTTCCTGTGTTGATTGCAAGATTCAGTGCAGCAGGGTGCAGTAGTCACCCTAAAATTAATCTGGTATAATTCCCTGGCTTTCACTCTTTCATTGGTTTTAACCATTCTCATTATATCAGCTTAAAGGAGATGTGCAGATCTGATTGTCACCACTGTCACTACAGCAGAAATGCACTCTATGTCTTTAACAGAGTGATCTCTCTATTTCATCATAAAGTCTTTCAGGAAGCTGATTGCTTGCATGATAGCATTCTGAATTATAGAATCTGTGAGAAAAGGTATCTGTCAGAACATATCTGTGTTGGTTTTTTTTTCTTCTAATCCATAAATCAAGCAAAGCAGAAAACAGGAGGTGAGGAAAAACTTTAATTCAGTATTACATTTCCGCAGTAATAGGAAAATTCAGCACTGTAGAACACAAACTGATCTAGTATGTGCAGTTTGCCAGACTTTGCTGCATGATGGGTTAGATCTCTTATACGTTTCTGGATGAAGTTGGAAGTGTGTAATCACTCTGCCACACTTCAGAGAAGTTCGACATGCCAACAGGGAGAAGGTAGCTAAAACAGGAATCTCTGGTTTAAGGACAGGTCTGTGCTACCATCCAAATCAAAGGTAGAACAAATGGTAGTGAAGGTGTTTATCTGGGTACATTTTGTGAAGGTCTTTGTGTCTTTGAGAGAAGCTATATGAAAAACAGAGGCACTCAAGGAGAAGGCAGCAGTACTGGCCCAGCAAGGGAAACTCTGACATAAAAATGTTGAGAAAATAAGAGACAAAACATCAAGGGGTGACCATTAATTGACCAGGCATTCCTTGTGTGACTTTAGAGCTCACAGAAGTAGAATTCAGCTTAGTCTTTGTGAGGTAACAAAATTACATTAAAGCCATCTGACACTATCATAATATTTTCTCTTTGATTAATTTAAATTGTAATCTGAAGTCTGGTCAACAGGCCGATTGTGAAAGTGGTAAAAGCTCTAAAGATGGGGGTATGAGCAGAGTGCAAAGTGAACAACCAATGACAATCAGATATCTTGGATTCATACCATTAGCAGCCTCCAGAATATTACGGTTCATGGATGCCTAAAAGCTGGATTCACAGAAATGCAGGTTTGGTTGGAAGGGAACTCTGGAGGTCATCTGGTTTAGCCTCCTGCTCAAGCAGGGGTCACCTAGACCCTGTTGCCCAAGAGCATGTCCAGATGGCTTCTGAGTATCTCCAAGGATGGAGATTCTACAACCTCCCTGGGCAACCGGTGCTAGTGCTTGATCACCTCACAGTGAAAAAGTGTTCCCTGTTCCTCCACTGGCACAGGCTGACCAAGGGAGTTGTGGCTGCCCCATCCTTGGCAGTGTTCAAGGCCAGGCTGGATGGGGCCTTGAGCAACCTGGTGTAGTGGAAGGTGTCCCTTCCCATGGCAGGGGGGTTGGAAGTAGATGGTCTTAAGGTCCTTTCCAACACAAACCATTCTGTGATTCTATGATTCTGTGATCAGGTGGCATTTCCTGTGTTTCAGTTTGTATCCATTGCCAGACTGGACACCACTGAAAATAACCTGCGCCTAATCTCTTTGCACCCTCTTTGCAGGAACTTGCATACATTGATGAGATCCCTCCAGAGTCTTCTCTTCTCTAGAGTGATTAGCCCCAGCTCTCTCAGCCCTTCCTCATAGGAGAGACGCTCCAGTCCATTAATGATTTTAGTGTCCCTTTGTTAGACTCTCTCCACTATGTCCATGCCTCTGTTGTAGTGGGCAGACCAAAACTGGACCCAGCACTCTAGATGTGGCTTCACCAGTGCTAAGCAGAAGGAAGAATCACCTCCCTTGACCTGTTGGCAGCATTCCTCCTAATGCTGTCCAAGATACCATTAGCCTTTTTGACAGCAAGGACACTCTGCTGTTGAACTCGGTGTCCATCAGGCACCCCAGGTCCTTTTCCGCAAAGCTGACTTTATCCTAGAACCTGGTAAAAACAATGCTGAATGGCTAAGACTGCGACAGTGATGGTCACATATTGCATGCAGAAACACTAACGCTGCAGAATGGGCTAACATGTGGACAGGCTGCCATCTACTATACTGCAAGGTAGGCACCTAAATTTAACATGTCAGAAAAATGCATTGTAGATCAAGAGTTGCGTGTGATACCAGTGTAACAGTGTGTACCAGAATTTCCTTTGTGTCTCCTACGGTCATTAATTTTGTGTGTGGAAATTGTGTGCCTGCCAGAACTGGAGAAGAACTGGAATTACGCTTCAGCCAGAGCTTGTCCTCTATTATTATCTTATACTCCAGTATTATCTAAATGCAGAGCATGCTCTGGAATCAAAACTGTTTCTGTGCATCTGGAGATAGAAGTCAGGGGAGAAAGAACAGCAATATAGTTATTTTTTAAAATCTGTGAATACTGCTCTTTCAGATAGAGTTACTAAAGCATTAACATTATATTCATGAAAAGATTACCACCAGCATGTGAGATATTTAAAATCTTAATCACTCTATCACTTATAAATGAAATTTGAGATTTTTATGTATTACATTACAAGAAACTCTATAAAATAAAGGTGAGTAATTTATCACTTATGTGACACAGGCAGAAATGGAGACTCCAAAGTGAAGTGTAAAATCTATTTTTATTTGGCCTTTTAAGCAACAAGAATTAACATTTTAACATGTGATACTGGAATATTGTCTCCTAATCAGATCTTCCTGATAAATTTTAATTCCTGATAAAATTATAAACAAATTGAGCATTAACTAATTGGATTGGGACACACTAAAGCTGAGAGAGGAAAGGGGAAATAGTAACATATGCAACAACATATGGATAATGAAACAGCATATGCTTATTATAATAAAACCGTGCTTCTGATATTTAGAAGTTCTGGGCTAAGGAATGAGTATGTGGAAGTCAAGGTCCCTGAAGCAAAATCGAACCCTCATGTACATTAAGTATAAGAGTCTTTACAGCACATAGAAAAGACTCTTTTAAATGACATAAAAATTGCAGTTGCATTTCTGTGAAATCTGGAGATGTAAGGATGCAGAGAGGAGCCTGCACATGAAGAACTGCACAGAGGGACCCATCTGCCTAGTAAAGGGTGTATTGTAATTTCATGAGCTTCTGCGAGCAGACACTGGCGGCTTTGATTTGTCACTGTCTCTTTCCAGACAGACCTTCTACCAACTTACAGCAGTGATCTGCAGAATGGCAAACAGAAGAGACAATTGAATGGCTTTCCTTCCCTTAATACTTCGTAAAAGCATTTGGTCTGATCTGGTTAGGTTTACAGGAAAGGAAGTGTACATTTGATATTAGTGATTTTTTTTCTTGGTAGCATGTGCAATATAAACAGGAACTTTGCAACTTGTACATAGCAAAGCCAGCTTATGAACTGTTAGCGGTCTGAGTAGGACTTGATTATCAAAATAAGGTTTTGACTAAAAGACATGGAGGCCGTTTTGCAACAGCACCATGTTTCATAAGAGTATGACTGTAGTCTGCTTACCCAGATTTTTAATCTGGTCAATGTATTTCTGATTACAGTTGGTCACCCATGAAGACAGTTGCTCGCAGACTGTAGTTCTGCTTTGTCAAAATCATTTTTTTTAGCCAAACAATGGATCAATGCTGTGAGAGAGAGCTTGCAGCATCATCAGTCATTTCTATATGTCTATAAGGGCTTTCTTCTTCTGGCTTCTGAGATAAATCTATCCAATTGGCTTTATGTAATCCTGCAGGAAGGCAATTTGAATCTTCTACCATATGCAAAAAAGGTGCTACTTCTTTTAGTTACCTCCAGACTCATGTTGTCGTTTGGTGTGGCAAATTACTTTCTCCATCTCTGCATTAACTCTCTTTTTTTCCTTAAGTTCAACAGAAAAACATGGGCATAGGTGAGAGCATTTCTAAAAATATCTAGTGATAGACAAAAGGACTATTAATCTGAGGGAGATATGTGAAAAAGAAGACAGACAGATAGTACTCACAAAATGATACAAGGGTTATACTCACAAAATGATACAAGGCTTAGCGTTTGAGAGTAAATCAATTTGCAGCCATAGATGTGCAGCCTTTTTGCTGTCTAGGACATTTACTTTAAGAGACCCCAAGCTAACTCCTTCAGAGACACAATGGAAGAGGAGCTGAAGCAGTGGGTGCTGCTCCAGATTGTGGTGGGTGTCCTTATTAGCCCCTCCTGGAAAGTGGGCATGAGCTTCTTGTGACGACTTTGTCTCCTGCCAAGGCATAAAATGGAACAGTGACTGTTGCACCACTGTATAATTTGTAGGTGGAAGCTGACTCTGGCTGAAGATTGGTGAGAATGAGCCCCAAAACTCATTGCCAGTGCAAGATGCCCAGTAAACAAGGCATATTTATCTCCTCTCTAGTGTGTGTTATTCCTCTAGCTGTTATACCTCCTTATATATATACCTTGGGAATTTTTTATGCAGTGCTGCAGAGCACAATTAACTGTCCTGTTCTTCACATCTTTGTGAAAGTCTACGATCCATGTCCTGAAGGACACAGGGTCTATTTGATTTGTGACCTGATCATAGTGCTTGCTGCTTCACATGAAGAAGAAGGATCACAAAGTGGTGTGCCCTGAAAAGAGGTCTTGAGTTTTCACATTTCAAATGTATTTGAGGTGTCTAAATACCTGGAAGGGCTTGGTTGGCCACATTCAGTGCAGACCCCCAGTGAAAGGTGGAGGTAAGACCACTCATCTGGGTAAGCCCCTGAGGTACTGCAGAGAGAGAAGGAGAATCCTACTCCAAGAGGCAAAATAAATGTGTCTGTGTCAGCAGTTTTTAATTTGCTTCTTTTTGGTCTTTACAGCATGAAGGGAACTTTTCATTTGGACTCCCAATAGGTGTAGGCAAATTGCAAAATCAATTAAATAGTTTCTGTGCTAAAGTAAGGTAGAGTACGCACAGGACAAAATTAAGTGCATTTTTTTCTTTTTTATATATAATGAATTCCTTATTTGTCTGTTTATTTAGGTTTATTGAATGTTCCCTGGGTGCATTAGTGAGCTGTATGAAGTGTAGTAGCTGAAAACATCCATCTCTGACAAAATGATATGAGATCGTTTCATAGCTTTCACCTTTACCAGAGTTGAGGCACCTCTTTTTTTCTTCCCAAAGTAATTTCAGAATAAGCAAATAGGAATAAAAAACGAAGGAAAAGTTATTTACAAGTGATCAAATTGCATTTAATTTAGAGTCAGCTGCCGAGACTACTCTTATACTTAAAATTAGATGCATAGTCAAGTGCATGTCAGAATTTAGCCCTAGAAATTATCGTGTGCCCTCCAAAAATCTTCACTGTTTGAAGGTGCTGCTTTTTCCCAAACACAGTTCAAGCTTTAGGCCAGAGCAATAAATCATAACTCGGCAACCTTACTGATTGCAACACTCAGCTGAAAGCAGGGGATAGTGCAGGGACAGTTGCTGTTAGGAAAAAACATTCTGTGTTGTATCCAGTGGGTGATATAAATTGAATGTGCAAATACAGGTTAGTATAGGAACTGAAACGTAAATTCTTATTCAGTGACCCTCAATTAATTATACCATTTGGCCCATGGTTATTGAATTAATCTTATGCAACATGGAGAAGTTCAAATAAGAGAAGTACATAACACTCCCAGCTTGACAGTGTAATAGTGACAGTGCTCACTGAGGAAGTCAGAAAAACAGGTCTGAAGCCTCACAAAACGAAGAGAGAGCTGAACTTGTCTCTCCCGTTTCTAAGGAAGTGCTTGAGACAGGATCGCAGTTTGGCTGGGAGGATGTAAATTCACCTGCACAGTGTGTATAGAGTGATACCAGTGAGGTTTACATTTCTCAGGGCAAATCGTATTAGAAATAAAGCCACTGAATGTCTTAAATCAAGAAACTCAAAGTAAGGTGGATTACAGTGAAGAACACATAAGCAATTATCAGCTGCCTCCTTGCGCTTTATCAAGGCTTGCTTCAAACCTCTGTGAGCTTCCTGCTTTGCAACAAACTACCCAGTCCCTTCTAGGTTCCTTGGAAGTGTCTTTTCTTCCGATGCCACAAACTTATAGGGCTTCTGCTGCTGTTTTAGCCTGTCCACAGCCAGCTCTGATCTTCTCCTGTGTCCTGCCTTCCCTCAAGGAACTTCTCCTGGCTGTGGAGGCTTGGGTGCTCCTGGGAGGCTCCTCTGCCATGATTGTCTCTAAGCAGTGTGACAGACCAAGACTGCAGCAGCCCCACAAACCAGAGCGCACAGCAGTGCAGCAAGCAGGGAGCAGGCAAATGGAAGTCATCCTGCCCAGCGTGGTGACCCAGATGTCCAGAGTTGGGATAGAAGGACACTGAGACCTCACCTTACCAGGAAGGTTATTGCAGGTGAGTTACTCTTTTGTGATGTACTATTGTCTAAAGTGCCTCTCTGAAGCCATTTAAATGTCACAGTGGGGCCATTCATGCCTGAGCCCACAGGGTGAGGTCTTCCCTGATCACCCTTTTGCAGTACCCAGCACTCCCTGTACCTCTGTGTGGAGATGGGAAACTGCCTATAAACATAAATGTGCTTCTGGAAGCATAGTTGTTCTAATTCTAAAACACATACCTAACCAAATCTTGCATATATACATACACCCATTTCACTCTAATCATGTCAACTAATCTTAGGGTGCAGCTCCAGATTTGATGTCAGGTGTATAAGGGAAGGGAAAACGTGCCTTTTCAGAAGCTCAGCTTCTCATGGGAGACATGCTTACCACAGCTGATGGAGAGGTTACTCCTGACACAATCCTCCACTGCATATTACAAGCATCCCCATGGCGACACCTCAGGCTGCAAGAAAAGAGAGCAGCTAATGGGTCCCTTGCCTCATTCATCTCTCTGCAAGGTCAGTGGTCCTGAGGCCAGCCTTTTTAATGGACAAGATCAAATCCTTACTAGCTCAGGTATGGCTGCTCTCCAGTAACTTTGTATGTAGTAGCATCAAAAGTCCCTCTTTGGGACTAGAACAGTCTTGAAGGATTTCCTCTGGAAACACAAAGGAGGAGACTGTCCCTGCCCTGAAACACCCTCAGCCTAATGAGTTAGAAACCCAGGAAGCAGCTCAGAATCTTGGTGGGTAGTATCCATTTGTACTGGGTAAATAACAGTTTGAAACATTTCTCTGAATATGATTTGTTCACATTTGCAGTGGATTCAGTCATCATGTGCAGGATTTTCTCTCTCAAGTATGATTAGACATGTAAAGAAGCAAGCACGAAGCAGAGGGTTGCATTAAAAATTGAATACATTACAAAAAGCTTTAGAAGTTGGGAAGACCCCTAATATCTACTGCTGGGATGCAGTCTGAGTTGGAGGAAGGTCTTTCTTCAAAGTAGAAACAGTGATGAACTACATCTCTATCAAATGCTATTACTACGTTTCCACACTGAGCTGCCACTTTGTCTCCTAACAAGAACTTTCTTTAATAAACGTGGGATTTACTTGTGTCTCCAGTTTTGAAATAAATCAATTCTACACTCACTCTTTTTTCAGCTTCCATTTGTGGGCATGTTATTTAAAAGGAGGTGAATGGATTAAACTCAGCTCTTCGCTCCCATTTGTCATGCCTGCTGTTTTGAGGAATACTATTTCCCTGAGGTTTTTAAAATGCTCTGTCCAATCTAAGGGGTGATCATTTTGTTTCTTTAGCTGGAGTGTCCACTGACTTCTTTTCTCTTGTGGCATGCTGAAGGTAATCACTGTTCTGTATGAAGAGATCAGCACTTTAGACACTGGCATGGATCATCAAGAAGGTGAAGGTTCCAACCCTCTATGGTTATGGTGATATATTTTGGAGTATCTGGCTAGTTCTTGTTGTGTATTTTATGTATAACTCTTACTGTGCGTAGCAAGAATATGCAAAAAAAAAATGTCTGCTTTTAGGATTTGGACCTAAATTGCCTTTACTTCTCTTAAGCATGCCTAATCAAATGCTGGTATTTGACATCTCTTTCCTCTTCTACTTTCTGTGGCGTTTATCATCGAAGTGTTTTTAAAAGTGAAATGTGCACTTCCAGACAATGTTTCTTGAATTATGCATGTATTGATGTTGTTTATGTCCTTCTTTCCAGTTAAGTTTTCAGCTTAACTGTGAGTTTCCTTTTCTTCCTGTTCTTATGCTGGTTTTTATGTGTCACACAAACCCTTTTTTTTAAAGTATGCATTTACCTCCCGTATGAAGATAGGCTGAGAAAGTTGGGACTGTTCAGCCTGGAGAAGAGAAGGCTGTGTGGAGACCTCATAGCAGCCTTCCAATATCTGAAGGGGGCCTATAGGGATGCTGGGGAGGGACTCTTCATTAGGGACTGTAGTGATAGGACAAGGGGAACAGGTTCAAACTTAAACAGGGGAAGTTTAGATTAGATATAAGGAAGAAGTTCTTTACTACAAGGGTGGTGAGGCACTGGAATGGGTTACCCAGGGAAGTTGTGAATGCTCCATCCCTGGTGGTGTTCAAGGCCAGGTTGGACATAGCCTTGGGTGGCATGGTTTAATGTGAGGCATCCCTGCCTGTGTCAGGGGGGTTGGAACTAGATGATCTTGAGGTCCTTTCCAACCCTAACTATTCTATGATTCTATGATTCTATATAAGAATCATGGACCTATAGGTGGGTCTATGCCAACAGACCTTAAAGATCTTCATTGGTTTTGCTTCATCTAAGACATTTAGGTGGGTATTCTGAATCTCTGAATAACCCATATGACTTTGGATAAATGCTCTGAGGATGCATACCCAAATAGCTGTGCTTTCGCTTGTGATGCTTGAAGCAAGTCACAGAAAGAAGCTTAATATTAATAATAAACCAAAGTTAAAAATCACAGCACCAGACCTCAGTGAGACCCTGCTTGTGCAGGGAAGCACTGTCTTATATTTCTTGAGAGCAGTCTCCTCCTCAATAGCAAGGCAAATGTGGCAGCACTGGATTTGGAGGATGAGAAGGATGTGTCACTAAACTGAAGACTGCTTGACAGCAGAGGCATAGGCCGACCTGGCTGACACCTCCTGCATGCTGGGGCCAGCACTCTGCCACCAGGGCTGTGGTCTGGTTCTACCCCAGCTGCATCTGCCTGCTTGATGGCTCATTTCAGGCAGTGCAGCTGGGAAGACCATAATGTGAGTTCCTGCCCTGGCTCAGGCTGCCCAGCAGGGCAGGCAGAAAGTGGCTCAGGTGCACACCTTCCTCTGTGCACAAGCCTCCCACAAACACCAGTGCTCAAACCATCTCCAGGTAGCTGCGATACCTATCCATGAGCTACCCACAAGCACCAGGTGCCCCAAAAGTGTTATGGCCATGTGCACCGCTGCTTGAGCCGGAGGTGGAAGCCCCACAGTCACACCCCATTTCTGGGCATGGATGCTGAAGTATTTGTGAAATACTTTCTGCTTTGCCCTGGATCAGCAGGTTTCCTGGATGCGTGCAGCCAGGAGCTCCCATCAGCTGATGAAACCCTGCTCACAAACTGTGACCTTCTCCTTGGTATCCAATGCCTCTGTCTTGGGTGTCCAGATTCAGAGTCCTCATCAAAAGGGTGGTATTCATATGCACTAGTATGTCCCTTTTGAAAATCAGACTCATTCATGAAATCCCAAATTGATCACGTACACAAACATTGCATCCAAACCAATGCACGCCTTATGTACAATTCATCCAGACACTATGTATAATTCATCTGGACAGACCCGAGGAGCCATTTTGGCCAGGCAGCACTTCTTTTATGTAAAATACATTTCAATGTATAAATGCAGCCAACGTCTTACCAATACTGCATTTATTACTGTAGACTTCGTAGTGTGCTGAGATTCTCCTTAGTTTTGAAAGGGTCCCAAGCAGCAATCTTTAATCATTTTCCTTTCCATTCTTCTCTTTATCAGCTGTCTCCACACATCAATTCCCCCTGAACTTTTGTCCTCTATTTTTATCACATGCAATATTTGTCTTGACTTATTTAGATTGCAGGCTCTCTGAGGAAGGGAATGTGCTTTATCTGCTTGGAAGAAATGGTTGTGGAAATGTATGGCACTATATAAATGCTTTGTAATACTAATAACACAAAATGTGTGCGAAGTTTGTGCAGTTTATGGTTAGTAGATTTTATGGCAACTAAGTCCGTTCTATCACTTGAGATGACAAACACCTTTTTTAATGTTTTCAAGGCATCTCAAACCCCTCCTTCTTCTTCTTGTATTATCATAGAAAGATAAGGCAATGCGTCTTTTTTATTTTTCTCTTTTAATGTGGGAGGCCTGGGGAGAGAAGGGAGTGCTGCAGCTGAGCTGAATGTATCAGCAGAAATCACTCAATAGCATTTTTAAGTGTTAACTACAGGAAAGATAGAAATCTAAAGATAAAAGGCCTGAAGCCGTATTTTATTTACTTCACTGTAAATCAGAAGTACATTTTCCAGTGACAAATCGCCCAGTGTAAAGACTTACCAGAGTTAGGCCCACAAAGATCTTGAACTGTAGGCTGGGGTTGCAAGGGGCAATGGTAGAGAAAGGAGAACGGTAGGAGAAAGAAAAGAAATATAAAATATCTTTTACATTTAAACATTGCTAGAAGCCTATTTAATAAGACTGATAAATTGGAGGCATATCCACTGCAGGAGGGGTATTCTATCATTGGTATTTCTAAAGCACGGCACAGCCAAGAAAATGATGGGCTTAAGAGTACTGAGGAGCAGAACTTAGAGAAAGGATGCACCCGGTGATATGGAAGGTAGTATTGCATTAACATCAAAGAATAAATTCATATTTGATGAAAGAATATTAGGGCTTTATCTGCCATAGAGGAATGTGACGGAAGCTCTGATAAGAAGGAGGGCCACATCGAATTGTGTTTTGATTGATTCTCAATAGAAACTTATGTGAAATGATCACACCTCCCAAAGCTTTTAACAAGTTACTGCCATGGGTTGTTCTTCAGTTATTTTCTGCACAACAATTTTTGCATAATGCAGTAGTGATTGAAGGATGTTCCCTTTCTCTCTCTTTACCTAGATGGTGCTTTATTATCTGAAATGTCCTTACTCTCATGCATTTTTCACAATTAAACGACAGTCTGACTACGCCGAAAGTCTGATGCCCTTTATAATGGAGTTTAGTATTACTTAGATACCCCTGCAGAAAGCTGGCAACATAAAGCCAGTAACTTGGATGAACAATTCTTTCAGAAGGTATTTTCTCTATGCCTTGATATTGAAAGTTTACTTTCCCTGTATTTTGTGCTAGAATTCATCAACCTGATGTTTAAAAATATGAGTTTAAGTTTTACATCTTCCACTTCCCAATGATTAATTCTTGTTATGTCCTAGATTTGTTAGTAATTGTCAAAAAGCTTTGACTGACAGCACTAGAAACGTCAATACTATATTTAAAATCACATTTAGTACATGTCAAAACCAAGAAATTTACCTTTTAATCCTCAACAGTCTATTTCATACCTGTTCAGGCGAGTGTTTCTCTGGGGAGGTGAAGCTTTCATTTTCTATCCATTGAGCCTTTGGCCTCTTCTTGAAGTCAGCAAACAACAAGGCCTGTGTTGGATGTGAAACACTAGACTGAACCAGTAAACTGATTTTGCATCAGACAGTAGCAATCTTTGCTATTTTTCAGCCTGGCATTTTCAGAAGCAGCGACTCCCTGGCAGGAGACAGGAATAAAATACAGTGTTATTATCAGTGCCCTGAGCTGGCCACTCCACTAACAGTTTTTATTTCATTTATCTCTGTATTATGCCACCACTACTTAATTATAGGACCTACGAATTGTGGTTTTACTATCAATTTACTCCCTTTACTATCTGCAATTTTCAGCATGCCTGTCACTCTTCCTGACTCCTATTCTAAACCAGTTTTAACACAATACTCTTTTTCTTTTCACGCACAGGCTCAAATTTCAACTTGTATAGGCAAAACTTCCCTGGCATTTTTCCAGTGTTAGATTTGTTTGCCTGTAGCACTTGATACATACGAAGACACAGAGCATCATTTACACGAACACTTACACTTCCATGCTTCCAATTAGTGTTTACTAATGGGGGTTTTGCAACACTAATTAGATATGGAATGAGACATACAGGCACTTGAAACTAAGGATAAGATTCAGATCACATTAATCATCTGTGACTTCTTTTGGACCATGACTTTGAAAGATTTTCATCCAAATTGATGCTGAGGAATAAACAGAGAGCGTACCTCCAAGCAGCCAAATCTCGCTCCTGGATGTCTACTTTGTAGCAATTGAGTAGAAATTCTCACTTTCTCTAAATATGTACCCTGTAGATAGACACACACCATTGCTCAAATAAATCAAGGGAAAGTAGCAAGCTGACGGGCTATCAGAAACACAGCATCAGTCTCCCAAGGGGCATATTTGTAACATACCTTTCCCTCAGGTGCTCCTGTCTACTGGGAAAGCAAATGGAGAATTTTCTTCATTCACTGCCAGCACAGAGCAAAACTTATCTAACTCTTTGGGAAGCTGTTTGTATACACTAGTCTAATTCATTCTAGTCTGTCTGCTCCTACAGTGCAGATTGTATCAATAGATCATGCAGATTTTTCCTCCTACAGCTATGACAGCAAACTTCTGTGCACGATGCACGCTGATATGAAGGGAATGCTTGCTTTAGCAGGTAAGGACATTTTAAAAGGATTTGGACTTGCTTTCACTGAGAATAGTGACAAAATGGCTTTGATCCATGGGGAGTTAAGGCAAAGCCCAAAACTTCTGACAAAGAAGTTAACAGTGTAGAAATTAATTACATAATAAAATGTAGAGTTTCCTCCAGTGATAATTTGTCATGCACTGGGGTGATGACATACAATGTCTGGCCCATTCTTACATGTGTTTCAGGTAAAGAGAAATGATCCAATCTCCTGCTCAAAATTATACAGACAGGTATCTGAGCATGTAACAGTCTTATTCTAAAATTGACAAATTATCACACAATGATAGAGAATTAGTAGAGGGTTTTTTTTAGCATAATTGCTGCAATCAGATGTTTTCCCCTAGCTCTGAGCAGCATGCATACATAGAGGTACTCCAAACCCATGTCACCCATTCTGGCTATGATCGTCTGCTGTTGCTTTCTCCCCAGTTCTAGTTACTCCTGGTTTCCCTTGCAAAGCCCACTTGCCTGCTCCCCAGGGCTGCTCCTGGCAGCAGTGACACCACATTTCTCTGCTGCTCTGGCATGGCAGTTCCTAGTCACTCTGCAGAGAAGCCCATCTTTCTGGTGCACAGCCCTACTTCTTATCATTCTGTCACAGCACAATATCATCAAAGAAGGGATTTTCTGTGACTAGCAAAAAAGGCACAAACTGTGGTCATCAGCAGCATCAATATACCAAAGCAAGCAAAACAGTGTGAAACTACAAAGAATGTTTGTTTGTCTGTATCTGAGCATTATGGTAAAATATGCTTCCTCAGTTATTAAATAGCTCATGAATAAATATATTATTATGTTAGGCATTACAGGCTTGCTATGTTAAACAGAGTCTTCAAGTTATTGTTCTTAAGACCATGAGTTTCAAGTTATGCAACGGTTTTATGCAGAATCAGCTTAGAGAGGGGGAATTGCATGAGCAGCAAAATAAGTGCTGATTTGCATCAGTCCCTAAAGCAAAGTTGACCCTTGGGATCTGCTCTTTGGTAAAATTCCTTCAAGAAGAATTGCCTTACACACCTTTTGGCTTTTTCTTCTCGAGATAGGGATATGTGTAAATAAAGGGAGCCAAACTATGTCTACAGTGCAGTTTGCATTGTACTGTAGAGATACTTCAGTAAGGCTCAGAAAAGCAAGCTAGGCTCCTGAAAGCTGTCTGCTGCAGTTTAATCTGGTTTTCAGCTCTGCAGAGTTCTACTGTGGTTACCAAAAACAGCTGGCCTGGAGATAAAATACACATTAAGCTGCAGCAAGAGGGAATGTTTCCAGGATTTGGGGTAGCATCTTGGTGCTTATCCTCAAAGAGAAATCTGACTTTTCATCCCTGGCATCTTATTTCTGGGGAGATCACCTGCATTGTGCTCCTGCTCTGGAGCAAAGACAGGATGCCTCAGCACAAGCCCTGAAACTCAGGAAGAAGATGGCTGCATGTTTAGGATCAGCTCTATTAACTGTGCCTTCCCCCTTTCAGGCTGAGGAGCACCGGCACATCAAAATGTGAGGAGGCAAAGCATGTGTAAATAAATCAGGACAGACTGATTTAAACAGAAGCAATTTCTGAGCAATCAAAAAAATCCCCAAAAGCCATGCAATGCAGACTGTAATAAGCAACAGGGCTGGCATATTCCCAGTTTCTGTTCTGCAGGAGGAAGAACATCCAACAACACCTCAAGAGTACCTTTCATCAGGGCTCTCTCTTTCAATTTTTTAACACAGTGTTATGCTTTCTCTCATGCTTTCGGAGGGACTGCAAAATAATGTTATCATCTTTCTTCAAGTCCTGCTGAAAAATTGTCCTTTGTCTCTGCGCGGTAGCAGGGCAGAGATCAGTATTGCTGCTTTCTTGGGTTGAATTATACGTTTGCTTTCTGTACTAGCCTGAAGAGGCTTTGTGAGTTATTTGTGAAAAAATATCTAATTTCACAAGTCTTATTTCTTTCCCTTTGGGGCCTGAGGAAGGTATCAACCATTTCTCCACAACAAGCACCAGTCTGGGCATCAGCCTCAAAAGTGACTGTGAGGCTGCTGCTGCCTCTCATCCGTAGCTCCAGCAGCAGCTCTGCACAGCTACATTTTGATGAAGACACAGATTTCTCAGAGATTTCAGTTCATACCCACATTTTTCTTTTGTGTTTCTTCAGGTTCCTTGCGGCCCTGGCATTGGCTTCCAACCAGCAGGCATTCTTGTTTTCAGTTTTCTGTGGATTGAAACACCAAAAGAGGATGACTTGCACTTCCCTGGGGCTGTTCTGAAGTGTTCTTAAGCAGGCGCTGGGCCCTGACTATGCTCTGCTCTGAGCCTGAGTGAGTGACAGTTTTGTTTCTCACTTTCCCTTAAATGGGATAACATGGATTTCTTGCTCTTTCTAAAAATTGCATTAGTCTGGGCTTTTTGTCCCTAACCCTTGGTCCAAGCATCTAGTACTTTGCCAGCTAGCTCAGCACTGGCAGAAACAGTGGGAAGCAGTTCTCGGACGGTTGTATTTTTCCAGAAGCACAGGTAAATGCACTTTACAAAAAGGACTTGATTTTTTTCTGCTGTCACCAGACCAGGATTTTATATGTGTCTTGACCTCATGTGTTTGGCAAATGCAATAAATTTAAGCCATTCCTTTTGTATAGCTGTTCATCTGAGACCAGTAAAAAACATGGCCATAATAACTTCCATATTTGCCTTTAAAACATATTTTATAATACCTGAACATTTCCTTTTCTCTTGCCTTCAAACCACATTTTGTCTCCTTTTGAAGGCTTCTTTTTACATTGAGAAAAAGTCTGGGAACATGCCATCCCAGCCACCTGCTAAGAGCCTTAATCACCCTTTCCAGTCTCCTCCTGCAATAGCTCTGGCAATCGGTGATCCATATTTTGGCTGGGACCAGACAGGTTTTGGTTTGGTTTTTTTTGGAAATCAGATTGATGTGAACATCATTTCACTCAGGTCTTTGCTCCACTGAGTTCCTGTCAAGTGCTTTACAAATATGCCTGCCTCCCCCAAATCCTCACTAATCTGTATTCTATTTGTGTAAGAATTTGCCTACCCCAGGAGGTCAGAGAGGCAGCCAGCCTACCCTCCTGCCTCCAGCAGCACATTTTGACATGGTATGTAGGGACGTGGCATATTTTTCCACGGTGTGGTTTGGAGGGTCCCTCACTGTACATCTTTCAGTGACATAAAGAATATCTTAACATAGATAAATGTACTGAAGTGCAATTTCTCCAGAACCTGGCTGCACCCTTCCCCTCACCCTGTCAGCATTCACACCCTTTTTAAAGCCCTATGCAGTCAGCTGTAGAGGGAAACAAAAAGATACAACCTGTACCTGTCAACCCTGGAGCTATTTTCGTGGCCCTATATTTTCACACCCTTAAGAAAGCATCACTGAACACCTCCATGGGGTGGTGGTGCTGTCAGACATGCTCCATTCAGTGCTTTCCTCCTGTCACTTCCCACTGAATCTCTGATCCTTGCTGTTACACCTGGGGTTTATTATTCTCCACTTCAATGAGATCTTACTGTTTTCAGGCTAGACATTAGCTCATCCTTCCATGGCAGTTCAGTGAGGGCAATGAAATATAGCAATTACAAAGAGAAAAGGTAGAAGGGAGACATGCTCCTTCCCCTTGGCATGCCGTCCCAGCTTCCAGGAGCTGGCAGCTTAGTGGCGTCCTAGGCTGGAGGTTGTGTCTGAATTATCATGTTTAATCGGCAACAGTAGATCTGTGTTAACAAATCTACCTTGCAATTTTTCAAACAAAGTTGTATTTTTGGCTTCTAAAAGAGTCTGCAGTGATTGGTCCCACCGTTATGTTGTGTGGTTTGTTAAAACAGGACTTTCTTCTCCTTGCTTTAATGCAGCTGCATGGCCACTGCAATTGTACTCTAGGTCTTGTATTGAGTGAGTTATTGGATACAGCAAACTTGCATGCTTTAGCCAAGAGCTAGCCAGCACATCCAGGGAGATGATCCTTCCCCTCTAGTCAGCACTGGTGATGCCACACCTGGAGTGCTGTGTCCAGTTCTGGGCTCCCCAGTACAAGGGAGACATGGACAAACTGGAAGGAATCCAACAAAGGGCCACTAAGATGGCCACTAAGGGCCACAGCACAAGTGACATGAAGAAAGGCTGTGAGAGCTGGGGCTGTTCAGCCTGGAGAAGAGAAGATTTAGGGGGGATCTCATCAAACCTGATGGAAGGGTAGAGAAGACAGACTGAGTCTTCTTGAGAGCTCATGGTAGTAAGTCAGGAGGCAATGGATACAAGCTGAAACATGAGATGTTCATCATGAGAGTGGTTAAACACTGGAACACGCTGTCCAGCAAAGTTGTGAAATCTCTGCCCTCGAAGATTTCAGCACTTAGCTGGGAAAGTCCCTGAGCAACTTTGGATCTGCTTTGAGAAAGGGCCTGGACTTGGTGACCTTCAGAGATAGCTTACAACATAAATTATTCTGATTCTATGCATGGTCATTTTCTATTTAAGTTTTCAATCCTGTTCATGATTCCAGGAGTTCTGGAATTGGTTATTTAACCATTCCACCTGCAGAACCCACTCAGTACCTTGCTGCCCATCTTTGCGTGATTTCTGGTTCTCCTTTTTGAGATAGGGTGACATACAGTCATCAGTATTTTAGCCCTGAAAAAAGAAATCTCTGTTTCCTCAGAGCTTGAGCTAGTGTTAGTCTTTTTGGCACTGGCACTAATTGTTTATGTTCAGTTTCAGTGAGTGCCTGGCTCCCATAAATAAAGGCATAAAAATTTACAGTCACAGAACAAAGCCAAGGCTTCACTCTCTTCTTGAGTCTGCCAACAGCCTATTTTTGCTAGAACCCACAGCACATTAATCACTGGTCTTTGGTTTTGACCTCACAACTGCAGGAGGACTTTCTGCATGGAGGCATCCATGTACAACCTTTTTGCGCTTTCCAATTCTAATACTTCCACTAGCTTCTTTCACTCTTCATGAGAAGCTGTACATCAGAGCCATCTCATGTGTTTGTACATCAGCAATTACCAGGTGCTGAATTAGGCTGGGTGCCCACACCTACTTCACCATTTGGAGGAACCATGGCAGTTTCTCTTTCCTGTAAAGGCATCCTACTAGACATGGTCTTAAACTTCCTATAAGCTACCCATGAGCCTTATTGTGTTTCATTTTCTCCAAACATATATGGGTATATGGGTTATATATGGGGCTCAAAGGGAAGAGTTTTACTCAAGGCTATGACATCTAAGTGCAGATGTCTGCATGAATGTATTCAGAGGCACAATAAATGCTTAAGTACCCAGTGGGACACTGAAGGGCTTGGTACACTCCTGTACCAAGTAGTATAGTAGTCAGTGGAGCTCAGAAAGCAATTTAGCTGATGACAGGCCTGTCCATGAGTATTAAATGCCATCTGGTATATCCCGCCTCATGTGCAACAGTTAGTTCACTGGGGTGACATACCACCACAGAGCCTGTGTTATTTTGGCCAGCCTCATGGAGATATCTCAGATGCTGTAAGGCGTATCAGACACGATATGTGTGTTAGCAACTGTTTCTAGCCCTTCATCAGCTGAACTGCTTTCTGAGCTCCACTGACTACTTTTACTAGTGGGTTGCTTCAGTTCATCCATGGATAGGCACCAAGGGATGATGGAGACACACATTGGCTTTGACTTCCAGTGCAGTGAAAATGCTTAGTGAGAAAATGCCACTGTCTTAGTGCATGAAGCATGGACAAATACTAGGCATTTCTTCCAGCTGTTCAAGTGTTTTATCTTGAAGAAAAGTTTTACTTATACATTGATTTGAAACCTTCTGAAACCATGAATCAATGAAGAATTATGTATTTTACATATATTCAGCGTTGCATTTCTGATTTTTCTGCTCTAAGGTCTCCAGAACAATGAAACCGTCCTTTTTTCTTACTTTTGACTCACGTGAGCAGGACATTGTTAAAGATTGTAACCGCAGGGCAGATGTTTCTTCCAGCTCCATCCTGGACTGTACTTGCAGCTTCTTTCTGCCCTGGAATACAAGCCCATACCATCTTTGTGTCTCTGGTTCCCAGGTTCTCAAACACATGCATGTTCTTAATGAGATCAAAGGACAGACATGTTTCCAGCAGAGGAATACAGATATTTCCCCTGTGTCAAAGCCTTTTTCCAGCTGTTTTTTAATCCTGCATTTCCCATTCCACTTCAGAGATGCTAAATTTCTCACCCTCCATCCTGAACTTTAGCCATTTGCCTTGTATTTGTTGTGTTTCTTCTTTTAGAGTATCACTTTTAGCACCATGTTGGCTTATTCACCTCTGCTCAATTAAAAATGAATCAAAATCCATTGCTTTCAAGCTCCATCTCTCTGCATGGTGCCCATTATACAAAGGTTTTCAGTGAAACTGCTGGTGTGGTTTTGTCCATGTAGCATGTGCGCCCTTACAGTTTACAGCTTTCTGTAAACTCTCACTGAGCAATATCCTCCACTGTAATTCTTGCATTAGCATCCAAGGGTCAGACCTTCTCATAGCTTGTGATGTTTGTCAAAAGACATAGAGCTTCTGATGGTTTTCTGAAGGCTCCAGCAGCTTCAGGTTTTGCAGCCTGTTTATTAATGTGTCCTACTCCTGATTGTCAAGGAGCTAGTCACATACTGGAGGCTCCATACCAGACTGGATTTCAGGTGTACCTGGAAAAATCTTAGTTTACTTTGTTGAGGACTAATTCTTGGTCTTGCTGGAACTTCCCTCTAATTTTTTTTCCCCATTTCCCGGATCCAGTCTGGTCTCTGCTTTGAAATATCAATGGCTAAATTGATAAGATGTGATCAGTTGCAGTCTGTTTTGTACTCTGGAAGCACATCGAACACTTGCTTCATTTCACCACCATTCCTCATTTTTTTATGCAGCAACACAATTTCATTATCAGCCTGAGTTAATTGCGAGCTATTAAAACCAGAAAATGCTCCGGAACCAGAGAAAGTCAGAACTACAGCCTATTACCTGCCTTTTTCTGCACGAGACACCAAACTCAAACTTTCTCCAGTTTTTCCACATTTTTGGAAAATTTCACCACCTTTTTTTTCTCTTTTTTTTTTTTTTTTGGTCACTCCATTCTTCTTCTGGGAAATTTTCTCAGTTCATTTCATTCCTGTACCCACACAGCACTCATTTTGCTTTAAGCTGCAGGAGACAGTGGAACAATTTCATTTGGTGTTTAAGCTTTGGCTGATCAGGGTTTCAGCTCATGAATCTCTGCCTAACGAAAGATCTAAAGACCTGGTCCCATCCTGCACTTGCCAGCATTAGCTGAGGTCCAGTTCCATGAAACCTTCTTCGCTGCTGCTCTAAGAAATGCAATAATAACAGATGAATACAACCATGGATGCTTAGGAGACAGCAGCAAGAGAATTTACAAACTTAATATTACCTCCAGGGTTACACAGCATCACACATCTGTTTTGTTGCCAGAAACATTACTCCTTCTGTCTTCCCTAAATATAATGGATCTTTTCTGCTAAATGACACCATCAGTTTATGCAAGGAGATAAATGCCTTTCTCTCCCCGCATCTGTGTGTGCTGTGAAGCCAGAAAACTGGTACAAAGAAAAAGGTCAACAGCGTATGGTGAAAGGTAAATAAAATATGTGTATTTCATGAAGTAATGTGCAGCCTCCTTCACAGAATTTGGGCTGTAGTGTTAGTTGAAGTGGGAAAGTGAAAAGGCTAATGTCTGAACTAAAATGAAACCCACCATATGCCACCATTTCCTTTTCAGTTATATGTTTTAGTTTAAAGTATCCCTGTTGGTGACTAAGTCAAGGAGCAAAGGCATGGCTTGCTCTCACTTCAAGTTGCAGACCTATTATTCTACCAGTGGGAAATAAGGCTTTTGCAGTCTATTGTGGGAAGCAAAATTGCTTCATCCTCAGGAATCTAAGTATTTCACGAGCTAGCAATAGGGAGCCCATACAAAGCTATAATTTGCAATCTGAATCTAATTTCAAACTTCATCTCACCAAAAATGAAAATTAATGTATGAAGGGACTCCTTGTATCACAAGTACTCTCTTTCTGAATTCTATTACCTTCTGAGTTAATCCATAATTTCAGGTTTTTTAAATAAATAAAATTGAAATTGATGGATGCTTTAAAGTTTATTGTTTAATTTCTTTGTGTACCGTATATTAACAAATTACAGTCAGTTTAGGATAAAACCAAGTGTGCATAATATGAAATAATCTTGTCAGAAAGCCTACTTGCTTAGGCTGCAGACTTTTCAAGTCTTCTTAGCATAAACGAAAACTTTTAATAGACCATATCCAAGTGTGTTGAGACCATGCAGTCCTGCACATCTCCTGGAAATAAATGTTAAGGAAAATAATCACCATCCTAGATGTGGTTTTAACCTCTAATTCAATGCACACATAATATATATCCTTCTGAGCTGAAGAACACTATACTGGAGAAGACAGGCTAGACAGACCTTGTCTTAATGGGAGTGACATGAATGATTTTGAGATACCAGAAAGACAATGTATCCCAAGTCAAAGTAGGACAGACAGCTATGCTTTTACACAGATGGGGTCATCTGAATGGCATGTTTATCAAAGACTTAAAGACTAGATTGACTCGATAAGTTCAACAAACCCATGTACCAGGAGGAGATTCCTGAGTTGCTCCTGCTCCATGCAGGAGGCTGCATGGGTTGTGCCAATGTGGGTAGCCCCTTGTATGGCAGGTCCACAGCCTGGGGTCACTTCACTTCAATCCTGGAAACAGATACAAGCAGAGGGAAGGGTAGCATGTCAACACACATGGGCTATGAGTGAAGGCATGTCCTGCAGTAAGGGGAGCCCTGAGCCATTTCTGATTACTAAAGTACCCTCTTTTATCTGCTTGCAGATCATCTGTGACATTTTCCATGCCAGCCAGCTGCCTCACTCTACTTTATTAACTGATTTTTGTTTTTTGAAAGCTGATACACTTAAACTGTTTCCAAGAGTAGGCTCATGAAAAAGCTAAGAAAAGTAAACAAATGATCCTACCTAGTTCCTTGACAAGTTCTTTCATGCCTTCAAGCAAAGATTTGCAGTCTGGTAGCTGATCACACTTACGCTGGCGATACATGCTTATCTGTCCCTGTGAAAGCTTCCTTGAATTTGGATCAAGTGCAGACATTATGGAAAGCTCTGCATACAGGTGCTCAGGAAAGATTTACCAGACCCCAGCAGCAAAGCCATCTCGAGAACCTGCTGGTATATGGCAGGGTGTGCTGCCTCTGTGCTGTAATGCCCTGCCTGCCAGGGGCTGCTGCAGAGATGGCCAAGGGGTGGAGGGCACTTACAGCAGCTGTGGTACACACCAGTACACACCCTGAGGATGCTCATGTCTGAGATAAACAAAGAAAGCAGAGATACAAACAAATACTTAGCTTAAAATTGTCCAGCAGCCTTAATTCAGCCCCTGACACATACATATTCCCTAACCTTGAGGATCTGGCTTTGAAATCTGAACGAGTGTCATTTCTTACCTGCAATAAGGATAATGCAGTTTCTGTGTCTTACATTTCCATAGGAATTGTCTAGTGAGCACTGATTTTCTCAGGTTTGTTTTGTGTTGCTGTTACTTTTTATGGGTGCTTTCACTTTCTAGGTAGGAAACCTAGAGAAATAGCCAGTCTAACATGGGTTAATGTGGTGAATTCTCCATGGAGGAATAGTAATCACATGAAACACCAGTGCTTGTTCTGATTGCTTCTGAGGGTCAGCTGGTACTTTTTTTCTGCTTTTCCAACTGCTTCAGCTTTTAACTTGGAAGGACTGAAGAGTGCAAGGAATTCAATACCACATTCTCATTCTTCGTGCATTCCCTTAACTGAGCTCTCAGTCCTTCGCCAGCAGAATAACAACACTATACAGTATAAATCAGCATAAACAAATGCAAGCCATATATGCAAATAGTGGTATATACATACTTGTGGTAAAGAAACTGATTGTAGAGGAGTAAGTCAAATTGACCTAAGTGATTTTCCAGAATCATTTAACATTGAACTGGACAACATGTGGTATGCCTAAATACAGAGGGGAAGCCTGGGTGGGCAGACAGAAAGAATTTGTGGGAAAACAGTTTTGTCTTGGAAGGCTGCAGAAGCCCAAATTTCCATGACATCTACTGTGTCCTTCAGCAGCCATTTATTTAGAATGATCCTAAATGGGGTAAATCCGTTATTTTGAGCATCATATTTTCATGTGAATGTGTAGACAACTGTGTAGTAGATTAGCTTTGTCTGTTTTCATGAACAACATGGTTTTTTGTACCACTAAAAAATACCTTTCATAAGCAAAAGAAGGCACAAATATGCTCATTGCATTTCCTATTTATGCACATGTATTATTGCTAAATAATGAATGTTATTTGGCAATGGGAACTTATTCTTGTGCCTATTGACATTAGTATTGCTGTTCCTGCAAACAGTTAGATTTCTCATACATATGCATTACCTCGCCTTGCTTGCCACACGCACAGGTAAGCAATCATCATTCAGTATTTCATTGTGTGAAATGACAATAGTCTTGCAGCACCCACTCCTTTTACAGCCTTTGGCTTTATCCTTTAAAAAGTACAGTTTTAAAAATCGTTTCCCAGAGGAACAGAGGCTGGAGGAAGCAGGTCCAGAAGCAGAAGCTTAGCTCTGGAGCTGGGGGTGAAGTGGTCCAGGCCACTCGGAGCCCATCCATACATGTTTCTTCCTTCCCCTGGGGGGCAGCAGAATATTGCTGTTAAGGTCAGTTCACTTGATGTTAAACCCTTGGGACAAACATAACACAGCTTCCTTGGCTCTGCTGAATTTTCCTGCCAAGTATTCCAGCCATCCCGGAAATAACCCGTGATGCCACTGGGTGGGAAGAGCATTATCATGTGAGGAGAGTGGGTTGAAATTCAATGCTTCTGTTGAAAATATGAAGTGAGACAAATTTCTAACCCGTGGGTACTTCCAGGTTTCTGTTTGCCTCTTGCCTCTCTTAACTTCCACATCAGCTCTAGGAAGACTCATGTCTGGGATGCTGAATTGACTCACTGAAGGTGTTCCATTGATAGTGCTGGAAAATAAGCTCTGCCTAGTCTCAAAGGTGGGATCTGCACCTGTACCTACAGACAGTTCAAGAAGTCTCTTCATTCTCTGTGTTGTGGAAGTAGTTGGTCCTTTTGTGGACAGGCACAGTGCAAGTTATGTTGCATACCCCAGGACCCCCAGAGCACCATATATTCCACCTGATTTGTTTGGGCTTTTGGGAACAACATGATTGTTGTTCTCACAGAGTACCTATGGCTCAAGGTGTTCAGTGGAGCTTTTCCATACTGCTTTGCCAGCGTCTTTCAGCATTCACCTGAACTAGAAACACCACCCTCAAAAGAGAAGTCTTAAGACATTTCTTCTCACATATGAAGTTTAAATGATCAGAAACAATGACAGTCTCCTAAAGTAGTTAGACTGCCTTGCAAACCATTAAAATTTTAAAAATACAATATACTTGAAATTCTCTTTACTGTTCCTCCTGCCTGGGACCATATTCTCAGTTTACTTTTCAGCTATTTCTATGATAACAAAGTGTCAGCCAAAACAGAGGGTACTTTCAAATACACTGTCACAAGTCCTACAACAGGATGCAAGCCTTGTCCTTCTTATCTTCACCTGCTGTCCCTGGCTCTGGCTGTAGCATAACTCTGTTCATTGCAGTGGCAGACATTTTTGTAGTAAGCAATGGGCCATAAGAAAAGAAGGTGACTACAAGCACATATCACATAGTTTTTCCTATCAGAGTGACCTCAAGAGCATTGGTTGCAAGGTGGCAGCTTGGAAACGAAAGATGCCATATCCCATTACCAGTCTCACCACATCCTCCCTTTCAAGCACTACTTGAAAAAGCCCAAGGCAATCAAGTAGATATTGAATTGCTTCTGTTAAAGTTGGACTTCCTAAAGTTGAGCGGTTTATTTAAAAAAGAGAAAACTAGCACTGGAAGAGATTTAAAGAAAGCATAAATTGTATTACCTTGGAAAGTACTAGGAAGTGAGTGTTGAGGTCCAGCAAGGGCATATAGGGTAATGTATTAAATATGATATCCTACCACAAGCAAGACTTTCTTCAGCTGTAGGAGATGCGATGAAATATAGGCCTAAAAGAAGGTTAAGAGGCTCTGGATTCTCAATTACTTTGTAACAAAAGTGTCTTGGGGTGATTTATGAGAGATTCAGGACTTTTATTTCTTCTGGGAAATGAATTATTTTTTTTATGGGAAGCTATTCAGAATGCCATAAACCCCTATTTTTTTCCAAATGAATATATTTTGTACCTCCAGGTGTTGTGTGGCAAAATAAACAATAATAATAATAAGGACAGGTCAGATGAAAAGCCTCATTTCTGTTGGATAAATGCCTGCAGGAGAAGCTTCTTAGGTCTGTGTGGTGGATAACAAAGGCTGCAGAATGCCTCTGCCTCAGTATGTGGGGATGTTCCTCACCCAGAGGTGACCTGCACAGCTGAAACCCACAGTGCCTGCCTGGCTCCCTGCGGGCAGCAGAGCCTCTCCGTACAAGAGCAGGGGGCTCTCTCTACAGCTGACCCACAGGATGAAGGCAACTATCCATAACAAGCTCATGCCATAGCCAAGGATGATGATACAGCAACTCAGCAGCCACTAGCATTATACTGCTCTGAAAAGCAACTGTATAGAACACCATGCTTTCCCACATAGTCAGTGTGTATATTAAGGTCATCAGTGCTTCCTGGAGTGGTAAAACTACTTTTTTATTTCACACAGTTTCATTCCTGTTATTTCAGAGCAGCCAGCACTGTGATGGGTTATTAGCTGGGTGCTTTTCATTGTAAAACATCATCAGATGAGTCATTTACTGTATCCTAAGATTTTTGTATCTGGGTTGCAGGAAAACAGATGTACACAAGTGACTGTGAGGACTCTAATGACTCACAGCAGTTTATAGCTAGTGATGGCACATGAGAAGGAAAGACAGCAGCCTGAACCACAGAGCCCAGCCCAAGCCCACAGGGCTGGTAACTGGAACATTTTTTACTCGTAACCAGAGCATACCTCTTATGGAAACTACTGAAGAATGGTAAACCCAGATGTCATGTGCCACTTCCTTACTGAGGTATTTCACAGCATGTAAGGGCATCATAAGAGCAACACCATTTCTCAGATGTGCAGCATGGCTCCTGACTTTAACATTTTCTTTTCTGTATATCGGTGGGAGTTCTCAGCATACAAAAGAACAGTACCAGAAGCAAAATGTCATTTGCAGGTTGGGAGCAAAAATTCTGCCCAAAGACTGATAAGAAATTAAATTTAAACAGTGTGGATATTTACTGGTTCAGCCTACAGTCAAACTGCACAATGCTGCAATGCCAAAGAGAGTCAACTACTATCAGCCATTTGCTTATCCTCCTAAAGCACCAAAATCAATCCCTGAAAAGAAGTAAACGTAGCTGCATTGATCTGGCAATGGCTTAAGTTTTGAAAGTCACTAAGAGGCTATAATAGTATTTTAATAAAATACAGCATTTGTTGGTGTTCACATGCAGGCAATGGAAGGGTTACATGATCACTCTGATCATCCTCAGGACTGGAGAGAAAATGGTAGCAGGAGTCTTCTGCAGAGTGCAGCCGAGAGACAAGAAAATCATTAAAAAACCCAAGTGCTGTTCAATTAAATGTGACACTGTTGATGGAGGGGTGTTTTTTTCTTAATAACTTTAGCATAGGAACAAAAAGATTCATTGCTTTCCACTTCTTGGGGAAAGCTTACAGAAACAATGCACTCCGTGTTTGGGCAGCCTATTAATTTGCCTCTGACAGCTAGCTTTCTTGAGCTGAGAATCACAGAGCCAGATGTGGGCAAACTTATCTCACGTGACCCTGTCAGATATGCTCCATGAATGCATGCCCAACTGCCATACTGTATGTCTTCACCCACATTTCCATAGCCCTGTGGGTTGTTTCTTCCTGTACTCTGTGTTAACTGTTTGCTGCAATCACCAATACATGAACACTCATCGGACATGTTCCCTTCCCTTCTTTCTCCTGACATTAATGTAGCTATGGCTAGCAGGGATCTGGGGAAGGCAAGGGGCAGCAAAACCGCTCTACAGGGTCTGCTTTTTGAAAGGCATAAGACTGACCTTGGTGCCCTTGCCCACCCTGTTTGCGCTGATGAGTACATAGACTGCTGGGCACTCATACCTGCCCCTGGAGACAGACCATCTGGCTCTTCAAACCTGAACCTGAAGTGTAAACACCCAGTTCTATCACTGGGTTTTAGTAGTTTGGGGTTTTTTTTGTCAGCTTGAGGAACAACTTTATTTCACATACATGGAAACCTGCTACGAGCACTTTCTTCTTTCTCTACCTGTCCTGATTATACCAAAGATTCATTTTAGTTGTTGATTGCAACACTACCTACCCCCTTACAGTGTAAAAGGACTGTGGTCCTGGCCCTATTATAGGGAAGCCCCTATACAGCATCTCAGCCTTTGGGTGGGGGAAGAAGCCTTATGTGCCATTTTCCTGCCTAACACAAGCTTTAGTGCATCTTTAGGACCTTCAGAGTGGTACAGGGAGATCCTCTTCTGTTGTATCCTCTGGGGCAATGTTGCCTATTACCTCCCATCCATGGCCCTGGGGTGTATGTATACAAGTTGGTGCTTTTGGTCTATACCAACAGAGAGGTAGAGATGTGCCAGATCAAACTATCCCTGTAGTCAGCCAAACGTATATCCTAAAATTGTCCATGTGACTGTTACCAAAACCCAGTGGTGATGAATGCCTTTTGCTGGTGAAGGGTGGGATTCGGCTTCAGAGTCACTTATATGCACTTACACTGGGACCCCTGCATGCAGGTATCTACACGAGGGCTGGTGTCAACTCTCTCCCCTATTTCCTTTTTCCCATCCTCTCAGCCTTTTCCCACTGTGGTACTGCTTTCACACAATCATCTTCCCTCCCCCTTGCAGCTGCTCTTGCTTGGGAAGATTGGCTCAGCAACCAGCACAGGACTCTGAACTCTGACTCCAGGCTGGAGACTACTCTTAAGTCTCAGAGTGACAAAGCCAAAGACACCCACACTCCTCTTTTCAGCCACCTCATTTTTGTCTGAATCTCTGCTTGGCTTTTGGGCCTTTGCAGATTCGCTGCCTTGGATAAGGTGCCCAGAAGCTCTCCTGAAGCTTGGGAAAAGCTCCATAGGTGCTGCTTGAGGAGCTGTGCATAGGTGGAAATGCTCCCCATGAGATTCCTCTTCAGCTTCACAATGCTCCTGCTCGTGGCCCAGATGTGCCCAAACTCATTTTCAAGCCTTCATCTTTCAACCTTGTCCTTTTGAGTTACACTAAAGAATTTAGGGGGGCTATGAAAACTAAGTAGTTAACAGATATAGCTTGATAAATCTACTAATGAGGTTTTGTTGGAGTTGCCTACAGAAACAAAGCACTTAGGTTTATGCCTCCTCGCGTCAGTCCATCTCATATCCCTTATTAAGCTCTGTACAGCAGATTATGTCCCTAGAAACCAGTAACTAGCTAAGATGCTCTTTTTTTTTTGCTTCCCTGTGTTATCCATTATTTAGCTTAAACTTCCATTTCTAAGACAACCTCTCTGATCCTCTGCTAACTTCAGCCATTAAACAACCTCCTTTTAGTACTACAGGATGTTGTGTCCATCCGTTACTGTAGCACTGAATTATCTTTTGTGTCTTACCTGATTGGGCTTGAAGCACCTGATTCCAGTGCCTCAGCAAGGTTCCTTGGAAAATCAGCCCCTCAGTCATTTAAATAACTCCATCCATAACAATCCCAGGGTTTAATAAACCAGGATCTTTTTCAAAGGCTTGAATCTGGCTACACAAAACAATTCCTACTCTTTCTTTTGATGTTACCTTCTAGACACCTTACTTTGTCTCATTGGAGCTGCTTTTCTGTGCTGGCTTTGTATGTCCTTCATGAAGTTTATTTTATTTTGCCCTGGAGGCCATGGGTCTACTTTGTAATTATAAGTCCTTGCTGCCTTCTTTGAGTTCTTTCCAATGTAGCAGTACCTATTTTTAATTGACTTGGCAGAGAAAGGATGTGAGCCTGAAATGCACCACGGATTACAAGAACATTATTTTTGAAAGTTTTGCCTGAACAAGAGCAAGGTACATTTTTGCTTGGCTGGCAAAAGCTTGGATCAGCTTCCAAGTATAACCAAGAGCAGTGCCTGTGTTTTTTGCAGTTTCCCTTCAACCATCTGGAAAATGCAGCAGCTGTGAGCTCTGTAATCCCTCCTGTAAGAATGAACACGGGCTTCTGCAAGGCCGTTGAAGCCAGAGGGCTTTGTGCCTGATTAATCATAGAATCAGAATGGCTTGCATTGAAAGGGACCTTAAAGATCATCTGGTTCTAACCCCCATGCAATGGACAGGGGCACCTCCCACTAGACCAGATTACTCAAAGCCCATCCAATCTGGCCTTGAACACTTCCAGGAATGGGGCAGCCACAGCTTCTCTGGGTAACCTGCTCCAGTTCATCAACACTCTCACAGTGAAGAATTTTTCCTTATATCTAATCTAAATCTCCTCTCTTTCAGTTTAAAGCCATTCCCCCTTGTCCTATTGCTCTATGCTCTTGTAAGAAGTCCCTCTCCAGCATTACTGTAGGCCCCCTTTATGTACTGAAAGCTGCTCTAAGATCTCCTCAGAGCCTTTTCTCCTCCAGGCTGAACAAGCACAGCTTTCTCAGTCTGAATTCATAGGAGAGGTGCTCCAGCCTCTGATCATCTTAGCGGCCCTCCTCTGGACTCACTTCAACAGCTCCATGTCCTTCTTATGCCGGGGGTTCCAGAACTGAATTCAGTACTCCAGGTGGGGTCTCTCGAGAGCAGAAGGGGAGAATCACCTCCCTTGACCTGCTGGTCAAGCTTCTTTTGATGCAGCCCAGGATAAGGTTGGCTTTCCGGCCTGCAAGTGCACACTGCTGGGTCATATCGGGCTTCTTGTCAGGGTTGCTCTCAACCCAGCCTCCACCCAGCCTGTCTTTGTGCCTGGGATTGCCCTGACCCAGGTGCAGGTCCTTGCACTTGGCCTTGTTGAAATTCATGGGGTTCTCATTAGCCACCTCTTAAGCCTGTCAAGGTACCTCTGGATTGCATCCCCTCCCTCCAGCGTATCCACCACACACCTTGGTGTCATCGGCAAACTTGCTGAGGGTGCATTCAATCCCCCTGTCCACGTCGCTGACAAAGATGTTGAACTCCTCTGCCTGTCCTTCCTGAAGAGTCTGTATCATTCCATTCTAACACCCCAGTCGCAGGAGCCATCCCACATTATTTCTGTGATGCCAGTAAGATCGTAGCCCTGCAGGTGTGTGCATGTCACTAACTCCTCCTGCTTTTTCCCCTTGCTATGTGCATTTGCATAGAGGCATTTAAATTGGTCCCCAATGAAACCAAAGCATATACCCTCTGCTATAAAAACACAGCAGATAAGCAGATAAGTCTGCCAAATAGAGGCTCTCTGAGCATACAGTGTTTGTAAAAATATTTTGGAATCATGTGTGTTTTCACTTTGTTTGCAGGCTTAAGCAATGCTCTCATTCAGAATCCCAGGACATAATTCAATATAGCTGCTATGCTCATTTCTGCTCACCTGCACAGCCTACACCCTTGTGGAACTGATCCTGCCAGACATTGAGCAACCTGCCATGAACAATAATGCTCTAAAATACATGCTTATGGCTTAACCATCCAAGTTATTCATCTGAGCCTGAAGCACAATTTAAGTGCTTAAAGCTAGGCCAAGTATGTGGTGAAACCAGAAGTGTGGTATGTACCCTTTTGCAGGGATAAGCTCACTCTGCATTGGCACTCATATACCGTGCAGTAGATGTGTACAGGGATGGATCCTATTTTTGCTTGACAATTAATCATGTTATTCATAAAGATAAGGTTCCATCCAGCAAAAGAGCAGGCTGGCTGCATGGGACACAAATGTATGTTTCAAGAGCTTGACATAAGGAGCATTTTTGGAAGGCAAAATTTTTTCAAAATAAGTAGACAAAAGGTTAAATGGAGAACAGAGCTTATTAAATGAGCATGCTGGATTTTGGGTCCTACAGACATATCCAGGTTGAAATACAAACATCCTCTTTTAAGGTTTTTTCCCCGCACCAGAGAACTTGTAAAGATGTTGAGACTGCAGTGGACTGGGGGCTCTGGAGAGGGCTGTGGGAAATGAAGTGCATCAAGCTTTACCACATATGTGTTTTCTTGATGAGTGCAGGAGAGTTAGCAAAAAGCAGGTTTTAAAGCAAGAGCAACACAAATGAGCAAGCACTGGGAAGCTCACATCTGAGATAAAATTTGTTCTCGACTTTAAAATACATGTTTGTTTCTGAAGAAGAAACAGTCCTGCTAGGTATCTGTTCTCCTCTGTTTAAGTAGGAATTGTGACAGTAAATAATTTTATTGTATAAAATCATATTTCTTAGCAGTCAATTATCTAATATACTCAACACATAAGGTAAAGAAGTCCTGATTTTAGCTGACCAAGGCAGTGTGTCACCAACATGGAAAAAGTTAATATTCTACCCTTCACAGATATCCTATGTCTATATATCAGTGTATTTCTAAGTTCCCAATCATTGTCATATCTCTCTGGGTATTTTACAAAATTGGATAAACCATGGCAACTGAATAATAATGTGGCTTGAAAGGAAAAGACATTAACAAAAAGAAATACATTCTCCCCACTAGTTCCTTAATTTAAAATTCACACCAGGCTTCAGCAATTTGAATATTAGGAAAAAAATGTTCAAAGAGAATATGCAATGACTAAATGGTTATATATTCCTATGTCCTCCCAGAAGAGTAAGTGACAGCTATGCTTGGCAGAAACTTGAAGAGTTGCACTATACCCAGTCAGACCAATTGTACCCAGTTTTTCCTCTAGGGATGGCCAGCAGTAAGCTAATCTGGCACAGCATGCTTGGTTTTAAGCTTTGTAGCTCCAAAAAGGAGGCTGGCACTACTGTATGTATAGAGGAATTCTGCTCTTCATTGCAAGCTGTAGAAAGCAGGAAGGCATATATGTCTTGTGCATTTTTCATCCTCGCCAACATAGCAGCAGCTAATCTCGTTATGGCTGCTGGCAGCTGTGATGTATAAGGGATTGCGGTGCAACTGCAGAGCCTCTCCCTATCCTGTGGCAGAGAATCATAGTGCAATAAAGCCCACTTGCTCTATTCCTCTCAGAAGTATCTAACTCTTGCTAAGTTTTCAAGAGCTGTTCGTGGCAGTGCATTCCACATGACAGCTGTTAAATGCATGGAAAAGAATTGTCTTTGAGGAATTTCTGATTCCTACATGGGTGGTTGCTTTTCCGAAGGTTGAAAGTGTCAGTAGCAGTCTTCAGTTTCTACCCTATTTTCTGCATAATATGCTTGCTGTCTGTCCTAGCTTCTAAAAGTTCTCCTCATATAGAAGAATACATTCTATGAATATTTTTGGTACTATTCTTTTCTCTGGTTTTAGCTGTAATGTTTTAGCTGGAGTATTGGAAGTTATGCAGACTAGTGACCTCCTTCTACATTAGTTAATGGGGCTTCAGCGACTTGCAGCAGAAGCATTTGGTCTTTTGATTTTGTACTGTTCTTTGTCACCTTTTAACATTATTTTGATCATCTTTCTTATTTCCTGTTGAAACTTTTTCAATGAGATACCCATGGTGATGTTCATGTTCTCTCTTATGATTTATTTGATTTAGAGTACTGCAATACTGAGGTAGATGCAGTTGCTTTCTGCCTTGCATTTCTATCAGTTAATTTAATAGTGACTATCCTATGTTCAGTTTCATCTTTCATTCTGTGACCTTTTGGCAACGGTGTTAGATTCTTTAAAAATTCTACACCGTCTTTTGTTCTTCTATTATGAGATTGTGTCATCCTGAAATGATGTCACTTCGTTCACTCCCATTCAGACTCTTTGCTGGGTAACGTAACTCATATCTATGGACATTTCTATGCTTAAAACTTTTATTTTTTATTGATTTGTTAAAGAGCCTTTCTGTCTGCAGATAACTTTTCTGGTTCTTATAAAACCTTCTGATTTTGACTACATGGGTGACTGGAGAAATAATCAGAAAATTTCTTTGGATAAAGAAATTGTTATATTTTTATTGTGTTTTAGAGAAAGAGTAAAAATAAACATGGAGTTGGACTAAGGTTACATTTATTCTGAAATAAATATTGAAATCTGTAAAATTTATGCGCTGTTGTATGATATCCATAAGTAATCAAAAGAGCTAAGTCATCCATAAGAATCGTGGTTCTCTTCGACTTGCAGGGCACAGGGGGTAGCGCAAGGGTGACTTATTTCCCAGACTATACCTACAATGTGCTATGAGGTAGGAAGCTAAAAAAGCAGGCTTCAAAGACTCTAAATGATATAATTAGAGTGATTAGTGAAAATACCTGTGCATCAGGAGAAGCAAATATTAGATTAAGGAAAAAGAAAAGATTTTTCTTCACAGCTTCAGCCCCCAGAGGGAAGTGAATCCTGCATGTCAAACACACACCATAAACCCGTTCACTAATAGTCTTAGCCATCTGCTAAAAAAAATGAAGCAAGTTAATTCATTTACAAGAACTTGATAAGGTCAATAAATCCTCAAAAGCTAATGAAGTAAAAGTTTCTGAGCAAGGATTTATCTAGGTCTGTATGCACGGGAAGGCTGCTCTTGTACCATACCCCCTGCTGAACAGTTTTCAGAAGGCCTTTGACATTTTGGGAAACAGCTAAACCCACAAGCACACCTCTTTGTGGTTTGTGTCTCACGCTGCCTGTGCCACTGATAAACCTTGTGGGGCTGCCACAAGCCAGCCAGCCCAACAAGCTGCTTTGGGCTTTCCTGAATGCTGACATAGGAATATAAAGAAAAAGGGCTGCACAACTAAACTGATAAATACAGGCAGATTGGATTTCCCAAAATACCGACTTCAGCACACCCAACCGGTAACAGACGTGCTGGTTTCCAGAGCATGTTTTCAGAGCACCCCTGAGTGCAAAGCCTTGAGAGCCACAGTGGACACCAGGGACCACAGTTTCTTCACCTCCTTTCAAACCAGCTGCAGCCTCACTACACAAACCACTGTGTTTGATCTATAATGTTCACTTATAAAACTCTTAGAGTTACTTGTTCCATAAACTAAAATAAACAGCGGAAGGGGTAAGATCTTCTGCCTAGAACACACACAGACTCTACACATGCACACAGAGATATACACATGTATAACAAGTGAGTTGATAGAAGTTAAACCTTCAGCTATCATCTTCAGCCTCAAGAAAAGACTGATTAATCTGCATGCCCAGAGGACTATCACATCTCTTTTCTGGCAAAGCAGGGAGGGAAGGGGAATGTTCTGCAGCCAAAAGCACCTTGACTAGAAGGGGATTTCATGTTCCCCTTCTGAATCACAGAAAAGTAGCAGTTGCTTCTTCCAATCTCTCCCAGGGCAATCTTTCCTAGGGAAAGCGATGGCAAAATGTTTGCAAGCTGTTTAGGACTTAATATATTAACATAGCTATGGCAAATTCCAGGCAGCAGTCTACCAACTCCTGGGAAATTCCTGAGCATCGTTACCACTGCCTACCTGGTGTCAAGGTGCACTTGGTGGCACAAGCCTGCGCTTATCTGTGGAAGGCAGCAAGGTGTCATGCGAAGTGGTTACTGCAAGCCACCTCCTGGAGGAGAAGATCATAGATCACTGCTGCCAAATGCGTTTGAGAAAGGACAAGTGTCATTCTGGATGAGGAATTTGCATTCTTTGCAGGTAAGTTTTACTTGACATGTTACAAGATGGTTTGCTTGTATCCATGGAATTACAGGGTTTGCTTGGATTTCTTGCTGGAATCACTCACATTATATTTTGAATTTTATGTATGATCGTAGATTATATTTCATGCTCTGTCACAATGTGGGAGTCCTGTGGGATCTCCTACTTTTGTTCTGGATGTTGTGTGTGATCCAGGTCCTCTTCGTGCCAGGGGCAGCATTACTAGCAAGCTGATTATCTGCAAAACTGTACAATAGACATTTGCATATGCTGGCTGCTTATACAGTTTTTAATAACCTTGTAATCTTAGCCAAGACCAGAGTTTTGTCCTGTCTCTAGCCTTTGCTTTGCCAGAAGTGTCTCTGCCAAGATGCAGCTCTAACAGGATTAGTCTAGAGTAATGGGGGGAAGTTGGTATAATGAAGAAAATATGACTTTTTTTACTTGATGTGATTAGCAGATGAAATACAACTGGTTAACAGCACCAGATAAACAGTCTGTAGCACTTTTTAAATAATATAATGGACTATTAGCAGATCTAACAGGTATTAGCTCAGCCCAGCTTTGTCTGATACAGATGCCAACATCTGCTCTGTAGCAGGAGCCACGTAGCAGGGATCACATCATATATTTTCTGAAGAGAGCTTAAATCCCAGCCTTTCATGGTTACTAAGGCAAAGACATTTTGAACTGGTCTCCTGAAAACCCCATTCTGGGGCAGCAGTTAGAGTCAGCAGGATTTCTGACACTGACTTCTGTGAGAGCCCTAAATCAAAGCATCTTTTGTTGGAAACACAGTAGTGTTGTATCTGTTTTGAAAAGAATTATTCAGGATGAAAGAGCATGGAGCGCTCATTTAAAAATGCAGACAATCAGGAAAAGCTTCCTGAAAATCATAAAATTGCAAGACTGAAAGAAACTTCAAGAAAACTTTAGAGCCAAACACCTGCTTTACAGAAGAACTAAGCATTTTCACACCAATCCAAAGACATGTCTAACCACTTCTTTAGTTTTTTCCAGTGTCTTACTAGCCTGAGAACCAAAAAATGCTTCCTAACACATCACATAATTTTGCATTACCGCAAATTTGACTATTGTCTTATTGTCAATAGACAAAAAAATATAGTTGATCACTATCCAATTAAAAGGTTTTGATTTGTTTGTTTATTTTTCATTTTAAAAGCATTATTATATTCCCTAACAAACCATATATATTTGAGCCTTTCTTCAGAAGTCAGGGAATGTGAATTATTGTATTCTCTTTCTGTGAAGCCTCTTTTCTCAAAGGAGAGAACTGAAGCTGGACACATATTTCAGCAGCACTGAGAACAGCCAAATTATTAACTCCCATATCTTATCGACACTCCTGCCAATAGATCTCACAACATTCTTCTTTTTGAGCAGCAAACTTCTGCTTTTGACTCATGTTAAGATGGTAACTCATTGTAATCCTAGATCCTTTTCTACAGAATAATCCCAGATCCTTCTTTCTCGGTATCCCCAATCCTGTATTCATTCATTTAATTTTTCCTTCCTAAGTGCAGTACTCTGTACTTGTCTTTTTTTCGTTTAATCTTATTGATTTCAGGCCATTTCTCCAATTTGCCAAGATCATTTCAAATTCTAAACTTCACAGGGCTTGCAACCCCTCCCAGCTTGATGTCATCAGCAAATTAGTATATGTGCTATTCCATCATTTGAACTGCTAATGAAATTATTGAGCAGAACTGGCCCAAGGTACCCCCCCACAGGAGCCCATATAAAATGCTTGTCTGGTTTGATAGAGAGTGTTGATAAGGATGTGAATTGTTCTGCCTATTTTTTTTTAAGCAACATATCTGCTGTACAGTAATTCCAACCAGGCCATCTCCCACTGTGCTGTGAAATGTTGGAGAATATTATACCGTGTCAAAAGCCCTGCTGAAGACGTCACAGTGATTGCTCTCCTTTTATCCAGCATGCCTGTCAAGAGGGGAAATCAGATGGGTTTGACATGATTTGTTTTCCACAAATCCCTGCAGGCTGTTTCTTGTCACCTTATTATTCTCTAGGTGCTTATAAATCGATCATGTGATAATATGTTCCAGGATCTTCTCAGGTACTGAAATTGTGCTGACTTCTACAAAATTCCGAAGAGCTTCCTTTATTTTGTGTCTGTGGATAAAACTGTGTCTGTCATTCTTTGTCCTCTGGAATTCTTTCTGCACTTCATAAGTTCTCATAGATACACTTTTCAAATTGCCTCAGTTGGCTTCCTCCAGCCCAAATTCCCCCCTCCACACAGTCCTCTCTGGAGCTCTGCAATTGCCCCCCACCCTCCTAGGCTGCCTATGGTCTTTCTCACTGCAGCCTCTGATGCTAATCAAATGCTTTTGCAGACAAGGGAGGCATCCCTGGCTTTCCTCCACCGTGAGCTGCTCATCTCCCACAGCCGTGAGGCTCCCCAGAAAGCCCTACCCATGCCAAGCTTTATGCCTGTGGAGAGCAGCCACTGCACAGCTAGCCACTGCCTGTCAGGGGATATTAGTGGCTCTCTTAGAGATGTTCAGTAAATCCACTGCAAGGATGTAATTTAATATAAAGCAAGTGAATTATTACAGGCCCTAAATTCTGAGATAGAAGGTCTTAGTAAGGCTTCCTGGATAAAGTCTTTCTATATATTCAGCCTAGTATGGTAGTCTGGAGTGTATTTCAACATGACATTAAAGCCCAAACTTAATTATTATTCAAAAGATTTTTTCCTTTGGTCAGTTTTGTAACTCTTTTTTTGTTGATATTAATATTGATAAGCTTCTAGAAACAATTGCATTTGTGAGAATCAGAGCCAAGAAAGGAAGAAGAAAAGCATTAACATATCAGCCTTCAAAGTGTCATTTGTTACATGCTCTCCTTCTGTTAAGCATGGCCTTTCTTCCACCCCCATCTGCCTTCTAATGAATTTTAAAGTAAAAATCAAAAGAGAACAAAATTCAATCTTTTTTATTGCTTACTGTTTCAAAGTGCAATCCCTTCAGGTGGAGATTATTTCCTGGAAGAGCTGATGGAGTTTCCTGGGACAATTACAACACTAGTAGGAAGAACATACTAGATATTCTACTAGGAAGCCATCTATGTCATCAAAAATAAGGTTATGATCTATGTGATTTCTTTTCTCCCTTCCAGTCCGTTAGAAGCCCAGAAGAAGGAACGCACCCATAAAATCAGAATTTGGTAAATTATGTCCTACTTTAGCTAAGCAGCTTCATTCTCAGACGTAAACATCTTCTCACAGGGTTATTTCTGTTCTGAAATCCTGATGCAGTGTTTCTCCTGCCATCAAGAGCTGACAAGGGTGTGCCTTTGCAGCGCACTAGCCAGGCACTACTCCATTTCAGAAATGAGTGCTGGCTTAGGAAAGAGATGAGCAGAAGCGCTCACTGTGAGACTGAGTCTGTGACACACAACAGAAGGAAGAGGGAGCAACTAGGAGAGGAAACTGAAATATCTACCTTCCTCACATCTGGTGTTGAATAAAGCCAAATCAACAACCTTCTATATTTGGTTCCATAGTAGACATTACATTTTCAAGGCTTAATGCCAAGTGCTTTTCCTCTGCATTTCTGTTTCCCTGCTGAGAAATGATCAGCATATTCATGCAAAGTGCCTAGCTCCACTTTCCTCCTAGCTTTGCACTAGATATTTGGAAGCTGGCAACCTAGAGTCATGGATGCAGGGAAGTATTGCTTCCAGGAAAAGTCTATGCACTTGACAGCCTTGACTGCAGATGGTTTCCTTTGTGAACTTTTAATTAACAGCCTTTCATATATACCTACACATAGAGCACATAACTAGTATTAACCAGGTCCCCAGGGAGTCTGCACTTGGCATAATACATGAGTGTAATACCTGTAACATTTGGCATGACTTTCATTGCAGCTGAGCATGGATAGAGCTCGAGAGGTCACAGTTCTCCCTCAGCCAGGACCTCCACTACATCTGCCATGTAAAACTAAAACTGGACTCTCTCTTCCATTAGAAACACATGGAGGTTTCCAAAGCTTGTTTTTATCTTGCACTGGGACAAACAGTTGAGTGCTTCCTATTTTTTTTTTTGCTAGTACAATATATATACTGATACAATGATTTGTGATTTAACATATCCTAAAGGCAAACTGAATTATTTTGTTTTCACCTAAATCCTTCTTAAAAACTGATTCATTATCTCAAAATAATCACAGTGTGAGTGAGCAAATGGGTGTGCACATTTTCAATCAGTTCTTCCTCCAGATACTTGTAACCGCCTTTTATCCACCTCAAATACCTCAAGAGCAGGTCATTACACCAGTTTCTGGCTACCTCACACTTTTTAATGAATTGACCTTCACAGGTCCCACATTTATTAAGGAAGTGGTGCTATTGCCGCTGTACATACAGGGCGGAGGTATTTACTCAAGAATAGAGATGAGCGTCGTTCAGGACCAGGTATAATATTATCTCTCTGACACATCCCATGTGCATTTTTAGCTCCAAATGTCAAACCATAGACTCAGACAATGAGAGACAACCTTGTTCTGGTTTAATCTCATCTGATAACTCAGTACCACGTAGCTGCTCACTTACCTTCCCTCTCCCCTCTTCCCAGGTGGGATGGGGGGAAGAATCAAATGACCATAAACCCCATGGGTTGAGGTAACAACAGTCCAATAACTAAAATACAATAGCCTACTACTAATAATATTCATAATGATAAGGAAAATGACAAACAGAGAGAATATAAAACTAAAAGGGGAAAGGAAAATATTTCCACAAGTGATGCACAGTACAGTTACTTACCACCCACTGACTGATATCCAGCCTGACCCGAGCAGCAATTGGTCCCTTCTGGGTAACTCCCCCCAGTTTATATGCTGTGGTATATAATACTCTTGGCATGTTTGGGGTCAGGTGTTCTGGCTCTGCTCCCTCCCAGCCTCTTGCTCCCCTCCTCACTAGCAGAGTATGAGTCTGAACAGTCCTTGATCAGGGTAAATGCTACATAGAATCATAGAATAGTTTGGGTTGGAAGGGACTTTCAACAGTCATCTACTCCAACGTCCCTGCAATGAGCAGGGGCGTCTTCAACTACATCAGGTTGCCCAGAACCACATACAGCCTGGCATTTTAGCAGCAACTAAAACATTTGGTGTGTTATCAACATTTTTCTCAGACTAAAGCCAAAATACAGTGCTGCACCAGCTACTAGGAATAAAATTAACTCTATCCCAGCCGAAACCAGGACAAACCTGCGTTCTGCTCTTTCTCCATCCTCTTTGCCTACTGTGAGCTGCCAACCTGATTCCTCAGCTACATCTGCATGCACAACATAGCCCACGCACAGAACTTAATTCCCTTCTTTGTCAGTCTTGAATAGACACTGACTCACCCAGAAACAAGGGACCTTAGAGATGTCTGAACCTGTGGCAAATGTCGCCAGTCCTCAAAGGCTCACACAGCAGCTGGAAGTCTATATGGCTGAGCTGTATACTCACCTCAGCTGTGCCTCATCGTTACTGATAGGGAAGTGAGGTGATGGTGCTGGAGGATGCATGAGTCCAGTTGTACTCAGCTCCCTAGCGGTGATACGTCTTTGCACAGAATTGCAAAGCAGAGTTATTTCACTGAGGGAAATGGATGTAATCTTTCATAATACGTATTACAAAAATGCCAACTCTTAAGCACAATCATTTTGATGTTGTCCCACATTGCACATGTAGCTATGCACTAATTTCTTCTCAATCTAGTGCTTAAATGGCATTGTTTATGCATTTGTAGTGATCGTGTGGTGATTTACCACTCTATAGTAAGTATTGGCTGTTGTTGGTGAACTCCGGGTAGTAACTTTTTGTTTATCATGAAAATAGAAAATTTTTCATCCTCAAATTGTCAAAATCTATACCTGTGACTCATGTCTGTGCCTTTCTTTTCTTATATGATCTCAACAACTAGAATAGAAAGATTCAGAGAAGTTTCCCTGTCCTATTCAAGTTCTATTACTTTTCTCCCTAGGAGAATTAATTTCTATTTAACAGGTGGAAACATTTAGAAAATCCCACAGTGAAGTAAAAATAACATAATTTCTGCCATTGACACAGAACCCCTCACAGCTTTCACAGGAGGATTTGCCCTAAGGAAATACTGCTGCAACAAGTATAATTACAGCAGGGTAATACATACTGGAGACCCACGGTATAGCAGCTTTATCAGAGATGATCTTATACCACTAAATCTGTTTTACTACATGTTTTACTAAAGATTTTCTTTAGGAACTGAGGAAACTGTCACAGGGCTTCTATCAACTATGACAAATTCAATAGATTAATATTGACTGCACAGTTCAAATATCCTGGGGGATTTAAATGTGTTCTTTAATATTTTCCAGGTTTCCCTTGTTTTCCTGCCCATTTTTCATAAGACTCAAACTAGTCAATCTTATCATCCATTTGCTCATCCTTATTGATACCATGTTGCTTTTTGCAGATGATGGAAGTGGAAGGTAGTCTTTTGCTGTGAGTTGTGGTGTCCCCTTTCGGTCTTCTCTTTTACCTGGCATACTGCAGAACTATTCACCACTCCCTTCTGCCCAAGCCCTAGGTAATATCTGGGGCTCAATTTCCCTTGTTGCCCTCACAAGAACACAGTGGAGTCATAAAGTGGTAACTCCAATCTGCCCTTCACCTCATGCTCTTCCAGTTTCTGGCACCTTCATTTTACCATGGTCCTGCAAGGATGAGTCACCTTTCCTCACCTGATGGAACCAAAACTGTACATAATCCATAAAAATGGACCTGCAGTTTCTATAGAGATAATTGAATTCCATATATAAACATTTGGAGCAACAAAATGTAAATCCCTTCCAGGAGGAAGGTGGTAAGAGCTATGTTCTGCATGCTTGTAGATGCATGTGTGTTTCTTTCCTGCTCCCTTCAGCACCACAGCAATGCCAGGACACCTTCCCTCTCCATGCAAAAGCACAGCAGAAGCCCTCTCCTTTCCTTGTGCCACGCATGGGCTCAAGCAGACCTTTGATATTATATTTCTTATACTTTATCCTGTCCCCAGTTTCACTGCATTGCAGACTTTTTGACTGAAACTATAGAAATGCATTGTAAGAGTTTTAACCAAAGGTTTTCCACAGCCAGGTGTGGCATCAGGTTGGTTTCAGCTGATCTGCTGGGTATTAGGGGCTGTTTCATTACAAGAAAGAACAGAATAGCACCTTTCCTTTCCTCCAGCTATACATTTGTGAGTCTACCCCTGAAGCCTCCAGCTGCCCCTGCTGCCCAGAGAGCTGGGATCCAGCTCTGAGAGGCAGTGCAAGAGAGAGGTTGAAGGCAAGTGAAGCAGCAGTGCCCTGAGCTCCCAAGAGGTACCTTCTCCTCCTGTCCCGTGCCTTACTTCTGCCTTGGGCTGCCATGGGCTGGATCCCACTGACAGCAGCTCCCAATGCTCCCTGGCATGCCAGGGGAGATGGATGGTGTGGAGGGGACAAAGAAAGGAGAGCTGCATCCCACCAAAACTCTGGATAACAGCTTATGAAATATTTTGTCTGCTTTACTTCATACCCCTGGTTTCAGAAATACCTAGCTGAGTCTTGCAGCTATAGGGACAGAGCATTTTTTATGAATGCACGTTTTTCTAATTCCAAGTTGTGGCAGTAATCAGAATCCAGGTTTTCCCTATCAAAGTAGTAAAAAAATACTAATTACCTCTCCATCACTGTGTTAGGCCCAGGATGAAACTCCAGGAGACATTCACCTTCCACACAGTGTCCAGCTGATCACTGGCAGAGAGCGCTGAAGAGTATTCCTAAAATTCCAAGTTATAGTCCTCAAGACAATGAAAGGAGATTGATAAAATGTTCAGTATTGCTGAAGATGACAAGAGAGAGTAAAGAAGAACTGGTTACTATTGAATAACCCTTTGTGAGCTGCATCCTAAATACCTCTTTGGCTTGTGCATTGGAAGATATTAGCGTATTACGGCTGATTTGGGTGACAACTTGAGCTGGGACCCTTTATTTTTCTCTGAAATTTAACAAGACAGACTAGATTAGGAAATGAGGCCTCTTTTCTTCATATTCTTCCTGCTAATTATGATGGTCTGTGTAAAAGCACTGCCCAGTCAAAGTTCAGGGCCCAGCTGTGCTAAAGCTTTGTAAAAAGATGTTAAAAAATTTCTCTTTCTTCCAGTGGAGAGGGTTGGGATTTTTCCTCCAGGTGCGATGGTTCATTATGATACAGATGGTCAAAGAAGGGCTGGCTGTCTTGGAAAAGGAAAACAGGTAACAGGGTCCCTATTCATGTAGTTCATGAGGGAAAATGAATGGTGGATTTTTTCATGAGTCTTCTGTCGATTTTAAATCAGTGAGTTTATCCACTCAAACAAAAATGAGAATGGCTGTTCATGTTGGAGATCTGGGACTTGACTTGCCCAGTATACTGTCTGCAGCTACAAGAAAATGCCAGAGAAGAGTGGGGACAGGACAGGAGGATTTAATACTTGGAGTAATCTGTTGTACTGAGTCATCCACAGCGGACCCCTCCTGTACACGCATTTGTCCAGCCTCTCCTTAAACCTATGCTAACGTTTTGCATTTACAGCTTCCTTTGGCAGCAAATGTCCCAAGCCTATCATAATTGCACAAACAAGTATTTCTAGCTTTATTTTGCACCAAGTTCCCGTTAGCTGTATTTATAGGCTCCTAGTTCTTGTAATGAAAAAAACAGTTGCTCCTTCACTCTGTGCCGTCATGATTTTGTACATCCAGATTATTTCCCATTATTCGTATTTGTATCTTTTCAGAGGGATGATCTTGCTCTGCTTGTTCCTTCAGCTGAAACTATGGGAGCACTCCCCAGATTCAGTCCTCCATAATAACCTTCCCTGAACCTCTCCGTACAACAGAACATCATTTTAGGGATTAAAGAACTTGGAACTGCACACAGCATTAAAGGAAAATTATGTATGTTTCCTCTGGGGTGGACTAGAATACAACTGTCGTTCTTTTTTTTATACATATAGTGAAAGCTGGCCCATCTATCTTCAAAGCAATATACATTTTCCAGTGTTATTTCTGCTTCAGTGCAACTCTGTAAGATGGTGGGAACTTCAAAATGCAAAGTGTCCTCTATTCTTCTTCAAGTCCTACAACTCCAACAAGTTTCTCTTTATGCTATGAGAAAATTTTGTTCCCTTCTTTTTCCACTGTGGGATTTTTTGCAGTGTGTGGGGGCATCTTGGTTTTCTTCTTAATGAAATTGCGCTAGCCCTGCAAGAAGTGAGAGACACAACGATGCATTATTTTAATATCTTTCCCTGTGCACTGATGATGCCTCTCTATAGACCACTGATCTTCCTGTTGTGACCTTATAATAGACAAAGTATGCCTTGGCAGACTGGGGAACAGTTAGGATCTTAATTAAAACCGGTAAATTTTAAGTTTTAATAGTAGATGGAGGAAATTATGAAGTTTACCAAATCTTCTCTCCAAACTTTAACTCAATTTTTCATTTGAATTTGCAGGTTGCAATATCACTGAATATAATTCTTGGCTATAATGTGCTTTATTAAACTATACAAGCAGGTTTGCCCCAATGGGCTAATCTGCTTGGTAAGAAAAATTGAGCTGATTAAATGATGCCCACTTCATCCTCATTAGAAAGCTCTTTCAGTATAACAAAGCACAGCTATGCCCAGGCTTCTGGCTATTTGCAACACTCATTATTATCCTTATTACACGTCCTCATAATTGGTCTCAAGCATTTACTGATATATATTAATGCATGTGTTCTGATTGCAAAGCATCCATCTCAGGCTTTTACAGCCCATACAGTCTCAAGCAGGGTACCTAAACCCATATGTCAGGAATCTGACCTAAATCCGTATGTCAGGGAAAAGGCACTTACCAGCTGACATTTCAACAATCCTGTGCTCAAAGTGCCTTTCTGGTGCAGCTATGCTGTCATATGAAATGCTCCTGATGCGGGCACAAGTCTCTCTTGGTAAAAAAACAGCTTGGATATTTTTGCACCTATGATTTTCTATGGTCCTTCAGGGTGATATGAGCTGGTCTAAAACTACTTTAGACCACTTTTGTCAATTAATTAAACCTCCGTTAGAATGTGAGTTGACATCCACAGTATTATATTACTCAGAACCTAAAAAGCATACAGTTATGCCTTAGGGGTCCCAAACACACATTTAACTGATAAAGTCTCATTTGAGGTACTGAGCCATTTTCCCCTATTCAAAGGGTGCTGTCTTCATAGGGTTTCTTTGGCATTGGGTTGGGGGTTTTTTTTGTTTGTTTGTTTGTTTAATTTCATTTTTAATTGATCTTTATTTCCAGGTATGACTGGAGCTTTCCTTGCCAAGTTGTATGACAACTCTTCTCATCTCATTCTCTCCTTCCTTCCCTTTCTCTTTACACTGGGAAGCTCCTCACTTTACTGTAGTTCACAGGTTTTGCTCCTCACCTTAGAAGTCCTTCTCCTTTCCCTTTACAACCTTGTCATTCACCTCTGCTATTAGATTTCTTTCCTTTTAGGTTTATCATTTGGTTTTGTAGTTGGACTGCACAATGTGATTGCAAGGCATGTTGTCCAGAAGAAAGGCTGTGAGCAGAATGTGGAAGATAACGCAGAGTTATCTGTGATTGTTTGCTAGTCCCAGAAAAAGCTACGCTCCAAACCAGAAGGTTTTTTTTAGAAAATTAGCCTAGAAATAGATGCAAGGAATTATTGTGCATGCACTTATGAGTGCTCAGAGAAGAGGGTAACTGGATAGAAGTGGTCTAAATCAGAAATAAGAATTCTCAAAAATTAGCAAGAAAAAGAAAACTGAACATGGTATCGTGGTTTAAGCCTAACTCACGCAGCCCGTTCTCTCACTCACTTCCCTCTCTTTCTTCCCCCCACTCCTGGGTGGATGGAGAGGAGAATCAAAAAGAATGCAACTCCCACAGGTTGAGATAACAACAGTTTAGTAACTAAGGTATAACACAAATCACTACTGCTACCACCAATAATAATAATGACAAGGCAAATACAAGGAAAGGATACAATTGCTCACCACCTAATACCAAGCCCGACCACACAGTGCACCCCCACCCTTCTGGGTCTCTGCTCTCTGTTCTTCCAATCCTGGGCATGACGTGCTGTGGTATGGAATACCTCTTTGGTCAGTTTGGGTCAGGTGTCCTGTCTCTGCTTCCTCCCAGCTCCCCCTCCTCCCTGGCAGAGCATGAAACTCAGAAAGTCCTTGGTCAGACCAAAACATCACTAAGCAGTAACCGAAACACTGGTGTTATCAGCGCTGTTCCCAGGCCCAAAATCAAAAACACAGCGCTGCACCAGCTACCAAGAAGGAGAAAAATGACTGCTGCTGCTGAACCCATGACACATGGATAAATAAAAAAACAGTTAATGTAAGAGCAAAAGAGAGACATTCTTTTAAGCAGCAGGAACAAAAGGAATATTATCTTGGTTCATTTTTAATAGTATTAAATTAACATGAAATAAGTACCTTTTAGTGAGGTCTTAATAACACTCAGGTACTGGCCTTGTTAAGCTTAACCATTTTATCAATCATCTAGAAGAAACTATGCCTTTATTGCTGATATGCCCTTCTTGCACAAATGTATATTCTGACACATGACAAAAAGAAAATTTAAAAAAGCACAATTGTTGGAGGTCTCGATTGCTTAAAAAGGGCAGCAAAAATAATCTGTTTGTGTTTTGCTACGGGCAAGTAGAAGCAATATTTCAGCATAAAAAGACTGTAGGATTGTGAAATTTATCTGGGGAAGTCACACAAGTTCTGAAAAAAAGGCTGAGTGGGGGCCATGTCCATAGGTGTGGTACTAATACACACATTGGGTGTAGAAAAAAAAGACATACCAAGCAGAACTTGAAAAAATATATTGGACATTAGTGCAATTTCTGCTAGGCATCTATACTTCAAGAGAAATGCTGAGAACTTGAACAAAACTCGGAGAAAAAAGCCCTGAGAATGATTAAAGGATTGAAAGGTATGCCTTCTAGCGAGACACTCAAAGTGTCAATATATTTGGATTATCAAAGAGAAGGTTAAGGGAAAGTCTGGTTTTAGTTCAGAAGTATCTACAAAGGGAAGAAAATGTTGCTAATGGAGGATCTTCAGAATAGCCTGAAAAAAACCCACAGCTGAAAGTTGAGGTAAAAGAAATTCACAGTAGAAATAAACTGGAATTTTTATCAGGGGAGATAATTAAACCTGAAATACCACACAGAGAAGTTAAATCAGCACTAAAAATTTCTTTCTAAAAAGTTTCATCTCTATTAACTGATACAGGATGGAGAGAAGCAAGAAACAGTAACACATTCTTGGAAGTCCTTTATGTTGTAGAAAGTCAGAATAGAGGGTCACAATAAACGCTGGTGGTTTTAAAAATCAGTAAAATGTTTTGAATTAATGAAATATATATATTGCACACTGTTTATTAAAGTTCTACGCTTTTAGGATTGGATAACAACCTCCTAAAGTTATCAAAAAAGGGGGCGTTTTATGTTTACAGTGTTTCCATCACAACCCCCCAAATTTCTCAGTCACTAATTCTTTTTTAAGAAAAAGCAGAATCTTAATGTTTTTTCCATTTTTTCCATGTCTTCTTCCCTTTTTATTCTACCATCCAGCAGATTGTTTCAGGGAGAAGGGAGGTGAGTTAATAATGACACCACAAATTGTTGTTTAAAGTCTCTAATGAAATTGGAACATATTTTATCTGTGGGTGGGTTTTTTAGTTCGGGGTTGGTTTTTTTTTCCATATTGAATATAAGTCATTATCAAGTATCCCTACTAGTTGCTCATCTGATGAGCCCTGACCTGGAACCTTGCTGAAAGCGTTAAGGGATTTAATGACACCGCAAATGTGTGTGATGTGTTCCAGGAATTTCCCATCACACAGAGGGCAAAAATTGGAGATAGCGGTGCAAGACTTTTGTAGTTCTGCCTGTTACACTGCAGGAAAGTAATCTGGCTTTAAAATGACAGCTCAGCCAGAGGATAATTGTACTCCTTAATACACAGAAACACAGAGCACTTTGCCTGGAAAGAGAAGATTTTGTAACAGTTTAAGTGATAGAGATTTTGAGTGACTCAGGGAGTTGCGAGGACATCCATCAGAACTCCTGCAAACTTGGCATCAGCTGTGGGGTTGCTGATGGATGAAAGCTAGTGATGGAGATTTGTGGCTCATTGCTATATGTTTGCCTTAAAAGGCAGGAAAATTCCTTGAGACTGTAAGCACTAATATTGTGCTAATATTCATACTGTGAGCAGAATGTCCCAGGTAATTATACGTGGGCTGCGTCTCACATCAATATAAAAGCTGTACAGGATTCATTTGTTAATGAAATAAAAGTTGACAGCATAATTAATACCAGTAAAGCATAGAAAATAGATCTGCTCAAACACAAGTGATTTCCCTCTTTGATAAGTTTAGAAATTTAGTTAATAAAGATAACCACTTAATTGTAATACATCCAGACTCTTTACTAACAGACACTATTATGATAAAAAATATATGGAGTGCACTGTCAGTAAAAAGCATTTTAGAATGGACTCTGTGGTCTAGCAGTCAAATTTGAAGCACTAATTTTCAGTGGGGCATCACTGGCAAAGATTCTCCAAGTGTTGCCAGTAGACTGAACACCACCAAAAGTTTTGTTAAGTTCTGGAAATAATCTTGAGCTCATCCTGACAGGAACTTTGGATGATACTGGTGAAGTGGTAAATATTGATGAAGACTAGACAGTCTTTTGAGACATCTGAATAATTCAATAGGCTAGCCCATTCATACGGAAAATATTTTCATATAGCCAATACATCCTAATATATGGGAACAGAAACTTCAGCCCATACCAAAAGAATGGGTATTTATTGGCAAACCACAGACTCCTGAAAACCATTTTTGATTAACAAGAGTGGAAAGGGGAATGGAGACCACAGTGAAGAAAAATACGAACCTTGTTGGTAGTAAGAGAGGACACTGAGCAGTGGCAAAGCGATGCTTTACATTCAGGGACAGGTGAAACTGCTACAGAACTGTTCTGCATATTTTTAATAGCAACATGTTTTGGAACAATGTTAAAATATTAGAGATTGTGCATAAGAGATCCATGGAAATGATCTGAGAGTGGGAGCAAATGCTTCTCGGTGAAGGGATTTTCAGTACTTTCACACTCCAGTTACTGCGCCGAGCTTTGTCACTGCTCCCATTGCTTGACCTAATTCTTCAAAAGGTCGCTTTGTGTAGCATATCAGAAGGGAGATTGAGAGGCAAATTAACTGTAAAACACACATCCTTTAATAGGACAAAATACTGGAGATTTATCTTCAGCCAGTCTGGGAAAGTCATGCAAGGAACCAAGGCAGATAAATTTAAACGGGAAACAAGACATAGATTTTTAATAACAAGTGTGCTTGGCCATTGCTAAAAATTCTCAGTGGTGGTTTTTCTCTCTCGCATTGTATTCATATCAGGTCTGAAGGCATTTAGGAAAGTCACGGTATTCAAAATGAGGTATTGGGCTTACTGTAAAGGGCAGTGGGAAGAGAACGTTCAGCCTGGTTATACAGGAGGCTGCTCTAACAATTAAATGCTCTCTCTGGCCTCAAATTTTGTACAGTGCTGCCACTGGTTTAAGCTGTTTGAAAAAGGAGTGATCCGAATGAAGTATCAGAGAAATTGTTATTTTCCATGATTGGCTAATGAGGATATAAAATTCCCCTGATGATTCCCTTGCGTTGTCAGACTGTTATGTCTAGCAGTTATTTTTGAACTCTAGCTAATAGATAAGAAAAGATATAGAGGATTAATCAGAGGAAATTCAGGAGGCTCTTATTATTTCCTCTTTTCTTTATTCCCATAGCAATGACAAAGATGAAGCATCCTCTATAAAAATGACAGAACTTCTAAATCAGGACTCATGTGAATGCATTTGCTTTTACTGCTGCCCTTGTGATTCTCGTGCTGTTTATGTGGCTTTTATAACTGAGGTAATATTGTTGAAATCATATCTAGCACAAGAGCTCTATATTTATTCTTCCTCCAGATGACTTTGGTCTCAGATTTCTCTGATAAATGATGTGAAGCAGCTATGCAAACACTCATTCTTTCACACCTCCCCACATGCAGCCGTTCACACTACCCATAGAACTCTGATCTATTGTCTTCGCTTGTCCGTGTCATGAAAAGGAGATGACGCAGCCCCCAGCTCAGTGGAACTCTGCAAATATAAGCACATCAAATGACACACAAGATTTCATAACAAAACAGAAAGTGCTAATAGAGACTTTACAGCTTCTACCACACTCTTCCTCTCTATCTGCACCCGTGGAAATCTGTGACTGATTACACAGAACTTTCTTTCTCAGCTCTGCAGAATCTTTGCCACCAAGGCATTAATGTGTTCAGCGTCATAGGTTGCATAAGTTCAAAATACATTGAACTTGTGGAGCACTTCCTCAAATAGCTGTCTCTGTGTTTTCATAACCAATTTCTTCACCTTCTCTCGCTTACTGAAGGATGTGGGAATGCACTGCTAGCTCAGCCTTCCCATTCACTTGACATTTTGCGGTCTCATACAGGAAGGAGAATTAAGAACACTTACTCATGGTCACACAGCATGTCCACACCAGGTTCAGGTAACCCCAAATTCTTGACTCCCCAAAATGTCAGACATGACAGGTACAGAGTCTACTATACACTTTCTTCTCATCTTACTTTCCCACTTAGGTGTTTCACACAGCTCAGCAGGCAAGAAGTTTTATTCTGAAATTCAAGTGAACTTCAGCACCAGTGTGTCCTTTTTCATTTTTGTCATCCTCTTTGTATTTGATTTTGACTCCAGTGGGAAGTGGTACAGGATTTGATAGGCTGGTATAAACATGAATAAGACAGCAAGAAATTAAGGTTCATAGTAAGACCAAATGCCCTCAATTTCCATTGAAATCAGTGATTCAGTGTCTCACAATAGCGGGTTCTATGTTTTTACACTACATGCCTCAGAATATTATCCAAAATGTCAGTTTAATCTTGGGATAGCAATGAATGACAGCTTAGCTCAGAACTTGTGTTTCATGGTGCACTGAAGCCAGACTTCAGTTTACTAGATAATAGAGAACGGCAAACATAAAATTCTAACTTTCTGTTTATTTCTAACTAAATAAAAGTTTGCAAAAACACTGTCAGGAGGACTTTTCACACTATTTCTGTTAATACACAATCTGTTTTGTTTAATTTGTTCTGCACTTACTTTTTTGCTTGAATTGCGTCTTATTAAAGTGGTGCAGAATTATGAACGGCAGAAGATATTTAACAGACCTGATAACTGAAGTTACAGTGTTGGGATTAAACTAAATATATATATATGGTACTTTACGAGAACCACAAATTGCCAAATGTGGTAGCAGTTTCCAGAGCCACTCTCAGATAGCAGTATCATGCTGAGCTGATTTTCCTTGGCACATCAATTTCCATTTTGGATAAAAGAAACTTGATCTTTAGTCTTTGGATCCATTGTACCACTGACAATTAATGATACTTTGAAAGAGCCTGTACATCTCAAAATCCATCAGAATATGTCTGATCTGTAGCACAGCAGGAAAGGAAAAATTAACTATTGCAAAAGTATGTCTCCGTTAGTCTCAATAACAGAAATGCAACAGTATCTTGAACACTTTTAGGGTTTGAAATACATAATAAATGGCTCCTGGGCAGTGCTTATCACAAGGAGAATAAAGTGCTTGCAAATAAAAACCAGAAAAACAGATTTTTCCTGGTCTTTCTCCATTGATTGGGACATAGTGCTTTGATAAATGTTGTCTTTTGTATGAGATATGTGAGTCTTGATCAGCTGTATATAGGACCCATCAGAGAAGTTAAAGGGAGAGTTATTAGCCAGAAAACCAGGAAATATGCCTTCGTGGGTAATTTCCTGGCATTTCGTAACACCTTAGCAAATGAAGTTGCCGATCTTCACTTTCTGTTCTAAATTAATAACCTACCTTTGCAAATTGTTGGTGTGAAGCTGAACCATATTCCCCCAGGATAATATTGCTTTTGAAAAGGTCCCTTGCATAAAGGCGGCCTTTAATTTAGCATATTTCCCATTTGCCATTGAGTTTGTTACTGCTGTAGCAGCAGGTTGCGTTAACCACAAGTGCCTTGGTGTGCATGGGATCAATCGATCAGTGATGTGCCTGCCCAGTCCCAGGGTTTTGCTCAGCACAGAGCAGGGGCTCCCTGTCCTCAGGGCATTTACACACTCACTGTGCAAAGGTGACAGTGAATGTAGGAATGAACACAGAAAACAAACTCTATGAGGAAGGAAATGTCATATTAGGCCTGTATTAGGCCTGGCTTTTGATAGGAAAGGACCATGAAAATATCACTTGAGAACTAATGAAAGCGTGACACTGAAGGAAAGGGAAGCAAGTGTGGGCTTGGGTGTGGGAGATGGCAAGGAAAAGCCATGAATGTGAAGCAATTGGGACATTTCAGATGGAGAGGTTGCACTAAAGGCTGAGCAAAATTGCACGGTGTTCTCTGAATGGCCACTGATTTCCCTTCTGTGCACAGTGGTGATTTTGCAAGTGCTGTTACTACTTTGTCCAACTGCAAAAAGCTCAAAATTAAACTCTTAAAAGCTTACCCTTACAATATAGTTTCTAAGACATTTTTGGAGCTTTTAAATTGAAAAGTGCTATTGTAAAGCTAGGTTATTAGCAATAATTACATGTTACAGTCTTGAAAACCTCTGGTTCCTTCGTTCCTATCATCACAGCTTTTTATATCACAAGGTTTTTATTCATTTAATTGTAGCCTTACATTAAACTTGTCCTGCATTTTATCTAGCTTTGGTTTCTGGAACAATAGTTTATCTTTTCAACTATGTAACTTTCGAGTTCCTCTGTAGCATGAGAGAAAGATGAAGATGCTGAGTTGATCCACACTAATTATATTGTTCCATTGTAAAGAATCACAGAGTACTCTCCTTGAGTTCCTTAGTAAAGACTTAGCTGTAATTAAGCATTAGTAAGACCTATTAAAACATTAGTCTACCCGGAAAGTTTGTCTCCTCACAAAAATTCATCGTTCCCCACTTTGATCATTGCTATATTAGATGATTTTAATGCAAATTAACTAAATTTTCTCTCTGAAATACTATCCTCTTTTAAGTTTTCCGTGATTAGCTACAACTTTCATTTTCAAGCTGAATTCAGTGTAGCCCTTTCTGCAGCTTAGTGTAGTTCAAAACTGCCTCCTCACTTAGCGACTTTCACTGAGCTCTGAAATTTGGCCATCATTTTACATCTTCCCTTGGATATCCAGTCATGGGCTTAACTAAGGAAAACCAAAACCCCTTGTCTTCCCTGTCAAATTCTCAGACTCTCTCACTCTGTGCTACTGCTGCCACTGCCACTGCCCCTGTGTTGCCCTGAACACTATGTGGGACTTATTTTCCTCCTTTCTTCAAACATCAAAGCCACATTTAAATCCAGAAATTATTTCTAAAGCATATTATCATTGATACTTTGCACACTGCCCTTCAAACCATCTTCACTCCCATGGCAGTGAAGCCTACTGTAACACATTTGCTTCCTTTACAGTATTACTCCTTTCAAACCATTAAAAGATAAGAGAAAACCCAGCGTGTTCCCGACCCAGCAACCCAGCTCCCCCACCCTGCTGAAAGTCTTCACAAGTTCACCCTTTCTGCTGCTGAACCTGAGTGCTTACACTTCCCGGCCGAGGCTCTGCAGTTTCACCTTTTCCTGCTTTTCTGATTTTATTTCAGAACATGTCACCCTTCCACCTTTCATTATCATGCTGCCAGCTTTGAAGGTTTCCTTCTCTGCCTCTATCACAAAAGAGTGTAATCTTCTTCGTACATGACTTCTTGTACTGCGCTCACCCTGTGGTGAGGCCATGATCCTGTTTAAAACCCTCCTCAAGACATCACTGTCTTCTGCAGCCTACATGTGTGGTCTCCAAGGAATTAGTCATCCATTAATAGCCAAGACACACTGAAACTGATATTCTTGATGTTGTCTTACGCTATACTTACAGAATCATAGTGACTCTTTAGAAACACAGAGCTGTTTTATGCAACCACAGCATCATGATTATTCATCTCATCACTGTGCTCATCTTCCAGCTGGTTCTTCATTCTCACAGCTTGTGTTGAATTCCATTTTAAGCATTTTGGGGCATAGACAATGTCCTCCCATTTATCCATAGACTTTCCAGTTCCAGGGGACCATGTTCCCAATTGAAGTAAGTCTTTCGGTGCCATCATAATTCATGTTTAATTGAGGAACAACAGTAAAAGTGATTATGTTCGAGAGTAACAAAATGAATCAAAATTAATAGTAGCAAATAGGACTGAACTCTGAAGCATGTTTCTGGACAAACAGAAATAAAGCCATTTCCTAGTTTTCTTATTAAATATAAAATGGTAGAAACGGGAGAAGCAGTTAGCACTGACGGATATCAAGAGGACTTTTTATCACTAGGGCCAAATGGCAGGTTGCCTTCCCAACCTTGTTGAAGATTTAACACTAACCGAGTTACAGTAAAACACAACCATGCATTATCAAACACATCAATAAATTCCAAGCACAAGAATTTTGGCACAGCACCTGTGTTTATCAGTTTTGGTTTTAAATTTATTTTAAATAATTCTTATTTCTTTAGTTTTGCCTTTTCACAGAGCTGCTCTAGTCACTGGATGAACAGTTGTGAACAATTTCCCAGGCATATTATGCCTCATTCTTAAAACTAATCCCTATGCTTTTTCTTATAATGACTTTGCATGTAAATGGTAAACAGGGATTTCCAACTGCTGCCTGTGATTAAGCAAAGCACAATATACAGGGAAATGTGTCTTTTGTTAGAGAAAGAGTTGTAGTTGAATAAAAATTAGCTGGACAAGCTGTTGTGCTTGTAAGTTCTTTTTCCGGTGATTAGAGGTTAGAGGACTCAGGGAGCCCTGAAAGGAGAACCTGGCTAGCAAGCAGCTTTGGAGAGGGTTTAGTGGGGAGCAGACTCTGGAGGTCTTAGGGAAGGAGCTGGTGTTTGTTCTTCCCATCAAAACAATGAGCTCCTGAAACTCCCTAATCTCTCTAGGTTCAGACGCTGCTTTGTGAGCTTTATTTTAACTATAGCCCAGTGACAATTGCTGATAGTAGCTGCTCAGCTTTAATAAGGTTTGACTGTTGTTTTTTTTGCTGATGAAAGCTGTAGCCAATGTAATTTTAAAATCCTAGGGCAATTTGCTTCAGTGTCACAGCACACACCAGAAAATCACTTCCTTACTAACCAAAAGTCAACCGAACACAATTATTTAGGACGACTAAAATTATAACTTGAAGGCAATCCAGAGTGTAGTCATAGTGGAGTCTTCATGGAAAAAAATTGTCTTGGTAGGTTCTGCTCAGGAATGTGCAATTTGTTCAGCCATGTCCCATCACTTGTTATCAGGTGAGACGTTTAATTTCACCTGATAAAGAAGTGATAACTGTAAAAAGACAGCAAAATTATTAGCCTATCATCATTTCCTGGTGACAACAGTGTGTTGGTTCTTTTTATTACCAGACTGTGCATCCTGAGTGCAAATATATTGTGCAATAGTAATGGCAGGTAAGGAGCAACTATTTTATAGTATTACTTTTGAAAACCTCCTTACTCAACTTTTGCTAACATTGCATTATCTCTCATAAATGTACTGCATGTATTTATAATAAAAGCAAAACTTAAAGAAGGTAAATTACTGGTGTCCATGTTAAGATGTACCTTTTTTGGCTTCACCAGAAAAAGGAGTAGTGATGCCAGTACCCCCTTTTATACAGATGAGTGAGCTAGAATTCATCTTTAAATGTTGGCAACTGTGGTACCTCAGCTGGGATGCAGTAGTTGCATCCTTTCAAACGTAGTGAGTGAAACATCAGGCCCACCAAGTGACTCAGGCCCTGGCTGAGGCAGAGTTCCACTGTGGACAGAGGCACCTATTCCCATACTTAAGTCTTGCCCAGCATTTCACGCCGTTCTCTGTTGAGGAGTTCCTACAGTTCTCAACACAGCTTTCAGGGAATATTGTGCTGTTTATTGCTGGTTGTTATAGGATAAAGGCAGTAAGCAGCTCAATTGTGCAAAACCAGGAAATATTCCTGCCTTCTCTAGCCTGATATTCTCACAGCCTAGCTAACAAAACAGGACACATTTACATTTCCCAAAGAAATCCCTTTGCTCCTTGTGTCAGAGGCTGTTTCATCTCAGCCATGCAAATATTACAGACTCAGCTGGGAAAACTGTTCTGGTTTCAGCTGTGATAGAGTTAATTTTATTCCCAGTAGCTGGTGCAGCGCTGTGTTTCGGCTTTAGTCTGAGAACAAAGCTGATAACACTGATGTTTTAGTTGTTGCTAAGTAATGTTTACTCCGACCAAGGACTGTTCAGTCTCATGCTCTGCCAGGGAGGAGGGGAAGCCAGGAGGAAGCAGAAGCAGGACACCTGACCCAAACCAGCCAAAGAGGTATACCATACCACAGCACATCATGCCCAGTATATAAACTGGGGGGAGTTACCCGCAAGGGACTGTTTGCTGCTTGGGCTGGGCTGGGTATCAGTCAGAGGGTGGTGAGCAGTTGTATTGTGCATCACCTGTGTTTTCTTAGGGGCGGGGTTTACTGCTTCCTCTTTCTCTTTATTTCCTGTTATTATTATACTTTACTTTAATTTCAGTTATAAACATCTCTTATCTCAACCCACAGCTTTCTACATTTTTTCTGATTCCCACCCCCCACACCCCCCATCCCACTGGGGATTGGGGAGGAGTGAGTGAGCAGCTGCTTGGTACTTAGTTGCTGGGTGGGCTTAAAGCATGACGGAGTTACAAAGACCTCTCCCACAAGTCCAAACTCTTTGGAGAGCTCCCTATCCTTGCTGTATTGCGGGACTGCTGGCCAACCTTGAGGAGTGCAGGAATTGCCCACACTGTTTGCTGGAGGGTATACCAAATGAAACTCCATGTTTTACTCCTGTATAGGTGTAGATATAATTGAGATAGGAAGATTTCTCTCCAGAGATACCTTTGTTCCAACACTGATTATTTAGCTGCACACTGTCAGTCCTGCTGCTGTTGCCTCAGCCAAACTCTAAGCAAGGAAGAAAGATGATGCTTTCTCTTTTCTGTCCATGGTGGACAATACCAAATTACCTTGCCCAACATTTTCTTCTGCTACATTTTATTGTAGTTGAATGGTGCAGATTAGCCCTGCAAAATGCATGGAGTTACTCTAAGAGGAATAAACAGGGTATCTGGCTTGGTCAAGATATCTTGCATCCCTGTGCACTCCACTTAGAGAAAGCGGCAGAAGCTGATGAAGAGACCTGTGTGGATTTGGATCTCTTTGCATCATCCACGTATAATGGGAAGAAAAAGGACAAAGAACAAGCCTGTGAAAGCTGCCAGGGTAGGTGAACCATGCAGTGGCTGAGGCAGTGGGAGGCTGCTCAGCTGCAGAGCTGCTGCATGCATCCTGCCCAAATCTGTGCTGGGTGGCTGGGCCTTGGAGAAGCCAGCGGGGATGTGGTCCTATTCCTCCTGCATCCCAGCAGTGGGTAAATCCATTCACCATGTGCCTCCCAATTTATTTTTTATTGCTACTTTGGGACTGGGAATGTTTCTGACCCTGTGTTTGTGCACTGCCTCTCTTTGTATAAGACTCTCTCTCCTTTTAGCTGTCCCTGGAGATATTATACTTTTAATACATACCATATGTCGTGGTTTAAGCCTCTATAACTCACGCAGTTTTGCTCACTCACTCCCCTCTCTTTCTTGCCCCCCACTCCTGGAGGGATGGGAAGGAGAATCGAAAAGAATGCAGCTCTCACAGGTTGAGATAAGAACAGTTTAGTAACTAAAGTATAACACAGACCACTACTACTACCACCAATAATAATAATGACAAGGCAAATACAAGGAAAGAATACAATTTCTCACCACCTAAAACCAAGCCCGACCACGCAGTGCACCCCCCACCCTTCTGGGTCTCTCCTCTCCGTCCTCCATCTTGGGCATGACGTGCTGTGGTATGGAATAACCTCTTTGGCCAGTTTGGGTCAGGTGTCCTGTCTCTGCTTCCTCCCGGCTCCCCTCCTCCCTGGCAGAGCATGAAACTCAGAAAGTCCTTGGCCAGACCAAAACATCACTAAGCAGTAACCGAAACACTGGTGTTATCAGCGCTGTTCCCAGGCCCAAAATCAAAAACACAAGTGCTACATCAGCTACCAAGAAGCAGAAAAATGACTGCTGCTGCTGAACCCATGACACCATAAAAAGACAGAAATGGGTTGTTTGTGCTTTTTTTCCTCACATAGTAGGAGAAAAAAATGGCAGATACTAAATACTAAAAGTAAAGCAGAAAGTTGCTCATCATTCTTTCTCTGTATTTCATTTTAGACTAGGATTTGTAATTTATAACAAAGCAGTAAAGTTTTATGAATTCTGGTATTTTTGTTTCACTTCCTATTCAAACCTCTGAAACAGGATTAGTAAAAGGGAAACAAAGATGACAATAATTCATACAAGTGCTAGCAATGGAGTACAGGGGAGCAGTTTGAAGCTGTACATCCAGCTGTGAAAAATGTTGTGGTTTCTGCTGCTGCCTCAATTTGGTCCTAGTTGTAGGACTCAATTCACAGACTAGACCTGGTTGCCAACCCTGGTTTTCTAAACAATTTAAGTTTAACTCTATTTCCTCTGCTCTTTCCATCTTTCAACTAATTTCAGCCAGCCTTGCTGTCTCCTATTGTTCTCCCCTCCTACTCACCTAGGACCCTCTGTCCTGCTGCCCAAAACTGTGCTGCCAGTGCTTTCAGGTCTTCCAAACTTCTTTGGAAAATCCCTTTCCACATGCTGTCAAACAACTCTCTTAGGGGCAGCTCCTGTCTTTGTCTCCTCCACCCTTTTATCTTATAATCACCATCACTCACTGAATCATGCCAAATATGTATTCAGCTCTTCTTGGTGGGATCTGTGTCCTTAGATGATTGTTAGAGGTGTGTAGCTTGAAAAATAAAGCATCTCACTCTGGGACAGCCCACAGGAAATCCGCATTGAGGACAGGAGAGCTGTGGCTCTGGGTGCTAGGCAAGAGCCACTCCCACGTTAGGGAATCGATTTTGGAAAACGTAGCTCTTGAAAACTACTTTTGAGACAACCAAGGGCGTGGGATTTCCTTTGGGTAGTGACCCAGCAAGGTGAGGCGCCTCCAGCCAAGACTCTCATTGCTGTGAGTCGTCCCCCAGGTATAATCACAGAGCTCTGGCAAATCTGGACTAGGATCTATTCTGGCAGAAACAAAGTGCTGATCTTGTAAAAGAAGTCTTGTTTATACAGTGATTGTGAAGACGGAATCTTGCTGAATACAGGGGCCAAGAAAAGGAGGATGTGCTGGACAGCAGCAGTGGAGGTACCTATCCTGACAAAGCAGCTAAAAAACCACTTAAAGTCTTAACAGCAAAAAGGTGAAGACAGTTTAATTAACAGACCCAAAACCATTGAGTGACCCAGACCCAAACGCAGGGCTTTGTTTATTTGTAACAAGGATGTTTAACATTACCCTCCTGGTGATGCCATATTTTATATTTAGTGTGCGGATCTAAGTGATGACACAGATCTTGAAGCAGTGGTGAATTACTGCATAGATATTCAAAAAGAGAAAAGTACTCAATCACTAATATACTTTGTTACTATACCAGAGAATGTCTTGGTGTTTCCATTACCCATTTTGCCCATTAGGCCGAAAACCTCAGTTGTATGCTTAAGAAAGCTGTAAGAATGAAAGATTCATTACAGCATCAACATTTTGGTCCAAACCCTAATTTTCACTGTACTTCTCTGTAACATCTGTGTGTCAAATGCAGCAGTTTGGTGTTCACTCATCTCTGCTAACCATGCTCAAGCACTTTAAGATTTTAAAAACTACTTGTTTTTAACTTCTGCCAATCTTTGGATAAGCTCTGATAGATCTGAAGTGATTTCAAATTACAAAGATGATTTGAACTTTGAAAATATTCTAAAATGCACTGTAATAAATCATTCAATTTCCTCTCTGAACACCCTAAGCACCCAGGGCCTGTGCAATAACCACTCCTTTCTCCAGCCTGCTTCATCCTTCAATGAAGCAGATTAATTTAGTAACCTTAACATAGGGAATTTTATATCTCTCTAGTCCCTGCAAGTTGGAGCCCTCAATACGTATACCTTAGACACTGACAAATTGAAAGTTCAGTCAGAGAACAGAGATAGAAAAATCAAGGGAAATCGTGACACCCGTCAGTTCCCATGGCAGCTCCACTGCTGTCTGCACTCAGCAAAGCTGACAGGGGATCAGATCCAAATGCATCATGCTCTGAGATGGACCAAAATGTGCAGGGGACCTGAAGACATTCAAACACTGTGAACACTTCCTTTGGACACCATACTGAAAGTGGAAATAATTGAAGCATTCTGAGGCTTGGCTGATGTCAGCATTTTCGATGAGAGGAGTCAACTTGTGAGCTTCTGCAACATTCAGTCCTTGCTTGACATAAAGTTCCTTGCAATACCTTATTCACTTAACATTTCAGATACACTGTCTGAAGTACTTGGGATCAAAACCACTCCCTCGATAAGCATAAGCTACAAATATAGGATGCTGTTTACTACTTCATCGTGCCTTTTCCTCCACTCTCAGTTTAAGATGAGTTTTCTGTTGGTAAAACCCACCAGACTGACAACTTCATAGACTGCAGCTCTTATCCACATATGGTTTACAAAAAAGCAGAAGCCTGGCCATCCCCCTCACCGTGTTAGCCAAACAAGTGCTTACCAGGAATGAGCTGCCTCACCTGAGAAACATTCACTTGCTGCAATGCTAATTCAATTTATAATTGATTTGTAAAGGCTGTTAATTGGCATTCTTAATTAAGCAGTAAGTTACCTTGAGACTGGAGTTAGAACATAAGAATGCTGTGCAAGGGAGCACCAGCACAGTATTAGTCTTACCTAACTTTATGTATCTTCAGCATAGAGATGAGCTGCTTGTCCGAAAGTCCTGCACAGTTCAAGGAAAGAAACATGACAGTCTTAGAAAGATTTAGCTCAGGTAAATTGTGTCTTGCATGCCTTGTTTATGTGCAGATATCTACATTGCAAGCACCTGAATTTGAGTTGATGAATCCCATCCCAAATAACATTTAGATGGCCAGAAAATTTTTAGTTCTGCTGGTCTATGTCAAATTCAAAGTTATGATTTCAGAGGAAAATAAAAATATGTATGCTGTGATTCTGAAAGGTGCTGTTAGTCCACGTGGAGTACTAAACTGCTACTTCAGAATGGATAATAATAATAAAAAGCAGAAAGGAATATCTTTTGCAGATAGAATGCTCTGTTTTCAGAATCTTAAACTGCCTCACATAGTTGGTATGAGTATTATTTATTATATTAATTTTACACTGCAGAGCTCTAGAAACATTTATGTGACTTTACAGAGAAAAAGTGGTGATCGGCCCTGACTTAAGAGTTTCAGATATTAATGAGGCTAAATATAGGAAGTGGTGAAAACAAATGAGTAAACGGATAAAATGGGCATGGAAGAAACAGTTCACGGCAGTGTAATGGCAGAAGAGAAGCACTTTGGGGTGGCTATTCCTCTTTAATTGCCCTCTGCCTCCTCCAGTTATTGTTTTGTATGTCTGAAGGGGTGATAGAAAAAGTCAAAGGACTTGCCCTAGAAGAAAAAGTGCTAGAATTAGGACTATAAACTACAGGAGTTCACCAGACCTGCTTCAAGCCACTGTACCAAATTACTCTGAAGAGCTCACAACAGTGGAACAAATAAACATCTAAAAACAGAATAAGGTAAACAGTTCATTGTTTCTCTCCTTATCGAAATAGTTTAAAGCAACTTCAGTAGAATTTCACTCAAACATTCTCATACTGATGGACAAATTTCAGTCCAATATAATTGCAAACGGCAGCTGAAAAACCTTGATAAAAGAGGATTTGATGAGAACACTAACAAAAAACAGCAAAAACTGACAAGGCTAATGCAAGATTTTTTTTTTACTCCTGTGCTCACAGTAATTTTCTAACCCAGCTATTGAATTCCTCATAATATTTGTTAGGTATCTCCTGAGGGATGCTGTGAAAGCTGCCATTCAGCTGCTCTAAAGGAATCCTTATTGTCTGAGTCAAGGAGACACATACAGCTCATGAGCCCCAACTGAGCTTCTTTTTTTACTTCCAAGAGCTTTTGGACAATATTTTTCTTGTATTATTCCAAATTATAAACCTAATTAACCTCAGGCTACAATAAAACTATGGTTTCAGCAAGGTCTGGGAGAAGGTTGTTGAAGCAATCATCCTCCTCTACTTAGCACTGGTGAGGCTGCATCTCAAATCCTGGGTTCAGTTTTGGGCCCCTCACTACAGGAAAGACATTGAGGAGCTGGAGTGTGTCCAGAGAAAGGCAATGAAGCTGGTGATGGGTCTAGAGCACAAGCCTTACGAGAAGCAGCTGAGGGAACTGGGGTTGCTCAGCCTGGAGAAAAGGAGGCCACTCTCTACAACTACCTGAAATGACGATGGAGTGAGGTGGGGTCAGTCTCTTATCCCAAGTAAAAAGTGACAGGACAAGAGCAAATGGCCTCAAGTTGCACCAGGAGAGCTTTAAATTAGATAGTCGTGCATGAAACTGGGCATGTGCAAACTGAGGATATCAAACAAAAGAAACCCCACGCCTTAAACAGGTGGTGCAACTATCAAAATTGTTATAGCTATGTCTACAACTTAAGGTTCTTCCTGGTTTTTATCTAGGGCTATAGCTCTTTTGTTAACAACACTGAACGAAAGACCCTGTTTCATGTCAGTTTGCTATTTAGAGTGACATTTCTGAGTGCCATCAAATGTTGCAGGAGAACCTGCGTCTATCTTACAGAATGTTGAGGAGGAAAAGGCACTAGGGTATGCAAGAAATTGTTTTGGGGTGTCTAAATAAGGGCACAGCACAATGAGTGAGGAGGGAATTGATGGAGTGTGAAGATAGGTGACAGGAGAAATGGAACTGATATGAATAAGGTATAGAGCATGTGTACATACTATGCTTCCATATAACACATGGAAAACTGATTACTTCTATGAAGTTGCAGAAATAATCACATCCACATCTTTTAATGAAAGAGTGAGCTTGAATAACACATTGTTCTATAGAATGAGGTCTTACAGCGTATTACAGAGAGATGGTGGGTAACATTGTACAAGCTGGAATTCTATTTCTCCATTTCTTATATGTTAAAATAAAACTAATCAGTGAAATCTGAAATCAAACCAGTCCTCATTGCACCGAATTTCCTGTTGATAGGTATCACTTGTTCATGCTGTAATGGGAAGTATTGTTTTGTTTCTAGCATCAAAAAAGTTGGTAAGATCTTCCGACCTTGTAAACGTTTAATCAGGCTGTAGAACAGCAAAGCAGGTGCTGGCAAGACTGGCTAGATCCATCATCCTTTTAAACCCCAGGGAATACGACAACCCAATCCAGGGAAAGGAACTTTTCCCTGTGATAATGTTAGTGCCTTTATGCTACTAGTTTTGCTCTCAGGCTGGCTCCTATCCACTTAACCTGGTTTGAGCCCAGTAGCTTGGATTTCACTGTAGCATGGACTGCAGGAGATAATTGAGCTCCAACCAGAAAGCACCAAGAAATGGTGAAGGTATTCCCAAACTATTCACTTGGACTGCTTTCAAACTGAGTGTGACTTGCCCTAGGTTCCAGCTACCAATTCCTTCTCTCTTCTGTTTCTCATCAGTAAAAGATCTTTCAGTACCTCATCTTTTCTCTTAGGTAATTATGCTATAATTGCATCTTCTCTTAACTGTTGGATAAACAAAATTCATTGACCTCTGTATGAATATCACTGAAAGGCTTTTTCTGCAGCTGCAAAATATTTTGATATGATCTCTAGCATTTTAGTGTCCTTAAGAAATTGTGGGCATTGAAAGTAGAATTCAAATAATCTGAATTTAGTTTTCTAAACCACAGGTGTCTAGTCTAATATAATAGTTGTAGCTCTTTCTGCAGTCAACGAAGAGACAGACAGTGCCAGGAGGTTATTTACCTCACCTCTCTCGGGCACCTGGGAAGAGCTGGATGCCCCGTGAAGGTGTCTAATTGAATACACAGGATGTCTGAACAGCTGGTTTAGACTATATACCTGTCTTTTAAATGGTGAATGCTAGTTGAGATGTGTAGCACCACAGAACTGTAAAAAATTACATCAGTCAGAGAAGATACCACCTCCCACTGATTCCTTACTTCCACTAGTAATACACCCACCAATGGAAGTACCTTTTTCCACTTGGAATTTATATTCAATTGCTCCTCTGTTATGAGAGCTACATCCGTTTTTAGAGGCACATTTACAGCATATTCACACATCCTGTAAATAGGCCTATGCACTACCAGCTTCTGGATCTGTATTTTTCTTTGGTATTCAGTTGTTACAAAAATGCATGCTGTGTGAAGATGTTTATCAGACAACCCTGTCAAGACTCCCTTACCACTGTGCTCTTCTTATTGTCATATATGTCTAGCAACACTTCATGCTGGTGTGGGCATACATTTGTACACTAGGACCCAGGGTGCTGCCAATAAAATTCACAGTGATGTCCCTGCTTCGGAGGCATTGCCAAGTAAAGCAGCACATCTGTTCTTCATTCATTGCAAAGGGTGTAATATCACATATTGCTTTAGTTCTGAGGCAAAAGAAGTAAATAAACACACCTCACAAAGTGAGTTTGAAGATCGTGTGTGCCGTACTTTGGAAGAGACCATTATCACAAACCTGTGGGAAAGGATTTGATGGAGAAGGAGACACAGTAGTCTCAGATCAGTTTGGATGATGATCACAGTAAGATGGCTTTTTTAATCCAAAGTCATGTACAGCAAGATTGCAGTTGTTACAGTCTTCCCCAGACAAAGCAGCTGCTGAGGTATCTCCATCTTCTTTCACGTAATCCCAGCAGTTTAAACAGAAAATACTAGAAGCTGCTGCTGGTAAAAATATGCTCTGTGTATATACAAGATGGCTTATAGAACTGTGGCTCCTTTTGAATAATATGGAGAACCAATGCTACTCTAACTGCAGCTCCTGCCTTACCACACCAAGCTGAAGCTCATTTTGGTGGAAGAAATGTAACACAAATGTGCAGAAATGCCACTTCTTAAGTCAGCATTCTCAGATATCTTTGTTGGACATCACCATGCTCAATGGTGACATTGTCAAAGCTCGAAAGAACACTGCTGAAAGCATTTTGCATGATTTTCCAAAGCAGTTTCCTCCTCACAGGAAGGATTAATACATTTCAGATAAACCATCTCTGCTGGAGCAACAAAAAGTTGACATGTATCTGATTTTTATTTACCAGACAGGAGACAGTTTTGTAGTACGACTTCCTGATAGTGGCTCCTTTTAGCATGTTACAGTGTCACTTTTAAGAAAACAGCTTGTGTTTTGAAATTGAATTTGCCACTGGGAGAGTTTTGCTGTTGATTGGAAAGCTACTGCTGTAGAATGGAACTGAAACTGAATGCAACTGAAAAGAATTCAGTTCCTGTGTCTTTTTTAATGGGGTCAGAAATGCTATTGTTTACACGAATTGCAAAATTGAGAACACGAGTACCTAGATGGCTGAGCTACAAGGGTTTATTCCACAGTTTAATATTGAATTGAATTTTAGGACTTGGGAATAGGCACTGCACTTCATGAAAATGTCTAATGGGTTGGGCATGAAGTTACCCTGGAAATAGCTGGCACTATTTCAGGTCCTACTGCCACAGGCACAACTGTTTCTGCTGCCTCATTTCCCTGCTTCCCCCCCTGTGGCAGAGAAGCTGAAAGAGGTCATGAGCTGTCCCCATCCATTCCTGTGCAAATTCTCCATTTTAAGTCACATAGCAGATCAGTGTGGTCTGGGATAATCTAGGTGTTCCATTTTAAAGTGAATTAGGCTGAAAAACAGCAGTCTCTTTGTAGAAATAATATAGTTTCTTAGAGATTCCAAGTGGCCTAATGTGCCCTGGGAAAAATATAATGGCCAAAGGAAGCAATCACAGCTTTTGTTGTGATATTCAGATAAAATCACTGCTTTCAGCCAAATCTTTAAGGGCCTTAAAGTGGAAACACAGTGACAAAGAAAATAAAAATATCCTTAGGGATATACTTCAAATTCCAGATGGAACTGAGAAAAGCAAAATGCAACTGTCCCAGTCTCAAAGGGCCCTGATGGTCTCATGTTTGCAGATATTTCCAGCCTTCAAGTTTTTCAGGTATTCTCTGTTCCTCAACACAGTTTGTTTCCCCTAGAAAGCTCAGGCATGGAGCAGAGCAGCTATTGTGCCAACACAGAACAGAAAGACATTGTTCATCCCAAGAAGCTGAGGATGAAATCTAAAATACATGCATCTATTTATTTAGGCAGAATATAAGGAGACAAACCACAGGCGCCTACTTTTCCTTGCAATCACTTCCTTGGGGACCCAAAGCTGGCTGGGGCACACCTCTAACCATTATTACGTGCTGCTACAAACAGGTTTATAGGTATCAGACATAGGCACTTCAGCAATTCTTCCTAGAGTTCCACACCAAGATAATTTTTTTCTGCTCTCAGCCAGCCAACATATGCTCTTTTTTTCTCCCCTTACAAATTTGTTTGTACTCAATTAGTTACTTCCTTCAGGAAAAGCAAAGGATGATGAGGGTTTTTTTTGTGTTAAATCTATGCATTCACTTGTCAGGTGAATCAACAACGCAAAAGGTTATGCATGTACAATAATTGGATTATGCAGGTGACTCATGCCCCTGATTTGCTTCCAAATCTAGATTTTTCTTCAAAGATTTTGCTCAGGTTCCTTTGTGCTTTTTATGCTCTCTACTGTAGGAGTTAAACACTCAAATTTCCTGTGATTTAAGCTGTGAACAGACGGGTTAGAATAAAGGAAAGCATTGGGAGGCACCAAATGAGCCAGCTTTCTGTCACTCATCTCAGACTGATCACAAGTCTCACACTGTGCCATGCCCCTTGGAGTATTTTACAAAAGACTCAAATCTGTTGAAAAGGTAAATGAAATTCAGAAAGAAAAAAAAAAAAACCCAATATTTTTCAGACAGTCTTTGTTCTACCCAGATAAGGGACTGCTGCTGTACCATTTAGAGTCCTCCTGCACAGCAAAGCTTGTTGACATTCAGAATGGCTTTAATACGGTGTCACTGTACTTGGGAGACATCCTAGCCTGCACCACTCTCTTGTCATGCTGGGGTTGCCCTCCTATCCAAATGGCTGCTGCTGCTTTGTGATAAAATAATGAGGTTTTCAGCCTTCCCACAAAGCATGTGTATTATTCTCTGAAAAGTCTCATTAAAAAATAGGAATTTAACCATCTTTCACTGTCAGGGTTTAAAACTGGAAAATAACAGGAGTGATACAAATTGTGTTAATATTATTTTAATCTCTTGTTTCTTTTTATCTTACACACACCAGAGGTAGAATAGCTTTTCCTGAAGAACAAAGCATTCAGAAACATATTTTGGATTTTCCCCCACTGTGTAAATGAAACTGGGCAGGTTTTAGGGAAATCAAATTAGTCTCCCCTTTAAAAATTCATTAATTTAAACAGGAGGACTGGAAAATTGGTCACTAGCTATTCAGTAAATAGCATTCTCAAATTGGTTACATCCTTGTGATTGCTATGATTCTTTTTAAATAACATTGATTTCTTTATGCAGTGAAATAACATACTGATACAAGCACATTCAGAGCCATTAGTATAGTTACTGTTGGCTGTTTTCTGTAGTGTTCCTTGTTAAAAAATGATACCGTGAGATGACCTTGTATATACTTTGTGAAGGCATTAAGTAATATTTCTCTGGCTGTCAAACCAGTAGCAAACCTCAGGGAGCCCACAGCCATAAACACTGTAAAACTCAAAATACAAGAGATGTAAACACTTCGGGAAAATGTGCACTAAATCCGATTTTTGATGAAAAAACTCTCAAATGTGTGATTCTTGAATATGGACCTTATGCTGTTATTTAGTCACTTTTAGAAATGCTATTTCTGTTGCATATACCTGTATTACAGACCTGCAATGACTCTGTCCCAGATTTCCTAGACAGAAGTTTATGAACATGCCCATGGAGTCTGCAGTGGCCAGAGTGGACCCGGCCTGCTGTGCACTCACCACTTAAATGACATGTATTTGCAGAATAAGTGTAAAGTCTCATCCGTGTAGTGGACTTGCTGAGGGAGCATGGACCATCTGTCCAATACATGAGCTGCAGTGCATCTGACCCCCTACCGTTCAAATGTGCTCACCAATGATCTGTGCTGTGTATGTATAAGGGACATTTTTTAGGAATTTGGGGAGGATTGGAGAAGCTTTTGTTCTTAGCTGACTTCTGGAGATCTGGAAATCCAGGACTAGTGTCTGGAGTCTTCTTTTCCTACCCATACTGGATTTTCTAGTTGGAAAAAGTAAATCATGGAATCCTAGAATCATAGAATAGTTAGGGTTGGAAAGGACCTGAAGATCATCTAGTTCCAACACCCCTCTGGAGGATCTTTATAACAGCACTTTTACATATTGTAGGTAAAGTCAAGGATGCATTTGAGATAAGAATGCAGGAGTCATCTACATTCACCTTCACATTATATAGCACCTGGTCAGGGAAGATGCCAAGCACTACCAGAAATCCCATTCTCAATCTGTAATTAGTCTATGCAATTTATCACTTAGCCAGTTCTTCATTTGTTGGTCACTGATTGCTTTTGTACAATGATAAATGAAACTGCCCAGTACGTAAGAGGGAAATTTCAGAAGACAAATGAGAAACACAGATATAGGTCACAAAAATAATCCTACTTTCTAACCTTTACTGGAATACACTTCTTTACTAGTAAAAAAGAAAAAAAAACATAAATGTATACATTCCATCATTATAAAGCTTTCTATTCTACGCACTGTACATATTATAGCTAATTGCATCTATATACGTCAACTTCTTTGAGCTACTCTGTAGAAATGTGAACTTTCTTCAACACCTTTGAACTCCTCTGTTCCTGAAAGCCAAAAATACCGATTTTTCTTACAGTTCCTCCATAATAAAGAAATGTTTTACTGACCTGTGGTGGTAAAACAGGGAGTACTGTTTTTTTTCTTTATTATTCTCTATATGTTACCTCACTGAAGCCTGTGCTATAGTAAATGGTTGGTTCAGGACAGAAAAAACTTGCAACCCAAACTACTGGAATACAATTTTTGGAGAAAAGATGGGAATTGGGCTAAGAAGACAGGGTACATAACACACTAGTTGGGGCTTATGTCCTTGACTCACTCTTTATCATTCTCAGTGGGGGATAGAAATTCTGCCTTGGTTCAGAGGAGGAGGTTGGTGATCTGCGCTGGAACTCAGGTAACTATAGCAGGTTATGGCATTTTCATTCATTTTTCCTCAGCATGTGATTTGTAGAAAAACTCTAAGAACTTGTGGGATAATTAAGAATAGTTAGGAATTAAATTTATATTTAAAATGTTTTGTCCACACGTGAGGAAAAACGGACTTTCAGAACTTCTCGGGGCAAGATGCAGCCACACCTGGTATGCCAGAAATGTGCACTCCACAGCGGTTCCCGTAACAACACAAGCGGAGGGTAGAGCGAAGTGGAGATCTCGCAGTTACGCTTTGTCCTAACTTCAGCAGAAAAATGGGAACTAGGTGGTACAAGAAACTGATAAGCTGCATACTTGCTACCCTGAGCCAGCGGCCTGTCATCTTTTCACAAAATACCATCCTCTGTGTGAACTTTGCTTCATTATAATGTCATTATAATGCATTTACATGCTAACATACACACCCATCTCCAATGCGATCCCCCCCCCCCCCCCCCCCCGCGAAATAAGACCACCCCTCTCTGAGCATGCGCTCTGAATTTTTGGTCGCATATACCTTTAAATCGAAGCAAGAGAAATTTGCACCAATGGTAATAAAGGTATGTATGACTAGAGTCACTCAAGCTCCACCTTGAAGGTAAAAATAATATAAAATGACCTAAGAGAAAGGGGGATATCAGGGAAGATACCATCGTGGACGAGTCAAGGGAGATAACATCAACAGACTCCCGGGGCCGGTCGATGGGCTGGACCTCTCTTCCCCCCCCATGGGGATGCCTGTGGGTAAGACTTGCACTGCATCCAGTGCTTTCCCTGGGAAAACTTAGAATCTCTGTAGAGTTACTCTTATTGTCACCTATATATTCTGGAGCTATGCTGTGTTAACTTTATCAAGCGCTTGTATCCATGTAACTATTTTATGCACGTGCTTTTGCAGACAGTATTTATCACTGGCAATCCATAAGAACCTGTACCTGTTGCATTAATAAATTTAGTCAATAAACCGCACTGTTTCGCTATCCAATTGCCACTATCGGTAAATCCGGACCAGTAGAGGTTCGATATAAGCGAACGCGGTCGGATTGGCATCCAGACCAGTAGAGGTTCGATATAAGTGAACGCAGTCAAATTGGTATCCGGACCAGTAGAGGTTCGATGTAAGCAAATGCGGTCAGATTGGCATCTGGACCAGTAGAGGTTCGATATAAGCGAACGCGGTCGAACTGGTAGCTGCATATCAGAAAATAAAGCAAGGGGTTTGTTTCCCCCCCCCCCTTAACGCAACAGAACTCACCCACAAAGTTTAAGATGACAAGTAGGTATCCTTTGTTACAGCACCGGGAGACACAGGGGATAGCTCCTCCGAGTGTGTCTCACTTGAACATCAAACAAGCTGTGATTATATAATCATTAAACATACATATTCATTACATTACAGGCATATTCATTAAGTTACTTATGCCTTACATCATATCGCTAGAAAATTCTTCCCGCATGTGCACAATAATGTGGTAGTGGTCTTTGGGACCCCTGGTGGTCATTTCTTCATCATCTTCATCTTCATCTTCACCAATTCGTCCTTTGGCTGAACTTTGGAGCTGGCCAGCCTTGTCATCCTTTTGCCAGCTCCTTAGTTAGTTCTAAGTGGTTTCCTTAAACATTAACTGAAGAGTTCTCTTCCTTGTCATTGTTATGAAGTCCACCTGGGGTCCAAGTCGCTTAGTTACAAGCAAAATGTTCGTTCTATTTACAATGAGCTATCCTTCATTCTGTCTTGTTCTTTCTCCATCTCAGTGTGTCAAAACTCTTAAAACATCTTTTCTTGATGTTATGGGCTTTCCATGTAATAGGCTGTCCACACAGCTGTAGACAATAGACCAGTGCTTTAGGAGTCTGTGAAGATTTAAGATACTGCATTTTTGTCATATCCAGCACGAGCATACGCTAGGTGATTTCTTTCCTCTTTGGAAGAGTCCAAGGATAGTTTGAAGCATTTGCAGGCTACGGTGTTTCTCATTCAATTTGTCTTCTTCATGTTAACAGTCTGAGTCTGTTCGATATTTCTTTAAAGGTCTTATTTTTCAGCCATCTCAGCATTCCTGTTTCTCCACATCATCCTCAAAGCTGAGGTACAAAACCTTGAGTCAAGACCTGTAAATTGCACCTCAGCATTATCCAGCATTAGTAAGGCTGGATTACCATACCACTTACCACTGAGTTATCTGTGCTCAGAGTTCACTTCATGCTATTATGAAGATCTGTTTACATTCATTTGTCTTTATATCACAGAACCTTGGAATAATTCCATGAAGGACCCTGGGGCTGTTCATCCTCTGCAAAGAGCCTGTTGATCTCTTGCTCTTTCTCCCTGCACAGCAGCTCACCTCCTCCACAACAACTTTGCCTGCCAAAGCTCCTCACCCAGTGCACATATCCTGCCACAGGGACACTGCCACTGTCCCCTGCCCCTGCCCTGCAGCAGCAACTGCTTCCTGCCTGAGACTGAGATGGTGGCATCCTCCCCCAGAACTCTGCCTGGGCTGAGGCCTCTGGTATGCTGAAGCCCATGCTTCCTTCACATAGGAGACCACGTCCCATGGTGTCTCACCACCACCCTGGGTTTATGTTTATAAAACCTTTCTATATTGAGATGTGTATACATACCATTTTTTAATTTTGGTTCTTCCAGTTGTCTGAAGAAGGCTTTATCTACTCCTTGATCAGGTGGTCTGTAGCAGACACCCATCACAATGTCATCCATGCTGATCTACCGTCATGTAGGCTCACCATTATTTGTGTGCATACCCTTAGGATGGGCCCCTTTCTGCCCCTTCATGCCTCACGTTGATTTTTAGGTCTCTTCTTCACATCATCTCACACTCTTTGCTTGCCAACTGCTTTCTCACTTGATTATAGGCCATCATTTCTTTCCCCCACCACTTCCAGTTTTAAACTTCCCACCAGGCTGCCCAGCATGTTGGCAAAGACATTTTTGCTCTGCTTGAGCATAGGGGTTTCATCTCTTCCAGGAAGTTTTTATCATCAGAAAGGTTCCTAAAGTCTTGAAGACAAATCTTTGTTGTTGCTACCAGCTGTGCAATCCTTTGTTCACCTGTAGGTTCCACCCACTCTGCCTCAAGACCTTCCTGTCACTGGTGGGACTGAGTAGACCTCTTTTTGACCCATGCTTTTAGCCACCACCCCTGGATCCATGCAACCCATGCTTTTAGCCACCATCCCTGGATCCATGCAATCATGCTTGAGATGCTCCAGGTCTTCGCTGACATCACTGGTGCCCTCATGAAAGAGCTGCAGGGGATAATAGTCCCTGAGCTGACAGGCCTTGGCAGCCTCTCCATAGCAGATCAAAGCTCCTAGCAAGCAGCAAACCTCCCCACAAACCTCCCCAGCAAACCTCCTCTAAAAAACTATTTGCAACTTTACCTCCAAAGAGCTGCAAGAAGTCCTCTTGAGATCCCAGAAGAAGTTCCCAGGTGTCAAAGCTAAGCCCAGCATCTGCAGTTGGCTGACTCCGTTGAGATATCTGTGCTGGATATTTCCTGCTTTGGCTCCCTGGCAGTTCTGTGCACGAGGATGAAGGCAGGGGATTTCTACCTCTGAGATCTCTCTCCCACATCTGGCCATCCACACCAGAGGAAGAAGTAGGTCCCATATGGAAGGGGAAGAGTTAGGGATTTTTCGCTATTCTTCCATTTTTCATGACATTTTGAATATAAAGGTATTGGGTTTTTTTCCCCACTAACATTTTGGCTTGATTGGCTGGCAAGTTTTGCTGGTATTTGCCTAAAGGAAAATGATACACAAGTGGGGAGGGTGAGTGCTTCAACAATAAACTCACGTGCCTTCATGCCCAACGTGCTTTTCATCTTGAACAAATGTAGGTGAGAAGCTGCTGCCTTTGAGGCCTGACTGAAATCAGACAAGAAAACCAACAAACTGTGAAGATTGTGACCTTTCTTTATGGCAGAATTGAAAAGACAGTTGGAAAAAAAATGCACAATGTAGTTCAAAGTTCTGAAAAGAAGAAAAGGAAGTGGAAAATTGTGGAGCAGAAATAACTGGATTCACAGCACTTAAGTACAGCCTCAGTTTTGGGTATGTCAGTATCCCACTGATCTTAGGAGGTCCGTTAAGTGAACTGAAATGGATGCAGTCAAGTGCTTGGCTTAGCCTGTGTACGTCTCAAAACACCAGAAGGTATCTCAAGCAAACAAAAATTTAACCAGGGGTTTTCCTACAGCCCAGACAAAGGTATTTAGATGATGATTTTGAAATCAGAAGGCCATGTGCTGGCTTGGAAGAGTGAGGTGCTGTTTTGTGAATGAGTTATCATAGTGTCTCCTGCTTTAGACATAAGCAGTTGAAGAGAAGACCTTATTTTTATGCTGAGAAAATGTTATCAGATGTGACTAATTGAAGTCTGGAGGCAGGGGAGAGCTTAGAGGCACTGTAATTGTTCTTGTCTGATCAGAAGGATCAAAAGAGAATCCCTTAGAGAGCTAAATTAAAAAATGAGATTCCTGTGGCATGTGGATCATAAGATTGATTTTTTCTGGACATGCCTGGACAAGAAGAAAAGAGATGAATATGATTAAATACAATTTTGCTGCCAAGAAGCTGAAGAATTTGTTCTCTTTACTACATGCCTTGTTCTATATAATGGTCACATTTCCACTTGTCTGCTCAATGGTGACACTTAAAAAAAATAAATACACCTCTTCTAAATTCTGTCAGGAATAGAGAATGCACTATCTGGCTGTGAAATATCTGTATTTATAGGAATTTCAGTGTTAGGCATATTAGTGAATGACTGCTAACAATATTTTTCAACTGAAGAATTTTGTTTTAACACCACATTGACTCTCTCTTATGGCAGATGACACATAAGAACCACTCACTTAAAAACTAAGTCTCCTGTGGCATCATGGTGTGCATGCAGTAAGCCCTGAGTACTGAGGAGTGGGAGAGCTTTGGGAAGCCCAGCACAGCCAGATGCCACCACCAGCCTGCCCAGTTCGTCCTCTGAAGCCCATCACCAGTCAAGACTTGGGCTTGGGGATATCTGAGCTGGTGTGGCAGTCGGTGCTCTGGGTGAGCACATCTGACTAGAAAATAAGGAGAAGATGCTGCTGTCCACTTTATGTTCACCCCATCTGCATATGCTGGAATTTCCAAGATTGGACTTTTTTGCCCTTGAATACTTAAAGTCTAAATGCCACCAAATGCAATACGAAGTGAATGAATTTATGATTTTGTATTGGAGCACTGTATAAAATGCCCTTGGGAAACTCATCATAAGAGAACTTCTTCAGTATCAAACAGTCTCATTCAGGAAAAGCCTCTGGGCAGGGCAGGTCCTGGTCCACACATGAGGCATTCAGAATGGGAAGGGTCCTGTGCCCTGCAAGTGCAGCTGGGATTTGTTTCTTTAGGTTGTGCTTCAAAGTCTCCAAGTTTTTTTCAGCTGCAAGTTCTCACCAAGCAGAGACATAAAAAACAGCAAATGGATGTTGTTGGAAGTCAGTGATGGACTGATATATTCCCAGTCCTTCCTCTTGAAGTAGAAGAGCAATATCACCTGGTAAGGGAAGAAGAGAAATTTGAAAGCACCTCTGGAAGGTTTCCTTTCCAGCACTCCTGCTGTCAGGGCTCTTCCATCACCTTGAGAAAGGGACATGGAATACATACCTGCATGAAGCACCCACTTCAACAGAGCGTTTCTTTCTCACAATGGGTTTCAAATCTTTCAACACACAGGCAGTTGCTTTGAGAGCCTGAACCTGTGTGAACCTTGCTCTGGATCCACTCTTCTGTTTGCCTTCACAGATGTACAGGCACTTTCAGAGGCAAACCCTATTATAAGTGAGCAGGACAGGGCACTCCAGAGGGGGGCCAACTCAGGCACACATCTGCTTTGCTCTGGTATCATTTGGGGAAATGAGCATATTTCACATAGGCTGTCCCTCTCTAGTTGGATTCTTCTGTTTCAATAGATGCACAGCCAGCTCACACTATGCTACTGACAGAAATAGATGAGATTCTTCCTTTACTTGTTGATTTATCTTCATACTAGTACATGAGACAGATAGGTATATGTAAGTTGATCTCCTTCTCAGTGTCTTATTGACATGCTAGTTACAGAGTAGTCTTCAGTGTTGAAGATACTTCTGTCACTATTGCAGACTTTTCTAGAGAAGCATTTGTTAATGCTGGTGGCAGATCTTTGCATTCCTCTCTGCTGCTGCTTTTATTATCTGTTTCTGCTGGCTAAGGACAGAAGAGCCAGCACTGTTCTCTGTGACTGCCCTTTGGGCACAATGCAAGCTGGATATAAGATGCATTTCTGTGTGCTTCTTAACTAGGAACTTCATCTTCTCTGGCATTCATATCTTGCTACATTTTTCTTCAGCTTAACTAACAGGTTTTGTAAATTGATGTACTACAGCTACTAGTGTTTTCAGCTCTGGAGTGAATCCCAGAACAGAGAGCCAGTATTTTTCCATTAAAAAAAACTCAAACCCAAACACCCTCCCTCCCAATCCCCCCCCCCCAACTTCCAAAGATGAAGAAAATATTTAGAAAACATAGTAACCTACTAGACTAGAATGCTAATTTTTGTTTCATATTTTATGGTACATATTTCTCTGTTGATTCAGTACTACAGTCAATGATCAAAAATAGGTCAGTTCCCAAACCACATAGGACTAAGATGTGCAAGATCAAATTAAAAAAAAAAAAAAAGGGAAAAAGAAAGAAAGAAAGAGGGGAAGGAAGGTACCATTATTTGTCTTCCTTTGTAGGTCTGGTTTGACTAAACTCAGACTAAAAGTTTTAAGCTTTCTTAATGTTCCACGAGAAGTAAATGATTTTAAAGTAAAAGAATGACAGGTTGTCCTGGGTTCAGCAGTAGCAGTCATTTTTCTCCTTCTTAGTAGCTGGTGCAGTGCTGTGTTTTTGACTTTCAGCCTGGGAACAATGCTGATAACACCGATGTTTTCAGTTGCTGCTCAGTAATGTTTAGTCTGACCAAGGACTTTCTGAGTCTCATGCTCTGCCAGGGAGGAGGGGAAGCTGGGAGGAAGCAGGAACAGGACACCTGACCCAAACTGACCAAAGAGGTACTCCATACCACAGCACGTCATGCCCACTATATAAACTGAGGGCAGTTACCCGGAAGGGTTAGATCACTGCTCGGGTCGGGCTGGGTATCAGTTGGCGGGTGGTGAGCAGTTGTATTCTCTTCCCTTGTTATTTCCCTTATCATTATTATTACTGGTGGTAGCAGTTTTGTGTTATACCTTAGTTTCTGGACTGCTCTTATCTCAACCTGTGGGAGTTTCATTCTTTCAGTTCTCCTCCCCATCCCTCTGGGAGTTGGGAGGGAGGAAGTGGGAGGAGTGAGCGAGGGTTGTGCTGCTGATTTGCCGGCTGGGCTTAAACCATGACACAGGTTGAGCTTTCACATGCAGATTGTGGTAACAGAAGAGGAATTTATCTTTTGGCTGGCTTGCAGGAAAATGTTATTGTATTTCACAGACGAGGATATAGAAACATAAAAGCTTAAACTCTTCCTGTCCCACTTTGAGCTTCTAATCAGGATAGCGTTGACTTCAGCATGAACATGGACTTCATGCGCCATGGAGTTCAAGCAGGCACCGCCAAGGAACGGTTTCCTAAGGCAGCAATCACACACTACCTACCTGCTCAATGCTGACAACTCACTGCTTTCACAATCAAAACACACATGAGAATCATGCAACCACAAACAAGTTCAAATCAGAATATTCAAGAAAATGAACCCAGGGGTTGTTCTGTTCCCTGTAGCTGTTACGTAGAGGTGAGCCACAGTTTTTTCTTACCAATAAGACCCCAAAAGACTTTTTTTAAATATAAAACTCTTGAGTAATCCCACATCTATTGATGCTAAGGTTTTAAGGAAAAAAGGACACGGCTCTCACAACCACCAGACTAAAGATGGAGAACTGTCAGCCTTCTATCCCCCCTCTCCAAATGATAGATTTGAAATGCCATTTTTTCAGCAGGGCCTCCCTTTCCGGACTGAAATTTTTTCTGTTGTCGTTTCATGTAGCCAGCCTGACCAATGAAGTGGTAATTCATGGCTGGCCGGCTGGTATCAGATGCTCACCCTGCTATGTGTCCTTGCCAAGGCTCTGCACACAACTCTCCCTATTGAAAAGCCAGCTCATTTCCACTTGCCCCCAGCTCTATTCATTTTCCTCTCAGAGTTAGTGACAATAAATATTACAAAATCACACAAATCCAGATGGTGTGGGTTGGACTTGCCAGCTGTTCTACCACTTGTGAGTTGCTTCTCTTGTCCTGCAGCTTGGCTTCCACAGAAAGCATCTCATCAGTTTCCTATGGTCTCATTGCATTTCTGTACAAGCCATCCTCATCCTGAGATATTTTCAGCTTTCACTGTAGATATATAAAAGAGACAGAGGCAAAGCAAATCAGAGGCAGAAAATCAAAGAATCTTTCACCACTGAACCTGAGGACTGCTTTTCAAACAGTAACTTCAACCTCGCAACACCATCCTGATTTTCATCTGCGAAGAGACCATTTCAGGGGTTCAGCTGATTTTTACTAATTTTCTTTCATAGGAGACTTACAACTAAAAGACAAGCAAAGGTTCCCTAATCTAGCCAGTAGTTACCATTGCAAAATCAGGAGGAAGCCAGCGCCAAATGAACACAGAAACTAAAACACTGTCATGACCTGTGCAAATAGTGTTGTGTAAATCCTAAATATTGTGTTGATTACCTTGTTTTAGCTTTGAGTGTTTCTCCTGAGTTTTGACTCTTTGGGCCTGGGGTGGTATCTGCAGGCTGGAGGCAGTCTCCAGTCCAGTGAAGTTGCCATCCAATGACCAGGGTTAGGAGAAAGACTGCAGAGTAGCTATGACTATGACAGCAGTGCTGTCATTAATGCAGATGTGAACATTGATATGATTAACAAATGTGCAACCGCTACTAGTTTTTGACTTCATATTGGCTGTCTTCTGAGTCTTTTGCTGGAAATGGATGCAGACAAGAGAAAGTGGGAAGCCAGGACAGCAGGAGTAGGGGAAGAGAAAGCCTGCGCCCAGAAGGGCAAGCAAAGACACGAGCTGTAGCAGCATGGCTCTTGGGCTGTGGCGCCAGAAGGGAGCAGGCACTGCTAATGATGCAGATGCTCACAGCTGCTGCTCTGGCTGGTGCCACTGTTTGGGGCTGTGGTGGTGGGATAAGGGTGTTTGGGGAGGGAAGAAGACCCTCAGGGACCCTCAAGGCAGGTATCTGAGGCACCAAAGTGTCTTACCAGCAGTGTGTCTCCTTACATTTGCAAATGCATTACATTAAATGATTACATTATTTAATCTACTCTTTCCCTTGTCTAAGTACAAAACTGAAAAATACCAATAATGATGGGGAAGGTTCAGTTAAGCCATGAATCAAGTCATCCAGCTGGGTTCAGGAGGAGCTCGGTTGGCGCAGGCATGGCTGCAGCAAAGCTCAGGCAAAGCCCAGGGATCAGGGGTTGAGCTTAACCCATTTTACCTCACAGTTCTTTCTCCCACAGATCTTGTCACAGTAGTCTGATCCCAGATTGCAGAGCTGCACCGGATCAGGGCTGCCTTTGAGCATAGGCAGCCAAACCCCTCGTGGGATACTGCACAGCTTGCTGGTGCACTCAGGACCAGAAAAGTAGGAATTGTTAAGCACAGTTTCTCAGCCAGGGTCTGCAAGAGTGCTCACTGGCCCTTGTGGAAATCCTGCTCAAGGTACAATCAGGACTTCGGAATAAAGCTTTTAGCTCATGTTATGAGAATGTGAAATTAGATTTGCAGACCCATAAATGCATTAGGATTTTGAATACAACATTAAGTCTCGTTTGAAACATCCATAATTTCTACTTATCTCTAAGTCAGTGACATCCAGTCAGTTCTGGCTGAGAAATTGAGGAGAGGAAGGGAGCATCCACCTCCAGACTGTACACAGCCCACCTTGCAATGGCATGAAAGCTCCTTTTTTCATCCCCAAGCCATTAATTCGACAGCAGCCTTGGGTCAGAAACTCTCCAGTCCAATAGACTCCTTTCTGTGCCTTTTCTCTCGGCATCTCTCCTTGCAGATCCCTGTAACATTTCACACATTTCCATCTGCCTCCTGACGCTGAAACTTTACCATAAGAGATTGTCCAGAAGTGGGGCATCAGGAATCTAGGAAACATTTGATTTAATAGGTAAAACAATTGAGGGTTTAGGCAGCCACAGAACTGGAGTTATCTGGGTCAGAAATTTCGCATTTGCTAAGCTACTTTTTAATGTTATATATTTTATTTCACACCAAAGTATTCTGTCACCGAAGCCCCACCTCCACCTTTGCTCTTAGGCTGCTCACACCCCGACAGTGGGATTTATACATCTCACAAATTATTTATGACAAAGTGGATGATGCTTGATGGGATTTACTCAGATGTCAATGGAAAAAAAGAGTCCTGTGCCACAGCTTCCATCCTACTTCTGATTTCAACAAACAGGTCTCAGAGGAGTCGGGTTCTCTCCAGTAAAGATCCTTGAACTACACTGTGACTCATGATACAAGATTATCATCCTTCTGAGCCTACATGAAAGATCTTTGTGAAGTCCTGGCCAAACTCTGCCTTGAATTTACCTGGTAGGACTCCTATCACCTCAGTAACAGTGCAGCACATGAGTCAGCAGAGAATGTGCCACTGGGTATCTTACTACATCATTCACATCTGCTGCGTGAGGGGACACGTCTGATGCAGACATTGGTGCTCCCAGCCGTGCCCCGGGGAGGCACTTACTTACCCCAGGCCAGTGTGACTCAGCAACATTTCATAATTATCTGATGGTTGCAGGAGATTTCAGGGTTGAAATTTTGTCAGCAGCATTTTATCCAAAGTGTCAGAAAGCTTCTAAAAAGCACTGCAGGGTAATATTCTGGACAGCTTTATGGCACTGGCCTTCAATACCATAAACAAACTGATACCCAAGTGTGTTTTTTTGGGAAAGCCACAGGAAGGCTCATTGCAATCACCTTCACGTGTCCTTAAAAGCAATGGCACTCCCTGTGTAGGCTGGACCTGGGCTCTCTGTTTCCTGAGGGATGGTGGCTTTTCCTTGCTACTCCTTACTGTCAGCGAGGCTGTGCTGCTTTGGCATGGGGCTCACAGTTCTGTTATCATCTCTCTGGGTGAACAGAGCTTGGTGCTAGGTGTCCACATGGTTTAAGGGGGGGGATGATAGCAAAGCCTTGAAAATACAGGCAGTGGCTGAGGGGAAGAGACCCCAGGACAAGTTAGAATGCAACTGGCCGTTTCCTATGGTTGAAAAAGTGTGACCAGGAAACCTATGAAAGACTACTTCTGCTTTAGGAAGGGGAGCAGCAGCTGAGCAAGGAAAGGAACAGTGAGCAGCTGGGTGAGGCACCTGCTGCAGCCTGGAAAGTAATGTCTCCTCCAGGATCAGGCACTACGTAGCCTGGGGTAGAGGTCCAGGACTGGGAATTGCCTCAAAATGACACCACCTTTTAACAGGACCAAATTTGGGGAAGGGAAGCAGAAAGCAGATGCCCACTTCAGACCCAGCATTCCTCATCAAAGAGCTGGGCATGATCACCTCCACTCCACTGCCTGAGGTCATGAAGGACCATGGCCATCAGTGCTGGTTACACAGGTGAGCTCCATGGTGCTGGGCACTCACAGCTCATCTCAGGCATGATCACTGAGAAGTGATTGATGGCTTTGAGCATGTGATGGCGGTGTCTGAGGATGAGTAAGAAGCAACCACTAGCATGGGGGGTGAGGTTGATGCATGTCAGCATAGCAAAGGTTTGTTTTACAATTTAAACTGTAAAAGAAGGTGCCATTATCACTGTATCCTTGCCATGAAAGAAGGAGAAAAGAAAGAAAGAACTCTTATTTTAAGTGAAGAGTTAAAATGTGGGGTTTCATGATAACCTTTTCAAAACTGACTGAAAACTAGACTGCTCCTGAGCTTCCTCTAGATGCAGAGAAACCCCTCATAAACTTCCTAAGAGCTCTCATTAATAGAGTATCAGCATTAGGTGTCGTAGTTTTTGAACATTCTACTGCATTTCTGCATTTTTAGTTAACTAAATGCTACAGATTTGCCCCCAAGTTATTGAGGGTCCCAGGTAGGGCTGAAGATCCCAAGTCCTAGTTCTCGTTAAGTAATCCAAGGCCTTGATTTCAGCTGCCAGTTTGGAAGCTGAAAATTCAAAGCTTCCTTGTTCAAGCTTTCAAAGGAAATTAGAGAAGTGAAAATGTGAGGTTTCTTTTCTTCCCCCTCCCCATTTCTATTCTGAAATTTGAAACAGCTGCTACAAAATGTTTGTAACTATACATAGTGCTCAAAAACTGTCCAAACCTGGAAGGAATTATGCATGAATTATGTCTGATTTATACATTAAATAAAAATAGAAAGAGCCAGTTGAATTTTAAATGTTCTTCCTCCATTCAGTAAGCCTTGAAATTACAATGTCTATAGAATATTGCCTGCAAGAGCATCTAATGCATTGCACATACTACACCAAAATATTTTAAAAGCATTCCAAGAGTTTATCAGATAAGGCAAACACTGGGGCCTAATTAAACCTTCTTAAATTGGCTTTTCATAGGGAAAATTCTTGGAAAAGAATTTTATTTTAAGCTCACCCCACAACATGCAGACCAAGATTAACCATAAGGAAAGGTCTGAGCTGCCAGGAATGGCTGCAGGTAATTGTACTTGGGCAGGTCAATAAACCCACTGGGCCCATAACGCAGCCTTCAGGAACCAGAGCCCAGCAGTGAGGCAGAACAGCTCCCCTGCTCCGCCCTGGACCCTGGCCATGAGAGGCATACCCTAGGGCTGCTCCGAAGAGGACAAATCTTCACCTCATCTCCTTATGGGGAAATGAAGTGTGTCTGATTACAGCATCTTTGGAGAGGTGGGAGCAGGGCCACATTATGACTCTGATTCCAGACTCTGCTTGACTGGCTCTCTGTGCCAACCAGGAGTGACAGGCTTCCGAGACGGGGACAAAACTGGGGACTCTGGTGCTTCCAAACATCTGCTCTTCCTGCCCCTGACGAAGAAAGTCCTGCTTTTTAGAACAGGTGTCATGGAGCTGAAGTTCAACTTTCATATTGGATACAAATGAGCCAATAAAGTCATACCAGAGTTTTGTTTACTATGTAATACACCTCAGAAGATATGTGAAGCTAACACTTAAAAAGCAGTGTCAATATATATCTTTATTTAGTCACAAGATACTTGGATACTTTGCTGCTTCTATAGAGGGCTGTTTTTAAACTGCAGATATGCTCCAGTCACACTTATGATTTAACGCTGAAGTGATAATAGCTAGCCTGCTTGACCCTAGGGAGTGAAGATATTTAGCATTTTGTCTTCCAGTTTATTACCCAGCCCAGGCAAATAAAGCAAAATAAATCCATTAAATTGTAATTTTTAGAAGAGCATTCTCAGGTTTTGTTAGCTAAATCACATTTTTGCAATTAACGTGATCGTTACAACTATTTTAGGCCTTGCTCAAGATCATCCACATGTATCAAAATAAAATATTCCCATCCCAATTTTATGGTACAGCTCTGTTAGAAAAATATTTCAGAGAAAGAACAAAATCAAAAAAACCCTTTGCAGTTTAACTCCCTGTACAACAGAGGTAGTTTAGATGTATTTCAGCTGTCTCCCCCGATGCTCTATGCATAACAAAAGCGCTTCCCAACTCTCCCTGTCATCTCAGTCCTTCCTTGCTGTGTGCTCTTCCCACCAGTGCTCTACGTACCCCCCATTACCACGGCAGCTGAAAATCTCCTAGATGGTACCCCCAAAATAAAGCAAAGTAGAGGAATACATGCCCTGGGAAATATGTGTGCAGTTCCATCCACCATCACAATTTTGTAGAGGTGGGGACAGACCAGTGAGCTCACCTGCTGACCCAAAGTCAAGAGACAGTGTGTCACTGTGTTCCTAAGTGGGTGCCCGCCTCTTTGGCTGGGGGTAAGCAGCAGTCAAGGCACAGGGAGCTGGGCCCATCATCCCCTTGCCTCACCTCCTCCAAAAGCTGGTTTGTCTTAATTTAACTAGGCCAGCTAGATCTGGGATATCAGTTTATGCTCATGACCTTGTAATGAGCCCCAAGAAAACTACAGGAGTGGCCCTGGCACACATGAGGGTTTGTGCTCACACAGGATCAATCTTTTTACTGCAGACATGCCTGAAGTCTGGAGCTGCTGGTACAACAGCCAGCAATGTAACTAAGTGTCTCTATATAGGATATGGCCAAGTTTACACGCCAAGGGTGGAAGAGGGTAACTGCCTTGCAGCTAGTCTTTGCCAACGAGCAGATGAATCACTGCAGTGCCTCAGGGAGCTGTAACTGAATTGTCTGGGGAAACCAACACACAGACATCATGTTATTGCTTACCACTTCCACACGCCTGGGTGACCTGACAACATGGAAGTAAGTTAATATAGCCATGTAAACACCAAGCTTCATTTGAGATACGGACCATGCATGAAGCCCTCCTTTCACGTAAGGAGCACCTGCTTCTCACTGAGAAGAAACGTGCAAGCAGGAAACCCTCTCCAAGCCTGCTGGGCCCTTTTACAGAGCTACATAAACCTGCAGCCCCACTATGTGCGTAACAGCTTACTAGAAAACCTGGGGGGAAAAGGAGATGAAGCCATCCCACTCTACAGCTTCAGCACAGGACAAATAGAACCAGCAGGTTGAATGTTTCCCTGCTAAGCTAAAGAGCTGTAGCCAGGTGCTGGGAGTGCTCGGGAGGGTTTCTGCCGGCACAATCATAATTTGTATTTTACCTTTTAATGTGAACAGTGTTCTCATACTATGCATTTTTCTTAAGATAAAAAACCCAACAATGAACTTTTAGTAAAGCTCACTCTGGGCCTTCCCTTACTCTTCTGCTATCCATCGGTGGTTTTGCCACTGACAACAAAAAAGGAGGACTGGAGCCTTTAATGCCCTACTTTTAAGTGTTAATACATTTACAGACTACATAAACAAGCGCCAAACAGCAATTACACATTATTAGAGCTACACAATATCTGTACATGTTGCTAAAACAATGCTGCTAAATGAAGAAGCTTTATTAGTTCAGAGGTTTTGGCTGCTGTTATTAAAAATATAATACCTGAAAGGAAATCCAAGTATTTCATTTTACAAACAATTTAAAATATAGCAGTAAGCAACATAAACTATTGCTTTTTATGTTTATACAATTTTTGGCATAACACTGCCATACAGTTACAGAATTATAAAATATATCTTTATAGTGCATTACAAATCCAGAAACTGGTTACCACTCCTACCACATACATATGGTATTGGTACTACCAAACATGCACGGCATTCTGTAAACACTGCAAAAGAATACAGAGAAGAGAGCAGGGCCATTCATAAAAACTGACATGTAGCTGTTTCACTTCACAAGTAAAAATTGTTGCGTTTTGGGGTTTTTTTTCTTTTTACTGCACTTTTTCTTGGAACACATTTTAACAATGATGACCATGGTACTTCTGAATTTTATCTGTGTAAAACCTTACCTAATTATCTGTTGCTGGACCCAAATTGCACAAAGGGCAAACAACCATGGAAGAGGTTAAAACACAGAAAAAAGAGCAACTAATGATTACCAAACATGCTTCAGCAGATCCCAAAATTGTAAGTGCCATAACCTTTTTTACTGCAAAACAATCATTTTCACATAGTTAGCCACAGTAGTAAATACATTCAGTATATTTCACAATAAACTTTAATTGATGAATACGCCACTAGACTTCTAAGCGTGGTAGAATTAAAAAGTGCTGAGTTTCGAAGAAGTAGGAGACTTCTTTCAGAACAATTTGCCAATTCTCACATTTGTTATTTTATAGCAAACAGCTTAATGCTTTTGCAAATAAAGATGAATATAAATGTAAAGCCACAGGAGGTCTCTGTTTAATTGTTCTCTATAGCTTCTGAACTATATTTTGGAGCCCATTAGTTATGGCATGTATTAAACATACTCTTTAAAATAAACTCTTGCTTTCCTCAATGGTCTTACCTCAGTATACTTAAGAATGAGGGCTGTAAAAGGAACACAGCTTTCATGAAAAGACATAGTTTATAGGCAATACAGAGCACAGAGATATTACAGAGATGGAATTTACATTCCTCCTGGAGAACTGCATCAAATACCTCTTACTAAATCTCTGGTATTGACTGTGATGTGTATGGCGAATGGGCTGTCCATGCTGAGGCCTTTTTGGCCCAGCCTTCATTTTCAGGTTCCAAATACCTTTTGAGCAGTTACCCCAATTGCAATTGGAACTGGGGACATGTATCAAAGTTACCAAAAATGTGGAATGAGTATGGTTCTCAGCAAACCCCAAACAGTATAGATGACCACAATGTTACACCCATGGATGCTGGTGTCTCCAAATCCAGAGGTGTCTCCTCACCCAGATGTGGCCTAGGGATAGGTTTTGCCCTTGACTGATTTTGCTTTTACACTGATAGGAAAATAAACAAACAAAACCTGTTCTGAAGTTGGAATCTGGCTTTTAATGCTTCATACAAAAGGATTTATGTGTAAAAATTTATTCTGAAGGGTCAAGGAAGTTAATATTGAGATCAACATAGTGACAAGTTTTCTGCCTAAGCAGACATCTTCTGCTAAGGACAGAAACATAGGACATTTTCTGCCTAAGTAGATAATTTTGTCATTAGAATATCCCATGGCTTTTAAAAACTGGGTTGAAGTGGATTACTCTTCATCTTACAGTACTTTTAGTAACTGTGTTCAAATGCTCTAGCAACTCTTGAATAAACAGATCTAAGACAAACAAGATACTACTTTCTCCACAAAGAACATAATTAAAACATGGAAATCACAGCCACAAGGGATTGTGGAGGCTGAAAGAAATCATGACTTCAAAAATGGAGAAACTCCTGGAGAAAAATGGGGTCACCTTATCTGTTCTTTGTTTCACACCATCTGTTGGTGGCTGCTGCTGGAGGCAGGATACAAGGCTAGAAACATCTTTGGTTCTGATCCACACTGGTAGTTCTTCGGACAATGTACATCATTAGCAGGATATTGTCATACATTTATTAACTTCAAAACTTACTTTATATACTTGCATCTTATTGATAAATACAGCTTTTGTCAAGGAAATTCAGTGTGATACATTAAATCTGTAAAACTATGGTGTAAAAAGAGTTACATTTTCACTTATACATCTTACTATCATTTGCCATTGCTACCATCACAACTGTCAGGAAAAGAAAGGTACAAAAAAAATAATTCAGCTAAACAGATATATACAAACTTTACTTAAGAAACAAACGAAAGCTGTTTTCCTTTTAAATCTAGTGAATCTCCCTTAACTTACCTTATTGGATCAATCATCAAAATTATACAAAGCTTCTAAAGTCTGTAAACTTTCTGGTTACAGTGCAGGCATATCCATCTCCAGATTATTAGAATTATCCTGGGATAATTCAAGGAGGCTTACACTAGGTTACACGACATAATAGCAATGGTTAAACAAACACCTAATACACCAGACTGCTGCAATCTTAAAGGAGGAAACTGAGGAGCTGACCAAGCCAGAAAACAGCTCTCAAAGGCTTATTGCAAATATTTTTAGCCTCCTTCAGGATTACATCTTTAAATATGAGCAGTATGAACACCAAGAGCTCAGTTCTGCCCCTAGATATGTGCACAAGAGTAACTGCTCTTATAATCTGGATGGCCTGTGGTGCGCACCTCACTTACCCAAACTGTCGGTCTCTATGCCAACACAGTTTCGGCAACTGAGGCACAGTTATGTCCCACATAGTAGGGCACAGAGATGTAATTAATCTTAAAGTGCTGCATTTTTGCATGATATGTGTGTACTCAGTAACATATTGTCCAGTTGCGCATTCATATCCCCTCATTATAGGATACTTGAATTCACAGGTGCGTGCATATATACACTCTACTTCCACTTAAAAGTATCAGAGACTACTCAGATGTACTTATTAGGAAAGAACCCCTGTGTAGGAGTGAATAGCTCAGATTCTAGTAAAACACTTGGCCAAAATACATTATTGTAGCAAGTACACAGAAATCCCTGAGTACTTAAGTATATAGCAAGATAAACCCAAGTTTAACAGTGAGCAAATATCCTGACTTCCCTTGCTCATCCTCGATTTCTGAAGTAATGGTAAAAAGTACTGGCCTTTACAAGAATACAATCATTATAACATATGTTGTACTGTAAACCTGAAAGCCAATACTTAAGAAACATCAAGCACGGAGTGCTTCTGGTTGCTAAGGCCATGATTCTGTAATGAAATGCACACAATGCAGCCACTTATCAATGGGATGCTAGACTGTATGATTGCCCTGCAATGAATCCTTCTTTTAATCACTTGCAGCATCACAACAAACAACTCTATGAAAAGAATTATAAACCACTGTGTTTAACATAGAGCAGAATTTGATAGTTAGAGCTGAACTGTCCCACGGGAGTAATTCTATTGATAAAGCTACCAAAGATTACAGAGTGCAGGAGTCCACCTGGCACAAAAAACCTCGCTTACCTAATTCCCATGTTCTTTGCAGGCAATTGGTATGTCACTACTTTTGTGACTGAGTTGTGAAAACTGATAGAAATAGACTGAGTTGTGGATTAAAAAAAAAAAATAATTAAAAATTGCAGTTAATAAGGATAGGAGTCCTAAAGTTCCAGACTGCATTTTCAGATACACTAGGCCCTTAATGCAGACAACCCTGCCAGATTAAAAGTACATTAAGTACTTAATTATGGGTGGAGAACCAGCAAGCATGTATAGGTGAAAGCTGTGTCACAGTAACAGAATACCGTACTGCAGAGAAATCATTCGGATGCACATCCCAAGAGCTTCCCAGTTTAAAAATAGAGCAAGATTTCTTTTTTTTTTTTTGTATGTGTGTGACAAAAAGACAAAAGATCTCCTGAGGTCATCGATGTTCCATCAAATTACAGTAGAAATACAATTACATTCCCAACATCCCTTATGTCACTTGAACACTACATTTTGAAGTGTTTAATATTAAAATCCATCAATTGAAGGCTCTGTTTCTTATAGTTATATTCCTTATACACATTTTCCCTATGCCATTAAAGAAATAACTAAAAAAAACGCTATCAAGTTAGCATGGGTAGGCACTCAGGATTTAAAAAGTCATAGGCAGAACATAAAGCTGTCCTCCCTGTGCATACAAGTCAGGTCAGAGTCCTTAACTACATGGACCAATTTTATCTTAGCATTTCCTGACCCCTTCTGCTCTGAAGGTCAGAGGAAACATGAACAAGGGGATCCTAGTTCAAGCCCAGGGTATTGTGAAAGGCTTCTAAGCAGCTTTCCAGATTTCAAGGGAGGAATTCTCTGGGGCATTTCTACTCAGACAGGCTTAGTATCTCCTTGAGCAATCTGAGTTACCCTTAAAAAGATCCACATACATACTTTCCTTTCCTTACAAGTCAGCGCACGAGGAGGGATACATCTTCCTTCTTCCCTGCCTTGTTAGGATGGGATAAAGCCTAATCTTTGTCCGTGGGTACCAAGACCTCTAACTACCATGCTATTTAATCCCAAGAAAGAATTCCACCTGTGGAAAGCAATGGATGATGCACTGCCACGATGGGAAATAGCAAAACAGAAAAACAAAGATGTTTTGTCTATGCTGTGAAACTCCCAAAGACTTTGTCATTTTGAGTTATAAGACTTGAGTAAAGTCCTATAGCACTCTGACACTCAAACTGTAGTCAGTGATTTGCCTCATGACATTTCATCAAAAATACATTAAAGGCAGTGGATAATAGATACACTTTTAAATAGAAAATACATATAGAAGTTTAAGACTATTTTAGGACTGTAGAAAGTGTAAGTTCTACCCGCATTATTCTTTAATTCATATTCTACAGAAGTTGCCGGGCACTATCTTGTTTGACTGAATGGCATGAAGCAAGAGAAGGCTACTCAGGGACAGCAGACAGTCCTTCAGTGAAGAAAGTTGGGAAAGATCTCAACTGCAAAATTCCTACAGGCTGGGCTCCAGCTGGGCCAGCAGACTGGCCTGCCTCAACCAGCTGATGATCAAACTAACACTAAATTATGAAAGACCTCAGATTGAGAGCAAAGAGAGAAAACAGCTGGAAGGAAGCATCAGGACTACTTTTCTCCCCCAGAGCAGCAACAAGGCTTTCGGTATTGTGCAGACCCTACATAAAACTGGCCAAGAAACATCCAAGTTCAAGTAAGATCCAGCTGTACATGCCTGGGGACATTTTCTCTGATGGCTTTGATGATTAAGCAGTGACTTTTTGTGGTGAAGAGACTGCTTTTCAGTTGTCCAGAGGCTTTCCAGGTGCTGAACTGGGGGAGCTGTTTTATTACAGGTGATTAACAGAAGGTCTTCACACTGAGACCAAATCTGAGTGACCAATGAGACACCTCTCTCCTCCAAATTAGTACTACTAACAAATGAGTCAAGAGAAGAGAGAATTTCACATGGACTAAAAGAAGTCTAAAGTGCAACTTCCCTTGTACCCAGAAGCTGCAGATACAGTTTCATTGTAAGTTAAACTTTTATTCAATGTACAGTGATACCCAGCTGCATAGGACATTTTGATATCTGTTGTGTCTCCGACAAGGATGCTGATCTAAGGTAAAAGATGCTGTGCAAATACTGCTGTTAAACATGAACAAAACGCCTAAAAAATATCCACTAGGGAAAAAACTGTGCTCTCAAAACAATCTGGAGTCATTGCATAAAAGGAAATCAACACTTAAAGCATATTAAAAGAAACTTTAAAGTTCTGATGTTCCAAGGCTTTCTAGTAAGTGACACCTTTTTGTTTTTCAATACTGGATGGATTCAATGGCAAAAAAACAGATAAGCTTTTCTATGCAATCTGTCTGGAAAAGATAATTAATTTCTTAGATTTGAATATACACGATTGTTTTTAAGAGCCACACCTGGCTGACTGCTGAAAAACTGAGGTTGAAAACAAATAAAACAGAAGCCTAATCTGATGCATCTGCAACAAGCATGGTTTCATGAACGCTTCATACAACACTGGATGGAAATTTCACCCAAAACGAAGGAGCTAGAATAATTTGCTTCATTGAATATGAAACATAATGGTTTTTAACCTCAGACTCATTATTTGAGCTCATTCTTGTTTTCTGTGGTGGTCCCCCTTGTAAGTGTATCCTTATCAAGGTTATCTTGTAGATCTGCTGATGTATTATTTGAAGAATTCTCAGTGTCACATAAATCTTTCTCTTTAATGCCTGAGTGATTTCCACAGTCACTGCTCAGACCTTCATCATCTTTTTTGGAATGAGAAGTGTCCTCCTTTCTGTCTGAAGTATCATGAATGTCTTCTGATTTTGAAAGCTGACCGCTATCAGTATCACTGTTCTTTTCACTGCTGTTCTGCCTAACAGCATCACAGCTCATTTCTTGTTCATCCTGGTCATTTTCTTCCCCAGTTTTTGTGAGTTCTACCTTTCTTTCTTCAGTGGTTTTACCAGCTGAGCTTCCACTTGCCGATGTACTCTTAGGCTCTTTTGGTTTCTTATGCTTAGAAATACAACTATTGTGAATAGAAACTGGAGATGCTGGCTTTTTATTTGTTTTGTTTCCCTCCAACTTCTGTTTTCTCGGGGGTCCCCAGATAAAATGCTCCGAGGGTGTATAATGTTGCTGAGCAAATCTCAGGAGTTTCCTCCTTTCTCTTCGGTCTCTAATAGTATACACAAAATATTCTAGAGCACTTTGCTTAATGTTGGGAATAGTATCTTCCACAAGAGCTTCATGGAGAATAAATTTTACCAGGGGAGATTTAAAACTCTCATATCCAAGCTCTCCAAGACTTTTCAGAATTCGAGTGATTCTCAAGTAGTTGTGTTGAGACCTTTGGAAGAAAAAGGTGAAAAAGTACCACTGAATCAGGGGGAAAAAAAAAAACCAAACCAACAACCCACCTTACAGATACAGAGCTGGAATAGCAATTCTTCAGTCCTTTTTATCGCTCCAGGCGTGTAATTCAGGCTTCCTATACTTTAATATCTCACAGCTGCTGAAGCTTGCTAGCACCTCCTTTGCTATGACATTGCGAGTGAAAATTAGTGTCTGTACAGTGCAATGAGGCAACAGGCGAAAAAAACCAACCCATAAAATCAAAGTCTGTACTGATTTTGATTCCTTCTTCTGTATGTACTCTTTCTAAGGAGAAACCCAGTCATTTAATATAATAAGAGTTCTGGAGTGTATTGCAGTAATACAGCTACCGAACAGGACTCATTGCACTTCATTTAAGTTATTTGAAATACGGGTCTCCAACCTAGAGTAGCTATCTACACTTTCCATATAGTCAGTGCTGGGAGAAAACCAGGCACCTCTGGAGAGCAAGTCCCACTGTTGTAAGAAATGTCTAAGACAAATGGAATGAACTATATTCTGGAAGTTCTTGAGAAGAGATCTTTCCCCCATAAAGTATAGGTAAGTAAACAGTAAAACTTGAATGTTTAAGTTTCAGATGGCTAAAATTAAGTAAAAAACATCCCAGTTCAGACGGAAAACTGTGTAGCTAGTCACTGATGAGAATACAGGAATTACACTGTAAAAAAATGCAGTGCGCAATATTTGGTCTTCCCAAAATCTTTTTTCATCTGTGGTCTGAGTCTGAGCCCACACCCATATTGGCTCATATAATATTTAAGTAAAATTAATACAAAAACTATTCCCACTATTCACATAAAATTATCTATCAGCAATACAAGCTTGCATCTCGATGGGAGAAGAAAATACTGCAACAAAGCAATCTCCTAATAATTCTGACCTTAGAGCTGGAAAGAGATCACAAGATTTGAAGAGAGATTTTGATACAATTAATCAGCATGGGACAAAATTCAGTGCAAACTTATGCTCCACACAATGCTGCTGAGAAGCAACAGAAGTAATTTGCTAAAAGTTGTCTTGAAGTTTGACTTAATGCGTCTCTAAACCTCTCCAGGTAAGCACTGCAATTAAAAAGTACTAAACACATAGTATTTCTTGTTTTGAGGAGGGAGGAAAATCTTGTTATTTAGTTTCCATAAAAGTGTGGAGAATTTTAATTTTCTCAAAAAGAAACGTGAATACAAAGATAAGCCACTTGTTCTTTACAACTGTGAAGCAGCACTTTGGAAATTAGGTGAAAATTCATTTGGTAGCATGACAAACAAATTAATTTGGAACTGTGATCTTCTTCAGCAGCATCTAAACTTGTATTTTCAGATAATTCAGTATATTGGTTAGATTGGTAATGGGCAAGAGGCACAATTAAAAAAAATGGGGGAAGGAGAAATGTACATACAGATACAAACCAGGCATTGCCTATTTCTTTTTCTGTTTTTTCTGGCAATCTTTGGAAAAAACATCTTTCCTTTCTCTACAAAAGAAAAAGGTAAAGAGATTCTGTGGCAGTTCTAGAGTGGAGTGCATGTCATTACTTACTCATTCAAATGCTGAAATCTTTCTTGCCAGTTAGCAGCTCGTGCTACGTTTCCAGTTTTATCAATTAGCTTTATACCAAAAAACTCCAACATCATTTTGTAAGCCAAAAGGAATCTTCTAATTGCTTCTTTTGTTTTCTTGAATTCCTAATAAACAAAGAATAAGTCCAAAATTCTAAGTGGTACTAAAGCAAGTAATTCTACATTGTATAAAACAACTCTACATAACAAAAAGCAGGTATGCATCAAAATTAATGTGATGGTTTGTACGGAGCTCAATTTGTATTACCTCAATTTCATATGTAGTTAATTCCTTAGCATAGAAGTTCAGACCTTGTTCCCTCAATGGGAAAAGCCTGTTAAAAGAAAAAGCACATTACAACTCATGCTACATGAACACTTACTCAAATTAATGCTTTGAAACAGAAATAGGTAATAAATGACAAACCACTGTATGTAAGTGTGGTTATGTTCCAGTTTTTCATAGTCTCCTTTCCACTTACTTAGGACTTCTTCAATATAAACCCCTGCATAAAAACAATTTGAAAACTGTTAAGCAGCCGTCAAAACCAGTATTCAGCTACATAAAGTACATGCTGTGTTAACATAATGATACAATACACACTTTAATTCTCTTTCACATACTATGCGAAATAAGGTCTATTACAGCCATTAAAATATAATTATTTTAGTTATTAAAACTTAATTAAAAGTGAGAGATTTATCAAATTTCAAGATAAAAAAACCTTATGATGTTACCTCCTGGCAGAGGGTATGTGACAATAACCTCTGTAAATTATACTTCTCATTTCCTAGATCTTTATCAGACCAAACAGTAATTAACAAACTGCTACTGCATTGTGAATCAATGTCACTGCTTTAACATGACAAAACTTTGCATATATAATACATATATCTCATCCTAGTAGAACAAAGCCTCAACTCTTCAAGAAGTCTTGCACTCCAGGCATCTCTCCATCTGCAAATAACATTACGATTGGGAAATCTTTCTTAATCAGCTGTGGCCAAGAATCTTGCTGCCATTGCTATGGTTTTGAACTTGGGTTCTCAAGTCATGCTCAACAAATGAGAATTTCAGCTTTTAGGGGTCTGAAAACAGTTGTGAAGTTCAGTTGGTTCCTCTTGGAAAGACACAGTGACAGAAAAAGGTGATAAAGTAAAGTGAAAAATTAATCATTCTTTGCACTGAGACCATCTTACGAAGTTCAGTCAAGGGCCAGGGCACTTTTCCACGTACTTGCACAAATACACAAAGCACATAAAATGATGGCCCTTGTCCCAAAATCTGCATGGTCTCCTTCCATGAATGAACACTCAGCGTTAGCCTGTTTCCACTCTGAAACCAAAAAGTTTCCTCACGGCTGCATGGCCCCTCCCGAAGTAGAATAGCATAGGAGTGGCCTAAAAAACTCAAAGCTCCATGTAGACAATCTCGTATCGCATGCTTGAGATCTCTCTCTCTCCACAGTGAAAATTTCCACTTGGGTCTCAATGACAAAGGAAAATTTGTTTGGCACTTTACTTCAAGAAATTGAGAAAGCAGCCAAAGAGGCTAAGAACATGGGGTTTCCAGTACAGATGAGGTTAGAAAAGGACCTTGCAAAGAGGACCTCCCAGCATCAACATACTGTATCCAACCTACGCTTCAAGTCTTAGAAAACTTGCTGCTCAGGGCAGAGAGACAAACAGGCCAGTTTTGAGTCAGAACCACAAGCAGACTCTGTAGGTCATGGAATTAACTTCTGTCGTGGTTTAACCCCAGATGGCAACTAAGCACCACACAGCTGCTCACCCACCCCCACCCTGCAAAAGGATGGGGAGCAGAATTGGAAAAAAACTAAGTAAAAGCCGTGGGTTAAGAACAGTTTAATAATTGACATAAAGTACAATACTAATACTTATAGTACTGCTAATAGTAATGAAAAGGGAAATAATAAGGATAAAGATATTAAAATGGGGGGAAGGGAAAGGCAGGAAAAACCCCAAACAGTGATGTACAATACAACTGCTCACCACCTGCTGACTGATACCCAGCCTGACCCGAGCAGCAGTCAGTCCCTTGCGGGTAACTCCCCCCAGTTTATATAGTGGGCATGACATGCTGTGGTATGGAATACCCCTTCGGCTAGTTTGGGTCAGGTGTCCTGTCTCTGCTTCCTCCTGGCTTCTTGTGCCCTTCCTCACTGGCAGAGCATGAGAGATTGAAAAGTCCTTGATCAGGGTAAGTGCTACTTAGCAACAACTAAAACATGGGTGTGTTATCAGCATTGTTCTCAGACTAAAGCCGAAACACAGCACTGCACCAGCTACTAGGAGGAAAATTAACTTGATCCCAGCCAAAACCAGGACAACTTCAGGTCTAATATTGCACTAGAAATGTTTTTAGTAACATTCCCCAATAATTCAGTCCCTAACATGGAAGCTTAGACTCCCTCTGAACACTCTCACAGATCCACAGACTTATGTCAAGGTGGTGGCTACTCTTTCCCATTCTCAGTGAAGAATTCTGCATAACCAGAGCTCGCAGCCATCAACGCTTCAGCCTCCATGGCTTATTAGCTACCTTTGACACTACCAACTGCGGTTTTCTCCTGAAGTGTTAAGAGAAATTTTATTCTTGACAAATTTTAGGAGGGAAGTCCTCCTCTAGCTTTCATGGCTATCTCTTCCTATGGCTAATCCTCTCGAATTGCTCCTTCATTTTGCACTTTAAAGGATCCCCCCCAACCTTTTCTGGCTTTTAGTTTCAGGTTCATGTGGTCCCCAGGTTCTCAAGGACCTCAGTGCTCTTCTTTTCCTTTCTATGTCTGTTCTCTGTGTAATGTCTCCCAAGTTTGCTACTTCTGTATTGGTAACCCACAGATCAAACTCTTCTTCCAGTCAAGCTAAAAACACAGCATCTGCCAGTGGACATCGAGAGAAAGCTCAAGATGATTAAAACAAAGGTCTTATAATTCTTTCACAAAACCTGTTTTCTCACTTGCTGAAGATATTATCACTATCTTGCCTATAAACAGCTGTCATCTTCAACCTTCCTATATATATATCTTTATACCCTCCTGTGTAACATTCCTTCCCATCCTGCTTCCTATCAGAACTTTAACATTCTGCATCTCAACATCCTTTTTGCTGACCTTGAAAAGTGCCCTCTTGTCGCACATCTACCCTGAATGCTGCTGGTATGATCATATTTCTAGACCACAGCTTTTTTATACTGCCTCTTTTTTTTGCTTTGCATTTTTCCATTGTGAAACCCTTTTCTGCAAATTCAAGCAAGAACTACATGCCTTCAATCCCAAAGCCTTTTGTGACCTGCCCCTTGCTACCTTATGAGAACCCATTTGTTGCTATGACACTGACCCTGCCTCTGTGGCAGCTTCCACATCTTGCTTCTGTACTCCAGTGTGCACACTGGTAGCTCCTCCCAAGCTTCTCTCATGCTCAGAGGATCTTTCTGCAAACACCTTCGAAGTAACCTCCTCATAATTGTTTTAGAACTCTCAAAAGCTATTTCTGGCCTTCAAAAATTTTTTTACCAATGGCTAAGCTCTCATGTACCAAGGCCCTCGTCTATCATTCTAACCAAGACTGTTTTATTGTCTCCGTCTGTTTCCCCATCTGTCTGCTACCCTCTTGTCTCTCATACTTTGACTGCAAACTCTCTAAAGCAGGGTTTGCTGTCTTTCAGCTCATCCTGTTTGTGTAGAACCTTGCACATGAGGCTCCTGCTCTGCCACCTGAACCACTAGGGACTTTGAGAAACTGTTTTTATTACCGTTATTACAATAATCTCACAGAAGGCAGTCACAACATATTCTTTTTCCCTTACACAGTGCTAGGGATAACACTCTGATTCCTGCCACTCCTAATCAAGCAGCAACAGTTTGTGTAGCGTAGTAGAACAACTTTATCTTTGTTTAATAAAAAGTAGTGCCACTACTATGAAGCAGTGGTGCAAACAACGCCCTGTGTGACATCATGCTGAAAATGCATGAGAAAAGCATCACCTCCCTAGAGTGCAAGCTAACTCTGTTTCAAGCATAACCTGCTCCAGTTTGTCAGCATGCTCCTCCAACACAGAAAGTTCAAGTTATACAATATTTAACTATATACCTTTAATTTCTCAGCACTGCAATTATCACTACAGTTTCACTTTGTTACTATCATTAGTGAGCATTCTTTTGTTATTATTGCCACATATTACTCACCATCAGGTTTAAATGGGATTTTATTTTTGTAAAAGCGGAGATTGCACAAGTCATTCTGATATCGAAGATCTTTAAAGTTCTGCTAAAAGAAAACAAATATGACATTATCAGCCGACAAAACCCTATCAAGAGTATCCAGAAAGCAATATTGTGTTCTTTGAATGATTTGAGGACAAAAAAAGTTTAGAGTTTTAGGAACCACAGAGTTTTACTCATGCAGTTAAAGACTCAGTTTAAGGATCCACAAGTTCTTTCTGGCTGGTACCTCCTGCTGAGGCCAAGGTCTGAGCAGCAAGCAAAGCAGCACCTCGACTCAAGTCTCAACAAATCTAAGAGACAAATAAGAAGCCCAAAGTCTGTAATCTATCCTCTTTGACATTCCAGGAATGAACCTTTTTATGGGCTCCTACTGCTGCTCCCAGGCTTACACATCTCATATGTTTGCATATATGCCTTGGATGAAAAGATGTTGCACTGGTTTCACTCCTGCCTCATGCTGGGCCTCTGCATCAGCTTTTTGATTCTCATTTTTTATTCCTCATATTCACTAGGCACCACAAAGTTTTAGGAATGTTCGAGTTGTATGCTGTCACCTACTAAAAAGGCAGTTTTAAACCATAAAATATTCTTACTGGATACTGGTGTCTGTACTTGTATAAATCTCTTGCTGCATAGAAGCTTCTCTTCGGTTTGGCTGTCAGCTCAGTTCCATCACCACTCTGAAACAGTTATGAAGTAGGCAATAACCATACATAAACAGATTACATATCAAATTTGTGTAATATGCAAATAATTATTTTTCACAATGGATTTTAGAGATGCAAACCAACACAAGTGCCTGTATTTGCTCGCTGTTTGGCCAAACACTGAAGCCTCCCTGCTGAATACCTAACACCACACACTTTTAACATAAATTTAAAAATCAAAATAAAATACAAAAGCAAGGCTACAATATGGCCTTCCAATGAGAACGAATTTGATTTAAATCAACAGGTTGATCACAATTTCCAAATGCAAGACTTCAAAGTAACCTTGCAAGTACTAGCACAAGGTGAAGTAAATAACTGAACATGAAAATGCAGAGACACTACTCATTTTGAATGGGAAATCAAACTATTTGCAGAGACTATTTGTCATGTGTACATTGACTTAATTGCTGTCTTTGCATCATGTGGAAGAAAATGAAGTCATGGACAAGCCATACTGCAATTGTAACACCTTCTTGAACCATTTTCTATTATTAGTTTTCTCAGAACTTAAATTTAAAACCTAGTAAGAAGAACCACTAAGCCCCAAAATAAAAACGTGCTTAGAGAAAATACACATGTACAAAAGCTTGCACTGGTCCCCAGCTGTTTGAAAGCTGTGACCTAAAGCAACCAAAGCCCATCAAGGTCAATGGAAATAATCCCACTGAGTTCAGAAAAGACACTTGAAAAAGCTGCATGCACTGAAGAATATCAGGAAATTAAACATTACCATGCAGACTTCAACTTGCTACCAACAACTTCATTTTCTTTGTGATTTCTCAGGGTCCCCCTAAATCTCTCCCCCCCACCCATTATGGGGGTGCCCATTATGGGGGTTGGGGGGGGTGATGTCTGGTTTTGGGGGGGGCAGGTGTCACTCCCCCCCCCTCTGTTTTTGGGGGTGTCTCCCCCTCCCTTTATCCCCCCCTTCTCCTTACCCCCCCCATGGGTTATGGGGGGACCCCTCGGGTTTGAGGGGGGACCCGGGGGGGTCCCCGAGTCCTGGTGTGAAACGTGCACAACAAACTCCATGTCTGCTTAAAATTTTTTACACCTGGGTTGGAGCAATCCCAGGCACAGCTACAGGTTGGGCAGAGAAGAGATTCAGAGCAGCCCTGCAGAGAAGGACTTGGGGGTGTTGGTTGATGAGAAAATGAACATGAGCTGGCAGTGTGAGCCTGCAGCACAGAAAGCCAACCATATCCTGGGCTGCATCAAAAGGAGCGTGACCAGCAGGTCAAGGGAGGCGACCATGCCCCTCTACTCTGCTCTCATGAGACCTCACTTGGAGTATTGTGTACAGTTCTGGTGTCCTCAACATAAGGAGGACATGGAACTGTTGGAACAAGTCCAGAGGAGGGCCACAAGGATGATCAGGGGACTGGAGCACCTCCCCAGGAAGACAGGCAGAGAAAGTTGGGGCTGTTCAGCCTGGAGAAGAGAAGGCTGTGTCGAGACCTCATAGCATCCTTTCAGTATCTGAAGGGGGCCTATAGGGCTGCTGGGGATGAACTCTTCATGAGGGACTGTAGTGAGAGGACAAGGGGTAAAGGGTTCAAACTTAAACAGGGGAAGTTTAGATTGGATATGAGGAAGAAATTCTTTACTATAAGGGTGGTGAGGCACTGGAATGGGTTGCCCAGGGAAGTTGTGAATGCTCCATCGCTGGTGGTGGTCAAGGCTGGATTGGACATAGCCTTGGGTGGTATGGTTTAGTGGGAGGTGTCCCTGCCCATGGCAGGGGTGTTGGAACTAGATGATCCTAAGGCCCTTTCCAACCCTAACTATTCTATGATTCTATGATCCTATGAAACTGCAACAAAGAGTTTTGTGTCCTTCAATCTCATAAAACAAGCCTCTACAACTAAAACCAATGGCCAAATTACTACAAAAAGTCATTCCACTCCTTGCAATACATATGTGACAGGTTAAAGTCAAGCCTAAAAAGGGAAGTTCCCTGTGACTCCACCGGACATCTGCCTTTATTATCGCCATGGCTTATCAATAGCATATTAACAACAAACAGGCATCTGTTTTCATTCTTCCTTTTGGAAGACCAGCTCTGACCATATTACAGGTAAAACACACTTTCCTGAACAAGCTTTCCCTTTGACACTTTCTCTTTGACACCCAGTCAGCGGGCATCAGTACCACCAGCTATCAAGCAGAAAAGGAAAAAATGCTGATGCTTATTTCACACAGTTTCTGAACCAAACATAAAGGTTATATATCTAACAGGGTAAAAGAAAGACCAAACTAGCCCAGCCTGCATTCAATCCTGACTCCAATAAAATTACTGGCAAAGCATCCCTTTATTTCTTCAGGGTCAGCATTCTTAGAGGTTCCTAAAAGACAGAAACTTGCTCTGAAAATTCCTCACCTCAGGCCCACAGAGAAGTCACAAATCCACTGCCACCTACGATCCAACACTCAAATTTTTAACCCATTTAATGAGAGGCCAAGTTCAAGACTACATCTGATGCAAAGCAGAACCTTCCCTAGAAACATCAGTCGCGGGAGTAGCAACGACCTCAAGACCCGTTTTCTCCGAAGAGCAGCTAACCGTAAGAGGAGGGGAGTAGGGACATGGGCTCATTTCTACTCCAGATGCGGAGCCAGTTCGTCACATGCCGCTCCAGTACAAGGGAAGCATCCCGCGCCGCCTCAGCCACCCGGGCCCGCGCCCCGGCCCGCCGGTGCCGCAGAGCGAAGTGGGTGGGCGAGAGCGGGGCTGCCCCAGCCCAGCCCGGCCCGGCCCCGCCCTGAAGCTCGGCTCGGCTCTACGGGACAGCGGCAGCAGCGCCCCGCCCGGACCGGCCCAGCCCGGAGCCGAGGCCGGCACGAAGTGCGGGCCGTTCCCACCACCCGTCGCCCTGCTCAGCCTCCCCTCAGCGGCCGCTCCTCCCGGCGCCGGCAGTACCTGCTCGGGGCTGGAGGCGTCCGCCTCTGCCCGCTCGCCCTCCTCCGGCGCAGGGGACGGCGGCGGCGGGGGCTCCTGTGACCGGCAGTCTGCGGCGGGCAGCTCGGCCGGCTCTTCCCCGCCTCCCGCGGCGGTGCACACCCCCTCCTGCCGCCGCGGCTCCCCGCCGGGCTCCGCCGCCTCGGGCTCCGAGTCGGTCTCCCAGGTGGAGTCGCAGTCCTCCACCGTGGTGGGCTCCTTGAAGCTGACCCCGCTCAGCAGGCTGCCCATCGGACAGGGCCCGCCGCCGCCGCGCCGCCCGGAGGCCGCGGAGGCCGAGGGCTGGTTGCGGCCGCCGGCTGCCTACGGCTGCGGCATGGCGGGGCGGGGCGGCGGCCGGGGCTGCTCCCCCGCCCGCCCCGGCACACGGACACGCGTAGGGCGGAGCTGGAGGCGCCGGGGTACCCACAGGAGACACGCACGTCCAGTCCCAGCCTGCCCAGCGCCGGCGGCGGGCACCGGCGGAAGCGGGCACCACTTGCCTGGCTGTGGGAGCGGGGCGGTCCTGCGGAAAGGAGGGAGGTGGCGGCAGAAACCCCGAGGGGGTTTGTCTTCTCGATAGAGACCTCGGTGTCTCCTAAAGGGTTACGAGAGAAGCGAGTGGGTGCGGGTGTTCATGGAGAGGGGAGGGCATGGCATCTGCCCCGCAGCAGCAGACTGTGGAGGAGATGCTTACTTGGTGACAGAAGCAGTCCTGTTACCAGCAGTGTGCAAGCACGGGCTGCCCACGGGACACGGGAAGGGCTGCTGTGGGGTGCACCTCAAGGAATGTACAGCTCTCAGAGACAGGAATGGAGGGGTCAATAGTGTGGTAACCAGCCAGTATCAGTTGCTCGTAAATCCCCTGGTCGTTTGGGGATAAAGCTGACATGACTTTCAAGGATGGATTTGGCAGGGGCAGCATGTTTTGTATTTGTCTAGAACATGCCAGAAATGCTGTTTGGAGTGAAGACCTGATGAGCTGAAGGCTTAGCACGTTGTTCCAGTGGCTGCTCTCACCCTCCTGATTAAAAATGTGTTCTTCATTTCTGACCATTCAGTTCACACTCATGGCTTCTGCCTTTTCCTTAAAGACAGTTCTGTGGTTTCCTCTCCTTGGGAAACAAAACAGGTCAACTTTCTTCAGCCTCTCACCATAAATTACCTTCCCCATTCTCTCACTCATTTTTGTGCTGCGTTTTTTCTGCTTCAGTGTCTTAGCATCCTTTTCATGTGCAGGTGCCAATATATTAACTGGATATCAGGATCATCAGTGTAGAAGTGATATCATCTACATATTCTTGCTTCCCAATTCACCCTCTACAAACTGAAAGATCATTTTAACTCAAGTTGCCACAGCGACATGCTTAGATGCATTAATAGCACTCTCACGGGTAGCCCGCCTTCAGGTCCATTTGCAGTGTATAAGCTGCACTCACTGACACTGAGGACAGGAAATTACGGGAATGCTCTGGTGGTCAGGCCTTGGTTCAGGCAAGTTAGTTTTCAGTTGTAGCTCACCTAGATGCAGCCATGGCTGCATGGCTAAGCTACAGCTCAGTCTGCCTGAGGTGCCCATGTCTCCGCCCGCTCTCACCATCATGCCTTGTCTGAGACAATTCTCCTCCTCATCAGCTCTCCACAGAGGTTAACAAAGCCATTTCATCCTTTCCAAGACCCCTTAGTCACCATCGTGCCAGCTGTGGCACTTCTCAGGACCCATCTATTCCCATTCAGGCTAAGATCAAACCTGGTTGTCCCAGCCAAGACCCCACCCTAACATTCACCCCATTCCTCTCCTCCTCTATTCTAGCCCCAGTAGTGGAGGTGGTCCCCTTTCCACAATAATGGCTGGGACAACAGGATGATCATACCCAAGTCAGACAATCTCACCCACTCTTCCAGTGCTGGAAATGGTCATTGAGGGATAATTATGGACGGATTTATGAAATGAAACATGTACTTAACAGTCTTTACTTTGACATGTCTTCCCAGTTTATGAAAAACCAAAGCTTTAGAAACAGCCAGTCCAAAAGGTTGCATCTGAGTCTTCATTTTAATAGCCATTAATGGACCTATTCCCATACTATTTACATATATTTTTGGTCTCTGTTATATCATGAAATGATGTAACATAGTTAAATACATGTTATTACCGTATATTTTAGGATTTAAAAAAATGTTATAATTTCATTTGGTACCGGTTAGTTCTTTTTACTTATTTTCTTAATGAGAAATAGAATGTGATTGTTCCTTATTTGCCTCCATGCTATCTGGGATTTACAGACCTCTGTTAATTTCATACCTATTGTTTTTCTTCCAGGATGCAAGGGCCTACCCCATTCAGTCTTACCTAGTATGAAGTCATTGCATTCCTCTCATTGCTTTCCTGTGACCTTTCATTGGATTCATTGCTTTCCTGTGACCTTTCATTGGATTCATTGCATTCCTGTGACCTTTCCCTGTAGGCTTTTGAGCTCTATTGGAACATTTTGGAAGTATGATATCCAGGAATTAAAGTGGTATACAGGAAGGGTCAGCCTCATTCCTGCCAGTAGACAGTGTTTTAAAATAGAATAAAAAAGAAAAACCATCAAGAAGGCACAAAAAGATGATTGGAGGGCAAGCAGAAAGGCTGGGTACCAGAGCTGCAGTTGGAGGAACAGTCTTTTATAAAACTCATGCTTAGGTCTCACCTATTTGGAGAGCTCCCTTTTCTTCGGCCTTACTTGGAGCAAAGGCAGATTTGTTTCCTCCTTCTGCAATATCTCCTCCCACACTGTTGGCACAGTTTGAAGGAACTGACTTAAGAAATTCTGATGTCTGGAACCTGTTTGTCATGACTGCCTGCTGACTAGCTACTTCAATTGACCAACATCAACTAGTCCCAGTATAGATCAGATCCACCTCCCCTCCCCTGCTACAGCCTTTGTCAATACTCCTGCACATTGATTATGTTTATACTTGGGACAGCAAAGCCACAAAAGCATGCCTTGTGCATGCATCAAAAATGAGGTGAAGATTCTGATGACACTTAGTTTGCATGGCAATTAATCCCACAAACTAAAGAGCTTTCTACAAGAAAGCTCTGTCTCTTGTGCAAATAACTGTACCTTATTATAGAAAGATCAGTTCTACCTGAAGAGCAAAGCTGTCAGCCAAATCTCATCACAGAGCTTTAGGAGGATTTTTAAAGGATCTAGATCTCAGACCACTGATGAGAACTGGGATTCAAATTAATTAGCTTGGTATTGCTGTGGGAAGCCAGTGCCAAGAGCAGAAGACTGCTTTGACTTATTTAGAGTAGTCCATGCTGCTGAGGTGATGTGATAGAGTTTCCTGAAGTACTGGGATGTATTTTTGGAGTTTCATAAAGGTCAATAACTAGGTATACCACATTGCTTGCAATCTATGCAAGAAGTGAGAGAAGTGAGGCTGGCTTAAGTCTAATCGCCTGGTGGATTGCTAGGGGCCAGGGGGGTGCAGGTTTTCCTTGCCGACCAGAAATGTTGTAAGGTGTTACTGCTATAAAGGAGTTTATTATAAGGAGGTAGGCTAGAAGAAGTCTCAAATTAGAAACGGAATGGACTGATTGTTGGTGTGGCACTTTAAAAAAACAAACGCAGTGTCACCAATGATGCAAGCCTTCAAAATGTTTCAAATACCCATAGAAATACTTTCCATTTTAGCTGGAGTCAGCTCTCATGCAATTCTTTTTCATCCTTTAGCTTATAATTGGTTTCTAAGTGAGTTTTCTCCAGAAAGGATGATTAAACAGCTCTTACATAGCTCAGCATCCAGCAAGAATCGCTAGTTAGAGAGCTATGGGGCATCCACTTTGTGCCTATTGAGACCTGGCTGCACTGTTGTGCAGCTGAGTGAGGAATGAAGACTTCCTCCCCTGAAAGAGTCATCTGCTATTTTTGTCATCAATTACTCACAACTGTCTCTCAGCTGCCCAGAAGGGCATGGGTTGGACCTTCTGAGGTAAGAATACTCTAAATTTGGATGTGGTAGGGTAGATCTGCACTTTGCCATGTTTGTGCATTTCTCCCGTGAACAATGTCTTCTTTCACAGTTGCAGCTTACTGCTGGTTCTGGTTGTGAATTAGAGACAGGCAGGATTCATGAAGGGGCTGTGGCACCTTACATAGGTTCTTAGGGTGGTATTTGGAAGGTTGAACAGATCCCCACAAGACATATCTTCACAAAAAAAGCAAGTTGTTAATTTCAGTTATCTCACAGTCGGACCTGGTAGTAATTTTTGAGAAGGTGGTGAATTTTTGGCACTTGAACTCACCACCAAAGTATTCCAGCACAACAGAAGATGACTAAGTGCTGAAGCCAGGGAGACCTATTCTGATCAAAAAGCCTAACTTCTGCATAACACAGGCCAGAGGTGTTCTTACCCTACCCATTTTCGAAGAACAGAAGAACTCAGGAACTGCCAACCACTATAGATCAAATACAGACTTTCATAAAGCCTATTAAAAAAACCCAAGCCAACCCAAAACATCTGTCTCCTGGTTATATACATTTTTATACATTTTAAACAGCATAGATAAGTATAAAAATACTTTTTTTTCCTTTCATGAGGACATGGTTTTGTAAGGACTTCAGAAATGAAACCACATCGCTTTGTGGAAGCTAATTCTGCATGTAGATCAGTGTGATAACTGTAAGGTTTTAATAAAATTTAAATACAAGGTAATTGTAATCCTTCATCATTATCTTGGGAGGATGTTTTGGATAGGATACCAGTGAGGTCAATTAACAACTGTGGAGAGTCTTACCAACCTTATATTAAGGTGATAAAAAACTGGGAGGGATTATGCCTCCTTAGAGGATACAAGTAGACTACACAACCACTTTGATAAATGGCAGAAGAGGGCAAAATAAGTAACGTTGGTAAAATTTAATTTAGTCGAGATACTGTAGAATGATTTGTAGTGGATACTTAAACAAAGGTAGATTTTTAGAAATGCAGAAAGGCAGCAACACAACAGAAATACCTGCGAGTTACAGTATTATTTGCATATGTTCAGACAAGGGTCCAAATATATTTGTCCACTGACATATATTTGGGCAAGTGTCCAAAGTCACACAGATAGGACAATATCTCGTATGCAATAGCTGTAGCTGACTGGTATTTTAATGGGGTTTGTTGGCTTATTTTTGAAAGGAGGTGAGCATTCTCAATTAATATCTGACTATGCTGAATTTAATTCTCTTCTTTAGTTCCGTAATGCCCGAGGATTGCTAAATGCCAAGCCTGATGTAGTATCCATAGAAGATGAATCTAATTTATCAAGTTCTTCATCATTTTCCTCTAGCGAATGTCATTGGAAATGATTAACTAACTGGAAACTCAGAAGGCAGGTTACATATTTGCCTAAATTTGTTTCTATTGAAATCTAAAATTAAATTGCAGAGAAGACTTCATGTAGATCATGCTAGACATTACAGATCAGTGTATTAAGCTCACTAAAGCCAGTGGAAGTTCCTCCCTTTTCTGCTGGGTTATGATTACAACCCTGAAGACCTTAATTAAAGCCCTGTTTTTCGGAGCATCTTGTACTAGGGGCTCTGTAAAAGGTCACAGCCAAGGAAAGCCCAGAACAAATTAATAAAAGAGTGTTTTACTTTAAGATGATCTGTCTAGGTGGTCAGAGTAGTAGTCTCAGTCGAGTTCTTAAGCCTCTAAGATTCCTCTCAGTTTCTTCCCAGATTGGCCTTTCAAACACAGCACAAGATTGCAGCCAGTTTCTTGAGAGGAAATTAATCCAGTAGTAGGATGCAACATGGTCTAAATGAGCTCCTGTGTGCAACCCCTGATTTAGAATCATAGAATAGCTAGGGTTGGAAAGGACTATCTAGTTCCAACCCCCCTACCAGGGGCAGGGATACCACACACTTCATCACGTCACCCAAGGCTCTGTCCAACCTAGAACACCGCCAGCGATGGAGCATTCACAGCTTCCCTGGGCAACCCATTCCAGTGCCTCACCACCCTTACAGTAAAGAATTTCTTTCTCATAACCAGTCTCAACTTCCCCTGTTTATGTTTGAACCCATTACCCCTTGTCCTCTCACTACAGTCCCTCATGAAGAGTCCATCCCCAGCAGCCCTATAGCCCCCCTTCAGATACTGGAAGGCTGCTATGAGGTCTCCATGCAGCCTTCTCTTCTCCAGGCTGAACAGCCCCAACTTTCTCATCCTATCTTCATACGGGAGGTGCTCCAGTCCCCTGATCATCCTTGTGGCCCTCCTCTGCACTTGTTCCAACAGTTCCATGTCCTTTTTATGTTGAGGACACCAGAACTGCACACAATACTCCAAGTACATAATGTGATCTTAGAGAAAATCCTGTATGCAGTTGGTGCACACAGATTTTGGAATGAAAGAAGTGATTTATTTTTTTTTTATCTTATTTGTTGCCTCTGCAATATTCCCTATCACAGGCTTCCTTAGACCACCACAGGACAACCTCATCATAATGCTACATACAGACATGGCACTTAGGGACATGGTTTACTGGTGGACTTAGCACTGTTAGGTTAATGACCTTAGAGGTCTTTCCAACCTAAACAATTCTATTATTCTTTTGTGTTGATCTATTCTGAAGAAAATGTGTTAGTAGAGAATGTAAAAGCCTCTCCCTGTTTATCTCCATGGTGCTACCAGTACGTTAAGTATGCTTGCCATCTTAATAGAGCATGCAAGATGGTAATTTTAAAGAGATGAAATTCTGCTGCTTGTGATACTGAAGAACTACCAAGGTACAGGGAAATTATTTTCCTGATATGGAGAATCTGAGTTATGTGTTAACAGATATGATAACAAATGTTCACTTTAGGAATCTGATGTAGAGACCAAAATTATCTGAACAAAGTGAGCATGTGCAGTATTCCAGAATTAGCCCATTTCATTTTGTAACATGCCATGTTATAGCGTGAAGCCACCTGGCAGCTGGAGCACAGGCAGCCTTTAATGTGCTCGAGAAAGATAGTGCTCTTCTTTCATACCCGCATTTGACCAGGCTGAATGAACTGGTGGCATCCAAATGGGCTCACTTCTGCCCTGAATAAAGAGATGAGTGAATAATCACATCATTGTCCTTTTGCATGTGGCAAAGATGGCCAGCACAATATTGGTGGTAATGTGCTACAATACAGTGAGTACTTTGTTCTCCTCTGGTACATCATACCCAGGATTTTGCTTGCAGCCACATTCGGGAGAAGTCAATTTGTCAAAATAACCCCATAAACTAGGTGAGCTGTGAAATTCCAGGATTTGGGGATGAACAAGGGAGTGCAAATTACACATGTTAATCAATGGCATTGTTAAAGAACACTAAAAGCAAGACTAAAAATACCCCACATCACCATACCTACAGGAAAATATCAGAATTAACAGTGGATAAAGCTGTTGAAATACACTGTCAAAGATCATTACAAAGCAAAACATAAACGAGGACACGGGGGAAAGAACACAGTCAAACCCAGACTCGGGAGGCAGCACTGAGACAGCCATAAAAGAAATGGTCTGATCCAGGCCAGGGGTGGGAAGCAAGGAGCAGCTTCCTTGCTGGGTAATCAGCTTATTCAGAGGACAGGAGGGTCCTTACCAAGAAGGTAAGAGCAGCTAAACAATATATTTGTTTTATCACTGTTATAACCTAAAAAAAAAAAATATATTTATCCTACAACATAAGCATATGGCTAACAAACAGGAGGCAAATTTTATTCTTGAAATTGATGTGAAAAGGGACAAAACCCAATTGTTTTTTCTTAAGAACATTAAAGTGATGGCATTTCCTGGCTTGTGGTGCTTTGTGGTGGTGTTTCTTTGTAGTGGGAGGCTACAAGTAAAGATCAGGAGAATGTCAACATTGCAAGGAACACAGGAGGAAAAAAGCATGATGCATGTTTGTGCTCATTAAATGAATTCTTCAAAGGAATCGGGATGAAAACAAAGTAAAGATTGCCAGCCATGCATGAGTAACAATATTGAGTGTTCTGGATGTTTTTACAGGGAGCTGGCTGTGGCTCTGACACAAGCAGTTCACTGTTGTGCAGGTTTGCATTTTCTAGGATGCAGTGATCATCTCCCTGTTCTGCTCCAGAATAGAACAATGATTCATTTTTGCATCACATTTTTAAGGAATTTGTCACCCCCTAACACCACTCACAGCTGTCCTTAAGCAGGGAAATACTCGATAGCTCTAAGGGCATGCCAGAGTGAAAAATAAAGCATCCATGGCAGTGTAAGCATCATATTAAGGCTAAAAAGATTGAACAGGAACAGCCCTTTTCAGCACACTGGTTTGAGCAGACACAGCAGTAGGACATGTATCTAACCACTTTGGTGTGTTCTTTCATTTACATTACAAAGGAATGTTTTTGGCAGAATGTTGGTGTAAGCAGCATTCATTATTCCTTTAAGGGGCTTGATAATTCAGTATGTTAATATGCTGCAGGCTATCAATGCTGTCAACCATCCACCAAGATATAAATGATATGTTGTTACAGCATCAGTATATTTGTATGCAGTCCTAAGTTTTAATGGGATTGGAGCTCAGATTGTGGGGTGAAAACGAATGATGGTTGATATGTCTGGCAGACATTGTGGGCCAGGCCAAAAACACTAGGAACTGAGTAAAAACTTGTGAAACAAGTCATCATTAGCACACTGGGTATGAAAATTACAGCAAATGAGACAAGTAAGTCAATCTCACAAAGAAAAAAATGAAAACCAACCCAGCCCTCAAGAGCAATCCTCAAGTACATCTCTGAAGTCTGGCTCAGACATGGAAAGGCTGAGGCATTGGCAGCATGTGTGTTTCTAAATAGTTGCTCAGAGTCCCCTTACAGTCAGTGGAGAAAAACTGGAACTTTTAGGTCATGAATCATTTAATCCTAACACAGACATTTAAACTAGGACTGATGAAGTGTTGTCATAGGCTCAGCAGTAGCAGTCATTTTTCTCCTTGGTAGCTGGTGCAGCACTGACTTTTGGCCTGGGAACAGCGCTGATAACACCAGTGTTTTCAGTTGCTGCTTGGTAATGTTTTGGTCTGACCAAGGGCTTTCTGAGTCTCATGCTCTGAAAGGCAGGAGGGGAAGCCAGGAGGAAGCAGAGACAGGACACCTGACCCAAACTGACCAAAGAGGTATTCCATGCCACAGCACATCATGCCCAGGATGAAAAAACAGAGAGCAGAGACCTGGAAGGGTGAGGGTGCACTGCATGGTCGGGTTGGGTATCGGTGGTGAGCGATTGTATTCTTTTCCTTTGTATTTCTCTTGTCATTATTATTGGTGGTAGCAGTAGTGGTCTTGTGTTATACTTTAGTTACTACACTGTTCTTATCTCAACCTGTGGGAGTTGCATTCTTTTCAATTCTCCTTCCTCATCCCTCTGGGACTGGGGGAAGAAAGAGGGGGAGTGAGAGAGCGACTGCGTGAGTTATAGAGGCTTAAACCACTACAAGGTCTTTTTTTGTCTTCTTTATAAAGGGAGAGCAACTGACTTACCTACATATAGACATCTACATTGAAGATACCTAAAGTTACCCAAGACATCCAGCTCCAGTACCTGGACACATTTTAATTTACCAGGCTAAGCCTGCTCTGCTTGGCCATCTGATGAATGACTGACTAACTCAGCTGCTTTAAAAGACTCTTGGCAAAGTGTGATCCTGACAGGAGGGCAGCTCTGCACTGCATTGATATTGCATAGAAGACACAGCACAACTCTCAGCACCCAAATTTGCTTCAATGAAGCAGCTGGTGGGTCTTCACAGACTTGCTGTAAGACAAATGAAGAAAGAGGATGACTGCCACAGCAATAGATTCAGAACTGCACTCTGACTTTGGTGCTTGGAGGATGCATTTGTATTAGCATTTTAGTCTGGATCTGAAGAGTGCTTTTAAAGTTAAGTTCCCAATCTGTCTATCTACTGGGCTTTGGTTCACATTATTCATTCTCAGAGAATATGAACCTCATGTTTTTTTAGATCAAGTAAACTGGAAGATGATGCCCAGGAGTGTACCCAATACACTCCAGATGCAATGGGCATTCAGTCCATGGGAACGGACAAGGACTATTCTGAAGGAAAAAAAGAAAATCCCTAACATTTTTACAGTGTGGGTGTCAGGTCCTCAGCGCTGACTGCTTTGCTATTCAGGTCTGCCACTGGTTTGCACTACTTGCTAATGTAAAATGTATAAGGCACTGGAAGAGTCCCTTGCTCCATTAACTACAGGAGGAGCTTAGGAAGATGAGATAGCTAAGTTAGCATACTCAAAAGAGAATGAGACAAATAAACATCAAATGGGCTGTAGGCCAGTTTTCCAAAATCCAGTATTTAAATAAAGGAAACATCCATTAAACAAAGACATCCATTAAAAAGGCCCTGCATAAGGCATGAGGTAGTGAATTAACTGAGAATGCAAAATATCTGCTGATTATCAATTACTCTTCTGGGCCTACAGAGTTAGTATATCTGTCTGAGATGGCTAGTAAATTCAAAATACAGCTACCCATGGGATTTTATTTATAGCAGTACAGCTTCAGGACTTCATCCAAGCATAAATTGTAGTAAACTAGCCATAACATTATTACCTACCAGTTAACATGGCTGCAAAAGAACACCACAAACTGCAAAACAAAGCATGAAGACCATTTCCAGTGCTACTGACCTAGCTGAGTTGCATCAGTTACCACAGTTTAACTCCTGCTGGCAACTAAGCCCCACACAGCTGCTCACTGATTCCCCATCCCCAGTGGAACTGGGGAGAGAATCAGAAAGGTAGAAGTGAGAAAACTCGTGGGTTCAGATAAAGGCAGTTTAATAGGGAAAGCAAAGCAAATCAAAACAAGGAATTCATTCACCACTTCCCATGGGCAGGAAAGCAGGACTCCATCATGCCTAATGGTTCCTTGGGAAGATAAAAACCATCACTCAGAATGTCCCCACCTTCCTTCTTCTTCCGCAGCTTTATATGCTGAGCATGATACCATACGGTCTGAAATATCCCTTTGGTCAGCTGGGGTCAGCTGTCCCAGCTGTGTCCCTTCCCAACCTTTTCTGCACTCCTAGCCTACTTGCTAGTGGGGTGAGAGGCAGAAAAAGCCTTGACTCTGCCTAAGCACTGCTCAGCAATAGCTAAAACATCCCTGTGTTATCAACACTGTTTCCAGCACAAATCCAAAACATGGACCCATACCAGCAACTATGAAGAAAATTAACTCTAACTTAGCTGAAAACAGCACACCCAGTGAAATGTAATATTGCACCCCAGATAATAAAGTAATATTATCCTTACCAGAGTCCCAGTACAAAAAAACAAACCTAAAACAGAACAAACCCAAAACAGAACAAACCCCAACCCTTTAGGTTAAATCTTTTAATTAAGAGACAGTACAAGAAGCTGATGAGAAACACCACTAACTAGGGCTCTACCAAGATGGCCTGAAGCATACTGAATTCAGCTTAAAGGCAGTCCTGAATGTTTATTAATTTTGGATCAACCTTTTCGAAAAGGCAGACCTGGAGTGGTACTCGGATGGGAAACCGCCTGGGAACACCTGGTGCTGTAGGTTTCTGGTGGGTTACCAACACTGGCTTAGCCACACACCCAAAAACACAGCACCCCTATGAAGAAAGTCAATTCTACACTGCCCAAATTCTCATGCACAGCTTGCCACCCAGGAATTGGCTGCCTCAGGGCAGGCTTCTGCACTTCATCCCCTACCAGCTGGCTACCCTTAGAGAAGACAATCAGGTTCACAGCACACATCCATATGAGAGCTCTGATTGCATAGGGATGTTCAAGAAACTGAACAGTCATTACAATAAAGCTGGAAATATCTACCCCGAGATGAAGGGGGAGGTGCCATGCTTCAATCTTCCCAGGAAACAGCTCCCAGAGAGGAGGAAGGTAGAACTGCTGCCGTCTCCATAAAATGGCTCTCCAGAGACTGGGAGGGCAGCGATGCAAGGGCCAAACACCAGGCTGGGCTCAAGGCCAGTGCTTTTATCATAGGTTTCCCAGGCAAAGCAAAACAAAGAGATAAACAACACAGAAAACAGCAAAAGCTGAAAGGAGCCATTAATGAGCCCTGGAATTCAATGTACAGCAAGAAAGGGAGCAAAGCAACAGCAGGGAAAGGAAGTAAGGAAATAAATATGCCATCATTGAGACCAGCAACCACAAGTACCAGCCTGTCAAGTAACAGCTAAATATCTGTAACAGCTGTAACTCAGTCTAACACACTCCAGTCAAATCTGTCATTATCTTGAACCCCTCAAGTCCCATGTCAGGTGCCAAAAAGTACTGTGGTGGGTTGTCTCTGGCCAGCAGCCAAGCACCCACATAGCTGCTTGCTCACTCCCGACTCCAGCAGGGCAGAGGGAGAAAATTGGAGGAATAAACCTGAGACAACTTGTCGGGTGGGATAAAGACAGTTTAATCAGTAAATGGAAAAGCAAAATAAAGTGAGCCAAAGGAAGTGTCTTACCACCTGCCATAGGCACACTGTTGCCCAGCCAGCCTCCGATCATTGCCCACCTAGGAAGCCATTCCCTGTGCCCCCTTCTCCCTCTACCTGAGTTTTTGTTGCTGAGCATGATGCTATATGGTCTGGAACATCCCTTTGGCCAACCTGTGTCAGCTGTCCTGACTGCGTCCCCTTCCCTACTGCTTGTGCTCCCCCAGCCTGCTCACTGGGGGACAGAGTAGGGAAAAGAGAAATCCTGGATGCTGTGCCAGCACTGCTCATCAAAGGCCCACTGGTGTGTCACCAGCACTGCTTTAGCCACAAATCCAAAACACAGCACCATGTGGGCTGCAGTGAATTAAGTTAACTCCATCCCAGCCAGACTTAGAGCTAATGCTCCAAGTGATTATTACAATAATTGCTTCATATGACATTGCCTACGAGCGCCTTCATTGCTTCACAAGCTTGAAGACCTTCCTCATGCAGTGTATTTGCATACTTTCAGGGAAGTTACAAAACTCTTCATCCTTCCTGTAAACAAATGGACACTTTGATTCTCAGGAAGAAAAATATTACATACTCTGCATACTTGTTCTTCAAGCATCTTTGTTCAAGCATCGGAACAGGCTGCCTAGGGAAGTGGCTGAGTCACCATCCCTGGACATATTTATAAGGCATGGACATGTGGTTTAGTGGTGGACTTGGCAATCCTAGGTTAACAGTTGGATCTGAGGATCTTAAAGGGCTTTTCAATCTAAATGATTATATGGTTCTAATATTCTGATCGAAAAATAAAAGAGTAGATTTGGCATGTTTCCACAGTTACCTTTTTTTTTCAAGACTAGTAAACTGTTTTGACCCTTCATAGTTTAATCTGAATAAGTGGTTAAAATTGATTTTTCCTGAGAATGCTACTCTGAGTTAAATTTTAGCAAAGCTAACTATCAAAGGATCAAAATATCTTTTACTTAAGAAAAACCCATAAAACCCCACAACAAAACAACCTGTTTTGAAGTATACAGAAGCAAGGATATCTCATTAGTTGTTTGCGCTATAAAATAGGCATATTAAGGAAAAACTATTTGTGGAACAACTTTAATTCTACACCTAAGAAATTCAATCTTCATTGCAGTGATTTTCTGTGCAACAGAAACCAGAAAGGCAAAATGTAATGTTCTGCAAGGAACCACAACATTTTGCATTTGTGTATACTATGTACAAAACTAAAGGGACACAATTAAGTACATCTCTTAATAGCTAATGTTCTTTAAAAAGGGAATTTAAAATCAATCCTTGTGATCTTTCTTTAAAAGCATTCCTACTTTCATTCAAAATCAGACATGAATACAATTGCAGCTTCTCTGCGTGGCAACAAAACAACACAGACAACTGGTCCTCTGTGGGTACCTCTGCATATAACACAGTTTCACACACTGATTGAATGCTGCTGCTCATTCTCTAACCCTTCCCATTCATTTGCAAAGGAGATGTTCATTAAAATAACCGGGAATTCTTCTATTGAAAACATTTACTTCCTCCAGGAATGGAGGCAGCTGGCAAAGCTAAGTGATACACCAATTTAGAGAAGATCATACAGCTTCAGCTGTGAACAGAAATTTACATCCTTCCTTATGCCTACCTTTTGTAACAGCAGCATCACTCCTGTTCTTTTTGTAAACTAACCTCTTCTGGCTTGTATTAAGCTAACATCCACTGGTCCCAATCAAGGACTTACTGTGCCATGGCCCTGTACAAAGGCATAGCAAGCAGCTTTCTTGACCTTGAGTAACTCCTTGGGATCTCAGCTCATGTAAGCCCTGTTGTGAAAGTCATAGCATACGGCAGTACAGCAGCACTGCTCCCCTGATAGCTCTAAATTAAGACAAAATGCAACCAAGTGATGTGAAAATTTGACACAGAGAGCGTGGGAAGGTGGATGAGATTGGTAACACTGAGGAGGCAGTGTGTCTTCACTATGGTGGGCTGCAACCAGAAGGTGCAGTACTTTGGGATGGATCACTTCGTTTCTTGGCCCCAGGGTTTACCTCAGGCTCCAGTCAGGCATCAGCAAAAGTCCGTGAGATGCCATTGCCTGGCCTGTGAGATGCTATTCTCCTACAACAGGGTAAGTGCACATCAGCACCAAAACCCTGCCCTGAGGGCACGCACTAGCTTCTGGCAGTTGCTTCTCCAGCTGCAGGTGGGTTTGCCTGCTGCCAATGTAGAAGGCTTGCATGCAGGCTGCCATTAGCACAGGCTACAGAGTAGCTCACACCACTGTCCCCTGGTACAGCTGCTGCTGTACCTCTTCCCTGCAGAGCTCTGTCACTTGGTACAAAGTGCGCAGCCAGCATTCAGTTGATGTGACATGCCTGACAAGAACACAGCACTGAAAAAGTATTGTGGTAAATAGTAGTCTAAAGAATTCAACTCAGAACATACCATGTAGTATCTCTGCCTACTTGGCCTAGCTAGTAAAAACAAGCTTTCTTCCACTCACATGAAATTCTTTGTGTGTGGAATATGTGTAAAGTGTGATGTAAACCCCACATATATCTAGGCTGAGAACTTGTTAGAAAGCCATTCTTTCAGCTGCTGCTCTTACACCAGTGCTTGAGGTTGCCTGAATGAAGATATGCACCATGTTCAGAGGCTCTGAGCAGAATTCTTCAGTGTTAGACAGTGTGGGGAGGGAGGTGTGTGTGCGATTCAGCTGCAAGCTCAGGTGACTGGTAACAATTGAGGTGTCCAGGGGAATCAGAGGTGTCCAATATAGCAAGATATGACACAGGGCTTCTGGTAGACTTACACCCTAAAATCAGCATCTGTTGGCCAAGCAGAACACCCAAGAACATCTCAGTTGGCAGACATATTTGCATGGACAATTTAAGAACAACACAGGATAGTACTATGGTTGGAAATTTACATGTTAAGTGTTTATTTCTGTGCTGTGTCTTCAAGTTCTGCAACAGTCAGTGAGAAATCTAACCAACAAGGTCTACTTGTTGGTAGTCAATGACAACCTAACCAACACAGCCTAGGAAGCCTAAAATGATTTTCCTCATTGCAGAGTGGACACGTGATGGCTAGTTAGCTGAAGCTCTCTACTGAAATGGGAGCAAACAGCAAGTTTGTAAACACCGACCCTAAGACATCAGTTTCAAGCGGGATTCTTCTCACCTAACCAGAGCACTTTTGATAACTATTTTCTGTAAGACAGAAAAGCAAAAAGCATCATTATCTAGTTTTTACTTCCATGGCAGTGCATTGCCTCGGTGATGGGTTGTGGCAACTACAGCAGTGTGTTACTCAGACAAGAACCACTCTGCAAACAGATCTCACAAAGAAAAAGGCAAAAAAAAGTACCCTTCCTTACTTATTAGAAATGTTACAAAATGTTCCTCCTTTTCTCCCATGACAGCACAAAGACAGTCATGTTTATGTTGTATCTCTCCACTGTAATGATCCAAAGTCATAAAGCTTCAAAAATTCAACTGAAGCTAGACAGTTGCTAAGCTAAGGCTGGCATCATCCTGACCTAGGTTGACTGTGGTCCCCCATGCATCTATATCCATCTGCTACTTTCCTTCTGTTAATGCCAAGATTATCCATCATGTGGGGCAGGGGAATACCTTCTATTTTGTGGCCGTTCAGGACTAAGACGAGGTGCTACAAGAATACAAATCAGTACCACAGTGCCTGTGATGATTTATTCTCCCCTGCTAGCTTGCCTCTTCTGCAGGAGACCTGAAATCCTTGCATGCTTTTTATGAAGAGGCATGTACTTTTTTAATGCTCGCACCTCTAGTAGCTGGTGAAAAGAATTCAGGATAATCAATCTTACAAGATTTACTGCCGAGCATCAACTTACTCAGCAGAAGCCAGGACCACTGCTCATTTTCTTCAGATTAGCAACAGATGGTGTCAGATGCTCCTGGCAACCAAAGCCAGTAAAGAGGGGACAGGTATGTGGAGAGCTGAGCACAGAGCAAACCAGGGGCAGGTTTTGGTAATGGGTTAAGCAGTCAGGCCAGGAAACATGCTGAAGCCAGTAGAAGAGACTGGGCTTCCACTGCAGTAGCTTTCTGCTGCTGTTTGTAAAGTAATCACATCAGTTATTTTACAAGGAGGAATCTCTGAGAAATCTGCTCCAGCTAAAGGGAGGGTGGTAGCTATGGTTACTGAGCAAACAGGGAGAGGAGGCAACACTAAACCACCACGCTGGGCACCGCACACCATTTTTAACACCAAAAGCCTAGGTTTAGTTTTCCAAAATACTAGTATGAGAACAGCCACCCACGTTCCCCATTACAGTATGTGTGTGTGCATATATATATATATGTCTATCTGTCTCTGTGCGTATATATATCTATAGTAGGATTAAGGGATGACAAAGAGAATGGAAAAAAAGTCAGCTTTTAGATCATCATACGACTATGAAGTTTGCCATGTACTCACAGGCAACAACCTCTTACGCTTGGTTAGACAGCCCAGGGCCAGCACCACGGGACTTTCCCCAGGGAACTTCGGCTGCCACAAAGAGGAAATGGGTGTCTTTATTTGCTCCTGGGGATTTCTCAAGAGGTATAAGCAGTTCCTTGTAAAGGAACTATGTCTGTATTGCAGGCTTAGTGCAACCCACCTAGAAAAGCTCCAATTAACCTTAAGGCTAATGAGCAGAAGTACTACTGCAATGTAACAGCAGCAATGTGGAACTTGGCATGTGCCATAAACCTCCCCGAGAAAGTGGGTAAATATTTAAGCAATTAATCCACATTGAATCTCACATAAAATGGCTTCACATAGTCATCAAGCTCTTTAACTGGTGTTTTTGAAGGAGGGCAGGGGGTTTAGAAGGCTGCAGCCCTATCCATATGGTGAATTCCCCACGCATGGATTTGAACATGGATACACCTGCATACACCTTCATGTTTTTGATGGCAATATCTTAAAGCCATACCTATGCTACCAAATAGGAGTCCTCTCCCAAGTGGCCATGAGCACATCCCACTCTACCTCATTCACACACTGCTGTCTCATAGGCAGTCCCAGACACTTGCTGCAGCAGTGCCTGACACACATCAAAGCACCCTGGACACTCAGTTCGTGGCCTACCTGGACAGCACGCCTGGCTGTGCCTCAGTGCACACTTGCAGTCTAATTGTGGTGTTTAGCATACCATGTAGACATACACTCTGAGGTTGCAGTGCATATTAGTCATCTAGGTTTCCTCTTCAGTCGTATGGAAAAATGGGCGCTATCATCTCACTCATCTCAGACACCTCCTCAGCACAAAACCCTTTCAAGGTGTTTATGTCACTAAGCTGCTTATGTAGACTCCCTCTGTAGACTAGCTAAGAATTCGGTCCCTAGAGCTATGTGAAATGGATCCAGTCCCTCATTAGACAGAGTTTCCTGAAGGTGGAATGGGCAGCTACCAGTTTGTCACTATGGATCTCTTCTCCAAAAGGACAACAGGGCAGCAGTGGTTGTTTGGTAACAGATAAAGCAGGACCCTCTACTTTTACATCAACTTCTAAATGAAACAGTGTCTCATACTACTGAGACACTCTGGAGTAGTATCTGAGATGTCCAGGCAGGGCTGGCAGACAAGACAGGAGACTTTCGTAAGACCAGTGTCCTTTTGGAGCAGTAGCTGGGAACCAGGAGGATGGCACAAAGGCATCTTTGGTAGCACTGGACGCCTAATATTGTCTAACCAAGAGCTGGGTGCGTGGCCTACCTGTAAAGCCAAGGCAGACATAGTCAAAAGACCCTGGAGATCAATCCAGCTTGACCCACCACAGACCCTGCTGCTGGTAGATAGGACAGAGGATTTAATAGAAACTGAGTTCTGGAGCAACAGCTGGAGGCCAGGCAGGGGTTGGTTAGTAAATAATTGGACACCTGTGCTTGGGGAACTGAACTGAGCCACAGACTCTTGTTGCTTTTGTGTGTTACTGGAAAGTCAGCACATTTTACAAGAAATTAAACTAAAACTCGTATCAGCTTTCATCCACCTGTCTCAAAGAAATGGCAAAATTTAGCCTTCCTTTTTTCCCTTCCAAAATGTTTTATTTGACATTAGAGGCAGTCTTCAGTGGAGTTAAAGCTACACAGGGCTGGCCAGTGTGACACTGGTGTTATGAGATATCAGTCCCCTTTTGGACCAAAACAAGAAGCTAGACAGGCCTAGGGCAGCAGTTGCCTATGCTGGACATGCAAGCTACATTTATGTCTTGGGCAAGATGCACATAGTTAAAGTATTTATTTTAAAGACATAAGGCTTAAATCGCTTTCACCTTGAAAATGAAGATAAACCAATATGCATTTAGTTTTAGGACAGTAGGTTTTCACAGAGGGCTTCAGTTTCTAGCTTCTTCCAGCACTAACACAGGCTGAACTCAGTTGTAATACAAACAAAAATATGGGAATTCAAACCCAATTTCTTTCCAGCAACAAAAAGAATAAGGCTTCCTTTATTCAAACCAGTATACAGACGTCCTGCACTCGTACAGAAAGGAAACCTTTTCTGCGCTATAAGTAATATCAAATCAAACTGAAGATTTAAGAGAAGAATTCAGAATAAAAAACAACACTACAAACAGTGGTAGGGAGTTTCATCTTAGCCAACAGAACCCAAGAAAAATGAATCACAGAAACTCTCTCATCTCAAGAAATTTATGTATCCTATAATCCCCAAAGGGAACAATCACGTCTGATAAAAATCTTTAGACCAAAATTAAAAAGTAACAATAAAGCTGACAGAACTGCCTGAAATACATATTTTAGCAGAGAGTTATTAGAAAGTCAGCATAAAGTGCCTCTTAATCATACTCATCATGTATCTATTGGCAGTAAATCCAAGAACCCTAGTTTTATATACCTCTGGAGACTTTACTTTATTGCTTACTTGCTTAGTAAATTTGAACTAGGTATATTGGCAATGTGTCTAGGGTGTCACCTGGAAGAGGCAAATTTCCATTACTCATTATGAGCCTGCTTTAGAATACCCAGGGCTTGGAGCCAAAGGCATGAGTTTGCAAACCTCAAATTATTGGTCAAACCATTACAAAGATGCATCTTCAGAATAATTTTTAATCTTGGTGCAGTCATCTCAGTAACCGCCTTGAAGCGCACTCACAAGTTTAACCAGTGGTAGTCAAGATCTTGGAGAGGAAGAAGTGATAAACCTCCAATCCTCATCAGTTCCACTCTTCATTTCAGGGTATCTAGGAATCTTAGCTAAACAGCAGATCCATATATAACACCACGTAATGACTCAGCAATATTGTGTGTAAAAATTACAGTGAACAAACAGGCCATGATGTATTACTGAGATTAGAGCCAGTGTCTGTCAAATTCTAGTCATTACATCTTTGCTAACTTCTACAGGACTTTTCAAGGAGAAAGTACCCACTAAAAAGCTTACTGCAGGATACCATTTGGTATACAAATTGCAAGTAAGAAGCTTTGCAAATATATTTAGAATATTAAACTTTTCAGCACCTAACAATTCAAACAAATGCTTCAGAAGTTAAGAATCTCTGAATCCCATAATCTCCTGGATCTTCCAGTTCCCTGAGGAAAAGACAGATAAACCTGGATTTCTTCCCAGTCCCACCTGCTAAAGAACGAATAGCATTAACATTGCCAGAGCAGGATGTGAGGAAATATGCAACACTCTGAATCAAACACCATAAACTCCCATGTCAGATGTCACAAGAATTTCCAATCTATTTCACAGTGTTTTAACAAACAAAGGAAAAATTAATTCAGTGTTTCAAAATTAAACACCGAATTCAAGTTCTCATTGTAATTACTATTAAAACAGGCTGAAGAATTTACGTCAAGTCTGACATTAGGCTTTTACATGCAGTAACAGAGTAAATGATTTTAAAAATCCAGTTACTGTTTCAAATGTTCAAAAACTTCTGACAAGGGATTAATTCATAATATTTGATTACTGGTCTTGCTAAAATAGACACTACTGTCTCCAAAAGCCTAAATTATTGTGAAATCTCAGATGCATTCTGTTGCCTGCTTTCAGCTCTATCTAGCACTGTTTTATTATTTAAAAATACAGCTTTGAAAGTAAGATGACAAGAACTAAATTTATTTGGCCAAAAGGCAGAAGAATTAAAGGAAACAGCTAGATAACTATATAAATATTCACAGAAAAAAATAATGAAGGGAAGATAAATACTTCCACTGGGATTAGCTGTAACAGCGTAAAGGGCTAAAGCTGGAAAAAAAAATCAGTTTAAGCTCTGTATTAGGAAAAAGTGTTTTTGAAGACATTAAGGTCAGGCAGCAGAGAGGAAACCGATTGCTTTCCAAGTGAATCAACTGATCCCCTTCCTTCCTTTCCTCCCTGTTAGGCAACTAGAGGGGTTCTTCAGCACTTTCAGGCCTTATTTGTTGGGGTTTGCCATCTGATTCTCAAAGAGAAACAGCTGGCACTTGTCTTTTCATGAGTCACTAGAATTATTTGAATTGTTGACAGATTACAGGATGACAAACTCTCGGGAGCTTCCCTTCTCCAGTGTCACCCACTTTATGGATATCATTAACCAACAGAGAGGACATCTTAGCTTCTAGACAACTTGCAGGAAGGTATGCAGATAAGGAAGTTAATGAAAACACTGTGGTACCTACTAACATACTTGGGCAGTGCATGATTCTGAACTTATGTGAGAAAAGGTATATGGTATCCTGCATGTCAGAGTATTGAGGTACCACTGTAGAGGAGGTTTTGAGAACACAGATAAATGTGACTATGAACTCAGACCCTAGGTGATGGGGAGGTATTCAAGATGGCATGATATCCTAAAGACCTATGCTAAAGCAAAGCTTACGCAGAAACATCTGCAGCTAGTCCTCAGGGCATGTGTTTCATTTTGATAGATAAAAGGCATTCTGCCTGCATAATATGGCTAAAAAATAATCATCAAATGGTTAGGACTGGAAGAGACCTTAGAGATCATACAGTTACAACCCTGCTGCCATGGGCAGGGACACCTTCCACTAGACCAGGTTGCTCAAAGCCCCCTTCAACCTGGTCTTGAACAACATCCAGGGATGGGGCACCCGTAGCTTCCCTTGACAACCTGTGCCAGTGCCTTACCACCCTCACAGGGAAGATTTTTTTCCTAATGTCTAATCTGAGTCTCCCCTCTTTCAGTTTAAAGCCATTCCCCCTTGCCCTGTCACTACATGGCATTGTAAAAAGTCCCTCCCTAGCTTTCTTATAGGCAACTTCTAGGTACTGGAAGGCTGCTGTAAGATCTCCCAGGAGCTCTTCTTCTCAAGGCTGAATGAGCCAAATAATTGGGTCACTCTCCCATAAAAACAACACAGCAAAATCTGTTATTAAGCTCAGAAAAAGCAATGTCATTCCCTTCCCCCCCCAAACGGCCATGAAATATAGGGCTGCCCTCCAGCATCCCAAAAGCTGGTCATTTATGGATAAATAATGATGAAAAAATGTTCTGGAACTGTAAGCAAAAAGGCTTGGATTCTCTGGTTCGATAAAGCTTTAACATCTCTACACCTCCCTCAAAAACCACATGAGATCAACTCTGTCCTGTAAAGACAGTGAGAGGTCTTGCACATTTTGTACAGAGTAAAAAAGAGGAAAAGAGAAAGGAAAAGAGAAAGGAAAAGAGAAAGGAAAAGAGAAAGGAAAAGAGAAAGGAAAAGAGAAAGGAAAAGAGAAAGGAAAAGAGAAAGGAAAAGAGAAAGGAAAAGAGAAAGGAAAAGAGAAAGGAAAAGAGAAAGGAAAAGAGAAAGGAAAACCACAACTCCTTTCTTCTAATTCTGCGCCCTTTGGCACTGTTTTGCTAAAATCAATGTTAGCTCTTAGACAGTGTCTTCCTCTGAAGTCTGGCTTCAGCTGTGGTCAGATGCCTGCTGCAGAGCAGCTGGGACAGACTTTGCTGTTGCTGTTGGCAGTGTTCAGGGTTTTTCTTTAAACAAGATAGTAGCTATAGTGACACCATCCCACTGCCCCAGCCTGTCTGGAGGTGAGCACCTGGCACCAGTGGCCCAGCGACACACTTCTGAGTGTGCCTTATCCCTTCATTCCCTTTGTTGCCTTGCACAGGCATCCAGGTCTATTGTAAATACCACCAAGGGCTGCTTAGAATAAGAGGATGCCTTATACAAATCTGCTGTGCCAGATGAGGGGCTGGTGGTAGGAACCTCCAGCAGCAGACTGGTGACAACCAATATGTAGGCAAGGTGGGTCTCGGCATCACAGCAATTCCACAGTGATCTGCACCCCGAGAGCCCCATGTCCAAACAGAAGTCTGTATTAGTTTCAGAAATCAAATTGCAATTAGTTAGTCAGGCTCATGTACACAGAGATCAAATCCACAGCGAGTGTCTGGGGATTTTATGCTTCTCTTCTGCTTCCTTAATTACTCCACATAACTTTTTGCTTGGATTGCTTGTCCCTTAAAGAAGTTGTGCTTTCAGAAAGCAGAGAGGAGGACTGTGCAGCAAGTTGTTGCTTATTCATAGGAGATGAAAACACGCCTCATTTGATAAAAAGGGAAAAGAAAACACATTTCCATTTCCTCACTGACGTTATTTAGTAAAATACTTATTCTGAACTATGACCTCTGGTAAAGGAGGAATAAACCCATCTTTCTTAATGGAGACAGCCAAAACAGTTAAAATTGTGGCTGAAATAGAGCCATAAACATATATTAAAGCAGTAAGTCAGTATGAACTAAAAATTTATCCTAGCTCTCTGTCCTGCCTTTTATGACAGCCAGATCCCAACTGCCCCCTGAAATCAGTGCGTGCTTTACATACTCTCAGAAGACTTTGGAGCCAAAAAACCGAACGTCACCAAGCTTCCTTCAAAATGAATATACTTTTGGGGAGCATGCTTGGAAGCTCATTAGAATTACCAGGAACTCAGTAACTTCCATGGACTTTGGATCAGGCCAAACCTACCTTGGCCAAAATGTAACACCAAAGGACTTGGCTCCCAAAGCAATCTTATTACAAGCACCAGCAACAAGGATTTTCCTGCAAACCCACAGAGATTTCTGTGGCACATGACACAAGTTGCTCCACAGGAAGACGCTAGTTCAAAGTTGCGCTATCAAGCAACACTCCCTGCCTCTGGCATAATTGTTCAGTAATATGCATTTTCTATGGAATCAAACAGAAATGCTGACAGGCCAGCTTTTATGGCTGCTGACACAAACTTTCTGAGCATAGCTGTGCGAGATCTGCTGACACAAACCTTCTCCTTGAGAACAGCTGCGATTGCCTGCTGCTCTGGGGAGGGGATGGGAGGTTCTTTTCTTTATCTGCCTCCTGTGAAGAACTCCAAAGTGCTGGCTGCACTGATAGGGCTGAAGAATCTACCAACACCTGGCTAGAGTACAGATGTGAACATACAAAAGACAAAGTTAGTTTGCCTCCTGGCTTTATCCTCCATTTGTCTTTCAGATTATTTAATAATCCCACGCTCAGCAGTATTTGGATAAGATGGACAGTTATCAAAAGTGCTGCAGTTAAAGCTGAATACAGCATTATGCCTATTCTTCTAAAGTGATAAGCAGTTGGGATAGGCAAAATTCCCACAAAGAATCAGATGTAAGGCACCATTTACTTGAAGGCTAGTGAGTGTACTTACAGAAGACAAGTGCAGCCACAGGGTAAGACAACAGCTTCTCAGGCTTCTTACTTCTCGGGCACAGCTAGCATATAAGTGTTTTAAAAGATACTTGAGCTCCCTGTTCAGTACAGATAATTAAGAGCTCATGTGTCCCCTTTATCAGCAACAAAATGCGTAAGGATATGCTCTAAAGTGTTTTGCTGATATAGGGCCTTATTACGTTGTCTGCAAGGATCTGAATGCCCACAACCCCCCCTTGAAAGGAAAAGTACATTTGGGTCCTGAAGGAATTGATGTGCATTGTGAAGTCTTTCCTAACAATTGCCACAATAGAAACCTCATAGCCTAATTTAGATATCATATGGCAATTACTGCCCAGTCATGCCTGGGTTGATACAGTAGGCATTTTGAAATTCCAGATTTTACTCAGTTGTGAATGTTCATTTTATTGGTCCTGCAATTACCTTCACAAAACACAAGGTTAATCTTCTGACTTTCTAACTACCCCGCTACTTACAAGTGTCTCAAGCTCAGAGATTCTGCCAGCAGAGCTGGTCGCTTGAACATGACCATACTCAGGTGAGAAGGCTTACAGTGCAGCACTCACCAGAACAGTTTGTTTGTGTATCCTGAGCAAAAGCTTAGAGCTCCCAAAAGAGCAATTTAAAAGCACCTTTGCACAACCACAAGTTACAATTAATTTAAAAAAGGTAAAAAGTCAGTACTTGTGCTGCAAGATGCAGTAAAGCCAGGGTGCTAAGCCTCAGCCAAGTGTGCCTTCTCACTGGTTGCCACAGCTGTGTGTCAGCAGACATCAGGCACACACTCAGCATTGCAGTTATTTCCTCCCCCCTTCATGTCATAAAGATGATTAGACCTGGAATATCATAATATCTGTGCAGTGAAACCCCTGTGCTGCAGACAAAAATTAATGCAGCTGTGTTGCTCGACTCAGTCAGGGGCAGGGGGAAAGCCTGGGCAGGCAGATGAAATACTGCAGTGACAGACAAGCCAGTACACTGGGCCTTCTTGTAACGCAAATTAACAAGCCTTGCTTGCTCCTGATGTGTTCTCATAAGAACCTTAGAAAGCAAAGCCATCCACAGCTCTCCAGCATCCTGCCCAAATACATACACAAATTTTGATAGCAAATTTACCTTAAATTTCAGCACAACTGAAACAGAAAATAAACCACCCCCCAAAGCTACAGGGTTTAAGAGTTGTCCACAACCTTTCTCCAAATAAAACATTTCCCTTTCCTGCACCAAAGGAATGATTTGGAGTCTCATACTCCCCTTGAAAAGCCATCTCAGATGGTATAATGTTATTTTGTCCTTTGCTGTCTTTCCTCAAAGATTTCCTCTAGAATATAACGGGACAGAGAAAGTGATACTCATAAGGTAACAAAAATAAACTGAAAAGAGGCAGCAGGATGCAATCATAGCTGTCAACTGTGCAGCTTGGAGCTGGAGCTTCATCTGAAAATGCAAGGAAGAGCTTTGAGTTTCTGCTAGGTGTGAAGGCCTTGTTGCCTCTCCCCACCCCTAGAAACAAGGGACATGACAGGCATAAAAAAACCCCAAGAGTTTCTGAGAACGACAGCACATTAAGGAGAGTTTTACAAGAGGAAGTTCTGTCCTTTCTACAAGCTGTTGTAAACATCTCTGCCTCAAACCCCTCCAAAAATAGGCCAAATGTGCTATAATTCATGGACTAGCTAGCTGCAAAAATATTTCAGACCGACTTAACTATCTATTGCCTAAATCCTAAATGAGCAGAGAGACAAAGCAGAATACAGTGTTGACCTTGAATTACAGCAGAAAAATCACTTTTCCTCTCCCAAAACAGAAAACAGCAATTATTAAGTTAGGCTATGTCCTTACTCATTAAGATCTGACCTTTTTTACTAGATCATTACCTCAAATTATCCACAGCTTCTCCTCGAGGCAGCATAAGGCAGTTGTCTCGTGTATTTGAGCTGCAGGCTGTGTGGCCAGGCGATGGCGAGGAGGCCAAACAGCCTCGTACCCAGGCCCCGCAGAATACTAAGAAAATCATTCTGCAAGTAAGGATTTCAGCTTGTCTTTCGGCTGGACCATCGTGCTGAGGGATAACAGCACATCTGCATGGAACCAAGCCTGCAGCAGCTCTGAAGACTGTTTTACTATTCTTCAACATTTCGGAGGCAACAGTCACGTTGTGCCCCTCATCAGCCCCACGGCCTTCAGTGACAAAAAAGTCCCCAGACATAACCCCACATTATCAAACTTACTTTTGACTCTGCTCTCATACCCCTGGCCTCTGGTCCCCTTGCAGCAGCCACCACAGGTACCACCAGGAGCATGGACAGCTTCCATTTGGTACCTCAGCACTTGATGAACCTTACAGACACTAGAGAGCTCCCTCCAAAATGCTGCTCTGGAGAAGGATGCTTAAAGGAGGCCTTCCAAAATCACTTGTTGATAGAGCACAACTTCTTAGAGTAGCTTGTTCTGAAGCAGGTGGTTTGGGTAACACACATTTGAACCCTTGTCTGCTTTATATGCTGCTTTTTATTCAGGATGCCTAAGATGATTTTGTGATGAATTAACTCTCCCTCTCAGAATCATGCTGTATTCCCTGTTGTCCCTGGCATTTTCCTCTGATGGTGCAGGAACTTTGGCTATGAGTTAGAAGAGCAAAATCCTTCTCCATACAGAGGAACACACCACTACAGACCAGGTTCTTGGAAAATGACCATGACCTTTCAAGGCTAAAACACAGCCAGTTGTCACTGGGCTGATGTGGGAAGACCAGCCTCTCCTTTGGCAAAGGAGAAGCCCAAGCAATAGGGCTTACAATAAGTATAAGATGGGCTTTCCCAAACAATTACAAGTTCTCCCTGCATCAGCTGGACACAAGCCTCTTTCATGCTAAAGGTCTGTCAAGCCCCATCTTCAAAAAAAGGTTCACTGTGCTCTCCTGGTACAGTGCTTCCAGTTTCTCTCTCACAAGCCCACACAGGCAGAGCAGTCATATTTTGCTGCCTTATTATATACACACACATTACCCACCCTTTGCATTTTATGCCTTCTTGTGCAGGATTCTGCGCCATTTCCTCTCTTTTAAAATCAGCTGTTGAGGGCCTACATTAAGGAGCAAGTTCTGTCTTTCTCCAGGTTTGCTCTTCTTAGTTGCCCAGGACTTCTCTCAGCACAAGCCATCCTCAGGTTGCTTCTGCAGCCCTGTTTCTAGGTCTCTTTCCACTGGCAACCACATCAACTTTAGCCCACCTTGGGACCTTCCTGGGCAGCTACCTCTTCTAAGCCCAACTTCTCTCAGTCCAGTAGCTACAAAACACAAGATGCGGGAGGGGGACAGCTGAGAGTTGGTCCTCAATTGCCCTTAGTGGGATCAGGCAAGCTCCATGGAGCAAGAGGGATGCAGTACAGGAGCTGCTGGTGAAAAGGCCAGGCACAATGTCAGAAGGGTACAGCCCCATCTGCTGAACGACCTTTTAGCCCTTTGAAAAATGCATCTCTACGTCCTTCTCTGCGCGTGGTAAGGTCCTGATTGACTCTTTTTCTCCTCCACCTCCCTTCTCCACAAGAAAACTGTATACCAAATGTAACCGGATGTTTCTACATTTAAAAATGTAAAATTAAGACAACTTAATTTTCACAATACACTCTCAAGCGGGTTTGAGAGTCAAGGTCTTCAGAGTATAAAACAACCGTATTTTCCATGAACATACAGTGGAGTAAAGTTGTTCAGATGACAACATGAGAAGCTGGGGGGAATATATCCAGGTTGGGGTGCTTTTTTGGTTCTGTAAGAGCTGTCAAGATTTCAACACTTGCATTCATTTTTGAATCAGGTAGAAGAGAGACGTGTGTTTCAGTCTGCCACATCCCACTCGAGTCCCAGTGCCTGTGCTACAGGTTTGCCCTCACCGTTCACACACAAACCACAATCTGGATCTAAGCACATTTCTCAAAGTCATTCAAGGTAGAGAATATTTCTGCAAAAAGGTTTCATGTTCAACAAATTGTCAAGAACTTGCCTATGCCTAGAAACTGTCTGGTACTGTAAAAGCAAAATGCGCATTTCAAATGCAATGGATGATTCAAAAATCAAATTATTTTTGCAAGCTCTTGTTCTATTCACAGAAGTGTCAGGGAGAGCTGTTCAGAACAAGTCCATGTATAAGCAGGTCCCCAGAGCCAGGTAACAAAACAGCCGATGTTCCTGCTTGAAAAAGTGAAGCTCTCTCCCTCTGCCCATATGTTTTGGTGTCTCGGTTCAAATTCTCTTCAGAAGAGCAGACACCTTAGATTGCTAAACCATGGGAATTAACCCTACTGGTATAAGCCATACACATTTGTCCATCTTTCAGCTTCATCTCTGAAGAGAAATTAAACTGGACTTACACGTGAAGTTTCCTTAAGGTTCAGCAGGGAAGCTGGAAAGGAAGGCTTCAAGGACACAGAGGCCCAGCCTACTGCCCCTGCCTCGCTAGGATCTCGCTCTGCACAAACGTTGGAGCATGCAGTCCACAACTCACATCGCATGCAGAACTAGCAAATGGTACTAAAACAGCAATATTAAAAAGCCTGTGAAGGCCTCCCCAAAAATCTTTGCACAGCATAGGAATCTTGACTCAAATGGACTGAAGCAAAATCCTTACTTCCCCCACTTCACTAGACACAAATATAGATTAGAGAGAGGAAGGGAGTAAAATCAGCCAACACTGCCTTAGATGACTCTAGCAAACATCAAAATAGATCAAAACAACAGCATGACCTACTAAACAAAACAAAAACAACCCAAACCCAACAAAAAACCTCACTCCTCCCAGCAATTAAGAAATCATTGCGAACTTTTATGCATCTAAAAACCTCATGTATTTTTCAGACTGCTCAAACAGGTGGCATCAACTACCTTTCCTCTCATTTCAGATTAAAATGTGAAATAGAAATTGCATTTTTTGTTAAAGTACTCAAAATAAGTCTTGCTCTTAAAATTAAGTTACAGACCACAGCCTGAAGAGGGAACATCTATATTCCTTTATAGGTAACTGTCTTACTTGCTGTGAACAATGCATCTGGCACATGTTCAGACACCATCCCAGCCTGCAAAAAGACTCAAAGAAACCAAATACAGGTATACATATTTTCAAGCCCTAACCAATGTTTTGAATTCCCACAAATTTGTTCTATCATACAAATAAAAATCTTAGATTCACCCCTGAAAGACCTTAGATCAACTCAGTTCAAGTCTTTGAGCTGGGCCTCTTTTTCTGCCAAGAATCTGGAGTCTCTTTTCTGGCTGCCTATAATTATTCTGTTCCTTAGACAAAGATGTAAATCTGTGCTTTTCTCCATTTAGTTTGTCTTTAAAAAATCCATGGGGGCTTCAGGGGAAAACTTTCCATTCAGTTTGTCTCTGGAGTTTCCTGAGCTGACAGTTCAGACATCAATTCTGCTTTAATAGTCTTCATTTTTGATCCTTTTTCTCCCCCAATTGGAAGAATTCATCAGTTCATAGAAAAATCTTGCCAGATATTTTCCACTCAACTTCATTTATCCTCCCAAGTTTCAGTCCTGCTCCTTTCCTATCCTAACCAAGCCATGCAATGCAGTGAATTCACACAGTTCTATAACCAAATCTCCAAGCTAAAGAGCAGCAAAGCACCACTGAAAAGCATTTGGGCTAGCACACACATCTCTGTAGGAGAGAAGAACATTATGCATAGGTGAAAACACAGTCAGAATAAATTTGCCACTGTTCATATCAGAAAACAGATCATCTTTAGCAGTAGAGCTTATCTCCCAGGGTGTAGAATCACCAAGCACCCCTCAGTCAGGCTATTTGCTGAGACTTTCAGAGCATGCAAACGGAAGCAAGGCTGATTACAAAAGCAACCGATACTTTTCACTTTCAACAGGGAAAGCAGGTGACAAATAGCCCTTTCCTGGGGTCAAAAGAGAGGCAATGCAATGGTCATCAGACAAGCCAGGTCCCCAGAAGTTGACATGACAGACTTCCAACCACAAACATGAGTGAATGTGGGACTTTTTGTTAAGTGTCAGCACTTTTCAGCAAAGGGCAGACAAGTTTGGTCACTCCTGCTTTTGCAAACCTTTATGCTATGACACACACCTACTCTGAGGGGCAAGAGAGACAACTGGTTTGGTCACTTCTAATTTCAAAGGCTGTATGCTATGCACAATTACCCCAAGGCAATAAAACACGATCTATTTCAATTCAGATTCAACCCGCTCTTCCATGCAGGCAGCACAAAGCATACTGTAGCATTTCATCAATTAGAATCATAGAACCATTGAATCGTTTAGGTTGGAAAAGACTTAAGATCATCAACTCCAACCATAACTCCAGCACTGCAAAGTCCACCATGAAACCATGCCCCCAAGTACCACATCTACACGTCTTAAATACCTCACATTAAAAAGCACAGTCAAGCTGCAAAATCTTAATTAGCAGTTCCATTAATATCAATGCAGTGACTATGGTCACTGCTAAGGAAAAAAAAATAAAAAGTAAATCTACCATTGTGTATATATCCTGCGTTAAGCATAATCTAGCAGCATCTTATCAACATCCTCATCAAAACTGCTTGCAATCTAGGCAAGTTGCACAAAGTTCAACTATTTACAAAGTTCACAGCTCTACAGAACCATCTATTTCTAGTCAAGGAACAGAACACAAATTTCACAGATTCTGGAATTATTTAAATTAATACTTTGATTAAAAATATTTAATCAACATCAACCTATCAATTTTCCATCAGAACTGAGTTACTTCGGCAGCACTTTTTCAGAAGACCAGAGCCAGCCAGGCTATACAGAAACACCTGGAGAAAGGTAGCCTTCAGATGACGCAAAGCCCAGAAGTCCTTAGCTGGAGGTGATGCTCAGTGTATTTCTCCTGAACTAAGTAATGAAACAGGGTTGGCTGGACCCTTCAGTAGCCTAAGAATATACTCATTGGAAAGTGGGGTGAGGCTGGCTTGGAGCTGACTTCCACGCTGCCATAGCTGGGCAGCAGTCAATGCCCCAGCTGCCTGGGTATGACTATGCAAACTGTGGGCTGCCTTGTAAGCACATGCTCAAAATTACCACTAGCAGAGGTGCTGTAGGCCTGCTCGGCACATGGGAGAGAATAGCATCACAGCAGAAGGACAGGAAGGAGCTCTTAGCAGTGTTTATGACAACCCTGCATCAGGTCTTGTAATAAGCACATCCTTTCCACTTCCCCAGCAGTACAACTGAGCAGTGCAATCTATCTAAATCACAGCAGAAGGCTGGAACACAATGAGACAAACTAGCTTGTGATGGTATGATTTTGGGAAACATGCTTCACTGCAAAGACAGAGACTCCTAAAACAACATGGGGTTCTGCATTTACAGAGGAAGTGTCATCATCTTTCACAAAGGATAAAATGAAACACAGTCTGTCCAAAGCCATGATATTAGAACCCATCTTTCTGCAGTATTATTTTAACAGCTTAGTAACAGGACCAAGGCAGCAACAAAAATCCCCTATTAATTGTAGCAGAAAGAAAACTGGATCCTCTTATGGAGTTAGTGTTGCAAACATAAGGCTTACACAACACAGCCTCACTCTGCTCTCCCTTTCAGAGAGTTAAATAAGGCGTAATTTAACTATCATATTACACTACTTTAAATAAGCAAGCCCTCAGCTTCTCTCCTGAGGTACTCTGCAGTTACTGCAATGCTCAGTTGAAGTTTGCTTATCATAAAAAGTGGTTGCTACAAAAGTGTATTTCCATTTAGTTCATGCTAGCATTCTTAAAACCAAAGGTCAAAATAAAGGAAACAAACGCCTAACTGAAGCTAAGTAGGTCTTGGATGGAGCCCAGAGCTGACGAGAACCAGAAAGTTTCACACAAGAATAAAAGCTTCAGCTTTTGGATTCTGTTTAATTAAATATGATTTTTAAGTTAAAACCTCCCTGATTTTGAAGAAAATCTTAAAGTGATTGCTTTGATTTTAAGTTAATGTATTTTTAAGCTTTAAAAATCTTTGTATGCGTATTTTTATATTCCACACCTGTCTGCATTTGCAGAGAGTTACCTTTACATGCGTCTATCTCAATCATAGCACAGGGAAAATTCAAATCTAGAATGCTCTCTCTCATTTGAGGGGCAGTTATGACTGAAGTCCACATAATGCATTTTTCTTCTTCTCTTTCATTCAAAGCAAGCTCTTCTTTTTAGCTCTTCAATTTAGATACAGGTTTTCAAAGTAGAACAGCTTGTCAGAGACCTTTAAATTCTCCTACACTGATATAGAATCAGTGACAGGGAGATTTACTGCATAAAAAAGAATTCAACTTTTGAATAAGCATCAAGGACAATTGCTGCTCTTTTTCTCTGTACCATCAAGGAAGTGTTTAGATTTGACATCAACAGTATATTATTTCCCCCCTTTGGATGACAAGTCAGTCTCCTCTCTTCCCCCTTCACCTCTCCTTCCCCTCACTAGAGCTCTTTTAATACAATGTTTTTCTAATATTTCTCTTTTAAACTGCAAGGTCAGGTTGCAATCTTCAAACAAGCAACAGTTCTACTCAAGGACTCCCACAAATCCTTTCTTCCCACCATCACTCCCTGTATTACCCAAACTGGATGTTAAGCAGTTGCCTAGAGGGAATCAAAATGTAGCTTAAGAGAAAAAAAAATAATAATAAAAAGGGGAGGTGTGGAGAGCCAGGGGAAATCTGCTTCACCTCTGCGTTAAGAGCTTAGAGTGAGAAAATTACATTTCCTCAACTTAAGTACAGAAATAGGGAAACATGCTAAGAACTATCCTTTTTTCCCCCCCTCAAAAAAAACCCCAAACAACCCATCAACAAAACTGTAATCAATGCAGCATGTTGAACTTAACATGCAAGAACGGTATAGTCCCAGGTGGTGCCAACAATCACCTGCAGGAAGGCACTTTTGCATCTTGGCAGAACCACCCTTCCAGAAAAAAGCCTATGTCTACAATCAGCATTTTCCCACAGATGACTTTTTGTGGTAGCTATCCAGATTACCTCTCCATGGACCCAATCCAAAGCTCATTATTGGCAACAGGCTTTTGAAACAGCACTGTGTGTTCTTCACAATGGGAAAGTTCCATATTTAATTGATAGACTAGAAAGAATCTTAGGCTCTTTGAAGTCTGAGATTAACAAGAGAAAAGGACCTAAGGTTTGCTTTTGGCTTGGCAAATGGTACCTGAGGGAAGAAAACCTTTGTGATCTAGAAGTAATGCAATTTATACAGTGCTCAGTATGGTGCAAGTACATCAGAGGATACCTTTACAATTAAAGGTCTGAAGCAGCAACATTACTGGTTGCTTCCTATTACCAACACAATGTAGTTATTAGACTTTACAAACAAATCTTTCAAAGAGCAGTATGCGTGATGTCAAAAAAAAAAAAAATAATTAAAGCACTATTATCTAAATTTATTTTAGCACCACGCTTGCAATTGCGTTCAAACAGCACTAACAGAGGAATTTTATATCAAATTAAACAAAAGCATACAAAATCCTGTAATTTCACCATTTTATTGTTTTAGGATTTCATAAACTATTTAGAATAAGCTCTGTTCTAGGTCTTCAGAAAAGTGGCTATACTTGAAGGAATTAGCATTTTCAGTAGCATTTTAGGCCATAGCACAGTAGTGGAGCAAGACGTTTCTCAGCTGATCCACGTAAAATCTGTTTCACTTGTTTAGTTTTCAGCAGGGTCAAGCCACTGAATTAGCTTGCAGTTTAAACAAACATTAATGTCAGCACAAGTAAAAGGACAGAAAAGTGTGGCCAAGGAAGCATCTATGAGAAAGATTCCAACAGTCCAGTTTACACTGATGAGACTGAAGATGGAATTTCACTATTAAATCCACAAATAAGTAATGCTAAATAGAGAAGTTTTTCCAAGTGACACAAAATGATGACTCCAAATCTAAAGCAAATCTAAGTAACAACAAAATATTAAAAGAAACCCCCAGACCTCACAAATTCAGGGTGTATCTCCTTTCAGGAGGTTGGCTTTCCTTGACAGCATAGCCTACAATCTGTACTGTCATGCAGTGGAGGATGTAACTGTGTGTGCCATCACCCTCAGAGATATTTCTCTGCCAACGGATCCATGTGTATGGGGAAATGCTACCCTCTATCGTTTAACTGGTCTGAACAGCTAGCATCTCCTTAAAACAATCATTTTAGGAGGCTAAATCTGCTTTTCACAGAAACTGCTCACAAATCACAAGTTAAAAACCCACAAACCTGAAGCACTAATGTTCGTTACTGCACAGTCTTATCTCAAGCCTCTTTTCACTCAAACTTACTCCTTGCCTACAGCACTCTAACAGGCCCCTGTGACTCCAGCCTCGCCTCCCATTCCTTAAAACAAAAGAAAGGCAAGCCAGAGCCTGAAAAATAATTATTACCTTAAATAACTGGGGTTTTTTAGCTCTGCCTAACAATTTGAACTCTTTTTTTGTCCACTTTGTAGAAGTACTATTTCAAATCCTTCTACCATTCTCCTGTTGTCTCCTCACTCCCATCACTTTCCAAACTTTGATATTTAAACTCTTAGAACAGCCCTTATTTCAAAGATTTTATATTTAAATGTCTTTGCTAAAAAGCTGCAGCAGCAGGATCTGAAGACACTAAGAATGCAATGGCAAAAGGAACTACAGTGATCTTTGAATTCAACTGTATTATGAAAATTTTCTTAGCACAAAAGGCGTCCCCTCCCATAAATATGAGAAAAAGGGAACAGTATTTTTGCCAAAGTCACTGCTTAAGAAGAGCTGCAAAACTACACTTTGTGACGATTTCAATCATGCCAGCAGGATATTAGATTTAAAAGGATTCTTCTTTTCCCTCAGCTTATTCTACACTTAAAATGAGAAGCTTTACTTGGCTAACAGCAAGTAGAACCTTCACAGCTCCAGGAGGAAGAGGAAGATTGCCAGGACAAAGCGCAAAGCGGGGCAAGTGGCAAAGAACAAATGGAAAACATAAAGGTAAATACCTTTATATCTTTAATTCAGTTACTTTAGAGATGGAGTTACTCAGTGTTGACACTTCTAAATTTCTTTAAAAAGAAACTGAAATTTGAAGCCCTCCAGAATCTTCTGATCTTTGTTTCTAGCAGTTTTGGATAGGAAATAAGAATCGAATGAATCTTGGAAAACACGAACCAAACATTTAAGGATTATTTTGATTAAACACACTACTGATGTGTCAGCCCAAGGATGTGTACACTGCAACTTGTATGCATCACTACCTATAAACAAACAGCACAACAGGTCTGTTTTACTGCTTAAGGACGCAAGAATTTTAGTGTATTATTGCTACTATTTAAATTTCCCTCAAGCCAGAAGCACAGCTAAAGCATATTGTAAGGCCCTTCTGACCTAGATCAGAACACAAAACACTTATAATGTGATCTAATGACATTATTTGTTTACTGACACCATAAGGTGAAATATAAAATATAACCCACAAAGAGGTCACAATATTCCACCCTTGTCCTCCAGATGATTTCCAAGGCAGGAAGAGTAAACAGCCTTCTCCCAGCTTTCTTAGTTTCCACAGCTGAGAGTGTAGGATGTTTACACTACCTGTCACTCAGAGCTCTTAAAAACAGACCAAATATCAGCAGACCTAGTACAGACTTTATCACTGATTGCCAGAAACATGCAGACGTCAAGTATAGGGACAAAAAAAACCCATACCAATGCCTGGTTTATACCGTATGAATCCCAATCAATGTTTTAAGTCCTTTGTGCACAAGCTGAGAGATGTAGGAAAGAAGTTCAAAACAGAGCTGAGCTTCAGCATCTCCAGAGGACAGCCACTGTTACTGCCACCATGGTAATGCAATGCTTACTGCCAGTTCACTCCAAACTACTCCGGAATGTCTTGAAGCTGTGCCTGCAGAAGAGAGAGAATTCACCATTTTAATGAGTTCACATAAATACAGTAACAAACAAGCAGAAAAACTGTACTTGCATTCCACACGTAAAAGCTATCATGTAATTTTTCCAAAGGACTGGAAGCTTTTAACATAATTTAAAAGCAATAGCCTAGTGTGCTGGCTTAGAGGAATGACTACAATATCTAGCTTATTTTTAATTATCAGAGGAATGATGGTTCTGGGACACTTCGAATACTGTGAGGAAAAGGATACTTTTAAAGACATGGCTTGGTAAACATAAGAGTTCATTTATACAAGAAGAGATGATTTAACAGCAGTCTACTTTTGTGTGAGATTATATTTTCCTCCCAGAAACAGATTAAGTATTTAGTTTCCTTAAATATATCACCTCTAACAGGGGAGGAAGAGAAAGAGAGAACTTAATAAAAAAAAAATTCTCATGTAGATTAAAAGCCAAAATCCTCAGAAGAGAAAAAAATTCTACTTAAGTAGGTTTTCGTACAACATAAGAAACACTTTGGGACAATATTGCTACTACTGTCTTCTTTAAGAAACAGTGCATGTGCAAAAAACAACATGTGCAAATGACCAGTTGCCCAAATCATCTTACAGTACTACAGCAACCTACTTTAGGAAAAATTAATTTGCTATTGAAAAGGCAGAGGAGCTTAATCTGAGAGCTCAACCAACAGAAGGGCTTCCCCAGTACTGGTACTGTCCTCACCATTCTATGAGCACCAGTTACAGCACAGTATATTGCCCAACTTTCTGAAGGGCATAATTATGTCCCAGTAAGATCAAAGTAATCGCAATTTTCTCCTCTACCATTACCTCCATCTCATTCTAATACTTTCGAAAAATCAGGCCACATACTAGAAGCCCAGTTCTTGCAGTCACAAAAATTCCCTGGCGGGGATCCTTTTGGTCAAGACAAAGAATTACAACAGCAGGAAAGGGAAAGAAGGTGACAGTGTAATTGCACACCCCACTTTACCATTCATAGGAAGGCCTAGAGATTTGCAGGAGCCTGAAAGGCTGAAATAAATCTGAAGGTACAAATCACCTTCACTGTCCAGTCTGCTACAAAATAATACGAACTCCAAGGGCAAAGAAGGCAAAAATCGCAATTAAGAGATTTCCTTCTTAAGATGTCTGTCCTGAATAAATCAGTTCTCTATCAGAAGATAACCTATGCTAGTTCTGCACTCAGAAGATGCAGTTTGCTGAAAATGCTCCAACAATTTTACATGTTGACTGGGGCCATGGGTTGGATCTCTGCAAGACACACAGGGGAAGAGGGAAATCCCTGTCTTTTAATGAAGCAGCCAAGGCAGTCAGAGTGCCAGGTAACCCTGCATGAAAGAGTTGGCCTGCTGTTGGATCAACAATTAATCCAGCAGTAGAAACAAAAGCATAAAGTTCATAAAGAAAGTCACAGAGCTGCACCCTCAAAGCAAGAAAAAAGAGTAAATGTCAGCATAATCCAGGTGTGAACCTATCTCAAGAGGTCATCTAGTCCTAGCTCCTACTGGAGGCAGGGCCAGCTTTGAAGTGGACAGCTGCTAGAGACCTTATATTTCTCATTCAAGGTCTTCCAGATTAAGTACAATTTGCAGAAGGCACTTCAACTCTTCACAAGAGAGAGCATAAAAATAATACTGTGGTAGTCTCTGGCGGAATTTACCATAGTACTCTCAAGCTTCGGCAGACAGGCATCTGATACTTCTATTGTTAACAGATCCTATTTTAATCCTCTAAGGGTTATGGTGAATTTTTTTATATCCAAATGATCAATCATGGTATCATCTTCATTTGTATCTTTTACTACTGTTGGTTACAACTTCTATTTACTCTTAGCATATTTTCCCTGTACAATTCAAACATCAGGGACTAAAAATCAGACAAAAAACCAAAAACCAAATGTCTGCTTTGTCGTCTTTCTACAGCAAGGAAGAATTCTGCTTTCAAAATAAGCCTATGAACTTTGAGCTATGAAACAGTATTAGAAATTAATTGTACCAAAATTAATTATATTAGAAATAACAAAAATTAGAATATTAGAAACAAGCTAGGAACTATTGGAGCTGTTACCCTCATATCCAAGAAAGTTTATAAGAGCTAGTGCAGTAACAGGCAACACACTGTCATCACACAAAGGAAGAAAACTTGTCAAGGCAAATGGTGCACTGACAAGGAAATACTCAAGGAGATGATGGAAAAACAATCCAGAAATTCAGAACAAGGAAAAGCAGAATAAAAACTAAGCAATATATTACTGTCTCATACTATTATGGAATTCCAGACACTTTTGAGACTTGCTATATATTCTTCAGCTTCAGCATTTCAGTAAGCAACACAAGTAACTGGACTTTGTAAGTCAGTTTTGCAAATCTGTATCAGATATGCTTTCCACCAGATAGTTATAACAACATCAAGCTATTAAAGAAAAGAACCACATTTGTGCTCAACACAGTTCTTATTCTGTGGCACCTACAATCAAAACAAGTAATTCATTCTCTTTCACAACAAAGCATGAAAGGCAAGGACTGAAAATAAAACCTATTCTCATCCCTTTTTAGCAAGTTGGATATTTAATTTGTGATTATAAGAAGTTGGGTGCCAAAATATGCAAAGTTCTCATTGCTCACTTTACAGAATATCTGCTATAGTAAATAAGCAAAGATAGTGAGAGAATCGCCACAAAAATACAGTGGAACAGCCCAAAATACAACAGCAAGTAGACTGTAGACAGACAATTGCCCCATACTTGAACGAAAAGCATTTCAAACAGTACATAAATATATAAACAGCCACCAGATGTCAGCACAGCCTAAAGAATTGCTAGTTCAACCCTCCTCTCCAGGCTGATAAAAGATTCTCATTTAACACCTCCACCAACAGTCCAGGTACATAAATCGAGCCCGGCCATCAGTCCCAAGTGGAAAGAGTCACACCAAATAGAAAGCCTCACTTTCACATGCAGAATCAGCCCCTGGGGCCTGACATGCGAACTTTGCTTGCATATTATCAATGCAAAAAAGAGAAATACAAAGCGGTAAGAATAGGCATCAGTTTCTGCTGCCACAGGACATCAAGAACAGTTTGATATTAAATAATCTGTAATTAAGGTTCAATGTCTGCCGCCTTCATGCTCTTCAGACTCTCTGGCTATGGCACGTGTCTGCGCCACACATTCACATTCCCTCTGTTCTTAAAAAGCTTTTTAGTCTCTTTAGATTATGCTGCTAAGTGTTAGGGAATATTTAGCAATGAGGTTGCTAAGCTAAATAAAGCTTTCCTGCAAAACAAGCATTACCGCGTTTGTCCTTGTGTTACAGCAGAAGCTCCCTTCACCTCCCTGTCTCTTTGATTTTCGACAAGAGCTGTATGGAAAGTGTCTCTGAAGCATCTCTGGCACAGGTGATATTACTCAGAATTTTCTAACAGCAGTGTTCACCTCAGTCTTCCACAAGTAAGTATCAAAATTTACAATTTCTCAACAGCAAAAATGAGTTTCAGCCAGACAGATGTGGCACAAACCCATTTTTGCTGCTCGATGTCCAAACTCAGTGTCACACCTCGCCACTAAAGCCATTAACTACAACAGTTTCACAGGCTACTTTAATAAAGGGCAGGACTTACTTTAGACCATTAGTGCATAGGTTAAAACAATCAAAAAAGGAATGAAACCACTCCCCCATCCCAAATATAACCTATATTATTTCATCTCATGCTGAGCAAAATTGGAAAAGCAGCAAAAATTCAGATACACACAAGCTTTTCTGGAGCATTTATGTTTTCTTAATATAGATGTTTTGACAGCTTGGGTATTAACATGGAAAAGAGAAAGAAAGAGCAGAGAATCAGACAGCATCGTAGAAAATTTACCTTAGATAATTCTGAAGGAGGGATAGAATACGAACTACCCAGTACCTGAGCAACAGCAACTGCAAAAAAAATTATCTGAAGTAAATCACTTCAAAAAAAGCCCCAAACCACTTAACATGGTATCAAAATTACATCCAAAGGAAGAGTGCCTCTAATTTCATACCAAAACTAAGCCCTGGAAGCTCCCTCCAATTCAGGTGAGCTACATGACAGGAAGTTTTGTTGCAAACCTGACTAAGCGCTTAATTAAGCATAAGACCTACAAGCATGTTTCACCTTGCTTTTGAGTTTCATCAGGAAACCTTTGCACAATTCCATTTTGTTCCACACAACTGCAAGTCTTTGTCAGGTTAAAACAAGAGGTAATTTATGTGCACTCTCTAAACTGGAATTTTTAATTCATGACTCTTGGCTCTAACAGTAACAAAGACCCCTGAGGCTCATAGTTTCTTTTCTCCCTCAAATTCTCTACACGTAAACACTTGTTTCTACAACAGCTCTTCTGCAAGACATTTTTTCCTCACTTCTTGTACAACCAAAACATGCAGAAACCAACCAAGCCTCAATTTTCCACGTGTCACTTGCTCAGTCCAAGTCTGCTATGCCCAGGTGACAAGTACTATTGCACTCACTCTCTCTTCAGGAAATATCAGGAAAATTACTAGCACCAAGAGTACATGACTCAACAGCCAGCTTGCATGCTATGCCAGAATAATAGATGTCCCCGTCTCCCCAGGAAATAAAACTTTGATTTGAAAGGAGTTAGAAGGTAAAGAAGAACTTCAGCTTCTGCAGGAGCAAAACTGCAAAGATGCACTTAAAAGTTACCAAGATTGCACATCTGCAACAAAAATCTGAGTAGAAAGGCATTTACAGGCAGTTACTATTTAGCACAACTCCATTTCCTATAATCTTTAGAAGTTCACCCTTAGGCATCAAAGGGGCTTTTGCATCCTTCTGTAAATTACCTGAACTATATTCAGCTAGCCTCTAACATTTCCTCTACACCCACCAGGAAGCTAGCTCTGCTGCTGAATGAACTGCGGCAAGTGGCATTCAAGCTGTGAGACTTTGATAAGGGCTGGCATTTCAAGAGTTACAGGCAGTACTTGCTTGACTGAGCAGATGGGAGTATGGTGGATGCATTGCTCTTCCTCTACTGAAAAGAGGTTCTAGATAAAGATGCTTTTTTAAAAGTGAATTTGCCAACCTGAAATGTTGTTATTTTTACATAGATAAATAGGAATGAGGTTTGGCACAACACTTGAAAGACTTGTACAGTCAATTTTTCTTGCCACTGTTGGTTTAAGAGTGCTATTAAATTCACAGAGCAAGAATTAAGCAATGCAGGAAGCACTTCCTATTGCGAGTGCTTATGGTTACTATAATCATGTCAAAATAGTTCTGTTGGTTCATTTGTTTTAATGATACCCCTTTCAGGACTTACAAATAAGTTTTACGGAAAATGCATTATTGGGGAATTTCCATCCTTTAGCTATTTTCTCCATCTCAGGTCCTTCAGTCTGCTCACTTCTTTATCCACTACCCAGATTTTCATTTAATCTCTAAGCACAGAAGTTGCCTCAAGTTTCACTCTTCTATTTCCATCCTGGACCCTCTTCAGGTTAACTTAGCTAACAGCGTTCTTGCCAAAGTCCAAAGATATTTGCACTATTCCATCCCTGCACATTTTGAGATGTCAATCATCTTTCCTGTGACAGTCAAGACCTAAGGGCTCTCTTATTCAGCTAATTCCCCCAGCTCCCATCAGAAGAACCTCCATTTGGGTTTTAAAGTGGAGACCTGAAATGATTTTCTGAATATCCATTTCTCTGGCAATGAAAAAACACTGCCACCTTTGTGAACATGGTCCAGAAAACTGCATCGACTCTAAATCTGAATCCAATGACACATATGAAATCTTTCTTCATCACTTCAAGAAAAATACACTTGCCAGCTCAAAAACATTGTTAATATTTGCAACACAAAACCAGCCAAACACCCAGTCTTGCAGATTCTCTATGTGTAAAATCTAAATTGCAGCCCTTTCAAATGATCCTTAGATTTCTGTCCCATCCAGTGACGACTCCTCTTCCAGATTTGCTTTTCTACAACGCTCCCTAATGAAGGAAAGGCAAAAATCTTGCTGTGACTCTTAACACATTCAGAAAACTACTGCCAGGAAGAACAGTCTAAGAAGTCTTCCCTTTACATCTTCTTATGGCTACCTCTTTTCAGTTGAACTGAACAGCAGCTACTGTCATGTCTAGGCCTACCAGAGTTTACAATCATCTTTCCACCCATCAAGCCATCTTCTCCATCTCCAGTTACCACACCATCTTCATTCTCTGTCCTCCATATTAGTTTCTATTAAGCCTCATCCATGCTTTCCTCTACATTGTGTGTTAACAGAAATGTAATTTCAAGCTCCATGGCCTACCTCACAGTCCTCTTTCCTCCTCTCCTCTTCAAACTGCCTACAAAAAAAGGCTTAAGTAACAAACTGGTGCTACTGGCTTACCAGCCCCACCAATGCTGCCTTGCCCCATGCTCTTCCCCCAAGGCATCTAACCGTTGTAATCCAGAACTACACCAGGGATCTCACAGAAACCAAAGTGCATCCCTGCACGCTGCAGTCACATTGAACATGACTCCCAACTTATATAAAGTAATTTAACCCATTTTAGGCTCAGACTGCCAAATCAGCTACACAATAAATAAATAAATAAATAAATAAATAAATAGAGAGCAGCAATAGGTATTACTTGAAGCAGGAACCCTGAAACTGAAAAAGGATCTAAACTCACCACTTGAACATACAGATAGTAACAAAACTCACCTGAACATACTTTCTTTTCTCCTAAATAGGCAGTAAACTTAAAACTTCTTAGTGTTTTGGTGAGGCTTATCACTATGGTATGTGAGCAACCCAAGAAGATCAAGTTGCTCATCTGTATTAAACAACAGTTGCTGCAGAATGAAAACAAGCAGGGCTTCAGATCTACAGAAATTCAGCTGAGGTTTCTGTTTGGCAAAGGCGATGTATTTGAAACAAGGCGTGGATCCAGATCCCATTTGATCTGGTTCTTCCTGATGCATAGATTTCAGGTAAATTCAGTAGCTCTTCTCCCTCCCCTAGATGCAACACAAAGCTGTTCCCTGTATGTACTAACAGGATTAAGTATCACATTTAAATTTCATCAAAATCCACTTTGTTTTCTCCCCCCTTCCCTGAATTAGCAGATTACTGCTGAAGCAAGCAACAAACACACAGATTCTCCCACTCGTTAACATCATGGACACGCTGTGGCACAGATCCAGGCTATGTTTTCCTGCAGAGGATATAGCTTCTGTGGATGTGAACAATCTCCAGCAAGAGCTTAACACATTGGCCAATTTCCTCCGTTGGAAGGGAGTCTCCCAACTCACACTCTGAACAAAGAGAGTCCAGGAGCCAGCCCATGGACAGTGTTTACAAAACAGCAATGTCACCAACAGGAGAGTTTTGGATACTTCGGGAAAAAATAGTTTGAAGAAAAAAAGAAAAAAAAAAAAAAAAGAGGGGGCAAAAAAAAAAAAAAAAAGAAAGAAAAAGAAGCAGGTTTGGTTTTCCTGCCCCCCCCCCTTTTTTTTTCCTCCTCATGAAATGTTGATCCTTTCTTTATTTTTAGTTATTTTATATAGCGGCGTCTTTAAAAACCACATCTATTTTACTGTGGTTAAAGTAAATCTTGTGCTGAACAAAGGAACTGAAAGGTACCAATTTAGCAACAGCTCTGTATTTCCATCCCCACCTCTCCTCTTGCTGCCTGACTTATTATACATGTACAAAGGAGGGGCCCAAGAAGAGCCAATATAAAATAAAGCAATAAATACAAAAAAGGAACACTTTTTTGTTGTTATTTTCACAAAGTTTGGGCAGCGTAAAGGCAGGAAGAGCTGAAGTATTTACAAAGGTTCTGCACCCTCTGTAACTCTTCATACATTACAACCTTATTTAATTATCATCAACCTTTCACCATGTAGCATGCTGCTAAGTATTAGTCTATTTTTATTTTATTTATTTTAAGGAAGTGGAACAATACAGTGATCATCAGAAATAGTACATCAAAATAGTACACACTGTACCCCATACTTATACAAATAAATATAGACAACTATAATCCAAGAGTAGGATATATAAATATAAACACTAAGCTCCACAAAGTTCATGAGAACTGTAACTTTTGGAAAACCCTGCCCATCTGGTAATTGAAGTGTTTTTGATCTCTCAGTTACTAACACAGGAATGAAGCAGAAAGCTGCTCTCGACATGCATTTTGCCTACGCATCAAACTTGTCCATCATATGGTCAATGTGTAAGACAAGACAAGCAGGCATAAGGAAAAAAAAAAAATGCATCACTTCTTGTTTCTACCTCACTTCCAGCCCTACAACCCGCTGATGACTATGACAGACACAGCTGGTAGGAAGCAGGAGGCAAAGACGCATCAGTCAGAGGCTATGTGGATATCCAAGCTCCGTCTGAGAAGCAGGAAGGAAGAAACTCAAGGGTCAGCAGCAGAAGATAAGGGCAGAGATGGCTCCAGCATAAGAATTTTCCTATGTAAACGGCCTGGCAATGGAAATAATATTTTTAAAAGTTTCCATGCCTCCTCCCCCATCAAGGCTGCTAAATCGCATCCTGTTGCCCTGCTCAGGGCTGTGAATCATTGTGCTAACCTGGAATGATGCCACTCACCTCCAGAGCTTCTTTCTGCCACAAAAATTAACAGGCTACTTCTCACAAAAAGTAATCTGTAAGAAAACCCTTCTAGACCCAACCATCAGACACTGCACAGAGGCTTCATTTTCTTTCTGAAGCCTTACAACACCAGGAAATCTTAGAAGCAGCACAGGAAAAAAATAATCAGAAAATATAATAATCAAGCAACCGCCTACAGTTCTGTCTGTGCCCTTTCTGGCTAGAGATGAGAGCAGGCAGCTAGTATTTCAGATTGCTCGATGCAAGTGACCTCTCCAGCTACCACCCCATATTAACTTCCTGACCAAGCTAAGTGAAAGCCTGCCAAGTATTAAAGGGGGAAGAAAGGGATGTAAGCAGCTCCGGTACTTCCTTTCTGTAGATATTTTTGACTAGTGCTGCAATTCTGTGGGTCTTATCTGAAGAACCGCTGTGTTAGGCAGGGTTCAGCAACATCCCCATTCCTTCTGTGCTAAACATAAATCCCAGGAGAGGGCTGATGGCAAGTGACACACAGGCTCTTTCTTAGGAGGCTATGCAAAATAATCAGAGTGCCTTGTGATGAGATGAAACAGCCACGATGTCTACCTCCTCTCCTATCCTCACTTACACTCCTAGCTAGAAATACCCTACTCTCTCTTCAAAGTTGCAGTAACTGATATTTGCCAGCTCAAAGCTCCAGCAGGCTGCACAAGCTGTACTGAAGCTACCACACAACAGTATGAGAAAAGTCTCTGTCGTCACCATTAGCCACTTCAGCAGAGGTCAAAAAACAAATTTAAGCAGCATGGTAACATATACACCCTCTTCATAACAAAAAATCTGTCCCAGCGCTGTTCATGCCAGTGCCAGGAAACTTTGCTCTTGAGAGCCCAGCAACATGACAGCTCCTGCCAACATAACAGTAATGTTGAGAAATGCTAAAACAGGAAACAAAGAGGAAATTGAAAATTAAGTTAGGTTCAGATTTTAATTTTTAAAACATTTCATTCTGAAATGATAAATAAATGGAAAGGAAGATTGAATGATGTTTCAGTTTTACATCATGTGTCTTCAGATTCTTCAGGAAGGTAGAGCGCTGACAAATTTCTACAGCAGAATTTACTGCAATGATCCTAATTTCTTTGCTTGGATTAGAAAGCACACACCTTGTTTTCTAAGATGCAAACGTTTTACTAAGTTTAAAGTGACTGGAAACTTAAAATGAGATCTAACACAAATCATAGAAAAAAACCATATCCTAGCGTATAGGTATTACTGCATTCAAGGTACATTAGTTACTTTTTTGGTCCACTCAAAGAATCTTTCATCCCATCAGCTGATAGTTCTCTCCTAAGAGGAGGTTCCAGCAAATCAATTCCAGCAATTAAAGCAGAATATTAGTAATATAGAAGAAAATGCAATCAAATCAGAGAGACAATTTATACTTACAATGAAAGCTAGAGGATTTATACTTTCAAACATCCTTTTCAGTAAGCAACTGAAATTCACTGCAAACTATTCCTCAATATATGATGTATGTCACAACCCTGATTTAGTTCATGATGCAATTTTAGCACATGCTGTTTCCACTCACACACTTCACACGACAGATGAGATTTGCTGCATCCACAGAAACATCTTTAGAAAGTTAAAAATTACTGACTTATAAAGCAAAAATGCCATATCTGTACATTAGAAGCTGAACTGTACAAGTTTCATGAGGAGCTACTAAATCTCTAGGAACAAAGATAATTCACCAGTACCTAAACCAGCAGACACTCAAGATGCAGTTTGGAGCATGTGCTTGTTCTACAGCTTTCATGAAGGAGAACATGTGTCTGCATATAACACTATCTTGTAGCTCAGTGCACCTAGTAAAGTGTAGTCTGCCACTGGTTTAGAAAACTTCTCTGCAAGAGAAACACTGACAATGGTATGACTGGGTCCAGTCACCCATGCCCCAAGACATCAGACAGCAACTGCAAGAAGTTTAAGGGACTTAAAGAACCAATATCCTTCCTACAAACATTTTATATCTATTTTAGCTACAGTGAATGGTTACACTCAGATAGTCAAGAGAAGTTGCCTTCATAAGTGTTTACGGTCTACAAGGCAGACCACATTTACCTCAAGGTGAGTAACCAGGGAGGAATATATCAGCTTCAGCCCCACTGCAAGCATCTTTACAAACAGCAGTCGGTTGGCAGGGGAAAAACCCCCACACATATAACCACAGAAAAGTAGTAGTCAGGCTTAGAACTAGGTCCAGCTGACACTACTGTGAGGAAGATGCTTTCCATACCTTTAGTTTATGATCGAAGCTTTTTGTCGGAGTCATAATGAAAAACAGTTGCCCTTTCTTCCCCTTAACATACCTCCACTGGGCAGCATAAGGGCTAAATCACTCTTAAATCAGCGATACTGACTAAAGACCCAAATGATTCCAAAATAACACTGTAGTCATAAGCAGCAACTGCAAAATTCCTGAGGCAAAAATGTGTTCAATTCCTAACTTAAATTATTCAAACTCTGTACTGAAATACGTTCCTTTCCTAAAGCTGCCAATTTCATTCCATTTAACCAACACGTGGAAAACCCGCAGATCTTCCTGTTGAGGAGGAGAAATGCTCAGATTAGAAAACTTGGATGTTATTTTCCAGTGTGAGTTCACAGTTCTTTTACAATTGGATTCCCAACTAGGCACAGTGACATGGAAGGAAGCGTAACAGAAAAGTAAGATCTTTTAACAAAGCCGGTATCTACAATCAGTTCCTCCCAGGAATGAAACACCCAACTTTCCAAGACAGCACCAGATATGCTCGTTTAACGTATCTTTGTGATAGAAATGAACAGAAGAACAACAAGGCTTCTCTACAGATTTCCTCATACAAGACATGAAATCCTTCCGTGTAGATAGTTGCTATGGTGCAGACTTAAAGGGAAAAAAGAGGGGAGATCAGACCCCTTGTTTACAGGTTTCCAATATGCTCCACACGATCCATCTTGAAATTGAAACTCTTTAGCTTCCTGTCTTTAGGCTGTCAGATGGTAGAAGACAAACAGTGTTAGTAACTTTACAGAGCTCCCACATCTTCTGCATAGATTTAGAGAAAAACATCCATGTGAATTAGACAACAGACAGGAGGGACAATAGAGTTTCAAACAGAACAAAAGCCATACTAAATCCTAAGAGACTTACTCAAGGGAAAAAGAGACTTACACTGGGAATGAAATACCAAATTATCTCTGAACACCATGAACATTTCACCACAATGTGCATGGACCTATAAAAAAAACCCATGCTGTTTTGATATTCTCAGATGAAATCCTGATTTTTCTGAGAACTTCTCACACAGGTTTTATCTAAACATGTATGCTATTTACAGATTCAAGAAGAGCAAGACAAAGATGTTTAGGGTAGGATTCAACTCTCAAGAAGACACCTCAACCAGATAAAGATACATAAACTTCTCCTACAGTCAAAGAAGCCCACAGAAAAATTCCACTTATCCTACAGCAGACACTTTGGGTGTAGTTCAGGTACCACGACACAGATATGGTGTCAGTTTAAACATCCCAGAGTTCCACCTCACTTCCCGCTGCCTCTGCTGTAAACCTTGCAGGTCCCAGGTTGTATTCATTACTATTATGTAATTTTTAGATTTTGATTGTGCAATGATTTAGATATCCCAATTGGCACTAGCTTTACGCAGGTGGCCAGAAAGCTGCTATTCAGGCCCCAGTGCCTTTACCAGCTAAACTTTCACTGACCAGGAAGAGAGAATACCCACAGAAACTTGGTGCAGAGGTATAAAATCTAAATGTTTTTCATCAGTCATCAACAGAATACACCCTTTATTCTTTCATCATTGGACAAGAAAATAGCTATCACTCGTAGAATAGTCTTGGGCTATTCATTATTGGGGTTTTGGTGCTATGTAAGAGACTTGGCCTTTGCACTCACTTCCTCAGGGTTCCATATTCTAAAGAAGCAGCCAAATGTAATTCCTTCCCCAGATCTATTACTCACTTGCCAGAAGATAAAACTAGAACCTTTTTGCCAAAGTCTTATATATAACCTGTCTGCATGAACTGCCTTCAACAACTTTTCTTTATATGGTACATAAAACCCACTCATACAGAATAGGTTAGTTCTCCCATTAGGTCAGTGACCAGTCTAGTTAGCCATGTATTGTGGTTTTACTGAACATTCCGAGTGGGGTAGAAGAGACTGGAGTATCCAGTATAATTCCAAGGTTTAGGAATTTAATGATGCAGTCTTCCTAAAGTAAGTACAAAGTTCCCTGCAGAGAGATGTCTTTAAAGACCTCCAGAGGGAGATGCTGTCTAATTTTTGGCATCTAAATTGCTTTGAACATCCATTTTAGGCAACATTACTGGCCACACCAGCATCTTCCTACAGTCTGAATAGTCTACTCTGTTAGGTCAGGACTACAAAACTGAAAAAATAAACAGGAAAAGAAACAGGACCTATGACAGCTTTCGAATCCCATGGCAGTTTTCTTGCTCTCAAGACTGCCATTTATTCATCCCCCTTCCCCAATGCTATTGCTTACCATCACCTATTTCTCTTTCTTTACCTGCTCACTGTTTAAACAGTGTATAAATAATTTTTCTAAATTGTCAGATATACCTGAAAAGCTCAACTAATGCAAACAGCCTAAACTGAAACAATAGCATCAAATCTGTATTTGTGCTACTACCAGCACCTGAAATTTGGACGAAAAAAAAACCCAAACAACCAAACAAAAATACAGTAGATGGTATCAGCATAGACTTTTTTCTGTTATTCTTTGATACTTCCATCTTGTGGGATTTATTTCCAAGAGAAGATCATTAATCTCCTGGTTGTTAACCCAGAAGCCCTCCTGACTGTTTCTGTCTTGAGAAATCAGACCTTCACCAAGGCCAGACTTGGACAGAACAACTATTATCTTGCAAACACTGGATAAAGTATTGTTCCTTCACTGTAATGTTTGCAAGCACACATGGTTCTCTTTCCCCATTTATTTAACATGCATCTGAATGATTCTGCTAACGTAGCTATAACCCAGTTCTCACAGCTCATAGACGAGGGACACGGCAAAGAAACCATCCTGCATCCAGTGCTTCTATAGCTATACTCATTACACACAACCCACCCAGTAGCAGGAATATTTAAGAGAGTCACAAGGTTCCCATGGAGAGAGAGTTGAGATCTTGTCTGATTTCATTCCAAATCTACCGAAAACAGAGAAAAGCTTTTGCCAAGATAATTTTGGCAACTATTTCCAGCAGTACTCTGGGGCTTGCCAAACTGCATTTGGATTTTGCTGGACTTATTTACTTGTTCAGTATGCTTGGAGAAGTAGAAACATTTGTTGCTGTAGACAATTTGGCTTACTTTGAAGACCTGGAACAACACTTAGAAGATGAATCAGAGACTGACTGACTTAGGAATTTGATCCATTAACCCCAGCTCGTAGTGGAGAGGTACGGAAGTGTTAAAAGTAACCCATAGCTCAGCTACTTCAGGTCTGGGACCAGAGAACTCTGTGAACTCTCAAACAACACTTTTAATATGTTATCTTTTACAGTCAAGTTCTACTCCTTTCAGAATTACCATCCAACACAAGCCGTAAAACGACCCTGAAGATCTCTTTAGGAGTCAAACCAGCACAACTACCTTTTATGACAAAACCAGCATTCTTTGCTGACTGCATCGAGATAAATCCTAAAGGCCCAGTTTTCAGAAGACATTTAAGCATCCAGCCTCTCTCTCTAAAAATCAAAGTTACAGTCCTTCAGGATACCCTTAGTTAAAGGCTGATCCCTTGCACACTGTTGTCCTGCTCCCCCCAAGTCCCTCTTTAACTCCCCAGAGGGCTGGTCAGTGCCCTGCTTCCACCTTGTCACTGGGGCATGCAGGAATGCTTTGATCTGATGCGCCAGAGGTACACTACGGACATATTTTGCCTGACAGAGCCAAGCTCAACTGCTCAACTAAAAACCCGGAGTGCAAAAAATCAAAGTACCTCAAAAGCATTATCTGCAGAGCTTCTTTTCAAGATTTTGGTACAATTTCTCCCCTGTATGTCTATTCCACATTTTCAACTTTACTATCTTGCTTCTTCTCATTTTCCTTTTTTTTTTTTTTGCTGAGCAAGACATTCCTTCTTCATGACTCCCTCTATCCCTTATCTTCTAACACTGCCCACTATCTTGCAACAGGCCAGCAACCTTGCCTTCACTTTTCCAACACAGAAGCTACGCACACTGAGTCATCGCCATGGTCCAACTATACTTGAAGCACATACTGCTAGAGAAAAGCACAAAATACCACACAGGCTTACACAGTGTCATTTTCTAGCTCCTTACTGTTATAATATAAAGTCATCCTGGAGGCACAGCATTCCATATAATTCTTTCTTTTGCCTTTTAAAAGCAGATATTCTTGTGATTCCTTCAACCCATGATCAAGCATGCACCTAGAAAGCATTTTTCACAAACAGAAAGATCAGGTATAAGCAGACCCTACATTTCTGCTTTCGAAATGCATATAAATACATATATTTTAGTTTCATTCAAGAGAAACAGTGCCAACTTGCTTCCTAAGAGATACAAGTACACTGCTGCATGACCTGTCCACATCTTCATTGTACTTCTCCAACATTAAATTCACTTGTAAGCTAAAAGGAATACCTCTGGCTTCCTCTAGATAAACCAACAACAACAGCAAATAAAAATCAAGAGAAGAATAATGCCGACCTCCCTCCACCCCAGGGAAACACACCACTCAACAACAATTCTTCATTGATAAGTATAGTTTTAAATCTGTTCACCAATTTTTAATCCCTCTGGTACACCATACCTAGACTTTTTACTATTTCAATTTTTTTCCATCAGGATATTTGGGTTACCAAATCCAATATCCTGAAATACATCATAAAGACTAGTGTTTGTATGAGGCTTTTCCAATGAGGAACTAATGTGCCTGATGTAACACGAAACAAAATAAAAAGATTACAGAATCAATGAGGTTCACTTCCCAGTATGATTTACTACAGTTACCTACTTTGGTCCAAGTCCTATTTCAGTACTTCTATCCAAACCATGTCAAGCTGTCAGACTATAAGCAGTCATACACTCATTCACCCAGTTAAAGCCTGTCACAATTTAGTTTATACCTGTAATCTGGAATACTCTAATTTTAGATTAGCAGTCCAAAGAATTACTCTCATTACTACTCTAATTCCTTGATGCAAGTTACTGGCATCTTCCAAGTTATGCTGTATTTTAACAGCTGCTGCTAAACATCCGCCTGGCTTGCTGAAGTGGAAAGAATGCCATCAACATTTGTACCTGACTAAAATATAGCTTTTTAAGCACGTACCTGACAAATCTAGTGAGTATTTTTGTCTTTCGGCACTGCTCTATGACTTTGATTTCTACCTGGCCACAAAGCACCAGCATTAGAGTTACTTTCATTTCTAGTAAAAATACCTTTCTCCCTGTCTGTCCAGCTGTCCTCCCTCCATCCATGTAATTTTCTTTTCATACATTACTTCATTATCTGCTAATTTATATTAATGGAATAAAAGCTGACAGGCATCTATTTAGAGATTTCTAGCAGCAGGAAGAAGGGAAAGAGTATTTTTAAGAGTCATTTCCACCTCTATTCTCAGACATTTTATCTATCTCCCTTGATTGTGGATTCTTCCACAACTAGTAATATTTTTGTAAGCCATTCCAAAGTGCTCTGCTTTTTCTGTTCATATTTCATCTTTCACCCTGTGTTGTTCAAAAGCTTTCCACCTTTTGAATTTCCTCCTTTGAGAGGAAAAGATTGTATTCATCTGACCACACACAGACTTCTGTAAGCCAAGATACCCACAGATGAGCTAGTTATCCTACATCATCTTTGAAGATAACAGAGAGAAATAAGCAGGGCAACTGGAGATAAGTCATCCCATTCCTAAATACATATCTAAAATAAATCATATAAATTGCCCTGTAAAAGAACCTCTTCTTCTTCATTAATCTAAGCCTAAATATGTCTGAGCTGGACTGTTTTAACAACAGCACAGCTGTGGTTAGTTCAACAACATGAATCCTTTTCAGAGGTATTTCCTACCAACCTTCATGCACAATTAAATCCTCACAGAGTATTCTAAGGTAATGGTAACCACACAAACCCACTGTGGGATAGAGACATCATATTTCTAGTGGTTTTTTCCACCTCAAGAAAACACTGTACTTGCTTTCAGAATGTCAATTCCTATTTGTTTCTTTGTGAGAAGTTTAATTGCTCAGAAGAAAACCAAATTTCTGAGGCACTTAGCTGATTCACAGACAACCGAATTTATGTGACCTGCCAAATGGCTGCTATACCATTCCCAGGGTCACTTTTGGTCAGAGCTGTACATCTGCAGGGTCACAGACCTGGGCCTCATCTAACAAGCTCTGCGGAATACAGACAGCCATTTCAACCTTTGCCTTTGAAGTATTTGTGAATACACTGCTGTGGATGCAGACTTCTTGGAGAAGAACTGGAGAAGGCTTAGCATGGTTTTGCATACAGGACATTGTGCCAACCCTGCAGAGCCATTACAGTGTTGTTTTATACTATTTTCCCCACTGTTCATAGCTGGGTCTTGCCCTGCAAGTCCAAGACCTAAGCTAGCTTCCTTCCCTTCATTGCTTACCATATGTTACATAGAATCTTCAATTACTAGCTGGAGTGTCTCAAGGGACATCACTATTCATACAGAAGACCAAACCCCCTCGTAGCAGGTAGAGTTTCAAGGAGATAGTAAGTACTGTTGTGTCACACATACACTTCCCATTATTTCACCGCTGTTTAGATTAAGCTGTTAAACCCCCCTCTGTATGTTTTGAAAACATCTCAGGATGTTGATGACAACCATTTATAGCTTTAGAATTAATCACAGCTATGAATGCTATAATCACATCAGTTATGCAGAAATGCTTTAAGGTTACACAGCTTTCAACAATCAAAATAGACGAACTTCACAGATCATTCCAGCCTCCACACATTAAATTGCTGGCACACTAAGAAGATCCTTGCTCTAAAGGAACAGCAGCATTAGTTCCTAATGTAAACAGTTGTTTTAATTTTATTTTTTCTAAACCAGTACTATTCAAGAATATTAATGGAATAATGCCATAAATAAAACACAGCTAGGGTGCTTGAAACTAATTCTATTGAGAAATTCTAGATCGCAAGGCCGATTTACTGCTCAGTATGCACATCTAGGCAATGGGTGGAAATAACCAAGCCATTTGCCCGGCCTCCTCTGCCTCTTTCTTCTTCTTCCCTGATTCATGTATGCATGTTTGTGTGTATACACATATGTATGCACACACACAAATACAAGGTAGAGAGTGTATCAGCCTTGTATAATAGAATTTCTTAACAGAATTAGTTTCAAGCACACATACATATATAATTATATAGTTATTACTATGCAGAATGGTGAAAACCTTTTTGGAGGATTGTTTTGGAAAATGTTTTTGCCATTCTGCACAGGATAAATATGACAGTTTCTGCAGAAACAGGAGCACACACATCAGAAATGCAGCTATCGACTCTGCAAAGTCAACACTGCAATAAGAAAATATTAATCCTACTCTCAAAGTATACAGAAGGCAATGACGGCAAAGGAACAAAAGAGTACTATAAACATTATTGTAAGAAGATCTCTTGACAGCCTACGGCCTTCAGGAAAGTGCACAAACTCTTCCCAAAGCTTTTATTATGATGAAGTAGATAGAAAGGTTGTTGACTGATTTGCCTTTTATTTCTGAAATCGAGCAATGCAGTATGAGAAGTTTGAATAAGAGAGAAAAAGTTTGAACCAGTAATGGAGAATAGCATTACAGGACAACTGGATGTAGTTTATAGATGTATAAACAATGATGGCCTTGAAGACAAAAGCAAGCAGTTTAAGTTGCATCTAGTGAATAAAGGTGAGTCAGGGAAAGGCAAAGAGATGAGTGATCTGGTGAATGCAGACGCAAGAAGTCTCTGCACAGCATCCGGGAGAGCTAAATGCAAATCATTTACCCTTACACAAGAATAAAAACAAACAAAGGAGTGTAATGAAGAGGACAGAACATCACAGAACTCCTCTAGGCAGATGCTGAAAGACCAACTATTGACTGAAATACACATGGATGGCCAGAAGAGCCCTCTGAGTACTGATATTCTTGCCTTGCTTCGGAAGAGTTAATTTTCTATGCTCTGCATTTTCAAAAGAGGTATGGATTTAATCAAAGGGCATACCAGGGAAGGGAGGGAGGAAAAAAAAAATCTTCAGCGACACAAGACAAAGCTACTGAAAATGTATCCAATTTACTCACAAGAAAAATCAAGTGCCAATGACAGGAAGCCTGAATCGGAGCAAAATGCTGGCTATCCATATTAAATCAAGAGAAGTATTGTTAAGTCAAAGCAGCTACACTTACATCCACAGCTAAAAAGATGCCTCAAGCCATCATCTGGAAAAGCACTATGTCACTGCATGGCACGTGGCTTCCTTCTCATATCCCTTGTTCATTTATTTGTTTCATAACAACTGTTAGAAGCTTTAAGAAAAAAAAATAAAACCAAAACAGAAAAGTCGGTGTATATCAGTAAAAAAAAAAAAGAGGGGTCATTTCATGCATTTTGGTCTATAAATTACTGCTTAAAGGGAAAAATGTTTATGCCCAATTCTATTCAAAATAATCATCCTTTCGCATTCAGATTTTTTACAGAGCTACAGGGTCAGTTCATCTTCTTTTACTGTGTTTTTAAACAAAACAAGCACATTGTATAACACCTATTTCACATGTCATTAACAAAGAAAACTCCCCAAGAAGCATGGCTATTAAACACTGACACTTTTCAAGCAAAGAGTTAAAGCACATATCTGAACAATTTATGGCTTTGAGTGTGGCTTGAGTAGGAACAGCAGCTCGGTACTGAAAGCTTTCCATTCACATCATCAACTGTATTCTCTTCATAACAAGTGCATATGTAGGCAGATGGATTGTGCCTTTTCCAACAGCTGCTCTGTCATTTTATAGATGATTTCCATAAACAGTACGCATGGTAAGTAGCACTGGTTGACTTTCCCCTTTTCCCTTCCCGGCCAGCAGGCAACTTCTGCAGAGTCAAAACTAGGACCTCTCAGACAAGAACTGCTCTTCCTTTTCAAAGAGGGCCAGGAACGGAAACAGCTTTTTATAGAATACATGCACTGATTTAGTAGAGGGGTGAAGAGAGCTCGACTTGACCTACCCAAATCTGGAAGCCAGGGCCTGAAAGCAAGACCCTGCCTTCGAAGTGAGACAGTGACCTCAACAAGTACCAGGTAAGACAACATACACCAGCACCTATGGTAACACAGAGCCAGCAGCCAGCTTCCACCACAGACATATTTTAAGGACCACTGCTTTAACATTCTTCTGAAGTTTAGCCCTAGAAAGTTTTAAGAGGTAGCTGGCAGAAGAGCGGGTTATGTGCCTGAAGCTGTTTTTCTGGAAGAAAACTCCTCATGTGCACAAAGGGAGATCAGAGGCTGAAGAAAACAGTCCCAACATACTACTACATTTTCCAAGAAGAAGAGTAATAGAATGGGTATTGAAAGAATTTCCTGCCAACGTACAAATATTATCAATATGTAAATCTTCACAGGAGGTACTTAATGCTTTTTATATTAAATACTCCACCTATGCAAGTCCTCTTCTATTGCTCAATCCTCTCCTTTAAATATATAGTGAAGCTTTCCAGATGAGATTATGTCAAGAATCCTCTGCCTAGATGGTGTTTCTCAAGCGCATCCATGTTTCATGAATTTCATTACAAGGTCACTTATGAAGTTTTCTGGGTTGTCAATAAAACCATTTTTGAGCCCAGAAAGGTTGCAGGAGCATTCACCTAAAAACTTGTAACTTGTTGAACTACAGCTCCCTTCATTATTGTCCTACAACTTACCACTTATCTCTAACAGTAACACTTATCTCTATCATCCACAAATATAACCTGACAGTTGTTACCAATTCCTATTTCTCTTTTGTCACAGATACTCATGGAAAATTCAGCTACTTCTACAATGAATGTAGAGCCCTACCTCTAAAATCTACCTTGGCCCTGAACTTGGTCAGGACACTGCTGAGTTTGCAACACTTTAAAGTCAAATGTTATACTCATATTGACTCTTCTTCTTCCAAGTTCACTACAAGCTTTTCAGTTAACTAGATTTGTAAGAAAGGGCTCTTAGAAATCTCTGACCACTTCACATGTTCCCTCTGATGTACTGAGAAAAAAAGATCAGTCTAAAACCACAGCTTCATCAGTGTCTGTCCTGAGTTCAAATCCACATACAATCCAACCAAACCATCATCTTTCAGGATATTTATAGCCAGACAAATAACTGCCTAAGATGATACGGCTTCCATTTACCTCCATTTTAATCAAGCAAACGACTCAAAGCCACCTACAGGCACACAGACAGTTACTCCTAAACTCATCCCTCTGTCCCTCTGGTCTTCCTCTCACTTTTTCCAATCATCCACTGCCCACATCATCTGAATTCCACTTTGATGCCACTGGTCTTGAATTAGACTGTAATCCCCTGTTGGGAGAGCTCGTACCTTACTACGGACAGTGAAGTGTACAAGATGACATACAGTGCTAACCCTAACAAAAGCCTTCTAGTGCTACTGAAATACAATATAATCTGAGTTTATGGCAAGTATACAAATCTACACCGAAAGATACTTGCAAAGCATTGATTCATGAAGTTTCCTCAAATACAGAGCATGCTTTCTTGACATGGCAGATACTGCTTTAGCTACTTCCATGTCAGTAATGCCTGGCAAGGACATTAGCTCCTTTAAAAAAACAAACAGTCAAGTTAGAAACTCCAAAGAGTCTGCATCTTATATGAAACGTTAGGGGACAGATCAATGTTTAGATTATGTTCTCTCACACCCTTATATGAACAAGCACACATATTTGAGAAGCAAAGATACTGATGACAAGAAAAAACAAGTTAACAACAAAACTCACTTTACCGAAGATGTAAATATTTAACTTACATACCAACAAGATGCGTTATCTTCTCTCTCAAGTGAATACACTAGAGCTTTCAGTATCAGCTTAAACCAGTTATGTGCTATAAACCTGCAGCTCTTTTTGTGGTATGACAGCAACCATCATTAAATACCCTCCCAATCACATAAACTGTTCTCTGTGTCCCGGGGTCATATTTAAGCACAGGGGTCCACCCACACATAAAATTAGTTGGCAGGACTGAAATCTTGAAATTGTCTCAACTGACTTCTAGAAAAGTAGGAATCAGCTTTCAGTGCTTCCTCCTTTTTTATGTATTCTATCTTTTCTTTTGAAAGGGAGGAGGGAAGGAGAGTGAAAGTAAAAGGAGAAGGGGAAGGATCACTGAACCTCAGACAGCTGGGATGCTGTGATACGTCAGAGGTGAACCCAGCCCCATGATATCTCCCTCATTTCCCCATCATTTTGCAGAGTTGGGCCTCTTTCAGGATAATTTTTTTATACTTTTCCAACACACGGAGCTGTTCTAACTGGTGCATTTCCAGTTTCCAAACTTCTGTTAAGTGATTGCTTCCTACGAGGCTTAGGATTTCCAATTCTAAGTGAACCATCGCAGAGATGTTAAACGTGTGAAATAATCCTGTAAAAATTTTGTAGCAGAGTCTTGAAATGAAGCCAAGCAACCTGTAGAGCCAAGCAAGCTGCACAGAAACTCAACTCCGAAAACTTTGAACTGAGTTTGCAGTTACAAATATACCCTTATTGATTCCATTTTTGTTCTTTTTCTTACCAGAGACGGGATGACTTCTAGATATTCAAAGACACCACAAAAGAGATTAAGCAGTACGTAGAAAAGTTTGGCCTAAATTCACGTGTCTGTGAAAAACCAAATAGAATAGAAGTTTTAAAGAGACAACTACGTTTTAGGTGTCAAACATTTCTTGACGTCTGTGGCAGTCGGCAGCTGCAAACATCCGACTGAAAGCCCCATCTGCTGCTTCACAGCTTCCAGTCGAGGATGTTTACAGTCGCTCACTGTCAACAGCAATACACATTCCTCAGCTGTTTACTTTATATTATTAACATGCAGAGGCCTCCAAGCAGGTTAGTTAAGATCACTATAACTTCTGATGCTGTGCTGCTACCCACAGATGTACAGCGGACTGTTTTCATAAGTACTTTCAAAGGAAATAAAGTACAACTTCCAAAGGCACACTGGCAAACAGCCAGGTGTATTTTCTGTTCAAGCATTACACTTCCAGAACTATGCTGCCTATTTCACATCTGGTAAGAATTAAAATGAAGACGCATGAAAAGAGCAATTTGCTGCTACTGTTGCATTTGTTTTGTTCTCCAAGAGACTAGAGCAATCCTGTCAACTAGAGCAGCGCACTACAAAAATTGTACTGCTCCACAACTGAGCTCCCTTATCAGCACAGTGACTAAAGATAGCAACTAGCATAAAAACAGAACCAAACCTTTTCTAAAGGTATTTCACTACAGTGTCTGGGATGGCTTCAATCCCCACAGAAAAGTGGCTGTGAGGGAATTATACCAGAAGTTAGTTTATGCGACATTTACTTCCAAAATAAAACAGTGGGGAAAAAAACCCACCAGAACAGTCCAGGGGGCTGTGGGGTAGAGGGAGGAAGTTGTACAGCAAGCTCTGCAAAGGCTTCAATAAAGTTCAAACCTGCTAGAGGATTTCTACAAATTATCCAAGCTAACCAGTTGCTGCTACACTTCACGTAGTTGGCAGCATGGCATTTCTCACCCACATGAAAAAGCCAAAAAGATTTGGCATAATAATGTCTTGGTTGTACAGTTCTGCTGTTTGTTTTCCATTCTATCTCCCATTTCCTTATTAAGTTAATGATGGGGAAAATTACAGATTAATCACTCAACTATTTTTCTGAAGTCATATGAAACCGCAGCAGGCAAGAAGAGCGATTATATCACTCTAATTAGAAGGTGTTTTTCCTTGAAACTTCTTGCCCCCAAATGAAAGTACCGCACTGTAAACAGAGTAGGTTATGAAAAGACTGCAGAATGCAGCAGCCTGTGGTGTATTTACTCAAACTGATAAGTGTGAAGGATCTCTATAAATCAGTTTCAAAACTCAGGGCTATATTTTCTATAGTAAGGTTAACAAAATTAATCTTTCAGGCAGCAGGTGTAAACAAGCTGAATTATGTTGGGGCCTTTCCCCTTATTCAATACCAACTTTCAGCTATTAGAGCTTCCTAGGGAGCCACATTTTCTCAATGGATCAAGTCACTAAGGAAACAAAGCAAACTTTATCAGTGCTGCACAACTCTACATTCCAGGAATTCCTCACACTTGGCATCTATGTACCATGCCAGACCCACAGGATCCATTCGTTCTCTCCTTAGGAGACCTACACCATGACAAGCTATGAAACGCTCAGTAAGGTGCCCAACTTCACAAGGTTGCCAATACAAGGAGGGACTAACACCCCTGCATGAGGTCTACTGGAGGACAGATGAGTGAGAAAACGTTATTTCCTATGGCAATACTCTTGAAAAAACAGAAAAGAGTTCCTCTTCTGGCAAGTTCCATCCCGTTTATCACAAGCCAGCTAACAAAAAACACAAATAGTCACCTTGCAAGACTATATATATATATATATATATATATATATAAAATGTATGGACTGTTAAAAAAAAAAAAAAAGGGGGGGGGGGCCAACAAAAAAATCCTTAGATACAAATTGCAGAACAGTAACTTTTCATCTTAATTACACTTAATCATGACACAGATTAGCCTTTTATTTGTAAATGTATCAGCCTTATATCTACAACGTAAAGGGGGAAAAAGTACAGAGACTATAATGTCTTACTCCTTCAAATTATTCAGATGAAGGACATTAAGTCAGCAATAAAGTGCAAGTCCACTCCATGTATGGCTTCCTTTCTGCTTTTAAAAGACATCAAACAGATTATATCTGTATGGAAGTCAAGGCAAGGTCAATCTAAAACTGTGAGGCATTTTATCACACAGTATGGACTGTTAGGCAAGAGAATGCAATCAGTTATCTTTACTGCTCTGTTTTTTTAATTTGTACAGTATTCTCACAGAAATGTTTAGGCAGAAAGTGTCCAAGACTCAAACATCAATCAACACGGCTTTGTACATACTGATCTTGATAAAGTTTTGAACAAATACAGGTAAGACAAAAGGCACATTCTTACTTTTCGGTGTCTTCATGAATTTACCATCCATGTAACAGGACAAAAGGGCAAACTGGTAGCGTCTAAGCACTGTCCAGTTAAAAATAAATCAGCTGGTTTTCTCTCACTCTTTTCCAAGCCAGATGAATGGATTACTGGTGAGAGAGGGGAAAAAAATAAACACAAACAAAAACCCAAGCATCTAAACCAAATTTTCCAAGTGCTGCTAGAATTCTACATTTTCCATCACCTCCCATAGAGATGAGGCGATATGCAAACTCAGACAAGTAAACTAACTTTCAACCATTAGAACAACACTGGAATACCAATAGATAAAAATGTGAATTCAGAGCTGCATATAACTTGGAAAAAAAATAAAACAAAACCAAAATGTAACTCATGGCAACTGGTTGCTAACTTCCTTTGCAGTATACATTTTCAAATTTGCTTGTCAAGAGCCTTAAGATCATCATTAAATACAGCAAAATTATTCCTTCTCTTCCTGCCACTGACAACACAGGAAGATTAAGCACACATTACTTATGTGAACTCAAGTTCACAGCTGTTACGATACAGCATGAGTATCTCCAACTGTTGCCAATGAATCCGATTCTCCCAACTGCATTTGAACTCACTATAAAATGCCTAAGGCAAGCGTCCCCTGCACTAAGCAGGCAGTTGCAGACAAGCAGCTGAAATTATGCACCAAATGAGACACAGAACATCCAAACATTTGGGAACGAGATGTCAAAACTACTGGTAAAAGTAAGAACAACGTGCATTTTCTTCATCCTTTTCCCAAGAGTCCCTTCCCAGTGTCTAATCACTGGCAACTTTCATCAGCTCTTAATCCGTCTAGGTGAACGAATATTACAGTGTACCTCAGTAGAAATAGACTTGGCAAAAAACCAAGAACTTACTTCTTGGATATCAGCTGATCCTCCTGATCTCCTTCATACAAGATACCCACACCTCCAGGGAGAATTGCATTCTTCGGCCACGAGAGACCATTCCTCAGATTTCCAGGAATCTGTATCACACACATGAACAGAAGTTATTGTAATTCCAGAAGTTCAGTAGTTCAGATCACATAGTTCTCAGTATGAGGACTGTCTGCAAGTAGTCAGATAGCTTTTAACAACCATTATTTAAACAGTGTCCTTTCCTGGTACAGTCATTTAAAACTCAAAATGCGTTTAAAGTGACACATCACTCATGAATGCAGCTGTCTCTCCATTAGAGGAGGTAAAAGTTAACTGATAAGGCAGCAGAAGTATTCAGAACCTATACTGAAGTAGTTAAATTTCCCACCAGAGATAGGCATAATGACTTCACCTATCTATTATCTTAAGAAACATACAGATTACACAACCCAAACCAATCATACAATAAAACTGAGGTTGAGCATCACTTCAGAAAAGCAGAATACCCAGAGTCCTCCTAGCTAAGCCCTTAAGATGGAGAAGGAATTTATTCACGCAATAGTTCTGGTGGAAGAAAGACATACAGAACTCCCTTGCAGATGGATGAATGGCCAGACACACGAGACGGAACCACATTATGGGAGAAAACCAAAGAAACAGAGAAAAAAGGCTTAAGAAGAAAAGAACATGGGAAGAATACAGGAAATGAAACTGAAGTAAATGAACCTGTAGAAGAATACACATGTGACAGTTGTGAAATCTCAGTTATTATACACAGCAAAAGCAGAAGAAATGCTGTAAGTAGGGCTTATAAACTGAAATGTGTGTACTCAAAATACTGTATTTATCGATTTGCACTTCTGACACCTTTTGAAGGTACTTGCAACAGTTCTGTGTGTGACCACGTGAACTGAGGACACCTTTGATAAACAAATCTTTTCTGTCAATCAACCAGCTCCAGCAACAAGTTAAGACTAAGGAGGGATATCAGCACTATTTACACTCTGTTACAGAATCAGTGAATGCTACTGTATTGTTTATTACTCTATATTTCACTGTCTTGAGGGCATCACTGTGAAGCCCACAAACCTTAAGCAGTGGCCAGAAAGGAAGGTGCAATAGGCTCTACCATCCTTTCATATCAGCTGGCAGAAACAGGGGATGCCCCAGCAGTACAGAGCATCACTCTACTGTTGGCAGAGCCAAGTGCCATGCTGGCTGCTGTTCCATCATGGGGTGGAGCAGGTAACCAGCCTGAAAGTGTGCACGTAAAGAGTTGTGCTCAATGGCTCAATGTCCAGCTGGAGGCCAGTAATGAGTGGTGTCCCTTGGGGATCGGCATTGGGACCGGTCTTGTTCAATATCTTTGTCAGTGACATGGACAGTGGGATTGAGTGTGCCCTCAGCAAGTTTGCCAATGACACCAAGCTGTGTGGTTCGGTTGATACCTTGGAGGGAAGGAATGCCATCCAGAGGGACCTTGACATGCTTGTGAGGTGGGCTGATGCCAACCTGATGAAGTTTAACCATGACAAGTGCAAGGTCCTCCACCTGGGTCGGAGCAATCCCAGGCACAGCTACAGGTTGGGCAGAGAAGAGATTCAGAACAGCCCTGCAGAGAAGGACTTGGGGGTGTTGGTCGATGAAAAAATGAACATCAGCCAGCAGTGTGAGCCTGCAGCCCAGAAAGCCAACTGTATCCTGGGCTGCATCAAAAGGAGCGTGACCAGCACGTCGAGGGAGGTGATCCTGTCCCTCTACTCTGCTCTCCTGAGACCTCACTTGGAGTATTGTGTGCACTTCTGGTGTCCTCAACATAAAAAGGACATGGAACTGTTGGAACAAGTCCAGAGGAGGGCCACGAGGATGATCAGGGGACTGGAGCACCTCCCGTATGAAGACAGGCTGAGAGAGTTGGGGCTGTTCAGCCTGGAGAAGAGAAGGCTGCGTGGAGACCTCATAGCAGCCTTCCAGTATCTGAAAAGGGCCCATAGGGATGCTGGGGAGGGACTCTTCATGAGGGACTGTAGTGAGAGGACAAGGGGTAACGGGTTCAAACTTAAACAGAGGAAGTTTAGACTGGATATGAGGAAGAAATTCTTTACTGTTCGGGTGGTGAGGCACTGGAATGGGTTACCCAGGGAAGTTGTGAATGCTCCATCGCTGGCCGTGTTCAAGGCTGGGATGGACAGAGCCTTGGGTGGCATGGTTTAGTGGGAGGTGTCCCTGCCCATGGCAGGGGTGTTGGAACTAGATGATCTTAAGGTCCTTTCCAACCCTAACTAGTCTATGATTCTATAACTGCATTACTGCGTCAGTTCCCAGTGCAGAACAGTACAGTTGGTGGTTTTCTATTTCAGCTAAGTACAAAGACAATACACTGAGTCAACATAAGAATAGCGCATATTGGACAAGAAAGCAGCCCCCAGTGGCAATAACTCATTCTCACAGCTATCTGTGAGAAGCATTACCCGAGAGCATACCATACCGGATCCCAAATTTAGCAAAGAACATTTCATAGGATCATAGAATCGTTTTGGTTGGAAGGGACATTAGGGATCACCTAATTCCACCCCCCTAATCTTGAGCACTTCCAGGAACAGGGCATCCACAACTTCCCTGGGCAAACTGACTTAACAGCATGAACAAACTACCTATGGCACACAATTTATTCAGCCTCACGGTCTAAATTCAAAGGAAGGGGAAATATAATTGCAGTGAGAATAAGCTCTGGCACAGGGGGCACGCTACAGGCAGCACGTACAGGCAGCAGGTGGTCCATATCCGAGATTCCTGCACACGGGAGTGAACATATGTTTGGGCTGATGAGAACCATCCTCAAACACAAAACTCTGCCCCAACATCCTCTGAGAATTTCTAGGATGCTTTCATCCTGTGTTTTGCGAACTGCCTCCTAACTCCCACTATGTCCTTTATTGAGGACATGTAATTTGCTCAAGTCAAATCTGTGGGGAATGTATTTCATACTTTGCTGTACTCTTGGAGAAAAGCAGGGACAAACTCTGATACTCACATTGGTCCAGTGACCCACATCTCACATGGTATGAGCTTATTCTCCCATTTCTGATTTCAGGGTCAGGTAATTGAGGCAGGAATCAGTTCTGTTTGCCCACAGCCAGGACATGGCACCATACCAGCTCCCTTGTACTCTTTTCCTTTTTCTCTTCCCATCACTCCTTCCCTTGTACATCACTCAAAGACACAACTGGGTCATACAGACTGTCAGAATAATTAGCACAATCATAATGTTTGTTCTTCATCTCCAACAGATCAAAACAAACAGAGTCTGTGACCACAAGATTAGTTTTACATAGTATGCTCCATAGCGAACTGCATAAGCCCCAGATGCTGCAGAACAGTCTGCAAGGCTTCAGCTTACATGTTTTCAACCTGTATACGTGCAGCACATTGACTACTCCTGTCTCAAAGGTACTTGAGCATTACCAGAAATTAGTGCTACATGCAAGAGAGCTCTTGGGTACTATGTTAAGCAATACATCCGCTAGAAGTGTGCAGAATGCAACTTTTTTAACATCACCATGCACTAAAGTAACTTAGAAAACACTTGTTTATTCATAGCAACACACAAGTAAAATGTAAAACCAACATCTGAAGAACAAAACTACTTCACGTGCAGCCAATGCATTAACCTTTGCTTACAAGCAGACCAGAGCAATACACCTGTTCAATTCCCCTTCTTCGTTTATTTCCAACAGCCTCCCCTTTCCCTGTGTACAACCATCAGCCTCCGGGCAATTAAACATTTGCTTGTTCCCAGAGTTTGTAATTAAATACTCTGACCTATCAGACAAAATGCTGACATCATACTGACAGGGCCATGAACCTGAATCCTGTTAATGTTACACTTTGAGATTTCTCTTAACCTGTATTCTCATCGGCATGAAAAGATCCTTCCTCTCAGCCATCTACAAGCAGAAGCTACGGGAGACTAATATGCACATAGAAAAAATACCAACCAAGTAGAAGAAAATTCAGAAGAGAGGAAAAAGCATTAGATTGTCCACCTATGGAAGGGAAGAGGGCTTACCAGCAAAAATGTTCTAGCTAAGTCACTGTGGAAGCACCAAACTGCTCAAGAAACTACTAGACATAAATCAATACTGACATGCCAAAGGGCACAAACACTAGAAAGTCCTGCAAGAGGAAAAGGCAGAGTGGGCCCCAGTTTGTAATGGCTAAAACAGGACCACATGTGAGAGATCCGAGACAAGTTGGAAGAGGGTACAGAGAAGAAACCCTACTGTTAGCTTCAGGTACTGGGAACTTAAAATTATCCCACTTCCTCAGCTTCACCCCAAAATTTTTCAGTATAACTTACACAGAGTTACCCTAAGTGCTACCCATACACAGCCTTCTACAGATGCAAACAAGTGGTTTAACTGCATTTTGCTCCTGATCAGCAGAAATAATTGCACAGAAGTTACATAAAAGGAACAGAAAAGGGGACAGGAAGACACCCATGACACACTAACCAAAAACACTTTTCTGATGTTTATTACCAAAGAAAATCCCCAGTGGATAAATATAGCTTTTGTAGTCAGCTAAGACCTAGAGCTATTAGAACATACCTTGACAGCTCAAAGAACTGCTCTCAGTTGCTTAGATTCATGGAAGTTTATAATCAACTTGTCACAAAGGCTTTAATTTAGAACATTTGTCATTGAAGGAAAACACTGAAGCAAGACCTGACTTTATTTTTCAAATGTATTAATAACTAATCCCCTTGGGATTACGTCAAGCACGTCACATTACGATGGCTTGGGCTCACCTTGACCGGTGAGTTAAAACACAGTTAAACCTGTCTACATTTGCACTCCAACTCGTACTTCTTTTAAATTCCAAATGGTTACAGAGGAAAGGCATCTGTGGGACTAACTCTGACCACGACCTATGGTCAGCATCAGACCTATGACACTGACCATGACACTATCCTGTTTTATTCAGCATGGAATATACAGGCAGAAAGTAGTCTTAGAGAATAATGTAAAACTTATTTTCTACACACGTGAATTTGAAAGTGAAAGGAGAACTTTTCTTTGCAAAATCTACTTGCTGTGGTAGATTCTGTTATTATAAAAGGTACATTTATGCAGAACAAGTTTTCGGTGCAAAGATTTACATATGTATGCAGTTCGATTAACAAACCGGAGCTGAATATAAGCTTTTCCTGTGTCTGTTAATTTATGGCCCAATGTTACATTCCTTTCATGCAATGCCATAATCTTCAATGAATGACTTCACATTATTCTCCTCAGAGTAATCTAGGAATGCAGATACAGAGAACATCAACCACCACCTTCATAAGACTCTCCCTCTTAACCCTCAAGGGTTTAAGTGCCTGATAGAGTCTTAGATATGAATAAAACTTTAAACACCCATATTCAGCTCCAACTACCTGCAAGCACACACCTTTCAGCCAGCAGGTACACATACCAACACTGAAGCTGTTTTAATACTGCTCAAACCAGTGCTGCACATTCAAACCTCCCGCAATTCTCAGATGCTGTTTGCCCTGTCACTCCACAACCACTGAAACGCAGAAACGTGCTTTTCAAAGTGAAACTTCCAGATCTGCCCTTTACACCAACAATAAAATCATGAGTTCGGGAATGGACCAGCTGCATCAGAAACCTTTTTGTACATACAAACACTAGGCCAAAGAAGCTTTCAGGTTTTAATGCCTCCGAGGTCTATCTCAGCCAAAACTTGGCTTTAATACCCCAGCTGGATACCTGTGCCCCTGTGGTGATGTCATCCATGCTTTGGTTCAGGAATTTGAACAGGAGAGGCTCAGCCCAGGAGCTTGGTTCACCCAGGAAAGCAACATGTTCAAATCACTCCTCCAAATCAGTATGATGACCTAAAGAATAGCTTTTGGAAAATGGGAGGGGCCCTGCTCAGGCATCTCATTCCAGGACAGTGTTGGCAACTACAAATAATATGCATGGATCGACACCTTCGCCCAGATAGCATCAAGACCTAAGCCTCTATAAAAACTGACCTGCATGGCAGATCTCTCTCTACACGTCCCACTGGTCACTAAGGCACTCTGCTCGTGGTCCTCCGAGGTGGCTGTGGGACATCTTGCATGGCCCTTCCCTGCATGTCACACAGAGCAGGTGCCAACTCTGGGCTACTTGGCATCAGAGCAAGTGCAGGTCAGGCATCTGCACGCTCCAGCCCTTAAGATACCTTGGATTTTTGCCTCCTCCTTCTGTCAACTGCACAGAGAGTACAGACATGCTGTTGCTGTGTTTTATCTTCACTCAGCTTTCTAAAGATACAGTGAAATGAATCATGTGCAGCACTTGTATCTATTGTACCAAAATAAATAGAACTCAACCACAGGATCTCTCTTGAGTATTGAAAGTACTTGCGTGGTGCTGGACATGGCCCTGATGAAAACACTGCCTCAGATGACACCCTCTGTCACAGAGTTTAACAGCTCCAAACCCTAGAGTGTCAGGGCAGTTACTTGGTTGCAAATACAGCTTGAACATCACATCTGACTTCACAGCCAGGGAAGGGGATTCCAGCTACAAAAGTAGCATTGAGAAAAAAGCTTAGAAAAGTGCAGCAGCACTGCCAGGGCTCTAACTTTATAAGTAGACTTATAGCTCAGTGTAAGTGCTATTAATTAGTTTTCAATGGTAACAGCAAAGAGCTAATGATCCATTAGGATTCACCGACACTGCATTTAACATATACTATTTCCCTCACTTCTCATGAGGAAATAGACAGACTTATAAATTCAACATATGACACAGGAAGTCTCAACACACAAAAAATATTGTGGTGAGGCAATATGAAGGCTCACTGGGCAACCTATCCTTCAGAAAGTGAACACAGGAGAAATTAATCTTTATCCAGGTCTTCCAATAGCAACCTGGTACGTAATGCTTCCATTCTTGGTACCTATATGAGTTTTGGTTACAACAAAGCCATAAAACAGGTAGTGCACATTTTACCATATTACGTTAGAATGAAGGGGGGATCCTGGAGGGTGTTATCTTTAGCAATCAACCAATTTAAACTCGGCCTTCTCTATCCTAGCAGTTGAAGTTTAGAACAGCTTAAAAAGAAAAGTGAGCCATTGTGTTTTGACTCACAGCAGTCACAGAAGTAACCTTCAAGGTTACCTTGCCCTATGTGTGGCCTCAGGAAGGAGAAAAACAGTTTCAGAAAAGGAATTTCTTGCCTGGCTGGAGGCCACACCCACGACAACAACTGATGGCAGGAAAGCATTTGGATTCACAACTCTACCCATAGCACCCAGCCGGAGGCGAAGCAAAACTTTCTCATTTTTGGAGAAGAAAAGAAACTCTTGCTCAATAAGTAGCAATTATGCTGCAGAATTTATATGCTGAGCACGGCTGAATGTACGAACACCAGATCAGTCAACCATAGCTTTAGCGCTTTGAGTATGATTAACAGAATGAACTTTCAAAGGTCAATTAAATGTCAACACATTTTAAAGAGATATTCTTCTTAAGTTGGGGTGGTGTGTAACAGTACCTTCCAAAGCTGCGGCGCCACTTCCACCTTAAAATTCTACCCATCCTACACTTACATGTGCAGATATAAAGATCATAACTAATTAACCTTTGAGAGAAAATAATGGCTATTTACGTTCCTGGCTTTCCTATCACTAAGCTGTCTTCATTACTTGTGTTTAACCACATTCATAGAGACACTCTTCTCTCTCCCCCCAAAATTTCATTTCAGCTATTCAGGGTGTGAGTGAAAGGAAAAGGAAAGCAGCAAGAACAGTTTGAAAGTCTAGTAATTTACTACATGAAAGTGAGAAGAGGCTTTTGATATGCTACTGAGCTGCCTGGATGTAAATCTGGAGGAGGCAGACTGTAACAGAATTAATTATGAACACATTAATCATTATTTTAGTCAGACAGTCAGCCCAGAGACAGAGTTTTTCACTTCTAAACATTTCCGAAATCCGAATTTCAGGTAACTAGCTCAAGACATGTTAAAACTAACGCTGAAAAGCTGAACATTCGGTACAGATCCATCCAAGCCACCTCTCAAACTGCATGCTCAAATCATTAGTTTTAAAACAAGCAAACAAAACAAGAAAAAAGTCTCCATCTCAGCGCGCAGTTAAAAGATCAAAATCCTGACCCGGGCCTCACAACAACACTATAATCATTTTGACAGGAGCAGTGTTTATTCAAGAGCAGAACTAAAGAATAATTTGAGAGTTGAGAAAAACCAGCAGAGAGGCGCACTCTGAGCAGATGCGAGAAGAAAATGGGCTGGAGAGTTTTCTTTCCTCCAGAGCCGCGGTCCCAGCACCAATCCGCAGGTCGGTCTGTAACTTCACGCAATAGAAGGGATGTCAGGGTTGCCGCACCCGGAGGACGGTCCCGGTCGGGTTTCAGACCAGGCGCCGGTTCTCCCACAGACGGGAGCTGGGCGGGCAGCGCTCAAAGTTCCTATAAAGTTCCCAGACCCGGGGGGCTGCCCAACGCCGATCCGGCTCGGCGGGGCCGCTGCCGGAGCCACGGCTTATCCCGTCCCATCCCATCCCACGGCACCTGCAGCCCCGGCAGGCGCCCGCCTCAGCCCCGGCAGCCATCCGGCAGCGGCGGGCGAGAGAGCGGACGGGGCAGCCCGGCACGACCCTGACCTACCAGCCCGCAGGGGCCTGCCCGGGGACCCGCCGACCGCACAACGCCCGCTTCTTACCTGGCCGGGTCCCGCCGGGCCGCGACGCCGCGCCCAACTTTCCCGCTCCGGGTGAAACTTGCGGCAAGCAGCGGCCCCCTCCCGGCCACCGCCTCCTCCTCCTCCTGCCCGTCCCGTCCCGAGGGCCCAGCCCCCCGCCAGACCCTTCCACAGGGGCGGGGAAAGGGGGCGAGGGTAAGCGAGCCGCCTCCAGCGCCGCCGCGGCCGGGGCGGGCCAGGCCGGGCATTGTACGCCCCCGGAGCGCCCTTCCCGGCGGGGGAGGGGGCGCTGGCTCCTTCTCCCCTCGCCATGTTCTTTGTTTCTCCGGCTTTTCCCGGCCGTTCCCCTGCCGACCGCGGGCCCCGCCGCGGCGCCGCCTCTCCCCGGCGTCCCCCCCGCACTTCCCCGCGGCGGCGCGGCGCGGCCGAAGGAGCGCGGCCGCAGGTGACCGACCGGCTGCCCGCGCCCCAGCACCGCCCCGCCGCCGGAGGGGATCCCGGCCCGCTCCGCCAATTAGCTCAGGGGGAAAGGGGCAGCCCCAGCCAATGAGCTCAGAGAGTTCCGCAGGGCGAGCCAATGGGGCGGGGAGCTGAGGGCAGGCCCGCCTCCCCGCCGCGCGGCGCGCAGAACCCGGCGGTCGCCGGCCGGCGGCGGCTGTGGGGTCCGCGCAGCTCCGCGGGCCGGGCCCGGGGCTCCGGCGCGGTGGGAAGCGGCGTTGGCCCGCGGAGCCGCTACCTGCGGAGCGGGGAGCCGCCGTGGGCCGGCCCTGCCAGGCCCCGCCGGACCGCTCCGCGCCTTGGCCAGTGTCCTGTCGGCAGCGTGGCCGCCCGGGGGGCACCCGCGCCCGCAGGGCCTGCTGGCCGCTGTCAGCCCGCCGCACCGCAGCCCTGTCTCGGCTGCCTCCCCGGGCGCTTGTTTTGGTGGTGTTTTCCTTACACGTTTCGTTATATGCTTGCTCTCAATTCTTAGTGACTTACGGTGTCAGAGAACTAGCGTTCAGTTGCTTGCTGCTGAGTTTGAACGCTGGCAGTGAAAGCGCGCTGGTGACTGGCCGATGTGGGCTTCCTCCTGCTTGGGAAGAACATCTGACTCTTGCCCATTCATGAGGGTTACCGTAGGAGTCCCCTGGCATAGATGTAAGAGTAATAGAGGCTAATGCCAGCTTGTATGCCAAGCACTGCATCTTGTGGGGGTGGGGGAGTCATCGGTATTACAATTAGCGAAAACAGATTTGGCTGAATTTGGACTTTTCTCCCATACATGGCATGGAGGTCCTTTCTCAGCCTGTTTTTCTTGAGAGCTGGTATATAAACATTGATACCGGCACCCTCTCCTGTATATCTCAAAACACAGCCTTAGTTTAGACTTTTTACCGCGTTTCTGTTACTCCATTAAGATCTGACCTACTAAGCCAACTTGGTACTTTATGGTGTCTGGGGGTTTTAGCCCAGAAGTTCAGGCGTTACTATTGTCTGTAATGCTTGTATTTCTGTGACAGCTGAGAACTAGTCCAGGGACAGAGCCTGGACGTGCCATTGTGTACAGACGTCTTGCCAAGGACAGTGCTTTCCCCAGACAACCCACAGCTCATTGGAGATGTAAGAGATGCTGAAAGAACAATGACATCTAGTATTTATGCGTGGAATAGTTATCTAAGGGTTCAACCTAATCTCCAGAGCAGAGCAGAGCAAAACTTTGGGAGTCACTCAGATCCATACTCCGAAAATCCCTCCTGCAAAATTTATGTCCAGCTTCCTGATACGTGAAGGAAATAAGTTGTTCACAGCAGGTACACAGGTGATTTGCCATACTTTTATGAGCTGACACTGATTGACCCATGGTAATTGGACATGTTCCTGCTCATAAACTGTTTGAAGTGTGAGAAAAACATTTCCTAAGGTGCTTTCACAGGGGAAGAGGATTGTGTTAGCATCACATCTCACTTTTGCCATGGCCTAAGAGCAGGGATGGGCACTGCTGCTCGGCTGATGTCTGGTAACTCCATCAATGGGGAGCTCTTACACCTGGATGGATTGATCAGAAGGCTGGGTTAGCCCAATCTTGCTGACCATTGAAGAGGTGAACATTACTGTTTCACACTTGAAATAGCTTGGTAAACATAGAAAGTTCAGTCACATATTTAAGATGTGCAGGGTTATATTTACTAACTTTTTGCAGTCACAGTTTATTACTGTAATATCTGTGAGGAAAAGCTATTAGACTCTGCCAAACGAAACGCTCTTAGAGTTAGGAAAAAGAATTGTATCTACTTTGTTACAGGCATATTTCTCACAAACGGAGTAAGTCAATGGTGCCCTTGTAGTGATTAATAGAGAAGCCATTCAGAGTCCTTGGGGGAGGTTGGGTTTTTTTTTTAATTACCAAGATAACTTCCTCATCAAATCTGTTGCTCAAAGACAAAACAACTGTGTTTTACTCACTTTCACTGCTGGAGTGAGATGAAAAAGTGTTGATATATTCTCCCCAGAGGTCATCAGAACTACAAACAAGGCTGTAGATCCAGTGTATACACACAGACTGGTGGACAAAGCCCAGGGTTCATTGCACTGTAAGAGAAGCTGAACAGAATGGAAGGAGGAGATTAAACAAGACATTTGCAAACAAGAGGTACCTCCCCTGTGTGGCATCTGATTTGCAGCAGAGCTGCTGTGTGGGAGGCTGGGAGGAAGGAAAAGCATTCATTTTATTTTAGTTTTTAATGAAGGACAAACACACCACAATACTAAGGGCAAAACCAGTGATATCTTCTTGCCTCTTCTGGAGGCTCAAAAAATGTGGCTCAAATTTCTTTTGATCCAATGCTCTTGGCCTCACAGTTTATTTCCACCAGAAAACCAAGCCAAGGCAGTTGGGAGTGGCACTGATAAAGTTCTGCTTCCCTGTGGAAGAACATGCCTTCTTCAATATTAATTCAGTACTCTTAGCTTCCTCCCAGTCTGTTTTTTTACCAGAAAGAAAGATGCCTTCTGTTTCTTCTCTAGGGCAACAGTTTCTACCCTTCCCTTGCAGCTGTGACCACTTATCTCTCTCTTTTCTCAGGCGCTTTCCAGTCACAAACCGGCAACACTCTCTGACTTCTGTTGTGTTTCTGAGTAGCATGGCCTAGATAGTCTGAGCTATTGGGTGAAATGGTATTACACCATTTTTCTTACTCCAAAAATGTTTGCACAAATAAAGTTGCAAAGTTAGGCACTCTTCCAAGTGACACATTTTAGTGGTACAAAATGATTTCCTGCATAGTCCAACTTTCAGAACAGCTTTGGTTTTATAACGTCTAGCACAAGAGGATCTGATGTGGGTTGGCTCTTAGATACAACCATAATGAACCTGCTTAATGAATAATGCTAAGATAGGGAAGTGCTGCCACTTCATTTCTGATTGGAACAGTAATTCAGAAAAATGCACTGTTCCAAAATTCTTTTGCTTCTTCACTGTAATGCAAAAATCTAACATTTGGGCAAGAGCAGTTACATCTTTGCCCTCCATTATTGCCTTCAGTACTCTAGCATAGTGAGGGTGTCTTAGAAAGCATAGCTGACAGCTTTTTAAAGTGGCCTTGCTGTTAGAGAAGACAGCAGCAGATGTCCAATTTGGTACTTCTACCATGCATGCAGCGAGTTATAGTTAAGGAGCAGTAGGTAGTATTTAACCCTCAGGAAAGATTATCAGAGTAACTGGAATGTTGTCTTGCACTTTTTGCTGCTCTGAATCTCTAAGTAAAATTAACACAGCTTAGAAAATGCTATTTTACAATTTAATCAAAAATGGCTTTTTAGTCCTTCAGATCTCAACTATAACAAAATATTATTCTTGACTGATACAGTTTGATTTAGTGCCTCACAGGGATGCCCATAATATTCCCAGTATTACCAGTTACCATCTTCTGTCCATAATTATTTATACCATAGTTTAACTCTATACAGCATAGTAGAAGAAGTAAATGCGAACAGAAAAGACCCAAGCTACCTAACAGAATGAATAGATGTGATGTGTTGACCCTGATGGCATATGCTTGCATTCTCTGGTGAGCTTCAGTGACAGTGCAGCAGTTACTTCTCGGGAAATGCTGTGGTTGAAAAACTGAAAATGAACAAACAAAAAGACCGTAGCCAATTCTCAAAAGAAGCAGAATCTCTTCTGTTTTCAGGCCATGTTATCAACCCATTTGCGACTTACATTTGAAACAACAAAACCCTACATGAGTAGTGAGCAAATTGATGTACACATAGAGGCCTGATAGCTTCAGTGGTTGTGTTTGCTTCACAGTAAATATTACAGCTCTTCTCAAAAGAAAGACAAATCCTAACCTGGAAGCTTTTGAAAAGGGTAGAGATTTTTACAGTAGTTGTTTTGAATTGTGTTCTGCTATTGTCTGATAGTATCACTAGCTGAAGCCTTAGCCATTAAGTCAAAGTGAAGCCAGGCATGAGGAAAATCTTTAGTACAATAGGCAACAATAAGGGCAACATGACTTTGAATCATTGAAGAACAAAGGGAGCAGTTTCGCCGTTCTGGTATCAGAGGAATTTTCTTCTGAAGCTGTTTTAGCAAAACAGGACAAAAAAAAGGCAACAGGACAATTTAGTTAGTACTACTTGATATTAATAAAAGACAAAAAAAATAATATTCAGAGGCAAACAATTAGGGTATAACTCAGAGCAGCGCTGTGGAGAAGGACTTGGGGGTGTTGGTTGATGAGAAAATGAACATGAGCCAGCAGTGTGAGCTTGCAGCCCAGAAAGACAACGGTATCCTGGGCTGCATCAAAAGGAGCATGACCAGCAGGTCGAGGGAGGTGATCCTGCCCCTCTCCTCTGCTCTCCTGAGACCTCACTTGGAGTATTGTGTGCACTTCTGGTGTCCTCAACATAAAAAGGACACGGAACTGTTGGAACAAGTGCAGAGGAGGGCCACGAGGATGATCAGGGGACTGGAGCACCTCCTGTATGAAGATAGGATGAGAAAGTTGGGTCTGTTCAGCCTGGAGAAGAGAAGGCTGCGTGGAGACCTCATAGCAGCCTTCCAGTATCTGAAGGGGGGATATAGGGCTGCTGGGGAGGGACTCTTCATGAGGGACTGTAGTGAGAGGACAAGGGGTAACAGGTTCAAACTTAAACAGGGGAAGTTTAGACTGGATATGAGGAAGAAATTCTTTACTGTAAGGGTGGTGAGGCACTGGAGTGGGTTGTGAATGCTCCATCGCTGGCCGTGTTCAAGGCCGGGTTGGACAGAGCCTTGGGTGGCATGGTTTAGTGAGAGGTGTCCCTGCCCATGACAGGGGTTTGGAACTAGATGATCTTAAGGTCCTTTCCAACCCTAACTATTCTATGATTCTATTATTCTATAACAAGAAATATTTCTAATAAAAGTCTTTGAAGACACAGACAGCAGTTCTCCTGGTACAAGATCTTACATATTTACTTAAATTTAAAACAAGTTATATTTCTAATATTGTAAGAGAACAGTAAATGTCTGTAGCTCTTTCCACCTTCTACCAGGAATAGACCAGAAAATATTAAACATATAATTTCCTAGCAGATTAAAATTTGGAGTAGAGGTGGATACAGAAATAAAAGAGGGGAGAACAGGAAATACCATATTGCAAGAACTGGGATTAACTCATTTTTTGATGGTCTTGTGATCATAAATGTGTGTAGCGTTAACAGATGTGCAGTGCATGAGATTTTAAGCATCTGGGCCCTGTGTATGCTAGAGAGGTGCCATCAAACAGTGCAAACTAACAATTTTGGTTTGCAATACAAGCTCTCATAAGTGTGCTCAAGTTCGCACTTACCATACGAGTTTCATAAAGCTTCTCTTTAGCTGAATGTCTTGGACAAGAAAGCCGTGAGTCCACATCCTTTGCTTTTTTTCTGAGATAACTTTTCTCACCTACTAAAAGTTTGGTTTTTGTGGGTTTTGTTTTTGCCAAAAGATATTTTTGAGCTCCAGGCTTTCCGTGCTGTTCATGAAACCATTTATACAGGAAGTACAGTATGAAGAGGGAACAAGTAAGACCACAATATTTTATCATATTATTACTTTGGTAATGTTAAATCACTGAACATGTCATTCATGTTTAGTGTATTATTTTCTACAGTAAGTTAGCAGTAAAAGTAAGCAGTAGCATTTTTCTTACGAATTCAGCTGGTGGAGTGTAATTAAAGATTATATCATGCAGGGACAAAAGAAGAGTTTGTCCTGGGTTCAGCAGTAGCAGTCATTTTTCTCCTTCTTGGTAGCTGGTGCAGCGCTGTGTTTTTGATTTTGGGCCTGGGAACAGCGCTGATAACACCAGTGTTTTTCAGTTACTGCTTGGTAATGTTTTGGTCTGACCAAGGACTTTCTCAGCCTCATGCTCTGCCAGGGAAGAGGGGAAGCCGGGAGGAAACAGAGACAGGACACCTGACCCAAACTGACCAAAAAGGTTATTCCATACCACAGTACGTCATGCCCAGGATGTAAAGCAGAGAGGAGAGACCCGAAGGGTGGGGGGGGGGGGGGGTGGTGGGGGGTGCACTGCGTGGTAGGGCTGGGTATCGGTGGTGAGCGATTGTATTCTTTCCTTGTATTTGCCTTGTCATTATTATTATTGGTGGTAGCAGTAGTGATTTGTGTTATACTTTAGTTACCAAACTGTTCTTATCTCAGCCTGTGGGAGTTGCATTCTTTCAATTCTCCTCCCCATCCACCCGGGAGCGGGGGGAAGAAAGAGAGGGGAGTGAGTGAGAGAACAGGCTGCGTGATTTACGGCTTAAACCACAACAGAGTTGAATTAAAGAGCAGAACTGTAATTCTTACATTTCATAACATGCGAGTGCTTGATTTTATGGCTTACAAATGAAGCTTTTGCAAATAATTTTCTTTAAAAATTGGAGGAAGAAAACCCCAAAGCATCATGGTGATGCCTGTATGACAGTGGCGTATCAGGGTTGAAACATTTAGGGTCCCCATAGAAACCAGAGCCATTTGAAGCAGCATGTTTGCTTGTAGCAGTGGGTTATTCTCTGTAGGCGGACCAGTTAGTACAAAACCAGGTCTGCTCGGTGGGCTCTGGCAGTAGCAGCAGCCACAGAGGATTCAGAGAGCTTGGGTATCACTCCAGACATGCCACATGACAACTCTTCTATCTGCTCCTCTTGAGAATGATCCATTAATCCACAGCATTTCCCTACCCACCTGCCCGCCCTGCCAACTGCCCTAAATCTGCCTTAGTCCTTATATTTATTTTCATTTTGTGAAGCTTTTGTAGATCTGCCCATGCAAAATGGTGCTGGAGCAGCAGGTGCTCTTCCCAAACACTGCCTCCATGACATATCTGAACAAAGGAATGAACCAGAAATGGGACCAAATCTGCCTGATTAAGTGAAGAGCACCAAGAACAAGTGAAACCAAAGATATGAGATCCACATCCTCCCACAATACCTGTAGAATTGGTAAGGAATCTGTTTTTCAGGTCTCAGTAGTTGCAATAGTAGAGATGCTGAATTTCTGTGTGTCCTTCAGCTGTCCACAACAGAAAATACGCTTTATGGGCAATTGCTCGTTTTCAAGTCAATCATCAGGAAAGTCCTGGAGCATACTGTCGCTTTCTTGCAGAGATACTTTTTAATTAAGTCAAAGTGGAAGGTACCCGATGGCTCTCAGATATTAAAGGGCCTAGAGATCCACTGTGAAGAGGAGGGTTCTGTGTCTGTGCTGAGAGGAAGGATGCAACTGGTGTTTGGTAGAAGACCTCTTTCACCTGAGCTGCGTGTCTGCTCAGCCCCTTTTCCTTATCCCACCCTCATCTTTACATCCCACCCTTGTCTCTGCATCCTACTGTCTGCCACTGAATGTTTCCTTTCAGTGGGGGTTTCACCTGGAGCAGCTCTTGGTTCTCATTACTGTCATAGTCATTTCGTAGCGGATTTCAAAAGTGCACTAGACTGACAGCACTCTTGTGCTGGAATAGCTGGAAAATTTCTGTCCTAAGGCTTACAGCACTGCCTTAGCTCACACTCCCATCTCCTAGAAGCCAGAGTTTTGTTAAAACTCACTACTCAAAAAGTGAAGTCTAGAAATACTATAGTACATAGATTTGAATGGAACCTGCATTTCTTCCATCAGCTGAGTGATTCAATACCTATGTTTATTCAGCAAGGTTAGGAATGAGCTGCTGTGGCACAACCTTGACAATGACAAGCTCTGACTGCCAGGCAGTGCTCTTTATAGTAGGTCACTGCTCTCCTCAGTGCTTGAGACAAATATTGGATTCATTAGGGGATCTTTCAGCAGAAGGATAATATGCTGCAAAGCCGCTCTGTCAAAGTGACTTTGCTGTTGAACATTTTCTAGCAGTCACAGAATCCAAAATCTGATTTATTAATTAAATCCTATCAGCACATGCTCTGAAGGAACCACCATGGCTGAACTATGTCCCTGTTAAGTGAGATTAAAGAACATGACAGCAGTTTGTATAGTATGCCTTAACCCACATTTCCTGTAAAGGATACAGCTTGTTATTTTTCAAAATATGCTGAATATATTTTGCTTATATCTTTGCTTATTATGACCCATGGGAGCAATTGTAAACCTGAAACATGCAAGAATTAAGGCAACAAACCCCCAACTGGACTATGCAGGAGAAGCTGGCATATTCTGGCTGTATTATCTCTCCTATGAAGGAACAGATCAGGAGATACTTGCCCAGGTTTTCTCCAGAAGAAACACGCACTTGGAAAGAGTCTTTGCTTAAGCATTTGTCAAGTGACTTTTCATATAGATTTATCGAGCTAAGTGGCACCTAAAGAGAGATAAAGCCTGTCTTAGCATGAACAAGTGAAAATGGAATTAAACCCCCCTATTAATTAGCAATGTGTAGCTGAGACGCATCCTATGGCACTTCTATGGGGTCGCTGGAGATAGTGCCCAGCCCCACAGCATGTGAAACACATCTTGCAGTCTGCTCTGTGTTGGGTAATTATAATGCACTGAGCCTGTACGTTTGGATTAGTCCTTGATAGGAAAACAATTCTCTGAGCCCCAGCAGTTGACACTTGTAGTCAGCAGGTTGGTGCCAGCTCCCCCTTGCTGTCTCTGCTCCTCCAAGCCCCTGCATACTCCTGTCTTTCACATTTCTTTTTTTTTCTTTGTTGGTGCTGTTGTGTTTTTGCACCAGCCTGTGCTCCCTCCTGGAATCTGGGTTCGTTGGTGTGCAGCACTGCCTCCTCTGCTGGAGCTGGTCCTCACCAACAGCCCGCTGCAGATCCTAGCCTTGGAAATGCATTTGAATGCTGACAGCAAGGTACATGGATGGTGGTCGGCTAGCAGTGTCTGAGGGAGCAGAATCATGGGCCAAAACTGGTTTTTCCCCTCACTGATCTGTACCTCCCTAAACCCCCAGCCTGGCCACAGAGACATCCTCCAGTGTGGAGCAGGCTGCGCACTGGAGGGACCTCTGCTCTGATCCTGCTGGAGCGGAGCACCCTCCCCCCCCCATCCATGACCTGGCTGTTGCTCACTTTCTCCTCCATGGGAAGCATGGGCCTGGCTTTCCCACTCCTCATTCCCTGTGCCAAGCAGATGTCTCGTATCCAGAAAAGCTTGTTGCAATTGTTCCGCAGTTGTGTCTGGTTTGCGTCAGCTGCCCCTGTTTCTGGTCATGCCTGCCTTTTGGCTTTGAGGGTATCATGAGAAATTGTTTGGAATGACACCCCCTTGGGCACAGAATCAGTGGTGGAAACTTGTACCAAGCCTTCACCCCTGAGAAGAGCCCATTCACATCCTTCCTCAAGCATCCTCATGATAGTCCACCTTCAGAAACCACATGGATATCACAGTGATTGCATAGCTCTTGGCATTCAACATGAACGTGCTTGGTATGATACTTTGCCAAGAATGAACTGGGATTTCACAGAGCTCCTCACCACAGGTACTTACACACTCTGTTGGACGTGAATGCTTAGCTAGACAATAAGTTTTGCCTTGGTGTAACTGGCACAAAGCACTGATGCAGCAGTGCCTGTGGGAGCAGATGGCTTGCATATTTTCCTCTAGACATTAAGGCTCTGAATCCATGCCATATCCCTTCCCTCGATTCACAGAAAGCTGCAGAGGAACTGTCTCCTGTCAAATTTTTCTCCTGCCTGGCATGACTGGCTCCAAACTCAGCTATCCACATTGCACAGATGATTTTGGAAACTTCTGGTCCTCTGGACTTTAAATGCTGAAACAGGGGGAAAACCCCAAACAAACCACAGCATGTGTGACTAAAAGCAAGATGATAATCAGTGGACTCTGAGAACTGGAGAATCCCTTCTTTGTTAATCACCAGGAGCTGAATGCTGGCTCCACTGGTGGGCAGCAAGGCGGATAGCAAGGGGCTGTGTATGGGTGGCCCAGAAACATGGAAAATGGGGAGAACACCAGAGCTTTCCTCGAATTTCTGACATCCTAGCCCATCTCTCACAGACTGCAATACAGAAAGGATGCTGAATGACCATTTCCAGCTCCAACACGAGTTTTCTCTGCCCTTTTGTCAACTACCTGCTGTATTGCCTCCCCAGCTGGAAAAACAAGGAGAACAGTTCCCTCACTTGATAGAAACTCAGGTTTAAATATAGTAGCCACTTTTAGAAAATACTTTAGGATTTCTGGACAGGCGGCTCTGTGTACAGACTTCTGACTATCACTGCTGTCTCCTTAGGGATGAGGAAAGACTGTACCAAATACTGAGGATAAGAATAGCAACAGAGGACTGATCCTGCACTTGTGTGCATGATGGGGGAGGTGAATGTCATTTTCCTCTGTTTGCTTTCATAAATCATCTCCCTCTCTTTTTTTTTCCTAGGAGTTGTCATGAGGAGTGGTGATTTTCACCTGATACAAAATGGGCAAAATGTCATAAGGGAGGTCCAGCTCTTAAAACAACCTGGTAAGAGTTTTTCATGTCCTTATTTCCTCTCGACAGAAAGGACTTTGGATTTTATGCATAACAAAAGTTTTGGTCCACAATGGCAAGAAAATTACTTCGCAAGAAAATTACTCGTCTTCTATATATTTGTTTCTGTGGCATTAGGGAATTTTGCTTTCAGAAAACACTGTGCTGTACACATAAACACACCAAATCCCTAGTGGAAAACACCTGAAGAGAAATATGATTTTACCTTAATAAAAAAGTAAGAGAAGTTGGCTGTATGGCAGATCCCTGCCCAGCGGTGCAGGAACGCTGCGGGTGCTTGGAATTCACTCCTATTGTCTCTAGGCTGAATTGCTTTGAAAAAGGTCACATGAGGAGGAAAGGAAGTTTTGACTTTCACATGCCTGTTATTGCTAAGGAAACCACTTCCTTGGTATTCACATATTCAGCATGTGTCCAGTTTTGGCACTCTGACAAATGACATCGTGCTACTGCATCAAGTAACAAAGAAGGGTGGAGAAGGCTGTTAGATAACTTGACATGTTTGAAATGCCAGTGCAGCTTTTGTAGGACTGCCAAACTTCAAGTAGGTTCAGTAAAAGTAAGCAGGGTCCTTTGTTAGCTGCAGATGATATACCTGGAGTTCAGAAATGTGGAAAAAAGGTTCTGGTCTCACCTCAATGAGCGCAGGTGGTTTGAAGGTTTCCTGGCTTGTAGCAATGGCAATATTCATACATATTGGGAGACAAGTTTTCCCCTACAAATATACCTGAATTATTCTCTGTGTAGGATATATTTCAGCTTTCAAGCACATACTTGTCTTTTCTTTGGCATTTATTTAACCAGAAACTGAGTATCCTTAGGTGGTGTGTGATGATTTCATTATACCTGGATTTGAACTTCAATCTGTGGGACTTTTCCCATTTTTCTGACTTCTTAGTCAAACAAGAAATTAGAAAGAGCAATGAGCTACTACTGTTGGTTAGGACTCAGAATCTCCACCAGTGTACTGGGTTTGGTTTGGTTTTTTTTAAGAGGATTGAGGCACAATTTCTTTGAAGTAGTGTATTTGCAGATCTCAAGCTGACAAGAAGAAAATATATCATAATTAGGCTTATTTCAGCTCTAAGAGGAAAAAAAGAAGCCTGGTATGCTTCAGGATACAAGTGGGTTTCACTGCAAATATACAATAGCTACTGAGATTACTGGGACCAAGCATAAGGCATGCACAAATCACAGGAATTGAACAGCTAAAGCCCTGCTCAATTTACTGAGGCTACTGAGCTTTTGATATGTCAAGATCTATTTGTCTAAACGTTACCTGTAAAAACAACATAATGTAGTGAACTGAGCCTGGGACTGTGGAGGCCAGAAATCAATATTCTAATCTTGGCCCTGCCTCGGATGCATTTGGTGGCTCCAGAGCAGTTGTTTAATCTCGCTGCACGCTCGCCAGAGATAAAATGGTTCAAACATAATAAACTCCACTGCAGAGCTGCGCAGATCACTTCACAGCTTCTGTATACTTCCCTGAAGACTTGAGTTGCTATATAAATGTTATCTTTACACACAGGACTTCTGGAGGTACGTCTCCAGGAACATACATACCGTGTACCTTTGGATCTGAAATTTCAGGTCTGTTTTCTAGCAGATGCCATCTCCCCACAGAGACTTCAAGTACAGCCTGGTGGCAACACAGAGGCCACGAGGGTATCTGCGATGATAATGTTACCCCTCTCCCCCCCATCATTTTTTTTCCTTAAATATGTTAAAACAGAATTACTTAAAATACGGTTCAGGTATTTTGTCTTAGACAGCATCCTCAATTTCAGTCTTTCCACGGCAGAAGTAGATCATATTTCAACAGAAGTTATTTGCTTAATGCAAAAATAACAGAGAGAAGAAGCCCTAGCCTGTTTATTTAGGAAGTAAGACTAGATAATAATTGCGATTCCTTCTGGCTTAAAATACTTGAAAAATGTGCTGGGTTTCATGTTCCATTCATTTTCCCTAATATCATCATTTCAGAGTGATTATCTTACAAGAGGCTTAGCTGAGCTGCACTCATTCCCAAAGATCTTGAGGGGTTACCTGAGGTGAGACAAAAGATAGGTAAAAATGCCTGAGTAAAGTCTTAATAACCTTTTTCAGCTTTTAAAAAACCAAACCAAACCAAAAAAAAAAAAATCAACCAAACACCACCACCACAAATTATCTTCTAGAATATAGGCGAGAAATACTGGTTGTATCTCTCTTACATGCAGCAAATGAGTTCCACATACAGAGGACAACAGTACCCACATCCCAGCAAATTGTGCACTTTTCCAGCCCAAAAGAAGCGGTGAGTGACTTATTCTAGAAGCTGTTTATAAGTGAGCATTTGGAAATTGCTAAGAAAAGACAACTGCTAAAACAACGGGTCTACATTTACTGGTATGTATTTTGTTTTACAGTCATTAGTACTTGCACAGATGAGTCCAGCACCTCCAATGGCCCTGGGTTTTGCATCCTGTGGTAGTCAGCCATTGTGGTGCTGTTGTAAAACAGTTGTTAGCACAGGCTGTGGCTTGCAGGTGGTAGCTACACCCAAGCCTAGAAGAGGTTTTGTGTGCTATCAGAAAAAGCTGGAGATACTGGCTGTATTGAGTAAGGAGGCAGCAGGAAGAGCAGTGCATGGGGGTGCTGTGCTCACGGCAGCCTGGGTTGCTAAGCACACAGCCTGCTATGCCACAAAGCAGGCAGGACCGGGCAGAGCCATTAAGTCTGGAAGCAGCTAAGTATTTAATAAGCTGCATGCTACCGTGCATTTACATAGCTTAAGTCATAGTGAAGCCCTAGGAGTAAAGGGTCAAAAGTGCAGGGCTGGAGGGCTAAAGCCCATGCAGACTGCATTGTAACCCATCCTGTCTGCATAGAAAAGAACCTGGGGAGAAACCACGAGAAAATGAGTCTTGCTCCAACCAAGGAGAATTGTAATGGCCAAAGAATGTTAAAATAGTTGAAGTTAAAGCACATGTGACCAGGTCTGGCAAAGCTCATTTACACAGAAGTTTGTGGGGCATCTACGTGCCCCCAGTAAACCAAGCGTAAGGAGTACAGTAGAAAGAAAAATGAGATTCCCTTCCTTCATGTTTCACACATCTAAACCAAAATGACTTTTTGCTTGCCCTACCTATATGATCTTAAGATTCTGTGATCTTAAGATTCTTCTATGTGAATCATTTAACACTTATTTATTTCCCAGTGTACATATTTAACTGTTTGCCTGGGCATCTTCTTCACCCTGACACTGCCAGAGGTTGAGTCCTGTCTCACACAGTGGCTTCCCACAGCAGGCTCTCCATCCTCTCTCGTTCTGTCTCTCATTAGCAAAGGCTGTTTGAATACTCACAGAGTGACCGGCTTTGGACGGGTGAGACTATGTCTGATTTCACTTCCTGTAGTGTAATCACAGACTTCAGTGACTGTGCTTTACTGATGTAACCAAGATTGAAAACTGTCCCACAGCAAATATTTATCGGAGCATATCAAAGGAAAAGCAGACCAGAAGAGAAACAAGCAAAACAGTGAGTGCCATTAAACTTTGCCAAAGTAGATTTCAAAGTTGATGAAAACTCCCCAGAGACACAGAGCTAAAATGTAGGACAAAGTAGAACACTGAAAAAAATAACCCCATGTTTCCAAACACTTATGTCCTATGGAACAATTTTTAATTACTAGTAACTTGCAAAGATGAAGAAGGAAAACATGCACAGAACTAACAATATATGAGCAAAGTCAATGATCATTGCTCTGCTGCTTTTGTTAACAGCTTTGATATGTATGCCCATCGTGGCTACCTGCTCAGGTCACGGACCTTGTCTACAGAGTAGTAAGAGAGAAATAGGACAACATCTACAACTGGCTTTCTAAGTGATATAAAATAACAGGATGACACACTTTAATTAATTAAAACTCTGTTGCCTCTTTGCTATGTGCCAAGGACACTCAGTTTCTTGGCAACAGACCTCTAATTTTCCTTCTCTGATATCCAGGTCACAGCCATTTGGATTAGAGGCTCATTTCCAGCAGCAGGGCATGGTAGCGGCACACAACTTCCCGTGCTGCTGTTGGTAACCCCCTTAAGTTCAGTGTCTTTCAACTACATTTATACAAGCTGTTAAACATTAAAGGCCTTATAAAGGGTAGTTTCTCAGTATGCACAGAGGTCTGGGGACATGTATTAAAAACTCAGGTTGCCTTGTACAACACCAGTAACGTTTTACACCACCAGCAACAGTCCCATGCTGTTTCAGCTGAAGAACATGACTGAAAGGGTAGAGAGCAAGGAAAACAACTGTTTCATCCCCAGCTCTCCAGCTCCTTTGAGAGGTAGGTCTGCCCCATTCCTGCCCATTTGCTATCATTCCCCCTATGAGAAAGGGGAACACTGTCCTAGAAGAGGCCTACCTGCTGTTCAGATGAGGTGAGGAAATCACATACGTTGCTGAGGAATGCTCAATGACCACTGGTACCAATGTTTTGCCTGAGCTGCCATCATTTGAACTGCAGAGCAAACTGCAGCCTAAGGTTATCAATCAGCATCAACCTATATGCAAGGAAATCCTCATTCCCAGCCCGAGTGAACTGGAGAGACAGAATAGCACATGCATGTATTTGAAAACCAGGTACTTTTTCACAAGAAAGGAATACAGCGCACATGACCAAGAAGTGGGTGAGACAGAACAGACCATACGCACCAGATGGTAGTCACACTGCTTAATGCACTGCTGGAAGGTGCCCAGCAAATCTGGTGATGAGCCATAGAAGAACCTATATAAGATAATGCTCTTTGTTAAGTGCCAGCAATTTATTACAGTATATTCCTGAGAACAGCTGAGGTGAATTAACCACAGAAACCATTTACTATTCCTTCTGACAACCCCGAGATTGCATCTGTGCTTCTGCTGTGGTTGATGGCACCTTCTGGGCAAATGTGAACTCGTTCAAAGCCAACCAAAGCCAACTGTCCAGGTTACTGTAGTGCCAAGCCCCAGCCAACAGACCACCCAGCGGGTGTATTAGCTTATGCTTGCTGCTACACTAACCATCCCATGGGTATTGGTCATCCTGGAGCATGACCAGGACAGACTTGCATCCACTCAGAAAACAGAACTTGACAAACATGATACATGAGGTTTTGCAGTATTAGTGGGTTAAATGCTCCCCACTCCAGCTACTTCAAGCAAAGGAAGGGTTACTAAAAACATGCCCTCTACGGAGTTCTGAGAAGCAGGTGTAAGACATTTGTATTCTTACTGTGTACAGCCTACATCCATGCCTATGTATCACCATTTAGCTCTAAAAACATCCTTCAAGTTTAATGAAAATAACCAAAATAAAAAAATCATTGAGCAATTTTATGAAAACAGTGCTGTAAAGCAAAACCTGGCAGAACTTGTGGAGATCATATTTCCTATTGCCTGTCACAAATTTGATCTTGCCCTAGGGATAAGTGAGGTAAAAAAGTAATCTTCGACCACAAATATATGATTGCCTTGATATTCTGGAAACGAAGCTAAGACAATACTGGTTGCTTTTTATTTTTTTGGTACCTCATGCAGAGACATGGAAGTGAATTAATTTTTACTCGGAAGAAGACTACTTCTCTCTACAGAGGAGCACATCTTAAATACTGTTACTTTTTCATGAATCTCTGATGATCACGTAATAGCCGTTTATCTACTTGTCCTGCTGTGGCACAAAGCACACAAGCACTCCATGGTTATGTTTTGTTGAGCCATCTACTCTTGAACCATTGCTGTCCACATCCAGTCATCTGCAACATCTAGTAAGCCATGGATAAAAGCAGATAGCAGTCTTGGCAACCTTACCCTTCTGGATGAGCCAACTCAATAACATGGTTTATCGTAGTCGGGACATAGGTATGAGCAGTTTCAAACTATGATTTAAGGGCTTTGCTATGTTTATTTGGGTTATCTATCTTGTAAAGGGAACATTCTGCAGCGTGATGGCATGCAATTATAACATACAAACCTGTTCGCAGAGGAAACATAGTCACCAGCTAAAATCTGTAGAATTATTTCACAGTTTTAACCAGAAAATGTAGTTAAGTCAGAAAACAGAAAAAAATTTTCTTTAAAAATACAGAATCTTAGTGAAGAAACTGTAGTAGAAGTAATGCAGAATGTCAATTCTTCCTTAAAAAGAAAGTATCTCCACAAAACATTTCAGAATTTACACAAGAAGTTTGGTAAGAGGCAGTTTTATTTGTTTTAGTCCAGCTTGCTTTCATCGCTTGATTTTAGATAATTATTTTTTCAGTTACTCATCACCTGTCTCATATTTAGACTCAAAAGGTGAATATCACCTTTGTATTTGAGTAGTGAAGACTGCTGGTTTATTTATATTTATTGAAATCATTACCTTCTTTATTACTACCAAAGATATTAAATCAGTAATATGTTTTCTGTAACCTATCCTATACTTCAAAATACTGTAGCCTGCTTTGTTGCGGTCTGTGTTTTTTAATTGTAGATCTGATGCCAATGAATGGAATAAAAGCAGGACTCCTTAGAAAGCTTCACATTTCTCATCTCTGGAGAAAAGTTATTTTCTTTACTTTATTATTATTTCCCTTGACAGTTGCCTCCAGCTTGTGACAATGATGTATTTTGTAGTCTTGGCCGCTGTTTGGTGGTGTTTCACTGACAGTTAGCACTTTGTTATCACGGGATGACTGCTCAAAAGACTCTGGAGAGTGATGCCATTTTCAAAATTCAGTTTTTAATGAACAGGTATTCATCTCAAATCGTCCTAGCAGCAGTCTCTTGAGAATGGGCATGGAAAGGAGTTCTTCTAATACTGAAACGCAGGTTCCCTTTAATGTAGGATTAAGGCATGCTAACCAAGAAATCTACCGACCACTCTTCCTCATCTAGAAAAGGAGAATCTTCGGACTTCCTAAAAGTATTAATAAACACTATACATCCACTATCTGTGACCACTAAAGAACTATGTCCAGGTTTCATTTTGACTGTAAATGTGGTGATACCTGTGAACCAATCAAAAGATTACAGATCTTTCAGAAAGATGAAATCAACTGTCATTCTCCTCCAGCAAAAAAAGTAGGTCTTCATTCTTCCTCAGTGGATGTTTCTTCATTCTCAGAATCCCCCGCTTTCAGATGCAAGTGCTTCATCAACAGATTTTGTATGCCTCTCCCCAGCATTAATGCCATAATGCAGCTGGTCATCCTTCACAGTAGCCCAGGACATCTGCTTGGTGGAGAACCTTGCTGCCCACTCTCCTGAACTGTTAATTACAACGACACCCCCCAAGCCTCCAACTCGTGTCTTCATGTAGTCTAATGCAGTGTCAGCAGCCATCTCCGGTGACATTCCTGAAACGAACAAGATAACTTCATGGTATCTATTCTAAAATTCCCTTGAAGTTTCACCCCTCCCCATGAAGCCAGCCAAATGTAATTCCTCCTTCAACTGAATTGGCAAAAAATTTCCAGTGTAGCAAAGAAACTGTTTATAGGAGGGCTCTGGACAGTTGCTAATAGCTGCGATGGTATGGTGCTGATACAAAACCAGGATTTAAATAGCTTCAGACTGTAATTCAGTTTCAGTGTTTGATATAGACTAACTCATCAACTCCATGTTCAAGACACGTTTCTCATACCATCATTTGAAGGAAAATGTGTCAGTTTGCAAGCTTTCCATCAAAGTTTGTCACAAGCTAGGTTTAAAGCATTTACAGCTTTAAAAAAACCAAACCTCACATTAAAACAATCAAAAATTTCAGTCATCATCTCTGTACCAAGTCCATTGGCTGCAATAGAGTTCAAAGCACGTACTTCACATTGTCATAATTTATCAAAAGCAGGCATCAGCATTGCTCCTTCCTGAAACGTTTGAAAGCATCAGGCAAGATGAGGGCTCAATGTACTAGACGTCAGAGAAAGGACCAGAAAGCAACTTTATCTTTTCATTATATTTAATTCATATTAGCAGGAATATTTTCTAAATAAATCAAAGTTAATGTGTACATCATACACACTGGCCTGTAACAGCTGCAGAAAATTACAAGTTTGAATATATATTCAGGAGTATGGTTGGCTCAGCCTAATTGTTCTAAGCTATATACCACAAGTAATGTTATGCAGCTTAGGCTGCAGAACAAAAACTGACCTTCATGCTTTCCCTGAAAATTTTGAGTTAAAACCAAACAAAACCAGCAGAGTCAGAATTATTCACAGCACTGGTGACTGACAGGATAAAGCTCCTTTCTCTAACGTTACGGGTGACACTGTGACTATTCAAGTCAGTGGCACTGACTTCAAAGGGTCAGTATTTCACTGTTTTGATTTTTTTCATCAAGACAACAGCTGCCACCATAAGACAGAGATCCCAACAGCTGTTAAGACCAGGAAAAGCAATTCACTCCTGCAATATGAAAGTCAATTTTGCAGCATTGGTCCAAAAGAAGTTATTTACTATGTGAATTACTGAATAGCTGAAAAGAATTATGAAGGAGCTCTATAGCTGTTCTTAAATACACAGCTTCAGTTGACTGTTCAAGGACTCAAAAAGTTATAATAACTTGCGGGTTTGTTTTCAGCACCTTCATGGAAATGGAGAGGGGGGAATAAAAAAAAAGTACTGCTGACGTATTTTTCTGGCAGCTGAGTTATACTGCTGGGCAGGATGCATGAAGGCAGAGCAAGCACAGGCAGGGTGAACAAGTGCAAACCCATTAAACATGCACATGTGTGGGTTCGTTTTCTTTCTTCTTTTTAAAAAAAAAAGAAACATGCACTTTTTAATTTGAGCCTCATTTACCTTTCATACTGATTTATCACAAGCCAGATAACTGCTATCAATGCATAGGTTTTGCAATGCAGTTAACTTTAAGCCAGGGAAGAAACTGATTTACACAGTTTAGACTAAATGGAGCTTAGAAGGCCATTCACAAATTGAATAGCTAGGGGCGTAATATAGAGAGTAAGGTGAGATCGTAATGTGTTAGAGCTTTGGGAAATAATCTGTAGGTTGTGCTTTATGCTGAAACTATCACATTAGCCAAAAGATTTACAGAGAAATGTACCCATTATATGCAAACAGCTCTATAAAGTGTAACAAAAATATTCTCAGTTGTTACTTCCTCTCCCTACTCACTGCTTCTCCAATGAAAATGTAAATTGAAAGTTTTCCAACTATTTCCAGTTTGGTTGATCTCAAAGCAAGTTACACTCTACTGCCCCAAAGCTATTGCTTTCTAAAAATAATGGTGATATCTATATTAATCGTTCTTCAACTGCATGCAACATAAGTATGTTGTCTGGCTATGTTTACAGGCTGTAATATAATCAAGGGTTTAGATGACAGACTAACTCATGAAGGTAAAGCTCCAAAGGGTCATCCCACAGTCAGATTATATTACAGTCACATAAGACATACTGTGTCAGCTGTTTACCACATACCCACCCGCTACTTTAGTGTATTTTCCAAAACAAAATGAAAATTTAAATCACAGTTAAAACATCTTAAAAGCATTTCTGTTGCTATAATCAGAGCTGTTAAAATAAAGAACTTTACAGTTTATGAGAAAGGTGATATCTGATGCTTTCTTATTTCAGCTCTGATTATCCATCTCTAGTTCTCCCCTACTGCTTCCTTAAATATATCTTGCTTTTACTTGCTTTCATTTTCGTTGTTCACAAAATTTTAGTTTAAAATTGGGAAAAAATACCAAGAGAACTTCAGTAAAACAAAGCAGACAATGTCTTTCAGAGTACACTGATCTAAAGCATTATTAAACATCAAGCAGCACAGATATTTCTGTCCATTTAAGACTGTTTTAGATCTAGTAATATTTTAGTACTTTGTTTTGTTTTTAAAGAGAGGTGACCCATCCACATACCCCTGGGAACAACTCTTCTGACAACTATTCTAGGATGATAGTACATAAACTGAAATCTGTCATTAGGCAATGTTTCCTATCCTTATAAATTCAGCCTACAGGAAGTTTGGAATATACCTTGCTCCATGTGATAGAGGATCAGTCGGGCTAAGACCACTTTCATAATGCTCTCCCCATGTCCTGTGGTTGAAGTGGCACCAGAATGATTATCAGCATAACCTCCACTTCCTTTTCAGAGGGAAAAAAACAAAGAAGTCAATATTCTGTACTACAATTTAAAAACCCTGCGTTGTTTAAAATAGGTACCAAGCATTTCTTCCTTACGGCCTATCACTTCTGTGCACTTCTGGGAGCAAAGTGTCAGTAACAAACTTCTTTTTCATTTCTGCCTCAATTTAAAAAGTTAAATATATGAAAGAAATCAACAGCTGGATGAAGCCAGTTGCCAAGTTGAGAGAGGCAGACGACTAGCAATCTGCTTGTGGCACAAGAAGCAGAAGGAGGCCAACACTTCATAGGGATAGGCAAAAATATTTACTAGAACAGCCAGAGAGAGTATATTGAGGATCAGCAAGACAGCGATAGGATGCAGAATACCAGGACAGACGATATTACTAACTGAGAAGATAAGAAGGAAGATCTTGTGAGGACATTGGTGAACTGACCGAAGTTTGAGGGTAACCCATCCACAAGAGCAAAAGCAGATAAGAGACTTGAAGAGCCTGGGATCTAGTGAAGCATCACAAAGCACCCCTGAAGAATCTTGTAAATCCTCACCACAAGCAGTGTTTCTTCTGTTGAACTCCCACTCCCCCCCCCCCCCTTCATTTTCTTTTCCTCCCATCCTTGTTTTGCTGGCACATTCCACACCCTGTTCTTCACCAAGCTTCCGCTTGCTCAATACCCATGTTTCTAGCACATGTCTTAAGAAAAATATTTCCCAGGAGCTGGGGAGGAACATACCACAGCATTATAAACAAGGTACTGGGGGAGGGGCACAGAAGAGCAGTGAAAGTTTCTTCCCTTCTGCACTTTCTTGATCAGATCAGACCCTTTCAACGTACCTGGATTTACACATGGAAAAACCCTGCCACAATCAGTCTGTCCTTTTAAAAGGACAGCTAGCGTTTCTGTAGCCAATCCTGCAAATGTCTAGTAAGAGCAAAAGTTGCAAGCAATATACTTAACAGGGCCCAGTTCCACTTGTCCTTCACAGACTTATGTCCCATACTATAGGAGCCCTGAACACGGCCTACATAAGGGAAGGGTATTTGCAGTCAGAAAGCTGCAGTCAGATACGAGCCTGAATAGTACAGTCAAAATGCAAAGGGTACCAAAATATTAGCAACTTAGGGTGCGAGAGAAAGTTAGTATTAGTTTTATAATAATCCTGTACTGCCAACAGCAGTGCTATGCGAGTTTGGAATATGTTTTACTAAAAATAATTATTTTCCAAATCCCAACTGTATGGTATAACCCTGAAGCAATCAAATTACAAGTCTGTCCCATGACAGGAAGAAGTCTGGGGAAAGGATTTCAAGTGTCTCTTTATACTTGGATAAGAGAGCTCTTAAAATATTTCCTTTATTCCACACTGCATCTATTAGGTTCTGAGGCAGTCTTATCAGGGCTCTCTAAGAACAGGAATTTACTCGAAGTTGCCAGTCATTTTACAATTCTGGCTCACTGAAAGAACAAACAGTAATTACAATTGTACCTATTAACTTAAGTATCAGGAAAACAGCATCTTAGTACGGAACAGGCTACATTTTTTGAGTTAGCTATAAGCATGGATGTACAAAAGGAGAGCTTTATCAGAATGAACAGAAGAAAAATGCAGTTAGCATTCAGGAAAGGACAGAAAAAAGAAATTCCGATTCCCATTTTCCAGACAGAAAAGTGTTACATGATGATAATAATGCCAGTACTCCCCTACTCCCAATCCTTACTTGCAATCTCCATGTTGTGTTAAGAGACTTGACCTTCATTTCATATATACATATATATTTATGTTTCATTTCACTAATGAGAAGCAGAATGTATAACACTTCATTATTTCTTTTTTTTTAAAAATGAGATACCTCCAAAAAATGAGGCAAGATCCCACACCCCATACCTATGCATGCTGTGTCACCAACACGGCCAACCAGTTTATTAGAGAGTCCTCCAGTAGAGGTTGCACAAGCTACATTGCCTTCACTGTCTATAGCAACAGCACCGACTGTTCCAAGGTCTCTGCCAAGAAAAACAGTTCACAAAATTAGGCAGAATTAAAGCATAACTGCCAAAGCACGTTGCATTTATTTTCCAGGTAGCTTTAAAAAAATATTACTGCAAAAAATTACTACTCATCATAAAGCTATTTTTTACCATGCTTCTAATTACAAAAATAACAAGCAATATGCAACAATTCTCATAGCTTTATATTCAATAGAGTAGAAAACACTTAATTCTTTTTTATCACCCTCTATAACTTGTTTACCTTCATAGTATGGAAACTTCAGGCTGGAGAGAAAGAAACCCACAAAAAAAAGCACACAGGGCAGACATATTGCTAGCCAGCATAGTTCTGGAGTATTTTTTTGGTTGTGACACACCTGATGCACAACTTTCTCCGTAACAGCAATTCAAAGATGCGGGAATTGTCTTCAGTGTCTCAACAGGAGGTTAACCGGAATTATTAATGACAGTGCACGTAAATGAGTGAATACAGAAAAAGACAGTAATATTATGCATGCACTGAATCATTTCTTTCCTGTTCCTCCTTTTTCCTCTTCCTTATTCCTCTAAATGTTTGAATGCCACACCAAAAGCTGTTTATGTGCCTTTCAACTAGCACTGTTCACAATGCACCATTAATACATATTTTCTTCTTTGTCCTCTGTAGCTATGCAATCTTGAGGTTTAAATCACTTGGCCAGCGGAATCTGTTGAAACCACACATCAGCGTAAAAATCTTCATGCCCTGAAGAAAATAAAAGTCTCAACTACCACTTTATTTCTTCAGCACAGAGAAGTTATATATAACAGGCTGCTTAAAACATACATGTGCATTCATACTCAGAGAAAAAAACGGCTATTGTAACTTACTGTAACAGCTGCTACATTGAGAAGCAAGACATTACTGAGAAGCAGTGGTTTGAGTGTCCACACATCCCAATCTTGGTAATTCACACAGGAACATAAAACAGTATCTGACTAGGAGAGGTGTACCAAAAAAAATCTAAACCCCTCCACACAGGAAAAGAATTTCTAACAATCCTTTAAGGAACTGCTCAACAGGCAACTGGAACAGGAATACCTGTGTGAGTTCCTTGGGCACTGGTGAGGGTTTCTCTCTAGTCTCCCAAAATCTAAGCTGATAAAGTCAAAGTTTCTGTGTACCATGAAACCCACAGTCAATTTCTCAGAGAACCAACTTCCTGTTCCCTCCAGCTTATGTAAAATATCATACTGTCAGTCCCTACACTTCATTCACAGCAATTCAAAGTTGACTGATGAATCACAGGCCTTACAGACTGCTCTGACATTTATGTGGAGACAGACCTCATCTCAAACTGGTATGATGGTGCAGATGGGCTTCCCACCCATCCATCTGTTACAAGTGATTTGCTGAAAAGAGTATTAGTAAATTCAGTACTCCCTTGCACACTCATGTGGCACCCTTCAACCAACTAAAGTTAGATCTTCCTCAGAAATTAAAAAAAGATACATCCAGATGTACACATTTTCCTTGATATGAATTTACCTTAAGCAACTGTGAGAATACTGAAAGTACACAGATCACATATGCAGCAGCTATCTGTTCTGGTACAAGAACTCAACTGGCAATAACAGTGAATGTGTCCAACACACCTTATCTGCAATGGAGTAAATAGGCAGCTATATTATTTCTTACCGTCCCTTTAAACTTTTTTATTTCTTCAGTGTCACATTTTTTCTTTGCTCATCTTCAGAACAAAGACAACGATATAAACCACCTGTTCCATAGCTAGTTGACTTAGAAACTTTACCAAGGCAGGCAAAACTCTCTGAGAGATACTGTATTATAATCATGTCTCTATTGCTGGGACAATAGCAAGAACCTCAACTAGTATCTGTAGTATACCAGAGGATGCTCTTAGTAGTAATTATTTTGTTCAATCAAGAATTATTCTTATGTACTGCATATACTGTGATACAGAATGGATCAGTTGGATTTGTTCATTCACTTTCATCTAAATCCTTCACTAGGCAGTATCCATGAAGTTAGATGTACTTATTCTATCCCCATTCAACTAATGGCATCTGCTATTTTGTCTCTTAGCCCTGCATCAACAGGACAATGATTGCTGTCAGGGTCATTGTTAATACTGGCTTGAGTTACTCTTGCAGTGTGACTCACAGAATGGCTAGCAGCCCATCTACTATTTTATGGTTGGACTCAATTCATTTTCTGTGGGATTCTCGGGCAATCTCTGGCAATTTGTGACAAAAGGTACGGTAAAAACCTTTAAAGTGAGAAACTGAAGATATAATGAACCACACATTATTGTCAGCAAATGGTGCACAAGATGCCATGTTGTACGTGCCATGGGACCGTAAGCTTTTAGCATGAATTAATGTAGGATTCTAACTAGCAGACGAGAAAGGACTCTCTTCTGGAGACACCAAGCTTTGCTTGGAAAGCTGTGAGCCCTCCAGGTTTCCAACACTGTGAAAACCAGAAGACTGCATGTATACACCAACCTTCAAATTCCCAGTATGAGCTGGTATTACGTTGCCTCTGACTAATACTACTTCATCTTGTGTCTGCTTGCCTCAGGCAAGTTTCTGCATAATCACTGTGGACATAGCAGGGAAAAGAACATTCCACTTGTGATACAGGAACAAATGGGCTTGCATAAAAAAGACCTGGTTTTAACTTTGGGAGTTTGTGCTGATTTTTTGAGCACTCGTTGTCAGAAAAAGCACAGCGTGGCTAAGCAGAAAAAGTCTTGACCTCTTCAGAAATACACGAGGCTTCTATATCATATATTCCAGAACATGACAATCCTGAAATTGAAGACACCTAACACTGTTATAAGAAAATAAAATTACAATTAAGCAGTTCTAAAGACTGAATGGAGACTCAGACGCCATGCCATTCCAACTTACATATTCAGGAGACCAAGTGGCAGTAGGGGCTATGCCATCCTCAAAATTCTTCACAATGAATTATAATACCACACAGTCCTTGGACAGACCATGGATCAAAAGAAAACTTCTGTTTGATACAAGAATAATTGCAACTGAGACCTTACAGTCAAGGAACAACTTCACTTTGTTTACAAGACCATTTATTTACACTTGCCTTGTGAATTTGTTTTTCCTTCTACCAATTTATGGAAAGTAACTTACAGTTGTAGTTTATAGCCTCATTTCATGGACTTTAATTAATGTGCCCACAGAAAAAACTTCCTCCTTTTGGTCTACAAATTCTTCAGCTCTGCTTCTCTCATTACTACTATTTCACAGAACAAATGAACATCATGTAATACAGAACTTATGTAACGTAATACAGCATTATCCTATGCCACAAACATTGATGTACAAATGAAAGCTTAAACAATGTAGCATTTATGCCTACCTCACATGCATAAAAAAAAGTGGTTTTGACACCACTGATGATTTTCCTTCCTTTATCATCCACCTTACCTTCCCCTGTACTTCATATGAGACTTGCTTATTTTTCAAGCGAATTTCATTTTGTTGTTGTGCAATACCATCCAGTAGCATCGCTTTCTACACCCACCACTACACTGAACTTCTTGGTCATTTTTTTCATTCTTATCTACAATAACCAATAGCCACAATCAGCACTGATAAGAAGTTACTGGTCAAAACCTGATGTTGCTTAACTAATCAATCCAGTTTAAAGACAGATTTGTCCATCTACTTAACCAAAATCAGCTTTACTGCCATGGACTTTTTTTCCCATGGACTTGTTTTAGAATGTGGACTGGGGATTTTTCAAACTCACAGTTCCACCATGGAAAAGAAGTATACACAGTGATGCTTGCTGTTTGTTAAAGCTGTTCTATGCACTCCTGTAACTGGAGATTTTAACAGCAATAGTAAGTTCTAACTTTGTCCTCCATTACTGGCACAAAACCTGTGCTATGCCAAAGTGACCGACACCTTAAACATCAAGAGTTTTTTTTCTAGTCACTTGCACTTAAGCAAATTCATTGGAAGCTTGATTTTATTGCTCCTTTCACTGATGGCATACTGTAAAGACTGTATCAAACCATGTAACACTTGGAACTGAAGTATTCTCTGAATACAGACCTTCAAGCTTTGGGGTTTTGTTTGTGGTTTTTTGTTTTGGTTTGTTTGTTTGTTTTTAACTGATGGGACAAATTAAATTATCTGAATTTAAAAAGAAAGAAAATTTTACAAAAACCCTACTTCTGAAACTCTTCAGGGTTGGAATCTGGCTCAAGGTTCTTCTTCCATCTCTCCTGGGATCTCTCGGTTATGAGTTTCTCGCCTGGAGTCTCAGGAATACCCATGGCCTGAGCAAACAGGTGTGCACCATGGTCAGTCAGCAGCATGTGCTTTGTCTACAGAAGACAGGCAAGAGATTCAATGACAATTCTTGTTTTGCCTTGTACTGAGCAGTTTTGTATAATTACTATTTTTAGAATTATTCACACAATTCAAAAATCTTGTTTATTTTTAAACTTTCTAAATTTCTGTGCAAATAAACTCTTCCACTAGCTGAAAAAAAATTCAGTTCTCCAAAACGCAAACTTTAATCATTACTAGAAAAGAACTACACTTATCTTTTTAATGCTTATTATAATGGGAGAAATTGGTAAATTTACTCTTTTGCTAATTTCCATGCAACTTTTGTCCTGCTTCCAGTCAACCACCAAATCATTACTTAACTGTTTTGTCCAGTTAACTTAGATCTAGAAGGATTTTACCCAGAAAAAAAGAATAATAAATAAATGCCTGTTATTCCTGAAGGTATTACACCTCATAAGTTAACCAAAAAATTTAACTATCATACACTAAAGTGTTTCTTCACATCAGCCGAACCATTATTTTAAATATTTCCTTCAACTACCTGCTACTCTTACAGACCAGGATTTTCAAATTTAAAGGAAACAAAAACAAAAACAAACCAAACACAACTCTTCTAATGGGTTTGACCAAAAAAATGTTTGCTCTCTTTTAAGAACATTGTCAGAAGCTCTATTTTGACTCCTTCATTTAGCAAAGCACTTAGGCCAGATTTTAAGTCAATAACTAGTTGAATCCATGCTTCAAAGGCTCTACACATTGGTCAATTACTATTTAAGAAAAACTTGAGAGAGAAATTTGTTTCATTAATCTTTATAGTTTAGTAGAACCTCTAAAATATGATTTTTTTTTTTAATAAATTTGTGTCTGAAAATAAGCATCACTTCTTGAACCACTGCACAGCTACTAATGGCACACCAGAGCCTAGGAAGGTTTTGGAGGAGTGATGGTCTCTTCGTTGATATTCAAGGATCACCTGCTGCAAGCGCAGGAGAGATGCATCCCTACTAGAAGGAAGTGCTGCAGGAGGGCCAGAAGACCTCTTGGATGGATAAGGAGCTGCTGAGGAAAATTCGAAGGAAAAAAGAGGCTTCTAAAAGGTGGAAGCAAGGACAGGCAGCCTGGGAAGAATACAGGGATGTTGTCCAGGAAGCTAGGGACCAGGTTAGGAAAGCTAAGGCCCACTTAGAATTAAACTTGGCTAAGGATGTTAAGGATAACAGGAAGGGATTCTATAGGTACATTGCAAATAAAAGACAGACTAGGGACAACATGGGCCCCCTCCAGAAGCTATTGGGAAAACTGGCTACCCTGGATTTGGAGAAGGCTGAGGTTCTTAATGACTTCTTTGCCTCAGTCTTCACCAGAAAATGCTCTAACCACACCACCCAAGTCTTGGAAGGCAGATGCAGGGACAGTGAGATTGAAGACTCTAGGCCCACTGTAGGAGAGGATCTGGTTTGAGACCATCTTAGGAACCTGCATGCACACAAGTCCATGGGACCTGATGAAATCCATCCGCAGGTCCTGAAGGAGCTGGCAAATAAAGTTGCTAAGCCACTGTCCATCATATTTGAAAAATCATGGCAGTCAGGTGAAGCTCCCAACAACTGGAAAAAGGGAAATATAACCCCCATTTTCAAGAAGGGGAAAATGGATGAGCCGGGGAACTACAGGCCACTCAGTCTCACCTCTGTGCCTGGCAAAATCTTGGAGCAGATTCTCCTGAAAGGCATGCTGAGGCACATGAAAAACAACAAGGTGGTTGGTGACAGCCAGCATGGCTTCACTAAGGGGAAATCCTGCCAGACCAAGCTGGTGGCCTTCTACGATGGGGCTACAGAACTAATGCACAGGGATAGAGCAGTTGATGTCATCTACCTGGACTTGTGCAATGCATTTCACACTTTCTCACACGACATCCTTGTCTCTAAGTTGGAGAGACATCAATTTGATAGGTGGACCACTCAGTGGTGGATAAAGAACTGGCTGGATGGCCGCAAGCAAAGAGTTGTGCTCAATGGCTCCATGTCCAGCTGGAGACCAGTAACAAGTGGTGTCCCTCAGGGATCAGTATTGGGACCGGTCTTGTTCAACATCTTTGTCAGTGACATGGACAGTGGGATTGAGTGTGCCCTCAGCAAGTTTGCCAATGACACCAAGCTGTGTGGTTTGGTTGATACATTGGAGGGAAGGAGTGCCATCCAGAGGGACCTTGACATGCTTGTGAGGTGAGCTGATGCCAACCTGATGAAGTTTAACCACGCCAAGTGCAAGGTCCTCCACCTGGGTTGGAGCAATCCCAGGCACAGCTACAGGTTGGGCAGAGAAGGACTTGGGGATGTTGGTCGATAAAAAAATGAACATGAGCCGGCAGTGTGCGCTTGCAGCCCAGAAAGCCAACCGTATCCTGGGCTGCATCAAAAGGAGTGTGACCAGCAGGTCGAGGGAGGTGATCCTGCCCCTCTACTCTGCTCTCCTGAGACCTCACTTGGAGTATTGTGTGCACTTCTGGTGTCCTCAACATAAAAAGGACATGGAGCTGTTGGAACAAGTCCAGAGGAGGGCCACGAGGATGATCAGGGGGCTGGAGCACCTCCCGTACGAAGACAGGCTGAGAAAGTCGGGGCTGTTCAGCATGGAGAAGAGAAGGCTACATGGAGACCTCATAGCAGCCTTCCAGTATCTGAAGGGGGCCTACAGGGATGCTGGGGAGGGACTCTTCATGAGGGACTGTAGTGAGAGGACAAGGGGTAACAGGTTCAAACTTAAATAGGGGAAGTTTAGATTGGATATGAGGAAGAAATTCTTTACTGTAAGGGTGGTGAGGCACTGGAATGGGTTGCCCAGGGAAGTTGTGAATGCTCCATCGCTGGCAGTGTTCAGGGCCGGGTTGGACATAGCCTTGGCTGGCATGGTTTAGTGGGAGGTGTGCCTGCCCCTGGCAGGGGGGTTGGAACTAGATGATCTTAAGGTCCTTTCCAACCCTAACTATTCTATGATTCTATGGTCTGACTGGACGTTATGGAGTTATTCCAGAGCATAGCACCTGACTTAAAGCAAACTTGTATGTCCATGCAGCAGCACAGCACACAGATACTAGCTGAGGTGCAAAAAGTAGAACCACATGGTGCTCGAGGCAGCAGGCCTGCAGAGCCTTGCAGGGCATACACGTGGCAAACATGCAGCTCTCAGCCTGAAGCAAGGACTCCAGATGTTGGGTATTTCTGTGTCATGCTGCATTCCACGGAACATTTAACAGTCTCAAAGCTTCAGATTTTCAAGATGTTGCGAACCATCAACTTTACAGATTTCTAAAGCAATGATAAGCAATCACTACCATGACCAACCCATGGCACTGCATTGTTTTAAAGGATTCCAGCCAATCCTCTTCCCAAGCCACAGACATTGATCTCTACTTAAGCCTATTACAGCCTCTGCACTACTCCCTTCCAATAGTTACAGACATGGGAAATGTGACTACACTTTAGAAACATTCCTGATGTTGTGGCCCTGATATCAAACATTTCTGAAAATTCAAATACCTTTTTATTGACAAAGTCCATAATTCACAAGAGCATTGCTTTAGGGAACAAGCATACAAGTTACAAGAAAGAAGTTTTGTGTGTGTGTGAAAGAGTGGACAATGGGCTTACACGCCAAGTCACGTTATCAGACAACAAAAGCTTTACCTACTTCTAAGAAAGCTGATGTTCTTCAACTTGAAAGCCAACTTCTTGGTGGGGTACTGCTCTCCCCTGCCACTAAACCTCCAGAAGCACACCATCCAGTATTTTTTTTTTCTGGTGGTAGGTGTTTGTTGGTTTGTGGGGCTTTGTTTGGTTGGTTTTTGTTTGTTTTAGGAAACATCCTGAACTTCCCCTTTTACTTTATCGCAAGACTGTGCACTCCCCATCACCTGCTTTCAGCAATTAAGACTGTATCATCCTTCAAATGAGTTTAAAGAAAACAAAACCAAGTTTTACTGTAAAAACTGGAAGTTATTTCTTAAAACTTTCTCAAAGGCTTCCCTCCCATATGCAGATTCTGATAACATACCCACCTTCATGACCTGCACAAACAAGAAATACTTGCATACAGAGGAATAAGCTTCTATGGTAAGGTTCTGGGTTGTCAAATTTAGTTCATTTTAATAGGAAATGGGGAAGAGAAAATCCCCAAATTTCTGCAGCTGCCCTGAAATTCAGACCATCACTGTTCTTTACTTAGCAATCCTGGCAGTGCACAAAGCACAACAAAAATTTGCACCTTCACCTTGACGAAGCCCTACATTCTAGGCTAAATTCTCCTTTGTTTAATGGAAAGGGGTGGATGATATAGTAGGAGAAAACATAGACACAGTTCACCTACAGCAATGAAACAGTGCTCTAATGTTCACAAGATGCCCATCTATGAAGTGTTTGAGCTGAGGGGGACTGCATGCCCCATTTTAAGAAAAAGCCATTTTGGTATCATTCTACTTCTGTTCACTACAAACAGGAATAATTGAATAGGAATTTAATTGTTTTCTCAAGGATTTGCTGAATTACAGATGGAAGGCTTTTATTATGTTAACTAGAGGCTGCTGCATTCAATAGCATAGTAAATCATGAATGGAAATTATTCTGGTGCTCTCCTTCCTTCTACCCTGTGAATTTGAACAAGTTTGAACCCATTGAAAACGTAACAGTATACAAGGATAACTGTGCAACAGCAATCTAGAAGTACTCTGACCACCAGATGGAGCCCATATTGTTCCACGATAGTGACAGAAATAAGTGAAAGTTACAAGTAGACAGGGAAGGTATTTTCGGTTTGGTTGGTTGGTTTGAGGAGCTCATGTTTCAAAATTCCTCAAGACAGAGAGGCATCTCTAAACCACCGGGAAATCAGCACTATGACATGCTTAGGACTCCAGTAAAAATACTACAGTCTTATTACCCATGGGTCACAGAGTTTAAAATACTTTTAATTATACACAGTAAAACAAAATACACTTTGAAATGTACTGTGAAATAGCCTGCATTGGTGCCCCAGAATTCCTGTCCAAGAGGAACAGAAGAGACACATCATTTGGTATTCCCATATACAATACCTGATGCAAAAGCAGCAGAAGCTCACCTCAAGATGTATCAAGCAATTCAGGCCAACATCTACATTTAAACTTTGTCATCTACAGATTCTTTTGTATCTGGGAAAAGCGTAACACACTTTACCACAAAATTTCATCGGTTTATGCCTGCATGATTCTACTTGGTCTTGTACAGCTGGATTTTATTATTTCCTTTCAAATTTATACCAGCTGTGGAGCTACAGAAGATCAACATGTATAGGTCAGTTTTCCCCTGAGCTCCCAATTCCTTGACAGAACTGTCCTCAAAATGCTATTTTTAATAAATACCTCTCAAAAACCCTTAAAATGAAAGTTCTTTGTGGTCATGACCATAGTTTCCAAACACTAAAATCCTTTTTCCCCTTCTTTCCTGCTTTGAAGCACTACACAAATGTCATCACTGAGATGTATCAATATAGAAACATAGAAACATAGAATAGTTAGGGTTGGAAAGGACCTTAAGATCATCTAGTTCCAACCCCCCTGCCAGGGGCAGGGACACCTCCCACTAAACCATGCCACCCAAGGCTATGTCCAACCCAGCCTTGAACACTGCCAGCGATGGAGCATTCACAACTTCCCTGGGCAACCCATTCCAGTGCCTCACCACCCTTACAGTAAAGAATTTCTTCCTTATACCCAATCTAAACTTCCCCTGTTTAAGTCTGAATCCGTTACCCCTTGTCCTGTCACTACAGTCCCTCATGAAGAGTCCCTCCCCAGCATCCCTATAGGCCCCCTTCAGATACTGGAAGGCTCCTATGAGGTGTCCACGCAGCCTTCTCTTCTCCATGCTGAACAGCCCCAACTTTCTCATTCTATCTCCTCAAAACCTGTAAATTTGTATGGCTCTTGTCAGTATAAACAGGATCTCTCCATCTTAAAGGGGATAGGGAAGCCAATTAAAGGGATACCCAGTCTCTCTCCTGATTTAGGCAGCTGAGTACAGATCCAACAATCACTCTTGTTTAAGACATTAGTAACATTTTGTATCAATCTCAGATATCGATTTTGATTCCATGCTCCTACACTTATTATTATACAAGTCCAAATTATGATCGATGTAGTCTCATATGTGTGGGTCCTGACGACTAGACGAGCCTGAAGTTTCTAAGGAAAAAATGCTTCATACTCAAGTACACATTCAACATACCTTTTCCATGACAAGTCGAGCAAGTTTTATTGGGTTTGCTATGCATTTAACTGCAGATACTGCTCCAGAGTCTAAAGTTTTTCCATCCATGATTATGGCATCCATTTCTACTTCACCTTCTTCATTTAGAACAGATCCACAGCCTAAAGACAAAAAGAAAAGAACAAAAAAAACCAAACAAAAATAAATCAACAAAAAAAAGAAGAACAAGGAGAACGGGCAAAAGAGAAGTCATTAAGAGCTAACCATCAGGTGACTCAATTACTAGATCTCGTGAAACAATCTTTCACAGTTTGTTGTCTCACTTATTGAAAGTATCTCCTGAATGCAAACAAACCAGCTGAAATACTGCTGAGTACAACCACAAAATCCGAACATTAACAGAAGTCTCACAGGGTACAACATCTACTTTAAAACTCAGTTTTATTTTTATAGGAAGAAAACACACTTCCAATCCTATCCAAAATTATATACTAGGTAGGAAATTTAAAACAACAAACAACCGTGAACAAAATTCTTTGTATCCCAGATCACTTCAAATGCACATAAAATTATTTTACCTTTACAGTTCTTCCAAAGGAGGTTATAACATAACCCAACAAAATAGCATAGTGTTCAATCCTATCAACAGATTAACACCACATAACATTCCAAGAAACTGCCAAAATTGATGGAACAGAATAAGTGTCCACTTCCTACTGTAACAGAAGCTTGAAATAGCAAGTTCTTCATTATCACATAAAAATAGTAGATGAAAGAACTGAAAAAAATAAAGCAATAAAGTGTTGGGTATTTTCTTCTGTAATTATCAGTGTTATCACTAACCTAATTGAAAATTAATGACACACAAAATGAGACAATGCAAATAGGTTTGGGTTTAGGGTTTTTTTAATGCTGCCATATTATTATCACAAGGTAGAAAGACTCGAACATTGTACAGAGCTAAAACACATCTTCTTTATGTTAAACCAACACTAAACAAACATTCTGTTAAACCAAAAGGTCAGAAAACACTGTTAATAATTGTTGACAAAAGACTTCAATACCAGTGTACCAGACCTGAAGGTATGAATCACAGAATCATAGAACAGTTAGGGTTGGAAAGGACCTTAAGATCATCGAGTTCCAACCCCCCTGCCAGGGGCAGGGACACCTCCCACTACACCATGCCAGCCAAGGCTATGTCCAACCCAGCCTTGAACACTGCCAGCGATGTGGCATTCGCAACTTCCCTGGGCAACCCATTCCAGTGCCTCACCACCTCCACAGTAAAGAATTTCTTCCTCATATCCAATCTAAACTTCCCCTGTTTAAGTTTGAACCTGTTACCCCTTGTCCTCTCACTACAGTCCCTCATGAAGAGTCCCTCCCCAGCATCCCTGTAGGCCCCCTTCAGATACTGGAAGGCTGCTATGAGGTCTCCACGCAGCCTTCTCTTCTCCAGGCTGAACAGCCCTGACTTTCTCAGCCTGTCTTCATACGGGAGGTGCTCCAGCCCCCTGATCATCCTCGTGGCCCTCCTCTGGACTTGTTCCAACAGCTCCATGTCCTTTTTATGTTGAGGACACCAGAACTGCACACAATACTCCAAGTGAGGTCTCAGGAGAGCAGAGTAGAGGGACAGGATCAACCTCCCTCGACCTGCTGGTCACACTCCTCTTGATGCAGCCCAGGATACGGTTGGCTTTCTGGGCTGCAGGCTCACACTGCCAGCTCATGTTCATTTTCTCATCAACCAAGTCCTTCTCTGCAGGGCTGCTCTGAATCTCTTCTCTGACCAACCTGTAGCTGTGCCTGGGACTGCTCCAACCCAGGTGGAGGACCTTGCACTTGGCATGGTTAAACTTCATCAGGTTGGCATCAGCCCACCTCACAAGTGTGTCAAGGTCCCTCTGGATGGCATTCCTTCCCTCCAGCATACCAACCAAACCACACAGCTTGGAGTCATTGGCAAACCTGCTGAGGGCACACTCAATCCCACTGTCCATGTCACTGAAAAAGGTGTTGAACAAGACCGGTCCCAATCCCGACCCGAGGGACACCACTTGTTACTGGTCTCCAGCTGGACATGGAGCCATTGAGCACAACTCTTTGCTTGCGGCCATCCAGCCAGTTCTTTATCCACCAAGTGGACCATCTATCAAATTGATTTAATTGAATCCCCTGCTACAGGTGGCAAGAAAATCCTGTAACGTCCAAAACTTCCCCTGCCATACACAGACACTCACCCAAAAGCTATTTTTTTGCCCCTCTCTGACTGCATAAACTATACCAAAGTTCAAACCTGCATCATTCAGAACCTGTTAGTTTCTAGACTACACTTATCAGTAAAGAGCTTGCAGGAGTCTTGTGCCACCTGTGCTAACATTCTTCCAGCTTATCCTTTATGATGGTGTAAGGAATAAGTCTTCTTTGTTTTCTTTTAACTCTAACATACTCTTTTAGCTTCTTTTGACAAGGTGGACTCTCTAGCTCATCATCACAAAATTTGCATTAGAACTAGGGTACCCTCTTCTCAAATATCAGTGACCAGAACCACGGTTCCAGAGTAAGCTCTACCTGCCCCTTTGACCAGTGCATTAATAGTATCCTATGACTACTGGACACCTCTCATGGTGTTTTAGAATTCCCTAGAATTTCCTGAGCAGAAAACAGTTGCAGACAGCCTCCTTTTACATTCAGTGAAGAGAGACAGGTGCCCTCCAAGAACAATTCATCCCACTTGTCTTAGAGACTTGTATAGCCACCCTTTCTCATTCCCCTGGCCACTGTGAAAGTCTGCACACCATTGCAAGGCTGGACACTAAGCTTCAGGTTATCTGAGGGAGGATGAATCCTTTCTTTTGTGGTTATAAACTGTCTTTTCTCCTGCCTTCCAGCACAATGGGTAGGGAATACGTGCCTCTGAGGCTATGGTATCCACTGACAGCAGCACTGGGTGGGGGAAATCTGCAAAGGCTAAGGAGGAAGGAGTGTGCAAAGATCACTATAATGGCAGTTCTTTCACCTGGAGTATTCACACCAAGGTAGTTACTACTGCTAGTCAGAGACCACATGAAGGAAATATAAACAAGGCCACTTTCTCACCACAAACAGAACTTCCATTATGCTGCACAAGTCACTACAATTGTACTTTCAGAGAACAGTATAGCTTCCAAGCCCTGCTACCAAGCCTACTTCAAGATGCATCTGCACAGCATAGCTAAACCTATCATTCAAAAAGGACACAACTTGATTGTTATGCCCATTCTCCCCAATATTTATCATTGTCTTACCAATGTCTATGTTTTCCTAGAAAATATTACAGTAAAACTGATTTATCTTTTACAAAGATAAATATCACACAGTGAATTTTAAGCAGCCACTCCAATCAGGGCCCTCTTCACATAGCTTTCAGCTCATTTTCGCCTACTACTTGAGAGCAGCTGTATCTGATGAGTGTTAACACAATTAGATGCATCTGTGATTACCAGTCTATTTGCCATTTACATCAGCATAGCCAAACCTGAAAAAGGGCTTAAGGCTAAGAGTCCAGTTAAGTTAAATGACAGAATGCCACCCTGATGTTAATAGTACACACCACACCTCTAAGGCTGCTTCATGATTTCAGCTTGAACCTTCTAAAATCAAGATGTTCAACCCAAGTCTGTAAAAAAAACACTGAAAGGTTCATGTACAGTAAAAGTTCTCCCTGGCTCTCAATTACAAGGTGAAAAGGAACAACAGAATCTCTGCAAACTAAGCTTGCCCTTAACTAATAGCTCTGTTATCCAAAACACTCAACACTGACAGGTCTTTTCTCCCATGTTCATTCCGGACATACCTTGGTGATAGTACAGAAATATTTTCACCAAAATTCATCAAAATAATACATTTGAGGTCATACGAAGAGAAGAAAAATATTCAACGACTGACATTAACATTAATTAACATTAATCATTAGGAAATGCTATTATGAACCCTTACCATCTAAATTCATGATTCATATACCATTACTGCATTACTTCTGTAATATTATTTACAAAATCACTAATTGGAAGCATTAATTAAATGAAAACCACCTAAAACCCCCAAGTACAGTACTGCTCTGGCAATACACAAAGGTCAAGCATTAAGGCTTAAGGAGCGCTGCAAGCTATATTCAAGTGCCTTAAATGTGAATATTAACTAAACATATACTTCATTAAGGAGTCCACATCTTAAAACTGAATACACAGCACAGTAATGGAAGATTTACAGAAAAGTAATATGGCACCACAAGAACGAAATGGCAGGTATAAACCACTGAAAAATGAGAAAAGAGTAATTCCTCTGCCTACGTATACTCACAAAAAACTAGAGAGAATTCATGCTATTTTATTAGACAGAAAAATTAACTATTTTGTGACCCAGTATTTACTCCAATACAATACGCGTAATTCCAAGAAAATGCATGCCAGCATGTTCAAAAGCATCAGGATAAAACACATGCAATACACAACAATTCTAAACCCAATTAATTGTTGAAATATTACCTGCATTAAAATGAGGATCATCTTCCATTGATCGTACTGCCTCCTCAACTGCATCTAAGGCACTGCCTCCCTGTTTCAGGATATCATAACCTTGCAGCGCAGCTCTGACAACACCATCACGACTTCCCTGTTCTCGCTCTTTAAAGATCCGGCCAGCTCCACCATGAACCACAATGACAGGCATCATCCTGCCAAATTCCTCTGAAGGCTTTCAGTTGTGTACACAATTTACACGTAATTAACCTGTTTTGGAAAGAAGAATTATTAGTACACCCTCCCTTCTGTGTGGAAAGAGGCCTTTGAAAAGGAGGCAGGTTGGTTAATAGATAAAGTCAAGTTGACTGCAAGCATTTCACATCTCAGGAATCTGAGTACTCACACAAAGGAGGTCCCAATTAAAGTCTGGACTCGAGGAGATCCCAGGTAACTTGATGCAACTCTGAGGTCAGCCCAGCTTTGGGCAGGGGGCTGGTTGCGGTTGCCTCTGAAGGCCCCTTCCAGCCTGAATTATTCCACAATCTTTAGCATGAATCCTGTCTGGTAGCATTACAAGTTACACAGGAACAAGCATCGAGTCACCCTTGATCCTGCTAACTGCTCTGCACATTAGCCCTGTTCTCTGAGTATGGCAATATAACCAGTGATGAAGAAAAGCGACTGACCCGACCCAAGTTAACAGCTTAACCAGCTCTACAGCCTAGATTTCAAACCTCTGACCTCCTGTAAAACTTTGTACTTCACACAGAAAAACAAGGCATTCAAACCTGGCAATGAAGTGTGTTGTTACTGCTTATGGCTTCTCATGAGAAAAATCAAACAAGTGTTGCTACATATCTTCGGTGATAGCAGTCACGGGTTTGCCTTCACAAAAAGGCAAAGGAGAAGCAGCCCCACCTCCCACCAAATCCTAGGGCACCTCACAGAGGTAACTCCACAGGAAAGCACTTTCTCAGGGCCAGCTGTTTTTGGACGCCATGAGAACATAATCCAGCATCCTCTCCCTCATCCTACATGCACACCCGCAGGCAGAACCCCAAGGGGATCCCGCACAACTAACTGCCGGTTCCTCGCACTCCCGATGCCTCCCGAGGGGCAGCAGCTTTCGGGACAACACGGCATGATGGCAGCGGGGACGCACAGATCCAAATCCAGCCCCATCCCGTGCTGTCTGGACGTTCCAGACGGGGCGGGGGGGGGGGGGGGGGGGACGACGGGACGGACAGAAACGTTTCGATTATTCACCGAGGACCCCGCAGCGAGGCCCTTCAAAGTTTTATTTCACCCAGCACCTACACTTTACCCGCCGGGATGACCAGAGGAACAACCACCCCCACCCCCCACTGACTCCCCCCCACCGCGGATCCATCGCTACCGCCCATTGCGGCACCGCCTCAGGTCGGGGCGGGCCTGACCCGCCGCCCGCCCACCGTTCCGGGTGCCCTCACGCGCGCCCAGCCTCACCAGCCGCTGCCGAGAGCGGCAGCTCGGAGTCCACCTGCAGCGCCCCGTCGGTGAGCGCGCTCCCGGGCGGGTGCCGGCGGCAGCACGAGACAGGGGCAGCCGCAGGGGACGCGCACCGCAGCGGCCGGCGTCTCTTTTCCCCGGCCGCGCCACTGTGGACAAACCGCCCTCAATAGATACGGCGTCCCCCACTCGCGCTTAGGGATGCCCACAGCTAAGATGGCGGCCTGGCCCGCGCGTTTACCCCCGTCACCGCGGTGGGGTGGCGGGCTCCGGTGCCTCAGGCCCGGCGGGAGCGGCCCGTCCCTGGGCTGCCTGGCAGGGTGTGCAGCGGCATCGAGCCCTTCCCGGCTTCGTCCGCCTTCAGCCGCAGGCGGGAGGGGAGTGAGTTCTTCGGCAGAACGTTCCTGCGAAGTGGCCAGCGCGGTGCGGATGCCGCCGCGCTGTGGAAGGCGATGGGTAGCTGCTACGTGTCACTGCTCACCGCTCACCACTGCTTGATTCCTTTCGCGTTAGATTGGAAAAATGGGACTTCTGCCCCAAATCGAAGCCAAATAGCACCTGCCATATGCCCGCCTTTCCCTTCCCTTCTGACCAGGTCGGGTTATTCCTTTTACTCCAGAGCTCAGGCAGCTCTAAATTGGTAGGGCTGTAGGTCCTGGCTGCCACTGGGACCCCTGGAAGACACCCCCCATCCTAGTCTGCTGTTGGGTTGGCACAGACGGGGTGAGGGTAGGCTGTGTGTGGGCATGCTGATCCCAAATGGACAGCAAGGACAAGAAATAGCCTTGCTGTTTATTATTAATATTGTTCTAATTGTAGGCTGCTACTGGAACAAAGAGTTGTTTGCTATAAAAAGAGTTAACTAGAAAATGTTCTCCCTGAAAAGGAAAAATAGTTGTAAAATAGAGTTTATTTTATAAAAATAATTTCAAGATTCCTTTCTTTTGTAGCGGGAAATATAAACACAAATTATACAGAGTCTACCCCGCATGCAGCTGGCCTTCTGCTTGGCCATTGTGAGTGTGGTGGGACACGGCCACAGGTTATGCAGAGAAGCTGTGGCTGTCCCATCCCTGGCAGTGCTCAAGGCCAGGTTGGACGGGGCTTGGAGCAACCTGGTCTACTGGAAGGTGTCCCTGCCCATGGCAGGGGGTTGGAACTGGATGAGCTTTAAGGTCCCTTCCAACCCAAACCATTGTATGATTCCTGTTAAGCTCACCCCTCTTTGTTTCTTCTTTTTTTCTCCATTTTGCTGCTCTAGGGTAGGCTGCAGGGAGTCCAGTGAATGCGGTCTGCTGTGGCAACACAAGGACTTGAAGAGACATGGCTGTGCAAAAGGACAAGGATTTATGGGAATGTGAAGTCGCTTATTTTAAGATCTGTTTGGCTCCTCAAGGTTTCTTTAAAATGAAATACTGTGTTTTAATTAAAAGGAACTGCTCTGGGTTGTTTTTCATTGTTACTGATAGGATTAACAAAGAAGAATTTAAATTTATTCTGTGGATTATTTGAGACTGCTGCTTGTTTTCATAGAATATTTATCTTGCATTCAGGAGTAATGCCAAAACAGGAAAATGATAGTACTTAAATAGTTTAGAAGAGTAATTTCAGTTGTTTGCATGGACAGCCAAGCACTAAATTTAGATAGTAACCCGAAGTTGAAATTTTAATACTTTCTAACATTGTTACAGTTCAACAAAACAAGCATGTCACTTGGTAGAGCTGGAATAATCTGTTTCTGCATCAGTTTTCTACCTTAAGTCCCCTTCTGCTGATGCTTTTGCCATTATGGTCAAATAATGTCCTTTTAAAAATGCTGTAAAGCTTCTCAGAACTTACTGTATTGTTTTTAGTTTTATAACTATTAGGTGTGTTTTTTTAATCAATGTGTTGTATATCAGGAATTGGTCCTAAAACTATGTAAACTGTTAGGATAAATTTTCAATAATTACTGTAGAAACCTATTGATTTCATCCTTGCTAATTTTCCTCAGAGCTTTGCATATGAGAATTGCCAGAGAAGCAAATTTGAAAATACGGAGAATAAATCAGTTCTTTTGCTTGTGCAGCCTGGTGGAAATTAGCTTTCCAGTTTATAAGCTAAATGTGCTATCCTTGAAAGAGGTGGGAATGTGTTACCATAGGTGAGTAAGGGAGAGTGGGCTGAAGAGGGGAAGTAAGTGATCTCACCTTATGTGGATAAGGAACGTGTGTGAGAATAGCCTGATATTGTAGGTACTTTGCATCTCATCGACTAAAACATGAGTATGATTGTGCCTTCTGTTTCCTGCAGAACCCACATAATTAAGGGCATGCCCTCCTGCTTCTAGGGGAAGAATTGCCTTAGAATCTCCTTGAAAATTTAATTTTAGGAACCGGCAAAGAAAGTAAAATATATTGTAAAAGTAGTTCTTTCAGCACATATGCATAATAAATATTTGTTTGAGTAAATATTTATGTAGCAACTTGTGTGTTATCCATGAGTTATTTTAGAATCTTCAAAACATGATGTAGAACAGAATGCAGTGTTCTGTGTTTTATTGCTTGGCTTGTAGGTGCATACAGAGTTGATCAGGGCTAAGGCTGCTTGAGTAAGTGTCATAAAGCATGAAGAAACACAATACTAATTCAAGAAGTCTGCAAACCTGGATCTTTTTATATTAGGCGTAACTGTGAAATGGAGATCACTGTGGCAGTAAGATGCTCAGGTCATGCTCTGCGAAAACTCATGCATGCTGAATAACTTAGTTCACATGTACAATTCAATTAAGTCTGTAAACCGCTTCTTACCATATTTTTACTGCAAAGAGCATGAGACCATTTAAAGAAGTTTGAAAATCATTTCATCTGAGAATCAGTTTAATTTTTTAATGCAAATTTGCAATATTTCTTAAGCTTACTTTCAGGTAAGATCAGTAGTGAATCGTACCAGCAGTAAGACAGAAAATGGTAGCTACAGCATTCACTAAAATACAAGTGAGATAAATTCTAATTTATTAATGGATTGTATGTTGAATAGTTTAGCTGGAAACATTTTCTTCGGTGGAGGGGCTAGAATCACTGGTGGCAATTATGTTTTCTCCCCTTCCGCCCAGAAGTGAGATTAAATTGGAGATCAGTTCATTTTCCATCTTTGAATAGATTTTAACCCTGGAACTCAGATATCCTTCATGTAGCAGATTGTCCCAAACAGGAAGTTAACAGCATCTTGTTGCTCCTGGTATTTAAGTATTTTACAGAGAGTGGGATGGTACTACCAGAGAGACAGAAGTAGGTGGCTTTCTGAGAAACCTGTGTGCTGGGGGAGAAGGCGGAGCAGCATGTGATGCAGTACTGGTCATGGGAAATCTCAGTTCAGATCCTATTTTTGAATCGAGCACAGAGTGGGTTTGACTAGCTTTCGAAGCTAAAGTTTAAAAATGGTCCTGGTAGTTCTTGCCTCTGTGTCATGTGTATTTACTGAGAATTTGTCAAGTGTTTATCAGCCTTGTGCTCTGCTGGAGGTGCATCCAAGGTGAGTGCCCTGAGCACAAGGACACTCAAAACTGCATGGATGACTGGCAGAGACTAAAATTAGAACTTTTTGTTTTCCTTTGATTTCCTTCCTGTTGTTCTAAGAGCCCTGAAACCATGTTGCATTTTTGTCACTGCACGTCTGAAAAAACATGTTCATCTATCACCTCTGTGCTTTTGATGTCACTCCCACAGCCTGTGAAGTCTATAAATCCCAGCCTGCTCCATTCTAATCACTTAAACTTCAAAGAAGGCAAATCAAGTTTATTTTTTTTTGAGATTATTTTCAATTCTCTGTTTATTCCAAGCTTTACATTCTCTCTGTAAAGCTCTTTCATACATTCTTGTTTTGAGTAATCTGCATAGTATATATGTGCAGCATGTTGGAAAAACCTGTCCGTATGTCTGACAGAAGCTTACAGCTTTCCAGCAAATACAGGGGAGTTCTGGATCGCTCTGTTCAGAGAAGATGGCATCCTCAGAGCTGGCAAGCATTATTGTTTTGATTCAACTCCATGCCCCTAGCCAGGAACACTTGCAAACTCCAGAGCTATCACAACAATTGTAGACACTTAAACCCCCAAGATTTAGGAATTATTTCTCTTACATGCCTCTCACATTTATTTTGCCTTTAAATTTTTATTACATTAGGAAAAATTGAGTTCTCTTTGTTCTTAATGATATACAATTAGCATGCTAAAGGCTGTAATTAAAACAGATTTTAGCTTAGCCCATGTTTTAGGCAAAACCATCATTACTTTCTAAAATACATTAGAATGCATTTGCTTAAATACTGCTTGAGATAAGGCCTTGAACTTAACAAGCACACCAGGAATTTCCAGGGAAATTTATAATACAACTTAGTGGTAACTAAGGCTCAGTTGTAAGTATTTTGTCGTGTGCATAATCTTACCAGGGGCAATAGAAGTTTCCATGGTAAAGATTTTAGACAGCTTTGTCGATATACAGAAGGACTTCAGGAGAAGAGTTAGCACGAAATAGCTCAAAATAATTCATAGAGGATTTCCCTGTCTCCCAGTTGGAGCAGAATGAAAAATGAATAAAATGACAAATGAAAATCTGTCACGGTCCATTCTTTCTTTGCAACTTCTTGTCACTCAAATAGATGGATGTGTAGTGACCCTAAATACCAGTATATCACAGAATGCAGGAAATAACAGAGCATAAGCATGGCAGATACATTCCAAGTGTATGTATGATACTTGAGAGATACTTGAGACACTCTTCATACTTGAGAGATGAAATGGGAATTAAATGATGAAATGGGAATTAAATGATGAAATAGGAATTAAATGAAACTAAGTTGGGGAACAGTCATGGAATTAAAATGATTAATTTTTAATAACTTAAAGGCTTACCCAAGTTACCAGGCACTGAAAGAATCAGAGTAGCTGTATGGGATCAAAGATTTCCTCTTGTGGTTCGAAATGGGGTTCAAATCATAAACACTTAGTAAATGCAGCTCCAGGGGGCATCATCATTACTTGCAGCTGACCCTGTGGAGGTGGTTTAATTTTGCAGAAAGGTGAGCCAGGAAAGATGAAGTTTTAGAAGTTTGCAGGGCATAACTGCCTTATATTGCAGGTGTGTTTACATATAGCAGTTATGCTGCTACTGGGAGGCTTGTAATGACTGTGGGTTGCCATTAGAAAAGAAAAGAAAGGCATGATAGTTTTGCTTAGTTCAAGTGTTTGGTGTATACGTTAGAGCTATTTTTGCCTGTTATGAAGTACAAAGCTGAGATGTAGCAGTAGCAGCACCATGAAAATTAGAGTTACTGATAAAAATTATTTATGTAGCTGTAAAAGGGTATCCTAATGTAGTAATTAATTAGAATTGCTTAGAAAAAATGTATGTGATGTACATAAAGCCAAGATTCAAAGCCATGTTTAGAAAGATGATTCTCCAGAATTTTTCCTCAATTTCTTTCTTCAGAAAATTCCAGTTTTTTCCCTATGCCTATGCTGCTGTCAGGCTGGGTTTGAGCAAACATCTGGTTTGGTTTTTAATAATAAGGAATTGCATTTCTTCCTCTTCATTTCCACCTAAGTATAAGCTAATACTGTCTCTGTAATACTGCAATAACAACTGATCAAAAAGGAACCTGGAAAAACTTAGAATTAAGACATCATTGTGGTTGTAGTTCTTAATGTGGAAAATAACTACAAGGGAAACGTCAGGAGCTAAGGGGTTTTATTTTCAAAACTTAAGCTTTTATTTTAATTCCATCCCTGAGTCAGAACCCCAATTCTCATGAAGCAGCTGAAGACCGTGTTGTTACATATCAATCTAAAAGTCTGACTTAAGGTTGGATTTTTTTAAGATGTTAACCAAATTATTTGTAAAATGTAAGAATACTACACAAAATGGTCCATGAATAGTATGTTAACAGAAAATTCTCCAGTATAAATCAAATAAGCCAGTCATAAGGCTGGTGGCAGTGAAAACAAATCAATCAGGGAACAGGGAAAAGGTATATTTTAAAACAAGAATGTGAAATGAGATAGCTAATTGTTGTCTGTGTTGTAGGCATAGATCTATTATAAAGTGAACTGATGTCAGATTGCTCAAAGATGTTGCTGTAAAAGCAGAGTAATAGAGGGAGATCTTGCGGTAAGCGATGCAAGGATTCTGGAAATGAAAATCACTTTTAAATTGGTTGCAATATGAATGAGGATCCAGTGGAATTGATTCAACATGGGAGCAGTATGGTGACTTTCTCCTCAATCATGGCAACAAAAGCAGCCGTATTCACTCCCAGCTGCAGTACAGAAAGTGATTATTTCATGAGAGCTTGGAGAGGAATTCAAGACAAGATGTATGGGGAATTCTGTACTGTCATTTTTGCTGATCGTAGGTGGGGAATATTGTTTATTTCAGTACCATTATCTGGGAAGCTTCCCAAACTTGCTGAAAGCAGCAGACTTCATTTGCCTTCTAGTAAGCAGAAAGGCAGCTTATGCATGCACACTGGACAGCTAGCTGCCTGCAAAACTAGATAGCTTACTGAAGATTTGATCATGCTGCTGGTGCTAGCAAATTTCTTAATAAGCTCATATGAAAAGAAAGCTCAGGATTAAGTGTAATTCTGATGTTACAGAAGGAGGCATTTCTCCAACTGATCTTTAAGGAATGATAAATGAACCAGAGTGGATTCAGAGTATGTTTTACTGAAAAGGCTAAAGCTATTGCAGTGCTAACACATGAACAAATAAATGAACAAATGTAATTAGGAGTGGTTTAAGATGAGTATCAAATGTAGAAGAGAGCATTGCTAAGGAGCAAGAAGGTGGTACCATTGTACTGTTGTCAGCACTGAAATGTGTCTAGAAATTAGATGAACACAAACATGATACCTTTTATTAAAGCTTTTTTGGCTGCAATTGGGTGGGGTTGTAAACTGCAAATCAATTCCTTTATGCTCCGCAAATTTTTCTTTTTCTTTACTTCATACCCTTGTGAACAGCCTCTGATATCTGATAAGTCACTATTTTATTATTTCATGATATAGTCTCAATTTAAAATGTTGTTAAGGAAACTCTGAAATAAGTCATTATGCCTATCTTTACATTCAGTGGCCACCTTCAATTGGGTATGAATTGGGACAGTATGAAATAGATCTGTTAAGGGCATTCACATGTTGAAGTTACACTGAGGGTTTTGCTGGGCTAGGCAGGAAAGATTTATTTCTTCAGTCAAACGTTTGCACATTTAAGAAACAAGTTACCTCACATGTATGTTTGTGAAAACAGCAAATCTTGAAGATTATCAGATGAAATTTTTTCAAGGGCAAGGTTTCAACATGTAACTAAAAACTTAGTTGAGTGTCACATTTGTGAACTGGAACAGGCTTTGTGATCAATGTACTAAGGCAAGGCCAAACAAAACAGCTCTGATTTTGAACATTGTATAGTTTCTAGTGTTACAGGCTAGTGTTACAGGCTAGGAGAGGAGACTCTCAGGAAATGCAACCTTCTGCAGCTACTGGATGTTTCATATAGGGGGGCTGAACTCACACCAGTATAAGGAAAGGATGAGGTTTGTGGCATGGACCTAAGGTAGCCCACCGGTGAGCCTTGGAAGCGTATGGGAATATTGGTAATGGTGGTGAAGGTTGTCTGCCTTCTTAAAGATGCCATGGGTAAGATGTGACCTGTATTTCTGTAATTAAATTTGTTGTTTAGTAGTGCAAAGTTGTCTCCTGCTGTAATCAGTAAGACATTGGCAATTCCAAGACGACTGCCATCCCTGCCCTTTTTCTTTTCTTTCTTCCGTCTTTTTCATCTTTCTCTCACCTCCCTTCCCTCCCTCTTTAAGTTACTTTTTTTGCACAGCGGGCTTCATGAATTAACTGGCAACACGGAATTAGTATTTCAAGTTGATGGAAAATTCAAGACCATAAGATAGTACCGGTTTCATCATGTGTTTTACCTTAGGGGCAAACCCTACTGAAGACAGAATTTGAAGGAAAAGTGTTTAGCATCTGGATCAGTATCTTTAAAATTTTGGGGGCATGGGTTGTATTTATTATCTGTCTGCTGCTTTTGTTCCTTATTTAGTTTTTGCATTTTTTAAGAAAATATTTCAATACCATTTATTCCTAAGTCATTGGAAGCTCAATTTTTTCCCCCACTTTTAATAAAATAAGGTTTTTATGGTTACAGTAATGAGGATATATGATGTCTATAACCAGTAGAAAGGCTTCAAAGCAGGTTGAAAGGAGGACGCTAGGCTTTCTGAAATGTTCTCTGATTGAATATGAGATATGGGAGCATCCAACTTGTTGTAACAATGAGAACTCCTTTCTTTTTTTTTTTTTTTTCCCTGAGTAAAAATAGATCACAGTGCAGTGACCCCAGAGGGAGAGAAAGAAGGAAAAAGGATGCATGGTTCTCTAAAACTCCTGACTATATTGTTACAGTCTGTGTCAAAAGATGACAAATCCAAATTGTACTGCTTCCCGTGTTCTTTGAATTAGAGCTTGGTGTGTGTTACACTATTTTGACCTCTTCAAAATTTTGTAATTTAATTAGCAGATTTCTTTTTCCCTATCTAGCCGATTTTGAAGGGGAAAAAAGAATAGGCATATACCACTGTGATAGCACTCCGTTCTTTTCTGAATCTAATTGTGTACTTTGAATGCAATTGGTATGAAAGCATTCGTGTATGAATTTAAATCAGAAGGCTTTAAAAACAACAGGCAGTATTAACCAACGGGGATTAAAGACCACCTGAACTGGCTAGAAAAAATTTACTCTCCAGTCACTAATTTATAACCCCGGTGCTTGCTAGGGTATTTGCCCAGCTGCATCTGCCTTATCAACATGTTCAAATGTGAATTAGTTATCACAAAAAGTTGGCAGAGGAATAGGGAATTTTTCACCTCAAGGTCAGAAACAAGGCAGGCTGATATTGATTTAATGCTGTTATGGTCTGATGGTTCAGCATGAGCATGTCTCTATATTGCCATCAGTTGACATGTGTCTGCATTCAAAGAAACACTTTTCTAGCTGACATCTTTTTTGGAAGAACACTAAGTAGAAGGCACCTGCCTTAGCTGGCAAAAAGTTAGGTGTCCTGGCTAAGCTAGTTGTCTGGGCTTCCTCTGTAAGCTGAGGGGAGAGGGATTTTCAGAGTGATTCATCCTGTTCTAAGATATGTGTCTAAAATAGATGAGATGACTCATCCCCTGGAAGTACCTGCCACTGTACTGACGGCAGAGGGAGACCTAGATGACTAACTTACCCTAGATAGCTAAATTCTGGACTGGTAAGTAAAATGTAATAGAGCTCAGCACCAGTGTCTTTTTCTTTTAATGAAAAGAATCTGAAGTATGCAGTTGTTATGAAAAAATCTGTAAGACCATTGGTTATGAAGTACGTGCTGAAAAAAAGGTGGACCTGCATTGCTGTCCTCCTGTATCTTTCATATATATGTTGATTTTATTTTCTGATAAGTTAATCTGTATCAAGATGAGAAAAAGAAAATTTTTCTTCCCCTTAAAAATCTCCCTGGAAAGGGATAGTTCTTGTTTACATTACAGACATATGAAGCAATGGGCATGGTATTTATTCTGCATCAGTTTCCATTATTGAAATTACCTTGTATGGAAATTGTTTTGTATTTATACCAGTAAAACTGTATGTAAAATCCATTACACTTGGTGTTTATATACTAAAAAGGTTGTTAGCGTGTATTTGCTTCAGTGCAGTATGGACTTTGAAGATCTGCAGTTGCAAGGGAATGTACATGACATTCACTGTCCACTGGTCACTGCCTCTGGTGGACTTTTTTTGCAGAACTTACAAAAATTAAGCTTCAAACTCATTAATATTTAATTTAAGCCCATCATTTGGCCAATTTGAAAATTGAGGTCTCAGTGAATATTCAGGAAGTATTCGCTGCATCTGATTTTAGATACCAAATTAGGTTTCTAAACAAGGAGTCTAGGCACCTTCTGTAATCGGTGGAGTAGAGTTGTCACCTCCAGGGAACAATTCAGAGCAATATGGTAAGCAGGAAGTTAGTGCTCTGGTTGCCCTCCAGAGGACTTGCACTGCTGTCTATCTATCTTGAATCCTCTGAAATTACCTCTGAGATACTCGTCCGTCTATATTTGCTGTAAAGGAAGCCTAGCCTGGTTTTACAGGCTGTTAAAGTGGGCAACATGAATACTTCCCCTGTTGTTTCCTCTCATAACTTTTAGATCAGTAATAAGATTGTTAACTCTGTGTGCAATATTTTCCTGAGTATATTTAGCATATATTTCTTAACGTCAGGCTTAGCTTTCATTAGAAGCGGCTGCTGCATGGTTAACATATCCAGTATGCTCAGTAATGTTAATGCAGTAGTATGTAATGGAATGTAGTAGTTGTCTGTGTGTATGTAATGTATGTAGTATGCTCAGTTTTAAACTTTTTTTCTTTTGTAGCTTAATTGACTGAGCACCCCCACATGCCCAGGGTAGTCAGCAACATCCATTTGGTTTTCTCAGAAAGTCTGCCCGCATTTTGGGTGCTCTCTGGTTGAATCACATGCGATTCTAATCAATCCGGTGTCTACAAGGCCTTGAGTACTGAGCTGCTGGCTGGCATAGACACCATGAGGCTGTCTTCATTTACCATTGCATTCAGTGTTAGATCACAGTGCTTTGGATCAAACAGCCCAATTAATTTTTATATTCTTCTGTTGGTCGACAGGTGGTTTACCTAAAGCGTTGCACTCCTACTATAGCTTTGAAAGTACAATAACTGGTTGTATATTGCTTTATGCAGATTGTACAGAGCTGTGAAATTCAGGGAGTTGGACTGATTTCTACAGTTTGACAAATCATTTACAGAGTGTAGGAACTTATTGACATAGTAAGTTGAGATCCGTGGATTTTCCTCTCCTTTAATATGGAAGTCCAAGTTTATAGGTAAGTACAAAATCAGGGACAGGTGAAGAGACCAGCCTTGATCCATCTTCACTGCACACAGAGAGAAAACAGCGCGATATAGGATATTATGTTATTGGCTGGGGGAGGAGGAGTTTCCAGACTTTCAGGGAGAAAAAGAGGCATTTAACAAGAGAAACGACAACGATAAGTGCTGTACAGCTGTTATTGTCTTACAGTGAAGGAGTTTAGATGGTAAAATTACTTTAATATGGTAACCATAAGAATGCTTTCACCAAAGATGGTAAACAACCTTGAATCTGTTGGATGAGTTCAAATTCTACTCTCTGGTAATTTTTGTTGTAAAGACAAAAGAAGATAAAATTGCAAAGGACACAAGGGTGTATCCAGGAGAACAAGAACATCATTTATAGTCACCAGAGTTGCTTGATGAGGCTCACTTGCCAGGTACCTGATAACGAGGAAGACCAATCTGTCACTGTAAGGTTCCATAAAGAAGATTTGTCTATAATAGGGAGCATTAAGCAGGGTAATGGAAATTACCTGAGCAGCTACTGAATTCATTTTCATTTTAAGCATACTCTTATTTAAAGATAACAACTGGCTGGACAGCATGGCAGGTTTGGTATCTGAGTGCATCTGTTAAAAAAGGACCACGAGAAGTTTGCTGGTATTGAATATAAACCTGACTCTGCTGTCAGCTGACATCTCCCTCACCTAGGGCAAAACTTTTAAGTGGTGCATAGTAGAGGTAGGGCTCCATTGTGGACTCCTGGAATCATTATCTCATACAAACTGCTATTATTTAATAGAGAAATGTAATTGTTTCTCCGGAGGATGATGAATGTGATTCATTATATTTGATCTTCTTGGTACTGGAAAAGTACGGTTGCTAGCTCAGAAGACTTTCTGGCAAATCAAAAGGAGACTAGTTTGGAGCATTTCTCTGTCAGTTTGAAATCCCCAGGCTGTAGCTTTGAGCTCAGCAGTGAATGCTCTGCAGTAGTACCAAGAGAGCTGAAATAATCAACAATAGAAACCTTTTATCTCCTGTCTGAAATCCATAGATAGAAAGAGAATATATATATAAATATTTCTCTTTAATATTTCACATTGTGCTTCCACTTAAGAAGTTTAAAGTTCTTTCACTGAGAGTGGACATAAGCCAAACCAAGCCACAGGATTAATCATAAATAATTTACATGAAATCCCTCTACTAAGATAGCCTGCAATTTCACAAAGAATGAACACATGTTCTGAGAAAACATAAGGCTTGCTAAAAGTAGCTTGCTTTAACATGCCTAGAAACAATGCATGAAGCTGCTGTTGCAGTTTTTTCCTGACATAGCTGATCATGTTGCTCACTATTCATAATAATTAAATGCTCTTTTTCTGTCTGGGTTTGGGGTTTCTTTATGTTTGGTTTTTTCTTTACAGCTGCTTCCAGATTAAGAAAAAAAGATTGCTAAAACTTCTGAACAATGTTGACTGGTAAAGGCTGTAGAACAACTCTTGCTGCAATAAACAGGATTAGTTTTGGATTACTTTCTCTACAAAGACTCTGCAGCAGTGCCTTACTCCTGCTTACTGAAAAACGTCAACCCTTTCAGGTCTCCATGGTTATCTCACAGAATGAAAAGTAAAAGCATTCTGGGATGATTATATAAAAACTTGTAAAGGGTAAGTGCAAACTAAAAAAACAGTGTTTAAGGACTAAACAGTGCATTTTCAGATGGCTGAGCCTGTGTGCATGTATGGTCGGAGAGATGAATGGAAACCTTAAACTGTGCAGCATGGGATGTACCTTGGTTTGGGAAAGATATGGAACGGGCCTTAGTGATTTCTTATTGTGTCTTTTGAACAGGTACCTATCAATTTGAATAAAGCAACAAGAAATGATAATTACCTGAACTATGTTTGAAAACTACACCAGTAGCATAATGTTTAGATTTAAACATTGGTAAATTACAAAATATTCAGAATTCCTAAAACACCTGTACACAAGAGATTTAAGAACATAGTTAAGGCTAGTCTTGCATATGGATGTGCATTCCGTTAAAGCTGGGGAAGTGTGGATTTCTGCAATGTTCTGTAGATGTAAGATACAATTAGAATTGCTTAGGGATAGTGTTGCTTCCATGAATTGCTTCTCCATTGTTTTTCATTTATGAATAAATGTGCTTGGTGTGACTACTCTTGTCTCACAGAGATCTCAAACAGCAGAAAGTATTCTGTATGCAGTGGCTTGCAGATATGTAATATCCACAAGCTGTGTTTCCCAATATTGATTACAGGTATTTTATGTTTACAGACAATCCAAAGCTGGGAGGACTGAAATATACCAAGAGAGGTTTAATACTGTTGTGGAGAAATAGTCTGAGAAAATCAGGATGCAGTTCAGGGGCAATTTCCAAGTACCGCTCTGTTTAGATGGTATTTCTTATCTAAAATGTAGTATGAGGAATGGATAGTGGTACTTAGGTTAAGCATGAGTCAACAGTGTTGTGTTTCTATAAAAAAATAAACATGCTATGGAGTTGTGACAAATATCAAGTATTTAAAAGACTTGAAAGTAAAAAGAGAATAAGCTGTCTTGTGGGCTAGTGGGAGTAGGAAAATACAAAATGGGCTAAAATCATAGTATCATTACATTATTTTTGCTGGGCATATTGAAAGCACTGGGACTGTGGAGGCTTCTCTGCCTGTTTGTTTATAAGCTGGTCAGACAAATATCTGTCAGATATAATAGATACTGCCATGGGACTAGATATGTCTTTCAGTTCCTACCAGCTCTGTACTCTATTATTCAATGTAGTAATAAAACTTCCCAAGTAGTCTCATGCAAATATGCATAAAGATACAATTCAGAGGGAGTATAAAGCTTTCAGTATTAAGCACTGCGTGAGATACGGAGTTTTCCTCCAACGTAAAATCTACTTCTGTTTACAGTGAAGTAAATAGTCGAGCTTCTAATTTAGCTTTGATTTCATATTGTCATCTCAGTGTCACTTCTTATTCACAGTATCTCATCCAACCCACAGATCCCTGTATCAGAATAATACCTTTGCCACCTTCCTCCCTGGTAGGCTGGGACAACACAGAAAAAGAAACAGACACTGCCATGGCCAACAAACTCAAGTTGACAATATGATAGTGTTGTTGAAAAGGCAAAGCTTATTCCGTGGTGTATTAAATAAATATCATATGTAAAGCACTGGAGATAGTTGATCTACCCCACTCAGCATCAGCTGGGCTACTACTACAAGGCAGCATACCATTAGAGAGAATCAAGAGGACAACAACAAATACAAACACTTTAGAAAATATGACCTATAAGAGACAGCAGAATGCAGTGTAGAAATGGGGAGTGGGCCACTCTCCCTCTCATTTAGGTGTCTGACTCACGCTTCAGCTATGTGTGTTTAGTGAAGAGTGTTCAATGTTTAAGGAGGTGTGTATGTGCATACCTATGTATATAACAACCACTCTTTTAAGGGAAGCACATTAACTCTTCTAATCTGTAAAAGGCAGTTACAAAGTCAAGAGCTGTCACTTGAGCAAGAAGATAGAAATTTCATTTCATATCAAAACCTGTGTTCAAGAAGGGCTTCTGTCTAAAGTGAGACAAACTCTATTATGTTGCTGTTTCTTTAACATTAATGTGGGAAAATTGTAGAAATAGGTTACCCACATATCTTTCAGGCTGGTTTTGATATGCTGAATTTTGTTCTCAACAGGCCCATCCCCATTTTGGGTCATTTCCCAAGCCTAAGTTACTGTGTTTTCTATTATTTAATAGAGTTTGCTCTTGGTATTTGTAATCAACTTGCGCACATACACACATGCACAAGCACACACGTGGCACTTCATAAAGGGTGATTGGCTCTGCTATGCACAAACCAGAAGGTTCCATAAGGCAGTTCATGCTTTGCATTCTTTCATTACGGCCCAAACGTGCCTATGATTAGACCACAAAATGAGAGCATGCATAAACTATGTACTTTTACACTAGCTCACTGATCCAAAATACTTTTACCAATCCACAGTCAAGATGAAAAAGAACCTGAGAGACAATTTAAAGAGGGATTTTTTAATGAAGATCAAATGTATTTGATTTTATATTGCTGAATCTTCGATCAGGAGAAGCTGCGTATTGTTGCATGTCATGCAAGCACGTAAGTCTTAATTTTCACCTCAAAGTGCTTGAGTTTGTCTGACTCCAACTTCTACTTATCTGATTATAATGCCATTTGCTAACATGAAAGACACTGAGAAATGCCTGTTTCATGTTATGCGCCTACATAAATATGGAGGTGTCACAGTGTAGAAGGTGTCTCCAAACAAAAAGGAACAGAACTGATCTCATGTTGGCTCTCGGATGTAATGTTTTCAGATACCTCACACCACTAACACTACCTTAATCCACTGGGTAAAGATCTTTGCAGACTGAAATGACTCAGGATTTTGCACAGCTATTCAGTGCAATTAAAGGACTTCTGAGAGCATTGAAAACCACTGCAGAAAAGAAGTTTTAGGTAATTAGCATTCTATAGTTTGGGGAGCAGGTTTTAAGGTGCTTTTTTTTCTTCCTGATAAATAAGCTGAATTTCCTAACACCTGCTATTTCTTTTTTTTGAAGTTCATTTTTGCAAAAATATATGCTATACAGGCTATTAAAAGGGTTTAAAATGAAATTGCGCCCTTTATTAAGACAAGACACCGACTTACAAACTGTTACTGTTTAAACGACGCCTGTCTATTTTAGGTAGTGCAGTGTTTCTGTTCGTGCAGCAGTATCCCAAGTAACTTTTGTACAAGGAATAAATATTTGAATTAAAGGCTGAAGTGTGTGCAGTCGGTAATGTCTGTGAAACACTACTGGAAACCTGTCATTAGTTAAAAGTTTGCAAATTTGAGAAACTTAATTGCTTTTCTCAATTTCCTGTGGGACATAAAGAAAAATCTCAGAGATTTTTCCCATTATCTGTAAGTGACAGCAGACTCATCTGTTAATCATCAGTTTCCTCATTGGAAGTTCCTACCTGGAATTTTATAGAATTCTTCTCAAATGTAATTTCACTTCTATTGAATGGTAAACTCCTTGAAATAATTACATTCTGCTAGAATATACTTCCATCTTTCTTACCTAATGTATCAAGAAGTGTCTTTCCATTCTTCTCACTCTCAATTTCATCTGGATTTTAATTTCATAATAATAAAAAAAATGACTCTTCATGTTAACTTTAAGTAACTGTTGTCTGATATCTGAAGGTACAGCAAAACAATCTAATAAAAGATTAATTTGTAAATCTGGTTTCTGGAGTTTATTCCTTTTCATTTTATGGTCCATCAGTGGCTATGTTTAAAAGCACATACAGAGCATGAATGTGTCAAATATCTATTACAGCCCATTACCTGGATTCAAATTTTAAAATTAGCTGGAAAGCTTAGTATGACTAGCAATTGGTCAAGGGATATCATGCAATCTCACTAGAGTCTGGTTTAAAGCAACTTATTTTGTACAGAGTGCTTGCTAATGCTTGAGAGACCAAGTAAGGAAAACTGTGGAGGATCTAGTTATAATATGTAATTTGTAAACTGTGAAGAAATCAGGCTTTGATTGTGCACAGCTTTATAAACCTCTGTTCAAAATGCTTTCCAAAGGGAATTGAGATTTCTGTTTTCTCTATGTCCTCTCAACTTTATTTTTCTGTTCTCTGCCTCAGTTTTTTCAGAAACTTCTGAATCTAGTGCCCCATTTCAGTCAAATTTGAGAGTGGAGAAAAGTTCACAATAGTTTTCTAGTATTTCATGAATGAAGATGTTCGAGGAGGGAAGATGCCTTAAGCAGCTTTGAAGGAAATGCTATGTTTAAGAGCATTCTTTATTGGAAAGCCATCAGAGAAGCCATTATTGGAGCACAAACCTGAGAGATACATTTATAGGATACTGGACTTCATAGATTCATCAAGTTTCCTGGTATGGTTATTTTTTTCAGTGGAATTATTCAAATGTTTTAAAATTCAAACCTTCAAATAGTATACAAGTGAGAGCAGTGTAAAATTATATATGAAACTCTGGAAAAGTCACTAACAAAGATCGTGATGCGACTTGTAAGTTCTCTATTATTATTTTTTTTGCTATATTGAGCTGGTGTACTAATGCTAATAAGACAATAGAAATATAGGGACTTTACAGGGGTGGAAATTTAATGGAAGTGTGAAGTGCTGAATCATAGTTGAAATTCACAGTGGTGGAATATGAAATCCTATCATTCTCTCAGGTTTTAAGTCGATCTGGTGAGTTTTGAAAGAAATATGACAATATTCTCATTCACTTAATGGATAAGAAAAAAAAGACAATTATTCTAAATGTGTTCACTTGCAGAGCACTTTTAAATGCCAGATTTTAGGAGTTCCTTATCCATAGCCCTGAGCCACAACATTTAATGTAAGTATTTTTGCTTTTGATCTATGAGAATGGGAATATTGATTCAAGATGGAATTCCTTTTGGCATACAGCCAGATCCAATGAAAGTTGTTTCAGGGACCTGAAAATTACCTGGTATATATGAGGAAACAACACAGAGCAGCAGAAGAGTTCCATAGGGTTGATGATATAGCTGGACATTTATTTAATTATAAATAAATTATTTAATTTATAAATACTTAAATGGCATACAGAAAAAGAGGGGAATTACGTAGTTCAATGAACAGGATATAGAACTGAGGGTGAACTGAGAGAAAATTAAATGGATTGGTTCTCAGATTCAGTTCCTTTAATGTTAAATTTCCCTCCTGCAACAGTCCACCTCAAAAGAAGAGGAGGAAGCCCTCTTTCTGGAAAAACACCAATAAATGGCCATTAGTGAACAATCCTATACAGATGTAAGGTGTAACTCATAACAAATTCCTGGTTCAACAACATATAACTCTGAAGGAACTAATGTGACAATATCGTTTGACCTACTTAGTAGTGGATAGGACATTCCTAAAGCAGTTCCTGATTGGATTAGATTTCCTTTTTGCTCCTTGCATATGGTTGCAACCCTTAGCGTCTAGGTCATTATGCAGCCTATTTTTTCCATTTCTTCAGCTAAAATATTCTTCATGCAGTAAACTAAAGCTAGAAGATAGACAGTTTGAGAGCATGGCTGTGAGCCCTGTGCTTGTGAGGGAGGAAAAAGAGGGGGAGCAGGAGACTGGAAAATGATCTGTTCAATGTATCTTTTCATTCTGCTTGTTTGTTCTCTCTGTACAGTTTGTTTTGCTGCTGAACACATCATATAATAAAAATATGTATGTTTTTGTATCTGAAGACTCGTGGAAGATGGATATTCTCTCACAACTGGAGAGAAAAGTTTAAAGGAATTCCATACATCTTGATGTGTACATTTCCAGAATGAAAAGTGAAAATTAAGGAAAGATTTCTAATTTACATGCAGTCAAAGAAAAGAAGGAATTAAATGAGAATTCGCCATTGATAAATGTTTAGTCCAATAAGTCAACTAGGTGAATTCCCTAGTAGAATTACCTGGAAACTGCAATAAATTTCTGGCCATGTGGTCCTGGGACACCCAGCTTATGCTATCAAATGGTGCGGATGGAGCGCTGGATGCCAAGTTGCCTCCTTCTGATCAGTCTGTTTCTTGTACGCATTTAAAGAACACATGAATCTTCCAGTCTTGCAAATATGAGATGCAAGGCTGTCCTGCTGCTTGGCAGCAGCTGAATGAGAAGCAAAAGCAGAGCAGGCCCTCTGTGATAGAGAACACATAGGTTTCTTCTATGATTTGAAATCTTTGTTAAGTGTGAACTCACAGAGTAATATATTGGTTTCTCTGCAAACATGCTCTATCCTAATTGTAATTCACTTTTGTGTCTCAACAGAGCTAATCTGCAGCTGCATTTGCCTAGGCCTCGGTGCTGGAAACATATTTTCTCAAACCCAGCCTGCGTCTTTCCTTTCTTTAAAGAGGCCTCTGAAGAGGAACACTGCTGTAGTGCTTATGCAGAATTATCCAAGTGATAATAGTTAAGTTGTACAACAAAAGATGCACCTTTTAAAAAACCTTTAAAGCTGTTCACAAACCAACTGCTTTATGTACATACATCTTTTCAGCCGTTTTCGCCCCATGTCTGTTTACTGGTCACACACATCCATGACTCTTGCTTTAAACTAGTCTCCGTCACTGAATTTTACATGCATGAAGATGCAGAGCCCTGCAGTAATGCTTGCATGTAGAGTGTGTGAATGCCAAGGCCTGACTGAGAGGCTCTCTGAAGTCCCAGGAGAAATCTACAAAAAAGGATTTCAGGATTGAAAATGGAGATAATGAATTATTTGAAGCGAAAGCTCCAAGTTCCATGTGCTTGTGCAGGATCCAGCACACTACTGCCTTGATTATGCCCAGAGCTCTTGAATCCTGTTATTGTATGTGACAACCCCAGGTTGTATTATTTTATTCATAAACTGTATCATTTTCCTCTTTTTCCCGTTGTCACCATGAACATCTTTTATCTTCCCTCAACATAGCTAAAGTTTTTTTCACCTTTTATGAATATATATCTTCCTATCTATCTATCATATATTACTTTGGAAAAGAAAGATACTCTTTAACAGCTAAACAAACAATAAGCCTAAGTTTTAAACCAGCAAAGCCGTAATACTCAGTATTCCAGAGTTGAACCCAACAATTCATCCTCTGTTGCTCCCAAGGCTTACACCAGCTCTAAAATAAATGGGCAGTCTCAAATACTGAGGCTGACTTGTTATCTCTGTATGTACTTTTCAGATAACAGGCATTAAATAATTCACTATACAAAGTCTTATTTCAATTAAAATTGTAAAACTGATAAAGAAGTTTTCTTTACTTTTGGGAGCAGATCTCTGGCTTGTAATTGCATTAATTACAAATACACAGCTGAAAAGTTATTCAAATGCAAATTTTCTTAATGAGAAGAAAGCAAGTGGGAGTATAATTTTTAGTTGTCGCAGTTAATGAAAGTATTTGATTTTGTTTTAATTGCACTTTTAATAAAATAAAGTGCTCTCACGGTGATGAGATTTCACTAATACAGCATCAGCTAACAGCAGTGCTAGAACTTGCAAAGGTTGCTGATCTTAAGATGGATCAGCCGGTGATGGGCTCTCAGCAGAGGTAAGTGAAACAAATAACAACCACTCCTGGGCAGAGCTGTGCATGGTGAGGTGCTGATCTCTGGCTGACAGCAGTATACTAAAGGATGTCACCAAAGTAAAGCACTATTCAGATAATTTATGCCTTAAAAATACAAGGGGAGGAGTAAACAGAGTGATGTCTGGGCTCCACTGTTTTCATAACTTTGAGCGGTGGAGGAGGGAGTTGGGACAGCTGTTGGATCCAACCTGTCCCACTGTTCTCAGTGCAAGAACCATCATGAAAATACCCCCACATGAGCTTCTGTAAGTGACCCCGTGTTTTAATTAAAAACCAAATAAAAAAGTTGGAAAAAATCTATTTACCTCATTTTGTTTGCTTGCTTGTGTTGAAATGTGTTTGTGCACTCACTGCAAGAAAGTAATTTCAGAGAAAGTGGTGTGCTTTCTTATGAGCAGCTAGTGTTTGCAGGTGACTTGTTAAAGAGCGCTGACCTAGTCCAGCCCTATGCATGAGGCAGGGTTACTTACGCCTGTGCCATTCCTTGCAGGGGTTTGTTTCACCTTATCTTTAGAAACCTTTGATGATGTGGCTTTCTAGGCAGAAACCGAAGCTTGGTGCACTCCCATGCTCAAAGAACTTATCATGGTGCAAGAAGCAAGGAAAAAAGGAATGCTTTCTAAAACTGTTGTTAACATTGTGGAAAGAATTTATATCTCACAGGCTATGTTAACTAAAGTTTGGGACTTTTTAATTATTCTAAAATAATTTTAGGAGGTATTTTAATTTTTTTTTTCTTGGAAAAATATTGCTTTGGGAGTTTTTTGAATCTTCAAGTAGTTGATATTACAAAAGGGCTTGGACTTTCCTAAAGATTGCTAATATTTTGTCAAACACTGGTAAGAATTGCAGTAACTTCTCTTCAAAAGGATTGATGTCAAAATGGATTTCTCTTCTTCCCCAAACCCACTTCCCTCGATTTTCTTTCTAGTATAAATTATTATTAAAATTAACCATTTAAATACTAGTGGGTTACTTGTACACCTTTCATTCTTGTAAAATGGTATCTCTGAGGGAAAGCAATCACCTAAGAAAACAGGAAGCAGCAGCCTGGTGTCTCAGAGACAGGGTCCTGCCCTTCATCACCTCCATCCATGAGGGTCAGAGGAAAAAGGATGGCTCATGTTTGGCAAATCCCATCAGTGGATGAGCCTCCTGGTACTTGTTGTATCTAAATCCCAGTGGGTTACTATTCCTCAGCTGTGAATTCAGAATGCCAGGCTTTCAAACCAGTTTTGCAGTTTAAACCAAAAGTGAGTTCCAGAAGGGCTTCCTCCATTTGCAGACAATTTAGGAATGGCAAAAAGGCAAAATGGACCAAGCCAATACAAATGTTTACATTTAACTCTAATTATAATTAACAGAGTTGAAGGTGTGACAAGTGATTCCCATAATAAATCTCAGCTGTTTGCATGACATGTACTGAAGAAATCTAGTTATTTTTATCGCTTTGACAGAATGTAATTTGGTATATAGAAAGTGCTAATTTTATATTTTTTTTTCTCAAAGAAGCAATTATTTCAGAGGTGCATACATGGCAAATCAATTGTTCATAGGCATTACGCACAAATGAAATTTAGGGGAAAAAAATGCATATCTTAGATTGAAAAGATTCACCATAGAATCCTGATAAGCTTTCACCTGCTGTTAATTTTCCTCTGAGATGAAAACACGACCAAGCAACAATGTCTAAGCACATCTTCTCAGGGTGGAAAAGCATGCTTTAAGATAAAAACTTCTAACACATTTTGATCCCAAGCAACAACCCGTAGAAGCCCGTGGAGATCTCTCAGATAAATTTAATAGAATCCGATATGTGAGGCCCACTCACATGACAATCTCCGTGTTTCACAGAGGAAAAATAAGGGTTACAGGAGTGAAGTAAAGGGTGAGGCAAGAGCAGGAAGGAAAGGACATCATCCTGGGAAAGGAAGGCGAGTATAGTGAAGGTCAGGTCAGAGGAATGAAATGACAGAGTGGCAAGAGGGAAGAGGGGCAGTAGGTGTGGAGTCTTTCCCAGTTTTCCATTTTCTTCCTTGGTGTGTGAATGTGGGATATCCTCTAGGCAGCTCTGAGCATTTCACCTTTCTCCCACAGAAGCTCATAAAAAGGGGCTCTCTGTGACCTCCTCTACTCACCCTGTGGGACATGGCCAGAGTTGGCTTTTTCAGGTTGTTTCTACTCCAGAAATATCTACACTCATTTGACAGCATTTGGATGAATGACTCAGAGAACCTTTTCATCTGCAAAGGATCACTGGTTTAAGTGCTCTAAAATCTGAATGTTTACTCAATTTTGAGTGCATAGTGGTGATGGAGGTCCAGAGATATGCTTTGGGGAATTTGTGACCTCGGGTTCTCCAGAGGTTGCCTTTGGAGGAAGCAAGAGCAAGCTTTTCTATGCAACTGTCAGATTCCATGAATGTTTTTTTCTTCTTAAATACTATTACTGTAATGGATGGAAAGAAGAAACACACTCTGGATGGTCAGGATGGCAGGAGTAACTTGTACACTGTGAAATAGGGAAGGAGATAATAACAGAGGGAAACATCAATTTGCTTCTAAATGCGTACTATTATTGTAACCGCCATGTCATGAAAGGTCAGGGGCATCTTGAGCTATAGACCCAAGTTTCTTTTTTCGTTTCAAATGCAGTATTTCAGACACAAGCATAATCTCTGTTGTGCTACAACAAAGCAGAAGTTTAGAGGTGGGAACTGGGCATTTCTAGCACCCCTGCTGCTAGTGGAGAGAGAAGAGTGATGTGGGATCCCTAGAGCTGCTCCCTGGCCTTGGGGGGACACTTGTGACCATGACCTGTGAGCTGACCCTTTCCTTCTCTGTGCAATATTGACAGTGGCGTTTCTCCCTCCAGTAGTGCCAATGGAAACAAGTCTGGTTTTGCATATCTGAATTGCATCGCATTAAGATGTGTAGCCACGTCTTAAATGTATATCTGTAACTGCTTTAAAGTCCTAAAGTGCAACCCCAAATATAAATGCATTCTCTTTGAGAAAGTAACTCACTGCTGAGAAAGGCAGCAAATGCATCTCAGGCATATCTTGTGCCCTTTCAGGATGAGAAAGTCAACAAATATTAGGCTTCTAGAAAACCATGATTTGAAGAGTTATTTTAAGTTCTCAAATAACCTTAATTCTGCTTTATTTGAACAATGACCCAATAAACACACAACTTCTCCCTCTGTTTCCTTCTTGAAAACTGTACTGAAGGAGAAGCTGTGTGTTTTCTCTGCTCAGACTTGCCCTTGTCCAAAAGGGTATACCCCACCTGCTAAATTCTACAGCTATTTCACGCCTCTCTTCCCACCCCTTTATCCTGACTCAATGCGCAATGGAACACTTCTTTTTTCCCATTAGTCTCTACACGATCTCCAGCTTCTGCGCTGACAAGCTTGGAAACAAAAAGACCTGTAAGGTGACTATACCCACCCTTCAAAGAGCTAAAATGTTAAGGCACTAGCACACGTCTTTTTTCTTTCATCACCTGGCAAGGTCTGATAGAGGGGCTCCTCTTCCTCCTGCTCAGAGCATCCCCTGATGCCTCTTCTCAGACCCACAGCTCAGCAGCACCACTCTTGTCACGCGCTGCAGTTGCTGAGAGCAGGACACTGGGACTCTTTCCATGCTTCCCTGGCCTGTCCCAAGGGAAGAAGAGGCAGGACAGGATTCAACTTATCTGTATGTCTTAAGCTTTCTTACAGGTTTGGGTTCTGCTGAATTTGGAATTATACAAAGGTGCTGCTGGGTGGCCATAATTATTCTCAGTCAATTTTTCAGTAAACATGTACTAAATTACTTACAGTACATACAGTGGCTCAGTGGCAGAGGAAGGAATAAAACCTCAGTTTTAGACTTCTGCACTGTTGATCTAAATATCTCACTTGCATAGCTCCAGTGACTGTTGGTTGTTCGTTTTACTCTGTGATTAAGTTTGGCTTTACAACACCCTTAGTGGTATGAGTGGTAGAGGTCTGTGTTTCCTGCAGTGTGAAATCCCATCTGTAATCAGTGAGAGTAAATTGCCTCAAACACAGGGGCCAGATCTATGACCCTGAAATATAAGGGGCAGGAGACGCCTCCAGAGGTCACACCATTCTTTTTCTACTAAGAGACAAAACTAAATATACACAGGCCATCATGGTCCATGGCACCAGCAAAAAAGCTCAATACAGCTGAGTGATCCCATCCAGCGCAGCATCTACTGCTGTGACCTTATGGGCCAGGGTAAGTGAGGAAAACAGCCATTCCCAGCCACACATGGAGGCCTGGAGTGCCTGGAAGGATCCTGGTCATTTCCTTATGCCCATGCACACTTCCCTGCAGCATGCCGATGCTTACCGAGGAGGAGGCCCCTGCTCTTCTGTGGCTCCAGGGAGAGGAGCATTGGACTTCTGTTTGTGACCTACCTGGCTACCCTAGACTATAATTCAAGCCAAAGAGCTGAAGTGGGCCATGCTGGCACAACCCACTGCTGAAGGGTATGTATGTGCTTAATATGGTCTTGCACCAGGATGGCAGGGATTCCACCACCTCCCCAGCTAACCCATTTTAAGGCTTATAATTAGAAGACAAACTGTTGATAAATATTCCCTTAAGCATGATTGAAAAATCATGCTCACTGAAAAGTAATTGTATTTTCATCTTTTCAATAGAAAGGAGTCATCTTGCCTAAGGGTAAATAACTGAAAGTTGGTTGTCGATGTCTAGACTCATCAACCTAGATTCCCTTTATAGCCAGCTGAAAGAAACAGGCACCTCCAGGGTGTGATTCATCTGTCTTAGAAGAGATGTTAAATGGAGAAGGATTGCTTTCTGAAATAAATGCCACAGAAATGATTAGAGTTGTACGGGAAATGGTATTCATATTCTGTGGGAAATGGGTTTAAAAAATTTGTTTTCTTCAGTACAAGAAAACAAGAAAAATCTCTCAGAATTTCAAGAAAATTGCGTATTTAAAAATTCACTTTTGCTCAATAAAGGGTTTTTTTCTGATGTTTTCTTGTGTTTTATAATTCATAATGTAAAAAAAAAAAAAACAACAAAAAACCAAAAAACCAACGTACATCTGGAGATGAAAAGAGGTTTTAATAAGAAACCCTGAAACATGATGAGGTCAAACCGGAACATTTTGATCTCACTGCAATGCTTCAACTTGGATTGGTTTTGTCTTATGGAAGGTACCAAAACTGGACCAGTTCTCTAGGAACAGAGAAAGTTTCTGTGTCGTTTTTATAGAAAACTGTGACTACAGGAGTTCTGTGTGAGTGAGCAGACCTCTGCAAAATTAACTGCTTAAAATCTCAAGACCCTTTTTATAAAAACCTACTGCTTTCAATTAGCAAAGTTATTTTAACTTTCCTCATACTTACAAGGATTTCTCACTTAAGAAAGGGTGAACTGTGGTATAGTTCTCAGATGTCTTTTAAAGGCAAGCTTCTAATAAAAGTGAAATAATGAGGCACATAAGGTTACTTTGTGCTAATTTGTTTTCACAGTTTTCTTGAAAGATTTGACCAATAGACTGAAGTGTCATATAGTCCCTATGTTCATGTGACCAAGTGTGAACAATCTAAACACAGAGTGATGCCATAATGAGGAGACTTTGTGGTCCTCCCATTAAAAACAACCTATCTGAGCCAGTGAAGCTAATGCATGGAGCTACAGTGTGACAGTAACGAGCTGTGACAGTCCAACTGAGTAAGGGAAGCTTTCACAGAACCAGGTGTCTGGACGGAAGACACCAAAGTTGATAAATGACTTCTAGCTAACTTGCTTCCTTCTCCGAGGCATGTTCTAGTGATGCTGAGGGGCAGATGTTAAATGGAGCTAGACAGAACTGAACACACTCTTGCTGATGGAATGATTTACATACCAGGAAGAAAGAACAAAAATTTTTTGGAAACTCTGAGTGATATCTTAGCTTTTGTAAGACATAAAATGTGGGGTTCACCTTACCTAATGGTGAACTGTCTACTACATGGTATTTACACTGGAGAGTGGCAAGCATACTTTATAGTCAGTGGAGACAAGTACGTATTTCTGTGGCACATTTTAGAGACATGCTTTAGAATGAACGCAACTAAGAAGCATTTATTTGTCTCGCTTATTAAAAAGGAAGGCTAGGGTAACTAGCTCAGACACCAGTGCTTACAATGGGCCTATCACAAATCTTCAGTGCAGCCTCAGGATTTGATAAACTGAAGCACTGCCTTCAGAACTCTGTAATTAATTTTCCATTTTTACTATATTGATTTTTTCATCAGCTACTTGCATTTAATTCAGTGCCAGATGTTTTCTATAGACTAATTAGCTGATTATTTGAGGTAATAATGAAAGCTGAAATACGTATGTGATGTTCTAGTTGGGAAGAATCTGACTGCAACACATCTAGACCAACCAGAAGAGGAAAAAGAATAATATTATCTCCTTGTAAGCTCTATTAACTTTTTGCCAGGATAGAACCAAATTGAGTTAACAAGAACATGCTAATTAAATACAAAATATTTCCACTTATAGTTCCTAGCATAATATTGTGTTATTCTTCTGCTATTGCATCTCCATTTCCTGTGTATAGTCCTGTGATACTCGGTGAATATGAAGTTAACACCTGTGTTGATCTGTAGTGCTAGGGACTCAGTGCACAGACAGCCCTCAATGTCCCAGCCCAGCCACCCCTGGGGCCTCCTGTAGCCCCCTCCTGGGGCCCTGAGCCCCAATTTCAGCCAATCTCAGGGCCACCACTCCCTGCCATAGCTATGGCATTGGGGGTCTGTCTCCAGTCCTACCTTTGTCCCGGTCTACTTCAGCTCCTGCCGGGATCCCCCTAGGGGACCCTGGACTTGGTGCATTGCTTGCTGCGCCTGGGGCTGTTGACGGACCCTGCTGCCACCCAACGTGCTCAGCCCCTGCAGGATGGTGCCCCTGTTTTGGGTTTGGGTGGCAGGGTTTTGGTACAGGGGGGAACTACAGAGGTGGCTTCTGTGAGAATTTGCTGGAAGCTTACCCTGTTTCTGATAGAGCCAAAGCCACCAGCTCCAAGTCGTACCCACCACTGTCCAAGGCCGAGCCCATCAGGTAGCACCTCTGAAAAACATATTTAAGAATGGGGAAAAGTTGCTGCGAGGAGCAACTGCAGATGGAGAGAGCAGTGAGAATACGTGAGAGAAAAAACTCTGCAGACACCAAGGTCAGTGCAGAAGAAGGGGAGGAGGTGCTCCAGACACTGGAGCAGAGTTTCCCCTGCAGCTAAAACATTGCTAATCGTTGCTCACCATCAATACGAGTAGGCTGGTTGTACATTTGAGTGCTGGTCTGCTCTTTCAGGACAAGTACACCGACAGAAGAAGAGCCCTCACAAGCCCAGGCTTGCACATACTATCATCTTCCTTGGATATTCAAAACAGCTCTTCACCGAAACGCCGAGAGGCCTGAAAAATGTGGATGGAGAGTTTAGATGAGCACTAATGCATATGCTAGTGCATATGCAAGTTTGGGAAGAGTGGTGTGCTTGTAGGTATAAATTAGATCCTGGCCTCAACCATAACCCTTCTGCTTCCTGAAGGAGATAGAGCTTCCGGCACACTGGCATGCTCTTGATGCTCAGTACCACTGAGATTTCAGAGATGTATGGCTTCCAGCAGATAAAGATTGTACAGAAAAGATAATAAAGACCTCTGTATATTTTGAAAATGCTAGGGAATAGATTTTGGGAACCGTAATGCAAAAGCAAAGAGGCAACACAGCAGAAACCGCTGTGGCGCAACTGTGTTAGAAGCAGCAGTGTTAATGAGCAAGTAAACCAAAACTACTGAATCAACACCAAAAATGCTGAATAGCTGACACAGAGAACCAGGTGGCACAAGAAATTACTGTGATGGAGTAAGAAAAAAGCTGTTATCAGAAAGAACTGTACAAATCAGATTATTTTATTTTTTAAGACCTGTGACTGGAAGTGTTCAATTATAAGAACATATGCTAGCATGGCAATGAGAAGCAAGTTTGTCAACTGAGGACGAAGTGCTTAGACTAAAAGAACATAAGACCAGGCATAGTATGACTGACCGAAGCTCACCCTGGCTGCATTTCATGTATCCCACATCAACCATAAGTAAACAGGAAAAAACATAAGAACAGGGCAAGTACTTACATCTCATACTCTACCAGATTCTAACCATCATCTTGGGGACTTCCTATGCTCTGTATGGTTTCTGCTTATTATAACCTTTGAGAGATTTATCTTCAGGTAGCTTGTATAGTGGCCCTTTGAATTAATGGAAGCATTCTCTAACTGGGAGTCTTGCACCAAAAAAACCCCACCTTTCGTTTTGAACCAAGCTCTCACTGTCTTCATTTAAAGTTCTATTCTTGTCTTGGAAGGCATACTGAACAGTGTGTCAGAGATTAAATGAATGGCTGTAGATATGTTAGATTGTTTAATGAGATAAGGATGCTTTCTGAACAGTGTTCAATGACAAAAACCCAACTTTGAAAGTGGTTTGGACAGCAAGTCTTAAATGTTTGGCTGTTTCCACGCTTTGAATGTCAGCCATTATTGTTGTGCTTTGAAAGTATCTCATTACTCAGTGTTTCAGAAAGAGGACACAGTTGTTTGTTAGCATACCTTACTGCTGCCTGGGTAAATCTTAAGCATCTATGGCATATAAGAATTTTCTCAATCACTTCCAGTTTATTTGACCTTTCTTTCTTTTTCTTTCTTTTTCTTTCTTTCTCTTTCTTTCTTTCTTACTTTCTTTCTTTTTCTTTCTTTCTCTTTCTTTCTTTCTTTTTCTTTCTTTCTTTTCTTCCTTTCTTCCTTTCTTTCTTTCTTTCTTACTTTCTTTCTTTTTCTTTCTTTCTCTTTCTTTCTTTCTTTCTTTCTTTCTTTCTTTCTTTCTTTCTTTCTTTCTTTCTTTCTTTCTTTTTCTTTCTTTCTTTTCTTCCTTTCTTCCTTTCTTTCTTTTTCTTTTTTTCTTTCTTTCTTTCTTTCTTTCTTTCTTTCTTTCTTTCTTTCTTTCTTTCTTTCTTTCTTTCTTTCTCTTTCTTTCTTTTCTTTCTTTCTTTCTTTCTTTCTTTCTTTCTTTCTTTCTTTCTTTCTTTCTTTCTTTCTTTCTTTCTTTTTCTTTCTTTTTCTTTCTCTTCCTTCCTTCCTTCCTTCCTTCCTTCCTTCCTTCCTTCCTTCCTTCCTTTCTTCCTCTCTTCCTCCCTTCCTCCCTTCCTCCCTTCCTCCTTTCCTCCCTTCCTCTCTTCCTTCCTTTCTTCCTTTCTTCCTTTCTTCCTTTCTTTCTTTCTTTTTCTTTCTTTCTTTCTTTCTCTTTCTTTCTTACTTTCTTTCTTTTCTTCTGTTTTCTTTCTTTTTAATGGGAGACTGTTTTAGACAAACAAAACTCTTTCTGAGGTAATACGCTTATTCTGCAGCACTACTTGGGTTTCAACCAATGCATTAATCAATTGACATTTCAGAATGGCCAGAAACCTCAGGTGCCATCCCTAATATTTTCCATCAGTGAACTGTACAGTGCCAAGGTGAAACCAAAGCTGCATTTCCCCTTTCTATGTGCTTTATCTTAAAACCAACACAATCAGTGTTGAACAGCAGTCCAAGAACAACTAAGACCTTAATTCTGTGAAAAATGGTAAAATAAATCTAATAATACAGAAGTGAACTTGTTTGAATACATCAACAGGAAAATAATATGGAAATCATGAAAATGAAGTCATATTTGTTTACATAAATCGCTTTTATATTTACCCTTTCTTACTTCTATATTTAATGACAAGTGAAAAGCACTAGGTGAAGTGGTCTTTACGACAAGGTTATCCAAAGATAACTTGACAACAGACCTCCTCTGTTTTGCATAGCTGAAACAAGAAAATGTGCATCTTTGCTTTTGTTGGGCCCGAAATACCCTTCACCAAAGCAACACTTCCAGTTTTGTTTCCATGACAATATGTGTGACTTTTATGAAAGCTGTGGATCTTTTTGCCTAAGAGATGTGACTAAAGCAGCATTTCATTTGCCTTTAAGTCTGCTTTTTTTTCTCCTCAGTTATGAGACATTTATTTCCAAAGAGTTCTGCAGTCTTAAACTTCAGTAATCATAAATATTTCATATTTTCTATCTCTTATACCTAATTGTCAGCACCCTCCATGTAAGAATGTTCTTTTCAGTTTTTCTATTTCTGTTTCTATCGTATTTCATCTAATCCATCTCTTTTTTCTTAATCTTAACACTGCAGACTTTTCCTGTCTTTAGCCAGACTAATTTTCTTCCATTTAAACTCCCTTAGTGCTTCATTGCCTTAATCACATCCACACTGAAGATTCCCCTTTCTTCTTGTCTGAGTTACATAAACATAATAGGAGCTGTTTCTTAAAACAGTCTTTTCATACTTGTCTTCACTCTCTGTATTCATTCTCTAATTGGCCTGTTGTGATAAGGTAACAAATTTCTTCCTTAATACAGGGCCTATCTTCAAGATATTTTTTTCCATACAATATGTTATTGCTTTCATCCCAACCTGATTTCCTGAGTAATAATTTTGAAGAATGTTTGTTCTTCCTATAGCCTAATGTCAATTTTCTAAATAAATAGATGTTTGGTCACATGAAGACTTTAAAGATTAGAAATTTTCACATTCCAGTGAGAAAATGACCCGACTGTTGTTCAGGAGAAATCCCAAGGGGAGAAGATTTTTTTTTCTTTATATTTGGCCATCCTAGGAACTTTTTCATCAGCCTCTGAAGCTTTCCGTTATTAGTGACTTGTTAATCCACTGTTCTGATGCAACAAGGTGATTTTCTCTTTGCATTTTTTGAAGTTGAATCAAATCTTGACAAAGCTGAGAGAGAAACATTTATATCGTAGCTTTTACAGTGTAAGGCCATCACCCATTTAAAACTGAAGACTATAAAATAGGCTAAATTTCATGTCATTTAGTGCATAATATTTATTCCTGCTGGTATAATTCATCCTTGCCTTTTTGAAAAATTAATTAAAATGCATTTTGCATGGCATAAATGAGGTACATATACTTAGGTATTTCTGTATTATTTATGCATTGATTTTTGTATTGCTGCCTAGTCTGTCTCAAAAGGCTAACTTCTTACAGAGACATGTACTGGAAAGGATGGAATAAGCATAAAATGGATTGGATGTGGTTCAAGTAGAAATGTCAGCTGTGATATAAATGGTGTATCATGAATCAGCAGCAAGTAACTAGAGCTACTGTGATGATACAGTAGAGACCAGTGACTGGACCCTTGCCTTTTAAATGACTGACAGACATGAAAATATTTCATGTAGTTGTCTTGCTATCCTTTCCCACAGCTCTTGAACACTGAACACCACAGATCTCCTTCCACAGATATGCTGATCTGTAGAGATAGGCCCTGTACTGTGAAAGACACAGCCTTCCTTTCCAGCAGCCTTTGCAGTGTCTGGCAAAAATACCACCAACATCTATGAACAGGCAGATGTGATGCCAGGGGTTTCAGTTCGAAGTATTTCAGTAAAATTAAGGAAAGTTGTTTTCCTCTTTTGTGCTACATTCTGCTTGTAACTACTAATTTTTAGAGTCTTCTGACACATGTCATGGTCATGGAGTTGGCTTGGTTTAAACTCAGTGTTTTCTCCTGTCCAGAATGTTCAAGTGTTTAACCACCTCAGCACTGGGGTTTCTGTGAAGGGGAGCTGTTTTCAAGTATCTATTCCATGCACAAGAAAATAAGTTTTATTCAGTTGCCATTATTATCCTTTGCATTTAGCATGCACAGTGCAATATCAAAAACCCCTGAGGAGGGCACCAGCAGCAATCACTTGGGATCCGACATAACATTTAAATGGAAGCATTTCTAATTCCTGATCAGGACAATCTGTGCTGGACATTGTCTATAACAGCCTCATTAAGTTTTGAAAGCAGGTGTGTTTATCATATATACCCTAGATAAATAGAAAAGTGTTCTTCTTGCCTACATCTCTGGAAAAATCTCCACCAACCTTGCTTTCTCTGATCTGCAAATATTAATGCCAGTTTAGAATAGTTTGCTGAGTTTTCATGCAGGATACGTTATGCAGTCCTGTTCATCCATGTTCAAAACAAAGATGATCTCAAGCTCAATGGAATGCATTTTTGAAGCAGTTAAAAGGACAATTAGGGTGATGGAGAACTCGTGGGAGATTGGCTCTCAGTACACTAAATCAAGAGCTGGAAGGAGATATGATCACTGTCTATAAATATATAAATCGATGTAGGAGTAGAGCTTTTTAAACTAAGGGGCAGCAATACAGCATAGATGAAGAGAATTTGTCATGAATTAATTCTAGGCTTGAAATTCAAAGGAGGATTTTAGTACTCAAAAAATTCTTGTTCTGAAACAATCTTCTAACAGCAACAACATAAACAGGTGATAGGTTGGTGCTTGATTGAATTATGAAAGAGATTGTGTTATATGATCTCTTGAAGCAACTGCAGTTGGGTTTCTTACCCAGGAAGTTCTTTTCAGTTTTGCTTCCTATTTTTCTGGTATGGTATATGATCTATCAAACCAGGCCCCCCTCCCTTAATAGATTCAAAGTGTGAGAAAGTAGTACCCATGACAGCTATGTGACTGTAACGTGAACAAAAGCATTTATAGCAAGGTGCTTTTAAAGAATCTTATTCCTCTGAGAGAATAATCAAATCCATGGCCTGGTGGACAGCTCTAGAGAGACTTACCACAGACATGCATGTAATTTGTTATCTTGGCCAGTACAAAAAGGGATGCTCTTAACCAAACAAGGAAACAAATTCAAGCCAGTGTCTCCAAACACTTAACTGTGTTGAGAAATAGGTAACATCTCACTTTGAAAAAGAGATTGCTGCTTTGCTGGGGACATTCACTGAGCACAGAGCCATCAAGATGTTAGGTCTCCAAAGAACAGTCAATCTCATTTGGACCTGCTGAAGGAGTCCCAGCAGGTGTGAGAGATTTCAGCCGTCAGCATCCAAGCATTCCGTTGTCAAGAAAGATGGGTCTCATCTGATCTAACTTTAGATGTCTGCAGTAAAGGCATTTACCACTGGGCTAATGACTCTGAGCTCCCCCTTTATCCACTGGGAGTAAATAAGTATTTGTTATTGAAAAGAAAAAAAGAAAATAAAGTCATCAACAGAGGCCTTCATTTCAAATGGCTCTATTCTGAGCACCAGAAATTGGAAAGCGCATTAACTGAGTGGCTTAGAATTCCTTTTTAGTTGTATTATTTTTCAACCTGCTTGAAGCAATGGAGCAGACAGCAAGAGATAAAAGAACTAGTAATGTTATTGCCACTAAGAAACAAATAAGACAATTAAAATACGTACCCATGCAGGGTTACTATGCATTACATAGACAGCATTCTAGGAAGTTTAGCTTCCTTAATTGTATTTACGCACAAACTTTCTTGTAAATCCCCAAGAAGTTAGAATTTGAAATTGCTGTTGCCAAGTTATCAAGAGTTAATTCAGTCTGTAAAAAAAAAAAAAAGCAAGATGATCTGAAAATAACTACCACAGAAAGCCAATTAAACCACTTGTTTTCTTTTTAAGTGTGAGTTTTTCTTAGGGATGCAGAGCTAAAATCACCCATGTTATGTTCGTATCATGAGATGCCAGTGGAGTGAAGCATTGTTTTAAAGTCAGTTAAGCTAATAATACAGGATGAATTCTTGTCCCCTTTCTCTGCAAGTCAAAAAAGCTTCTGGTCTGCAGCAGAACACCGACGTAGCTTGTTTCTACAGGAATTCTTACCTCTTGTATTTTGGCAATCTCAGATGAATTTTTATAGTTTAGTTTTGTCATGGGTTCAGCAGCAGCAGTCATTTTTTCTCCTTCGTAGTAGCTGGTGCAGTGCTGTGTTTTCAATTTTTGGTCTGGGAACAGCGCTGATAACACCGATGTTTATAGTTGTGGCTTAGAATGTTTTGGCCTGACCAAGGACTTTCTGAGTCTCATGCTCCGCCAGGGAGGGGGGGGAAGCTGGGAGGAGGTAGAGACAGGACACCTGACCGAAACTGACCAAAGAGCTATTCCATGCCACAGCATGTCATGCCCAGGATGTAAACCTGGGGGCAGGAACCCGGAAGAGTGCAGTTCACAGCTCGGTCATTGAGTGGTGAGCAATTGTATCCTCTTTCCTTGTATTTCCCTGGTCATTGTTGGTGGTGGTGGTGGTGGCGGCAGCGGTGGTTTGTGTTATACCTCAGTTACTGGACTGTTCTTATCTCAACCAGTGGGAGTTGCATTCTTTTGATTCTTCTCCCAATTCCCCCCCCCCCCCCCTCGGAGTGGGGGGGAAGAAGGAGGGGGAAGTGAGTGGTCGGGCTTTGTATTAGAAGGGGTGAGCTATTGTATTCTTTCCTTGTATTTGCCTTGTCATTATTGTTATTGGTGGTAGCAGTAGTGGTCTTGTGTTATACCTTAGTTACTAAACTGTTCTTATCTCAACCTGTGGGAGTTGCATTCCTTTGATTCTCCTCCCCATCCACCTGGGAGCAGGGGGGAAGAAAGAGAGGGGAGTGAGTGAGAGAGCGACTGCGTGATTTACGGCTTAAACGGCGACAAGTTTTTATAGCAGAAGAGATAAGAGACAGAGCAAAAATATGGACTTTTAGCAGGCCGAGAAGGAAGGCTGTTTGCAAGGAGAGAGATTTGAATAGCAGCACTGTTGAGCAAAGGAAGTCTTAAATCTTCCAGATACTTTTCAAAGATTTGAATGTTAAGACACCTTAAAAAATACACTTTTTGCCTATTTATATAGCTAATTACAGAAGGGTTTGCCCTGTTTGTCCCTTGACAACGAAAACTGATGTTAAATACATGGCAGCTTTCAAGACTCTGCCTCTGGCTCAATTTCCTAATGAACGAAAAGGCAACCTTATCTAGAGAAGTATTGCATTCAATATGCTTATTAACGGAAAAAAGTTGGTGTGGCAGTTTATAAGCAAGCGAGACTGTAGTAGCTGTGTTTGTATATAGTATTGTCTATCTCAATCTAAATTGCAAAGATAGTAGACAGAGAGGTGTGGTGAGGAACATTTTAAATCAAGCAAGTGTCAGCTGAGCCTTATTTCCTGATTTAAACAACTACAGAGCTGAATAACCTATACTTAAAAACACAAAACCTAATGAATAAGCAATAAGACTACTTGACCTATATTCAAAGCAATTGCTAGCTTCTATCCTCTGTATTTATGTTGAGTTCTGTCTCATTCAGCTTTAGCAGAGGAGGGTGTTTTCTGAAGCAGCCAGCTCTGCTCACAGAGCTGTTTCTTCGTGATAACCCCTTAGAGCAGCAGGGGACAGAACATCACCCTTTGCCATCTCTGTTCTGCAAGCATGGGAGATGGATTTTGTAAAAAAAAAAAAAAATATAAAAATTAAATCCCTGTAACTTTGAAAAATTGAAGATTTTTTTCTTTTTCTCCCAGAAAAATTATATGGAAAATACCATTTGTCTTCACTGCCTGCTAAGGTTTCCTGACTGGGACAGATTTTGTCCTAACCCTATATGCTGAGCCTCCTTTCAACACAGCTAGTGTCCAAGGGAGCAGGAAAACAGACAGTCAGATAGGAAATACTTGTTTCCTACAATTTTTCCTTCTCTCCTTTCCGTGTTGTTATCTTGTAAGTGACATCAACTCGAAACAATAGGCCCATCAGCTGTACAGTACTTTGGGACAAAATCACAAAAAAGCCAGTACAAAATGCAATTAGCAAGGAATTAAATGAAGGTGTTTAATTAATGGCAATCAACATAGCTTTGTTGATTGTGTCTTGTCAAATTTAATATCTAATATTAAAAGCAGGCTCAAAACAAGTAATATATTAAGATTCGTGTCATTCTGATAACAGCTAAGAATATAAAAAATTAGTACAATATACTTAAAAAAAATCAAAAACTAGCCAAGAAATGATTGCAAAATGTAGCTATGTAAGTAAATTGCAAATCATCCATAGGGGTGTTTTTAGCAGGTTCTGCAAAGATCTGCTCTTTCTTAATGTTGTTCAATATCTTTATTAAACTGAGAGAAAATACAGCATCAGTCTGTCGTGGTTTAAGCCCAGCCAGTAACTCAGAACCATGCAGCTGCTCACTCACTCCCCCCCACCCTTCTTTCTCCCTTTCTTCCCAGAGGGATGGGAAGAAAAGTCAAAAGAATGTAACTCCCTTGGACTGAGATAAGAACAGTCCAGTAACTAAGGTATAACACAAACCACTGCTGCTATCACCAGTAATAATAATGATAAGGGAAATAACAAGGAAAGAGAATACAACCGCTCACCACCCGCCGACCGATACCCAGCCCAACCTGACCAGTGATCTAACCCTTCCGGGTAACTCCCCCCAGTTTCTATACTGGGCATGACGTGCTGTGGTATGGAATACCTCTTTGGTCAGTTTGGGTCAGGTGTCCTGTCTCTGCTTCCTCCCAGCTTCCCCTCCTCCCTGGCAGAGCATGAGACTCAGAAAGTCCTTGGTCAGAGTAAATATTACTGAGCAGCAACTAAAAACATCGGTGTTATCAGCATTGTTCCCAGGCTGAAAGTCAAAAACACAGCACTGCACCAGCTACTAAGAAGGAGAAAAATGACTGCTACTGCTGAACCCAGGACACAGTCAATGAGGTGGATTCAATCACAGAATCACAGAATCTTTAGGATTGGAAGGGACCTCTGGAGGTCATCTAGTCCAACCCCACTACCAAAGCAGGATCGCCTAGAGCAGGTTGCACAGGAACGTGTCCAGTCAGGTTCTGAATGTCTCCAGAGACGGAGACTCCTACAGTCTCTACAAGACTGAGGGACTGGACAGATTGAAGGAACTTAAACCCTAATATAAATATTCCATTATGTGGAAGACTGTTCTAATAGGTAGACTATTACAGGCTGGGGGCCATCTTGGTTATGGTCACCATGAGATTGTGGAGTTTAAAATCCTGAGAGAAGTGAGGAGGACAAATAGTAGAATCATAACCCTGGACTTTTGGAGAACAGATTATTTTGGCTTATGCTGGGATCTTCTTGGCAATCTCTGAGGTGAAGCTGCCATGGAGGACACCAGTGTGCAGTATAGCTGGTTGGATTTCCCCAGAGAATAAAATCAGTCTATTCTGATGTGTGGGTAGGAGAGCAACTGTGACAGAAGGTCAGCATGGATGAACAGGGAGCTCCCAAGTAAGCTCAAACACCAAAAAGAAGTAAATGAAACAAGGAAGAAGGAATGGACTTCCCAGGAAGAGAACAGAGACAGTGCCCTAGCATGGACGTTAGGAGCCGAGAAAGCCAAAGCTCAGCTGGAGCTGAGACCAGCAGGGAACGTGAAGGGCAAAACAAAGGGCTTCTCTAAGTACATCAGCAGCAAAATGAAGGCAGAGAAAAATTATTTACGTGGAGCTTAAGTACATAAATTCCAGCACTAGCCATTTTTAGATGGATCTGGTGATTTTTAGGTGGATTTGGCTCATTTTTTATTAAAACTGTTACAGTAATTATAAAGGTAGAATAAGCAATACCCTGGGTACTGAATATTTCTTTCTGTCTTTGGATGAATAAGGAGATCCACAGAAAGGAGACAGTCCTGGTAGCAGTTCCCAGAGTACCCAAATATATGGATGAGATCTGCCTACATGCTTTACATGGATAGAAACTGCTACTCCCTAGCAGTGCAAAGCACGGGGTGAGATCTAAATTTGTAGTCCTCTTGTTCTTGATGTTGATAAAACCCAAGAAACAACCAGAATACAGCAAGTCATTCCACTAAGGGCAGCAGAATAACTACAGTCCTCCTCCACCCTCCACATTTTGTAGACAGACAAATACAAAGCAGCGAAATAAGTATCAAGCTATAATAATAGACTGGACTATATAAAGAAGTCATACTCATAAGAGCTATTAAAACTGTAATAGATTTTGGCAGGAATTTTTCAAATATAAGAAGTTTTAGACAAACTAAAAATCAAGGCACAATGAACCTTCCAAGTTGCTAGGTCTGGCACAAAAATACTGAAATGCAGCAGCTGCCTCTAGGAGGTTACTGGCATACTTGCAGAAAAGAACATATAGGAAAGCCCAAGAAAACAAGAAGATAATTTGTTAGGGGTCATGGACTGCCTAGTTATTACTGAACTTCTCTGTAGACAATCTAACAGGAAAGGGGGATTGGCAGCGCTATAATTTATGCTAACTTATTTGTTTATTCTTTTTCCGCCTTGCTTGCTGCGGAGCTGACAGGAATCCATAGAAGTCATACAGTATGCTGTTCTGAGGGAAACTCAGCAAAGAAATAGAGATTTAAGCGTAGAGTATTAGATACCAAACTTAGGAATTCTGACTAAACTTTTCACTTATGACATCTAAGGAATAGTTATTACTGTGGAAAGGTCAAAATAAGCTAACAGATGAAATTACATGATGAGCAAGTAAAAGGCCTGGTTCTAGGGAAAAAGAGACTTTCCTTATTTTAGTGGAAATCAGCATCAGAAATGTCTATCCATTTCAGTCAGATCTCTGTTCCTTCTGGAGCAGCAATGGAAAAGAGCATTACCTTCCTGCTAGCTCCAAGGATTGTGAAAAGAAGGAATTTTCTGTCTTCTCTAATAGAAAATATCCCGCAAGTAAAGAAGTAAACAGTTGAGTAATAGCCCAAAGCAGTTTGAACGAGGTAGAAAATAAAGAAGATTTTGAGAAACAACAAAGTGGGGGAGGATGGGAGCAGTGAAACAAAATAAATAATAGAAAAGTTGGAATAAAATATTAGGAAAAACCTTAAAGCCCGTACAACAAGCTAGCATGGAATAAAGAGGAATTACTAACGGGAAAGGTTAAGTGAGCAACAAGACTTATTTATATTGCAGTACAGACAATCCTGTACTAAATTCTGTGTTCTTATAATCAATAACATTTCCCAGGAAATTGTGAGATAAAACTGAGTAACAGGAAGTGCTCAAGGTATCTGGTTTTAGGTTGGACCTCTATGTCCAGTATGCACATGTAACAGCTGGGAGACCATGGTTAATGATAGTGCTTGCGGTTTGGAGTAAAGCTTGCTTCTTTATAAAACTTAATTTACTCATGGTAATTCATGGACAAATGTCAGAGGAATCTGTTTTTCCTGTTCCAAACTTTAAAATTTTCTAAAATTCTCAACATTATCTCAGAAATTTTTGAATATTCTGGAATTTGCAATTTTGCTCAGTTTCTTTTTTTTTTTTCATCAGCTCAAGTCCATCCTTTTCTGATGTGTGAAAATAATAATCTCTATGCACCCATTTTGTCTATTCGACTACCCACAGCACCTTCTGTTGTACATACACCAAGATAGCAGCTGACCTGATAAGGGTTTGTTAAGCACAAGTGCTCTTTTCAGAAAGCTCCTCTTTACTCTTTTCACTCCTGATGTTCGTATTTCTTTCCCTTGGTTTACATGATAATAATGCAATGTCAAGAGAAACAGTGCAGTTGAGAAACATAGTAGGTATAAATCTGCTATCTTAATTTTAAATGTAAAGTAAGAGTCAACCTCTTCCCCCAAAAAAAATCTATTGAGGCTGTAATGACCCTTTTTACATGGGGCAAGTCAAGAACTGCCAAGTTTTATATGATTAGCTTCTAGCTGCCAGTTTCCCACCTTTCATTATGGCTGTATCTCTTCAGTTTGATGCTGTCATTGAAGCTATTTCATGTCAATTTTACTCACAGATATCAACAGGAGGTGGTGTAAAACCCCATAAGGAGCTGTGTAAGGCCCAGGTTGAAAACAGAGGCCTTGCATTCTGCATATCAGCAAAGTGGCAAAAAATAAAAAATGAAGGCTTCTGTACTGAAAGGTGAACCTCTTGCTGGAGGAGGAAGAGCAGGCAACTTCTTAGGAACGTGCTATTTGAAGGCCTGTGATATCTGAAAAGCCCTACCAGTATAAGAACGCAGACATGGTTATCATAAAATTCAGTTTATTGACTGAGATTGAGTAAATCCAAAGGCTGACAAGTGCCAAAACAACAAAACTTTTGGTAAGTGTCAAAACAACAAATCTAAAGAAATATTTTTTATAAAATCCAGTTACTTTCTCTATTAGTTACCTAATTTTAGCGCAGTGTCATTAAAAATGTAGGCATTGAGTGAAAAAGCACTCAAATAGGTACTTTCTGAGTGCAAGAGAACGTGATCTCTGCTTAGCTCCTTATGTTACTGAACAGTTACTGGAGATCTGAATATCTTAACTAGGAAGTCTAGTTACCAACTAAGATTACAGTAAAACAAGTTATTAAAATAATGAAAGTGTTAATTTCTTATTTATAAGGATGTTTTGCCAAAGTGTTCACTTTCTTTAGAAAAAATGGACTCCCTTTGAACAAAACCCTTTGACTCTTGCACAGAAGTATGTTTCCACAAGAGCTATGACAATCATAAAAATTTCCGTGCTGTGCCTCTACCGTTAACTATTTACGCATCAAAGTCATGGCAGGAAAATCAAAGCTTTGATAAGTCCATTTAAAAATAATATTTTTTTAACTTTACTTATTTTTGGAGAGTAAGAAAGGAAAATGTAAGTGGAGCTGAGGGACAAGAGGAGACTAGAAATGTAACTTCATCATTTTCAGAGATGCTACCAGTGTGTTTTTCTACTTGAACATTTCAAGAACTTGGGCTAAGTTTGCTTTCTCACAGTCTATTCATATCTTGTCTCTCAGAGGGAAAACTAAACCCTGCATACATTTGAAAAGCTGCTCCAGAGCTTTAGGACTTCTTGTGTTAATGGAGGTACTCCATGTTCTGCCATTATATTTTTCTTTTCTCAACCTGTCCACTCCTCAACAATCTGCACTAAAACAAATTGCTACTCTGAAAGTAAGAAAAAACAATTGCATTCTATAAAATACTCTGTAGGAATGTCTGTAGGAGTGTTTAGGCACAGATGACTTGTTACATACTTATTCCTTGTACCCTGAATGGAAAAGTGACAGAAATTGCTGTTATATAAAAGCATTTGGTCTTATTAAGATTTAGTTCTCCTGTTTTGGGCTCAACAGGCTCACCCAGAGATAAAGCTATTTATAAAAGTATCTGTTAATGGCAGCAGTGATGGAAATCTGATGATAATGCCCTATGAAGAGATGCCATATGATTTGATTTCTGCATCTTCTGTGTAGTGGCCAAATTCTGTGCAATCTCAATCTTGTTTCAGTCTTATAGATAGAAATATTTTTCTATCTATATTTATCATATAAATAAGGTTTTGGTAGAATAAAGCTAGTCTACAATGATGGACTCTCCTGTTGTAATGACATTAGTTTGGTGCCTTTATGACACAAATTCTATTTATGAATATTACAGTGAGAGTTACTGTGTAATACAGCCATTGCAGACTAAACGATAAAATGTTAAAAATTATAAAATCCACCAGAAGCAGAATTTTGGATCCATAATAGAAAAGAGTTGTGCTTTTTTTTTTCTTCTGTGTTAAAGAAGAAACATTGAAGCTTTTTAACTTGCTTCATGTGATTTCATTTTTTCTGTGAAAAAATAACAGCTGGATATTGGTACATTATTTTCATTAGTCTACTTGTTTGGAAGGAAGTTGATTGACTTGTTAGTAGACTATTTCCATGAGTATAATGAATAATATATGATCTATAATATATAAAAATATATATTATTATAAATATGGGGCTGACGTGTGTGTTGGTATGAGTCTGGATTTATGTGTCTGAAATTAATGGAGCTGCACTGATATCAATCCCAGGCAAATTAGGCCAAAGCAATCCAAAATGGTAAGCAGAGCTGCACCAAGCCAGTCCCAGAATAAAAAGAATCTAAAAACAAAGAGGAATTCTGGATCTGGCATTAGCAAGTGTGCCAATGTTAGCTTAACCTTGCTAGCAGAAATAGTAACTGTGAAGATACGACATGGTCTTCCATGCACTGTAGTACCTACAACACAAACTCACACCAGAACTTGAGTGCACATTTGAAAGTTTGTGGTGCTGCGTGTTCCTTGCAACAGTTAGATTGATCTAATAGAGATTTGCTGCCACATGCTGTACTTTCATCTGTTATCAAGAATACCCATATTCCTTAAGAGGTCTACATTATTAGTGGAGAAAGAGTGCTGATTTCCAAATGCTTTGAGTCTTTATAGTTTTTTACACATTTGAAAATTAGTGAAGTAGCATTCTACATTTTCTTTGCACATCTATAAGTAATTATCTAATGTACAAAGCAGTGGCAATTCAATCAAATGAAATTTAGCTCCTTTAACTTTCTCCTTTAACTTTGTGTGCTTGAAATCTGGAATGAGTCCATGAGACCTTCTGGAACCAAGGCAAATTAAAAGAATGGATTTGTTTTGGTTTCGGGCACAGTGAGCCAAATATTCCTTTCTCTAGTCCTTAGGGGACATTTCCTGCCATCTAAAAGGACTTCTGAGTCCCTACCAACACATTTACCTCTTCCCAAGCTACTTCCTTTAGTTCAGATACGACATTACGTGTATGGTGTAAATGGTAAGGTTTAGGTAGTGGATGGCCTGCAAGGGGTGGCAGGCGGAGGTCAGGGACTGCTCTGTGGTAGACACAGCCAGTTAAAGCCAGCTCAGAAAGGGATACCCTGAATGCCAAAACTAAGCAAATCAGAGGAATCTGTGGTGTCTCTGTGATGGCTTATTTATTAAAGGTCAGAAAGCAGCAAGGGCAATGGAACAAGTGAACAACAGAGGGAACAACAAGGCTACAATAGTGGGAGGCACGCCATGGTGGAGGTGGTTACACCCCTGAAGGAACTGTGGTGTATGGCAGACCCAAACTAGAGCAGGTGCTTCTTTGAAGAGACTGTGGCCTGTGGATAAACTCATGCTAAAGCAAGTACTTTGGGAAAAGAGTGCAGCCTGTGGAGGACCCACACTGGAGCAGATACTTCCATGAAGGGAGTTCAATTCATGGATAAGCTTGCATTGCAGCAAGTACCCTCCGGTAGGGACTGTGGCCCATGGAGGACCCCACACTGGAGCAGAGGAAACAGTAAGAAGGAAGGGGCAGTGGAAGAATAACAGAACAAAGCAGCAGAAAGAAACAGCTATGCACTGAACCCAACCTCCTGCACCATCTGTTACCTTACCGACGGGACTGAGAGTGAAGATGGAGAAGCAGGGAGGAGAGGTGTCTAGAGTGAAGTTGAACTTCAGAGTGGGAAAGAAGAGGTGTCTTCTGCAGCGGTTAAATATTTGCCATTTTTATTTCCCAATACCCAAATCAGTAATTAAATATTTAAATTGAAGTTCCCGAGTTGAGTCTGTTTTGCCAACTGCAGTAACTGGTGAATTATTTTCTTGTCTCTGTTTTGATCCACAAGTTTTCTTGTTCTTCCTATTTTCTTACCATTACCACTGTGAGAAGGAAAAGGGGGGAAGAGTGAGAAAATGGCACTGTGGGTGCTTGGCTGCTGGCGGGGGCCATCCCACCACACATTAGACTTGGCAATGCATCTTGTCAGTGGTGGTTACCAGCAGAATAAGGTTTTCATTCTCATCTTGTTTGCACTTTGATTGCATTTACTGTGCATCTATGCATCTTTAATGACTTAAAACCCCAAGTCTCTGGCTTTGAATTGTCAAATCACAGAATCATAGAATACCAGGTTGGAGTGGACCCACAGGAAGCGGGTGCTTTCCGTGGTGCTGAGCAGACTGGGCGGACAGCTCCTCAACACTGGTAATGCAAAACTTCAAGGGGAATAACCAATACTTGAAAGAGCAAACACCTCACATAAAACTTTAAAAATGTACAGTAGACTTACATGAACAGTAGTGCAAGAGCACCTTTATTATCATCTATGAATTAATGCAATTTTTTTCACTATTTATACTCAACAACCTGCATTAATGCCATTGCACATGGATATCAGCATCTGCCCACTCAGCCCAGGGTGATGTAAATATAAACATTTATACTTAATATTTGCAGATTTTCTATGTTAACTGATATTTTTCCATTTGAAAGTACCAGTGTATTTTGGAAAGAAATGGATTAACACTTACCACAATCAAATCTATTTGTGGAACAACCAAACGGAGCCGGAAGAGAACAAATTCATCTATGTATCATACATTCTTGGTGCTTAGGATCAGAAAGGGTGCTAGATTACTCAGCTTGGCATTCTGCCTTTCATAAATCCTCACATTTCACCCACTTTCCCCTGTCTTGAACTCAGACATTTGTGTGGTTAAAAATTCCTTCTTAAAGACAGATAGGCCTGAATTAAAGAAATAAAAAATATCATTTTTCCTTTCCCCCAGTATTACTGCTTTCTCTATTACAGAGGAGAACTTGTTATTTTCTTTATGCAAAACAACATATCCAAGTCACTTCTTAATGTCGTCCCTGCTAAAAATAAGCTCTTTAAGTCTTTCATGATAGATTTGCAGTTCTTTTCTGCTCTTTCCTCTATTTTTTCAGCACCAGTTTTAAGACATATGCACCATACCTGGAGATGGTACACCGGTGTCACCAATGTCCCATGCAAAGTAAAAAACATTTCCCTGTTTCTATTTACTGTTTTTGTTCATACATTCACAATGTGTGCTACCTCATTGTGTCTCAGGATCACAATGAGAACTCAGATTCTTGTCCTCTATGACTGAAAAAGTTACTGTTTTTTAGTTTAGAATTCAGTATTCTGTCAGGATGCCTTTATCTTGCTGTATTAAATTACAGTTTGTTTGAATAGACAAGTCTACCAGATGACCCAAATCACAATGACTGATCTATATTCACTGTTAGTTACCATTCTGTCAACCTTCATGTCACCTGAAGCTTTTATTAATGCTGATTTTATATTTACTTTTAGGTCACTGAGGAGAATGTTGAATACTGTAAAATTTAGTCATAAGGAAATCCATCAGAGACTCACTACCCAGGGATGATTCCATATTGACAGACAACGTTGCAGACTATAATTTCTGAGCCCACTTCTTATGCACTTCACAGGTATTGTGTGGTCCTAATTATTTAACAGAATGTCATGAGGTACTAAGTCACACGCTTTACTAGAGCGTACATTAAATCATCTCAGTTCCCTTAGCAAAGAAATTCTTATGTCAAAGAATTAAAATGACCTACTTTTGTGTTAACTGAAATTTGTACCTTCCTACCTTTCAATTCTCATTAAAGACAGCATATCAAAGATTTCACTGCAAATGTTCTGTGGTTTTATTCTGCGCTGCTCTAACTCTAAATGCCATTGTAAAATACTTTTCCAGTCTTATTTTCAGGATATTTTCCCATGCTTTAACTTTTCCTTTAAGCAAATATGCTACAATATCCATTTTATTGTGATGAGCGTATTATTCAGAGCAGCCAAAGCTGACTCACTAAAGATTCATTATTTGTTGTCCCTTAACTGCTGCTATTTACATACATTTCCTATGGGATGTTTCCACTCTTCAAACCACAGAGAGCTCACAGAATGTGTATGTTAACTGGATACTAAAAGGTAAGAGGTGAAATGAGGACTCTAGTGCTACAACCATGAAGAAAGTCACATCTAGAGGTGTGTACTGGTAGGAGTAAAGTTGGAAAAGATTTAGGCAAGGAAGTTAATAATGGCTAGACTGCAATATCGGAATACAAACTTTTCTTCATAGCTCCTGGGTGTCAAGGAGTTGCTTCATTTTGTCTGGTAGAAATGAAGCTTGGTATTTCAGGCCAAAATTATACATGCTGTAGCATTTTAAAACTGAGCATGAATATTTACAGTTTAAAAGTTCTAATTTAGATGTGAAACAGTAAATCGAGGACATTTTGAGAAAAAGCAGCCAGTCAATCTTGAATAAGCCCCTGAACAACCAGAGACTTTTGTCAGCACATATGGTTGTCTAACAGGGCGCCTCAGAACAGTGGGTGATATAATGTACCATATGTGCTGCTATACCAATGATTTCGTTTCTGGTAATACTATAACCAAAGACTAAATTCTAAAATTGCCTAGCTGCCTAGCTCTTCTTAATCAATATCAGCATCTTATTATTTCATCTGCATTTAATTGCATTCTTAGTGAGCTAAAAGAAGGCCTTTCAGCTGTCAGGAGAAATAGGAGGAAGAATGGTTTACCTAAATAAAACAAAACTTTTGAACTATTTGCTGTTCATTTGAAACACTTCACTGGAACAAACACCAAGGAAAAAAAAAAGAGGTGGCTCAATAGAGCATACAATGTGGAGGCTCTGATACTTTGTCTCATAAACTTCATAGAAAGGCAGAGAACTTATCTGCAATACCCATAAACGTGCGATAATATGGTAACGAATATTTTCCTGACCAGAACCAGTTTGGTTTCTTAGAAATTCACACATTCATATAGCTCACAGTTCCGTGAGATCTCTAAAAAATCCCTTGCAATAATGAACTTCATCGCTTTTGATGCACTATGTACTTAAAACTTGGCCTAAAAATTCAGGAAGTCATTTGGTTTGTGCACTTAACTCAAAAAAACTTGTGGAATTTGATTTCCAAATAGCAAGTTTTCAATCATTGTGAAATTGAAACATGTTTGAGGCATCTCAGTTTGAATACTTCATGGTGAAACACCCACACCAACAGTCACTTTTGATAATTTAGGTGGAGTCTTTAAAGGCTAGAGCTAGTGCTTCGTAACCCAATACTTGCTATTGCAGTTGTCTTCACTGTAAGCAATTTCAGTTATTTTCGCTTACAAAGAAGCATTTACCGCCCTAGTAATTTTCATTACCTCTCTGTAAATTTCTGTTTTCACAAACTCTCCAGGAAGGTTTGAATTTTAGTTGTCAGAAGCAGACAAAATTCTCCTAGAAGCTATAGGTCAGCTAAAGATTTGGCTCTACAGCCAAAACTAGAAATCAATGAGATTTCCTGGAATGAGAGCAATTTTCAAAGTAAATGTGTTAATGTGACTATGCCATCATATATGCACTCTCCATGCGACCTCTGCTTTAAAAATAAAGTATTCTATACACAAATGTGCTTTACAGACTAAGCTCTAACAACAAGTGGGAAGTCATATAAAAGATCTGAAAATGTAACAAAAGGCACTGAATGTCAGAAGACAGTATAGGATGGGTCTTTGTAGGTGTTGGTGTACCCTTTGTTGTCAGTCAGCTCTGCTAGCAAAATGAAGAGGTCACAGCCTCACCCCTTTCAGCTGGCACATTAGAAGACCAAAAGAAGAGCAGTTTGTGTGAAATGGTCTCTCGTGAAGGGACAAAATGCTACGTTGTCCCTGACTCTCACACTCTGACAGGTCCTATCACACTAGCTTTTCTTTTCTCTAATTTCCAGCAGCTGCTGCTGTTGGGTTATTCAAATGCACTTATTCAAATCCAGCACCAGTTACAACCACAAGCAAGATAACTTATATCTCTTGCTCTTATAAAAACCTCATTACAATGTGCAGGCACTGTCATAGAAGTGTCCCGCAGCAAGGTTAGACAATTTTGTCATGAATTAAGATCTCTTTCAGGAGCCACAAGCATGCACAGGCTTTCTTTATGGGTTTTCCCAATGCACATTACCTCTCAGGAAATGCATGTGCTTTTGGTCTGGGAGATGATCTTGCCAAAAGTTTTGTTTTGCTGCTAATTATATTGTAAGAAGGATGTTATAACTATAGCATCACATTAATTAAAATTGCAAGCTACAAAAACATATTAAGGAAGCTCTTGAAACATTTTAAAAACAAAGTAGTCCATACATTTAATGAAAAACTGTGTCACATCAAGAAATGCAACAATAGCAGTGCTTAAGATTTCTCTTGATAGACATTAGGAACAGGAAATACAGCATATTGTATGCCATAAGTGCGCCACTTAGCTTGGCTGCTCTGGGGAAATCTGAGACCTCCACCTATACATCCTCCACCTCTGACACACTAGACCTATTTAAGCTCAGGCTTAGGCTCTAGCCCTTGCCTGAATTACACTGTAGGTAGGTCTGTGTCAAACTCTGTTCCTTGGTGATCCTGACTTGCTGGCTGGACTTTCTGGGTTGAGCTTGAACCTAACATGTCACTTTGCATATGCCTCATAACTGGACTGTTGGCTGAGCCTGTTACTGTCACCGACATCGCTCTGCCTGTCCTGTTTGGATACTGTGGGATTGTGTCCTTGTGAGCGTGGTCATTGTTCCTACCTACCTGCATTGTGGTCAGCTCCTCTCATGAAGAGGCCCCTTTCCTGTTGTTTCTTCCCATAACATATAGTTTACAAGCTAAAGCAGAGGTCTGGGAATCAAGATGGCTGTTCACAGTTTTGCTCTTGGGTCCCAATTTTCAAGGCAATCAATAAGTCTCTGAGTTTTCTAGGCTTTGACTTTATGAATGGGTGTTGTAGTTAGCTGTTGATATCTTTAACTTCTTTTCAAGAAATGTCTCCATTTTGGAAGCTTTAACCCACTTTCGTTCTGGATTAGAGATCTAAACCATGAAATGTCTTAATCCAACCTTTAACTGGTTGAGGTTCAATTCTTCAGTTTGCAGCATGATCTCAAAATGATTCAGCATTTACACTAGAAAAAAAAGATACTGGTAGTGTTCTGTCAAATCCTATCCACAAGCCAATTTTTTCCCACCTGAAATGCCAAAGCAAGATAATGCACAAAGCAGGTTGCACTCCTTTTTCAGGTCCCCTTTGGTGAGCGTCCAATGTGTTGTCCAAATTTAAAAGCAGGCACAATAGCTGTATCTATAGGTGCTGAAGGCTAAGTTAAGACTGGGTAGAGAAGGCACTTGAGTCTTAATTTTGCTCTTCTTGCTTTCACAGTGAAAAATATGAAACCTGGAAACATAGAAGGTCTTCCTGAGTGAGGACATAGTCTCCAGCAGAAAAAGAAACTGCCATTTCAATACTGGGAAAAAATTCTTGGGCCTTGTCAGATCAGACTGGCTTCTGCAGTTAGGAGCTGTAAATTCCAAAACCAGGAAGCCATAAGGATCTCTTCAGCTATACCTACATTAGGCTAAACAGGAAGAGGTTCTGTATTGGGACCCTAAGGTCAGCCAAAGCAGTCTGGCCCAGTCCACAGCTTTTAAACACTTTTATTTTCCATAACAGTATGGGATTATTTAAGTTCTTTGTAGGAACTGGCTGGCTTGCGCTGTCTTGAACTAAGGAAAGGAATTGTTTGGCAGATGTGATAGCTGGTATGGGAGAAAACCTTGCTGCAAACTAAAAAAGTAGAGACAACTGACCTATGTCTATGTCCATTCTATGGGACTCTAACTTATTGATACAGACAAAGCTTATGATGCTGGTCAGGTAGATCTCACACTTAGTTATACTCTTTGGATCTTTTGGCTTAATAGGTCAGAATAAGCAAAAATACATCAGGCAAAATAAGCAGGCATTCTCCTCTGGATACCATTTTACAATACCAAACAGAGGTGCCAATCATAAACTTGATTGAGAGAGACTAGTAATGTGAATTTCCACCTTCTATCTTTCACTAGCAGTAGAAAGGTTGACAACATAACAGTTAGGGCAGAATTCAGATTTATAAACAAATTCATTTAATGTCAATTTAGATGTCACAAGATATCCTGCTCAGGGTCCTGTAAACCCTTTAGTGGTGTCTGCCAAGCCCGTGCAAGTGTCTGCAGCACCTACACGGTTTGCAAATGGCACTAGGTGCCTCTGTTTAGGTAGCTAATCAGTTTTAATTTGATTAGCACTGTTGATGTAAATGAGACTGTTCACATTTCTCAGATCTACGTTTTTAGATCTCTGCAAGTAACTCCTAGGATTACCTGGTGTAAGTCTTCGTGTTTATCAGCAGCCGATTTCAGGACACTGATAGGTGTTTAATACAAACTATTCATTGGCTGAAAATGGATAAATCCTTAAAACACAAGACCAGCTAAGTAATTCTGGATATTAATTTTTTGTCACAACTACTGTAATTGAATGTATTTTGCTCAGTCACTAATGGCATGTTTATATATAAACACTACTGAACAATTTCAGTGGTAATGGCTATCTTTACACTTTCATTTAATATTGAAGCATTCTATAAATGACAGTAGTTTTGCTAGCTGAAAACAATGTCAGGCGCAAGACCTTGACAATCTGTGCAAGTTTAGATAGGTACAAAACCAGGCATGCAGTCTCCCCTGACAGTTTGCTGTAGTGCAGGGGTTTAGTATTAATTCTTCTCATGTTGTTAGGTCTTCCTGGTCTTTTTGTTTTACTTCCAAATAAGATACTACTAGAAACTGGTGACTCCATAACAGCAAATTACAGAGCTGTTTGACATACAATGTAAGCTCACACATGCAGTTGCTAACGCTTCATGGGTTAGTGGACGTCATCTGAGCTGTAGCAACTCTGCTGCAACTGTGTACATCTGAAGATCCGGATTCATATGCTGACGGTAGGTTAATTCCATTGAAATCGCTGACTAAGCTCTTGGGGGCCCAGGCCAGCAATTTCAAAAGCATTTCAATTTAGTTTGATTATTCTTCCCTGCGAACTAAAACAAGATGTGTTGTCCCACATTTGCTGAAGACTAAGAGTGTGCATATTGGTAGTACCTGACAAGGAGAAATGCTTGAATCACAGCAACTCCACTGTGAGCTACAGACCTACCAGCCATAGGCCTTTGAACTGGACTGAGATACTGCTGTGATCAGTTCCCTTATTTGCAGCTGTTAAGATCAGGCTCTTACTAACATACACAAAAAGTGATAACAGCATTACAACTGGAAAGACAGATGCCATTTTGCAAGATGTTTGCTAGCATACTAGAGACACCAGTCATCCAAAATAACTAACACTATTAAACCCAGTTGGGTTTTGTTGTTTGCTTTGGGGTTTTTTTTTCCCTTATTTTTTCATTGTCCCTATTCACCCTTGCTAATTCACACTGTTCATTAACTTTCACTGGGGCCACCGGTTTTGAGTAAGGTAAACCAAATTTATTTGCTTACATTTAAAGGTATTTTTGCACTTGCATGCCTCACTTTTCTAATTGCCTCAAGTTTTTCAATTACTGCTTAGGAAATGCCAAGTCAAACAGCTTCTCCATTGCCCTTCTCAGCCTGTTTTGTCTTTGTCCAGTGGGAACACTGTCACTGCTATAGAGATCAATAGAAATGGGGCAGGATGTTTCACACTGACATTTCAAAGAAAGTCTCCTTTGATACAGGTACTAAAAAAATTAAATCCCCGATCTCCAACCTGACCAGCTTTTGCTTCCCAACCTCTGTTTCCATGGCATTCTCAGCTGGTAGAAGGCAGAGAGCTAGTACAGTAAAAGAGGCAGACCAGCTTGTGCAGTACTTTCCTAGCAACACCTACAGCGGGTAGGATCCTGTTGCGCTAACTTTAACAAGAATAGAAACAGAATCTCTTTATACCTTTTTTCTTTTTCCCTTTCAAGGGTATAAATGGAGGAGAGAGATTGAATGGGGCCTAGCAATTGCTGACCCTTGCATTTATAGTGTTACAGCACAGCAGTAACCTTCAGCAGCAAGACAGGATCCTGGTCTAATAAGCTACATTTGTACTCATAATGAGAAATAAATATCTCATCAGAATGCTGGTCTTTCCTAGTTTTGAGTGAAAACTATCTAGTTTTTGCTTATGTGATAACCTAAGACATGATTCTACCACTTGTTTTTTAAAGGATTCATAGGTTTGTGTATAAAAAATTATTTATGTAGGTAAATGTTATAATAATAAGTTATAAAAAATGTTAAAATAATAATTCTTGTAACATTATGCTTAAATGATTCGTAATTCAGTGGAGCTACTTCAGCTGTAAATCAGCACACCTGAAGACTCTGAAAAGGACCGCAAAGATAAATAATTACATCTCCATGAGGTCCTATTAGAGTCATCTTAGTTCCACCAGTACAGATCAGAATATAATACAAAAGACCTAAAATCATAATCCGAACCCTCTTCTCAAAAGCAAGCATACTTAAATTCAATCATGATATTAGTATACTGAAGCTATGGTTTAAGAAATGTGGAGAAACATAGGCTGGACATAGGCTGTTTCAAATTGCCCATGACTTTCGTGTATCTTTCTTCCAGGTCATTCTAAATAATTGTGTAGCCACTTCCTCATGATAGCATTAAAAATAAAATATACACAGTTTTAGGAAGTAAAGAAGAAGGGATTCAAGAAAGCTATTTTCATTCTAGAAGTTTGGTTGTTTGGAAGTCTGAAATTGCCAGATGAGAATACTGAAGAAGAGAATAATCTGAGAAAAGATGTGATAGCAATCTTCAGATGCATTAAAGACTGCTGCAAAGAGGATGAGAGGATGTCTCCTGTACACAAAACAGAAAACAATGGGCTAAAATTGCAGCAGACTTAGTTTTGACATTAGGAGTAGCTTTCTAAGAGTAAAGACAGCTAGTCTCTGGAACAATTTAGCTGTCCTGACAAACAGGCTAGGCATATGTCTACCAGCAATGATGACTTATCATAGATGAATAACAGATGCTACTTTGGCTGGGAAGATGGACCAGGTGACCTCCTGAAGCTTCTTCTCATGGTTTTCTGTGAGTATCTATACTTAAGATACTGAAAGGACTGGTATTTATCACAGAACACTTGTCAAAAACACTTAAAACAGGCAAGAGAGAAAACCTAGGAGAAATGGTGACATGTTGATTACTCTCCTTAGGTATTTTATTCTATCCCTACTTCCTTCTCATCCTTTCTGTTCAGCCACATTAGACACTTTATCCCCTTATACTGAGTTATCATATTTTCTCCTCTTCTCATACTCCTGCAAGTTTGATTGTTCAATTCTTCAATGGAAGACAAAAGGCTTGGCAAAGGAACCTCTGCTTCTCTTCAGTATCATATTTGACTTGCACCTCCTTTGAGATCTCAGAAGATTACTGACAGATTGTGCATGAATGCAATTCTTATCTTTTACATGCATCCTATCTTCTGATATTTCTCTCTACTCCATTCTTTACCCAATCCCCAGGTGAGAGATTGTTTTTTTTTTGTCTGCAAAACCAAAATAGCAACAATTCTGCAATTTGAACATTTTAGAAGATAAAAGCTGTGTTATGAAAGCATAGAGGATGATTATTCAACTGTTTCAAAATATCCAGACTGATTAAGTACCTCATCTTTGGTACCGCAAATCTGTTTACCCACAGTTTGGAAGATACCTATGTTTAAGAACATCCAATGAGCAGATTCACAGATATGTAGTCAAACAAGCCTTATTTATATCTTATTACTAGTAGACATATTTGGAAGGGAAGAAATCTTTGCATTAGGTCATTCAGTTCACTGATCATAGGCTCTGTGAATGCCATCTGATAAGTAAAGGCTGAAAGAAAGCTCTAAGGCTTCTCGGCCACTGGCTATAAGAGTAGCTGGTAGCCGAAGGTATGTTGTCTTGATATCACGTCTTACATGAAACTTTCAGATACAGAAAGATTTTCTGGGAAACAAATTAATGCAAATTGGTCCTTTTAGTTATTTCAGGCATAACAATAATGGTTCATTTAATTTGTCCCTCCATCAAAAAACACCAGGCTGTCTTCCAAATAGTGGTGTCTGGGTTTAGCCTTTCATTTTTTGTATTCAGTCCATTGCCAGTTTCCTTTTTCTATCTATTAAATTTGAAAAATCCCAAACAAAACAAAACACCACCTTTGGTCTCTCTTCCCTTCTGAACTTGACAACAAGGGGAAATTCTGTAAATAGCCACAAAGCTAACTTATTGACTCCTTTTAAGTGTCTCCTTGCACTCTCCTTTTCCACACTGGCAGGAGCCCTAGGCCAGGACCATCACCTCTCATGCTACCAGATATTGAGCATTGTTTCTTGACATGCTCCCCCTCCTGGTACCCAGGTATTCCCTCTGGCTTCATACTTAAATGTCACACTCTTCAGGGAAGGAATTAACTTGTGAATGGTTCATGAGACATGTGGCACTAGCCTGGCCTTAATGGCAATGCTCAGTGCTGAAAGTCAGTCTTAAGCTTCAGGTAAAGTAATTTTCTGAGGTCAGAAACGGTGGAGTCATTGTCTGAAAAAAATAATCGGATTTCTGAGCCTGATGGGATGCATGCCAGGGGTATTTTGCTTCAAAGAGTGCCAATAGAGAGAAGAGTCAGAATGAAGTATGTTTCTGACCTCTGAGGAAAAAGCACTCTGAAGTCTAGACAGAGATCTTTACTATACTTTAGTACATCAATATAGTATTCATCCTTTCTTTGGCTTGTAGTGCAGCTGTTGCAGGGCAGGGACTGCTGCTAATGCTGAACTCTCCAGGGTTTGTGCCACTACCCCTAACAAATCAGACCTATCTAGGCCAAGAATACATCAGCTTGAGACAGAGCACCCAGAAAGCAGCTTGTTGCCATGACTGCCTACCACTATGCTTCTAACCGTGGCACAAAGGGGCTCTCTCCCTGCAATTCCAGCACCATGGCTCTGAAGAAACTATGACTGCTGCCAGAAAGCCATCAGGCTACTGATCTGAAAATTGCTACTTGCAGTTCCTGGGGTAAGAGCTCTCACAGAAATTCAGGGTAAACTTATGCTTCCAGGATTTGGCCAGAATCACCCTGCAGGAGGTCAGAAGTCTCAGTGGGGTGCTCTGAGGACACAAGGCTGTGCAAGAACCATGTGAGCTAAATCACTGCTATGCTTGAAGACATTCAGCTAGTGTGCTGCACCTCTGGGGATGCTCTTTTCAGCAGCAACACCTCTGTAGGAGCTGTTTCCTCTACAGAAACACCTAAGCAGAGAACTCCCCTTGCTAGGATGTGGTACTATAGAATGAAATACGTGTTTCAAAGAAACTCTTATAGTTAAACTGACGGGGTTGCAGCAGACGCATTGCCTGCTCTTCTCCAAAAGGCAAATACATTGCAATACTGTGAATTATAATCAAGCAAATACAGACTATGTAACACTGTAAGCTACAATGCACCACACCCATACATTACATCTCTTCTACAGGTTTGGTCCAGAACAGCTGCATAAGTTAAGCTATGGTGCTAGGTAGTTATTAATACTAAGACAGCTTTAGTATAATCTCTATGATTTCTATGGGCCAGTCTCCATTATCACCAACACTTTTCTGGTTTGTGATGCCTCTGAGTCTTGAAAGAACTCTCTGAGGACAGCTAATCCTGTCAACTCTCACAACACAAATGGATTTACTTTTGCTCTGACAACTATCTCTGGCCTTCAGAAAGAAGTTATTTTATTTTGAAGTCCAATAGCTTTGACTTCTGGTTTCTTGATTTTTCCTTTGTGGTACAGCCACTAGATTGAAAACAATGTGAGTTTTTAAATCAAAGTGGAAAAAATACATATTCCTTAAACCAAGGTGAGAAGTGCAACAACCCTTTCCAAAGAACTGAAATATGTATTTGCTGTCTCCTTGCTGACCAAAGCTTTCCTCCAACTGAAGTCTCTCATCAGCCTACCTATGTACTATAGTACCACCATTTAAAAGGCAAAGATCTCTATATGCCTTTTAACCCTCTTCCACTGCAAAGTATAAGGAGCAATTTAGTCTGATATCCATTTTGTTAGTTTCTACCAACAGCAGCTGGTAGATTTCTCTGGGGTTTTCTTTAGAGCATCTGGCTTGGGTCAGGTCACTATAAAAAATTTAACAATCATCCTTTACAGGACTGCCTTGATCTTTTTTAAATGCAGAAATCTCATCTATCTCCAATCTAACAAAGGTTTTGTTTCCATTTTGTCAATGAAGAAGACATATTAGCCATTGCATTTAGTGAGATATTGAACATCACTTTGTTCCTAGTGTATACAGGAGCAGGCTGTGCTTTAAGACACATTGCTTGGTTTTGTTTTACTCTGTGGTCAGATTAAAAGTTGTTTTGTTATGATAAAATATGTATTTCTTCATTTTGGACAGCAATAAAATGGGCTAGACCTAGGCTGCATCTTAGCTAATACTGGAATGAAGCAAGATAGGCTGGGAAACTGTGTAGCTCCTGAGATGTGGGGCTAATTTTGAGGATGATTATTAAAAAAAAATCCAACAAACAAAAACCAGCCAAATACTAAGAACATAAGAACTGCCATACTGAGTCAAAACAAAGATTCCTCTTGCCAATGTTCTGTTTCTAATAGTGATCAAAAGTTGACATTTAGGGAAGAATAAGAACTGTGTAAGTATATATGGTTGTTTCCCCTAATAGTCTTCTGGCTTCTTACTGTTTTAAGCTTAGAAGATTTCCCAAGTCTTTTATAGCTTGTTTATTCATCAACTCTTCATGAATCATTCTTCCAAGTACTTCTCCCCACGAACTTATATAAACTTCTTCCACTTACAGAGTGTCTTTTGCAAGGATTTTTACAGGTCTGGTACCTGAAGTGTGAGGCACCACCACCACAAGCTTTATGTCCTGCCTCCTAATCTCCCTGAAAAGGACAGTGAATAGTTGATACCTATCCACAGGACAGTGAATAGTTGATACTTATCCACTTCAGTCATGCTACTTATGTTTTGATAGGACTTTATTACATCGCCCACAAATCACCTTTTTCTATGCAGAATCCCAGCGCAATGAATCATTCATTTTACAGAAGCTATTCTGTGCTATTTGATCATCAAATGTGTCCTTCTCTGAATCTCTTTTTAAGCCCTAATATATCCTTTCTGGATCTCCTCCTATGGAGGTCTCCACCTTTCTGATCTCGTCCTGGAGGAGACCAGAACGGCAGATAATATTCAAAATATAAGACATGTGCATTTATCCAGAGATGTAACTGTGTTTTCTGTCTTGTTCTTTACTCCTTCCCTGATAGTTCTTAGCATTTGATTTATTTTTTGACTGCTGCTGAGCACTGAGATAGTGCTTTCTTAGAACTATTTATCCTGACCCCAAAGTCTCTCTTACTTCTGAGTGGTAATGGGCAGGTCACTGTCCACTATTTAATATATAAAACTGAGATTTGTTTTCACCACAGCATTTCACAAAATGTTTTATTGCTGTCATGAAGCCTTTTTATTGCTGTCATGAAGCCTCATAAGATCTTTCAGCAATTGTATGCTCAACGCTTGTCCTTCCTATGTTGGTAACTGCACCATCAGAAAACTGAAATATCACTGTTCATCCCCTTATCCAGGTCATCTGTGGCTATGCTAGAGCATGTGGGTCCCAGCACAAAATTCTGTCAAACTTCTTTTCCTTCACTGAGAATTTTGACTATTAGTTCCTATTGTGTTTTACCTCTAGCTGTGTTTGTTCAGCTTGAAAAGAAGGCTAAAGGGAAATCTAATTGCTTTGTTTGTCTTTTTAAGATGAGATTATAAAGAACACAGAGGTAGACTCTTCTCATAGGCTCACAATGAAAGAAGAAGAAGCGATGGACATGAGTTGCTGCAAGGGGAATTCTGATTAGGAGACACTTTTTATACTGCACCAAGACACCCAAAGAGCTTGTGGGCTTTCTATCCTTCAGAATAATCAAAGCTTGACTGTTCATGACCCTGAGCCACCTTATCTAAGGTGTAAGCTGGAATTACTTTGAGCAAGAATTTGGACTGTATAACCTCCAGAACTCCATTAGAACCTAAACTATTACATGCATTCTATGCATTTAAGACATGATTTTCCTTCTTCTCCCTCTGATGGGAGATGGCTGTTCCACATCATTTTTTGAAGGATACTGTCACGGACTTTTGGAAATCCCAGTAAACTGCACCAACAGGATCACACAGAACCACATACCTGCTGACAACTTCTAAGAACTCCAAGAGGTTTACAAGGCAGAACCATGTTGCTCAAGATCATAGTCATCGGCTGGTGTGAACACACATTGCCATTAGTAATTTACATACGTCCTCTTTAAATTTTTAGGTGAATACCATTTGGCCCTGGTAAATTGGTACTTTTCATTATATTTCTTTGAATTATAATCCCAATCCCAAAGTTACTTCAATTTTCAGACAGATGGTTCTCCGAGTTCCTCTTAAAAAATGAGGTTTGTGTTGTAGTCTCCCATCTTCTCTGTAATGTATCTGGATGTCAATAATCCATTTAGCTTCTCTGCCGTGCTCATGTCCTCTCTGCCCCTCTTCTACGCCAGTTAAGGAGGTGCTACAAAATGCTTGGCAGATTATTTTGCTTCTCATGTCCTAAAAGAGGAATTTTGTACTAATTTTAGTTCCTTTAGGAAGCTGCTTTTTCGATTCTTTTTTGGTTTGCTTGTTTATATTTTCACATTTCATCTAACTAAATTTATGATCTTTTTCATTTTGTTTGAATACAACTTTGCATTTTTAGATGATGTTGTTTTAATTCTAACAACCCAATTTAGCTATTCCATCTTCCTTCTGCCAGTTTCCAAGCCTCTCCTAACACAGTATACAACATTGTTGTGCTTCCACTCTGGTGTCCTTCAGGCTCTACATCACCTATAACTTAATTCTCTGTCACCCAATTGATGGCATAACTGTGGTGAAGTTTTTGGCCTTTCGCTTTTTTTTTTGTCACGGATGCTGGATCTAGTAACTATTACTGTTAGAGTGCTTCCAGAGGAAATTTTGAAAGAGATCTTTGTCATTATCTTGTCAAGGGCTGCATTTTGGGGGGTTGCTAGCCAGCTGATCCATGAAAGAATCATAAACAATTTCTTCTATGATTTATGACCCTGAGTGACGTTTCCCTTTTCTACATGAGGTAACCGAAGTGACTCAGTACTTTCTGTCCTTACCAACTCTCTGACTTCTCACAGTTTAACTTAGCCTGTCTCACCTCCTGGTTGGGAGGCTAGTAGTATTGACCCCATTCTATACTTTTCTTTTTGGGGTCTGGCATTTCAATCCAGCCTCTATGCTACTTGTTTAGGTGGGTAATTTGTTAATTCAATTTGATCCCAAGCTCTAACTAAACATGTAATTCGACTGTAGCAGTAATACGGTATACTTTTCTTATCCCTTTATCTTTTGTACACTAGTATTACAGCTTGCCGCTGGCTGTCTTTCTTACATTAGGAAGAAAAACAGCTGTAATTGATAGCTGTTCAATCACATCAACAGTAGGTTTTGATCCATCTCCTTTACTTTCAGGACTGCAGCAGAGTTATGCTGTTGTGTTTTGACCCTAATGCCTGCTACTCTACTAATATCACCATCTGAGTTCCATATTCTGTTTCTCTATTAGTCTGGTTGAGACCAAATGCTTTCCCTTTCATTAATTCATTAATTCTACTCCATTTTCCTCATCCTGATAATCTTCTATTCTGTCACTTTGATTTTGCCTTTAGCCCAGAGGCAACAATATTGACTGTAACTGAAGACATTATTAAACTTGTAAAAATCTCTTCCCTAATTATGCCTTAAATACAAAAAGTATTTTAACAGCTATAATTCTGATTCTATTTTTAACACAAAACTGCACTTACATAGAAACCGCTTTCCAAGCTGAATTTCAGGTATTGACCTGAGACTATAGACTTCTTCTTTAGGAGTTCAGTAGAGTCTCATACACCCTGAGAAGGTGAGAAAAACCTAGGCAGAGTTTCATATTTTCTTTCAGCGTTTCAGCTTTTAAAGGTGATTTGCAAAATAATCTGAGAATGCAATTCTTTGACAACAAAATGACTATTGGTGACCACTGGGAAGTAATTTTAGGAACATAATCTCTAGGCGTTATTTACTTCAAATTTCTTAATGAGTTTTTCATTTAGGCAACATGGAACTTTATATAAATTGTTGTATTATATTGTCAGAATGTTGAAGTAAGATTATTCAGGGCAAAGCTTTTAACTGGAACACACTGATTTAGGTGCCACAGTTCTGAATTGTCTTCCTCTTTACAGTTTGGTACTTCCTTATGCATAAAAATGTATGTTTGTACATAAAGTCTCAGAACAAATAGAGAGGATTGTATCTATAACAGAGAGCTATTTAACACATAAATAAGAATATTATGTTGCATCTTTTCGGTAACAAAAATGACATTCAGAAAGAGAAAATTAAACAGCTGGTTTCCAGATCCATTTTGAAACAAGTACTTTAAATCACCTGTTTAAGCTCACCTGTTTTACTGTGTATTGCAGTGGACTACAAGCTCTGTCTTTGTTGTGACTCTGAGTATAGCAACTAAGGGAAGACTAAAGTAACTCCTTAGATTATTCAGCTTGATTGGAAAAGCACCCTAAGATGTAGGAGGCGGATGGACAGTTAGACCACAGGAACTGGATGTGACCCTTTACAATTTCCTCTTCGTTTCTAGTGATTCACCTGATACTTGGGAAATGTCACTTATTCAATCTGTGCCTCGGCTTCCTGAAATCAGTCTGTGCTTCATAAAGGTGGTGCAGTTAGCTGAGAACAGGGTTATCTCTGATGTGATTTTTATTTTTCAGGGTACTAAATTGGAAGAGCAAAAAAATTATTTGAAAAAACAAATATTCTGCAAAGTATTGTTTTGGGATTATTGCAACTTCATTTTTCATGCTTTTTCTTTAATACAGTTGTGCCTCTTATGCTTTTTAAATACAATATATATGTCACATTTTTTTCATCAGCAGTTGCTCTCTCCAGAATTTAGTATAATACAAAGTTCAAACAAAATTAATCAAGACAACATTATCAAACTGAAGACATTCTACACTGCAGAAACAAAATAGGTTTTTTCTCCAGTTAAACAATGCAGTAGGTATGCAGTAGGTGCTGACACATCTCTGATGAATGCTTTCATTTTGATGAAACTACATTTTGTTTAAAGTCATTAGCTCAGTACACATATTGGTTTTATAACATCTGGTTGTTCCTGCACCTCATCTGACATCTTCCTTTTTCACAGGTAATAATTATCTCTCTGTCTTTCCTGCTTTTTCCTTCTCTTTTCCACAAATTCATCACTCCTCTTACAAATATCCTATTCTACATATTTCACGCACTCTTTTCTCTCAGGCTGTTTTGCAGATTAAAATAATAAAGTTAATTTCAAAGCAACTGTTCCTATGCTTAGCTTAAATTTTGCTGGGTTTGTTTTTTTTTTGAACCTAAAGGCTTGTGCGCCTTAAAGTTTGTTCATCTTTTCTGATTATATCCATTGGATAATTAAACATACATTCTCCTACAAACTTCACATCACTACTTCCTAAGACAAACTATTCTATCAAAACTCTTGTGCCTGATTTAGTAATAATAATGACTTTGAAAGTATCTTGCAGTTTATGAATAGAGATGCATGAGACTCTTTTGAGGTTGCAATAGATGGTAAGACAGAACTTGCCATAGTATATCCTCCACTGTAGGAACAACTCTGGAAAAATGACTCCATCCTCCTCTCTTTCCAACCCTCTTCCTCCTGCTTCTTTAAGGCCTGCCTTGGGAATCACGTGTTTACTGCCAATTAGACTTGATAAAACAGCAGGAGTTTCTTGCATTCTCTTGACAATAGCATTTCTGGGCTGCTGGCATCTGTTGGAGGGCTCTGGCTACATGGGCAGCATTAGACCTCAGTGTACTAACTGCTTTGTTCATTTGGTGATTTAGGTCATTTACATTTGTCCTTACTGCACTCTCTGCTGCAGTCATAACATAAAACATTCAAGACTTTATTGAAGATTTTGTTTTGGAGCAAAAATAATGGTAAGATACTTTAATTAGCAGCAGTAGATTTTAAGAAAAACTCTCTATATTATTGTGGCAGGGTAGTTGGGATGGCCAGAAAACAGCCACATGAGAGGTAGAGAGTTTAAGCAGCAAGTAAGTGCTTTATTACGAAGAGCTGCTGTTTATATATCCTTTTGCATAGCGTGGTACAATCTCATTGATCAAGCATAGCGTGGTACAAACTTATTGGTCAAGCATAGCGTGATACAAACTTTTTAGTCAAACATAGCATGGTAAAACTTATTGGCTAACAGTTTGTTATTCTATTTATGATTGGTTGTTAACATAGTGTTCAAAAATTTTTACTTCGTCAGCAGAGACTTCCTAACTTCCCTGTTGTATGGTTCCAGGCTCCGGGTTTCTTCATCCTGTTTTCTTGCCATGTCATCATAACCCCCCATGCTTTCACAATCCCCTACATATTATAATATAAAGAATATACTAATTATATTTATAGGCTGTTTTACTAATTATATTAGAACTCTTCAGCAAAATCACTGGAGCAACAATAAAATTCTTATTCTAAAAAGATGTGGTCCGTAATGATAGAAAAAATTGTGTTACTTCGGTGTTCGAACTGAATCATTGCTTTCCCCAACTGTCAGATTGCTGACTAAGAGTATTAGGCTTCAGTTTCTTCTCGTCTGAGCGATAACACTTCTCAGCCTTTCTGACAAATGTAAAAAGATATGACAAGTTTAGCGTCTTTCTGTGCAGTGGCTTTATGTGGGGTTTCCCCTGAATTGAATGTGGTTGAATCTGCCTGCATTATCAGCTTTAGACAAGAAGCGCTTTAGACAAGGTCCAGAAGATAAAAGTAGATGGTGGCTTCTTGGGGTGGAGCGTGGTGTCAGTTCCATAATTTTTGCACTTTTTTCTAGTTAAAGGAAAAAAAATGGAAACTGATCTCAGTTATCTGAATAATGATGTTGTACTTAGAATCTTGTTAGTATTTCTGGGTTAAAAAATACTTATTAACAAACAGATTTGGAATGTAGCCACACTGAAATAAGAATCAGCTCATAAGAGCTTCAAATCTGATAGGGGTTTGCAAATGCACCGTTACACCTAAAAGGGTGTGTAATTTGGAGCTGCACATACAGAAGCATCATGTCATGGAGGAGGAAGGTGACAGTTCCTGTTTATGCATCTTTGGCAAGCTGCACCTGAACGATGGGATGATTTTCTGGAAACTGCCATGCCAGAAATACACAGCTTAACAGGAGGAACTGAGAAGAGCAAAGGGAATAATTAGAGACCTATGGGGGTGGGACAGGGTTTCTAGTTTCTTTTTTTTTAGGAAACCAAGCTATGCAATCACACTGTTCTTCTGTCAGTACTCCAGGAATAACATTTGAATCTCTTGACCAATTTCAAAGAAGCCTGACAAAAAGGGAGAGGTCTAAGAACACTGAGCTCCTGCAGGTTTTATGGAAGCCAATAGCCAGGTAGGGGAGACTCAGATTTTTTGCACCCACTAAAGGACAGGTGGAAACGTGAACTCAGCTGCCTTCTTTGACACAAGAGAATCCAAAGCTGTCATCCAAAACCTGGCTCCACAAGGTTTCCTGCTCATGGAACTGCTCATTTGTTGCTTAGAGGTTGTTTTCTCCTTTTTTTTTCTTTTTTTTTTTTTAATAAAATGTGTTTAAAAGAAGACCAAGGCTCCTGTCTGAGAGCATTTCAAAAACACAAATCACCACAGGACGTAGGCACTCATTATAAAATTATGCATAATAACAGATCTTGTCCAGAACAGGCTCTGAAATCCCTACCTGAAATGAACTCCCTTTGTGCCAGTGTTTTTTTGTCTGCTTTGAAAAGGACTGTTTCCATTTCTTCTCATGCTAGAGCTAGCTGTGACCCTCTCTCTTTTAAAATACTGCAGTATCACCAAACTTAAATGAAAAAACATGAGTCAGATGCCAAAACAAAAACTGCTCTTGAAAATCATGATATGTTAATAGAAGACACTTGACTGTGAAATTGGTCTGTCTTTGAAATTTTTATATTCATTGAACAACTTCTTGAGTGAGAAAGAAGCCACAGCCTCCAACTTTCACTAACCTATTGTGAGAAATCCCTTGGAACCCTTGATGCTATTTCACCCTTCATGACTGTCCCTCATACAGCAAACCTCCACCTCCTCGGATCAATAACTCCTCCTCCTCAGCTTTCACTATTCGCAGTCTTCCATCAGCCTGAATCCCTCTTCCAGGGAAGAAACCTACTGGAAAACTCCCCGAATTTTTTGTTCCAGTGTCTCCTTTCAGCTTGCCTCAAGCAAGAAAACAGACGATCATGACTGCTCACAGCTAGGCTATTGAAAAGAGCTTAAAAAAAGCATATTGGTGGAATTGAGAAAATTAGAATGTGGCCTTTGGACAACCTTAAAAGGAAGATATGGGGGAAAAGGAAAGTTCCTAAGATTGATGGATGGTCCAGAATCATAAAGAAATGTGTATCTGTGATGCATGAGGCATATATGGATACCTGCTATGAACTGAGAAGAAAAGATCACAGATTCCATTATGATTTGCTTCTCTAAGCTTCAGAAAGTAATTTACCTCATATGTTACAGTATATAATGATAATTCCATTTCTAGATTTCACAGTAGTCTTCCCTAGATAGGTCTTCAGAAAAAATAGATTTAATAGGATGTCTGTCAGTGACAAGACTTTGAATGTTACTAAGCAGGGGGCATTCTTACTAACTAGGCAATGAAATTGTCTTTAAGGCTCTCACTTATCATTCATTATATCATTCAGGATATAATGTATTGAACTAAACCGGGCTTTATGCACATTGTTGGCTGGATGATAATGTCAGATATTTCATCTTTACAAAGCAAATGTAGGCAAATCAGAAAATGACCACTAAAGGTTTGAAGTAGTGACAATAAGAGCTGAGTCCCTTCATGTAGCCCTATGAAAAATGAGATTACTTTCATTGTTTCTTCTATATCTCTCTAGTAAATTCTACAGTCCTTGTGCAAAAATAATGTAAAATCTGTTATTGTTCCTAAGAGTCTGTAGGCATTAGGAAAAGCATTGCCAGAAGGATGAGAGAAATGAATCTTCCCATTGGCACTGGTGAAGCAACATCTGGAGTGCTAAGTCTAGTTCTGGGCTCCCCAGTACAAGAAAGACATACTGGGGCAAGTCAAGTGCAGGGTAATGAAGATAGTTAAGGGATTGGAGCATGTCATATGAAGAAAGGCTGAGAGATGAGACTGTTCAGCCTAGAGAACAGAAAGCTCAAAAGGATCTTATCAATGTGAATAAATATCTGATGGGAGGGTGTAAGCAAGACCGAGTCAGGTTCCTTTCAGTGATGCCCAGTGATAGCACAAGAGGCACTGGGCACAAACTATTACACAAGGGGTCTTGTCTGAACATGATAAAACACTTTAACTGTGAGGGTAAGTGAACACTAGCGCAGGTTGCCCAGAAAGGCTGTGGAGTCACCATCCTTGGAGATATTCAAAAGCCATCTGGATGCAGTCCTGCACAACCTGCTCTAGCTGACCCGTCCTGGCCAGGGAGGCTGGACCAAACAACCAAATGACCTCCAGAGGTCCCTTCCAACCCAAACGATTTTGTGCTTTTCAGTAGCACAGTTTAATTCATGATATCGACTTGGTGCAAGACCACACTCCCAACTTCCATAGTTTTTTTTCAACCATTATTCTTCAAGAGCTTTAAGCTTTCCTTTTTAAGTTTTCAGAAACTATATAAAAATCCCCTCATATTCTTTGTATTCATTTTGCATTACACACACAGGAGTAAGAATTCATGTGCTTGACCCAGCACACAGCAATTAACACAATAATACAGAACAGACATACACGTGACTGTGTCAGAAATTAATAAGCAGAAAGGTGAGTATGATAACTTAACCTCATGTAATATTGTCTTCATAAAATTATCTTGGAGGCACCTGGGTCTTATGGTCTTAGACCTTTAATATCTTGTTTAGGTTTGGCTTAAAGAAGCAGCTCGTCAATACACTGCTGTAGTGAATCAGTTCTTGCAGTTACTTGAGCTACATCTCTAAGATAGAGTGTACATCCCTAAATTATCTGAAGGACTGTGAACTACCTACAAACACCAATAACATAATCATGGTGTCTAGTATTACCATTCCAGTCATGTCATGTTTTAGTTGTTTCTGATACTAAACATATGGTGGTACCTCACTTTCTTCTCATCAATTTATTCTTTTCAGTCTTGCTTTCTTCAGTTTTGAGACAGCTGCCATACTTTTGCCTGTTGATAAATTCTCTAACATCAGTGTTTAACATGAAGGCTATCTTCCCTGCCGGTCGCAGATGGCGGGAAGTGATTTTATTGATTTGTTAGTACACAGCTAGAAGCATTACATCTAGCAGTAATAATATGGCCAGGCCCTGGGAAAAATCACCACATGAGTTAGCAGAGGGTCTGTGTCTTTAACTGAGTGTGGCATTATAATATTTACCAGCCCTTCATAGTGCTTTGCTTATTAACACCATTTTAATCTCTTCTGAGCCATCTGTCGGTCATTCAAGTTTCAGTTTCCTTCATGTGCTGGAAGAGGTGAGAGACTTCAATTGGAAGAGCTGAACATTACATTGAAAAGTTCTGGTGGTCACAGCAGTGCCTATCTTTTTTCTTTTTAATTTGTGTTATCAAATTGTGTTCTGCAGAATATCTCTTAGGGGGCCACAAGCAGATGGGCACAGTAATTTCTCTCAAATTCAAAGGGTCACAAAGGTTCATAGCCCTCAGAATTTGTGTGAGAGATATTAGTGTGGCTGGCTGAAAGCTGGTCCCTCTTGCTTTTCCAAACCTGGCAAGTTTGGCAGCAAGAAGCACTGAACACTGCCAGCATAGATTTTTTTCCCTTGGTTCATGCCCATCAGATGATCTCTCTAGAAACTAGAGCTGTTTCCATGCTGTGACCTCGGCAGAAGGTCATAGAAGTGACTGAGAGATCTTACATGTCAGCGTGTGTTAGTGGTACCTCACGTTTTATTTGACAGTGCAGTTTTCTCTGTATTTCAGCTTTGCATTTCTACGTAGCTTAAACGATTTCATTCAGTGACCGGCATATGTTTGGGCAAGGGACCCTTCAGAGCTACAGGCATGAGCTCCTGGCCAGGGCTTACACGCAGATGATCTCCTGTAGAGAAGGGCTGGTGTGTTCATTACCAGCTCCCCAAAATTAAGTTGCTCAGAGCTGATAGATCAGAAGTCGATAGGGAAGCTATGTCTGCTGGAACTGAAGTTTTGTTTTGTGGTGCACTATCTCCTCAATTGAACAGTTGGCACTGTGGCGCGTTTCATGGCTGGTTTTGGTGGGTCAAAGCAGGGGAAAAACGGGTCCGCGAGGAGTTAAGAGAACTCGCTATCCCCAGGGAAGTATGGAGGGATCATGCCACGGGTGCCACTGCCCGTGTGCAAGAAGCAGATGAAGAAGGTGCTGAATGGTGGGACCCCCGAGAAGGGACGCTCGAGTGGTGACAGCTCTTGCCCAAAGCTGCAGCTGGAGCTGATACCTGGGGCTGGGGCGAGCACGGCTCACGCCCTAGGGAGCGGCGCAACACCGGTAGCCTGGGGCTCATCCGGCGCCTCAGGCCGCCCGCAGCGAGCTCGCAGCACGGCTCCGCAGCCGCTGCCCCCTTCCAGCGGGTAGCCCCTGCCTAGGGCGAGACGGCAGCTCTGAGGGACTGGGGCAAGCTCCCGGCCCCGACCTGCGGTGCGGAAACCTCGGGGAGGACGTGAGGAGGACGGCGGTGCCGGCGCCGTAACCGTGCGGCCGTGGGGCGAGCAACGGGGACGGCGAGGAGTGGCGCGGCCGGCTGGGTCCTCGGTAGGGGCAGGCAGCGGCGGCGCGCCTCGGACTCCGCCTCACCGGCTCCGACCCCATCATCCCCGCTCTCCTCCCAGCCCCAGGCTCGCAGCAGCGGAGCATTTCGGCGGCGGCGGCGGCGGCGGCAGCACCCGCCCTTCCCGGCCGGCCCGCACCGCCCCCCGTTCCCGCACGCAGCCCGCCAGCGGCGACCGGAGCCGTCCGCGCCACGGCACCCCCGCCGCGCACGCCCACCGCCGGGAGGATGGGCTGCGGGCGGCGGAACAGCAGCCCCTGAGCTCCCTGAACCGCGGAAACAAAGGGAGCAAGCAGCAGCAGCCGGGCCGGGGTGGATGCGAGCAACCATGAAAGGCTGGGTCTCCGCCTCCTCCGCTGCTGCTAAAGAGCTGCCGGCTGCTGCTGCTCGGAGGACTACACTGTGAGAAGGGGGCGGAGGAGAGGCTGGCCGGGGCTGCCGTGCGAAGGTAGAAGGTGTAAGGGAGAGGCGGCAAGAAAATGTCTTCTTCGGTGGGGCCCCGCGGCCCTCGCCCGCCCACAGTGCCCCCCCCGATGCAGGAGCTGCCCGACCTGAGCCACCTGACAGAGGAGGAGAGGAACATTATCATGGCAGTGATGGACCGGCAGAAAGAAGAGGAGGAGAAAGAAGAGGCCATGCTCAAGTAAGCAGACGCCAGTCATTCATTCATTCAGGCACTCATTCATGCGCCGATTGCCGGCGGGCAGGAGCGGGCGCTGCCACAGCCGGGGCCGGCCGCTGCCCAGGGCCGCCCCGCAGGGACCCCTTGCCTGGGCCGGCGCTGCGGGGTCCCGGTCCCGTTCCGCTCCTGACCCATAACTTCCCTCCTCCCCTGCCGTCCTCGGCGACCCCGGGCAGCTCCTCCCGAGGCAGAGCTGCCGGGGAAGCTCGGCACAGCGGGACGGAGCCAGGACGGCGGCCCTCCCCGCCCCGAGGGAGCCGGCGGGCGAAGGGGGCGGGCGGGAACCCCACCATGGCGGGTGAGGGGCGAGGTGGGATTCCTCTGGGGTCCCCAGAACCCCGCCTCTCTCAGGAGGGGCCGCTGGGTGGGGTTTCCCTGCGTGCGGGAGCCTCCGCTGCCCGCCGCCGTGCTGCCACCGCCTGGCTCGGCCGGCGCCGCCCGACGAGGGGCTGAGGAGGCTGCCCCCGACCGCCGCCCCCGAGCCGGCCTGCCGGGATCGCAGCGGACGGGGGGCAGCTCGCTGCGGGTTCAGCGGGGCGTTCGTCATGAGGAAATGAATGTCATTAGTCGCACCGCTCGTTACAGAGGGGAAGAGTGCGTGCGTGGTGGCGGGACGGAGGGGTAGCGGGTTTGTCCTGCCACCGGCGGCACGGGGAGGTGTGTGGGGAGGTGCCATGTTTGGAAACCAGGTCCCCACAGCTTCTCTTCAACCTTTTCTCTCTCATCTCCCTTCCCATCCTTGCCAAACCGCGCATGTGACCACATTTTCTGGCTTCCTCCGTCAATAGGAGGCTTCAAACGTAACGTTACAGAATTGCCTGCTGCGAGTGATGAGAATAAACAGATTGAAGCTGTGGCCTGTGGAGGAGAATAAGGGTTTCTCCTCTTCTGAGTACCCGTCAGGCCTGTTTGCCCTGGGGGGGGGGGAACAACAGTAGAAGAGGTGACGGGGATAGTGCAGACCTCTAGCGTTACCCAGACCCTCCCTCGCACGGGAGGTGTATCCTTACCTTGCTGTTCCTGATTGTGTACACCAGTGCTTGGAAGGGATTCTCTAGAGGTGTGACGTGATCTGGGTATCTCTTTTGGCAGCATCGGAAATACCCACTGGAGCAACCCAGTACCAGCTCTTCCCAGTGGCCTTTCTCTAACCGATGGGGAGACCAAACCCTGCAGGCTCCTGGCCCTACGGGGAAGCTGGGACAGTGTTTCAGTGTATTGCTGTCTTTGTCCCTTTCCATCCATGCTTGGCTCTGAATTTTCAGAGGGGCTACTAGAGGTGATTGCAGCGGTGGGTGCTGAGGCCCAGCTGCTAGTGTTGCATATTGCGAGGGACCAGCTGGAAGCGTGGCATTTGGATCTCAGTCCAGGACGAAGAGTTCAGTTTGCTATGGCTGTTCATTGCGTTTGGGGTGTGGCTGGTCTTGGAGATGGGGTGGTTTAAACATGAAGATGCACTGCATTAGTCAATGTGGGGGAACGTAAGTGAAGGATCCCTCCTCAGCTTCTGTTCATCAGAAGAAAATTAAATAAAAGACTACCTCAAAGGCTCTAAACTACATTTATCCTTCTCCCGTTCCTTGTCCTCCAGCCCAGCTACTTCCCTATAAATATTAACTATTATTCCGTGAAGACTATTGGCTCTGTGATGATATTGTAGAGCCGTGCTATAAATCTTGCAGTCACTGCAAGAATGAACTTTTATTGGTAGAGATGGTAATTTCTCAGCCCTATTCCTGTTAACATGGGGTAGAGGATAAATTTTCCTGCCTCCCCTCCTCCCGCTGCCCTGTTGTTTTTTTTTTATTCTCCTCTTTTGCATTGACATTTTTGAATCCTGGACTGATACTTCCTTTTTCTGTGAAATTATGGGACTCTTAAGCAGTTTTTTTAATGAATTTAGGGTACTTCAAATAAAATTTTTAGAAGAGGTCAGAAACTGTATTTTGTGAATTTAACTTGAAATTACCTTATCTTCAAGATTTGTGATCTCCAAAGTTAAAAGTTTATTTCCTTACAACAGTTTTTTCAAATTGTGAGGATTACAGTCTGGGCTCTCCATTGATCTGATGAATAGTGACTTTTTAACTAGATTTTTTTCTTTAAATTAAGAGCCAGGAAGTGCTGGAAGATGCATCAGGAAACTTACAAACCTGTGGTCACTTTAGCTATGTCGATGGTTTTCAAAAATTAGGTCACAGCAAAGAGTTTTTATATGGATTATGATTTGATTCTTGCTGAGAGCCATTAGATTTTCTGAGATCGTTTGTCTTTTCTGTATGCCAAGCACTTACTTCCTCTTTAGGACAAGAGCTAGGCACATCTTTCCAGAGAGTAACTTGTTTAAGATTGGATTTTGAGATGAAATTTACTCCCATAATTTTGGTTTGTTACAAATACATGGTGGTACATTTCAGATGACACGGCTATATTATAGAAGTTGCATGTCATCACCATCCCTTCCTCTTATTTTCAGTAGAAGTTTTTCTCATTATTCAAATGTCTCAGCAAATCAGCCACCAGTTTTCGTTTAAAACCACCTGGCAGAGAAATATTTCTGTCTATAACACCCACGTGCAAATCTGTAATGTGCCCTGGAAGCAAAGCTGACCAATGCTGCAAGCTAGGCTGCCTTCAGTCCTGGGCTGATCAGAGGCTGGATATGTGCTGCCTCATGAATCATAAGGGCTAAAAAGGGTGCAGTGTTCCTCCCCTGTTCTTGGTGTCCTGATAGCAATAAGAGTTTCTAAACCAGTACTTGTAATTTTCCTTCCAGCACTCCTCATAGCAGAAAACTGTAGGAAGAATTATTGGTTAAACTCCTGTGTTCTTCACATGCTGGTCACAAAATTGTGGATGCAAGGGAATTTGAGGTATTTCTGTGAGTAGATTGTGTGGATTGCAGGAGAGTGAAGGACATCAGGGTTATCGGTAAAGGGGCTGTGTCCCTCTCCTCACCCTGGTTCTGACTGAGCTAAAAGCCTTCTCGTAAAGCATGTCTGCCAGTTCATGCTGACATCAGCGTATACTATGGACAGCGTCATGCTTTCATTGCTTGCACTGGGGAGTGACAGAAATGCATGCTCTGGTTTGAAACCACATGCTTGTCTCCTTTGAGAAACTTGCTCTGTCTGGCAGTTTGTTGAATTTCCTTCAGCAGTCTGGGGCTAACACAGCTTGTTGCACCCACAGGATAAAGGCAACTTGTACTGGCCAGTGTGGCTTTCTTCTAGGTACACCTGGTCAGCAGCAAAGACCTTGTCCTCCCCTCATGATGTCAGATTTCAAACCACTGTGGGGACAGGTGAGAATTCTGCTATCCTATGACTTGTTGAATAACTTGGAGCAACGTGTTGAGGAGTTAGGGCTTTTGTGAAAGTTTATCCTTTTGCTTTTGTTATGAACAGGTGTACCTTGGCATGAGGAACACTTTAATACTAGCTGTTTCCCTGGAAATTTCCTTTACATCCAAAGACAGGTTTTACATTGCTGCTGTAATAGGAGCAGTGTCAGTAGCTACTTCTGAGAGCATATCCATGCTTTTGTGCAGTGAACTGTGGTCCTGGTCTGGTGTATGGGCTCAAATCCACATAACCACTTTGCTTACCTGGCACCAAGCAGAAACTGAGGCACCTTGAGTGTACTCCCATGAAATCGTTCCATAATGGTGCATGTGAGAACCTGCATGTTTCTGTGTGTCCAGGGCATATAGGACCAGAGCATATGAGTGCTTTGGCTGCTGTATTGCTTGCCGTGTCTTACACCTAAGTCTGGGAGTCTCAAACTACATAGTCATATGCTTAAGTCCTCTGAAAAACCTGATGGTAATGCAGTACTTCTGTAAATTGTATAGATACTCAGTGCTGAGCTCAAAGTGCTGTTGTCACAGTGGTGGCCACTTTCTTAACATGTAGGGGAGAGGCAGTGTTATGCTTCCAACTACCTTAGGAGTAATAGCCTGGTGGTTACGAAGTGGTTACCTATGCCCAGTACACTTACCAGCCTGAAGAAATTGTGTCCTGGACAAGTGCTGTTATGTTATGACTTGGTGGAAAAAGTTTTGCTCCCCATAGAGAGAATGAAAAATATATGGACCCGGGAGCCTAACTCACTGACAAGCCCAACAGGAAGAGCTCTCTTTGCAGAGGAGCCGTCTTGCTCTCATGCTGTGTGCTTCTGGTTACTCAGGGCTGTTAATGTAGCCTTTTATAAAAGAGTCAGAGAAGTTTAAAATACTGAGAGGTCTGGGAGTAGGGAGCAGGTTCTCCTCCCTTCCAGCTGAATGATCAATCTTGGGGCTTCAAAGCTTTGCCTTTTTGTTCCTCTGTGATTGGGAGAGCTTCACCTTCTTGCATGCCACATCTTTGATGGAGAGGAGTCTGTTGGGTAGGTGGGGCTTTACCATGGCAGACTCGACTCTCTTCCAGTTGTTTGCCTGTTTCATGCTGGTGTACCAGCTTTTGTGGGTATCTCTGAAGACTGTAATCTCTACCAACTCTAATTGGAACTTGGCCTTACACACCCAAGCTTCTGCTGCTTCTGGATGAATAAATGTTTGCATAGGACACTGGTAGGATGTGCCATGGCCTTCTCTGCAGAACAATTCATGTTGGAGGCATTTTTTCCTCCTTTAAGTGGTAGATACTCCTGTAGCTGAAAGGGAAGCTCTTGCTCATGAGTGGCTGATGTCTAAATTGACATCCAGATATTGTCCCACAGCTGACTGATGTGACTAGCAGGCTGTGAAGAAGCATGAGAGGGAAATTTTCAATGAGGCCGAAGAGAAAAACAAACCATCATTTGCAAAAGTGGAGCAGGGGGACGGGGATGCCATTTTAAAGGAAAATAATAAAAAAGTTTGAAGTGTACGTTCAAACACTAGATAGCCTGAGACTACTATATTGTTTGTGGGTATAAGGTGGCTTGAAGTGAAACAGCCCAGTTAATATTTAGCAAATTTCAATCATAGACAAATCATACATATGAACTATATGCACTTACTTACATGTGCTTAAACTAAAGTTTGCTTATGTGCAATTGTAAGCCTTTTCCCATTGGGTTAGGTAAGTACTAAGTGCAAACCACAGCAGCTGTGAGCACAGTTGAGTTCCAGTTCTGTTCTTTCGCAGACTCTTAACAGCCCAAGAGGATTATGCACTGGGACAGCCAAAGTACTGTTATCCACCCCTGACGGAACAGCAGCTTATCAAAGGGGGCACAGCTATAAATCAGCCTTATACAGATTTTGTCCGGAAATTAGAAGAAGGTTCCTAGTTACCATGGCAGTCATTTTCTAGAGCAAATTTAAGTGAGGACAAAAGCTCTCACTACCTTTCTGGTGGGATTCAACACCTTTGTGAAAGAGATTGTTTTCCAAGGGAATGGAAGTAGTCGGGAACTTGGGGACACATGAGGTTCTTCATAGTTTTGTAACTCTAATTAAGTAGCTTCAATAGAAAGGCTTGCAGGTACTTGGAACCTTCCCAGATCTTAGAAGAGTTATTTCAAGATTTTCCATGGGAGTGGCAGTTAATAATTAGGGACAAGTCAATCCTAACACACTTTGGTTGAATACTTTGTTGGATGTTTTAAATCTTAAGAGGGTGACCAGTATCTAATGTGTTCTTGAAACAGCTTGAATCATCCAGGAAGAGAATTGCTTGCGGTCACTGCTCCCTGTCCCTTTTCTTCTCTTTCCTGTCCAATGTCTTTACTCGGAGAGGGGGAAAGAGAACTGAACAGTGCGGAAACTGTTGTTGCCTTTTGGCCAATGGAAATATCAGAAGGAACTTAACAGCATTCGAGGCTTCAAGTTTTCACCACTGTGAGAGGGGAGGTGTGGCCATAAAGGTGTCCTGATCAAAGGAGACAACTGTGGTGTCCTCAGAATTAGAAGGAGGTATTTCCTGCCTTTAGGGGAATTTCATGGAATCAATAGCAATTTTCAAGCAGGAAGGTGGACTGAGTAGTCCAAGAAGACAGTCAAAATGTATTCACAACTCCACACAGTCATGTGGGAAGGCAGTTATGAGACACTCATTGACTGTTCTACTGGGGGGCCATCTCCCCATCAAGGCAGGAGCAGGAGACTGTCAGCAGACAATAGGATTCATAGGAATTTCCTCAAAAGCTATAGAAAAGCAGGAAGAGATAGGGAATGACAGGCAATAATAAACATCCCTGTCATGTTCAAGGCGTGGGCTTCAGATCAGCATATGTTGAAATTCTGGAAGGTCTGAAGTGCAAGCTTTTGTCCAGAGCTCTTTTCTGGCCCATTTCAGTGGTTTTATTAAAATGCACAAGGTTCCTGTGCATGTGTCTTCCCACGTGATTATCCACTAGATACAAGAAGCCTCCAAAGCTTCATGGCCAGCTTTGTCTGACATTGTGTCGGTACTTTCTGAGAAAGAAGTCTGTGAGTCTACAAATTCATGGGCATTATCTGTGCCCTGCAGAAGGGTGAAGACAAAGACTGGGTGAAAGAACATTTCTGGGCAGGAACTTCTTAAAGTACAGAGTTGCTATAAACCCAGATCTTAAAAGGAATTCTGCAAGAAGAGACCATCTTCTCTAGATGGGGAAGGTACCTTCCTGTTGATTGTTTTTCTGGAAAATAGCAGAGAGAGAACAGCATTAAGAGAGTTTTGGAATTCTCAACCTTGCCAATGCCCTTTTATTTCTGAAGGCTCATGTGAAGAATTTTGTGCATACCTGAATATAGGAAAGCAACTAACGAAGATGTAGTATGCTTTCTTCATCAGGAGGTTATTAAGCATTTTAAGACTTGAACTTAATACCTTAGGAAAAGGCTATTTAAAAATATTGAAATGCATTTTTAAATATTTAAAAATATTGCTGCCCTTGTGTTCAGGCTTGTTGGGATGCAGGAGTTACTGAAGGTGGAAAATGAAAAAACCTGAAATTTTATTTTTGGTTGCCAATGGTTAGAGCCATTTATAATTTTTAGCCAATTCTACCTTCTCCTTCAGTCTACCCACTGATGCCCACAGCATTTGTCTTCTCCCCTGGGCCTGCCAGGTTTAATTAATAGATTCTGGCACAGAGTCATGTTTTTTTGGGAAAATCTTGAGTGCCTACAGTTTAATTCCAAGTGGTGATAAAACATGTAAGGAAATCTCATATAATCAGTCACAAATGCAGAGTGATTTCATTCTGCTTTTTGGTAATACTTGTATATAATTTACAACTACTGGAATAATTTACACCTGATCAGAGCTGTGCGATTTACTCCAATCAGATCCATATATCGGATCTGTAAGGATGCAGATAGCTTATTAGATCTCTGCATCTGTCAAGAGTTACAATTATTTTAGCCCTTCTTTTATATTCCACAGATACGGTAAAATATTATGCAGTGTTTATGGTTTGCCTAATTTTGGAATCTAGGCAGTAAATGTTAGGGTTATTTTTGGTTTTCACAACAAACAACAAAAAAGAATACCACTAATCAGTTTGCTTTAAGGGTTACTTAGGTAAGATAATTTGCACAATGCGATAGGATAGCGTTGTAATTCTTTGTACTTGTAACTGAAGCAATCGTTCTCAAAATTTGATTGCATGTCAGATATGTATGTCCAGAGAGAGTTTTAAATGAGAAAGCCATGTTCCAAATATATTTTCTGGCACTCTTACAGAGGCAAGAAAAGCTAGTTGCAATTTTCAGAATAATGACACACACAAAACCATTCACACACTTGCCACTTCAGAGGCATGAAGAGGCACGGCACGACAAGTAGCTGTTTCCAGACAGTTCTAGATTGAATTAGAACATCGATTTTGGCACTCATTTCTGAGTTTGTTCACATCAGGTGTGTCTTAGTTTCAATGTCAGGACTTTGTGCACTTTGCACGTTGTTAATATGATTGAACATAGGGGAGGAGCATGTCTGTCTGTGTATGGGTTGAGGGGTTTTTTTAGATATCTGTAATAAAAATGGGCAGTGTTTGAAATCTCCTATTTTTTCTTAGGTCTGCCTTTCCTATATTAAGCCCTCTTGGAGTCACTGAAGATCAGTGTATGCCCTGAGAGCTGCTTTTTGAACAGGGGTGCACGTAGCAGATAGAACTAAACTTTTTAGTGATGACAGTGGTAGATCTAGCAAATTAACTGTTTGAAATTTTGAGGATCTGGGGTGTAACCAAAGAATATTTTTCACTGTATTTTGGGCTTTAGATAAACACCAAATTCGAGTTAGAATGGTGGTTTAAATGCCTGGCATAAAAATACAGTTATTTACTTTAAGGTCCTTAATTGAGAGTCATTTTTTTAAAACTTCATTATGTAAAATTTATTAGGACATTGCTTATGAATGGAACCCAGCCCAACCATGCTGTTTTAGTGTAAGTACTATTGTATTGCAGAGAAAAAGTCTGCTGCTCTTCTAGCAAGAAACAGAGCGCTCTGTTTGTTCTGAAAATTGCTAATGGAAGTCTTCACATGCTTGAATGACCTAAGTGTGAAGTGTCTTCTTAAGTGTTTCTCTTGGTTACCAATACTGTGTACTCTGAATTGGTCAAACAAAGAAATTATGTACCCAAAAGGCTGTCTACATCTTACACCAGCAGGTCTAATAAAAGATACTACAGTTTTTTTACAAATCTAGTTTTGCCTATGAGCCTAGCAAGCATTACCAATTTTGTAGCTGCTACTCATGATGATTTTGTCTTCATTTTTGTAAAATAAATCATAATTCTGAAGTCTTTGAATATACTGTGAAGGCTTCGAAATGCTATGACTGAACTAGGATTTTGTAATAATTATATTGTTGCATCATTCTCTTTCCAGATATTTACCTAAAGTCGTGTACTATACAAACAATCCAAAGGCTTAACTATGAGCTATTTGCATTAGTATGTATTACTCATGTGGAAGTATTCTACAGATCAAATGTTCACTAATAGGACTTCTGAGAGAAATGGCAGTGAAGAGTTTGTGTAACAAAAGGCCATTTTGGAACTGGATGATTATATATGTTTAGTTGTGTTTTGAGGCATGATTTATTGTTAGTATAACTGTTTTCTTTTGATGATTTTATTGATCTTGGGAAAGGCATGAACCAGAGTAGCTGAGCTTCCTAATATCGTTTGTTTACACAATTTCTATCGCATTTACATGTAAGAAAGCAGCCATTTTTCATTTATATTAATTATTCTCTAGGTATTTAATTAGCCTTTCATACGAAGTTATTTTCAAAATAAAGGCATTGCACTTTTGCAGTATTAACTTCAGAATCATTTTGACATTTGATGTCAGGAGACTAAATTTTGTACTGATTAAATCAAATTGCATGGATGGAGATGAAAACAATGTGAAAGCTTGAGTGGTAAAAGGACATGAACAATCTATGAGTATTTTAGTTACTTAAGGTGATCAGTCTCCTTGGTACTGTTATTTATTACGAAAATTTTGACATTGCAAAAATTGCATTACAAACTTCAACTATACAGTTTAATGTTCTGCTGGCTATGTCGTTTTAGCTGTGGATGTAGAACAGGAAGGCAGCTGGTTGATGGAGCGCATGGTGCATGAGACTAGGCAGTTGAGAAGAAAAGACAGAATTTATGAGAACTCTAGATCATTCCACTTTAACTCTATTGATTTTGGCCTTGGATGCCACCTGCAGAGTATCAGGGTAATGGGTTTGCACTTTATGGATGAGAATTAGAAGAGATTTTTTACATGTGTATGTGCTTGTGCCTAAGAATATGGAACCAGGCTGTATGGAAATATGTACAAGTTGTTTTATGGACTTTAATTGCAAGATTATGTTGCTTAGCATCACTTAAAATGTGCAGAGTGCATTGGTGAAATTTGATCAGGAGCTGAAGACTGGGAACAGTTTTGCCTGCAGTCATATCATGGAGACAGGTGACACAGTTGAACAAGTTGCTGTCATGGACCAGCAAGACATGGAATTGTTGTGATGCCTTGCCTCTGCTGAGTTTGGTTAATTTTGATGAATCTCTGCCTTGGAACAAGTGTCACTGGAAGCACATCTGTTAACTGGAATACGGCTGAAGTGTTGCTGAGTCTGTTTGGATGGGAAATGTCCCTGAAAGTCTTGTGTTTTGCGGAACGAAGCACGTTTTTCTCAAACGCATTCGGTAACTGCTCAGTTATGCCCCAAGCTTTAGACAGAAAGTAAACTTCAGAAAAGTGAAACCAAGGCATGGCTACCTACATGTCTGTAACCCCCTATTCCGCCTTCCACTCCCCCCAGTTCAAAAGTGTATCTATAGGTTTTTTTTTTTTAAATTCCTTTGTGTTCTGTATACCCCTGATTTCCTGCAGTCTTAATTGCATATTTTGTTTCCCTTCGTTTTCTCCAAAAAGCTGTTTTTCAGTATACTTACAGAAAGGAACTGTATTCATTCAGAGGTGGAGATTGCAGAGTTATATGAATTGATTCTGATAGTGTATATGTAAAAAGTGTGTAAATTCCTTTGAGATTAAATGCACAGTACATTTTTCTTATATTTTAGAGCAAAATTAGATATTGATTTTTTAATGAGAAATCTATTCTAAGAATATAGAACCTCACTAACGTGGTTCTTTTATTTTGTGGGTTTAGATGTTTTGATATTGATCGTAGTTTTTAAATTTAAAAGCTCTCACATTTATAAGCAAAATCTCTTCATAATTTATTTTTCAAAAATTTTTTTTTTATAAAACTACATTAGCTTAAAGCTAATGTACTCCCTCAAAAAAAGTCTTCTTCAAACATTTACAGTACTCACCGTAAAATAACTTTCAGCAGGAGCTCCTTGGACTGGACTGACCAGTTTTGGGTATCAGTAGGGAATCTACAGCTTTGTTCACATGTAACATCCCTTTTTCTGGTGGAGATGTTTTAAGTTCTAGGCTTGTCCGTGTTAAAAGGTCCGTGTGAAAAAGGAGCTAGGGAGTTGTAGTTGCATGGAAGATGAGACAGTGCTCTCTCTCTTTCATCCAACCGAAGTGATCTGATTCTTTCTTTCCTGGTATTTATCCTGTATGGGATCAGAAGTAAAAAAGCTGAGGCTTCCTTGAGGTAGAGTAAAATTAATGAAGTTAATAATACGAGGGAAGAATCTTGAGGAGAGCAGCAGCAACAGTAGTGCTTCTTATTGTGGAGGGGTTTGTCCTCTTATTTGTTACAGCGTTTGCAGTTTGGCAATGCTTTCAGCAATCTCCTTGCAGAATTTATGGTCAGTACGCTTTTTTCTGTCTCCATTTAAGTGTTTGCCATATTTCTCTGAAATCAAGACCTTGTCAGGGTGATTCATAGTTTCTGTCACCTTTCGTTGGATCACTGCAACATATTGTACATGGGATTACCCTTGAAGACTGTCCTGTTGATCTCATACTGTGCTTTTTTACTTTTCCCTCTGCTTCCAATTTCATGTATTTCATGTTAAAGCAGAGCTTTCTTTCCCCTCTACTGGTAGAAGAATGGTCAACTGAGACCACCGAAGAGACCATTTCTTAAAGTAGAGAAGACAGGGAACTTCTGTGTGTACCACTTTAGCTAAGGGACCCTAAATTTGAGAGCTTTCTATGAATGCAAAAGTTTGATAAACTTTCTGTGAGGGCAGCTCTCTCCTTATGTGAAAGTTGCAGAGGTGTAAAGGAACAAATCTTCCCGGCAGTTTACTCAGTGGTGTAAAATACTAGGTGTTAAATTTTGAAGACAGGCCCTTGCATGTCTGGCAATAATAAATAAACCAAGAAAATCAATAAGTGACTTCGGCAACTGCCACCCTTTTGACTCCTTTGTCAGAGGCCAAGAACTGAATGAAGAAGAAAATTCAAAGTGTTTTCCTTGAAGGAAAAGGAAAAGTAGATTTTACTCCAGGCTAAAGCCGAGGCCACTGAGAGTGCAGGACGGCTTTCTTTTTTGCTCTGTTACTGTGGTGGGCTGACCCTGGCTGGATGCCATGTGCCCACCAAAGCTGCTCTATATCTCCCCTCCTCAGCTGGATGGCGAGAGAAAATGTAATGGAAGTCTCGTGGGTCAAGATGAGGATAGGGAGCAAACCAGACTGGACTTTGAAAAAATTAATTGATGACCAATCAAATCAGAGTAGGATAATGAGACGTAAAACCAAATCTTAAAAACACCTTCCCCCACCCCTCCCTTTTTTCTCCAGGCTTAACTTTCCTCACAGTTTCTCTACCTCTTTCCCCCCAGCAGCACAGGGGGATGGGGAATGGGGGTTGTGATCAGTTCATCACAAGCTGTCTCTGCCATTCCTACCTCCTCAGAGGAGGACTCCTCGCACTCTTCTCTTGCTGCAGCGTGGGGTTGCTCCCATGGGAGTCAGTTTCCCAAGAACTTCTGCAACCTGAGTCCTTCCCACAGAGTGCAGTCCTTCGGGAACAGACTGCTCCAGCGTGGGTCCCTTCTGTGGGTGCAGTCCTTCCGGAACAGGCTGCTTCAGTGTGGGTCCTTTCCACGATGTCACAAGGCCTGCAGCAGACCTGCTCCAGCGTGGGCTTCTCTGTCTACAGGGTCACAGGTCCTACCAGATGCCTGCTCCAGAGTGGGCTTCCCATGGGATCACAACCTCCTTTGGGCATCCCCCTGCTCTGGCATGGGGTCCTCCCTGGGCTGCAGTTGGAGATCTGCTCCCCAGTGGATCTCCATGGGCTGAGGGGTGCAGCCTGCTCCACTATGGGATGTACCATGGGCTGCAGAGCGATCTCTGCTCCAGTGTCTGGAACAGCTGCTACCCTCCTACTGCACTGAGCTTGGTGTCTGCAGAGCTGTTTCACATATTCTCCTTTCTCTCTGGCTGCAGTTGCCTGGTTGTGCAGCAACTTTTTCCTCTCCTGAGATACATTATCCCAGAGGCACTACTGCTATTGCCAATGGGCTCAGCCTTGGGCAGCGGTGGGTCCGTCTTGGATCCAGCTGGCATTGGCTCTGTCAGACACAGAGGAAGCTTCCAGCAGCTTCTCACAGAAGCCAGCCATTAGCCTCCCAGCTACCAAAACCTTGCCATCCAAACCCAGTAGTTACCATAGTTTGTCTGAATGTAGCAGTCTGCATCTTTTTATACTGTGAAGTTGTGCCCTTCTTATTTCATATCAACATGTTTGTCCTTCAGAGCTGCATCCAATGGCTCTCAGCCTTCAATTTTTTATTACTTCCCCAAATATATTTTATTTCATTGTGTAAACCTGAAAAGTACTAATTCTGTCTGTTCACTAGAAGACAGTTCAAATTATGCCTTGTAATAGTGTGGTCCATTCCCAGTTCAATTCTAAACCAATTCATAAAGGCGCATGTGTCTTTATCTCATAGTATATTTTTTCATTAAGGCTTTCAACTTCAGTTACATTTGAAATGTTTAAATCATCATGGTTATACTGATGTATATTAGATATATAACTTACCTATTGTATACAATATATCTTGTGCATCAGAGTTCAATCTGTAATATTTTAGGAATACATGCAGTTTTTTCTTCATTCCAGGCATGGCATTATATGCATGCTCTTGATAAAGTAAAATTCATGACAGATCAAGTTGAGTTAAAGAGCCATTCTATTCAAATTACATTTCTGTTTAAGGTGAGCTTCCTGCAAAACTGTAAGGAAGTTACAGTGTTGTTCAGTGCAAATGTCATGCTGGGTTCATAAAATGTTGCCAAGAGGATGAGCTGCAGTCAGTGTTCAGAGATACAAAGCACTGTCCAGTTTTTGTTGAGGATATGTCTGCACTGCCCCAGTGATACCTGAGAAGCTGTGCTTGTGTCTCTTAGGAGGGGATTTTGTTGCCTGAGCACAGGTGTCTGTGAGTATTTGAGATGTCCAGTGGTACCCCTTCTCATCTTCAGCTGGGAGGGAAGGGTGGGAAGCTGGCTGCTATTTTAAACCAGGTTTTGCAGCAGTAGGCAGCAGGGAGTGGAGGGAGCTCGGGAGCAGACAGTGGTTTCTGTAGCTGACTGGCACTGAGCTCTATCAAGCACATCATGGTAGGTAGGTATTTCCTCAGCTAGAAGGGGTCCCCATATCATCTGGGTTTCACTGCTGGACACAGCAATGGCAAAAGCTTCATCTGTCGTCAGGTCTGATTGCGTTTTCAGACCTGTACAACAGCCTGCCTCTTGCTTCAGATCCATCCAGTGGGATTTTTGAGATTACTATCTTTCCTTCTCTCTCGTTTCTCAAATAATATCATGGCTACCAAGGTAAAAGCATATTTCCCTCCACATGAGAAGGGAGAATGAGAACCTTTTAAATATGAGTTATCATTAAACTGCCATCAGTGAAACCGAGATACTTTGCTTGATAAAATCCTTATTTTATTTTATTGTGGTAATCCTGTGTCTCGTGCTAGCTAAGGTGTTTCAAATGTCATCACAGTGTAGCCAGCAGATTAATGAGAAAAGACTGCAAAATAGTCGGCATTTTGCATTGTGCTGGCAAGGCTATTCACTAGAAAACCTGTGGTTGCTTAGTTGCTGTGGGAAAGGAGAAATGAGCAGAGATGAGAGTGCAGGCTGTGGCCTTGTGAGGGACGTCAGGAAAGGGGAAAGTACATGGCAAGCGAGCAGAAAACTGTAAGAAAGTACATGTCCCTGAAGGCACAGAAAGTTGGACTCAGAGGCCATATAGGGGGGTCTGTGGGGATCAGACAGAGGAGGAACTTATGAGAGGAATGAGATGTGAGGGGAAGGCTGGAATTAGCTGGGGTGGAGCCTGGAACTAGGCTGTGAGTGATACAGCTGCCTATTCATCTAGTACAGAGCAAGTGTAAAGTAGCACATCTGCACACTGAGATTTGGGTAATGAAAAGTGATGGAACCTTTGGTAGCAGACCTGGGATTTGCATATTTATGTGTCTGTTTCACTTTGGGCTTGAACTGGAGATGGTTAAAAACACAAATGAGGAAGAGGTGAGCATTTATTTTCAGTGTGAAAATTAATAAATTAGAAATCAACTAGAAAATACAGAGGTTCAGAAATGCTCAGAGTTTGAGCCAGCATTATGGCTGTGAAGAGAGGGGTCTGAGTCATTAAGTTCAGATGCCTGGGGCTTGGCAGAGCTGCTTTCCTGGATCTCTGCAGGCTTGGACGGTGCAGTGAGAGCATCCGGAAATACAGGGTAGCTTGACAGAAGAAAAACTGAACACCTAGGTGCATCTTATTTAGATTAGACGTTAGGAAGAAATTCTTCATTATAAGGGTGGTGAGGCACTGGCACAGGTTGCCCAGAGAAGCTGTGGCTGCCCCATCCCTGGAAGTGTTCAGGGCCAGGCTGGATAAGACTTTGAGCAACCTGGTCTAGTGGAAGGGGTCCCAGCCTAAGGCAGGGGATTGAAACTAGATGATCTTTAAGGTCCCTTCCAACCTAGACCACTCGATGATTCTATGGTTTGAATTTCAATGTTCCCAGAAAATCAGCATTTTATAGCATTACCTAACTACTGTTTGGCTGCCCCTAACCTGCTCATTGAAAGGTTGATTCATTCCAGAGATCTGGTCTGGTTTAACAAGAGTATGGTCCAGTCTTCTCCTTGTTTGTAGCAGAGAACTTGGAAACCCAACCCAACCACATCTTAGAGTTCCTAAACCTGATAGTAGTAGCCCACATTATTAATTGTTCAAAACAATCTGCTGTGTTAACTCAGTCTTAGAATTTTGGGCCCTTTGTGGTTTTGAATATTTGGAATTTGCTTTAATCTTATTACTAAATAGAAGAGTGCTTCCTCTGATTAGGAAAGAGCCTCTGCTGTTACAGGAGCTGTATGTACCCTCTGTGATAGAGGACTGTGGAAAGGCCCCGCTCCAAGAATTTACTTTCCTAACAAAGTAAACAGACAAAAGGGAGATGAGGTATAAAGAGCAGAAGTACATCATCTGTAAGGCAATGCTAAATGTTGTGTTATTCTCAAGGTTTATAGGCAGGTTTATAGGCCACATCCTCTGCATCTGTCCAGCCTTGTCGTCTTCAGCCTGACATATTGGAGGTTATATGCATGTACATATTAGTCTGTGCAGGCTTGGTGCCTGAGGGAATGTGTGTTTTGTGTTTTTGTTTTTAATTAAAGGTGGCTTTTTGGGTGGGTGAAAAATGTAGATTAAAGGAATCATCTGAATGGGAAGAAAAAGGAGTAAAGGATGTTGAAGTTTGAGGCTAGGGTGTAAGTATAGCTAAAAGATGAAGCAGGTGAGAAGAAAGGAATAAAACTGGGGCAAAGAGATCACTGTGCAGCAGAGACCTTAGTCAAAGCCACAGAAAGTGCTCTGAGTGTGTAGAGGCCTGTTTCGCTGAATCAGCAGCTGGTCTTGGCTGGGAAATCTCCTTGGTACTTTTCTGTAGTTTTGGCCCAGAACCAGACTCTGGTGGGTAGGGGTAACTGTTTGGTCCCCAGGCAGTGTGTGGAGATCTCCCTGGTATGGGTGTGTGTGTGGCTGTGCATATGCATATCAGCATTAAGACTTTGCTCCAGTATTTAAGATAAGGCACATAAGTACCTAATGTCATAGGCTGCATAGTATAATGTGGGATGAACAAACAGGATAGTAGGCAGTCTTATTTTACTTCCTGTGCTCTTTGGTATCAGGGATCTACTTAGCGACTTTTAGCGCTGATCCCACCACCTGGAACAGTGGCTGTTCCTCTCTGCGTTTTCAGCAGTGGCTCAATAGAAGGGGAGGAGAAAGTGGAAACCAGCATCTAAATCCTACAGAGGTGGCATAGAAGTTTCCGACTTGATCCTACGCCATCTGATCTTACATACTCTTAAACAGCTGTGAAGAAGAATGATGATGAAGATTTCCAGCTTTTTATTGCCCTTTTTTCTTAATGTAAAAGACCCCATTTGGCTACAGTATGAACATTACATTTACAATTAAAGACTGTCACAGTAATACTGTGATTAACACAGAACTAAACCTTGACTCTCCTGGACTGGTCTAGCTCTTTCTTTTTTAAATGTTGGAGAAAGTAACTAGTTTTCCAAACTGCAATGAGAAACAGATAGGCAGTAGTGTCATTCTGTATTTTGGCAGCCAGAAGATGGATATGAGAGAGGTAAATAGATGTATCAGTGCTACGTTTGTGTGTGTGTGTGTGTGTGTGTGTGTGTGTGTGTGTGTGTGTGTGTGTGTGTGTGTGACTACAGCAGTCAGTCTTGTCCTCAACTTAAGTTTTGGCTGTTTCGGATGGCCTTAAGGATAGAAGGATGGTGTCTTCAATATGGAACAGGTGCCTGCCTCAGTGTACTTGGTAAGGGATTCACAATGAAATCTCAGACTGCAGTACATGTAATTATATCTTCACAGCTACACAAGCAAATGTTATTGTTCACAGATTGCTGCTGACCACAGGCGTGCACGCAAAGATGCAGCAGCCCCCAGTCTCCCCCAGTTTTAAAAACCTCGAATGTGTGATACCCATTGGCTAAAAAAAAAAAAGTAGGAAACCACCCCAAAAAAAGAGAAGATGGGGGAGAGATGGAGGCACAGGTAAGTAGATTTGCTGGGATACCCTGGGGCTTGTGCTAAGAAAAGAGATGGGTATTTCACATCTGAGGTGTGTTGTAGCTTGTGATTGGAAGTTTTGGATTTCTTCCTCAAATTACAGAATAAGCACTCCTGATAGCAACAAAATTTTGACAGCAGTTTCTTGGTTTATCAGTGATATCTTGCTTCTACCAAGGTACCAAGGTGTGCCTGCTAATTTTGAAATTTGGAGTTTCAGTAAGTCAGGATATGGGAGTGATGCTGTATACATACGCATATATCTTAGTGGTCATCCATCACAAGAGCAGGGTGATTAATGATGCTATTCTTCTGAAAACATCAGTTTTTCTCTTTTAAATTAATTTGAAATACGTGAAAGGTACAGCCCTTAATACTGAGTTGTCTAACCCCAACGGAAAGGCTTGTGTGTTCTGTGTGTGCTTGTCCCAGAGCATGTGCTGGGACCTAGCAGCTCTGGAGGGGTAACTTTAAGAAGATTTAATGATTAATTTCCCACATCTTTTGGTGATTTTGGTTGAACTTTGAGGGTAGGGATTCGCCAAAAGTGCTAACTGGGATGGAAGCTTGCTAATTCAGCTACTGGTTTGCCAGAAGTTGCAATCAAAAATATCAGCTTTTTTCAAAGATGCATTGCACTGCCGTAATGCTGAGCATAACTGTAGCTGCTAAGACTTCTGGCAGCCTGTGACAAGTGTCAGGAGCAATTAACAGCCATTGTCATCCAGAAAATTTGTCATTGTTCTGCTAGTGCTACTCTGAGATTTGTACTTCTTGATTTCACTTTAAGGAAGAATCAGTCTGGATGTGAAGCTATTGGACAGAGACTTGAGACACAATTAACCTTTGTGTGCTGCCACTGGAGAAGCTGGATTCTGCCTGTACCTCAGGTCTACGTTTGTTAAAAAGGGACAATGCTTTTCCCTTCAGTTGTCCATCTTCTTTCTTCAGATAGTTTCTTGTCTCAGTGACACTCCTTTGCTGTGTGTTTGTATAGTCTCCAGGCTTTGCTCCTAAGAATCCATGATCTCGGTGGTGGTTTCAGGGTGCAGTGCTGCCAGGCAAAGCAATCATAATAAATCCAAATAACCAGTGTTGTTGTTTTCCGCAGCTGGGTCTGACTTGACTCTCTACCAGAACTGAAACTGGGTTTGAAGTTCTTCTATAAGAACTGCTGCCTCCTGGATAGTGAAGCCTCATCCTTTGTTTAAGAATCAGATGGAATACAGATCATTTTGGCAAAGGAAGGTATAAATGTATAGGATACACACAACAAGGAATTCCTCTTTTACAGGGTATTTTTACAGCAAGTTCAACACTTTGTGTTCATTAGAAGTGTTTCAAGTTTGCTGCTTTTTAAACTCAGACATTTCATGTTGTTAACTCAGGTAACACATCTACAAGGCACAACTTTGTCATTTACCAAAACGTATTGCTGAGAATACTGTCAAATCTGTCCACTTGCTTTTTCTGTCTAAAGTTGGCCATGCAGCTAGCTCAGTGATGTATGCAATAGCTGTTTTAATGAAGAGGCACAGATCCCATTGTGTGGATTTGATGTGTGTGCTCTCTGCATTTTGTGGAGTGATTTGTGGCTGCATACAGAATTGAAACACTTAGTGATGAGCATTTCTTGATGTGTTGAAATTTCATGTTTTACTGTTTGATGACAGGGAATAGTTCATTAACAGGAAGCGTGTTTTAAAAAACTGTATTTGCATAAAAACTCTATGAGAAGATCAAGGAATTATGGAATCATTTAAGTTGGAAAAGACCTTAAAGATCATAGAGACCAACACTATCAAGGCCACCACTAAACCTAGCTTTAGGCACATCTTTAAGTGCCACATCTACACATCTTTTAAATACCTCCAGGGATGGTGACTCCATGACTTCCCTGGGCAGCCTGTTCCAGTGCCTGACACCCCTTGCAATGAAGAAATTTTTCCTACTATCCAATCTAAACCTCACCTGATGCAACTTGAAGCAATTTCCTGTTGTCCTGTCTTTTGTTACATGGGAAGAGACCAACACCCACCTCACTACAACTTTCAGGTAGTTGTAGAGAGCAGTAAGGACCCTCTTCTCTGAGCCTCCTTTTCTCCAGGCTGAACAACCCCAGTTCCCCCAGCCACTCCTCATAAGATTGGTCTTATAGACCTTTCGCCAGCTTTGTTGCCCTTCTCTGAACCCACTTCAGCACCTCAATCTTACAGTGAGGGGCCCAAAACTGAACACAGTATTCGAGGTACAGCCTCACCAGTGCTGAAAACAGTGGGATGATCACTTCGCTAGCCCTGCTATTGCTGATACAAGCCAGGACGCTGTTGGCCTTTCTGGCCACCTAAGCACACTGTTCAGCTGGCCATCAATCAACACTCCCAGGTCCTTTTCAGCTGAGCAGCTTTCCATGTATTTCCTCTGCTCTTGTGAGACCTCACTTGGAGTATTGTGTACAGTTCTGGTGCCCTCAACATAAAAAGGACATGGAACTGTTGGAACAAGTCCAGAGGAGGGCCACGAGGATGATCAGGGGAATGGAGCACCTCCTGTATGAATACAGGCTGAGAAAGTTGGGTCTGTTCAGCCTGGAGAACAGAAGGCTGCGTGGAGACCTCATAGCATCTTTCCAGTGTCTGAAGGGGGCCTATAGGATTGCTGGGGAGGGACTCTTCATTAGGGACTGTAGTGAGAGGACAAGGGGTAACGGGTTCAAACTTAAACAGGGGAAGTTTAGATTGGATATGAGGAAGAAATTCTTTACTGTTCGGGTGGTGAGGCACTGGAATGGGTTACCCAGGGAAGTTGTGAATGCTCCATCGCTGGCTGTGTTCAAGGCTGGATTGGACAGAGCCTTGGGTGGCATGGTTTAGTGTGAGGTGTCCCTGCCCCTGACAGGGGGGTTGGAACTAGATGATCTTAAGGTCCTTTCCAACCCTAACTATTCTATGATTCTGTATACTCTTCCCCAAGCCTCTAGCATTGCATAGGGTTGTTGTGGCTCAAATGCAGGACCTGGCCCTTTGTCTGGTTGAACCTCATACCACTGGCCACAGCCCTTTGATCCAGCTTGTCCAGATCCCTCTGCAGAGCCTTCCTGTCCTTCAGCAGATCAACACTGTCGTGGTTTAAGCCTAACTCACGCAGACTCTCTCTCAATCACTCCCCCCTCTTTCTTGCCCCCCACTCCCGGAGGGATGGGAAGGAGAATAGAAAAGAATGCAACTCCCACAGGTTGAGATAAGAACAGTTTAGTAACTAAAGTATAACACAAATCACTACTGCTACCACCAGTAATAATAATGACAAGGCAAATACAAGGAAAGAATACGATTTCTCACCACCTAAAACCAAGCCCGACCATGCAGTGCACCCCCCTCCCTTCCGGGTCTCTGCTCTCTGCTCTCCATCCTGGACATGACGTGCTGTGGTATGGAATAACCTCTTTGGTCAGTTTGGGTCAGGTGTCCTGTCTCTGCTTCCTCCCGGCTCCCCCTCCTCCCTGGCAGAGCATGAGACTCAGAAAGTCCTTGGTCAGACCAAAACATCACTAAGCAGTAACCAAAACATTGGTGTTATCAGCACTGTTCCCAGGCCCAAAATCAAAAACACAGTGCTGCACCAGCTACCAAGCAGCAGAAAAATGACTGCTGCTGCTGAACCCATGACAAACACTTCCTCCCAACTTGGTGTCATCTGCAGATGTAGAGTGCACTCAATCCCCTTATCCAGATCATTGAGAAAGATATTAAGATGAGAATGAATAGGATGTTCAAACATGTCCCAGTCTTATTTTATTACAAAAGATGGAGGCAAACACTGACTTAATATCAGAACTGTTAACCCATGTATTGGTCTTTGGCCATCTTTGCATTGTGTAAACAAGGCAGATTTTCACTGTGTATTACTTCAAAGGTAAGTTTTTATTTCTTAAGTAATTATGCAAGCTTAGCACTGTATGCCATGATGTTTTCTTCTGAGTTACATTTATACTGTCACTCAAGGCCTAATTGTTAAAAAGAAAGTGGAAAAATACCTGCTGATTTTTTTTTGAAAGGAAATCCCTGTTGATCTGGTTGAATGTTCATGAATGTGGCTTTGAGGGTTCTGCCTTCAGAAAAAAACATGTCAGAAAAGCTGCTGTCCATACTGGTCAAGGTGGCTGTATAGTTCTTCTGGTACAGGAGTCCTTTGTTCCATCCTCCCTTCAAAAATCCCCTCTCTAAGCACATGTTTTTGTTTATTACAAACTCTTTTTGTCAGATTTCTATATAAACCAATGTAGCCAATGTACAGAAAAGAGTTGATTTTAATCTCTTTTATTTTTTAGCCAGAATAGGATTTGCTGATAACACCAAGAATAAATGCAGCTCCAACTTTAACAAAGGAGATTTTAAAAAAATCCAATCTACATCTTCTGTTAATTTTCTCTATTGTTTTAGTTCATTGAAAGCTTGAAACGAATGCCACACTTCTTCATGAGGCTTTTAATATGAAAATCTTTTTTGTCTGCATATAAAAGAAAACTAAAATAGTTCTTCAAAGGGATCTTCTGATTTTTTTTTAATACTCATTTTCTGTGGGCCTTGTTAGTTAATGTAAAGCTGTATTTAAATCATATTCTTGCTAATGGAGAATTCAAATTATGTTAGAATGAAAAGTTTTGATACTTTCTAGACCTTACTTGGCCCTTAATTAGACACCATAAACCTTGGTTTAGTGTATAATAAAGTGCAAAGTCCAAAATACAGTTTTCTTTCCAAGTACAGTAGTGCCAGTCTCTTGTGCCCTGAAGTACAGGGTGCTACTAGAAAATTAGTGGCTGTTTTAGAGACCACAGGTCCTAACAAGTAATATATTTTGAGCAGTTTTAGAAGTGGCTCCCACAAAACTTCCATCCCCATAGCCAGTGATAACCTTAATATACCAGACGTGTGTTCTGCCCATACCAAGGGATTTTCTTCATTTTCCTATTTAACCTGATCATGGAGGGCATGCTGCTGATTAACAAATTCATATTAAGTTGCGCTCTGCTGAGAACGTGTGTATATAATTTTTATATACTGTTGTATTTTGGCAATAGCGGCAGGTTTTAACTGCCTCATTTTAACGGTTAAAAAACTAGAGTCCCTCAGAGCTTTCGTAATGAGCTCCAGAACTGTGTCAGCTTTTTGAAGGGGTTGTTTGGCAATTCCCAGAGAAATTGATGCCCAGAGGAACAGAAGAATATATGAAAGAATAATAGAAGCATTTCGTAGGCAAAATATTCTGTGAGACAGATACCAGTTTGTGACTCTGGCAATGGACTTTTACAGGCCTCAGTGAGTTCTCATTGCCTTTAGTCCTTCATTATTGCCTCCAGTGTCGATTTATGACACTCGTACTTTCCTTTTCCCTCTTGTTTTATTCTGCAGTGAAAACGAAGCATTGGGTATATGTTGATGTGTTGATGGCTTAGTAAGTACAGAGATTTTAGTAGAAATATCTGAAACATTAGATAATACTAGAAATTTATTTTATTTATTTCTTTTAAAGCACGGTGTGGTGATAAAGCAGAACCTTATGATTGTAATTATTGATCTCTTAGTCTTGAATGGCATATGGTGGTTTATGTTTGTGTTAAGTGTGTTTAGAGATTCAAGTTTGTCTTCTTAAGTACATTTTGTAGAAGCTAACACATGTGGATTCCTGCAGTGAGTAAGATAGCATAGGTGGGTGTTCTGGTGTATTGGAAATCTGTACTAGGAGCAGGAAGATTGGATTTTATAATCTCCTAGTCACTTGTTCCATTACTGTTTGCATACATTTTTACAAGCATAAGAGGCAGAGATAAGACTAGTTGATGTGGTAGTGAGGGGATGAGGAATGTTATGGAAATGGGAACAGTTTGGGCCTTTTAATAGCTCCTGTCCAGGTTTTTTTTTTTTTTCTCTTATATTGAGCTATTTAAGTTGAAGATTCATATAAAAATGCAGCATTTTAAGAAGTGCTAGATGGAGTCCTTCCCAATTTCCTCTGTATTTAATGTGCTGTTGGTTCAGAAATTCCCCCTGCTTTCTAATTCAGCACCAAATTTTCCTTTAGGCAGACGTGCAAACCATGCATTGGAGTGTCCTGATTCTTTAAGTCCAGAAGGAATAGCAAGGAGGGCACTTGCTTGCAGGTGGACATGTTTGAGGTGGAAGCTTCTTTCAGTAATATGTCTTGGTGACACGTGGCTGAGGGAACAGAGGGATGGGAAAAACTTCATCTATGTATTGTTTAAATACTTATAAATGCTTATAAACAATTTTTTCTGAGCGTGTGTGAACACATATATATCATAGATAAAATATACATGTATATGATTTTATAGCAAGCAGTATTGTATTCTTACTGGTTTCTGGCACAGATATAAGCCAGGCTCTGCTCCTGCTTCCCATCTGTTGTCTAACCCCATCTCCCGTTCTATGTCCGCTCTGAGCTCTTGTTCTTCCCCATTCACTTCACTGCCAGCTTTACGCCCTCTCTTCTCCACAACCTCAGCACACCTCAGGTCCTGACAATTTTTGCTTCTGTTCGTGTAGTCTCAGCTCCTCTGAGGAGCAGTCTCTTGGAGACTGTGAAAGCTGTTGTTTGTGAGACTTCCATCCTTACTCCATTCATACCCTACCTTTGGCTGCTCAGGTAACACCATACGTGTTTTAATAGCACACATCTTTCTGTTTTAACTGCATGTATACATGTTTAACACATGTATAACAGCTGTGTCTTTGAATTCCCCAAAACATCCCCTTTTCTAAAGACAATAAAAAGTATTTTATTTCTAGTGAAACTAATATGGAATTTGTAAGCCAATCTTTAATGACAGTAAAGGAACCAGAAAGCTTAGCAATAGTTTTGGAAAGCAGGATATATCACACCACAGATGATGGTCTTGGCCACTTCTTACTAACAATTTATATGGTCTTTCTGTGGTATGTTTAAATGTGTTTTATCAAATGTGTATATGTGTATATGTATTTGTGTATACTGGTGTATTTGTTATAAACCAGCTCAGAAATGTGTGTGAAATTAGGTCATTGGATGAGATTCTGTGATGCGCAGAAAATTTGCATATAAAAGGGAAGGGAATTAATAAACCTTTTCTGCAACTTTGTAACTGTGCGGTTCTGGGCTGCTTCAGATACTGCAATCAACCCCTCAGACGTAGCAGGGACACTCAGAACTACAGAGCTGCCACCACCCCGAGTCCTCTGCAGTGTCGTGCCCTGAGGATTTCACTTTTTACCAAGGAAGCTGTGTGCTGGAAATTAAATGCCAGTAGTTAAATTTGTGTAAAATTAAATCCTCTGCATGTAGTTCCCTGCCTTCGCTCCTTGGAGGAGTGCTTTTCTTCATAGGACCATGTCTTTTACATTTCTGAATCCCTTAATGTGTCACACAGTGGTGGAGACTGCCGTATTGATTTGCTACCATTGTAGCAAATGTGCTTTGTCTTATTTATTTATTTTCTTAATTTTTTAACAATTTCTTCTTACGGCATACTGTGGAAGGGAAAGGAAAGACTTCTTTGCAGGAAATGAGAAGGAACAGAGTGGTCTAAAGATGTACATTTGTGGAAGAGGAAAGCATAATGGGTGGGTGTATCTGCCCTTTTGAAAAAGTCATCTCAAATACAGCCGTCTGCAGAGAGATCTCAGGTGCTTTTCCTGTCAAGTGCCATAAGACCTATGCAAGCATACCTGGAGATGTGGTGGTGTGAATGCCTTGCTTGTACTCTTTGGGTCCAGTGTGCCTCCAAGTGTGCTTTCTAGCTATGCATGGACTTGCGCCTGCAGGTCTCTTCAGACTTTCAGACTTGTGAACGCAGCACTGGACTGTATCTCAAAAGGCCTCACAGATACCTTCAGTGAGAGGTTGACATAAATCTGTGCAAGTGGTGAACTCTGAGCAAAGCTGGGACTCTTTAGAAGATTCTGGCCTCCGAATGCTTTGAGATTCTTGGATGAATGATGCTAAGGAAGTGTGAAGTGTTGCGACGAGGTATCAGGTAATGGTTTCTTCACATGCAGTTTTGTTAATTCCTTTATTTTGTGCCAGGTAAATTGCTCCATGTGCCTTCAAGCAATCTTAATTTAATGCAGTAATGACTTTGAGTGATTGAAGAACTAATCAACTCTAGCTGCCACTTCTCATCCTCTAGCTTAAGAATGATGAGTCTGTTGGTACCTTTCTCCCCATCCCTTCTCACATCACAGCTCCACAAGAACGCAGACCCTCAAAAGCATAATCGCAATGCTCGTGTTCGCACATCCAAAGGCCGCAACTCAGATAGACCTAGAAATCGGTGTAGGGTGGGGGATTTTAAAATTTATTTTTAATTCATACAGGAAAGAATGAATCAGAGCAGGTTTTTTAATCATTTAATAAAAACTTAAACAAGCACCAGTTGGTTTTGTTTGGCTTAGGGCTTGAGTGACGTTAACCCATAACAACAAAACTTGGAAAGGATCCGGGGGAGTTGAATGATCTGCCTTTCCAAGAAGAGATCTCAAGGACTTGGGAATTGCACCTGTGTAAGTTACTTTGTTCCCAAACATAACTTTGTTTTATCCAGTAGCAAATATATGTATGTAAGTACACACATCTTCCCACATCTGCCATACACATGCGTTAATGTGTGTGTTCACACATACGATCATGTCTTTCATACTTATGTCTGTTTAAACTTTTTATGCAGTTGTTTATGTAGTCATATATAGTATGTTAAGAGTTTCGTTTAAAATCTCAGTCATTCAGAGCAACAGTTTTATTTCAAACCACTCTGTGGGCTTTTTTTAAAATCTGGGAATCTTCATGTCTTCTTGGCATAGAAGAAAGCGGAATGCATCATAGCAAATTCCATCCATGCTTACTGAGAATTTAGGAGCTACATTTTAGTAATGTAACCCCTGGTATACTTAATGATAAAAGAATAAAGATACTTAAAATACAAGCACGGGAAAGCAAAGTAGCTTTTTCTAAACAAAAAGAAATTGAACTGTGGCAAAACTTGCATAAAATTGGCTATGTGCATCCAAGTCAAAATTGCAAATCTGCTGTCTATGTTTTATATTTCATCAATGGTGTATGCTACTGTTTTTAAAAAGAAAAAGAAAGGGAGGGTATTTTTTATTAAACCAAATTGATTAAATGAAATTTTAGGAATACTATCAAGAAGTTTCAATTCTAGTCTCAAATTTTTAGTCTGTCCTAGCTGAGATGACGTGTTCATATATATAGACATGTAAAACTCCATCTGCTTATTCTACATGTGACCTATTGTGTGTCTACATTAGGCCTGACCTATACAATTATTACTACACATAAGCCAGTGTAAATTTAATGGGTTTTTACTTTTTATAAACTTTCTGAGAGTCCTGGCTATCTTTTGCATTTGTTAAAAAGAGATAGGAACATGAGATGAATGCTTTAACAAGACACAGCAGTGTTAGCCCTTAACAAAGACCTGCTTGTAAGTGTATGATTGGCAGCAGGCAAGGCATTTTACACCACCGAATATGGAAGCTTTCACAACAACTGTGTTGGGTATTTTTATGTCCTGGCATATTCTCCCCTTGCTCCTCCAAGCTCTGTTGATGGCTCAGATCATTGTGAACAGTGGAGATACCAAAGCATGTGTGTTGGTTCTGATATGCCCTTGCCAGTGCAACCTGCTGGAGGATGAGATGTTCTGATCATGTAAGAATCATGGTGGCAATTTGACAATCTCTGAATATTATTTTTTGACAAATATTTTAAGTGTTATAGAAATATTTTCATGCAATATTAACATTATTCTAACACCAGTATAGAAGCATAAATTACCAGATGAGTCAGAATTATGGCCCTTTTCCTGCTGTGTGTGGGCAGACCCCTGCATCTGTGCTCATTACAGGTTTGGGACCTAAATGGTTTATGTGTATTGGAAGAAAATAAGTCTTTAAAGTATTTTAATAGAGGGAATATGTTGCTCGTGGTTGTGAAGAAAGAAAATCTTCTAAAAATGGAAATTTCCTCGTGCTTCACTTTTTAAAGACAAGTAGACAAGTATGTTAACATGGAAATGTCTCTGGAAATCCTTGCAAGATTAATGACAAAACTGCAAAAAAATGTAAAGCAGCTGAAATCGATGTCTTGAAAGAAAAGCAGAGATGTACTGTCTTCCAGAGATTCCAGACAAGATTTGTGTAAGTGGACTGTAGTGGTGATCCAGTACTTCTGTGAAGTGTATTTGTAGGTAATGTAGTACTGCCTAATACAATGTGCTAATTTCATTAAGTCTTTCTGACATAAGTTTTCCCAAAGTCGTAAACTTGTTCATTGTCAGCCTCTTCTCAGGGGAACAATGAAAATACCCACTCAGAGGGATTTCTGCTTTCATCTGACACCTTTCCTCAAACAGAAACTCGCAGGTTATTGAGGAAGACATCCCATTGCTTGGAATCCTTAGATTTGTCTTTGTTTTTAAGTACTTCAAAGATGTCTGTGTGCAGTGCTGCTTCATTTGGATTTTATGCCTCTGTGAAAGTGTTATGTTCAGTGTCCGTCATCTGGATTGTCTTTGTATGCTGAGCAGCAACTGTGAATGTTTCAGAAAAGCAAGTAGTTGTGCTTTTGCTCAAAAAAGTGGAAATTACAAGAGAAAAGCATCGAAGTCACAAGAAACAAAGTAGGAGGAAGAGTGAAATTTAAATTCTTGTAGCTGAAGCTACTCAGGTGGACCTTGCCTCTACTTCTAGAGTGACCACTTTCTGGGTAGCAGGATTAGAACTTTTTTTCCCAACTGTAAATAAGAAATCTGAAGATTCCCGACTTACCTTGAACTGCTACATGCTCCTTCTTTTCCTAACGCATCCCCTTGTGCTATTTTTTCCTCCCATCTCTAGGTAAAGGAAAGAGTGGCTTCTTTTTTTCTTTCCCCTTTGCTGCTGCCCCCTGGGAGGATTAAAAATCCTACCCAATGGTTTCCAGAACCAGAGAAAATTCAGCCTTATCAATCCTGTGGATCATTTAGACACGACAGTTCATAGAATCATAGAATAGTTAGGGTTGGAAAGGACCTTAAGATCATCTAGTTCCAACCCACCTGCCAGGGGCGGGGACAACTCCTACTAAACCATGCCACCCAAAGCTCTGTCCAGCCTGGCCTTGAACACTGGCAGCGATGGAGCATTCACAGCTTCCCTGGGCAACCCATTCCAGTGCCTCACCACCCGAACAGTAAAGAATTTCTTCCTTATATCCAATCTAAACTTCCCCTGTTTAAGTCTGAATCCGTTACCCCTTGTCCTATCACTACAGTCCCTCATGAAGAGTCCCTCCCCAGCATCCCTGTAGGCCCCCTTCAGATACTGGAAGGATGCTATGAGGCCTCCATGCAGCCTTCTGTTCTCCAGGCTGAACAGACCCAACTTTCTCAGCCTGTATTCATATGGGAGGTGCTCCATTCCCCTGATCATCCTCGTGGCCCTCCTCTGGACTTGTTCCAACAGTTCCATGTCCTTTTTATGTTGAAGACACCAGAACTGCACACAATCCTCCAAGTGAGGTCTCAGGAGAGCAGAGTAGAGGGGCAGGATCACCTGCCTCGACCTGCTGGTCACACCCCTTTTGATGCAGCCCAGGATATGGTTGGCTTTCTGGGCTGCAAGTGCACACCTCCAGCTCATGTTCATTTTTTCATTGACCAACACCCCCAAGTCCTTCTCTGCAGGGCTGTTCTGAATCTCTTCTCTGCCCAACCTGTAGCTGTGCCTGGGATTGCTCTGACCCAGGTGGAGGACCTTGCACTTGGCATGGTTAAACTTCATCAGGTTGACATCAGCCCACCTCACAAGCATGTCAAGGTCCCTCTGGATGGCATTCCTTCCCTCCAGCATATGAACCGAACCACACAGCTTGGTGTCATTGGCAAACTTGCTTGGGGCGCACTCAATCCCACTGCCCATGTCACTGAAAAAGACGTTGAACAAGACCGGTCCCAATCCCGATCCCTGAGGGACACACCACTTGTTACTGGTCTCCAGCTGGACATTGAGCCATTGAGCACAACTCTTTGTGTGCAGCCATCCAGCCAGTTCTTTATCCACCAAGTGGTTCACCTATCAAATTGATGTCTCTCCAATTTAGAGACAAGGATGTCATGTGCGACAGTGTCAAACGCTTTGTACGAGTCCAGGTAGATGACATCAACTGCTCTACCCCTGTCCATCAGTTCCATAGCCCCATCATAGAAGGCCACCAGATTGGTCAGGCAGGATTTCCCCTTAGTGAAGCCATGCTGGCTGTCACCAACCACCTTGTTGTTTTTCATGTGCCTCAGCATGCCTTCCAGGAGAATCCTCTCCAAGATTTTACCAGACACAGAGGTGAGACTGAGTGGCCTGTAGTTCCCTGTGTCATCCATTTTCCCCTTCTTGAAAAAGGGGGTTATATTTCCCTTTTTCCAGTTGTTGGGAACTTTTCCTGACTGCCATAATTTTTCAAATATGATGGACAGTAGCTTAGCAACCTCATTTGCCAGCTCCTTCAGGACCCGTGGATGGATTTCATCAGGTCCCATGAACTTGTGCACGTTCAGGTTCCTAAGATGGTCTCGAACCAGATCCTCTCCTACAGTGGGCCTAGAGTCTTCAATCTCACTGTCCCTGCATCTGCCTTCCAAGACTTGGGTGGTGTGGTCAGAGCATTTGCCAGTGAAGACTGGGGCAAAGAAGTCATTAAGAACCTCAGCCTTCTCCAAATCGAGGGTAGCCAGTTCTCCCGATAGCTTCTGGAGAGGGCCCACGTTGTCCCTAGTCTGTCTTTTATTTGCAATGTACCTATAGTTTTCAGATTAATATTCAGAGCAGTTACAGGGACCCCTACTTCTTCCTTTGTTTTTATTAATCAATTTAGGAAAATTTGATTAGCTCTGGTTGTTTGTCTTTTTCTTTTCATATTGCCTGCATCTAGGTTGTCCTTTGAGATATCCAGACCTTGTGAATTGCTGATTTCTTTCCCTTGGACCAATTTTCATCTAGTCAATTGAATTATCATTTCACCTGACTCCTTCCTTCTTTGAAAGTGTGATATTCATTGTGAGCTTCTTCTTGGCTTTGTATTGACTTTCATCTTGAGTATTAGGAAAAAAGTAGTACTTGGAAAATATTTTGATAGCCTTACTATTCAAGGTGTGTTGTCGCATCTCTGTAGCGACCACACACAATATAAGAGCAACAGATATCATTAACTTTGCACAGGTCGGGGGGAGGAGAGGGGAATTGTCTCTGTTACCTTCCTTCTTCAGTTTTGAAATCTCATGCTCTTGTATGATATCTCAGGAAATTACAGACTGTGAGTGGGATTCATATGGCAAAATGTAGACGTCTACATCTGAGTTAGTCACCCAAGGCTCTCTGTGTGGGGAATGGAGAGAAACAGGACAGATGAATCACACCCTTGAAGAACCAATTTTTTTTTTCTACCTTTATGCTAAGACAGAATGACTCATAACCTGAAAGTGCCCATTTGGCTAGTAAACGAGCCATGTGATGTAATGGCTGCATTCTGCACCCCAAAAACTAGATGAGTTGTGCATGGCGCTTTGGGACTCTGGTGCGTGCCTGTGTGCACGCCTTTTATTTGTTGTACTCTGTGAGTGTTGAGTTCCTATGAAAAAATCTGTGTTTTTTCCCTTAGAAATTCCTTTAATAACTAAAGACAGCGTTAGGTTTCCATGCGTGAGAAGTCAGAAATGAAGACGTGTAAGCTGAATTAGCATGTTTCTCCTGTATGTGCGTTTCTCAGTAGACATCAGCGAATTATATAAAAACCCTTAGTATGTAAATTTCAAAACTTTGCTGACATGTCAGTTTAGTAGCTGAGAGGTAGCTTAAATGATGCTGCTGTTTAGTCACCTTTGGAAACTGCATGCTCTCTGCTTTTAGGGAGATGTGCAGATTCTGCCTGGATAGTAGAGGGAGCTGCAAGCTCTTCACACTGCATCAGAGGAGGTCTCTTCTCTCTGTGCGTAAACCACATAATACATCTCCCTCAAATTATCTCGTATTAAATCAGCCTGAGGAGTCTGCAGTAAGTGAATAGATGAAGACCTATGTCATTGTCAGTATGTCATTGGCAAGAGCATGTGGGGCATGAGCCTGGGTGGGCTCGTAAGAGCAAGTGGTGCTGGTAGTGCTGACCACCTGTGTGGTCAAGATCTCAAGATCCAGACTTTGGAGATGTATTCTGGGTAGCTATGTAAATGACAGCAGAGTTTTGTGCACAGATGAAGCCACTGTGTATCTAGATTCTTCTCAGTCAAATTCATATGTTCTAGTTCCTACAAAGTCTTTCCCTGCCAGGTCACACTGTATTTAGTAGGCACATCATTCTGTTGATCCCTTTTGAAGTGGGTAGTTTTGAAGCTAGACGTGCAAGATTCAAGTCCATGAAAAATAAGATGTGGCCTGACTGTATTGTGACTGTGACACAGAATGCTGGAGAACCACTGGATTCAACACCGTCCTGCTTCCAGACAAAGCCAACATTGCCATCCTCTCCTTGGCAAAAAAAGTAGAAGAAAAAAGCCCTCAGAAAAGAGCAGTAGCTGTGTCGTGGAACCAGCATAAAATACAAGTTTGAGGTGCCCAACATACCTTTATGAATCAAACGTTCAGTTAAAATGATGCCAACACTAGCTTTTGCTCTGGCTGGATCATGTAAGCACAGTGAAACAGTGAATGTAGCTGAGAACTGGCTGCAGCGCTGTTTCTCCCAGCTGGAGGTGTTTTGTCAGCTCTGGTCAGTGCTTTGTGCAAAAGCAGTTTTGGCAGAATCTTTACCATTGAGGAGCAAGCCCTTTCTGGCTTTTTACCTTACCTTTTACCCAAAGGTAGGCAGATCTAGAACAGCAGTCTTATGTGAAAGCTGTCTTGGAGAGCCCTGTGTGGGCTTGCAGAGTCAGGTGGCTCAAACAGATGTGTTGACAACTGTTTACAAAAGCAGGGCTGGAGTTCTAGTCCCTGGAAAGCTGACGTGCCTCTTCCAGGTGACAGCTGGTGTCATAAACTTCAGTGTTTAATGTGGATGCTGTCTGCTTCTGCTTTTATATGACAATATCTTTCTAGATTAGCTCCAACTGTATAGCAGTTGAATTACTTGCTGATCTTCCCAATATTTATTTGAAAGAAAACCTTATATATGTGTATACATGCAGACATACACAAAGAAATTTAATTTTTGTTTTGAAAGATAGCTGTCAAATAATGATTCCTCGATAAGATTCCTACTTTTATATATTGGTGGGACATAATTTGGATTATAGGTACTTCAGCATACTGATTTTTATGTGGTAAAATAGTTCTTAGTAGCAAATTCCTTTATAATTTGTGTATCGTGATGGTACCAAATAATAACGATAACTGAGAAAGATATCTCTCCAGGAATTTGTGTGTTTGCACTTCAAAGGAGCAGCAATGAAAAGATGATCATACATCTGAATCAGAAGAATATTTATATCTAAATTGAGTAACCATGTAATTCTCTTGGTGTTGCCCATGTACTGTCTGCCCTCCTCCTCTTGCATGCTATAGCCTGATTCAGATCTTCTGTGCAGTGTTTATTACCTGACCTGAAAAGCTCAATCTAAATATTTGGTGAGTTCAGTGGTGTTCCCAGTGTACTTAGGGCTGCTTATGTAGTTATGGAAGAGTAAAATGTAAGGGGCTGGCCATTCTGTAGCTCTAACTTTTTGATATTCATATGATGCTTTTAGGAACTGGTTAAAAATTACATTTTTCAGTATTCAGCTGCAGAGGAGGACTTGGTATTTTCAGATGTGTTAGGAGCCATGATGTTTTTTGTGCGCATACATGTATCTATTCAAATCTCTGCCAAAGGGTTCCTCTGTCACAGGGCTTCCAGATGTCAGCTAGAAAGTATCAATCCTCAGAACTGGCCTGATAATGTGATATTATAAATTCCAGGCTGAATTTATTTTGTAGTTAGTGTATATGTATTTATTCGTGTATATGTATTGATTCATGTATGTGTATATTTTCAGCTCTTTTCCTGTGTGCATTTTCCCCTGATGTAGTTAAAGACAGGGTACATTCTTGCAAGTTTTATTTAGATGACTAAATGAGCTCTTTGGGTCTCCTTTGCTCAGGCAGGCTCCATTCAGATCATCCTAGTGTTTTTTTTCTCCAGCAGAATGTACCAAGAGGTTTTTCTTTCTCCCTGCTTCCTACAAATAGAGGGAGAAGGAGGTTGGACAGAGCCAGAATTTATTCTTAAAATTCCAGAATTGTCAGTGGGTAGCTACCAAGATATGCAATTTACAGACACGTTCATCACCTGAGCTAGGCTGAAACAGTCAGTGCAGTTGACGAAGTTCTCTGGGAGGTAGGGAGATTCATTCTTCTTATGCTTTTCTTGTGGTCATTCCTGCGATCCCTTTTAATTCTTATCATTCTAGTTTTATATTCTGTCTTACGCATTCACCTGATACGTTTTTTCATTCAATTTTTAAAGTTCATAAATCCTTGAATTCTTGAAGACTGACCAGAAGTCATTGTTGCTAATTGCTAATTGTTACTTGCTATTAGCATATGGACCTAACAAAGTGAGGGACACCTTCCCGTGCCACTTGTACAGTAAAGCATCACAGGTCACCATTTCCTTTTCCTGCTCTGCCATTAATTAATTGCCTGTCTTTGTTTAATACACCTTGCGTTAATGAGGCTTTAGAAGAGCTTTAGGTGGAATTTTAATCTGTATATAACTACTATACATGTAGATATGAGTTATTTAAGGTAAAAATATTTACAACATTGCCAAAATACTTTAAGAAGAGGTGAAATAGAGTTTTGTAGGCCATCCTTGGCTGCCTGTTTCTATACAGAAAATTAACATTTTAAGCTGCGTACGTCATGTTGCTTTCATTGGGTTGCCCACAGCTTTTCTTGGTATTGGTGAGTTCTTCAGAGTGCTTTTACAATGGTAGTGTTCTCCCATCTCTATCAGAAATGCCATGTTCTGGGATTGCATTTGTTGTTCACAGCTGTGCTCTGATGAATGAGCAGACTTGGGCCGCTTGGTCTCTCTCTCGTATCCTCACTTGTTTCCAGGTAATGAACTCGTAGCTCGTAATAGATGTTATTAATCTGTAGCTGCTTGACATTACATTTTGTACTACTGAATGTAATCTTATTGTATTACTCAAGGTCATTTGGCTTTGTGTACAGTTCAGTCTTTCTCTTAATTGACCTTGCCTCTCCAATTTGTATCACAAGAAAGCTTCTTCCTTGCAGTTACACTTCTTGTGCAAGGACTGTTGCAATAAATTATAGATTCAGTCAATCCTAATCCCAGTTCTGTGAAACTTGATTAGTCATCCTCCTTTTGGCTGGTAATACCCCTCAGATACTCTATTTTCCTGACTTTTCTTCAGCATGGTTGCAGAAGAAACCTTCAGTTTAACCAATGATTTTCTATTTGACACTGTATCAAATGCTTTATCGAAATTTAGGTCAACTATGTTTCCCTTTATTTAGGAAAAAGACCCAATCTCTTCATCAAAGTAGGCTTTTGCCATTGGTCTGGTGTGAATGACCCATATTTTCCTAAACTATTCCTTCTTCTCAATTTTCTTAAATTCACCTCTGTCTTTGAGTTGCTTCTTCAAAAGTATGCTATGGAGGCCTGGCTAAAGTCATAGGTACTGTGTGGATCAGAATAAAACATTGCATGTCCAGGCTAATGGGTGCTTCAGTCATCCTTCTAAAAATGGTTACAAGTTTCGCTCTTCCTCCTTTTGTGGCTCTCCTGCAGCGGACCTGCAGTTATGCCTGGGATTTCATGTGCCAGCTCTTCTGACACATGGACCAATACTCATTCCCTCCTTCTGCTCTGCCATCTGTTGGTACCCTTGTATTGTAGTGTTCCCTGTACTTGGATAATCAGCTGTCAGGGGCTGTGCTTTTGTGACAGCTGAACACCTAGAGAACTCTGCATCATCCACAGCTCTGGCTAAAATGGTATGATCAATGAGATTTGTCACATTTTGACTTTTTTGGCTGTCATGGTATAACCCCAGCTGGCAGCTAAGTGACCCAGCTACTCACTCACTCCCCCTCTGTTGGGATGAGGGAGAGAATCAGAAAGGTAAAAGTGAGAAAACTTGTGGGCTGAGATAGAGACAGTTTCATAGGCAAAACAAAAGCTGTGCATGCAAGCAAAACAAACCAATGAATTCATTCACCACTTCTCATGGGCAGGCAGGTGTTCAACCATTGCCAGGAAAGCAGGGCTCTTTCATACCCAGCAGTTACTTGGGAAGACAAACACCATCACTCTGAACATCCCCTGCTTCCTTCTTCTTCGCCTGCTTTTTGTGCTGAGTATGACATCATATGGTGTGGGATATCCCTTTGGTCAGTTGCAGTCAGTTGTCCAGGGTGTGTTGCCCCTAGCTTCTTGTGCACCCCCAGCCTGCTCACTGCTGGGGTGGGTGAGAGACAGAAAAGGCCTTGGCTCTGTGCTCAGCAATAACATCCCTGAGTTATCAACACTGCTTCCAGCACAAATCCAAAACACAGCCCTGTACCAGCTACTGTGAAGAAAATTAACTCATAGTAGCCATTGCTGTTATCAAAATGTTCCCGGGCACAGCAGAGTAAGGTGATCAGCAGTACGGCAAGCAGCGAAAGTGAAAAGTGGACACTAACAAGCACTAGCCTCTCGTATACAGTAAGGCAAGCAAGCACTATAGCAAGCACAAGAGACAGCCAATTAATAGCTAATCAGCAGTCGCAGCTATAAATTTGATCTAGCACATTCTAATCAAATCTGTGATTATCTCGAACCCTTCAAGCCCCACGTTAGGCACCAAAAGAGACTGTAATGGTTTAACCCCAGCCGGCAACAAAGTCCCACAGCTGCTTGCTCACTTCTCTTCTGGTGGGATGGGGAAGAAAAGCAGAAGGGTTAAAAGTGAGAAAACTCATGGGTTAGGATAAAGACAGTTTAATAGGTAAAGCAAAAGCTGTGCATGCAAGCAAAGCAAAACAAGGAATTCATCCTCCCCTTAGTAGCTCCTTTAGCTCCTTCTAAAGTTGCCAGAAGTTTATCCTGTGTGTTTGATACCATCTATCTTAGGGGTATGGTGTATGGAGTTATGTTCTTTCTCTTTTCAAGCACTCATTGTCTTCGAGCTCCAGAAGCAGAGGAGGGGGATAACCTTCAATATCCAGAAACTTCATGGTCTGTACCTGAGAAGGATTGTTCTGGGTGCAAGGAAACCCACTTGTTCCAGGGGTGGTAACAAAGGGTACCTCAGCATGAATAAACTGTACTGGAGAAGGTTTTTTCTGTATTCTCTGACAGACATGCATTCTCTGCACAGCGAATGAGATTTGTGCAAAATCTGAACGCTTTTGAAAACTGCAGAGTCAGCAAGGAGGTTTGTCCTGTAGTCGTATAGATTCACTAGCCAGGAAGTTCCCACAGTCATTTTGCAAACCTGTACTTAAGAATATGCCAGCCTCTGCCAACTGTTATTTTAGCTGCTGTTTTTTGCTGAATTCTGTGCAGCCAACAGCACCCCTCTCAGTATAGAAATCTGGTAAGTGGGAGTTAGGTGTAAGGACAAAATGTGTGTTTACTTAAAATTAGAAGATGTACAGTGTTAAAGTGTTTTGTAATGTCTTAACCTAACTGTGCATCTTTTTATCAGCTAAGTGAAACTCCTGTGCCATACTAGTATGTCATTAATCACTGAGTTGGAAAACACTGTTTTAGAATTTAAAATGAGCAGGACTTTAGTTAGGATGAATCATCCTTTGCTCATCTTTTTAAGTGTAACTGTCATTTACTTACTGTAAATGCAATTCAATAGCACGGTAAGACTGTATGTTACCTGATTTTGCAGTTCACCATTAATTATTTTTAAATGTGATGTTACTGTGTGTTTGTTCCCAGTTGAAACACGCATCTGTTTTTAGCATGGTAGGTTTAATTTTCATGTGGTTTGCTTCACCACAATATCTGTTCAAAATCACTGGTTTTACTCTTTCCTCACATTCCTTTAGCACTTTCCAGACCAGAATATCATAGTTGTTCATCAATATTGAAAAAATTGTGCCTATTAAGCATAGCAGCCTTGATTTTAAAAACTGCCATAGAAATATGACAGTTGTTAGATGAAGTCCCTCAAAGGATTTTCAAGGTTGGCACTGTTTGAAAACCTGTTCCTTTTTAAAAGACTATAATTGGGTACCCCAGTTCCTTAGTTACATCAAAAGAAAATTTTATAAATAAGCCTATCCATTTTGCTTCACTGCTGGGAAATAGGATTAAATAGATAACTATTTTGACCTGTGCTTCACATAACAATAAAATCCAAATATTTACTAACACTGAAATAACAAATTTGCTGTTATTTTACCTACTAATTAGTATGCACTTATGAAGTCTGAAGTATAGCTGGGGAGTTCTTCTTAAGTGGTTGGAAAGCTCCTATTCCGTTGACCTTTGTGCGTTAAAAATATGATTAGTTTGTTTGGGTTTTGTTCATAATCAACTAAGGAGGGAAAAATCAGTCTGTCTTTCTGGTTTGCTTTTTTATTTATGAAAGCATACCATATCCATTAAGCCCTCACATAAGCCCTGCAAGCCAACCTCGACTGCATGTAGACTGGCATCTCAGCTTGTCATACTTGCTGCCTCTGGCTGCCAATAATCCTGAGTTTTAAAGCTGGAGTTGTGAAGTGACTTACAGAGTGGTTATTAAAGGAGAGTTGGCTCAATTATACTCCAGCTGCTTCCCTGTTCTGTTTTTGGTCCCCTGTTCGTCATTGCAGTGTCCTGTGCGCAGGATGGTCCTGTACATGAGGCGTCACTTGCTTTGTCAGAAGCATAAGCAAAGCGTTTCTGGTGAGCTTCATGATTATGATGCTGATCTGGGTACATGTTCTGGGTGTTCTGTCTAAAGGCAGAGCTTTGAATTTCCTACTGCCATGAATCATTGAACAGCTTGACAAGGACCAGTTTCTGCCCCTTAGTTTTCAAGTGTTGGAAGCCAGTGACTGCACTGAAGCTTCACCCTTTGTTTTTGTGTGCTATGCAGGGGCATCATGCTTTGACTTCTTAAATAATGACTCTAAAACCCCATGGCCACCAAGTTATTTACTAATAAGTGATGTAAATATTTGTTAAAATTTAGAAACTTAGTTCTTCAGAGAATCTTCTTGCTTTGCCCCCACTTTATTTCAGTCCAGATGAAAACAACCCCACTAGAATAGTAAACTTACTGACTTAGCAACAGTACAGATATGTAATTGCATTGACATACCTCTTTTCTGGCTGCATATCTGATAAAACTTAAGAAATTGAGATTCTTTATAGAGTTTGTGAGATGATAGTCTAATGGCTATGAGTTTAAGGCCACTCAAGAGAGCAGTATATTGGTTCCTTCAGGAGAAAAAGGGGAGTATGCGCTTAGTGTATGTGCTAATGAATAATGCTGAATTAAAGATTATTTCTAAATAATACGTTTAAAGCGCTTTCATGTACTCACTCAGAATCTGTTTCTGCAGAACACTGAATTAAATGTGAAGATTGTGAATGTTATTCATTACCAATGCAGTTAGTATTGATGGGTTATGATACAGGTCACTGAATCAAATAATGTAAATTACTTACATATTTCTAATCAGTCTAGAAAAAAATTGATACCATTTTCTGTAGATTTTTCTCCACACTTGAAATAGTGTTAAATTAAGCAAAAGAATATTTAAACCTCAAGCACCTGTTACATGATCTATCCTGCTTGCCTACGAAAAGCTCCAGCTGATTTCAGTGGGACTTTGATCACACAAATTGAAGATGGAGACTCCCTCAAAATTTATATACTATCTAAATCTCTTAATTTTCAACTCTTACTTGAGAATACTTTGTCTGAAACAGACTATTCACAAAAGTGCTCACTGCAGAACTGTGTAAAATTACTTGACATAAAGTCACTTGACATTTGGACAACACATTAAAAAACCCTGCTTAATCATAGCATCAAATATCATAGCTCTTACTAAAAGTAGTCCCCTTTAAGAAAATGTTTCTGTGTGATTGTTCATGCCTAATTAATCTCATTTTTTGCTACTGATTTTGTAAATACTTTCCTATATTAATACTTTCAACTAGATATCCTTTTGTTATTTTGAATTCAGTGAGACAAACAATAAAACCAAAGCACACATTGACTATTATAATGCAATTTACACTAGCCTTTTTTTTCTAAGAAAGCAATTGAAAAGTTAAAACCACGTCAGGAGACTGATCAGATTAATGTGCTCAGTTTTGATGTACTGTAGTTATCACAGAAATATTAATGACTTAACTCTACTGAAAGGAAATAAGGTTTTACCTACCACTGTGTCTGAAATTACTAGATTTCAGACACAGTCGGACAGTTCTGAAGTGAGTTTTTATGGCATAATATACTTTGAAATCTGAAATTTAGTTTTGCTCTGCTGTTGCCATCTAGTCCATAGGATGTAAAACTGGATTTCTTGACTGGTTGTGGGCAGATCGTGGTCTTCTGGCATTTTTCGCAAATGCACGAAGTTACAACCAAAAAAGAACTTGAAGTCATCATCTAAATCACTTATATTTTGATGTGGGCACAGTATTGCGCACAGAATGCTGCCTGTATTCCAAATGCAGAATCTTATGGCTGCTTTTAACTTTAAAGGTAAATAGAATCATAGAATCATAGAATAGTTAGGGCTGGAAAGGACCTTAAGATCATCTAGTTCCAACCCCCGTGCCAGGGGCAGGGACACCTCCCACTAAATACTCCTTTAAAGTCAGCGTTTGCATCTGTAGTTGCAGAATGTAGGATAGCATTTGCAGGAGAAGAAATATCTATGTATCTCATAAGCTTTTTGCATATTTCCACTTGGAATACTGAAAAAAGTGTTACATTCTTTCTTATTTCAAATGCATTTTTTTACTGAACATCTGCTGAACGCCCCGAGAACTAGAAGAGAAGAACATCATCAACATGTTTTAATTGTCCTTCAAAACCAAATTAAATTTTCACTGTATTTATAAACATTTTATATTTTGCTTATCATGCCCCTTTACTTACAGGATTCTTTTGGCAGACTGCATATTTAAAGAAATAGCTACAAATATCAGAGAAATATTTGATACAGACATTTAATGTGAACTTATCACAGTTGTTCACACTGCGGCCCTGCCTTACAGATTTACATTCATTCAGTGAAGGAGCAGAAGTATTATCATGCATCCTAATCATCCACATAACTCAGGTTTAAGATAATTAGTATTTTGAAAGCTTTGTTTGAAGTGGAAATTACTTGCAAATCTTTCAATGCGAATGATTTTCAATAGCAAAAGGTTTTAAAAGAGAGTTTAATATTTTGGTGAGAGTTTGCAAAGGGAAAAAATAGAGGGATGCATTCAAACCAGTGTAGAGAGTCTGTCAGGTGTGTCAAATAAAATCTTTGTATTTTAGCATTACCAAGTGCTAGTTGTTGAAACTTCTATTATGATTCTTCAGTAATGATTTGAATGCTTGGTTAATACTTTTTAGGTATGAGGTAATTTCAAAAGGATCTTTCTGTTATAGGAGGAAATGCACACAAATAACAAATCTGCTGTTAAAGCAGTGACAGAGTTCAGTTACTTCTGCAGCTGTAGGTTGGTATTATTTTCAGTTTTAAGCCACCCACATTACTGCAGGATGCACCCAGTCATGCGTTAAGTTGCATGATTAACATCTGTCGTGTGCTCTTCATCATCAGCCTTAGAAAGCTGGGTACGTAGGATAATAATTTATTTTAGTAGAGTTAATTTTAAGAGTGTTTCTTGTATTAGAAAAGGCAAACCTGAAGATCTGTACTTGAAGCAGAAGGCAGCGATGGTGTATGTATCTTATGAGACTTAAAAGCCCTTATTTTAGCTCATCTGTGAGAAAGCAAGCTTCTGCCAAGTGAGGATTTCCTTTTGAAGTGGATGATTTCTTGTGGTCTCCAGAAAGCTCAGTGATGGTTGCTGGCCACCGTTTTCAATCATAGAGCTTTCTGCAGGACCTGGACCTAGTTGTCTGCCATCATTTTGAACCATAGAGCTTCCTGGAGATCCTGGACCTTTAAAGACCCTGGAGATGCTGTGTGAGAGGATGACACAGGTGGTGACTGGGTAGGTGCTTCAGTAGGTTCAGTTTCCTGCCTAAATCGGGACCCTATACTTAAAAAATGTCGGATGCTGGCATCACTACATTTCAGTTCCAAGTGGTGGGAAATTCACAAGATCAGTTGTTTTTCTCAAATGTTGCCATCTTGGCCTGAACTCAAATGACAGCAGCTGTTCTCATGAGATTTCAGTTGCAGCCAACTGAAAAACCAGCCTTTTCCTTTTCAAATCTAACCAGCTAGTGACAGCAGCAGTGACTTCAGTTAACAGCATTGGGAATCCATACATCCTCTCCCTCATGCCACATACACATGAAGAATAAAATGGAGGTGGGCTCCAGTGTGCTATGTATAGTGTTCACTGTATAGAGCTGTGTATTTTTTATGTGGAAAACATGGCACAGTCCTCCAGTGTGCAGCACTTACACTTAATATGCAATGTATTCACTAAAGATGTAAGTGTAAAGATCTTTAAAAAGAGAAACTTTCCTATAGGGAGGAGCTGACTGGGAATGACTTCCACCTTCAGCCACATGTGACAGCGCTGAAATATCAACTCCTCCTGCTTGATCTCCACCAGCATTTACTTGCCCTTCTTCATCTCCAGCTTTCAGCAGCATATGGAGCATCAACAGACTTGTGGGCTGCTTGGCCTGACCTGAAAAAATCAGAAAGCAGTACTGATTTTAAAAATAGGGTGTGGAAGCTGAAGGCAACTTGTGCCTGTCTCACAGGAACAGGAGGAGTGGTGGGAATCGCAGGGGGCTTGGTATGTGCGTTGAGAGGGTTAGGACCAGTTGAACAGGGAAGAAAATATGGGCGTACTTCCACTTTCCCTGCTGGAAGGTGGGAAAGGTGCTTCTTTCCCCCAGGGTGCCAGCGCTGCTTCCACACTGTCTCTGGCTGTTTCTAACCAGTGGGCTTTAAGTTCCTGGCTGCTGAGCTGGGTATCTTGTTAAAAGGCACCTTTATCCTCACCCCCATCCTGGATGGGCATCCTTTGAGCCTGGTGACTACGGAGATGTCACAGTTATGTGTCTTCACTGCCCCAAGGCATAAGATGGTGGTTTGAAATGATGCTGATACAGTCCACTGTAGGCAGTAGGAAAGGGAAAAACCTTTGAGTGCCTACAATACTAGTGGATAACCACTTAAATGAGAGGTTTTTGTGGTTTTTTTCAGTCTTTCTTCCATCTCAACCCATAGAAGAACTACTGATGGGTGCCTGGGAGCGATTTCTTGATCTGGCTTCTTCTCATTTTGTTGAAAGGAAGGCCTAAAAATTTCTAAGACATTATTTAATCCCATAAAATATATAATTCGCAGGCAGATTGAGAGGAGGCCCAAATCCTAGTTGTGGGATGAAAAACTGAGTGACACATTTGAAACATGATTCTGGGTATGAAGCGGGAGAGTATCTTTTCCAGCCTGGTGCAGTGCTGGTTGTCTTATTTAAACCTTACGGAGGTGCTGAGAGGAGTTGTGTGTGTAATGTTAAAGATCAGGATCTCTGGTATGTGCACAGCATTGTTTCAGCTGTTCAGACACCCTAAAGGAATCAAATCTGACTGTAAATACTCCAAGTATGTTATTTGTGCCAAATCCAAGCTGGTGCTAGTATGTGCTCACTTAGAAACCATTGATGGCATTCAGTTTAACAAATATGAGTTTAAATCTATATCTTGAATCTTCGTCTAAGTTAGTAGTCCTAAATTCTCTTTTAGTAATCACTGCAGAGGAATGGGTACTTGTAGGGTGCTCTTAATCTCATCTTAAGGTCCCTGTTTCTCTACACTAAAAAAGGAGACTAGAGTGGGTAGCTCAGCTAGCGATACCATTTTTTTTTGTAGGTGTGTGAAGATGGGCAAGATGAATCTCAGTCCTTGTGTCATTGGGGAAACAAGGAGCTGCTTGCCTGCAGTTATGTCAGAGGAAAGTCCTCTTTCTTAGGATCTAGAAGCTGGAAGCAGTTCCCAGCCTGTCCTGTACAGCAGAGAGCTATAGCACAGGAGGCGATCTTGCGCCAAAATCTTACAGAAAACTATAAAAATAACCATTAGGGTTATTCACATTTGCAGTCAGGATGCAGCACTGTTAAAACTGGCTAGAGTTGAATGTGATGTTACAGTGAAGAGAAATATGAACTGTCAATAAGTGCTCGAGATAACCACTGTGTCCTACTAACAGGTCTGCGACTGGAATTTCAGAAGACTCTCCAGTACCTTACTGGGTGACCTTGAAAATATGTTTAGTTCTCACTATAGCTCTAGTTCCCAGTAACGTGTAGTGTGGACAAGGCATTGAGTAAGAAGTGTGTACCAAATATAACTGTAATTGTGCCTGTAGCAGATGAGATGTCTTAAAGTAGCAATAAGTAATCCATGTTTTCCATATGCATGCTTTCAATATTTTTTATCCAGTTACAAATAAATAAAACATAGTGATAATGATACACAAGTGCTTTTTAAAGAAGAAGGTAATTTTCTATTAGTGATAAAATGATAAAAAAAGTACGTTCTTTTGGAACTGAATTGGTGTTCACCCTCAGCTTCTTACCTGGCAGAGATCAAGAACCTTTTTTGATTTTAAGCGATTATGGTGAGGTTTCTATCCGTTTGCCATGTATGAATTCTACTGAAAGCACCAAACTTGAGTTTTTAATTTAAACAGTTGTCCTTCTGCGTTTTATGTTTTCACATTTTTTATCTTCACAAGAACGTTGTGCTTTCTGTATTAGTGTCATAGATGAATTCTCCATCTCTAAGCTATACTGAAATAGTGTTTTACCTGCTCTGTTGCTGTGACCAGTGTCACAGAGTATAGGAATGACCTGTCGAAGTATTTTTCAGGACACCAGGTTGTGTTGCCTTGCCAGTGACATGGAAGGAGGGATATCTACTGTGAGAATCCTGCTAGAGCTTGGGAGTAGAGGAGCACTGGTAGGACCTGGGTGATTGCAGTCATTTCCAATGGTAGCTGACCTAAAGAAGCATTGGTGTTTTTTCATTGAGGGAGACTTGGAGCAGTCATATGATCCACAGTGATGTCTTGAGGCAGAAGTGGATATAGTTAGTAGATGCTGAAGAGAACTGCTGTAAGGAGGTTTGCAAGAAAGTATGTTGTGTCTGCAGTCCTGGTCAAGGCAAGTAAATTTTCTAAGACAGTCTTGAGCAGAATGACTGTAAGGAGCAAGACTTGTTGTTTGCTATGTCCGGCTAACATGCATTGTTATAAAAAATGGCAAGAACACCACTCAAGTGCACCGTAACATTTTTGACTTATAGTTTTCAACAAACCAAGTGGAACATGCAGCAAAAAATTAGCTAAATATGTCTATAGTTCAATAATAAGTTTTGTTAGCCTATACTTTTCTCAAAGTGGTTTTATTTTTACTGCATGATTGATTTTGAGTTCTCTTTAACAACACTAAAAAGATACTTTAATGTTGTATTTTTTTAAATTCATGCCTCATTTTTTTCATTCTAATATTAAATATTAGTTATGTGCGGTATAATTATTGAAAGTATTTGTGCCTAATTTATATATTAAAAATATTTGGGATTTTATTTACATTTTTGAAAACATGGGGTGTATGTCATTTGAAAATGACATGGGTGTCTAGCCACACATCTGCAGCAATTTAACCTGCATCAGGCTAATACTGATGTGAGTCCATATGTACAATATTTGTTGCACATATTTGCTTTATATTTTGTCTTTATACATAGAAAAATTAAATCCAGTAGATGTAGCTGGAGTGGTTTAAAACATTACTTCTCACTCGCAGCTCGCTGCCGACAGAAGGTTGCAGTTGGCTGCTGAGCTGACTTAGTGGGTTATGGTTACCCTCATTGGCCTCAGTAGAAAGTCATCCGAGTTAGCTTGTGCCTTGGCTGTTGGTGCGTGCGGTTGTACCACTGCAGAACAGCTGTAGGAACTTGCTCATAAACTGTTATAGCTGTTTCCAAACGATTGCCAATTCTGTAGAGCTCAGGTACAGTGTTGTGTGCAGACCAGGGCTTTTAAATTAAACAGCAAGCCATCTTAACAATGGTGAGGAAAATTTTAGAGCCATTTTTGTCCAAATTGTATACTGGGAGGAGAGGCAGTTCCTTGCAAAAACAGGGCTTCCTGTTAATGAATTTATAAGAATAAAAGTTGTAAAGTGTATTTGACAGTATTTAGCAGCTGCAGAATCCCATCATTTGTTCTATGATTTCATGCTGTCAAATTTGACAACATGAGCTAGTGCCAATCTTTGCTTTGGAAGACAATTTCCTTTTTATAAAAATTCTAATTATTAAAGCTAAATTTGGATTTCATTAAAAGGAAGTTGTTAGTCTTTTTTATTTGTCAAATAGCTTTCAAAACCTAAGTTGGTTCTACCTTTGACAATTTGTCACAACGATATTTACGGCGTAACATAAATTATATGTTGTTTCTGCCTTCTGCTTCCAATGGATGAAGCTGGTGTCAGCAGCAAGGAAGGCACTGGTATTTTTGATACACATAAAACCCTATTTGTCAATCATGCCTGGATTTATCACCCTTTTTCAGACACACTTGGTTGGGCGTGCTTAGACCTCAGTTAGCTAGAGACCCTGTTGGGCACCCACTGCATGCAAAGGAGAATGTGTTCAATGTGACTTATCACTTGGAGTTAGTTCACGTTGCCATAATTTGGGTCCTAAGGCCTTTTGTCTTTAAGATGATAGTGCTTTTAACACCCTTGTTGATTGAATTTTCATGTAGTATAGGTGAAAGTGTGAATTAATGCAGGTTAGCAGCTGCTATTGATGCTCTGGTTGCAGGCTAGCTCAGCTGAGATGCTACTGGTCTTTCAGTTTGTTACAATTGGTTCTTGTCAATTCACTGGCTATCGCAGAGAAGAGCGTGGCTCTGTCTTGTTTGCGCCCTCTCATCAGGTGTTTATACACATTGATGAGATCCCTCCTGAGCCTTCTTTTGTCTGGGCTGAATGTTCCCAGCTCTTTCAGGCTCCCCTTGTATGATAGACTCTCCAGACCCTCAGTCATCTTGTGGTCCTTCGCTGAACCTGCTCTAGTAGGTCCATGTCTCTCTTGTACTGAGAAACCCAGAACTGGATGCAACACTCCAAGTGTGTCTCACCAGTGCTGAGCAGAGGGGAAGGATCCCCTCCCTTGACCTACTGGCAGTGCCTCCCCCTCAGACTGCCTTTGTGAAGCTTGTATGTTCTAGTATTGTGTGGCCGGTTTCACTAGAAAATACATTTTAGGGGAAGTCAGCTGTCTTGGATTAAACTTTCAGGTGGCAAAATACGGCCTCAGTGAAATAAGCTATGTGTACTAGTAAACTACAGGAGAGAAACTGGCATTGTGGGAATGAGACAGTTGCCTGCAGAAGCTTGCAGACATCAGTGAAGGCATCCTGAAGAGCCAGCCTGAGAAGGGTGTATTTCTTGGGAAATCTCTTAGCCTGGGAATAAGGCTGGGGTTGGCACTGGGCAAGGGGCTGGGTCATCTGATTGTCTGTAAAGCTACCAAATAATACCCATCAGTCTGTAGGAAAAGCTCCATTTCTGTGTAATTATGTTCTTTTTAGAGTTAGGTTTGGTTACATATCTAAAATACCCCTGCTGCTGACTTTGCATAAAGCCAGGTGTAAGGAATACTTAGTGTTTTCCTCCTCCCTGGCTTCCAGTTAATCAGTCATGAGAATGTGATGGGGAATTGCTTTGATGTTTTTTTCCACATGCTGGGTGATTAAAGACTTGAGTGCTTAAGACCCACTTTCCTCTTCCTTAAGCATCATTTTCTCTTCCACGCAATATGCAATATGTTCTTTAGGCCCTGCTGGAGCTCATAAAAGACTTATACCCGGTTGGTTGCTCGGTGCATTTTGGTTACTCGGTGCTTTTTGTAGCACTTGTACCCTAATATTACTGTGTCTGTAAGCCACACGACATCTTTGTGTCTAAACTAGAGAGACATGAATTTGAAGGATAGACCATTTGGTCAATAAGGAATTGGCTGGATGGCTGCACTCAAAGAGTTGCAGTCAGTGGCTCAGTGTCCAGGTGGAGACCAGTGATGAGTGGCGTTCCTCAGGGGTTAGTATTGAGACTGATGCTGTTCAACATCTTTGTTGGTGACATGGACAGTGGGATTGAGTGCGCCCTCAGCAAGTTTGCCATCAACACCAAGCTATGTGGTGCTGTTGAAATATTGAAGGGAAGGGATGACAGACTGTAGGCAGTGGCCAGTGCCTCTTATGGAGTCTGGGCCAGGTGGACGTGGTGGTCATGCCTCATAGAGGTGTGTGCTGGATGGGGAGTTGTGGCCAAGCTACAGAGGAGATAAGCAGACTGTGTGATATCAGAGAAGATGGAAAAAGAATTGATGGGGTCTTTACAGAGGCCCTTCAGAGATGAAAGCCTGAATCTCCTGACTGTGCAAAACAGGGCAGCCAAGAGTCTGTAGGCAGTTGTAATGTAAGTGGAGACTCCTGTGTTGTGGAAGGCTGGAGGCTTACGGCTTATGTCAAGATGTACTTGCAAGGTTTCTCTCTTACCATCTTCAAAAGGTCCTAGAGATCAGGTGAGTTCTTTGTTGACTGCAGAAAAACAAATGTTGTACCTATCTTCAAAAAAGCCCAGTACTGAAACTTGGAGAACTAGAAGCCAGTCAGCCTTACTTCAGTCCCTGAGAAAATGATGGAGTGAGTCCTTTTGGGATATGTTTCTGGGCAAAGTGGTGGTTGAAATAGTCAGCATGGGTTGAGGATAAATCATGCCTGACCAACCTGGTGCCTGCTATGATGAGATGGCTGGCTGTGTGGATGAGAAAGCAGTGTGTGTCATTGACCTTGGCTTTAACAGGAATTTCTTACAGTGTCCCACAGTGTTCTCATGTCTAAATTAGGACCTACTGCCCAAGTAGATTAGCAAGAAGATGGGTAAAAACCTGGTCGGATATTTTGGCTCAGAGAATAGCAGCCAATGGTGCATACTCTGCCTGGGTGCCAGTGGCAACTGGAGTGCCACAGAGGTCCCTACCATTTAATGTCTTTATCAGTGACCTGCAAAAAGAATGCACTCTGATCAGGCTTGCAGATGATGCCATGCTGGGTTGAGGGGGCAGAAGACAGGCTCGAGGGCAGAGTGACCCTGATAAACTGAAGGAATGGGTTGACAGGAACCCTATGAAGGGTAGGACAAGTGGAGACTCCTGACCTGGGAAGGACTGTAACACTGTGTGTTGTGTTGAGAACTGACTGACTGGGGGCAGATCATCAGAAGAGGTCTTGGGCATCCTAGTACACAGCAAGCTGAATATAAGCCAGCAGCATGTCTTGGCAGTATAGAAAGTCAACAGCACCCAGCAGCTGGTAGATCGAGGGGAGGGAATATCCTTTCAGCACTCATTGGGTGTCATCTAGAATATTGCATCTGGGTTTGGACCCCCCAGCCCAGGAAGGATATTGATGAACTAGAGGGAGTTCAGCAGAGGCCACCAACATGGTCACAGATATGGAGAACTTGCCCTGAGAGAGGCTGAGTGACCTGGGCTTGTTCACTCTGGACAAGAGATGGCTTTAAGGGTAGCCTTTAGTGGCCTTCCAGCACCTACAAGGAGTTCATTCAGAGGATGAAGGCAGACAATTCCAAGCATTGTACTGGTTGGAGGATGAAAGATGTTGGGCATAAACTGAAATGAGAGATTCAGAGTGGATATAAAGAAGAGATTTTTCACCGCAAGGACAGTCAAGCAGTAAGCAGTTGCGCAGGGAGACTGTGTAGTCTCCATCCTTGGAGCTTTCAAGACTGACTGGATATAGCCTTGAGCAGCCTAATAGGATGTCAGAGCTGACCTGGCTGTGACCAGCGGGTTGCACTATATCATCTCCAGGGATCCCTTCAGTCTCAAATATCCTGTGATTCTGTGTGTAGGAGTATGCAAGTATAGATTAAGTACAGAATGAGTTCTGTGAAGATCATATATGGAATATGTCCTCACAGAGGATATAGACGCCACAAAAGTGGTTCACTACTGACAAGTAATATATAAGGTTTTTTAAGAAGGAATACTTAGATTTCAATGGAGAAAGAGAGGAAAATCCCAACCCACTGTATCTGCTTTTCTCTGCCTCCACAATGCTTCAGAGACCTTATTTCAGTCCAGAACAAGTAAAGTCTGAAATGTTGAAATTGAAATATGTCACCATATTCATGCACATATCACTTGTATGGATTCATGTTGAATGCATCTCTCTGAAGGATTTAATGAGTAACTTCTGTTTACATCATATGTGTAGTGCATAGGGCATGAGAAGTGGAAAAACAGCTTTCAAAATATCAATGTAGCTGTTCTGTTTGGAGACAACCCTTCAAATAGCTGAATTATTACATGTCTATTAAAGTGAAGACATGGAGTAAGGGTGATACATGTATTCTAAGTAAGCACAGCACTGGTATTTGACAGTTTGCAAATAATTCATGCAATAAATGTCCCCTACTGAAGTCTAAATGCAGCTCTCAGCTGTTTCCAACTGGGCAGCATAGATGTAATCAAGAATAATTGAAGAGCTGATTTTGTGCTATGTGAACATAACTGTCTTCCCGAATATGTTAGGATGCCTAGTGTGTTGGCTTTTTCCATGATCATATAACAAAAGTTGTCTGAATTGGATGTGAAAGAATGGTTAGTACTGTTTAGTCATGATTTGTCATAAGAATCTTAAGTAGGTTAGAAAAAATCTATAATTATATCCCTAAGACTGATGATATTTCACATCTCGCAATGATAAAGGTTTTTTGGTCTTGCCTCAGAATAACTTCCAGACAAAGTGATACGCTCTAAGCCTAATCGTGTCAGCATCAGAACACCTGCAAAAATAGATCAAAAGAAAAAGCGGAATTACTGAGATTTTCTTGCTATGAATAGAACTAGTGTGAATCTGTTAAGCAATCATGTTGACTGTACTGAAAATGCAAAATATCCTGGGGAGCAACTACAAATGTAAACAAATTTGGGGACATGTTGGCTGTTTAGGATAGCAGCTTTGGCTGGTTTCATCCTCTGTCCTTTTGTTCGCTCTTTTTTGTGGGTAGTGAGTCAAAAACCTGTGTCAGCTGGGGATCATCAGACTTGCCTGAAGCTGGAGGATAGCCATGAGAGCTGCAAAATGGAGTAATGCTGTTTAGTGTTGATAATGTTGGTTTTTTATTGTGTTAGAAGCAAAAATGATAGCAGATACCATGTAACAAAAATCTCAATCTGACTACTACGAATGGTTGATCATCTCCCCTGGGTACCTGGTCTAGAAACCAGTCAGTGAAAGCTGATCGTCTCTCTGTGCTCTGCCTGTCAAACACCTAGGTGGACAGTATGCATTGTTTACAGAGGGACATGGGTATGGTGGGATGGGAAAGGCGGCAAGCTGTAAGAGGGTTAGAGAACTTCAAGGGCTATGTCTGCCACTGTCAACTTCTGCTTTTCTAATGGTAGTTTGGTGGTAGCTTGTGATGGTGATAGAGATCTAAGTAAGCAAGGCAAAATTCATAGTGAGAGGTGATTGCCTTTTATAAGACTATCTAATATTGTTGTAGATGGAAAACAAACTAATTTGGTACAAATCTGCTCATCTTCAGGCCTCCTTAACTGCTATTCCTCAGTAACCATTTGATCTTCTTTAAGTGGAGAGACAATTATTCAGTTTCCTTGTCCCTGTATTTTTGTTTTGCAAGAAGGCTTAAATGACCCTCAACCCTCCCAAAAAAATGAGCCCATGAAAAAAAAATTGCTAATAAGGGTTTATTTTAATACACAAAGGAAACGTTGGAGCTATCATCAGTTTCACACCACTTCATATGTCCTTCGCATGTCAGTATTTGCTGGGAATTGGAGAAGAGGGAACCCTTTGCTTTAGGCCATTTAGGTGATTTCATGTGTCTCAGCTGAAGTCAAGCCCTTGGCATTACTGCTTATATCTTTTTCTTTATGCTCAGATGAGCAGAGTGTGAATAGGATCTTCATTTGGCACAGTTCAATTAGAAAAAGAGTATGAAGAATGAGATTTGCCAGCTGTGAACTAATGTCTGTTTATCAACACATTTACATTAATAATACTTACTAGTGCATTAAATGACTTAAATTTGCTGATATTTTACAGCTACTGACAAGATAACTTTAGGTCCCATGCTCTCACCTTCCCTCCCTCGCCCCAGCCTGTGTCATTCATGATCATTACGTAGCAATAGTTGTGCTGAAATGTGGTAAGTTTCCAGTGTGCTATATCTTCAAGTCTATTGAAACTTTTTAGGCATTAGGATGTGAGATTACGCTTCAGTATCAGCTGCTCGTGGAATTATCTTGTTTTCCATTTTTTACATATACTTAAAATAAGGAGTTGTATCCTTAATGGTAATTTATTGTGCCCAGATGTCTTCAGTCACTCGTTGTTTTAGCTGAATCAAGCGTAAGACTTGCAGAAGACCCTGGATACTGACGCTTGTGATGATTTCTATATTTCTGTTCTAACTCCTTTATATTTTTTAGTGAGGGCATTCCTGTATCTGTGCTGCTTTTTTATTTCTGAATGTATTAATTGCAGGTTCAATCTTCTTCACATATCCCCTCCATTTTTCCTTCTAGGCGACAGGAGACACAAAGGTCTGTTACTTGCTGTTACAGCTAAACCAAGTGAAACATCTGAAGATAGAACAAGGGAAGTCCAGACAAAGGAGGGTGGACAAGCCTTGGTCCCAAGGCCTTGCAAACTCAGTGCAAAGCCTGTGGCTTGTTCTTCGCAGTGGCAATGCTGGCCTGCAGGGTTGCAGGAACTGAAAAGACATTTTAAGTATGAGCACATGCAACAGAGCACACCTTGCTTTTTATTTTATTTTCTGTTGCAAGAGTAATGTCAGAGCAGACAGTGAGCAACTTTTTGATTTACATTTGGCTTTATTAACTAGTCCGTAATACAAATGTTTCTCCTATGTGGGTTTTTTACTCTCTGCCTACAGTCACAGATTTAGATTGATTGTGACATGATGGTAACTGCTGTGGCATTTAACGTTCTTTATAGGCCATTCTCATTGTAATAAACAAGCAATATAGTCCTGATTGTTTTCATGTATCCATTAAATTAAGAAATTAGTGGTATAGAAGTAAATGCCTTATGGACAGAAAGTATCTTTTATGTTGAAACATTACCAATATAGTATTGCAAAACAACTGACAGATTTTGTGTTTTGGCTCCAGAGAAATCTCATTTTGCTGGAAGTAGGTGAGGGCTCTTTAATTCCAGTTTTCCTGTTTGTTGCTGAAGCAGTGAAGCATTCAGGAAAAGACAATTTTGCTTTGATTAAATGCCTAAAAAGTTATCTGGTTGGGGGGGGGGGGGGGAGAAAAAAAAAAAGAGAAAAAGGATGTTGCATAAGCTTTTAATATTTAATTTCTATACTCCCAAGTTTCCGGAAGAACATTTAGTTCCTGTTTTGAAAGATGAATGCTGTACATTGGAAAGTGTGCTGAAGGCTCATTTGCAGTCACGGAGCTCGTTTGCTTCTCTAGTATGTACGTGCAGGGAAGAGTAGAAAGGGTTGAGTGGGCAGTTGGCAGTCATTCATTGTCAGTGATTGCTAGTCATTCATAAAATCTGCAGAGCTGAGAGGTGGAGCCAGCAGCAGCAGCCGCCTTTCAGGCTCTTGTAGAAGACACGTTTGTGCAATCACAAATGATTTGAGAAGCTGCTCAAATATGGCGTGATGAATGTAATGAGGAGATGTGTGCTAAATGCATCTAATTAAAAGGAGTTGCTTAGAATAAAGTGAAATGTTCTAATTCTTTTCTCCTCAAGCCCACCACAGTTTGTGTAATGTGGAGATCTAACATTTCTGTGTTCAGTTAAAGGCAATAAATCACTTTCATGGAGTGCCCTCTAGTTTGTGATACCATCTGGAGTATGTCTTTTACCTTTAAAACAAGCAGTTTTAGGAAATTAATGGGTCTCTCTCCACCGATAAAAGGGAAGTTTTGAGATGAGTAGGGCATATATTCTTGGACTGCATATTTTTAAAGCATAAATAACAGCAAAAGTTCAATTTCAAGAAGAGTGAGTGTCAGACACAGTAAACCATCCTGTATGTTGTCACTCAGAATTGCTGCATCTGTGTTATTTCTCTTCATTGCAATGACTGCCAGTCTCGAAAGACATTATTTTGTCTTTGTATCCAAAGTAAGAAAGTTACAGCAGATTGAAAGACTTCAGTTTTTAATTTATAAACCTGATTTATTTGAAACTGGGTGTGAGTAAGTGCTACTATATCAGCTGTTACATTTCTTCTAGTTTGGCCTATGCAATTCACTGCTTCCCAGTAAGCTACAGAGCTGGCACTGCAGGCTGATCTAGCGCTGACTGGGACATGGTATTTAAGGTTGGGTTTATGTCCAGGCTGCTATTGCTTTTGAATTGAAGGACTTCACTTGAAAATGGCAGGCTCTTTGTTGGTAAGTCAGGGCTTAGATGTTAGATTAAAAAACATTATCCACTTTCAGAACCAGAACTGTCCATTGAGAAGTGGAATGATCAATCTTCACTTCCCTGTGTTTTACCTGTTTGCAGGCAGACTCCTGGATCTGATCCTGCTCTAAGCACAACCTGGAAGAACTTAATGCTGGACAAGAAGATTCCATTTTAAATGGCATTGTGGAGCACTGTGTGTGGGGGGGGGGGGTTTACATGGCACTCCAGACTGAATGTGCTTGTTCCTTACCAGGTTGCAGAATTTCAAGGCAACCCTGGTCTCTCTCTAACAAATAGCTAATTAAATTGTACACTGTAGGCTCTTTGTAGCTTTTTCAGAAGCTCTGATTAATATATATATATAAGCTAAATTTCACTATGGCAATGTTCCAATGAAATTGCATGTATGCTTTATCTCCTTTTCAGGAGGTTTTGCATTATGTAGTTCAGACAGCTCAAACTATGGCAGTCACTGCTTTCACCAGCGGTGAATGCATATCCCGTGGGGCCCTGGTTTCCCTTTGTTCTCAAGAGTTTCTTGGTGCAAGTGTAATATATGTCCATCAAAGAAAAACACACACTTTAAAAAAGAATATTGTATGTGACCTGCTGAGAGATTCATGCATGTGAGATCGGCCTGGAGGTACAACTTTCCCAGGTGTGCTGCTTTTTCTCATGTACCAGTAAATATCCCTCCCTGTAGAAGGGATCTTCAGTAGACTTAACTTGTCTTTTGAGATGAACAAGTGACCAGGTGCTCAAGTCCAGCAGCATGCATGGGGTTTGAAGCCTCACTTACCCGTATATGCATGTGCAGTTAATTGCTTGTGTGCAAGTGAAGTGATGTGCCTAGAAAATATCTGTACAGGTGCCTGGAAAATATGTGTTAAGTTCTGTGGGTGTTGAATGAGTGTAGTTGGTGTCTTGCATTTTGAAAAATGAGGTGCTCTACAAATACAATTTTTAAAAACAATTCTCTTACTTTTGAAGACACATTCCACAACGGGAAGAAATCAAATGTATTGAATTTGCTTCCACCTTAGCAATATTTCATCTTTCAGGAGTTTCAAGTAACATCTATTTATTTTAAGGCCGTTCAGCTGGGTGATTTTTGGAGGCTGCCTTGAAGTCCTTGTCTATTACTGGAGAGCAGCTGATATTAGAGATGAGTGGTATGATCTAATTGGTTACACTAAATACACAGCTCTCCGTATACAGCTCTAGACATTATGTAGGAGAATATGATGCACTGAAACCAGACTGAAACACATGCAGACTAGTTCAACTTCAGTAGCTGAGCATCCGTTAAAGATACCTTTTTAGGTTTCTAATGATCTCTTTTAGTACCACAGTCAGAAACTAGAAAAGCAGCAGCAGCAGATTCATCACAGTGCTTTCTGCTGAGCTACTACCGATGGGAACATATATTGCAATATACAGGCTCACTTTTAATTTCGCTCTGCACTCAGCAGTGCACACTTGGTGTTCTGAAATAGGTAACATTTTATGATATTAGGGTTTTTTTTAAGGGATTCATCCCTTTAAATTAAATAAAAAAAAACGGATAAAAGCCAGCACATCGGTGAAATGCATCTCACAGCTGTAGTCAGAATGGCAGTTTCTATTTTTAACTTGGCAACTTCCCCATGTAACAGACTACAGCTTTCAGTGGCATTTCATATATAGCTAATATCCTCTCAATATTTTTTGAGGCCCATCTTATTTTGCATCCCCCACACAGCAGCAGTGGATGCATGTGGAGAATGAGCAGAAACGGTTGCACAAAGTGGTCCTGCTCCTATGCTCTTCTATGTAGCTTTGTCTACCATCTTTTATTAGAGTCAAAATACAGGACTCAATGGACCATTGGTCTGACCTGGTAGAGTATTTCTTGTGTTTGTATGTTGCTTTTTACACTTCAGTTTTAACAGCTATATACAGAAGTAGTTCAGTTGATCAGAAAATACGTAGTCCCATATTTGATTCTTTGTCTTGGAAATTTAAAAAACCAAACAACATACAAGTACCTCTGTGACAGAAGTGCCATGGCTGCTGCTTGGGTCAGAGATGTACCTGCAGAAATATTGCTCCATGTTTTATCTTTACTGGCATTTTGCATTCTAGCTATTGTCTTCTTTCAGTGCTGCTTCTTACGTTGCTTTTACCTCGTCTGGTTTTCTGTTTGCTTCTGTGTCATCAAAAGAAAATGGGAAAGAGCCATTAGTACCAGCTGACTACTACTCATCCAGACAAATAAAATAGGATGCATCAGGCTACATATAAACATCTGCAACATTACTGGCTTCTTATAGGATAATTGATTATGAAAAAATTACTAGTTAATTGAAAGGAATAGGAACATCCGTATCTAGAGTGTCTATGGCTCAGTCTAAAGTAGATAGATAAAACAAATGAAATGTCCCTAGCTGTGCCCGTTTCTCCTGGCTAAGAGAAAGAAACCTAGGGTGACTGGCTCAGTTGTGGATGAGTAGTTACAGGAGTCAAGTGTCTGTATAAGGAAAAGACGCTGCAAGGAGCATAATTAGTGAAGTTTATTTCCTAATCCAAATTATTTATCTTTTCCATCTTTTTAGGCAGCTTTGTGTTCTGTCTGTGCTTGTAGCCTAGATACAAGGGCAAAAGGCTGGACTTAAAAATTCAGGTAGACTCTTTACTGAAATCTTTTAAGCGCCTAATGAGACTTTATCAGCCCACTCAAAAATCTTCCTTCCAGCCTGAACATTTTCGAAAATCATTCCCAAAGGACCTGTTTCTGTGTGAAGATATATAGTACATATTTAAACATTCTTCTCCTTGAAGTTCTGTCTCGTATGGCTGTAATGGAGACGTTCAGGAAAAGTGTGTCTTAAGTGCTTTCAGGAGAACCATAAGGAGACCCTCCGCAGTAAGGGCTCTTTCCTTAGCTTATTCTGTTGGAACTGCCATGGAGTCTGTTTCAGGATCCTTTATTCCTGGAAAACTGACCCTTTCTTCCTGTGTTAAAGTAGGGCAGGTGGAGTTTAAGACAACTAGTATCTCCCTGTGTGGTTTTATGAATAAGGGTACAAAGCTTTCTGCAGTAATCTAACTAGCTGTGTCTTTCAGATTTGGAGAGTATTCATCTGCTTGATTCTAGAAAGTACTGCAAAATTGTTGTATTTCCATGTTTTGAATAGGTAATTCAAGCATAAAGGCTGTAAGAGTACCTGGTCTCAGTGGAAGTGGAGATGGGGAGGAATTTCACAGGGACAAGACAGCTGAATTTGCTGGCAGAGAGCAGCACAGTATGTGCCATGGCAGCATTCACTAGCCTGCTCCTAGCACCCAGCCCTCTCTGGCAGTTCAGAGGAAGGAAAGGGCAGATGTTGCCCTCCTTGAGATTCAGAAATTAGAGCCTAACCCCATATTCACGCTATAAGCACCTTTTCCATTTTAACTTTGTATGAACTAGTATCAGGCAGACTAAATCTTGCATACTTTTGAAGTGCATTCTGTTTATATTTACTGTTTAATAACTTCTGACAAGCATAGAGCTTATTCTTTCAGAAGTGTGGGTTTTGGGAAACATGTATCTGCTTTTCTGCAGATGTACAGGGCTGGAGAGTGACAGCCAGGCTTTCTTCTTAGTGTGAGTGACATAAGTGTAAGCCATAGTCCTGTCGGGTGATGGAGGGGGAGGTAATAATACTGTCTGATCCAGGAGTACTTTGATAAACATCAAGTACAAAACTGTCTATTCTGTTCAGGTACTCCTCCTCTAAGTAGCTGTTGAAGACTAGGCCTGTCTTAGCAAGTATTGCTGTCGTGATAGTTCTTCACTCCAGGAAAAAAAAATGAATAACTCAAAGAAAAGCTGATTTAGAAGGAAGAAAAGATTGTATTTGCTGTGTTGCAAAGAATAATTTTAAAGGCCTAGGGGAACATATGAGGAAATGGAAAGAAGATGTAAAGGAAAGGGAGTAGGAAGAACGAAGGCATATACCATGTGAATGGAAGTTTGTGTGATTTTTAACTCCTTGAACCACAGCAAACATGGAACTAAGGTTCTTGATTAGGAAGTGTGAAAACAATCTGAAATTTCTATGAAAACAATGTTCAATTCAGTATCATGGTTAGAAATAGCTATCTTTTAATTATGAACTATGTATGTGTTAGGGAAGGGGAAAAATAATCAGTATAAATGCATTTATTATATATTTTTTCCTAAGAATTTATAGATTAGATATTTTCATGTTTTGGAGAAAATAGTGTTTGCTAGCATTGGATTCCTAGCAGGATAATGCATGTATAAGTGTTTCTGAAAATACTGTTTTGTAATCCTTCTATTTACTAGTTTAGTAACTGGGCCAGTGGTTTTCCAACCCGTGGGTTCACCTGTAAGAGAAGGCTTTGTGCCTCTGTGGCCAAATTATTTAGTTTGAGGAAACTTTTATTCTCATTATATTGTGATTCAGGGTCTACAGCTTGTTGTGCTAGGGATTATACTAAGGCTTAGACTCTTCCAAACCTGAAGAATTTTAAATGTAAGCTGTGGGTTTAAATCCTGTAGTACCAGAAGTTTCGTTATGGCACCTGTGTACTCTGTTGGTACAATTCCCTCTGATATAAAAGGCTTTTTAAAAAAAAATCCAACCTTTTCCCCCTAGTTGTAGGCTTCCTACTAAACAGAAAGCATAATTTTTTACTTTTGTTTCTTCAGTTGATTGCTTAGGTGTAATATTAAAAAGCTTTGTCCAGGTTGGGATTGGGATGAGGAAGGATTGGCTGTTTTTCCTGGGATGTCAGTGGAACTGCTGCTGTTCTGGCTGGACTGCTGGACGTGCTGGTATTCTGTTTTACACTTGGAAATCTCATACAGATAACTCCAATGTGTTAGTAATCAGCCAGATGTCCACTTCCAGTGTAGAGATGTTTCATACTTACTGTGAAGTCAATGGAGAGTCTGCAGCAGAGCGCACATGCAAGTACTGTACGTGTGTGCTGAATCATCTATTAGGACTTGCCATGCATGCTCTAGCCATCTGAGGCACTTGGAATTAGTGGCCATACTTCACATGTTGTTTGAGGCACACATCCGTATTTCTGCAGGGGATTCTGTAGCTAGAAAAGTGAAGCCAATGCTCTTCCACAGGGAGGTGGGGAGAGGAAAACCTCTGCTGTAGTTATAGGTGAAGTTGCCCAAATAATATCTGACTGTCAATACTGAAATAAAAAAACATAGACCTTGCTGAATTTGTCACCAATGGTGTTGTTTCAGTAATATCTGCACTGGAAAACTGCTGCTGCTGGGTAAAAACCTAATGTAGCCTTAATCCCAGCCTCTGGGACACAAAAAAATGTTTTATTTGTGTGTTCTTATGTGTGTGTGTATATAGAATCATAGAATAGTTAGGGTTGGAAAGGACCTGAAGATCATCTAGTTCCAGCTCCCCTGCCATGGGCAGGGACACCTCACACTAAACCATGTCACCCAAGGCTCTGTCCAACCTGGCCTTGACCACCTCCAGGGATGGCGCATTCACAACTTCCCTGGGCAACCCATTCCAGTGCCTCACCACCCTTACAGTAAAGAATTTCTTCCTTATATCCAATCTAAACTTCCCCTGTTTAAGTTTGAACCCGTTACCCTTTGTCATATCACTACAGTCCCTAATGATGAAATATAATACATATAAAATGATAATATTGTCCATCACATTTGAGAAATTATGGCAGTCAGGTGAAGTTCCCGATGACCAGGAAAAGGGAAATATCACCCCCATTTTCAAGAAGGGGAAAATGGATGACCCGGGGAACTACAGGCCACTCAGTCTCACCTCTGTGCCTGGCAAAATCCTGGAGCAGATTCTGCTGGAAAGCATGCTAAGGCACATGAAAAACAGCAAGGTGGTTGGTGACAGCCAGCATGGCTTCACTAAGGGGAAATCCTGCCAGACCAAGCTGGTGGCCTTCTAATGATGAGGCTACAGATAGGGACAAAGCAGTTGGCATCATCTACCTGGACTTGTGCAAAGCATTCGACACCGTCCCACATGACATCCTGGTCTCTAAGTTGGAGAGACATCAATTTGAGATGAATTCAACTTGGTGAATAAAGAACTGGCTGGCTGGCCGCACGCAAAGAGTTGTGCTCAATGGCTCAGTGTCCAGCTGGAGACCGGTAACGAGTGGTGTCCCTCGGTGGTCAATATTGGGACTGATCCCATGCAACAACTTTGTTGGCACCATGGACAGTGGGATTAAGTAGGACTCTTCTTCAGGGGCGGTAGCGATAGGACAAGGGGTGACAGCTTCAAACTTAAACAGGGGAAGTTCAGGTTAGATACAAGGAAGAAGCTCTTTACTGTGAGGGTTGTGAGACACTGGCACAGGTTGCTCAGAGAAGTGGTAAATGCTCCTTCCCTGGCAGTGTTCAAGGCCAGGTTGGATGGAGCCTTGGGTGACATGTTCTAGTGAAAGGGGTCTGTGCCTGTGGCAAGAGAGTTGGAACGAGATGATCTTAAGGTCCTTTCCAACCCTAACTATTCTATGATTCTATGAATAAAAATAAATAATAAGCAGCAGTGGTTAATCTCTCTTTGCTTCCTGTGATTGTTAAATCATAGTTAAATGAAAGTAAAGTGATAGCAGTATCCCCTTCTTTGTGACAGCTCTTCAGTTTTGGAGATATCAGTCACCAGTTTATATAACAAATCCTCTTAGAAGGTGGCCCATATCCTACAGCCTTGTATTTCTAATGGCTTATAACAAAATGGACGTTAGTACACAGTTGAGACTACCCTGTAGTTACTGACTCAGGATTTGGTAGCTTGTTAGCACAGTTCTAAACCAAGCTTTTTGTTGCAGCTCTTTCGTGGGACAATAAGAGCATCTGCCATCCAGACAGATTTCTAAATGTATCTCTTATAAATGTGCTGAAACAGTATTGCAAACAATAGTACTTTTCTCTTGTTCTTAAACTATTAAATTTATCTGTGGAGTCTACATCCAGATCACTTCTCCTGTCACATTTATCTCCATCTTGCTCTTTGTATAGTGCAGGAGGTGGTTGGAGAATTCTGGGTTTTAGTTCTTCTGTTTAATAAATTTCCAAATTTTTTTTTTTCCTGCTTGAAAGTCTGTCTTTGGAGTACACAAGGCCTTGAGAAAGAACATTCCTCTTTTTATCCTATATACCTTTCAATCCAGTTTCTCTTTCTAGGTTTGAGGAATTTGTATACCTTGTTGCTTTCCTCTTTCCTTTGACTTCACTTTTTTTCTGGGACATATATCTTCAGTATTAAGTTATTAGTACAAAGGAATTAAGAGTATTATGTTACTAGTACAGGCAACAACAGAAGAAATCTCTAAAAGTATAAATAATACTGAATTAATACTCCACAATTAAGGTTGGTAGAAGTCAGGCTTCTGCATTTTTTCTTTTGGAGTATCAGCTTGCCATTTTTCCATCACTCATGCTTCAGTCCTACATGCTTTCATTTTCATTCTTTTTGCTCATGGCTCTAGTGCTCAAGACTTGTCCCAAAGGCCTCTTTATATAAAGCAGTCCAAAGCTTAGCTTCATATGTTTCATCAGCCTGGTGGGAAATGAGCAGATGTCCTAAGAAATCATCCAAGCACACAAAGGGAGAGTGCTGCCAGCGATACACTTAGGGCTCTTGTGTCCATTAGAAGTTGGAGTCGATAGATGGCTCTGAGGTGGAGGAGTCCAGAGTGCTGCAAGGTCTGCTGCTCCGCCAAAGTAACAGAGATATGGATGGGAAAGATCCTGTTCCACCAAAATGACTGGGAAAATGTCATGGACTGTTCTTTGTTCTTCCCAGTTTCCATCTCTGTTAATTCTGTCTGGTATTTTCTTTTCTTTTTCAATCAGGACAGGATAGAGGGAGTGACTTGGGTTTCTCTTCTTGCTCACTGTAACATTCCTTTGGAGGACAGACTAGGTCATGCTTTGGTGGGGGCATCCAGAGGAATGCTCTCAGCAATGCCTCAGTGGAGGGTAACTTCCAAGTTCCTATATGGCAGCTAATGAACTCTTTGAGTCTGAGTTGTGTTCAGAGAGTGGTGTATGAAGGTCTTAGCAAAGCGGAAAGAGCACTCAAGAATCTCTGAACTGTAAGTTTGTGTTTTCTCCTGTCTATAGATAACCATACTCTTGAGAGTTGAATGTGTCTAACTGGGAGATGCCAGTCTAACTTTGATTTCCCTTTTCCACATGGTGTTATGTAAGGAGGGGGTCAGCAGAACTGCTACCTTGGACTTCTGGAGGGCAGATTTTGGTCTGTTTAGAAGTCTGGTGGATAGAGTCCCTTGGAAGGCAGCCCTGAAGGGCAAAGTTGTCCGGGAAGGCTGGACATTCTTCAAGGAAATCTTAAAGGGGCAAAGCAGGCTGTCTCCGTGTGCCAAAAGACGAGCTGGTGGGAAGGAGACTGGCCTGGATGAGCTTTGCTGGAACTTGGTTTAAAAAAAGGAGAGTTTATGACCTTTGGCAGAAGACTGGAAGTTGGAAAATGCAATGCCCATCTAGAAGGGCTGGAAGGAGGATCTGGGGAACTACAGTTCTGTCAGTCTGACCTCAATGCTACGGAAGGTTATGGAGCAGATCATCTTGAGAACCATCACATGGCATGTATAGGACAACTAGGGGATCCAGTCAGCATAGATTTATGAAAGACAGATCTTGCTCGACTAACCTCATCTCCTTCTATGAGAAAGTGACTCTCTTAGTGGATGAGAAAAAGGCTGTGGATGGTGTCTACATAGACTTAGGTAAAGCCTTTGAAACCATTTACCACAGCATTCTTGTGGAGAAAATGCCTGTTCATGGTTTGGTTGGGTGTACTCTACACTGGGTAAAACCCTGGGTGGATGGCCAGGCCCAAAGAGTGGTGATAAATGGAGTTAAATCCAGTTGGAAGCTGGTCACAAATGGCATTTCCCAGGGCTCAGTATGAGGGCCTGTTTAATATCCTTATCAGTGATCAGAACGAGGAGATCAAGTGCACCCTCAGTAAGCTTGCAGAGCACACCAAGCTGGCCAGGAGTGTTGATCTGCTGAAGGATAGGAAGGCTCTGCAGAGGAATCTGAACAGGCTGGATTGATGGCTGTGGCCAATGGTATGAAGTTCAACAAGGCAAAGTGCCAGGTCCTGCATTTGGGCCACAACAACCCATGTAACGCTACAGGCTTGGGGAAGAGCGGCTGAAAAGCTGCTCAGCAGAAAAGGACCTGGGGGTGCTGATTGGCAGAGCTGAACATGAGCCAGCTTGTGCCCAGGTGCCCAGACAGGTAACATCATAGAATCATAGAATTGTTAGGTTTGGAAAGGATCTTAAGATCATCTAGTACCAACCCCCCTGCCAGGGGCAGGGACACTAACCCATGTCACCCAAGGCTATGTCCAATCCAGCCTTGAACACCGCCAGCGATGGAGCATTCACAACTTCCCTGGGCAACCCATTCCAGTGCCTCACCACCCGAACAGTAAAGAATTTCTTCCTCATATCCAATCTAAACTTCCCCTGTTTGAGTTTGGACCCATTACCCCTTGTCCTCTCACTACAGTCCCTCATGAAGAGTCCCTCCCCAGCATCCCTATGGGCCCCCTTCAGATACTGGAAGGATGCTATGAGGTCTCCACGCAGCCTTCTCTTCTCCAGGCTGAACAGTCCCAACTTTTTCATCCTATCTTCATACGGGAGGTGCTCCAGTCCCCTGATCATCCTCGTGGCCCTCCTTCGGACTTGTTCCAACAGCTCCATGTCCTTTTTATGTTGAGGACACCAGAACTGCCCACAATACTCCAAGTGAGGTCTCACAAGAGCAGAGTAGAGGGGCAGGATCACCTCCCTTGACCTGCTGGTCATGCTCCTTTTGATGCAGCCCAGGATACGGTTGGCTTTCTGGGCTGCAAGTGCACACTGCTGGCTCATGTTCATTTTTTCATCAACCAACACCCCCAAGTCCTTCTCTGCAGGGCTGTTCTGAATCTCTTCTCTGCCCAACCTGTAGCTGTGCCTGGGATTGCTCCAACCCAGGTGGAGGACCTTGCACTTGGCATGGTTAAACTTCATCAGGTTGACATCAGCCCACCTCACAAGCATGTCAAGGTCCCTCTGGATGGCATTCCTTCCCTCCAGCATATGAACCGAACCACACAGCTTGGTGTCATTGGCAAACTTGCTGAGGGTGCACTCAATCCCACTGTCCATGTCACTGAAAAAGATGTTGAACAAGACCGGTCCCGACACTGATCCCCAAGGGACACCACTCGTTACTGGTCTCCTGGTTTGTGTCAGCAATACCATAGCCAGCAGGGCCTGGGAAGTGATCGCCCCAATGTACTCAGCACTGGTGAGGCTGCACCTTGAATCCTGTGTTTAGGTCTGGTCACATCACTATAGGAAAGGCATTGAGGTATTCGGGCAAGTCTGGATTAGGGCGAGGAAGCTGGTGAAGGGTCTGGAGGCACAGCTGGGGGAACTGGGGCTATTTCACCTGAGAAGAAGGAGGCTTAGGGGGGGCTTTGTTGATCTCTACCTGAAAAGAAGTTGTGGCAAGGTGGGTGTTGGTTTCTTCTCCCAAATAACAAGTGATATGACAAGAGGTAAGAGCCTTAAGTTGCACCAGGGGAGGTTTGGATTGGATAGTAGGAAAATTTTTTCACTGAAAGGTTTGTCAGGTATTGGAACAGGCTGCCCAGGGAAGCGGTGGATTCACCATCCCTGGAGATATTTAAGATGTGTAGCTGTGGTGCTTAGGGACATGGTTTAGTGTTGGATTTTTAACAGTGCTAAGTTAACAAGGTTGGACTTGATGATCTTATAGGCCTTTTCAGCTCCAACAATTTTATGATGCTATGAATTTTCTCTACTGAGTAAATACATTTGTTGATTTACAGGATAGCTTAAAGCCTGAAGAAAGACCCTGTGGCAAACCCACCATGTTTTGGGGAATTGTACAGTCAACTGCAGAGTCTCTGTAATTTTAAGGAACCTATAGAGGAGAATGGAAAGCTGCTTAAAAACTTTCTGGAGAGCTTCCTTCCATCCTGTTTAGGATGAAGGACTATAATTCGGAGAAGGCCCTTCTGTGGACTTCCCTACAGAGATTTGCTGTTTTCCATCCCAGATCTGGTGTATCACATCTACAGTGAGATGTACGGGCAGCTGGCAAATCTCAGATACTTTCCATAATATTTGATTCATAAGGGTATAAAGTTGGAAATTTCTACAGAAAGGAGCAGACCATGCACCAAGTGTAATTTATTCAGGGTTGCCATCAGAAATTAAAGCCTGGCTTCTCATTTACTTCCTGCATGCACTAGAAAGCTCCCTCTTTAAGCAGCTAGATTGTCTTTGCACTAGACTTCTGTGAAGCTCTGTGAACATTGCTTACCAATGGAAGTGCTTCTGCACCTGCTAGAGCCTGAAAATAACTCATTTCCTGGAGTAATTTTTTTTCTCTCATATGAGGCTGGGAGAAGATAGTTTATCTTGATTATTAGAAACAAAAATAAGCCATGCCACATGTTTCTCCAGGGCTCGGTTGTCTGATTAAAAGTTTGTGATGCTGAAACAAAATCAGATAGGAACAATACTAACCTTATGCTCTGGTCTAAAAGAAGAGTTACTGGCTTAAAAGCAATTTATTTCTCTCTTGTTTTTTCAGCTTGGATACCTGTGGAATTAGTGACCCCTCTAGACATGATTTCAAAACCACTTCACGGGAGAAAACTGCTTTCAGTTGGTCAGACGGTTCTGTCTTAAAACAGTGGTGATATGTTAAAATGTCTTGTTACTGTGTTTTAAATTATGTTGCTTTTTAAGGCTTTGGAACTTTGCTGCAGGCGATAGTGATGATAACTTGCTTTTTAAATGTACTCAAGTTTTCCATCTACATGAAGCAGACCTTTAAGGGCAGGGGGGCAGCAGTGTTAAGTAAGTGCACAGAAAAATCCCTGTCCATCAGTTAGAGTAGCTGGGGAGTCACGAATGAGATTAAATATTGAACATAAAATACTCATGCTATTGTGAATATTTTTAAGTCTTAGTACGCTAGCACCCAAAATTACATTTCTGGGAGTAGTCAAAGTGTGAGAATTTGCCGATCTAGAAGATCAATAAAATGAAAAGATAAGCTTCAGTGAAGTGACAGGCTTTGAACAGTCTGCCAGTACTTGTTTGCAGAAAAGGGAAAGAATTTAAAATATAAAATTTTACTAAAATAAATAGTTAATGCCAGAAGGTTGGGAAATATATTTATATATTTTTAATTGTAGGAGTATACAAATGAAATTTTGTGGTATTTAAGCTGTGGTGTGTTGAGGACTTCTAAATCTTTTCATTTCAGCAGCAGCCATGTTTTCACTTCACACATAGATTCAGATAGAGCACATTTGAATTCTGAGCTAGAAAGCACTTTAAAATATACCTTTAGTATATGAGCGGACTCTCTTGTGTGAAATCATCTTGCTGATGATCAGGTCTGTTACTATAAAGGTTTTAGGGCTGATGGATGAGAAACCGCTGTCAGATACCATAGGGATCTACCCACGAAGTAAGGACCTAAACAGCTAAACAGATTGTTTGGGGTTATCTGGGATTAAAGCTGTGTTGGGATGTGCCATGTTTCTCTTCTTTCATTTTCTTTCTGTGTGCTTACAGGGCACTCATCACCGTGGTGTTTTGTTTAGGTTTAAAAATAGAAATAGTGCTAGCAATTTGTAGTTGGTTTTTTTTTATGATTAATTTTTGGAGGAACAGGTTGCTTATTTTGTAGAAGAGTTTATATACAAGGGAGAAGGAGGAAAAAAGTTGATATGTGTAGGGCTACTGTTAAATCTCTCCTTAAATTTATTTTGAAAGAATTTTTGATTTATCAACTGAGTGCTGCTGTTTGTTAATATCATCTGCTGTCCAGGGCTTTTAATTTTTTTCAAAGTTTAACCAAAGAAGATCTGTAATACCCACAAGCCAAACTGTTTCAGAAGTCAGGCAGAAGAAATGACTGAGGGTGGCTATGATGGCTTAGACCACATTTTGGTTTTCTATTTTTGTACCTAGTGTCCTTGAAGGAAGCTCTCCAGGCAGTCACATCCGACAGGACTTATCATGGCCAGGAGTACATGCCCACATTATACCAGCCCCCTTTAGAAAGGTGATGTTGGAAAACATCATAAGGTAACATAACTTGAGCTTAGAGGAAGGCTGAGTACTCCCACTGCATGTACTACATGTCAAGAAGGCTGTTTGAGAAGATTCCTCCATGAATCCTTCCTGCAGGAGATGTTGCCATAAGTGAATGAACAGAGGCAGCCTGGCTTGATGGAGTCATTTGTAGTACAGAAAAATTCTGTCAAGTGTGACTTCACTACTTCTCCAGCACAGGAATGATGACCTCTTCTTCTTAATTTCTAAGGCAGTAAAGTAGATTAGAAGGTATTCCTTGTGTTTGAGACTGTTTGCATCTGATTTCTAGAACCACATTGTGTTTTCTAGAACCACACTATTTTTTTTTCTATTATCAGAGAAAGCCAAGAAATCTGTCTAGGTAGTAGAATGGGAGAGAATGCTTCAGTAATTGCTCTGCTTCTTAGCATCTAGGGGATTTTTTAGGTTGCCTTTATCACTACCTTTCTGTCATGTCTTGATGAATTTGATACTTTTAAATTGTTTTTTTAACTCAAACCTTGCGATTTCGGAGCAATATTTTAGTGAGTTTGCCATGTTGTGATAGAAGCCAGAAGAGATGCTTTCAGAAAAGAAAAGGAAACAATATCCAGTTATTTTTTTTCTTAGACTGCAAATAAAAAAATACCAAACTTAATCATATTATTGTCACCTATTGTGTTCAGTGGGCAGAGTTAATGCTGTTCTGGGTGCCTTCACTCTGAATTTCAATCCATAACTTGTAATCAGTTATTTTTAATTTAACTACTCTTCCATTGTTTCTTCATGCTAGGAACAATTAAAGGGAGACTTGCAGTGTCACTGATTTTTTTTTTTTAATTATATAATTGAAATGTGCTTAATTCTGAACTTTTTGGCATAATTTTTATAGCAGAATTTATGCAGCATGTAATTTTATCATTATACTGCATTATCTATACTCTCACTATTCACCCAATTAAGAAAACTAGGAGAGAATACTGAGTCAATTAAATGAGCAGATTGGCCATTCTGGGAGCCTGTTTAAGAAGCTCTTTTACATCAAAACCTACATATATTAATCTGATGGAGAATTTCTCTGGTTCTGGTAAAAATGATAGATTGTTCCACATCTATGATGGAAACATACATTGCTTCTTCAAAATACTGTTGCAGTTGATCCACAAAATATTCCTGTCCTCTGTGGACAAAAGAGCTAAGATATGTGTGAAAATATAAGTCACAATTATCTCTTTGGAGTGCAAGATAACTATTATTTGATTTGAAGGTTTACATTATTTGAGGGAGAGAGCAGTTCAAAAGTGTTGAACTACTTTACCACCACCCTGTGGTAAAGAAAGCAGACAGTGTTTAAGAAAAAAAATTAAAGATGTGCAGAAGATTAGCATTTGCGCTGCATTAAAAACATTAGGTGATATTTTGTCAGCATGTGACTAGTATCACCGAAAAGCTCATTGATTAACAGTGTTCTGGATAAGTAAGCACACTTAAAAATCTTCCATCTCAGTGTTAAATGCAACTTTAAAATATGGTTTTAGTTTAGACCCCGCCTTCATAATACTAGCACTAAACCCAAAAAACTCATTAGTAATTCTAGTTTATTTATAGATGTGTTAATTGGATTCAGTCACAAAATGTAAGTGATTTATCATCTAACATGAGAATAAAGAATTGGAAGGGCAAATAATAATTTAAACAATTATGTCTATTTTTACCCCATTGGTTTTCTAATTTGGTATGCCATTTATGATCATCCTGAGTAAACAGTAGGTGGGTGGAAATTAATTTCCTATAAATTCTGTTTTTTCTTGTGGAGGGACTAAGGAATCAAAATTTATTGAGGTAAAGTGGATCCGTCCTTCATAAATGTGTAATGTTGCATGGAGGATGTTAAATGTAGTTCCAAAGTGGCAGTGTAAATAGCTATTATAAGTACATGTGTTAATCTAAACTTCAAGAAATTCAGTCAGGAAAGATGAAGTCTGTAATAGGCTGTCACATTGAATCACATGATAAAGTAAAAGTGAAAATGTATCAGTGAAATAAATCAGTGAACTAAATATGCCCATTAATGTATAAATATTGTTTTGGAAACAACATCTGAATCTATGATTTAAGTTATAAGTAAATTCAACCTTCATGTAGGAAGGGGAAATGCCCTGTAATGAAGTGATTGTTTAATAAATTTCATAGAATCATAGAATAGTTAGGGTTGGAAAGGACCTTAAGATCATCTAGTTTTAACCCCCCTGTCAGGGGCAGGGGCACCTCCCACTACACCATGCCACCCAAGGCTATGTCCAATCCAGCCTTGAACACCGCCAGCGATGGAGCATTCACAGCTTCCCTGGGCAACCCATTCCAGTGCCTCACCACCCGAACAGTAAAGAATTTCTTCCTCATATCCAATCTAAACTTCCCCTGTTTAAGTTTGAACCCGTTACCCCTTGTCCTCTCACTACAGTCCCTCATGAAGAGTCCCTCCCCAGCATCCCTGTAGGCCCCCTTCAGATATTGGAAGGCTGCTATGAGCTCTCCATGCAGCCTTCCCCAGGCTGAACAGACCCAACTTTCTCATCCTATCTTCATACGGGAGGTGCTCCAGTCCCCTGATCATCCTCGTGGCCCTCCTCTGGACTTGTTCCAACAGCTCCATGTCCTTTTTATGTTGAGGACACCAGAACTGCCCACAATACTCCAAGTGAGGTCTCATGAGAGCAGAGTAGAGGGGCAGGATCACCTCTGCCGGCTCATGTTCATTTTTTCGACCAACACCTCCAAGTCCTTCTCTGCAGGGCTGCTCTGAATCTCTTCTCTGCCCAACCTGTAGCTATGCCTGAGATTGCTCTGACCCAGGTGTAGGACCTTGCACATGTCATGGTTAAACTTCATCAGGTTAGCATCAGCCCACCTCACAAGCATGTCAAGGTCCCTCTGGATGGCATTCCTTCCCTCCAGCATATGAACCGAACCACACAGCTTGGTGTCATTGGCAAACTTGCTGAGGGCGCACTCAATCCCACTGTCCCTGTCACCGACAAAGATGTTGAACAAGACCGGTCCCAGTCCCGATCCCTGAGGGACACCACTCGTTACCAGTCTCCAGCTGGACATTGAGCCATTGAGCACAACTCTTTGCGTGCTGCCATCCAGCCAGTTCTTTATCCACCGAGTGGTCCACCTCTCAAATTGATGTCTCTCCAACTTAGAGACCAGGATGTCATGTGCGACAGTGTCAAACGCTTTGCACAAGTCCAGGTAGATGACATCAACTGCTCTACCCCTGTCCATCAGTTCTGTAGCCCCATCATAGAAGGCCACCAAATTGGTCTGGCAGGATTTCCCCTTAGTGAAGCCATGCTGGCTGTCACCAACCACCTTGTTGTTTTTCATGTGCCTCAGCATGCCTTCCAGGAGAATCTGCTCCAAGATTTTGGCAGGCACCGAGGTGAGACTGAGTGGCCTGTAGTTCCCTGTGTCATCCATTTTCCCCTTCTTGAAAATGGGGGTTATAGTTCCCTTTTTCCAGTTGTTGGGAACTTTTCCTGACTGCCATGATTTTTCAAATATGATGGACAGTAGCTTAGCAACTTCATTTGCCAGCTCCTTCAGGACCCGTGGATGGATTTCATCAGGTCCCATGAACTTGTGCACGTTCAGGTTCCTAAGATGGTCTCGAACCAGATCCTCTCCTACAGTGGGCCCAGGGTCTTCATTCTCACTGTCTGTGTGTCTGCCTTCCAAGACTTGGGTGGTGTGATCAGAGCATTTTCTGGTGAAGACTGAGGCAAAGAAGTCATTAAGAACCTCAGCCTTCTCCAAATCGAGGGTAGCCAGTTCTCCTGATAGCTTCTGGAGAGGGCCCACGTTGTCCCTAGTCTGTCTTTTATTTGCAATGTACCTATAGAATCCCTTCCTGTTATCCTTAACATCTCTGGCCAAGTTTAATTCTAAGTGGGCCTTAGCTTTCCTAACCTGGTCCCTAGCTTCCTGGACAACATCTCTGTATTCTTCCCAGGCCACCTGTCCTTGCTTCCACCTTTTATAAGCATCTTTTTTCCCTCTAAGTTTCCTCAGCAGCTCGTTATCCATCCAAGGAGGTCTCCTGGCCCTCCTGCAGTACTTCCTTCTAGTTGGGACGCAAAACTCCTGAGCTTGCAGCATGTAATCCTTGAATACCAAGCAACAGACTTGGGCCCCCCTGCCCTCTAGGGCTATATCCCATGGAATCTTACTGAGCAGGTTCCTGAAGAGGCCAAAGTCTGCTCTTTTGAAGTCCAGGGCAGTGAGCTTGCTGCACAGTCTTCTCACTGTCCTGAGGATCTCGAATTCGACCATCTCATGATCGCTGCAATCAAGGCTGCCCTGGAGCATCACATTTCCAACCAGGCCTTCCCTTTTGGTGAGGACAAGGTGAAGCATGGCACCTCTCCTTGTCGGTTCCTCTATTACTTGCAGAAGGAAGCTGTCTTCCACACAATTGAGGAACTTCCTGGATTGCTTGTTCCAGACTGTACCATCCCTCCAACAGATATCAGGGTGGTTGAAGCCCCCATGAGAACAATGGCTTGCGAGCATGAGGCTGTTCCTATCTGTCTATAGAGCGCTTCATCCACCAAGTCCTCTTGGTCAGGCGGTCTTGTAACAGATCCCCACAGTAATGTCTCCCATCGGTGTTCTCCCTTTAACCCTGACCCACAAACTCTCTGCCGACTGCTCACCTGTCCCCAGGCACAGTTCCATCCTCTCCAGCCTATCCCTAACATAAATAGCAACTCCCCCTCCCCGCCTACCGGGCCTGTCTTTCCTAAAGAGCCTGTAACCTTCCATTCCAACACACCAGTCATAGGAGTCATCCCACCATGTTTCTGTGATGCCTATGATATCATACCCCTGTAGATGTGCACACATCTCTAATTCCTCTTGTTTGTTCCCCATGCTATGGGCATTTGTATAGAGGCATCTGAGCCCAGCTCCAATTGAAGCCGGCTCATTGGCTGCAGCAGCTGCAATCTCTCTACATTGCTCTGAACGTTTACTATAGGTACTGACTGGGTGTGTTGGGATGGAATGATGCCCCCCTCCCCCCACACATCTAGTTTAAAGCATCCTTGACCAGTCTGGCAAGCCTCCTACCAAGTCCACTCTTCCCTTTCTTTGTCAGACCAGCTCCACCAGCCCCCAGTAGACCTGGCCTACTAAATTGAGTCCCGTGTTCAAGGTACCCAAACCACTGACTGTAGCACCACCCTTCTAACCCTTTATTAACCTGGCCAATCCTCCTAGCCTTTTTAAGGTCCTGCCGTGTATCCTGGAGAATTGAGGAAAAGACAATCTGAGCTCCAGAGCCCCTAACCAGCTCTCCCAGAGCTCTGTAGTCCTTCTTTATGTTCTCCGGGCTACTGCTATCTATATTAGTAGCACCCACATGGTTCACTAGAAGTGGGTAATAGTCAGTGGGACCAACTAGAGCAGGCAGCTTCTCTGCAACATCCCTGATCCGAGCCCCTGGTAGGCAACACACCTCCCTTGAGGCTGGGTCAGGCCGACAGATGGGTGCCTCTGTTCCTTTCAGAGTAGAGTCCCCTACTACTATGACCCGCCGCTTCTTCCTGGCAGCACTTCTTTACCAGTGCATCAGCCAGTTGTTCCTGGTGGGAGTGTGGTTCCTCATCAGCCCCCTGCAGGACAGCAAAGTGGTTCTGGGTGGAGACAAGAGATTTAGGAGGAAGCCCCTTGCTTTTAATTGTCCTCTTCCTCCTTTTTTTGTTGTTTTTTTCTGTTACCGTTTCCCAGCTTCCTGGGTTAGCGGCCTCCTTTCCTGCATGAGCGACAGTGGACGCTTGAGGCCCCTGCACAGTCTGGTCCTGGAGCAAACAGTGCTGCTTCCTCTCAGCTTCCCTGACACCTTTCAGCCTATTGACAGCATCCCGCAGCTCAGCCACCTGCTGCAGGAGGACCTCCACCAGGGAGCACACAGTGCAGCCCTGCCCACTGTGCACCCTCTCCTCAGGAGAGCAGTGCAGGCGCTCTCTACACCCCGAGCTCTGCACTGCAGCCTCCCCTCTCATCGGCTCTGTCTGGGTGCCTACACTGGCCACCGCCGGGGCAGCCAGAGCAGAGCTCCCAGACCAGGCCCTGGTCATACGGAGAGCGGTCACCATTTTGCTCACCACCCTGCTCGAACTGCCGTGCAATCTGCCTCGCACCCGCCCTGATCGCCGCACTTCCTGGGCAGGTTTTTACCCACTCAGGGCTGGTGCCGCTCCTCCTGGCATCGCCCCCTCTGAGTCAGCTGTTCGCATCTGCTGAGCTGCCGGCTCCTGGGTAAGCCCTGTCGAGGACTTGAGGCTCCCTCGGTGCCTGCTGCTGCTCTGAGTTGAAGCTCCTGGACACAGAGCCTCCCCTCGATCAGGCGCTGCATTAGTTATTAAGTCATATCTTTCAAAGTATTTCCTATTAGTGAGTTGCACAAATTTGTATGGTACAAGCATAAGACTGGCGCAGAAGCAAGAGAACAGATCTGGAAAAGAAGGTGAAGGAAGCATTTGCTGTATAAGGCTTGCAGATGTCAGTAATTTTGCTTCCAATATGTCTTTGCAATATGTCGTCCTGCATTTTGTGTTGTTATCTTAAAGTCATTGTACAAACAAAAAGCTTTAGCTACATTTATTTCAGCTTCCTTTATTGAATTGGAGTATTCACTTCAACAACCAAACACACCATAAAACATGGCTGGAGAATAAATCCTGCATCATTCCTGCATCTATTTTAGCAAAGAATGATAATTAAGTTGTTCAGAACAGCTGAAAGGCAAGAATCAAAATACAGCTTGACTACCTCTTGAGCATGAATGATTACATTACATATTGTGATTTAAAGTGAGAGATAGCTGCTTTCCCTTCATATGAAAGATTTTTGGTTTGGGTTCAGGAGGTTTTGTTCTGGCATGTCTCCGATTTTCCCACTTCTGTAATCCTGGATTGATTTCTGTCTTCCAGCTATGAGGAACCAGATGGGAATCCTGTCAGCATTTGCGTGTCTTACCATAAGCTAGTAGAAGAAGGTGGTAAAACATCAACTGTCCTTTCCTTTCTTCAGTGATGTTTCCTAGTATAGGCAGCTGTGAGTGTGCCATTCACCTCTTTTGTTGGGGAGCCTGGTGTTCTGGAGTTGAGGGGAAGCAGTTGTTCTGTCACCCTTTTCCTTATCCTGATGTATCTCAAGAGGAGCTGCTAGAATTAACTATGCAGCTGCTTTGTGACTTCTGCCCAGGTGGAGAAATGTGCAGGAATAGTGTTCAGGGCATGTGAGGTTGGCTAAAAAGTAGAGATCAGTGTTCTCTCTAGAGATTAGAGAGTGAGAAATTACACCATCCATTTTTTCTTTTAGAGAGGTAAATTACATACTCATGCTCAAACCAATCAGAAATCTCAACCAGCAGATTTTAGTGATATCCTAGAGTGGGACACTGTAGGTAACTCTATAAGCAAGAAACATTTTCTTTTATTTTACTCTGTTACACTCTGGTCCTGTAAACTTTGTGTCTTCATGCTTGCTTCTTCACTAGGAAATAAACCCTACAACACGGAGCAACAGAGTAGTTTCTGTTGGTTATGAATTTGGCATAGCTTTAAGCCAAAGCTATTTCCAGTCATACATTGTTTAAAAGTATACTTTCTGAGCTGTTAAGTCATATTTTGTTTGAGACTGTCAATGTTTGGAATAAGTGCTTTGAGAATTTCTGGCTTTTGCCTGTTACCGTGTCAAAAATGTTTAAAAAATGCAGTAGCAACCTATTGGTAGCTCATTCTTTTGCTTGTGTACTTCAGAGGGGCATACTGTAATAAAAATATTTTGTAATACCATACCAGATAAATATTTAGAAAAGTAAAGTATTTAAAATTACATAATTAAAATTTAATGTGAAAGGAATAATCTTTTTAAGTCGTTGGCATAGCTTTTGCTAGGAGCGGACAGTGTTTCAGCAGCTAAAACCAGCAACCTATCATATGCCAATTATTTTATCTGCCAATTTATCAGGTCCTGTTGCATTCAGCATCAGCTTAGAACTTTGGCTACCAATGCGATGTGAAATTAAAACTAATCGTTCTATTCTTCAGAAATCCACATAACATTACTGGGCTGTACATGACTGAGTGAGTGGCTGCGTGGTTCTGAGTTACCAGCTGGGCTTAAACCACGATGTGTGTGATCTGATTTTGTGTTGTGCTTGTTTTTGTCTGCTGTGATCTTCCAGTGAAGCAGGCAGCAACATCTCAGAAGAGAGGAAGAAAACTGCCATCAATGTTGTCTATGTGTAGAGCACTCTCCTGTTGCCTGCCATGATACCAGGCTTTTGCATAACACTGTTCTTTATTCTTTAATTGGCCAGCCATATGCACTGAGTTATTTTTATTCCTTTGGACCACAGCACCCTTATCAGTAAAATGGAGATCGTTCTACTCTTAAAATAAAATAAATAAAGCTTATTGAGGTCTGTTGAGTGAAATAAGAGCTTTTTGCAATAATGAATAGCAATAGAAATGCAATAACAATGACTATTTGAATATTCCTCTCTTCCTTCCTTCCATCCTTCCTTCCTTCTGTCCTTCCTTTTGGATTTCTCAGTATGTTAAATTTTCTGTAATTATCTTATAGTATATGGTCTGTCTGAGTCTTTCCTTTGAGCACCTTGATAAATCTTGAAAGGAGTAATTTAAACTCTTTACAGCTGCTGAAATTTTAATAAGATTACTTGGTCTGATAATATATTTCTCTCTCCCATTAGAGTTTATATTTCAGGTAAATTTAATTGCCTCTAAGCTATGTACATCTAGAAAAATTATCTCAAAATAATTCGGATTTCTTTTGCACTGCCATTAGTCAAAGGATTTATTTTTTTTTTTTTTTTTAAACCTTAGGCATAGTATGTGCTTTGGTAGCATTTTTTTTTTTCCATGTAGGTAATTTTGAATGTGATGGGCTGATTCTGATGGCAGCAGATTGTGGTTAGAAATAGATTTTTTTGTTGCTGTTTAAGTTAAAAACATGAAAAAGGTACTAATGCAAAACCTGTTTTCAATGAAGTAATACTAGCAATATAGAAAAGTAAAAGATACTATTTTCCTGGACCACTTTCCACCTTCCTGTGTGTGTGAAGTGAGGACTCACTAGCCTTCTTTTTGTGCTGTGGGCTGCACAATGCCGAGCAGTTTCTCTCCCTTGTTGGTAACCTGGTGCATAGTACATGTTTTTTTGAGGACAGATTCAGTGTCTCAGCTAACAAAGAATGAAAAAGCCTCTCAGACTAATACAGCTGTTCAGACTATGTGCTTTTTAAGTTCATTCCATATGAAGTTCATGGAGCCTCCATCCTTGGAGATATTCAAGACCTGACTGCAAACTTGACAGGCAAGGTGCTGTAGCTGACCCTAGTGGAGCAGGGTGGGGTTGCGCTAGAAACCTTGAGTGGTCCTTCTGAAGCTTGATGATGCCATGATTCTGTAAAACTAAATGCAGAAAACTGAAATCCAAATCAGGGCATGTCTGTATGTGTTAGGTTCCATAGGCCTCTGACCTCCTAAATGAGGAATTCTTAATGAAATTGGCAAAATTGTCAAATTCCTGGATTTTTATTTTGATTCAGTTTGAGTTTTTGTATCATCAGGATAACAATATTTAAGATAGTTCTGTGTAGATGTTTTGACATACTCATAATTGTAAAGCTTCAGTATCATGTATAATGAATGCTTTGTTTCTTGAGAACTTCCATTAGTATTTCTTACAAGCATGTTAAGTATTACACTTTGAATTCACATAATGCATAATCATTTTACACAACCAGCTTCATATTCAGTCAGAGGTTCATAAACTACTTTACTGTTGACTGGATGTCACAGTCAACAGTGGCAAAAATGACAGACACTGCCATTAGCAGTGGTGTTGACAGCAAGTAATACTGTTGGCATGGGAAGTGATCATCTCTGTGTTGGGCTGCTTGCCAGTCTGAGGTCATTAATGGTACTTGTACTCAGAATGGCTACTCTAATGGCCTTTTCTTAGGGTCTGCATTATGGTAAGTCCTATTGCTGTAATTCCAGGCCTCCTACCAGACCTCCTGCCTGGCAGAACTTGGAACACAGTACAAACAGAAGTTTTGGCTTCAAGTATTAGTTTCTTTTTAAGATAAATGCTTTAATAATGCAAACCATTTTTACCTTCATTATTACTGTCATAGATTTTATTAGATGAACCAAGCATATTTTAGCGGGACCTTAACTGCCCTTACCTGCTTTCATCTTTTTGGAGTTACAGCAAATAAAGCACTTACCACTTCTGAAACTACATGTACAGATGGATCTCTGCTTCTAGATTAACATGTCAGACAATGCTAGGAAAACTTGGTGTCTGAGAACCATTTATTTCAGATAGTTTAAGATGAAATTCTTCTCATCCACATTTCCTTGTCATCTGAGCTTCTTTCTAGTCAGTGCTGTCAAAAAGTACTTTTAGAGGGCACATATACTGAGAAAAACATCTGTAATAAGTTGAATGGTAATCCTTTGTATCTTTTTTCCACATTAACTGTTAAGAGACTTTAGGAGGCTAGTTCCTTGTTTTTAGAAAACAAAATTACTTCAGAACTTAACACAATTTCTTCCCAAACCCATAGGGTTTTAAGAGACTTACTCCTGCATATTATTGTTGATAGCTCTTGTATTTATGTATTTATCCTTCGCATGCTTATTTATCTCTCATCTCAAGAGCTACTGAAAAGATCTAGAAGCCGGGAACCTCCACCAGTTGACTGAAGTCAGTTAGAGTTGAGTCTTCGAGTGGAGGTACCTTACTTCTTTCTTCAAGCTGAGCAAGCTAGGTTATAACAGAAACCTCCCAGTAGCTAAATTTATGTTTTACTAAGATGATCTAAAGCAAGGTAGCTGTTTAACTAAGGAAACTCTGGTCTGCTGGGTGATTTCATTATTTGAGCCTCTTGAAAAGGAGGAATTGGGCTAACCTCAGAGTTTTCCTGAGCTGTGCAAACTCCATGTGGTTTTCTCTGTCTCCAGAGCAGTGCTCTTCCTTCCAGTCTATCAGTGGTGTGCCTTGAAAGGCTCACTGGCAGCTGATCCATGGCACGAACTGCAGGTGCTGAGGAGTTCTGAGGAGTGAAGCCGTCTCTCCTCTGACCCCAGGGAAGTGGTCAGGGCACTGCAATGGGGCAGCCTTCCTCCTGTTCTTCACTTGCATCCTTTCTGCGTTAAACATATACAAGGTAGGTGTGCAGTAAACTGGAAACAAACTAAATAATTCTGCCATCTGTTATGAGCCACCTAAACGGAAGTAGGATAAAATAAGAATTCATAATAGCCTTAAAAAATGTAGTGCAATTTGGAGAGAAATCAGGTGAATGTTTATATAACAGCTTGCCATGGAAAAACTTAAGTCGTACATTTTTGACGTGCTAATGATTTTAAAGCTTCTTAAATATAATTAGTGAGTTTTATCCAGATATCATTTCAGAGTCACTGTCATCATAGAGCTAGGTAGGGCTCTCTAGGTGCCTTCCTTCCTGAATAGGTGGACAAATTCAACTTACATAATTTGCAACACATAGTTGTTGCTGCTCTCTTTTCTTTCACAAATTAGTGGTTTTAATTAAACTTTTTGTTTACGGTCAAGCTGCTCCTGTTTTGGCTGACTTCACCCCCTGTAGGAGTCATTCTGTCCAGTGACGCAGAAAACCACGTCTGTGATAAGAAGCTTGATGAATCACGATCAGGCATAATTTATACAGAGGATTGCTCTTTTATTACACAGGATATACAAATGAAATAGCCATGGGACAAGATTTTCTGTAACAGGACTTAATACAGTCACCTCTGAAATGAGGATCAAGCATGTTATCTGCCGAGATTGGGGAATGTACCTCTTGAGGTTTTGGTCAGTTGTTTACTTATGATAGACTTGGTTATCTTTCAGAAGGTTTCAAAGAGACCAAGGATATTTATGAGCAGTGTAGTTACCAAGCTGCTGGCTATTCACCGAACTCTTCTACATTTTTATGGGACAATGATTTTTATGGGCTTTGTACAGTTTTTGGTGTAGAAAGGCATATTACAGCACTCTGAAATACTTTGAATTGCTTCTGAACAACACACAAATTTTAGCAAAGAACAATTTCTAGAAGGTTTCCTCAGCTAAAGCATTCAGATAAATAGTCTGGATCCAGAGAGAATGACAAAAAACATCTGTTCTTCAGGAGTGAAAGCTGTTCTTCACAACACAGGAGTTTTCTGTAGGCTTTGCCTTTCAAGTATGAGATGTTTCTGGAATTCAGGTCATGGTTTTACAGTAGGCAAGAGCAGGATGAAGAGAATTCTTGATCTTAAGGCATTGCATTAATACAAATCAATGTGGAAATTGGTTCCTTTGTATTGCAGCATAATTTCAAAATCAGTAGCTTATGGAATGTACTTACTAAATAATGTCTGTCTAGTTGAATAGATTTAATTGCGCTTCACTGAGAAGGATGTAACATTCTTTGAGGGTTTCTTTCTTATTGATAACATTTGTATTTAGAAATATATACATATGCAAAAAAAATTTAACGTAATATCCCAAGCTGCTAACCTAAAATTAAGAATATGAATGTGGGAAAAAATATTCATATAGTACATCAGATGGGCTATTTATTTCATTATGATAATGAAGCGCATCTTTTTAATGAATTAGGATCCATTTTGAGAAAACAGGTGGTGCTAAAGTTGGGGCTGAGTCAAGAGGTATCATACCTGCAGATGCGGGAAGTGGTGATAAGTAACACAATGTGCTGTTGGTATGAATTGTTGATCCAGTCTGCTCTGTGCTGTTGAAATCATCAGTTAGATCTTCAAATAGTGGCACATGTCTCTATTATAAAGTGTAAACTGTTTCTTGCTTGTTAACTGTACAGTAATAAGAATTAAGAGTTTAATTGGAAAAGCTCAGAATGGTGCCCTTTCTTACGATTTCAGAGAGGCTTTTTTACGCCATCCAAGCAGAAGGAATTTCTTTCTTGTCCTGAATGGAAGTAGTTTGTCCTGTGTAGCTGATTTTTCCTGAGTAAAGTTGGTTACAGATGTGCCAAAGTTGCCTTCAGTTTTACCGATTTCAGCAGTCAACTGGAAGGGTGAAAATGAAGTTTATACATTCAGGGACATGTAGCAGGAGCTCAGTGTTTTAGGTGTGCGTAGCCCTCCCTTGTTTTCTGTTGTACATCAGTGTACTTCCTGCTGCAGTGTGGAGCAGAGTTGAGTCTTTTGAGCTGTTTTATAAAGAAAATGCTAGCCCATTATGTACTTGCATTGCAAAGCGTAGTATGGAAAACTGAGTGTCAGTGTTAATAAGTGTTGCCTGTCAGCCTTGCCAGTACTGCGCTGTCAATTTTCTAGTAAACAGGCGCTCTGTGTGGATGATAGTCAGATTATTTTTTGGATAACTTATTCAGCCAAGCTAGTGAACAGTTAATGGTAATTTTTGTCTTTCCCAAGTAGTTACTGTTGCATGTGTTCAGCGCTGTCTTTTAGTGCACTGGAATGAATTTTTACTGTGATACATGTTTAGCCACATATGTAGTTGCTGCATGCAACTTTAATATGTATATATGGTCCATGAATTCTTCAGAGTTGGAGATGAATGGTAACTTCTCATGACCTTTCTGGATGTTTCCAGTTCTCCTTAACCAACAAATTTGAAGGTACTGCCAGGAATTGTAGTGTTGAAATGATGTTAAAACAAAATAAAAAGATACAAAGAAGCCTATTTCTCAGAACTGGACATACATGGGACCTGATGGGATGCACTCTCAAGGGATGAAGGGACTGGGGAATCTGTAATGAAAGGAGTCTGAGAGAGTGTGGACTGTTCAGCTTGGAGAAATGAAGGCTTAGAAGGGATCTTATCAGTGTGTGTAAATACCTGATGACGGAGATTGGAGGTGATCGAGCCAGACTCTTCTCAGTCATGTCTAGTTACAGGACAGGAGGCATTTGGCACAAATTGAAAACAATAAAACTCCATTTGAACACAAGAAAACACTTCTTTATTGTGGGGGTGATCAAACACTGAAAGAGGTTGCTCAGGGAGATTGTGGAGACTTCATCCTTGGAGGTATTCAGAACCTGAGTGAGCATGGTCCTGGGAAACCTGCTCTAACTGACCCTGCTTGAGCAGCAGGTTGGACAAGATGATCTCAAGATGTCCCTACCAAACTAAATGAATTTGCATGTGAACCAGACTTACTACACATCCTATTGAAGGTATGTATTCAAGAGATAGAGAAGTAGCAAAGTATTAAAGGGAAGTATTGGAGGTTTTGTCTCCATAAGTATTTAAAATTTCACATTTTGTAAAATGGAAGCTTTCTAGCTGAATTTCTTACCCCCATACATCCTAAAGTCTTCTACATTTCTTGCCTTTTATTTGCCCTGTCCTGGGGTTTCTTGCAACTGCTGGTGCAGGTGTCCTTTCTCTGGACCTAGGCATCATTTCTTCTTTGGCAGGCAGTTTTATTCTCTTCTTAAGAAACCACATTTGCTTGGGTTTTGGTTTGTGACTGGAGTTTACAGATTTTATTTATTTATTTTTCTTAACGTGCTTTTGGATTCTGAAGAATTAAATAAAATTACTGTAATAAACTGGAAAGGCCAGTTGTGACTGTCTCCTGCCCTTGTTCCTCAATGCTTTTTGCCTCTTTTCCCACTCAGTGGTGGGAGGCCTGGCAAGGATTGAAGGCAAGGATTGATTGGGGTGATCATAGAATCATAGAACAGTTAGGGTTGGAAAGGACCTTAAGATCATCTAGTTCCAAGAAAGTGAGACTGGGACACAGTGACTTGAAAGACAAATAGAAGAAGGGGACGTGAAATTAGTGGAATTTATTAGCAGAATACACATGAGGGTTATGTGAGGCTAGTAAGTAGGCTTAGGGGAGATACAGAGCTGTGGGATGTTTGTATTTGCATAACATTGGTGTATGTAATTTTGTGCAAGCGTTCTTTCAGACTCTGCAATGCTTTGCTAAGAGTAGGTGTATCCCGCAGCCCTACTAAGAATAGGCAGGGAATCTTAAGAAAATCATGATTAAAAAAAATTGGTAGGAAAGCAGAAAAATTAAATAGAAAATGGAAGAGCATGGCAGAAGAGGTGATAGGGAAGAAACAGCACAACTAAAAGTCAAAGGCAGGAAGAAGATGGCAGTAGTTCTGTAAAATATGGGAAAGAACTAGAACCATGTATCTGCCATCTCTGTGAGGGAATCATGCTGAAAACTGCTCGACTATATACCAGTTACGTCACTGCTGTTCCTCACTGGAGACGCTTTCTGAAAAATATTTGCCACTCCAAATATTTTAGAAAGTGTTATGGCAGGCTGTTGCATTTAAAAAAAATATATTAAAAATAGTAGCAAAGATTCCTGATTTATGTCAGTTGGCAAAGATTTAAAGTTAAGTTTGAATGTGTGATCTAGGTGTACTTAATAGCTGCAGAAATAATACAGTTGTTCACAACAAGTTTTTCATTAGACATTTGTTTGCACTCTGTGTTCCCTTCCACTTGGGTGCTGGAACATACTGATTTTCCGGGGGAACACACTGCCCTAATAAAGTGAGAAAATTGGCCTTTTGTATATATCCATAAGCCTCTTTCTTTTAAAAGTTTTCTGTTATAACAGTCTTAATATCAAGAAGCTGGTATTTAATTTAACCCTTTAACACATGAGGTTACCTGGATAAAGAGTAATGTTGCTTTTCCCAAAGAAACGCTTTTTAAGCTCAATGCACCTTTTCTTTAAAAATTCTCTTAATAACTGATCATTTGTATGGTGATGAATGCGAAGAATTGTGTATTGGTATTAACTTCAAATGAGATTTTTCCTTTTCCTTTTTCTTGGCTTTAGATGTGATGGATTGCCAAACTGTGTTACCATGATTGTACTCATGTCATAAATGTTTGTCTGGGTTCCACAGGATTTTGTTAGAGAGCTGTGTGTAGGTCTTCATTAACAGGAAAACATTTAAATCCTTGAGGAGAGTTTAGTCTCTTAAAACAACTAAGTCTAATGCTATCTAGTGCCACTGTTGTCATCTACTTGTAGTTTCTCATCACCAGTTTATCTCATGATCATGTATTATCTCATCTTAGATACTTTTGCTGCACTGTGTGACCTATATAGTAGGGTGCTAAATTCTTCTGTGCAGATTTGAGAAAAGTGAAAGGTAAGTAGAACACTTAGCTTTTAGCTGTTATTACTGCTGAAAATATTTTTATGCCTTCAGAGAGAAGATGGTTGAGAAAAGCAGAACGAAATAGTGTAATATTTATTTCCACTAGCATCTCTTTTATTTTTGGAAGCACTGCAGGTCTCATAGAACTCATTTTACAGGGGAAAAATACATAAATTAGCTCCCGGCTTCTTGACACTGCTCCTCTGTCATTTTTTTCACCTCTTCCCATCCTGCTTTTAAAATTAAGACTTCTTAGAAGTCTCTTAAAAAGTGGCCACTGTGGGACATGTTGATTATATCTGCTCCTCTTGCTCACTGAGCCTTAAGTTAGATGATTGAAGTTGGGACAGCACTTGCAAGCAATTGAATTGATGACTTGGAAGAAAAGCTAGCAGGTGAATTCAGCAGGGTGTCCTTTTTAGTTTCTTGATTACCAAGAAAACAGTGCGTCACATTTCTGCAGATAGTTGATCCAGGTAGTAACACAATCTCCATCTTGATCCCATCAGCAAGTAATAAATCGAGAGCTGCAAGTGGATGGCGAGTGGAAGTGGGTGGATGATGCTGTGCTCCTGAGGAATCTGGTTTACAAGCTAGGAAGGTTTGACTATGTCTATGGTATTGACAGTTCAGGCTTCAGAAGATCATCAATTGTGTCACACTTGGAAAATAAAATCCAAAAGCAGCTCTTGTCTTCTAGCTTGCTTTTTGACCCATCATCCCGCATAAATAATTCTGGATAGAACTAATAATGTAGATGTGTGGTGTTGGAAAGCAGGAGATGTATGCTGTGAATTAAAAAATCTTGAGGTAGTTTTGTCACACAAGGGAAATCTTCATTTCTGTTCAGAAAAAAGAGGATTTACTTGTGTTTTATAAATAATAAAAGCTTCTGTTTGTCGAAAACAGTATTATATAAGTAGGCACAGCTATTCTGGGTATAGAATCAGATATTGTTTTTTAAGTTTCACCAATATTAGTAAAATGTGACTTCACATCTTTCCAGTACAGTTTGTGCAGTGTTATAACTATGCATTTCTATTTATGTGTTTTTTCTTTATGCATACTTTTGTAGATCTAATTCTGTTTACACACGCAATGAAATTAAGAAGCAATGGATGTATACAAGTAGCATCAGTGCTGTGATGAAGTGCTCTTAAAATAAGTATGCACAAGTAGAAGTGTCTGGAGATATAAAATATTCAGAGGGTTGAATTAATGACCGGGAAAGATGGTTTGATGTTTTGAAAGTTTCTTTTGAAAAAATGAATCAATTATGGGTTAATATAAAGCTGTTTGATTAGCTGGCAGCAGTTGTCTCTGTGATGGTAAGGGGAAGAGCTGGTGTGAAGCGGTTGTGAGCCAGCGGTATGACCCAAGGGAAGTGCATCTGGGACTGCCCGGCCTGGGACTGGGGCACGGAGGTTGCATCTCCTTAGGGTGGATGGCCTAAGGGGGAGGCCTAAGGAGGGCTGTGCTGAAACCTGGGATTTCTCCTGCAACTGGGGCACAGGCAGCCCTAGTGTGCTGGTCTGGGTTTTCTCCAGGCTAACTGCAAGGGGGTGTTTTCCCACTAATCCAAAGCCAGGGAAGCTGCTGACTCCCCCTTCATTGTGACTTCTGTAATGCACCATGCGTGTGAAGATGGAATTGTGTGTTGTGATTTAAAAGTAGCTTCTATGAGGCAATTTAAAAAAAAAATAGATTTTGGAGGAAGTAAAAACCATTAACTGTAAAAGATCTGCAGTGGAAGATGTTTTGACATTCATTTCAAAATGCTTTTGAAGGACTTTCTGTAACTTCATATGAAACCCTATCTCTTCCCAAGTTCATTGTATAATACATCCTTTGCTGAAAGGAAGTTTCCATGTGTTTCTTTGCGTGTGTGTTTATAAATAGCTAGTTAATGGGCTGTATAAGTAAGGATCGTGCTTCTTGTCTAAATGATCCATCTTGCTGGTAACTGCTGTGGGGCATATCTGTTGTCATCAGAGCTGAGCTCTGGAGGCTGGATGCTCATTTTGGTGAAATCTCAGCAGCTTTTAAAAAAATTCTTTTCCTCGTGGCAGAACTCAAATCACGTGTATGGTTTCAGTCAAAGAATCACAAAGTCACTGTTAATGTGGGCTTCTCTCACATGAATCTGAGAATGGCTTCCCTTTTCTTTGGTTTCTGTGTTGAAGACCTGTTGCGTGGAATCATCTCAATATAAGACCAAGATTCACAGGGCTCTGCAATAGCAGTGTCACCTAATGTGCCTCCAGGGTTCTGATCTTTTGAAGACATATATGTAAACATAAAATGTGTTTTTTTTGGTTAAGGTTTTTAAACCTAAAAAGAGATTGTTTCTTTACGTTTAATTTCCTCTGCCATTTTATTGATGCTGTTTAGCATAGGGCCCAGCTTACAGCAGAATGCTGAGAAGTTGTTTGTTAGAGAACATTGGGAATCAGAGCATTTCCAAGTTGTAAAACATTCTGCTAAGTTTTTTTTCTAATTAAATGTTTAAAGGTTTCTGTATTAACCAAAACAGGTATAAAGTTTACATCACAGGACTTGATTCTTTCAGCTTTTTAATAAGACTACGCACATGCCATTATACAGAGCCTGTTCAAAGTTAGCGGGGTGGTTTTGATCAGCCACCGCTTCAAATCAGTGTTTTTGGCACTGGCTTTTATATGACATGATAGTATCAGTGAATAATCTGAAGAAATATCTTCGGAGTATGTCTGATAGCTACTCCTTTTATTTGGGTAGCAGCTACTCAGCCTAGTGAAAAACCACGAGATTTAGGGCTTGTCTGTCTTATTTCTAACGCATGTCATGGTATTTCTGTGTTGTTTTGGGTTTTTTTTTACGACTGATGTGCCACAGATGGTGCAGGCACTGCTCAGATGCTTCTCCAGCGTTTTTTACTGTGGGGTTGAAAAAACTTTTTAACATTTATCTTGATCATTAAGCAGATCGAATACATTGAAATGTGTTTGGTATTCTGTATTGAATGCGTGTTGTCCTGCTGACATTATGCTAACCTCTCCTGTATAATGATGGCATATAATTATCCTTCAGAACTGTGGTCTTGGTGTCAAGTACATGAAATTTCCTTGGTTATTAATTTTTATGATTCAGAATATAGTTCTGATTCAGGAGGGAGATGTGGGGAAAAATGGAATGTAGGGAAATTACAAATTTTAAAGGTATCTTCAGGAAATGTATTTTGGGGAGCTTTTTGATAATTTTTTATTTCTTGAAATTGGTGTTGTAAGGTGTATAATGCTCTCAGTCTGTCTAGTAAAAATACTTTGGGAAAGAGAGGGCTCTTCTCAAGTATCGTGTCTCTTTGGCTCATTTCTAAATGCTTCTTCTCAGGGTACCACCTTTCAAAGATCAGCAAAGGAAGTACTAATGACCCATGAGACTGTTACTGACAGTCTAATGTAATTCCCTTTGTAGTGAATGTAGAGCAGAAGCAGAAAACTGCAGCCAGTTCTCCACAGGGTGGAGAGAATGCCTATATTCTAGCTGCAGTAAAATGGGTAAAAATTATTGTCAGAGAAAGTAATTAACCGGTTATCTGACAAAAGCACCATATTTTACTGAAGTTCCAGTTTGTGGAAATACATAAGAACTTGATTGTGGTGGAGGAAGCAGGCATGGAACATTTTCTCTGAATATGTGAAAGATGTTCACTGCAAATGTCTTAAGTAAGACAGAAGGTGCATATATGGGTGAAGAACATTCTGCACACACAGACATGGATTAATCAGACCTGGGCCACTGGAAGATGACCTTCTGCTATGTGCTAACAGAAAATATCTTTAAAGCTAGCTTAACTAACTTCACAGGGATAGCTTTGGCTTTAGCGAACTCATTTGACAGCAAATGCCATTTATCAAAATGAAAGAGATCATGTTTAGATGAGGAAGAATCCCTTTCCTTGCTCCAAAGTGGCTTTTCAAATGCTTTTGGTAGATCAAATGTTATCTGTATGCTAGTTTTATCAATAGGATTTTAAAGACTCTAATGGCATCTGAAAATGTTGGTTGCTGGACCCCAGGTCAGATAGAACCTTTGCAACGCATGGGCTTGATCTGAAATTTTGTTAGATATAGTACATATTTTAGAAAGCATCTAAGAAAAGTTTTGCAGTGGTTCCTATAAATCTTGGTGGAGATTCATCTGTGGTTGTGGAGGAAACCTGCAGATGTAACAAGACTGCTCTTTATCATCCTTGAAATGTTATGGCAATCAGGAGAGGTCTTTGATGATTGGAAAAGTACAAATGTCCCCATCTTGAAGAAGAGCAACACCAAAGGCTTGTTGGTCTCTCCATAGCACCTGTGAAGGTTATGGAGCAAATTCTTCTTGAATCCATTTCTGAGCACATGAAAGGCAAGAAGATGATAGGGAGCAGCCAGCATGGCATTACCAATGACAAATCATGCCTGACCAACATTGCTTCATTCTATAAATTACTGGCTCTGTAACCAAGAGAAGTGCAGTGAATGTTGCTTGGAATGGACTTAAGCAAGTTCTCCAAAAAATTCTTCAGTAGTGTCCTGGGTAGACAAGTTGAGGATTAATATGTGCTGGTTGAATCGTTGCATTCCAAGGTTGGTGAGCAGCATCCAAAATGCAATTGGCCACAGGCTACCAGTGATATCCCTCAGGAACTGATGGTGAGGGACAGTGCTGTTTGATGGGAGTCCCCTCATTCGTACAGACTTGCCTGGCGGTCACTGGACTGTTGGCTGAGCTTGGCTACCATCATTGTACGTGTTCTGCTCTCCATGTTTGGGACTGACTGACTTGTCAGTGAGGCTGCTGCCTCAGCCTACAGGCTTTATCATGCTCAGTGGCTGGCTCTCGCTTTGCAGAGGTGCTCTTGCTGCTCAGAGCAGTACAGCCGTGCATCTTCGAAAACTATGCTACTCAGACGAGGGTGTCAGACTAGATGAAGTCCAGAGATCCCTTCCAGCCTACATGGTTTTGTTACTGTGTGAAATGTGGCTGTGCTCCAGCTCACCTTGACTCATGGAACTTGAAATCACGTTGACCGCTCTGTCAGCGCTTAGTTGTTGGTATGTAGCTATTTTTGTTAGAACAGATATGGAATCTCAGGCAGCTGTTTGTTGAGATAAATGTGATAATGATGAACTTCATTCTATTTTCTCTTGTCAAGAGATGTAGATAAAGAGAGGGGGCAGATGGCTGAGGCTTCCCAGCAGATTTCAAAGGAAATGCCTCAAGAGGACTGCAGAAGGGACAACCTCCCACTTCCAGAGCTGCAAGGACCAAAGCCTGCAAACTGTGCTAAGCTGGTGTCTCTGTCATGACTGCTGCTTGTTTGGGTGCAGCTTCATTTCCACAGCGCCCATCTTCTGGTGTGTCAGAGGAACAAGCAAAGTTTGTCATACATGGTCTTGCACCTTTTGATGTGGTGATGGTTGTGCACTCCCTGTGTTCAGGCTGACTCTGCGGCTGTCCCAAGGGAGTAACTACCAACAGGGGCAGGCTCAATGTGTTTCTGTTTGGCTGTTGGCTGTGCTCACGCTGGGAGATTGCGAAGCAAGGGGTGTGCTGCCTGACCTGCTTCCAACAGCTTGGATGCCCTTCCAGGACCTCAGAGAAAATATGCCTTCAACCAAGTAGGTGTTTCCAGTAATGTCGAATCCATATGTTTGTGCATGGCACAGCAGGTCCCCTGTTGCTCCTGGAAGCCAAGGTGGAAGCTGCCTTTGCACCCTGCTAGCTCTGAGGCTGTGGCACTCAGTTGGCACTTTTTGCTTTCTCCTCCTGGAGCCACTTCCCCTGGCTTGTGCTGGAAATGAAAGCACATGTGGAAAGGAGAAAATAATTGGATGCTATTAGCTATTTTGCTGCTGGTAAGAGCCATTCCAGGCAGGGTAGAATTGTTCTGCATTTTGCTGTGTTACCTTAACTCTGCTCCTACACAGTACTAATTATAATCCTGATATGATCTAATTAAAAAACACTCTCTGTGCTGCCTGATTGATTCTATAGCCATGACACAGTGAAAGCTGGTCAGGCTTAGCAGCTCAGGAGGATCCTTGCTGCAAACTCTGACACATACTTTGTGAATACTGGTGAGGAGAATGTCTATGAGTAAATGGGGTTGGTAATTATGGATATTGTCAGTAAAATCTCAATATATTAAAAATATGCTTCCCAGATTACTTGTCCGAGTACATAGATATTGTGCGTGTGGCAGTCTGTACACAAGTTAGTTTTGGGGGAAGGTGGCTGTCTGTGCAGCCATTTTTGTATTTAAAACTGTTCCGAGTAAGTAGTCACTGCATTTATACTGCAATTCCTAATTCTGACTCTGCCGCTTAAACCCAGTGTGATTTTAATGGTTTTTAATCTACATTTGAATATTGCATGCTTATTTGTTTTCACCAGAGATTTGCTCTTGATCGAATTCTTAAATGGTGTTCCTGCTGGCAGAATTGCTTCCTACCAGTTAGCATCTGTCTGCTGGATCAGGGGCTCAGGGTTCATATCCTTGCATTTACTGACACAAATAGGATGGCTTAGCACATCTTTCCTTTTTTGTCTCTCCCTCTGTATTTGTAGTTCTCCACCTCCATAAATCCTTCTGTCTTTTCTCTTTCTTCTTTTCCTCTCAACTTCTCACATAGTGAAGCTAACAGAGGAGGTTGTGTGGGATGAGGAGTAGAAAAGGGGGGAGAAAGTGAAAGGGAGAGTGAGGGAGACAAAAGAGAGAATGTGAGAGGTGAGGAGGAGGTGGTAATGAAGGTGGAAAATAGAACAAAGAAGGAGGGGGAACGGGTGAGTGGAAAGGAGATTAAATAAGGAGGGCAGGAGAGGGGAAGAGATCCTGCTCCTAGACTTTCCACTGGAGATATGGCAGTCATTTTTTTTTCCCTGTTTACAGGAGGAATAATGAGAGCAAATGTTGGTCCTGACCTCTTCTGCCAGGCTGTTAATTTTCCAAAGCCATGAATGCACCAGCTTTATTTTATTCTTACCTGTAGATGTATGAATAACATGTAGTTATTCAATGTGTCAAGTAAGCCTTGGCACTGGTCAATGTGGGGAAGTATCTCCAGGGACTTCTACTTTTCCTGTTGATGTTTGGGCAATTTTTTATATACAAAGATCCAGTTTTGGAAAAATTAATCTTAAAAGAGTGTTTGTGTTGTAGTTATGTAACTATGGAACTCTCTTATTTGGTGGTGTTTAAATTTTGGAGACTAAATCATTGCCTGCTGAAAGCAGACTTTGTGGTAGACCCTGAACAGCCAAGAATGTGATTTCCTGCTCCTTTGCAGTCTCATATGGTCTACCTTTCCATGCTCTTTGTGAGCGTCTGTCACTCTATCCCTTTCTCTGGTATGGAGAAGTTGAAGCAAATCAGTGTTTCTCCCATGGATAGACTAGAGGTGATGGGTGGCTGTCTGTCATTTCTCCTTTTTCAGACCATGTCTTTTAAGCCTTTTGGTCATGAAGACTCAGTGCTGATAACTGTGGCTGTGCAAAAGGACAGAGATGGCAGGCTTTAACTTGGGCAAAGGCTCTCTCCATCACTGCTGAGCCAACTTCAGTGCATTTTCCATTCCTTTGTTTTGCGTTGTGCAACAACAGGGTCATTCAGCCCATCATTTACTGCTGCTATTTTGTCCGTTAGTACAGACTGTTGATTTCATTTGCTTATAGTCAGGATTCCTTTGAATATATGCACCAAATAGTTATTCACCCCCAACCCTCCTGAAGCGACTTTATGGTGCTGAGCAATTGCAAATTAAAATGGGAAGTGTGCTTTGGTGCTTTTCTTTTCTGTAGCTGCAATGATGTCTGGGGAAATACTGCAGTGGAGAAATTCTGTGTTGAGGTAATTCTAGAAATCATGTTCACATTAGAAATCCCCAAACTGTACTTTATTTAAAAATGTTTTAATGAGCTGCCATATTCAGTGCATTAATCTGTCAAAGAGAAGTGCATGGGAGTACATTTCAAATCCCAGGGCGGAATTGAGGGAACATGCTAAATTTTCATGATAGAAGGTATTGGTTTGTTCCCTCATACCTTTCCCAGTATTAACTGGTAGTGGGAAGCCATTGCGGACTCTATTGTGGTGTAATAGGAATGAAAGAAAAAAACAAGGAAGTAATGGTAATATTCTTTAGCAGTCATAAAAATTATCTTTATTTTATACTTCTTTGGAAGACAGTGCAGCAAAAGAGACTTGTGGACTACCTCTAGTATTTTCCCTTCATGAACAGAAGAGAACTGGGAAAATGAGAATTCCTGGTGAGTTTTGCTTGGCTGAAAATTATATTTTGCTTTGTGAGGAATCTCTGTGAGAACATTTCTGTTGTTACTGTCACTTGGATTGCTCTAGCATCTAGTAGCTGTAGGCCTGGGGTAGCATCCTCATTGGAACTGTACACAAAGAACACCGCAGAAAACGCATTATCTGAAAGAGTTTGTAGTCTAAACAGACAGACAGTAGCACACAAGGAAAGAGTGTGAATATCCTGGTTAGCATAATGGACGCTGATTTCAAAATTTACACCATAGCCATTGTAAGATAACTTGCAAGCATTGTGGCACAGCAGAATTTGAAGAGGGTTTTTGAATAAAATGCATGTCCCTTGTTTCACCCATCATGTCTTCAAGCCAGCTTAGTCTCATCTTCCTTCCTTTCAATGTTCTTATCCTCTTTCTTAGGGATACTTGGCACAGTGATTTTCGGTACTGCAGGAAATCATAAGATGTCAATTTCTAAATTGCAGTCCTGTGTTGTGTTCAGTTGCTTTAAAAATATTGCGCACTAGACACTAGACAGGCTTGAATAGGTGAAAAAGCCCTTTGTGAGTATTTAAAATGAAGAGGAACAAGAAAAAGCATCAAATATCTGTTTTATTGTTACAATTTTAGGCAATAATATTAAGGAGAGCTAAATTAAGGAAGAATATTCAAAAAGCTCTGTTAGAGAATGAGTGAAATCCAAATGTTTGTCTTCTAGACTGGTTAATTTGAAGTTCCATATTAAAAGGAGTTACCGAATGGTAGTATGGAATAGGCAGAGGATTTGCCTGATCCTGTGGATTTGTATGATTCTGGGCAGTATGAAGATGAAAAATAAGACTGAGGAAAGCAACGAAACGCCCAAAAGGAGACCATGAATGCATGCATAAGAAACTCGCAATCAGGAGCAATAAAGTGTTCAGATTCTTATTTCAGCTTTCACTAAGTAGGCATTACTTTGCCAATATTTTACGCACATGCTTGGAATTTCACCTATATCTATATAGGGGTTATATCTACATAATTCGTCATGTAATGAGTGGAGAATTTCGGTCCGTCTGATACCTTCCTCTTTTAATTATTTCTAAAGGAAAGTAGGCATTTTTAGGTTTGTATGCCCTTATATAGTAGGAGAAATGAAATCCTATCATATTTAGATGAAAAAACCTGAGACAAGTTTATGAATTGTGAGTCTTCAAGTAGAAAGAAGTAACACATTATGTGAAAAATAAAAATCAGTGACTTCATAGAAATGGCAGAGATTTGCATTTAATTGATTAATCCAGCATCTAAAAAGAAAAGATAGCTAAGTAGAAAACCCTGAGGATGATGACCGCAGCTTATTTGGTTTCGAATTTAGATTTATCACACATTTCTGCTGGTATGGTTATGAACTCTGTGTAGTGTGATATATGATTATAAAAAATAATTGCGTAGTTTGTCGATATAGTGATATTCTACATTCACTGCAGTGAAATTCATAAAGTATTTTCACTGCAAGCTAAGCTTTAGGGAATAACCTCACTCATCAACTCTCTTGTGTCTACCTTTTTTCCTCCTCCTCTGACTAGTGCAGCACTCTTGTAGGTTGTTCTTGTTCTTGTACCTACAAGGTGGAACGTGTATTATGTGTGTCTCAGCAGCAAGTTAAAATCTTGCTATTCTCACCATCTCCCCTCAACTCAGCTCCCATGTGAACAGACCTACCACCTTTTCACCTCCAGCTTTTAATACGCTATTTGTTAAGAACAAACATGATAGTTGTTTGCGAGGCTCTGAATTCCTTGATCTAGTTCTGCTGAAGAAACAGTTAAGATGGGAAGAGATCCATTCTCAAGTGGCATTTTTGGTTTTAGCTCTACATCCTATGTGAACCTGAGGAAATTACTGTAATTTGAAATCCTCAGCATATGCTATCATGCTAAAAATGCATCGGACAAAAGGTCTTGAAGAACAAAGTAATTGGGTTTTGTGGTTCAGGGATTAATGAGATTCTTGTCTTTCTTCTCATCTGAATTAGGCATTTTGTTAGTTTTTACATCTTGGCTTACTTCTACTTTTCTGGTATTCCCGAAAGACAATTTACTCATCTGCAAAGCATTTCTGTTATTGGGGTTGTACATATATGTAAGACCTCAAATGAGGGAACAGTAAAGCATTCATACCAAGAGGGATCATGTAATTGTCTAGTTTGTACAAATATAACCATAGATCAGAACGGTTTTACACATTTATGTGGTCAAGAGCTTGAAACGTGTTGAACTTACATATGTTCTGACATACATTGCACAAACAACATCCTAAAAGACAGTATAAGTACATGAAATTTATAAAGTTGAAAGTGACAGTAATCTCATTTAATTAGTGCAACATATTAAACATATTAGACTGAAGAATTATTTCAGCATGGATGAAGGACACTTCTTTATTACTAAAAGTTACTATTGAAAGGTTTATTCCTTTTAGTTTGAAGGATGACATGATATATGATTGTTATTAAAGCATAACCAGAAAGATTGTATTTAGATTGAGTGTGGTTCTGTGGTTTATAAATGTGAATTCGGGTTATTTCAGAAAAATAGTACAAATTTGATAACAGAGACTGTGATTAAGTTACAGTTGCACAAATGTTATTACTGTGGTTTTTCTGAAGTGTAGAAAAGATTTTTTAAAAAGTTGTCCTGGGTTCAGCAGCAGCAGTCATTTTTCTCCTTCTTGGTAGCTGGTGCAGCGCTGTGTTTTTGACTTTCAGCCTGGGAACAGCGCTGAGAACACCAGTGTTTTCAGTTGCTGCTTGGTAATGTTTTGGTCTGACCAAGGGCTTTCTGAGCCTCATGCTCTGCCAGGGAAGAGGAGGAGCTGGGAGGAAGCAGAGACAGGACACCTGACCCAAACTGACCAAAGAGGTATTCCATACCACTGCACGTCATGCCCAGGATGTAAAAACGGAGGGCAGGAACCTGGAAGAGGGGGGTTTGCTGCTGGGTCCGGCTTGGTATCGGGTGGTGAGCGGTTGTATTCTCTCCCCTTGTATTCCCCTTATCATTGTTATTATTGGTGGTAGCAGTAGTGATCTGTGTTATACCTTAGTTTCTGGACTGTTCTTATCTCAACCTGTGGGAGTTGCATTCTTTTGATTCTCCTCCCCATCTCCCCTGGGACTAGGGGAAGAAAGAGAGGGGAGTGAGTGAGTGAACTGCATGAGGGGCTTAAACCACGACAGTTCTTTTTGGTGCCCAGCGTGGGGCACAAAGGGTTGAGATAACGACAGGATTAATAGCCACTCGTCGCAATGCTGATTTATTGGCTCTCAAAGTTGTTGCTCTTGATTCTCTTGAGTTCCTGGTTTCAGCCTGTTGTACCTTACTTACAGACGGTATTATCTTAGCATTTTTCTGATACAGGTTTTGAGTTAAGGTTCTTGTTTCATTGTACTTTATTGGCTTGTAATACGAGCGGGCTCTGGAAGTGGGGGGGGCAGATGTGGACGTGGACGTGTACCTGGCCGCCTGGCTGCTCTTCACCGTCCTGGCCCTCGTCCTCGCCTCTGTCTTCGTGAGGCTGTGGGGAGCCGAGGAGGGGCGGCCCCAGGAGCCGCTGGTGGCCGAAACTGCCCGGGAGCGCGGCCCCGGGGATCAAGAGGCCACGAAGGAGGTGGCAGGAGGGGTGAGCCCCACCACCGAGCCCAGCCCGGCAGCTGCTGAGCAGCGGGAGGAGACGACGGAGTAGCTGAGCCCCGTAGCTGAGCCCAGCCATGCGGTGGCCGAGAGCATTCCCCAGCAGCCGCCCTCAGAGCCCCGTGAGCCCGAGCCCCAGGACGATGCAGGAGACCACGCAGCACTTCCCAGCAAGGCAGAGGAGGAAGATCTGAACTCAGACAAAGAGCAGCTGGTGGTGAGAGAGCCGGCAAGCGCAGCAGCTACACCAGCCCCAGTGACAAGCACAGCAGCCTCATTGAGAGCTCTGAAGGGTTTGAATGGCCTCTGGGTACCCTTGAGACCTGCCTGCTGATTGTGATGGGGATCAGCATGGTGGCTCACATACAGAGTGTGTTTTACCCACAATCATTTTGTCTGGTCCCAAGAGTTAAGCAGAGTGGGGTGTGGGCCTTGTCTGGGGTTAGGCTACGACGTAGGGTGGCCAAGAGATTTTCCCCGAGGCTGGACAGCCATGAGTGGCAGAGTGTGTGGGACAGCATGGGCGAATATCTAGTCCACTGGGCCCCTCCAGTGCTTTGGAAGCATCGGGGATAGAAGGCAGCTGTGTGGAGTCCCCAGTGACAAGCTGCAGAAACTGCTGGAGGGGAGAGTGAATTACTTTGAGCCTGGTGGGCCCATGACACCTCAGGTCATCAGGGCAGAGATGCAACATACAGATGGACTTATGATCGAGGGGTGGACTTAGCAATGGACACTGTGGCCCAGGTTATTCACGGGTGTGTACACTGCACACGGCCTCCCCTGCTCTGAAAGGCTGTTATGAAAGATGGAGCTTGACATCATGGACTGGATGGACTCAGCAGCTTTAAAGGAATTGGTCCATGCACTGAGGGATGATCTCTCTCCCTCTGTGTGTGTGTGTGGATGTATACATATACATGTGATGGCATATTGAAAATATGAGATCTGAGTGTGACATGAATGGTATGGAATAAGGGGTGGATACTGTCCTGGGTTCAGCAGTAGCAATCATTTTTCTCCTTCTTGGTAGCTGGTGCAGCGCTGTGTTTTTGACTTTCGGCCTGGGAACAGCACTGATAACACCAGTGTTTTCAGTTGCTGCTTGGTAATGTTTTGGTCTGACCAAGGACTTTCTCAGTCTCATGCTCTGCCAGGGAGGAGGGGAAGCCGGGAGGAAGCAGAGACAGGACACCTGACCCAAACTGACCAAAGAGGTATTCCATACCACTGCACGTCATGCCCAGGATGTAAAAACGGAGGGCAGGGACCCGGAAGAGGGGGGTTCTCTGCTGGGTCAGGCTGGTATCGGGTGGTGAGCAGTTGTATTCTCTTCCCTTGTATTTCTCTTGTCATTACTATTATTGGTGGTAGCAGCAGTGGTCTTGTGTTATACTTTAGTTACTAAACTGTTCTTGTCTCAACCTGTGGGAGTTGCATTCTTTCTGTTCTCCTCCCCCTCCCCCCTGGGACTGGGGGAAGAAAGAGGGGGGAGTGAGTGAGCGATCTGCGTGATGGGCTTAAACCACGACGAAAGTGCAGACAGAATTTAAGTGTGTAAATATCCTGCGGTGCTCTTCCCAGAAAGAGGAGATCTCTCTCTGAAGGCACTTCCATAATATTGTACATCAGGGCTGGAACTGGATTTTCTTCCCTTCCGCCTACTCCTATTTTTTAATGTGTGTGCATATGTGCATGGGAGAGGTCTTTGGTGAAAAAGTGACTTTGTAAAATTGTATAATGGGCTTCTGCCTTGTCTCTCTCATACCAATTAAAATGCTAGAATTGCCATCAGTTCTGTATTTGAGGTTCCTGTAGGAAGCGTATGTAATATTGTACTCCAAATCTTACAAGTGAAAATGAGCATGTCATATGTATGAAACTAAGAATTTATTGTTAGTCCAGTTCATGTTTTAATAACCTAATACTTCAGATTACTACTCCGGTTACCATAAGATGTAGTTATAGTCCAAATTAATACACAAGAACCTATATAATAGAGATAATATTGTTTGATAGGAAAAAACAGCACAAAACCCTGCTGCTTTTCTTTGTTGCTGTGCCTGCCCTTCCAGTGTTCCTCAGGATCCTACCCTTAGCAGCTTTGTTTTTTGCTGAAAAAATGGGTGCAGGGAGGTTATGACATATTGTCAGCACCTTGAGGTCTTCCTAGGAGGAACTCATGCTCATGAAGGGGTTTCTCCCCCTGTTTGCTGGATGGGAGCCTGCTGACGATGCTCTTTCACCCTGCATGTTCTGGTTAATTTTTGTATGATTGGTTGTTGGTTTTTTAACTCAGTCTTGCTCCCTTGGTTTTTTTCATTGGTCCCCAGTGTTTTTTCCATCCTCTTTGTTGTCTTTATTGCTGTATTTTTTCTGAATCATGAGGTTGCGCCCCTGCAATGACTGCTGGTTGACCACTGTCACTCCTGTGTGTAGTCTGGGACCTCTGGTGTCTTCCACTTTGAACCATTCCTGTGTGCACTCCCCCACACTACACAGGCAGCTTAATCTACACAGGATAGCTGCTTATTACTACTATAAACTAAAGCTGAACAAAACAACCTTAAGCAATAGTTATTTTGACTGCTAGACAATTACTTTCAAAGCTAAAACTAAATCAGGGCCAAGACAAACCCGTCTAAATTAATAAATTAAATATGTAAATATTATCGTGTCTGCAGAAAATTCTTTTCATATATAGCTTCTTTTTTAAACTGATTTAAGGATATTGAAGTAATTGGAATCTTGACTGCTTTCATTTCACGTGAAAAAGCCTAAATACATGCTTTCCTTCGTATGTAACTGACATGAAGAGTGATCTATGTTTGTCCTGGTTTTATATGGAGTCATGGCTTACCTTTAATATGGCATTTTTTCTAGCTTACAAAAGTGAGTTTTAGTAAATTAACCTCTTCATTCTAGTATTTTCTGCAGTGAGAATAGAATTTCTGCTATTAACATGGAGAATTGAGCTCTTTATCTGTGGCTTTAGGCCATGGAATTTGGGTTTCTTAAAAATATCAAAATTTCATTGTCCACATCCTGTCATTTAAATTCAACAAAAGAACAGCAACAGTTTCATTCCCTAGACTCTTATTTTCATTTACAGAATAGAAGTTCATATTGGGGAGGACTTCTCTTGGTGCATTTTAATTGGATTTCTAAGTTTGGGGTAATAACACCAAAGAAGTTGCTTTGTCATGGAGTCAAGTTAAGGTCATTACTAAAATGAGCTCTGGAAATTTTCCTTAGTTCCAGTCAGATAATTATCTACTCCACATAATAGAAAAGCTTATCTTTTATCTTACAAGCAAGCATCTCCCCAGTTTGTTCCCCTTTATGCGATGTCATGTTGAGGTGATTAAACATACGGTATGATCGAGCCAACTTGTGGTCATCTCTTCTTCTAGCCCTACAAACTGTTCAGCCATCTGTGCATGCTCTGAAGTTTAAAGGAACCCAAGAAAGCACCAATCCAAACTGGGAGCAGTAGAGATGGGGACAGAGATCATCTTGAATTTTGTAGGCACCTGGGCTCGCTCTTAGACCCTTCATTAGAATTTTCTAAGTTATGTCATCAGGTGAGACCACCAATAAAAGTCATCCGGTTTCTTTTTAAGTCAATAGCAATATTTCTGTTGACTTCAACTGAAAATAACTGGACCCAAAGGGCTAATTAATGTGGGTTACTGTGTTAGAGGCACCACTTAAGGAATTTTTTTCCAGGCTATCTGGGTCTAATTTAGAAGTCTGTTCACCAAATGAGTTACTATTTTTTGTATTTTTTTTCAATTGTATTTACAACTGTTTATTATCTCAAATAAATAATAAAAATAACCCAAATAAACAATAGAAGAAAAATGAGAGCAAACAGGGAGCTGTCCAGGCTATGAAAAACACATTTCTACTTTAGTATGAAGTAGTTGCACTATAGACTCCACTGATTGTAACTAGGGTCAAGATTCAGTTGCCTGACTGTGAGCATCTAGTGCATCTATTTGAGATGCTCTTCAGAACTTCTTATTTGGAAGCATCTGTGTGTATGGGACTCACACTTTTAAGGTGCAGTATTAAGCAGGTATTATTTTGTTTGTTTATACAGTCTCCAATCTGAAAACCCTCTGTTTTAAATGACTGTGTCTCTGAAGGATCTAATACACTGTAGACTATGCTGCACTGTGAGATCTAGAAACAGAAATTTTCTTACTTACTAATCCTCTGGACTTAATCACTTCAGCTAATGAATAAGGAAGTAAACTAAATAGAGAAATACTGGCTTGTCATAGTGGAAGCCTGCTAATGCATTTAATATTTTCCAAATAGAGAAGAAAAAGATTGAACAGTAGAGCAGTATTTTTTCAAGATTCTAACTTGCTAAAAATGAATATGTGACAAAAGTTGTCTGAGACTGTACTTTAATGTTTTTTTTTTCTCTTTTCCTAGCGTGTCATTTGTGTTGCCATCTCCTGTTCCCTCTTTCTTTTCAGCACCACCTACAAAGATTTAAGCTGGAAATTTTATCTTTGTCTCTCAGTTCATGTAACTCTAGATGTATCGTGTGTGAATCCACCTTTGCTCTCCTTATCAAATATTTATTTGCAAATAAAATTTGCGAATCATACCCTCTCCAGAACTAAACAGTTATGTAAGTGAAATCAGAGTAAATACTTGAAGGTTAAAACTGAGATTCACTTTCTATTTGAGAAGATCACAGAATGCTACATTAGATTTGGCTCTGAAAATGTACATAAAAATGTCAGAATTTCAGCTCAAAGAAACATCCTTTTTCTGAATTAGGCTTTTTAGATGCTTTTTGTAGTGGTTGTTTTAGGTCACAGAAAATTGCAAGAACAGTTGAACAACAGATACTCATGGGGTTTTTCTATGGTAACATGTTGGAATTTGTGGGTGTTGAGGATTTGGGATTTAAGATTAAGGGTCCAAACCAGCAGAGAACACCAACAGAGGCAGGGTGAGCTCTACGAGGCATATGGAAAGTTTGCCAGTGATGCCAGTTGTGATAGCAGAGTTGACAAGAGGACAGCGGCCACACTGCCTCACCACTGCTGAAGAGCATGCACAAGGAGAAGAGGAAGAGCTATTCATAGCATTGGCAGCAATAACAGCACGAGCAATAAACAAGAGTGTTCCACTTCAGTCAAGAACTCAAAAGCCTTTTCATGATCTTAATTAAGAAACTTTTCTGACAGCAGGGACATACTAATTGTCTGTGGCATCCTCGAAGATGGAAATCAAAGGAGCTCTGCTGAAATGCAGGATTTGCAAGCAGTCAACTTTCTACCTGCCAGCATCTGAAAGCTAAAAATAGGAAGTAGAATGAAGACAGGATTTCGGCATTGTTTCTGAGGATTTTCCCCTGACAGAAGACTTTGGGGTATAGCTAAGGGGCATTAGTAGAAGACAATAAAGACACAAGGCTTACAAGCATTTTGCTATAACTCTTTTTATTTTCTTTTTTTTTTTTTTTGTGAAAGTAAGATAAGGCTGGGTTTATTAAATTTGACTGTGATGCGCGTTGCCAAGAGTTTTTGATTGGAGGGGTAGAGAATAGTTACCTTAGAAGAGTGAGAACCTTCTTTCTTAAGGAGGGACACCTGATTTTTTTTTCATGACAAGAAGCTATTTGCTATGAATTTGAAAAGTTTTCAGTAGTACAGGTGATACAGGGAAAAGCATGCGCCTGAATGGCCAAGAGAATGAATTACTTTGATTTTGTTTTTCCCCCTTAAGAAATTGATTGCCATTTTTTGTTGTGATTAATATCAAATACTCATATAGGACTCTCCATCTGTAAATGCTGGGTGTCATAAAAATACAAGTTAATTTTTGCACTTTAAAAATTTTCAAACACGCTTACTAAAAACTGCAGAAAAGATTTTAAGTAATTCTTTGTAGACACTACAAAAAAGAAAATAGGGTGATATTTTTGGTATTTTTCAGAGATGAAAAAAATAATATAATACTTTGAAACTTTCATTTTCTTATATTCAGCAGTATCCTGTCAAGTTTAATATGGGATATTTTACAGGGAAGGTGATATTTTAACTGGCTAATCTACCTCAGTAACATGGGAATGATACAGTTGCCTTTACTCATCTATCTTTAATCCTTATAAACGCAAACTGTTTAGAATGATAAGCTATGAAGTACAGAACATTGGTAAGGAATACCAAAGAAATGAAGGAAAAAATCCAGATTTGCAGGCAGTAAAAGGTTGTTCAGGAATGTATTTTAGACAGAAGATACCAAAAGGAAGGGAGTGGCCCATTTTCAGATGGGCCTACTGGCACTGCTAATATGTACAAAATTGAGAACATTAGCTCAATATTTCTGTTTTGCACACAGAAAAAATGGAGAAGTATATTAGTATCCTATGAGGACCAGAAATCATTTCCCACTTTGCCGGCAACCAGCCAAAGAAATCTTGAGGCAGCACCTGCTTTGGGTGAATATTTAAAAATAAGTAGGTCTTCCTTAACTGTGCAGAAGACGAAGACTTGGCTGCAGAAGTCTCTGGTTGACTGATGCTCTTTTTTTTATTTTTTCTTTGTTAAATTAGGAAAATTCTGTTAATTTATGAGATTCTTGATGTAGAGGGAGTATTCAAAAGGGGCACTCAAATGACCAAAGCGGCTATTAGGCCATTAAGCCTTACATTTATCCTTGGCATTGGTAATACAGCGTTTGGAAAACGGGCAAAGGAAGGACACAATTCTTAGGGTATTATATTTCTAAAGCTTGTGGAAAGGTTGCAAAAGGTTCATTTAAGAGCTGCAATAATGTTTCAGATGCTGGAGAAACTACTTTGTAGTGGGGGATTTAGAGATCTCAATCTGTTTAGTTTATCACACAGGAGATCAAGAGGTGACTTGATTATAAAGTGTAAACACTTTCATACACACACAGTATCCACCTCTAAAAGCTTTTTAATCTAGTGGTGAAAGACAGAATAAGCACTGTGGGATGAGAGTTGAAATGACTGTCCTTGGAAGCAGAGCATGCATTTTTAATGGTGAGGGTGATGCACCTAGATGGTGCTGATCTTCTCTCAGTATTCTCCAAACAATACTTGCTTCTTATCTTAAAGTTAATGCGTTATACAGCTTCTGATCCCATCAACACAATGTTGGTTTGTTGTGTTTGTTTTTTGCCAAATGGGGAAAGAAGAGGCCATTTTCAAACCTGGTTACTGAAGCTAGAACTGAATTTTTTTGATGTCAACATGTTGCAAGGTGTGTCAATGGGCTCATATTTTACATCTTCCTAAGGCAGGAGGAGGTTTCTTAAAGGAACTAATTGACGTGTTTTATGGTATAGTGAAGACAACTTTCTTAGACTTACTGTTTTAATACATTACATTGTATATCCTGATAATATTTCCAATATAATGGTTGCAGCCAGTCTATTGTTTCTAACTTATCAGCCATACATACCACCAATCATAACTCCCTGGTAATTAAGTACTGATACACAGTGTGTAAACCCATGCTTCCACACTCCTCCAGGCTAAAATAGTAATCTATATGACTTCTCTAAATGGCTTCAGAATCTATATGAAGCACCTAATTATCCCCCAGGTGACTTGACTTAACAAAATAGCATAAAGTAGGATACCTAGTGGATTTAGATTCAAACTTCTTGTCTAGGGGTACTCTCATTTACGTTCCTAAACCTCTGCTTCTTTCCAATTTTTCTCACATATATTTTAGTCTTCTAATGACCTGTGACGTAAATAAATTACAGGGGCGATGTCAGTCGTCATCACAGAAGAAAAAAGATCCTGTCTGTCCTTTAGTGTACTATATCCTTAAAGTCTTGTCTTCCTAAAGTCTTAAGAGACAGCATTTCACACTAGTGCAATCGTAGAATCATAGAATGGTTTGGGTTGGAAGGGACCTTAAAAATCATCCAGTTCCAACCTTCCTGCCATGGGCAGGAGCACCTTCCACTAGACCAGGCTGCTCCAAGCCCCCTCCAACCTGGCCTTGAATACTGCCAGGGATCGGGAAGCCACAGCTTCTCTGGGAAACCTGTGCCAGTACCTCAGGAACCTCACAGGGAAGGATTTCTTCCTAATGTCTAATCTCAGTCTACCTGCTGTTAGTTTAAAGCTGTTCCCCCCTGTCCTATCACTACATACCCTTGTAAAAAGTCCATTTCCAGCTTTCTTGTAGGCTGCTTTTAGGTATTGGAAGGTTGCTCTATGATCTCACTGGGGACCTTATTTTAGCAGGATGTTTTCTCGCTCCTGTTTTTTGAATATACACATAATATTGGACATACCAGATACTATTTTGCTAATCTCAGCAATTTGCTGAGAGAAAGAAAAGTTGAGAGTTGCTGCTAGCCAGTAATACCTACACCTTGTCCATTTTCATGTAGGAAAAGCACTACTTTTGATCAAGCGAGCCAGATTTCTTGTGCACTTCTCATTCAGTGTGGCAAATTTGTCTGGCAAATTTTAGCTAATTTCCTCCTTTTTGGGAAGCTGGGAGATAGGAGGCCAGATCAGTGACATGGTTGGGTGAGTCAGTGTTCTGGGCCCAGCTCACCTCTTTGGTGTTCTGGCTTTAGACCAAGGTGTGGTACAATGCACAGATGGCTCGGTAGGTGATTTTCTTTGACACGTAGAAAAAGTCCCAGTATTTCTGTTGTTGGCCAGCTCCAGGCATTTTCTTGAAGCCTCTAGATTTTCCCTTGTATGTCAGAAATGCACTGATGGTGGTTCAGATTACAGCTGATAGAAAGAAATGTTTAGTTTTCCACTTGGGTGAAAGAGATGATAAGAAATTGTCGTCTTCTGTTTTGAAGACTCTCACAATGTAGGTACCCATACAGCTTCACTCTTCATTGTTTGCCCAGCTTTTAGAGAATATTGTACGAAGTGCTGGATAAAAATGCCACTTACGCACTTCACACACAGCTTTGGATTTTACATCGTGTACCTGAAGTAAAAGGAGGGAGTGCCTTCTGAAAAACATGGCACAGAACAAGACTACAAAATAGTGGTCCCATTTTACAACTGTTCTGTGTGGTTGTGAAAAATCTGTAGATTTGGCAGAAGGACAAAGTCAGTGATCATCAAAACCGAAAGAACTCTGCCTAGATGAGCAGAGTCTGCTGGCTCAAGCAATAAGAAATCCTGACGTAAAGAATGATGTTCTTCTTTAACATGTAGCTCCATCTGGAATTCTGTTTTTAGGTTCAGAAAATAATGAGCTATGACAGGAACTAAATCCTGCTTTACCTTTTGGCTCTTTAAAGGGTTAGCAAAAAGTAATGAAATACCTTTTTTGGCTAGAGAATAGGTAAGAGACTAATGCTGTGGTTAGATCAAGTACTCTGGAGCAAATACTGACTTGGTCCTTTGAAATATCATCAGTGTTTCTTCTATAGGCAGAGCTACAGCGGAGAATCAGATTTGTATCTGGAGCCTTCTGTGGCACTGGACCAAATTTTCTGGAGGGCTGACCTTACTGCGTGTGGTAGCCCACTAGCCTGTGGACTCTTTTGGCAGTCAAAATGATCGGGAAGCCTGAAGTTCTGTGAGTGCATGTTGCTGTTGTGAGAGCCACTGTAGAATAGTAGAAAAATGTTAACCAAGGAAAACCTTTGGAGAAACTTCTCTCTGCCAGATTTATGGGTATTTCAGAGTAGCAGCCAGAATCATAAAACAGGTTAGTAGACTTTGTGCAGTGTTTCCAAAGGATGCTCACTCCTGTTATTTAAGATATTATTGGTTTAAAATGAGCCCTAGGGGCTTTCTGTCAGGACTTATATGGGAAATGGGTTGACAGAAGCATTTCTTCTGTTAAAATCATACCTATGACTTGTATGGCTCCTCAGGAGAGAACCTCAGTGGGTCTGCTAGATGTGATTAAAGAGCACATGGTTAATGAAGCATTCTGCTTGGTATCCTTCTCCTGTACTGTCTGTATGGCAGTTTTCCAATATGCCTTATTACAGGAATAAAATCCATATTTTTATATATGTGAGGGGTACTGAACTGTGTGGACTAAATTTCTTTATGAGAATGTCTTCTTGGAATAGTCTGGGCATAAATAGTAAGCTTGGGAATTAATCAAACTGTTGATAGAAAATAGGAAGGAAAGGAGAAGAAAACCTGAAATTGGATGTCATGAGTTTCTATAGGCCTTGCTGTGGAGGTTTGGATCAGAGGAAATATATTAATTTGGGGCTCATACTTTGTACTCAACAGCTTCATCAGGTAAGAGGGTTTTGCAGAATTTTTTTTTTTAACACCAATTTAATAGCTTGTACAGTTCTCAGCATCAAGAAGCAAGGATGCTCACGACTTGTATTTTTCTACTGAGAATAATTTCAAGCTCAAGACAATCTTCTCAAAATAGTTATGAACAGCTTTTTTTTAATGGAAAAATAGGTAATAAAAATGTGGAGAGCATGCTATTGGTTTTCTTTCACAAATAGTATTCTTGAGAACATTTAACTTCAGTAGAGAGTACATTAAAAGAAGGAATTAAAATAAATCACAAATATAAAAAGCCTTGAATTTTTTAGTTTTACCATGTGCTGTGCTTAAAGCATAAAATAAAACCAGTTAATGTTTTCATTTTCTAATTTTCTAATTCACTGAAATGCCATATGCTTTTCATTTGTGTTTACTTTGCATCCAGAAGAATGAAAAGAATTAAATAATGCTGGAGACAAGCTTAATCATTATCTTGTGTTCAAGCACTTTGATGGTATATTTAAAATAGATGTGTGAGCCTTTTTTGTTCCTTGTAATATGGAAATTATAAAGGAAGGTGAACAGGATGATAAATTAGAGATGCTCTCAGCGAGGCTGTTATATTATTTTTAGGTAGAAGACATACTGTACACACTGAGCCTCAGCTGAATATAATTAATTTGAAACGTTATCACTGTTGTGCTTGCAGTCCTATTGTAATTGTTTTTTTCAGTTCTGCATCTTGCTGGCTCCTATCACACCCCTCACTGTGAGATCTTTTCCTGTATTGCACGTGTCCTGTTTGTTACCACCATATGGTAGTTAGAATTTCAGTAGCTTTGCTCTGTTTACAGGCCACTGTGCTTTGTCATATTTTTCTGCTCACCCTGCATTGCCATCTGATACCTGTCATCTGTTTAACACATTGGATGCCAAAAATACTCAGATTCTTTTTTTTTCAGATGCATGTGTGAGAAAGACTGTTTCAGAAAGCTGTTTTAATAAACATTGATCCAAAGTAATTTCCTGTTATGTTGAACCAGTACCCACACCTCTCAATTTCCCAAACTTTTTAAAAGGTGCCAACTGACTGGAGAGACATACTGCAGCGCTGGGAATTTATTTTATGTTATTATTATTTTTTTGCTGGTGTGCATTGCATTGTTGGTATGGGACTGTAATGTGTTTAAGCAGCTTTTCCCCTGCGTGACTGTAACAAAAACAATATTCTCAGAGTACAGCAGAGTCTGTTCTTAGCCTGGTTGCCAATTGCAAGTTTATTAGAGTTGCACTATGTAACCGATTTCGAAACTGGTTTGACAGATAAACTACATTATGATTTGCAAGTGTTGGCATTAGTGATGGCTGATGCCATTTTAATCCAGCATTTCAATATCTTGTGATATTGGCACCAAAAAATCACTTCACCAACTGTCATGACATAATTACATTTGGGGATGGCGAACAGGTAGTATGAAGAATGACGGCATCACCGAATTAGAGGTAGAGGAGTCTGCAGTAGCATTTGGGGTGTTATACATGGTGAATTTTTTTGTTGGGTAGTATTTTAAGATACAAAAATCTTGACTTGCCAGGTGTTCATAAGCTTAAAATTTGGAAGAAATGCTCATAAGACTGTGTTTCTTGTGGCTTATTGATGGGACAAAGAACAACAGCAACTTACAGTTGTGTACCCGTGGTGAAGCCATATAATTCTGTGGTCATCTTCTACTAGTTTCCCTGGGCATTGTTGAGCATGTGGTATTCCAAACTGACTTAAGAGCTTGAAAGTGCAAGGACCAGGACCAACTGCCTACAAAAGGTAGCTGATCTCCTAAGACTTCGGGTTGTCCCATCTGATGGATGGGTGGTTGTTCTGCTCTCAACTGACTTTGACTGTCTCCGTTGCAGGTAGCTTGTTTGATCAGGACAAATTTCTGTCTGCGTTACATGATTCATCCAGCTGAACTTAGTGATGCTACTAGTTAATACTGTTCACTTAGATAAATGAACTTCTCTCTATTTCCTCTCTCACATACACCTCTTCATTAGTAGTTTTGTATTCAGAATAAGAGAGCTAAATACTGGCACCTGTGTTTGTAATTTTGTGTAAGTGCCAATTTGTGCCTTACTCGTAAAAACTCTTCCTTAAGACTTTTATTCATCTTCTCCTTCCCCAGCCCTTAAACTGAGCTTTTCTACTGTGACACCAGCATTCTCTACCCCTTACCCTTTCCCCTTCTGGCTTTTTGCGCTTTGTTTTACGTGACGCTCTGTTATTCTGCATGTAGTGGCTGGTTGGTTATGATGTGATGGCCATCCTTAGAAAAAAATTATGTCCATGGTAGCATATTATGTGATTAAGTAAATAAATTAAAAAAAGTTACTAGATCACCATTTATTTCTTTCGCTTCACTCTGAAAACAGACTAGGTTTTGTTTGTTCAAAAAAAAATTATTTTGGTGAAGTTTAACTTAAAGAAATGATGTTTGTATTCCATAATGAAATGAATCTGGTGGCTTTTAAGAGATAATAAATCAAGTTATTCTTTACACATTGATTTAATGTATTTTAACAGACATTTGCCATCAGAGCCACTTCACAAAATAGTATTTTACTGGAGAAATTTCCTATGGGACTCAGAGACTACTGCTCCAAGGATCATCTGGTACTTCTTTCAGTGAAGTAGTGGCATTAAAACCATCACAAGCTGACAAAGGTTAACTCATTCAGGAGACATGTTTTGTGTCTCTTGTATACGACATGTAGAAGAGGTGTATTGCTGGGTTAGATTCAGTAATATTTAAGTAAATAAAGAAAATGAAGACATCTCTTAGTCAGCTGATCAGGAAAAACATGATCCAGTAGCTGAAATATTGCACTTTTTACAGCCTGTGATAGGACTAGAGGTGGAAACTTCTTACTTACTAGAAAGCAACAATAAAGAATAAAAAGCTAAATCCTACCCAGATTAGGTAGCACAGTTTTTAAGCCTGTTATTAAACTGGTTATATTCTATTGGTAATTCTAGCTGTTATTTCCCAACTTTTTTGTGGTTGTGGGTTCATGATTTTTTTTGTGACAAAAAATCCGTAGAGTGTTTTGGTACTTGTTCTTTGCATTAGAGGTCATTGTGTCCTCACCTGCTAATCACTGCTCTTGATTCTTAACCATGCTGAAGCACACTTATTTTATGAATGGTATTGTTTCATATTGCTCTGAGAAAATCCAGAGCTGTTGATTTGGCTGGAGAAGACAGTAATTATTTTCCCTCTGCATCTTGATGAAACTTTTTCTTTGAGGATGTTTCCAGCAGTCTTTTTTAGAAGGAGTTATAAAAGGAGCTCGTATCTATCATATTTGGGCCTTGATGTTATTACTAAGCAACTGTGTATGAAAATTACTTGTATCTGCAAAGGCAGTAACGTAAAAGCACATGCCTGTAATCTCACAAATGTTACTAGCATGGCTGGGTGTCTCTGGAATCTTCGCTTTCTGCCATGTATCTGAACTAAACCAGCTCATGTGTTACGCTATATAAAGAAAACACAGGATGAAAACATTTCACTGAAAGAAAAAAGGCAAATTAACTGTAGTTAATTGACTTTAAAATATTTTTATCATTCTTCTCTTGGTGTTTGAGTAAGCCCTGATTTCATAATTTTAGGTAAGCCTTCCATTAAATTTTGTTGTTTTTCTTTTTAATATATCTCTCTCTCATTTATTGGATAAATAGATGTTTCTCTAAAATAGCTGGGAAAAGAAGAGAGGACTCTTGATCTCACTTCCTAGTTTAGCAAGGGCTAAATTGTAAGAGTGTTGCGAGATGCTGGAAGTCCTCATTCATGTTGTGATTTGATAATGTGGGTAGGCAGCAGGTAGGAAAAAATTTCTCAGGTCACTTTTTATAGTGGATCTTACGGAAACTGTTAGATGTGACGAATTTTGGTGAATTGAAATTCACTTTTAAAACAAACTCAGTGGCAAATCTTGTTATTTTGATTTTCAGTAAGAAAAGCCTTTTTTTCCAAGCGGCACATATCCCCGTTAAAATCAAATAGGAACACTCTGAAGTTGGCAACTTGAGAAATGCTAGGTCTTTATTCCTCAGGATACTTGGTTTTGACAGTGCAGTTGCAAAAGCAGCTCAGGTTAACACTTCTGCTGCAGCAGATGATTTTATCACTCTTCCTTAGTTGTGGCTTGTGCTGCTACTTTTTTTTTTTTTTTTTTAAACCATAAGCATGAATGCAACTGTGTGGGCTCAGATTTTTTTTTTTTCCTTCATTTGTGTCTAGCCCCATTCAGTTCCCTGGGCTGGTTCACTGTGTGGTTATATAGATACTGCTGTCCCTCAGTCATTGTGACAGGTTTTCCTGCAACAGGTATTGCCTGAATTCTGTAAGTAAAATAACATATTCCTTTACTTCTACAGTTTTGATGCATGAGTAGTAAGAGCAATCTTGGAAACCTGGTTATGTTTACAGGGCCTGTGTTTATTAGGTAGATAGCGCTTGGCCCCGAATGCCCCGTTTTGACAATTCTCCTTAAGAGAAGGACTGTAGCACAGTGGTATTTCCATAACTTTTTAAGTGGTTGCAGTTGGTAAAATTCAGGCTGCTCACAGCGTTATGTGCATGAACTCATGAAACTTCTTGAACTCTGGCACTTGGAGCTGGTGGCAACTCTTCAGAGCAAACCAGCTGCTCTCCTGCTGTATGGTTTGTGTTAGGAGAGCTGAGTGATAAAGAAATTGAATGGGAAAGTGCAGCAGAGCTGTGATGTTTATGTGAGAAAACTGATACTGGTGAGATTGTTCACAGAGGTAAGAGGTGTATAAAAATGCCCATACTGGTTAAGACCAAAGGACGAGGCATTGACACATTGTGGGGTGTCCTCACCACTCTTCCACTGGCTCTGGCCAAACTGTCCATATACATCATGGGGAAGAGGAAGCCTGACAGAGGATCCAGGTGTTGTTGGAGTCTCCAAGGGCCTACCATGTCTCTGGACAGAATTCTGTATGAGTAGTCTGCTGAGACTGTGGAGGTCTTCAAGCTGCTCTGCTTGGTTTCGCCTTTGGCTGTTTTTAAAATGAGTTGATGCTTTTTCTGTTACACACACACCGCACCCCCCCCCCCCCCCAAAGTGTTCTCTCTTTTTTCTTTAGAAAAGGAAAACAAAAATCTTTGACTCCCATGATAATTTTCCGAGTTTCATGGTGGTGTTGAAAGTGTTTAACTCCATCCCACTTCCTTAGGTCATATTAGGGCTGCAGAACCAACAGTGACTTATTGGGGCTGCTCAGGGAAGTGTAAAAGTATATGGCAAAGGGTAGACATGTCTCCTCTCTGCATGATAGCACTCATGTATCACTCATGTATTCTAGCTAAGCACTGAATTGACTGTATTAGGGCATAGGAGTCTGCTTGCCTGGGAACTAGCAGTAGTGGGATGAGAGAGGAGTCTAACCTGTGGGACTGATGATGAGTCAGTGAAGTTCAAATAATAGCTGGGAGGGCAGACGCTGTAGTTAAAAAGAATGTTAAAAGAAGTAGAAGGATTGAACATTTAGCAAATACAATGTAGTTTCTGCATTGTCTATGGAGCCATTTGCTGCCCTAAGGCACAGAAGCAGCCCACATGTGAGAAGCATGCTAGAGACTGTTCCAGGAGACCAAAGTTAATGCATGTTGTAGCACAACTTTCCATTTCCTTGTTTGCAAAAAAAGGAAGTTTTGTTGAATTTAATGTTCAGAGGTGAGTGAAGAAACCATTGATGACTATGGTTGTGGGTTGCAGTTTTTAAAAAAGCTGTTTCCAATAGGCACAGGGACAAATTTTCATGAATATTAATTTGGTGTGTAACTATGTGCTACCTCACTCGCCTCATGAGACTTCATATTATCTTAAGCCTTGTGTCACCAAATTGGGCAGTGTAATTATTTGTGGTCAACGTAATTACAAATTTTACTGGGATAATACAAAAAAATTGTTAGATTAGTGGAGTTGCATCCTTTTCCTGTACATGGAAGATAGAGGAGTGGGTAGCTCCTTGCCACCATTTCCCAGTCACCACCCTTTTTCTATTCTTTTAACCTACTAATGTTTTCCAAGTCATTAATTCTAAGTCTTTTGCTTGTACTTACATCACAAGCTTACCTGGGGGGCTTTATGTGAAATCTGGTCTCATGGCTAGTCTAAGACCTGGTCTAAAATGATGGACTTCCGTTGCTGAGACCTCTCCTGTCAAGGCTCTTGTTCTGTAAGTCAGTCCGCTGCAGCCTTTTCTACCCTGGTATAATCTCCACCATTTACAGTTCCCTCTCCACCTCAGAGGGATAGATCATATTTTCCACCTGTTTTTCTTGCTTTTCGGATTTGTTTTGCCCTTTACGTGTTTTCCATGCACGTGCTGTGATCTACAGGTCTTGTTCCTTAATCTTGTGCAAGCCAGCTGTGATATCGTGATTAAGGCCTATGCCCTCCCTAGGAAAAAGGGTTTCCAGACCCCAGCTCATAAACAGCAATTGGGTGAAAGGACTTACGCCTCCTTAAAAATGCTAAGGAAATAGGCTCAGAGGTTCCCAAAAATGCAAGGGCTGTAGGCCCTAATAATGTGGTTGGGATGGAGCAGTAGTGGGTGGAAAGGTGTTGTCTCTTCCTCCTCTCTCAGTCTTGTTTCAATTTTTTTTTCCTGTTAAAACCTTCACTGTTGAAATGTAACAGTTACTGCTCAAAAAACCCCACAAACCCCTTCCTAATGCTACTGAAACACTTTTAATGAAAAATAATACTAACTTTTGGGACATAAGCTTTCCTGCACAGATTTGCCATAAAGCATAGGAGATGTACTCTTACTTAAGGTAGTAAAAATAGTCGTGTGAGGAGAATGGAGCATCTTTTTATCAATGGCATTGGTTTTCATATTTTTATGAACTCAGAATAAAAAAAGAGTTGATTTAAATAATTTACATTTTTTTTATGAAAGCTGTGACATAAAAATATATGTTCTTGAACAAAGAAGAGATAATATTTTTTTTCCACAGAAGGCATTGATTGCTTCAGTACTAAATATATCTCAGCTTGTAAGTGCTTTTTAGTACAAGACATAGGCAGTTTCTTTCTGAATTCCTCAGCTATGCTTTTTTAGTGCTGTTATGCGTTGTTTGCTTAGTTATCTGGTTTCTCTTTTATACCTCAGAAAGGGTAACAGTCATTTGTGAGGAACCGTGGGAAGCTAGAATGTAAATTCCTTTTTGTAGATATTGCACATTTCTGACTCACAGTTCTTCAGTTGTGTAAGGAGGAAGTCTGCTTGTGGGCTGAGGTTATTTTTAAAGAAACAAATAGAAGTATACGAAAATGAAGTTTTCCAGTAACCTACATGAGGAAACTTCCAGGAAGGTGAAAAATGGCATTTTACACAAGTTATTTAATGAGCTCATTGACGTGCTTGCAGAAAACCTGCCTTTAGTAAAATGTTAGTTTGAAAATTACCATTACTGCTGGTGAAGGGGCACCAGAGAAGAGCCCCATGAGTGAAGGCATAGTCCGCGCTACTTTGCTGATGTGCCTCTGCTCTAGTGTGGTGAGGAGGGGGATGTTTTAATCAAGGTTTGGGGCTTTTTTGTCTTAGCCTGTACAGTCTTGTTAGGATGCTGCCAGGTAGTATGTGCTTGATAAGAAGTTTAGAACTCAGAATAAAAAAAGAGTTGATTTAAATAATTTACATTTTTTTCCCATGAAAGCCATGACATAAAAAAATATGTTCTTAAACAAAGAAGAGAAAATATTTTTGGGAATTGGAATTTAGCTAACTTGTACTGAGGACAAAAGTATCTGTTACATGTGAACAGCTGTTAATTCCAGTGGTGGTGGCCGGGTCTAAATTCATGTGTGAAGTCTATAAATGAAACAGTTGTCTTGGCCAAGTCTGAACTTTATCATGAGTCATAATTAAAGGTTTTATGGTTATGCTGCTCCTGGTTCCTTGTGACATGGGCGTGTAGAAAAATACCAACATTCATTAAAACCACTTTGTCCCTCATGGATGCAGGGGACAGTATGAGTATATTGTCTCGGGGTTTGAAACTAAAAAGTAAATGTCTAGAATCATAAAATAATCACAAGAAATAAAAAAAAAAAAAAAAAAGTACCTTCATAGATTTCTGAATTGCGTTGGGAGATTTGTTTTACCGTATTGCCTGGAAGTACTTGTGCGCTATAACCCTTCTGAGTGAGGGCTTTTACAGGATAGAAAAAAAGGCAGTCTTTGCTACAGGGGCAGTCTACTTTGTAAGTATTAAGCAAATAATAAAATAATAGGAGCAGACAGGGGAGTCTCTATTGTCTGGGCTGATAAGTGAAGATTTTAACATACCAGTAACCTGATTTTTGTCATATCTTTGTAAGCATCAAGGCAAAGGAGAATTCGAAGGAGGATAGTGTGATGGTGTTGTTGCTAATACTGCTGTGTTAGGGGCAACAGGGGGAAAGCCACAAAGATTCTTGCTTGAAATTAACGCGAGCAGAAATGTCTCAGTACTGAATGAGAAATGATAGGCAAGGTGGAAATAGGCTGTAAAAGTCTTTGAAGGTGAAGATAAACCATTTATGTTTTATGCAGTAGAAAAGGGGGTTCCTCAGGGTAATACAAAGAGAGAAGTAAAATAAAATTTGTTTCAGGATTGTGATTGGACTATCAGCGGGACAGGCTTGCACAGGTGAGAAAAGGAATGAAGAGATGAACAGATGATAGGTGAATGTTTAAGCTGGGTGGATATGAAATTAGCTAAACTTTGGGTTGGTTTTAGTTTTAATTTGCAAAATTAATCTCCAAAGCTTATATAGCAATTTTTAGGTGAAGGTTTCAATAGATGCTAGTCTAGTATAGCACAGTAGTTATTGGTTCTGAGTGGCAAGCAGCACGGAGGCGGTGGTTAAGGTTTGCTGGAGGTAAAAGGTGATCTCTGTTTCAGTTTATGGAGTTTGATGTACAAGTCACCCATGGCAGGACTTTGTAATCTATGCCAATCACATTGGTTTGGACAGGAGACAAATGTGAGGTAGAGAAACAGACCTGTAAATTACCAGTGTGGTCAAATTTGTGTTTGCACCAATAAAGCAGGGAGGAAGAAAAGATCTTGGCATGTGGAAGAAAAAGGGCTAGTGCTGAGTTGGATTCAGGTGATTGCTGATGAGGTGAAAAAATGTTATGGGCAAAGACCCAGTTGAGAGAGTAATAGCGTTGATCCATAATTGTGTGTTGAATGAACAGGGTAGAAGGAAGAAACCTTCAGGCCAGGTAAAATATGAGATCTTGAGGAATATTTGTTGGGTTTTTATAGGACATAGAATCTGCTACAATATATTTTGTATATAATAAAATTGTTGTGGTATATTTGTTGAAAAAATGTGTAGGAGGAAGAGATGAGACCTGCAGGAAATGCGAACAGGGAAAGGTCAAATGGGTGGCAAGTAAAGTCACAGAAAACTGAGAAGGTGGAAAGTAGGCAATAGCAAAGGGGCTAGAAGCAGCCAGTTTCTGGAGAAGAAAACCCAACGCTCTCAAGACATGGAAGCTGCTAACTCTTCTATTTGTGGTTGCTTGTATTACTCTTACACAGACATGGCCTTTTTTGCTCTAAAGGTTAGCTGATTAATTGGGTTGCTACCTGTTTTACAACTTGACTTGCTTGCCTTTAGCAAGCATTTGCCTGTATAAAAGGCTAAGACTATACTCTGCTTTTTAAGTGGCAGTTCCCACTGAATAAAAATTACAACAAAAGCAATAATAAAAGAATATTAAACACATCCAGATTCACTCAGAAGAGCATATTGCAAAACTCAGTGTTTTGCAATATGAATACATTCAGCGGTTCTTCGATCTTCACAAAACAACCAAACCAGGTATCATCTATACTAAATAGCAGAACACATCAAAAATTAAAAAATGCCCTGGACTTCAAATACAGGCTTCAAACACATTAATGTTGCTACGTCAAGCGCTGGGAGCTGGAAGAGTTAGATTCCTTTATTTACTATTCAACCTTAATTTGTCCTACTTGTGCAGACTATATAAATTTTAATAATGGATTTATATGTGATGTGATGGTGCATGAAGTAACTAGCATTTATATCTAGACTTCTTCATTGGAATTCAGCTATTCTTCTAGTCAATACAAGCTAGATTCCCCCTAAGCTCCTTGTTTCCCTTGTTTCAGACAAAGCTATCCACAGCATCTTGCTAAGGTTGCCTGTCTTGGCTTTGTTATTTAAAGCATGTATACCCAAACCCCATCACAAGTTGGCAGCTTTTCCTAGCTAAGATGCTCATGAGGCTGAGGCAAAAAGCTGGGTCCTGCACTGTTCTCCCTGGGAACACTGGTGTGAGGTGAGTGCTTGCAGCTCTGGCAGCATAGCAAGGCCGAGGTGAGACTAAGGTGCTTCCAGCTTTATGGAGCTGCTCAACTGTGGCTTTCAGATCACAGCTTCAGTGTACCTGCTTAAAGTTTGTCTGCAAGTTTTTAGATCTAGCCATTGCCTTCATGGACATATTAAATATCCAGGAGTGCTTTGTTCAAATACATTACCGTGCCATCATGTTCATGAAGTATCAGTCTGTTGAGCATCTACAGGGCAAGACAATGTGTGGAAACTAATCTGAGTTTGCGTTCCTGAGTATGTTTTTTTATTTTATTTACCATAAAAAAAGAATGCTGAGAACAAAACTTGGTAGAAGTCTCATTTAATGAACAAAAACAAAAGACATTTAAGTTCAGTGCGTTTTTGTGCCGGGGTGAGCAGGTCAAAGTACTGCATTTTGCTAAGCTGTTGTCATGCATGCAACAGCTGTTGGTGGAGAGTTACTTAAGGCTACATCACTTAGATGGGGGCACTTTTTCTACTAGCATGAACTCATGAGAAGGCATAATATTTTTATAATGTTACATCAGATATTTAGGATTCCAAGATTGAATTGTTTGAATTGAGCTGGGGGAGTGAAAATGCATTCTGTAGTGCCATCTGCTGGAACTTTAAGTTAGAAATACAATTTCATACTACATTTAAAAATCATTTAAGATGTAACTGTGCGTAAAGGTGACCCAAATATTTGGCATTTTTAGAAAATATATGCAGCCAGAGCATAAATAAGCAAGTGCTTCATTTTGTCACTTTTTAGTCTTCAACGTATATGTGCAAATAGTTCAGATAGGTGTACACTACAGGAATTTAAAACAAGATTATGTTGCTGCAAAGACACCTCTATGTTACTGCAAGAAAGGAGTAACTTAGCTTTTTAATAAAAAAGCCCAAAGCATTCTTGGATCATAATTGCAGTGTATGCTTAGTGGGGATGATTGCAGAGTAAGTACACATTTGGGCCGCCTCAAAAGAGCCCAACAACATAAATTATAACTTGGTGTGGTTTGACATTCCACTTTCCAATCAGTCAATGTTATAGGCTACTGCAGTGTCCATCTGTCCTCCTTAAGGAATCAGTGAGCTGTCTGAAGTTTAAGGTACGTGAGAAATTTATACCACGAGCATCCTCCAAGGCTTACAGTTTTAAATAAGTACACAAAGACACGGGTAAAGCTTTGCAGAACTGCCTATCACTATGTTTTTTACTAGTTTATACACACACTGTTGATATAAAATACTGAATATTCAGATGAAAATGTGGTACATGTAGGACACATAGCTAAAGCAGTTTTTCTGTGAAATGCGCTTGACAGGGGAGAGGAACCCAGCAGGTTTTCTGGGGGAAAAACCCCTAGAAACCTCCACATATGTTGAGTTATATGTACACTGTAAAAGTGAATGGGTCAAGTCTTTCACTGTACACATGAAAATTGTATATTGGTGTTTGTCTTGCGCCTCTCAGGTGAGAGGTGCCAGCCTGTCATGTACGTGTGGTAAAGTCCTGAGGCTGATATGCCTCTCCAAGTGTCTCAGTCTTTTCCAGAACTTTAGCAACAACAAATAATTTTTAGTCCTATTCACCCATTGTATGATCTTTCTTTGGTCACACACATATGTGCCACCTATGCAAATGTGAAACAGCAGGCACCCTCACCAGTGGAGCCTGCTTATGTGGGTGCAGTTGTTGTGTCGAGTGATGTGAGGTCTGCACAAGTGAAGTTGACGATGATGTTTAAAGAAGCTTATTAGTCAAGTTTCTTGACTTCTCTGGGCTATGTTCTCAGATGTCTTCCTGCATTTGTAGATATCTTTCCATTGTTTCTTGATGAAGGGGAGAATGGTTTTAATCCTCTGTGTGGAGAGGTCTTTCCTGCCTGGTAAGTAAGTTTACTACATAATAAAAGGTGTACCAGTACGGAAGTCTTGGGCCATCAGATGATGCCGTTGATGATCTGAATAGTTTTAAAGGCACAGGCACTTGTGTGTTCCTAGTAAAGGAAGAAGTTTCACACATAAATGTTATAAAGCGGTGCTCTTGGAGGTACCCAAAGTTTTATTGTGTTGAGGTAGTATGTTAAAAAAGGTAGATCCATTAAGAAAGAAATGTGGTTAGAAGGATACAGAACAAAGATTAAGGGAATTCTAGTTCAGCAATATAAAAAATATAAATATGTAAATATTTGGTCTGTCCAGCATTAAATCTTGGAATAGTTTCCTCTGTTTTTTGTTCTACTATTTTCTCTTTTTCTCTTTTTCCTCTTCATCTTTGTAGGCTGTGTCGGTGACGAAGCCTTCCCTTTTTAGCTATGCCATTGACCTCAGTAGTAGAACTAGATGAATTTTGGGGGGCATGATGAAAAATGATGTGGATATGTGCTTAGATTATTCCTCTTACGTAGTAGCCTGGGTGCTCTTTTTGTCGAAAGAATTGAATTGGTATATTCCTCAAGGGTCCCCCAATCTGTTATATCATACGCTGATACTGAGTCTTTAACCTAACCTTTAGGTGTTTGTCTATGTTAAGGAATATTTAATAGACTTTAATTTTCCTTGCATTTAATAAAAATGTGCTTTATTGCATGGAAATGAAGGAGCAACCTTGAAAAAATGCCCATCTGTGTTTTAGTTCTTGCTTAATACTTAATATATTTCTGTATAAGGCAAAACTGTTGAGAGGGATTTCCTGCCACCATTATAGAATAGCCAGAGACACAGAGATCCTGTAATTCCTCAAAAAGCTGGGAAAGGTGGTTGGAAACTTGCAAAAGAAGTAATTGAACCAGACCTGCCATGGGCTGGATAAGATTCTTTTTGCTTTGTGAACTCTTCAACCTTTTTCTCCAATTCCATTCCTTCTGTAGGTAAAATGTTAGGTTTTCACAATTAATGAGTAGTGTGACATGCAAAGATAAGTACTTGGGTTTGAACACCTTGTGGTAAAAAGGGTCTTACAGTGATGCAGAAAGTAAGAAATCTGTATATAAGTGATACTTATTGGTTAGAAATGCAATCTCTCACTTAGATTTTGCTTTGTTGCTAGTGTGTTCATCTATCCCTTGGTGCGCACAGAAGGGCAAACCATCATTTTATTAATACACTTCCTAAGCTTCATATGACATAGGAAAAATTCAGATGTAGATGGTCTAATTGGAAAAGAACAGGAAGGGGGTCAGTGCTTACTCTTCCCTTTCCATGTTAGTGAAGAGCCAGGGCTTTTAGCCTTGCTGTAGTGGAGACCTGAATTTCAGTTTCCAGGTTGTATTTTTTAATAGAAAATTTGATGTAATAAGCAGTTTACCTATAGACCTTTCTATTATTTAATTACATTCTTTAAGCTGGTTATTATACAAATTCCTAAATGTCTTCAGTTGTTTTTATGCATTGTAAGTGAGCAGCTGTATAGGATAAGTTAAATCGCATGTGTAATCCAATAATGTGGCCAAAAGTGTTAAGTTTCTCCAGTATTTTGCCTAATTATGGTGACCTACTTTTCTCATCTGACTCAATACTGAAAAGGTTTTTTAAGCAGGTTAGTATAAAATAAAAATAAAACAAAAAATAAAAAGCCCTTTTGCTTACTTCTGTCAAGTTTCTCATTAGCATAAAGCATTACATGCAATGCATCATGTTCATAGTGAGGGAGAACAGATTATTTGGCCTCATAGCTTTTGGTTTTGCTGCATCCTCACCAGAATGTGCCCATATGAAGACTCTGTTTTTAGTGTGGGAGTTCGTTGATTTTAGTAGTGTCCAAATGGATTATGTGTATTTGTCACGATTCCTGTTAGTTAAGTTGAAGTACCATTTTCTAGGCTTAAATATCATCTTAAAGTAAAAATATCCACTTCACCAAAACAGTATTTCATACAAATAACACTGATTACTTATATCTTAAAGGTCAAAACAAGTCCACCACACACACAAAATCCCACAGAAAGACAGAATTGTCTCACTAGAAATACATTGGTTAAGTGCTGGAAGTCTCAATGCTAATGGAGCAGGTAGCTCAGACCAGGTAGTGGAGATGTAGGATATCATCAAGACCTCTATAGACAACACACCTACTGTTATTTATTAAACTCAAGATTCCCTGTTTCTACTTATATGTTGCATGCGAGGCGTGGCGACCTGGTTCAGGAGCGGCACAGGCGACCAACCCCCTCAGGTCTGACACCAATATGGTGGACGGCAAAATGGCGTTTATTGATGGACGACACAGCATTATATAGCCTGGGTTTACAACGTCACTTCCGTCTGCTTACGTCATAAACCGAACGCTATTGGCTATTAGGAGAGGGGCCCTGTCTTTCCGTACAGCACGACATCTTCCGGCTGCCAGGCCTTAACTTGTGCCACAACATTTCCCCCCTCCCTATGCTTAACTAAATTAGCTAAAATATACTAATCAAAATCTTATCTATATCTTATAAAATCTTATTCTATACCTTATAACAGTCTTATAGAGTATAAAATCTCATCTATATCTTATAAAATCTTATTCTATACTTTATAACAGTCTTATAGAGTATATGTAATAAACTTGAGTAAAAAAAACATAAGGCACCTTAAACGGGATCCATCCTGTAGAAAGACTACACAGGAACTCAAAATCTAAAATAGAAAACGTTGATAAAATACGGTGCAAGGACCCTGCAAAGTTTCAAAAACCAGCTCCAAATCGCGTCCGCACAATGTAGGGTGCATGCCTCCCCTACATTGTCTGAGGTTTGGGCTTCTAAGCTGACCGAAATGCACACTCGTTCCGATGCAGGTGGTCAGTCTGCTTCGGAAGAAGTGGCCAGCAGCATCCATAGAGGTCTGCAAGGGTTGATAAAAGCATGAACATAATTTTTTGGTGCATGAATATCACAAAGAGACTATAAGCACACAATACATCATCAACTTGAATAAAAAACATAAGGTAACTTAGGGATAACTGGGGGCAACACTGAGTGGGTACGTTTTAAAAGCAGTTGCTGGTGTTCTACCAACAGAATGTTGACTTTTTCCAGCCGGCTCTTAACAAACAACACGAGCCTATTTAGTATACAGGGTCCAAAGATCAGTGCCATCATGATCGTTACAATCGGCCCTATCAAGGTAGATATCAGGGTGGTTAACCACGGTGAACTGGTAAACCAATATTCATACCAGCTGCATTGCGATTCCCTCTCTCTTCGGCATTTTTCTAGGTTCTCTCTTAATTTTTCCATAGTATCTCTTTACTACTCTGGTGTGGTCCGCATAGATGCAACATTCCTCCTCTGAATTCGGATTGGTTGCGAGCCGCTCGTCCCAGCTAGTGTCTGATCTGGAATCAGAACTCGACTGATTGGTATTTCCGAGCCCGATACTTTTTTGTTGGGCTCCGGCCCCGTCCACTTCCCTTGCAGGCTCCGCAGGGGGGCCGTTCTCCCCCTCTGCTCCAGTCCCGCCCATCTCCTGAGCTCCGATCCCGCTCACTTCCCTTGCAGGCGGGTCGTTCCCCCCCTCCTGACTTGCCCTGCCTTCTACTTGGGGGGGGGGGGGGGGGTTTGCCTTATAAGGGCATTTTTCCAGACGGCCGCTCTGATTGGCTCTCCGCCCCTCACTCGCGCTCCCCTTCCCTTCCCGTTTGTGTGCGCATGTCAATTTTAGCGCTTCCTCCCTGTTCCCGACAGGGACACCATCGCCCCGCCCTTCCCCTTGCCGCTCGGCGCCATCTTGGGGCGCATAGGGCGGTGGTTTAGCCCAGTCGTCCTTAGACTCTGATTTCTCCGCGGCACCCCTGGCCTCCTCAGCTAGCCCACCCCAGAGGGATTTTGCTGGATTCTGTCCCTCCGTAAGCGGGTCGGGGTTTGGGGATTTGGGGGGTGCATCACCCTCCCGCAAGTCTTTAGACTCCGCAAAATTGCTATTGTCTGGGGGGTGCGGAGTCTGCGTGGTAGCCCCAACTCCTAAATTCGGGGTGGCTGACAAGCAGTCCCTTGCCGCCCTCCAGGTCTCCTGCTCATGTATGACCTTTTGTAGAGCCTGCATGACTTTCCCCCACGACTTAAGATTTTTTCCACAGCCCGAGGACATCGTCTCCTCGGCTAACACTTCAGTGCATTTATCCCACACTTGTAATTGTAATACGACCTTCACAAGGGTTTTCATCTGCCTTGTTGGTCTGGGGTCAATGACCCCAATCTGTAAAAGCCTCGCAACGGCGAGAGTAAAATCTTCGGGTTTACCATCAATACCCCACTGCTTATGCAGTAATTGTACAACCTTCTCAAGGGCCTCCATCATCCTTGCTGATCTGGGAGCGTCCTCCCTGCTGGGCTGGTCCTGCCGTTCCGGCCGCCATTCACCCGATTCCAGGCGAATTCCCGGGTTTCAGCGCCACTTGTTGCATGTGAGGCGTGGCGACCTGGTTCAGGAACGGCACAGGCGACCAACCCCCTCAGGTCGCGCGGGCCATCAGCACGCTGACACCAATATGGTGGACGGCAAAATGGCGTTTATTGATGGACAACACAGCATTATATAGCCTGGGTTTACAACGTCACTTCCGTCTGCTTACATCATAAACCGAACGCTATTGGCTATTAGGAGAGGGGCCCTGTCTTTCCGTACAGCACGACATCTTCCGGCCGCCAGGCCTTAACTTGTGCTGCAACATTTATAATGTATTTAGCTGTTCATGATTTTTTTAAATGTCAGCCATGAAGATGTAGATTTGAAGCAACATCTGGAAATGTGGGTGTCGTGGTTTAAGCTGTAAATCACGCAGTCGCTCTCTCACTCACTCCCCTCTCTTTCTTCCCCCTGCTCCTGGGTAGATGGGGAGGAGAATCAAAGGAATGCAACTCCCACAGGTTGAGATAAGAACAGTTTAGTAACTAAAGTATAACACAAATCACTACTGCTACCACCAATAATAATAATGACAAGGCAAATACAAGGGAAGAATACAATAGCTCACCCCTTCTAATACAAAGCCCGACTACTCACTTCCCCCTCCTTCTTCCCCCCCACTCCGAGGGGGGGGGGGGGAAACTGGGAGAAGAATCAAAAGAATGCAACTCCCACTGGTTGAGATGAGAACAGTCCAGTAACTAAGGTATAACACAAACCACCACTGCCACCACCACCCACAACAATGACCAGGGAAATACAAGGAAAGAGGATACAATTGCTCACCACTCAATGACCGAGCTGTGAACTGAACTCTGCCGGGTTCCTGCCCCCAGTTTTACATCCTGGGCATGACGTGCTGTGGCATGGAATAGCTCTTTGGTCGGTTTGGGTCAGGTGTCCTGTCTCTGCCTCCTCCCGGCTTCCCCCCCTCCCTGGCGGAGCATGAGACTCAGAAAGTCCTTGGTCAGGCCAAAACATTCTAAGCCACAACTATAAACATCGGTGTTATCAGCTCTGTTCCCAGACCAAAAATTGAAAACACAGCACTGCACCAGCTACTACGAAGGAGAAAAAATGACTGCTGCTGCTGAACCCATGACAGTGGGTGAGAAGCCTGTGGGGTTCCATATAACATGGTGAAAAGACTGAGTTATTCAATGTGCCTATTGGATTCTCCTCCTTAGGCTAAAATCTTTGCTCAAGCTTGTGAAAATAAAGGTCAGGAGTTAGAGTGCTGTCCTGGTACACCCACAGAAGCGTTTCTTTCTTGTATGATTTGATGGATAGTAAGACAGTTAATAGCTGAAATTGGATTATTTATTAAGCTTCAGAGTGGGGTAAATTAAGCTTCATGGCAGCTGAGCTCATTGGTGCAAAAAGGGTGATCGTGCCCTTTGCTGTTTTTTTTTCATTTCTGGCTTCAGGATTCTCATGTCCTGCCTTCCTCCCAGATCTCCAGGGCCCTGCTCAGAGTGGGGTGATGCAGAGAGCAAAATGACAGGAAAACAAGTTTTTTTTTGATTCCTTCTCCTCTCTTCTGTAGGAGAATTTTCAATTGGTTCAGGTTCATGGGTTAGCCCACTGAGAGGGCTCTGGTGAATGTTCAAATCAGTGCCTAAGGAGCAGGCATGCAGCCAAGGGTAGGAGAGGAGCTGATTGCCCGTTTTGGAAGTGCCTGGACCTTTATCTGACTCCCATCTGAAACTTTATCTTTGCCAAGAAAATCTCATAGAAACCAACAAGAGAGCTTGTTTTTCCTCAGCGATAATATGATAATGATAAGAAAGAATTTATCACTAAGTATTTAATTATTATTGTTCCCCACTTACAGAAGGGGAAGAGAAGGCTGGAGGGCCGAATGCTTTTCACTGAGCTTGTGATTAGAAACTGAGTCTTTTGGTAGTTGTTGGTGTAGTGTCAGGCTGCTTGTTATTTGGGGCAGCCAGAGAAAAAGTGCTACTTATTTGAAAGCCAGATTTTAGGAAATTAATGTACCTGTTAATGCACCTATACACTCCTACAGCTAAGCTGGAAGTCTGTCCCTCATTAATGTATGTAATGAGGGACAGGAAACCTTAAGTAGTATCTCATACTTAACAAAAGAAAATACAATGGGTTGCTAATATGTAGATTTGACACAGAAAATTGTTCTCATATTCTTGTATGGCCAGTGTGATTGTACAGTGTGTTTTGAAATCTTTTAAGTCATGTGTTAGTAACTCAGGTTTTGAAAACAGAAGTGTGACACTGTAAATGAAGATTGATTTATTTGTTACTCCTGCTGTATAAAGAACATCGATTAAAAAGCAGTGCAAATTTGCTCAGGCATTTATATTTCTGCTTTTATTCTGTACCTGGTAGATACCTCTGTTTAAGACTATGCAATTTTTGTCTTCTTATATTTGGATCAATTTCTGTTAAAGTTAAATGATTTGCTCATGAGCTTTTAAGTAAGCATAATAGGAGTACATGTGTCTGTTATTTTTCTCCTTCAGATGCTCCTGTACAGTTTTCCATGTGCAGTGTGTATTTTGTAAGAGGTACATTCATAATTGCAAACATGTCAAGAATATTAGGTAGAGTTATAAATTGAAAGAAAGAAATACACAGTATTAGTGTTTCCTCCTATTCTTGCTATATAAATTTTTTTCTCATCTATGCAGGAGGTTGCATCAACAATTTGAAAGCTATAAAGAACAAGTAAGAAAGATAGGGGAAGAAGCCCGCCGTTACCAGGGAGAGCACAAGGATGATGCTCCAACATGTGGAATCTGTCATAAAACAAAGTTTGCAGATGGTTGTGGCCATTTATGCTCTTATTGCCGGACCAAGTTTTGTGCTCGATGTGGAGGTCGTGTCTCTCTGCGATCAAACAATGTAAGTCTTCTGATGTGTACTCTTAGAAGAAGCTTCCTTGACATTGTCAGTCTGCAGATTGTTCACCTTAAGTTTGGCATTTCATGCTTCATTTTACTAGAGTGTTTTATTCATCACTTCATTATGAGGTGTGTGTGAAGTAGAATAATGTGTTTAATGATTTTGTCGATACTTAGAATTCATTGAGTCAATTAGAAAAAAAGAGCATATGATGTATAGTTCTGCTGAGTGCTAGCTTGAAAATATTCTCATTTTGCATAAAATGGAAGGGGAAACTGTTTCGCTCAGGTACAAAGCCACATTGATAAATTTTTATTGAACTAATTTAATTTTAGATTTCTTCTATAGAGCTTTTCATCTACATTTATAGATTTCTCTTACATAAAATCAGTTGATCTTGGGGTAAAAAACCTCTCCAGCAACACAGTGATAGTGTTGTGTCAATTTATTTTAAATTTATTTAAAAAGTAAAACTATAGATTAATCTGGTTTGGGTATCCTACTCTCAGGTGAGAGAAATCTTTCTCCCTCTGGTCCACATGCAGTTAGCTGCAGTAGCTGTCCATAAAAACAAAGGGTATCCAAGAATACCCTCTGTTCAGTCAGTCCCCTCCAAAGAACTGGCTACTCACTTGTACATGAGTGGCTGGCTCTGTGTTTGGAAGACCATTACCCAGTGATTATTTTTAGCTGATCATTTAGGACTATTGTGTGTTACAAAATGGTTTTTTTTGCATGAATAAGGTTTTTTATCTGTCATGCGATGGAATAACTTTCTTATACGGCTTTAAGGTGCCAATCTTTTGTAGGGGTAATGCATCAATGCTCTTTGTCTCAAAACAAACTCAGTTAAAAATGGTCACGAATTTTATAACAGATAATCGTGTTCACAATGGAACTAGTTTATGGCCTTCCACTTCCTTTGAGCTAAGCATCAACAGAATAGGGCTTCTGAACTTTCATGTCAACAACAAAAAAATCCTCAGAAAAGATGCATTTAATCTTTATGTGGAAGTTTTCTGTAGCCATGATGTATTTGTGAGTCTATTAAATTACATTTACATTCTGAAAAAGTTACATAGGCATATGGGACAAAAATATTCAGATATTCATACTTCAATATATAAACATGCATTCAGTACGAATAGATGCATTACATTGCATCACCTGCAGGTGGTGTCATTAGAGCAAGTCTGTGAAAATATACTTTATTTTGATATGTTATACTATTAATTAGAGTGTGTATGATGCAGCTTATCTTTACTCAGAAAAAGATGGAATGCATTGTAATTATTTTTCACCCACTGTTTCAAGTCACAGAAATGAAAAAGTATTTGTACTTTCATTCATTTGTAACTTGCCTTTTGTTTGTTCTATTGTTTATGCTTCTGTGGCTTGGGGTGGGGAAACATGTTTTCTACCTATGCAGTAATGTCATCTTTTTATTTAAAGCTTTTTTTTTTCTTTTTTTAAATTTTATGTTTTAATCTCTTTGTAGAGAGTTACTAGAATTGCATTTCTTTGAAATCTATTAATACTTGCCTATTTTATTCTTTTTCTCTTCTTTTTTTTCTTTTCTCTTTTTATTCTGCTTCCTTGGATGCTTTCCCAAAGGAGGACAAAGTGGTTAGAATCCATGCTTTTTATCATTTATTATTATACTGTTGTTAGTTATCTGGGAAACACTTTAATGTAAAAAAATGAACTGAAATTTTAGCCATCCAAAGGGGAGGGGGGAAAAACAGGAGTCCTAACGTCTAGGCCCTGCCCATCCCCTAGCTTAACACAGTCTTCAAAGATAGCTCAGCAAGGAAACTGGAGACTGTTGTCAAAATTGGGACAGTAAGAGAAATCAGTTAAGAACTTAGAATTATTAATAGGCTATAAAATAGAGGAGGTAATAACGTGTAATAAAGCTTTAGTTCCTAAAAATGTCTTTGGTTAACATCTTGACTATTTGCATGCAAGATCCTTCCATCACATTCAGGAAATCTAATTTAGTATTTTAATTGTAATTTTACATTGATTTACATGGTTTGCTGTGTTTCACTTCTGGCTGCAGCAGAAATTCAGGGAATTCTTGTGAAATCAGCTTTTTACTTTATATTTGGAATAATACACATAGGCAAAGTTTAACCTCTTAAAACTGGACATAAGTACAGTGAGCAAGATAGAGGGAATGCTGTGCAAATGTGTAATTACCATTTAAAAAATTTGCAAAACTTTTAGGATCAAGTACTGGCATATTCACTACTAATGTCTGTGCCATTTCTGAGATACATGAGGGTAATTCCCTGTTCATCTCTGCATCCTGTGTAGAGTGAAAGGGATAGCAATACTTCAGCAGAACAGTGCATGTTCACTTACAGCCTCTTCTCAGGCAGGTTTGCAAAAGGTGATATTTTAACTTGGAGACTTAGGTGGTAGGAATTAGTTGGCAGCTGAAACAAGTGTAAAGTCATTGCAGTCCAATGTAGTTTCAGACATGTGGATGATGATGTATACTTGTATTATGAAGTGGTGGTATGCCTCCACTTGCATTGTAGCACAGATGTAACCTGCAGTTTTATACTGTGTAACGCTCAGAGAAAATTAGTTTTATCTTACCTGAATATTGTGGTAGTTTTTGCCTAAGGCAGCAGTGTTCTAAGAGCAGGGTTGTTTTTCTAATGGTTATGAAATATAACTCACTACAGCTTCATTCCCCTGTTTTCTGTGTGGTTCTCTGAAGAAAGTGCTGAATTAGTCTGGGTCTTCCAGATCTTTTCCATTCTATTAATCTAAATCACTTAGGATAGAGTTGGAGAAGTTTCAGCTTGGTAACTAATGTCTTACTAAAGCAGTGCATCATTGATGCATTCACAGGTTTGTATTGAAAGGCTAGTGCACTTGCAACAGTCGTCTTCAGGGCCAGAAACAGCAAAGCTCTTAAGTGCCATTAACTGCCATTTAGGTACAATTTAGCCATGTAGGTTTTGGAGAGCAATACAGGCAAACTTCACCTGACTTGCTTACGTGCTTGAGGCATCTTTCACACTTCAGTCTGGAACAAAAACTTGGCTAGGTAACTGAAATAGTGATAATCCACATAGAGTAGAGAATGTGCCTTTGATAAGGTGACAGCTTAGGTATTCATCTTTGAAAAATGTCATTTGGGATCCAGAAACTAGACTCCACTGAAGTGCTCTGAAGACATGTTTCCTGAAGATGTACCTGAGTCATTTGGATTGTCCTAAGTTAAATTAAAAGTACTCTTACTGTTTGCACTTGCCTTGGTTTAGGTTTTGTGGTATTGAACTCCAAGTTTCCATATGCCAAGAAAATGCCCTAATAATGTACTTGAAAATATCTTCTGTAGCTTGTGATGAAGCTAAGCTACATCTCTTTAACATCTGAAAAGTTATGGGAGTCAGAGGGAGAGTGTCCAATAATGAGTCCTGATTGTGTGAGGAACCTGGGAAAGTTTTCTGTAAAGTACAATTGTTTTAGCAGTGCTTGTCTCTGAAAGCTAATGAAATCTATAGAACAAAATAGTTAAAAAATATTGACACATACCTAGCAAATAATGTCCTTTATAAGCAGAACAACTGGTATAAGTCATATAAAGCAACATGAGACAAATATTTTGTTATTATTTTCAATTTCTCAACATTCTTGATTAATCTACATATAGGGACAAACCCTTCTTTATCTGGTGAGTTTAATGTTAGTAAAGACTTTTAAAACATGTTTATATGAGCCTTGTTCTCTCCACATGAATTTTTACCACAATAAATTATATTAATATTAAAACACATGCACCAAGTTCCTACAAGTTAAGAGTGCATCAGTTGGAAAGGATGATGAAGTGTGTGTTACCGAAGTGCCAAGTTCAGGAAAAGTCAAGCATTGTCTTAGGTTCGAGCTACTTCATGTAGAGTTGCAGAATTAGTTGCAGAATTAATGAGACCTCACCTGGGATGCTGTGTAACATGTTACGCAGCTTTGAGAAATACAGACTGCGATAGGCACAAAGAAGGTCATGCAGAGGATGGTCAAAGAAGACTAGAGACTAGAGGGACAAAAACTAGAGTAATCATAACTGATATCTAGAAATATAGCAATTTTAAACAATAAAAATAACCTTCAGTCGAGAGGATAGTAAATGCAAAAGAGCAATTGGGTGTAACTTGGCCATAAATGCTTGGGAAAAGATTTTGTAATCGGAAGAGTAAAGCCTTGGGAAATTTTTCCATGTGACTTTTTGTAAGGAAAAATACCCAATAACATCTTAAAGGTTAAATTTGAGAAGTTGAGGAAAAGATGTATGTGGTGTAGTTGCTTGTGGCTATAGGGGAGTGTATTAGGTCCTGAAGAGAATCCTTGCAACTGTTGCTTCTAGCTAAATACTTTTAAAATGGGGTATAAATAATGTGATACTTTTCGGAGCTGTTCTTGACCTTTCCAGGTAACTAACCAAATATATTTGAAGGACTGTTTCAAAAATACGTAGCATATGTGCTCTGTTCCTTTAAAATAATAAAGGACAGCCCAAAACATTCATTCCTTGTAGTGTGTTAGTTGGCATCTTAGGTTTGTCAAGACATGACTCCAGTATGCTTACTAAATTAATTGGCTATAACTGGTACATCCTAGTGGCTAATGAGGCACATAACTTGCCATGATTCTTACTCTCATATGTCAAAATCTACACCTAAATGTGTGTCTTAAGTTCTTCCATGTTCTTTGAGTATTGGTTAGCTCTTCATACTTTTCACCTGAGCCTGCTTGATCTGCATATGGTTGCAGGCAGGCCACATTTAATGGGAGCATTGTCAGAGAAGAAGACTGACAGCTAGTCTGTTTATTCAAATCAGGCTTAAATGTAGTTGTACAGTGAGTGTATTAATTGTTAATAATATTACTAATAATATTGGGTTTGAAAACAGTTGGCAGTTGTCTGATGTACAGAAAAAGGGCAAATGTTTTCCTTCATGTTACCTTAATATTCAGAAACAATGTTATGTGAATGTGGCAACCTATTCACTGTGACCCCTGAGCATTTCTGCATACTTCTAAAGAAGGCAGAATGTTATTAATACAGAATTTTACATGAGACTTCATTTCAGAAGGAAATCATGTAGGTGCTTAGAGAAAAACTACTTTTAATTTGACACAATGTGTCTGCACTTTCACTCTGGATCCTTTAAGTTGTGTTTTGTACACCAGCATTTTAATTCTTTCCATTCCATTCACTCTCCCCTCTGACGTGAACTATTGGGGTTATTAGGGCAGTGGAGAAGCCAGCAAAATGTCCAACTGGAGCTTCTCCCTGTTTTGGCAAGGAGTGGGCAGAGGTCTGGTTCAGTACTCCTGCTTGCTCTGTTCTTCCCTCCAGTGGTACCACAGCCTTTGGAGCAAAAAACCTCCCAAAAATACAGCTTTTTTCCCTTGCATCATTCCTGTAAAACTTCTAACTAATATTTGGTTAGGTAACATGTTACCTTTGTAAGCATCTGGTGTATGAAGTCATATGGCTCTGTTTCTCCTTATAGTAAAGGAGATACATTTTGGGGTACAAAAGTAGTCTTGAATGAGTGAACGCAGTTTCACTGGATCAAAATCAAAGTGTTTTGTGAGGTGCTGTGGGTGTCCTGAACTAAAGTGCAATTTATATGATATTGGCAGAGTTAAGTGGAAGATCCACGTTCCAAATATTTATCTGTAGAAGTCAGCCTACCATTCTACAGATTTCATTAGGATTACAAGTTTTGATCAAGTTTAAAGTGAAAAGAATTGAGAGAAGTGATGAAAGATGGTTTTGTCACTGTTTCCTGTGTTTTTCTGGATTGTTAGTTGTGCAGAATAGAGCAGTTTGCTTACACATTTTTCTGTTTACATATATAAGGACAACTGAGAGGAAATCAGGATGTAAAATACACTGTAAATAAAATGGAATTGATTTAACTGAACTTAGTGGTATGTGACTGCAGAAAGTAATGTCAATTATCAGTGCTGAGATACTGGAGATTCGTATTTCTGATCTGGCTTTCACTGAAATTATTTTCATTTTAGCGTAATGTCAGTGATTTATACTTGGAAAGAAAATCAACTTGGAAACATTTCCCTAATTGCGTGTCAGGTATTTTTACGGGGTGTCTGTCATTTAGTTCCTTTAAATTATGCTTCAAATTTCCTTACATAATGGCTTACTAATTTAAGCCTTACTAACTTGAGTGCATATGGCATGCAATTCAGCTGTGTACTGTTGGTTTTAACAGAAGTTGTTAATATTTCCAGAACAAAATGTCTGGATTGTCAGGAGTGTTTTTACATCCCTTTCGCAGAACTCTTATGTCAATTTGTTCGTTAAAAGGCTAATCTGTGTGAAGTTCTGACTAATTCTACTGCAGAACAATAATAAAAAATCCATCAGAAAGAAGTAAGATTACAAATCAAATTCCAAAGTGATAAGAGATAAATTCTTTCTCTCTAACATTCAATGTGATTTGTTTCCTAAAAGATTTGGGGTTTGTATGCATCAGGAAAGAAGCACTGATTTTCAGTAATCACTCCCTGGAACTTCTGCTTTCAGCAGATAATAGGAAAAAAAGAAAAACCCCCAAACATCAGTCCATCAAGAAACTGAGGAATTTATCTCAAGTAAGATGTGGAGCACTTGACTCTGCTTTCTGGGAAGGTGTTTCACTTGCAAAAAAATCCAAGAGTAATTTTTTTTAAAGTGAATTTTTAAAATTAGCTTGCTTTCCACCCAGTTTGCTGTAGCAACACATTTGATTTTTAGCACCTGTTTTTCAGCATCCAGCTGGCAAAAATCATAGAATCATAGAATAGTTAGGGTTGGAAAGGACCTTAAGATCATCTAGTTCCAACCCCCCTGCCAGGGGCAGGGACACCTCCCACTACACCATGCTACCCAAGGCTATGTCCAACCTGGCCTTGAACACTGCCAGCAATGGAGCATTCACAACTTCCCTGAGCAACCCATTCCAGTGCCTCACCACCCTTACAGTAAAGAATTTCTTCCTCATATCCAGTCTAAACTTCCCCTGTTTTAAGTTTGAACCCATTACCCCTTGTACTCTCACTGCAGTCCCTGATGAAGAGTCCCTCCCCAGCATCCCTATAGGTCCCCTTCAGATACTGGAAAGATGCTATGAGGTCTCCACGCAGCCTTCTCTTCTCCAGGCTGAACAGCCCCAACTTTCTCAGCCTGTCTTCATATGGGAGGTGCTCCATTCCCCTGATCATCCTCGTGGCCTTCCTTTGGACTTGTTCCAACAGTTCCATGTCCTTTTTATGTTGAGGACTCCAGAACTGCACACAATACTCCAAGTGAGGTCTCACAAGAGCAGAGTAGAGGGGCAGGATCACCTCCCTCAACCTGCTGGTCATGCTCCTTTTGATGCAGCCCAGGATACGGTTGGCTTTCTGTGCTGCGAGCACACACTGCTGGCTCATGTTCATTTTTTCATCAATGAACACCCCCAAGTCCTTCTTCACAGGGCTGTTCTGAATCTCTTCTCTGCCCAACCTGTAGCTGTGCCTGGGATTGCTCCAACCCAGGTGTAGGACCTTGCACTTGTCATGGTTAAACTTCCTCAGGTTGGCATCAGCCCACCTCACAAATGTTGCTTCTTGTCCGTGCAAAAAGAAAAGCAGACAGCTGTTGCTCATGCTTCGAAGTTAATCAGATCAGAACTTCTTAATTTAATGGTTGGACTGTAGAATTGTCATTAGACAGCATTTTTTTTATTCCCCTTGCTATAGCTTTTAGTCCACATTAGAACAGTAACCACTCAGTTATGTTCCTTGTTTTATCCAGGGTTAGTTTACCTGTTAGCCAACTACTTTAACTGTCTAGCCATACAATTCTACAGTTGACGACCAAGAAAATACATTGCTGCTGCAGCCTTCTTTCCTAACAGCATATGCCTTCAGCATAGTATTTTTTATCATTTTAACACTAACAATGTCACATTCTGTTTGGTCCATTTAAGTTGGCGATATAAAGCTGGAGATGAAGAGAGCCTTCAAGTGATTCTCCAAGCAATGCTGTGTATCCTGCTGCTTCAGCTATTGTCTGAGGTGTGGGAGATCAGTGTTCAACTCCATGGTGATTAAATCTTACTTTCCCAGATGGGAATACAGTGCTGTCAGTGCAGAAGTAAAGAGGAACATCTTCCTACCTGATTTGGGTCTGCCTCACTACAAAGTTAGAGTGGAAAATGTTGAAATGATTTGTCTGGTTTTCTTTTTGTCCAGAAGTACACATTAAGTTAGTATTTAGATGTGTCTTTGCTGAAAATTAGGACATCTGTGTTGACTGATCTGTATATAGATGATAAGTTTTGAAGCATAGTCACTTCACAGATCAGTTTCTGTCTCCTCCAGTTCTTCATTCACTTTAACATGATTCCAGTAATGTTGCTATCGAAGGAAAGCAAACTCAGCTTTAAATCCATGCAAAACCTCTATATAGCAAGTTGCAGTTTTGCATGATAGTTCACCATATTTATTTGGAGCTGTTCTTGCGTCCTTTCAGTCCATGATGCACATTTAATTGTCTGTAAAGAAGTCATCTTGGAGTATAAAATCCGGAAGTTTGGAATAAAGAGGTGGTGAATCCAGAGACTGTGACAGGTATAGGTAATTTTAATTTGTCCATGATTAGGTTCTCTGAAATCTGGCTTGCACATATTTATTATATCAACACATTAGGGAATAAGATCATGTTGTTGGATAGTTTTACAGCTCTTTGAAATTAATATTAACCCCAATATTACCTGGAGGACAATGTGGAAGTCAGTGCACTCTACCTGTGTGCAGGTGGAGTGAGTCTGGGTATAACCCACTTTTCCAGTGCACATCTGTGCAGTGAGTCTGATCATTGGAAATGCATTCGTGTTGTGCAGTGCTCTGACTGGAAATTAAGTAAAAGTGCCTAGTGTGTATACTTGTGTGATGTCAGACAGTTAATATACTTACCCAGCATTTGTTCATGTGAGAGGCAGCCTGTCAATCAAGGACACATCTGGCAGTCAGAATCCTACGTATCATCATTTTGTACAGAGGCACAATTCTTTGTTTTCACTAGTTGCAAAATAATGTGCAGATGCTAAATAGAACTAAATCTAGCAAACTGATTTCTGGGGCTATTTTGTCACCCCAAAACCGAAGAGATTTAGCTAAAAAGAGATCTTCCTGCAAAGAGAGATTTCAAAAGATTTATGACCCATTAGGAATTATGAGAAACCAACAAGTAGGAGAAAAAAATTCAGAGGACAAAGTAATTATGAGGAATAGATGTAATCTGTGTTCTCCCTCTCTCTGTTTCTGTTTATTATAAATAACCTTAATCCGCATCCAGGATTAAAATTCAGTGTACTTTTAGCAATGCAGTGTCCTAGATAAATGATACTTACATCTATGTTTTTATATCTCTTATATCTTTTTACATTTTGGAGTGTTTTGTGATTTCGCTTAACAGATGGATGCTTCTATCTATGTATCTCCAGTGCTGCAATTAGTGAGGGCTTTTAGGATAGATTGTCATAGAGAAACCTGAGGTACGTGAGTTTATTAAATATAATGTGATTTTGAGGATAGAATATTGTCTGTCAAGCAAGCAAATCTATAGACAAAGTTTCTATAATATTTTGTGGGGTTTCATTCAGTCAATATAGGGAGCTGTTTACAGCTGAGCTTTCCAGTGAAGATAAATTCCCCCATTCCCCCCCCCCCCCCCCCCCCCCAACTGTGATTATGAAATATCTGTTACTGGTTGTTTAATGGCTGGTAAGAGGCTAAGTAAAAACCTACACAAAATGTAATCTGCATTTTGTTAAGAAGCAGATAAAACCTCATAATTTTTTTAACTCCAATTGAGATTTCCAAAGAGCTGCAAGTTACTTAGACTGAAGTACATCACGTACTGTGCGGTTTCAGTATTCCAACTAAAACACCCATCAATAAATTTACATGCAATAGGTTTAGAGAAAATTTGAAATTAAATGTTATTTTCTCAATGATCTATTAGATATCTAATTAAGTTGCTCATAAAAAGCAGACTTCCATAGCAAACTCCTTTGTATTGGTGAGTTTTGTGAAAAGGATTTGAAATATTATGTTGCAGAAATTTGAGTATTACTGAGAAATACAGGTTTAATTATAGCGATGAGCAGATGTTGCTGGGACTATAGGTAGATGAGAATGTATGGTGGTTCTAGAGAGAATGTTTGTATGTTGCTGGGATTAATGGTAGTGTAACTTGCATCTCTGGAACCTGTGGTAAGGGATCAAAACTCATATATACTGACCTATGCATGTATTGGCAAAGCTAATTTTTCTCTCTCTAACTTTTTTCCACTGACCAAATAGCTTCTACGGAAGGAGAGAGGGCAGCTGAAGGGCCATCCTGCAAACTGCTCTCAGATCTTTGTCAGCCTGAGAGCTTTACCCTTCAGAATTATTTGGATCAGTCCTTTTAGCTTAGAAACCCTCTTTCCCAGCTGATTTCAGGGACTGATCTGATTGTCTTTGTGGGTGGGTTAGAGCCACCACAAAGGCAACTTCTTGCCCATGTAAGTGCAATGCAGCAGAAAAAACAAGTTGGAGGGGAATTAAATGGAGGAAGATTTCCTGTACTATTTTGGTTTTTACACCTATGCTTTCAGCACAGATAACAGCCTTACTCTTTCATATCTGTGAATATCCTGTGTTGCAGGTTATATCCCTTTGTTCTATACACCTAAGTATATGTTTTCCTGATCAACCAGCTGGTATTTAGTAGAGCCTATTGTTCACATTAGAGGAGCTGCCTTTCTGGGTCGCTTCTGCAGCCTGTTAAAGAGGAGGCTGCTGAGGTGTCCGAGAGGGATTAAGTCAATACATTTACCAGTAAGATTGAATAGGAATCAATTCCAGATGACAACCCTGATGTTATATATGAGCTCTGTTCATGCTTTCATTATACTTAGTGGAGGAGATTGGTGTGCCTCAGAGAGATTCAGCTTGCTCTGAACTGAACTAAATCTGCTCTGAACCTTTACCAACTGTAGTGCCTATTTAGGAAAGTATAGCCCCAAGGCACCTAGTGTCATATAAGGTACTTGCAGTGTTTTATTGTAGCTTCCATCAGCTACCCCGTATAAGGGTGGCTTTCAGGTAATCCCTGTGTAATACTGAGCAGCTCCACATCTATTTTGGGAATGTTAGGGCACTGCAGGTAGAACTGAATGCCGGTATAGAGGCAGTTGAATCCTGCTATAGATTTTCATTAGTTCCAGTAGGAAGTCTGGCAGCAATGATGTCCTGTAGACACATTTAGAAACCTATATATTTTGTCTTATCTCAAATGAAACTCTACACGCTCAGTCTGCATCTTCTGTACAACCCTACGCCTTCTCTCCCATGCAGGCAACCTGACAATTCATACAGCGGCAGGTATTTTTTTTAGCCTTTTGTCTCCTACATAAATTGACCTTCTTCAGAGGGGTTATCTATGATCTTACGCAGTCTGGGCTGTGTGGAAAGTTGTGAATATATTCTGCTATAGAGAGTTCAGTTTGGGTTTTTTTCCCTCACATTAAAGATGAAGCTTCCTGATGTACAATGCCTTAAATTGTTTTGGATCTGTCTGGAACCATCTGTATCCAGCGTGGGGCAGCCCCAGCCTCTCCTCACAAAAGCCACCCTGCCGCCCCTCCACTGTCAGCGCCTGGGCACTGGCACCGAACACAGCTTCAACCATCCCCCAGCAGCACTAATGCAGCCTAAGGGAGGCTGTCCTGTGCCGTCTGTCCTTTTGCAGTCCTCATACTATTTTCTTTTTCTTAGCCCCTTCTTTTTGTTGCTCTGCCTATCATGGGATCAGCTCACCATTACTTAATTACTTTCATTTCTTTGACCATAGGTATATGTAGTTACAGCTGTATTCAGTGAACTGTGACTGGATTTGATGTTTTTATTTGATGCAAGAAACAATATCTGTTTTCAGAGTAAAGTGCACATTTTTTAAACTTTACTTTGGAAGGTATTCTTTTTTTAATTTTCTCTGCTTTTTTTTTTTTTTTAAAGGTAGAAGATCCTTTATGCAGTCAGTGGCACACAGGTTGTCAGCATCCTTATTAGCTTGCTGTCATTTTTCATTTCCTTCTCAACTTCTGATAATCTTTCCGTTTGCCTTCAACTTTTTAAAACTGTATCATGGCAAGTTTTGAGGCAGTGTTGTTAACAGCCTTTATTTCAATTATAAGCTAATTTATAATTAAGTAATAATTCAGTAGGTAATGATGTTGCACTTAGTGTCCCACTGTTACATTTATATACCTTGTGTAATAAATCAGAATCATGCAAAAGCAACTTTGCATATACCAAGTGGATGAAAAATCAGTTAAGTGAGGATCACAGAGGCAATTCTAAACAACCATCAACATAAAATGAACTGTCTTTCTAGTTTTGCCCCAGAGGTGTTATATTTGGGGTTTAACTGCTTTAACATTTGTTTTTAAAAGCCACTCTTTTGAAAGTGCTAAATTATGGCAAGAAGAGCTTCCTGATGTAGAACACCTTATATTGCTTGTAAGTTGGCCGTTTTCTCGAAACTCATATCACATATTGTGCTGCCTACCGTTTCACTTCGTTAAGGCCTTCGATTTGATAGAAATATGTGTTTCACTGTTTTATGTTAGAGCTGCTCATAGGTGACTAAGAATTCAATTTTTTGGCTGTATCTGTGTTATGAATGTAGGTACTACAATTGTATGGGCTGAGAAGAATCACATTTTCCCCCTTGCTTCTATTCTTGGTTTTATTTTTCTGTCGTTTAAAGTATATAACCAGCCCACCATATAGTTTAACCATAATTACTATTTCTTAGCAGTTTATCTTACTGAATAGCTGAAAAGTATGTACTCTCTTAATCTCTTTTCCTTCTTTATGTCCGATAGCTTTCTGGATAGCTAACTTCAGCTGCCCAGTCATTTCCTTTTCCAATTTGAATGTCACATGGTATGGTATTAAAAGTGCAAATAAGCCCTTCAAACAGAAAGGAAAGAGAGCAGTGTTTAAGGTTAGTGTAGTATACAGAAGCTTTATGCTTCTGTCTTGTAGATTATTTTACGTAAAATTTAATTCTTTTTACAAAAAAAATGACAAAGTTCTTTTTTGGAAAATTCTTTTTACAAAAAATTCTTTTTACAAAAATTTCCTGTAAATTCTTTAGGGTGACTAAGTATAGCAAATACTGTAAATGTTCCATAAATAAAAGCTGCTTGTGCTTGCACATCAAGTGACATGGCGTAATCTTAGCAGCTCTTTAAAACAAAATCTTTAAATCTCTCCCTGTAGTAATATTTCTGATGAAGGATAAGTACACCTATGTAGATTTAGAAACTGAAGAGTCACTGCTGCTTTGATTTAATTTGAAAGGCAGCCATTCAAATGATGCAGAAAACTTGGCACTATAGTCTGACTTACACTGAGCATGACATTCAGTGTGAATCTTAAACTTTTCAGTTCTATCATGTTCTGCAAGCAGCAAGTGCTTATGGGGCTAGCAATACTCCTATCATTGGTGCTGAGGGGATAATAAAAATTCTTCCAGTGGCTGAACATTAAAGTTCAGAATAGTTCTTGTTTCCTTAACATGGGCAGGACAAAAAAGAAACAAAGTGAAGGGTTTGCAAATAAAAGATTGCAGTGCCTCATGATTATTACAAAAGCTGCTGGACTTGCTCTGTTTCCATTTAGAGCTTTAGTGTCTTGCATTCAGTCTGCCACTGTTTGCTGCTGTGTACTAAGAGTCCTACTAAGCTCATTTATTAGGTGGCTTGTCGTAGTGCACATGCGTGTGTAGTCTTGTTAATGTCTTATGCCGATTTTGCCTGAAGAGACATAAAGCTTGCCAAAAAGTATTTTTCTTAAAAGAGAAAGATAAGCCTGAATCCCCAAATGCCTTTTTTCCTGAAGAAAAAAATCCAAACTGAGGAAAAGAAGTTTTCCTCTGAAGTAAGTTTTGTCTGTACATCGTCTGTTCCAAATGATATATGAAAATGATATATCACCTTTGATATATGACGAGAACCCAATTTTGTTGTTTTTTTCCAGCACACTTGCTTCCTCTTAATTCCTGATATTGTCCTACAATCTCCCTATTGCCTCTGTCTGAAACTTTATCTTCCACTTGTTCCTGCTTCTTCAATTATTCCTTTCATCCTACTTTGAACCTCTCTACCTCTTTATCCATGTTCTCTTGGACATTCTTTCTTCTTGGCCACATTGTCCCATAAGTCTTCCCTCTTACCCTGTCTTTTATCTAGAGACAATGAAGAGCTGCAGTGGTTAAGAGAAAGTTATTAAAGATGATAGGGCGGAAGAGTCTGACCTCGAGTAAACCGGTCATATTTAAGCTGGGATAAACTGCTGGTTTTAGTATAATCATCTAAAACTTGGAGCCAACTGACTAAAACAGTGCTAACCTTTTTTTAATATGTAGTCTACTGACCTGATTTCAGTATGGATTTAAAATATGTTATAAAAGAGAGAGAAATACATATTAATGATTAAACTCACAATCTAGAAACAACAGGTATTACTGTACTAAAAATCTTCTAGAAAATCTTTCATAAAACCCCATGGCTGTGGATGAGGTTGGAAGTGTCTGATTTGTCTTTTATGTCTCTTTTGGGCTTAAATAACCTAAGTTGATTTGTTTCTCTGGGATGATTCTGATGGCTATATTACATAATCTGAATTAAAAAGAATGAGAGTTCAAAGATGGAATCATGACAATGCATCAAAACTGTGAGGAATGGTACTGTGAGCAGAAAGATATCAGATGAGTTGGTCAGAATGGTCTTTTCAGTTTAAAAGATGGTCAGACTTTTTGGACCCCTCAAAAGCCGGATGTATCTGAAAATTATTTTTTTGCCAGATGTACCACATGATCAGAAATACTCCTGCTTCCTGCAGGGTTGCATTTAGTGTTCAACTACTGTGAATATGGCTGAATATTGAACATTAAAGACTTCTGTATGAAGGAAAGGTGAACCAAATTTAGGCAGCAGTAGATGGACCCCACTAGCTCTGGAAGCTGTCACCGTGGGAAGGCTACCTTCTACCAATCAGGGAACAAGGAAGTTCAATTCTTAGTTGCTGATACGTTTCTCTTTCCTCTTAAGGTTCCATGTGCCTGGGGAGCTAGCATTTAAAAGGGATCTAGTTGCCTATAATCTGTTACCTGACTGAAAAGATTGCTTTGTGTCTGCTGAATAGACTACATGTCTGCATAAAAAGTCTTCCCCCATCTATAAATGTGGACTAAGGGCTCATGGGCTTTACATTTGTCCCACCATGGAGTATGCATCCCTTCATTTCTGATAATAAAGAGGCAGAATATCCTTGGCTGTTACCTCTTCCCCTCATGCCGCTAAGTCATCACTGTGCTATATGCCTTTTATTTGTTTAGGAAATACAAAGCCTCATTAGATATCTGTGAATATACAGGTAAGTGCAGAAGATCAGAATGATTGTCTCATCACCTAGCAAAGTTCTGATCTCAATTTTTGAACCTGTTTTTAAAACAGTAGCTTCATTGGATAATGAAACATCATTGCTGTATGAATTCCCCAACTGTAATGTTCTGCACTGCCTTACATCTTCTTACCATGTTGAAACTCTCCTCTTTCCCTGTGTGGTCTGCAAGTAGTATTGTAAATTCAGGACACTAAACTTATGAAATCGATACGGTGTATGGTCTGTGAAATGGCTGTCAACAGTGCACTGTTGAGATCAGTCGAAAAATATATAATATTCTTATACTGGCACAAAACTCCTACCGCATTTTCCTGCCCCTTTTCCCTTTTCCTTATCTTTTAAATCTTCCATATTCAAAGCCGCAGTTGTTTATCCCTTTCTCAGTCACCCTGTAGTATTTACTTTCCTAAAAGTCTGCACTTTTCCTTACCAAAAATACATTGTTTGCCCCATTTTTTGCTTTTTAATTAAATCTTAGATATCCACTCAAATTTGTTGTAGAACACTGATATTCTCTCTTCCCCTTCCTCAAATCTTCTATCCCAGATTTACTGAGATACCTTTGTGCTCGAGCTTGATAGCACAGATAGCACTTAACCAACTTAGCCTCAGACTCTGCACCTGGAGCGAGAGGTGGGAGAATTAAGAGAAAAGACCATGGACATCTCAGAAGGTAGGATCAACAAAGATGAAATGTAAAAAAAAAACAAACCCAAAAGCCAAAAAACTTTGTAATCCTTTCAGTAAAGGGGTAACTGCAAATAAGATGTTGAACCGACTTGTATGGGGTGTTGTGGCTTCCCAGGATAGTCTGGTAGTTTCTCCAGAAGAGGAGGTCAGATTGCTGATCTGTGTGAAGCAGAATGTTGCAAAAAGAAAGAGTATGTTTGTTTTTAAAATAGCTGTTATAAACATTTAAGAAGCTGCAGTCATGAAATCAAAGTGGGAAGAATACGTCTTCTGTAATTATAAGCATTCCGTACATTTACATGCATAGCAAAACATCAAGCTTAAATATGTGTGAAGAACGCTACAGACTTATGGATGAGTCTGGGAGATACCGTGAATCATGAATGTGTATAACATGTATAGGGCATAATCCTACTTGATGCTTTGTCAGAACCCTTACTGGGCAGTACTAACTGTTGCAAAATACTCATTTATAAGTAGGCACCATATGATACTTAACATTCCCCAAGCATGAAAAGTTCTGTATAGCTGTATTTCCACCATGGTGGTTTACAATTAAATAGTACCATTTTTTCTCACATTGGTAGGGTTTCATCATGAATTAATTTATTTAAGCTTATGTTTCCAGGTTTATCAGGATTGTGTTTAGTATTGTATCTGTATGTGCTATAAAAAAGTATCTGTAACAGATCATTTGGGGACCTTTGCACATCTTTGCTCTCAGCCTCAGAATAGTGCCAAGACCACTGGCTGTCCCTGGCAGTGGTGGTGATTCGGGTCTGCACATAGGGGTGCCCAGGCCTGGGAGGAAGTGTACCCTTGGTGCCATGCTCTCCATCACTGAATCACTTGCAAATTAGATGTTTAATTTCACAATCTAGCTGTGAATAAGGATCTGACAGCTTTATTCTAGGCTTTGTGTGGACTTGGGGGTGGGAGAGCTCTGAGCAAACCTTAGGAGCCAGAACTTCCCAGCGTAGGAGTTAGTGGGAAACAGAGGGATATGCTGGGTAAGCTGAGCTGATAGTCATCCAGCACTACTCTCTGTGAATGGAAAGGTGATCAAAGTGGTCAGAAAAGGCCTCTGTCAAGCTGCACAGCAGAGATCATTCCAATGAGATTATTCTGCAATATGTCAAAAATATGCTTTCTGTCCTTTCAAACAGACTGTTTTCAGGAATTTGTTTGAAATGGCAGATCTGAATGTGCTGCATACTTTCCCTTATGTTCCCTGGGCAGGTAGTTATGTCATCCATAAAAATCTTTGTCCTAAACTGATTGTCACTGATTCAGGTAGTTCCCACTGGGAATACTCCTGAACTGCCAGCCATCCTCTATTGCCTTCTATCCCTATTTACATAGCCAGTAATGATCCTGGAACAGCTCCTGGATTTCTGCATCATGTCTGCATAGTGCTCTGTTAGTCTCATCTCCGCTGCCTCTTCCTATGGATCCAAAGTCTTTGTAAGCTTTGTTCATCTCCTGTGTCCATTGTTCTTTGCCCTGAATTGTCCCTGCAGACGGAGGTACCCAGAACAGATCTTCTGGTGATCCAAGTAGTGGCTATCAAGGCCAATATGTTCCTCTGAGTAACTCAACAGTGGCATTCATTTCACAGATTGGGAAGTCCAAATACAGGTTTAGGGAGGCCATCTCTTTTGAATCTGGAGAGAACGCCATCAGCTGTTAACCCCTTACTTTAACATGGGATAGAGAGACTTAATCTCTGAAATATCTGGAGATGCACATACATATATATACATGATAAATATAAGGCAACTTGGTTCTCACTAACTCATTGGAAGTTTTCAGGCACACAGTCGCTTCACTTCCATTAGGTAGAGGTAAACTTAAAGTCCAAGATATCTAAATTTCTCAGTGCTTTATTCCATACAAAATACAGAATGGTTGAGGTTTGAAGGGGGCCTCCGTAGATGCTCTAGTCTGAATCCCTCCTCAGAGCAGGGCCAAGTAAATCAAGTTGCCAGGGCCATGTCGCATTGGGTTTTGAATGTCTCCAAGGATGAAGAGTTCATTGCACTATTTTCATTATGTGTGTATGTGTGTGTTTAATAATACAAAATCAGAACTTAGTTCATGCCCATTAAGTCCTGTATGACCCATCAGTTGACCCACTCAATTTTTCTTCCATAAGCTTTTTTTTTTTCAGTTCAAGAATTGGACTCTGAAGTTTAACTGTGTTTTGACCAAACTTCTTTGCAACTTCTCTACAGCTAGATGTTTCCAGTTTCTTTTGCCATTAATTATTATACATTCTATACCAAAAAAGCCCCTTTCTTCTCTACTACATTTGTTTTGATACAATTTGTATACAAAAAGAATATTTGTATACAAGAACAGTATAGAAAAATAACAATATAGAAAATAGCAATATAGAAAAATAAATTAATATTATAATTAATAATAGATAATATATGAAAATAAATAAAATGTGGCGTAATCTCCCACAGAGATGATGTACACACTCATGCACTGTTAACGACAGTCTTGTTCTGATCATTTCTATATTTTTGCTACAGTCTGTAAATATGTAAGTGATTAAATGGAGTGGAAAGCTCCTGGTGAGTGCTCTCTGTTTTTTGAATGAGAGTTAAAATGTTGTATCAGTCCTGGCTGTCAGCTGTTTCATGCCATTTACTTCATTTTGTTAGACTTCTGTCATTTAAAGAAATTATTTCCATCTTCCATGTGTCGCTGTAACTATGGAAACCATGAAGTGCTTAAGAGGAATACAGTTAATGCTTCTGTGGCTCATCAAGACGGCCAAATGCTCAAATAGTTAGACAAAACTTGTTGATTTTATGAAGGTTAGAAGAATATACAAAAATGATTTATGGGGTGATTTGTAGTGTAGCTTAATTGTCTGTGAAAAATGGGGATTGATGTGACAGAAAATGTGCAATTCATGGCTACTACATTATCAAAAATATATTAAGAAATTTCAGGAAATTCAGGCAAGAGAAATGAAGTTGAAAACAAAACTGATCTATGAGGAAAGAGTGAGATCAAAGCAAAGCTTTCTGAAGTTGTGATTGTCACAGGGGCTCAGAAATCTTCCACTGCTGAGGAAATAAAAATACTGAGGGTGAAACTGGAAAAAGTGGACGAGTGAGGTAAGAGTGAGCGTAACAATATGGAAAACGGACTTTGAATGGGCTAAGCTTAAATAGAGGGCCTGTGAATGAATTAAACCATTAGAATGTTTGGGATTGCTGAGTTTCAGAGAGAGTGGTCTAAGCGTCATCATGATGACCTGTGGATAAATAAAGCCTGTACTTTCTGATGCTGCATGAACTTTTCTTAAGGATTTGCTTGTCTTCTGAAAAAGAAATCTTCAACCCTAGACAAATCAACCCAAATAATTAATACTTCCTGAGTCTCTTTGATTTTTAAAAAGCCAGGATGAAGTCTCTCTGAGTTTTAACCCTTCCTTTCTCTTGGTGTGATAGTTTCCTGTCTCACTCAAAATTGTAACTTTGTAAATTTTGATCATTTTAGTTACAAGTAGACCTAAATGCAGAGCTGCAAGGGCATTCAGGTGCAAGGTTTCATAGGTTGTCCAACCTGTACTCCTGCTGTAGAAGGTCACAACTGGAACTGTGACAATACAATTTTTGTAGTATATTTTCGGTGGTGGGTACTAATTAATTTATTTCTTATTAGATTTAGAAAAAAAAAAAAAAAAAAAACCTGCAGGAGGAGAATATTTCAGATTACTCTGTAAATGTGCTGGTATGAGTCTTTAGACAAAGCCCATGACTTCTGTACTGGCAATTTTGGTTTCCTCCTTGAACTCCAAAGATATTCTCAGAGAAGTACACTGTAATAGTGACTGGAACTTGGCAGTGTGCTGGTTTAGATTTATTATTTCATACGATAACTAGTTGCCTGAATGTATCACTTCCAGGATTATTGGAGAGAATGCTTAATTTTTATGGAAGTTGTTGAGAGCTTTCTGAGAGATTGGCAGCTCTAGCTGAGAGATTTTGGCAGCAGGGCATGTGAAGAAAATGACTTGTTTTTTGATTTATTTTTATCTTAAAATGACTAGTAACGCTGTTGCTAGCAGCATTGTCCACAAAACTGGCATAAAACACCCTTTTGATGTTAACTGCTTGCATCCTGGCTCTGCTGCATCTTTTCTATATCTTTCTGTTGGCAGTTTGTTAGTTGTCAGTTTAGAAACTTAGGCTATGAATAAGATTAGTGTGGACTGTGTGTTCAGTTGCCTAAAAGTAGGCATCTGATGCCATTTTTGATGCCCTACGGTGGATAAGACATGTATGTCTGGCAGATGTGATGTGCTCTCTTAAGTGGCACGTGGCAGCCAGGTGGGATGTACTGACTTATCTCTAATTGCACTAGGCTGTCATTAGGCACATGTTTTCATTTTATTTTGTTGTGTCTGCTTGAAAGTAAGTGGATTCTATTTGGATGGAAACTTAAATACCTGCCATGCCTGTAGTCACTTCTGTGTAGACACAAAAGTGTAAGCGTCTTACTCTCATCCTTGTTTGTACATGTAGAATCTGATTTGAAAAGTTGACATTTCAGTTAACTATGAAAGGCAAGCAGGAAAAGAGCATGAAGCATGCTCTCTAGGGCAAGTGGAAAATTCTTATAAGGTGGGGTGTTAGACATCCCTCCTGGATGCTCTCAGTCAAACATGTAAACGGCATTGCAGACCTGAGGGTGACGTACAGTTCTGTGAGCAGTGGGGCCTCATTCCCCATGAACAGTTCTTGTGGTTGAATTGCTACATAGATTCTAGGATGCCAAGAAAAGATTGCACTAATGAAATACTTGTAGGGCTTTTGCAGAATTGCCTATTTTATTAAACTTTTAAGAATATAAACCCTTGAAAACTTCCATGGCTGTGCAGAGTTTTATTACAGTTTGTCCGGTGAGTTAAACATCATTGGAGGGTGTGGGGATAAAAGGGGGAAGAAACCAATCAGCTGTCAGCATAAACCTCATTTTCTTGCCAAACTGGGTTAAAAATATCAAGCTGAAAACCTAAGTTATGAGGAAAATCTGTGCTGCACAGATATGGAAGAACAGAGAGTGCTAAAATGGCTTCAGTATCACAGTCCTGAAATGGCTGAGTCCCATATGTCTGATGAGCACCAGTGTGTGCAAAGGGGTCCTCTCACTCCTTGGAGGGGAGAATGGTAAAGAATTGTACTGTCCTTCTGGACCCTTTAGTCTGGAGGAGAGGCTTAAGAAAAAGCAGCACCTAGGCTCCTAGGCTACTTATTTACTAGCAAATTAAACCTGATCCTGGACTATTCATAGGTGTTAAGTGTATCTGTGCTAGTAAATTGACAGAAGGCTGCTTGGCACACTCTTGGTCTTCTGCCCACTAGCATCACTTTTCCTGGTGGTTTGGGAGTTGGGGTACTCCAAGGCTTATCTGCAGAAGGCAATTTGAATGCAGTCACGTTTCTTTGAAGGAGAGCAGAGATTCTAGCATAGATGCAGGTTGAATCATGTCATTTGGCTTCAGTGCTCAAAAACATGCCTGTGCAAGTTTAATGCACTAGTAGTGGTGTCATTGCAAGAGGTAGTTTAAAAGGAAAACATCCTCTTTCTTCTGTTTGCCTCTGTTCCTGGCCACACGATTTCACTACTCATCGTATCCCTCCATGAGAAAAACACAGATAAATTTCTGCTATGTTTTCAAATTCAAGTGGCTCCTGGGAGGACCCGACAGTCAAGAAAGAGGATCCAAGGGAATATGGGGAAGCTGGGAACAAAGAAGGGAGATGACAAACCCTGACAGGGAAAAAGAAGAGCAGGAGAGGAAGGAGGTAGGGAGAACACCTTCGCTTTTGGTGACCAGGAGCCATTAGGTGAACTCAGCTGTGTATATAATTTTGAAAAATACCTTTAATGAAAGCTTAGATTCGCAAGCACATTGTCATTAGACAAATAAAGTTGTTTTTTATTTTGGACTGATGTAAGGATTCAAGTAGATTTTCATCTTCATTTACTTATATTTTAATAGAGTGAAGCCATCCTGACACTTTAGCTAGGGTTTTATTGCCAGATTTATTTTGATATAGCAAAAGAGAGAAATTCAATGCTGTATACTAATTTCATGGTTTGCTGCATGTTTTTATTGTCACAGAAACATTAAGCGATACGTAGTCTAACTTAATTCTGTGAATGAATAGTTTTGTAAGAGTAAATTGATAGCATTTCTTCCCTCTGGCTTTCAAGAGACGACTTGCTGGGTGGTGGCAGAGTCCTGCTGAAGTTAATGATGCCTCAGGCAGAGAAGAAGGTCTGCCTAATTGAATGTCTGAAATAGCTAGTGTCTTCTAGGTGTGCGTAGAAGAAGTGGCTAAAGGAACGCTAGAAAAAGCAATAAGCTGAAAAGATGTTGTATACACATCCTTCAGAATGGAAATAAATAAGATTGCATGAAGGTTCAGTAAGGAACTAGCTTTAATATAGCCTGTTATATTAGCACACTTGTTACCCATTTCGATGTACAAAGCAGGGTGCATGGGAGTCAGCGTAACTGTGGGTTTCCAATTTCCAGACTCATGGAGTGTGGTCCTTATTGAGACTCCTCAGAATCTGTTTTGGGTGGAGGATTTGGGGAACTTGCTCTGACCTTAGTCTGAGTTTAGCCTCACATGTTTCGCACAGATTTGGTACAAAGTTTGTGTCCCCCTAATGTGACGTTAGCATCTCAGAGCATGTTTGGAAGTCTCCAAATTTGAATTTGAAAAAAACCTTCTACAATGCATTTTTGGAATACGTAATTCTGGAGAAGTGTTCTTATTTTTTTAACTGAAAATGTTGTTTTTCTCTGTGTGTATAGTTGTATATATTACTTGCTATGGGCTCTTTCAAGTTGGAATTTCATGTTGTGTTAGTACAGGAATACTGTTCCTACTCATTGTGGATCACATTCAGAAGTACCTGTAAGAGTAAGTTTAAGGAATATTTTTCTATTATGTGAATGAAATACCCTGTATTCCACATGAAGGCAAGCATGGGATCCTTCTAGCATGTTTTCACGCGGCCTGTGAAGTTTCCACGTGAACCTGTGTGGGAACTCTGCTGAGTCCTGTATGTGCCACTTTGTTCTCATTATGTAGCAGTAAAGCCCAGAACCCTTTGCTATGCTGTGAAAATGCACATTTTTCCAGATCCATGCATATGAACCCTTGGAATGAGGAACACCCCTTTACTGGTTCTCTTTAATAGCTTCACATGCAGACATGCATTGACCTATGCAAGAATGCAATAAACCAGAAAGAAACCCACCACAAACCCCAGACTCTGGCTGTCTTTAGTGACTTACTGTAGCACTGCATCCGAGCTTACCATCCAGAAAAAAGGTAAACAAACTATTTTTGAAGTGACAGGCAAGAGTAAAATTGTCTGACACTCTTCATTTTACTGATGCATCGCGTGGAGGTCCAGAAGCCACGTTAGAGAGCTGTAATCCTTCATCAGAGCATTTGTTTGGTTGCCTAACATCTGTGGATTGTTAAGATAAGATATTACACAGGCCTGCTTTAGTTTAGATTAGTTTGGACCTCATCCCAGTGAATTCAGTCAGGATATAATTTGCATGCTGCTAAATTGCTTGCTCCATGTATTTCTTTAAAACTGTTTATCAGTATGCAATTTTGTCACTGAAACTCTTCTGTCACCTCAAGTTTTGGATGGGTTTTTTGTTTGCCTTTTTTTTTTTTTCTTTAAAGAAAAGCTTTTATCATTTTTCTTTTTGGACCAAATATATCTCAAAGCAAACATGGCATTTGTTAAGTCCTGAAGAGGTTCCTAAACAGGGATGGTAGTGTAGCTGCTATGTGAGTATAATGCAGATTTCATATATATGTGTAAGCTGTGGTGATTGTTATATACTGTGTCCAAACGGAAGTGTTTAAAGACAGCTGTAAGAAAATGGTTTTGTATTTACATGTCTAGTATTCCTTCTTTCTGTATTCTGTATTTTTCTGTGTCTGTTTGTGCATTAGCTACTCCTATTTCTTTGGATCTCAGGATATTTTGCATAAAATCAATTAAAATATCAAAGGTGATTATGTAAATTTATGGTAATTTCTTGGAATTTCTTATGTACTTTACACATATTTTAAAAGATCAAATACATTAAATTGTAAATGAAGTCTGTTGCCATTTTTGCACGTCTGAACGTGCTTGAATACACGCACATATGTAATTAGAATATTTAAATTTTACTTTAGTATTCCTTATCCTTCCATTAAGCAAACTCTAGTTGATTTATGTTTGTAATTAACACTTTTTTCAGCCTTCTCCATGAGCTGATAAAATACAGGCAGTGACATATTTTTCATTAATGGCTTGGATTTGTAGCATTAACATACATTTTATACACAGACACATGTGCATGCACACTCCCACAGTCTAATGAGCTAAGAATTGTGTCAGCATCTCTAAAGGCATTTAAAAATGTGGGGTTTTTTTCCTTTTAGTCTTGCTGGTTTTTTTAATACCTGTGATACTGATAGCAGATAGACCAAAAATCTATTCTGTTAGAACAGATAGTATGATAGCCTGAATCGCTGTTTTGTGAGGATAGCCTGAATCACTGTTTTGTGAGGTACAGTAGATGAAGAAAATAAGACATTTGGGAATCAAGGCTTTTTTCTTGTTAAAGGACTAGGATTTATTTTGTTGAAGTTGCTGTTCCTATTACCCTGCTGAGGGTTATCTGTTTTTATCATAACACATCTTTGTACCACTGTTGGAATAACTGTAGCTTTTGATTAAATTTTGGGTTGGTTTTTTTGATTAATCAAAATTTTAGTAGATATTTCATGATCCTTCTTAAATAGAAATTTAACAGCTACCTTTTAATAAAGGTATAGTCCAGATACAGAGAAGAGAATTGGATGGCTTCTCAGTGTGGTTTGGTCAAACAGTGCAAAAATAGTATTAGAAGTTCTGATGTAGTCTTCAGTCCTAAACAGATAACTATACTTGGGTGTTCTAACTTAATCGTAATTATGTTAAATATGTAAAATTATTATAATTTTTATCATGCTCTGTAAGCTGTGCACTTCCACCCCAGGCCAGAGAATGAGAGAGCTCGGTACCAGAGCTTTGTCCTGTTGCAGTTTCTTCCCTGAAGGGACTGGTTTTTTTGTTCCTTTTAATTTTAAGTGTCTTATAATTTTGTGGCTGTTACATCATTCCTGCGTTTTCACAAAATAATTTGAACATATTTTTCATTCCAACTTTTGTCATTCTTCTTACCCTCTTTACAATTTTACCCGTTCTTTAACTAAACTTTTATTAAACTGATATTCTTTACCATTTCCCTTATTAGCTGTCAGCTTTGTTTCACCTCTGTTTTTATTTCTGACAAAATTCGTACCTCCTATATATTCTTAATGCATTTTGCCTTTTTTTGTTCTGTCTCAAACCTCCTCTTGTTTTTGTCTCAATTTTATCTTTAACAGTCACTTTAGAGTGCTGATTAACCTTTATTTTTTTTCTGCTGAGTTACTCCTGTACACAAGACTCCTGTACTGTATATAGACTGGAAGCATAGAGTCTTGCTTTACTGTGTGTGCTCTTGTTTATCTGTGTATCTGGAATATAAAAAAAGAATTAAAAAAATCCTGAGAAGAATCATTCATGTACACAGCTTCATTGTGATTGACAGGGACACAAGTTTAATTTTTATTTATTATTTACAGCTATAACTCAAACAGATGGTAAATGATAATTTCCAAGTAGTAGAAAATATGGTACTTCTGAGTTCTTTTCAATGGTGCATTTAGTTCTCTGTTAGTAGGTTTCTTTAGGTCTTACCTTACATCTCTGGTAAGTAGTTGTTGTGGATGTAGCTAAAACCATGCACAATAAACACTGTATTTATTTGCAGCATAATTTTGAGTTATGTGAGAAACAATAATTAAAGGGAAATACCATGTGAGTTTTCTGTGACAGCAGAGGTTGGGAGTTAGCAATCTCTAACTCCCAACTCTGGGCTGGGAGTCTGAGTTGGCTCCCAGTCCAGGGAGATTGGGACTCCCAGCCCAGTCCCAGTCTGCCACCCGAGGTATAAGTCCCATTTGCTTGTCCTGACAGCAGACACCAGTGAAAACAAACCCAACCCACCCCCTCAACTGCATCAACAAGCGTTGGTCATGTTGTCAGTATTTACACAGAAGAGAACTAGGGCTGGGCTGAGGGGGGATTGCTAAAGGTAGGACTGACGTATATTGACAGCACATTTTGGAGAAGCTCGCATAGCATGTGCTTGTAGGATGCTTGGCTCTAGCCAGTGCAGTCAGTGCTTGGAGAAGCATGTTCTGGGTCCTGTCATGAGCACCAACATCACCAGTTAAGAGGAGAGTGAGACATCATACCTGCTCTGTGATAGTGAGCATGCATTTCAGGGCTTGGGGGGTAGCTGCACTGACTCTTCTTGTTGTCTTCAACTAGGTTATGTGGGTATGCAATTTATGTCGAAAGCAGCAAGAAATCCTAACGAAATCTGGAGCGTGGTTTTTTGGAAGTGGACCACAGCCTTCGCCCAGTCAGGACGGAACACTCAGTGATACAGCAACTGGTGGGAGCTCGGATGCACCGAGAGAGAAGAAAGCAAGACTTCAAGAGCGATCAAGATCACAAACTCCCTTAAGTACAGCAGCTGCCTCATCACAGGAAATCTCCTCTTCCAGTGTGCAGTCTGACCGTAGGAAAGGAGTGGAAGTATCACAGCCAGCTATGGGCGTGGACCAAAAGCAAGTTTCGTCAAGGTCTAGAAGTGAACCTCCAAGAGAGAGGTAGTGCTTTCTGTCTTGATAGAGCCTCACAATTATAAATGCTAATTCAGTAATATTATACAAGGCTGTCAGCTGGGCTAGTTGTGTGTGTCTAGAACAGTGTAAAAGCAAAGAGTAAGTTGATGTAATGGCTAAAGAAGGATAAACGTTTGCTAGCAACTACGTTGTCTGATTTGGTCTGTGCGATAGAAAAGAGGAAAAAAAAATTGTGTTTTATGGATATTTTCCTGTACTTCGATGCATTTTGGTGTGCACTTTTAATACGGAATTGCAGGTTACTTTAAAATACCTGCCAAATTTAAAATTTGAAAGTTAGTAAACAAAGTGGATGGTTCTGGTGAAAGGGGTTCCTGCCCATGGCAGGGGGGTTGGAACTAGGTGATCTTTAAGGTCTCTTTCAACCCAAACCACTCTATGATTCTGTGAATGAGCAAGCCTTTAACTTATTGAAATATGTACTAGAATTTAGATAAACAACACTCCCCAAAAAATCCCGCACCAAACAAACAGGAAATCCATCCAGTGGAGTTCTGTCGGATATCCTTATGTGTTTTTATCAATGATAGTTCCTGGTTTATTATTAAAATTAACACAATTAAAGGAGCTCACTTACACCTGCAAAGTAAACATTCATGAAGAGCAGCAATAGTACCATCTTGAATTCAGAGAAAGTTGTGTGCAAAAATAAAGCCGACCAGAAGCAAACTAGTATATTTTAAGTGAGTTAAATGAGTAAATTCCTGAGCTGTATTCACTGTGATGAATGGGTTGGAGATTAGCAAATCAAGAGAGGATAATGCGATGAAGCAGTTGCTGTTCTTTTGGTTGCTGCCTTACAGATGGCAGAGAAGTTGAGAGAGCCTGTGGCAACAAAGCAAGAGGCTGCCATAAAAGATTCTCCCTTGGCCAGAAAGGTTGATTTTTTTCATAGCTATTAAAGTTGAAAATGGATGATGAACAGTGGTTAGTAACTTACTGTGTGGGTGAGGTCTGTCAGGGTTTAACTGCACCAAAACTCAGGTTAGTGTTATGTATATGTATAATGTAAATGAAAATGGGGTCCCTTTCCCTCATTCTCTTGACTTTTTTCCTCCAACACTGGGAAGGCCCTCAGAGCAGCCATCACTCCACTGAAGGACACTTTTAGGGCATCAGAATGCTTTGTGTTTCTGCTTTGCTGTCCATAAGTAAGGTGGTGATATTAATTATACTATAATTAATTATAAGTTATATTCTCTGCTTGTCAATGCGACTTCCAAATGAAGTTGAAGGATTCTGGATGGAGCTCGTCTATGGTAACCTCAGGTCCCATTTATTGCTAAAAACTTAGGAGGAACAGGAAGTGGAGGAAAAAGGAGACAGGATCTTAACTTGGATTATATTCAACTTTTCATGTCCTGTCAGATGCATCTTAGTAAATCTGTGATACATAATCTGAAGACGTATCAGTTGTGGAAAGGAAGATTCAGTGACACACACACACAAAACAAAAGGGTCCTAGTGACTTTGTCCCAGTGCACGTTCATCTCAAATACAATGTGTAGCTAAGTTCAGCCTTCTTCAAAATCGATGGATTCATATGTGGACTGGTAAACAAAAGGGCAGCTGGAATGGTGAGAGAAATACAAATACCCAGTATAAGAGGATTTTAAGATTCTTTAGCTTGCTTATTCTCCCAAAGCAGAAGATAAGAGGGAACATAATTTTCACACAGCTTTATTGTTCATTTTTTTGTACTTTAACTGTATAAAGAAATAAATTACATTTTCTCATCCTCTTTTATTACCAGAGAAAAGCATGCCATTGATTTATCTCAAGGAGTCAATTTGCTTTTCTTTATATGCTTATGAGGTGACAATTCTTTTTAGAGTTTAAATATGATAAAGCAAACTAGGTCAAATATTACTGTTTCTGCATATATTCTTTTGCATTTTTTATATCTATATTACTTTCTGTAATATTATTGTGGGAGGTGCTCAATTTGGTGGTGTCTATATCTATACTATCAGGGTGCTTGAAGTGAATTGGATGATTAGTCTGTAACCCTCATGACTGCTGCCAGAAAAATGGAGAACATATTCCAATACTCTGTCATAGTGCAGTAGTTACTACAGAGATGACTTTGAGCTTGCCTACTTAAGTGGATTAATTCTTCTTATCTGCATTTATTTACGTTAATATTCTTTGTGATTTTACTCATTAATTGGACTGTCCATAATTTATGTTTTTGTGGATTCTGGAAGTTGTTTACTATTGGAAAATAAAAAGCACTGCTGGAAGGATTAATAGATTAAATTCATCTTAGTGGATCCAGCCCGTGCCTTTCTATGTATTTTGCCATATTTTACACTGATTTATGATCTATTTACAATAACAGTGTACACAAGTATTTTTCTTTTGCGTTCAGTTCTTCCAATAATCGTACTCCTTTTCACTGTAGGAAGAAGACAATATCTGTTTCGGACCAGAATGGCAAAGGTTTAAAGAGTGAGCGTAAGCGTGTGCCAAAATCCTCACTTCAGAAGGAAGGACCAGCAGATGACAGGGAGCGTAAAGAACGGCATGAAGGTAGAAGGCTGGAGAAAGGCAAGTCACAGGACTTGCCGGAGAAACTTGAGGAAGGCAAAGTGCTTGATGATGAAACACAAACGAAGGAAGATGAATATCATACCCGTTACAGGAGTGACCCCAATCTGGCAAGATACCCTGTAAAACCTCATCCTGAGGAACAGCAGATGCGCATGCATGCAAAAGTTTCTAAAGCACGGCATGAGAGAAGACACAGTGATGTAGCTTTGGCACATACAGAAATGGAGGAAGCGGAGGTACCTGAGAATAAATTAGGAAAACGCTCACAATTACAGGGAACTCAGGACAGAAAATCTCTTGTGGAAACTCAGAGGTCGTACTCTATAGACAGAACAGGTGATGTAAGAATTTCTGTTTCTAAACAATTAACTAATCATAGCCCACCAACTCCCAGGCATAGTCCAGTTCCTATAGAACACATAGAATACAAGAACCACGATTCTTTTAAAAAACAGAGCCGCCTTGATCCTAGCTCTGCTATTCTCATGCGAAAAGCAAAGCGGGAGAAAATGGAGACCATGCTAAGGAATGATTCCCTTAGCTCTGACCAGTCGGAATCAGTGCGGCCATCCCCTCCAAAGCCTCATAGAGCAAAAAGAGGCGGAAAGAAAAGGCAGATGTCAGTTAGTAGCTCAGAGGAAGAAGGGGCATCAACACCAGAATATACTAGCTGTGAAGATGTGGAGATAGAAAGTGAAAGTGTCAGTGAAAAAGGTAAGGACTTTTATGTATATTATGCACATGGCCGTGGTTTGGGGAAAAAAATAATCTGTATTTTTCTCTCTCTCTTGCCTCTTTAAAAACATTCGCTTTTGCTCTTTCCCCTTACCTTTCTTTTCCCAACTGAGAAGTGTCTTATAGCTGTTTACATTTGGTTTGCAATGTTTCCTTTTACATTCTTAGATGAGGTGGTTACAGGTAGCATCAGCTGAAGAATTTCTTTCTCATTCTCTTCCTTCTTTCGCCTAGAGCTGACAGAATTAAAGGGTTGTAGTTTATTCTCTCACTGATATCCGTGCTCCTTTAGTCACTGCTCATCCTTTTGTCAGTATGCAGAATAATTTTCTGTGTATGAGTTGAAATGGCAAGTTCTGTAGCAATGTGAGACCATTATAAAGCGTCATAATCTTACTGACACCTTAGTCTTAAGATACACAAAATTTTATTACATTTAATAAAAATATCAAGGATCTGCCAGAGTTCCTTGCTAACAAGGACAGGATACAGGGCAAGGGGAGTGTTATATAGGAAAGAAATGAGAATTGCCTAATGTGGTGTCTAGATGAATTGGCTCCCAAGCTAACAAGTATGTTTAAAATCTGTTATTTCATTTTGTCTTCATCTGTTGATGGTAACACTTAGCCGTAAGGAATAAGTATGGCACACTGTGTGCTTTTAAACAAAGCCTTTCTTCTGACTGAAGAAGTTAATCAAATTCATGAATGGTGAACAGATAAAATAAGCATCATGTGAAAAGACTGTGGTAGAACCTGCATAGCCCTAATTTGTCTTTAAGTGACTTTACAGTGAGCTGAAGGCTTTTTGTGTCTTTGAAAGTAGCTTTTAGCTCTTCAGTTTAATTACCTGTGTTTGTAACTTGAAAGTTTTCTGCTGGTGTTCATACTCAAAATGCCAATGGCTTGTCTGCCTTGACTTTTTGTTTCTGGCACTGTTTCCTGACGTGTCTTTGACTCATATATGCTAACCTGTCTGTCTTTATCTGATGTTGTGGTCTCCTGACATCCCCTAAAGCTCTAGGTATATATAGGAAAAGAGACAGCATTTCTGTCCTATCCCATCTGAATAGCTGCTTGTTTTAACTTTCTGAGCATGAACTTGTACATTCAAAATATGGAAGCTTGTTTTCTGCTCATTTTTGAGGGATGATAATCATGACCCTGAAATCTTCATCCAGATTGTACTTAGACATAAATATCCTTGCTTTTTTTGACTGTGGGGATTGTCAAACACTGGAACATCTCACACAGACATGTTGTACAGTCTTCATCCTTGGAGATGTTCAAAACCTCATCAACTGTGGAGATGCCTGGGGGAATGCCCTGAGAAACCTGCTCTAGCTGACTCTGCTTTTGAGGAAGAGCTAGTACATCCATCACCTGCTATTTGCTGTAACCACTTAATACATATGTTGCCAGAATTATTAACAAAATAATTCCAGAGCACTGGAGATACTTTCTTTCTAACAAATAAATATCTTCCGCAGTCTACTGAGATTTTGCCTCTTTGGTGGAGGACCTAAAGGTTAATGTTGAGTTGTTTTCATGCTGGGTTATATCTAGAGAGTTATTTAGTGATGTCCAAAAAGGTCCTCTCTAATTTCTTTAAAAAAAAAAAAAAACAAACAAAACACAACAAAACCCAAACAAACTATACACTTCACAGGACACTGTTACTGATTGCTGATCACAGTTTTAATCCTATTGTTAATATAGACTGTAGGATTCCTTACTCTGAAATGCATCATAGTTGAACATTAAATGGGCTGAGTTTTCCAGTGGCAGCACTGTCTTGGCAAGGCAAAAGGAGTCCTCTTAGAAGGCATAAATTATATTCATACTTGCTTCAAAGACTTGCTAGAACAACATAAACCAGACTATTACAAATGAAATCCAGACCTCATTTTGAAACTGAGAACAGCTTCTGCCTACTGCCATTCAATGAAGAATGAAAGTCATGTTTGGAGAAAGTTTGAGGAAAACAGATATTTTCTTTAAAGTTTAAAACCAAGACTTTGTGTAGAACTAGTAGATTTGTGTCCAGACAAGGCTGTACTTAACTTCTTTTATCCCATGATAGGTATGAGAGATACTCTAGGCTTCTATCATGCCGTCTTTGAAAGGAGAAGATAAAATACTGTTGAATATTGGGACAGTATGAGGAAGTACTGAAAGCTGCTCGTGTGCTTTTTTGTAAATAGATGTGCTAAAGGTTTTACATTCTGCATATTCATTGGTCGTATTTGCCTAAATGTTTATTTTGTTCACACCATTTAAGCTTGAAAATATGCCTAGTACTTGCATATTGTCAGCAAAATGGTAAAATTAGCTCAGTAAACATCATTTTGCATACTCACTAATGGATTCAATTGGGAGTGAGAAGAACATGACAGAGTTGGGACCTTGTTTGAAAAAAACTTCCTGAGCTGACATTCCAGATTCTTTCAGTGAAGATGTAATTGTTTCATTTCTAATTCCTTTCTTATGGTACTGGGAGGAATAGGGCAATCCAATTTCACTTCATTCTTATGACATTACCCTTCTGGTTAGAAAGTGTTATGAGCAGGAAATCTTGTTGGGATCTTAGTGTATGCACAGGTGTGAGGCAGAGGGGTTGTGACCAGAAGGAGAGACCCTGGGAAGTCCAAAGGAAAAAGGGATGCTGTGGTTTGCAGACAAATGTGTTGGTGCTGACTCAGCTCCAGGAGGAGAGGATCTGACCCCTTACTCCATCCTCCTCTGGTGTTTTGAGCACCACTTTGGGTGCTGGTGCTTGGAGGGCTGTGTGTGTAAAAGGGGAGGGAAGAGCATAAATTAAATCTCTGCCCCAGTGATTTCTTCCAAGTGCTGTAGCATTGTTGGTAAAGAAGGTAGCTGTCGTGGTTTAAGCCACTATAACTCACCCAGTTCGCTCACTCACTCCCACCTCTTTCTTGTCCTGCTCCTGGGGGGATGGGGAGGCGAATCAAAAGAATGCAACTCCCACACGTTGAGATAAGAACAGTTTAGTAACTAAAGTATAACACAAATCACTACTGCTACCACCAATAATAATAATGACCAGGGAAATACAAGGAAAGAGAATACAACTGCTCACCACCCGATACCAAGCCTGACCCAGCAGCAAACCTCCACCCTTCCGGGTCTCTGCCCTCTGTTTTTACCTCCTGGGCATGACGTGCTGTGGCATGGAATACCTCTTTGGTCAGTTTGGGTCAGGTGTCCTGTCTCTGCTTCCTCCCAGCTTCCCCTCCTCCCTGGCAGAGCATGAGGCTCAGAAAGTCCTTGGCCAGACCAAAACATTCTAAGCAGTAACTGAAAATGTTGGTGTTATCAGCGCTGTTCTCAGGCCAAAAGTCAAAACCACAACACTGCACCAGCTACCAAGGAGAAAAATGACTGCCACTGCTGAACCCAGGACAGTAGCTTGTGGGCTAAGATAGAAACCACACTTGTGCAGTAGGGTGTATAAATGGAGCAGAGGAAAATATCCAAAAAAGTCTATAGAGAAAAGGAAGCTGGTTTTAAATGTTTTTAGCTAAAGTTTTTCACTGAGGTATTTTAGATCTGGCATGTAGGCAAGTCAAGTTGTACTGTAACATCTGCTAGCATATTTTAACATCTGTTCTCATGGAGAGTTGGGCATGGCGTTTTCAGAAGAGCTGAATTTGTTTAAAATGTGGCTGAGCTTTTAACAGTGTAAAACAAAATACCCTTGCTAGGAAGATTGTTAATTCTTAGAAATTAGTTCCAATTTATCTTCTAGTCTTTGTGCCATAATTTAGATCTACATCGGGTTCAGATTTTAATGAAAGTATAATCTAAAATGGCTCTAGCTTCAGAATTTTGGTCAGTGCTTACATTATTCAGTGCTATCAATATTCAGTGCTTTTGAGTAGCTGAAATTATTTGCAGCCCTTATGGAGCTGTAAATAAGTGCTTGTTAAATTAGGGCAGTAAGAAATCTGTTTTGTGTATATGGAATTACGCAGAGTACATACATGCATACGCAAATGGAATAAGCTGAGCATTAGTGGGGAAAAAAGTTATACTGTTGCCAAGAGGTGCAACACTTCACTGAGATACATAACCATATAAATGGGGATGTCATGGAAGATGTGTGGCTGAATGCTCCTTTAAAGTCATAGCAAAGCCCTTTCTCTAGTTGTGAACATGCTGGAGGGAGTTTGCGGCCTTTGGTGAGATTGACCAAGGTCTATAAAATATGATATATATGGAAAGGTGGGATAGATTGGTGTTCAATAGTCTAGAAAAGAGAGAAAAAACAAACAAAAAAAAAGGCAGGGAGATAGAGCTGAGATTTAAATGAGAAAGAAAAAGCTGGAGGGGGAAAGAATCTGAGTGCTTCTTTCTAAGCCAGAGGGTTAAGTTACTGTTAGGGAGATTGAAGCTTGCTGACAGAAACCATTCAACTTTAAGGACAGAAAAGCAAAGTTAAGAATAATGATGATCATAATTTCTTAGTTGAAATTGAGGATTCCTTGAAATAAAAACTAATTTCTTCATAGCCTTCACTGCAGTTGCTCTAAGATAAAAATACTGTTGTTGTGCCTGTGGCAGGCTCTGGGCCAAGGTGCAGAAATCTGGAGTGAAATTCACAGTACTTCTGACTGTAGCTTATCCTTTTTTGCCACCTTTCTTTGCCTGTTTTCTTGTCTTGCATTTAAATTGCAAGTTCAGTGGAGCCTGGGGTTTCATTTTGTCCTTGTACAATGTCTAATTGGTGAGATTTCAGTCCATGACTGTGACTCCAACTTGCCTTTATGATAATAAAATGGTATGCTTATGTATGCAAGGACATATTATTAGGTACCTTTTTCTTCCATTTATCAGTATCCAGTAGAATTCCAGATTACTTTCAAGTGTCCTCTGGCATGCTTGCATTATCTTGTGGCTAACTGTGCATTACTACCACAAGGGATTCAATTGAGCCTAGATTTCTGTTCTCTCTACCTATTAATTTGCTGTTAATCAGCTAAATTACCCATATGTTTGCCTGCTTGCTTTTCCTGTCAGGTAACAAATTGATTTGTGCATGTTTGCTGCCCCCCTCTTAGAGACATTTTGGAGCTATTTCTTTCATATAAAAAGACCAGATGTCCACACTTCGCAGCCTTTTTCAGCCTTTGGATTGTTTATTTATTTTTCATTAGTTACTGCCGCCATCTCAGATTGAAGACACGTAAGGACAGGGCAGCGTTTTATACATTTATTTCCAGTTTGAGAGATGTTTTTGTATTTTCTGGGTAAGTTTGCTGTGAGAAAAAGTCTGCAAGCAGGATATACAAAGCGTGAAACGCAGAAGTGATTATTTATTGGTAGGTGCATGTAGTAAACGGTTAGAATTATCATGCTGCTAGCCTAACTTTTACTAGGATCACTGCCTCCCTCTGCAGACACCCAACTGCTCTAAATCATAGAGTAGTTAGGGTTGGAAAGGACCCTAAGATCATCTAGTTCCAACCCCCCTGCCAGGGGCAGGGACACCTCCCACTAAACCATGCCACCCAAGGCTGTGTCCAGTCCAGCCTTGAACACTGCCAGTGATGGAGCATTCACAGCTTCCCTGGGTAACCCATTCCAGTGCCTCATCATCCTTACAGTAAAGAATTTCTTCCTCACATCCAGTCTAAACTTCCCATGTTCAGAGTCGTATTAATTACTTTTTGAGATGCTCCAACACTTGAAGTCTCTGCATTTGTACGTGTTTATCTTCTTCAAAATATCTCTCTCTCTCATGCATGACTTCCTCAGCACATTCCCTTGACTGAGTGCAAAAGCAGTATATGAAGGGCTGTCTAATTGTTAAACAATTTCAACCTTAGAGCTATTCTTTAAGAGAGCATAGGTCTCAGAAATACTGTGAGGCTACTCAGGAAAATGCATACCTACAGCAATATTTTTTTTAGACCCTCTGTATTAAAGATTTTATTACGTTTTCTTTGCAGCCATGAAGCAACTTCTACTAAAACATTTTATTTAGAATATTTTCTTTTCACATTTGCTTCCTGTCTGTAAACTCAACCTTTTCTATTTTAGATAAGCAAATATCAGTATTCTTTACTTTGTGACCTGTGGCTTTGCTGTACCTAATATGCAAATTGGACCATATCTAACTTGGTCCACTGGGCAAGTTGAGAAATGTGCAAGATCAGCGTGGCTCATCTAAACTTCCCAAATCCAAATAATGCTCTTGAAAGGAAGGTGGGCTGTTATTGGAACAGTAGACTTTAAAAGGTGTTGAACTTGATGTGTACTGTACACTTCACTTGAGCCACAGCTATTGTGGGATTATTTTACAATTCTAAATGAATGTCTATAAAGAATTGAAACATATGTTTATCTTTCATTACGTAGAGGCTTTGATTGCAGATAGGGTCCTACCTTAATATATCTATGGTGTTAGTTGTGGGAACTGTGTGTGATGGAGAAATAAGGAGAATGGTTGTTTTCTTTGGCTACCTCTCATTGATATTTGTAATTTAAGACAAAATGTTTTCAGACATGTAGCAAGGAGAAATGAAGTACATCACGCATTTATCTGGTTTTAACTGACATTTTATGATTTAATTGTATACATTATTTTCTAAAATTTAAATTTCTAGTTTTTGAAACCTCGTCCTCAGTTTGGTAATTCTTTCCACTGCAATTTGAGCTTCCATTTTAATTAGTTGCTCTTAAAATGATTGCTCTAAAAATGTTCTATTTAAAGCAACTTGGTCATGTTCTTATACCACTTTTCTGAAGGATTTAAATTCTCAATACTTTTTAGAATTGCCATGGAATAGCCTTGGTTAGACTGGAGGGCACATGCTTCTTTCTCCCTCTAAAAATCAGTGGTGCTGTAAATTTGTTTCAGAATTGTCCTTCACAGAGTAAAAAGTAATTTTCTGATTCAGACCTGAGCTTTGAAATTTACTACTTATAGGTAAGAGTCAACGCGTAAGTTTTAATGGTTGGGTTGCTATTAATTTGTCTCATTTACTGAAATGGTAAGTTATTTTTTCACTGGAAATGACAACTCAGATAACTTCAACTGTAAATTCAAAGGAACAATTTTTAAAGCTTTGCCATTGTTGTTAAATTTTATTAACTAAACAGCATAAGCTTATAATTAGAAATGTAAACATATTTACCTATTTTTATGCACCTATGTTAAACTTTCATGAAATTTCATTTCATTTTTTTACTATTATTTTCATGTTATGCTATTAAAAGAGCTAGATGCTAAGAATTGATTTTGCTGTGTTGTTCAGAGAAGCAGCAAGCACCACAGTGGCTCTTTTTAACCCGTTAGGAAACATATTCTTAACAATTAAAATTGTGCCTAATGAGCCACTAGATGGAGCAGTCAAATCTAACTGTTGTCTATCACACTCTTTATGCAAGACAATTTCTTTCTTAACAAATAGAGAACTGGAAGTGCAGGCACGCCTTCCTACTCAAACTGGTAATTTAAAAACCTTCTTCAGAACTTACCTCTATGTGCGTTTTCCTGAAGGCAGATTTGGGTTGTCCTGTAACTTCAGTGGAGACGGTGTATGGAATGTATTCTGGATATGGAAATCACACCAACAAGTATAGTTCTATGGAAACAGTCATTCATTACGTGAGTTGAGTCTTATCCTCACACAAAAGTAAACATAGCGAGAAAACAGCACTGGTTTTGAGGATCATGAGCCAGACTTCCAACATTTTTGAAAGCTTAGAGTTACACATTTACGGGTGACTGTATTTGCACTTAAGAAATCTTGCTGATACTTTTGGTAAAGTCATATATTTTCTTTTTACTTACCCAAAGCACATTTCCTTACGCCCTAATTTTTTTGTGACCTTATGCGCATAGGGTAGTTGTTTTGGATTTGCCAGTAATGGAGTTGTCATCATCTTTAAGATGAGACTGTATGTGGGGGGGCAAAACAGCCTCCTGGAAATGGGTATTGAACTGAATGCTTAGGGTTAAATCCAGTTGTGCTACTGTGGACGCTTTTCCACAGAAAATTTGCTCTGAAATCAGTTATACAAAAAGTTGATTAATCTGTTTCTGTTAATCAGTTTTAAATCTCACCATCAAGAAAGTCTTATGGAGTGGCTATTCCTACAAGCCACTAAAAGGAGACACTTAGTAAGACATTAATTTTTTGCCAGTGAGGAGGTTTGTTTGATTGGGGTTCTTTAATAAACAAATGTACCATTTACATTTTGACAAACTTTTCATTTAAAAAAAACAAACCAAAACAAAAAAACCTAACTAGGACAACAGATAATGATATTAACTTAAGGCCTGTTGCCAGACATCAGTTATCTGTGCTGTTGTGGATCTAATCTTACTTTGACCTAGAAAATTATTATAAGGATTAGGAATGAATTTTCTGGCAATACTTTAGCAAAAAACTTGCTCACCATTAAACCCTGCATTTAGATGGGTGGGGTTTTTGGGTGGGTTTTTTGTTTGTTTTGTTTGTTATTGTTTGGATGCTATGTAACAAGTTTAAAGTAATAGAAAATTCTATTTTACAGTTTGACCTTTTGAAATGTTCAGTGTTTATGGTACTGCTGCTCTAATATCTAGGTTTAAATCTGAAATTTTTAAAATCAGAGGATCTAGGAGGAATCAGACTTGCAGGAGAAACTGGAAACTAAATCATGTTTATGTAGATAGAGGATGGGGGAAAACAGGATTTTGTTAGTAGCACAGTACTGAACTCGGAAATGCTGGATACAGGAGCAGTAGATAGCAGGATGTTTCTTTCCTGACTGTTGCATACCTGCAAGCCTGAAGGGGTTTCTATCATTTGATCACGCAGCAGTGCTCTTGTGCCTTCCAGTCTGCTGCAAAATGGCAGGTGATGTTCTGTAAAATTCTCCTAAAGGACCTTTAAGAACGGTGTGGCAAAGCCGCTTGTCTGGGATGCCAGTGGAGGGCACACCATAGCCTGCTCCTGAGTTGTGTGTTTAGATTGTGTTTTTCAGACAGAAACTTCACTTCTACTTTAAATTGATTGGCTTCTATCAAGGTTTGAACTAGAAGCTGTGGAGTAATGACAGCATGGCACTGATTTAGCCCTAGCTAAATAGAAGGCCAAACATATTAGTGCCAATATGTCCCTCTGTTGATGTGACTACATTATTTCTGCTTTGGTGCCTTTTTTTTTTGCCAGCTGGCCAAGAATATAAATGGAATATGCTCATATCTGGATGGAAAGGAACATTGATGAGCTCTTGACAAGTTTGATGGGTGTTTGAGGGCAGACATTCCTTTTATGAGCTATGTGTCTTTTTCATTGCAGTCATCTTGATTCTTAATCTCTGTTTTTTCTCAGAAGTTATGAGAAATGACAGGCCGAACTATGTCAATCTGTTGAAAAGAAAATCACTTTTCTGTGTGTGGCTATAAGTGTTTGTATATTTATATGCAAATATATATATATTTATATAAAAAATATTTTCTTATGTAAATGTTAAATGTTTAACAATTATCCTTGCAAAGTTTGTAACTATTTTGCCAAAGAATCTGGAAAATACTCAGGCTTCTTCACTGGGCAATACTTTACTGAAGAGAAGATGTACTTTTGCTGTGTCAGTGTACAGAGAACAGAAGTGTTTTAATTAACCCAGTGTCAGCTAAACTCTGCACTTCAGCCTATTAGAAGCAAGTATGTTTTCTCCACTGCATAGCCAAAAGCTGCATCCAAGTTTTCTATGATCCCAGGAGTGCATTTTGTAGTCTGGCATGCTGCTAGCTGAGCAAAGGAAGGCCTTGATTCCTCTCCATTAATCTTTGTTTCAATACTTTTTTACATATTTAACATTTTACCAGTAGACGAATTTCAGTCCTTTGACCATCACTTGAGTCAAGTGGTTATGTCAGTTTTCCACCCACCTCATAATTCACCAATCAATCCATATCTCTCTGATTTGGATACAAGGATATTGTCAAAGACTTGGTTGAGAGCCTTGCTGCAGTTACATGAAACAATATCTGCTGCTCTCCCCTTTACTGCAGGCATGATTTCCCTTTGGTAAAGCTATGCTGATGGTTCCCATTCAGCTTCTTGGCCTTCATGTGCTCAGGGTTGCCTTCCAGAAGGGTTTGTTCCGTAATGTTCCTAGGGACTCACATTAGCCTTCCAAGTCTGTAGTTTCTCAGGTCCTTTTTCTTGCCCTTCTTGAAGGGAGATGTGGCATTTGCCTTATCCAGTCACTGTGAATCTTCCACATTAGCCAGGACCTTTAAAGGTGGATCAGACAGGGGTACAATACAACAAATCACATAAAACACCTAATATTCTGTCTCAGATTCCTGCAATTGTGTTAGAATCAATTCTCCATTGTAACTTGGATTTGTGGTCTGGAAACCATAACACGGATCTTTTCTGTTTTTTCTCTCGCTTCCTAAATAAAATTCCAACTGAAAGCATAGATTTTTTTTTTTTCCTGGAATTGCTCTTTCTGTGCTTCTGAATTAAGCTTAGGACCATTCTGTGGCATTCTTCTTTAAAAAAAAAGTGTTGTAAACCTTTAATTTTAGAGGAAAGCTGCATTTTCATCCAGACATTAAACTGAATAGCACATTTAATGTTTGGAATTTGACCTTTTAAAACTTGACAACCTGAAGGTTTGGGTATCTCTGTGATAATTGTTCAATTTCATTATTTTCTAATAGCCTTAGAAAGTTTTGTAAATGCAGGACTCTCATACATGAATTAAGATCTAGAGTAATTATTAACAGGAACATTAGGAAGAAGCTAAAATATGATGGTTAAAATCTAAGTATTAGATGCGCAATGTAGCATGCCTCAGAGGATAGCGGCAGTAAAAACCTCCTGATATTCCATAGGTAATGTTGTCCAAAGCAAAGGTTGAAAGTGTGCTATAACTTAATTATGAATTTTTATTAGCACAACAGAAAGGTAACCAGATTTCCAGTTAGTTTCTTACTGCCTTGCTACTATTAATAGATGTAAAAGTAAATAAATCAACTGTCAGCATTTGATTCTCAAACTATCAGATGGGCCTTTTGGGCAACCAGAAGGCTCTATTTGACAAGGGCTGGGAGGAATGAAAACCACCCTTAGGGATGTGCAGTACACAGTTGGTGGCACTGTCCTTTTCTGCAAAATGCTCTTTCTTATCTCAGAATGCTCTTCTTTTGCTCCTCTCTTCCTCTGTTTTTCAGCATATACTTGAGACACTTCTAACTTTTAAAGCTGAAGCTGTTTGACAAAGATAGGCAGGGCTTTGACAGGTCTTATGGCTAGGGAGCAGTGGGTAAAATTGGTGTTGAGGACTGCCTGATGTGGGGACAGAATTGCAGACAAAGGTTGCATGTATCTAGCATGAAGGGGAGTGGAGGACAGTGAGAGCTTCAACAACACTGTGAGGCACAAATAACCTGTCTAAATACATTTGAGCGGAGACTTTATTAGTTTTTTCACAAACACACCATTCCATGGGAATGCCGGGAGCAAGAAAAGACAGAAAACAAGCCCCCCATATAGTGCAGACTCGTTCAAAAGTTCTGAGATTGTAGTGAATAAGTATCTGTCGTCTGCTGAGTTGAGTTGTGGCAAAATCCCTTGCCTTGTTTAGTGTGTGCTGCAAGGCAGGTGAGCATTCAAGATCCAGGTGAGTTATGTTCTGAAAATGAAGCATAGCCCTCAACACCAGCTGTGGCAAAACAGGAGGACATCCTTCGAGGTTGAGTGCAGAAGAGTCAGTGGGATAATGGATGTGCTGTGGAAGCACTGGGCACTTGTCATGCTCTTGTCCCTTTTGCAAGGCATGTTCTCCAGCTTCAGGATAAAGCTGGGTATAGGTTCACTTGTCAGTAGGTGTCCAGATGATCACTGTCTCTTGGAGTATATGAAGCCTGGCCATCATCCTCCAAAGAAGTATCTCCTAACAAGGGCACATCAGTGAAAAAAACAGATGTACACAGTCATGTTGTCATTCTGCTAATACTGTGCTACTGGGGAAACTGAAACTCAACAGTGGCCAGGGTTGTGAGGCTGACAGGTGAAATCAGTGTTCAGTACCAATATTTTGATCATGTGATCCAGAACTACAGGGAAACAACTTGATTAAAAGTGTATTTTCATTATTACTAATAGCTCTATATAAAGATGACAGAACTGTAAGATGTCATTAGCTTAATTATTAATATCTTATCCCTTATAAGCTTCCCTTTGTTTGCTTTGCTTTCTCACATTTTAGTAACCAAGGAGGCTTTTTTTTTGTATTTCTGAAGTCCTGCAGTGTCTAGATATGCTGCAGAGAATAGTATATTTTTAGAGGACTGTCTCTGCCAAGGAAATAGTTTTGCCATTGTATGGTTTGGATATGATTAAATTAAATTCTTTAGCAAATGTTATTACCTGTAATTCACTAATCATCGCCCTAAATATGCTGGGAAAGGTTTTCTTTTCTATCTTGAGTATGTAATTTGGAATGCAAAATGTTATTTCCAGTTTTTAATTTAGAATTTATTTTTCTTATATTTAATTACAATTCTATGCACACATCTGTTATGCAAGAAAAGTATTAAATCATCCAATTTATTTGTAAAAAATTGTAAATTTTTCAAAGGGCCATTGTGTTTTCAGTGTGCTAGAAGTAAATCTACAGCTTGGGAAGTTTTACGTAACTTAAGAGCTGCATTTCCTTTCACAATGGCTTCATTTATGCAGTTCATTAAAACTTGTTCAGTGCACCACTGCTGAATATAAATAAAAACTGCAGCAGTAGTATAGATTACTTGGATGCCTGAGCCTGGGTCTACTGCTGGCTTTAAAGCACTAAGAAACTTCTTTCCTGTTCTATCTGGAGAGGAAGGAGCTTTTTTTCCCCATCTTCTTTTCTGAGTATTGTTAATTCTGGATTCCTGAAATCATTAACTCATTCTAGAGACTGAAACTCCTTCTCATTGCAGCAAGCGTGTATGAACTAATGCAGTAATCAATGCTTGCACTACACTGCAGAGATTTGTTTTGACGACAAGAGCCCTGTTTGGTGTCACTGGTGTTGAATGCTTGATGCTGCAGAATAATTTGGCTTGGAATCAGGACTCAAGGACCTTAGGGACTTCTTTTCTATCATCTCCTTCACACTGAAGTGGATTTTTGCTTGCATTTCGGTTTTGCTACAGTTCAGGCTGGAATTCAGCAACCTACTAGATGCCAGTTGTGCTTTTTTAACCGTTCCCTTGCTGATGCTGCTATGTTTGCTGGGTTTCTTCAGTTTCTGCTCCATACGTTGCATTCAGGGTCAGGTAAACAAGTTGCTATACAGTGCCGAGGGTTTAGATATATTTTTGTATTTTATATTATTTTAAAGTATATTTTTCTATAAGCAGATTTCTTTAACTGTACAGTTTGAGTGAAGATGATGTGTCCTCTGAATGTAAAGTATTAATTGTAGCAAATATTCAGGTTAAGCAGGGAATAAGGAACGATTTTGCTTCTAAGTCTGCATTTCAGTTATGTTTATACTTTGAAAGCTCATGTGTAAAATTTTATATTAGTGATGCTACATGGCGTGAGTTTTTAAACAAAAATCTGTATTTTGAAAGCACACATCAAAACGTAAATGTGTTTCTGAGAAGTAAAGGTAATATTCTGATTGCTTGATGACTGGTTTACATTTTGGAGAAGTCGTGGGTAAAGAAACTAGAAATTTACTTTAAGGAACAAATAATCACCTTGTGTATTATTTCTCTTTGGCAGAAGACTATTGATATGTCCTCAATCCCCTGAACTGTCCTATTGTTAGTAGCTTTAACAAGTTCAGATTGGAATTTGTTTCTGGTCTTTTATTTTTGCGTTTTATTTGGGGAAGAGAATATTCAAATCCATGTACATAGAATGAGAATATGTTTGCTTAACATAATATATAGTTATGGTCAGAATAATAATACATGGCCTTTTATAAATTACAGTTGTGGTTTTGTATATTATCTCTGCATCATCGTACTGATGCCCTTCCCTGATTCAGAAAGTGCGGTGCATCAGCCCTCTCCTGGTGGTGGTGGTGGTGGTAAATATCTGTCTTTTAGAAAAAGTTCCTCAGCTAAATCTCTGCAGAAGCATAAGAGAAAGTGAGAGGAAGGATAGATGTCTGCAAGTTCCTTGGGGATTATGCAGTGTGTTGAGAATAACAAATATCTTTTAAAACTTTTATCTGAGTAGTTGATAGGACTGTTTGTAAAAGTAATTTTTGTAAAAGTATTTTTTCACTAGAAGAATTATTCTGAAAGATTGTGTGATAGAATAAGTCACGAAAGAGATTTTATCCTTTCAAATATTACAGCTGTGTTATTTAACATATTTTAAGAAATCCATGTGTGAATTCATTTCTTAGAGAATAAGAGTATACTGAGGACAGAATCTGCAGAGATGTGTTGGAGAAAATGTGATTGAGTAGCAATCAGAATAGAGGTGGAACTGAAACAGCGACAAGAATATCAGGAAAACAAGGTGCTGCTAAGGTTGGGAAGAGACAATGTTCAGCCTTAGCTCTTCAAGTTTAAAGCACAAGACTGGAGAAAACCTTTGGTTAATGTCAAAGCCTTGCACTGTCTCTCACTCTTAAGTAGTTTATAGCTACATAAAGAAGGTAAACCCTTGGTTCTCCTTCAGGCTACATTTTGGCATAAGTAGATGAAAAAGGTCAAATAGGCTTGCGATTGAGAAGTATAGAGCTGTGATACCATGCGTTGCAGAGATTCAAGGCTGTGCTAAGGGCAGTGTCATACAGCACTTACATACAGCACATACAGCACATATTCCAAAGCTTCAGCCTTTGGAATAGCATAGAATTGGAGAACTAAAAAATACTCTAAAATCACATTAGTCCCACTCTTTTTGGTCCAGTTTTGGCCTCTCTTGAGAGCATCTGACTTTTTGTGTGATCGAGTTACAAAGGACTATTAAACCAGACCATCTGTATCTCTCCGGCCATTAAATTTCACTCATCTCTCCCTCATAACTACAGTTCAATTAAATATTCCATTCTGATAATTAGTCTGTGTACTGCAAGAGGAGAACCTGAGCTGTCATCAAGGTCACTTTCATGTCAGGGTGCTGGTTACGTGTGAAGGTGCTCAGAAGTCAAACCATGATGCAGAGTAAAAGCAAAACCCAAAACCACCACCAACAAAACCTTAAGTTCTCCATCATTTTGACCTGTGGAGGTTTTTGGTATAGAAAGGTATAGAAAGGTTTTGGATTTTAATTCTGCTCAGCTTCATTCCCATTTTAAAGATGACAAAGTTTATTCACTTTCACATTCTTAACTATTTCTTTACTGGTGGAAAGCAAAGCTTCAAAGGTCCTTTGCTGGTTGTTTTCCTAGTGTCAGTGTTCTCTCACTGTGTGCTCCAAGGATTCTTCCTGCAGTATTCCCCTCTGAACTCAAGAAACGAAAGCTTTTAAAATGTCTCCTTTTCTTAAAATGCAGCATAATAGAGGATTCTGATGAGTGCTTATAATAAAAATAATTAACCACTCCTCCCCCAAACAACAAAACAAAACAAAAAACACCCAAGCCCCTCACCAGGCTCTAATCTTCCTAATTTGGTGTTCTGGAATAGGTCCCCACCATGGTACTGCTGTGTTTTTCTCTTTAATCATGATCCATTTAATCTGCTGCATTTTCTTGTACAGTTCTGAAGCTTGGCACAACTAAGAGCTTTTCTTTTCCTCCTCAACTTTTCCTTTTCATTGTAATATTTGGGATTAGTATTCTCCCTCAGTTTTCATGAAAATGAAATCATAACTTGATACAAAATATAATCTGTTATTTCTCAAGTGACTTGTGCAGGTCTGTATGACTGAGTTCGTGGCATTCAGCAGAAAAGGTTACTGTCTTCCCATTCCTGTGATCCTGCAGATAAGGAAAAGCCTTGCTCTCAGTTGCTGCTATTGCTATGAGGATGTTTATAAGCACTGTGTATTACCTTCTGTATCTGAGCAGAAATGCTTTTCTTCCCCCACAGTAGGAGAAATAGTATTTTCAAATATGCTTCCCTGGGCATAGCCCGTTTTGGTCACCATTTTTGCAGCGGGTGCTACCAGGCCACTGATACCTCACTGGGCATTGTATCCTTGGGACTTCTAAGGCTCTGTCACAAGCTTACACTTTTTACTGTTTTGGTTATCCTTGTTAAGATTCCTGTGTACTCTGGCAGTGTAGATACACCCTGGGGGTTGAGGACAATTTGCTTTCAGCTGTGATTTTTGAATTATAATTCATTAATAAATCAGCCTCTAACAAATACTGAGATAAAGAATTTTCAACTGAATCTTGTTTATTTTTTTTTTTTTTGTTTTGTTTTGTTTTTTTTTAAGGGGAAAAACACCAGAAGAGGCCAAAATGAAAATGTTACCTTCCTTTGCAATTAACACCTACTCAGCTCAATTGGTTTTAAATATCCATGGGGGGAAGAAGGAGGGAAGAAAACACACACCCGCAAACGACCAACCAACCAATGACCCTCTCCAACCTCCCCCCCACCTCAATATTGCCCCACCAAAAATAAAAACAAAAACAACCCCAAACCCACCATATACCCCACACTTAAATAGCTGAAAACTTTTGAAGCTATTTTGCCTATGTGGGCTTTTTAAAATACTTTCTCCTACCTCTCTGTAAAAGGCAATGAAACCAAACCAAAAAAATCCCCTCCCCCCCAACAAAATAACCTCCTAACCCAGAAAAACTCAAGCAAAACCAAAAACAGAACCCCAAAGAGAAACCAAACCAAACAAAGAAAAAAAAAGAAAACCGCAGGAAAAAAAAAAAAGAAAGCCACAGGAAAAAAAAAAATTGTGTTAGCTGAAGAACAGCACGGCATACCTGAAGTGCTGGGAATTCTTTCAGAACAGCAGCAAAGTTATTAAGAGCTGGTCAGGCTTTTAGTGTCCAGGGCAGCTACATGTCCATGTCTCCAAAATTACTAACCCATGTGATTTTTTGAGATAACTTGCTCTACATTTTGCAATTTCATCATACATTGAACAAAAATGTTACCAAGAGATCACGCCACAAAAATAGGGTTCATAATGTGAAAAAGGAACTTGGATAAAACTGACACAAGTTAGTGTCAATATTGAATTGGAATTAGATAGCAAAAGCAGATTTATTCTAAAAAGCTCTACATTTCTTAAAGGAGATCTCCAACCATCCATCCATCCATCCTTTCATCCATCCACCCTTCCATCCAGCTACAGAATTAGCTTCCATTCAAGAGAATAATCAAAGTCAGCAAAATCAGCACCCAGAGCTAGCCCTGAGTCAAAAAAAAAAAGGTTTTCTTAAATCTTTAGATACCACAGTGTCAAAAATCAATTAAACGTTTGCCTGCTGATTTGATGCTCTTGATGCTGCTAACCATGTGTTCTGGTATCCTCAAGAAAATGTTTAATAAAGTTTTTAAAAGAACTTTTCAGATTAATGGAAGTTCATGTATGTTGTTTAGTATTTTGCATCTCTAAGTCTCTCCAGGTTCTTTAACACTCGAAACACTTTCTGAAGACCTTCTGAGGACAGTCTTCTGAGGGCCATCCCTTTGCGAAACACATGTATTCTTGCACATGCTTACAATAAGACTTACACATCCTCAGAATAACATTTTGGACATTCTCTGAGATAAAAATAAGCCTCTAGCTGGAAAGGGTCTATGGGCTCTTGAACACTATCAGTGTCTGAGTGAAGGAACTAAATAGTGTTGTCTCAGGGAGTCACATGAGCAGACTCCCTAGAGGTTCAGAAAACTTAGAATAGCTTCCTTGTTACGTGCCTTGTGTCCATATTAAAAGTTTTAGAAACATTCACAAATCATCAGCTTGTTACTTGACCGGATAGGTTGTGATTTTTGGCTTCAGGCTTCCAATTGGCAGGATTAGTAATCTTTGCTTTTAGTAATCCATAAAGCTTTCTAACAACACTGAGATGATTCAGGCGGGAAGTCCACCTTGTGAAATATACAAATGGGCCCAGCTGCTTTTGTGTTGAAATTTCTTTTGCAAGTATTCCTTTAGAGAAAAATTCTTGGAGGAAAATTCGTGAGCCATCAATGAACACAAGTGCAGTACCTGCTTATGAAAGTGAGTGTATGTAAAATGTGCTAATTAAAAAAAAAATCACAATCCATAAAATACAGAAGTTTTGCTGCATAAATATGTGGATAAGAAACTTGTTATATTGAGCTGAATGATCTGAGATGCTGACTCCAGCTTTGGCAGCTGTTGGGGTCACAGGAATGTGTGCCAGATCTGTACCCCGAATATGAGTATTATACATATAAGCTGTCAGTTGTATGGAGTGCTAGTCTTTATTTGAACTTGGAGTCTTATAGAATGTTAGCTTTCAGCGTTTAGGACATGTGCCAGCAGGGAATTTAAATCCAATGCAATTATGTATTTTCTGTACAAAATAAAACCTAAACTTCACAGTCATATGCTGCGTTCTTCCCACATACTGCATGAGCCAGCCTGCCCTTTAACTGCGTAATTGGTAAAACACAGACCTCATTCTGCAAGGGTTTAAGTTCTTAACTGTGGGTATCTGAAGTCTGTTGATTTGAGAGCAAGGAGATAATGAGCATTTTTGTGATGCTTTCTGTATAAATAAATAGGTAGCCTTTGAATTCTTTGGTTGCCACTTAGATGCTAGGACTGTCTGTCTAGTTGGGCACTCATGTATTTTCTCTTTATGTGGTTAGTTAGCAGCTTGACTAGAATGATTTAAACACACATTGTTTATACACTGAACTATTTTTCTGACGTGATAACGTGATTAGTACCTTTTTGGTTTTTCTTGGGCATAGAAGTACTTTCTTGCTTAACAATGAGACCTATCACATCTGTAACAGAAGCCTGATGTTTCTGATGGTAATAGTAGTGTGCTGAACACATTTGCCAACAGCACACTGAGTGGTCTTCTAACTCAGGAAAACTCAAGCTACGAAGGAGGAAGTCAATCAAGTTGATACATGGAGTTTCTTTACATTTGTTAAAACTTTCTGTAGCGTGATATATGGCATCTAGCGATCATTTCCGTAAGTTACTGATCCAGTTTCATAGGCACTGTGGAAGATGTAACAGAGGATGCTCTGGGTCTTTGATAAAGCTTTATTGTCTGTTTTATGCAGGCTATATTTGACTCTAAAAATTTACAAAGGCAAATAAATTATCATTGCATGCGTTAATTACAGTGATCTCGTCTGACTATACAGGAAGACAGTTTGTACCATAATTTTAAATGCCACCTCTGAAAATAATTGTCCAAGTTTCCTAGTTACGTGATAGAACTGCTTTGTTAGTCAGCAGCTACATGTTAGGTTCAAGTAAGTGCCTAACATGGGCTGACTGACTCTTATCATTAGACTGTCTGTTACTTGTCTCAAGTAACTGCTGCAAATCTAGTGCATCTGGTTTTGAGCAAAACACCAGAAGTGCATTCTTTGGTGAATATCAGTCTGACTGCAGCCTGGATGGATTTGGGGTCTGGAAACATCTTGGGGTATTTTATCTCAGGTATTCAAGACTCTTTGGAAATCACCATGACTGGTCATATACAATAGTGGACTTTTTTGAGCTTGTTTTGGCTTTGCAAGAGAGACAAGGCTGTCATATCCAGCGCTTCTCAGCTTTGCAGGATCTCACTTAAAAACCGCAGTATCCCAGCACTAGCTTTTGGTATGGGTAGTGCTGCTGAAGATGAAGTATTTTAGAGGAAATGTGGATTTGGTGCTGTGAATTTTGCTTTCCCTTTATTTTGAAGACATGCATGTTGCAGACAGATATACAGTTGACAGCAATTTAAGAGTTTTACTCCCCATCTCGAAATGTGATTGAAGACTGCAAAAGACTTTCACAAAAAAACCTCATTTTTGTCTTGAAAGTAGATTTTTGATAATAGCTCTGTGTCCAAGAGTAAAGTAAGCGAGCAGCAGCATGTTAATAGGAAAAATATTTAATTGCTGGCAGGATACAACTTCTGAATTATTCCCTGTGGAAAAAAAGTTTTATAAATTTATACTTGTTTCACTCCATAGGTCGTAAGTAAATTGTGCATTATAATTGCAAATACATTTTTAATCATATGCTCTAAGTTGAAATATGTTTTATATGTTTTAGAAATATATCAGTAATGTAAAAAATAATATTTATATTTTCATAGGGGCTTATATTTAAATTTTTGACATTTTTAGAGTATTGTTTAGAAAGTGTTTAAAAGGAGTTTAAACCTCTATATCAATTATTTGCTCCGTAGAAAGGTTGTTTTTTCTTCTCCGTAATGTTTTAAGTTTGTCTTATTTTACTATTTATTTTGAGTGACTTTTACCAGTGGAGAGAGTACGCAGTGTATAGGGGATTTTTGTTGTGAGTTTTGGTGGGGTGGCTTTGAGAACATCTGAAATTCTTAAACTATGCTCTTAGACTGTAAGTTTTTGCATACTGTTTACCGATTCCTGAATCTCTACAATACTAGTTCAGTGAAATTATTTTGTGTAATTAAGCAAATAGTCAGTTTGACAGTGCAAGAATAGCATAAATAGGTATTAAGTAAAGAATAGCAATGACATAGGATGATCAAGGAGAAAATGGTTTTTTTTGAAGTCTAGCTGTAACGGAGAACCGAACTGCAGATGTCAAGACCCCTGTGTCAGTGTTGCTGGCATAAAATATTTTTAAAGCTCGGTTTGGGGTTTTGTTCCTTCATGTTTTAATTCACATGTTCTATAGGTGTTTATAGATTAACTGCCATTTTCCATTGTCAACTCCTTTTTACAGCTGCAGATTCAACCAAAAGTTTGTATGCTGGTGCTCTGCATTGCACTGAATTTTAATAGGACTCTTAAAATTAAGTAATTTTTCAAGAATGTGGACTTTTTTTAACCCCAGTTCATGCATTTTTGCATGTCAACCAATCGCTGCCAGTCAAGATTTTTAATTTGATAGCTACCTTTAAGCCTTCTCAGCATAACGTCCATGCTCCAGCTCAGCAGAGCCGTATCTGCAGCACGGTGCAGTTCCTGCACTCAGCTTCTGACATCAGAAAGCAAAATGGCCCTGGCAGGCTGCAGGGAGCGTAGCTGATGGCTTGAAAGTGCAGAACAGACAGGAAGAGTGAAAGGGACAGAAGCTGAAGGTTTGGGTGTGGGGAGGAGGGGGTGTTGAGGATGTAGCTTAGTATCAAGGGGTGTGAGGGGAAGAAAGGATTAAAATACACAGCATAAAGAAAGGACACCAAAGCCAGAAACAGGAGACAGCAGATAGATGATGGCAACAAAATGGACAGGGAAGAAAAGCAGCAAAGGGTAGGTGGTTGGTGGGGATGGGAAAACTAGCAGGTTAGCCAAGACAGGAGACACATGAGAGGACTTTGCAGGAACTTGGTGGGGAAGGATGCTAGTGGCATGAATCAAGTGGTCAGGGATATGCAATAAAACAGGAGGAAGAACAGCAAAGAAACTGGGACCCAGAAGCTGAAGCTGGGGAAGGACAAAAAGAGAGCAGGGAGCAATAGAGACAAAAGCAAAAAGAATTTGAGCACTTGGACACACACGTCTGAATGCTGAAGCTGACATTTATTCCTTTGTGAACAATTCTCTATTGCTGAGTGAATAGTTGTGAAACATGGAGGGAAAATATGTTGTGCTTTGCCTGTGGCAGGCCAGCTCACCCAGCAGAAAGTTGCTTTTTGGTGTTACTGTTGAGTCCATTACTGAAAATTGGACAGCTCTGTGCCTCAGGTCCCAGTTTACTGCTGGTGCTTAGGGTGGCAGTCTGGTTCATGGATTTGTTGTTCTTGTTGCAATTTTGAAGTCTATAAAGATGCAAGGAACGATGCTAAAAATAAAATACGAAGTTAAGCTCTCCAGAATTGCAGAACAGCAGTTAGGTAATGGAACCGCAAACTGCCTCGTGGCTAAGCGAATGATAATAATAAGCTGTTTAAAAATAAGCTTGTGCATATAATTATGTAGATGGTAAGCTATTAAAGATTTGATGGATTATAGAATGGTACAGCTCTTATTTCATAATCACCATCTAAATACTTCCAGAAAGTAAAAAATATTAAACTCAATGTAAATATTTAACTTTTTTTCTTTCTAGAAGCATGCTTTATTTGGGCTTCTATTGGATGCCTGTGTGCTAATAAGAGTAGTGATCCAATAACAGCATTATAGAGATGTTTCTTGTAAAATGATAGTGAAGTTGTATTGCCTGAAGTGTACATAATAAATAAAACGTTTTCCAAAGATCTAGAGCATATCAGGAGTGAGGAGGGTATCAGCAATAACTGACTTTAATGATATAGTAGGATTTTTACCTAGTGTCTTTTAAATGATCACTAGAGAGTTTGTAGGAATGTTGTTCGGAAAGCGAGCGAAGAGTTGTCTGTACCAAAAACTAACTCTGGAGCATAATAATTTAAAGATTTGAAAAATAAAAATAAAACAAGTCACTTGTGAATTCAAAACCAGTATTATCAAACTGTTCCACTAACATATTTCAAATCATCAAGCAAAGGGGTTGGAACCAGATGATCTTGAGGTCCTTTCCAACTCTAACTATTCTATGGTTCTATGATTCTCTGCCCAAGTGAGGGTGAAAAATGCCTGTAATGCAGGCACTGATGCAAACCTCAGTGCAGGGTGACTATGTTTCCTGCAGGGTCTAAAACTAACCTCTGAAGTGGTAGTTTAGATTTTGTTTTCGTGATGGTTTTGTTTGTTCATGTGTTTAAAGGCATTGTAAGCTAATTGGCAGAATAATCAATTTTTTCAGATAACTTAAAAAATATCTCTTCATTATTTCAGATCAAGCTTTTATATACTACTGTTATTGCAAGAGAGCATTAGAAAGAGTTGTGGTTCTCCTTTCTAATGACACTATTGCATTTTTATTAATAGACCATGGCAATGCTCAAACGGATGAATTAACACCACAGCTCAGAGCTCATATGTGTATTCTGTTTAAAACTAATGTTACCACAGAAATCCTTCAGATTTCTTCCTGCTCTAGCAGTCTCACTTTTACCCTTCTGTTGGATCTGTTTAGCCAGCATCATTCCCCTGTGTCCTTCCCAATATCACCTTCACCCTTCTTGTTTGCAAAGAAAATAGCACTTTGCATTGCACTGCCCAGTATTCTTCCTCTTGCAGTTCCTGCCTTATCCTTTTCCTCCTCAGAGTGCACAGTTACATCAGTCCTTTGTCACAGACAACTGCCAATGAAGTTGGTAGCTTTTTGCTGCCAATTCAGCCTTCTACAGCTGTAATATATTTAGTCAAACTGTGGTTTCCTTAGCTTTCCATAAATTCCGTATACTCTTTGTGGTGTTACGCTCTGCTGCCTTTTCTCCCAAAGCCAACCCACAGTTCCCCTCCTTGGCCCGATGGGTTCATGGCTTCCAGACCACTGTAATTCATGGGTTTATTCTTGATGTACATATATATTTGTGCCAAGCAAAATGGAAGATTGCAGCCTGCTGTTGATACTATTTGCTCTATTTGTGTGACTGTTTTCTCCGGTGTCCTTTAATAGCTCCTGTGCCTCTCTGTCTGTACAGTACCCATTGTCATAGTATTGATCAGCTACTTTGCAGATGCTGGAGTGTGGTTGACTCTTCTGTCTTTAACTATAGCTAAGTGCCTATTTTGTGGAATATTATCTCTTGTGCCATCATTAGCTTAGTCCCGTGTGTGTGTTACAGATGCAAGGGGAGGAGGAGGGCTGTGAATGCGATGCATTGCGGTCCATTCTTGAATGATGACCGGGCAAAGTAAAAAAACAGCCAGAGTGCACAGCCAGTTCTGAGGTGCAATCCATGAAAAAGCAGAGGTCCAAATCAGTGCCTTAATAAGTAGTTTTGGTTTTTATGCTATATTGTTTTCAAATTTCTATAAGGTAATTTTGAATCGTTAACACAGGTTTTGTATTTGCTTCATCAGACTATTGCACATTAAGATTCATGCCTGCAGAAGTAATCATTGAATACATCTTTCTCTGAGAGATTACACATTTCTTTCTATTCATATTCTTCCAGGTGACTTGGATTATTACTGGCTGGATCCTGCCACGTGGCACAGCAGGGAGACATCCCCCATTAGTTCGGTAAGGAATAGGAAAAGAGAGGTTCACAAGTATGAATTAAAATGTTTGCTGATTATTTGAATTCAGCATAGTAATTTTGTTGTGAAAAATTTTTCTTTACAAATTATATGAACATTTGGTTTGGTGGATCATGAAAATTGAAATCAGGAAGACATTTTCATCAAAATATATACTAGTAAAATTGCCTGAATTTAAACTATTAACTTCTTTTCTAGATGTGATACTAGATTTCACTGCATGCCACAAAAGCAGCTGTGAGTGTGATGCTGCTCTGGGAGAGATTAGTGACTTTTTCTGTTGACTTGGAGTGGAATAGGATCATTTGGATTTTTATTATTTTTTATTATACTGAACCCATATGGTAGAGCTCAATAACATGTATATTATGCCAAAGAACAGAATTCATGAATGCACTTTTCCAGGTCATGGAATTTAAAAATTGAAGTTTTATTTTATTACCTAAGGAATGTTTTAAATGTTTAATTGTATTGAACTTTGAACATCATAATTCTACCTGCAGACTTAATGCTGAGATTTTTTACACTGGACATAAATATTTAATGAAGTCAGAGTCCAACAGATATAATAATAGAGTACCAGGTATGATATGTAGCACATCTGAAGGATGTTTGTGTCTACTGTGACATAACGATCCAGAAATTTTATCGGTTTGTAACCGTGCATCTAAATACAGGAAGATGGTTGCACTTCTTTAATTCCACTGCTCGTTTTTTTAACAGCATCCCGTAACGTGGCAGCCTTCTAAAGAGGGAGATCGCTTAATTGGGCGTGTTATTCTCAACAAGAGAACAACCATGCCAAAAGAATCAGGTGCATTACTGGGGCTAAAAGTAAGTATTGCATGGTTTATGTGGCAAATGAAAGAAACTTCCATTGTCCTAGAGGTCTTAACACCTTGAATCAGAGGACTCTCCAATTATATGGTCATTTGATAAATATAGATTCTTCATTTTTAGTGAGTTTGGAAAGCTATACAGATAAATTATAAATGTAAATGTAATGAACATGCATATAAACCCTTCTATGCAGTCTTCCACTCATTCATTGCAAAGGACCTGAACTGTTCTGATCAAAAAGTCTATGTTTATGCACCTTCCTATATGCAAACATATATTGCACATTGCAGTGCATTAATTGCCTTTTCTAGCTCTACTGTTTGCATTTCAGTCAAGTAATTAATCTTATAATCCACATACATAAATGTCATCCGGATGCAAAGGTCAGTGTTTAAAATTCACACAGGCATTCAGAAACAGAAATTCTGTAGAATGGGACTCAACATTTATACAAAAATTTGCAAAAAAGGCCTCTTAAAACATACTAGAGATTGTATTAAATGTAATTCCAGTTAATCTGGTGCCATAAAATTAAGACATTGGCAATGCTGTTCCTTTTATTTAAACCCCTAAATTAGTCATGTGTAGAGGACTTTCAGGTTCATGTCCCTGTTTTGCAGATCACTTAGAGAGAGTGTGACTTCTGAAGGTGGTGGGGAGTACAGTGTGCCAGTTCAAGAATTTCTGTCTCCCTGTATATTTTTAACTACATCATGCTCCAAAGATGAGAGAATTTAATTTGGGTGTCTTCCTCTTCCCACTGAGAACAGCAACAATGTCAAATAGAAAACATTCCCATTCACTGAGGACTGAGTCTAATTCCAAGAGCATTGGCTCCTTGTATGTAGTTGTCTGATAGTTCAGTCCCTTGCATGTGGTGATGTGGGTTGTCACTTCTGCTTTTCATCGTGGGAATTAAATCAGGAAAGAGCTTCGTGATCTTGGTAGTAGCATGTCCTGGGTAAGAGCCGTTTATCCACTTTGAAGTGAGATAGTGTGGCATGGGAATACAGAAGTTGAGAGCAGCTTCAGCCTACTAAATGTCTTGTAGTCTGTAGCACAAAGGCTGTTTCTTGCTGGCAGTAAGCAGTTTTTGTTTTTTTAATACTTAAGAAAAAAGTTTGGTCCTAGTAGGAAATGAAGAACTTCTTTTAAAGTTTTAATTGGATGTGCACTTGCTATTTTAACTTAAGCACTTGACAGACTATTTGCAAAATCTACATCTTTGTAGTTAATTTGGAATAAACATTCTTTCTGCAACAAATTTTGATATTTAGCAACCTGCATAAGATTGGTTAGTCAAACATTAAAAGGAATATCAATTTCATAGAATCATAGAATGGTTTGGGTTGGAAAGGACCTTAGGATCATCTAATTCCAACCCCCTGCCACAGGCAGGGACACCTTCCACTAGACCAGGTTGCCCAAGTCTCTGTGCAGCCTGGCCTTGAACACTGCCAGGGATGGAGCATTTACCATGTCTCTGAGCAACCCATTCCAGTGCCTCACTACCCTCACAGTAAATAACTTCTTCCTTATATCTAACCTAAACTTCCTCTGTTTAACTTTGAACCTGTTACCGCTTGTCCTATCACTACAGTTCCTAATGAAGAGTCCCTCTCCAGCATCCTCGTAGGTCCCCTTCAGATACTGGAAGGCTGCTATAAGGTCTCTACTCAGCCTTCTCTTCTTCAGCCTGAATGGCCCCAATTTTATTCATTTTGTGTCAACTTTACTTCTTTTCAAGTAGATCTGGCCTTTTTGTATCTAACTTCATCTTTAAGCCTCTGTGAAGCCCAAATGGACAATAGATATGCTTATGCATATTTCAGGTTTATTTTCAGACATAATTTGAAAACAGATCTCTTTATATTTTTATGCTTGATATGATGTCAGGTTTGTGGCTTGGAAACTCAAAAATTTATGATTAACCAGGTTGTTGGAGGAAAAATGACAGAATTAGGACGACTTGGTGCCTTCATTACCAAAGTGAAGAAAGGTAGCTTGGCTGATGTGGTGGGGCATCTCAGAGCAGGTAAATCAATCAGTTGCATGTAAGATATGTTGTTTTTTAATTATGTCTTTGGAATGCAGCTGCTGGTTTATATCAACATAGGTCATGTGATATGATCATTTTTTTTAAACACAGGACAATACTTAAATGTTGTTATGGAATGCCACAGTTGCTTGCATTTCTGATTCGTTATTAACTCCAATTGCTTGATTTATGAGCAAAATACAAGACACTCCTGATCAGTGCCGGTGTCAGGACAGAGTGCCACTGGGAAATTTTTGCTTGCTGGCTCAGGAGCTGTTTGTTATACTCGATAGAACCAATGCAAAGTTTTTTTGAAACTATGGCAAACAAAGTTCACTGCAGTTGCTTTACTTGCACTATAGCGTCACTGGAATGGTAACGTACTATGTACACAATGGACTTTGTTAATGCTTCTTTCAGTGTGAACTGTTACAAATAAAAATGGTAAACAACACAAGAAAAATATCTTCAAACATTTCATTTATATAAGATGTCTATACTGCACTTACAAATAAGTGGCTGTGCTGTTACCGCTTTTCAGGCTCTTAAATAAAACAGGAACTATGCACAGCAGTTGCTTTTCAAAGTTACTTCTTAGCAGTTTTTATTTTTACCGTGACTCTAAGCAACTACTTTCCAAGTGTTCTCTAAAAAAACCAAAGACTATGCAGTGCTTGCTTAGGAATCCAGAAGCTCCAATGGCAACTTGTATGAATTTAGGATAATTGCATGAAGCAAATAGTAGTAATAAAGAAGCAGAAACGATGATGAGTCTCTAAAAATATCCTTGTTTGTTTTGGCATTTGATAATATTTTTTATCAAATCAATACAGATGGGTTAGTAACACCAATTATTATAGTTCTTTATAGATTTTCAGTGCAGATTATAATAACAATAATTTTATCTCCACTAATCTTGACCTATTTGGGCTGAAATACTACATTTTTAGTCGCTGGTCTAGATTGTTTTTTAAGTCAAAGCTATCTCTAATTTCTGTCTTTATGAAAAACCTCCAAAATTTGGCTAGTTGATAAATCCTTGAGTAGTTGTACAAACCTTATAAATTTTAACAAAGGCAAATATGAAGCCTTGCATCAGGAACAGAATAGCTCAGTGCAATAGTAAGCACAAGGAGCCAATCAGCTAGAAAGCAGCTTTTCAGAAAAGCTTCTGGAGATGCTGCAGGTCAGTAAGTTGAACAAGTCAGCAGAACACCCTTGCAGCAAACACCAATCATGTACAAGTCTGTATTAGCAGGATTGTGGCCAGCAGGTTGAGAGAAGTGGTTGCCACTCTCTATTCAGTGCTTATGAGGCTGTACCTGGAGTACTGTGTCCAATTTGGGTTCCTCTACTACAAGAGTAATACTGACAAACTGGACTTGTCCAGTTGGGGTTTACATACATCAAAGTTTTGAGTGTCTGGACATGCTTTTCCTGTTTCCATGCCTGTTACTGAGAGCAGAAATCAGAATGTAAGCCTTACAATCAGCATCTTAGATGAAAGAGACAATGTAAAAGGGCTTGGCTGGTCAAAAAGATCAGAAGTTGGACAAGCTGAGCAAAAGATGGATGGTGATATGGTTAGAAACAGCAGAAACGACATTTCACTCAAGTCCCCATTGGGATTTAGTTTTCAGTAGGAGTAATTGGAGCCACTTCTGTTAATTTAGCATTTTGACTATGATGATCTTATGTTTAATCATTTTGGCAATTGTTTTTTCCACCTGTTTGATTTCCAGCTGACTCTCAAAAGTAAAAACAAGTCCCCTAAAATACAGACACCTTCCATGTTTCTCTTCAGGCTTCTCAATCATGTTGCAGGTATTTTGTCGTCTTCAAAATATGACAGATAAATTGCTGTCTAAGTTAGGTTTAGATTTTTATTGCTAGAAATTTAGCACGTGTCCCTGTTGGTTTTTGCTATTAAGTTGTGAGTACTGCAAAGCTGGTCACATCTTGTTCCACTTAAAGCCTGGGATGCTTCTCCAGATTAAGCCAATTATCTCTCAAGGAAACAGATGTTATTTTAGGGAAAATCAACATGTTACTTTATAACAGTTGTTAGCTTTAAAATACGGTCAGAATGACAGAAGAAACTGTGTGTGTTTTCACTGAGTTGTTTAAATTTTAAATGAAGTTCCTAGGCAATATCTAATTCCTGTTCCTCCCCCCGCACACACCCTGCAGCATAAAATTCATAATAAATATGCAAAATATTTAAAACCATTTCAGCTAAACAACATAGTAGAAAATTAAACTTAGGTCAGCATGATTTAAGTCTGTCATTAGCAAGCCCTCATGTTTTAAAGAATGCCAAATTGCTGTGAAAGCCTGTGGAATACTTTGTGGAATCGTTTTTTAAAATACCAAAATATAGACTGGGGAAAAAAGACTAACAATTTCTGAGCATAAAGAGAAATTGAAGCCACAGCTTTTGGTAGATAGAGCTTCAGTTAGGATAGTTTTTCTTGGCTTATTAACAAGTGTGAGTTTGATCATTCAGCTTAGATCTCAAAAAAGAGCAGAGCCAGCAGCTGAAGGATTGTTCCTGACTGAATCTGATAAACATAAAAACATTGCTTGTATGTTGATAATGAAGAAAGTTATTTGTGTCATTAGATAGTGTTTGTAAAGTTTTGACTGCTGCATATGATGGGGTATGAGTATAAACTTTCCCTATGCTTCCTGCAGTTTAATTGTATATACTATTCTTTCTTTAGAAACTATGCTTCAAGATTTTCTTCTTTTTATATTAGAGCCAGAATACATTTTAAAGTATTTACTGTTGAAATTTCAGAAATAGCAAGCTGAAAAAAAAAGAAAGATAACTTTTGCATCATGTTTTCTTCCCCACTTCCCCACATCACTCCCATCCCCCCAGACATCCTCAAGAAGTAGTGACTTACTCCTTTACTCCTTGCTTTTATTTTTGTTTAGTTTGACACTGACAGTGAAGACTATCCTTCATGAAGGGAAGTCAAAACGCACAGTATATAAATTGTAATAAAATGTCATAATTTTTAAGGGCTTAAAAGTAGGTATTGAAGGTTTCTTTTTTTTTTCATTTTTGAAGATTAACCTGATTTCGAAGTTTATTGCCACTAGTTAAAAAAGGATCTTTTAAAAAGATTCTTCTGTTTCATAGCTCAATAACATGTTCTTTATTATTTTGGAAATGCTTAGTGCGTTTGCACAGGTGGTTTCTTTAATGAGTTTTGTGTGTACCAATTGTAGCTGTTTTCTGAGAAAGGAGCCTTCATAATGTCTTTAAAGTGTTTTTTGTGTTTCAGCACAAATTCATTTTGGGCAATGTCACTTGGTTGTATAGATTCCATAAATGTTTTGCAATTCTTTGTAAAAGAATATAAAAATGAGATAAACTTCTCTTTAAATTCAAGGGGATGAAGTTCTAGAATGGAATGGTAAACCCTTGCCTGGAGCTACAAATGAAGAAGTTTACAACATTATTTTAGAATCAAAATCAGAACCTCAAGTTGAAATTATTGTTTCAAGGCCTATTGGGTAAGGCTAAAGACTTGCTTCTTAAGCACAGTTTTTACTTCTACTAATGGGGCTATTATGTGAATTAATTATTTTTTATTTCTTAATAATGGAATATGATTCACTTTTTATTATTGACATTCTGTATATTCCATTTCTTCACTGCCATTTACAGTCTTGGATCTTTGCAGTGTTATTAATAACTATAAATGTTTTCTGTATGGTCTAAGTACTAACTAAAGGTTTTTGCCAAGTGGCAAAGGAGAATTGGTGAACCAAGTGGACCTGTGCATGAGAAAAATCTGTGTTTCAGGCTTTTTGCTTAATTAAGAATAACTTATACAAGTATTCATGAGTAGAAGGAGGCATCAGCAAACTGATGAAAAAAGGAAAACCAAAACTCTTAATAGAAAAGACTGTATTTAGCCTTAGATGGTACTCATCAAAACAAAAAGTGGAAACAAAAATTTTCATTAAAAATTAGCATTACCTTTCTATGTTTATAACCTTTATTTTTATTTATTATTAATCCAGGCTTGGGGTTTTGTGATAACAATTCTTGTATTCTTGATTTCCCAAACAAGGCTTTGAAAGATCATAAAATCTGTTTGCATTGGTAAGATTAGTGGAGTTTTGTGTTTGTTATGGTTGTTTTACTGATGATCTACACTCCTTCCCCAAACACGACTCTGTTGGAACTGTTCTGAGCTAAGTCTTACAGGACTGAATATGAATCATACATTGTAAATTCACATTAATTTGCAGAAACAGACTCACATGATTAACAATAAAAGTGACTCTTGGTTAGTTAAAAAAAAAGAAAAGGATTTAAATCTCTGTGTAGTTTGTCAGCTTCCCAGGTTTTATGTGCACTCACTGTAAGTCTCTAAATACCATTGTCCTGCAGGTGTATAGCAAACTGTTTCCTCCTTATGAATGCATGATTATTTCATTTTGAATCTGTTAGTTTTCAACCTAATTATAATTTTTATCTGCCTCAAATATGATGCTTTTTCAGTTTTAGAAACAAAAACCTTTAATTTTCTTTCTGACTAAATAATTCTTCTTTCATCTTTATTACATATCAGCTTTTGATTTTTTTTTTTTACTGTGCAAGTGTGGCTATACTTTGCAAATGAGTTCTGCCTTTTTTGATGGCAATCACTATTAAAAGTACTTGAACAAAATTAACATTTGATGCTAATTCCAGTTATGAGTTTCACCTTCTAATGGAAAACAAAAGCTTGATGCAATAATAGTGGTTTTTAAAGGCTAAAATTACCATTCAGATGGAGACTGTGGGGAACTAGAAACTTCATTATACATTCCTTATTCAGATGAATTAGGAGACATTCCTGACTGTAAATTCCCAATTCAGTCCTAAGTCTTTTTAATTAAAAAATTAAGTGTCAGTAGGAGTTTTTTGTAAGTTTAGTTTTTATGTTTAAATCAGCAGAAAATAAATTTGTTGATATTAGACCTGACTTGAACTCCATGTCTCAGTTGAAGAAAGCCTGAATATTGATTTGTACAGTTGGCGTAAAAGGAAGGAGCTAGATTAGTATTTTAAATAAGAAGCTTTAGTTATATTAACAGTTATCAGTATATTTGCATATGTCATATATCCTTCAACTTTTAAGATAAGTTCATTATTAAACCAATTGAAATATCTTAGTTTATGAATTCAATAAATCTAATAGCTTCAAAAAAAATTAAGTACAAGGTAAGAACATTCAGCTGACGCATACTTGAAGAAAAATCAAGGGAAAATACCATGAACCAAGGCACAGAACATTCAAAAGTGCATTGACAATTGAATGTTTCTGAATCTGAGCTGTGAATTTTACTCTAAAAAAGTGCCCCCAGAAGTAGTAAGTAATGCCAATAAAATGTAAAGTTTTGCTTTGGATGACCCATGTGTATTTTTTCCAGACAAAGGCAAAAATGGAGCATATCAGATTGTGTTTTTATTTTCAGATAAATGGATTCTTGGCATGGAGGTTTCTACATACTATAATAGCGCTGTTCTTGCCGACTTGTGTCTTAACTCGTTTTTTTTTATTTGTTTGTTCGAGGGCTGTGTTTTGGCTTTGATTTTTAGTGGTATTTTTTTGTTTTATTTTTATTTTTTATTTTTTGAGAAGAGCAAATTACTATCCCAAAGTGACTAGCGCAGATAACTTTGAAATTTAAAGATACTTCCTTTTTCCAGCAGTAAGGACTCAAAGTCCTGTGGTTTTGTATCACATTGGGATTTACCTGTTTGTCATCTTAAAAGAAAAAAAAATATCAGGCACCATACAAAGAAGGAAATTGTGATATTCATTAACAAAACAGAACATAGTGCACAGGATTTTCTTTTTTTTTCCTCCTTTTTTTAAAAAATAATTACAGTCTGTGTAAATTGGTTACATTATGTGGAATATTTTCCTTGTGTTAGCAGGTTACTTTTCTCCCCACTCCCTAGCTTCTCCTTGTCTTGTTATTCACACTATGTGATTGTTTCAAATTCATAACAAAGTGTTTTATTTAATTCAACAATTCTAGTATGTCAAAAGTTTGCGTCAACTTTAGGTGCTGACTCAGCAAAATTGAAGCTGCCTGATATAGCATTAAGTGGTACTCCATTACACCTAAAATTCTAGTGAGGAAATAGGTTCCCAAAAGACTTGAAAAATGATATTTTGTCTGCATAATTTAAGTGCTTTCATCTCTCAGTATTAATAATGCAAGTAATGTACCAGCACTTTTAATAGTCTTGATTTAAAAAGTCCTACCGTATTAGGTCTAAAAAGCCCAAATATGATGCAGTTTGGCTTAAATGAATAATGGGAGGACAGTAAACCTGCAAATTAGACTGTCCACAGATTAGACTGCCAGATACAAAATTGATGTCTAAACAATTTGCTCAGTCTTGTAAATTTGGATTTCTGTGTCTACCAGTAAATGTAATTTTGAGAAATGGATAATTATAGGATGCTCATTAGAGAACAATATGAAACGTAACACTATTAGCAGTTGAAGGCATAACAACAGTATAACCACAATAGTACTGTAACAACTTCATAAAAACTAATTGACTCTAATGCTAATGATTGCACTGCAAGGTAGATAAGAAACCTATAAAAAGTAGAATTAATGGGTTGGCTATCTAAATATGAGGGAAGGATTTACCTCTGAGTATGCATACAATGTGAGAGGTGATTAACATAGGATAGCATAGAAAATCCTCTGGCGCTGTTTTCTGGAGGAGAAACCTGGCATGGTAACCAGCTTACCATCTCTTGTGTGCTTGGGTGAGCTGTATGGGACAGTGCAGGTAAAGAAAATGTTTTTGTCATTTGTCTCTGTTTTCTTTGTTAGATGCTAGCTAGCTTTGCTTGGATTTCCACATATGATACTGCCAAAGTTGCTGTTTTTCTTGTGTGATTCAACTTCTCTATTCAAGTTCTGCTACTTACTGCTCTAGGTGCTGAAAAGGAGGTTGAACCTCCACCATAAGCTGAATTTTAGAGAGTCGCTCAAATAATGTAATTAATGCAAACTGCAGATTAATCTACAGGTTGGGATGATGGGAAAGAATGGCTTTGGAAATAGGATGAGTGCTAGGGAGAGGTAAATGAAAACACTTGAAAACTCTGTAGGGTGCAGAGGATGATACTTCTGTCACTAGAGCAACCTAAAAAAGTGTGGGTTACAACTACATTTGAATTTGGTTTGTCTTCAGTGATTAAGTTTTTGACTGTAGCCCTCAGAGAAATTATAACTATTCCTGTGTTTTACAAAAATGATCCACACAAGCCATATATCTGTAAAGAGTAGTCTCAACCTAAGGAATAGTTTGGTTAAATTAAACCATTATGTAAATTATGTATTCATTGAGATGTGAAAGGATCAGATATAAGATAATCTTATGTTACATCACATAAGACCACAAAATAACCTTTGTCTTACGAGGCAGAGATAGAAAGACAGTTTGATGTTGGCAGCTCTTTACCAGATGTATGTCTAACATTACTTTTTGGACATTCACATTGCCTCAAAAGGGGAAGAAAATTCTGATACTCTTCTAAATAGGAGGTTTTTCAAATTCCTACTTCATTTTTACCATTTACTTTGGCTAGTCTAGTTTTGAATATTTTAAGTCATGAGCTACTATTTCTTCTGAAAGGCTTTTTTGTAAATCATAGTGTTGGAATATTTTCTGCAATCCGAAAATAAAAGCAGGATGGATAAGAGTAGTTTCTTCCATAACAAGTTTATAGTTTCTTGTGTTCATGTAATATTTAAGAAATTATTATGTAAACTGGATTATTGAATTTGTAAAACATTCACATATAGACAGAAGCATAACTTCATGTACATTTTGAAGTCAATAGCAGAAAGCAGAACTATTGCAGAGTTCATTCGAAAACTCATCCACGAGTTTGGTGATCAGAACTATATTGCATATATACTTAATTTATTTCTTTTATTTTTGTGTCTTGTAATTTGTGCTGGGCTGTACTTAAACAAGATAAAACACATTAGGGAAGAGATTTCCTAGCAATAATTTATGTGTGTATATATCTATATATGCACATATGTACACATATACACACATGCATTATATATATGGATATAAATACGGATGTAAAATATATCTAAATATGATATATCATATATATATCAGGGAAAGAAAAAATATGGCATCTTCATTTCAGTATCTGTTTCTTCCTCTTGTAAACTGTGTGAATCCAATTGTAGTGTTGATTTATGGTTAAGAGTTTTCTGTGTCAGTCTGTGTAATGGTGCCTTAGCGTAAGTATATAAAAGTGCTTATATAAAGGAATTATATAAATATATACACGTGCTTATATAAAAGTAACTAATATTTGAGGCTTTTTTTTAAGCATTTTTCTCTACGTATTGTTGGCAGTATGGAAAAAAATCTGAGCAAAATTCACGTTAGTGTCTGTCTTCACCTACCAAGGGATTGTGCAACTTGACACTGTAGGTTGCACTTCCTATGTTGAAACACACCTTGCACATATGAGCCCTCATTAGACATCCTAAATGTGATGTTATTTTGAGCAATGCTATACTGCAGATGACTGTTCATCCTAGCGCAAGAAAACATTACAAACTTAATCTTGTATTGAATCTATTCGAATATGGTAAGTAGATATTTCAGACTGCTGAGAATTGCCTTGGAAATTCTGTCCTGGAAAGAGAGAAAATGTGAAGAGGAAGAAGTCTGCATGGCAGCCCTGCTGTGCAGCAGACCATTAATCTGTTTATATGTTTGTAAAGTAGTGCAGTGCCATGGCAAGAATGCGTAATGCAGTTGTATTTCCATGAGTTTGAGGAAACCACATTACTCTTGAATTACAAAGTCAAGGCAAAGAGCAGCACATTCTTGTTTAGTGATGTGAGATGTAAGCTGATATGAGACATTAACTTGGAGCTGAAATAGGCTTTTTTAATACACAGGCACCAGAAGTTTAAATTGCAGGACATGAAAAGCTAACTGATTGGTCACCGTTAAATTCCTTTTCTGACTTAAGTGTATCTTTCTTTTTCATAAGTGACTTTTATTTACCTAGGTGTCAGTTTTATTGACTTCCAAGTCAGTATAAGATAGTGTTTCACTGAACCAAGAAGTGTCTGAAGATCTTCAAAATGCTCAGTTTTCGACTTAAAATCTTGTAAATATTCTTCAGAATTGTTACTGTAGTTCTTATTTTGAATTATTTTGTGTAGATGAAAATATTTTCAAGTAATTCACTGAAGAGCTTTGTTTCCATTTGCTTGCTCTGCTGCTTTGCTAACATTTGTGCAATAACAGTGGTTTTCTTGCTCTTGCAAAGTATTTTCATTGATTGCTGAGAACAGAAGAGAGCCAGGAGCTAGCACCATCTACATTTTGACGGAAGAATAAATTTGCTGATGGCAAAATTTTGATAGATGTGTGTGGAATTGATCAGTTTGATTATGCTTATACCTATATATGTTCTGGGTATGTGAATGTTGAAAAATGTCCATACCCATTGTTTGGTTTTTAATTATTAGACTTTGAGCAAATGCGTTGTTCTTTTTCTTGTTTAACATTGCTAACATTGTTTGCCTTTCCTTTTTGCTTAACATCGCTAATGCTGTTTGCTTTTTCTTTTATTCTTATAAGACATTTTCATCAGTTTCATTCCCTGAACTCCTTGAGATGTTTATATAAAAATTACTAGTGAGTTAATCTATGTCTTATTTTTTGGAATTTTTTTTTCTCCAAAAAATAGTTGAATGTCTGTAGCTCTACTACCTTTTGCTACCTTTCTCTCCCTAAAAGCTCTTTACCTTTGTTGTTCTGGTTGTAAAAATACTGTGGAATCCTTTCGCAATATTAACATTGTAGTGTTCATATTGTTATGTCTGCCTGTTCCTTAACTTGAAAGTAGTTTGCATTGGTAAGATTTTCAAGAATGCTAGTGGAAAATATGTCCTCATTCTTTCCTAACAACCCATTAGAACAGATACAGCTCAATATTTCTAAAAATGTGTCTCAGAAATGTATTTGTCACAGCAGAAAGCTTCTCTCTTGTTTCTAATTACTATGTGTATATTCACATTTTAGTGATATTCCACGGATTCCTGAGACTTCTCACCCCCCGTTAGAGTCTAGTGAGTACACGCTTCGTTCCTTTCACTAAGCATGGTCTTGTTTCAGCTATGAATTTTCGTAAAGATGAGCGGTGGGAGACTGCATTGGCTCAAGGTTTTTGTATAAAATTCAGTGGGTTTTGCTCTTGTGTATTAAATACAAAACAGTATACATTTGATTAAAGCTGCCCAGATTACAAACGTCAGCAGGGCTTTAATGTCATGTCCTATGTTTTGTGTTGTTAGTACCATAGTGGTACACATGCTGTGACCCAAACTGGTCATTTACTTGCCATAATGTGAGAGAAAAAAGGTATAAGGGATCGCCAGAGGTACAAATGGTGTCAGGATTTCACCTCTTGCACCATCCACTGTAAATCCAACTTTCCTGTTTCTGTTTTTCTTAACAAGAAGATGCTGCTTAGATGAACTTCAAAATAAAGGTTTTCTTTTTAACGATACCATTTGAGCAGTGTTGCCTAGAATGCGTGAGCACCATGGCTCCCAGTCCTTTCTCATCTGAACCTTATCAGAGATGAAACCAGAAATCTTCCCTGGGACAGGGTGCTGTGGGGCCACTGAGTGCTGTTACACCTGTCACAAGCTCATCTCATCAGTGAGGGCTCTGTTTGCTGGTGGAGAACTACTGATGTCAACTGGCATCAGAGCATTCTTCATGCCAGATGCACGTCCTGTGTACCTTCCTATGTGCCAGTCCCTTGGGAGTTACAATTTCAGATGCTATGAGGAATATAATCCCTACAACAGATGTGGGTTTATTCATCAAAGATTTTAAATCATAAGGTCATAGAAAAGTTTGGTTTGTGGGGGGGGTGATGTATAATTCACTCAGAGAAAAATATTTTATTTAACACTTGGTATGGTTTGACACTGCTATATGAGGAGCACTTTTTGTATATGTTATTTAAATTAAACAAAAAATGGCAGGTTTAATCTGGGGTAAGAGTATCCAGACAGTCATCTTCACCGTGCTATCAGCATCAGTGTATAATCTTTTTGTATAGTAATCCAGTTATACCATGTATAAGTACAAACTTTAAACAATTCAAAGAAAAGGTAATTTCTAAGTTTTCCAAGTTAGCTTCAAAATTTTGTATAGGAAGTTCATGTGTTTCTCATGTACTTTTAGGTTCAAGTTCTTTTGAATCTCAGAAGATGGAAAGGCCTTCTATTTCTGTTATATCTCCGACCAGCCCTGGAACCCTACAGGATGCACCGCAAGTCCTACCAGGGCAGCTTTCTGTGAGCATATTTTGGTTTTCCTGAGTTGTTAATGAAAACCTGTAAAGTGCTGGTCCCTCAGGTTTCCTCATTCCCAAGGTCTGTTGGGAGGTCAAAAGAAATGTCTGTTGTTGGTAAAGCCTTACATCCTTCGAATGTGTTTTTCAACCCTCTGTACACACTCACACGCCCTCACTGTAAACACAGCAAAGGTATAGAACTGTTGTCTTAATACAACAAAGAGCGCAGGAATTTACATTAAGAGGAGCCTATAAAAGTGCCTTATAACTTCTCATCCTGTACCCTCTGCATTGAAAATGGTGACTCTTCTGTACATGCCCAGTAATCCACAGATAATAAACATAGTTTGACTTTATTTTCTTTATGGGAGTATTTAAAGACCGTGTATTTCTTAAGGGTTATACTATTCAGTTTTGCATTTTAATTCAGATGCACACTACCTTCTGGAACTGTCTGAAACTCTAATTGAAACTGGGCTTATTAATTATACTGTGAGTACTTAGACATTGTTTTGTACGTTCTTACATTTTTTTATATTGATCATAGTATTTTCTAAGTATAGAGCAGGCTCAAAAATATCATGACATTATGATTCTCTTAAGAAATTATTTTGCTGTGTTTTATACTTTTCATAAGAACATTTGCAAGGTAAAAAATCAGAGTAGATTTCAACTATGTGTCGAGTTTAGCTGCAGTCAGAGCTTCCTATATGAATGTAACTTTTGACATGCAGAGCTAAGGAACATGATGGTTTAAATGCACTCACAGATTCAAGATTATGCAGGGATTGCAACAAACAGTGTAAGTATAATCAGGCACCACCTTTTTATTCAGCTGTGATAAATATAAAAGTCTTTGATATATACCACCATCTTTTCCATCTAACTTAATAAGGAATTTGAAATAACACGTATCTCATTGTCTCTTGGAGAAAACAGTGGTTATTTTTGCATTGTGGTTAATGTGATGCATTCTGAAAATTCTGTTTTTTCTCCATTTTCAGTAATGTTTTCTGGTAACTTGATTCTTCTAGGTTAAACTGTGGTACGACAAAGTGGGACATCAGTTAATAGTAAATGTTCTGCAAGCAACAGATTTGCCACCAAGAGTAGATGGACGCCCAAGGAATCCCTATGTGAAAATGTATTTTCTTCCAGACAGAAGGTGGTAGTATTTCAGTTTAGAAAATTATGTTGGAATTTACTGTGTATTGAGTCAACTTTTAAATGAATGCTTATGAAGTAAAGATTTCCTTTTTATGATTTGTTAAAGTTAGATTAATTATAACAAAAATTGCACTTGAATCATTCTAGTCAGTATCGAATTAACTTTGTGGACTTTGGATGAATGCAAGCCACTGAACAGCAAATACTTTTTTAGGCATTATCAGATCAGAAAGAATGAAAACAGTAAGTGCTGATGAGTAGATGGCATTTTGTGTTTATCTCTATAAACAATTTACAACAAATATTTATGTTTCAGTGATAAGAGTAAAAGGAGGACCAAAACAGTAAAGAAAAGCCTAGAGCCAAAATGGAACCAAACTTTTCTCTACTCACATGTACATCGTAGAGATTTTAGAGAACGAATGCTTGAAATAACCGTATGGGATCAGCCAAGAGTACAAGAAGAAGAGAGTGAATTTCTTGGAGAGGTGATACATACAATCACATTAGTCCTGAGTTTGTTGTTTGATTTTGAATGCATATGCATATATATTTTATATATGTGTTTGTGTGTGTGTGCCTTGAAGGTAAAATTAAACCCTGCTAATTTTTCTACTAGATTCTTATAGAGCTGGAGACAGCCCTTTTAGATGATGAACCACATTGGTATAAGCTGCAGACACATGATGAATCTTCACTACCTCTGCCTCAGCCATCACCTTTCATGCCAAGAAGACATGTTCATGGTGGAGAAAGCACTAGCAAAAAATTACAAAGTAGGTCCAGATTCCTTTCATCTCTCTTAAATTTTAAATTGAAAATGCTGGATATGGTATTTAACTTTCCTATGCAAGATAAAAATACTATTTAATGATCTTTAAACATAATGAAAATATGCGGCAGCAAAGGGATGCAAATTTTGGCATTATGACACGGCAGCCTTTCACCTGTGGCGCATAACTTTCAAGTATATGAAACCTGCCAGAATTGGTTTGGTTTTCACTAAAAAGAAAATTTTTCCAATGTTAGCTTCCATCGTTATTGGATACTTTTTTCAATAGTTAAAAGCTTTTTATTAAAAAAAAAGAAGTCCTTAAAAACTTCTGAGGCTTAAATATGCTTTTCTTCATAAAGCTAGTCTCAACTTCCAATTTTCTCATTATACAATGAGATGAGAAGTGTACTTTTGCAGCAAAGAGAAATGTGTGTATTTGGGAGGTACAGTTGTTTCAATGAGTCTGATTTCAGGTTTGTATGAGGCATATTAATATGATGAATGTATTGAAATATTTGAATATTGTAGCTTCTCTGTTCATTTAAAAGAATTTAAGTTTTATTTAGAAATGTGTTGGATGTAGGGAAGTATTTTAAAATACATTTCCAAGCTATTTTTCTGATTTTTCTTAAACATGGAAGTTATTCATTCCAGCCAATGCATAGAAAATCGGTGAACATTCAGAAATTAATTATAAAAATGTGATCCTGCTGTAATTGCTACATGAGGACATGTATAGAGAAAGCAAATTAAAGATGAGGCATTTGAACTTCCCTAAAAGCTGGCAGTGCTGTTTTCTCTACCCCTCTCTCACCATCTGCTGCCACCTCTCCTTTCCTGTTCAGCAAGCTGATTCAGCTCGCTCCCTAAAATAGCACAAAAGGTTTGGGTTTCTTTTTCTTCTTTCCTACAGTTAACTTTTTGCAGGTTTAGTGAGATAAAATATCCTAGTAGAGTATTACTGTGGACATGAGGGGAAGAGAAGGGAAAAGGAGGCTGCAGCAGCTGTTAAGATATTAAATTGGCTCAGCTGTCTCGTGAATTGTCTGCCACTGCAGTTTAGTTCTCTATTGTTTAGACTTAAAAATCATCTTTTAATTTCATTAGTACATTAAATGAACATATTTTTACATTTTATAACACAACCAGATGTTCAGGTATTTGTTCACCTTACTGTTGTGCAGGATCTCGGCCAATCAGTGATAGTGACATCTCAGATTATGATGTTGATGATGGTATTGGAGTTGTTCCTCCAGGTGCGTGGGTGAACAGCATGGTCCTGCTTTCTTCTTCTTCTTCTTCTTATTTTTTGCTTGTTTGTTTTTATTTCTTTATAGCATTTTGGAATATTGAGGATACTTGTTTTGGAGAGTGCATTATGAAAAAAAAAGTGTTTTCCTGATTAATCCATCGTACCTGACCTAAATCATGGCTAATTTAAAGATTCTTCTATCCATTCATTTATACTTTTTTTACATATCATTGTCCATATGTGAACCACTGGATGGTTCATATTGTTTGTGCTTAAACCACAGTACTGCTTAATGTTCCAAGCATTATTTAAAATATAAATTAAATTTTAAAATAATTTTAAAATCGAAATTAAGATTTCAGTGTTTATTGCAAGTTTTTTGTTTTGTTTTTTTTTTATTTTGCATTTTGCTTGAAGCTTACATATAATGCAGTCTCCCATGGATTTTATTGCAAATGCATGGCTGTAGATTAAAATGCATGGAGCATGGCTATTTTTTCTAGTTTCATAAGCCTTCATGAACTGTCATTACCCTAAATGTTCATGAATATATACTTGTATAGACTATCATGGTTTGACTTTCAGTTCAGCATTCCTTGCATACTGAAAATCTTGAGGGTCATTTTGGTATCACATTCTATTTGACTTCTATTTGACTGTTGCCACAAGTCAAATGAGTATGTTTCACAATTGCCCCAAACTAACTGAAGAGTCACTATGTCATTGCCAGCACTAAATCAGTTTTCCTGATGAAAATCACTAAATCAAATCATGGTGGGATTTAGAAAGCTTTCTATCTTCCTGATCTATGTTTAAAATAATCTGGCAATTTAATTACTCATTTTATAACCATACAAGTAAATAATGTGTTTTATTAACACAATATCATTTTGATGTTTACTGAGCCAAATTTTCCTTCCATTGATTTTTCTTGGGTTCTTTCCTTACTTTAATACACTTTCTGCATGAGTAACTAAGAGGGAAATCTGTTCTGATATGTCTGGTAATAATGTTTGCTTTAATGAAGTGATTATTCTTGATATTTTTACATCAGGTGAGAGGCTGAATATTTATAATAAAAATAAATCATAGGTTCTAAATGCTTTTGCCTATTTATTTCTTTTTTTAGTTGGCAATGTGGTTACTGGCATATCTATATAGATTTACTTACATTTAAGGTTTCTTTGGGCTGTATTAAGAATCAGGGCTTTTTTTTAGCTGCCAGGTCTTCAAGGCATCCATTTGCCATATGAAATCATTTTCCATCTGACAGAAAACTTTCAAAAATGTTCAGCTGAAGGCACTAGACTCTCTTCACTGGGTCATCACTTAAGTAACTGATTCTTATGTAAATTTCTTGGGACTGTCCATGCTTAGATGTGACTTTGAAGAATGTATGAGTCCAAACTCTGAATTTCAGAGATCATTGTATAAAATAGCAATATTTAATCTGTATCAATAGGATTTATAATGAGGTGAGAGTCTCTAAACTAAACTCTTAAACTCAGAGTGATGCTGAGGACTCTTCTCCTAAAGTCTGCCTGATCAGAAACAATCTGGCAACTGACCTGACCAAGCCCAAATTTATCTATTTTGAGTTTACTGGATACATTTGGCAATCGTAACTGGAGCGCATCTGTTTGTGATTCCTATGTGAAGTGGGTATACAGATAAGCATGGGGGTTTTGTTTGCATATGCAACCTGAATTCTTTAATGGGAGTTAAACTTGAGGCACAGAGGGGCAAAGAAAATTTCAGTCATCAGCCACAAATGTGTGGCAGTCTAGACAGCATATGAAAATGCATTTTGCAGTGAGAGCTGGAAATGATTGCTAGTCCCACCGTCTACTGAATTGCTCAAGAATCTTGGGCACAGATTAACAAATGTCCCTGGGCACGAAGTTCAGATATGTATTTCTACCCTCCTGTCCAACCTTCCTTACTTATCACGTTACTAAGTCTTCCAAGATTTTGGACCTCTCCCTTCATTTGCACTGAAAGAATAGGGCAGTATCTTCTCCTTCCAGCAGTCTCTGTTGAAACCAAGTTGCATGGAAGTTCCTTGTTGTGTTGCAGGGTGTTTACCTCTTCCCTTCTCCTGCCCCCCATTCACCAGAATGCACTACAGCTCTTATTTGGTCCAAATTTCCCATACATTCATCTGCGCGGTATGTGTGGGAGGGAATGATGAATATCCGTATTTGCCCACAATGAAGGTTAACAAAGCAGACCATTTTGGCATAGCCTCTATTGGCTTCAACTAGATTAGTCTAGGATTAAGGTATTACTTCTTAACACAAGTAAGAATCCCATGCGTTTACAGCATGTGACTCAAAATGCTTCCCTTTAATGTTTAACTCAAAATGTTTCCTACCTTAACCACTTACTTGCCATTGCTACCCACTGTGGTGGTTATGTATGATGAATAAACTATGTCTTTATTAAAGGTATATATTTACAGTTGTTGGTTTATTCTTTTTTTCTTGAAATATTCTGAAGATAAGTTATTTTGCCTTCTTAATATCTCAAGATTTTCCCAAAGATTATTGCTCATTTTCCAAAAAATAGGCACATAACTTCTTAATGTGGAAGCACGGAAGTTCACTTAATCACTATAATGAGCTAAAAAAGGAATGTTGAAAATATTTTGGCTAGTTTAACTAGCATTAAATCCTTAAAACTATAATTTCAAATGTTTTACCAATTGTTAAGGCAAATGCAGTATTTGCATTTAGTAATAACAGAGAAAACTCTGTCCCTAGAGGTTTTGGCAGCTGCAAAGAATCACTGCTTCTCAATGGAAGACTGCTACTTTAAAAATAATGGCACTTTGATAACTTCAAGAATATTTAAAGAAAAGTATTTTTCCCTTGTTGTATCACAAATGTGTCTTATCTTTCATTTAATTGTACTGTCTTCATTTATTATCTTTAGGTGATGTATATATAATTTTTAAAAATCAGGTTATAGAACTTTTCATAAAAGAAGTTTATATCAACAGCTGAAACTCTGATTTGAAGCTCAGAATTAACAGAATATATTTTTTACTTTTTTTTTTGTGGTATGCTCACATCTGTGTACATGAAGAAAATATTACTATAAATCTCTTAGCCTCTTCTCATATGAGAGATGCTCCAGTCTCTTAATTATCTTTCTAATCCTGAGCTGGACTTGCACCGTTAACTCTATGTATTGTACTGGAGAGCCCAGCACTCCAGATGTGGCCTCAACAATACCAAGTATATAGGAAGGGTCAGTAGAGGATCAGTAAAGGGTTTAATAAAAACCAAACACGTTTTGAGGCCTCTCTTTTTAAGCAAAACTTCAGTAATTTTCTTAATCAAAAAGAAAAAAATCTGCTATACAGTTGGCAATATCCTGTAGGGTATTTTTAATGAGCTGTGTTACTTATGCTATGTAACTCTTCAGAACAATTTATTGTTCGATCATATGTAATCTGTGTAAATGGTTGCACCATACTTAACGTTCCTCCTGTAGCAGCAGTGTGACATCAACACAATACCTTTTTGTTGTATGTATTGTCTTAAAATAATTGAAAGTTCTGGTGTCAACCATTTTCATAATCCATCCAGCTTCCTTTTCATGTCACACCTGACAGTTTCCCATGAGCATCTGAGAAACTTCTGCATAAATGACCATAAGCTTGGTTGCTGCTATCATGCTGGTCCATGCAATAAAATTCTCTGCTCAGCCTGGAGAGCACAGAGCCTTGTATTTGAAAATAAGAGGAACTGTTATGGTTGCTGTCACTATCGTGGTCACTATGGAAGTATGGATGTTATTTGACCAACTTGACAATACTTGAGCTAATACTTAGAATAAATGTGAATTGATGTTACTCTCTTCTGTAAGCTTTGTGTGTACAGAATGTGATTTTTTTAAGTTTACAGGATAATCCTAGGTGTGTTTTTTAGGCAGAATAGAGATACTCTGGAAATATATTTTTAACTGGTTTTTTTTAATGTGTGTATATTTTAGTTGTATCTATTTCATTACAGTTGCCTAAAACTTGGAAAGGAATTTTGGATTTCTTTTACTTTAGTGTTAAATAAATGTAAACTAATGTTCCTTCTGATACAGATGAAGGATTTTATCTAAAACAAGCTTGTTTGGGAAATGAAATATCTTTTAGCACATACAGGTTAGATTTAGTCATCCTGGGAAAGTGGACGCATTCAGCTTTTGTCATGTGTAGTCTTTCTAATTCCTCTTACAAAAAAATAGATGTTTTCTGCAAGACCCTTCATGCATGAGAAGGTGTACATGTGGAACTCCCTTTTTTGAATAAAAGGTTGATAAACCTCAGTAGATAATTTCATGCATGCTTTCAACTTTTACAGCCCTATTTTGCAATCAGTACTCAGTACAGCTTTACTATTAAAAATGCTCCTTAAGTGACAAGCATTTGCTGTTTTTTTAGTTACTAATGAGCAATTTTGTAGATACAAGTGAAGTCTCTCCAACGTTTTTTCTCCATGTTCTCTCTAGTTTTCAAACAATAACCCCTACCCTCCCCAAACTTGAATAATGTCACATTTTGAATATGAAATTACATTTATTATTTTTATTTGGCATGTCTAACTCAGTGTTGTTTGAGAACAGACCACACATGCACTCAACATTATTGTCCCTGATGTTTGTTTCTGAGCTACATGATATGTCCTTATTAGAAGTGTAATCATCTTATTGTCAACATTGTCTCCTTCCTGTCTGCCTTGCTATCATATCTGTAGTGGTAAATATTTAAGACAAGAACTTATAGAAGCCTTTTTTTTTTTTTGTTTACTGAAGTTGCTTTAAAGCTGGTGTAAAGCTGAAAGCTACTGTAGGGTACTACAGCGTCAAGGTGCTCTTCTATTACCTTTGGATAACTTGGCTAGGTTGTTCAGTACTGTATAAAAGGTGGACACAGTTCTGGAGGCTGTGATATTATAAACTGTATAATCAGGGAAAACAGTCTTAAATTCCTTTGATGATAAAATGCTTCATCTAGTAGATCCCTCTTCACATTGTTGCATTACTAAGATGAACCTATTCTATAGTGGAAGATATTCTAACTTTAGGATTACTTATCACTGTTCTAATGAAGTGTTTTTCTCCAGGTTTAATAATGACATAATGCATTCAGATAAGCTCATGTCCATTAGAATACATTAGTAAACTGGTGTATAATTTGGGAAGAAAGCATGTATACTTCCTTGATGTTTGTGATCAGGGTTCAGACTTGCAGCTGAACAGGTTCTTGTCATTGAATACATGGCCAAGCCTAATACAGGCTCTCTATATGGGCCACAATTTGGAGAAGGCCATAACAGTTTGGTACAAGTTCAGATAAGACCTCCTTACAAGAATTATGCAGAATATGAAAAATCCAAACTTGAAACTATAACAAGATTATTAAAAAGTGCAACTTATTTAATTTATCCAAATAACAGCTGGCTAAATCAGTTTTTTCCTGATGGAAAGAAAATTTCTGATACAAGCTGGGTTTTAGATGAACAAGATAATGCATTACAGGAATTTAATGTTAGACAAACTCAGAGAAGCAGCAAAATTACTATTTTAGAATCTAAACAACAATTTTTGAAGTCATTAAGGGATTATTTAAGGGATGACCATTTATGTCGTTAGGGGATTTTCTCGCAAGGGATTCTAGTAATCTAATTTGAATGTCTAGACGTGAGCAACTCAAGTCTGAGCAAATCTCCTTTGCTCTTTAGGAAAGACAACAGGCTCCTTTTGAGAGCTGTTCACCTTACTGAACTTAATTTGCTACTTCAGGATGGGATTCAAAGTGTTTAATAGTGTGCTGCATGGAAAAAGGCATGGGAATAGCAACACTTCAAAATGTACTAATATTCTGCTGATTTTTTATTTTAATCCTGTGTAAAGACGAACTATGAGAAATTTTGGAGCTCATTCATAGTGTTTTGAAAAAATTATCTGTAGAGTGTTCAACACCCATTATTCTGTGCAATATACTCTAAGTGCTCATAATTATTGTAAGTAGGTGGCTTTGGCCAAGTTCAGTAGGAGAACATCTTTGTATTTAATTGAAAGAAGAGTCAGAAGGATGCTTTATATATGAGCAGTCATGGATGAGTCTGTGATGTTGAACACAAGCATGCCTTCTCCATTTGTTAGATGAGGCAAACCTACATTGGTTGGATTCCTTTCAGATATTTTCGATGACAGTTTTGGAATACAAGTTGCTCAGAGTACTCTTCACCATGTCAGAAAAGTATTTCAGTCCTCTCCCTCACATCTTGCAGTACATAATAAAAATTATCTGTTTCTCTGTACATGTAGACATTTAAAGGTAATACTAGTAGCTTATTCTGGCTGCATGACACATCAGGATGTAAAACAGCTAAGTAATGTCTTGAAAGATGTGTAAGCATTTAGATGTGTGTTTCTGGAAGGACTAACCATCTGACTTATTTTCAAACCCAGACTTTTATTTTCTAATTGCCTTTTGTTGCCCTCTTGCCAGTTGGTTATAGATCTAGTACTAGAGAAAGCAAATCTACAACGCTAACTGTGCCAGAACAACAAAGAACAACACATCATCGTTCACGATCTGTATCTCCTCACCGTGGCGACGATCAGGGCAGGACCCGTTCACGTTTACCAAATGTGCCATTACAGAGGTAGGCATCACAAGTTAATGAAACACTGGGTGATTTCAAGTTTGTATCATTTGTCTTTATTAACTTTTCTCTTGCTCAGCAATTTTTCACAATTTTGAAACTTTTTTCTAACTCAGTAGTGCAGTATTTTAACTTCATGTATGCTTTTATTAATCACTTGAGAGCACTCATAGGATGAATCATATTACCTCTTCTTACTGATATTTTCTCTGTGATTCATCATCTGTGTACCATAACTAATACGTAGGTTTGGAAATGCTTTTTCAGTCAGTGTCTGAGTCTCATATGAAGCTGCTTAAGTACATTTGTAGGCTAATAAATTGTGACATGTAAAAATTTTATAGTAAGTGTGAGCTGAACTGATTTTGAAGTAACAGCAAGCTGAAATTGCCAATTGTATTTATAATATGACATTCATTAATGGAAGAAGTTAAATACAGAATCAGATAGTGATTTATAAATCATCTTTTTCTGCATTTGCTGCTTTTACTAGACAACCTATTAGTAGGAGGATCCTTTTTGAGCTTTTTGTTTGGATGCTTTATGCTTTCTTTGAAAGTTCATACAGGCTGTTTAAGCAGAAAACTTGACATAATTGATTCTGCTTTTTTTATTGTGCAGGGCAGTAGGCTTCCCTTGCAGTCTCTCATGGAACCCTAAAAATCAGCCATTTTTTAGCAGTTTTCCATTCTCCAATTTCTAGGAAGCATTGTTCTTGAGTTACTCAAGAGCTTGAAATGTTGCACTAGCAACACTACTGCCCACTAGCTGTGGTCATTTAAAAATCATTTGAAAATCTATCCTTCTAGTTGAATTTTGTATGCAAAATTCTGTGCTACAGTGCTGTCCTTATCCATTGTTTCTGTGTCTGGTGGTTGTTTGATTTTTTTGAGCTCCATCACTGATCATTTTATAGTAGACATCTGTGATGTTTCAAAATGATGGTGTACTGTGGAAAACCAGCTTCTCCTCCCAGTTGAAAGTCCTGATGATCTTGCTTTTTTGTTTTCCATCCTCCATGCCATATATACTGCTCTTTTGATTTGAAATTGTGTGTGTGCTTCTTAAGTCCCTGCATGCATCCCCCTCTTGTACCTCAGTTTTTGTGGATGAAGCTTTTTCACTTCCCATCAAATCACTTGCTGTTGTATTTCTCAGAATGCACCCTTAAGAAATAGAAAAGTTTGGCTGTACATAAAAAAGACTGTGGCACTGACTTTTTTTTAATAGTAGAACGAGAGCTCCTCATTCTGCTTTTGCAAAAAATTGTATATTTTCTTTTTGTGTCTTTATATCTACAAGCATGATGCACAAATGAAATATTTTATAGTCAGTTACACCCATCCTTTAATTTTATACTTTGAAAACTAATGCTTCTCGTTCCAATGGCAGTTATCAAACCAAAGGAAGAATCTGCCCTTCAAGCAGTAGTTTCTTTTCTTGTTCTTTTCCATGTGAATAGACCTTTAAATTACTATCATGGAGGTCAGAGCTTACCTGCATTTACACAAAACCCTTTTTGTATAACAGTTTGAAATTGATAAAATCTACTACACGTTCCCATATTCTCTCCCAGAATTTCTTAAAGAATGCTTGGAGACACCTGCAAAAAGTTGTCAGCCCAAAACCAGCCCTTTCAAAATCTGGCTGTGAATCTATGAATGTGCAAAACTGAATTTCATGTGAAATAGTATCCATTTGTTTGTTATTTCAGTTTTTCTTTAACTACAGGCTTAGAAAGTGCCATTACTACATCTGTCAATGTACACAGAAACTGGCACATTCTTCTAAATATGGTATAAATGGCTGCTTTTCTGTACTTGGAGGTGGGTTTTTCTTAATTTTAGGGTGCAGTATTTTTTTAGAAGACATGTATTAACAATTTAATGATTAAAAACTTCCTTCAACCAACTTGTACTATAATCCACTGAGCAGTGTTATTTATGAAAAAGAAATCCAACAAGATTTTCATACATGTTTTTACCTTTCAGGAGTTTAGATGAAATTCATCAAATGAGAAGATCACGTTCTCCAACTAGACACCATGATGCCTCCAGAACTCCAGCTGATTACAGATCCAGAGACAGGGATAGTCAGTATTTGTCTGATCAAGAAAGGTACATTGTCAGCCTGAACCTTGATAGAAGTTTCAAAGTGTGTTTTTTGGTTTGCCTAATTTTCAAGCGTTCAGTAGAAACATTACTGGTAGTAGTGGGGAAGGGAGATAACTCATAATAACTGACACATCTAGTGGTCTTTTTCAGTAAAACTCTGCACTGCATTGACGGTAATAGCAGCTATCTAGACTAGCGGTTCTTGGGGTTTTGTCCTAGAGTATTCTGATGTTTGTTTCATGAATGAAGCGCAGAGATTTTTGCTAGAAAACTATAAATCTACATGTATGCCCTAGCTATTTCTGTTACTCAGAATTTATCTGTTTCAGTAGCCAGTAAATTACTAGACATATGTTCCTGCTGGTTGGGAGTTGCATATGCTATGATTTACATTCCTGTGCTTATAGATTTTGGACATGTATATATGCAGTCTCACAGCTTATGTAACATTCTGGTGAACTTGATACAATACCCAGGTATAGCAAGGATAGTGAAAATCTCCAATCTTAGGTGCATGACACATGCACATGTCTCCCTGGAATATATGCAGTGTCTACACCCTTCAGAGAACACTTGGTCTCTCCTAGTAGGCATTTTTTTCAGATATATAGGAATTTATTAAAAAACATGGAAGAGAATCAGAATTTCTGTTTAGTTTATAGCTGAAAGGAGTTTGAAAAGGTATTTTAGTTCAGTATTTGGGAAACGTAATGATGACAGTCACGTAGATTATCAATGTTTGCAGGGTGTTTGTTTACTTAAAAATGATCTTGCCTGTTTTGCTTTTTTAATGTGATAACATACATGTAGAAACTAATGAGCCATTTGGAACATTTTTGCATTCAACTTTATAGGCAAGAAGTATGTACGGAATTGTCTAAATTGGGTTGTTACACTGAATTCCCTCTCAGAGGCGAATTGAAATGCTTTTTATATGTAGTAGTCAGATTTATAGTCAGGCTAATTCAAGTAATTTCCACTTGTTGCAAATGTTTCATGTTATCTGTTGTAAGTAGTGATATATTCAAAAGATTCCTGGAGATATTTATTGAATAGATTTCTTATTTAGCAGATCTGAAGAGGAAGAGACATTTAAAAGTAGCTTTTGTCAGTAGAAATAAATATAGACAGTTAACTGTATGGAAAATTTTCTTCCTGTGAAGCCTCAAACCATGAGGTAAATCATGATATGTGCATGGATTATGCTTGGAGAGCGTGGCTTGCATTGGAGCTTTCTTGGAGATGAGCCATCAGATCAGAGCCACAGCAGTAATGTGCTGCTGGATTTGTTTAGAGGAGTAAGACAGTCTTCAGTTCTTTTCAGCATTCAGAAAGCACTTTTCACAAGTTTAAAGATCAGACATTATTTGCAGGGTTTATAGATGGGCCCATGTATTTACTCTCCTTGAGTAATAATCTTGTCTGCAGTGGTCTCTTTTTCCCTGTTTTCCTTTTCACCTTTCCCCAGATTTCTTCAGTTGTTTAACTCTCGCAGGCTTCACTGTCTTTCACTACATAAGTGCAGCAGCATGGGGAAGATCAAACCAGCTTTTGTTGAGGAAGATTCTCTATCACATCCAAAGATTTAAAAAAAAAAATACCTTTATTCAGTGTTACGTATTACTGTCAATAGTAGTATAAATATTACATGTTGTTCATTTACTGAACCCTTCATCTAAACGAATTCACGAATGTCGATACCTAACATAAACTTGGCTTGAAAGATAATTACCCAACAATTACATAGCAGAAATTATAGTTACTGATTACTTTTGATTATTTACTCAACAATCTGCTATTGGTTCCAAATTAATATTGGGTATTCTGAATAGGTCCTCGTAAAAATAATTATTGTAGTCTCTTGCTAAACTACGTAGTATGATAAATTTCCAGTGAAACTAATTTGTTCACTTCACCTTTTTCATATGTATTTATATACGTATATATACATGTATGTGTGTATAAATATAATTCTGTTATGAAAAGCTCTTTATTAGGAAATCCAGCTAAGCAGTATACTTCACTCTGAGCATAGGATCATCATCCAATTTTCAAGGACATGGCCTTTTTCATTTTTTTTAGTTTCTTTTATTCTGAAATAAAACCTGTTAATGTGACTACTAAAACACTCACATTAGAAAACACTTGTTTTAGAATAATAGCTTTGGTATTAATGTCTCCAAACCAGACTTAAATTATCAGAAAGTTGTGAATCATATATCATCTTACATTGTTGTTTATCTACTGTGATGGATTATTTTGCTTTGCTTTTGCCTTTAAGATTTCATGATGGATTTGCTATTTTATATCCATTTTCTGAACAAATTCTATATTACTTTTGCCATGGGCCAATTACAATAGATATTCTTTGGCTTAACAAAGGTAGAGTAAATATTAACAAAGTAGCCTGTGATTTAGTCTGGACTTCTCATCTACTTCACAACTCTTAAGAAAACGGTAACTTTTTTCCTAAAATGCATGTGTATTTGTAATTTGGAAACCTGGATATAAATATAAATTCTGTCAGCCCTCTGAGCTTATGAATGAGAATTTTCTTAGGAAAAAAAAAAAAAGTTCAACTTAATACATTTTGTTGCATCAAAATCAGGGTAGTGGCTCCAGATGCAAAGTTAAATCTCACATGTGACCCACAAGCCATTATTTCAAGCTGCCCAGTTTTGAATTTCAGAGAAATATTACTTATACTGCATCAATTAAATGGGTCATTTTACAATTACGTGAAGCACAAAGCACCTTGAACAGCTGCTGCTTTATATATTTTGTAATCTTTTCTCTCTTTGTCACCATAGTACTTCATATGATTCCCTGCTTCTTTTAAAATAGCATGTTTCCATGAAGTTTAGCTTTGATTTCTTCTTTATGATGATTAGGAGGTTTGGCGCTTGGTCTTTCTGAATATGTTAAAGTGTGTAAAACTAGAGGATTAATTTGAGGGATATTTCATGTCATAGTCATATTTACCATAGGCATAAATATGTATTAATTTTGCCATCTTGCTGACTGTAGTATGTGTTGGTTACAGTAAATGAAAAATAGAATACGTGGTTGATCTTCTCGGTTGGAAACAATAAGAAGCAAAAACAGTGACAGCTGATAAGCATTTTTTTTTTGTTTCTTTAGGATTGCATTACAAAATACTGTCAAGAACTATGAGTCAGAACTTATATTTGGCCAAGCATAATTTTTCCAGTGAATGTATATTTTTGCTTTTCCCGAAAGGGTTACTGGTTATCTTCCCATAAACTAATTTTCAATAAGTTAGTAGGGAGCCCTTCCTGCTTTTTCATGTGTGGTGTTGTGGCTGAGGAAGAAAAATAAACACACACAAAAAAACCCAAACCACCCAAAACCCAAAACCAAACAGCAGCCTAATTCTTTTTTTCTGAAGTATTTCTTCATTAATTAGTTGATAAGAGAGGAGGTTATTAGAGAAATGTGCTTGTTTTATGGACTACTTTTGTCACTAAGAGCTCTGAAAAAGTACTTCTGAATTTTGAAAGGAGAAATCCCACAAAATTAGGGGCCAAGCTAAAAGGAATTTATTGAAAATGTAGTTATTACAGGCATTTTTCATTCATACTCTTTGAGAAGCGCACCTGGGTTTGAACATTATCAGACTATCTATCTGGTTGGAAGCTTCTTGTTTCTTTTTTATGTTTTCATTTGCGCATCACTGGCATAACCCATGTCATCTAATGCTTCATAATTATATCTGTTTCACTCACCACCCATCCTGTCTGTGCAGTGAGCTTCTTATGCTGCCCAGAGCAAAACGAGGAAGAAGTGCAGAGTGCCTACATACCATCAGGTAAATACAGGAATTTGGTAATCATGAACACATCTGGTTAGTTGTCTGTGTGTGCCCAACTTTTTTTCCATGGTGGTATTTAGTCTCAGTAAGTAAAGAACTTCTAGTACATCATGATCCCGGTGTCAGTTGTTCTCTTCTGTTTGTTTTAATTCAGATTGAGATGTGTATATATGTTTGTGAACTTCAGTAGAAAGGATTAAAGCAGCTGAAGAAATTCTGATTTTGGAGTTGTATTTTGTGGTAGATTTTCTGTCTAGCCACAGAAGTCCTGATCTCCCCTTGCATGACAGTGTTGTTATAATTTCAAACACTTCTTTTTAGTTGTTTTTATGTTTTCTCTTATTTGCATTTTTATGTTTATATTACAGCCGCAGACAAGCCAACAATCTTTACTTGCAACTAGTCTCATGCTGATTTCGGTTACTTGTAGAGGAAAAAGCGCTAATTAATGAGGGCTCAATGGAAGCTCCAAATTTGAGGGGTCTTGTATTACTTGGGTTTGCGTCTACAAATTGTGATATAAATTAGATCCATCTATAAACTTTGTAGTTTGGGCTCATGTTCAGTTGTCAGTAATCTCTTGGTGAAGAGTTTGGAGCTCCCTGTCTCAACTCATATGAAACTAAACAGGACTGAAATATCTTTATCTAACAAATCTGTCTGCACCCCCATCCCTTTTTTTTTTCACCATGTCTGTCAACCTTGTTAAAAATATATGTCAGATTGCGTAGAAAATCTTCCATTTAGAATCAGTAAAAATATAGGTTGTAGTTGAAGTAGTCAATCATTCAACTGCTTCAACCAAGTAGTTAACCATTTTTTTGTTCGGGAGCTGGGTGTTGCTAAGAGCTTTGTGTCAGTGCTGTATGTTTAATGCTGTCAAACTTTTAAAACCATGTTGTATAATGTACATGCTCATTTATTTGGCTTAGCATTTCCCCTGCAGAGGAGGTTTTTTTTAATATGCCTTGGGTTGCTTTAGTTCTCTTAATTGCATTTGAAACAGCATCAAAGGCGATGTAATAGAGTTCTGTTAAAACGCACGGTAGTATAAAGGTAAAAAAAAATCCCCAAAAATCTGTGCATCAGTGAAGCTGTTAAAGTATAAGTTTTTATTATCAGTATAAAGGGTTTCATTCTCATACTTCAGGTAAAAAAGCTTTTCCCCCAATATTTTAGGTTTTAAAGGTTAGTAATTTCACACCCTGCTATTTTGTGTCCTGTTATTGTCCTAAAATAGCAATTTTTCCTGCCTCCTTCCTTTTCTTCTGTCTTTTCCTGCATCCTCCTGCCTTTCTCTTTCTGCTGCATCTTCTATAGCTTCACCCCCCTTCCTGCCCCCAGCTCTTTGCTTTTTTCATTCCTCTTAAAGATTATAATCTTCATTAGAGTTCTTCAATATCAATTCTTAAATTCTCACTTTATTCACATAACACAGTAAATACTGGGTTATGAACTTCTGATGCACTTTGCCCAGCCACTATAGATTACCAATAGTTTTACAAGTCTTCTAACCAGCCTGGATAGTTAACTACTTAAAATTTGTGCATGGGCAGCAATAGACTTAAGTGAGAGCTACACTGAATTCACGGAGTACAGCTTTTTCTTGCCGTTTTCCTTACTGTACTTGTTGCTGTTATTTATGATCAAGAAAAGTAACAAATTAACCCTTTAACAGAAATTGTATACTATAAAAGAGCATGGTACCTTTAATAATGTACTAAAGGTGAATATAAGGACAATAGTAGACAATAATTAGATATTTAAATTTAGCTCTCAGGCTTATGCACCCTGATACAAGTTTGAATAATATGTGGATAATTGCCAGTATCCGTCCTTGACTGAATGGTCACATAAACCCTTTTAATAAAAAATCATCTGTGCATTGGTTGTCAGCTTTTTTACTTTCTCATTTGTAGAGGCTTAAAATTTTTCACATTAGAGGCATTATGAGGCTTTATCCTTGTTTCTAGACAGATTGCTGAATAATGTTTTAACTATTGAGACAGCTTCAGTTTAAAATAGGAAGGAAGTGTTAAGGGTTTCATGTTAAGTGAAAGCCATATTAGTATGAGAGAGATAGTGCAAGTTACAAAGTTAAGATACATGGTTAGTTTAATGCAACAGTTTAGCATAGTATTAGTCCTAGCTGTCCATCCTGTCCATCTGTATGCAATTGTTGGCTAACAGTAGAAATGGTGGAAGGACGTGTACCTATGCCATAAACCATGGGCTGTAGCATTCCATGTCTTAGGTCAAACCCACTTTGATTGGTAATACCTGCTATTATGCAGAGATTGACCTCATGGACAGCCATTCCTTTATTCCAACTTTGCAACATGACTGTGACCTCTTGTGGAGATGTCAGCAGTGATGGCTGCTAAACCTGTACAATCAGAGTCAAAGCTCCTCTGTTAAATCTGTCAGGGTTTTTACAAGCAGTAGGGTTTCCAGACAAAGAGTTGTTTCATCTGTCTGTGACACATCTGGGTTTGTACTGTGTATCTGTGATGCCTAGGTACAAGCCTAACAGGAATTGGAATGTCCTATTAGGACAGCCTGTTCTTGAAGCTTCGAAATCCTGAATGTTGCTGGCCCTTCTGCTACTAGGACCACAGCTGCGTCCTGGTAGGGTACGTGGAGAATTATTAGGACTTGCTTATTTTAACCTTTCAGTATTAAATGGCCATGATTCCCATTCAGCAGCCGCTGTCTGCCTTTGAATTTCTCCCATGTTCATTGGGTAGAGCTCGATAATCCTGTTCTAAAATCTCATGTACTGTAAGTGATGATACTAGACAGTTGTCACGTAACATCTCAGGGTGCTGCTGTGCTGGCTCATGTAGTAGATCTCCTACAATTTTTAATTAGCTTATTATTAATAGCATTTAATTACTGCTAGATTTTGGAGCTTATATACCATTTCCAACAGATTTCCACATTCAAAAATGCCAGACATTAATACAACTATAATTAAGTTTGTGATACTATATATCACTGTTTTAGCAAGATTTTAATGCTTAGCTACTGAAGAGGTTAAAATCCCTTAAGGTCTTAGTAAGAAAAATAAAGAGTAAGTTGATTATCAACCTAGTCCTTTACAACAGCTTGTATATTTTAATTACAAATCTCTAGAAATCGAATTTAGGTTACTTTCATTACAAGGAAGAGATCTGAGTTGTACTAGTATTGTCATGAGTTCACGGGCTATATTAACAAAAGAGTATATACAAAAATTTGTCCCCTGGATAGCTGTCACAGTAATGAAGTAAAATATGTGTTTGAAATCTACTCATACATTAAACGCAGTAGAACATTATGCATTTATGTTATGTTCTGGTCAGTCTTGGATTCCCATTACCTGTCTTTTTATTTCTGGCATGTTTTTGTATTGTTTTGTTTCCTTTCCTTTTCTTTTATAACCGCATTCAAGAAGTTATGCTAGGCACTATAAAACATTGCCACCCAAGATGCCTTTACTAGAAAATGGTACGCATTGGAACCTATACAGGTAAGAAGAAGTGTTTAGAGACTCCTTTCAGTAGTTAGTACCTTAAAAAGAGAAATTAAAAAAAAATAATGTTTTGCCTTGGTAAACAGAAAAATAGAAATATTTTATCTCTATAGCTGGATAAGGGATATAATTCCAATAACCTCATATAACTGTTTAAATTAACCCCTCCATTGCAAATAAAACCCAATCCAAATCAGTTTGTATTAGGTAGAATTGTCTTCACTGTTAAAATTATATGTTGCATGTTTTTGTTACATTATTTTGTTTATGTATAAGATTTTATTTACATGTCAAATTTATTTTCGTTTTGTTCGAATAACTTTAATTTACAAAGCTCAACTCTTCCTGCATGTGCTAAGACCAAATCCGTGATTAGACAGGATATTTCACTCCTTCGTGATTGCCTTAATTCACGAATGCTGAAATTTGGAGATGATCTGCTGGTTAGGTAAGAAACTGAGGATTGACGCCCCTTCCTGTTTGATATCTAATATAAATTTACAGAATAAATGAGCTTCACTGAAAAGTGATTTCACATAATATACAGTGTATTACATCCTTCTACGTTGGCTTAATGTTTACTGCTGTTAATAAGGATTTAAATTTATTCTTTGATAATTCTCATTCCACTTTCTTACAAGTGGATGTTGTTCTGTCTCATTCAGTTTTAAACATTTCAACATTCTTGGCAAAAGATTTCTAGCAGTCTTTTGTTTGCTTTTATTTTCTAAACAAAACTTGGCACCGTCATCCAGTCAGCTCTTTTATGTTTTCCTTAATTAAATCATTATGATTCTACATTTTCTGTAAAGGTAGCATTATTTTATGAGTTAATATCTAACATTGTATTCCTTTCTTTGTTTTCTTTTTCTTTCTCTTCTACCATTGGATGCAATGCACTGGCACTAGTGAACTACAGCCCTCCCTTGACAGGGCTAGGAGTGCTAGTACCAACTGCTTGAGACCAGATACTAGTTTGCATTCACCAGAACGAGAAAGGTATAAAATAAAAACTTATGAATTTATTGTCATCTGTGCTGGTGATTTTTATCAGTTTTGTTTTCCTTCATTCCACATTCTTGTACATTCATGTCTGTTTTGGTATTTGTGGGCATTTTTGCTCCTATATTCATGTATGTCATGTAAGCTGTGTGTTGGAGTTTATAAATGCTTCTGGCTTCTTTCCTTGTTTGAGTTCAAGCTGATGTCGCTGTTTACAAAAGTCCTCAGTATGCTGATAATAGCATTGCAGTGTTAAGTATTTTGCCAAAGTACCACTTGGTTGTTGATCTTCATCATCATTTGCTAAAAAGTATTATGTTTGTTTCTTGCCTGTTCCATGGAATGCTAATAAGGTGGTGACATAATTCTAAATTATGACAAAATTCTCATCTTTCAAACTAGAACTGTAGTTTGCATAGTCGTGTATTCTTTACAAAGCAGCCAAACTTCATTGCTTTCTCAATCTAATCTGCTGCATCTGCTTTTGCAGTTACAAGGCATTTCACTGCATTAAGTTTTTTTCACTCTGTGACATTATATTAAGGCTCACCTAAGTCGTAAGAAGATAGGTTTGCAATTTGAATGAAGTGTTGTTGTGTTACGTACATCATGCAGGCATTTTATGTTTGCTCTGTGAATTTTTAATATCACGCTATATTGGTTCAAATACACCAAACACTGCTAGCGTATTTGGTATATTTGGATTGTTCCACAAGGGAATTTTTCATCACCACCTGATGAGTTTTTGGCTTCGAACTACACCATTTTAGAGTGAAATTTTTAGCTTCACTAAAGGCAATTATAGGCTTCCACTGAGTGGGAATATGGTGGAATTGCAATATCATCTATGAAATGCATATTTAACTACAGCAGCAGAGTTGCTTTGTCAGTCAACCCACCGCATTAAAACAGTTGCATCATTTTCATTATGAGAGGACCAATGAAGAAAGGCAATCAGACCATACTTTACCCTTTGAGATGATGTTTTTTCTAAGATTTTTGTGAAATTTCCCTTTTCTCTTTCTCTCCTCCCCACTTCCCACTGATCCTTGATTGGAACTTTACTTTGCTCAAATTGTGTCCTTATTGCAGAGGAGTGACTAATGTTCTGCTAAGAGATCTCAGATGGATCGATGCTTTTAAAAGTTGGGTAAAGATAACACAGATAATATGCATGGAAAAAAAAAGGTATGATAGAAGTAAGGCCTCAATAAAATGCAGGATACCATTCTAGATTAAAATTAAAAAAAAAGAAAGATGAAAGTAGCATCGTATTAATTATAGAATCACAGAATCGTAGAACAGTTTGGTTTGAAAGGGGCCTTAAAGATCATCCAGTTCCAGCCCCTCCTGCCACAGGCAGGGATACCTTCCACTAGACTACATTGCTCCAAGCCCTGTGCAACCTGAACTTGACCACTTCCAGGGAAGCGGCATAATAACTAAGTGTGCAGATATATACAGCTGTGTTCATCTATAAACAGCTATCTAATCTAATAATGTGGGGGCATGAACAGTATGTTTTGTACTTTTATTTCAAGATGCCACCCAGCAAATTGCATATTCAATGAAACAGTAGCCAGCAATTGTAAAAAATCTAGTTAAAATATGATGCACAAAACCACACTTCTCACTGATGTTATCTAGTTCTATTATGTCTTTACAATTCATGTCCAGCAACCTCTGTCCAATAATTACTACACAGAATCTGCAGCATTTTTCATAAGCTCCTTGTAAAGAAAATGTTTAGTCTGTGTGTATGGCCTGTACTGCTACTAAAGGTGGTTTTGCCAATAGTCCGTGGGCTTGATCCATAAAAATTGTCCATCACTATGAAACTTCTGACTTCTTTGCTTTTAGAAGTCCTAAATAGGTGCTTTTCTCTTGGGATCCTTCATGGGGGTGCAGAAAAGCTCTTTTTAGGAAATTAATATTCAAATTTTCCATGATGGTTTTGTTGAAAGCAGTAAGATCTGTGGGTTTCTGACAGAGAATTTAGGACATACATATCTTTTATTTCTGGTATAGATTTTGTTTTTCCAATACCGCCCAATTTTTGAAGGAAGATGTTATATTTAATATATAAAACCCACCAAATTAATATTTTTGTTTCAGAGAAGCTAATTTTAGAAGATTTAATTCTTCACTGTTGAGCATATCTGCTTAAACTTTAACATGAGGTTAGTGATCAGTTGCCTGTATTGATAGAGGAATCCTAGTTTGAAGAGTGCAGAATTAAGTTAAAGGTATGTCAAAAACACTTTGCTTCTGTGCTGGACAAAATGAGAATAGGGAACTTAAAATGCAGTAAGACAGGTTCATTTTAAATGGTAGGAAAGCTTTTTTTGAAAGCGAGTGCTATAGAACACTGTAATATAAAATACGAAAAAGGTTGTCTTGACTGCATTACTGGAAAGTATGAAGAAATTAAATAAACATCCATCAGGTGTAGAGTTGGTCATGCTTGTATCAGAGAAACGCGGTATGGTTTCTCACCCATGGAAAATTATTTCTACTTATTGCCCCCGATGTTTTGCATCAGAGGGTATGAATTACACTGTATTTGAGATCAAAAATTAAAATGGTCCATTTGAGCTTTTGGTTTTTGTTTTTTTTTTTTTAGCAAAATAGTATAGCCGTATGTAACTGATGGACAGTAGAGCCCTATTTCTCTGTCAGTGATTTGTTGGAAATGGTTTTGATCCTTAAACTCTATACAACATCAGTCGTGTAATTTAGAATGGTCAGAGTAGTTACTGTTTTTTAAGATGCTGCTTTGACAGTAAAAGTCATGTTGGCCCACATTTACCAGCAAAAAAATTACTTTCAGTGGTATGTATGAATGTGGCATATAAGTCTTGTTAGTTGCACCTAAAACAAATATAAAACAATAATAACAAAAAAGACATTCCTTCTGCTATAAGCTTCATCATTTGAGCAAGGAAAGTTCCATATAACTTGACTGGCAAACTGACCTTGCACAGGCCTGCTAAAGGCTTTTTTGGTAAATAGAACAGTTTGGTACAGAATTTAATCCTTCATATATTTCTCTGTGGCACAGTATACACTAGGATCCTCAGAAACATCCAGCCCCTACTGATACATCTGTACATTTGCACCATGCCTGCCTCATCCTCCCTGCACCCATTTATTCCAAACTGTTGTTTTCAAAATGTTTGTGGTGTTAAAGGTCCTGTGGTGATCTGCAAGGCATATGTTAGCTTATACCATAGTCATAAATGTCCTCTAATGCCACTGAAAATATTTTTGCAGTTACTGCTTCCTTTTTTATGATTTTTTTTAGTTGTACTTTTCACTCTGTTGGCTTTTTTTTTCCCCTTGTAAATTGGGTTCCATTTCTTTAAAAGAGAGAAATTGGTTTGCAATACCCGGCCTTCAGTCAGGCAAGTAAGAAGGCATAAGATTCAAGTGCAATATCTGAACTGATTCAGCAATGGTTTCTCAGCATAACAGCATCTTCCCCAGAGTGATTTAAGATTGCAGCCAGTGGTAGTTACTTAATAACATGTTATGTGGCTTTTATCTTCTTTCTAAGTTTCTTATGTTGCAAACAATTATTGTGTATGTTAAAAATTAGCACAAGAGCAGTTGTGTAGGTCGGTACTGCTTTTATGCTTTGGTCCTGAGAGGTTGGTGTATGGAGATCTGAGCAAATAAAACTGAGAAGCACAGCCCAGGGGTTAGTACATGTACAACAGGCTCAGCATATCTGCAAAATACAGCCCTGCGGCTGTGTTTGGTCTGCGGTGCTTCACTGCACTAGGCAGCAGAACATTTTGAAGATCTTCAGGATGTTCACTATCAGCTGGTCATTACCACCTAAACAAGGTGCAAAGATGAACAGTTACCTGCTAGCTACTCATAAATAGATAACAGAGAAGTTGGAGCTATCACTTGGTCCAGTTGAGATCCTATCCTGATTTCAGGTTGATTTTCCTAAACTTTTTTAGTAAGTCTGAAGTACTAGGTATCTCTATTGCATGCCTTTAACAGTTGTGTTGAAAATCACCATTTACATTTAAAATAATGTACAGTCTAAAATAACTGCATTAGTATGCAACGTCTTTCCAGTTCTTTCAGCGAAGGAATATGTTATTGCATGTTTGTCTGCCTTGTACTATGGCTCATGGTCATTCAACATTCAATGAAAGAGAGCATGTTCTTGAAGTTCATACTGCATGACCTACTTAATTCTATCAAAAGCTGTTCAATATTTGTAGGGGATATCAGCATATTAAGGGCTTTGAGTGCACTGATGCATTAACATTTTCTTTATCTCTTGCTTTGGAGAGAAAAAAAAACCAAAACTACTAACAACTTATTTGCTCTTGAAACTTTTGGAAGATCTGCCTAACTGCTCAAGTGATGCTAACCTTGAAACCTTTGTTATTTGCATGTTCCATAAATCAAACCCTTTTCCTTATTACATGGACTGGAAGGATGCCTCAGAAAGTGAAATACTGGATAGTCATGCAAAGTTTATGTAGGCATTTTGCTGTTCATAAATTAATCAGTATAGTTTGATTTTGTAAGTTGTTGTACATACACTTGTACTATTACAGCTGTGTAACACCCCAACAAAATAAGCAACACCGTCTATAGGTATAGCATATATCATTCTAAATTAAATTAGCTTTTTCAATAAAAAGAAATCATGTAAGACACCAATTTTAATTCACAGTTCAGGTCCTTTTTGTTAAATTTAATTATAATAATCTGCTGGTATGTACTGCAGTGATACAGAGAAATGAACAGAAGAGGAAGCTCATTACGTACACTTTCAATATATACTTTTAAATTTAAAGAAAAGTTACCTCAGTACTTCTCCACACATATGTGTAGTCTGGTTGCAGCTGATTAATTTACCTGTACTCTTATTGCATTCCAGAAAAGGGTCTCTCTGTGCCTCAGAATTTTTCTCATAGTTCATAGACCTAAGTTTTTCCTGAGAATGTTTTTTTCAGTGCAGAGAGCTAAGAGACAGAGGCTTAACAAAGTACCAGCCGATAGTTGGCAGAGAATGGTCTTTGAAAAGCTCTTCATCTTTGGAATTACGGTTTTCTGTTTGAATGACAGGCTTTTACATAGTCTAGCATTTGAGAACATTTGAAAACCTAATGACGCAGTCTGTAAAAGGTTTATATCAGTCTAAATTCTGCACCTTTGGGCATTCATTCTCTGTTTCAGCTGTAATGTTTCTGCAGTAAGCACCCATAAGAATCCCCCATACTTGGGGATTAGGAAACTGCTAGAAAAAAAAAATAATTAAATAACACACTTTCATTACTTTTTGGGGTATTTTTCCAGTCCCAAATCCCATTTATTTAATTTTATCACAAACTAAATGTCCTATTTTTTTCCTGTTTTATTGAACGGGCAAACAGGGGTAGATGGTCCCCCTCCCTAGAGAGGAGACGACCTACTAGTCCCAGGATTCATATCCAGCATGCATCTCCGGAGGATGACAGGTACCAGTCAACTCCTCCCAGTTGAAAAGTGGTTTACTGCATCTTGCACTCTCAGAAGAGTATACTGAAATTTATAAGTATGGATATAAGTAGAGAGAGACTTGCAACCTCCAGAAGCCCAAAATAAAACAGCAGCTTAGATATCATCTCTGCATTTTGTTAAACTGTTATAAAGCACCTGGGAAGTACTGTCTTTCCAAGTTTTCTGTTTGCCTGAATGGTCACAAGCCATGAAATAAGATGTCTAATACAAGAGAACATCATCCGTGTTAATGTTCTTTAGTCTGCTTCTGTAAATGTTGGTGGTGGTCTCACTGTGGTGCTTTATAATATGTTATATATTTGTTGTAGAGCCTATTCTTGTCTAGGTGTTTAATTTGATTTTTATTGGTTTATTTTCCTTTTTTTAATAAACTATTCCTATGGGGGAAAAGAAAACACCCACAAACTGTTATGTTGGAAGTCTTGGTAACACTTGCTAGTTGATGTGTGTAAAAATTGGCACTGTTTGTAAATTCTATCCAAATCAGGATGGTCTCCATGGAGCAGGTTTTCCTAACAAGGTAGGTTTTGGTTAAAAATACCAGGGCTTTAAATCAGTTTTCGTGCTTAATACCACCAGGGATTATAGAAGGACCTTCAATTTTTTCTTGTAATAAAGATTCTGCTCAAATCAGTTTTGGTATTTCATTGCTTTGGCAGTAGTAATTTTTGGGATTGTTTTTTTTGGTTGGTTGTTTGGTTTTTTGTTTGTTTTTGTTTTCCAGATAGATCCATGGGGTTTTTTTTTATGCAGACTTTACAATTTTTATTGACTTGCAAATTCAAATTTTTCCCTTCAAATTCTTTGTGCTACAATAAATGACAGGATACAGATGGCTCATGTAAATAATCCATACGTGTGTAAACCCTTAGGAAGTTGCAGTTAAAGCTGAAAGACTGGTATATGGATAAAACTCAGTCACTATAATACTAGTGCTTACCTTCTGCTAATTTCTATCCACAGTACTTGTATTTGTACTGTAATTTGTCTTGTTTGTTTGATACTGGATATATTCCACTAATGCAATGTGGGAAGCATGCAGTTGTGTTTGGATAGCATTTCTTATTTTTATCCGAGTAAGACAGCATTATAAATGATAAAATTTAATTTGTGAAACATTATTTCAATATTGTCACCACTTACAGATGCTGCATATCTAGAAATTTTGCCAGCACATCCCTTTTCTGGGGCAGCTAGTAATAGTTTAAAAATGTATTTTATGTCTTTTAAGAATTTTTAAGTAATTTCACTTCCCAGTTTTTTATGTTGATAGAAAGACTAACTTTGACTTCAGTGGATCAGACTTCATAAAATCTTGTCATTGCAGTGATTAGAATTAAATCGTAATCCTGTCATATATCAGTGAAATAAGATGTTCATCTAAACCCTGCCATTCAATGCAGAATTGTAAGCTTTTTAATGTCACCTGAAGTTTTCTGGAGAAAGACTGAAATTGTCTTAATACCTCTTAGCAAACATATTGTAGTAAAGAATCTCTAAGATATAGAAACTGTTATGGGAAAGATACTGAGTTAGAGAAAAAGAAGCCTAATTTTCTTAGTGAAATCAGTGCTTAATTGTACTTGAAGATCTTGCAGGTAATCTAGTCACCAGATCCCAGTGATGCAGTCAGTGATGAACCTAGAATGATTTTAGGCTAACCTCAGTCCTGATTACTGCTTGCAGCCTTCTAGTTCCAGGAATTTTCTCCCAGGTTAAGAGAAGTTTGAAGGATGCTGGGCTTTTTGCATTGCATGCCCAATACAAAATAGTGCCCCACTTTGTCTATAGAGGGAGTCAAAGATGCTTTACCTTTGTTTTCTACTCTTTGACTTCAGTTCATTCTGATTATTTCCTATAGCTTTGGCAGTTGGCTAACACCACTCAGTTCTATATTTTGCACTTTTTTTATGATATGCTTGTATCAATTTGACAACTGATGCAATAGGTGTTGGAATGAGTGTCTGATGGATCAGCAATGGTAGCTAACTACAGCTATCACTGCTCTTAAATCATATATTCACAGATAAATTGACTTTGACAGGTGACATCTTACTCTTCATATGAGTATATTCCAGATTTATTTTACATATTGGCCCAAATTTGATACAGGGTGCAATCACAAAAATCTGTTTCCAAATATATTTCTTAAGTATATGACATCCATTTTTTTTTAATCTTGATAATTTAAGTTCAGTTTTTGAAACAATGCATATATTGATAAGAAGTAATAAACATACATTTTAGTATAGGTTTTGACAAGCTTGTTGTTATTCTGGAATCTGTTCATTTGCCATATCAGAAAATTGACTCCTTGATGTATGTTGAGAAGATGAAGACATGGGATATATATTATTTCAGTATTAAGAATTAACAAGTATTTGGTTAGTATCATGGTTTTCTTTAAGACATTTCAAAATTTAGGTTTTTGTTTGAATTTTGTAGCTTAACTGCTGGGAGGTTTGTTTGTTTGTTTGTTTTCTATATTAAAAATTAGAATTTTGCACTGTCCAAAGCAAAAGACTTTCTGGTAATGAGAAAGCTGTGAAATTGTGAAATTATAAATGATGATAAAAACAAGAAGAATGAAAATTGACCATTTAATGGTAGGTGGAAATTTTACTTAGACTGTGCATTCTGAGAAGCTTGCATATAATTTCAGCATATAACCAAGACTAGATGGAATAAGCCTTTTAAAAACTTAATTCTCATATAGTTTAAGTTAAGAAAAGTGGCCTTTGGCTGTTCGGTGCATGCATCTGTAAGGATGCTTGTCCAAGCATCATCGTGAAGCCAGCTGTGGAACAAACACCATTCTAGTACTTTCGTGAAGAGAACTCAAGGTGTGCTCTGCACTGCCAGCATCAGACTGATTTGGCCTGGATGATCCTTTCCCATCTTTCCAGCAACACTGTGACTTGATCAGGAAGGCAGTTTTGCAAGGCAAGAATTGAAGTTCTAGGAATCATTGTGAGGAGCTACCAAACCTTCAGAGTAGTTGTGACCTCCAGCTCACATGCCATGTAGATCCATCCTTTCTGAAATCTTCAGGAAAACTTAAGAGAGTATCAAATGTTGCATTCCTGATGGCTTTAAGGCTACATAAATGAACAAACTTAATGCAAAACACCGAGCTGAGTCAGTTATTCTAGTTTGCTTTTGAATTGTTCTTCATGATTACTGGTGTAGACCAGCTGGCAATAGAATATGATGGCTTCATCAAAATATATAAAATTATGAAATTGTATTTTCAGGAGAATTTTGCAAAATAGTGACAAAATATGCATTTTTCAAATTCCTAAAGGAAGGTGTTCTGTATAGGTTTGTATATTAATCTAATTAATAATATTCTAGATTAGTTCTCCAGAAGAATAATGGCAACTGTTAAGCTGCAGTGCTGTCATTCAGCATGTAGAGTATAAAGGTTTTCCGAAATATTGTTGTGGCTTTCATTCTTTATTTTATTGCATCTTAGATTGTTAATGGTATGTCTAAAGAAATTTAACATTTTATTGAAGTGTATGGATTAATTCAGATGAAGGAGAAATGGCAAATATAGCCTTTCTCAGCAGATAGTGCCTTAATGCTTTTGATTTATATATTTGACTGCATGTCTCCATCTTCACTGCATGTGACCATCTCTCTGTTTCTGCCCATTCTATCCAAATACACATCCATGTTTCCAAATTTTGTGAAGAACAAGGACGTTGGAGTCTTGCATTCCAAAACAGGACAGTGTAGACCACCTAAGTGCTAAACCTGGAGCAGCACAGAGGTATCCTTATTTACTCAAATCATAGTTTCAAGTAAATGAGGTATTGGTATATTCTTCATATGCTCTGCATAATACTTTTCCATATTTAGGGTTTTTTCTCTTTTTATATATAACTACATATATGCATGTATTGTTCGTAGGTAATATTTAATCCCCCACAAAGTACATTTAAGAGGTAAATTTGAGTATGACATGAGTGTTCTAATCCCTAGTGCGCTCTTCATACATTGTATATGGGCATGAAAAGATGCCTACTTGTAAATGTGTACATGCCAATGCCCACTGTGTGCTCAAGCTAAGCTAGGACTGTGAGTGCTTTAGCAGCCTGTTGAGCTATACTGAACTGTGTACAGCACCCTCTCAGGAAGAGGAAGGAAATAGAAAGGAAATTGTGATTATAAACATATTTCTAATGTGTGCTGCTCACAAGGACAGCACGGAGAGCAGAGAAATAAGTATATTCGCACTAGTGCTTTGTCACTTTTCACAGGAAAGCATGTCCTACCCTGGCCTTTTTCATCCTACACAGAATCATAAAAAGGTTTGGGTTGGAAGGAACCTTAAAGATCATCTAGTTTCAAACTCCCGCCATGGGGAGTTGCTGCTTGACCAGATTGCTCAAAGCCCCATCCAACCTGGCCTTGGGTGACTACTACAAAGATTAGCCACTATGTGCTCTTTTTCTCTATTGCACATATCATAGCCTAAGCAAGTGACATAAGCCCTATAACCAACCAAACAAAAAATGAAGAAGGTGACATCATTTGAGTGATAATGCTGCTGCATTTGGTGGATCTAACCATAATTTTAAATACTTCGCTAACCTTAGGTTTTGAGTAAAGCTGCAGCATTTGTCGTGTTTCCCTGTGGGTAAAGAAAAAAATTAAAAAGTGATGAGCATCTACAAAAAAATAGATTGGGGACAAAGAGGATTTTCATTTTTAATATGAGACAACTTTTTTTTTTTGGGAGGGGGGGAGATAAGAAAAATAATTTTAAAACCCAGAAAGCATCAGGTGATGACCTCTGCCCATGGAAAAGCATTTTGTATTTTGCTGCAGTATTGTCATTGTTGTGGAGCATACTGCATCACAATACAATGTTTATGAAATATTGCAGTGTATACCAATCATGAAAATCCACTGTAATTATATTCTTTGGATATAATTTGGTTTTACAGCTGTTCAGCTTTCTTCCAGTTCAGACACTGGATTACTCCTTATAACCACAAAGGTTTAAAAGGAATTTTTTTATATATATATTATTTGTATCTATTTGTTTTCCCAAAGTAATTATTTTTAGCTTAATATATGACATTGACTGTATCATGGCAAGTTCCTATACATGTTTCTTGCACCAGTGTAAGATGCAAGTGAGGGTTTGTCAACATTTCTGGTCTATCAATGAATAATCGTAACTCCCTGTTTTTGAACACTCTTGAAATACTTTATGCACTTTGTATTCCAAGAAAATAATATATATTGATTTTTATCAGAGGTTTAAAATTGTAAATCCTAATTTGTAACTGCTCACATTAATATGGATAGTAAAGACAATTTTGGACAGCACAAGACTTGCAGAGCTTTTTATACTGTCCTCGGTCATAATGGTGAAATATGCTTTATCTTCATTCTTACATTTATTGAATCATATTACTGTTCATTGTTCTTATTTACTATCAGTGTAAATGCTTAGATTTTCAGGACTAGCTAGTGCCTCACTGTCCAAATGTCAGATTAATTCTATAAAAGGTACCTGTGGGAAAAGAATGAAGGAATGAAATAAACTTCTAACTTATACTGACTAGCAAAAACAGTTGGTTTAAACTGTTTCTAAAAGAACTCTAACAAGTTTTAATACAATGAGTTTTTTGGAAAGCTGGGTTTTGATTAAACATTGACATCTTTATTTAAATCCGATATGGTGCAGTATTTGTTTTGTTTTTGAAATTGAGATTTAAAAAGCAATTTTTAAATTTTATGTTTGAATAGTATTTTCTGGTCTGTCCTTCAACATTTTTATTTCCTGCTGTCTACTCTGCATTCGTTTTTCATGCTGTTAAGAGATGACTAAATGGCCTATGAGGAGTTATTTCTAATCAAATACAGACTGCGAAGTGGCAACTAACTTCAGGTTCAGCCAGGATTAATGTTATCTCCCCTGTTTTGTTACCACATAACTTTCACACTACTAGCCTCAGTCAAGCCTAATCAGTTCAGTGTTTCTTAAACCTGCATTTCACCAGCCTGTCCATGACAATAGTTGTCATTTTTTTCATCTGTCAACCATTTCTGTTATTAACTTTATAATGCATTAATGAATAATCTTCATATTTCTGTATTCTCTTTCTTCTTTGTTTATTTCTTTTCTGACGTGTCATTTCACAGGCAGTCCAGAAAAGTGGAAAGATACAGCAGCCAAAAACAAACTAGGAAAGGATCCGCAACTGAAACAGAAAGGTAGGCTTGCTGATCGATGAGTACACATCTCTTATAATCAACTATCTGATTCCAGTTTTTGGAATATGCCTCCAATATGACTTTTAAAGTAGAATGTCTGTTGCAAAAGCTGCATTATTGTAATTTACAGTATTATTTAATTTGCATCTATATTATTATCAATTCTTGCTGTGTTGCATACATACAGAATTTTTCTGGCATTCTCCATCATTGCAGATGAACTCAGTATTAAAAACGAGCAGTTAATCCATTTTATGAGCCAAAATTTGAGACCCATAGCCACTACCTTGATCTCTGTAAGATGAAATTTGGAAATTGCAGTTCATTTCAGTAGTATGGAGCAAACATTTTCTGTACTTTACCTCTGAGCTTTATTCAAATAAATCTTATCTATTTTACAATAACTTTGAGTGTAAATAAAAATATATTAACAATTATAATTCAAGATGTCTTTGATCAAATTAATTTCACTCCATATTACAAAATTTTAAGTTACCCATTTAAGTATTTATAGAGTTAATATAAACACTGGGACTTTAACCTTTGTATTCATTGAATTTTCCTGTATTTGTATTGCCATTGTAACTTTTAGCTTTGATGCTATAGTAGTATAAGGTTATGTATTCAAAGTCTTAAGAAAAAGAGAAAAAAAAATATATATGTGTACTAAATCCTAAGTACATCTAGTTAAGTTTTTAAGGTTGAAATAAAAGCAGTGAGGAGGGGCTGCCTTTGTCAGAAATAGATTTCTGCTACCGTGATTAGCAGAGGAGGAATGTACATCAGTTTATATTGTGGGGGTTGAAAAACTTCCATAAACAACACTTACACATTTTTATGTTCAATGAGAATGTGCATTTTGTAGCAAAACATCAGAGCTTTTATTTTATTTCCTTGTTCTCAATCCAAAAGCAATGGTTACATTTTTCTTGGTTTTGATGATCCTGTCATCACAATAGCCCATCTGCTTTTTCAGTTTAGACCAGAGAAATTACCTAAATGGTGGCTGAAATCCTTGCTGTGTTTAAACCAGGGAGAGTTTTGCCATTGAGATCACTAAAGCCATTTTTTCCGTGGTTTTTGTTTGTTGCTTTTTTCTAACTTCTGAAGAGTAAGGGGAGCCCCTGGGACTATGATCCAAGGGGTCGCAGTTTTTGATAACCATTCAGCAGTGAACCCAGTGCAACAAGACTATAGGGAAACCTGAGTTGTGCCTTTTGGTTTTACATCTCCATGGCATATGGTGTAGGTTTCTGTTTCCATAAGTGATTCACTGCTATTAGATGTGAGACACATGTCTAAGTAAGTCTGAGTGCTGTAGTTTAGTATTTCATCATAGAGGCAGTGCTGTACTAGTGCCAGAAAGTTTTGGTAATAGGACAGGCAATTAATTTTCTTGTCAAATGGCAAATATGACTCCAGATTATTTCTTCATCAAATACCCACTTCTGTCTTAGATTTGGTCTTTATTTTGTCACGTTATAATACATGGAGTCTTTAACTTTACTTATTTAATTTTACAGAGGACCCTGTATGAGGGGTGCACTGGATTGGCAATGCTTTTATTCCTAGTTTTTCTTTATAGTTCCATAAGTGACAGCATGTGTTATTTATGACGTGCTACTCAGGCATCAGTCTGAAGAGAAAGAATTTGAGTTTTCTTGTGTGCAGGCAGAGCTGGAACCTCCAGAATTCCTCTGTAGACTCTTGCCATTGAATTAATAGATTTGCTGCTTGCAGCGTTACCTTCCTCTGTAAGGAACCCGGAGATGAGATACACATGTAAGTGTTCGTTGCAGTTTCATTGCACACCAGGTATCATTTCTCTCCCAAATTCCTCTTCTCTCCATACTTCTTATCTCACTTAAGTCTCGTTTCCTCAGTTGTACACTAGATTTTGGCTCACATACTTGTTCTTTTTTGTCTCATCCTCCTGATCAGCATCTGCAGACTTCTTCCTTTCAACAACTGAACTTTCTTCTAGGTCAGCAAGTCCTTAATTCCATTGTAGTTTTTCTCCAGTTCCCTCTTAGCTCTATTTTCATTTGCGCCCAGGTAGCAAGTTTGTCTCAGTCTAATCCAGTTAATGTACATCTTAAGCCTGGTTTGCCTTCCTTTTGGTTAAGCAAATCCTCTATCATTCTCTCATGGAGTGGGACAGGTCTGTAAAAGGGGTATTATTGAAAAATCAGGAGGTTTCTGAGTCTCAGGAGAAAGGTCCATTTTGTAATGGCAGGACAAAATCTCCTAGTGCTCTCAGATAAATTCTAGGATATTTAGCCTCTTAAATGAGAAAAATCAGAGCTGAGAACATGACATTGTTAGATTGGAGTGTTCATTCATAGCAAAAGCAAGCGAGCACCTTATGGCACATAGCTGTATCCGTATTTACCTTATGGATGTTATGATGTTTAAACATCTGATAAAACACATGCTTAAAAGCTGTTGTATGCAATAGTTGGCATGGGTTACTTTTACAGTCAGCATGGAGAAAGAGGAATTTCAGAACTCAGCTCATCTTCATAATCATAAGCATCTTTTAGAAGCAGGGGAATCAGTTTCTGCAAGAGCGTTACAGTTATCACCAAGGCAAGCCAGGAGTTAAGCTAGGTAAGTGTTAAGGTTTTAAGAGAAAGAAGATGGCAAGGGCAGCAGCATCTTGGTTTTGATGCACTGTGACTGCACTTTCACATAAATTGTTACTGATGAAATGGCTTTGAAACTGAACCTGTTTATTATCCTTGGTAGGTCCACGCATATTCTCTCTTACATACCTTTTTTTTCAGGATGCCTTTTCAGTGTATGATAGTCGTATCATCTAGACAGTCCCTTGGTTACTTTGACTGTATCTTGTGGGAAAGCAGTGCTGGGTGTGTGAAGAAAGTCTGCAGAAATTAAAATAAGCAAACAAAACCACAGTGAAATATCATGTGAAATTGAAATTTCTGAAATAACAGGAGATGTAGTAGTAGCATTTACAAAATACTGCACTGTTAGAAAACTTTGTCACTCTTCAAACTTGAAATGTTTCAGGTTATGATATACTTGCAGTGTATGCAATTATTAAACTACTAATAATTATGATTGATTATGCTAATACAATAATTTTACTGCATATTTTAATTATATTTCCATTAGAATTAGAACTGTATTTATGTTTTGGGATTTACAGCAGAAAGATACGTAAATAGATCCCTTATTTCAAACTCAAGGGAATTACATATGTGCTTGCATGTTGTCCTTTTGTTGGACACTAATTGAAATCCAGTTAGTATTTTTCATAAAGATAAAAGGTATGTTTTACATACAAAAATGCTGTGTGGTAAATATTCATTGCCCACTCTGTGTTAGTACTTATGTCATATGTGTTGTTAGCCTGTGTTTGTTGTGTTTAAGATGCAGCTAGAGTTTTTTGGCCAGCTCTCCACTATATGCAATGCAGTTCAACAGTTCCATGATTAGGGTCGTGTATCTGCAGTGGTGAGTGTTCTGCAGTTCATAATTTTAAAAATGGATTTGCATTCAGAATTAAAAAGTTTAATCTGAAGTGTCAACCCTGGTCATGCAGCCAGGATTTGCGATTTTCTTGGATGGAGGGGGGCATGGGAAGGTGTGCCTGGAGCTAACAACTGAACAGTTTCTTTTTGGCCCTAATGTTTTAGGGGTCTGCTACCATGTGTTTCTAGAAGGGGACTTCCAACCCCACGAACAACTGAACATCCAGTCATTAGGGGAAAACATCACACTCGCTCAAGGTCGAGTGAGCACTCTAGTATCAGACCCTTATGCTCTGTACATCACCTAGCGCCCGGAGGGTCAGCACCACCTTCTCCACTTCTGACAAGGTTGCTATTACATGTACAGCACAGCTTTCATGTTCTGCCTCCCAGGTGTTGGTGTGGTGTTGTACTTTCCTCAGCATACATGGCGCATTCATTTGTTCTGACGCTGAACTGGTCCTCTCTTCATGGTATTTACACTTCTCCCATATCCTTTATGCCACCTATCTTCACCATCCAGATGGTGCTTCTTGCTGTTGAACTTAAATAGTTACGCAATGTAACAGTAAAAAACTGGCTGTGTTTTGTCCTTCCATTGTTGTGTTTTGTTCTGTATCCATACAAAGTATATCAAAGTATTTTTCTTAAACAAAGTGCAGGAAATGACATGCTGTTCGCACAACTAGCTCTGATCTTACAGGCTAAGAGAAACTCAGTTCATCACCATAGTGTGAAAGCCAACAGTATTTTGCACTTGCACAAATGTGTTACTCAAAATTTCAATTATCTACTTGCAACTTCAGTGTAGTAGATGAACAGTGCTTACCACTATAGTGAGTGTGATATTACTGTAACTGGCAAGGACATCTAATAGTAAGCTCTCTCTTTCTCAGTGGTCTGCTTCTTCTTATCTTGGCTTTATTTTCTTAAACTTTTCCCCTAGTTGTCAGAGGTGGCCCTACTTACTTTAAATGCAAACTTACCAGTGTTCCAAAAGTGTTTAATGTGTTGCACTGAGATGCTGTATATATGTGTAGGAAATCAAGTAGTCAAGGTGTTCTGCAATACTTCTAGCTAGAATTCAGCCAAAGGGCTTTGGGGTATTTACTTAGGTATGAATATTAAAAATCTTGTACATTCTTTGCACACACACACACACACACACACACACACACACACGCACCTTCACCCCCAATGCTAAGGGGTTTTTTCTCCTGTTGTGATTTAAGCCCAGCCAGCCACCCGGAGCCATGCAGCCGCTCATTCACTCCCCCCACTTTCTCACCCTTGCTCCCAGAGGGATGGGGAGGAGAATCGAAAGAATATAACTACCATGGGTTGAGATAAGAGCAGTCCAGTAACTAAGGTATAACACAAACCACTGCTGCCATCACCAGTAATAATAATGATAAGGGAAATAACAAGGGAAGAGAATACAACCGCTCACCACCCGCTCACCAATACCCAGCCCGACCTGAGCAGTGATCTAGCCCTTCCAGGTAACTGCCCCCAGTTTATATACTGGGCATGACGTGCTGTGGTATGGAATACCTCTTTGGTTAGTTTGGGTCAGGTGTCCTGTCTCTGCTTCCTCCCGGCTTCCCCTCCTCCCTGGAAGAGCATGAGACTCAGAAGGTCCTTGGTCAGAGTAAACATTACTGAGCAGCAACTAAAAACATCGGTGTTATCAGCGTTGTTCTCAGGCTGAGAGTAAAAAACACAGCACTGCACCAGCTACTAAGAAGGAGAAAAATGACTGCTACTGCGGAGCCCAGGACACCTCCCTTTGAGTTCAGATTAAAACAGCAGGTTGTCCCATGGGAATAGGTACTTGCTGTCCAGATCTCTGTGACCTTGGGCAATTATTGCATCAGCACAAAAGGAATACAAAAAGTTAACAAAAAATAGAGGTGGTAATTTGTATTGCCCTGTTCCAGTGCAGGAGAACATACATAAACTGTGAGTCATAAATGTTTTTTAGAAAACTGCTTTTTCTTCAGTGGATTTTGACCAGTGCTTTATTAAAAAAAAAAAAAAAAACAAAAACAAAAAACAAAAACAAACACATCAAAAGAAAGGAAAATATTTCTCCTTATTTGAAGGTAATTCAAGAAATAAAATGTGAGGCCTTATAAGTTAACCAGGTATCTAGAACTGAGTATGTGTATATGGCGTACACCAAATGTAAACTTACTCAAACCCATCTTCAATATATGCAACTTAATGTTTCAAAATGCAAATATAAACATTATCTTAATTGAGGTCATTTTACTTTGATCTTAATTTCATTTGCAGAATACATCAACAAGGAAGTCCCACGCAGTCTCCTCCTGCAGATACATCCTTCAGCAGTCGCAGGGGAAGACAGCTACCGCAAGTTCCAGTAAGAAGTGGCAGTATAGAGCAAGGTATCAAATAATGAGCTTATAATAACTCAAGCTCTTTGCTTTCTTACCTTTCTTTACTTAAAGTCTACTTTCATACCTATGCGTTCAATGCTATAATACTACCAGTAAAGCAATAGTAGAAAATGAAAATATCTTTGTAGTCTGGGAAATCCAGTAGATCTTGACTGATGAATTATTACACATGGTTTGATTGCCTTAATTTTCTAGCGCCCTTTTTGTTTGTCTGCTTTAAAATTTCTATTAGAATTGTGGTATTTTCCAACACATACCTACTGTGTATTCAGATAAATCAGGCAAAAATTTTGACATTTTGTCAGTCTTGCTCATTTTGTTGTTTATATTAATTGTTGTGCGTTACAAACATAGATTAGTATCATAAATCTGGTTTTCTTCTGGAGTTGGTAGTTCAGTGAGTAGTGAATGAAAATATTCACCATAGGAAGTGTGAAAACACAAGTTGTCAGCTCTTTCTTAACAACAAACTGATCAGGCAAACAGTGCTGCTCTTTTTTGAAAAAGATGACATACACTTAATGGTTGTGGAAGATTTATTACATACTAATATCAAATAAGTATGAATATTGAGGTTTCCTTTTCTAGCAGCACACTGCTAGAGCATGGTAAAATGAAATGGCACAATGGATAAATATTTACACATTCAGGTTTACTTCTGTGTTTAAAAAGCCTGTGTTCTCATCAACTATAAGCAAAAACTGAGACTGCAAGGATTTCCTTCATTTTGAAATTAAAGAAATGCGTCTAATGACGAAATATTGTAGTGCTTTTAGAACTGTTGACAAACCATTTTCTTGAACAGATGATGTTGCTGAGCATGACCTTTTTATCATGATAGATTACCCATAAGGGTTTTTTGTACGATGGTTTACATTAACATGCAATCACCTTACGTTAATTTTATGGCTTTGAGCTGCGATGGCATACTAAACCTTCAACTAACACACATAAAAATGTGTTCTTGTTATATGCATGTATTTATTCTGAATGATTAATGTATCTAAATGGTTAACATACTAATTCAAGTGGGTTGTATTAATTTTAAACTTTACATTTGAGTCCTCTCATTTTGTAGTGAATCTAGGATGGTCTGGATTATAAAAAACTTACAAACTACATTTACGGCTTCTATTTCTGCATATTAGTAGAGTTGGGCGCTCTATAGAGAAATATAAGAAGTAATGAATTTCAAATTTCGTTCATATTTCTTCTGCAATTTTAGAACTTGGTACGGTATAATGATGAATTAGCTTTTAACTTAAGTTGGCTTTCCTTTGAATATTTATCTGTCATCTTTCCGTTGTTCATGATAACTGTTGTGTTAAGAATAACATACTGGTTTCTCTTTAGTTAAAGACATTGGAAAAAATGGGAGGAAATTTAAAAATGAAAGCTGAGCAGAAAGCTGAAGCTACTCAAGGTTTAGAAAGCTGTTGATATTGTGAAAACCTGTATAGTAATGCTGTTTCACTGAACTCTTTATGGTTAGTGGTTGATATGTTTGCGTCTTATGTATAAAATGTGCAAATGGGATGCGACGTCTCATTTACTTTGTTGTTACATATCATATGGCTTCATTATGGCACATGGAATCAAAGGCTAAAGAGATTCCTTCTCAACATAGTACTTCGGTGGTGTATAAGTGACTGGCTTGTCCTTTTGAAGGGGAAGTTTTCTGATCTTACCTATGTTTAATACTTCTTTTAAGTTGAGTGTATTTGCAGAGAAATACATAATTAAATAGATTTTATCAAATATTTTTAGATGGTTTTGTCAATATATTCAGAAATAAGTGACAGTATGCATAAACTTTATATTACTGTAAGAAGCTAAATCCTGTCATGACCACAGTATTTGCTCTGATTTACAGTTTCAAATTTTAGTTATCAGTTTCACCTCTTTAATCCCTATCAAATGAGTATCAGGGTCAAATGGAGTGGCTAGAAGAGATCTGGCCCTAATATAGGATTGAATCCAAAGCATATTGAGGTCTGTAAAAAATTTCCATTAACTGTACGTGGAACTGAATTGTGTCCTTAATGATTTAAGTTCACAATCACTGTAGATATAGATGATGTCAAAATATAGTGCAGTATAAAACTGTTATAGGGAGCATTTTAAAATGCATTTTCTTCACTTATAAACAAAGCTACATTTTGGTGGTCAGAATTGACATCCTGTGTTTCAAGGAAATTTTGTGTGATGTCATTTTGTAAGGTAACATTTTTATAGTAAGGTACTGCTATTTCTCTGTACAAATTCTGTTGCGTCAGAAGGGTTGAATACACATCCATGTAAATACATCCATGAATCTGTGTCTGGTTTAGAAATAACAGAGATTCCTGTAAAAATATTGAGTGTCTGTATATCAAGACTGGGGGGGTTTATTTACTCTTTGTATATTCAGGAGGCACAGAAGAATCCATTCAAGTAATTTTATTACTCTTCAAAGCTCACTTTATGGAACAAATGAGAGTTGATGAAGGAGCAGGAGACTGGTGGTGGTTTTCATCTTGAGAAGCAGAGTGATATTTAACTCCTAGTCTTTCATCTTTATCTCTCACTTGTAAATTATAATATCCACACTAATAAGGCTTCTTATAGGACTGACATTGCATCTCAGACATTCCATTTTGTCATTGTCAAGTTTAGAACTGAAAAACTGGTTGTCTCTAGCAGATGATGTCTTAGTTACTGCTCTGGTTGGCCCTTTGAGGATCATAACAAGTCAACTTGTGAGGAAAATAAGGTAGTTTTAAAAGGTGCATATCAGTAGACGTACTTTATTAAATAAAGCAAAACAAAACCGAAACCAACTCATAGAAGGAACTCTTACAGAGAAGACCAAAGTAGTGATCCCTGTTCCATTACAGAATTTGGTTTAGTACCTTGTGAATATGTTCTAAAGATAATAGCAGCTTTGTCTAGCTTTGGAGTGGGGAAGGGAGGTTTTCACGTGGGACATTTCTAACTAAATATTTTTAGCAACACCAGTTCATGCAGGCTTTTTAAAGTGGTTACAGATAAGATTGTAGGCTTCTGTAATCTTTAGTCAGTGTGATTTTATTTTAATTCCAGTGATATTCAAAGTAGTCATGGCTGTATTTCTTTCCTTTGCAACCTTGTCAGCAGTATTTCTGAGAGTGTGAGACATAGTGGGATGTTATTGTATCCAAAGGTCTTGAGATGCTTGGGTATTGAAAGTTATTCTGGTATACGTGTGTCTGTGTGTATTATCAAAAAGTCACAATTCAGTAGTCATTACCCTGACATATGCTACTTACGAAGTGGTTTTGTATTTGTTTTTGTTTTGTTTTAACCGATAATTTTATAAAATGATGTTTTGGCTTAGTGATTAAAGCAGTAAAACTCTAAGCCCTGGTAAGGACAGAGGCCTGTTCTTAATGTCATCTTGTGCTGAGCTGCAAGAGATTTGCATCAGTGGTTTTTTTTGCTTGCATCGTGTTTGAGTGGAACTGTGAAAATCATTCAGAGGGGTGGGGATTCTGCATTGACATTGTTTTTTCAGTTGTTGAACAACTTTGCTATGTAATTGCAAGGGTTTTAAATGATAACTTTTCTATAAAGCATATTTCTATGATCTTTACTCAGTCTTTCCTTTTTCATTGAAACTATCAAACATCACAGAATTCAATAGATTTTGAGAGTAGGTCTCTACAGTCTTGTATAATGGCTAATCATTTTGTTAAGGAAATTAATACAGCCTGAAGATCCATAGCATTTTTCTACACTCCTTTTTAGCCACATTACATAATGCTAGGGATAATGTTAGGAAACCTAGCACATAAATAATAAAAAAATATATACTATTGAAATTTAGGAATCAGCGAGATAAATGTGCAATGATTGTAGTGTAGAAATGATCTTTAAGAGCTAATTCATGCAAAACAGGTCTTTCTCCCTGCATCTGCTTCTGTTTGGCTCTTCACAGCATAATTTCTTTTTCGTAACTTCGACAGTGTGGTTTCATGTTTCAAAAGTCCTATAATGAGGGTAAGGTTTGTAATAATCAGTGTCTATTTACATATAAAGAGCATTTATAAACATAACTGAAGTAGTGTGGTTGTGTGTGTTTCCAGTGGCATCTGTTTACAACAATAGGCCTTACATAGTGACCTTTAGAAAATCAAAAGTGTGACCAGAATTAAATGTTGCTGTGTCTTAGCTCATGTTAGAAAAAGCTGCATAAGGTTTGTACAGAGCTTGTAGGCAGGATGAAGTGAATGCGTGAAATGTGTGCTGCTGTTTTTTGAGGGAAAGCTACAAAGACTCCACTGATACTGAATGGGGGTTATTTATATAAAGTTCATGTGTATAATGTACATACAAGTCTTTAATAGTAGTCACATCCTACAAGAATGAAGTATTTTATTCAGTGTTTCGTTTTAACAAATGATCATCAGAATTGTGTACAGAAAATCAGTATGTTGTCAAACAATGCATTTGAGTTGCAAATACATTTTTATGCTTAATCGACTTAAGATCCTCAAAAAAATTAGTAGCTAGTCAAAATCATTCTGTCTATATGTACTTGACCTTTGAAATGTCATTGCAGTGAGAGTGTTGCCTGAGTAGTGGTAAAAGATCAATTCCTTTCAGTTTAAACCTTTTTTCACATCCATCAGTATAAAATGTGACTGGCAGAAGAAAAAAAATAAGTAATTTCAATTTTAGATTTTAGACATTTAGCACTGTTTGTTTTGTCTTCATATTTCTGGTTTTAGTTTGCAAATATTAGGTGGCACTACATATTTTGAGGCAGCTTGTGGAATCTTTACTCACGCTGGAGAGTAGTTTTCCTCAGCGTTGCTAACTGAGATGCATGCAAAGGAGTGCAAGCTTCATAATCTTTTATGCTTTCCTTAAAGAGTGATTTTCAATAGTCCAATGGTTATTGAGTGTTATAGATTTTAGTTAATAGAAAATTAATTTATAGCACTTATTATTGCAGAAAAGGCTTCAGAATCTAAAACAGGGCTATGTGTTTCAGGAGTGTGAGTGATACTTAAAGCAATTTTAAGGTTTTTGTGTCATTCATAAATTTGAGTATGACAATTCTGCTCGAGCAAAATACTTAAAGAGTCCACAATCTGGTTCTCAGTAATTTCATTCTTCCTGTTAATTTTAAAGAAAAAGTCATAGGCTTTATTATTTGTCATGGTTTATCATTTTAATTTTCTACATTACTTTTACATATGCTGGAGTACTGCCTACTGTACATGCCATTGTCACTTGTAACACATTTCTTTATCTAACTTTAAATTTGCTGATTTCTTTTTCTGTTTCCATCATTCCGTGCATTTAATTCATTGAAGAGCAAGAGACTTTTAACTCATCCACAACAGGTAAATATTTATGTAATTTTTTACAAATGTTTGGCAACTGTTGATACTGGCTTTTCCCTCAGTATAGTCCATGTCCCTACAGAGTATATAGTTAACAGTGTTTAACAGGTGAAAAGGTTGTTTCTCAAGTATCTGTATGCTATCTGATGCCCCTCTTTAGAATCTAAAAATATTTTCCCTTGTGATTTCTAATTTTACTATTAAAATGCAGTATACTGGATTTAACAGGAGTAGTCAAGGTATTTTACATGACTCAGAATTGAGTCAAAGTTCATGCAAAGATTAAAATTTTACCTAAACGCCTTTTAGCTCTGCGCAATATCTGCTTCTAATAGTGCAGCCGTGGCTCTTGGCATCTCTGCAGGATGTTTCAAAGGTCTGGGCTTAGAAACAGTTGAAGGTAATGATGGCCAGAAACTGTCCTTTTTATGCAGAGAGATTCTGAAGAATGAGATGTGGTTTATTTACATGGCAAGCCCTTGACAGTCAGAAAGTTCATGTTATAGGGCAGGTTTCTAGAGGCAGACATTCGGTGCTCATTTCCTAGGAATTCTGCATGTCTGTACTGATAGTGGTGAATCAGTGAGCTCAAACAACAGGTATCGAAGGCTGTCCCACAAAGTGAAAAGCGTAGTCTGTCATGTCCCTATCAAGGCAACATTCCAGAGAAGCCTTTTTTTTTTTTTTTTGAAAGCTTGGAGGAAAAAAAATTAAAACAAAAACAAGAAAAGAATTCTTTTAATCATTTTAATGTTAACAGCAAAATACAATGCTGCATAAACATTAGTAGCACAGATTAAACTTCTCTGACCTTTAGTTCTGAGTCCAGCAGATCTTGGGAGATTCTGGTCTGAATACAGCTTTGATGGGTCAAAGCCAAACTGTGAGTTGAACTTGAATCAGACTTATCTCTTACAACTTCTTTACTTTCTGAAAGGGTGAATTCCACTGACACATTAGTACTCACTTAGGTAAAAATACAGCAGGTGTTCCAGAAGGTATGAATTCTAGCACTCATGGTAATACTCAGGAATATGTTTTTAAAAAAAGATGAAAAAGAAATAATATTTAAATATTAGCAGTTACAGGTTATTTTGCAGTGTTGAGAATGTACTATGAAATATCTTTAACAAGTGTTAAGAATTGGTGTTTTTACAAGTTATCTGTCATTTTTTGCTTTCTTCAGTATGTATATTTCTCTGAAACAGAGCAATACAAATCAATCTTGTCAGTTTGTTGTTTTTGTCTTTCTGAAGTTTACAAACCTTGCTCTGTGGCTTGGACTGCTGTGGATGTTTCATTGTTTAGAACAGTTGATTTTATGCAGATAAATTAGACCATGCCAGTAACAGGTATGTAAAAGAGCTTGTCTCCATGAGATTTAGATGGATCTGGCCCAAGCTTTGGGAGTTCACAAAATGTAGCAAGATATTTACACACATAGATTCCTCTGCCTCAAGTAAGCTGAATGCAAATGCAGCCTGGAAGCAGGAAAGAGCTGAGCAAAGGAAGAGAAGCTGGAAGGAGGAGAGTGCTGGCATCTCTAGGGGTCCATGAATAAGTTAAGTTGAGCTGACTTAACACTAGTAGTCCACTGTCACCTCACAAGAGGCATAGGCATGAAGGAAAGCATATACTACAGATGTGAGCAACACTGACCAGATAAATCAACAAAAAAACCCCAAGCATCTGTTCCACTTAATCAATGGGAAGGGTTGCGATAAAGTCTTCAGCAGATTATGAAAATGCTGACTTGCATTGCTGCCAAAAGTAGCGGTTTACTTTATTCAAATTTCAAGAAGTATGTTTGTTTTCTTGTTGTTTTCTTTTAGATAGAAGCTTCTGTTTCGATCATTCTTGAAACTTTTTGCGGAAGAACTGAGTGTTGCAGCAGCCAGAACAAATATTTATATTGGCTTATCTCCCTTCTAGAGTAAGTTATAAGAATCAAGATGGCCACTGTGCCTCTGTGTGTACTGGGAGATCCAAGGTGGGACAGCCAAGCTCATTTCCCAGCTTGGCAGTCATTTCTCAACTCTGATTTGGGAGGACTTTCAGAGCAGTATCACTTCCCATGGAGAGGAAACCTATGCACACAAGCTGAAAGGAGCCACAGCTCATTCTAGTCAGGTACAGGGGCCAAAGCTGTAGAGCAGCCTCCAGAGCAGCTTTAGAGCCCATCTCCCTCGCTATCTGCATGTTGCCTGTAGGTACCTTTGGAAGTCATATACGCAAAGAAGTAGTAACAAGTTCTTTATCGTAGCAGCAGTTTGATTTTTCAGTGTTACTGAAAAAACATTAATCTGCACGTGCTTTCAAAATTTTGTGTGTTTTTTAAATTTCGCAGTAGAGTTTGCTTTGGATTTTTAGTCTTGAAACCTACCACATGGATATTTTGTGTGTGCATATTGCAAAACTCATCCTGAAGGATGAACAGAAATAACCTGGAGACTCTGTATTATTTCTGCAATGCTTCATCCTGGTCCAACACAAGTGTGAGATCTTTCTGCTGTGCCACACAGTCAGCTCTCCAGTGAGTGTTCTCCTCTTTGCTCACTTCCCTTGTCCACTGCCCTAGGGAATTTTCCCATACAAATCTCACCACTGCTGTATTTCCCTGCCTTTGTTCTGCACGCTGGTTCTACCTAGTTTCTTCAGCATCTTCCACTTCTCACTTCCTCAGACAGGATATTTGTGCCATTCCCTGTTGCCCTGCCAGAACCTGCTGTTTGTGTCCCAGAAACATTGTTATGATGTAATAGTTTTTATGAGAGAAATTTTCATTTCAACTTACTTTTCAGTAGCTTCTTTGTATAAGCAAATATTTTTGCAATTTTAGACTTCCAGACTTAAGTTCGCAACTTAAAGGATGTGTGATCTGCTGGTAGGTGTTACAGCTATCTGAAATCTTGATGCTAATTTCTTCTTGCTTTGTAGCTTACTCCAACTTTTAATAATGCAAGTTAGACTTGGAGAATTTCCACATTGTACTATTTGCCTACTCCTCCTTTCTGTCTTGACCATCTTGAATGGAAACATGAAGTGCATCAAGAGCAAATTCTGTGTTAGTTGCAGACTTTACCATTACAGAAAATGGTACAGCCAGTGCTAAGACATCCGTAGGTTTTCTGTAGTCTAGGAAAAACCAATATGGTTATCAGTTTTAATCACAGGTCAGGTAATGTCACTAGTCATTCTGACATTAGCCCATACTTGAGTTTGAGCAAGAATGTTATTTTAGAAAAGTTAATGGCTGCAAGAAATGGAAAATTGTTCCTCTGCTTAACCACCTGACTTTTAAAGCGTATGTCTTGTTACTTATCTGAATTTTATCTAAGTTCATAGCTACTGGGCATTATTGTACCTCTGTCTGCTAAATTGAAGAGCCTTCTACGGTTAGAAATCATCCCATGTATAAATAATTATGGACCCAAATCAAGCCACATATCTCCTTTCTTTTTAAGATAGCAAGACTGCATCCTGGACTTCATACAATTCTTGTGATTTCTCTGTGAATCCTTTTCACCAGCAGTAAGCTTGGAATGATAGTGTTCCTAAAATATCAGAATCCATTGACCTTAGATAAATCGAGTAGCTTCCATTTCCCATGTTTATTTTTGATGTCCTAAAACTTCCTGTCTCTCTATGGCTCCTTACCCACCCTGAGGCAGAGCTCCATGCACACCAGCTGGTCAGTGCCATAGAGGACAACACCCCCTCCTTGTCTTCTCTGCCTGTCCTTCTTAAAGAGCCTGCATCCTTCCATTCCAACACTCCAGTTACGGGAGTCATCCCACTACATCTCTATGATGCCAATAAGATCGTAGCCTTTCAGGTGCATGCACGTATCTCCTCTTGTTTATTACCCATGCTACATGTGATTGCTTAGAGGCATATAAGATGGGCCCCTGATGAAGCAGAATAATAAACTAAGTAATAGCTAAGGGAATTTTAGTTTGTTGGATGGAAGACCATTCAGAGCTACACTGGGCAGTTAATTCTTGGTAGCTTGGTGTGGTGGGTTAACCAAAGCCAGCACTAATTCTTGCACACTCCAGCCTCTGGTGGGATAGAATAAAGAATTGGTAGAGCAGTAATGAGTAAAATCTCGTGAGCTAAGTTAAAGACAGCTTGATAAGTGAAAGGAAAAAATGAAGGGGGAAAAAAAAAAAAAAACAAAAAAAGAAATGCAAAGGCATTCACTCACCACCTCTCATGAGCAGACCAATGCCCAGCCAGTCTCTCAGCAATGGCTAACTTGAAAGACTACCCCCAGCTATATTGCTGAAGATGATGCTGTATGGTATGGAACATCCCTTTGGTCAGTTGGAGCTCGCTGTCCAGGCTTCCCCTCCTAATCTCCAGCCTGTTTGCATGGGGGGGTGCAGAGAAAAGAGGGGGTCAGGGCAGTGTGGCATGAGAAGCAGAGGTGGCCTTGAGGCTGTGTAAACACTGCTCAACAATCACGAAAACATCAGTGTGTTATCAGAGCAATCACGAAAACATCAGTGTGTTATCAGTGCTGTTTTAGCCCAAAATCTGAAACTCAGCATCATACAGGCTGCTATGAAGAAAACTGCCTCTGTCCCATCCAGACCCAGTGCACCTGAAATACAAGAGTCAGACCCATTTATAAATACGTTAATGGAACTGAAAGATAACATTTTGATTCCATGCATATGTCTGTCTTTACTCCCCTGCATGGCTTGATTGTTGATGTAGATCATTGTTGTACAACCTTCATAATGTTTAGTAGTAGTAAAAGATTTAGCTCTAAACTTGCACCCTTTATCTAAGCAGTCTGCTCAAAGAGTTCTTTTCTTTCAATTACTATTTATGCTGATTGACCTCACATCTGAATCAGCAGCTCTTGAAAAGATTAGAGCTCTTTAAAGTGCGGCTTCTGACACCAAAGGCAGTAACGTATACGCAACTGCTATTGATGGTAGTTATAATATTAATTTGAGACACTTATGTTAAATTTCCATATTTTGAATTCTAGGGCCACTGTAGAATTTAAAGGTCTTGGGGTTACAGTGCTTTGATCTGTAAATTGCTGTGTAGTCCTACCCCTCAAGCTCCAGGAAAAGTGCTCCGTAAATACTGATGTCCTAAAAGAAAGTAGATCCATATTTTTCTAACAGGCAGGTTAAGTTCTTGAAGAACTGTTGATGTCAAATTTTTGTTACCTGTGGTAGCTAGCTGTGTTCCAAGAAAGTAATGTGATTGTATGGTGGTGTTACCTCTGGTCATTACATCTTCTGCTAATGTGCTCCCGTGTTAGATTTTTTTTCTGCTTCTTGTGATTAACATGTAAAGACTCCACTAAGATTTTCCTTCAGATAAAACTGATCAGGCAGATGAAATTTTCTGTCAAAGAATTGAACTAGATACAACGTTTCTCAGATGTGTATGGTAAACAAAGCTGGAAAGAACAGTTGTATTTTCTAGAGCAGACTTAGATTTCACACAGTTGCTTGCTTAGAAATACATTAACAGGTAATTTGTGCTATATTACACTTCACGCCATGAACAGAGCCAATTTTGCCCATTAAAGACTTTAGATTAACTTCACAGTCCTCATTAATTGTTCCCATTTTATTTTATATAATGATATCTAATAATGAAAACCAGAACACGAGTGAGTTGTTAAGGATTTAAGCATAAAAAAATCAAGAATTACAGAGTTAAGATTGAATATTTACCCAGCCTGAACTGTGTTAATTTTCACCTATATTCTCTGAAATAGCATCTCATTGAATGGTAAAATATTCTTTCTCAGGTGTTTTAAATAATGCAGAGTAAAATTATAGCGTATAGATGTAAATGTAGAGTTGACAGGGTGAAGCACCTAAAAGTCACACAATGAAATGGTTATTTTTTAGAGTAACTGTAATCTGTGTACCGTAGACACACAGGGCTAAATTTTTAAAGGGGTCTCAACTTTCCCTCTGATTTTATATCCTCAGTCTATTTCATGCACATATGATAGGATTAAGATATCTGAGTTTTTTACTTCAGTCGCTAATTGGTATATCTTAATCCTTTCATATCTGTCCTTAAAATGAGGCCATCTTTAAAAATTTCTCCTAAAGTGCTCGATTTTGCCTTCAGATACCTCCATGCAACTTCCATTGAAGTAATTGGAGCTGTGCCCGCATATCTGATGGTGGAACTGGACTCATTGCAATTAAGGTACACATTTACTGACATAATTAGTCATCTGGAATGATCGCTGGGCCCAGACTGACATACTGCTTGTGCAGAATTTCCTAGATTGGATTCTCTGAGCATGGGAGATTGAAGATTACAGTGATAAGTTTATTTTGTGCCTTAAATTTGTAGTTGTAGCAGAATTTTACTGTAATTTAGCGTATTAATTTTTCTATTTTTAAATAAGAAATATGGAAGGAGGACATGAAAACAACATATTTTTCACAATGATGTCTTTGTGCCTTTTTTCATACGAAACCAGTAGACAGACATTCCATCATTTCCACAAGCACGTTACAGAGTATGTGCATGCACAATTGTGCTTTGTGGAGTAGCATGTATCTTAAAATATCCAACCCTGAGTACACCGGTTTTTGGGGTTTTTTTTGAGGGGTGTGGCGTGGGATCTTTTTAGCTTGCAAAGCACAGAGGGAAAAAGAGGTGTGTAAAGAATTGCACAGTTACCTAACAGGAAAAAAACCCCACATATGAGGACTTTAGTACCTCATGATTCACAATATAAACAGTACAATAGAGCACTTATTTTCCACTAATTTAAAATTCTCTGTGTTTTGTGATTCAAAATTGCTTCCACGCAGCTCTCAGATTGGTGTCTCTCTCCTGTCTGGTCTGGGGAGGGGCTGTTTACAAAAATCTTGACTTTTAAAACTAACTGGTTTGGAGAGAGTTATATAAATCCATGGCTGGTCCTAAAGCAGAAGACTTTGTGGAAGTTTTCCCAAAGGAAATGCTGGTCTTGAATTTGTGACCTGTTGCGGTTTAACCCAGGACATGACCCCACAAAAAAAAATTCCATCTGAAAGAAGTTGTTCTGGGATGTTATAACCTGTTAAAGCACAATAAAACTAGTGAGTACTCATGTGATTTAGAAAAGTTACAGATGAATATTTGGGTCTAGTTCTAGAACTGTTAAAAAGTGCCAGTTTTCAAGGTATTGGTTTTATTGGATATTTCTTTGCATTTATAGTGCTACCAAGTTTAAGAATGGCAGAATGGTTCCCTATGAAAATTATCCATTACCACAAAGGTTGAATTGTTTTATGGAAGCCTTAGCCCACAGGCTTTCACACCACTCTTTCTGTTAGTGCAAGGTCATCTTCCTGTGGCAAGTGCAGCCAATATTAATTGCCATAACTTGTTCAAATTGAAGATGCTCTTTATAACACCACAATTTGTTGAAGGTTTGAGATTTGATTTCTTTTTTTTTTTGAACAAACACTGTCATAGGGAAGTTGAAAACACAAGAACAAATAATTTGTTTGAAATAAACCATTAGAGAGCAAAGTAGTGCTTTTAAAGGACTTTCTGTAAAAAACCAAAACTAAACAAAAAATTACTGTTTTTTTTTACTATGACTGGTTGAATGGAGAAATTATTCCTTTCAAATAATCTTTGGCTATGGTAATCAGTTATGTTTTAACATAGTAGTAGCTAATTACTTTAAAAATAAATTTTAATACTTGTTTAATGCATTAATTCTTAGAATGCTGCTGTAATATTTTCTACACTTAAGCAAATACATGGTTAGATGATTGTGGCTTTATGTCCCCTACATCCAGAATACTGAACAGGTTCATGATTCAGTCTCTCACCTAAATTCTTTCACTCTTTTCTTTTGTGCCAGCTTTATTATGTATAGGAAATTGGGATCTCTACCCATTTTCAGGGAAAGACTCTTGCAACAGAAGGGGTTGATTTCTTGACATTAGTGTTCCTTTGTTCTGTGTTTACACCCTGCTTGTTCTATGTGTTTGTACATTTCTTTGTTTCGTTGAGATGGAAATAGGCTAAAATTATTGCTAAACCATTTGTTTTTCCAAAAAGTTGTCACTATTTTTAATTGATTTTCATTGTGTGTTTTTGCAGCAAGCTTAGTAGTGGAGGAGCGAACGAGACAGATGAAAATGAAAGTGCACCGTTATAATCAGACATCAGGGTCTGGTTCTAGCCAAGAATATGAGCGTGAGCAATATACCAAGGTAAAGTCAGTAGTATTGAAATGATACTTTGGCTTGAAAATTGAAGGCGTAAACCTGTTTATTCAAAATATTATGTAACACTCAAGAACACTGTGTTATAAAGCCTGACAGAAATGTCTTTGAGCAACAGCTTTTCGACATTGTTTTTACCCCCATCTGATGTGCATTAAACTTAGTCTTTGTGAGTAAACATAGCTCTTCATCACCTAAAATGAATCTGCAAAAAACCAGAACACTTCAAAACAAATTCAGGGAAGAAAGGTCTTTCAACTGTTGTTAAACAAAGCCATGTCTCCTCTAGTTTAGGAAGACCGTGGACTGCAAATCCCTGGAGGCTGGAAAAGTGGGCCATGGAAATACCATGCTGTATTGACCCTACTCATTAGTTCTTCTCTTCCCTTGCTATGTCTGAAGTGTAGAGCGCTAGGCAGTATTATATCAAATCCCATATAGCTGTTCTCATATATGTATAATTTTCTTTCATCCTAAAAATTTCACAGATAAAATTTTTAATTTCTTGAAATGCATACTGATTACTTTCGTCTCCTTTTCTAATAAAAGTGTAAAGATTTCCTCTGATAATTAAGTGCACATGAAATTACATTGTGTAGAGAGACCTTTTTTTCTTCCTTGATAATGCTAAAATGATATCCTGCAACCTTTTAAGTTTAAAACTACAGGATTCCAAGCAAACTGCTGCAAATGTCTCACACATCTGTCTGCACTGCCACTTCCAAATCAAGCAGTGAGGGGCTGGAGCAGAACTTTCTGCCCAAGATATTTTGCTTTGTGATGCCAAACAGAGAGGAAACAGTTGCAGGAGTCAGGAGGGAAATGTTTGGTTAGATTCTGTGTTTCCTTCTGGAAATATAGCACCGTGTTCGTGTAGGCAAAGTAAACGGCAGAGGCCAAAGCAGTGATAACTCGGTCGTAGGGGTAACATTCCTGCAATTATCTTCTTCCAGTGCCATTCACAGTAAAGCGATTTCAGTGGGTGACCACAGGACGGCAGTATGAATGTAAAAGTCCGCTCTGAAAAATTTAAGGCACACATAGCAACTGTGTGTATTAAAAATAAGATCTCAGAATAGCCATAGTTGGGACAAAAACACGGTTTTTATTTATTTAGACTTTCATGCTTCAAGAGCCACATTTCAAAGACTTTCTTCGCATCAGGGAGAACTAAACACTTGTGTTTTTATTTCTACAACTTAAAAGAGACAAACTTTCCATTTATGAACCAGTGCCGTTCAGAAAACAGCACTTTGTCAAGCTCTCAGCAGCTGCAGACATCAGAACACTCCTGGCATTTATCACTGTAGCACAAGCACCAGACTTCCTCTTCCTGCCCCTCCAGGGTCACTTGTCTGTATTCCCAAAAATTGATGCATGCTTCTGGAGGCACAAGTTAAAATAACAGATAAGTGAGGTACTCAGCAGAATCAAAATCAGGTATTTACTTATGAGTGGTTAAATAGACTATTTGGCATCTGACTTGTAATATCTAACTGATTTGAAAGATTTATTCAAGAAGTTATTACAGTTAAATATAGAGACAACTTTAATAAAGTTGTTTCGAGACCACCCCACTGTGAACATAGAATTTAAATGAACAGATCTCAAAGGGAAAAGAAATAAGAGAAACAAGGCTTTGTGTCCTCAGTTGCCAAATTGTGGCATATCAGATTTAAAAAAACAATTGGGATGGAAATTTTCAGTGAGATAATATTTCAGAAGCCAGAATTTGTATAATAATTAGAACAACTCATTTGGTACTGGGTTTGTTGTTATCTTCACAAGAGGTCAACTCAGGACAAGAGGGTGAGAGGCAGTGTGTCTCTGAGGTACTTCCCAACCAGTTAACATGTTAAAAATAATAGTACAAATGGGTCTGATAAAGTTTGCAAGAAAGAGAGGTAATGTGCAATCTGAGGACTTTGGCCAGGATGACCAAACGTATACCTTTGTTCATAGCTAAAGGCCAGTTTTTTCCTTCGGATTAACTGTGCTTACAGATCTGTCTAAATGTTTGTATTTTTTCATTATGAAACAATTTTTTTTTAATCCTCACTCTCTAATATTTATCACAAGCATTATTTTCCTTACTGGGTTAATGCAGATCCAATGTATGGTTAAATAGTTGTTAGGAAACATCAACTTGGCAATGTTACGAATTTCTTCCATCCTCTAGTACCCTAAGTTTTCTACTCTGTCTTTGATTTTTAGATATATATGGAAACTAAATCAAAATTGAAGTCATGGCCTGATAAGTTCTAAGTGGAAGGAACTCTGTTGGAAATTGTTATATTCAATTTTTTTTTTTTTAAAGTATGATCACAACTTTGTGGAATAAAATCCTCTGTGTGCTGTTACAAGAAAAATGTTTTCGGAGTACGCAGTGTTCTGGGAGATGTGCTCCTTTCCATGCTAAGATAGTGGTAAGGAGACTAAGTTAGTTGTCCTGAACCTTAAATCAAAAAATCTTTAACTTTCATATTTTTCTACATGATAAAGGTGTAGCCCTAGATAGGATGGTCCAACATATAGTAAGTGCTGAGAACAAATTGTGTTAGCACATTTTAACACTCTGTACTATATTCAGTGATGTAGCTGATTCAAATCACTTTGGTGATAGCCTCCAGTTTAAAAATGTTTCTAAAGCAACCCTTGGGCTACTGACTTTCTTTACCCTCAGAAGATGCTGAAAGAGCCAAGAAAATAAACCAGACAGATGAAGATTTAGACAGCTCTAATGAAAATGTAGTGAAACATATCTGGTGGCACACTAAAGCTAAGGACTGAGATTTCTGTGGACTTAAGAATATAACTAATTTCTGCTGCCAAAATCTGAGAAAAGTCTTTGAAAGCAAAACTTACTTTAAATTCTAAAGAAAATATGTTCAGTGGTCTAATAGACATTCTGGAATAGAGAGAAAGAAATATTAAATGACTATTAGAGAAATGGCAGTTACAAGCAGAGTTCGTCCCTCTTTAACAGAAATGCTTCGTTTTCCACTGCTTCAGAAAATAAGTATTTATATTTACAAGAGAAAATGCACTGTTCTGCACACCGAGAGAATCCTCCCTTCTAGTTTTCAAAGCAATCTGCTCACACAGATTGGATTCTTCCACTATGTGCAAAATTCTCTAGACCTCTCAAAATTTTCTTGCAGTACGGACCAGATCTCTTTTGCAATAGTTGATTATGTGAATGCAGAATTAATTCCTTGAATTCAAATGTTTTTTTTCTCTTTTATTGAAACAAGCCTTTGTTTTTTTCAGAGGGATTGTAACATGGCCTTTGCAATTTCTGGTGCATTTCTTCCATTTTTGTAATTTCTCCTATTGAGTTTCTCAAGCTTCTAGTGTCAGTAAGCAAGTACTAGTTTTTCAAGCATGCACCATGCGAGTTGGTGTGTAAACATTTTTAAACATCTGTGGTTTAAACATCCGTGGTTTAAACATCCGTTAAGGGATTTTGAATAGGTAACTGCTGGCTCTACAACATCTGTGTAGGTCTTGATGGCTGTTCCATCCTAGTTGTTTTGAGACATTCACAGAGCTCACATCCTTAGTTCCTTCAGTTCCAGTGGAAAGACTCTATAATTCATGTGAAACAGTTAAATTTGAAAAATTTAAATAGTAAATAAACAATTATAATAAAAAACAAACCAACAAACAAAAAACCCCCACATGTATCCCGAAGACCATATACTGTAGATTTGTCAGAAGGGTTTAAAGAAGAGCTTTAAACATCTGTTTAACTTCTTTCTGATATAGTTTTAAGGCTGTAGTGGCTATTATGCACATATTTGTGCTGTTTCAGCGTTTGAGAGAATCAAAACACTTTTGGAGCATAATTCTGGTTTTGCCTAGATAAAAGTTATAGTATATCTTAATTAGGCTCTTAATTCAAAATCGAAAACAGCAAGTTTTTTATTACAGATTCTATACACACACGTAACACAAACCCCACACTGCAGCTGCTCCAGTTTTCCAGGGAACATGCAACACATTTTTTTGGAAGGTCTGTTAACTCAAGAGAGCTACTGATCAGAGCACTGTAGTATGTACTTAAAAGGACATAAATCTATATTTAGATGCCCTTCTGACACAGTTAAGGGTGTATGGGATTGGAAAGCATTTAGCATACAAGAAAAATCATTGCATTAGTTCAGTGGCACTCTGTGGGTTTAACTTGATCATTAATGTTTACAAGGAGGGGCTGGATAGGAGACTCAGGATGACAGGAGGCTGGCTGCATTTAGTTTTATGCTATACTGGGCAAAGTGCTTATGGCTGTTTATAGGGAATGCTCTTGGACATTGATGTGGTGAGTCTCCCCTTCTTTTGATCCCCCTTCAAGGAAAAAAAACAACTATATATCCTATTGATATGACAGTTTCTTCAGTACTGGGAGGATTTCACAAAATTCAGTGAGGTCCATTCAGTTCTATGAGGTCCATTCATTCATCTTGTGTGCTTCACTGCAGTTTTCCCATGGTCTGACTTGCTTATTTTCATATTCTCTGAGAGGAAGCTGAGTGGTGTTCACAGTAGTTGAGTTGGATGCAATTGTGGGAAGGATTACTTAGAGTGGTGCTTACTGGGCTCTGGACCATCACATGAGCTGCTCCCAAGACACATACACAAGTGCTGGTAAGAGTCAGAGATGAGACCTGCACACACCAAGGGGCCGATGCTGGGCTGTGAAACCTGGCAGCATTTGGATGAACCCTTTGTGAGCATTTGTAAAACTCAAGGTGATTTGTTCATGATTCAACATTTCCTGACAAAATTCCTTGTTAGAGTAGGGTTCCTCAAAAGGTAACTGTAATCTCAAGACTTGTGTAAGCCTCTGAATGAATCTAGCACTTACTTAATGCTTCTGGTCTGGATTTCTGTTTCCTCATTTTAATCCACATTTAATTTTATCATTTAATTTCCAAATTTTAAGCACTTAATGAGGCACATATTTGCAGAGGTTAGTCACCTGACGCTTTTTTTTGTCCCCAGGAGGGGACACTGCTTCAATTTTCAAAGTTCCAAACTGTTGTATTCTCCATGGTTTTGGGAGATAATCTGGAAATAGAAATACTTACTGAAGAGAATATAATTATAATAGACTATTAAATTACTTGTACAATGTGCCTTATAATCAGTAAAATTGCTAACATTGTTAGTCATTGAGGAACTGTAAAAGTATTTACGAAGTACAGTCATTTGGCTCACATCTATCCTCTTTCCATTGACATTAACACATCTGCAGTTCATCATACCTCTTTTTTTCTCCTTTTACTGGCATAGAAGCAGCAGCTCCCCAGGTGGTAAAGTGAATGGAAGAACTACATTTCAGCTGTTTATATTGGAGATAGTTACACTGAAAGAAATCTCTGTCTCTGTAATGCGGAAGCAGACAGTGCAGGTAGTTTGGACATCTGAAGCTAGCTGCTATTAATGTTTAAACAAAACAGACCTACTCTTTAGTAATTGCTGTCAAAGCTGCTGCAAACTTCAGCAACTCTCCTAATGTGACAAATAATGCACAGAAATGTTACATAAGCTTTAACTATGAAAGGTACAGAGCTGAAAAAGAAGTGATTGCACTGAAATTCCACTTTCTTTTCAAGCTTCAGAATTATACAATATTTAAATGTAATGTGACAGGGACATTTATTACAAATACATGCAGCGTTATGAAGAATAGTAGTTTTCGATTTGAGCAGGACTGTACCATATATACTTTTGAGCCCAGTTGGAAACCTTCAGGCATTTCTTTAATGCAGATACCAAATAAGTGGATCTTAGCACATGATTTATTTATTCTGATAGGTTCAGGCTTATTGCAACAGTAAAATGTTCTTTCAATGATCACTGCTTTGTGGAAGAGTGATATTTACTTCTCTCTATATTTGAGGGGAAAAAAAAAGGGTAACTTCAAAATTGCTTTCATTTTGTTCATCTGTTACCTCAAATGACTGATGATCAGGCTGTACTGAAAAGGGGTAGGTAGGGAATAACTAGGAGAAGTTGTATGTCTTCTATAGAGGACAGTGAATTCAATAGAAGCAGCTTCTATAGGGAGGAAGAGCTAAACCTGGAAGAAGTATTAGTAAAATATAAACACTGTAGCACTTAGCATTAACTTTCAGCATCACCACTCCTTGTGCTAATCTCTATTTCTGTGAAGGGAAGAGTTTTCAGTTTCTTGGGAATCACAACCTTGGCATACAGTATAAAGGGGTAGTAAAATCTCAATGTTGCCATGAAAATCTCATTTAGGAAGGGATTTTCCATGCTTTATGCAGCAACTCTGTGACTGGAATACCAAGGCAAGTACAGCTGATAAGAATTAGGGCACTTTGTATTTCCATTTCGGAGAGGTTTATTTTGCAGTGTGAAAGAGGGCAAACAGCAAAATTATTCAACAGAGTCTACAAGCCATTTCCAAAAGTTTTATCTGAATAAACTTACAAGTATAGTCTTGCCTTAACCCCACTGGTCATTCATATTCAGAGAAGTCACACCAAGGCACTTGGAAAGAAAATCTGCTTGCTGTAGTTGAAAATATTTTTAAATATTAGAGATCTTGAGTCCTCTGTGTTACCCACTTTATTTAATCAGTGTTCTGCTGCATCGGTTTCCACGTCAGTGCCCATTGGGCATGTTATTTGAGCTCAAAGTCATTATGCTGCCAGCTATTCTGAAATCATCTGGAGAGTTTCATTTAGTATTTGATGCTGAAAATTTATGTTTAGTAACCCAGAGCTTTATCTCCCTCAGATGTTTTTATTTGGTTAGCCAGTGCAAGCCCCTCGCAGGGAAGGTATTACTAAGAGTTACCTCAATACACACTCCTCGGGTCAAACCCACAGTTTTTTGTTCATAAATTGGTTTGTGAATTTAATTATGGCATATGCCATCCAGGAGCTATGGGTAACCCTGAAACGCATGTTGAGATGCTAAACTTGTATAACTTTCATTTCTCCTACAGATTTCTATATTTACAGTCAATGCTCGGTATTCTGTTTATTCCCTCCTCTGCCTCTGTTAACTTTCTCATCTTATCTTAAATGTTTACCAAAAGTTTTCGAAGTGTGCTATGGAGACCTCCAACATAGTTGCTAAAAGGCCCCAGAGCAAGAGAAAATAAATCTTGCCTGAGGGCAGGAGGCCTGATACATTCATCTGTACAAACCCAAGGTTGTGTTTGCCAAGTTTTTAAAGTTAAGTCATGATATTTGCCAACTGACTCAGCCTGTGACCCAGTGCCTAGTGGAGCTGGGGATATTCCCAGACAGTCGCAGCTTTGTGTATAGCTCATAAATAAACTTCTATGACTTGCAATTTTACAGAGCACAGATGTGGAAAATGAGCTCCCTAGGGTATCATGTCAAAAACTGCCTAGTCTTCCCATGTGTTAATAGTTTTCCCATAATATGCCCTGGAAGTATACCACTGTTTTAGTTGATTCCCAGCCAAGGGTACCTTGATCTCTAATGATAGTGGGGTTTAGTTTTGGGAACCTGATAATGACTTGAGCCTCATATCTGTGTGACTGAAGATTTAGATAAGTGACATTGCTAGGATTGAAGCCTCCTTTAGTGTATGTCTGACTGATGATGTGAGTAGTAGGAGCTTTATGTAATAGGCAGTGTGGTGTCACAGTTTTCACTAATGAAAGCTGTTGCTGTTGGTAGTTCTATCCCTGTCCATACACTCGTCCTGCTGGGTCTTTTGCTAGTTCTCACCATGCACACATGTAAATGCAGCTAGGTCAGGGAACTGATCTGCCTGAAAACAAGCACTATTTTTGCTAAGTTACCTTTCTGTCTGACTAGTCCTCTAGTGTCACGATGCAAAGAGGCATTCTGAGATTAAAAATATATTTTTCCTTTTTCTATGGAATTTAGGTATTGAAATCAATCCTCAAATGTCAGCTTTATGTAGCATTACATTTTGGTCAGACCTATACGCAGTTCTGTTCCAAACTCTGTACAGTTTGCATATACATGCGCACTCTGTATAGTTTTTTTTAATGTCTGAAAAATAGAAGAAAGGTCTTATAGGCAAATATATGGTATGCATGTGCTTGGGAAGATGTCTGCCCACCTCAAAAACTCTTGTTATATCTCCAGTGTACTAAAGAACCAGCAGCCTATTTCAATTCTAATGCTGTAATTTTTCAAGTGCCTTATTTAGTCCATAAATACCATGTTTGATTTCTTCACTAGACATAACAACATTATTTAATATGGACATTTCTCTGAATTTCATACAATTTTGTTAAATTCAAAAGCAGTTAGAGAGGTTTGTCATACTTAGGTCAAATTGTTTCAATATATGTGTTATATTTTGATGAGACTCCTCACCCTTTCTTTTCTTGATCTCTAGTATAACATACAAACAGATCAGTACAGAAGTTGTGATAACGTCTCTGCCAAATCATCAGATAGTGATGTCAGTGATGTGTCAGCCATTTCCCGAACCAGCAGTGCCTCACGCCTCAGCAGCACAAGTTTTATGTCGGAGCAATCTGAACGCCCTCGTGGCAGAATCGGGTGAGTTCTCAGTGCAGCTTCAATTGTATCACAACCCCCCCTTTAATTCAGTGCCACACTGCAATCAGAAATTACTGAAATTAAATAGACAAAACAGAAGAATTTATAAAAATTGTTATACACGTATAAATGGTCTTTCATTGCTGGCCAAAGATGACAATATTTTTGCAGTTTTGCCTCTAAAACAGAAAGTTAACTTCTTACAAGAAGATAACAGATTAATAACGTATTTGTGGCAAATGGAAATTGAACACACTGCCCCCTCATTGCTGGCTGTCAGAGAAATCTATACGTCAATAAGGTATTATAGCAGAAATATTAGTAGGTTTTTTTAATGTAAAGAAGTAGCTTTCGTAAAAGCTCTTTTTCTTCTTTCTTTCACTCTATAAATTTATTTATCTACCTATTTGCTTTTATTTTGATGGTTTTGTGCTTACAATAAATTACTAGATTTGAAACAAGTATTTGTATAGTAATTTTGATATCTCTGGTTCAAAAGTAGTTTAATTCATTTGTTTTATCAGTAGTCAAATACCTATTTCATCCTTGATAATAACCTGTTGTTGGTTTAGTGCTTTTTTAGATACACAGATTGATTCCTGTCTTCATTTAACTTGCTGAGAAAACTCCCACCACTTATAATGGCTGTTGGATTGTCTTGGTAGTCTATGATTACATCTACCAATGTCTGAACTCTCAGAAATTTGCCTTAAAGTATTATAAGACACCAGAAGAACTAGAAACTATAAAAAGAAATCAACCGTATGGAGGAAATCAGATGCCATCCGTTTGGATGGCGTCATTTAGTACTTCAGAACACTTCTAGGCAGATTCACCATCCAAGAAGTTCAGCTACAGGTTTTTTGTTCTGTTCACACAATGGGAACGGATGTTAGGGAAACTCAGAAACTGGCTTCTGCGTATGAACTAGCTCCACCTCATTTTTTTTGTGAAGGAAAGTTCATGAGGGTATTCAGAGTCATGTTTCAGACTGGTGAAATTGTAACCTGACAGCTGCAGTAATTCACAATCCACAAGAAAACTGCAGTGGAACTAAATGTATTTAAAGTTATTCAGGGGTTTAGCTATTTAAACTAATTTGTTTAAATGCTGCATCTCATTGCATCCTAGCTTTTCAGTATTTGTCTCTTACAGAGGGCTTTATTCATACCAAAATACCTGTATTTTCTAGACATTGTATTTTCTCAATCGGTACCCATTACAGTGTCTTTGGCAGGTTGAACAAAATATGATTTTTGTACACAAATATCTCTGTGTTGAACATGTTTTATCAGAAATGTTCCTTGGGTTCTAAATGTCTGATCGCAGATACCAGAACCAGGAGACTCGGTAGCCTCATATGATCCTGCAGAGGGAGAAACCTAGGGTTAATCTTTGCTCTCCTTCAGCCTCTTCCATTTTGATGAGTAGCAGAGCACCTTGGGTACAAGATTAGTGTTCAAAACCAAGTATCTGCAATGGGAGCTCTAATTCAGCTTTACTCTAGACCCCTGAAGTGAGATGTAAGTAGAATTCAGATACCTTTCCTTTCTGATACTGTCCACAGAATCCATACCTCAGAGATTAGATAGTTTTGCTTGCTTTAACTTTCTCTAAATACAGGTAGTACTTCCATTGTGAACAAAAGGTATAGTAATGACATACAGTGCAACTCATACAGTAGGAATGTTAGGAAGAAACTAACAGATTCCTAAATTACTCATAACTTTCAGTATTTTAATTCTAAGATGGCAGTGGTGGAACACGTCTAATGGACTATCTTTGCAATTAGCAGATTTCAACCATTAAGTGCAGTGGAGTGAAATTAAAAATAATTTTGATGTTATGCTGGAAAACATTTTATCCAACAGATTGACATCCACTGTTCAGAGTTTTCTATTTGGGTTTTCCACAATTGTATTTAGTTGATTGTCTATCATCACTATAAAAGCATCAAAGTTTTTCGAGACCTGCAAAACTGTTATGTTATGGGAATTAGATATCAAGAGAGGTCAGAATGGGAGGAAGGCGGGTGTTGAAGAAAAGAAAAGAAAAGGAGAAGGCATTTTGCTGATGAGCTGACCCAAGTCTGCTTTCTACTCTCCTGAGTCTGTCCTGGTAGCCTCTGTCACATATTCTTTAGTCAATTCTTCGTGTAGCTTACTTATTAAATGGAAATGAAAAGTTAATTTGAGGAAAGCACTGATTGTATTACGAGCATTTTTTTTCAGACTGAGATTCATGCTGTTTAACGTTAGCCTTAGCAACTACATATCTACAGTGTAGTTAATTAAAAATTAGGTTTTTGTTAAATAATTCATCTTACTTAATGAAATCATCATTAAAAAGAAGAAAAAAGCCACCTATTATCTCAGATGGTACACCTCATCTTCAGATAGATGTCAAAGGCAGATTTTGAAGGAATCCTAGTGACTAGTTCAGATTGGTTACTTTAATTTTAGACACGTAAAACTAAGTTAAATGGATTCTTTCTTTTAATTACTTACGTTTCTTTAAGTTCAAGGATTTAGAAATTTGAAGTTCAAGTTTGATTAGTAATTTGAAGTTCAAATTTTATTTTTGTCTCCAAGGAACACTGACATTAATATATATCAAGTAGGATGGGATGGGACAGGATGGGATGGAATGGGGTGGTCAAGGAGGAGGGACAAGGAAAAGAGCAGGTTTTGACTTACTGTCTTCTGTCTTACTGAAACCACATCTGTACCATCATCTTCTTTTTGAATCATATCAGCCCAATGGCCATGGCAAGTGTGTGAGCGTAATGTTAAGTTTAAAGACAAAATTCATTGGACTGCCTTTTTTATGTACCTACTTTTGTTGTTTTAAAACCTGGAAGCACATCTCTTTTATACGTGTGGCTCTGAAGTCACTGGGTATTAGAAATAAGTGTAGAACAATTTGTGAGGTTTTTGAGCAATTCTCAATTTCAGTGAGACTAGCTTTTTCAGTTACTTTACTCAAAACACAACGTGCTTTTAATAATGTACAGAATTTGTAGAATGAAGCACTATCTAAACAGCAAGGGTAAAACCAGTTGATGCAGAGCAACACAGAAATCCTGTACATCTTTTTGAATAGCTAAATAACACTCTAGCCATTCTTTGGGTCAGAACTCCCAAATCTGAAGTTTTGTACATTAGGAAGCTCGAGTATTTTGAAGAAGCTAGTAACACAGAGAGAATGAAACCCAATCTTCCCTTTTCTTTAATCGGTGGCAAGACTGTGTCTAAACCTTTTAAGGCAGAAGAGTAATTTCATTCCTAAAGTATATTTATAATTTAATTACCTGTCAGACAGCTGTGACATAGCATGAGTAAAAGTACCATTAGTTAATCTTCAGTCTGCAGATTTTGTTGATTAACCTGTCTAATATGTTGCAAGAGGGAATTACAATTGATGCAAGTTCTAAATGTAAGTCTGTGCAATAGCTTCTGCATTTCTGATTTGTTTAGCATTTTCAGGTGAATGTTAGAACAAATAGCTATGCTTGGATAAAGTGGTCTGCCCGTGAAATTATTCCAAACTTCTTTCTGGTTATCATCCTGGGAAGTCTGGTTGACTGCCGTGCTCTCTAGTGGAAGTGCAGACAAATACCAGGAATTTTTTCCTGGGAACAAAATGTTCTGGGACTTTTGACTTCAATCAGACTTGTGAATTTGGCTTGCCATAGCATTTGGAGTTGTGTATTTCATGACTGAAGTCAGATTACCAGTAGTCCTTTATGGAGGTTTCCTTTCATCAGTCATGGTCTTTGTGCGTTCATAACACAGTCAAGCAGTACTTTGTGTCTATGTAAGCTACAGATGTTACTGTGTCTGACTCAGAATCATTTCTTACATCCTAAATGAAGCAGAAGGGAATTTTTCATGGTTTAATGCAAATAATTGATAAGTAAGAATCCATGTTAAATACATGATGATTAATCAGCACCATATGGGTTTGATCAGACAAAGAAGGACATTTGCTCACTTCTTTAAAAATTATGCCCAGTGGTGTCATTGCATCGTTTTTCATTAGGGTTCTGCTTATGCAAAGATGCCTGGATTTCTTGGTGTTGTCAAGTAGGAAACTCATTCACAGTAAAGGTGAGCTGGAGGCTTCTGTTTGGAGGATTTAGCAAGTTGGCTACCATAAGGTGATTCACTTAAATCTGATTGAACAATATCTGCTAAATATATGACAGACTAGATAACTGCTTTTAGGTTGAGTTCTCTCAGTGTATCTGGTTTTCTAACAAAATGCCCCTGCATTAGGAATATCACTGTTATTCCTAACTTTAAATTTGAAAATCATAGCTTTATTAAGAATTCTATTTCATATATTGTGTGATATAATTATGTATGTGCCATATTTTAATCTCACTTTACACGCTTTGCTTAATTGAATGCTCAAGTTCAATTAAAATATTTTAAATATGTAAGAAAGGGGGTTATAACAGTGGAGGTGAACCAGTCCTAGTTTATTTCACGTATAATGCCATGCTGCTAAATCGCTTGTATCACAAGCATATATAGTTCCTGGGATTCAGATATGTTCTCCGTATATTACTGAAGGGAAAGAAATTTTTTGTTTCATACTGTCAGACTCTATCTGACAAAGCTTTTCATCACCAGTTTCCAGAACAGCATATACAAATTGCAGGTGGCTTCTATACTTTCACTAAACTAGGCTTTGTTCTGTTAGTTACTGTGGAGCTAGGTTTCTTCAGCTTCATAAAGTGATGATCTTAATGGCCCAGTTTGTCCTGGCGCTGAGGCCAGCTTTCTCTTCATGGAATGGTTCAAGGCACTATTACAGGGCTCAAATTGCTGGGATTCCCTGATGAATTGGGATCTCAAAATATTTTAGTCACTCAGTACGTTGACATGGAACATGACCAGGGAATAGCGAGCAGAGCACAATGTCCTGATTCATCACTGGAAGATCTCTTTTCATGCTGTTTGCATTTGTCATCTTGACATTTGTACTAAGATGGATATTTGGTAGGGAATTTTCAGGGAACTGAATGTTTGAAAAGCATCTTCCTATCAGCACATGTAGGTGCGCATGGGAATGGAAGAATAAATGGGAGATGATTAATAGCTTCTTCTGTTGCTCAACAGTAACAAGCAACATGAGTGACCATCAGAGGAAGGGAAGGATAAAGTGCTATAGATTACATGTAGATTACTTATAGAACCCAGATGGTTTCAGTGAAGGATAAATGAGTGCTCCTCACAACTGCTGGAGGGTTGTGGTTAGTGATTTATACTTGGGTTCAGTGAAGTACATAGCCTGTGCTTTGCTGGAAAAAAAAAATATTCAAGTCAGGTACTTTGCTGAATCAGTATATGAAGCACTTGTGTGTATGTTTTATTCTGCTGGCTGGACTTCTGCATTGCATTGAGCTCTTGCATTGAATTGTCAAGCATTTTTCCATTCCCATTAGTTTAAGGAGTTAGATTCTCTGAACACTTGTATTAAAGAGCTAATTAAGCACATGGGAACAGCGGCCATCTGCTTTGATTTCACAAGCATTTTTATCAATTATTTATTTGCAATTTTTAAATACAAGCTATTAAATTCAGTATTAGAACTAAGATATTATACTGCTTTATCTTTTGTTCAGCATGACTAGAACTGTAGTGGAATCCAAATTGACATAAGACTGTTATAAATACCAGAAGACACTTCCATATTTATGAGGCTAATTATGTTACTAATAATTTGCCTGTGTGTGACTGTTTCTTTGTAGTCAAGGTTTCTGCAGTAAACAAGGCATTTTGGGTCACTAAGTAGAGACTGATTTTCTTACATAATGTAATAAGCAGCATTTATTATGCATGAACTTTAGTGGTTTATAGTTCTCTGTTTAAATACTGAGTGAGATTAATTAGTTGATGTTGCAGTAAAATACATCTTCCCTCCCATAGCTAGAATGGGAGCATCCATAACATAGCCAGTGTTGCTGACAGACTAGAGACTTTACATATATCTTACTATTAAAAATAAACAATAAAAGCCCTCATCGGATTCATAGCATCTGTCTGCTATGTTTTCAGAAGATTTCTTTTCATCTTGGAATTTTCCATTGCAGTCTTAATTTAAAATAGAATGTTTAAATTAACATTTTACTATGTGACTAGTGTTAATGTTTATTCAATCCAAAAGTCGTCTCAATATCAATGATGCAAAGAATGGCACATTGGGTAGCATTATAAGAAGCAGTATTTTTCAAAGCCTAGGACACTTTGAAACCATGAATGTAATTTATCCACTCCATAGTTGCGAATCAGACTCCTACTGCAAGAATAAAATGAGGTGAAACCAAGGCCGTAACAGTTGGTACTAGATTCAATCATGGTTTTGATGTGGGCTTTCCATACTTAGTATGCTAATATGCACCATGTGTTGCATCCATAAGTATGTGTGTCCCTGCTACATGTTTGCATTAGTGCTGTGCTCACAAAAGATTTATACAAGTATTAACTAAAACATGGAAGGTTGATAAAAAATTAATTAATCAAACTCAATTCAGCTTTAATAATTATCACAGTGAAAAGACCATGCATACAAGATGCTTTGGAACAGCTCAGTGTCACAACCTAACAGCCCACACTGCAGTCACCTCCCTCCTCTACTGTATCTCCATGATCTTAATTGATATTGCTTCTTAGGTGATCTTTCTTAGGGCAAGGGGGAGAATACTGACTTAACCCGAGTCACAACTCTTGCTTTCTGGGGAGAGGAATAGAGGGCAATAGCCTCCAAATTATTATCATGGAGGCAAGATATACGAAAACAGTTACACTAAGCTGCTTAAAAAACGTAACATATCCTTTTACCCCTAAACTTTATGTTACAGATGGGAACTTCTGGTTCTGAGGTCATTTATGTACAAAACCAAGGTGAAGCCAGAGTCATTAATGTTCTAACTACTCATTATCTAAAGATAATGATTTTTTTAAATCCATCATTATAAACTGCTTTGTGTGTCATAGAGGGAGGGAGGGAGATGGAGTCTTTAATCACTTCAGAACATCTGTACATGAAAAGTGTACTACGGAGCATTGCTTGTGCATTTTTAATTAATTATGCTTCCTCTGTCAAAGAAACTGTCGTGTTACCAGCAGCCTTTCTTAATGATTTGAAAAAAGACTAAAATATAATTTTAATTGGTTTTTCATTTCATTATCGCAATTGATGAAGATGAAATATAATTCATAATTTTTTAGCATAACAACATTAACATTTTTAACAGGCAGTACATGCTATATTTAGAATGAAGAAATGAAGGAAAATAGTTTTAGCTGTGGCTCAGACTTAGATTAGCTCTTGCAAGCTTTATCTCATTTCAGTTTATCTTTTTTAAAACGTTTTCTGTATTTCCTTTTTGGACCTGTCTTTCCACTGTTCCATTTAGGCTTTCAGATTTTCCTCCTTTGTTACTTATTTTGTGGCTATTTCCTGTTGCTATTATTTACTTTTGTAAAGGAGCAGTGAACAGTCTATTTCATATCAACGATGCAGCCTTTTTACTCAGAGAGCAGTGAGATCATGGGTACATCATGCTTTGGAGGAAAAGCAAGCAATGCAATACATAGTAACAGGGAGAATAATATGTAGTTGCTGAATGTTACACAAAGAAAGAGTTAAGCTTTCTTGCTACTGAAGAAAGTTTCCTTTATTCAGTATAAGCAGAAAAACCTCCACATTTTGTATTTGTCATACACATACACACCAGTACCATATTTTCTTGATACAGGTTTAATGTTTATGTCCTTGCTATGTTTGGTACACTTGATTTTAATATGTACATGGCTATTTGTAGTCAAGTTTGGGTCATTTGAGCTGTTTGTCCATTGATTCCCATTAGCCTGGCCTCATCAGCATTTATAGCAATGCTTAAACTGAGCAGTGCTCTGGCAGTAGCCAACTGCTTTTGTGTTGGTTTCATTTAATGATTCATGTGATCAGTTGGCTTCAGGCTGACAGTGGCGTAGGTATGCACAGGCAGGCACACACACTCCTGCGCACATAGACCATTGCTCTGCTAGTTTCAGAGTATATAAATTAACTTGATGAAATGTTCTTGGGAAATAGTTAAAATCTGCTTATCTTTTGTAACTTACAGACTTACTTTCTGAATTATTATTCTTTCATTTCGTGGAGAAATATTAGTTTTACAAGTTTAAAAAAAAAAAAAACAGAAATCCATCAGAGCTGTGAAACCTCCATGATTCACTGGTCAGTGTGTTCCTGAGGAAGGGCACTTTCGCAAAACAGATTCTGATCCTATATTCCAACATGGAAATTTTCTGATGATCCGATGTAGGATGATAAAAAGTTCCCATAGGAGACTTCTGTAATGAAATCTTCACCAATCCTTACCATTGTGAGAGTTTACACACTGAACACAATGGGGCTGTGTCATTCCAGAGGCACATCACTGAGTAGAAGTTTTTTACAACATAGGAATGTTATCAAGAACAGATATAATTTACAAGATACTGAATTTCAGCTATCTTAATACACCAATAGGATTCTAATATGGTGACTTTACAAGAGAAGCAAGTTTCTTCTGATTCTAATAGCTATTTCATGGATTTAATACATGGTCGATGTGCACATTTGATCAATATGTAGTTCCAGTTGGTACAGACTGTACAAAATGATTATTTCATTGGATCAACTAATTTCCTTATGGTCTAAAAATGTCTCTTGACTAGCTAGAGAGAATTTCGATATGGGATATGCATTTGTCCTTTGGTTTGTAAAGCACCATGTTTGAATTAATTTATGAAATACCATAAATTGTACTGTAATTAATCTTGCAGAAAATGTTATATATCATATGTGAATATATAGCTATATTCTAAGACTGACAGAGCAATTTCTGGATAGGTAATTCAGAGTTTGGATTTATTAATTAAATTTCATATAATGCTAATAATAAGACTTAGTTTATATTTAGAAATGTAATGTTCCTCATTTTAAAGGAGTGCTCATCTTCCCTTTGGTCCACAACTATTACATGTTTAGGAGGTTATTAGTATTCATGAGCTACCTCATTGTAAAAGGGTGCCATAGCAGCTATGAATTAGTACGTGATTCTGCATTCAGTAGAAGAGAAAGGAAGCTTACTAGCTCCTGCTGGTGAAGGCCAGGGATTCTGTTGAAAGATTCAAGTTACTGCAATTGTGTGGAAAGAACTTACATAAAAACAACATCTATACAGCAAGAAATACAGGGGATTATTTATTTACTCATGGCTTGCACTATTGGAAAAATGGATGGAGTAAAAATGAATGATCATGAAAATAAAAACCTGAAGTATTTTTTTATAAATCATCAGTAAGTCTAAGAGAATGAAGGAAATAATGTAGTAATGGCTAAACACTTGATTTCTTTTCCCTGAAAAGGATATACTTTCAAATATTATACAGGTGAGTTGATGGTCAAAGTTTGTTCTGTCTTCCTGTGTCTAATCTTTATTTTTCAGGAGTTATCTACTACTATCATGTATTTTATGAAGCTACTGAGAAATACTGACCGTATGTCTATATACCAATTTTCTCCAAGTAATTTGTCTAGTATAATTTTATGCATCTTCAATATATGCATTAGATATCTGTATGTAGAAAGATATGCAATGATTTAACACATATAACTGGCTTTGTTTCAGTTCTATGTAGTTGTGTGTGCTATAGTTTAATATAAGCAACTATAATCCATAATGTCCTAGTAGTATGTTGATTACATACTTTATAGAGTTTACTTTGGGGTTAATTTTTATGGCAGCTTGTAACTCAAACTACTCTGAGTAAGTTTTTAATCTTAGTAGTTCATTCTTCATTCCCACAGGCACATGTACAACTTTCAGGTAGTGCCAGCAAGTGCTGCTTGCTTTCACAGCTCTGATGGCGGACATGTAAATAGTCTTGATTTTGCTTTGTGTAATACAGATACCATTTCAGATGGGATCCATCTCAACTGCATAAGCTTTGGCAGGAAAATGTAATAATTTTTCCCTTGGTAAAGGGAGAGGTGTCTTCACAGCTGATGGGGAACCCAGGAATAGTGGGTGACCCCAGTGCTTCAGGAGAGAGCCCAGGCAAGGGAATGGCTCTGCTCTCACTGGATTCAAAGGGGTTTTTGCTTTGGTGGTTTACTTCAATTAAAAAAAATAGATTAATTAGAAATCAAGTGACTCCTTCTCCATGCTAAGTATCTGTGAAGTAGAACAGAGGCACAGATAGATTGGCTGTAACTGTTCTTCATCTACACATTGATGATGTTGTTATATCCATAATTAGAAACAGCATAAAATTTTGGCGGAACTATTTGTTGAAAGAATTGCTAAAGATGGTAGAATACTTTTAAATAAAAATGTAGTGAATTATTTCTTTTCAGAATAAATGGAGTGTATTGATAAAGGTTACTCATAATAATCCTGCTACTGAAAACAGTATTTATTTATTGTATAATGATAACCAAGTTTGGATCAACAATATAACTTAATAATTTGCGCATTTTAGCCACAGGCCTGCAAAAGCTTGCATCTGCATTTAAATGAATGTGTCAATGATCCTAGCAAGTACTGTAATGGAAAATAAATGTTTAGTTCTGTTGTTATCAGAAAGGTTAAGTGCAAAAGGATATATGTAAATTCATGTATATCTTTTGCTTCTTTATGCTTCATAAATTTGACTCCAACTGTATTGAAAAAAGTAACAGTATGAGCTAGGAGCTGTTTCTTCAAGTGATAGCAATGGGATGGAAAAATACTGTGTTCTGAGGGTACTCAATTAGATGGATTAGAAAGACTGAATTTTAAATGCCTGTTTTTTTGATACTGTTGCAATTAATGTTAAATAATAAAGTAGCCCAGGGGTTAGATGGATGCAAAGGAATCTTAATCTGTTTGCTTAGATATGACAAGGGGAAGTACTGGACAGCTGTAAGATTTGATCCTTGATGCTATCCTATTAAGCCTGGTTTTGGCAAACTAATAGCTATTTTGTACTAGAAGTACACTAGAACATATTTTGTGGGAAAGTAGAACTTAATATTTGCAAGGTAAAAACAACTACAAGATTAATTTGAGTTCTTAATATCTCAATCTTTAGCTTTGCTAAGGTGATTCTTGTAGTTCCCTCTACCTGTCACAAAGAATGAAAACTGAAGTTTATATGAGTCTTTGACTCTATATGAGTCTTCGACTCTATATGAGTCTTCGAAAAACAAATGTATCTGTTATTCAGAAAGTATTTAATTGTCCTCGAATTAGGGTGTTAATGTATCAAATATAGGATTCTATGATCCTATCAGTTCTTATTTCTCAGTTGATGGACATCATTGTCTCCTAAGATCTTATTAAATAAGAGATTAGATCATTTCAGCTCACATTTAGTAGATCGTTAAATGTGATATTAGATCATTTCAGCTCCATGGTAAAAAAAGTGAAGACTGGCATAAAAGCATTTGAAGATTAGTATCTATTGTATTCATAAATACTTGAAATTCAGTAGAGCAAAGTCAGTAGTATAATAAACAATTATTCCTCTATTTGCATGTCAGATTTTATACTTTATCTGTGTAAATTATTCATTTATGGATTAGAATGTCAGCAAATATGTCAAAATACTCAAATGTCAACAGATGCTCTTAACAGAAGTATTTTCAGTTTCTTCCCTCTCTCTTACTAAATTATTAATGCATAAACTCAAGAGTTCCAGAATTGACAACAAACCCATGGCTCAAAATTGGAACAAGGTGGCTACAGAAAGCTTTGAGTAGAATCACAGAAACAGTCACTGAAATCCAATTCCAAGTGCTGCTGGAAAGGAATTATCCATGTGGAAAGGAATTATTCATGTCTAATCACAGTAGAAAGTAGGACCCCTGAAAATGAGGCATGTGTGATTCTGCCCCTTCAAGTATCAGGCTTTACTTTTGGTCTGTCGTTTCTTTGAAATGACAGAGTCCTCTAGGGAAGCAAACCAATCAATGGCATTGCATTCTACCACCCTACGGGCACAACTGTGGGGCCTTGTTTTCTCAGCAGAGGAGGAAAAGGGACTCAGTGTTGGAAACTAGCTGATGTAGAATGATGTTGACAAACCCTGATATAGTGAATTAGGGATCAAGGTTTCTGTATGATATGGGGATTGTGTGACAGCAATCCAGGCTAATGGTGGAGGTTGAATGCATATTCAGACTGTATTATCACACTGTACATCTGATGTTTAGTTTTAAGGTTTTCCTGGTAAGCGTGCAAGTTAGTAGCATCACTTCTTCTTATAGAGAAAACATCTCCTAAGATTCTGTGGCCATAGCCAGAATTCTGTGGTAGAGCTACGGACCAGTGTCCAGCCCCAAAGGTAAACTCAAATAAATCTACTCAAATTGTAGAAAAATATTTTATCAGAATTTTCAGCATCAATTGTCCATCACTGTTTTTTTTAAATTTATTTGCTATTTGAAAAACAATTACTCCTATTTGGCAATCCCAATTCATGGCTTTTTCATGTTGCAGTGTTTATGGAGAGATAAAGAAAGAAATCTGTGTTACTTTATACAAAACAAAAATGTAGCTGCTAGGTTAGATGTTTTGTAAAGTTTAGGTTATTGCATTCTGTGACCAACCATAAAACTATCCTCATTTAGTGATCATTGCAACTTTAAAAAGCAGTGGTATATGTAGCCTATCAAATAAACACTCTACTATGTTAGGGACATGATTCTGTATTAAAGCCAAGACATTAATTTTTATCTCCCTTAAAAAAAACCCAAAAAAAAGCCCCAAAATAACTGAGACTCTATTTTGAAAATGGGAAATATTTTAGGGCACTTTTTTTCAATTAGATACTATTTTTCAGTGAACAGAGCTCATTTGCCTCACACAAAATCTCTTTCTTCGTAGCTGCATATTTGGGAAAGATGGTATTTTTATTTTTGGTTTGTTGTTGGTTTTTTTAATGAACAAAAAGTGCAGCTGAAATTCTTCCTAGAATGATGGAATCAGTGTGTGTGTATGCACTCATATACATGTGAGCGAGTGTGTGCTGGGGAGATCAACAACAAAATACAGAGGAATTTTTTACATAGAAACATCAACATACGTATGAACTTGTATTTTTGCCACATAAACCTTAAAGCCAGTCGCTAAAGATGCAGTGGGATAGAAGAGAACAAGAGGGAGCTTGTTCTAAGCTCAGTGTGCCTCAGGTGGTTCACAAAAATGTGTTCTTGAGTAATTCAGTAAATTACAGCACCTCTTCCTGTTTGAAGGTGGTTGCTGTTTTTTCCTTTCTATACTTAAGAGGAGAAGATCCTAAGTGCTGCAAAGAGTTAAAAGCCTATGCAGAGATTGATAATGACCTCTCTACTAAGTGTTGTCTGTCCAAGGACTTCTGCAGCTTCTTCATCAAAAAATATTGTCTATATTTATCAGCTCTTACCTATGGTCACGCATTAGTAAAACTTGGTAACTGTCCGTGAAACATAATTTCAGTGTGTGTTATTTTATGCTTTCCTGGATCTGTCTTTGAACAGGATTGATCTAAGCTTTAGCAGGGCCCAGATCCATAGAAATGACGGGATGTTAGTTCTTCTGCTATAGAAGATAGCAAGATTTCCTATCTGTCTGAAACTTGTCATGGCATAAAGAAGCCTACACTTCTGACCCCTGTATTTCTCATGTGGAGGAGGGGGACAGGAGCAGGCCATCACATCTGCTGGGAAGGGAACCTGCTGGGAGGGACAGCAGGACTGTTGCTCAACAAATGCATTCAAAATTTGACTTCAAATTACAGAACTACCAAAAAAAAACCCCCAAAAATCCCTAAAATTAATATGTTGAAGTAGGTCTACTAAGACGTAATACGAGATCAAGTAATTTCCCATTTACTAGCCTGATTTAATAACTACGTTGGAAGTGAGTCAGGCTGCAGCTTAAATTTCTGGGTCTCTGCAGAGTGATAACTATCTTTGTATTGCCACTGGCGCTAGGGCATTGCTTGGTTGCAGCCGTGTTAGGACCGTGTATTGGTATGTCCTGTGTATATTTGAGGTTGCTCTCTAGAGCGTGTTTCTGAATACTTGATACAGCCTGTATGTGCAGGAGCAGAAAAAGGTTTTGTATAGAAACATTCAAAAGCAATGTGATAGCTAAAGAAAATCAAACAGAACTGCCAGAGCAATTAATCTTTGTGTTCATCTGTGAAAATTATAGGGAATTATTAGGTGTTTTGTCTCAAAATTATTTTGCCCTTCATACTGTGATTATTGCATTTGCATTTAAAGAAGTGAGAGAGTGAAGATGTAAAAAATACTACATATTCTCTCTTTCTGTGAAGTATGAAAATATAGAAGATGATATCTTCATATCTATTAGGTCTTAAGGCTTTAGTGAGCTGTACCAATAGGATACCTACATATATTCTCTTAGTCCATATTCATTTTCTTTCGTCCTGAAATTGTTGGTTTATTGCTTTCTGTGTTCTGGGAATATAGACAGTAAGGCTCCATATGACTTTTAAATGTGTCTCTATGTCACTCTGGCAAACATGGGAAAGTGTTCATTTTATTTATTTCCCTAAAAGAAGTGAAGAACAAATTATAATACTGGAAATATATACTCTGAGGAGCACCAAATTAACCTTTTATTTGTGAGTCAAATAAATGAAAATGTATCAATACTTTAATTTACTGATTTTAAAAAAATGCTTTTGGAATTGCTATTGCACCGACAAATTAACGTATTTGTTTTTACTTTGTAACTGTAGTACATTTACTCCTAAAATGCAAGGCAGACGGATGGGGACTTCAGGGAGAATCACTAAGAGCACAAGTGTGAGTGGAGAGATGTATAAGCTGGAGCACAATGACGGGAGTCAGTCAGACACAGCTATCGGCATGGTTGGAACAGGTGGGAAGAAAAGGCGTTCCAGCCTTAGTGCCAAAGTGGTTGCCATAGTGTCTCGAAGGAGCAGAAGCACATCTCAACTTAGCCAAACAGGTGAGTGAGACACACGCTCTTCGGAAATAGGACCTTCACCAAAAGTGGTTATTTCATCCGTGGCATCTGTGTTACATGTATAAGGATCTAGATTACTCAGGAGATAATATTTTCCAGCTGTGAATAAATTTTACGATATTAATTTTCTTAGATGTCTGCAAGAAACAATATACTAATGCTTTTTAGAATATGAACCATAAAAACGTTCTGTCCTGATCAATGAAAAATCTTTTTATCACTCCAAAGCCTTGTTAAGCTTTGAAGGTAGGCAGGGAAATGTAAAAACAAGCATGTGGGTATGAACAGTAGATAATGGTTCGACTAAGAGCAGATTTTTATGTATATGGAATTTCTTCTAGCACAAGAGTTGAGTACAAACGGTGGAATTGAAATCTGGGCAAATGAGTGGCAGTTATATAACTTCAATAATAGGTTGTACCTGTAGTGGCAGCAAATGTTTTCAAAAACTTCCTTTGATTTCTTAGTCAAGATTAAATCCCATAGTTTTTTCTTTAAAAACAACAGTGGCAATTTGGGATCAGTGATTTCAGATAAATTAGATGACAGCATGAGGCTTCATTAGGAACATAAGACTTCCAATTCTTTTTTACGTCTTTAGAAATCTTAAAAGCTTCGTATCTGCATAGCCTGAAGGAACAAAAGCTCATGCTGAAAGATACAAAAGGGAAAAAACAAACAAACCTGTTTTAAAGTCCCTGTTCTGCTCCTATTGAACCCCAGTGAAGATTTTTGCTCGTCTTCAGTGGGAGCAGGGTCTGGCCTGGGGGGCGTTTCTTACTAAAGGAAGGAAAAGAAAGAGGAAAAGCTTCAGCCTGTCATAGAATGCATATGCACACATATTGCTGCAATCCTCTCACATAGTCAGGGAAATCTAAACTAAGGTAAGTTACAATATTGTTTATTTATGTCATCAACTATCTTACCCTTTTACCTTGCTTTTCTTTTATTACCAGATGATCAGCAGAAGTGATTCTTTCAAATGTGAAGTTTGGTCAGCGTTAACAAAAAAGATTGTAAAAAACTTTTCTACAGAGCTCATTTATGAATTTTGAGCCAGAAAGAATATTTTCATGTAGTTGGACTAAATGATAGGTGTAGAAGGTGTCTTTGAAGCCCAGAACTATAATTAATATTGTGTTGCTCAAAAATTCACTCTGCCTGAATATTATTTATATAGGAATATGGTAATTTACATGCATCAGAATCAATGACATGCTCTTAAAGTAATAAAAAGTGTTAGTGTGCTACAGAAAGGATTTTAGGTTGGCTTTTTACTCCAGTTACTATATTTTCCAGAATGTTTTCATGGTTTGATCTAGCGTTCCTTTTAACTCCTAAATGTCTTTGAAATAGGAATTGCCATGACAGGGCAAATCTTGTTACATCTTGCTCAGTAGTGCAGCTCTGACCAGGAATCAGGGCTGTATGCCTAAAAAAAGAAGGCACAGGGGGCTACTAAACTTTTACCTTGCATGAACCCTAACTCAGTGAAGTTAGTAACTAACTTAAAATCTAATCTGTGACTTTGAAACACTTTTCAGCATTATCTGTTTAAAGCTCAGATGTTCCATTCATCATGGAATGATACTCTAGCTCTCCAAATTTTGCTTGGTGTAAATTTCAAAACTATGGGAATTTTGCAAGGAATGGTGCACCTAAAGTTATAATGAAACTCAAACAGCAAATCAAATATGAAAAGTAAGATTATGTATTATCTATGATTATAAAACAGAGTTGAGAGTGATATTTACATTGCCTTTCCGTGGCTCAGGCAAACAGTACTATGTGTGGTATAAGCAGAGCAAATAAAATGTGGCATGTTTTATCAGTTACGATTTTGTTAATTAAATTATGTCACAAATCAGTGAGTTGAGTTAATACATTTTTTAGAACAATAAGCACATGACACTTGATAGGTTTTTTGCTCGAGAGTAGATACTCATGCCCTAAATCAGGGATCCACTTTCCTTCCTTCCTGTAGTGTCTGAGAGGAAAGGAGAAATCTGAAAAGGTCTAATTCATTTTAATGTGTTATGCTTTAAGTATCTTAGTAATGTCTCCACCACTGAGATTTAAAAGAAAAATCTGTTTTGACAGTATAATATAAACAAGGTCCTTAAAATTGATGGTATGAAAATCAGTTCTAATAGTCTAATTCTGAGTTTTAAAACTGGTGTGGAGGTGTACTGGCCTCCAAAAAATGGTGTCAGGTATGAATTTTTGTTATAGATCTACAGCAACTGAAGGTATGCTGTTGACACAGAGCAGGTATTTTAAAGGAAGTATAAAAAATACAGAAATGTATGCAGCCTCCTTAGTTTTTCCTGTCTTTGTCAGTTTAAATTTTTTTCCTATGATTTGCGTGATTGGAAGTCAGGTCTGAATGACATAATACAGTCCTTTGTTTCTGAGAACTCAAAAAAGAAGAAATAACACAAAAGGTCAGATATTTCTTGAAAATTGGAGCTTCCATGTTCTTGTGGAACATGTAGACCTGAAATTCTGATTTACTACTGCCTTCAAAACCAGTGAAATTAATTTCCATCCTGCTTGTTTTCATTTGAAGAAATTGTCGATACGGGCTGAATTTTACTTTCTGTACGTAATTCTTGCTTTCAGCATACTGCACAAGTTTAATCTTACATAAAAATAGAAGTGATGTGTATGAAACTGCTACTAGGTAGCTATTATTTCTAAGATTTTATTGTCTTTTCAATTGAAAAAAAGGAGTGTGTGTGTGTGAGCCTGTGCATGCTTGTATGGGTCTATATATACACAACGTGGACCACTTTGCATACATGGGCAGACCCACTTGCATCTCTAGATTTAGAAAGGACTAGTAATCACATTGTTTTGTACAACCTTGTTCAATGCTGTTGGAAAATATTTATGCTGAATGTGTGCCTTATAAGATTGTTAGTGAAAGAATTGAGCTTTGTTTTTGTGTAAACCTGCAAGGAAAAGTGTACCTTTCTGCTTCACCTTCTTTTTGATTATGTTTAAGATTTCATAATACTTCTAATAACTGTTCATTGAAATAACGAAATCCTTACTTACTGTGCTTTGTTCATTGTGCCCACAAATCGGATAGATTTTATAGTTCATCAAAAAAAGCTTGTAGTCTTCTGGCGGTATTGCTAATGGAAATCCAGCTCTGCTATCACAGTTAAAAAGAAGAAAAGAAAAAGGAAAAGGAAAAAAAAAAAAAAAAAGAAAAAGAGAAGCAAAGCCCTCAGGAAGACCACAGAAGAATGAAAATAGCTCCAGGCATATTCAGTAAAATTTCAGTTGTAATCCAACTTTTGTAGCTTTCTTTGCAAGCCTATATTTTTGTACATAGATTTATACATATATAAAAATTAAATATATAACTGCAGATTTTTCTAAATAATTACATCATCTAAACTTTATATCATAGGAGAATTACAGGAAAAATATTATGATAGAAAAGTGTCATCTATTTTTGTGATACAGCACTTTATTGCCCTAAAGATATTGTTATATTAGTTTCCCAACCACTAAGTGACTGAGGGCAGTATTGGTGACTGCCTTTTGATTTCGGGTCCTGGGTTTGTTTTTAAAGAGATAAAAACTGCTGCTGTCGGAGGAAAGAATTTTATTACACAATTTGTACCATAAATAGAGACATAATAATGCATTTCAAAGTGGATTTAAACAATGGTCACCAGTGAGATTGGTTCTGGAGAACAGAAAAAGCTCAATCTCAAATAAATAGAAGTATTCCCATTTCTAGATCCCTCTCAGTTCTCCTGGTGCATGCAGAGGTACGCCTTACAAAGGTGAAAGGGTTCCATCCTTTTGCTTTCTAACCGCTGGTCAGCAGCGGGAGGTTTAGAAAGGTCATCTGCTAGTAGAAGCTTGCTTCTCTTGTTCTTTTTAAGTGCTAACAGTGCTTAGCAGCAATTCTGACGCGATATCTTCAAAATCTTGCTCTCAGACATTTGGTAGTGCCACATCTCTATGACATACTCAACCTGATGCAGTTGTCTGCCGTGTCAGCAAGATGGATTTTTCTCTTTAAGGCAAATGGACAGGATGGCTGGCTGTGGTTTTGTTTGTTTTAAAAGAAGGACTTAAAGGAATTTCATTCTTTATCCTCTCCACTTCTGATGACTTTTCTGTCAAAAGCATTGAGAGTAAGCATTTCAAAGGAATTGCAAAATAGTTCGGGAATGTTTACGTAAGATATCCAAAACATACTAAATGCTACAGGTAGAAAGACTGAAAATAACAGCTTTGAGATAAATATGGATAAAACTACCAGAGATGCTACTGGTGAGCCTTTTGAGACATGGTTTCTTTGAGACTACTTTTATTTTCCAAGGTGCTCAACACCATCCATGTCAGTGTTCTGACCGGTTTTCCATTGACATTGCTTGAGTATTAGTGATCTCGTGTAAGAGAAGGATGAGACTTTGAATGTGTATTGTTCCCATTATTGGGTCGAAGCAGTTTACCTTCTGAGACTGATCTTAAGAAGGCTTTCTCTTACGGTTTCGTTGGATAACCAAAGTTTAGGTAAATGTTTAGAAAAGACAACCCCATCATTATACAAATTGTCCTCCAATGGTGGAGAGTACGATGGTTCACTGGAAGTACTTCATGACTGTTAGCAAACACAACTATGATGCGGTAAAAATAACACTGCTTGGGAAACACAGAAATTAATCAGAGTAAAGCAGTCTTTCAGGCTCTGAACTCCAGTATTTCAGAGTAGACACTTCTAGGAAAAAATAAATCTCAGTTTTTAATTCTCATAATCTTTGGGAATACCAACAGAGGGAATTTTCTGTCCATCCTTGTAGTGATTTCATGATGCAGCGAGAGGTTTCATACAGGTCTAGATAGCACAGACAGATAAAGCAGATAATAAATCAGAAATAAAATATGCTGGAGGGTGGAGGCCTTTGGGATGATGAGGGATGGTTTTTTTCTTTCTTGAGAAAGCTGTTGCTTCTTTTCATGATTTTATTACTTTTTTACAACCTTTTCTTGCAGTGGGCAGGCTTTTTTTTTTTTCCACAACTCATTTTGATTGTCTGAGTTCCAGTCATAAACAATGAAAAAGCTGCATTTCTGAGCATGACTCTTTTAACTCATAGAATTTTTTCATATCTTTTATTATGTTTATGAAAGAAATTGTGTTTATTTAAAAATTACATTTATTTGATAAGAAAGCTTAGTACTAGACCAAAGTTCAAAAAAATTGCCTATACTTCAGTAAATCATCTCTTAATTATTCGACTGGATGGAAGGCATGGATACTAGTAAGGAATACTGCATCCCTGGCAGTGTTCAAGGCCAGGTTGGACAGAGCCTTGGATGGCATGGTTTAGTGGGAGGTGTCCCTGCCCATGGCAGGGGGGTTGGAACTTGATGATTTTAAGGTCCTTTCCAACCTCAACTATTCGATGATTCTATGTCAGGAAGAAACTGCTTTGAAGGCAGGCATCAGCTGGTTTTATTAAAACAAGAACCCGAGAGTGCTTACTGACTTTTTAAGATAAAACGCACAGGCAGATCTTGTTAATATTTTAATGAAAGATAATGTGTGTGCTGATAGAATGCGCTGATGATACTGATTCGGAAAATATGTTAGTTCCAGGTGATGCAGAGGAAGGACTGATGAACTTCAGGACTAGAATTAATAGAACTCAGATAAATGTGATTATTCAGATTGCAAGATCATTCCTTTCAGAATGACTAGCGAAAATTTCCAGATGCGTCTAGGAGCTCTGTCATCTTGAAAAAACGTGAGGAGGAGGAAGACATGGATACAATAAAAATCACAGGCTGAATGTAAGCTATGTGTAAATATCTGGCCAGGAAAAGGCAAATTCTATCCTGGGTGCATCAGGTGAGATGTTCCCTTGGAGAGCTATAAAAATGTTAACATCACTGAATGAGGCACAGCTGACAGCTCATCTGGAATACTGGTCACTCAGCATTCAAGAAAATGAATGCTGGATTTCTTTGGGAATTGAGACCCTGAAGGATGGCTTATTGCTGATTTGTTCAGCCTATAAAAATGAAGGCTGAACATGGATATGATTATTCTGTACGAATGCAATGAGAGTAAACATCTAAAAAGCTGAAGAGTTTTTGAAGCTAAAGGGCAACACCATCAGAAACTGTGGTATAAGAACAAATGGTTATAAATTATGAATAAATTTTGTATTTATCTTGAAATTACAGTAAAGTTTCCATCAGTAGAGAGAGAGGTATCTTAAACCTCTCAAAGCATTTAACACACTAGGGACAAAACAGCACTTTGGGGGATTTATCTAATATAATATCCCACTGCTGTGTTCACAGGATTTCTTCTCTGATGTTCTTTTTTGTTGCCATCTCCTGTTCATCCAGCTGAAATGCTACGATCTCAACTTTTCTAGTGTAGATTCAGAAAATTATCTTGAGAGTCAGAAGTCCCGTGAGTTTACAGCTGTGCAGTTACTCCACAGGTTTAGTTTAGTCTTCTGTAATTCACTGTGTTGTAGAGGAGAATTTTCAAGTATTTGCTGTCATCGGGCGTTTACCTCTTTGAGGTTACCTACCCTTTACACGAGCTTCCTTACCGACAGATACCTCCGTTTTGTTATCTGAAGTCTGCACACTTTACAAGTATTTTTCTTAATGTTAGACTGCGTGTCCCTGACAAGTAACTTTCTGCAGCCTAGCAGAAGTGTGGTGCCCTGCCCTGCAGCTCACTCATTAGCCTTGTTTTGCTGTTCAGTATTGGCTCTGTGAGACTCCTTACTATCCTGTCCGGTATGTTGTTTTTCCCAGGGCAGGCCATCAGCGCTTGCTCTGCATAGTTATAGTGATCTGTGAGGACAATGGCTCTGTTGCACAGAAAGAAGAATGGAGGGAGATTGACATTAAATGGATTTTTCTTTTCAACCAAGCTAAAAAAAGTCTGTAGTGCTGCAGCAGGGTTCGTTAGGAATGGAGACAGGATCTGGGCTCTAAACTTAGCTGACACCCTGGCAGCAAAACACAATCCCCTGAAGCCAGCAAAAGTTTCATAGAGGTCCTGCATGCACTTAAATGTTTATACAGCAGGAGGGGAATGGATGGAGAAGAATATTGCAAACAAAGAAGAAGACCTGATTATTTTTGTAAGAGGAGCTCTTTGTTCTGGTAATGATACTTAATTCCTTGAAACTGTTGAGTGAATATAAGCGTGTTCTCTTTTATTTACCATTGCCGTCTAGCTGAGGAATTCACTACCCTTAATAGAAACATAATTCAGTTCCAGTTACTCATCTTCCAAAAGATTTCCTAATAAGGGCTAGTATTTTCAAACAGTGTCCTGCTGCTCTGTTGAGTTTGTATTACATGTGGCTCTTCTCCTTTTCTCTGAAATATGAATTCTGACTTTGCCTTCTCTTATGTAGTTGGTTGACTTGTACTCAAAAGTATTCATTTGCTTTCCTATTTGCAATTTCTACCTTAATTTTTTTTTAACAGAGATATTACTGCAGTAATAACACTAGTTTGGGCTCTTTTGTATATATAAGTAGCATGGTGTTTAAGAGAATTTACTGCTTTCCAAAAGTATAATCTTGATTTCAGCTGGCTATGTCATACATCTCTTGTAGAGCTAAAATTTCAAAATATGTCAAATGTATTTAATAAGTGTAGCTTCAGTATGTTTCTGTTGTACTTTTTATGAAGCATTTTATAGAAATGCCTACTGATAATTCTGACTGTATTTAACTGAGCTGTGTTTGAAGACAATTTTTATTTCCTTTTTTATCCGATTCACACTGTGTTCACAAGTTTTACTTTGTGCAAGTAAAAACACTGAAATAATATCAAAGTTATGACAGTAAAAGCAAATAGAGCAATGCCAAAGTACTATCAAGCGTGCGAAAAAAAGTCTACTTATCCCACATTTCTGCATAAATGCCTACCTGTATGAGAATGTCAGGCTTAAACTTGAATTTTATTACTCTTCATATATGTCTTGCCTGATGAGGTCCACAGCTGGTGGCTTTCTTGAACTTGTCGGATTATCTAGAAAAGCTTAGAATATCTGCAGTCATCCAGAGGAAGAATGCTCTCATTCTGTGGTACAGGAATGAATTCCTGTCTCACAGAAGAAAAAAGCCCCCCTTGTTTAGAGTCAGAGGATCTAGCTAAATTTAGGTAGACCTGAAATTATTTTTATTTCCTTTCCAAATCAGTATTTTCCTTAACTAACATAAGCTTTCATCTTTGTTTGAATGAGATAGCCTGTTCAGCATGGCACAACTCATTCAGTTTTGAAGTGTTCCTTTGGGAGCTCAGGCTATCTAGTTTAAAACTTGAAAGAATAGAAATAAAACCAGGATGAATACAAATAGCTGGATCTGCACAGGGCTGTTCCAAGTAGGAAGTGGGGAGGGCAGAACTGACTTGTCATATACAATCATCTACTCAAATGGCAGCTCAGGTTGTCACAATTTTTTTGGTTGGATTTTGCAGTTTCTGACACTATGGCCTTTTTCCTGATACTTTTAATAACTGTAACACAGTTTCAAAGAGCAGATCAAAATATTTTGTAGAAAGAGAACTTTGAAATCTGGCCAGTACATTATAGTATTTCTTAAAAACCATTCATGGTATTATTTTTCTCAAGTAATTGAAGAATTTGCAATGATGTAAAAGATATTTTTAACTATTCTTAATTTTTCACCGCAAACACAGAACTGAATTTTTCTTTTCTCTCTTTTCTTTTACAGATCACCTTTAATATTTTGCTTGCTTCAGTGTAGTTACAGTCAAGACAAAGTAGGTCTTTGCATCTAAATATGGGCAGAGACTCTTCTTTGAATCCAGCACAGTATTTCAAACACAAGTATCATATCTCTAAATCCAGTAGGGGCGAGAAATTATTTAATCCTGAATCTTTTATAAAATAGTTTTATTTTATTTATTAAAAAAAAGTTTTGATTTTTTAAAATAGTGAAGGGTTTTTTTCTAAAACCTTTATAAAGGTGTTTTAATCATACATTTGATGGTAAGATAGCAGTGGGCTGAGTTTAAAAAAAGCAGAGTTAGCTGCATGCAAAGATTCAGAGGCACTATTTCAGTCTTGTTTAGGAGTTTACATGGGAATGTGAAGATGGGCTTTGAGGGATTTTTCAATATTTTTGCTGGCTAGGAATAGAACTGCTAGCAACAGAATCCAAATGAAAAGCAGTAAATATAACCTAAGACAAAAAGAGGATCAAGTGTCTTTAAGGGATTTTCAAGGGTAATAATGATAATAAGGATAACAATAAAGCTTGCTGCTTTTATTGCAGCTGATGATGTTAATGTATTTATAAAAAGACTGTATACATATCTATATAGAGTCTACAATGCAGATAACGGCCCTTAGACACTCTGTATTGTGTGTTGTAAGGAATGAAACACGTAGAACTCAAATGATGAAAAAAAGTGTTCCCAGGGGTTTTTTTAAACTGATTTTGAAGGGTTTTGGCAGTTCATTAAGTTGGATGAAAAATGGTACAAGATCTATTGGCCTATGATGTCCATCTTGAAAGGACACAATTCAGCTAGAGTATTTCCTTAGATATGAAGAAACATGAATGACATTTTAAAACCAAATGCTGACAGCATCAGACAGAGCAGGTATCAGTTCACAAAACACTTCAGTGTTGCGGAATCTCCCTTATTATTCTTTTTTCTTTTTCTTTTTTTTTCCTAATAAAATATTTAGCTGGGAAATTTCACCCAGCTTTGCAGAGCCATGTTGGTACATTGTTGCCCCCTGTAGAAGCTCTGCATGCAAATAGGTTAAGAATCAGGACCACAGCCACCCTGTGTGCAGCGGGTCCTCTCTGAGCGCACCTGAGATACCGTCCTAAAAGCAACTCCCTTCTCCAATACTTTCTACAGATCATGAAGGGATCAGCTGGCTGAGACCCAGATAATGGCAGCATTGCAGGACAGGAGGGGATATATCACAAACAAGGACAGTCACTGGCCCCATTCCCGCATGCATCTCTGGCAGCCTATCTGCTAGCCAGGGCTATTGGCCAGTCCAATGTTGACTTTGGTTCCAAGAAGAGAAGGAGCAGCAGTCTAATGTAAACAGTGTGACAAAGGAGTTTGATCTCTGAATGCACAACTTTTATTGCCCAGGGACCCCTTCATACTTTAGATGGCATATAAATTAAATTAACATAAGTAATAACCAATTTGGCAAGTCTTAAAGTAGAACGAAGATAGAAGAGATGAAAACAAGCACATCGTATTACTTGCTGGTTCAAGCTTGCTTCCTGCCAACCAATCCGATACACAAAGAGATGAGGAAAAAAGGGATTGAGGCACTCAGTGAATTTCTGCTTCTACAGGACAAAGCTAGGCCCTTCAGTGGCATCCACTTGCACTTCATGTACAAACGCTTCTCATGAGCAGTGGGGGTTATCCCATGAAAATGGTTTCTCTCTGTGCGTGTGAATGACTTTCCTCAAAACATACCAGGTGTGATTTCTTTTTAAGGAATTCGGTTGGAGACTTGTGAGAATTTAACGGAGGTTTTGTCTTTGAATATGATTTTTTATTTTTACACTCTCTTTTCTTTTCTACATGTACTGATATCTCAAGTGTTTAAATTGTACTGCAGTGATTTTTAGCCACTCCATTTGACTTGCCACTTTGTTTCATCTGCTAGATTTTCTCCAAATTGTCAAGAAAAAACAAAGGAAAGAAACAGCTCACTAAGTCAGAGAGGTTGGGATCTCTAAGTAATTGTGCCTGTGCTGTCAAAGTGAAAACATTTTTATCAGCTGTGGCATATGTTTACAGTTTCATCAGCATTTTTAATATTATGCTGAATTTTCTATAGTCTGATAAGCATGTTATTTTGAGAGTGTGATGGTAATATGACTTCCAGAAGGGGACCAATAGTGAAAAATGTTAAGTTTGGTAAAATCTGTATTGATTTCTATTGCATTTTTGGGTGCTACGTATATCAGTTGTTTCACATAACTTACTGTGAGTAAGGCCTGAAAATACTGTGCAATATTGAAGTTAAATTACCATTTCCTGTTGTACAGGCCTCAACATAGTTACTTACTGAGACCTCAGTAAACCTAACATATTGCCTCTATGTATCCTCAAGTCTCTGTTGGAAGGTTCATCCCTGAACTTCCTTGAATTTACTAAAATTTGACAATTGTTTAGATTTTTTCAGGCTGAAGTCTACAAATATTTAACTGCAGTGTCATAGACTTAAAACATTCAAAGTACTGAACGAGTAAGCTAGAGGGCTATTTTTTTTTTTTGATGGTGATCTGTTGCATATTTCTCCTCATAACTTACCTGAGAATTGCTTTGCAATTATGTAATATTTGTAAGAGTCCTTGATGCTCACAGACAGACACTCATGCAGAGTTTATTTCATTTACCGGTATAGTCATTTTTCATATTGCAAAAATTGAGTTTCTGATGCCTGATAGCTTCAGAAGTGTTCCTGAACAAGAAATCTTAGAAATGAGATGGTTTTCTTCTGGGAAGCTCTAGATGTCTGGCAACCCCAGCAGAAATTCCTTGTGTGATGGAAGCTTGACTAGTCAGAATTGCCCACACATTCCTGCTAGCTTCTGAAAAATGCAAGGTTGGATTTTACTGGAGAAAGAAACCAATCAGAAGAGTCTGTATGAGGAGGCAATGTGAGATACTGCTTCTTTGCACTGTCAGTGCAGAAGACAAACCGCTTCCCTCTCCTTTGAGCATTCTTGCTGCCTCCTCTCCTGTTTCATTGTGGCTTACAGCTCCCAAGTGCTGTCAGACAATAAGCATTCATTAGTTTAATGCTAAGCCTAGAGGAAGCAGTTGTCTTTCTGCTTTACCTCACATCTGTGATCTATGAAGTACAGAAGTTTTGTGATTAGGTAAGATAGAGTGGCTGCCCAAAACAGACACCCAGTTTCTGTTTTTTTGACGTTTGGATTAACTGAGTAACTTCAATTTTAAATGGTGCTTGTAAAACACCAGTGTGAAACACTATTGAAAGTTGGTGGGTTTAATGGTGGCTTTTGTGTCTTTGGGATGAAAATCAGTGTCTTGGGAATCCATTTATTTGTAATGATTTCTCTGGTCTCAGAACAGAATTTTGTCAGATTGACAAATTATCTTAGCTCAGGTACATGCAAATGTATTTGCTGTTTATAAAACAGATTCAAATATCCAAAAAGCTCTCCCAGGGAGCAATCTCAGCTGTTTTGATTAGCTTTGCTTTTACATGGTTGCTGATGGCTATATTTATAGCTCTGCTGTTTGATTACATTTGATGATATGAAGTGTTCTCTGTCAGAGCATGGCCAGACTGTAACACTGAATTAGGTATGGATGTGACCTAGGATTTATGTATAAAAGTAAATCAGTTTTACCCATCACTCTTCCTTTGAAAATTATCCTACTAACCATCTTTTCTCCTGCCTGAGCAGCTATTTTCTAGAGTTCATGGTCAGGGCAGGGTGAGGGGATTTCTTTGACCCGGCTCATCTGCTTTCTTCAGTCTGGTCTCCAAAATGACTAAAATGTTAATGGGGGAAGATGTTCTATGGGCATTGAAAACAAACTCCAGGGTTTGTACACAATAGGGTTGGCTTGTTTTTTGCATGCTAAAGTATTCTGTTGCAGTTTAGTATTAATAGTTAGGAAAGGAATAATTTACCAGGAAAACATTTTGAGGGAGTCAGTTCTTTTCACCTTAGAGGCATATCAGGTTAAGAACCTGTTTCTTCTGCCTTGGTGGAGGTACTCCACAGTGCTTTGAAGTGGTCAATTCAGAGAGGTCACACACAGGATCCAATTAATCCAGGAACCAGACTCTTTCTCTGGAGCCTCAGTAATGGCCCTTGTGAGGCACAATCACTCCAAGAGCTGGGCATCACAGAATCAAGTTGCATTTGCTTTGCACTTACTTCTCCTGTGAAAAATCTCACAGATCTGGCAACAGGCTCATACCACAGCAAGAAGAGAGCTGTCATCTCTGGTATATGTTGGAACAGGCAATTTTGATGTATTTTATGCAGGGACTATGGATCCAGGTCAGGACTTATCTCTTAGCAGATGAAACATTGTCACTGACAAGGGAATCCAGGAGAAAAAGTGACTGGGAAGGTGACACAGAAACTGTGGTGGGTTTGAGTAGCAGCTCACAGTTTTGCTTTAACAGCACTTATGTAGATGCAAATATAGTTTTATTTATTTTTGTTCAGGCAGCATTTTTATGCTCCATGCCTGGGTACAGACCTTTACATTATGCGGTGCTTAAAGGGGAGAGACGTGTTTATGGCCAACTTGGGAACAATGGCAAGAAATGTGATGGGATCCCAAATTCCCATATTAGCCAAGGTTCAGGCTCTCCCTGAAATAATTCTCTACCTCGTAAGTGGTTTCTCTCTTTTGCTCGGTCAATTGCTCAGCATCCATAAGAGCAGCAGGATTTGGTTGCAGATGTAAAACCATCTAAGGGTTTACTAAGTCTGTATGTGAATGCTAATCAAGAGTTACATATGTGTCTGTGTCTATTTTATATTTTTTTATTAAGTGCTTGCATGAAGGGAGCCATTATTTATAGAAAGGACAGTGAGATTGTCAGCCTCTGAAGAAAAGTACTGCATGAAAAGCCTTCAATAAGTCCATTGTTTAATTGTTTTCAATGTGATCAAATCAGAAGAAATAAGGGAAGGCAGTTTTATATCTGATGGTCTCCTTAAATATCTTACCTTTTCTGATAATCAAATGTCATCATCAAAACTAACACTATGTAATTGATATAAATCTTTCCAGTCAAACAAAAAATTGAATAACTGTGTGGATGGAAACAAGAGTGAATTGTAATTTTATTGTAACTCTAATTAGCTGTGCTCTTAACACAACTGTCATGATTCAAGCCTTTCATACCTTGTCATCAATCAAGCAGAATATGTAACAACAGCATTGTCCTTTGATACCTTGTTTATGATGAAAATGTAAGTACTTTCACTCATAATATTCTTCCTTTTTTTTAGCATACCATTAACAAAACTATTCCTTTTTTTCTATTATGTGACACTGTCAGTTTCTACAAGCTGGAAATGTGATCTTGCTTTTTGTCTTCAAAGGGCAGAGAGCACAGCAAGTCACAGTGTGCTGCTGTTCATCTAGTGCTGCTGTGTGTTTGGTGCTGGTATGATGAGCTATCTTAGCTTTACTGGGAGAGGAATAACTTTTGAATGTTAGTGCTTTTTTTCATACTGTGCTTTTTTACGATCATATTAATATTGCTTTTCACATATAATTGCAAATAGTCCGTTGCTGAAAGGGAAAAAATATTTGGACAACGTGAATTTTAGTTGTGTTAAAAGTGAGGAGTACAAACAGTGAGGCAAGTCCAGTGTCCAGTTGGATCAATGATTGGTCCCTAAAGAAGGGCTGAATGATGCCCAGTTAGGGTGAAAGATGTGGCATCGCCTGACTTTCTTCTCCTCTTTTACTCTGTGTTCACATGGTACCCATCACTACAGTATTTGCAGTACTTATACTAGAAGCTGTGTGCCACGGAGAAGTAGGATCATCAGTATGTTATAAAAGAACTATGAATTAAATGAAGTTGCAAAATAGAGAAATTAACTTTGATGCTTTACATCACAGCGTTTCTTTTGCACTTAAAGACCTTCCTTCTTCCCACATGCGTGCTAATCAGCATGTGACATACAGAGGTAGTTTCTCGTACTGCATAAAAAGTTCTCTTTGTTGATGGCATATACTTAGTTTTAAGAAATCAGTTTCTCTTAAGAGATTGGTGCTGAAAAATCTCATTGATTTCCAGGCTCAAGAATTTGGTATCTCAGTACGACTGTTCTGTAGGATAAATGGATGACCTTTTGCAGATTGTTTTTTTCTGTTTGTTGTCCAAAGTTTTCCATCCTTTTCAGAGTTGCAGTAGCAATATAGCAATAATTTTGGAATTCCAACTGGAGCAAGAACTGCTATGGCTGCTGTGTAAACATGTACTGTTGAACTTTACTTTGTAATGCAATTTATTATATACACTCCTTATTTATGTTCTGACTTTTATAGTTCATGTCAGAGCTCTTTAATAGTAGCAACAGTTCTTTGTTCTTTGCATTCTTGGCAGTCATAGACCTTTAAGCATTTTACAGAGGAACAGTAAGTGCCATCATCCCATTTGAGGAGCAAACTGCAGGACTGGAAGTGACCTGCTGAAACTGTCAAAGTCTGTAGAAGAGTCAAGACTTCCAAAAAACTGATGACTGTAATTACTAGATTAAAAATTATTTCTGACTTTTTAAAGTACCTAGGGGCACGTTATAAGAGATAAGATACAGTAATCTCACTGAAATGGTGCTGGAAAAGAAACAGCCCTGAACGCCCACAGAGTGTGTGCTTGTATGTGTGTGAGCACGTGTGTAATCTTTAGTTATGAGTACTGTTTTAAGCAAACATTCTGTGGGACCTTAAATGTCCATATATTAAAGCGTGTAATGTTTACAATGCAAACTAGGACAGTGTTGGCTTTCTTGAAATTTGAATCTATGGCTAAAAGCAATATGTTTGACCCCCACACCGGTTTATAGTAGGACTCACCTCTGTGCTGCTGGGATGTGATGTGGGCTGTGCATACATTCATCCTTGCCTTCGTTTAGCATCTTCGTTTGTTGTGTCCTGTTAGTAAGAATGCTTTATTTGGGGGAGTTCAGTTAAATACTCTACCAGGAAGGACTCGCTCTAAAGGTTAATACAATAGATTGTTCTCTGCAGTGTAAAATTAGCTAAATGAGCAAGTAGTGGCACATGATTGCTTGAGATGTTTTAGTGATATTATTATAAAAGGTATTTTGACCTCAAGCTGAGACAGGATTCACTGTAAGAAAGATCCCTAAAAATCTTTTAATGTGGTGAACTTGATTAACTGTGAAGAAATGCATATGTGACCAGCTTATTACAAAATTACAAAAAGATTCATCCTTCATGGGTAACCTTGAAAATGTCTGTTTATACTCACTTTCTGTTGACTATTCTTTCAGCTCATGTTTTGTACTTCAGAGCGTAACATGGGAACATTTATTATGTTAGTGACAGCACAGTGCTGAATAATCTGTAACAGCATCTTTCTATTCAGTTTGCTAGTTTTTCTATCAAAATAATAACTGATCACTGTAATAATTTGTCTTTACAAAATACATCAAAATACTGTGGTTATCTCCCTTGCTGAATAGAAAGATGGCATGGTAAGACATCACTTATGAATACCAGGTGTTCTCCTTTCCCTTTGTGATTCTGATGAAAAGCAGACCAGAATTTCACCCTGATTCTGGGTTGGTGCTTTATTTATTATTGTGGTGTTGGGATTAATGGAACAGAACATACTATAAATAAATTCATGGATTGTGAGTTATATTAAAAACATAACAGTATCTTATATTAATTATATCCCACTAGCTAGGTAATTGTAATTATTTCAGATTTACAGGCACCATTGTGCTGGACCAGGATTTTATGGGAAAGTTAACTTCGGTTTCTAAAGTGCATTATTTTCCTCACTGTTGAAATATTGTTGTAATACAATTACATGTTATAATATTTTCACATTGCAAACATATTGGAAGCTTTATTTAAATATGATGCATTGAGTACCCAGAAGTCCAGGCCGATGTGTGTTTCGCAGGGAATAGTCCCATGGAGATCTACATATGGTGAACTTGGCCCTTGGTGACAATTCTGCATGCATTTGTGCATAAGTGTTTAAGACACAAAAAACTACTTCTTCCAGATATGGAGGAAAGGAAATATTTAGTAGGACCATGCACTTTAGATTTGTTTTAAATTACCCATGCTTTTATATGTAGTTTGATATAGTCAGTGAGCCCGTGTAGCCCAAAGTTCCTCTGAAGATAGCAGAAAAATGTAAAGTTAAAGCCTTTGAAAAAGTTTTGATCTTCACTGTATGTGTTCCTCTTTCCCAACTTGGCATAAACATAGTGCAGTCTTCAGAGAAAGACCACCACTCAGTGATGATGTGCAATCAGGAGTTAGAAAGATTGCTTTTACTTAAAAATTTTGGTGGAAGAAAACATGAATTATTCTAAGAACTTTTCTGACTACATATTGGAAGCTCTTGACTTGGGAGAAATGCCTTCAACTTTCCTCTAGAGCATGGGGGTTTTTTATTGTTGTTAAAAATTAAATACGTGCAAAGCTAAGGTAAATAGATGTTGTGAATATAGGTGTTATTTTGGAAACTGTAGGCAATTTGGCACATTGTAAGAAAAAATTGTAAAGTAAAGTAATTTTTAGGTCTGCGTCATCTTTCAGTGACATTGGCTCTGGTTGCCACTGAAACGCACATCAAAACACTTCAAAAGAAACTGGTGATTGTTTTCGTTGCATATCTTCAGTGCTGCATCACTAATGGATAGGGTAAATCCTTTGATTGCAGTCTCCTTTTCAAAAAGAACCTCTTTCTAATACCTTACATATTAGTTTTGATATATTTTATAGTCTAAAAATGGTGTGTTTGATAGCATAGAATTATTATCTAAAGGCTCTGAAATATTATACTATGTATGTTACTTAAACTTATTCAAAGCTGCTTCTATATTGTTTCTTATTCTGGCAGTAGCTGTATCATTTAACATATCATTTTTATTTTGTGATATTTGCATGTTCTAGATTTCATCTTCCATTATTATTTTATTAGAAGCTGAGTACAGCAACCTGTACTCAGTAAGAGCTAACCTCTCACACCGTGAACATACCCCAAAAAAAAGCACTCTCATTAATAATCATAGTAATCCTGAGCAGCAAATAGGGCTTTATCTGTCAGTTCCAAGAAAAAATACTGTCTGAAATAATACCTGCCAATTAGCTAGTATTATTATGTCCATCCAGTCTTTACTTTCTTTAGAGGGTAGTAATATCAGTTTTGTATAAATGAGGTAGGGTTTATGCACATTTCATTGTTTGTTGTTTTCTCTCCAATATTCTGTCGTGTTAGATTCTGTTGTACTGACGGAGTTTTAAAATCTGATACACTCTGGAGGCTATAATAACAAAATTGCATGTTTCCTTAAACTATTTCATTTCAGAGAAAGATCATTAACTTAATTTTTACCTTCTGTGATTTTGATTTATCTTGTGTATGGCAATCTTTATTTCTGTGGATATCTTCTGTTTAATCCTTATTTTGACAATATCTTACCTGCATAGAATTTATGTGTCTTATTTCTGCCTACTGTTTAACTCGCCATCACTATTTATATAGCAACCTGTGCTCAATAACAGCTAAGCTCTCACACTGTGAACACACCCAAAAAGAAGCACTCTCATTAATGATCATAGTAATCCTGAGCAGCAAATAGAGCTTTATGTCAGTTGCAAGAAAAAAATACTATCTGAAATTGTGTAATATACAGATAATAAGAGATTAGTGCATCTGTTCCAAAGAGCCTGACCTTCAGACCATTAGCTCTGCAAGATTCAAGCACCATGGTGTGATCCTGCTATGAAAGGCAAGTTTGTTTTACTTTTGTATTTTATGATCTTCATCTATGAGCTAATATATATTGAAATCTGTGGAAACAGTGGTACTGCTTGGTTTGAGTTATTCTGTGCTAAGATGGAGACTAAAATTACTGTAAAAGGCAAGTTCTGTTTAACCAACAGTAAGCCTAGGACTGTGAAAATAAGGTTTGCTTATCATATTTTCATTTTCTGCCATGTGCTCTGGGGAACCATATTTCGATATGCTATCTGCAGGTAAATTTGGATTTCAAAATCGGTGGTTCAGACTGGCTGATTGATTATTGTAGATATTCACATTTGGTTTTATGCTGTGGATTTGAAAGTTGCCCTTCATACCGAGCTGTTCAGTTTCCTGCTGCTCCTTCTCATTTTCTTTGGTGCCAGTATTCATATGCAATTCTTGTTTTCCACTTTATTTTAAAATGGTTGTCATCTCTTCATCTGTTACAGGTTTGTCAGTGCCTTCTATATCAAACAGCAAGAAAAGTTAATGCTCAATCTTAACCATTGCTTTCGTATAATATAGAAAGAGGAAAATGGCCTGCTAAATAGTTCAGAAGTACTGGAATTAGCTTCATATTGTACTGTAATGTCTTTTATTGGCATACACTGAGCAACATTTGCAGATATTGTATTAGTTCAAGACAAGTGCATTTGATCATTAAACTTACTAATATGCCTGCACCATTGCATTAAAATTATAGTTCAAGTGACCCTGTATTTTAGTTGGCATAGCAGTTTAGAAGTGTTTTCACTTCAGAAATAAGTACAAATTTGGGAGGGAGATGTTCTTTTCTATAGAGAGAGGCTCTGTTAGCACCATGTCATTTTCTTTTTCCATCTCATCCTGCCTTGTATTTGAAAGGGCTTTAAATTTTGATAAACACTCACTGTCTGCTTGCATTCATTGGCTCTAATTCAGATGCTCTCAAATATTAATTTTTAACATATGGCTAATTCTCCCTTTTGCTTTTATTTTTCTTAGGTTTTTATCATGTTTTTAACAGAGTAATTATATGAGAAATCTATCATCAAACAAGCCAAGAGTGGCAATAAAGAAATATTGCTTTGTAATTAAATTCTAGCATAATTTACCAGTTAAAACACAGAACAACTCTTCCTGTATCGGTATCCTTTCTGCCTGGTGTCTGTTGACTGTTGTCTTATCTCCTTTGCCTTTGAGAAAGGCAGGTGCTTCCTCACTAAGCAAGGTCTGTAACCCAGAAAGGAGAGCTGAGGAGAATAAGGAATGGACAGCCATAGGGACCTGCAAAAATAACCTGGATTCATTTTTAATAGCACAAGGCATGCTGTTACCAAAAATCCTACTATCTCACGTCTCTCCTTACTTTTCCTATTAATCAAACCACTACAGGTGCTGTGGCAATTTTTTGTGCTGGTGTGTATCTGTGACACAGTTGAAGCCTTATGTCTTTCCAGTAGAGTTTTCCTCAGTGTCTATTTGATAATGGACATAAATGAGCAATACTGTATGCATACCGTATGATTTCGTAGCAGAGTTATGCCAGAGGATTCATTTGGGAAGTTTGGCTGAACGATCTGTCTCTAAACTGAGCCTTTGTATACCATTGTCCACTTTCAATAATATAAACACAAAGGGAACAATTGTATCTTAGAGTTACGCAATGTTTATCTAGCTCAGATCCACTGCCCAAGTCCGTACATGTTTTTGCATACTGACTGCTGTAACTGAAAGAAACCAGTTTGAATTTAATGCCACAAACAGCTGTTTTAAAGCAGAAGCATTCAGTGACTCACATTACTTACCTGCCTTAACTACTACTGTGAATAAAAAGCTGATTAAAAAAGACAGATTTTGCACCAGTGCATTTGAACTCTACCTGACCAAAAGAAGGAGCCTCTCCTGAGTTTTTTAGCCTCCCTTCTGGCAGCTGTTAGCTGGGCTGACCTCAAATGTGAGAGGTAGGTCTGTATGTCAGTGCAATGTAGCTGGCTTGGGACTTCAGTGTACAGTCATATTTTAAAAGAAACTTGTAAGTGGAGCACCCCTTAGCACAAGCACTTTGGCTGAAGAAGAGCATGGCTGCATTTTACTGTAGCTGAAACTTCAGTGGGATCACCGATGGCAATGCAAGGTACAACTGTGCTAACAAGGCTGTAGAAACAACATGTGAATTTGTGTTTAGCAGTGTAGAAAGTTTAATGAAAGTTTGTCTTAGGGTCTGGTACTTCGGAGGTTGCCCAGAAAAGTTTACTCTGTAGAGAGGCTGAGCCTAATATTTCAAGACGCGTTGGAGCTCAGATTCCCTCTTCCTGCAGTAATGGAACTGTTACACATCCAGAAGAGCAGGTCAAACAGTTTGTGCTGGTTTTGGCTGGAGCAAATTTTCTTCGCAGTAGGTGGTATGGGGCTGTCTTTGGGATTTGTGCTGAAAACAGTGTTCATAACACAGGGATGTTTTCGCTATTGCTGAGCAGTGCTTACACAGAATCATGGCTTTTTCTGCTTCTCACCTCATCCCACCACCGAGTAGGCTGGGGGTGCACCAGAAGTTGGGAAGGGACACAGCTGGGACAGCTGACCCCAGCTGACTCAGGGGAGCATCGTATCATATCATACGGCATCATGCTCAGCATATAAAGCTGGGGAAGAAGAAGGAAGGGAGATAGTTCGGATTGGCAGACGGCTGAACATCTTGCTGCCGATGGGAAGTGGTGGATGAATTCCTTGTTTTGCTTTGCTTGTGCATGTGGCTTTTACTTTGCTTTTCCTATTAAACTGTCTTCATCTCAACTCACGAGTTTTCTCACTTTTACCCTTCTGATTCTCTCCCCCATTACACTGGGAGGGGATCAAGTGGGCGCCTCTGTGGGGCTTAGTTGCTGGCTGGGGTTGAACTATGACAGAGTTATAATTCTGTGTTTTATCATACAAATAAGAAATATAGGGAACATTTTTTCCTGGGACCAGAAGAAGAAATGAGCATACAGGAGGATAGGCTGTGACCAAAGTGGGGGCATTCTGGGAGCCTATGGTGTGAAAGCCTTCTCTCCATGGTTTTTTTTATACAAACTTTAAACTTCTGTTGAGTTTCCCCAAGCAAGAGCTTTGGGGCATAGGGAGGGAACTTCTGTACACTTGACATAAGTGCAGTGCTTTGTGTAAAACTGCTCAGTGTGGCAGGCTGGTCTAGGAGCCTTTGCCATGCATGTGCTGAAGGAGTGTCTCAGAGGGGTGACATGCACACATTAGCCACTACCAACATCATCATTTCATTCTTACCATGGCACTGTACTCATCTGTGTAATAAAAATCTTTCCATTTATTTCTATGATTGAATTGCATACCATATGACTACCTGTTTTTCAAAAAGGTGGTAAGCCACATTCTGTGTGGTGTTCTGAACATCATTTCTAAATGCTTACTGCAGAACAAGAAGATACGAATTACTTTAATCATTGCATTACATAGGAAACCTGGGCCTGTGCAATGAATATAGGTGGGCATTTCTGCGGAGGTGTGACATGAGATATGCTGCATCCTTGCTGCAGAGGATTTTGAATTTGTTATTCACCTATACAGTATTTGCAATTATAAGTCCTGTTACATGTTTATTAGCTGGAACGTGCAGTATAATTTGTGGTATTTTTCTCATTAATCATTTTACACTAAATAATCAGAACTTCCCCATAAGTCAAAGATCCACTGGGGAGAAATTTATTGCATGCATGCTTTTCATTTTTCACCCTATTATCAATCTCTTTGAAATAGTTTTTTTCATTTGACAAATGCCAAGTCATTTCTGTTCTCCTTTCTATCTCTAATCAACCTGATACCCAGTTTACCATGTACATTATGTTGGGAACCTCCTTTATTTGTAAAGGGGACTGAAAGAACTTCAATCCCTACAGTGCTTGAATGCCAAGTTGAAAAGATGTGCCAAATTAATTGATTCTGAACCATAGCAAGAGGAAAGCGTATTACTTTTTCAGAATAGAGTATTAGGAAAACTGAACAATTTGACATGGAAATAACCACATGGTAAAGTCTGCTTCCTCAGAATGAAGTTTAAAGATTAAAGGAGTAATTGAAACATAAAGTTCTGTTCACAGAATGCACATGGGCTTTCAGAGACAATTAAACTTTGATGTGTTCCAGTCCGTCTAAGGCAGTAACATCATGAAGACTTTTCTGAAGCATAACTGTTTAATGCTAACTTGGTGCTTTCTCAGCTTTGAAATCATTCAGGTGATTTTTGTACCAAAATTTATGAAGAATGAGTCAAAATCACCTGGATAGAGAAATGTGTTTCTGGGTTTATCTGATTCTCCTTGTCCAGTTCAGAACAGCAGTGTTAAAAGAATGCATCGACCAAAGTTGCCAAGAATATTTTGTGCTCTTCTCTACTTGCACATCACTAGAAAATACACTGCTGACTGTATTTTTTAACCTTTCAGCAATACACTATGAAGTGCTAGCTGGCAGGTAGCTCAGTACTCTTCCTACTGCAAGGCCCTATAATGTAATCGCAGTTGTAAAAGGAACTTGTGAGTGAAGCAACTTGATCATTCCTCACAGTGCTACAGTGCCAAGTGGTTACAGGAGAACGAGGGAGAGGCAACGCCAGGACCCCAGAGATTTATTCTACTCAGAAAGAGCACAAGATATTTGAACAAAGGCGAAGCTGCTCTAGGTGCCGTCTGCTTGCTAAGGTTTATATTGTAGATGATGTTTAATTTTGCTTAAACCAGAGGTAAGTCTGTATTTTCTGTGTGTTACTGTGATAAGCCTACTTATTAGTCTGATTTAGCAGTGTGTGTGAGTCTGGGGATATAACTTTGCAATGCCACAGTCACTAAGGAAAAACCTGTGTATCGCTGTGATACTCCATTGATCTGATACCCTAGAAATGATCTCTACAGGCAGATTAGTAATGTTTTTAAAGGGAAATGTAATACCCACGTAGGAGGTGCTGGTAGTGGTGAAATAAAACTTGAGGGGCTTGAAAGTTGCCATCCAAATAAATCAAATTACAGAAAAGGTGCAGTATATTCAGATCAATTCACAGGATGCTAATTGTTGTGAAACAAAGGAGGGGACTGTTTCTGGAGCTCCTTATTAGTGTGCTATGCTCTTATATTAGGGTGGTTGTTCAGAAACTTTTCAGCTGTACAAAAAGGCATAGAACTATTTACTAGAAGATGCTTTGGCACCAGTAGTTTTGATTGTGTTTCAATTTACAGTTTTTATGGAAATTATTATTACACAAATTACACTTTGTGTTGCCATTATGTATATCACATAGTTCTCAGGAAAGTTTTGGAAGAAATAGCAACAGTAAGGGTTTTTTCATTAGTGATGTCTTATAAATTGTCTTATTTGTGATATCATCTTGTATAAACGTCTTTTTAGTAATCATACTGTTATTTTATGCTTTTGATAACAGAAACCTAAGTATTTCTATGATTCTATGATTCTATTTGTATTTGTGAAGACTCTTAATAGTCTCAAATCTACTAAAATGGTAATGTCTGCTTAGAACCAAAAACCACATCATGCTGTTACTAGAATATGTTTAAATTCTTAAAGAAATGAAATACTGGTTTAGTTTATCTAAAGAATTTCTTCCACTTTCTTCTGCATTACAGTTTTGTTTTCCCCTCCTGTATCAATTAGCAGCTGTGTCCCAGCACCCTTTCAGTGGACAAATGTTATCTCTGTACCGTATGTCAGTTCCCTTCCAAGGGCTCCTGGTAATAAACAGTGTTGCAATACAGGGCTGTGTTTTGCTGTAAAAATGTTACTGTTGAAGAGCAAACAGCTCTTCTGAGCTTCTTATTTCATTCTGTCTCACTTTCTCCTCCAGTCTAACAAAGTCAAGTGTATATGAGAAAGTGAGTGCTTGAAATTTTATAAACTGTTTATATAGTAAATAATTTGTTGGAAACATGACTGTTCTGTTACTAATTGAATTTCATTGAAATAGGCTTTAAGCATTGAAGAACTAGGCATGTATACCTATTATCAGTTTCATTGACATATTCTGCTTTTGTATAGCTCTGTGCATATGTGTGAACAAGGTAATTAAGATGCTGATATTTCTGTATGTTTATAAAATGTGTTTGGTGCAATCCCAGTAGCAAAAACTCATTACCATACATCATCAGTGATTGCCTCATTTTGGCTGGCAGATAGTGGCTCATTTCACTTCATTGTAAGTATGTGGACAAAGCTATTAATGTGAAAGTCTTCGGACAAAATGGTAATTTCAGAAGCTGTAACTGAACTCCTTCTAGCCAGATACCACTGCTTTTCTTTAAGATACATATGTCTTGGTTAGACATGGGGTTTATTCCCTGAGATGGGAAAATTCATATGTATTCAGGATAACCATACAAAACCACAAGCTTATTTGTAGAGTTTTGGGTTTGGTTTGGGGTTTTTGTTGGAGTATTTGGGATTTTTTCAGTAAATATGCCTAAGACCATCTTTTTTTAAGGAGACAAGCTTTGTAAAAGCAGTTTCTCAAAGTTCTGAGTACATTGTCAGGTAGTAAATAATGTCCTTGTTCACTTCTGTTTTGAGCATGGACTTTAAGCAGTTCCTGTCATTTATTCTCAGTGTATTATTTCAGCTTCACTGGAGTCAGTAGGAGCTGTTGGATAAGTTGCTTTCTTTTGGAATCTAAGTACAAACCATTTAGAGTCTGAGTTTTACAAGTTTGCTTTTCTGTGTTTAAAACGATCACAAGCTAAGCTTCTGTGGTACACTGGCTAAAATGCCATCAAAGCATTACTATAAACATTAACAGCATTTCAGTGAAGCTTCCTTTTGTAAGGGTTGGTGCTTTTTGTTCCTTTATCTCTAAATATGTCAGAAAAAATACTATGTATATTGATGGGCTAAATGCATTATCTTTTTTTCATTAACTGAAAATATTGGAAATGAAATTGGTTTGCCAGCTGAATATGACTTCATATAGTTGTGGGATACAGTTTCTTCCAAACTCCATATTAAAAAGATATATCTTGATAAATTATCCCAGCTGAAAAGGTGAATATTCTTTCTAGAAGGTTTTGTTGTTTGTAAACCACGACAAATAGTATAAATGTTAGTTGTGGATTTGTTTCAATTAATAGCAGTGGGAAGAAGTACACGATATTTGGATTTGAAACCTCGGGATCTAACACCACAGAATATAAACAGCATTCTCCTTTCTTTGAATATATTGTCTGATAGTTGGAGGAAACATTTAAAAGACCATACTGCAATATTTCAGCTTTTTATAAACAGCATATTCAGGAGAGTGTAGCAGAATGCACAGAATGTAAATTACAGTGGAGAATTGCAGGATATAAAGTCCAGAAATAATTTGTATTTAAATGTCATGTTTCTTACTATTTATCTTCTGTCTATAGTCACTATGTACTTTAAAACATTGTGATCAATCTACTGCTGAGGTTATCTGAGAGATGTACACATGTAAAAGAACAAATGCTGTTTGAATTTTTCCTCTTTTTTTTATCTGTTTTAGGACTATAAGCCACGGGGCACTTTGTCAATTCATGTGTAAATATATTTTGTTGCTGTTTAAAAGTGCTGCATGCAGAGTGAGTGGGATGCTGTAGAACTTGTAACTCAGCAGGTCTCCAAGAGCTAAATTTGGGATTGTAAAATCAGTAACACGTCAGAAAGGACCAGAAGGAAATGTGCCCCTTGGCTTTTCTTTTTATAGTTTTTTGCATTGAGGGTGACCCTTTCTGTTCCAGTTGGCGTAATCTTATTGGTGTCTCACACAGTCTGTATGCAAGCCAACAATATGGTCACAGTCCTGCCATGTTTCAGTCAGAGCTGGCTTGGATCTGTAGTCCTTGTAGGCTTTCTTTGGATGCATGAGCATGCATGAGCATGTATTGTGAATAATTTGCCCTTGAGTCATGTGATGACATTGAATATCAGTACCCTTCTTACCCCTTTAATTAGTGGGTTTAGCAGTAATGTATGCACTGTTCTCTGGAGCATTGTTTTGACCCAGTCACGAATTTTCCATGCCACATACCCAAGTGCTGCATGTATATAAACTTGCTTTTTTTGGCACTAACCAACTAGAGACCCTTGGGCATGAATCTGGGCAGTCCTTAAGGCACCTCTCCCTATAGGCAGTATGTAGCAGACCATGTCAGGATTGTCATCTTCTGCCCTGCAGAAGTCTCTAACACTGTTGTGCTGTTGACTAAGTTGCTGAGCTTGTGTCCTTGCGTGCTCTTGTATATCTCGTAGCCTTGTCCTGTGGTATGTAATACATGCCTTGGCATCACAGGATAAAAGCTTTACTCCAGCAGGTCATGGCACAGCCCCTCATGTTATTTCAGACTCACTTAACAAGAGCAAAATGCAGTAATTGCCTCCAGGCACTACAGGGAGCCCAGGAGAGAAGCCAGGCCAATGGTGATGTCCTGTGCAGTCATGCCTTTGCTAAGGCGGTTATGGATACAAGTCATTTTGGGCCATTTGTCCTGGTATTGTCCTCTCTGAATTGGATGTCCTTAGAAATGTAAAGCTAGCCTTGAGTTATCTCTAGTAGGCCATCTCAACTCCATAGACACTATCACTGACCCTTTCTTGCTAATATAATTCAGTTGTCAATAGCATTTTGCTCCTGGCTGCTATACTTGAAGGTGATTAGGACACACAGAAATTGCGGACACATCAAGTACATTGACATTTTGTGCAAATGTAAAATAGCGTATACACTAACAAGCCTTCTTTTTGCTCCGCATCATTACTTAGATCATGACCTCCATTAATTTGCAGAAAACATTTTGTTTTCTGAGAAAAACAAAATCAGTAACCAGTTTCTTGTCAGACCAAGAAGGAATCACTGTAGGCTATTACAAGTAGACTGAAACAGTGCATTGCACACTCTCATCTGTGTATTGTAGCAGAAGTGCCCCTTAACAGCAACAAGTGCTGTTGGTGAACTGCAAAATGCTTATAGGCTGTGCATATTACAAAATTTAATTGTACATATCAAACTAATAAAAATCAGGATGAGGACCCAGTATTCTCCAGAAGATACCCAGGCAAGAGTAGAAATTCTTCTCACTGTATCATAGTGTAGATATTGAGTTTAAATATTTTACAGACTTGTACTGCCCATACAAAGACAGCATTGCAAAGGTATGTGCAAAACTGCTAGATTGAAAGTAATACAAGATTAAAGCTTTTTTAGTAAAACAAAGCAAACAAAAACCCAAACAAATAAAAACAAAACAAAACAAAAAAAAAAAACCAAACAAAAAAAACAACATTACCAAGAGCAGGAGGAACACTGGTAGTTGTTTGAATCACGTATTTCATTGTGCAGTCGAGGCAGGACTGGAAGTTGTACCCCAGAGAGAGTTCATGTTTCTGGGGCACCTGTAGAAATAACAGCAGTTCCCAACTCAGCTGCGTGCTAAGCACCTTTCTCCCTTTGCAGAATTTGGTTTTCCTGAGAAAAGTTTACAGGAAGTTTACAGGAGTACACCAACAAGATACACTGTTCTCATTACTTTTTGTGCTATAAGTGGACAAAAATATGATATGCATAAATGGTCAAGGTTAAAACTTCCAAAAGGTTTAAACTGTGCAGTATGTGTTTCGGTTGTTACTCATGGGCAAAAGCAAGTTCCGTTACTCCATAAAACTCCTCATGTATTTTACCATTCTGTTGGGCTACTTTATGTTATTATTCTGATTGTATTGCTGGGTTACTTTGAGTTACTTTTATGTTATGATTCTGATTGTGCTGCAGAATATTAAAACTGAGGCTATAAAGTGAAATATGCAGGAGGACTATTTATCTCAGAAAATATTGTGGATGTTACTTGCAGTTACAAGCGGAGACAAAAGAATTTTTTTAATCTTTAACCTGAAAAAAGAAAAGTTGATGAGAAATAAAGAAGTGGAATCCGGTGCCCTAAGACAGAGAGAAGTGACTGGAAAAATATTTGGGAAAACAGCCTGGTTTTTGCAGCACAGCAAGACATGGTTGTGGACTTGGTTATGTCCATGCATGAGGAATCCTACTTTGTGGTCTGTGCATTTAAAACTTGTGGAGCAAAGATGTTCAGGCTGTGATATAGATGTTATCTGTGATAATATTAAACTACTCTTTTGGAAAAAAAAAAAAACAAACAATGAAAACACTTGCTATTTTCAATCTTTGCAGTAACTTAGAGCTAAAACATTAATTTCTGTAATTTATTTTTTTACACTGATTATTTCTATGACTATTTTCTTCATTGTGCCTTCCCAATAGCCTGGCTCTAGTCCGTAAATTTCAGCACCCACCATGTTGTCCTGGAGGTCCAGAGCAACATCTCTTTCCCAGTTTGTGTAAAGGTCATGATGATCTTATGGCTACCTTTAGTGCCTCATCACTCCTACCTCCTGAGCCATGAATACTCACAGGCAACCCTGTTCAGCTACCCACATTTCAAGCTGTACCATATTATATCTTTCTGGTCATGCTGCCTGATCTGGCTGGCTTCAGAAAAGGTGATGGGGGTAAACCATATAATCTTACCTGCTTTGTAGGAGCAGATGGAAACAGAGACACTTTTAGGCAAGTCTCAGCAAGAGAGGCACAAAACAATATGGGTGGCAAATGCGTAGCTACTGAAAATGAGAGAATCCTGATTTGTTGTAGGGCTCTGCATGTGGGTTATACTTCCTAGGCTGAATTTTGATTCATTTTTTATGCTCAGCTCACCTTTCGGGATTGATATGATGGACACACAGTCTATTTTTAAAGATAAAGCTCAGGTCCAAGATGTAGCATTTCACTTCTACATAGAGGTCACCAAAATTCCAGCAAATACCATCCACAGTCACCTGCATTGCCTAGGGAGTGGTCTGCCTGGTGCACTTTGTCTAGCCTCCTCTACCTCACATTTAGCAGCACTGAGTAATGTGTTTTCAGCTGACCAAAGACCAGGAGTTTGGATGAGCTGCAGGGCCCTACAGTGGAACCTCCAAGCTGCTGGACTCAGAAGGATAAAGGATCTGTGGAAGCAGCTGATTTCTTCCACTCATAGGCATTTGTTTCTATGCTTCTGGGTGGCCATGGATAAATAGTCCCTGATCCAAGAAGCTTAAGAAGAAAACCACAGCCCCTTTTGCATTGGTGATGTCTCCTCTAAGCCCAATATATGATTTCTTTCTTTCTCACTTTGGCCATGTTTGCTGTGTCTATGCTAGCACCAAGGAGGTTACTATGATAACTCATGGGAGGGAAGAAGCTCTCTGGTGTGATTTCTCCTTGCCCTCTACCAGCTCTGCAGACCCAGACAGCAAGGGCCAGCTATTCTCCACAGTATGGTGGAACACCCTGGGCAAGGGATAGGCTATGCAGGGGCTATCAAAGCTTAAATTTCATGTGAAGAAAGGTCAAGATCTGTCAGCTTCAAACATCAATGCTGTTCATGTGAAACAGGAAGGTAAGAAATTTTTCAGAGCACTTCAGTCTCCACAGGAGGTGGTGGTGGAAGAAACATGCACCTTTCAGATGCTGCCCGGAGCAGGCTGTGAAAACGAAGTGCAGACTTTGCAGACAGCGAATGAAGGAGCATGTAAATTAAGGGGCAAATACAGGAGAACATTTTTGTATGCACTTAGGTGAAACTTTGTAAAACCTATTACTTCCCAAGAGAACGTAATGTTACCCATTGAACAATAGCTGAACTAACCGATAAAGAACAAGATAAAGGTTGAAGTCAACACATGCTATTACATCACATAGAGACTTTGGTGTAAGTATTTAGTTAAAGGTCTTCGAGAACGATTATTGTCATTGGAAGCATAATGTTTGCCATGTGACAGCAGAACTCATTGGAGATCAGCCATTGCACCTTGAGCTCATAACCACCCCTGTAAAGAACTGGAAGCTCTCCTGGTTCAACGGTAAAACAAAACCTTCCACGTGGAACCCAAGTTGCATTTTAAAGAATGTGTGATGGAAGCTTTCCCAAATGGATCAAGTCTTTAAACAAATTCACAAGATTTACATTACTGTGTAGTATTCAGTTGCAAGCCTGGACTGAGGAGTCCGTCATCTCGCAGACAAATTCTCTGAGAGTTAATTCTGCTTAGGAAATGCTGAGATCAGAAGTTATGTAAATTTCACTGTTTACTTTGAAGAATTTCTGTGTTGAAAAGTAAGATTTTGCTGAGTCAAAACACATTATTGCATATTTTGATACTAGATATTTTACTACTTAACATTCTTTCTGTGAGAGTTGTAACTTCTTTTGTACTCACCCAACCTAACTAAGAAGGTAGCTAGAGACCCCTTACCAAGTGTATGGTTAGCAGACAGTCACAGTCATCCTGTCTGCATTCCAGCTCTGTGAAGGCTATTAATAAGATGCTTACTTTCGAACAGGTTGCCCTAATGGTTGCAGCCCTTTTAAAGAGAGGCCGTCACCAATTTGGAGCTGTTGAAGAGAGAGTCATTCTTCAATCGGAATGGTCTTTTTGTATTATTAAATAGTAGTCATCAAGTCAGATCACTGTTGTTGGGGGAAAACTGCAAGGAAAGGTTTTGCTCTAAGTTGTCATTCTAACTGTTGCATCCTTTTCTCTGCTTTCAGAGGCTGGCAGCAAGAAGCTTAAGAGCACGATACAGAGAAGCACAGAGACAGGAATGGCAGCAGAGATGAGAAGTCGCATGGTTCGACAGCCAAGTCGGGAATCCACTGATGGCAGCATAAACAGTTATAGCTCCGAGGGCAAGTAAGTGACATTAAAAATATTAGTAATGTAGGAGATGTTTCTTGTCTTTGTAAGAAAACCTGGGATGTGAGCAGAGGTCCCAGCTCTGGCTGAAGAGGATAGTTCTGTATACAGATTCTTCCTCTTGAAACGTTTCAAAACTTAACTATTTTAGGCACATAACACAAATTTCTTGAAAACTGAAGTTTAGAGAGGACTTCTTAAGGATTGACATTTTCCCTGTCATCCGGTGAGGCATTTTGTTCAACAAAAGACAGCTAAATTCAGACCGCCTTATTCAAAACAAAACAAAGGGGTACTTTTTCTATGAGTTATGTTTGGATTATCTCAAAGTTAAACTTCAAATGTATGTAAATCCCTGTGATATGAAACTGTTCAGTAATACTATAAACAAAGAAGGTTTAGTCTGGAGTCGGTCCAAGTCTCTTATTGAGGATTGTGAACCCAGAGTCAAGCTGCCCCATCAGCTGAAATCAGGCAGACAACTGAGGGTAATGGGGCAGCTGTTTTCATTCACTGCTGAATGACTCAGTATGTAGGAAAGGAGAACAAAGGCAGATCTTACACAAAAGTGTGCATGAATACTTCAGCATCCTCACAGCTCTCAGTGGGACTTAGCTGCTTGTGCCAAGGCACAGTGGTCACTAGGAAATTCTTAGAAGATACCTTTCCACAAGGGGAAACTGGGAGTGCAAGTGCAAATGCACTATATGATTGTTGATAATATAACAAATATCTTCTGTTTTTCTATGATTCAGTTTTTGCTAGCACCTTGTGTTCAGAATAGCAAAGCTGTTTGCTAGGTTTTTCCTGTCTCTTGCAAGGTTCCCACCAAAATCAGCAGGAGCTTGACTTCTGTTGCTTGAGTTTGTCTGCAGTTCCCTCTTGACTTTACTGTAGGCAGGAAATGACGACAGTTACAAATGCTTATGTTAAGTTTGTAAGGACTGCTTTTCTTTCCTTGCATGTGTGTACACTGTGATACTGACTTCACCTCCAGCATCACAGTTTTCTGACAATACCATGCCTCATCCTGCATTTCATAAGATCAGCCAGATGTGTTTACAAATAAAACACAGACGTGTTTAACAAAGTAGAATTAACACACATTAAGGTGAATGTGTACTTCACAGCCTTCAGTATTTTGTGTATATTAGAAATGTTTAAGAAGTGAGAATGCTCTCAAGTGAACATTTCAATTATTTCAATGTTGTTAGTTATTCCATAGCAAAATACAACATATTTTGGGGGAAAAGGGCAAAGAAATGAGCAACAAACTTTTCATAGCAGGGGCAAGAGTGAACTTCTCTCCACCTGGGGAGAGAAGTAGATTGTGTGTCTTCTCAGGAAGGGTGGGCTTGAAGCTGTATCCTGGGGCTAGGCGAGTGCTGTAACTGGTGGGTTGATGGTTGAACTGGAGACCTTGAGGTTCTTTTCCTCCTCTATCCAAAGAAACCTTCTTAAATAAAAGTGTTCTTAAAGCTAGACTTCACTGAAAAGCTTACCTTTTGGTAAATCAGAGTTTTGTAGCGAAAAGCCCTGTGCTGGTATTTTCTGGCCAGCTTTAGTTACAGGCAGTCTGTGCATTTATGCAGGCATAGTAAGAGCAGTTAGTCTTGAAGAGAAGAAAGGGTTTTTTCTATAAAGCTAGCTGGGGTTTGTAAAGAGCTTTTAGTGTGAATCGAATGACTGGAGCACATAAGCCTGATCTGTAGAAATCAATGTTTTTCACACTAGATGTTTTTATTAGGAAGTGCTGTTATTTTCTCCAGTCTAACAGGGAATTTTCTTTGAGGAAGGAGCAGATACAGAGTGGTGGATGGTCTGATGGCCATGCTATCTAGGCTTGGTTCAAAGGCTGTTCTTCTGTTCCTTGTGATGAGGAAGTCCCCAAAAAAGCTGAGCCTCCACACCCTGAATCATTCTTTATCTCTGGGGTTTGTTTATTTTCTTATTTGTTCTGCTCGTTTCTTTGGTTATTGTTTGGAGACTCTATTAAAAAGAAAATGGAGATTCTGGAATACAAGAAACCAGCTTGAAAAAGCACATCTCATAGAGTCACTGAATAGTTTGGGTTGGAAGCGACCTTTAAAATCGTCTTTTGTGGTCCACCTGCTCTGCAGTGAGCAGGGACATCTTCAACTCAGTCAGGTTGCTCAGAGCCCCATCCAACCTGACCCTAAATCTTTCTATATATTATGTGTGTTGATGTATTACATTTCAGTTTGTGTCCTGCAAGGGGGGTGAGTACCAACAACAGACTCAGATGTAGCTACCAGAATATTTTGGCTAGGGAGTAGCATTAGGTTTAGCTCTAATCAGCAGTAGTACTACCTGCCAGTAGTTAACTATCTGCTGCTTCGTTAAACAGCTGTAGCAATCAGATTAACTTAGTGTATACATCTGTTTTCCCTGTTTGTTCTAAATGATGCGGATGGTGTTTGGATGTATGTATAGATATGAAACAGTATTACAAGGCAAATCAAGCGTTCAAGAATGAAGAATGATAGGCTATTAAATTTCATGAGGCTTTTTATGTTTTCTCATACAAAGTCACTTATAGTTTATTCACCTGTCGGGCTCTTCAGTGCTCCTGCAGAACTAGCTTGCAAGAACTGTGTTATGGACTACTTTGGGTCCATGTGCAGAACTTTACTACACTTCTTTGGGGCCCATGGGGGATAACTCGTACCTGATGCCGCAGAACAATTTGTGGTTGTACATCCTGAGCTGCTTGACTTGTATCAGTAGTACTTTTGAGGTAAATACTGTAGGACAATAGAAATTAATCCTGTTCTTATGCTTAACCAGCTTTTATTTTACTTCAGTTTAATATTCCCTGGAGTACGACTGGGCGCTGACAGTCAGTTTAGTGATTTCCTCGATGGCCTTGGACCTGCACAGTTAGTAGGCCGACAAACACTAGCAACTCCTGCCATGGGTAAGAATAATATTTTCTCCTCTGTTAAATGAATAATAAGCCACTAATGCACACACTGCCAGACTACAGCACCTAGAATACTTTTACAAAGTGGCTTCCTTGACTGTAAACGTAAAGGTCTTATATGCATTCACTGGTATTCCTTGCATGCTAGCATCCAAAATGGGGTGAGAAACAGTATTTGCTCCATTTGAGATGTCAGCTAATCTCATTTGCAATTTGTAAATAGGGCTTGCACTTTACTTGCCACTCGAAATTGTTGTGGTTTCTCCAGTTGTAGCTCACTACAAAATCTGAGCTATTCAGAGTTTCTATTTGCTTGCTACAGATTAGATTGGATGTGACAGGCAGTTTCTGGACAAACTCTGACAAGTGTCCAAGTTTAGTTCATTTCACCCCAGAATGCAAAACTTCTCCCCACATTTGCAATGACCAATAATCAGTTGCTGCTGATAAAGCCAGTGTTCGTCATGAAAGAGATAAAATCCTTTTCTACAGCAGCTGCCTATGTCTCTCTGTGATCTTCATTGTGTTCGAGACCAGTTGGTGTTTCCCTATAGCAGCATTAGCTGCATCTTGGTTATGAAGGGAGTGTATAAGGTGTACAACAGTGCAGCACTGTGTAAGTATTTCTTTAGGATGCTAAGTGAAGAGTCCTTGATCCACTACTTTAATGATACTTCCTCTGCTGGAAATTATAAATGGCCAGTGCTTCAGTACAGCTGTCTTGGGACAATCAGTTTCAGGAAGGGCTACTGAGGTGCTTCTGAAGGAAACAGAAAGAAAAAATTGCAGAAGACCGTGTTTCCTTCCTAAGTCATGAGCGAAGGAGGCAGAAACTTTCTTGAGAATGCCTTGGTTACCTCCTAAGGCAAGGGGTGCTGTTTTAGTCCAAATGACTGCTATGAATGCATTTAATAAGCACCAAACTTATTAAATTCAGAGTTTCTATTATTTTAAAGGATAAGAGATGATATGAGATGATTTGTCCAGTAAAAATCTAAGTGGTTCTATCAGCATGAATGTAAGGGTCTAGATTTCTTCTATTTTAATCTTTTCTGACTACTTTTCTGCAGATTACTAGAGTAATGTTTATTTTCACTTCTGAGTAATCAAACTCTTTATTTACTAAGGGCTCAATTTTTGCACACCCAAAAGCAGTCATGCTTTTTAACAATTTTCGGAAGACCTTCTATGTGATATCCTTTCACTAGTGACAATTTGAAAATGTTTGTCTTATCGCTCCCCCTTCTGGTTCCCTGTCGTATGTTTCATTTTGGATATGCGATACAGAGATGGGCTCTTCAAAAGGCTTGTTGGAATTTTTCTGTGAGCTATTTTTGGTGCAACACAGGCTCTGTTTATTCAAGCAAAGTCTGATTGATAAAAACAATCTTCCCTGCTGCTCTGTCATACCTCAAGTACTGGGGTATAAACACTGCTTCAGTACACTGTTAAGACAAGCATGTGAAAATCTCAGGCCCAGTTAATTTCAAAATGCTATTTCTCTGAATCCAGACCCCAAATTCTGTAATTTAGGACTATCTCTTTGTGAGTGTTGTTTGGGTTTCTTTTTTTAAGACAGTCAGGGTTTACATGTCAAATACATACTCCCTTGCTTCATGGATATATGTATAGTTCATTTATCTGCACGGCATCACGTAGCTGACCATGTTGTATGGTTAATTTGTTATTCTACATGGCCTGTTACGTTTCTGCCCAGCTGATTCCATGATACATAAAACCACAGAGATACAATACTCTGAGCATCACCCTGTAGTTGACTTCCTTGCATTTTATTGATCTAGATCAGAACAGTGCTTGGTCTCAGAGCAAGCCATTTCCTTTTTCTGCAGCTAATGTCATTTGTCAGAACTTAGGAAGGGAAACAAGTTTGACTTTTAGTAGCAAAAGCAGCTACTTATTTTAGCATGGTGATTCATTTTATTCACATAAAAAATGTGTGTGGCATATTGATTAAAAAAAGGAAAATTGTCACCCCTGTACTTTTTGGAGACTTTCTCAGATAAAAAAAAAAGACCTCTTCTGAGCTCCTGGGGCACTGGCCATCATTCTCTGAAGCCTTGCTATGACTGTGTGCCTACTCTGGTTGGTGCCTCTGTCTCATGCTGAGGATCTAGTCAGGCACTTGTAGTTAAAGGTGTTTTCAGCATTAGCTTCCACCAGCAGTGCTCCTTCCTGTTTCATCAGACATGAACCCTTTGTACTGTTTGCTCTTTGCTCTCAGCTTGGAGGCAGAAACTTCCAGTTGAAGGGATTTCTGAATGAGTTTGGGGTTTAGGTTCTCTGAGTGTGGGACTCCTCTCAGGGCTGCACATGTCAGTGACTGGCACACTGGGGCAAATCCTATGTAGGAAGTCTGTAGAGAATTCACCAGTGCAAAATTACAGGTGTGGTGGTTATACCATAGCGTTGCTGTAAATTTGCCTGCCTCCATGGGTCAGAAATACTGTGCTCTGGTATAAACCCTACAAGAAGAGAGAGCACCATGCACCCTAAGTATATATATTTTAGTCCTGCTTTAAGAATGGAGAAATTAAAGGGATCAGGAAAAGAGGTGACAAGCACTCTAATGCAGCAGACTAGCAGAAAACTAGTCTTTCTGTTTCTCTCCTATCTCCTGGGCTGTAGTGCTTCTCTAAAACATGGTCTGCTTTCTTCTCCCTGTCAGGTGACATCCAGATTGGAATGGTGGACAAAAAGGGACAGTTAGAAGTAGAAGTCATTAGAGCCCGTGGCCTCACACAAAAACCTGGCTCCAAATCTACCCCAGGTAAGGAAAAAAAATAGACAGTAGATGAACAGAAAATGAGAATATGAAATAAGCTGATGAACTGGGGATCAGCTTTTTGAGCTCCTCATTACATTTGCATTTGTTTAGCTTGCTTTTCAACAAGGAATGTGTGCGTAGATATATCCTTGCTACTGATGTCCACTTCTTACCACCTTGCATCTGCCAGTTGCATGCCACCTGTAAAAGAATAATTTTCAGCAGGAACACATCTGTTCTGGAAGGGACATTTGCAGAAGTGTTTCTGCCTATCTTAGGCAAGTCGTATATATCAGAGAGGCTCTGTCGATGTAGATGAAGTCGTTTGTGTTCCACATCAAAACAAGAGATGGAGAACAAAGGAAAGTGCATTGAACAAACAGCTTAACAGACTCACATGCCAGGATCTTCTGCATGAAGCAGTGCTTCAAGAAGACAGCAGGTTAAGCTAGTGACAATGTCAATAATTTATATAATGAATGAGTTTTAATACTATATCATTTTATAAGGTCATATTTAGAAGTTCTGGTTATTTATAGATATCCTTATTAGAGGAGATTTATAATCACTACCACAGTTGCTGCTTACCTTAACAACTGGAACAGTTGTTTTAAATAACATTTTGCTAATATATTACTTTGCAACCCCCTTAGCTGCTGAAGATGAAAGAGCAGTTAATGTCTATATTATCAGAGCCACTTAGTTTTAAAAATTCCTTTCAATGAAGCATCAAAGACTTCTGTTTTGAAATATCTCTGACCACTAAACATACATAGAGACTCCCTGGTGGCTCTCAGTGACAGTTAATTCCTGGCAAAAGAAAGTGTTTTTAAATGACAGACATGAAACGTAATTGTTATTAGTAACGTTTCAGATCATTACATTCAAAGTTTATAAAACCCAAATTGATTTCTTATGGGCTGTATCACTTATTGTACAAATATAACTGTATTCAGATTATAAAGTGAAGTTAATGTGTCATTTTCTTTCCGCTCAGCTCCCTTTTAAGGCATTTGTCCTGCAGCTCAGATATGCAATGTAGAAGTTTTTAAGTCCAAACATAAAATTCATGACGTTCTGTTTGCAGCTCCGTATGTCAAAGTGTATTTATTGGAAAATGGAGCATGTATAGCCAAGAAGAAGACAAGAATTGCACGGAAGACCCTTGATCCTTTGTACCAACAGACACTGGTTTTTGATGAAAGTCCACAGGGTAAAGTCCTTCAGGTCAGTTCCTTCTCAATCCCATTTTAGGCTACCATTTGGAGAAGCACTTGCATGTTTACTTAAGTTTAAGCAATATGTGTAAACCTATTCCAACTCAGTACACATTTAATTTTATAAATGCCAGCAAACGCATCCTTGTGGCTTGTGGTTTCAGACCTGCACAATGGCTGGCTGTATTAAACATTTCTCTTTTCTTGACTTTTGCTCCTGTCCTGCCATTAGGATTTCCCAGAAGAAGGAGCAATCATTCACCCTGAAGAATAACATTCTCCTTACGCTGCACTTAGCAGGAGTGAACGTATAAGCGAGGGTTTGAGGACAATACTGAACTTGTATTTTATGTTCTTCCAGGTAATAGTTTGGGGAGACTATGGCCGAATGGACCACAAATGCTTCATGGGAGTTGCCCAGATCCTTCTGGAGGAACTGGATCTGTCCAGTGTGGTAATAGGCTGGTATAAATTATTTCCACCTTCATCACTAGTGGATCCAACTTTGACTCCCCTGACACGCAGAGCTTCCCAGTCATCTCTGGAAAGTTCAACTGGGCCTCCCTGTATTAGATCATAGTAGCAGGTGCTGTGTGATAAAAACATCATCCAGGATAACAATTGGAACCAGATATTCACATGATCAAAAAACACTGTTGGAGAGAGACAATCACTTCTGTTTTCGCTTGTAGTAGTTATCCAAACATATGTCTGTTGAGAGATGGCTTTAATTGACAGAACAAAGGTATATCACATACGCAAATCTATTAGCGGCAATCACAGACGCTTATAATGATCCAAACAAAAAAAGAAAAAAGAGACACCTTTAGATTCGACCTAAGTCAGAGATAACCCAAACTGGAAGCTGTCACTCTGCTAATGATGTTGTAATTCTCACACTTTGACAGAGCCCCCAAGCAGCGTTACCTTCCTGGTGTTTCAGCAGTTTTTCTGTACTTGTCACTTCCACTAGTTTTTTGCCATGTGATTCTGTTAGTTTTGTAGAAGTCCTCACAACGCTAACAGAGACCCTTCCTTTCTTTTTCTAAACCAAACAAAAAAGGGCTGAAGCATATCTCTGTAAGCATCGTTAAAGTGTTCAACAAACAGCCACAGTTACAATTCCAGCAATTAGTTCAAAATCATTTCTCAGTTCTGGTACTTCCAAGTCGCTCACGTGGAGACCCAGAACAAATGACCAACCTAGGTTAGATTCTTAAAAAATAATTAATCATCACAGTGCCACTTTTTCTTTGTACAAAGCAGATATGTTTGCATTATATAGAATAACTTTTATGTTGATGATGTTTTGCATGGAAGAATTTTGAAGAATTCTGCAACTACTGCTGGGGACTGGTATAAAGCAGCTTTAGTCTTAATTTTGACATTGAATATGTTACTGGTAATGCAATTTTCCTCCTAGAAGTGAAGAGGAAATACTTACGTTTCTGTGTATAAATGTATATTTGACTTCCCAAAATGTTGACCAGGAATGGATTGAGCATATGACACTTTCAGCTGTACCCAGGCTTCTCTGATGTGTGTCGCTTCTGACGCACCTGTCTGCCCTGGATAGAGCATGGTATGAGTTGTTCAGTGTTTCACTGGAAATTCCAGTTGAAATATTCTGCACTTACTAATGTTTTTATCAAATTTTAGTTTACATTTCTTTGAGATTGATGCAAGCACAAGGCTTGATTTTTTAACGCAAGATATCTTACTTTTTGGAGAAAAAAAATAATAATTCAAATTTCAATTTGCTTTTTATTCATTTGAGTTCTTCTTGGCCTCGAAATCCCTTGTGATATTCTGTAAATGTGCGAACAACTGCAGATTCCTGCAGGTGCATTGATATGTTTCCCCTCCTTTTACAGGCCATTCAATTTTGTGATCACACAAATAGAGCAGCATGACTTGGAACTGTTCAAAGCTGCATGCACGTTTTGTAAAAAGAGATGAAAAAGGTTATTTAATAATGTATGTTAGTTCCACATAGGCCAGCTTGTATGTTGCATGTACTTGTACAGTTTGCTCGTACTTACTATACTGAAGTAACCAAGAAATCTAAGCCATCCATTTTTCTTATAGACATTTTGCAGGTTTTAGCCAGGCTAGGTCAGTGAGTCTGGTGCTAAATGTCTATTGATGGACTTTATTTTTTACCCTATGGAAAACGTGATGTAGTATGGACCAAATTCCTTCTAATAACTATTTTGGTGTAGATTCCTACTGTGGGGCTGTAACACATGTAGAAACTGTGTACACACTAGGTTTTAATCCATAGACATACTGCCTGCACCAAGTGAACTATTTATTATTACTAAACACGTGGGAATTACTCTGCCCATCTTTCCGTAGGGCGCAGATTGGTTACTGCTCGACCTGCTGAGCAGGAAGAACTCAAGAACTGGTGCACTACTACTAGATCCTGTTCTGTCTTAGTGGCCAAAAACCAACTAGTTATAATTCGATAGTATCTTTCTATTTCAACCACTTGTCTTAACACTCCCCTGTGCTTTTAAATGAAATTCCAACTCATGTTATGTAAACATGTTTAATAAAATTTCCTTTTCATGTCCAGTGTAGTAGTTGTGCTCTCTGTATGTTCTGAGGTTCATCTGTGATTCTGCTCACTGCAGGACTGTGTGAAATGTGTTAAGGAACAGTAAAATGATAAGTGATTTCTATGGTTCTTTTGATTGCTGTAATAGTGTATGTTGAAATCTGGGGCCAGAAGCTGAGGCCTGGTTGAAAGTCATGTTTGGTTGGCTTCCTTTTCACTGAGAAAGGAGCCAAATTGTGCTCTCATTCCTTGAAGCAGACAAATTGAAGTCAAGAAACAAATGTAGCCAAATTGCCATCTGTTGACATCAAATGAGTTTATTGGAGTTGGGCAGTGTTGCGACTGCTTGCACTGGGTCAGTGGGCCAGTGTGTATTAGAGCCAGGCAACAGCTCTCCATCTGGTATGTGCTGAGCCTTGGAGACATGAGAACAACTCCTGAGGTTTTGCACTTTTTAAACCCAGATATACACCCTTGTAGTGTAATGCTGTTGTGGACAAAGCTTCATAGAAATTTACTTGAGAGCAGAATTTGGCTAAATTTTGTTAGAAAAGCAAAGATTATGTACTTTGTTTGATTTTTCATTTTCCATGTCCCACAGATACCTGATCATCATTTAAAAATAACATAAAGACAATATCGCCTCACTTGGAACACTTTTGTTTATTACTTTATTTAGCTGAATACGTGGTTAAGCTACTGAAAAAAATGAATAATTAAACATGGTCAATCTCTTAACAAAAAGGCATGTTATATTTCTGCTTCTGTGTGATGGGGGTGATGTTTCAATACAGAATTTGTCACACTGTTGCAAAAAGCTATCGATTTCATATATCTCGTGGCTTCGAATATTGTGTCCATTATAGGATATCTTTTCCTTTCTGATCTTGATAATATAACCAAAGTTAAGCATTTCTGATTTCCCCCTAGGGCACAGAAAATATGGCAGAAAAAGAACACACTGAACTATTTTGTTTATGGTGTTTCTGATGAAGAGGGATCGCATATGCAGGGATTTCAGGAATGAAGTAGTAGACTGTCCTAGGACAGAGTTGTGTGCTGGTCTCCTTTCCCAGAGGCTGTTGCCTTTTAAAAACCCATTGCTAAATGCTGAGATTATGGTACACAGATAAATCAGTTTTACTTCCCTCCTGATTTTCCCTTGAGAATGCAGTACAGCCTTATATGTCATAGGCAGGGGAAGAGCAAAGATATCAAACTCAGAATCCCCATCATACAATCAGACAGTTCATGTTGAGTTAATGATGAGTTAATGTCCTAAATTTTATATTGAAATGCAAATTTAGTGTCCCTCTTTGTGGGCAGAGGAGATTTTTGCCTTGACTTTTGTGAAAGAGAGACATCAGAACTTCTGTGAGTGGGTAGGGCAAACCAGAGCTTCATGGTCTTATTCCATTGTAATTCCCGAGTAAGTGATACGTGCACTTTCACTGCCTGTTCTCACAAACAAATAGCAGTCCAGGTATGATATGCTATGCATAGAAGAAAAGTTCAAAGTGAATCTTCAGAGACTGTACTAGTTCCAAGATTGTACTTATAGCCTGAAGCTTGTCCCCTATGAAGTTGGCTGTTTGCTGCTCCTGTGTAGTTACTACTCTACTGTTCATGGCCCCTTTAACTCTAGGAAAAAAGGATTATGTGATTTACACCCTTTTTTTGCCTTAAGTGAAGAAAGTCATGGTAGATAGGAATAGGGCTTTTCCTTTAGAGCCCTTAACTCTCCCTCCGTGTTACCCTACTATAATTCTGCAAATGTAGAAGGAAAGCAATCTGCAAGGAAGCAAGTTGTTGTTGAAAAAATGTGGTTTCTCAAGTCATGTAATGAATGTTCTGGCCATCTTGGGTGATTAAGAACTCCGCTAGCATCTGTCAAGAGTAATGAGTCTCAATTAATACTTCACTCCCAGCTCATTCACTTCCCTCCAGGAGAAAAAGAAAATGCACAGGTCATGTGTGTATTTTCTCAGTGTCTGCACAGTCGACCATGTATGCTGGTAGTTAAATAAGAGGGTTATGAAAGAGGTTGTGTGTGGCAGGCATGTCACATAGATCAAATGTTCTGAGTTTTGTGGTCGAAATTCCTCCTGCCTAAGGTGCCAGAGATAGGAGAGGAATCTGGCTTCACTCCTTCTGGAGTCTAGCTGGTAATGGTGGTTGAGCTCCTGACTGCACAGCCTGGTGTCTAATGAAGTGCCCCATGGTTGGATGTTTTCTCATCATTGGTATGATTTGAAGCTGTAGTTGTGCATAAGGACATAAAACTTTGCACATTCTGCCTTGTTGACTCAAAGTGCCTCATGCTCAACTGAGGAAAGGGTAAAAGTCAGAATCTGTAGACTACATTGTGTCAATACAGCAATTCAGGTAAGTCAAATATTAGCTGTATTTATGTCTTGCTAGTACAGGAAAGGCATTCCAGAGACAGGAGTCTTTTGGAGGTTTCAGCTGCTAGCTGCTAGATGTGAGTCACCTAGGGGTTTCACAGATTCTTGTAGGTGGCCTCTGAAAAAATTACCTTCAGAAGGTGGTGAGCAGCAGTTCATTGTTACAGTGCTCCCTGGATAACTCAGAATTATTCATGCTAATCACATTGAACATGTCTACCATTTCAGAGCCCTGATAAAATGCAGTTATATATCAGTAGTGACCAACTTAGTAAGCACTTGGTGAAAGGCTGTGTGATACGACCATCTGCACGGACTATCGCTATGATGTCTGTGGTAATTCATGTAGGTGAAGATTTTTTTTCAATTTGCTTTTCATGTCAGTGAGATGTATATGTCTCAGTGACTTTGAGAACCTAGGTATCAGTCTCTGCACTTGGATTATATGATGAATAAAATGGGGGTATGTGTAATTACCCCATTTCAGAGACATTACATAGATACAGAAAAAGCAGAACATAAATGTGGAAAAGCCAGTAGTTAGGTCCTCAGAGACTTAAATGACATGATAAGATCTTCTTGTCCTGGCTCCCTAAGTCTTTTTTACATTGACAAGTGTCAGGAAGCAATACCTTCCATAGTAAACCTTGTCAGTGTATTCCAGCTACAGCCAAATAAAAATTCCTGAGCCACACACCTAAGCAGGATGCCTCTGTTTCCTTCAGTTTATACCAATCCCTCTACAAAGTCTTTCATAGAAAAGATGTCTCATACAAGGGTCAGTAAGACAGTCACAGATATTTTAAGAAACATTGTCATGCAATATAACCCAGTAAAATAAGATTTGCAAGTCAAACAAATACTGTAAAATAGATCTTCAAGTAAATGTCGTAGTATATACTAGGGGAAAAAAATCAGTTTTGATAATTATTCGCATACTTCAGAAACTGTGTCCACACGCAGTGCAAACATGGCAGTACTACACTAGCATTTAAGAATCAAAAGAGATCAGTTATTATTCTCAATAATGCAGAGGGTGAGAGATGGCCAGGAGGGAAATGTTTTCTAAATACTTAGTTACTAAGCAAAGGCTGTTAGAAGCTGGGAGCAGCATTATCCTTCAGCTGCTTTTTGTTAAAGCTGCAGCAAAAGGAACCAAGACAGACTCAAAGAACTTCATCATCCAGTTTCGGAAGAGCTGCATTTTTTCCAGATTGACAGAGTCTGAGACTAAGAGAGCAACCCTTGAGTGCTCAGGAATGAACAGCCAACCCAAAAGAACATAATGACAATTGCGATGAGAAAATAATGCTTCCAAACCATGTGGAAGACTGTCTTGTTACTGTGAAGGCCTGAGAGTGCAGCCAGATAGAGAGTCTGGATTTGGAATGAGTCCCAAGACATCCTTCTGATACTACAGGTTGGAAGGACTGGTTGTCTGTTAGCAGTCAGTGCTGCAGAGCCTCTGAGCGTGAGTCAGCTTTTTCTAGTGGCACGGTTTGTACGTAGAGCTTGCCCACACTTTTCTCTTTGGAGGTGGTCTGACACATGCATTGAGAGTGAGCTTAACTTGAAGGGGATGTAAAGGGTATATTTAACTTTAAGCTCAATAAACTGTGTTGTGGAAGAGAGATCTTGCATCAACCCTCATAAGGCATTGGTTAGGATGGTAAAGAAGCCAGGTGTTCTGCGATGGATAAATCAGTAAGTCAGAAACATGCATGGAGGAGCTTGGGGAGGAGGGAAGGGAAGGAAATGGCCCCTCTTTTCACCTGGGGGGAACAAAGGAGGGAGACAAGGAAAACACTTGAGACATAACTGCTCAACTCCTGTTTCTGAAAACCTCACAGATGGCAGGGCATTTCTTCTTGAAGCCTCAAAGGATCTGGCCCAACTTCATTACTTCAGTATTGAAAATAGACTATCTAGTGGCAGCAGGGCTTGTCAAAAAGATATAATACACTGTTTTTCCTTTCTTATGGGTGACTCTCTAGGAGTTAATCAGCAAAAGAAAAGTAAGCTGATGGCTCTGTACCTACTCTCAAAAGGCACATAAAGGCTGCAATTGGTGGGAATAGGGAGTATCAACAAGCTTCTCACAGGCAATTTAAGAGTGGCTTGTTGACCTCTTTTGCTTCTTTTTACCAATAGGAAAAAAGCCCTAAGATCTGGGGAGACAGACAAAGTACAGTGTCTACTGTCCTAGAAAACATAAGAAATGATGATTCCCTCCTTTCACACCTTCCCTTTTCATTGCTCCTGCAAACTATGAAGCAAAGTTTTGTGTAGTCTGGTGCCTGGACTCAGCTCTCAGTTGCTCTGCTCCAGTGCTGCCAGCAGCTCACTTGGGTCCAAAGCGTGTTTGTAGAAAAGACCATTCCTAAACCATTCTTATTAAAATACAAACACACCTCCCCTAAGCCCTCAGGACTTTCTCATTAATCAAGTGCATGAAAAGATAGGGGGAAGAAACCCATTGGGTTTTCTATTGTTGAAAATCTTGAACCAGAATTAAGTTAGAGCTGCACCGGAAGTCACTGCTGTGCTATCTGTAGCATCCTTCAGCTCCACTTTATGTGTGGGCTTCTTTGTTAGGTTTCTGTTAATGCCATTCAGATATTCCCTAAAACAAATCCCAAAATGCAAAGGAGGAGGAGATATGTTGCCATGGCAGTGAGCCACTCTTCAGGGCTTAACCTTCTTCTCCCTTTATTCTTTCAGTGGGTATGTCCTCCAGCACTAATCTTAGCCTGGTTCTCCCACCACTTGCTTGCTTGAGCAGTTCAGAGCTGTATCTGTTGTCTCCAGAAAATACCTATTGGATTTGTTAACAGTTACTTTTTCTTAGCAAGTGAAGGTGAATGGAAGAAAAGAAGGCTGTTGAATACCTCACCTCTCTGGGGCTGCTCTTTAATTTGTACATGGCTGGTTTAAGACCACTATTCCCCCCTCATCTGGATTTGCATTGTCTGGGCTGAAGAATGTGGGAGTTTCACCACTGATTTCAATAAGACTGACCCCAAAGTGCTTTTGTGACAAAAGGTGACTGATACACACAGCGTGGGGAGGCTCTTTCAGTGACAGTAAGCCCCGAACAAAGCAGGACAGCCAGCAATTCCAGCTGCACAAAGCACAGCGCCTTATGTTCTGTAAGGAGGCGGTGATGCATGCAGTGATGGTGAGAGTGGCAACCATGGCAGCACATCCAGCCAGGGTGCGACAGCCGTGACAAGAGGATTTTGCCTGGCCTGTAGATGAGCATCAGTTTTGTTTTCGTGAAGCGTATGCCTCATTAAACAAGACCAAAACCTGCCGTGTTCTGGAAAGCTGTCCACTTCAGGAAAGCAGCCATGGAGCACAGCTCTGGGCTGCGTGACAGCACCTGGCGCAGCGTAACGGTGCTGGTGGTGGCAGCTGAGGAATAGCAAGGTGGGAAACCTGCCACTGAAGGCGATCGCGAGTGAGCCGACTCTTGCAAAGAGTGTTATTTATTTAGAGAACTACATCTACTTAAGGAAATGTCTAGGAAAGCCCCCTGCTGCGTCCAGGCTGCTTGCAAACACTGGAAAACGACAGAAAGCGTCCAAACGCGTTATCCAGGTGAGCCAGCCGCGCCGCGGAAGGACAGGAGCCCGTCGCCCCGCCCCGCCTCCCGCCGCTCCCCCTGAGGCCGCCGGAGGGCGCCCCAGCACCGCGTGAAGCGGACAGGCCTGCAGCAGGGCGGCGGGGCCCCTTTGCCCGTTCGGCGGCTTCCCGCTCTGCTGGTGTGCTTCGCCCGGCTCCTCCCGGCTCTCGGACTGAGTCTTTTCGGCCCGGGTGTCTGGCCCTTCGCACCCCCTCCTGGTTACCCGGCGGCCCCCCGCGTGCAGAGGCTGCCAGCCGGGTGCGGGAGCGGATGTTGCGGTGAGCAGCGCTATCGATGTATGGCCTGCGTCGGATCCAGGGGTCGCGGAGACCTCTGCTGTAATGCAGAAAAACAGAAGCCTGCTTTATCAGGCACTTGAATATGAGGAAAAAAAAACAAAATTAGAAAAAAAGCTGTAGTGTTTTTTCCGAGTGTTGGACGTATACCTGTGGATGCAGTGGAACTGGGTGTGTGATCGCTGCTTGTGCATGTCGGTGGGTTTTGCATGAGAGCTCCCAAAACAGTCTAAAACTCAAAAGCTTTGAAGGAGAATTCATAAAGCATAAAAAGAAATAATGATTGTATTTAACAGCCTACCCTTTTCCGTGATTCAGTAGTGATTATGAACTCACTCAAATCAATGCAGTTCCACTAAGAAGTGTTAAAAAAGCACATTTGTCCCCCTTCCTGCATTATTCACAGTGGCTGCTCTGACAGATTAATGTCAGGCTACTGTTTCGTTAAGTGACAAGCCTTACTTTGTTGCCTGAGTGCTACTTTTATTGTTGGACTGTGCTGTACCCTCACTACTCCTTTGCTACTTTCGTATTAAGCTGCAAGTCAGATACGTCAGGAGAATTTCTTGCAACCAGTGGAAGCTTGTGCTGGAGGATTATTAAACTTTGATGTTAATCAGTTTAAGGAAGAAAACAACAATATTACTGCTGACAACCAAAATGGTTTGATAACTCAGGTAATGCTCTTCTAGCTGCTATCTGAGAAAGGTCATCCAAGAAAGGCATAAAAGGAAAGGTCTTCCTCGGTCAGAGCAAACAAAAAAGCAGGCTGGGTTTGGGGGAGCAAGAACTGATTTCATCCATGAGCAACAAAAAAAATCATTCAACACCATGAAGGAACTGAAGCAAGGAACTGCACAGGACTGTTTCGTGTAGCCCCATGTAGCTACTTGTGGCATTTAAGTTGCTGAATGAATTAATTAAAGCCTTCATGCCTTCAGCTCTCCGACATCCTCAAAGAGTAAAACTGAAGTTTGCTGCGATTTGGGCTCAGTCTGGCATGGTGTGGACAATCTCACAGCCCAGCTACAGGCTGTTGGACAGAGCCATGGTGCAAGGGCTGAGCCATAAGGCCAGTGATAGAGTTACTCTACCAAAATCAGCACACAGCCCTGGTTTAGGACTCTTAACCTAGCTGTTGGCAGTATAAAAGGGAAGCACAACTAGAACAGTGCTGACTTTGGTCTGAGCATCAGCAGGGGAACAGCATGCTTTGCTGTCCTGTGCTAGTGACCACTGCATTTCAGCAGTAGAGTTTGGCTGGAGAGCAATGAGGGAAGTGCTCACTTGGTATAAAATGCAACTCTGTGGCAGCTTTGCACTAGGTCATAGCACAAAATTTCCTACATTTAACCGTACATTTCCAGCTTCTTGCAGCTCCTCTTTCCAGTGCAAGACGCAAGAGGTCAACAGAAGGTGTCCCTGGCATTTTTCCCCAAGCTTCTGGAGAAGAGGCTGTTCCAGGGAACATGACTAGTGTATCCTTATGTCCTGGCAATGCTCGGTTGCCAGGAAAGCTTTTTGAGCTGGTGGTTGGCATAGCTTACAGCAGCCTTTAACCTGCTATAACATGCTCTGAGGTAAGGACAGCTGCAGGCAACACTTACTTCTTTTGAACTATGCTCCCGTCTGATGTGCACATGCTGCCCTTCAGCGAGCTAGCGCAATTGCAGGCAGAGAAGGGAGGGCCTTGCCTGCAAGCTACAGCCTCCAGTTGTGAAGCCATCTCACTTCCTTGTGAGCAGGGCTGGCAAAGGCCTGCCGAGTTGGCTTCACCCGGGTATGTGAGCAAGATTCAGCAGGATTTGTTCACAGGGGTTGACACCAGACCAAGCCCTTCAGATGCACATTCCTGAGCCCACTCCTCCCCTTCAGGGCATTTTATGCCAGCCGCTCCCAGGTTTCCCCCTCACCTCAATTACCTTTTTGTAGGGATCAGCTCTGTGTGTGTGTTGTGCATGCTAATGCTAGGAAGGGCTGTCAGTGTAGCTTTGCAGCCTAATCTCTTCTAATATGATCCTGGCTTCAGGCTGCGGCTTTTTTTCCAGTGCCTAAATGCAACACGTGGATATTAGGTGAGGGCAAGAATTTGCTTCTTTCTTGCACGCAGAACGAGGCATTCTGCCTCGCCACATCTGCCACAACCACAACTACAGGGCTGAACCAGCTGTGCTTGCTGCCCTACAGCAAGGCAGCCAGGACAAACTTGGGGTCACTCTGCCCCTTCCCTCATTGTTGGAGTCATCTACCCACCAGTCCCACAATGGGGACTGCAGAGGCTTTTTCTTGGGATATATAGAGTAACCTATGGTTAGTGAGCTGCAGCCATGTACAGAGCACTAGAAATGAGGGATGGCACAATCCCACACTAGTGGTGCAGGTCTGCAGCCAAGAAATGGACAAGAAAAGGGGGATTATTGAACTGAATGGTGTTACAGGGCAAGCTGAGGAAAGGCCTCCTCCAAAATCCACTATTAGGCTGGAGATAATGGTAGTTGCCCTGCAGCCCTTGTAAGGCCCCACTGGAACTTGGCAATGGTAAGAGAGGCTGGGAAAGCAGAGACTCAAATTATTAGCTCCCAGCATGATTCAGAAATATCTGTCCACACTACAGGCATGACTCAGAGTCTAGAAAGGTCTTTGGGATCTATGAAGATAACCAGAAGAGGTCCAACCCTTGAGAAACAGTTTCAGACCTTACATTGCTCTTGCCTCCAGATCTGAGCTAATTTTTGGCGGATGCAGAATTTCCTGGATGAAAGTTACACAGATCAGCTGAACATACCTTGCCAATGGCTTTCTTCTTGTTGGTTGGTTTAGTTTAGTTTGGGTTTTTTAATGCTTCTGTGGTGGGTTTTTGTGTCTTTGCATGTTTCAAAAGGATTGAAAAGTGGAAATGCTAACGGGTGTTTTGGCTCATTCCGCTGTGTAGAGGGTTTCTGTGCCAAAGCGCTAGTTACCTAGGAAACTGCTGTAGGACTGAATTTGGATAGATGTGTTGTCAACTGCAAATGAGTGGCTTTTCAAGAGGTGGAGAAGAATGCAAAATGCACTGAAAATATGACTGCCTGCAGTGTGATTTGTAGGTAAGATGGTGGTCGTGGGTTTTTGACTAGCATTTTGGAGGCACCCTGACAGCTGCACAAAGGGATAGCAGATGGAGTGAATGGCCATGCCTCGGACATGAGCTTGAATGCCCTTGTGTTTGTATGCTGGGTGAGCATTTGTCCAAATCTCAAACCATGACTGTCTGAAAAATCAGTACTAAGGTTGCAATTAAGTATTTTTCCTGTTCTATTGCGACAGAGTTCTGACAGTCCAAGGAAATGACAGCCTTTCTGGACATTTGAACTGCAGTACTGCATGGCCATTTGCAACAAAAGAAAAGAAAAAAGAGACTGGTGAAACATTTTTAATGATTGCATCTACAGATACATCTGAAGGCTTAAACAATGAAGGAAAACATGTTTTGCAGATTTTTTTCCTGGAAATCATCAATAATGGGCCCTTTTTAATACAGCAGCAAAAAATGCGAGAAAATAAATACATGCTTCACTATGGGGGAGTTATAGTGATGTCTATCTGTTCTGCCACAATAGCTTAATCTGCAACTGGTTACTTATCCCAGGGGAGCTAATACTTAGAGTGGTCTATAGCAGAAAAAAAATGAGCGGAGCTGTGGGGTTCACTCATTTAGAATACATCTCTCACAATTCCTCCTATCCCCTCACACATGTAGGATTAGCATTTGGGCTTACACTGAACATGAATTTCCATGTATTTCACCTACAAAATGCATTTCAGATAGCAAATGCAAACTCCTAGTAGCTTATTCATGTTATGACAGGTGTCACCAGTTGGCACAGCTACATGTAATCTTCAAAGGTTTGGGCTTCCTCCCCCCAGCAGATGAGCAAGTTTCCAGCCTTGAAAAGGCAGGTTGCTCTGCTTGTTTTGGTTTAGGCAAGTGCTCCAGGTGAGGAGAAGGCTGAGGTAAAGCACTGCCCTTATGCCTCTGGCTGAAGCTCTGTGGCAGGACCTGCTTCCAGAGCCACTTCTGAGGCCAGCCGGTCCCTGCTCCCTGCTGTTGGCGCACTCACATCTCCTGCGTTTAACTCTGCAGGTATGTCTCTCTTCTCAGGGGTCTAAAATAAAGGCTAAAGTCACCAATCCTGGCATCTGGCCTCATCAGGGGGCTGTATGGGCTTCCTGCAAGGAGAAGACATGCATCTTGCTTTTGCTCCCTGCTGAGTGCTGTCCAGGCTCTACTTTCAGGTGAGAATCAGTCCTTCAGAGCTGATGGTCAGATGAGAGTCCCACCAGATGTTTGATCAGCTTGTGTCAGGCTGGCACATCTATGTGACAAAGACAAACCTCCCTGTGGACATACCTGGACTTTGCCCCTGCCTACTTTGCTTCCAGAAGGCCAGGCTACATAGGTCCAGCCAGCTGCCCTGCTGACTGGAGGGAGACACCAGACTCAGTAAGAAGCTGTGATATCTTAGATCTCTTATCTGTTGTTTATAAGAATACAGACAACCCTGATCACTATTCCTTCAACAACGTCTTTAACAACATTTACATTGGGGATCAGCCAAAACCTGCAGGATGCTGGGCCTGGAGGTGGCTGGGATACAGTGTGTTGCATCCAAGCTTTATCTCTGGCCTCTGCCTTTGAAGAGGGGCTGAAGTGGCATGCAGGGCTGGACACCCTTCCTCCCTGCTTGAGCCTGTGTGCACTGGCAGATGTGCACACAAACCTAAGCAGACTCCTCTATTTCAGGCCCATCTGTAACCTGCATAGTGAATAATGTACAATGAATTTGTGGTCTACATGTTTATTAAGTGACTCAATATTTCCAGTGGAGATTTTGTGCTCATGTTTTACTCACATCGCAAAACCCACTCACTCTTTTATTATCCCCAGCAGCGGTAGGCGATAATAAATTATACAACTGCAGATGATGGTAACTATATCAACAAACAAATTGTATCAATTTTCAGTGTGAGTTTAAAGCTCCATTTACTGGCTGTGAAAACTCTGAAAAAAGAATTTGGGAATGCTGCTTCTGTTCTTACATTCTTAAACGTTCTTACCAGGCTGTAATCCAAGCCTTCCATAATGAGTCTCCAAAGATTTTTGCCTACTGTATATCACTGCTTTTACATACGGGATTTGACATTTACGTATGTAAGAGAGGAGAGAAATTGAACTGATGCAACAGCGACAGCTCCCATTCGTTACTGTGTGAGAAGGCTGAAAGACAAAAGGCACCTCGGTGGTGGAATTCAGAGCTAATCCCCCTCCACTGCATTTGCAGAAACAAGGCTTGCAGCAAAGTGTCAATCAATCAACAGCTCAGCTACATCCTGTGTATCAAAACAAGCTCACACGCTCTCTAAATCACTCTGTATCCTGTATTAAGCTTAATAAGATACTCAGTTAATAATTTGTATGGCTGTGGAAAGATGTGAGCTTATGCCACAGCAGCCATTTTGAAACAGCCAACACACCCCTGTCAGGGGATGGAGTTTTTGGGGAAGCAGGTGCAGCAGTGTTTGGAGAGTTACGGTACCCTTTCCCAGAGGAACTCTATTAGGGAAACTTGTTTCTGTACAATAAAGGTGCACCTCAGTCACAAGACAAAGCGCTTGGGCAAGTGTAAGTGTAGCTCACTCACCATGCCACATGCTGTATTTGTGTTTTAATTGAAAATTTTTCATTTTTGTTGTTTATGCTCAGTGGCTACTTGGAAAAATGGGCCAGAACGTGTGTTGCATACCCAAGTGACCCTCACCACCTAGGTCCTGGATGGGGCATACAGGTGAGGTAATAAATACGGCTGAAACTTCCAGCAAGAGGAGACCATCCCTCAGGCTGGTCAGATTTTGCTCTGAAACCTCCCCACACAGTGATCCTAATCCGTCTGGGTCTGGGACAGGCTGAAGTGATGCAGAACTGACTACACTGCTATATGACTAAGCCTCCTGGACCTCACCAGGCTCAATAACTAATACTTTGAATTGAGCTGCTGATCACCGTACTGACATGCCAGCTGGGTTTTGCGCATTTCATTGCCCGTAAATATGGTTAGGGCTGTCGTGAGCTTTTTCTGTCTGCTCCTTTTGTGGTTCCTTGTTCCCAGGAGCTGTGAAAGAGCCCTCTGCCAGTGGAGCTTGGGAGGTTTCAGCCCAAAGAAACTCTTGGAAAAGGGCCCTCACAGAGAGTGAACTCAACCCCCTCCCTTGTAATTGCTATTGAGACCTGGCAGAAGTAGTACATATTTGCAATTAGAGTTGGCTGTTAAGGTGTTCTTGGAGCTTGACACCATTAAGTTTGACACTGAGAGCTTGAGGCCAGACCTTTGAGCATTTCCTCCTGCAACATCACCAATCTTTGAATAAATAAGTAAGACCAATTACAGACATAAGTCAGTTCTTGTTAGTCGGATGTCTCTTATCCACCGCCTGTAGGTTCCTCAGCATCTTTTTTTTTAAGCAGCCACCAGTCACTGTAAAGCCAGCACTCAGTCAGGACATACGGGTTGTTGCTGTTGGGCTTTTATAAGGATTTAGCTGTGTTATGCAAATTGCTGATGAAACTGGAAAGTTAAAATGAAGAAAACAGTCTTGCTTCCGACCAGAAGAACCTATTTTCCAAGTACACACAGTAAGTCTGGTAATCCCAGCACATTCTAAATGGCTCCTGTTTTAGCAACTGTCAACTGCTTGGCCATTTTAAAATTTGAATAGTTAATTATTCACTTGCACAGGATGCTATGTTCTACTTTGTTCTGAGCTGAGCATCATTCTTCCCTTCTGGAGGACACAGAGCTAACCTTTACCTAGGCAAAGCAACTCACTTTATTTTCATGGGAGGGATATTACATCTTGCTTTTTTTGTGTGTTCCCGTTGGCTTGCTGTGGTTTGGATTTTTTTCTTCTCCTTGAATGCTTGTCACCTTGCAAACACCTCTGTGTCCTCAAAATGACAAGATTTGCATGTGTACAGCAAGTGAGTTTTAAAGTAACCCGATATTCACGGAGATAATTTGGATGTTTTATTGGACTCTCTCACAAGAGCAAGGCTCCCAGGCCACTGCAAGGGATGTATCTTCCAACCACACAGAGGCATTGCCACTGCCCTCCCATGCTGGCAGTACTCAGTAACTGCTCCCCCAGCCCACCCTCCAGTCTTAGGCCAGCCCTGTGCTCCCCTTGCTGCCCAGAAACTCCCAGCTGAGGAGCAGAGCTCACATTACTGCCTGTCTCCCTCTCCAACAAGAACCCCCTTTTAGAGGAGACTGCTTTGTGCTTATTTTAAGTTATTGGGGGAGTGGGGTGTATCTACAGCCAGGCTTGGACTAATTTTGCTTTTTTTCCTTATATCTGATTCCCTTATGGTAAGCAACTCCAGAAATTAACATTTGGGTAAATTACCCTACAGTGTATGAATAAACATGAGAACGAACAACAAGAATAACATAACATGTTTGCCTTAATTCCATAACTACGTCTCCACTAGGAATATAATATACCAACAAGTAGAACTGTTACAATTACAGAGGTAATTTAAAATAAGCTTTCTTATGGCCACCCCGGGTTTTCAGTCATACCCTGCCTTCTGTTTTATGTTCTTTTACCCCAGATTCTCCTTCCTGACAGGCTCCCTGTTTGCTGTGTCACTTCTTCATGACTTCTAGAAGCAAGAGAAGTGCTCAGAGACATGGAAAGTTACTCTTCCTTTTTGCAATAATGATATGTAAATGTATGCTACATCCTCAGCCTCTTCTGTAAATAGAGCTGGGCGTGTTATCTTTACATTCCTGGGCTGCTGTTACTGAAACAGCTTACACAAATGTGCACTTGGTTTGCAAGAAATGGCCTTGCTTATTTGCTTTTTGGTAAAAAAGGAGCAGGCTGGTGTCAAGTGCATGAGAGTCTGGGCTCATGTTTGCACACCACCAAAACAAGCTGACAAAGTGAGAGAGCATCTTCTTAAGTATGCCTTTACTAGTATAGCAAAAAAGGTATCTTCTTAATCTAGGTTCACTAACCTGATTTCAAGGAGCTGTGAATAGCTGGTTGTTCAGTTTTAACTTGGGTCAGCAGCTCAAGTCCAAACGTTGTTGTGAACCTGATACTTTAACCTGAGCAAGCATACTAGGAGCTGGAGAAAACAGGGTAGGTCCTGTGAGCGGGAAGCATGGCAAGAGGCTGTGGTATGCTACTGTGGGATCCCAGGTGAAGCAGAGGACTGCCAGTCTTTTCCAGCTGGATCTGTGGCCGTGCTACCTGCTCTGCTGAGACATGCTGGGAGGAGAGGCCAAGTGTCTTCTTGGCTGGGCAGCAGCGCTCCTGACTTGAAGCACACTTGCACAACAGCTGAAGCAGCACACAGAGTCAGTTAGCCAAGAGCAAAGCAGCTCATGCACCAGTCTGGGCCAGTATGGTTTCCCACAGCCAAGACTAGGTGGCTTAACCAGTATAAACTCTTTTCACAACACCAGTGAAGGCAGCCAAGCTCTGCCACATCCATCACTGTGAGGTTCTCACCTCATAGGACACAGCTGCCTGGGGTGAGGAGAACTTTGAGGGTTCAGAAATACTCAGTGTCACTCTTCTCAGAGAAGTGGTAACATCCCCATTAGGTGATGGGAAAGTTCTTTTGGTAACCTTACCCTAGTTTCCTGGAGTTCAGCCCTTCTTTGCATAGTATTTACCCTCTTGCTTCTTTGTCAGCTTTAAACTGGGAATATGGAACTTCCGTGGTTTGGGTACGGGGCTGAGAAAATAATCTTTGTAGTAAAAATCAGGTTATTCATTTAACTACATTTAGTTAAATGACGGCTGTTTGGTAGTTGACTAATTCTATTTATCAATCTCTGTCTTCATAATTAAGAAACTAGGGCCAGGATGATTTATGAATTCTTATTTAATCCCTCTCTGGTTGGTTAAGCACTGAGCAGGCAGGTTGGTAAAGGCTCCGGCAAGCTGATCGGTCTTGCAAATTCACCCTTGCCTGCTCTTCTGCAAAACCACTTAAAATAAAAGGGTTAAGAACAATAATAAACTGTGAAATCAAGAGAGTGAAGACGTACTGTACCACCAGCAAGGACTAAATGGTGACTGTGTCACAACAATATTCTTTAATCTTAACGTACAAGGTCAAAATTTGAAGATTAGCTCCCCTGCTATACATCATTTACTAAGAAAGTTTCCATTTCCTCCTTGACAAGTACGAATGTCTGTTACTGGCGCTGTGAGTGTGTGCCTTTTTTCAAACCAACACTGTTTGTAAAATAGCTTTTAAAAAAAATGCTTAAAGCAGGAGTTAACCCCTTGTTAACTCGAATTTACAGATTCTTGTTTCAAATCACCTCCTCTCTACCACCTTGCTTTCTCCAACTGACTTTTCTCTTCAGTAGCTTACATTTCACTGACATGTTTTCTGACCTCTGTGCCATATTTTGCACATAGCCCTGCCTGATGTGCACTTCAGCCTGTAAGCAAATTGTATTTGTTTTCTCCTATATCCATCCATCCTCTGGAAAATCTGGGGTTACAGCCAAAGTTTTTACAGACTTAGGTACTCTATTTCATTGTGATGTGGCTGTGCTAGTGCCAAAATATGTCAATTGCCTGAAAATATTGGTGTCTGAAAGGTTTTATTTTCTCTTTGCCATAATTAAATACTGTGCAGATGGAATTAACGATTTATTTAGAATAATTATTGAACTTTTTCTTCCTCTTTCTCACTATTTTTTTATCATTGTGAAGCATTGTGCCTATTTTTGTTTCCTATTTTTGTTAAGCTACTTGTGGGCAAAAACGTATTATGCAGTTGTGGGTCATCCACTCAAGAATGTTAGCTAAAGATTTCTGTGAAGGCAGCTATAGAGATACAATCCATTTAAAATCTTTTTTTAAAGTCTGTGGTAATAGATTTCAAACTAGTATGGAATTAAAAAAATAATTAAGAATATTTTTGAGGATTTTTTTTCTTCAAATGGATAACTTTGAACTTCAAAGAGGATCATTTCATCAAGTATTTTGATGAAGAATTTCTTGTTGTCTGAGTAGCAGGACTGAGCATGTCCCAGGATTTGCTAAGAGAGGGTTGTGCTATGGGAGTGGGGCTCATTAGGTTTCTGCTGCAAGACCTCTGCTCTGCTAAAAATGACCATAATCTCAGGAAACTACACAGACAAAAGATTTTCTGTGGCTCTGATGCAACCACTGAATGGAAAGAGAATGTTTATCTAATGACCAAACTGGTTTGTCCTCAAATGTGCCATTTTGTCTTCGTAAATTTTGGAAAGGGGCGGGAAAATGTTGCTAAGGGCAACCACTGCATCTTGAGGAATTGGAAATGAAATACAGAAAGAAAATAGAAAAAAGATTCCTTAAAGGAGTTTACCCTATTGTATTCAGTGCCTTGTAAGTAAGTACAAGTTATAACTACCCTGATTATCCCTCGACAGGTAACAGCTCTGAGGCATTAAATGTCAAGTAAAGTTATGCTGCAGGCTGAATACCTCTCCCAAAAGCAGTCAGTGCTAACTGGCTTCTGCTGATGCTGTTAAGGCACAGGGTGCCTCCACAGAGCACTGCCCTCATTGCATCTCCTCCAGCACTCCCTCAGACCATTGAAGGAGCTTTCTTACATCTGCAGTCTCCTTCCCAAACTGAGAGTGTGCTCTCTCTCCTCTTCCTGCAGCCATACAGCTGCCTTTGGGTAGGAATGGGTGAGTGGAGGCTTCTGTAATCACAGCTCAGAAACGTATTCTACAAATGTCATCACTTGGATCAAACATAGCCAAGAGTCTTTGACACAAAAGGCAGAAGTCTATGATTTGATCTGCAGTCCTATGAAATTGGGACCTGAAAGAGTCATCAAATGTGGAGGGATACTCATGCAGATGTTGACGTGGGAGACATGGATGAAAGGTCGTCCAGATGAGAGTTCAAACAGCTACTCAGGTGAGCCCTGTAGTCTTCCAAGTCAGTAAGAGCAGTGCAAAAGAGAAGCATGTATTATAGTATGGCAAATATTTTAATGAATGACCTTACTGGGGGTGAAAACCTGAGAGATGCCTCCTACCTAGTATTATGACCGGAGCCTCCTGACTGTCCTAGAAGATGGATAACTGTTTCTCTATGAAGAAGTCATTTTATAACTCGGTTTTATGTTCTGCTGCATTTGGGATGGTTTAGCTCTATGACTTGCTGTTCAGGCTCATCCCTATAAAAAAAAAACAAAAATCCAGAATTATTTTCCCATACTTGGGCAGCTATATGGGCTGATGCTTCCAGACTCTCTCCCCGGAGCAAATTCTCTGAATTCATATAGCTCAAGTGACCTTTCCAGTTCACAGCAGTGACTAAGATTCCCAGCATCTGTGCAAGCTTTGAGTTAGATATACATACGTACATGTATATTTATATACACATCTATACATGCACACACATAGAGAGACAGAGAGAGTATGTATGTGTGTATGTATAAAAAAACTGCTTAAAATTTCAGCTCTTGTGTTACCAAGCCCTGTGGCTATACAAGTGATAGGAATTCTGGCAAAACCCAGAAAGTGACAAGCATATATTATAGTCACACTGTTCGTCTGTTGAAGCATGATTCTAAGAGCCTCCAGCTATTTAAACACTTACTGTAAAGCAAGTGAGTAAATGGTTTCTGGATTAGGATTTTAGTCAGGTTGTAAATTTTTAGAGATGTTTTCTGTGTTTGCCTGATTTTGTACACAGGCAATAGATTTTGGTCCCTAGGAGCTGTCTCTGAAGGAATAATTAGAACTGCTCCAAGAACTGACAAAATGCACTGAAAATTGCTATACTGTTTAGTTTCCGATTTAATTTGGTGAATTTTTCCAGACAGCTCCTCAAATAGTAAAAGCAGTAAGGTTTTTTTTTTTCTAAAACAATATTTCTCCTTTGCTAGGCTGCTTTGACAAATACTTGAAATAAACCCTCTGATGTGTTGGGGCAGAGAAAGCTATAGGTTCTGTTACAGTTTCAATCATTACGGCTTTTTTATTTTAACATAGGCTGCTTCCTGGCAAGAAATGTTTCAAGTCAAAAACTTATTCAATCCAGCCAATATGATCTTCCTCGAACTGTTGATGAAGTTTGATAAAACTCTCTCTTCTCTTGCGTGGATAGTTCTAAGGAGTTTTCAGCATAGGCAGCTGCTTAGGTAAACAGTTGGGATGCTGTTTAGTTAAGAATGAGAAACTTCAAGTTGGATGTTGGTTCATCTATAGGTCTCTAAGCAATTAGCTTATCAGAGAGGGAGCGTTGATGCAGTCACTGTAGCCTAAAGCTCACCAGCCATGGGGGATGAAATCCAGATGCCTATGTATTTTGAGGCACCAGGGGTACCACAGACACTCAGGAGCTGCACAGGGCTGGCAGCTCTGACGTGGGATGTATGAGAGGCCATGCAGGATATCCCATAGTGCCTAAACTACTGTAACATAGATGCATGCACTTAGCTAACTTGATTGAGCCCCAGCTGCATACCAACGGCAACCTGAACTATGCCTTGTGCTCCACTGTTTTGCTGATTAAGAGCTTAATTCAATTGCCTTTACCAGGCACCTCAAGCCATTCAACAAACCTTAGGGTAACCCATATACTGCTAAGGGGCCAGCAGATGTGACACTTGCCTTTCTGGAAGAGCAGCTGGAGCAGCCAGCTCAGATTACAAGGGCATTTTGGTTGCCTGTCAGTGACCTGAACTGCTCCCCAGGTATCAGTAGAGTACTCGTTGGCTGAGACCCCCACACATGTATAGATGTCTTCAAGTATCTAAGTGGCCTCGCAGCCCTTTCTGTACTAGTCGGAAGTTTTCAAGTAATATTTATGCAGCTACTTCATTCTTCTACTGTTTATCCACCCGCTGCCCTGCATTCTCTCTTCTGTGTATATGTACTTTGGCTTGCATATTTTGCCTGGACATATTTAGACTTACCCAGCGTCTTCTTTGCTGGCTCACACACTCAGTCCATAAACTTTCCTTGCTGCCAACCAGCTTCCCACCAGAAATTCTCCACATGGCTCCCAGGCAAGGCATGAGGAGCATTCATCCTCCCACCCCACTTCTCATACTTAGGGGGAGAGCAGAGGCTGGCAGGCAGCAGCAGCTGGAGACACCACCTCATTCCCCTGACAGCCATCCTTTGCTGGGCCGAGGGCATCATAACTTCTGCAACTGTCTTTCTGGCAATAATCTCATGCAATGCATGATTTTGTTTTTGGATTTGTTTCTGTGAAAGACCATAGATACAGCTTCTTGTGAAATATAAGATACATTCTATTTAAAGAGACCCTTACAATTAAACGATTCTTGGCCCTTCTTTCCCAGGGAATTGAAAAGCAACATTAGTAGCCAGGAGCACCAGGTCAAGCTGGGCTAAAAATTATTTGAGTAAAATGTATTTACAAAATTCTATCATTTTACGTCTAGATGTCTGCATGTTTCTTGGCATATCTGTCACGTTGCCATCAAGGCAGCAGTCAAGAGGTTTGTGCTTTGCAGTAGAACTCTCTGGAGAGATTAATGCCAGCAATAACTGAAAGAGGAAATGGAGGCAGCAGCCACACTGTGGAAAGGAAGAAAGGAAAGGAAAGGAAAGGAAAGGAAAGGAAAGGAAAGGAAAGGAAAGGAAAGGAAAGGAAAGGGGTATCAGAACATTATTTATAGAATTACAGTGCCCTCTGTGCTTTCAGTCTGAGATGAGCATGTCACAGCATTATAAAATTGTTGGCTAACCAGTACGTTCCAAGTAGCACAGCTAGAAGTGGTACAGTCTAGAAGGACCCCAGTCCCAGAGCAGCCTTCCCCGACCCCCCCAACAAGTCTTCCTACAGAATATTTACCTTTCACCACAACACAAATATTGCTGATGTTTCATCTCTGTCTTGGTTTGCTTCTCCTTGAATGCAGTTAATGTTTTCACCTGTCCATTCTGACAACTTCAGATACTCTTTTGTACTCTTTAATAGATTCCTGACATATACTGAGATACTGACATATACATATATACTGAGGCCTAAATGTTATGTTTATATATTTTCTCTATCTAAAACAAAAGTGAGATTAATACCAGTCTGTTAGAACTTCAGCCAGGCCATAGTCATCTCAGACTCCAATTTAAAATTATCCTTCTGGTGTTAGAGCTTTCCAAGTGCTCGCCAGCTCTATATCAGCTATTTGACTTTCAAACCAGCATGCTTCTAAGCAGTGGTAAATTTTCAATTTATCCTTACCAAGGGTGCTGACATCAGTGTTAAAAAAAGTAAAAGAGGTAAAACCAAGATGAGAACAAACTGTGAGCCCAAAGAATGACATTAGCAGCAATCATGATAAATTCATCAGGCTTATTGTATTAATTATCATACTGAAACATCTTATTTCTTTTGATTGTCACTGTACTGTGGCAATCTATGAGCAGAAGAAAAACCCCACAATACTTTTTCAAATAAAAGCCTAATATGTTTAACATAATTGAAGGTAGCTAGGAAGAGGAGTATGTCACCCTAAATGTCTGAGCTTGGGAGGTATTTACATGGTAGTCACTTCAGGTTTTGGACTGGTAAGTACTCACATTAGGTTTCTTGTTGCTGTGGAAGGTCTGTTGCTGGTCTCCATAGCAGCTCATGGAAATGTAGCTCAGATGCTGCTAGAATTAATCAAAGCCACTTCTGCACCAGCATGGAGATGTGCCCTTCCACTCAAACACAGATTCCAGAAGCTCCAGGCTTTTTGTATTGGAAATTGACTTCAAAAAAAGTGGTTTGTAAGATGCTTTAGGCTTTGGCTAGTGCAAGTTTCCACTAGCAGTATTATGGCATTAGTATGTCTAAAACCACCTGAAAGGAGGACAGAGATTGGAGGTGACTGGTCTCTTTTCTCCGGTAATAAGCAATAGGACAAGAGGTAATGGTCTCAAGCTGTGCCAGAGAAGGTTTAGACTGGATATTAGGAAAAAATTCTTCTCCAAAAGGGTGATCAAGCATTGATTGGAGCAGGCTTCTCAGGGAAGTGGTGGAGTCACCATCCCTGAAAGTGTTCAAAAAACATGTAGATGAGGCCCTTAGTCATATGGTTTAGTGGTGATCTTGGCAGTCCTGGGGTAATGGTTGGACTTGATGATCTTAAAGATATTTTCTAACCTAGTTGATTCTATCATTTATCAATTTTTTCTTCTCCTGTTTGTTTTACTATGGTATTTTACTTGTTTTGCTTATGACCATTCATTTCAGTGTGGCTGCTGTTTTGCGCAGGTCCATGTTAGTGACACAGGGCCGCAATACAGCACACAATTCCTAGTCCCAGATTAGCAGCAACCTGCAGTCTGACTTCAATTAGCTGGAAGGATGATGTTTCTTGACTGTCTGGTGTTTAAATGAACTGAAAATCAAAACCCTGTTTTTCTTGGTTCTCTTCCAAATCACACACTAAGTTTGCCTCATTACAGATTATAACAGATGTTGGTAAAAGGAGATAAGTCTGAAACAAATTTGAGATCTTAATAGTCCAGAGCTTGTGGTTTGGCCTTTTCTTTTCTGAAACATGGGAGGAAGCACTGAACAATTCAGATCCATAGAATGAAGAGGGGTTGCAGGGGCTTAGCAAAACCCTTCCTTCATTTTAGCAGCCCTGTGAACTCTCTCTGTGGTGAGCTGCAGGTGAGGCGCTCACTTAAATCAGCAGACACCCAACAAGGCATGGAGAGATAAGGTCCTGCAGAAATATCTTTCCACCTTTACCCTTGAAGAGCTGACCCAGCATGACCTGTATCCCATGTCCCAGACCCAGGGCATAGGTGCTTTTCTCTCCCTGAAGCGGACTGTGAAACAGCAAGAGTACTGCTGCTGCCTTTTGCAGTTTAATGTCTGAACTGAAAACAAGAGAGAGGAAAGGCCAGGGAGAATACAGTTACAATGAAATCATTGAAACTAATCTAATATATAATGGTAACAGCATCTAGGTGCCTGCTCGCTGTGTGGAATACAGGTATAATAATGAGGAAAACTGTTTCTTGGGAAAATCATCCTGCTTTGCCATGACCTTCTCAGTTAATAAGCAAAGTATCTGTGTATGAAAACAGCTGCTTAGTTTCCATGCTAGAGAATACACTGCCTTATCACTTACTATAATTTTGATTATGAAACAGTTGTTTTCATAAGCCTCACTTTTCTATTGCTTGGAGCTGTCAGAAATCTTTTCTCAGGCTACCACTTCCTTGTGCTTCCCAGTCCTTCAGCAATAACACTGTGTGCAGGAGATGGTTATATTTTAAAGAAAACCCATTTGATCATCTTCTGACAGTTTTTCAAATCCTTGTCCTGTTGTTAGTTGTAGAGGCCACTACAAGAAAGACATGGAGGAGCTGGAGTGGGTCCAAAGAAGGGCAATGAAGCTGTTGAAGGATCTAGAACACAAGCCTTATGAGGAGTGGCTGAGGGAACTGGAGTTGTTTAGTCTGAAGGGGTCTCAGTGGAGACCTTATTGCTCTCTACAGTTACGTAAAAGGAAGATGGAACGAGGTGGGGATTGGTCTCTTCTTCCAAGTAACAAGAGATAGGACAAGAGGAAGTGGCCTCAAGCTGTGCCAGGGGAGGTTTAGACTGGATAGTAGGAAATATATCTTCATGGAGAGGCATTGGAACCGGCTGGCCAGGGAAGTCACCACAGAAAAAGACATGTAGATGTGGCACTTCAGGATATGGTTTGGTTGTGGAGTTGGCCATGCTAGGTTAACTGTTGGACTTGATGATTCTAAGGGTCTTTTCCAACCTAAACAATCTATGATTCTATGTAGTTTGTATACAAACAGATCAATGCAAATGCCTCATTTGGCCTAACATTTGCTCTTCGCTGTAGCCTTTCCTACTGGTCATGATATCTTATGGTATAAGTTCAAGGAATCGAGATACCTCAGGCACAGAGGAGTGCTAGTGAAGCCCAGAGCTGCTGTAGGCTTGTGACCCCTGCTGTTTTTTCCTGCGTGGAAATTAACACCTTTGATCATGGAGAGCAGATTTTTGAAAAATAAGTCTTGTATCTTATCTATGAGTATTCATTCCACTTGTATTCACCAACTTTGTTTTTCTTCCAAAGCTGCTAGTCTCATTATGTGTCTCAAAGGGGTCATCACCCGTTATGTCCTTCCGAAGCTCAGGCTTCTGCCTCCCTACTGTGCCTACACTCTCCATGTGGGTTGGCCATTCCTATCAGTACGCTGTAACTCCCTGGTGGCACCAGCACCCTTTGAAAAAGCAACCAAGCTGCAGCCCTGATTTTACTCTGGAGCTCAGTAGGTGATGCTGATCTTGTGAGAGAGTAGGAGGCATATCAAGCTGAGGATGCAGCTGATCAGAAAATGTTTGACATTTTGTTTTGGTCCAAATGTTCTCTTATTAAGAACATGCTTCCCTTTTGACTAGTAATAGAGATTTCTCTTCTTTAATATTAATCACTTGGCAAAGAATTTGCACAATTCATTTTCTTATTCATGTTTTTAAAAATGCAGTTAGAGCCAGCTATGCTTGCATCCCATATCACAGCAGGCTGTGATGAGGAGGTTTCAGGTGTTGCTTGGAGGTGTGTGCTGCTGAGTGCTTTCATACTGTACTTAAAAAGAAGGTGTTTATAAAGTCCTGGCAAAAGGACTGAGTGTCCCTCCTCCAGATTCTGTGAAAAGATAATTAGATACAATCGTAGATCTCAGGTTCATAGCCACAGCTGTCTGCACTGCCTCCAGGCCACCTAACATGGCAATTTTCTCTGACAGTACCTGATACATCTGATATATTGGTGGCACTTTGCCGTCCTCTGGGTGCTGTCAGCCCCATCCTGTATCAACTGATGTCCAGAAAGGATAGCTGGGATGAAATGGGTTTTCTAGCCTTGTGAATAAGGGTTCTATAGTTGTTTTTTTCTCAAAAATCCAATTTGCACAATCCTAAATTCTCTCATACTCAGACGCTCACCCCAGCCTGAACTCTCAGCCTTTATAAGACAGGAGGATGAGAAATTTCACCCTTGAATCCTAGCATTTTGTTAAAAATACGGTAACATTAAAAGTTGCTATTCTGAAAGTCATATTAAAAAAATATATAGTACTTGAGCTCTCTCTATATTTGGCTTTTGCTTCAAAGCAGAAGCTGTCCTTTCCCAAAGAATCAGGAGCTAAGCTTGAGGCCATGGGGGATGTTAGGAAGGTAGCTGCAGCAGCTTTGCAAACCACCAAGCCACTCAAAGAAGCTTATTAGTGTTTTGATTGAAAGTGTTTGGTGTTCAAAAGATCAACTTTAGGTTAAAAAGAAATGGGATATGAAAGAAACTGCATAGCAGCAAATCTGAGTAATTAATTGCTACATTTGCCTCAATGCTAAGTAGCTACTTGTGCCCACATTCCGAAGTGGCATTTCATGGGTGACACTTGTATATTTGATTATTGCAATTAAGAGGCAGCGGGGAGCCAGGAGAAGAGGGGAGGTAGGTTCCACTCAGTCCCCATGCTGTGAATGGGTGTCCCAGGTACAGTGTCACCACCACCCTGTGCAGCTCAGCCAGCGGCAGCCAGGCTGGCACTGTGGCATGAAGGAGCACTCTTTGTGGTGAAGGCCAAGGTCCACCTTCTTTCTCTGCTGGGGTGCTCCCTGTTGTTTCACTGGAGGCAGGTCTCAAAACCCACCTGGGTCTCCTCTGGTCTCCTGAGCCTAGGGGAGCTGCAACAGCAGTGGTGTTTGAGGTATCCTTCCCTCTCCAACTCCTGCATCTGTGTGATTGGTAAACTCCTTTTCTCTTCCCCCAGGAAGAGCTGTGGATGAAAAGGGAGGCCAAAGGGGTGACATCTGCCCTTCTCTGACCTGCGGACCTCAGCTGGACCTCAGCCATCATGATCACACATGCCTGGCCATCCTTGGTTGCAGCTGGCCAGACACAGCCTATGTAATAAAATCCAAGTAATCTAAAATAATTTTAAAGGAAATAAATAGTTAATGTTCTGTAAGACTTCCAAAACTCTGTACTACTTTTGAAAGACCCTAGATTTCCCTTTATGCTCTTCTGTATCCCTGGGCTGTGCTTGTCCAGTCTCTCCTATGCCATTTCATGTACCCCACAGTTGTGCCACATGGGCTGTAGCACCCAGAAAAACAACATCAGAGGCCTCAAAGTCTCTTACAAAAAAACCCCAGCCCTGCTTTCACCACATCAGAAAATCATGAGCATTTTCAAAATGATGAGTATTAGGAGACTTGTAAGTAATCACCTTGGAATTGAGATGGTATTTCTCTTCTTTAATTTGGCTACCGTTTTCCTCATTGGAAACTAATGTAATTTAAGTTATGCTATTTTATTTAATTTTAAAAATACAGCATCCATTAGAAAGTACATTATAAAGTATGTTTTGCCAAAAACATCTCCAAAATTATAGTGAATAATCCTATTATATCCCTCTATGATTTATAGTGCCTTTTTTCACTTGTTTTTAACTTTAAACCTTTCCCAGTAAAAGATGATAGTGTCAGGCTAAGAAGCTCCATAAAGATTTATGCATCTGTCTATAGAGAACCCCTTGCATATTTTCTACATGTATTACTTTTTTCTGGAATTGCTTGCAATTTGGCTTAAGTTTTTTGCAGAACATTTAAGTAGCACTGCAAAAAAATAGTTGTCTGAGTGGAAAAGAAGAGAACAAAAAGATCCCCTGAACTGAGGGGGAGAAAAGACCTTAAGAACAGCGGATTATAGGTATCAGTTCTTGGATCTTCATTTTAATTCCATTTTGACTCACTGTATAGCTTTAGTTGAGTTAAATAATCCTCTTTCTCTCCCTGATTTGGGATCTGCAAGCATAACAGTCTTTTTCTGCTTTGCAGGGCTTTTGAAAGAGATACAGGAATAGACTAACACAGGAGTAAAAGGTCCTATTAGTGGAAATATAAGTAGCAGAAAATGTTTTACTATTAGGGAAAACACTGTACCTCGTTGCATATCATTTGGACAGTGGCTACATTATAGGTATTTTCCCTTTTAAATTCGTCACTGGAAACTGCAGAGGACAGCATAGGAACAAAGTATTAAAAATGTGATGGAGATCTTTACTCCTCATTCATCACGAACAAGAAAGAAGGGTGTAATAGAAGAACCAACAGTGGAGGGGAAACTTTTTGTCTAATTGAAATATTTAATATATTCAACATTTCCTATTGTGTAAAAATATAAACAGAGGGATTTATTAAATAAAAAGTCATTGAAACTAAATAAGCCTTCTTTACTTTAAGACCAGTGCTATCTGCATACTCTGACAATTTAATTCTTTAGCTTAACCATACACAAATATTTAAATCATTGGTAGCCTGTAAAATATATATTTCCGTGATAATATAAGTCAGGAGAAGCTAAAAGCCTTTACTGGGATTAGGGTAGAGTTCACAAGCTTTTTCACTGAGATGCAGCTTAATAAAAAACAATCTTGGAGGACATACCTCCTTGGCTTTGCAGACACGTGCACAATACTGCTTCTCCCATTACCCAGCACAGCCCTTTCCCTCTCTGGTCCAAGAAAATGGAGAAATAATGTTATTCTATTTTTAGATTCCTTTAGTGAGATTTATTAGATAGACAGGAGACAGAAGTTTAACAGCATTGAAGCTGCAGTTAAGCTGGTGCTGTGTCGGGTGCTCCTCAAAGCCCATAGATCTCATGGTGAGAGCTGCTGAACTATCCCAGGCAGGAGTGGGTGGTAGCTCCAGTGAGATGCTTGAACCTTTCTATCTTAGCTGTGCATTTAGGTGACTGCTGACATGCTTAGTGAGCTCTTGTATTTTGTTAAGCTCTCCACTTGTAGCTGCCTCCTCTACTCAAAGGTTTGTCCTTGATGCTGAAGTTTGGTAATTACATGGTGTTAAATGCAACAAATCTCTGGAACAATCTGGGTTAAGGATCCTGGAGAGTCTGCTGACCTTTGCAGCCAAGCACTCCCTGCTGGGAGTAACCACAAGCTCCCCAGGATCACTGGAGCCCTGGAGTGACAGTGCTAGCAGCGAGGTTTCCTCCTAATTAATTGCAGCTCTACTGCAATCTGTTAAGGAGCTGTGTGATGGCAACTGAACAATGATAACTGGCACCTGCTGATGCCAAATCATGAAAAGCTGAATTACGTGTTTGGTCGTCCTAGTATTAAGGGGGTTGAGGGGGGAGAAGGGAAAAATACCATATGTTGTTTTTAATCGTTTTAGAGTTATTTAATGTTCTTCTAGCGCAAAAATGGGGGGTGGGGGTTTAGGATTACATTCCTTTGCAAAATTTCTTTGTGATAAACCATTTCCATTTCAGCCTGATTGCACACTATGCAGTACCACATTAGATACTGTTTTCTTTTTCTAAGTATTGCTGTTAAGTGTTTTTCATAATTCAGAAAAAAAAGCCAAAGGAGTTATACTATACATGAAACCTAGCAAACCTGCAGAAAGAGCTCAATCTTCCTTTAAAACAATATTTAAGGAAGGTTGTTGAATTATTGCCTTGAGAAGGGGTGTTCAAAACCCACCTGGGGAAGGACCATGAGGAGGGGGTGTTTGACCTCTAAAAATTGTCACTGAAAGGGATTCAGTGCTGAGATTTTGCAGTGTGGGTGTGCGAGGCAGCTGGACAGTTACATGGGCACAGAGACAGCTACTGGAGGGCCTTGAGAATTACTTCCATATATTTAATAAAGAAAAAATACCACAGTTTTATATTTTTTAATTGAGGTTTTATTGGCTATTACAAACAAATATGGTGGCCAGCTGATAGCAGTAGTCAGATCTTGCTCACTATTAGTTTTATTAGATTAGGGGGGCACGGTGGGGGGATCACCCCAGGAAGCTGCACAGCTGGTAATTACTATGTGTCTTCTTTATCTGGATTTAAGGAACAGTGCCTGCTTATTTCTCAAGCTAATGCACATGAAAGAGAGAAGACAAGACCAAGATCTTGCAGATATTAAAGTGGGAAAAAAAGATGCTGAGCAGCCAGTTTTTGCAGGCAGTGCACACTGGAAAAGCAATAATATGACCACCATGGACATATATCACTGCTGCAGAGGTTTCCTTCTGAGCAAAGGCAAGTTTATCCATAAATTGCAGTGAGCAGAATATTGCTGCTGAATGGGAACCACAAAAAGAAACAAAACTCACAGAAAATATGAGAATAAAAGGTTTGCCTAATAACATTTGATTTTTCAGGAAGAAAACCCTGACCAGCAGGGTCCCCTTAGCTCTCCAGCTCCCAGGCAACAAAAAAGGTTCTTTCATTTCTTTGCAGAGGCCCATTAGTGATCAAGGTGCTGTGAGAGCTGCATGGCCTCCAAAGCAAAGGGAGCCAGCACCCCACTTGTTACGCTGTGGAACTGGGGAGATTTCTAAGGACCACCAACACACCCTCCCACTTGGCTGCCAGGGCAGGACAGAACACTGCTCATGCAAGCATCTATCCCTGCACCCTCCATTCTATCAGAACCCTGGTTAGAAAATCTCTGTTAAAACTCTTTTGAATTTCAATTTGAAATTTTCTTTCCACAAAACACCACTTGCTTTTGATGGAAACTTTGTTGGTTTTTTTTCTTTTCCCTCTAAAGACTGAACAGTAAAAGCCAAAGCATTTTGGCCAGATGGCTGAAAAAAACTATTTGGCACTGTTGTCAATGGCTTGTGGGAGTCACTGTTTGGCTGCCTCATGCCCCTGCTCTCCTCATGAATCCTCCAGATGATGGTATCTCCTGAAATGCACTGTGGTAGGGGTGCTGCTCTGGCATCTCTGCAAAGCAGGGAGAGTGCAATGAAGGAAAAGACTGGCCCCATGAGCCAGTGGAGAGCTCTTCAGCAACACCTTTGAGCCATATGGTCACCTTTGGTATGGGCAAACATCAAAGTTTCAAGTTCAGATTTTTCTTTAAAAAGATAAAAAATGCACTTAGGAGAAACAAAGCCCCTTGCCAAGCAGCTCTAGTTTAAAGCTTTTTTTTTTCCTTTGCTGGGAGGAGGGCAATGAAAGACTCATCTCCATCAGCTCATAGCAATGCTCTTGCTAGGATGCCCTAATGCTCATTCTCTCCTATCTCTTACCCTTGCCTTTGCTATAGACTTTCAAAGGCAGCAGCAGCACAGTAGCAAGCTTTTCATTTTTCACATGCTGAGATAAATACAATTTTGCATTTCCTAGCAACTGCATATATAAACAACTACCAGACGATACGTAAAACTAGGCTTGAGAACTACAAGCAAATTGTCATTGTAAATAAATTGTTTTCATACCTGAAGTGGTATAAGAGAAGTTAAACCCAATAAAATAAGAGAGTTAAATCCAAATATAAAATAAAATCCAAATAAAAATAAACCCAAAAATAAGAGAGTTAAATCCAAATGGAGAGCATTGATTTTCCTTTCATGAAATGCATATCTGTAGTGGACTAGAGCACATCCAACCAGCGTCACTGCTCATTGGCCACCATGTTAAGTCTGCAAGCTGCTAGGCTTGTCTACGGAAGGGAAAATAGTTATTTTGGAAGTTGGCTTGTCTGCAAAGTCCACCATCTTTTTCCAGCAGCACTTACCAGTTTTCCCTCTCCCAGCTTCTTCACACTGTCAAGCTCACAAGCACTTCTACTTGTCTGGCTCAGAGGTCTTGGGGAAATTGCCTTTTCTCCCCAGCCTGTCCCTCCTAAAGCACCTGTATCCTTCCATTCCAACACTCCAGTCATAGAAGCCATCCCACCATGTTTTCTGTTCTTTCAGACCCAAACTGTTTGTCTCCTCTTGCAGTTAAAACAGCAAATGGCAGATAACAATTCATACTTTCTCAGGCTATCTTTCACCTTTTCAGATGGTAAGTTACTATTACAGTTCCTTGGTTTTGCAGTTATTGATGATATCTCTGGATGCCTGAAATTTCTAGGTACCCAGCTGTACTTCAAAGATGCCAGCTGTGCACTTCTCAAGGATGCTTCTGGTTCAGAGGCCTGGTTCCCAGGCTTGCAGTTCCCAGGCTGGCAGGCATTTCCTCTGACAGTACTTTTTCAGTAGATATTTTCTTCTGCTAAGTAACTTTCTCCTTCTAACCATTCTACTTTCAGAGCTGTTTCCATCACCTCACCAACCAGCATCACTGCTCAGCGACCACCATGTTAAATCTGCAAGCTGCTAGGCTTGTCTATGGAAAATAGTTGTTTTGGAAGTCAGTTTGTCTGCAAGGGTGAACAGATATTTTTTTTGGTAAAATTGTTTTTGTTTTAAGAAAAAAAAAAAAAAAGGACCAGAGGAAAATGCTGTCTGTGCACAAGCTGCAAAAGCAGGTGAGCTGGGATTTATTGTCTGGTTGGGGCTTTTTCCTCTGTCAACATGTAGGTTCTGAAAAATTTTTTCAGTAAATTCTAACCAAAGAAATGCATAGGAAGAAAATTACAGAAAACATATTTTTGCCTAATATTCTCCTCTTATCCCTTTTCAAAAAGAAGCTGGCTTTTTTTTTTTTTTTTTTTTTTTTCCCTTCTTGTCTCACTTTTAGTGGGGAAAAAAATATAAAAATCCCTAAAAGTAGAGAACTGTTGGAGCAAGTCCAGAGGAAGGCCACGAGGATGATCAGGGAACTGGAGCACCTCCCATATGAAGAGAGGCTGAGAAAGTTGGGGCTGTTCAGCCTGGAGAAGAGAAGGCTGCGTGGAGACCTCATAGCATCCTTCCAGTGTCTGAAGGGGGCCTATACGGGTGCTGGGGAGAGACTCTTCATTAGGGGCTATAGTGATAGAACAAGGGGTAATGGGTTCAAATTTAAACAGGGGAAGTTTAGATTGGATATGAAGAAGAAATTCTTTACTGTAAAGGTGGTGAGGCACTGGAATGGGTTGCCCAGGGAAGTTGTGAATGCTCCATCGCTGGCAGTGTTCAAGGCTGGGTTGGACATAGCCTTGGATGTCATGGTTTAGTGTGAGGTGTCCCTGCCCATGGCAGGGGGGATGGAACTAGATTATCTTAAGGTCCTTTCCAACCCTAACTATTCTATGATTCTATGATTCTAAGCTGCAGACTAGACTGTTTTGCATGATATGAAAATGGAGAGAAAGACTCCCAGTTCAGGCCAGCTTCAGTGCCACGATGAGAAGGAGGTGAGACTGTGTATCTAGTACTCTCTATCTAGCCATTGCAGAAGATCTGGACACAAGCAGAAATGGTGCGGATTTTTGAAAGTATATTGACCTCATTCTTATTTGAAAAGTTAAAATCATTTAGAAGGCCCTTACAGAAAGGGACACAGATGCTTGGGTCGTATTGACAGTCCATGGGTGTTTTGAAATCTTTTTAGAACCATCAATGGGTCCTGCAACACAAGAAGAACGATGCCTAAAATACTTAGTGGGTCTGACTCATTGTCAGGTTGGAAGTGACTAATGTCTTTGACACCTACATCTATCTCTGGGCAAGGTCTGGGGCCCTGCAAAAACACAGGACACAAAGAAGCATAAGGCCAAGGTATGATGTAGACCAGAGATTTTACTGTTACCTTGTAAGAGAGAAATCTGGACATGAAATTGAATGTCTGATGAGGATCATAAAATAATATAACTTTTTTCTAAACTGATAGGTAGGGATTTGTATTAATCATTTTTTATTTTATGCCATTTATGTTTATGCCATTTTCATCCCCTTCACTCATATATCTGTATTACACCAAGTTTCCTCTTTTCTTGACATTTGACTAGATGCCCTATCATGAGATAAAAAAGGAAATAAATACTAATTAAAAAAAATATCTAAAAATGTGGTTTATGATTGTCCTTACATTTTAGGACAGGCTAATTGTATTCTAGTTGTTCCTAAATCTAGCTTTTATAGCAAATACTGTTATAAAGAGCTAAGTATCTCTCTGAGACCATTCGACTGAAAGCAGTGTAGTTCACAGTTGCAGGTCTCAAATCCATGGCTTAGCTTTCTTCTGTTATCTCAGTAGCAGTCTTCTATGCTTGAGAGTGTACTGTTTCCAACTGCCTATCCAGAAAGTGACCAGAAGGTAGGATCTGGAAAGTTAATGTGGAAAAAAAAATAAAATCGCTATTAAAAAAAAAGCCCACATTTCATTTCCATTTAGCAGCTTGTTAGGGGAAGACAAATAAGCAGCATTGAGGTAGGAAGGCCAGGCTGAGCAGTGGCCAGCTAAATCCCTCCCATGCTATGTCAGATATTGGAGCAGCAGCATGAAGAAATAGAAAATCTACTTCTGTTTCTAATTCAGAAAATATACTCAGAAAATATACTCAGAGCTTCTCTTGTGATGGTTGCCAGCTGATAATGTTACTGGATAATTGAATTTACAGCTTTGGAAAAAAAAAGTCAAATCTATTTGGGGACAGTAAGATTCCTTTTCAGAAAGCAAACAAGCCAAACAGCACACAAACAGCAGGGTGCCTCATAAGAGAACTTTCAGTGACAATCCTCTGGATGGAGTCAAGTCTGAAAGTGGGTTTATGTGCGCAGGGTAACAGGCATCAGGCTCCTGGAGCAGCACTTTGTCCCGCAGAACTGACATGGCTTCTTCCAGCTTGCTTTCTGAAACAGCCCACATTTGCCAGGTGTGATGCCAGCCAGTCATAGTAACCGGCAGCAAACTGTTATCTTACAAAACACATGCAAGTAACATGCAGGCAGCTTAGCTTCCTGTAGTTCCATTGGCACAGGGGAGGTTTGCTCCGCATTCAGCTTTGAACTTTCCAGCAATTTCCTCAAAATGTGAATTATCTAAGTGGGATATTCTTTCTGGTTGTGACTGGGACTCAGCTCAAGGGTGCCCCAGGCAAATTCTTCTATACCTTTAAGGACATGTGTTTAAGATCTTGATTTGGACTGATGAAGCTTGCCAATTTGCAGTAACTGGCTAACTGTCTTTAGGTATATATGTATATATATATAAAAATTCAACATTATTGATATTAAATAATAGTAGGATCACCTGAATTTTAGATAAAGGATATACAGTGACTGCAAATGGAGTACAGCCTGGATGCCTGAAGGAATTGGCTGAATACACTGTGGACACAAATATCATATTTGTACTACCTATCAAGCATTGTACCCCTCTCGGGGGACAGAAATCTCAAATTCCAGTCTGTAAGAAATAAGCCGCGTGAAACACATCCCATTTCAGTGTTAGGAATTGCACTAATGAAAATGTATCTGATTTGTAGGCATACGAGGATAAGAAGGTTGTCACAAAGTATCTATGGCGTAAAGAACATCAAAATATCTATGGCATATAAAGAACAACTAGGTAAGTAAAGATGCTATATAAACCATCAGGATTTTAGCAGAGCATTTGCCTTTTTCCATGATGATATGTCACACTTGGAACATAAGCCACCAAGGAAATGAAATTCTAAATATATTTAAAGAATGATGTTGATGACAAAGATGGCGCTGTGCTGATGAAATCTCAGAGGTAAGCCCAAGAGAGGATGCTTTCTGGTCACAGCAGAAAAGAATCCACAAGTCTGAGGCCCAGGCCTGGCTTAGATAGAAGGAAATATTCATCATAGTGTAGATATGTTATAAAGTGTATTCTGAACAAAGCATTTATGTACAAGCACTTCCAAAAAGCCAAGGATGAGCACAAGGCAACAGAACTGAGCATGGCTCCCTAAGCGATGCTAGTGTTAGTAAGATCCTGCTGTAGCTCTGAAATGCAAACACGTATGGGGAAATGAGATAAGGAATAGCTCCATTATTTTCTGGCTCATTTAATATTGTGCATTTTTCCTTCAATAAATGTAAAATGTCAGAAGCTGGTGGACAGTTTAACTGTGAGAGACTGAGTCCTGGACCTTCTGTCCCTCTGATCCTCACTGTCCTGTGTGGTGCTTGGCAGGTCCCATGGTGGTGGCTGAAGGGCTGTTTCTGCTGTCTTGGGTTCAGCAGTAGCAGTCATTTTTCTCCTTCTCAGTAGCTGGTGCAGCGCTGTGTTTTTGATTTTGGGCCTGGGAACAGCACTGATAACACCAATGTTTTTAGTTACTGCTCAGTAACATTTACTCTGACTAAGGACTTTCTGAGTCTTATGCTCTGCCAGGGAGGAGGGGAAGCTGGGAGGAAGCAGAGACAGGATACCTGACCCAAACTAGCCAAAGAGGTAATCCATATCACAGCACGTCATGTCCAGTATATAAACTGGGGGCAGTTACCCGGAAGGGCTAGATCGCTGCTCGGTGGGGCTGGGCATTTTTGTTATTTCCCTTATCATTATTATTATTGGTGGTAGCAGCAGTGGTTTGCGTTACACCTTAGTTACTGGACTCTTATCTCAACCCCTGGGAGTTACATGCTTTCGATTCTCCTCCTCATCCCTCTTGGAAGGGGGGGCTATGGGGGGGGGACAAAGGGGTGGGGGTGAGAGAGCGACTGCCTGAGTTACAGCTGGGCTTAAACCACGACACCCGCTTACAGCTCTCCTCAGCCAGAGCTATGCTGGTGTAACCTCTTTTGGAGTGCTACAGGGAACTGCCTGCTGAGTTGATACTAGGAGGAAGGGCTGTGGGGAGCTGCCTGCTGGCTTGATACCAGCATTCAGTGTCAGGGTGAGCCCACACTATCACATCAGTAAGCCTTCAAGGGGTTTTTCACAGCAGGGTCCCCACAGCACCTTTACACTTGATGCCTGAGGGCAGAAGAACTGCCACAGGTAGAATAAATATTTAAGGATCAGTAGATGGGGCAGAAGCAGGATGCAGCAAGAGAGAAGATGAAGCAGATGAACCTTAAGAGAATCTGAAAAAGAAAAATCAAAAAAAGTGGAGATTATCATTGATTTATACTTTGAGGCTGATGCGCTACATACCCTTACAGAACACATGCAGTATATACCAACATTTACATGCAGTGACTTTCCCTTAAATCTTAGAATCCTAGTAAAAAGTAGAGTAACAAATATGACAGGGAACTGTGATTCCCCCTACCCCCCTCCCCAAGGTTGCTCTGTCCGGAAGATGAAAGCTGCAGATCCTAAGGAGGAAGAAAAAAATTGGAAATAAAAATCAGCATTAAGCCGGGACCTGAAAGCTGTTCTTTCATGTTATACTGCAGTAGATATTTTTAATCATCAGAGAAACCAGTCACATGTGTCCTCTGTGCAGCAAAGTCAACATGTGGGGTAAGGAGTGTTAAAGCTAGAAGATTTGGGGAAAAAAACCCAACAAAACACCAGCCCATGACAAAAAAAAAAAAAAAAAAAAAAAAAAAAAAAAAACACAACAAAAAACCCCAAAACAAAACCAACCATCCAACCAACCAAAAAAAAAAAACCCCAAACAACTGACAGTTTGGGAGAAGCAGAAATTTAGCAAATAGTTTCAAAGAAGCTTCAAAAGATGCTTTTATAGGTGATACCTATAGGGCTAGGACATTCTGGTAACCTGGGAGATAAGTTCACCCTTATCCTTCCTGATTAGAGGGAAAGATATGAAGGTTGCTTTTGCTTTTGCTGTTAGGGAAGCCTGGAGTTTCTTTCTCTATCCTTAACTAACATTCTTTTGAAATCTCTCTCATTCCTCTTCCATCTTTCTCTTGCTATTAACATAATGTGTGTCTTTCCATTTCAACTGCCATTTTAATCTGAAAAGTGACTGTAAAATTGCTTTTATCTGTAATGTGCTCCCTGTAAGAGTTCAGTGGGATCTTATTTTAGTGACAAAAACAAACTCCTCCTGCTATAGCTGTCAAATTAACATGGCTAAGAGAAAAACAAAGTAGAGTCTGTTTCTTCATTGGTATCTTGAAAAGAAACCTGTTTATGTAAAACTTACCCATTTTGATCAGACTGTTGCAATTCCAGAGCCTGTTGATAAAAAATAAGAAACAATGCAGATCATAGTTTTCAGTTGTCTACAGCTCTGAAAGCTGTCAACAGAACTAGATGGACAAACCTTGTCACCTTGGTACTTATGACCTTACAGAAAAAAAACTAGGTTTTGGATCACAGGTGGAATCTGCACTCAGTTTAATAACCAGAGGCAAAAAAGAGCAAGCTACTTACTTGTATGCTGTGCAGGCTCAGTTCCAAAGGACTGAAATCTTCAGTGTCATTTTCATAATAGTTTTCCATTAAAACACCAACACTGTTAAAATTCTGGAAAGTTAAATTCCATAGTTTTTCATTAACTTAGGCCAGGCCTTCACTTTTCCAATATAATGCAGAAAAGGAGCCCTGAAGACTCCTGTGGCATTAATGAAGGCAGGGCTGCTGAAGGGTGGTGGGGGCCACAGAGCTCCTGTGAGTATCACATATCTCCCACCCGCTGCCCTCTGAAAAGGGATACCCCCTTGCCCTGTCAGGCAGTCTTCACTGAAATAAATATACAAAGAGATAAAATCGGTCACTCTTTTGTCCTTATACAACTGTCTATGTAAGTCCATTTTACATGATTTACTGATACTGTTAGTTTTGCATATTTTATTTTTTTAATGACCCCAACTTTGGAAGGGACATGTCACATTATCTTGCAGTGAGTAAAATAAGTGATTACCTTTTAACTTGCTAAATTTAATGTAAATTGTGTTTTAGCTCTATGTTTTAATATTGAAATCCCTTTCAACAACGGAGTAATAGACTGTACTGTATGTTTTTATTTTTTAAATCACTCATCCTGATCCAAGTCATTAAGGCCTATGGAGTTAGTAGTATGTCTGTTAATGCTGGTATTTTCTTGCTTTTGTGTCTCTTCATAGCAAGGATCTAACTTATAAACTTGATTTGCCTCCTCAGTTTTCACTATAAACAGTGCTGTTACAAAGTGGGTTTTAACTGAGGTGACAGAAGACTGAATCATAGGAAAAAACACTGAAAAGGATCTTGAAAGATCGCTCACCCCTGCTTTGATGAAGGATTAATGACATTTCTGTAGTGACTCACAGATATTTTCCAAAATATTTGGCTTTAAAAATATCTAGTAATGGATCCCCCAGAGCTCATGTGGTAATAAAGCCAGTGTTTCACTATAGTTTAGGGCTTTTTATTATGATTTTCTTCTTATGTCCAGTCTGAATTCCCTTTCTACAATCAAGTGCACCTATTCTTGCCTTCTTTGCTCTATGCATAAAGAGAAAATCTTTCTTTTCTTCCTCTGAAACTTCTTTTCTTCAATGTGCTTAAATACCATCTTGTTCCCCCAGACTCCTTCTCTGTATACTGAACACCTCTTCATTCAGCCTTTCTCAGAGATTGCATTTTCTGGTCCTCTGATCATTCTTATCACTTCCCCCTGCAGTCTCTGTGCTTCCTTACTGGCTCTCATGAACCAGAGTGTTCTGAGCTTTATTTGTAATGGAGCTGAACAAGCACAGTACTGGTTTAAATCATTTTAGGGAGACAGCAGTACCAGTAGGAAACCCAGTAATATCTTTTTGTTAAAAAAGCAAGTAAGGAAGAAGAGGGTATTTTTTTTTGGTGGTAAAAGCCAAACTGGCAAGGAACCAAATGAATGGTTAAATTTTCCAAATAAATTCAATATTACGCACACACACACACCCTCCCCCAGCCAAAAAAAAAACACCATCCACAGTGCAAATGCAGTGAATAAAATATAGCTAATATTTCTGCGCTATGAGGCAGCTGGTATTAACTTGGCTGAAAAAATCTGCAGTAAAGAGTTTTAGTGGTATGAGGGAAATATTGAAAGTGTGTAAGCTATTTAAGGAAAAAAGTATGCCCTAAGTTGGGGAATGAAGCGTGTGCTGCATTGGAGAGGGTGTGAGGTGTACTTCAGTCAGAAAGAGAAGTTGTGTTTCTCTTGATAAGTCTTAATGAAATTGAACTATAAATAGCAAGACAGTTGCTGTAACAGTGCAGTTGCCAAAATTGCCAAAATTATAAGGAAAATCCATAGGTCATAATAAATGACAGCACAACTAGCATCTGAAATAAAAAAATTACTTTGCAAGAGAGGAGAGCAAAGAATGTGTTAGTTCACACAGCATATGCATATATATATGCCTACAGCTTATACATACACAGTCACAAAGATGGTCAGAGGGCTGGAGCACCTCTGCTATGAAGGCAGGCTGAGAGATCTGGGGCTGTTTAGCCTGGAGAAGTGAAGGCTCCAGGGAGACCTTAGTGCAGCCTCCAGTACCTAAAGGGTGGGCTACAAGAGATCTGGATATGGACTTTTTACAAGAGCATGGAGTTATACGACAAAGGGTAATGGCTTTAAGCTGAAAAATGGTAGACTTAGATCAGATATGAAAAAGAAGTTCTTCACTGTGAGGGTGGTGAGACACACACCCTTCTCTGGTGTTGCACAGGTTGCCCAGACAAACCGTGGCTGCCCCATCCCAGGCAGTGTTCAAGGCCAGGTTGGATGGGGCTTGGAGCGACATGATCTAGTGGAAGGTGCCCCTGCCTGCAGCAGAGGGGTTGGACTAGATGATTTCTAAGGTCCTTTCCAACCCAAAGCATTCTACAATTATATGATTCTACTGCCTAAAGCCTACTGTCATTCGTACAGGTGGAGAATAAGGATATATTTATACAGATAACTTTTTGAGATATGTTTAGATTAACTGGTGCTTGCTTTCACCAAGATGAAAAGAGCATCATGAAGACCAGGGTGGCTCATCTAGCTTGGACAGCACATGTTACTGCCAGTGTTGGGATTTCCTGGGGAGGGTCCAGCTGCCCGAGGGTGTTGGGAGGCCATACTGGGGTGCCAGGACCTCTGCCGCTCTCCGTAGCTCCACCCTGAAGACCCTCATGCAGCATCTCTTGCCTATTTCTCCTTGTACAAAGTAAGAAAAACATATAAGTTTGTGTCATGCCTTAGATTCTATGGATATCTGTCCTGGGTTCAGCAGTAGCAGTCATTTTTCTCCTTCTTAGTAGCTGGTGCAGTGCTGTGTTTTTGACTTTCAGCCTGGGAACAGCGCTGATAACACCAATGTTTTTAGCTGCTGCTCAGTAATGTTTACTCTGACCAAGGACTTTCTGAGTCTCATGCTCTGCCAGGGAGGAGGGGAAGCCGGGAGGAAGCAGAGACCTGACCCAAACTAGCCAAAGAGGTATTCCATACCACAGCACGTCATGCCCACTATATAAACTGGGGGCAGTTACCCGGAAGGGTTAGATAACTGCTCAGGTCGGGCTGGGTATCCGTCGGTGGGTGGTGAGCAGTTGTATTCTCTTTCCTTGTTATTTCCCTTATCATTATTACTACTGGTGGTAGCAGCAGTGGTTTGTGTTATACCTTAGTTACTGGACTGCTCTTATCTCAACCCCTGGGAGTTACATGCTTTCGATTATCCTCCCCACCCCTCAGGGAGTGGGGGGAGGAAGGGGGGGAGTGAGTGGCTGCATGATTCTGAGTTACCAGCTGGGCTTAAACCATGACAATGACAAACACTTTCTCCTACGTGGAGTTTCTAGTTCTAAGACTATTTATCAACAGATCTTCCAGGCACACCACTGGGGTAAGTTTGCTTTTCCAGCATGAAGATTACATAGGCTTTTGTCCTGAATCTGCAGTAAAAGTGTAACTTAACTAATCCATGCCCTGCCCCCAAACATGAAAATATCTTTTGAATGGACAATTAAAACCCTCAGAAGTTGCAGTTCAGTCTGTGGCCCTGCAGGGACTTATCTCCTTCACCACCATTCATGTTACTGAGCCTCGAGAGTGTTTTTTATATTTGTTCCCCTCTTTGACTTATCCTTCTCTTTGAATTATTGTACTGGACTCATAAGCCTTTTCTGGCCTCTAGTATCTCAAGAGTAATTGAGTCAATTAGTTGCTGCCTTAAAGATAACTACTGATATAAACCAGGTATCATCCCTGAAGAAAGTAAGAGAAGTGCTAAAAAGAAAAATGCTGAAGCCTAATACTGATATAAAATGAATGAGAAAAGGCAGGAATAGACCAGGATGTCTTTACTCCCCACTTATGTTCTACTCCCCCATATGTTGCTTATGCAACATGTTAAATTAGTTGCTGCCAGCAACAGACTAACTCATCACACGTAACTCACTGTCTGGCCATCACATCTGTAACTTGTGTCACATCATATTATGTAAAAAGTAGGTGAAGAGAAAGGGATTGTTACTGCAGTCTGATACCAAAATATTGTTTCTATGGAATCTAGTGCAGCAGGGTAGATGTGTTTCAAGAAGCCACGAAAGAGTAGAGAAATTGTTTTCAAGGTGTTAATAAAATATATGAAATGATTTTGCCATCCTGAACCTCAGGATGAAAAAGATTCCTGTTTGAATATTTCTTTTGAACATCTGCTGCCAGGAAAATGGGATCAAACCCAAGACTTTTCTGGGGAAATGAACAGCAGAATTCCTGCTGGCTTTGATAGCATGAGGGTCTGGCTCCTGGGTAGGATGCAGCATGCGGGGCTGGTTTACTTCGCTGGAAGACGGAGATGCCTTCCTTTGCCCCATTCAGAGGAAGTGCATTGTAGCTTATGTGGGGTGAATTAATGGTTCTTAGTGGGTTCGGAGACATTCAGTCTGCATTTATTCATGCTTCAGTGGGCAGCTGGATTAGTTTTGGAGGTTTGCCAATGATAGCTGGTCCTTCACCGTTATGTCTTATACTAATATATTGGATTTTCATAATTCTGGCTCTCACCCCTTTATGTGTAAAATAAGTTTTTGGATAATGTGTTTACTCACGTAAATCTTCAAGGTATGATGAATGAAGGTAGAGGGAAGGGTAAGCCAGGACAGGTAACAGGTTGTGAGAGGTTTGTGAGGAGGGGTTTGGAGAGAAGAAAGGGGATGGAAGGGAAGGAAGGCATGGGGCTGGCTGGATGTGAGATGCTCAAGGTAAGTTCCTTGAGATCCAGCTTCCTGCTGAATTGTGGGTTTCTTTTTTTGCTTTAGGCATAACCTCTGAAAAAATGCAAGTAACTGATGCATTACTATCAGATAACAGAGGACTCAGTTCACTCAAAAGACTAGATGCACTGCTGTGGTAATGCAAGAGTTATTGGTTACACAGGTCCTCAGCAACTGAAACAAATAAGGAGGCCACTGGATAGAAACTATCTTTTATCTGAGTCCAGGAAACATTATTTTGTCATGAAGAATAAGAGGGGGCAGATAATGGGATTGCCCCTACTTCAGGGTGCAAACACACAGATGCTCACACACGTCTTTTTGCAATGAACTCTGTAGTGAAGTTCATCGGCTCATTCCAAGTGAAGTTCTTCCAGGTAAAAGACACACTTCTAAACTTCATATCTTTCACATACATGTGCCACAAATGCCATTGGTGCTATGGTCAGGATTTAATGGCCTTGATCTGCAGTTTTATGATTTTAACATCTTCCTTTAGGGCAGATGCAAAATAGCCCCAAATTACCGGTCCATCTGTATTTTCTGGGTCACATTGGAGGAGCCCCTTGGGCAGGGCAGGCAGATACAGGTTCTCTCTCCTATGCTAACACCTCTTTTTTTGTTTTGTTGGGATCCTGGATAAGCATTTCCCTTCTTTTCTGCTGTGACATGTGTCCAGAAGAGCTGAGCACAGTTCCTAGCATGGTGAGTTGAGGCTGTCCCACATCACTAGAAGCATGAAAGCCATGCAGGCAAGATGCCCCTGAAAGATGCTCTTCATCCTCTGGAGACCCAAGAGCAGTCTAGGTCTCTGGGAGGCAGTAGCAAGCAGGTAGCACACCCAATACCTGAAACACAGAGCTCTGCCTCAATTTTAAATAAACGTGAGCAACCTAAGAGGATCTTGTATATTAACATGGTGTCAGCAGATCATGGGTTGGAGGTAACTTCTCTAGGGGCTGAAAGGTTCCCTTCAGAGGGAGCAATTCAGCCAGGCTGTTGGAACGCCTTTGGCTTGTGCTATATATATATGTGTGCAGGAAAGACATTTTAACTCTGATGAGTGTTGCCTTAAACATGGTAAAAGCTCATGAGTGTAGCAGAGAACACTGCTTCTTAAAATGTGGGTTGATCAGTGCATGGAAGATCTTGCAATCGTGGGGTCCTGGACTGCAATGCAGGCATTCCTTCCATCTTTGCTTTTGTAGCTCAGTTACCCAGCGAATGTCCTCGCTCAGCCACTCAGCCAGAGAGGACAAGCCTTTGAAGTATCCCTGCTTGATATCTGCAGGATTGCTGGAGGGCCTTTGAGAGCTCAGTCCCAGAAACGCCCTTTGTGCTCAGGTTGTTCTCTCCTTAAAAAGGAGTGTACACCAATTCCTATACAACTGCAGATCCCTGCTTAAAATAGAGATGAATTGCATGCTACAGTTGTTATCTGTGGAGAAATTGAACTCGGTATTTTACCCAGAGATCCTCGAAGTATCCCTAGATCATAAAGCAAACACTCAATTGATATTTAATGTTTTTTCACCTATATTGTTTTGCTATTTCAAGTATGCTGGCATATTCTAATTTCACTTCTTCCCTTATGACTAATCTATGATGAAGCGTTGTATCTGCAAGGAGAAAAGCAGCTCCATTGTGAAAAAGACTGTGCTGAGTGAGACAAGAGGGAAAAAAACACCTCAACATTTCTTGTCTGTCACTCACCCTCCCTCCTACAATGTAAGCAATTCAGTGAATATTGACTTGTATCATTCCTATTAAAACTTTCCATCCTAAAGGGCTAAGTTATTTCCCTACAGAGATTTCTCTTTTATGGGAAGTTCGATGTCAAGGTCTAATTCTATTTCTGCCTCAGACTCAACCTTATACCCAAAGCCACTTTATGTTGCCAGGTAGATAACTTCTGATTCAACTTGGCTGAAGACCTTCATTGGACCTTAATGATTTTACTCCCCACAAAATAAATAGAGAAATAAAAGATGCAGCTGCTTAGCATACCTTAAGTCTAGGTTCTATTATAAAGGGCATAATGAAAGCCAAGGTAAAAGGTAGAAAAAGCAGGAAGCAGTGGAGCTTCAAGTCAGAAGTTACGCTGATGTGGAAATTAAAGCAGGATTAGCATCAGGTTTAATAATTAATAATGAAATACTTAGTCTTCATTTTCCATTCCTGTCCAGACTTGCATTTTGTAAAATACTTTTGAGAAATAAGCTCTATTATCCTTATTTTGTAGTGAGATTAAGCTTTTAAGCCTTTTCCACAAAAGCTGTTGCAATGACTGAGGCTTCAAACTGCCATATCTGCCTCTTCACCATTGAATTGCTCTCATTTTGTAGATATCCTTGGAAATCTACATTTCTTCCTGTTAGCAGCATCTTGCGTAAGAGCTGAGGCAGGTGAAGGCACTTAAATGCTGCCACAGACCTGAACACATACTGTGAGCCTATGAAAGAATTGTCCTCTGCTCTTCAGCCCCACTTACATGGCCTGGGTGCAGCATGCTGCCAGCCAGCCTTGCACTGCTCTGCCTCGCGCATCACAAGAGGACTGAATCAAGCAGGCAAGGTCTACAGTGAGTATTTTCACCCAACAGATGAACTGTGTACTGCTCTGTGTATCACCCACAAGTGGCACATCATGAAAGAGTCACTACCAAGGTCCTAAAATATGTACCCCTTGGCAGTGCTTCTCTGCCAGGTAAGGCCACTTCAAGGCTGCTTTCAGTGCTTACACTAATGCTTCTCCATGGGTGGCAGGAGCAACATGCCAGCTCAGCAGCTGCTGCTTGTCCCAGCTTTCAGGAGACCTCTAACCATTATGGGGCTGTAGCTGGAAATCCCAAAGCTATTTTCCAGTTCCATTTTCACAGCCCTCTACCCTCATTGTAAAAATCCTTGAATCTCAGCCAAAATTGAAAGAAAATTGACTTTTTCTAATAGAGGATGAAAATACACTATGTTCCTCTCTTTTATATTGTAGATTTTTTGAATACTGCTTTGCCGTCAGAAATTAAATTGCTAACTAGGCTTCATGATTAAGGCCGCAGTGTAATTGCCTCATAATCAGGTGCCTGTAGATCACTAGTTGCATCAGCATTTCATGATCATGCTGTACAGTTGTGTTTTCCCATGGGCTACTTTAGTTTACATAATTTGTGGCCTTAAGGCACGCTTCACGTCTTTTCAGTGTTGCATACAAATACCAGTCCTTGAATTTAAAGAAGGACATTTGAAGTTAGATTTTACAGGTAATCAGGCTTTCCTTTGGAACCTGCAAATTACTGTGGTGAAATAATGATTGCCACTCCAAAGACACCTTAAAGTCATCCAAATTGAAAGCAGGATGGTGGTGGACCCTCACATTGCAGGTCACTACGTGAATTGCTAGTCATTTCATGGAAGGAAAATTCATATAAGAAAAATTGTAAATGGAATGTTTATATTATATAATAAAGATATTTCTGTTATGCTTTACAGACTTGGGTTATTTCAAAAATGTTACTTTGCATTAAATTATTTCTCTTTTCTTACTCTGATTCAAAGCCTTTAGTCTGATTATTGCAACATCTTTGCAATTACATCCCACAATTGCTCAAAAGCTTCCTCTTTCTCTGCTGCATCTGATGCTTCGGACTTGCCTTCAGATTTCTATGCTTCCTACCCTGTCTTTTAACACTGAAAGCCAGTTTCCACCACTAATTGGTTTCTTCAAATTTCCCCTCCTAAAATTTTCAAATACCAGCTTGTGTGATCTTCTCCATCTTGGCCTTCATGTTTGGAGGAGCTCTGTAAAATAACCTGCAATGAGGCAAAGCTGAGGCTGTCAGGCTCCTGATGCATCCCATCTTTGTAGGAAAGCCTGCAAAAACCTGTGTGAACTGTAGATTGTGACCTTTGTATTTACTCATAACATGTTTGTTTTCCTTGTATCTGTATGGTTTCCATCTGCTTCACTTCTCTGAGCAGAGCCTGGCATTTCCACCTCTATGTATAGTCCTTAACACAACAGGGGTTCAGTTTATGACTAGAGGATCTATCTGGCTACACGCTGTACTACTACAAATAGCAAATGGTACTTGTTATTTAGGCATCCTGGTGAGTAAGACTGAAAATTTCTCAGGCCAGGACCTTTTTTTTGTGCAGCACACAAAATCACTTGCTTTTGAAAAATGACCAGAAATCTCTTGAGTAAATATTTTGTCTATCATAAATACCAGTGCAGCAATTTAAATGATCAATATCTGTATTAATTTACCTGGAACAGTGAAGTTTCTGCTCTTCTCTGAAGTTCTGTCACTTTTCTTTCAGCTTCCTCCATCCCATCCATGCTTTCTGAAACCTTCCATGCAGTATTGCAGTGGGAGAGACAGTCAGGAGTAGCTGTTAGCCAGTTTCACAGAGTTCCTGACAGGTTTTCTTCTCAGAGTTAGAACTTTACTTTGGTTGCTACACTAGTTTTGTTTTCTTTTGGGGGATATTTTGAGATAGGATATATTTCTCTTTTTTCTGCAGGGAAAAAAATTGTTTGAGTCCAATTGTTTGTAGTGTGTATGGGAGCAGAAAAGGGAAAGGAAAGAAGGGGTGTAAATCCAGTTCCTTGCTTCTGACCTTGAGGGGAGTGGAGAGCCTCCTGTCTTCCCTTTTAACATTAAAAGCCAGTTTCCACCATTAATTTGTTTCTTCAAAAAACTGGACATGGAGGAAGTGTTTCTCATTCCTAAGTGTGCACTAACCGTCAGCAAGCTCACAGTTCAGCAGCTATAACTCACTCTAGCAGCTTCTCCTGTTGGCAGATGCAGATTACTGTTAATGAGATGGCTGGTGATATTTGGCAGATGCTGATGGCAATGGTTCCAGAGACAGCTTGCTAGATTTGGCATGCCTGCAGCATCGGCAAAATCGCAATCGGTACCTTTGCATTCCCACGGATATTCTGAACACACATTTCTGTGTTTTCCTACTGAGGTGTGGCATGCAATCCTACTTCAAGCACAGAGTGTTTCCACCATTGTTCTTCATTTTCCTTTGTATCATGTCACATGCAGAGATCAGCCTACTTCAAGGTGCTGCTAAGCACACCCACCCTGCTATGTACATTCCCAGTGGGAGGACAAAAGTTCAATTGTTTTCAGAGCAAGGCCCAAGCTCAACACTGGCTGATGTACCAGGATCTCAAAGCCTGTGGCGCTAAGGCATGAAGTGGATAAGGCCTGGTTTTGTCTTTGCCTTGGATATTTGTTCAAGAGTGAGAGATGATTTATGGTAGTGAATTGAAACATGAACCTGACTGCCAGTGAAATTGAAGCATGGGTAGGTTGGTTTAGCAAAATCAGATCTCTTCCCTGTCAATGTAGTTAGGCTGGCTTGAGGCTGTGGGCAACAGTCTAGGTCATTTTGGCCCAGGTAATAGCTTTGGTTTGGCATTTGATTGTGAGATGTCTGTCTGAACAATAGATCTGTGCTCTAAAGGATTTTGATGATGACACTTTCTTGAGCAAGGGATGTGGGAGAGATTTTATAAACACACACACTTACTTTCTCTCTTCCTCTGCTATTATAGTCCCTGGTCAGCTCTGGGTGGGAGGTAGCTGAACAGCCAGAGGCAAAGCTGGGTCACTTTGGGACTCAGCTTCCCATGGCAGGATGCCACATTGAGCAGGCTTGGATTTCAGTGTGTGGAGGGAAGTCCACACCTTGTTTAGGCCATCTGGAGCACAGGACCTCTGCTGTGTTAATTTAGACAAGAAATTTTGCTGCAGCAAAGGGAGTTTACATCACTTGGTCCTAGAACAGCCACGTCTTCTGTTCCCAAACTGTTTGATGGTGACTGTATATGCACATGTTACTGACATTCTTGGCATCCCTCAGCATGGACAAAGCGTTGCAGAGTGTGGTACTTTCCAGGCTTTGTACTTCCTAAGTTGAAAAGGGTCTGGGCTGCTCTCCATGGCTGGGAGAGATGCAAAATATGGCCATTCCACCTGGAGTTTGTATTTTGCAAAATTTTGGAGTATGCTTTATTCTTTTGTGTATAAATGGCAGAATGCTCATGTTCCACTGAAAAGCTTTGAAAATCACTTACAGTGTTGTCCCTCCAGAAGCCGGTAAAAGTAGATCCAATTTAGGGAAATATCATGTCAGCTTCCTATAGTAGTTAAGCAATTGCATTTTTGGTTTATTTTCTTCAGAGGGTGATCTGAGTGAAGAGAGCTTGGTCCTATTCAGCTCTTCAGGAGCTGGTAAGACTCTTAAATTTGTAGATGGTAATGCAGCAGTGCAGGTGTGGGAGGAACGAGTAAAGAAGCTAGCAAAAGAAACCTTCTGCCCATATTTAAGCCAGTCTGGATCTACTTTCCTAACCTGACAATGTGCAGCCATCACACAGCACAAACCCCACAATCCAGACATTTTTCACAGCATTTCCACTGCAGTTTGAGCTCTGCAGGCCAGAGAGGGCCATAAAATTTTGTACAGCCCAGCACTGTCAGCACTAGCTGTGTCTTTCAGCTACAAACTGGCCCTTCGCATCGTTACAGCAGGACAATGCTAGTACATGGGACCTATGGGTTGCATCTCTGCTTTATTCCTCACAGGAAGAGCACTGCCTTTCCCGGAGCTCTTGCCTGGCTGTCCAACTGCAGGATGCGTAGGATGTCCATTGCCACACACAGGGCAATTGAACCCTGCACATGCCATCTTTTCTTGGTTCGCCCTGCTGTTAGCATACCCCATGTTTGCTGATTCCATCCAGATTCATCTTATTCCTGGCACTAGAATGGCTCTCTGGAAAAATGAGTAAAGGCGTAACTAGCAAGAATTAACATCAGGCTTTTAGAGACAATTTTGGACAAAAGTTGAAAATAAGATAAATATAAAAATGTATTTTTTATTCATGGTTAACAATGACATTCCTTTTTATCTATTTTCCATACCTGTCACCTACACTCTTCCAGCATGTCCTAGCTGTGAATACTGGGGTTTCAGATGTTTCCTATGGCTTCCAGATGGCTCCCTAAGTTTTATATGCTTTTACCTACCCCCTCTGACAATTTCTTTCTAGTTAAGAGTACAAATGGGAAGATTCCAGATGGCTTTAGCTGGAGCCAACTGCCTTCAGTACTTCAGAGCTGTGTGGACAGCCCACTAACTAATTGTCCCTTCTCAGTCTGTTCATGTTAAATTCCTCAGACTTCTTCTGGGGTTACAAAAATGTTCGTCTGTGATACACGATATCAGTAAGTTATACTTTGTTCAGTTACATCCATATTCCCAGGGTTTTTAAAAAAGACTACATATAACCCATTTAATAATAGCATGAATAGCAGACCCAGCAAGAGATTTGCTTTGCCCAAACATGTCAGGCAGTTTCCTCCTCCTCCCATCAAAAACCCCGTAGTTCTTGTGTGGCACGATATACCTTGTAATTTTATGAGAATTATAGATAGTGCTTATTTAAACCATAGTATATTTCCAATTCTGGCTTCTCATAGTGAATAGTATATAATCTAAATATGACTAATTATTGGAAAAGCAAATCAGGAGATATGCATTTAGAGTGATTTACATTGAGGGCTGCTTAAGATTTTGAGAGCTTAATTCTCTTTATTTTTCCTTTCAGTTGCAGCAGTGTTTCCTATCTCCTTTCAAGTGCTTTTCCAGGAATTCTAAAATATAAACATAATGAAATGAGCACAGTGGTCTGAAAAAATCTGAAACTAACATCTTAGCAAAAAAAGGAGCCAATTCCGAAGCAGGAGATGCCACCAAATGCTTCAAACCCTTTGTTCCACACTGCTGCCTAAGGAGTGATTGTGGATTGCCTCATTAGACTTCAAAGTATGACACGGAATATAGGAGATAAAAATATCAGTGAGACAAGCTTTGTTAATGGCATGTTTTTCATGTTTAAAAACCAGTTTTGCACTCTACAAGAGGTTTAATCAAGAGAGAGTATCAAGGCTCATGCAACTAAAAATTAGCATTCAATTTGTCTGTTATAAATAAAAGACCTCTGTCTAGTCAGGGCTTTAAAAGTTGCCATCCCACAGTACAGCACAGAAAGGAGGGCAAGCTCTTTTAGGGCTCAGACCTGAAAATACATAAAGCAGAAATCACTGCTGAAATGTCAGAAGACAGAAATCAAAGTCCTTTACAACCTTTTAGGTGAAGTTGACATGTGCCTTTTTTACACTACATAAAAGGCTAGCATAATTATGTCTATGGTATTTGAATGTATGCTATTAGAGGTAGAACATTCATCAGCTGCTTTTATTAAAGATACTGTTGGCATTTTGTTAATTAGATGTATTATTACATGAAGCTGATTGTACCAATTCATATTCCTGTAGAAAAATATTGCGATGAGCATGAGAAGCTATACACTGGCTGGCAAAAGTGAATGAGCATGAGATGAAGCCAAAGGTGAATTAAAAATGAAGCTGATGAAAAAGAGTCAGGAAAATCATGTTCATTAGTTCATGATGAATTCCAGAGGAATATTATCTGTGACTCCTAAATCTTCCTATTCCCTGTGAACAGATTCGTGTACTTGTATCCCTCTGTCCCTACTAAAGCTGGTTTTCTGAGTAAGTGACAAGTTAAAGCTGTTAGCTGTTATTCCATTGCCTTCTTGTGCAGCTCAAGTTGCAGATCTCTGTGTGGTGGATCAAAAATATCCAGCCCTGGTAATGACCTTCCTAAGTATTGATACAATTTCACTTGAGTGAGCTTCTGGTTTGAATTTGCTGTTTCTTCAGTTCAGAATGTTAAGATGTACAGTGGCACTGCACACTCTTCACGCCATATTACAAATGCATTTGGCAGCAGTGGAACTTACAAGCCGTTTCACCTGAGTCCCAGCACAAGAAGATTGAAATTCCCAAGGAAATTTTGCTAAAGGACTTTTAAGTTGTCCATCACCCTAATTCTCCTTCTGACCTCTGGACTTTGACTGGCAGACGTTTTCCCAAACTTGGTGCCACAGCACCTTTTATTGTACTGGTGACTTTTATTGTAAAGTGGAAGAAATGTTACTAAATAAAGAAAATTTATGGTATTAATTGAAGAGACAGAGCCTACCAGCACAGCTCTGTGGAGCTTTGTGTAAAAGCCTTGCAAGTGAACTAGAAGTCAGACAGAAATGTGCCTCTGGCAATGGGAGCAGAGGGAAAAACAACTCTTGACCTGATTTTCTTTCCCTCTCCTGTTACTTTAAAGCCATGCAGAAGCCAGGTAGGCTGTGAGTGTGTGCAGATTAGGAGGGAAAGGAGTACTCATTTTGAGCCAGATGTTCTCAAAGCTTGACAACAGACTTTGCCAGAGACTATGCTTTTCTTATACAGGAACCAGGTGTGGCTTATGATACTGTGATAAAATATTTGATTAGACAAAATGTGACGAAAGTTCTGCATACACTAGAATAAAGCTGAATAATCTCTGCCTCTGAAACAACCTAGCTTGCTGCCTAGGAGATAGAGAAAAGAGGGAAGGCTTTTACAGAAGGCAGCAGATGTTTTTCTTATCTGTATATCCTTTAGATGGCCTCATTACAGCAGTGTCTGGGTATATTGTTCTTCTTCCTGAAGACTCTCAGGAGGTAAGGAAGTGATATTTTACCCATTTTCAAGGAGAATTAAGGCACAGGAGATGAACAATGCCTGTGGCATTGTAGGAGGCTGACACCAGCTACGCAATTTCTATTTATCAATATATGGACCTTCCTGCAATTCTATTTTTGCTTCTTCCATGTGCAACTCCATGCATAGTTTTAAGTACCTGCAGGCAGGTTGCCTTATTTTGTATTTAACTACATGTCTCTAAAATATAAGATTCTTCAGTAAAAACAATCAAAAGGAGAAAACAGAAGAATGAAGCATGTGCAACCTTACTTTGACCTCTCTGGGCACATGATTATGAAAGTCCAGTTTCTTAAAGAGAAATTCTTTCTTTTCCTCTAGACAAAGCATTATTCCACCAGTAATGATAGACAGTGATTGTTGTACTAGAATGTGTTGTGTTTCCATTCACCCCTAACTCTAAATTTTATACTTCATCTCCCAATTTCTCCACTAAGCACAAACTATTACATTCTTTGTGGACTTTGCTGTGCTTTCATCACTAGGGTTTTTTACCACCACTGAGGAAGATTGACCAGTTCCCACGAGTGCCCACTAAGTTTCAGTCCTCAATCATAAGTAATTTGTGGCTGATTTCTCATAGAGTTCATCTCCTCTCTCCAACTTCCATGTCATACCTCTGGGGTCTCAAGCAAGCAGACAGAAAATGAGGAACATGATTAGTGGTTGTGAGAGAAAGTTTTATCTTGTATTATGTAAAGGATATCTGAACCATTCAGAAGGATGCAGTCTTTGAACAGGGATTTGGGCAGTGTTGTTGATCAAATCTCTAACTCAGTTATGAAACCTCCTGATTTGGTTGCCATCCAAGCTTTGGATGCCATAGGGAGTTTATCACACCAGAGGCTGAGGGTCACTGCGGGTTGTACTTCTATATATGGCTTAGCTATGACAAAGACCAGTTTGTTACCTGGTTTATACCTGAGCTGTCCTATCATCTAGAAACGGGACTGTGGCAGCTAGCTCATTTCTCTTAGTCACTGATAATTGGAAGACCCTCCTTCTCAGCAGCATGTGTGATATGTTAAATGATGTGTTACCCCAAAACCAAGTAAACTGTCTGAGAAATTTGAGCCCAAGTGGTAGCAATTTAAAATTAAATGTCACCATTTCTCAGACCTGCTGTATACAAAGTAGTGGACTTGGTGTCCCTGGGATGCAGGATGGTAGGAATGTCTCTGAGGTTATAGGTTAGCCCTAATAGTTTTCAACCTCCTGTGTCATCTGAGCAGCCACTTCCATTGCAGGTTGCTGTTTCTTGCTCCCTCGAGTACATGAGCAAATAAAGTCAGATGACAATAAGTCTCCAAATACTTACCTATTTCCCCACTCTCCAAAACTGTGAATGTGAAACTGGTAAAAAGCAGAGGCACAAAGGTAACCGGCCTGAACCCCTGCCTGTGTTTTGAGAAAAACTTTGAGCTCTGTCTTGGCTAGCTCTGATTTAATTAGACGCAGGATGCTGCTCCTGTTGTCTTTGGATGCCTTTTATAGCTGAGGCTGGGGTGAAGGAAGGTTAAATCTGCAGTAGTGTAAATAATGTAGCAGTATTTCATCTTGACTTGGGATTTTAACAAAATATTATTCGATGACCATCCTTCTGTGATAAGAATCTGTTCAAACATTACTATTTGTTGAAATAATTTTTGTCTATTTTCACTGGGTTTGCTTCTGAAGTAAGAATTTAAGAAAGCTTTAATATGAAGCACATAAACAGCAAAGGGTTGAGCTTCTTTGGTATAACCTCAGATTTTATTTGTTTATACATTAGCATTAAAAAAAAAAAAAAAAAAGAAAACCAAGTTCCATCCAGGAAAACATCCACTTATAATTCTATTCATAAATATTCAAAACTTCATTCTATATTAATCATTTAAAGTGTCTGAAGTGTAGCCACTGGAAAGTTTTTAACACCAATTTTTAAGTAAGTCTCACTTCAAGGTAGAACTTTGTAACTAGTGGCGACTTGGACTGAGACTAAGGTGCAACACCCAAAGCCATGGTATTTCACATCTAGTACTCCTGGGACTGTAGAGGTGCTTGCCCCAGCACATGACTTTCATTGACAGGAACAAAGTTTGCAGAGGAGCAAATGCTGGATTTCCCCTTTCTGCCCCACTTCTGGTTTTTGTTATCAGCTACATATTAAAGTTGAGAGTGTGTGTTAAGATGACAATTGCTTGATGGCATGCTTCTCCCTAAGCAAAATTAATACTGAACAACATGAAACTCATTGAATGAGTCAGCCAATGATTCAGCAGAGTAGGCAGTGGCGAAAGTGCAAGCCGATAGCTGAGACACATGATTTAGAATCTAAAATCCGTGATCTGTTTTCTTTATGAAACTTCAGAGATCTCAGGAAAGCAGCTTAACATGATTGCTCAGGCTTACAAGAAACCTTCTCCTTTATCGCATAAACACTTCTCTGAGTGAACTGAACCGTAAAATTACATCCACAGAGAGCTCATTTACTGCTAGAAAAAGTTTACACATTTTTCATTTCATTACATTTTTCTCTATGAGATAAGAATACCTTGCCTTGAGTGAAATGATGACAGTGACCCCAGCTAATGCAATCCATACTGCTTAGTTTCTATGGAATACGAAATCCCCACAAGAACACAAAACAAAGAGAGGATGACTGTGCAGCCAATGGTCCTTTTGTTGCTTTTGTTTGGTTTTGGTTTTAGATTTGGTTTTGGTTTTTGAAAGGAGAGAGTAAAACAATCTTTGAAAACTATGGTCAGTTGTCTTTGAAATGGGCCCTGTTAGCAGTGGTCAGTTAGGTACTGCCAAATGCCTCTTATTAAATTCTAATTTTACACATTGACAATACCTAGGTATAACAGTTAAATAATTGATACCATAAAAGTTTAAGATCAGTATTTTCTCTAAGACATTTTTAAATATTGGAATATTTGTGCTAGGCTGTAATTTATGGGATCCTACCCTGTATGGACTTCTGAAGCTGAAAACTGCAGCTTCACACATGATGGAAAAAGTTTTCAATCAAAACCAGAGTTCAGAAGTGCCCTGAGTATTGGGCCAAAACATTCTACAATTAATCATTGTCTAAAAGGAAAGCTTCAAACCCAAACATGTTTTAGCTTGGGAATGTGTGTGTTTGGGTAGATATCAAGAAAAGATCTCAATGTTTCTGTTTTTCTTTTTCTGATAAAAGATTTTCATACCAAAATTTTGACAATTTTTTTTTTTAATTTGTCACAGAAACACACTTCTCAATGAGGAGAAATATCACTGAACTATGTAAAGAAAATCAGCTCTCTTGAGTCACCACAGAAGTTTGCATTATGCACCCAGCTCCTTCATGAACAGGTTTTCTTACTTAGATTGTGAATCTGTCTTTTGCTTGAGCCTCACATGGGTGTTGGGCTGATGTGTCTGGAAGCCCTTCTCTGTCTTCTGTGGTAATGCTCTGTTTCAGGTTCAGAATAAGCAGCAGATAGTCCATGCACATCACTGGTGGAGCTTATGAGGGGGAAATTGGTGCATAAATGAGACTGTTGAGGCAGTTGCATTAAACCACATCAGTGGCATTAAAAGGTTTTGAGATTTCACTCCCTATGAAGAAAGTGTGAGAAGTCTTCCCCAGTGGAGCTGGCTACGAGCTAAAGAAAGCAGTTGGATTCTAGAGCTGAGAGGTGCATTCGCCAGTTCTTGTTCTTTCTTTGTTCTTCTGCAGACTATCAAGATGCTGCAGTTGTCAGCTAGAGCTCTATGATAATTGATTTGGCAGCAGTTCTTATTGTGAGAGTGACAGAACACAGGTTGCCCAGGGAATTTGTTCAGTTTCCATCCTTGGAGTTATTCAGAACTTGCCTGGACAAGACCCTGAGCAACCAGCTATGGCTGAGCACAGTGGGTAGACTAGACAATCTCCAGATGTCCTGACACATCTCAGCTTCTCTGTGTTTCTATGAAGCACTAATGGCTCTGGGTAGCTGTTCTTCCTACACTAGCTCCAAGACCATCTAATGGTTCCTTCATTCAGCAGGGTAGTAGGCTTATTTCAAGGCCTCACTGTCTCACTATGCACTATACAAACCAGAATGTCCGAAAAGGCACATTAGAGTATGTATCAGGCTTTCAGTCCCTGCTAAAACTAAAGTTCCATGGATTTTATTGTAACAGAAAGCGAATCTACTGTTTGTGTTTGTAGAGCTCTCAGGCTATCATTATCAGGACCTAGTTATCACAGTGTTCAAACACAGAGCCAAAGGAGACTGCCTTCCTCTCAAAAAGTGCAGCTCAAGCATAAGCCAAGAGAAAGATGGATGAGAAATACATGCATAAAACAAGAAGATATTAGTTAGCAGCATTAGGAATATAACAATTATCAAATTTTTGTAGGCATTTCAGGAATTTAGGAAACATTTTCTGAACATGGAGGAAAGAGATCAACATGGAAGGAAGCGCAGTAGTTCTTGTCTGAAATGTGAAAAACGTTGGTGGCCAGGAGATGCTCTAGTAATTTAACTGCACAGAAGTGAATGACTTTGATGAGTATATGAGAAGATAAGTGCAAGAATAAGGCAAATACCAAGGACAGAGAAGCAATGTTGGATCTAAAACTAATAGTAATATGAAATCAATATGATAAATAGATTTCTGCCAAATACCCAAAGGGAGAGAAATACATAGATGAAGAGGAAAATGGTGCCCATAGCTGAGGAGGGGTGGTAGTGACCAGAAATGGAAGACTGAGGCAACTGTGAAAAGAAGGAGAGAAGAGATGTAGAAAAAACTTTTGTTTTTAAGTTCAAAATCTGATGTGGTAGCTGTGCTCCCAGAAACATCCCTCTAGCAGCTGGAGAGGACTGTCCAAGCTTGCCGGATGTGAGAGCACATAGCCACATTCCTGAAGGCCGGGCAGAGCTCCCATGTCAGGAAAGGGAAAGATGGCTGAGCTAGGAGCACATCATGCCTGGCCCTGCAGGCACATGGAATGTTGCTTCGTGTCTTTCTCTTTTCAGGGCAAAATAAGGCAAATATTTTACTAGCTAAATGTAAAGTAGTAGTTAAGTTATTTTCCCACTTATGCTATTAAACACTGGCTAGAAAATATCCCATACTCATGCACTTAGCCAGTAGATGGGCAGGAGATCAAGTGTATGTGAAGGACACTTGAGATGAATGTGAGCAAGTGTAAGACATATTGAAGAAAATAACTGGTTTTATTCATGTTAACAGGTGCTCTGTTTAAAAAGAGCCAAGGAAGTAAACAATACATATATGTAAAATATACTCTATGCCAAAGATTGTTGTTGTCTGTGTTTGTATTAATATTACAGTGTGTTACCTAAAGTAATATAGTCCCTGAGACATTCAAGGTGGTATGATATATGGGGTCACTGTATCAGCTGGCCTGTAAGGCTGCCATTTTCTGAGCCTACCACACATCTGTGTCCTGTGTCCTGCGCTGCAATGTTGCTATCCTCGCTGTACAGCTGAAATGCCTGGATTTGCCAGAGGGCACATGGAGAATGGGGCAGGTGGGAGAAAAACTCTCTGCTTCTCTGACCCACAGCTTTGATGCTGGGCCCATGCATCTCTTCAGCTGCAGAAGCAGGTCCTGAAACCTAGCTGTAGGGGCATCTGAAATGTTATCCCATTTATAGTTTTCCTTTCCTTCCCTTCTCCTCATTTCTTCAATGTTTTCCTGTAAGAGCTATGACACTTGCTGGCTCCTGCACCTAGTGGTGAGTGTGCGGATCAAGCTTTATTTGGTTTTGGAGCAATTAGATCATGCCACCATCATTTTTTCAGCAGGACGTTGTCTCCTCCATTGCTCCCCAGGCAGCACATGTGAAGGAAGCGCTGCGGGTTTATGTCTTCGCAGTGTCTGTGACGAACTTCAATAAAAGCATTGACGCCATGTGGGACTGTTATGGCAACTGCAGGGGAGCTGCAGGCAGCACTGGGGAAGGCCATGAAGGAGGTCTGTGGTCACTATGGAAACACACAGCCCCTAGAGTCTGCAGGGAAGCTGATCCATGGCATCCTTGCTCCTCAGTCTCCAAAAACCTGGACTGAAGCAGGTACCTGAGGTGACCATGCCTATGGGAGGCACCTGCAGCTGCTCACTGGCCCCAATGACTTGGGGTCCAGCCCCTTGCCCACATGGAGCCCTTCTTGAGGAGCCCCTGGTGCTGATATAAAAGATATCAGGTCCACAGGGCCACATCCCAGGCTATTGTCTGTGAGGACACAGGGAGATGGGGGCATCTCCACTGTTTTCGCCTACAAGCACATCAGCAATGGCTGCAAAATCCTATTTCCACCAGGCAGGGCCAATGAAATCATCGTTTCAGTCTTCCTTCCTTCCTGCCTTTGGGCCACAAGGAGTGTGTCCCCATGCTTAGCAGAGCCTGCAGCACTGCTCCTCACAGGCTCTGAATCTTTCTGTTCTGTGAAAAATATCTTCTGCTGGAATACGTCACTGCTAGTCTCCAGAGGAAACTTGTGACTTCTTTTTAATGAAAGATTTTCAGGAATTTTCTGTGCATCTTTAAAAACAAACAAACAAACTAACAAAACCTAACACGAACTAATTAAAATTAGTTAGAAATTGCTAGCTCCAGCACAACACTGGAGAAGTTGGAGTAGGCCAGTTCGCTGAAACCAGAGTCAGCACCATGCTCTCCAGGCCTGTGGAGTCTACTGGGACTTTCTTTCACCCGCAACAGTCAGAGAAGAAAATGGTCAAACAAGCTTAATACACAGATTTCTCTTAGTTTAGACTTAATTAAAGTATCTTCCATTATTGCTTTAGCTGTTTCATGTTTTGTTGCATTTTAAAAGTCCTTCATAATTGCCTTCATGTCTGTGCAGCCATTTATGTGCGTTTCTGAACAATCTGCACATTTCTACAATTTCCATTACAGATGTTGATTTAAATACTCTTCACCTTAAAAGATTAAGTAATTCCAGTTGACTAAATAATTAAAGCTGAATATTTTATGTTCTCACAAGGGTGTTGACTGCAAGAGACTTCTGTTCTACTGTGCATTAATTCTCCACAATAAGGCTTTTGATCCTTCTAACGCCTTGTATGCTGGCAAAACACACGCATATGAGCAGCATCTTTGACTTATGCAGAGGTACTTCTTGAACAGGAGTAGGTTTGATGTTTTTCTGTGGTGGCATTTCATTTGGTTATCTTCATCAATTATGAAATACTTTCAAGATCATCTCAAGAATGATGCATTTCCCGAGGGGACCTAAATCTACCATAAACTTTACTCCAGGTGCTAGGCACCTGTCTCCAGACTCATTTTTGCTCCCCTTTCACCCTGGCCAAGTAATCCAGTATTTTTAACTGCATTTGGTTTATTTTCTTTTGGGTTTAAACCATTTAAACCATTTTAAATCCTGTTTTCTCTCAATGTATAGAAAAAGAAACAGAGAGAGGTAAGATTTATGAGTTATACCACAGAATAAACTCAAGAAACAATCTCATCACTACACTAGAATACAGCAAAAGAGAGTACAGGGTGGGACAGCAAAGTGGAGAAGCAAAGCATAGAACGGAATAACAAACTCAGGAGGGTCAGAAAGGTGTCTTCTGTATTCAGTGGACTGCATCCCACAGTGAGGAGACATTGATGCCAGCGGAGTTCTGGATTACGGATGGCCTTCTTAACTCACTGTCCAGTAAACTCGCACAGAAATCTATCTGTCTGGAACATATTAAATTCCTACAGATTTTATAGAAACTGGTCAGCGATTAGCGAATAATTGTCCTATTGCTCTCCCATTTAAGGTAAAGTTTGCTGGGTGAATTCAACACCTATTTTCTGCATTTGGCCTCCTGCACTCAGAAGTGTGTACTTTCAAGCTTGTCACTCTTCATGCTGCCCTTTGCCCCTTCAGAAATTATGTGGCTTGCAAAACAGATGCAAGTCTACTGGGAGGAGAGGATCATATGTGGGAGAAAGTGGAGATACAAGAGAACAAAGGTGGGACAAAGGACAGAGGGCAAGAAGTATGGTAGAGATGGATGTACAGAGAAACCAGAACTCTGAGTCAGCTTCCAGGCTTCTGCTAATTATTTAGCGTATGTATCTAAACATAACAGTGGGAAGAAAAATGCTACTTTTGTAGATATAATGGCTGTAAAAAAGCAGTTTGAGCTTCCAAAAAGATACTGCTTTTTGGAAGACTGAGTAATGAGACCAAAGCTTTTTACAATAATAAGAATCTTTCCTATAGGTTCAGCTGGCCTGAATTTGTTAGATTTTTAGCATCTTTCTTAGATGCTATGTCAGAGGTCCCTGCCCTAAGGAGCTCATGGCTGGAAAAACAGATGTTGGGCTAAGATACAATGAGAGAGTTACAAAAACCAAACAACATGGATTTCTTTTTTTGTTTGGTTGGTTGCCAAGTATGAAAAATCAAGGGTCATTTTTGTTGGCTGTGAGTTACTTGGAATGGTGTTAATGATAAGAAGATGTAACCTTGTTCAACTTCAAACCCTACTTCTCTCACAGATTAAAGTTCCTCCTCTATTTAAAAATTAGCATACATGTTACCATGTATATTCTTAAAACCAGTGTCATGGTTTAAGTCCAGGCATCCACACAGCTCACTTACTCACCCCACTCCCAGGGGGATGGGGAGGAAAATTGAAAGAATGTAACTCCCATGGGTTGAGATAAGAACAGTCCAGTAACTAAGGTATAACACAAACCACTGCTGCTACCACCAATAATAATAATGATAAGGGAAATAACAAGGGAAGAGAATACAACCGCTCACCACCTGCCGATGGATACCCAGCCCTACCTGAGCAGTGATCTAGTACTTCCAGGTAACTGCCCCAAGTTTATATAGTGGGCATGATGTGCTGTGGTATGGAATACCTCTTTGGCTAGTTTGGGTCAGGTGTCCTGTCTCTGCTTCCTCCCGGCTTCCCCTCCTCCCTGGCAGAGCATGAGACTCAGAAAGTCCTTGGTCAGAGTAAACATTACTGGGCAGCAGATAAAAACATTGGTGTTATCAGTGCTGTTCCCAGGCTGAAAGTCAAAAACACAGCACTGCACCAGCTACTAAGGAGAAGAAAAATGACTGCTACTGCTGAACCCAGAACAACCAGTTAGAGACCAGAGTACTTATAACCTTTGGTTTCTCTTTGTGCTGTCTACAAACAGCATGAGAGTTAAATTAGGCTGTTGAGTTTTCACCAGTTTTAAAAGTCACCATTCTACCATATACCCTTTCGATGAATCATGAAATTTACTCTGTAACTGTCTCTTGCTTGCTCTTTGTTTTTCCAAGTATTGCTGAACCTGAGCCACATCAGTCAATTCCTTAACCAATATAATTGTATTTTGGCTGTATATTCTTCTCTATAGCAGATTGATTTTGTGTGGCTCTGTTCAACAAAACTTATCTTACCCATTTTGATACAGTCAGGTCTGGAAGAGCTCTTTAACAGTAACAGGGTGAAACACAAAGTAATCATCTACTGCCAAGTTGGAAATTTCAAAAGAAAATATGCTTATACTGAATTTTACTCTCTCATAGCTAATCACTGGCATTTTGTTACTTATGGGGAAAAAGACACTGCAATTTCATGGGATTTGTGAGGTCAGTTGCAGAGCATATCTGAAAGTCAGATAATACTTCAGGATATTTTAAAATGTTCAGCCTGAGGACTCCATGTTTAAAAATGTTGGCCAATACACACATAATCACATAGGGATGGAAAGAATGCATTCTAACAAATCTTTAGTTTGTGCAAAAAGCAATACTGCCAAAAAGATTTCTATATAATCCAAATACAGTTTGTTCTTGAAAAGCTGTCTGGAAGGAGGAAATATGGAACACAGTTCACACTCATATCTCAGGCTTAAATAACCAGTTCTGATTGAAAGGTCTCAATTTATTTCCAAAGTCTTTGACATATAGCTGTTTTCAACTGATGATGTGCTTATAATGAAGCAAGGAGGTAAAGAACGTGCACGGGTATGTTGGCTTTGGGGAACTAAGTCATCTATATTTGGATCCTTGAGAGCCTGAAGCGTACATTTCCCATGTGTGTCTGTCCGGGATAAATGCAATGAACCATGTTTCCAGTTCTCGGATGAACTTATTCTGTGACAAGGAAAAACAAAAAAAAAATGAGAGCCTCTTTAAGCATGTGGGTGCTGACAGCATCAAAACAATTTTGGAGATTTTTCCAGCGTCAGAGAAATGTCCTAAATTTTTAAAATGTCTGTAAAATCTGTAAAGGTGCAGGCTTCTGAAGTTTGCTGATAGAAAGCTTAGTCAGCCCCTGATCAGTAAGATATTTTCAGCTACTTGTTTCTCTTTCGAGTTTTCTTCATGCATCAGAAAAGTTGGCAGAAAGAACAAACTTATTCAAGAATAAATATGGAAATGACTGAATAGTCCTCCTTCCCCCTCTCCACCACATGTGCACTTTATAGTCTTATGTTTCAGACCATTAACACTGAAAGGCTTTAAATATGGCAGTTTTATCACCCAGAAGGTTAACTAAGTGTCCTTAATTCCATGTTATTTCTTATCATAATGCTAACATTTGGTAATTTTGTCTCACAGGGTTTTGGGTGAGTTGACGTGCTCAGGTGAAGTTCAGGATTTTCAATTTTTTTCAAGGAATTGGTTTCCTTAATAGCAGTGATTAATTTTTCTGCCAGATGTCAAGGCAAATTGGATATGCAAGATAATGACCGTGCAGTGGGTGCTTTCAGTGGTGTGAGCTGCTCTGTCCGTTTCTCTTCCAAAAGTGCTAAATAAACCTTTTTCAAGCAGGGCATCTCAGCCATGTAAATATCATGACAAAATTACATTTGTGTGTGTAAGCACAACCATAGGAACTTTAAATTTTTTATTCTGGCTTTCACTGGTATTATTCAAATACCATTCTATTTCTCTTGGAGTCAATTTGAAATGCACAGCTATCAGCAGGCATTGTTAAAGTCATCATGAAATAACAAACACAACCAAACCATATAGCCTGTTCTAGAGAAAATACCATATAGTCCCAAGGTGAGAAATCTGTACTTTACTCATTAAAGAAATTTACAGTAAGGAAACCTGAAAGAAAATTTTGCATAACTGCACATGTGAAGAAAAAAAATCAGAAACCAACAGACAGGTAATGAAGAGACAGGAAAAAAGCTAACCAGCTCACACTAGTTGTCCCTTTTTGGAGGTGTGAATTTGCAGAGCAAAAGTAGATCACTGTTGCAAAACTCCCTTTTCAACTCTTGATTACAAAATATGGCAAAGTAGGTATTGTAGAATTTACAAATGACAAAGTCTTGATCAGATTTAGGATCTAAAAAAAATATCAGTCCAAACAAGATATTTGTGGTTCATCATCAGGTAGTTTTGCCAGTGGGAATGGAAAATCTTTTGTCTTAAAAATGATGACATAAAAAGTTCTGCAGCTCCAAAACACCCAACTTAATGAACCTATCATAGGACTTTCTTGAAAGACAAATATTTTATTTCTATTTAATAAAGAAGAAAAAGTAATTGAGGTACTCTTGCTTACAACTGCAATTAGTCTTCTTCTCTAGTTCATGCCTACAGTGAAGTCAGAGCATGTCCATTCAATCACATATTCACTTCTAAGGGAAAAGATATTTGATCAGTACCAGACACGCAGATTAAGTTAACTTTATTTAACTATGTGCCAAACTTACTGTGTACTGTCTATAAAAACCCCTATGTAATAAGTGTAGCAGGATTTGATAAAGCGCTGGTTATCAAATAAACAGTGAAAAGTTATAATCCCAAATGTGAACAATATTTGAAAAACCTTCGGCAAGAAGATATACATGAACAGTTTATTACAAAACTGTCTTCAAGATAAATACTAAATGAAATGTGCAGTCAAATCTGGGATGTATAACTTGTTTCCTTTCATTTTCCAATAACAAGATATGATATAAAGAATCTCTTCCTGCCCTTGCAGATAATCTGTTGCTCTAATCTCACTGGTTCAGCAACATAAATAAGCACATGCCCAATTTTGAACACTTGAGTAGTTTCTATTTCAGCAGAACTGTTCTCCCAAGAAGGTTAAGCAAGAGCCAAGTGTCTCACTGAACTGGTCCTTTGGGCTTGCTGCTCTGCCCATTGGGGTCACTGGAAATCTAAACCCATGGTTTTTTTCATTTTATTTTTCTCTTGGGAGCTTGAAATAAGATTTCGGGACCTTGTGTTACCCCTGCAGATGGGCAGGGGCTCCTGCTTCTCTCAGGTCCCCGCTGGAGTCTCATGGAGCCACACTGTGCTCTCAGGCACCAAGTTTCACACCCAGCTGCTGAGATCATGGAAGCACATAGCAAAAGTGCAAACACAACCATGATTTCACTGGGTACTACTGGAGATTTTTTCCAGTTATTTTTTCCTAAAATTATCCAGAATAATTGAGGTGGTGTCTTTGGAAAGGGTATGACAGAGGTATGCTTTATAGTAATAAATCCTCATAGCCAAAACTAACCCCTTCAAGGACTGAAGGATTATTTCTTCTTTCAAACACTGCTCCTTCACCTTCTGCACCCTTCTGCCAAATATAATTCTGGAAGCAGTATCATAAATGACCGTACCTGCGGTACAAGCAATTTCAGATCTCATCTGGCATCAGACCAGGAGGGTGGGAGATGTGCAAAGTAGATTTGTAACCTTGGTGTTTTGTATTTGTTAATGCCTCCAGGTGGGTCCTGCTGGCACAATGGGTTGGTTTGCTCTCCATCAGTGCACTAGCTGTCCACAGAGTGAAGGTTGCTGGAACCTGCTCTGGAGGTGGCTGCAGAGAAGCCAGTAGAGGAGGTGGAGAGGCACCACGTTGAGCAGGATGTCTTCTGCTCTGGTGCTGCAGGGTGAGTGGGTAGTCAGCACACAGCCAGCATTGACAAAGGTGGGAGAGAGGGCATTCTGTGGAGCCGAGAGGAATGGGCGCAGTATGATCTCAAACAGAAAGCTTTAGAGTTGGCCAAAAGCACTCCAGAAAGCAAGGGTACAATGAGCAGAAAAGAGATTTGTTTATAAACTCTTTTACTTCTGTTCCATCTCACCTAGTCACTTTGAGTGCTCCTCTACTTATGAAGTCTAGTGGTGGACTTGGCAGTGCTAGGTTAACAGTTGGACTTGATGATCTTAAAGATCTTTTCCAACCCAAATGATCCTATGGTTCTAATTATTTATATCCTAATAAGACCTGTCTTTTTGAGTTTAGAAGCCTTTTGATTTTTCTGGGAAGTTACTATAGTGAAAAGTAAATCCATTTGAAAGTGCTGGCTGCATCCCATGACATTCCACTATCCCAGTTTTTCAAATAATTTAATTTGGATGTTAACATTAAAACTTTGAATTTGAACATATTTTGTAGGAAATATTTATAATATTTTGGCTCTAGTTTTGATATTTCTTTTTAGAGCATTCGGAAAAAAATTTAATTATTATTTTCTTTTTCAGAGACTGGAAATGATGTATGGGCTCTGATTGCTCCCAGTTTTCTGTGGTTCTTAGCATTTTGAAAACGGTTAGAGGTCATAGGACTCTAAAGAAGAGAGAAGGTACTGAAGGTTCAAGGTGATCGTGGTTAGATTGCTGATAGAAGATATCAATCATGACATTCTGGTGATAATTTTTGATATTAGTTCTGAGGAGAGAAAGAAATGTTCCTGCTGTGTTTTTCAGGTAACTTTAGGTAACTAAGGAACCTGAAAGTTAACCTTCACTATTTATTTAAGCAAGATTGACATATTTCCTAATGACTCCGGCTATGCAACTTGTTTTCTTGACAGTCTCCAAGACAGAAGTTACACAACATCTCTGTAGACTTGGTTACAGCAAACCCAGTGACGGGTTGGCATTTAGCCTTAACTACAGTTGTTGTTATAACAGCATCACTATAAAACCTCTGAGAGCTGGTCCTGGATGGGAGGCCCATCAGCCAGATGCTGTACAGAAGGAGAACAAAGAGGTGGTCCCTGATACCAAACACATCAATACCCTACGAAAACACTATAAAACTTTGACAGATCTGCAGTGAAAAGGCAGCTTGTGGCAGAGAGCATCATGCTGTGCCTGTAGCTAACACTCTTGCAGCTCTTTTATCACTCAGCTGAGTAAAAAAAGTTACTCAACAGGAGGGCAAAAGGACAAGGATGACATATTCTGTAACCTGGGACTGAAAAAAAGACCAATGATAATCAGTTTCCATACTTCAATCCTTCACTGAAGTGATCACTTAACGAGAAACCTTGATGCAGACCCTGAAATTAATAGTTGTGTTATCTTAAACAGAAGAATTTGTGAAATATTTTGAGCTGAACCAGCCTTGCTGCTTCTGCAACAGCATCATAGTTTCTAAAAAAAATAACCACCCAAACCAACAACAACAAAAAAACAACCCCTCCCCCCCCCCCCAAAAAAAAAAAAAAAAAGCAACAAACAACAAAACAAACCAGCAATAAAGAGGAGACAAGCACCCAAACACCTTTTCTGGGACCACCTTTTTGAAGGAATACCCAGCTAGATACTTGAGGCTCCCCAAGGGAAGGCAGCCTGGTAGCAGCCTGTTGTTCAGCTGTTTCCTACATCTACTGTTCTCTCTTTTTCACTTGGTTCAGTGTTTCTTGTCCAACTTGGGAAAGCCTGGGAGAGGCTACTGCAATTGGTTAATCCTCCCACCTGTAAACTGTTGCCTATTGCAACCCATTTTTAGGAGCTGCAGCATCTCAGATCTTACAATCTCAGAAAATCAGGCGTCCTAAAACCACAGATTTGATCTTCTCCCAGAGTTAACACAGAGAAACATTTTCCCCCTTGGAATTAAGAAATTTTCTTAGCTCTTTTAATATTCCTTCCTTTCTGAGCATAATACTTCTAAGACACAGATAAAAGCCTCTGTTGATTTTGGAGAAAAGAAGCACATGTTGTTCCAGAATGACTAAGAACCAAATTTATAAAGGTATTTAACTTTTTAAACATAGTTGTGATTCTTAGGTGGGATCTGCTTTTTCTGGTGCAGTCATCTCTTTCAAACTCCTAATCCTCTTGTGCTTCTCCATTGTTCTTTGCACAGCCAAGTACAATAACCTAATGGATTCTAGAGAATCCTTTCTCATGCTAGCAGGAATGCAATAAAAATACTTGCAGAAAAGAAGTGAAATGCAGTAGTGTGGCCAAATGCACTTCTGATTTCATGGAAGACAATCAAATGTAAAATTACACTGGGATAATTAGGTGCACAGAGCTTCCAAGAATTTCCTTTAATGGAATGTTGCTTAAGAAAAGTGAATTTACAGCAGATGCCAGTTAGAGCTAAGGAGAAGATAATAATATAACTTAGTAAAGAATAATAGAACACATTGAGTGCATAGGTTGCTGGCATGTAATGTTTTCTCAATTTTGTCATGTTAAAGTCACCAATAATCACAACAATTCTTTGCTGGGAGGACTTCTGATAAAATTTCATCAGAGCTTCTGAGAAGTGTGGGAAGCCTAAAGCAATTTAACCCAGGGCCTGAAACAGCTCTAAGGGACTCCGCTCTCTTTTTTATTTGGAGAGTGAGTAGCAGGCAATGAATTGCCAGAAGTCCCCATCCTTCCACCAATTACTGCTTCCGATATTCAAAACCAGAAATAGTCATTACTGGCCAGTGCACCCATATAAGGGACAAGAGAGGAACATGGCTGGAAATAAGGATGTAGAGGGTTTCTGTAATAACCCAGGAGTCATGAAGGGTGGAGAGCAATGTAAACATTCTGAAGAAAAGCATATCTTGACCTGGACTAGAGGTCTGAATGCTATTCCAAACTGGCAGATCCATCATGATTTTTGTCTTCCCTTGTTCAGATATGCATTCCCATAGCACAGCTAAGTTTACACATGCTATGGCCTCTTCTCTTCTTACATCTTTGTACTGGGGGCAAATGCAGGATCTGTGGGTGGTGCCAAGATCCAGCAAAGTTCTTGTCCTGGTTGAGGGTGGACCCACTGTGCAACTGAGGTTTGGGGGTTGAACTCACTTGCAACAGGGTCTTGTTGCTCAGCCTGCTAGAATTATCTTTAAATCACCTAAACAAATATATAGGGGGGTTAATTCTTGATATAAGCTCTCTACACGCCACTGCAGAGATTGTGCCTGAGACTCCTCAGACAGCTTTACTGTGCAGTAGTGGTGACTAGAAGTATGTAAAAAGTCTGACGAAGTCATACAATGACTGCAAGAAATGGAGCTAGACATTAACCTGCATTTACATTGGGCTTTCATAGTCTATCATCTCTAGTGATTCATTCTGCCAAAATGTAGAGTTTAGGTGTTCTACTATTCTACACAAGTGTGGAATCATTACTTATTAGAAATGCTCTCTGAAAGCTCTAGCACTTTTTCTGGTACTGACTATAATATCATAGTTTTTAATGTGGTTTTCATATTTTAATATATCTGAGAACATGAAATTAATAAGTAAAATATTTTTTAATTTTAATTTACACTGTGCAATTAAAATACTTTTTAGTTAATAATTTCCTTTTCTCAGGTATGTTAAACCATGCCTAGAAGTGCATTGTATTAGATTACCACTGAAATGCCTCATATTAATCTCATGATCACATATTGAGAACATGAAGCATGAACAAGTTGTGGAGTATCCCTCCTTGGAGATAATCAAAAGCCATCTGGACATTCTTCTGGGCAACTTGCTCTAGGTGACCCTGCTTGAGCAGCCAGAGGTCCCTTCCTGCTTCAATCATTTTGTGATTCTGTTCTAAAATCCAGATTCCCTTCAGGCTTTATCTTTATATTATGTCTTCTTGACACCTATTTGGTAATAGTTGATTTTCAGCAAAGGGAGCGAGTTACATTCTATAGACACATTGTTTTCCATTTTCTGTGCCTTGTTCTTGTTTTAGTTATTGAATGAGTACAAACTGTTCAGCATGAATTTCAGTAAAGAACTGAATGATTTTATATCTGAAAAATCATTCCCAAATGCACTTATTTGCATTTAATTTTATCTGAGGTACTTTATCAGTCTCCTTTTTCATTTTACAGAATAACCATTCTAAAGCATTCCATGGCTTTTCTCAATGGGCAAAAATCGTAGAATCATAGAATAGTTAGGGTTGGAAAGGACCTTAAGTTCATCTAGTTCCAACCCCCCTGCCAGGGGCAGGGACACCTCCCCAGTCTTGATATATCACCTGTTTCTTATGGTGTTTATGTGTATTTTTTTGCTTGTTTGTTTTAAAATGTGAGTTACTGTTTCTGTCAAAATGCTCTTCCTCCAGTACTAGACATGGATTTTTAGAAGAATAATGTAAATCAGTATAAAGTTACTTTGTTCAATATGCTACCTCTAAACAGAAAAAGAAATGGCACTTAGGGTTTTTTTTTGTCACAACTTATAATATTAAAAATTGTTTTATTTTCATAATTGTGTGTATGAATATTTTGATGTGTATGTATCATACCGGTCTATGTGCCTATATGCATATAATTATTGTATGACTTAGAAATTTCTTGTCAAGGATTTAGAGCTAATTTTACCATGAGTATTAGAAGAGATGATTACAGATAAGGAGAAAGTTTGTGAAATATGGTGTTTGTGATTTCATGTTAATGGCATGTTTTTATTCTGATGTCCAGTTTCTCATTCGAGGGACCTGAATTTATGGCACAATTTTGATTATCTTCTGCTTTTTAGTCTTGTTGATTTTCTACGCAAATCTAAATGCAAATGGAAATATGTAGAGGGCATTTTCTGGTTTCAACAGAGAATAAAATTAATTTTGAAAGATGAAAACTTAATCTTCAACAGAGTAGAACAAACACATAGACAGAAAGACTCTTTCGGGACAGGACCCATATAATCAAATACAGTTGTCTACTTGTGAATTTATTACTCTTTGCACTGTTTATAGGTGATAGCTTTGTCTGAACATCAGGAATCAGTTTTTTACTGTGAGGATGACTGAACACTGGCAAATGTTGCTCAGAGAGACTATGGAATCTCCCTCCTTGGAGATATTCAGAAGCCATATGGACATGGTTCTGGGCAGCATGGTCTAGGTAAGCCTGCTTGAGCAGGAGGGGATAGACAAGATGGTCTCCAGAGGTCTCTTCTAACCTCAATCGTTCAGTGATTCCGTGGTTCCAGTATCTGAAGGGGGCTTATAGAGGTGCTGGGGAGGGACTCTTCATTTGGGACTGTGGTGATAGGACAAAGGGTAATGGGTTCAAACTTAAACAGGGGAAGTTTAGATTTGATATGAGGAAGAAATTCTCTACTGTAAGGGTGGTGAGGCACTGGAATGGGTTGCCCAGGGAAGTTGTGAATGCTCCATAGCTGGCAGTGTTCAAGGCCAGGTTAGACAGAGCCTTGGGTGTCATGGTTTAGTGGGAGGTGTCCCTGCCCATGGCAGGGGGGTTGGAACTAGATGATCTTAAGGTCCTTTCCAACCCTAACTCTTCTATGATTCTATGGTTCTATAAATTAGTACTCTGTGGAGAACAAATGCTGTCTGGGCAGGGAGGCTGAGATCCAGGCTGCTGTGGGGGGACCAGTCCATGCTCAGGCTGGGCCAGAAGCAGGGAGGGGTTATCTCCCCTTCAGACCTCTCAGCTTTGAGAGCTGGAGTCTATAATCAGACACAGATATTTAAAAAATGACATATGCATCCTGGTACTCATATATCTCCTCTTTAAGTGAGCAGTTCTATCAGAGAGGCAGAGATTATCACTGTTTTTTGGTGTCTGAAGTGCAAAATTAGGAGCAGAACAGTCTGAAACTTTCCTTAGCTGAATACAGCCTAGGGAAAGGAGTTAAGGCTTCAGGCAGCCAGAGTGTCTTGCTGGTCTTTAAAATTAAGAATTAAGGTTTTCCCAGAGAGACCACCATTTATTAACTGGACAGAAGGCATCTCTGAAAAGTAGAAGTTTACTGTTGCCATCCTACTTTACCAATCTTTTTTTTCCCATTAAAAACAAACAAACAAAAATATAAATATAGCCTAGCATTCTGGAATTTACAAAGTCCTACAACTGTGGCAAAAGGTGTCTTTCTGCAACACAAATTCAGGGCACTAGGGGTGACAATTTGACTAGGATCCATTACTGTGCTTTTTCTCTATCAACAGACTTTCATGTGCAATTAGGACAAAAAGAGAAAAGAAAAAAAAGAAGGCCGATCTTCCAGGCTTAACCCTACAGTCAGTGGAGAAAAGTGAACAAGAGTAGAATTAAAATCACATATCCCTCCTTGGTTTTTTGGAGCAAATGATGGACATTCGATAGGTACTTCCTGCATTATGTTTATTATATGGTTTGAGCTTTTGATGAAGAAGCAATAAGAAACTTGGCACTGATTTCTTTTAGTGTCTCAAGTGCTGAATTCAGCCAGAACAAATATTCATGAACAGCAATTTTAGACAAGGACTTGCTTATCATTTCTTCAAAGACCAATGCAAGGAAAAGAATATCTTAGGTGGTGACAGGCAATTATTTTAAATGGGGAGATAACAGCTGCCTAATCTTTAAAATAGCAAATCGTCAAGAAATGCTCAGTGGAAGGATCTGGCAAAGACTTTGGTTCACTGTCTACTTCCTTCCAATGTATTTTGTGCCAACAGATACCTGCATTTTTCTTTTTCCTCGAAAGACTATGGATGAAAGTTCAGGAAAAGGCTATCGTATCCTGTTATGGAAGAGTTATAAGAGTAAATAATAATCTCCAACTGCTCATGGCTTGTAAGAAGAGGAAGAGTGGTGATGCCTGTCTATAGTGTAGTAGTGAAGTGTGAACCATTGAACACACAGAAATTTTAGTAGCAAGTGACCTGAGTTCTAGGTATTGCTTTGCTTTTGTGGACCTGAATTAATCCTTAAAAACTTCCGTATCCACAGACTGATATTTGCGTACAGTGCTTTACCTAAAAAACAGCCTAGGCAGAAATAAGGATATGAATCCTACCCAAAAAGTCAAAAGTCATTTTAGAAATTAAAATTTTGAATTCTAAGACATTAAGAAAATCCCAAAAAGTTTATACCAAGCCTGGTGGCATCCAAATTCAAAGTGACTAAACTTTGTGTCAAAAATACTTTTGACCTATTGATTTGTAACAAGAACAATGCAGTCTTGCTGCTGAGATCCCATGATCTTGTGAGACCCCACCTGGAGTGCAGGTTCATCCGTCTCTGGGGCCCCCAACATAAGAAGGACATTGAACTGTTGGAGCAAGTTCAGAGGAAGGCCACAAAGATGAACAGAGGGCTGGAGCACCTCTCCTGTGAAGCCAGAATGAGAGAGTTGGGGTTGTTCAGCCTGGTGCAAAGAAGGCTCTAAGGAGGGAGACCTTTCAGCACCCCTTGAGTACCTAAAGGGGGCCTACAAGAAAGCTGGAGAGGGACTTTTTGTAGGAGCAAGTAGTGATAGGAAAAGTGGGAATGGCTTTAAACAGAAAGCAGGTAGATTTAGATTAGATATAAGGAAGAAATTCTTCACTGAAACGGTGGTGAGGCACTGGGACAGGTTGCTCAGGGAAGCTGTGATTTCCCCATCCCTGGCAGTGTTCAAGGGCAGGCTGGAAGCTACCTGGTGTAGGGGAAGGTGTTTCAGCCTGTGGTGTGAGAGCTGGAACTAGATGATCTTTAAGGTCCCTTCCAGCCCAAACCATTCTGTGATTCTATGATAAAAATAAAAACTTCACCTGTGAATGGTGAATCCAGTGAAAATGGATGTATCTTCCATGTCTTCTTACTATCTGAATTTTTAGTAGTATATATTTTGAGATTATTATAATCTCTGTGGGAAAAAATGTGAAAACTGTCCATCTGGGGTATTTTTGAATGAAAGTAACAGCTTGCTTTGTCTTTAGATCAGAGCGTTTAACAGTGGTCTCGTAGGATATGAACGCTTGAGCATGAAAGTGATTGTGACTGACAGTTTAAAAATTACACATGAAAATCATAAATCATAGAATCACAGAATGGTTTGAGTTGTAAAGGACATTAAGATTATCTAGTTCCAAGCCCCCTCCCATGGGCAAGGATGCCCCCTTCAGATACTGGAAGGCTGCTATGTGGTCAGCACACAGCCTTCTTTTCTCCAGGCTGAACAGCCCCAGCATTCTTAGGCTCTTTATTTGCCAGTGAGACTCAGTGTTAGTTGGATAGCTGATACTGACGCCCTAAGATTTCTTTGAAGTTTCCTGCTTTGCCTCTAGTGACATGTTTTTCACTCATAAATGAGTATTTTCCTTTTGGACACCTCTGCTGTCAGAGCCTAAAGCTGCAAGTGACTCCTGAGAACAGCATTTCTTTTTTACAGAGGTGCTGTATTTTAGTGGGATTATTTGTGCAGGAGGGCTAGAAGGGAAGGCTCCAGCAACTGTGAGTACCTGCTATACTCTCAAATTCACCTGATGCTGAAGTCCTTCCAGAGCATGTAGGATCTGAAGCTGGATTCTGAGAGAAGGGAGTATCAGAGTCCTTGTTTCTTTGGAGCCCTGGTCAAAGACTGACAAGCACCGTTTCTATAGAAAATGGCTAGAAACTTTCTTACTTTAAATTCAGAAGTCTTTGTGCAGTAGAACGTTAACTTTGAGACTGAAGAAAATTGCATCACAAGGAAGAGATGGCAGGTACTTTGGAAAGCAGAATGACGATATATGAAGAAAATAACTGCTAAAGTTAATAGAACAAGAAAAAAATTATATTTGATCCTAACATCATTTATAATTTTAAAGTGTTAGCAACAAAAATTCTAACAAAGATGTTACTGAGACATAGCATTAGGACCTTTTATCCATCAGAAGCCATCTCAGTGGCAGTTGCAGTCTCCTCAAAGAGAGCACAGTGCAAAACACATGCTTTTTTTCCCCCAGATCTACGCCACTGGAATTCTAGTAGTGTCAAGAAAAAGAAATAAGAAATGTTGTGGGAGAAGAAAGAAAATGCACAGCAAAGCTCCTTTGTCTTCTCTTTTCCTCTGTCTTTTTATTCTTTTCTCCTTTACTTCTTTGATTCCTTTACAGAGGGAGAAACAAAATCAGCTGTAAGCATATATAAGTGGGTAATATTTTTATTTCTTTGGTAGACAAGATATGCAGATAAAGAAAACCCACATGCAGGGTGCAGTGAAGTCATGACATTGTGACTGTGGGACTAAGGTTAAAGGGACAGTCTTTTGGCCTCTGCCAGGGTTGGGCTCCCTTAAGCGAGAGAAGAGATCCAACAGCTCCTAGTTGTTGTAAGAAGAAGAGGTCAATTCTGTTTACACTGCAGAATTAACAAGGTGAATGGATGCATCCTACAAAACTGCTATGGACGTAGGCTTTTTTCAGTCAGTAGAGCAAAGAAAATTTGAGACAGAAAAAGCACCAAAGCAATACTGGGGCTGCATGTTCAAGAATTAAAATCCTAAGCGAGAAAAGCAATATTTGTAAGTCAAGCAGAAAGTCTCTAGTTACAAGAATAGTTGAGAGACAGACAAATAACAGGATATGGCTGGTAGAATAAATAGGAGAGGAGTCTACAGGCGTTTCCATGAGTCACCACTGGGCTACGTACAGTAACCAAAATGGCACAGAGAAATGATTCAAGCGGATGCAAGGGAAGTGGATGCAGAAGACATAAAAAGGAAGATAAAAGCGTTGTAAGGCTGAGGAGACAGGGAAATGGATGAGATGGAATGATGTCATGGAGCGATACCTTTCTTGGCCAGACATGTGGAAAATTGAGGTGCATAGATTGTAGTTCTATTTATGATCCACTGCCAGAAACTGGTTGTTTACAGCACTGAGGGTTAAGACGACAGCTGTACCTTAATATGACAGGAAACCTTGTTTCACGGCAAGTCTGATTGGTCTGGCAAGTGATCACGTCTGGTAGCAATGGAGGTCTGGAGAGGCTTTTCAAATCTAGTACACATCTAAAAAGAACCAAAGTGGAAAAAGAAGAATTTATCTTTCTTTTTCAGATTTATGGCACTGAAAAAGAAAGATCATTTTTTTTCCAAGAATAATTGCTAGATACTGGTGGAAGAAAACAAAATCCAATGGGCAACTTGGAAATCAAAGCAAGTTTTAAAATGAAGGATTTGTTTTTGTTCTTACAAGGAGTAAAATCTGGAATGAACCTGAGCGCACTGTTACCATGTAAGTGCCTGAAATGAAATAAACAGTTTTCTGACTGAATGGCTATCCCCATGGCAATAGGAGAGGATGTTGCACATTAAAGACTGAAAGGAATGAACAGATGAGAAAGAAGCACAGTAGGTCCTGAGACAGACCAAGGTACATCATGTATCCTTAGAGCTGAGCTGTGAAGATTATATGCAGAAGGAACATTCCCTGTATTTCAAGGGTTTATCAGTAATATGAGATACAACTACACTGCAAGTCACGCCAGGACAAAAAGAACCCTTGTTAATTTTAGAAGCACTGGGATTATTGTGTCTGGAGCATTAAAGGTGCATTATTTAATGGGTGACTAAAACTTTTATTAACTCTTCTTCAGTTACATTTATTTTCTATTCCATGGCTCAAGCACAGCCCTGGATAGTTACCAGGACAAACTTTAAAGCCAGCGGGAGCTGCTCCTATTTATTCCAGTGTTGGAAAGTACTCTAGATTCAGCTGTAAATGGAATAACTCTTGCAAAACTGCAGCAGATCTCTATATGAATTACTGATTTTTTTAAATTTTTATTTTTTTTAATTTGTGCTGTAAAACATGAAATGAGAAATAAAAATGTCATTGGCACCAACTAAATTCTAGGTTCTTATTTTGGCAAAAGCAAAAAAAAAGATGTTCTGACACAGACTGTTCCCATTTGACATGAACAAAACCACTAAAGTATTTGAAAGAAAAGCCAAAGAAATTAAGCATTAACTTCATAAAATATGATGTGGCAATTTCATGCCTTTTCTCCATAGGTTCAGGGATCAGATTTCTCACTCAAGCTATGACCATCTGAATTCTCTCCTTTCCTACATGTCCCATATCCTCACAGAGCACCCCACTTTCCAGCCAGGTACGACAACTCTAGTTTGACCTTTCTGTCTAATCCCTGTTAGTATTCTAACATTCCATTAGAAAAATGATATATATGTTCTTTATGTCACTGAGTGTGAGTGAGGACAACTTGCTTGCTCGATTTATACCAAATAAGAAAGCAGCTTTCAGTTCTTTCAGCAGAAAATGGAACTTCATTTGCATCTCTAGTATCCTGCACATCGCTGAAAAGTCCTGAAAAGCTCTGTTTCTTGAGCCCTGGTGTAACTGACCAACATTATTTCTTTTTCTTTTATTCTGGTTTTGTGTGACTGGTTTTTAAAGCAAACAAAACCCACTTAAATCTTTCAATTCAGATGAGCTGAATTTGTTATATAAATTCAGACAGATTGAAAACTTAGTTTTACCAATTATTATTCACTAGAAAGAAATCTACTCAGCTAGTGTTGAGAGGGAGAACAGCCTACCCAGATGATCTTCACAAATCTCTTCAAGCTCGTTTTCAGTGGGAAACACCCTGGGCTTCACCTCTTCTTCCCACCAAAAGTCTCTCACACGAAGAAAAAAGGAAAGAGGAGATGAGTGATTTTCTTCTTCCATAAGGAAAAGTATCTCCTGGAGGGTAATTTTTTTCTCGCTGAGCCTTTTAGCCCTTTCATTCTTAGTGAAACTAAAGTATGCTACCCTGCCACGAGGTTGAGGGAGGGTTGCTATGTCTTGTGTTTTAAAATTGTTGGACCATCCTAAATTTCCATACAATTATAAAAACAAAAAAGCTGAATCAATAATTGGCTTGGTTTTGATTTCCTCATAGTTAGCACAGTTACTGGCGCATTTAGATTTAAAGGCAGAGGCTGGAAACAAAATAACCAATTTTTGGTAGCGCTATATGACATCTTTGGAAACCTCAGTGGAAAGAGCTATTCTCCAGCAAACTACAGTTTCAGGGAAAAGTATGAACAATTACTTCAAATTGTCATGCAGGGTCTGAAACAAGAACCTAGAAATCATAGTGATCAGTTTATTTCAGATGGCCTTTGGTTTGTGAAGGTTTTTCACTGAAAGCAGTTTAGCTATAGAAGCACAAAGAGATAGATACCATTGCAAGCTTTCTGTGACAATGCATAAATACAATGCATAAAGGATAAGAAGATTACAAAGTCAAGCAATTTAATTGAAGAAAAAAGCAAATTTGCAGAATTCTAGGATAATTCAGATAGGAAGAGATGCCACTATTGCTAGTCCAACCTCCTGTTCAAAGCAGAACAGGGGTTTCAGAGCAGGTTGTGTATGGTTTTATCCAGATGAGTTCTGAAAACGTGCAGTCCAGTGGAAAGATGCTCCCCTGCTGGGCTGTCCTCACAGTGTAACGTTTTTCTTTCCATGCAATCTGAACCTTTCTTATTGTAATTTATATTTGTTCTTTCTCATCCTGCCTGTCCCTGTCTTCTTAATGACCTTGTCAAGGGCCCTAAAAGGCTCCTTGTAGGACCCCCTTTAAGATGTTCCTGAATTAACTTTAGGAAACTTAATTAAAGTTTCCTCCTCAACTTTATTTCACTTTTCTTGTGTGTATACGTATGACAAGTGCTGCCATAGAGTCTCTAGTTACATGAACAAGTGCTAACTTCTTTCTGGAGATTTTATCCTCATTTAATGAAAAGGGTGGATGGCCTCTTACTTAAAGTGTAGCAACTTATTAAGTTTTTATTCTGCATTGTTCAGCTGTGGCCTCATTGCTTGTTTACAGCACACTCTAAAATTAACCCCTAAGGATGTTTTTCTCATTATCATTAACTTCTCGCAGGTTTCTAATAGTATTGACTTGTGTGGGAATTGGAATTTGAAATTACATTGAATAGTCTTGTATTTTTAATTTCTGATCAAGAAAACATATAAAAATGTTTCTGCAAAAAAATTTTAAATTAGAAATTGACCCATTTATGTGGAATAGCTCACACTGAACGAAGCTGTAACTGTTAAGTTACATGATTTGTTTTTGCAATATCATGATTTAAAAAAACCAGGTGGCCTGAAAGTGTATAATGCTTACTTTACAAGTAGGAATTTGAAGCACAGAATCAAATTCTAGGGCAACCATATATTTTGTATGTCTAAACTGAAACACCTGAGAATGTGATTAAACAGAGAGCTAAGAGAATCTTTCAGAGTTCTCAGTTGCTGTGCTCTTCCAAATAGAGATGAGCACTTGTGAACTTTAAGGAGATTATGATGCTCTACAAAGAGTATGGAAGGGGCTTGAGTCTTTTCTCCTAGTCTGTGAAGGTCTTGCTCAGGGATGAACATCTTGGCTTAATTACATTTCCAGCTGTTTTGGAGGACAGAGCACAGCTCATACATCTGCTGGGAAGGAGAACTGCCAAAGAGTTGACACAGCGCTTACAAGCCCAGTGCAAAACTAAAAATAAGCAATGATTTTCTGATTTGGCTAGCCTGCTTCCAGACACAGCAGGTTTTGGATGACAACAGAGAGAGGGAGCCAGCGTCTCTGCTGGGAACAGCATCTGCATCTTCTGCAGCAGTAGGAATGTGTGGAAGGGCATGGACCATCTACCTCTGGCACATCAAAGACCTCAGACTAGAGTGAGTTCCTAATGCAGATACAACTCTGTGGCTGTGGGCTGTGAAGATACCAGAGGCCTCTCACCAGGGCCCCAGCTTAGATGTGCTCCTTTCCTGGATGCTGCAAATGACCTATGTTGACAGCTGAGGGAGCTGCAGGATGTGGTCCACAGGCTGTGCAGCATCAGAGATGGCAAACAAGAGACTGACTGGAGTTTCTCCAAAGCCCTGCAGGTAACCAGAACCTGAACCCCAGCTGTGTTGACAGAGGGGTAGGCAGAGAACATGCTTGTGGCACTGGGAAATGGAGACTCCTGTGATGGTGAAGGCTGGCAACTGGTGAGTTCTAACAATAGGAGGATGGCTCCAACTTCATCTGCAGATCTGTAGCTCCAGAAAGGGAACAGTGCCCTAGTAGCAGAGGAGGCTCTGTGTCCATGAAACCTCTGAGCTGGCAGCATAAGATGGTGAAATTCAGGATCCTAGAATCATAGAATCATAAAAGAGTTAGGGTTGGAAAGGACCTTAAGATCATCCAGTTCCAACCCCCCTGCCAGGGGCAGGGACACCTCACACTAAACCATGACACTCAAGGCTCTGTCCAGCCCGGCCTTGAACACCGCCAGCGATGGAGCATTCACAACTTCCCTGGGCAGCCCATTCCAGTGCCTCACCACCCTTACAGTAAAGAATTTCTTCCTCATATCCAATCTAAACTTCCTCTGTTTAAGATTGACCCCGTTACCCCTTGTCCTCTCACTACAGTCCCTAAAGAAGAGTTCCTCCCCAGCATCCCTATAGGCCCCCTTCAGGTACTGGAAGGATGCTATGAGGTTTCCATGCAGCCTTCTCTTCTCCAGGCTGAACAGCCCCAACTTTCTCAGCCTATCTTCATACGGGAGGTGCTCCAGTTCCCTGATCATTCTCGTGGCCCTCCTCTGGACTTATTCCAACAGTTCCATGTCCTTTTGATGTTGAGGACACCAGAACTGCACACAATACTCCAAGGGAGGTCTCACGAGAGCAGAGTAGAGGGGCAGGATCACCTCCCTCGACCTGCTGATCACGCTCCTTTTGATGCAGCCCACAATACGGTTGGCTTTCTGGGCTGCAAGCGCACACTGCCGGCTCATGTTCATTTTCTCATCAACCAACACCCCCAAGTCCTTCTCTGCAGGGCTGCTCTGAATCTCTTCTCTGACCAACCTGTAGCTGTGCCTGGGATTGCTCCTCCTCAGGTGGAGGACCTTGCACTTGGCATGGTTAAATTTCATCAGGTTGGCATCAGCCCACCTCACAAGCATGTCAAGGTCCCTCTGGATGGCATTCCTTCCCTCCAGCATATCAACCGAACCACACAGCTTGGTGTCATCTGCAAACTTGCTGAGGGTGCACTCAATCCCACTGTCCATGTCACCGACAAAGATGTTGAACAAGACCAGTCCCAACACCGATCCCTGAGGGACACCACTCGTTACTGGTCTCCAGCTGGACATAGAGCCACTGACCTCAACTCTTTGCAGCCATCCAGCCATCCAGCCATCCAGCCAGTTCTTTACCCACCGAGTTGTCCACCTATCAAATTGATGTCTCTCCAACTTAGAGACCAGGATGTCGTGTGAGACAGTGTCAAACGCTTTGCACAAGTCCAGGTAGATGACATCGACTGCTCTACCCCTGTCCATCAGTTCTGTAGCCCCATCATAGAAGGCCACCAGATTGGTCAGGCAGGATTTCCCCTTAGTGAAGCCATGCTGACTGTCACCAACCACCTTGTTGTTTTTCATGTGCCTCAGCATGCCTTCCAGGAGAATCTGCTCCAAGATTTTGCCAGGCACAGAGGTGAGGCTGACTAGTCCTTATTAAAAAAAAAAAAAAAGAAGCAAGGCAAGGACCAGGATCATAACTTGGGCTTCAGGAGAGCAGACTTTCGTCTGTTTAAGGATCTTCTTTGAAGAATACACAGCAATGGAGACCAACTTATGGTGAAGGATGATCGCATCAGGAAGCATTCAAACAAAATGAACATGCACAAGCCCATGGGACCTGACAGGATGCTCCCATGAGTGCTAAAGGAGTCAGCTAGTATCCTTGTGAGGCAACTCTAGGTTACCTTTGAAAGGTCAGGGTGATCAGGGGAAGTTCCTGAGGACTGGATGAAAGCAAATGCCACTCCTGTTTTGAAGAAGGGCAAGTAGGAAGATCTCAGGAACTACAGTTTTGGCAACCTTAGCTGGACCCCTGGGAATATCCTGGAGCAACTAATGCTGGAAATCATATCTACGCATCCAAGTCAAGGCAGTGATTGGGTACAGGCAGCATAATTTATGAAGAGGAAATAACTTCTGACCAACCTGACAGCCTGCTATGATGAGATGGATGAAGTGAGACCACTGGATGGTGTTTATCTTACTTCTGGTAAAGCTTTTGACACTACATCTCATAATGTCCTCATAGACAAACTGAGTAAGATAGGTTAGACAGGTGGACAGAGAGGTAAATCAAAAAAATGGCTGAAATGCTGGGCTGAAAAGGTTATGATCTGTCTATGTCATAAAGCCCAGCTGGAGGCCTGTCACTAGTGGTGCATCCCAGGGGTCAATACTGAGGCTAGTGTTGTTTAACAACTTCGTTAACCATCTGGACAATGGAGCAGAGTACACCCTCAGCAAGTTTGCAGATGACACAAAACTAGGAGGAGTGGCTGATATATCAAATGCTTGTGTCACCATCCAGAAGGAGCTTGGCAGGCTGCAAATAAGGGCCAGTAGTATCTTATGAAGTTCAGCAAAAGGAAACGCCAAAACCTGGGGAGGAATAACCCCTTCTGCCAGTGGAAATCTACCTCCGTGCTGGGGGCCAATGTGCTGGAAAACATCTGCCATGGTTCAAGCCCAGCTGGTAACTCAGTACCACGCAGCTGCTAGCTCACTCCCCACCCCTTCCTCCCCCCCCCCAGAGGAGTGGGGAGGAGAATCAAAAGAATGTAACTCCCAGGGGTTGAGATAAGAACAGTCCAGTAACTAAGGCATAACACAAACCACTACTGCAACCACCAATAATAATAATGATAAGGGAAATAACAAGGGAAGAGAATACAACTGCTCACCAGCCGCTGACCAATACCCAGCCTGACCAGAGCAGTGATCTCACCCTTCCAGGTGACTGCCCCAAGTTTATATAGTGGGCATGACATGCTGCAGTTTGGAATACTTCTTTGGCTAGTTTGGGTCAGGTGTCCTGTCTCTGCTTCCTCCCGGCTTCCCCTCCTCCCTGGCAGAGCATGAGACTCAGAAAGTCCTTGGTCAGAGTAAACATTACTGAGCAGCAACTAAAAACATCGGTGTTATCAGTGTTGTTCCCAGGCTGAAAGTCAAAAACACAGCACCGAACCAGCTACTGAGAAGGAGAAAAATGACTGCTACTGCTGAACCCAGGACAACAGTTTAACAGAAAAGGCACTTGGGGTCTTGGTGGACAGCAAACTGAACATGACCCATAAATGCATCCCTCAGCAAAGAAGGTCAAAACGTTCCTGGACTGCCTGGTGAGAAGCACTGCCATCAGTTTGAGGGAGGTGATCCTTCTGCTCTACTCAGCTTTGTTGAGATATGTCCAGAGTGCTGGATTGAAGTCTGGGCTTCCCTGTACAACCAAGACATAGTGCTCCATACTGGTTTACCCTGGATCACACTGGTGCAAGTCCAGCAAAAGGCCACAAAGGTAATACAGGGGTTGAGACGTGTGAGAAGTTGAACAAGCTGGGTCTGTTCATTCTGGAAAAAAGAAAGCTCAGGGGGTTTTACCAATATGTATGAATACTTGATGGGAGGGAGTAAAAATGGAGCCAGTGGTATTCAGTAACAGGAAAAGATGCACTTGACATGAAAGAAAATAAGGGAAATTCCATTAAAGCACAACAAAAAATACTTTACTGGGAAGGTGACAGAGCACTGGCACAGGGTGCATAGAGAAACCATGAGTTCTCCATCTGTGGAGATGCTCAAAACCCAACTGGACACAGTCTTGGGCAACAAGCTGTAGCTGACCCTGCTATGAGAAGGGACTAGATATCTCCAAAGGTGCCATCCAGCCTCAATTGGTCTGTGACTCTGTCATTCTATGACTTTTTTTCTCTCTTAATATGACATTTCAATTAAATCTCTACAGACAACGAAATGGGTGGAGCTTGAAGAAAGAGCATTGCAACTCTTTCTTTTAATTCCCCCTTAAGATATTCTCAGAAATATACACAGAAACCTCTCACTTGTTATCTTTCGAGTCTTCATGGATTTTGTGGAGTTTTCTCCAGATATTCTAAAGTGTAGGTCCTGAACACTACCACTACTCAGAGCCTCTGTGGATTTATACTTAGGACAAAGAAAGAGAAATATACATTCCCTAGTCCTGTCTGTGTTTTCAGTAACAGATTTGAGAAAAGCTTCCCGTGTGTGACTTTGCTGTCCCAGCTTCCTTTAACATGGGAGCCAGCATTGGTTTCGCTCGTGTTTTTAATGGTTACCAATGGTCTTTTCACCCACGCATTTATCAAAGTAAATCTAAACTAATTTACCTTTCTGGTTTTTCTAATATTCTGCAGCAATCATTCCACAACCCTTAGGTTTTTTACTACCTCTCTTTGCTTTAAAGTTGCCATTTAGATTCATTTACTTAATCCTGTGTTGTGCCTAGTAAATAACTTCTCCCTTTTTCATGTTCTCCATGGTGCTAATGATTTCATACACTCTTAAAATGTTCACCCATGTAATCCTTTTCTGTGCTAAAGAAAGTTTATCTGCTTTCAATTGTTTCATACCCCTACTCATCATTGTCACCTTCCTCTGTCACCTTCCTCTGTCTTTATTCTATTAGACATGTCTGTGGGCTGGGAGGAGAGGACCATACATAAAGCTCAAGATGTGGACAGACAGTAGCATCATATTCTTCTTTTCTCTTTTCTTTTCTTTGATTCTTTTCCTAATAATTTGTAATGTTCTAAGTACTGAGCAGACACCTTCCTAGAATGAACCACAATGGCTCCATGATCCGTTTCCTGAGATATAATAACAGATGTAGAGCCTCCAGTGAGCTATTTTTCTCTACGTGTTTAACATTAAAACTCATCTGCAATTTCCAAATTTGCTAGACCTAAGGCTCTCCCACAGCTATACCACAGTTTTGTTAGGCAGTGGTACATTCACTCTTTCTGGCTTTGCTGTGCTTTGATTCAGACACCTCTTCCTGCTTTGTGGCCTACCTAGAGCCACCTTCTCCACAGTCGATAACTTGTCACTATTCTCTTGGTGGCAAATTGAGGTGCTTATTTGATTCTTTATTATATTTACCCATCCTGAATAACCATCTCATCAAAAGATAGAGCTAGTTCTTCCTTCCCCAATGTTACTGCAATGCCATTTGAAATCATTGCATTCCAAGCCACCTGAAATTTTACATTGGGGTATTTTTTTGCTTATTTCCAGAAATTTCCGTACCTGATGTCAATGTGCAGCAATGAAGTTATATTGTTTCAGTTTTCTGCAGTGAAAAGTACATCCTATAAAAACAATCCTATACATACTTGGGGATATTCTTACTTTACTGAGTAGTATTAAATACAGACACATGTCAATCTCAATATCTTTTTAGAGAGGTACTATATTTTTGTCACTAACGTATTCCGGCTATTTAGGATATAGGCAATTTGAGTTAGTTAATTATAGTTTTAAATTCAAATTTCACTGCACACTTATGTCTACTGAAAAATATGCTGTAATTAATCCAGGAATACTATATTTCACAAAAATAAATGTATATGATAATTTTTTTATGCATGGTTACTGCCTAGTATTGTAATCTCAGGGAAGGCAGAACAACTATAAAAAAGCCTTATCATAAATAAATGTACACAATATAAAGCAAATATATATAATATAAAAAGGTCTCTACATGTAATTCCTTAATGGACCAAATCTTCCTATATCTCAATCATTGGCTCTTTCAGATGACTTGCTATATATATTCTTTGCATTTTTTGTAAGTCAAACAGCCTTAATGAAAGCAATTGTTCTTTTTAGGTCAACATTAAAATCTTATCCTGCTCTTAGGTATTTGATTCTGTAAATCATCCTCATACCTATCTTTTGAAACACTTTTTTTCTATAATAGCTGGACAATTATCTTGGTGCTTTCAAATAAAACTTCAACAGTACTGAAAGCCTTCTCCTACAATGGGCTCTAGGAATACATTGTACTGGTTCTCCAGGGTTATTTTTTGTAGGGTCTTGTTCCTAACAATAGCGCCAGGAATAATAGCCTTCATTTTCACCTGAAACCAGATCACATTTATAATCATCTTCATAGTACCTAGCATACCTCTTGACTTAGCTCCACTGCACTGTCAAAATGCTCTGAGTGCATATCCAACCACTAATTCTTTCCCCACTTTGTGTTCAATTTGCAAATCATACATTTGTAGCTGAAAAAAACAAGCTCTATTCTTAGCGGCAGCAGAATGGTTTGCCAGGCCCCTTTTGGCACTGTCAACAAGTGGTTTATGGTCAGTGTCAGCTAATAGTGGCCTCCCATAAATAAAACATGAAACATTTTTTACTCATGGACTGAGACCAAAACCACATTCTTTATTTGAGTTTAGTGAAATCTTGGGTTTTATTCATTCCTATGATGATTATTCTATTGGGGTTTTTAAGTTCTGACCACACCATTGTAAAGGATTGTGCAATGCTTTTCTTCAAGCCATCAGTGAGCAGACTTGTTTTTGCGTTTATCATCATAGCAACTCATGACTGAAATCTCATTGAACCTTTTAATCTCTTCCTTTTTTTCAGGACTGAATAAGTGTTTTGTCTTTAGTGGGATGCAGGCTCCTGGTTCATTAAGCAAGGAAAATAATCACTTGTATTTACCATTTCTATAGGTAATAGAAAATGTTCGATTTTAGTGTGATTATTTAGCTTCTTGGAGTTGACATCTAAACGAAGGGTTTTTTTCTGTGTGGAATTGCATGTGCCTGGATGTTTGCTGGTTCTCCTGCTGCACGTTACTGAGGGAAACGTATACTTACCTATTTTCTTGCCCCAAACTTAAGGGGTTTTATATGATTACTGTGGTTTTTCAAGTGAGTACATAGAACACATGTATGAACTTCTTTTTCCTCTGAATATAACCTCGGGACATGTTTGACACAGCTGATTCGCCTGCCATCTCTAATGAACGCATCTGCTGGATGAAACCAAAGGTTTGGGCACATTTCTGATGTTGTCTTTTCCCTTAGTACTAGTACAGGGAATATCTTCTCCATATTCTGTAAATAGGAGTGTAAACACCTCATATGGGAAAAACCTGGGAAAAGTTAAAGAAAAGATTGTACTATGTGGTGGGTTGACCCTGGCTGGATGCCAGGTGCCCACCAAAGCTGATCTATCACTTCCTTTCTGTGTGTGGGCAGAGGAAAGAAAATATAATGAAAGGTTAGTTTTTAAGATAAGGACAGAGAAAGATCATTCAGCAATTACTATCATGGGCAAAACAGACTCCACTTGGGAAAATAGTTTAATTGATTACCAATCAAATTAGAGTAAGATAATGAGAAATAAAACAATCTTAAAAACACCTTTCCACCACTCCTGCTTTCTTCCCGGGCCTCACTTCAGTCCCCATCTTTCTGTCTCCTCACTCCCCAGCAGCACAGGGGGATAGGGAATGGGGGCTGTGGTCAGTTCATTACATGTTGTCTCTGCTGCTCCTTCATCCTCAGAGGAGGACTCCTCACACCCTTCCGCTGCCCCAGTGCGGGGTCCCTCCCATGGGAAACAGTCCTTCATGAACTGCACCAACATGGTCTCTTCCACAGGATACAGTTCTTCAGGAGCCTGCGTGTGCTTCCCACAGGATCACAGCCTCCTTCCAGCATCCCCCTGCTCTGGCATGGGGTCCTCCAAAGGCTACATGTGGATATATCTGCTCCATCATGGACCTCCATGGGCTGCAGAGGAGCAGCCTGCCTCACCCTGTTCCAGTGTTTGGAGCAGCCTGCCTCACCCTTTTCCAGTGTTTGAAGCAGCCTGCCTCACTCTGTTCCAGTGTTTGAAGGTGGCTACAAAGGAGGCTGAGACTCCTTTTGTACACGGAGTCACATTGAGGAGTGATGGGCACAGGTTGCTCCTGGGGATGTTCTGGCTGAACACAAGAGGAAGATTTTTCACAAGGAAAACAATCAGTTGTTGGAATGGTCTCAGCAGGAGGTGGTGGATTCCCCAGCGTTGGACCCTGTTAAATTTGGCTGGACAGGGTGCTGGGGCATCTAGTCTGGGTCATGCTTTGCCAAGAAAGGTTGGACAAGATGATCCTTGAGGTCCCTTCCAACCCGGAATTCCATGATTCTGGCAGCCTAACCATGGTTTTTCCCAGGGGCTTGCAGACGAATTTCTGCTCTGGCGCAGGGAGCACCTCCTCCCCCTTCTTCTTCCTGACCTTGGTGTTTGCAGAGCTGTTTCTTTCCTGTTCTCACTTCTCTCTCCTGTTGCAGTTGCTGTTGTGCAGCAGGCTGCTTCTTCTTCTTAAATACGTTATCTCAGAGGAGCTACCACTGTCACTGTTGGATTGAGCCTTGGGCAGTAACAGATCCATTTTGGAGCCAGCTGATGTTGGTTCTATCAAACTCAGGGAAAGTTCTAGTAGCTTCTCACAGAAGCCATCCCAGTGACCCCTCCCCTCACCCCCCACTACCAAACCCCCACCATGCAGACACAATATATAGTACCATACTCTTCCTTTTGCTTTTTCACACAAACATACCTGAAGTTGACACCAGAGGAGGAATTAGAAAATCTGCTGAAAGTGCTTGGTGAAGGGGTGGTTGCTCAGCAAGCTGCAGACCTGCAGGGGAAGAGCAGCCCATGGCAAAAAGAGATGGGCAGTGAAGCCAAGAAGCTGCAGGCCATGGCTGATGGTGAGCAAGCTCAGAAGGAAGCAGAATGAGCCATTTGTGTGGAAAGTCAGTGATGCCCAGCAGCAAAGATCCCAAGACAAAAGCCTCCTGAACAAGGGAAGCCAGGGCCAAAGGGGGCCATGCGTAGAGGTGCACATGGGACTGAGCTGCCACCAGTCAAGGGCTTCTTTGGCTCACAAGTCATTGCCCCAGGGCACACAAAGGATACCAACACTGAGTTCTGTGATGCTGCCCTGATTATAAGCACTGGATTATAGCAGTTTGTTTTCTTCTGTTCATAAGGTCGTTGCTGGCTTTTTCCCTCTGTGCAAACATGCCTGGTTTTGGCATTAGTTTGGTTCCTGCTCCTCTGACTGTATTATGAGTGGTATATTCCGTTAGCTCTCAGGCTGACTGTCCATTTATCATTTGCTGCATCATTGTCCTACAAGGCTTGTTTGAGCTAGCAATACGGTGGTGTTCATTATTCCTCCTATGCATATGCACCACAGAAGTGTTTCCAAGGTTTTGTATCTATCTTTTTCAATATGCTTGGCATTGACAGTGCTGTTTGGCAAAGGATACACAGCTTTTTGTGCTATTTCCTTGTGGAATTTTATTTTGAGCTCTTGTATACTTTTCCGTCCACCATGTCTTGCTGGGCTTAGGGGTCCACTCCTAATGCACATCATTCTGGACAGCTAGGCTCCTTTCCTTAAGAAAATCTAATGACTTTGTCAAAAGGCTAATTTTTGGAACTCACAACAGTCTTGATGTGTTTTGTCTTGCATCTATATCCAAATTTATCATTTTATACATGATTTGGTTAGTGCTACATGCATTCCAAACTGCAGCCTTCATCTGTCAGCCTTTGTTCAATGTTTTTTGCTTCTTTTTACTTCTTAGGGTGTTGCAACCTGTTTCTTCTAAGTTTCACCTTCATGTAGGGACACGGACAAGACAAGAAACAGCAGAGGACAAAGTCACGATGAAATTATGCAAAATCAATAGCTACACTCTTGTTTGTGTAACACAGTGTGTGAAATGAACATAGTCCTACACTGCACTGACTGTAAAAATTTTAGCTTTCCTGATTTCTTTCAGTTACTATTGCTCAAAATTTCCTAAAACTATCACTGTCAGGAAGTTCAAGACATGAGTAATTTCGTCCCCCAGACTCTGCCATCTATGAAGGAACACTTGTACAAAGAAAAGGCTGATTTTTAGCGGAAATTGGTTTAGTCTCGCAGCTGTTCAAACTGACAGGAATCTGCTGCCTCTTTGTACTGTCCCTTAAAAATGATGTTTTATAAAACTTCCTTGTATAACACATCAAAATGAAATAAAATTAATTTCTGAGCTACCAAATGATGCTGTTGAAGGAGTATGTTACAAGTGTATGAACAGGAAAAGAATGTATTTGTTGCCTGCTTTCTTCTCCAATTCTGACCCAAGTGACCCACTCTCCTGCCTTAGCATCTTTGCAGAGAATATGAACGAACTCCTAATTCTGAAGGACAGCCATACAATTTCCACCACTCAGCATCCCATATTTCCTCCCCATAAAGCTTTTCATGATGGAGGGCTATGCACATTGACTTGAAATATCAAGTCACAGAATGATTTGAGTAGGAAGGGACCTTAAAAGATCAGCTAGTCCAACCCCCTGCCAAGGGCAGGAGCACCTTCCGCTAGACCAGGTTGCTCAGAATCCTCTCCAGTGTGACCTTGAACATGTTCAGTGATAAGACATACAATACTTCTCTGGGCAAACGATATGCTTCATAGACATTCATATTCATATTTATTGGTGCTTCTTCGTGCTTTCGTCAAAACAACTCTTCATTTTCAAGCTGGGAGCATTTCTTCATAGGAGTGCTCACTTGTAGGTCATTTCTCCCATACTGACCTAAGAACACTGCTCCTATACAGCACCCCTTCACTGCAACCAAAATTCTCCTCTGGCTTTTGCAAAAAAACAGGCATCAAATAACACAAGAAATGGGAGCTATTCTACCTCTCCACACCACCTATGAGTAGAGAAAAACCTTCCTACCCCAAGCCTAACCACTAAATAGGAACTTTCCATCCTGATTTTGCCACTGTGAATTTTATGGTCCCCAAGCATCCTCCCACCTTCCTCAGCAGTGATGTTCTGCAATTACAGGACTCACATGTCCTCTGAGGTCCCCCAGGCCAGAGCTCATTCTGGCATGTGCAGGCCCAGAGCTGTGGCTGCACAGCGAGGGCTGTGGCCGCACCACAAGGACTGTGGCCGTGTGTGGGGCTGCACCATAGGCAGTGCCAGCTGGGAGCCCTGGGCACAGATGGCTCCCAGACACCATGTCCTACGCTCTGGTGTAGCTGCCTGTGCTGGATCTGCTCACAATTAGAAAGGGTTTGATTTTCTCTGTGTATCTTCCATGGAAATTAACTGTTTCTGTTCAATGCATCAGACAGTCCTCTAAATTACAGGTACAAAGTTAGTGGCTGATTGTGCACTGCCATGGCCTCCTATTGATGTATTATTATTTGAACATCTGCCTGTTTAAAATGCCCTGCTTGCTCTAACTGCAGCTTTAGGCAGCACCTTGGCACAATGCACTTTTTGGGTTTGATTGATTATTTTTTCTATTTTCATCTTCTGTGGAATGATTTTGCTCCTTTACAACAGACATAGTCTTCTCTGGAAACATTTAAAATTACAGCCTTACAAGTTACAGCAAAGATCAGAGGGTGAGAAGTTCTCCCCTCCCAACATTTCTGAGTGCACATGTTGGCTGGTTAAGAGCACTCTTGCATGCAGTGTTCTGCATTCCACTTGTGAATCTGGCACCTTGCATGTAGACAAAACTCCTGTTCCATGCAGAATCTATTTTTTTTTCTTGAAGGAGGAAGTCCAGAAGCTGCAATTATGAAGGGGTTTACAAATGAATTCACAATTTAGAGCCTCAAACCCCCTGTTTTGCTGCTGTTTTATCCTGGATTAGAGATCACAAGCTCCTGGAAGACCTCTGCCCCAAAGTGCTGAACAGCTAACACAATCTTGTTAAACACACCCTACTACATCTCTGCATGAGGTGCATTGTGGATGAGCAAGCTTGCCTGGGGAATGCTTGACTGATTGGGCTCCATAAGAAACGCAGCAAGGAAAGGCAGTGGATGTAGACCCCTTATTTGCTATCACTTGTTCAGCATTTTTGTGATTAACCCCTCGCATTAGACATCTGTGAGGGAAATTCAGCTTGCATCTGAGGTTGACACAGCCAGTTTGCACCTGCAGGGTGGGAATATTCATATTTCCCCAGGTCCTTTTTCCACTTGTCTGGAAGAAGTCAATACACAGTAGGTCAGAGACAGAACGAGGATTTAATCCTTGTTCCTGGTGAAGTAGGGTATGCCACCAGAAAAGGAGAAAAAAGGCTGCCAGATTTTATGAAGTATACTACAGCAGTAATATTAACTAAAGCTACAGCAGTATTTAGGCTTTCTCCAAGGCAGTTAAGTATATTGATCACTAGTCTATAAAATAATTTTCACTGTCCCACTGAAAGTAGGAACTTGCCTATAATGCCTGGGTACCATTCTTGGTTTCAGGAATAAGTTTGTGTTCTCTCTTAGTAATGAAAAAAGATCCCTTCTTTTTGTTTGTTTGTTTGTTTACCATTCCTGGAGTTGCAAACACAAAGGAAGATCAGCTTCAGATGATGGGGAGCTAGAAATTAAATGCAGCATGATTTTAAATAAGTGAGGTATCTTGCATATATCTATGATAAGTTTAAACTACCTTTTTTATGTATAATTTTGAGTCCTTTAGCTCACCAGGAATTCTTTTTCTCAGAATTTAAATCCATTTTTATTTGTTTATACTGAAAATATTCTTCATTCCCCAAGTACAGAAAACTATGACTATAAAGCCTTGCATTTGCAGCTTTTTCTTTTCTGTGACTTCTACCGGTTAGATAGTCTTATTTATGACTTTAATATAAATTTCTTCCTGAGTGTATCTGTCATTGTGATGTTGTTGAAATTTTGGTGCAAGTCATAGAAGTTCTATATCACCAAAGACATTATTCTGTATGAGAATTTTGTCTTTTCTCACCCCTAGAAATGAAACTTAAAGTTTTCTTGATATTATGTATTAATTCTCTCAATCTTTGCAATTCTTTTCAGTAACTGTGATCTCTCTTAGATTTTATGCATGTGCTTTATTTTAAACTTGTGATAAACTCAGACCTGCATTTTTTCTGAGAGACTGATGGAATGGACAAGAAAGGATTTATGCCCCTTGTTTCTCAGACTTTGGGCTGGAGACAGAGAATGATACCTAAATACAAGCAACTAACGTAATCTGAGATGGCTCAGATGTCCCAAATGTCCTAAGGCATTTTAAGCCTATGGTCCTTGAAATGGCACTAAATGTTTATGTTCAAGTAATTGATTCCCAAGCCAAAGAGGTAGGATTAAGACACCTGAAGTTAGGTAGCTAAATATAGGTGTTTACATGTAAGCTAGCTGCCAAGCTTGCATTATAGTCAACAGTGCTCATATCAAACTGGCAGCTGGAGGCACGCTATCTGACGTTGCATGTCACTCCACATTTATTTTTAACTTTCATAAAGAGAATGCAACACAGCTTGTATGTTGCACTGGGGTGACAAGAAATCACTCCTTAGCTAGAGGCGTGTCAAACGCATTGCACAATTGTCTTCAAACAAAATGGATTTTCATGGACATGCACACGCTGGGTGTCAGGTGGGCTGTAAAGTACAATGACATACAAAGGCTTTGCACTCACAGTGCACCCTGCAAGCTCCCATTGCAAGGTATGACTCTTGCAGGCTCCATGTCCTTCAAGTCACCACAGGTTCCCGCACTGCTCCTGCAGCCCAGCAGCAGCACTGTCCCTGGGAAGCAAAGCAGGAGGAGCACTGGCATCCCTAGGAAGGCAGAGGCCTCACCAGCAGGCACAGCAGCATGCACCAGGCATGGGGCAACAGTGACAGTGGAAGGGCTGGGGCTGTGCTAGCAGGCAAAGCCTTGCTGCTGCATGTCCTAAACAGATCATGCCAGTGTGCAGTGAATGCAGCTGTGCCCTTGGCACAATTAGAGGGTTCATGTGGGGCTGTTGAAGATGAGCATGAAGCACGTGCTGGATGTAGGAGGTGGAAATATTGTGGGGTGTGCACCAACCTGCCACAGGCATGTTTTTCTCTTCAGGATACTTAGAAAAAGTGAAGTGGAGAGCAATCAACATGCACAGATTGATCCAAGGGACTGAGTTTGGTCTGTGACATGTACCCCTGTGAGAGTATGCACATCTTCATCAGCACTTTAGAAGAGAAGGTAGACCATGAACCATACATTCTTCTTCTGAAAAGCTGAAACTTCTCTAAGTCTTTAGTTAAAAAAAGCAACAAAAACAAAACTACCACAAAACAAAAAGAAACCCCAGACTCCTTGCAGAAATGTTCTTTCAATGTAATTTTGTGATCAAAAATACCGTCCTGCTGTTACTTTTTGGGTAACAAATCATGCCAGCTAGTGCAGTGAGGCTGTATGACTGGGATACCTAGACCTGCAAAGGTATGTATGCTAACTGCTCAAAACATGTTGAATATTAAAGTTTCAAACACTTCTCACTGAAACCTGAATTTTGGCACAATTTGAAAAACTGGTAGAGGATGGGGGTGCTCAATGAAGCTCCCACAGGTCTTTAATTTAAGGTATCTCTTACGTATCTAATTAATTATAAAAGTGTTGGCATCACATCTAGACTTTTTGGTTACACTTTCTCTCTTAAAATGGGGAATAGTTAGGGTCAGAGCCCTATTAACTATTTGGAGGCCCTAAACTCATAGAATCATAGAAATAGAATCATAGAATCATAGAATAGTCAGGGTTGGAAAGGACCTTAAGATCATCTAGTTCCAACCCCCCTGCCATGGGCAGAGACATTGCACACTAAACCATGACACTCAAGACTCAAGATAACCTGGCCTTGAACACTGCCAGGGATGCAGTATTCACAACATGCTTGGGCAACCTCTTCCAGTACCTCATCACCCTCACAGTAATATCTTATGTATTATAAGCCAAAGCCTTTAACTGACTAGATATAGCTCAGATATGTGTTTTAATGTTATAATTATGACTAAGACAATGAAGAAAATGTCTCAACAACACATTTTCATTCCCAAAGAACTAAACAATTTCTCCTATTTCCATAGTAAATGCCGAAGGAAAGTGAACAGACTGAATAATTTCTAACAACTTCCTTTTTTTTTTTTTCCAGGGGAATGTTGAAAACTGCTTTAAAAAGTCACCCATATCTATTAAATATGCAACACATTACATGAATGTCAAGTTATCACCACATTAGCAATGGAAAGATGTTTCTCAGTAGAAAATTATGCAGCAGAACAAACTCTGCAAAGTGTTTGCCTTGACTTTTCTGCAGCGTGGATTTATTTTCTGGAAAGCTGTGAATGGCATCCTAACATTGAATCCCAGATAATGTAATTATTTACAAAGAGTCAGCTTTAGTGGATTTTTTTCCTTAAAGCACCAAGAGTGAGACTCACTTTGTAAAATGAAAAGGAAAGAGCTGTTCATGCACAGCATTGCTAAAGTGAGACCTGTTGGTGCTGAGCTCATAAACTCACATGGGCTGAATAGCTGAAACCACTGGTTTTGGCAGAGCTGAAATCCTTGCACCTGATATCGGGGAAGTTAAGAGGTTATGACAGTGCAGCCTTAAGTGCAAAGACAATGATTTATCAAGCATCCTTCCCAAAAATCCTACTGATATGTAACTGTTGTGACCTTTGATAGACTGGGGTTTTATTTCATCTGAGAATAGCATTTGGAAGTAGATGAAAGAACCACAGGATGATGTGGTGTGAAGAGTAAGGCATAAGAAAGGAGTTTTCTGCTGAAAACTTCTAAAATAAGTTTCCTCTCAAAATTATAACAACAAAATCAGGCTGATTTTAGATTCCCTTAATAAGCAGTTTTGACAGTCTACTATTGCTGGTGGAACTTATCAATTCCTGAAGTTGCTGATGTTTGGGTATAGTTGGAATCTATTTACATTTGAGGCCACCTTTATTTCAGCTCCTGTCTGTACTCTTGAGGGTACCAAATGATGCCTTTCAGAGTAATATTCAGTTACTGAAAACAATGTGTCTATTTGTACAGTTATGAGGAGAAATTATAAAGCTCAACAATAAATAAAAATTCTGATTGTTTATTGTACCTGTTGATCTGGATGCAATACAAGCACTATGTGTTGAGCAATAATCTTATCTTCTAAAGAGGCTGCAGAAATAAATATCATAACGCTATTCCTCATCCTAGGAGGGATATTTGCCTACTTCAATGTTTTTAGCAGCAGCAAAACTTCTAAAAACTGGTATTTCCCTTCCTAAAGGTTAGGATGAAACTGTCAGCCAGTTCATCTGCAATTTCACTCCATGAAAAGACATCTAGTGTCACCCAGATCAGGAAAACTCTCTGAACACTATAAACGCAATACACTACTTAGCTAGAGCCTTTCTTTTGGGAGCAGAAATGTACATCAGTTTCTATCAATTTAATTTGTGTAAGTTTCTTAGTGGAAAACAAGCAAGTCTTTGTAGTCACCCAGCTTTAGCTTTAAGTATTTTTTTACCAGCAGCAGAATATTTTGGTAAGAACACCTGAATATAAATCTTTAAAGACTGCGATCTCCTCTTTATGGCTTCCAAAAGATAGGTCATATCATTCTCAGGTTTTTTTAACAGCACTCAATTTCATTTTGAAAGGCTTCTATTAACTTTTCTGAGTTAGAAACCATTCCCACCAAAAAATTACTCAAAAAACCCTTTGAAGTCAGATAATTTCCCCTCAAACACAGAAGAGCAAAACCCTCTGTTACCCCTACAGAAAATTGCTATAGGTTGTACAGTAATAATATCCAGAGGACATTTTGAAGACCCACGAAGAGAATTTCCTTAGGTAAATCTTCTTCCTTCATAGCAGGCATTGTAGGTTTATTTTGAAACTACTTAGCTTGTGTTATTGCTTTCTACAGAAAAACTGTAAATATATATTTTGTATAAGCAAAGTACTGCAGGGTTAGGTTACTCCTGCTACAAAGCTGTGTATGTCATGGATCCTGCAATGTTTCCCACTTCTGCTGATGCAGGAGGAAAGCCCTGGCAAGCACTAGATATAATTTCTTTAGAGATGGGACACATCCCACTCAAAAAAATATATCAGTCTATCCCATGCAGTGATTCCCAATTTTATGCTTTTAGTAAAATTTTAGTTCTTATTTATAAGTTACCAGGATATGATTTAGGTAATCATACACTTTAAATATTTCAGTATGAAATATCTTCTTATATCTTAGTACCAGAATGTTGTACACTTTTGTCAAGCTGGATGAAATCCTACGTCTTGAAATAGATGGATATTTTGCTGTTCACTTCAGGAGAATGAAGAATTTCCATATTGAGCATTTCTTTACCCTAAGAATACTTCAGAAGTCCATGAGGTAAGGACTTACTCATCACGAATGAAGGCTATCAGTCTTCAGTCATTAATTACTGAAGCTATACTTTCTTAATGTAAAAAAGTGAAACCGTCATAGCACAAATAAGCTCTAACAAATAGACTTTAAAAATCCAGGGGAAAGCAGTGAAATGCATGGCGTGATTAAACTGCTGACAACTGACATCTGATATTTTCTAAGTATCCATTAAAAAAAATAACAAAAGGTTTAAATACAGATTGCAAATTGGAGCAATGCATTCCAGATGCTTGCTTGGTCAAAAGTGAAAATGTAAATCCAGCACGCAACTTTTTCCATAAGAAGCGAGAATACTGGGGTCCTGTCCCTGCAGCAAGGGCAGGAGGATACCTAAGACATTCACACAGGTTCCTCTGTGGAAGAAGGAGCTACACCTAACTGGTGGTAGCCTCTCAACAGAAAAGAGACCAGTAAAGCAGTTGACTGGGGATGAGAGAAGATGAGGGGTCTTTCTTATACTTGTTTTTCTGGTTGGGAGTTTCTGCATCCTGATTTGGAGCTAGCCTGGCAGTTGGAACTAATTCAAGAGAAGCACAAAAAACTTGGAGGAAAAGTAATTTTCAACCTGGCTACTATTTCTGGAGAAGACAGTGCCTTTGTCTGCTAGCCAACTCACTAGGTTGATGTACAAGTGGGCTGACTCCACAGGGGCTGTCTGCTAGCTATCAATTCTGAACAAAGGATTTGCAATGCAAAAGAGTGAGCAAAAGACATCAGAACAACAACAACAGAAATACAGTCTGTTGGAGACTGTGCTTCAAGTAAGCAATTCAAAATCCAAACTGAACTCCCCCTAGGAATGAAACTCTTAATTTGAGCAGTCAGCTTTATTCAGTGTCACAAGATTCCTCTGGGAGTCTCTCCAAACCACCTGCTACAAAACAGGGATCATGGATTATGTGGCATTCCCTCCGCTTTTTTGGTGTCTGATATTTGATTATATTATCCATACTTTTTAAATAAAATTGCTATACATATTTTTAACAGGAGTGAGAATATGTGTGTGTGCATACATTACCTGTGCAATAATGTGTACATATGGTAAAGTATAATATATAACGTATATATCTACAATATGCATGACATACGAAGGGCATTCTGTAATCCCAGAAAACTGTCAAACCCAGCCTGTGAATCATTACTGATTATTCTTCAGTGGTTTAAAAAGGTGAGTGATACATGTCAAACTGACATTTTTCTAACGTGTTTGGTAGGTAGATGCTGTCCCCAAACAAGGGTGACACTGCTATCGGGCAGGTGGCTGATTCCTTCATGTGCATGCTAGCAGGCACACAAACCTCTGAATGAGAGCTGGAGAGGGGCAGCTTTCCCCAGTTCATTGCTACATGGAGGCTGCATTATAGCCGCAAGGTGATGGCAGGTAATGCACAGACCTGCACATTCACTCTCTCACCTCTTTCCAGTTGTGCACCCATTTGCACTTCTTCATTGAATTATTGTCATTCTCTGCAAAAAGGCCTGGGAGGCTCACAATGCTTCCCAGAACCCCCCAACCAATGTTGGCTCTGGAAAAAGCAGGGTCAGTCCATGTGGACAGAAGAGTTTAGGGAACTGCTTTTTCCATCAGGGCTATTTCACTGAAGGCCTGACTGAGGACATGGTGCTAGTAAACAACCTCTCTGACAATCTTTACCCCTATGGCCAGTTCGCAGCATATGGACAGTAGGCAAAGGACACTGTTACCGTTGAGAGATGACACAAAGGTGCTCTCTCTCTGATGACACAATGCTTTTCACTTTCATTCTTTCCTTCTGCAGCTGCCAACTCCTGAGGCACAGCCAGGTCCCAAGCCAGGTCCTCCTCCACCTCCCCCACCTCTATAATGTTGTGGCTGGTATTCAGGATCTAATATGAATAAGTCCAGAACACCGCATTTCCCCTGTCCTGATCAAAGCAGGGAGGATATCCACTTATTCAAACACTCCTGGGTCACCGGGCTCCTCAGCAACAAGATGCCTTCTTTCTAGAGGTGGAAATAGGAGAAAAGGAGAAGTGAGTAGGAGAAGGATAAGCTTCTGTAAAAATCTCTCCTTTCTTCTGAGCTTGGAAATAAGAGGTATCTACGGTTTCCACCTACTCAGAGGTGGTGCATGCAGGGAGACCTGCCCACAGCCTCCAGCCCTCTGTAATTGGCAGTGATGTTTTTCTGCTGTGGGATAGAAGGGCTGGTCATCAGCAAGTCAGAGAGTGTGTTTGGGGAAAGGCATGGATATTTAGGATGTAGAAGCAACATTACAGTGGATAAACATGTCTTTTGCTAGTATTTAAATATATTCAGAGTTCAGTAGCTGTTTAGTGCAGAAAAGCTGTGGAGAACTGACTGATGCCAGATTTGGCATCAGCAGGGATTTGGATGAGAATTGCTGACAGAAAGTTACACTGCTTTTTAAAATAAATTTGGCATCAGACCCGATGAAGTTTACAATCACTGCAGAGAAAAGATCAGTGGAAGTATGAGAAAATATTGGAAATGAATATTTCATATAGCAGGAAAGCCCAAGAAACAAATTACAGTGTTGCCCTGATCTTAACTTGTGTTTCCACATCTTAGATTTTCATGTAAGAAGTTAAATAGAGCTTTTATATTTTGGCCTAATTTATATATTATCTCAGAACATTTTTAATGGATCAATCCTTGTAACTTAGTCTTGCTTGTATCTCACACCTCGGTGAGAATGAATATTTTCTTAGATTCAGTAGCCGTGAAAGACCACTTCTGACGTAGAAGAAACTGTACTGATATTTCTTCTGTGCCCTTTAAAACCTGCTCACTTAGTACCCATTAAAAGCAGAAAAAACACTGGAATTGGTGAAAAAAAAGGTTTAAATGTCTTTCCTGCTTTGTATTAACCTTTCAATAGACAACTAGTTTGATTTTTTTTTTTTCCCCAGAAATACCTGGTTTAGGGTTGAATCCCTTTTTTGTTTTTTTTAACTGTATAGGATGAACTAGGCTTCAATTTGAAGAACATTTTTACTGTCTGAAGAAATTATATCCATATCCCCTTCTCCTTCTTATGAATGGGAGTTTCCAGAACTTTTGAGTACTGGTGTATCTTTTTCATTTTGTTTCTCACTGATAAGAAACTTTTTATATGGAAAAACCCTACATAATAAGACTAATCATTAAGACACCTTTTGATGCAGTGAGAACCCTATAATTGTAGTAGCATAATGTGCTGTTTAATGTCAATCACCGAAGTGTCACATATTCAATTTGATGTGTTATGGCATGGGAAAACAGACCTTTTTCCTTTTGTTTATTTTCACAATAGGGCAAGTGGGTCCCTATAGCTGATCTTCATGTCCTTCATATCTCCAAATCAAATTTGAAAATCAGATATGATAACAAACCTAATAAGGTAAAGCAAATTACTTACTTAATATAGCATGATGCCAAGCTTGACAATTATGTGTGTTTCTGTATCACTGTACAAGAAGGTGGCTATTACAAGGGAGTTGTTTTTAACTCTAAGTGGAAAACAGTTTTCACAAAGGATAATTGCCTGCTAGAGCAAATGCATTGAAGTCTTTTAGTCATTAAAACCTCCACCCATCAAATATGCAGGCAATTCTCATAGTTCCATCAAATTCTGTGGAATAAGCTACAGGTGTTACTATAAATAAACTGTAAAATTCCAGTAAAATCCACTGAAAAATAAATATAGTGCAGTATCTCAGCAGTAGAAATCTCTTCTTAAAAAAATCCCTTTAAAATTTTGGGTTCACATTTGTTTGCAGCCCTCCAGAGCTGAAGAATGTCGAGAGGATTTATCTTTTTATGTGGAAAATCAGTGACTGATGGATAATACAAATGACTGTTTGAGAACTCAGTTCTGAAGCAGATGCTATTATGCACTCTATGCCAGCTGAGTGCTGCTGTATCTTATTATTACCTATGAGTCTCATTTTTTTTATTTTAACAAAAACAAATCCATCTATTATTCTCATTACAGCTGATAAGCAAGCCACTAGCAGAACATGTTTTCATTAAAATAGCATAGCTCTCTTTAAATGCTTTGTGAAACCTTGTCTTTTTTACTGAAATTCCATTTATGTGAGGAAAAACTAGGATGAAAGGCTCTGGCAACATCAAAATAGCTCATTTTGACATCTCTAAATGAAAGTCTTATACTTCCCTTTTTTGAAATGGCTTTTTACTTTAATTTTTGTGTTTTATACAGACATATGCGAGATATGTAAAAAATCTAAATTGGATAGAATTGATCCATTTGAAACTAGATGTTATTCATTTTACAGAACACTTTAATATTGAAGTTATCTTGAACTGGGATAAAAATGTCTCTAAAAACTCAAAGTTCTGGAAGCATTTTCATTCTCCACATAGTTCTAAACTTTGCTTTAAGTTATGGAACAGACATGAGTTACAAGTCAAATGGCCTATAATAACTGTCTACACTGATGTCTGCCGTGGAAGTGTGAACAAACATGAGAGCTTTCAGAGAAGCAGCTATCAAAGCATTTTTTGGGGTGTTAACTAGAAATTTAGAGACGAACACTTCACTCTGGTGATTCCATTTTGCAGTTTTTGAAGAGCACAGCTGAGACAGAAGAACCACATTCTCCTAATTTTTTTCTTCAAACAAGAAGCATCCACCCTTGTATGACGGAGATGACCTTTTGGAAAAAAGGAACATTAACCCTTTGAAACCTAAGAAGGGTTCAAGCCTTGCTTTTACCTTTCCAGATTTTCTGCAAACCATGCAGTGGTCCTTGGCTTGTGCAAAATGAGGCTGAGCTATCTCAGAGTGGCTCTCCCACAAGCTTTCCTTGGAACAGCAAAGGATGGAAGCAGAAATAAGTGAAATTCAAAAAGGTCATTCTAAAAATGGAAGCAAAATAAACAAATGTCTCAAGCTTTGGGGTGGCAAGATTACATTTTTCAGAAGTGTCATAGTGGATTCACCAAGGACCAGACTTCCCAAAGAGGCCTAGGTCCCCTGGCTTCTTGGCCATGGTAACAGCAGGCCGTGGTCCAAGCTGCCACCAAGCCTGGTCCTGTTTTGCAGCTGGCTTCAGCTGATTACTTGAGCCTTGTACTGCCCAGTCAGATGCTTGCCAGGAGAAAAGGAGATGAAAAGCTGCCTGCTCAGCTGCTGGCATCACCTGCTACCTTGCCTCTTTCACACAACAGGGAAAAAGAGTAAGACAGAGTCAGTGACAGAGCAGCTCTAAGCACAATTTTGAGTTTTTTACCATCATGATTGCCTACAGTGTGGTTGAGGAACACACTTGGTGTCCCCATCCTTAATCTTTTCTGTGGAAGCACTTCTGAGTCAGCATAGGCCAGAACAGACCATGGCCAAAGATACAAGACAAACAGGGTGTAGATGTTCTGCTTGATGTGGTTTTGCCCTCCTAGACCTACACTTACAGCCAGCAATAGATAGTCCTATGTGCAGCATCTAAAAATGAGAAGCATACTTCCATGTTTCCCAGCTGTTAAAACATGACAGCCCATGCTGTTCTTCTTGCTGCAGCAGCTGCTCGCATTCACAGTGAATGGGCAAGGGGAAGAGATGAGATGCCAAGGTAGGAAGGCCAGCAGGGCTTTTGGAGGTGCTGAGTGACAGACAATGCTACCACTGGGACATTTCTCACAGGAAAGAGAATGGCTCAGGCACTTTGTCTGCCCAAATGAAGCTCTCGTCAGGGGAAATAGAAGTTGCTGATATGCTGATCATATCAGCACCCACTGCAGGGTTTCTAAAAGCAAGCCATGGTTGTGCAAGCCTCTGCGCCCTAGTGTCTTCGGAGAACAAACAGGTACTCAGGACTTGTTGAAAATCCCAGAAGGCTGGGAGGTGGGATAAATCCAGGGTTGCACGGTGCTGGTTTGCAATGTGATTCTTTCCAGTTATGTCCCCAGAATAGTTTATCCTCAGACTGAGTATCATCTTACCAGTGGGACAAACCAGAATGATTTAAAATGCATTATATAAAACCAAATATAGGAACAAATTGAGATAATCCCTATGACTTCCTTGGTTTCTATTCATTATGAAATACACGGCAAATTTATTTCCTTTCACTATTTTTCCCAATAACCTAACCAAATAAACACAATTCTGACCGTAATATAATATATGCACACGAGCTCTTGCATCAATATTTTTAAGAAAACTTTACAAAACACAATAAAAAACCTACAGAGTAAGTGAAATGTCTATCTTTGTATCTTTACACTTTTGGGCAGGGCGAGAGAGTGTGCGTTGAATTCATACCATTTGAGTGACACACTTAAATTCCATTTTAGAAGAAGTTTATAGTACTGTAGTGACAACTATCAGGAGGACCAATTAAAAACCTTAATATGACTTGTTGTTTATAGTAGTCCTGCTATTTTACACTCAGGTATTGGAAAGATGTCCCACATGACACTGTAAATGTACTTGAATCCTGATTTTTGGTAATCTTTCTCTAACATAAAGCCTTACTGGAGCAAGTGTGGGGACAGACTGCAAACTGTGCCTCTATAAAAGTAATTCCATTTTCGGCTTTAATTTTTAGTATTATTCAGTTCTACCAGAGCAATTCAAACAAAATTTGAATATAGTTATAGGGGTATAGTTTATTGCACGGACTACATTTAGAGCTATATCTCCAGAGATGAAAAGCTGGGGAAATATTCCATTGGATTGGCAGGTTTTTGCTCAGAAAACTCTGAACTCACCCATCTCATAAATGTAACTACCAACTTAGTAAAGAATACCAAGTCACTGGAAAAACAAACATTAAAAGATATTTTAAAAGCTAGGTACTACATACTTCATGTTACACTATACATGAACTGTGGTTTGAGGGTTGGAACAAAAGTAGTGGCTCAACAATTTCTGCATAATAATAACACAACCTTGCATCCCAGTATCCTGACAATGAACTATGGTCAGAAATGAATCTCCAGGTCTGTATTCTCAACTCCCTGAACAGTTAGATGTGCTGCATAGCCAATAATTCCTACTGACTTGGTGAAAATTAACATCCTCTGTTATTCATAAAAATTTTTATTAAATATATAATTTAAGGGGGCTAAAGCAGAATGAAGTTGCTGAGCATCCATGACACAGAAAAACTAACAGGGTCAGCTGGTCAGCCTGACCTGGAGTCAGAGGCACATTCTACAAGAGCCATTGACATCTACGTGGGGATTTCATCCTACCTTCCAAAACAGTATGACTAGCAAGTCCTCTTGCCTCTTACAGCTCCAGCCATGCAGCTTAAGCCAGCTTGCTAGGTGAGTGATGACAAAAGGGATAAACAAAGAGCAAAGCCATGGAGGACCCTTGGATTTTGCTTGCAGGCTTTCAATTATTGTATTAAACTAGTTAGTAAGTAGATAAATTACTTTGGTGGCAAGGATAAGGGAATGTCAACATCCACTGGAGGAGAGAGGAATATCACTCAAGTGAGCACACACTCAGAAGATTACACTTCAGACTGCAATATTTCACAATAAAACAGCAACATAATTTGGCCTCAATATAGGTTTAATCCATGTCATTTTGCTAGTTCTAGTCATATGCTTCAATTCAGGGTTTGGTTTGGGGTTTGGTTTTTTCAGGTTTTTTTTAAGTGGTGTTTGAGTGCTTCACGATTAAAATTTTTAAGGCATTTTAAAATTATCTTCAGGGTAACAGAGTCAGATTTTGCTTGGTTGTAGCAGATGTTTGTTAGCACTGCCGAGCAATACAACAACAAACTGTTCCATTAGAAATACATACTTGTTATAAGAATAAGAACATTTAGTTGATTTAGCCAGTGACAATAAATTTTTTACTCTTAGTCATGCATTAAAATAGATGCATTTTTACACAATGAAAAATGTGCAAAACATCTCACTGACTAAGCAACATACATTTGTGTCAGAGTTACCCTGGCTGTGAGCACAACCCTCTCCATCTGTAGTATATGACTGAAGAGATGGACAAACTGTGGTGGTTTTGAATATGAAGGAAGAGTATATTTATTTAACCATTGGCTTTTAAACCATCTTCAGGGTGTTAGCTGCAACCTGCCAAAAATTGAGGGGGATATAGTTATAATACCATCTGAGGTGACAAATCATTACTCCAATTATATAGTCGGGAAACTGAGGCATAGACATGCCACGTAATTTCCCCAAACATGCTCAGGGAGACTGCTGGCCTTGCTGATAAGAGAACACCAAGCTCCTGGCAAACTAATGGATTTGCTGTAGTGTCCTCCATACACACCACATCCAAGATAAATCAGCAGCAGTTAGATTAGAAAACAATCTTTCTTCAGATCCTTTCTCACGGTTTCTTCCCTTTTTCTAAACTAAGAATTAATTCTTCCTCTTACCTCATTCCATGAAAGTACTTTAATATGAGAATTGAGATCCTAACATAACCCTGGCCAATCCTAACACAGCTCTGGCCAAGATCTAAGTTGCTTTTATGTCCTGTCCCCCAGATAACTTAGGAAAGAGGATTGTGCATTTTGGGGATCTTTCTGCAATGCATCATACTGCCTGCATAACTTTCAATCAAGCAATTAATTAGAGAAAATGAAGTGGAAAATTGGGAAACTTAGTAGGACACTTCGAATTAAGCTCCCTCTCAGGTATTTCCTGAAGGTATGATCTTTGCCTTTTTGTTGCCTTAGAAAAAGTTTGTGCCCTTAAAAAAAAAGTAAGCAAAGCTAAGGGTAGGAAGTGAAAGCTTTTGGGGGCTTCTTTCTTCTGCAGAAGGACAATTTCAGGATCAATAACTGGCATGAAGTTCTCTGTTTAACTTTAAAAGGCAATTGCTGTTCGATACCATAATATCACTTGGAAAGACAGTAGTAGAACTTTTCATAGAATTATAGAATGGTTTGTGTTGGAAGGAACCTTAGAGATCACCTAATTCCAACCCCCCTGCTGTGGGTACAGTCACCTTCCACTAGACCAGGTTGCTTAAAGCCCCATACAACCTGGCCTTGAACGCTGCCAGGGATGAAGCATCCACAGCTTCTCTGGGCAGCCTGTTCCAGTGTTTCACCATTCTCTCAGTAAAGAGATTCCTTGTATCTAATCCACTCTTTTTCAGTTTAAAGCCATTCCTCCTTGTCCTATCACTACTTGCTCCTACAAAAAGCCCTTCTCCAGAATTTCTGTAGGCCCCATTTAGGTACTGGAAGCTGCTTTAAGATCTCCCCAGGTCTTCTCTTGTCCAGGCTGAATAAGCCCAAGCTCTCAGCCTTAGGAGAGGTGCTGCAGCTCTCTGATCATCTTTGTGGCCCTCCTCTGGACTTGCTCCAACAGTTCGACATCCTTCTTATATCTGGGGTCCAGAGCTGAGCACAGTACTTCAGGTGGGGTCTTGGGCATTTTCAGGATGTAAAACAAGATGAAAACAAATGTAAAGGTGTTACAGTGTGGTAGAGCCATCACTTGAGGCAACCACAGAAGTAGCAAGGGAATATGTATTTTATGTAAAAATAAGAAAATAAAATATCAAGCATTTTATTTTATCAGAGCTCAGTAGAACTCACTGAAATAATTGTGCTAGACATTACAAAATCCATGATCCTCAGAGAGACAAAGTGCCCCAATCCTGTGAAATTACTTGACCTTTGCAGTGGTGCTGCCAAAGAGATGCATCCTTCTGGTGCCTGGGGTAAGTAATGTAGGTACCCACTGTTACACAGAAAATCAAAAGTCCAGGAGGAGTGTATTTCCTATATGCGATCAGCAAAAGTGCACAAGGTATGGCTACATTTAAAATAACAAAAATGTGAGGATGGTCTTTACACTGTTTTGGCAAGAGAAAGAGTACTGCATGCAAATGTGAACTTCATAATTTAAAATTATTCACCTGTAGCTATATGTGTTTCCAGAAATCTGTAAGCAGCAGATTTCATTTTAAGTAACTGCAAGCGTCTGATATAGTGCAATAGTTTGACAGCTGATAAGCACAGCATGGAGAATGTGCAAGATTTTGTGTTTCCACAGCCAAACAGCAGTCAGGCCTCCACTACTCTGCTGTCTTTGTACCAGCCTTTCATTGGAGCATGCATTTTAATGAAGAAAACACTGCAGTTTGAGAAGACTTAGAGCCAGTGATAGAACCTGGCTTCAAAGCAACAAAAGCCTGGGAGTGCTCTCCAATGGGAAGCAATTAGAACAATACAGAAAAGTAAGTTGTTATCAAATGCTAAACAGAGCGTCACAGCCATGGAAAATACTGCACTGCCTGCCTCCTCCGACGGAAGATGCAGAACCTCAGAGAGATGCACAGAAGCACACTTCCTTTCCCTGCTTCCCGCTTACATCCTCTTCTGTTTCAATAGGAATCATCATCAGTGGGCAGGTGAAGAGGTCAATCAGTATGCCTCTCCAGGCTGCAGAGTAAGGCTTCAATAATGATAAGCATGCTCTTCCCTTCATAGAAAATGTATCGTTTCCTGGTCACCTGAAGTCTCAAATCACAAGACCTATTATTTCTTTTTAAAAAATAGAGTCCCACCTGAAATCATTAACTAGCCAGCAAATTACTGCACCAAATTGCCACAGTTTTAAACACTGTACACACAGCTTCTGGAATTAAACAGAAAAGCTCTGTGCAAATCAGCCAAACACAGAAAATACCTATTTTCATAATTTATAAACAGGTACTAGTTTATTATTTTCAAATAAATAGAACCTACAGAACACAACACTCCATTGCTCTTGCCTTTTTGTCTTTTAACTAGAGAACCACGTGTTATACAAAAACCTAAAATAACCCAAAATAATGACTGGTATTCATAAGTGATGTCATTCCATTGAAGTTAGCACAGACAATAGGGAACAGCGTCTGGATCAGCATCTCAACTACCCTTATTTAGATGAGTACTAATTAAACAAACTCCATTCAACAATTGTTCCTGCAAACCCTAATCCTCTTAATATGTAATCACTTGTGGTAGTCATTAAAGAAAGAGATATATTTAACTTAAGGCTATTTCAAAACACTTCAGATATAATACAAAATTATATTACAGAAACATATAAAATACATCAAAAAGAAATGGAAAACAAACACAGACATCATTTACCATGGCTGTCTGTATAAACTCAACACATTGACATGATTAAGACTTTGGAAATCCAAGTAAAGAAGGATCGCCCTGTCTGAAATTTAATTGTTTCAACATACTTTTACATGGATACTTCTTTATACATCTGCTCCCTTCAGGGAATAGCTCATGATTAGCAGCATTTACAATTCACTGCATGAATAGTCACAGAAATATTTAGTCACAATAGCATTAAACTCACATGGACCACATTTAACAAAAAGGTGTGGTTTCTACCATGATGTTTTTGCCATCACCTAAATACAATCACAGCTATGATGGTGAAGGAACTGAATGAATAGAGGAGCAATACTTTCGATATGATGCTATGATTTGGAGCTTGGGGGTTGTGGAGTTCTTAGGGGTGGGTTTGGGGTTTGTTTTCCCCACCCTCCTCGACTCTCTCTTATTTCTCTTTGAATTTCCTTTGAGGAATTCCTTAACATTACTCAAAGAGCCACACTACTTGCAGGTACGGGGGGAAGAAGGACATACCCAGCCGTCCTCCCGCCATGCCGCTACCCCGTACCCGCTGCAGCCGCCCCGCTCCGCGGAGCACCGCGGAGCACCGCGGAGCAGCCGCGCCTCCGCGGGCAAGAGCGGGGGGGGAACTCCTCTCACCCCGCGGACCGCCACTGCCACCTGCTGAGGGCATCGAGCTACTGATGGTCCAAGCCCTCGGTGGGCTGTCGGTCGCCTGGTGAGCGCCGTTGTTCGTACCCGCTGTAGCGGTCGCCGGGGGCCAGGGGAACGCCGGGGGCCGAGGAGATGCAGAGGATGCGAAGGATGCGGAGAGGTGCGCGATCAGCTCAGCCTACTAGCACCGAGCTCCTAAGCCAGCCTGTTAGAGGGCTTAACTGGGAAGAAATAATGTTTAGTGGTCTCATGATTGCAGGCCATATCCACAAGGCATGTTTTGCTGTGAATTCTTCCCTTTCACCAAGCATACTGCTTGATTTTAGAGGTGTGCTTTAGGAAGAGAACGTGATGGTTCAGTGAGCACCAAATAATTATGCAAGAGGAGGTAAGGTTACAGGGTGGAAATTATTACTCTTAACTAATGCAGCGCATGAAACCAAAATGCCTTTAATGAGTGTCCTCAGCCAAAGGTAATGTACGAAAGAGATTGTCATGGCAGGGGGGTTGGAACTAGATGATCTTAAGGTCCTTTTCCAACCCAAACCATTTCATGATTCTCTGATATACTACTATATTAAAGAAAGAAAAGGTGTTTCTTTTGTAACAGGGAGTAAGATCCTAGTCAATATTACTTGGGGTCTAAAGCAAAACTGCTCTTCTGCAGTTATTATCAGATTACAAATGCTTCCTTCTTTGGAAAATAAAGTCAGTAATACTTCATCAGTTGAGCAGAAGCAAAAAATAAAATGTTTGTTGCTATCTAGGGCTGATCTGTTTCAGCAGGAAACTTCCTCCACTGTTACGCTACTCAAGTGTACAGATTCACTTTGGAAACAGAGAGGTATCCTTATCTGTATGGATTTGAATATGGAAAGAGACAGTGAATGGAAAGAACAACTTCAATCAGATATTTTAAGTTACAACTGAATCAATCTATGTGTTTATGGCCCCAGATAGTGTACTCTGCAAAATGTTCCAAAACACTCATCTTTAAGCTTTCAATTATTTCTCAGTTCTGCTCCAGTGAAACATCTTGAGAAAAACAAAAAACAAATCAAAACAAAACAAAGGTTTGCTATCAAGATCTAACATAAGGAAAGTGGAATACTAGAGATAATAATTTCCGACTGAGTTATGAAGGTAGTTTGTCACTTTTATTTATCACCCATCATTATCACCAAGGCCATAATTTCTTCTTGAAATATGTAAGAGTTTTGCACCCATGACATCATCTTTACACTATCAAAACAGTTTTAAACCAATAGTTTTATAGTGCACCTTTTAGAAGGTAATGGCTTTGATTTCTAGTTTCTCTCCTTATTGCAGTGATAGGATAGCTGCTTCTATAAACCAGTCTAGATAATATGTCATATCTCTCTTTAGCAGCTACTGCACACATGATATAGGAAACTCTCCTGCTACTGGTTACTCATTAAAGTTAAGTGATAGGGATCCACATGACAAGGTTAAATTTCAACACTTTAAACCCTGCTGAAAGTTGCTAATAATAATGTTTCATTTTCATTCCAAGCATTTATGGTATCATTAACTTGAGCCAGTTGTTTTCTTCTTTTTATTAGCTAGAACCAATGAACTTCCTTACGGAATAAAAATCTTCAGGCAGAAAAAAAAATAGAGGCAGAATTTGACACCTGCTTAAATTAAACAGCCTAAATGGGTTTAATGTGAATGTCCTATTAACCAGAGGCAAAGTTTGATCAAGATGTTCAAAAAGGGCTAGAGATTTCAATACCCTAGTAGGGAAACGCTAACAGAAACATGATTTTCAATACAGGAGAACTCAAGACTCTTAAAATGGTCCCTTATGTAGGGTAACTAAAATAATTACCCCCTTTTAAAAAAAAAAAAAGAAAAAAAAGGAAGTCAATAGGCTGCAGAGTGGTGGGACCCATGGTGAAGACATGGGTCCCAACATGTCTTCTGTACTCTTCCTTGTGGTTATGCTCTCATGGAACTGTGCTACGTTGATTCACTCTACTCATTCTCCCATCCTCTCCTTTTTAGAGACGCAACCGGAGGAGCTATTACACCAAAGGCAGAAACCACTGCTACCCTTTCAACTCTCTGCCCCCTGCACATAAGGTTTGTGATTATGCAGCAGGGGCAGGATATCAGCAGTGACAGATGCTTACGTGTCCTTGCAGTATTGACCAGGTCAAACTTATCAATGGGTTTTTATTTCACAGGGTAGGTCATAAAGTATTCATTTCCCTAGGTCATCTAGACTCATGGAATAATTTAGGTCGGAAGGAACTTCTAGAGGTCATCTTCTCCAACCTGCCCAACACCTGGCTCTCTGTAAAGTTACGTCAAGTTGCCTGAGGCCTGACAAGGTCTGAAAAACTTCAACGACAGAGATTTCACAACCTATATGGACACCTACACCAGTGTCCGACCACACCTCATGGTAAAAGGCGATGTGTTTTGCCTGATATCTATATTTGTACATCTTGCTTCTCATCTAAATACTCCCCTAGTAAATCTGGCCTATTGCATTTAATTATGCTCTCCTTAATTATTCTCTGTCCTTTAATATCCCCAAGGATATTAAAAATCACTTTTGGCTCATACATTTCCTTGCAGACAATGATATATATGTGCAGACATAAAATAAACCAACTTTAGATATATCACAGCTTCTATTGTATTCCACTTTTGACATAAAATAACTACCTCTAGCTTTTCTCTAGGAATACAGCCCTTAGACCATCCCTTTAAAATGCTTGGGGAAAAACAAACCTGTTCTCTACTATAATCTTATTTTCCATGTTTATGATTCCTGCTTACCCATTTTTGTAAACTCTGTCTTATTATTGTTGTTGTCTCACAGCCTCACTAGATCTATATTCCTCTTAATCTCCACTTTCTTGTTTTCCATCTTTCTCCTGCTAGAGATTTTTCAAGTGCATGCTTTAGGATGAGATTTCAGAACATGGGTAAGTCAAGTGCCTAACTATGCCTATGGAAGCCTAAGGAATTCCTTTCTGATGTGCTACAGTTCTGACAGCTCCAACTGAATCTTTTCATTCATCGAACAGGAGCTCTTGAGGGCCCTGCTGACATCAGATATTCTCCCCTCCACCTATACGGTTTACCTAATGACAGTCAATGGGAATGTGGTAGGAGAAAGGAGGGGCCCCAAGCATGCAACTCCTACAAAAGGTCTCCATTTACTACTTGCCCTCTGATACACTAATGGAAGAACAGGCTGTCAGAGTTCTTATCTATTCCAGCTTTCTGTGGTGCCTCTAGCTTATGAGTAAGTTCTTGTTATGTCACTTGGATAACTCAGAGGGCACATATTATTCAAGTTCTTTAAGGATCATAGATGCTGTCAAATTATTTGAACAGGCACACTGAAAAGGACAAATATTTTCATATTTTTTATGAAAAAATGTCAGTAAATGATTTTTTATTTTAAAATGTACCTGCAGAATATATTAGTTTGGTGATTAACCATCTAATTTGGAAAGAATGTTGCTCCAGTTACAATGAATTACAGTCATTTAGTTTTGAGTCCTGTATTTATGCTATGAATAAAGCCTAAGACACAAGAGCATTTGCATGCAAGATGAACAGCTGATGAACTTTTGAGAATATTAAATCACTCCTAGATCTTGACAGAGAACTCAGATGCCAGGAAACTCTGTGCTTTAGCCCCTAAAATTTCAAGTCCTATTCCAAAAGGAGAAACCAGATTCCTACACTAGGATGAGGCCACCTCAATAATGCATGAACTGTATAGGCACATCCATATGAGGGTTGTAAAAACCAGGTCACCAAAAAGGAACTTTTTAGTTGGCCAGAAACATGTAGGTGGTACCTCCTCTTGTGTCTCTTGTGATGCTGCCAACTTGTCCTACTGGTCAGTGGTCAGAGCCTCACCATGGCCCTACTGCCCAGGAGCAACACCTGGAGGTATTCAGTATTCCTGAAGTACAAGCACCCTGAGATAAGACCACCTGAAGCAGTTGGCTCTCTCCACGCTGCTATGCATATATTTTTTTACATTTATTTGGGACAGAGAGAGCAAAGACACCTCCTGTATCTACAAGTTAGTCTATGGGAACAAACAGCACAAATGCAAATTATGTTCCAGTTAGCTCAAGTGAAGACAAACGGGCTGCTAGGTGTTTTCAGAAGAAAACTTTTAGGTGATTCTGAAATATCAATGCCAAAAAATGTCAGTGTTTCAAAGATGAGACCACAGTTGAATAGCAGTTTCCAAAATCAGAGATGCTGTTATACAAGTGGAAGAGATGAGCAAAGAGGAAAGAAGAGATGGCCAGAAGTTCATGTCTACTAAATAATAAAGGACACTATAATCTAAAAGAAAAGATCATAATGAAATACATCAGAATATCAGTCACCAGCTTCTTTCAAGTACATCTCTAGATAATCTAATGCATAAAGTAAGACTACATATTGCTGTGTCTAAAAGGAATTTTGTTAACTCTAAGGATCAAGCTGAGCTTTCACAGAATATTTCCTCCATACACAAAGAAACAAGAAACAAACCCAAACAAAAAAAATCCTTACTTGTTTCTTACACTAGAAACCCGAAAAAAAGAAAATCCTATTGCTGAATTCCTAAGTAGCCATATTCTGACCTTGCTGAGTTTCTTCAGGCCTGCTGTGGGTTGTTATCATGCCTGCTGGAAGGAACTGCTCATCTGCAAGCTAGCCAAATTGCACTCTAGGTCTTGAAAACAAGCCGTTTTGAAGTCAATGTCCCAAGGTCCCCAAAGCTCCCTTTTCTTATTCAGAAACTGTGTTTGGCTACGAAAAACTGCATTAAACATTATCATTTTTCATTGCAAAGTTTTTTTCCAAAACATCAAGGTATTTTGGGAAATACAATTTTGAAAATCCAAATACTTTGAGGTATTAAACCTTTATATCTGAAAAAATATTTCATATTCTATCACATTTGCATTCCCAGCTCATCCATGGTTAACTTATTCTGCAGTTCTCAGTATAGATTCATAGTCTTTTTTTTTTTTTTTAATGGTCAAATGTTTTGATTTCACTAGATTACAGAGTGGAAATGGCCTATGGAGCAGGCCCTGCACCTGTGGGAGGGTTTGTTTGCACCATTCGAGACATACGGTCTTGTTTATTCACCAGACAGTGCTCAGGAGTTCAGATAGTTGAATCATGGAGGAAAAAGGCTTAGGAAGGAAGGAAGGAAGGAAAGCACCACAGACTAGTAATAAAAACCCCCAAACCAACAGAAAATGCAAGAGAAAGTAGAAGAGGTGAACAGAAGAGCCATTTAGGAGAGAGTGTTGGGGTCTGGCAAAGACTTTACAGAGAAGTGTGTCTTATTAACAGAGAGTGATGTTTAGATATTTAGTTAAGTAGGAATCAATGGAATCAATTAATTCTCTTATCAGGGACGGATATCTGATGAGTGAGGGGAAATACTAGACATCAGGATGCAAAATGAATATTTTGCTAGGACAGCCAGACAGTACAGAAGCAAGGCCAGGAATTTCTGCCTTAGAGCTGGACCAGGTAAGGAGAGGAAGCCAAACTGCTCCTCTAGCTGGATAGGAGTAAAGAGCTCCTGGCAGAGGAAGGGTCTGCTAGAAACAGTTTTATAGCTGGTCCTGGCTTTTACAGATGTAATAACCAGGTAAAAGTATTTGTTTCTATCACACCTCTGGCCAAGAAGGCACAGGTACTGCAAGGAAGCCATCCATGTCTTGTACTCCAATTACACTTCAGCCTGTGATGGTAGTAACCCAGAGTGATTATCAGTGCTAGCCATGGTCTGCTTGGAATGAAGGGGTGGTCTCAGGACAGCTTTTTGTGGAGACAGGTCTTCCTCAGAGTTAGCAACCTTGTAGCAGTCTAACAGCAAGATCAACACATAAAAGGGATATCAAAACTAAAGTACTATTGAAGGTAGTTCCTCAAGTTCAAGGTTAAGAGATCTCATGAAGGATGCATGGGAAGGTTGGGTAGTCCTTTCTGCTGCACTCAGTACATGAATGGCTGATGCTACTGACAGTCTTGCTTCTTTCATTTACGTGGAAAAAGCTTGCAGGAAAATATTGTGACATCTTGGAATACTGATGTAATGTGTATAATATTCCAATATGTTTGAATATTAATATTAAAGCCCAGCTACAGCTGCTAGCATGTTACATGCACTGACTAGACAGCTTGTAATATGCATCCTAATATGCTATTCACCTCATCTAACATTTTGCTAATGATTTATTATGCAACAGTAATGTTCCATTTGGGGTTTCCTGGGGAGGCATACCATGTGTTACAGGCCACACAGTATGTTCACATAGCAAATTAATTGTTCCTAACATGTAAGTGCTTTGAAAACTTATTTGTGACTCTCATATGCTTGTCACCAAGAATAGCTATGTGCGTCCCCTCCTCCATGTAATTAGGAAGAAAGCTAAAAATCTTACAAAGAGATGCACAACTAGAGCTTACATGATACCTCACAAGTATTATGTAACACAAAAAAAGGTTATTAACAAGCAACTCAAATGAACTCAAAACATGATACCATGGTAAACTGACCTTTGCAAAGCATTGCTACAAAGGGCCTCCAGCTTGCACTCTGACTACATTTCTGTTTAAAACAGCCACTGTATGCATGTGATTTGCACCATTCCCCCTTTGCAATATTACAGCATCTCACACTGTTCCATGCTTGTATGCGAACAGCCCCTCTCTCTATGAACGAATTGCTACCACCCCCCGTGGTGGAGATGGAATTGAGGCACAAAGAAACATTTTTTAAACCCCATGTAAATACTAAAAGCTGCACATAAGCACACAACTGGTTTTCCGCAGCTCGGTAAGCCTCTGTCTGATTCGAAGCAACTACATGCTCAGGTACCTTGGGCTCGACATGGCCAGGCTCCAGCTGCTGTCTGGCCCTGCAGTACAGAGCAAGGCAGTGAACTGGACATCCTGAACTCCAGCCAGTGCTCTCCAACCTAACTGGTCTTCTTTGTTTCCTTCCTTTTCGACCCATAACAAGGTTCTTCTTTTACTACTATCTACCCTGTACCATGATTACAGCAGTGCATTTCAATATTCCTATTACTTATCTGCAGATGTAGTCCTTGTGAAGGTCTGCTTTAACTTCTAGTGTGGTTAACACCAAAATTGCATTAGTAAATGTCTTAGAAAAGAAGTATGCATGCTGTTATAAACCATATTCTATTTTAAATAAGGGAATAAATGAATATCATTACTGTTGAAATTCTTTCCGCCCTTTTATTAAAATAGAACCCAGAAACACTGATTTAAGACAACATATCACAAGCAACACACTGGAAAGAAAAATCTGAAAATCCCAAACATATGTAACATTGTGTTCTTGATGAGAAAGGATTATACGTATCAGCTGATACTTCCACAAATCAGGATATATAACATCTTATGTAGGCATTTGGAATAGAGCAATGCAACCTTAAAAAGCATGATTTACAATTTTGAAAGACTATGTTGCTAGCATTTGACATAAAGCACAGTAATAGCTACTCCCCAGCTGCACTTTGACGTGCCATTTTCCTCATCCCACCTGCAGCCTCCAGAAGTCAAGATTCCTTGGGATGTTCTTGCTTTGGAGATTTCGTCAGGTAGATCCCCTTACTGACACTTGAACCTAGGGTGACCTTCGACCATGTGGACATGCTAGAATTTCACAGGACTCATCTCTGTAGGTATTATACAGTCTGAAGCCAAAATATCAGGGGACTTTGTTGGCATATAAATGTAGACCTGTATTTTGCAATTAATACTTTAAGGGGGACTAGCTCTGTTACATGGTACAGCCCTTCTATCTGGTATACGGCAGGCAGCTGCCTGGGTGCTAATGATCTACTCAGCATATCCTGCCCCCGTTATCTGACATATTAACAAGTAGGGATTAATGACCATTAATCTCTTTTCATTATAAAAAATAATAAATGGGAAAATGCATTTGTACACACACTGTGGAAATAAAATACTTAATTCATCACCAAGAGTATTAGATATGTTTACCTCTCACTGTCCTGGCATCTATGGCTACATTTCAATATTGGCCCATTCTATATGTGCTTTCCTTACTATTATTTAAATTAATGATTTTAAGAGCCACTAGAGGGCACAGAATTATAACAGTATTTCTTAGTGGGTCACAAAAAGTACACCAGGAATGGGAATTCAGTAATTTTCATGGTCCACTGTCCAAATCCCCAGTTTAAAACCTTGATCCTACCAAGAGCGATGCATGTGCACTGCTGCAAGCTGTGCCACTGCCAACCCATAGCAATTAAATGAAGCTTGGGCATGAGTGCTTGTGGGATAGTGGTCCAACTGAGAGGGCTAGACCAGGGTTCCAGCTTTCTGGAACTTGAGTACCAACCCTCAAATACTGTACCCAAGTGACTAAGGCCGATAAAGTATAAATCTCAGCGCGGATCTGGTGGCCCAGCTGATGTGAAAGGCATGCTACACATCCTGTAAATGAGAACATCGGGATGAGAAAAATGAAGAGTATAAACACTTGCATCTCAAACCAGGAAAATGCAAACAAGTAGTAAATGAAGGATTAACTAACTCAATTTACAATTCAAAGAAAGAGGAGTTGATATGTGCCACTGGAAAGCTTAAATATTAATGGGGTTGCTGTGGATACTTGTATCAACTACTTAACATCTGTTTTGACATGTGTGCTGTTTCTGCCATCCCTTAACACCAGTGTGAGTGGCCTCTGCAGTTCCCATGTTAGAAAATTCCTGTTTGAAGCTGCCTGCAGCAGAGAAGGAACTTCAGTGAAGAAAGAGAAGAAGATTAAGCTCTTTATTTAAAAGCAACTGATTGAATGGCCCTGGAGACACCGTAGAAATAAATTACAACTGTTGATGTTTCCATGTCGCTTGAGTAGAGGCACAAATTAATGCTTACAGCCAGAATGTGAGATGTACTTCACCGCGTACTTCTTCGTTTCTGGAAGTTAGAGATGGTGTGTTTACCAAAGGCTTGAGAGCCTGGCCTCTTACTAGCCGGTATGAAGAAAACAAAATTTAAATTGAATTGCAGTTCTGAACGTCTCTATTGATTTTCGCATAACATTGGCGTCCACATTATTACTTTTCATTAACCCTTCAGGAATTAGCGTCAAATTTTCACATCGCTGTGCTCCGGCTGCCGAACCAGTGACACACAGCTGTATCTCATGAAATCGGTGCTGGAGTGCCCGGGCAGCGCCGGGCTGCCGAGGCATCCCCAGAACCGAGCAGCGGCACCAGTAGTAGGCGGCCGCGGGGCTCGGGAGGGGAGGTGGTGGGGGTGACAGGGAGTGCCATAAGCATTCCAGTGGCGGCAGAAGCGGCGCGGGTGCAGCCGGCTCCGGGTGGGGAGGCGCGGAGTGGCTGCGCCTGTGGCGTGGTGGGGTGTATGCCTGCCTTTTTTTCCGCAAGCTCACCTTGGTGCAGCGGGAGTTGAAGGCCCGCTCTCGGCAGGGGGAGCTTTGTTTTCTCGGCGTTGCTTGGGCACCGAGCTGCGGCACCGCTGCAGGGACCAGGGGGCAGCCCGCAGGGGGGACAGCCCGCTCTCTCCATCGCGCGGGACCGGGGCACGGCGGAAGCGCCGGAGAGGCGTGTCGGGCTGCACCGCCCCCTCGGGGGGACACCCAGCGGCTCGCCTGCTCTGCCCCGCCCGGACGGCCACGCTACCCGCCCGAAGCGGGGTCCCGCCGCCGGCAGAGCGTCCCCGGCGCCGCGAGGCTTACAGCAGTTTTGTTACTTTCTCGGACTTAAATGGACATTTCCCGGGAGCGCGCGTAGCCCGGGAGCGCCGGGTCCCGCCGGTCGCTTGCCGCCCAGCCGCGGGCACCGCCACTGCCTTTGCCGCTTGCGTCCCGGGACGCGAAGGCGCCCAGCAGCGCGAAGCCCGCCTGCCCCCGCCTGCCCGCCTTTCTTGCTGACTTTTTCAGCCGCTTAGAGGGAGAGCAACAGCTTGCCCGGCCCAGCCGGGCCGAGGGACGCGGGAGGCAGCGGGACGAGGGCGGCAAGAGGCACCACCGAGCCGCGGCCCGCAGCCCTCCTCGCCCCCGCGGCCTCTCCGCCGGCGTTGCGCGGAGCTGCTCCCCCTTCCCTCCGCCCAGTCCCGGGCCGCGGAACCACGCCGGGCGGCGCTGCGGGGGCCGGCGGCGGGGCGCCGCCGCCCGGGAGGAGAGTGCGCCCGGGGGGGCGCCCGCTCCCTCGCCGGGGCCCCCGCGAAGCTGCCGCAGGCCGGCCCGCCGCGCCGGGCGCCCAAAGTGGCCCGCGCCCCCTCTCCCCGCGGGCGCCGCCCGGAGACCCTCGCCCCCCGCTGCCTCCTGCGGCCCGCCGCCGCGGAGTGCCTGGCCGCCGCCGCCCGCGCCCTGCTCCGCCGCGGCCCCGGCTCCCGGGGTGATGCCATGCCCCGCAACCACGGCGGCGGGGAGGAGGGCAGCTCCGCGGGGCTCTGGGTGAAGAGCGACGCGGCGGTGGGCATGAAGGATGTGGAGTCGGGTCGGGGCAGGGCGCTGGCGAGCGCGGCGGCCCGCGGCGACGGCCTGCTGCTCCTGGGCACCGGCGGCGCGACCGCCCCCGCCGGGCTGCGGGAGGGCCGCCGCGGGAAGCACGGCGCCCGCATGAGCCTACTGGGGAAGCCGCTGTCGTACAGCAGCGGGCCGAGCTGCCGCCGGAACGCCAAGTACCGCCGCCTGCAGAACTACCTGTACAACGTGCTGGAGCGGCCCCGCGGCTGGGCCTTCGTCTACCACGCTTTCGTGTGAGTACCGACCCGATCCCCTCTCCTCCCGTCCCGTCCGTCCCCGGGGCCACTGGCCACACCTGCCCCGGCCAGAGCCGCACCGCGAGGCGCGCACCTTCCCTCTTCCTCCTCCACTCCCCGAGCATCGCTCCACGGCCGGCAGCTGGTCCACGGGGAGGACAATTTCCCCCGTGTCGCGCCGAAAGTGCCCGGGAGGCATCAGCGGAGGTGGGGGAGCCGCTGCCACCTGCGGCGCGGCGCTCCGCCGGCTGCGCAACCTCCTCGCAGCCCGCTGTGAGAGGTGATGGGGGGGGAGTCTGGGGTCACCCGGCAGAAAGAGCCGGAGGAGAGTACGGCGGGGACTACATGCTCGCTTCCCTCCTGGACGCTTGAGGCCGCCGGCTTGCGCGATGAGCTGCGCGGCGCTCCCGGGGCCCCTCCCCGTGGCGGCGGGGCGCGGTGGGTACACCGGAGGTTTCCGCGGCGTGCGGTTTGCTCCGCGGACACCGGGCACTGCGCGGTTTGGAAAGTGGGAGCCGCGCGGCGCGTCCCTGCCTCCCGCGTGTTTTGCTTCCCACGCATGTCCTCTCCGCGGGGTGCTGCGAGCCTGGGCGACCACCCACGGCTCCCCGTGTCCCGGCCAGCCCTCTGGTGAAGGGCACAGTATCCAGCCTGGGCACAGCCACCGGCTCGCCGACATCTGTCATTTGTATTCTCTTTTTCTGTTCACAAGTGAATCCTCCCGTCGCCCTCACTGAAAGAGCCAGTGACTAAAATAAGTGTCCCGTCTCTTCAGTACGTGGGGAGCGGTACCGTCAGCGCTCTGTCGAACTTGGGCTGCTTTAGTTAAAGAGCCTGAGAGAGCTGTGTGAGGGTCACCCGAGGCTGCTTAAAGTATACCTGTGGTCGGTGGTGTGCCTTAGTTCATTAGCAGGCCCCTCTTTTTACGGGTTTTGGTAATATTCGGGGGAAAGGCCCGACTCAAAAGCCTTTTGGGTGGCCGACCAATACGTGCAATACAGTCTGGCAAGGAGTTGTTGCATGGATCATAGCTCTAGATAAAAACGTTGTGATAAATTACAGAGGAAGGGTGACAGGCATTACTGTATTGGGCATATAACACAAGGCATTTCTCTGACTACAGAAAATGTATCAGAAATAAATCAGTACATTTAATTGATGTGCTATAGGTAACTGTATTTCCATGATAGTTGCAGGGACCAAACTAGCTGTTACAGCTGCTTTGGTATAAAGGCTGCTGAAGTGTTCCCTGTTCAGTAGCATAAAGCGTGCTCCTTCTCCAGCAGCAGGGGAACCCACCGATCCTACTTTAGTAGAAGTTTTTATAAGTGAAAAAATACTTTGCCAAAACCATGGGAGTCTGATTGTATACTGATTATATACTTTGTGGATAGATGCATTTAGTAGATCAAAACGGTTATAGATAACGAGCGATAGAAACATACTTAATGTTGTATTTTTTTAAGGAAAAGGGTTTTTGTCCACTTAAGATTGCCTATTTTCTGTTTTACCGAGAAAATCAACTCTTACAGCTTGAATTTTCTTCTTGGAGGGTGTTTATTTGGTATATTTTGCTGTTTGGGTTCTTACAGGTGGTATCCTGCAGCATAGATGGATTTAATTGAATGCTGTGAGAATCACCAGAGCATTTACTGGGAATTGTCTTACTGCAGTGTCTGAAGTTACTGCACAGAATCTGTAAATTGTAGTTTTGGAGCTTTGTCTTTGAGATTATGATGAAAATCATTAAACCAAGCAAAGTTCAAGTGGGAAGTAAGGTTGACAAGCTTAAACCTCAAAAAAAGAGTAAATTTCCAAACAGAGTGAAGTCATGACACAGCAGCTCTGTAAACAAGGAAGATTGCCAGCTGCGTTTAGATAATTGCCTGCATAGAAAGAGTGCCAGTTTTAATTTTTAATTGCAAATGGCAATTCTGGCAGCTGCAAATGCCAACATTATATCTTTTATCTGAGCAGATCTGTGTGAAAGAGCTTGAAACTGCTGTAATATAGAGACACCTAGTAATAATATTACCTTCAAGGATCTGTCACTGCTACAGAGTTGAAGGTACGTTTAAAGTTCCATTGGATTTTAATTTGACAGCCATCCTCATTGCCATTCTATAAATTATCTTAATGTTTTTATGTAACTCTGATTTAATGACTACCAGATATTTAGATAGTAGTTTTGGTGCTTCAAGCTCATTTTTTTTCCAGCCACCAGATCAAATACAGTTGCATCTTGGAAAAAATATTTTGTTACAGAATTAAAAAGAAAACAAAGCACAAAACCCTCAACTGTTTTTTATAAATAAATAATAATTAAAAAAAAGGTCTTGAGACAAGTAGCTTAGAATTGCAAAGATATTACTAAATCCATAGATGAGATGGCTGCTCCTACCTCTACTGAGCTATTCTTGACTGCAGCAGAGCCCATTACAACACTGTAGTATTTCGGTGACAGGACTGGGCTATCTGAGGTGAGACTTTTTATGAAGATCATTGGTCTCCAGAAATGAAGCTGACTCTGATATGCGGGTTGAAGTAATGCAAGGGTGGTTTCAGAGTTTCAGTTTAAAGTCTTTGATCTAGAAGTTTATTTAGTTTTGTCTGTTGGTTTTGAAATAGGAGGTTGGGAGTTAAGCATTAGTTACAAGTAAGAAACCATCCCTGCAGTAATGTTTTCATTCCTCATTTCCATAGTGAAAAGCACTTTTAAAGCTCAGAATTATGCACAGTTCACTCTTTTTTCTTTTTGCACTTTCAAATAAGAGAAAAACAGGCCAACCACCTGAGAAACAAGTGTTGTGACCTACATTGAGAAGTCAATTGGTTAGTTTATTTGTAAATATGAACTTGCCAAATGCTGGAAAACACAGCTGTTCTGCAAACTTCTGCTACTAGAGGAAGAATTTACTCTTGAGTAAAGGCCTTTGACTTCAGTATGGTTGTGCTGAGGAACAGAGCCATAAATCACCTGTTTCTTGGCTCCTTTTTGTGCACCTCAGTAGCTCTTTACATGGAAGCCCTAGTTAAAAATATAAGACCTTTCTGCAAGTTTTTGGAAAAGTGCTTTTCATATACCTCAGTCTTCTGTTCTTAATCATTCATGAACACTAAAAATATGAATGCTTATAAAATCAGAAAAGAACATTCATACCATTTGTGAGTAATGAGTCAGTAACTTAAACTCCTGCTAGTAAAATATTTATGCCACACCACATCACCTACACATGGAGCATGTGCATATTTAACATGCGTGTGCCTACATTAAATGCTGTGATATTGTAACTTTTCAAAAGGGTTGTCTTGGGATGTCATAGGTTTTCTTTCCATTGTTGCTGTTTATTTAGTTTATTTTTGGTTGTTTGGTTTGATAAAAATGTATAGACATTGCCTTAGAATGATCAAAGGAGAATGCCAAATTTGTTGCCATTTTATCTGGGTTTCATCTTCAGTTGTCATAAGGGTTTTGTATTATTTTTACTCTTAATTGACATGCTGAAAAAGACACGGCATGAGATGTTCAGAAAAAAATACTGCTCTTTGGTACTGTTTATACTGTTGAATATAATTAGTTGTGTAAGTTTCCTAATTTAACGTGTTGGATTTATTTCAGGAATAATAAAGTTTCTGTTTCTTGCTGGCTTCTTCGTAATATATTCCATGCATAAGTCTACCATTTTTTGTGAGGATGGCCTTCTCTTTAAAAAGCCACCACCTTTTGTTCCGGATGCTTCTGAATCACAAATTGCAGGGCTGGATGTGTGCACGAGGCCTGTATCACTTTGCGTGACCTGTATTGATAGGTTTCCATGGGCATCTTCTGTTGGCTGCTGCTGGAGATAAGAAACAGTGCTAGATGAATTTAAGAGCCTGTGTGATGTTCTTCTTGTCTTTTGCATTATTGATGAAAAAAGGCTGAAAAAATTTATTTCTGGGGAAAAAAAAATCTAATGATGCCATCAGCGATTTAACTAGCTATTTTCATTTTCCAGATCTGCTGGAAAGGACATAGCTTACTAATGATCAGATGGCTATTGAGCAGCAGCGTCTTTGCATGTGAGCTAACAGCATCATACTGTGCCATTTGTATAATTAGGGAGGTTCCACATTGTGATTTAAAAACCAGTAATGTGCAACAGTCTAAGTACTTGCTTTTTCTCCTATTATCAGAAAGTAGGAGAGATTATTTTATCTCTTTATTGTATCATTTTTCAGCCATCTAATGAACTAGTTCCAGGTGCTTTGTGGGTAGATCTATGGCTTCCATCTTTTCAAGCATTGTTTCAGAGTCAGGGTCTGATGTTGTTAGGATAACAGTATCTTTTTACATGCTTTAAGAAACAAATAACAGCATGATACTTACAAATAACAGGGCTGACAAAATAAAGGATGTGGCAAAGCAGATCTCATTAGGTGCTAAATTGTCGTAGGCATTTTCTTTCAGGGAGTGACAGTGAGTGATGGTTGATAGTTAAGATGCACTTCAGTATAAATCGGCAGCATTTTGCCACATCTGAGGCAGTCTGTGATTCTGTATGTGTGCATAGTTCTCACTTAAATGTTGCTTGAAGGGAACCTTTGGAAGTCATCCAGTATAACTGGAAGACACACTCTTCCCAGTTATGTCAGCCAAGCTTTGTCTAGACAGGCCTTAAACTTCACTGGATGGAGGTCCAGCCACCTTGCTAGGTAACCTGCAGGTCACCCAGCTGATAAAAGGGGGTTTGACATGGGGAGGGAAGAACGGAAGAGCCAAATTAACCTCCCAAGTGGCAGTTTATGGTCATTCCCCCTTTATGTATTATCTGGCACTAGCAAGAAGAATTTGGCTTCTCTATCCTTGTTATTTTCCTTTAAGTTAACTGTAGGCTGCTACTATGTCACCTGTTAGATCACCCTCTTGCCAGACTGAACCAGCACAGCTCCCTTAGCTTCTCTGTGTAAACACGACGCTCTCCTGCATCTTTTCCAGCTTCTGCACATCCCTGTTAAGCTGGGGGTGGAGGGGTTGGGGGGCAACTAGGTGCCGTAGTGCGAGGCTTCATTGAATAGAGGAGAAAATTTTCTTCAGCCCTTTCATTCAGATCCTCTAGTGCAGTTGTCTGCTGCTTGCCTTATTTCTGATCAGGGCATGCTGTTGGCTTGTACTCAATCTCCTGTGTCCACAGGAATGCCAAGGCCTTTTCAGTGGGGCTGCCACACAAACAGTGGGTTCCCAGCCTGTATATATGCATGGGATTGTTCTGCACCAGATGCAGATCTGTGCTTTTCTCTTAATTGGAGTTCACAGATTTTTATGGTTACATCCTGTATTTTCTTGTGCTATCTCAGTCGCTGTACACTGACCAGGAATGTGGAGATACAACAGTCTTTAGAACCACTTGCACTTTCACTGTGATTAGCAGAGAAGGTAAAATGGTCACCAACGCTTAATTCCTTATCTTTCCTAGTGTTGTTCATGGTCAGCAGTCCTCTCCTGGAACCCTGTCAAGAGCAATAAAAAAAAAATATAGCTTTTCTTTTTCACTTGTTTTTTTGTTGGTGAGCTGTTGCCCACCTCAGGATTTTCAGTAGACAAGTATCAGGAATGTTTATTATGTGATTCATACTAACCTTAGTAAAATACAGTTTAACACTTCATTTTTTGAGGCTTGGTCTATTAGGTTTTCTCGTTTGTACTGGCCTTACTTTCTGACTCAAGAGTAGTGATCCAGGGGAAACAAGTCATTTGCCATAAAAATCAAAATCGATCCTTAACCTTCTAGAAAGAACAAAAGGCTTTCTTTGAGAAAGCATCACCAAGACCTGGATTGGGGAAAGTTCAGGCATGTGGACGTTCTTCTATTTGTCATATTTCTCAAATGGGTTTAGAAATTGTATGTGGGAAGATGGGTAGTATCTTAGGTTAGTGTTTGGGTTTCAGATACTGAAATAAAAGTATAACCTTTGTGATCAGGGTCATTTCTCCACTGTAAAGCAAGAAGTAAGATCTTTCTTCGTAATTATCTTTTTGCTGTATTTTGCTGCATTTTTTCACTTCATGCAAAAATCATGCAATTAGCATTATATTTGGGGTGAGAGTCCCATTTTAGATTTGTTTTTCTTGGTGTGCCAGTCTAGGGCATGACATTTCCTGTCTTCCTTATTGAGCATCTTGTATGATGTAGGGACGCTGAACTTTCTGTGGTCTCACAATGAAAGAAGTTCCCTGAAATTACAGATTTTGGTTTTATTTTTAGGGGTCAGACATTCTGTGAATATGTAATGTGGCATCAAATATGTGCTGTCTTAAAGGAGGGGTTGTTCTAGAGGCTGCAAGAAAGATTTTAATTGCCTGTGAAGCAGCGTTTGTGTGACAGATTTTCAGAGTAGGCTCTAGACATCTTTTAATGAACTAGACATCTTTTTTTCCAATACCTTTTCATTTTCTGCAGTGTTTGACTTTTTAAAGCAAAATTCATGGTATCTGTACAGACTTGATGCTCTTCCCATGCTCCACATCTGATTGTATTTTTAATAGCTATTCACCATGTTTTACTCTGGGTGTTTGTAGTTTAAGCTTCCTGAACTGGATGAAAGTACAACTGAACAAATAATTTTGCATTAATTGCAAATAATTTCTAGCATCAACCAAATGGAATACCAGTGATCATTCAGTCATTAATAGCGTTTCCCTACTCATGAGAATAAACAGAATTAATATATTTACCAATACTCAAAAATGCAGTTAAATTTTTCATAATAGTTTCAGTGGAAAGGAAAAGTACATGGCTTGTAATTCTATTAATCTTTTTTATGGAGAAAATACATAGAAGGAAAACTTCTGTTCCTAGACAATGTAAACTCCTGACATTGCAAATGAAACTCTGCTGTCAGGTTGTTGTTTCTTAATAATTCAAAGGTAAAACTTGCCAAGTGTTAAACATTTTTATATGGTTCAGATTTCCATTGCCATAAACGTCTGATGAAAATTACTGAAGTTTGCCACTGATTTTAATTGAAGCAAATGTGAGTCTTCTGCACACAGGTTAAAAAGATGGATTAGAAAACATAAATAATACTATCTAATGAAGAATCTTCAACATGTACACATAACAGACATCATTTGCTACATTATTACTAATGAGACAGATGTTTATTCTTGACAATAAATGTTGGGTTTTTTTCCCCTCGTGAACCATTAACACAACACAGTATGCATTCTTGGGGTTTTTAATTAATGCTGGTGTACTGAGATTCACTTCTAAATATGTATTATATAAACTACACTGAGTCTGGGGAAACTTGTATTGATTTTTTTCTCCTTTCTTGTTTTCTCTGTGAGTTTGGTTGGTTTAGGGGTTTTATTTTCAATTTTGGTTTACATATTTCCTGTAAGAGAGCAGATGTAGATTACCCAAGGGATTGCCACCACAGGTCAGTTAAGGTAGAAAATTCATCATCAGCTGTACAGTTTATCAATTGCAAAATAATTGTAAGCAGTTGCGGTGCTCATGTGCGAAGTAAACTTCCTTCAGAGGTATTAATTAAAAGTTCAAAGGCTGTCTTGCAGGTCAGCTGCACGTAATCAAGAAATAGTTTCAATTTTCTGCTAAGCATTAGATTCATTTTGTGATAGCTGTCTGAGTTGCAGTGTAATTGCGTTACAGGAAGCTCAGCAAAACGTTCATCAGTTTGGGCACTGAAGTGTAGTCTCAGGCAGTGCCTTCTACTTGAAAGATTATGTGAGTACTTAATATATACAGACTAGTCCAGTGATTCAGAGGTGGACACAATCCTCCAGCTAGACATATGAATTTCTGCTTTTGGCCTTCACCCAAGAAAATCTCGAAATATAAATCTGCTTATTTTCCTCAAAAGAGGTGGATGTAAATATGTATGTAAGCATTTTCTTGAAGAGTGAATGATTTTCAAAGGCCTGGAGTACTTGCAGCTTCCTTTCATTATTCTATTATGTGTTCAATGGGTTATTCACTTTTTTCTCCCCACTTGTATAGAATGAAGTTTAACAAATGAATCATGCTCTTAAACTGATTAGAAATAATGAAGAAAGGAAGTTCTGTACCTGCCCACTTCTTGATTTAAGCAATATATTCCTGTTTGTCTTGGCTTCCTTCTTGCTTTGAGACTCCCTGGTTCAACAAAGCAAACATATTGCACCTTTCAAAATTTCTGCAGAGTATTAATTATTTTACTGTACTTATACCTGATATCATATGGTAGCAACAGGCTGGTGCCAGGAGTCAAATGTGACCAAACCAATAGAGTAAAAACTTGATGCTTTGAGAGGGAAAAAATGACGCTGAATACATTCAGATGCCTCACTAGATCACTGCTGTCATAGATTAGAGCATCTGCACACACCCTTTTGAGGTCATTCAGTCAGAAATAGCATCTAACTTTTCCTAGGGCATTAAATTTAATTGCTTTGTGCAGCCTAAGCTCATCCATAACCATAGTAGCTGAGAACTACCCATTAGAAGCAAAAGCACAAATCTTCCTTTTCCAAGCTCTCGTGGCAGGAATGCACTTAAAAGTTACTGCTGGGGCCTTTCTAATTAAGCATAAGGATCCTGACACACTTGAGAGGTTCTTTTGTGGGAAAATAAAGATGAAATATTGTTTTGGATGCATTTCTCTAAGTAGTGGGGGTGTAAAGCTGCTGAGGCTTGGCGGTGATTTTGGAAAGGGAGGTTGGTCTCCCCCGGAGACAAGTCTGTAGCAGTAACTGTATCTTTTCAATGGCAAAACTGCCACATTGTTGGAGATTGACAGGTGATGGCTCAGGCAGAGCTGGTGTGGTGTGGCTGGAGCTGCATCTGCCCTGCAGACTAGTGAGCAGCTGGTGTCCTTTTCCCTTCAGGTGGCCCAGCGCCGAAGGTGAGGCAGTGCTGTACTGCCAGAAAATCATGCAGTGAACTCATCAGCTTGAAACACTTTTACACCCAAGAAAGTAATGCTGACTGAGGTTAGAAGTAGTCTCTAACATCATTAGGAGGAAAGAAATCTGTTTCTGCTTTCGTCTCTGTGCAGTTGATACTTTACTGCAGAGCCAGGTTTTTGCGCACGCATCAGATGGACCATTGCCACAGGAAGCACGGTGTTGCTCTCTGCTGTGCTCTGCAAAAGGAGTGTATAGGTGGCAAGAAATGTAAAGCAGCAAGTGAATGAGCTACTTGCTCATTGTGCTACTTGTATTTGTACAACAGGGAGGAAAGAAGAGCCTGTGCTGGCAGTTGGAGGCTTTTTCTTATACCTGCCACTGTCATTCAAGCGCAGTACACTGAAATGTACTTCAGACCCTTCTGAAGTACAGTTGGGAAGCAGAAGCACAGAATCATGAAATCACTTAGGTTGGAAAAGGCCTTTAAGATCACTGAGTTCAACCATTAACCCAGCACTACCAAGTCCACACTAAGCCACATCCCTAAGTGCCATATCTACACGTCTTTTAAATACATTCAGAGATAGTGACTCCACCACTTCCCTGGGCAGCCTGTTCCAATGCTTGACAATTCTTTTGGTGAAGAAATTTCTCCTGATATCCGATCTAAACTTCCCCTGGTGCAACTTGAGGCAATTTCCTCTTGTCCTATTGCTTATTACCTGGAGAAGAGACCGGCCCCCACCTCACTACAGCCTTTCAGCCTCCTTTTCTCATACCTTTGGCCCCACCTACCTGTTCTTACTAGGAATGTTAACTAGATATTATTGTTTTCAAGGAGGGTCTAATGCATTTCCTGTGCAACTATAGTTGCAATGAATATGTGTGCTCCAATGTGATTTATTCAATCACTACCTGTGGATTCACTTGCAACCTGTGGATGTTTTTCTCTTTGAGGTTTTCCAAATGTATCTGTAGACTGAAGGTGAAGCAAAATTTAGAATAGCAGAGGAACAGCTTTCCTAATGTCTCTGGGTGTGGTAAATTTTTATATAAGACATCAGATTGATTAAACAGACATATTTCTTTCCCTTAAACTTAGAAACAATCAATTTCATTTTGTGGTTGGAGATGCTGTCTGGAGAGAAGGTAGCCTTCCTCAAAGATCACACTGACTGCTGACTAAACTTCTGATTTGGCTTCTGCATATTTCCCAGGGTGCTAGAATTGAGAGGTTATTGTAGGCAGTGATGAGGGAGGTGGTGATCCTGAATTATAAATACTCTTTGGTAAGAATTTTTAGTTTCAACCTGAAAATGCTTGTAGACATACTCTGTAGTGGTAGCATTAATAGTTGTAGTCACTTACATAGAATTAGTAGAAATCATCAAACTGAGTGTTGATAAAAGGTCTTTTAGTCAGGGATGATGGTGAAAATTCATCTGAATTAGAGACATGTTTATGAAGCTTCTGAAGTTATACTTGAGGAATTCTTCTATGAGGAAAAGGCCTATCCTGAAATCGTTGAAGCTACTGCATTATGTATGTGCAGTCACTGCATGAGATGTTGCTATTTGGAGATATTATATAGGGAGAGTTACGGTGAGAGCACTTGTGGAATTGCATAGGCAGGAAAAGTTATCTAAGTGGGAACAAAATCGTTGAGGTGAAGGAAAATTTATGAATGTCTGCTTGACTGGAACAGTACTTGGCTGACACTGAATATTACTTCCAGGTTAGAAATGTCTTTGTCTTAAATTAATAATATGTTTTTAATTAACATTTTCCACATTTAGTATCTGCTTTCTGTAGAGATAAAGCTGAAGTACCAGTGTGAATCAGTTTATTTGATTTATATATAATGAAACATGGCATTGATCTTTACATTTTTCTTCCATTGAGGTCTCAACCCTGTGTGCAGACCTGAAGAAATAATCATGTTTTTACTACAACATGAAAATTTTATTCACTACCTGAATATGTTTCTGATTAGTTTTCCTTTGGCAAATGGTCATGTAAATTTGCTTGCTGAGATTGAGCCTCAGCTGGTTTATTCCCATCTGTGTCTACTCTCTACTGGAGCTTAGATCACTTTTTTACCACTCTTGTGGGTTATTTGACAGAAAGGGATGCAGCTGGGTCAGTATAGGGCAGCCCAGTCTCTGTCCTCCAACCAGGCTACACCTACAGTTAGAGGAAAACCTGGAAAGATGCATCTGAAATTCCAGTACTGAATAAGCTTTCACTTGGTGAGAAATACACTCCTCAGGGACTTTTTCTGCAGGAAGGAATTCAGCCAGTCTTACTCCTGTCCAGTATATTTGTCCCCGAAACCATAGCTCAGTTAATGATATCTGTGAAACATGAAAGACATTTAAAAATATGATAATATTAGATTTAATATTGTTATTGCTGCTGTTCATTAATAGGAAAGTTGGAGCTGAAGTAGCTGTACCAAACTGAAGTGCAGTGTCACACCAGAAAGTGTTTAGTTGGAAAAATCCTTTGTGTAATTTTGCTCTCCAACATTTTTTCATCTGCCCATATCTGAAGATTTCACTGCAGTGAAAGCTCACAGCATTCTTTTTGGCTTGTATTTATCATGAGTTTTAGGAGTTAACCATAAATAATATAATGGATAGTGACTGAAAACAGATATGGTAAGACAGCACTGTGACATTTGGGATATGATCTGTATCTGGAAGATAAAATTAGCTAGCAGAATGCTCAGTATTTATGAAATATGATTTTATAGAATTTTGATTGTGTTTTTCAGGTTTATTAATCCCTGACAAAATTGTATTCTTCTCTGTCTTTAGTGTAAAAGCAGCAAATCTCTATGAAACAAGACTAAAATGAAAACAATCCTGGATGAAAACATGAACAGTTGTAAAGATTTTGAAGTCATTTAGAAGAGTCAGTATAGAGATCTGAAGTGTATTTTGATTTTGGGAATGAGATAAGTATGTTAGGGAGGTCCACTTACCTCCCAATACCTACATTCAGCATCCTGCAATGAACCAGTGTTTCTCTTCATCAGCTGCACAGTGCTGTGTCTTACGAACATACAGTGTGTCTGCTGTTCTCAGTGTGTTGTGATGGCTCAGTAATAAAGTTCTGTCTTTCAGCCTTAAATGTGAAGCATTCAGTAGTGGATATGTGATGTTGGCTGGTTATGCTGTTCCAAGTATGGATTTGTGGATTAATTTCTAACTGAGGGCTGCCTTGCCTACCTCTAGAGGGTGTGCAGGTGACGGCAACAAATCACCACATAGAGTTCATACTGTTTTCTGGCAGGAGGATAAAACTGGTGTCTTACAGTTTAGCCCTGGGAATTGCTGGTCATATGTTCTGAAGCATCATTAACATTTTAGTTTGATAAAAAACAATGATTAGTGCAGAATACTGGGAGATTGTACAAATACCTTGTGAAAGTGATGGCACACACAGCTACAGCTCCACAGGATGTCATTTGCTAATCTGCAGACTTCTTTCATGTAACAAATGCAGGAGATGCAAGTTCATGATTAAGTAATACCAAATATTGTATCAGTTTTGTTCTTTGGTGTTCTAGTTCTCTATCTAGCCATCTGTCAGTGCCTTAGATGCTCTGCAAGCAGTGAAAAATCTTCTCAAAAGAAATCTGTCTTTTCAAATAATATGGAAAGGCAGCACAATGGCTTTGGTCAGCATCATACATGAGAATGTCAGTCCTCCCCCTACATTTTTCTAAATTACTGCACGCAACAACATCACTGCCTTTTATTCAGGACGATAACCCTTGCATCACTGTTGAGATGGACCTTTATCATTGCTAATATGTTTCCTGTCTGCTTAGTATCTCAAGTGTATTAGCTGTCTGTCACCACAGCTCAAACTATTGCTCAAAATCTTAATATTTCAGTTCTTGGAAGCTCCCTCTCCCTGGACTCAGCAGTATGACCTGTGTGCTCATCCTTGTGATTGTATAACCCCTGCCCCTCAGCCCAGAGCTTCTCTTTTACTGCTTAGAGAGAAAGTTATTTCTCTTAACTTTCTATAGCTGTAAAAAGCATCTGGCTAGTTAATTTTCAAAATTACATTTATAACTGAGTAACGAGGACAGAAAATCAACTTTGCATGACCCATTAGGTGGAGAAAAAGAACAAATTAAACTGTTTCTTTTTGCTGGGTCCTACAACCTCAGCAGCATGTGATAGAAATACTGTTCATTTAAAAGTAAACTATTGACAGCAGTTACAACTTACTGCAATTAAACCAGTAAACCTGTAACTGTAGTGTATTTTTTCCAGTCATTTTCTTGAAAGTGACACTTATTTTGGCAGATACTGTTATGTTAGCTGGGAAATTCACTGTATGACGATTTTATGACATGGTTAATGTGAGTTTTCTTCCTGCATTTATTGCCTTTGTCTGAAGATACTGAGTTAGAGAAACTCTGGTGGAAGAGCAAGCAGAATAGCAACGCCACTTCCCTGCACGTGGCAGGGACACCAGGATGCAGATGAATTAATGGTGGTAAAGATGTGCCCAGTCCTATGACAGGTCTTTTACCCTAAGGGGAACAAACAAACAAAAAAATCAAACTAAAAAAACAATAAACCAACACACGCACACAAAAACCACCCACAAAGAAAGAAACAAACAAAACCCCCAAAACTAAACCACTAGAAAAATATGTTTGGTTTTTATGGGTTTTTTTGTTTTGTTTTTTTTTTTTTTACATGGAGGGTCAATCGCAAGCTTTGGAGTCTGAAGTGAAGTGTTTCTGCGTTCTTTTTCCAATGGGAAAAGAAAACGAAAAGCTTCTTTTTCTTCCTAGCAGATTTCAGGTGTATTCTAAAAAGCCGCTCAAAATAAAGACATCAGACTTCCCTTTGAGTGGCTTTTTAGCTACTCTGCCAGTCAATTTTTATTTCTTTTGCTTGTGCCCAGTTGGTTTTCTGACGGACTAATGATCTTTTCTTACCTCTGTGCTCTTTGGTTAACTCAAGTCCTCCCTCAGAGGACCACGGAACTGGGACCTAATGGCTTGCTAATGGTCACCCTTGTAAGAGGACTCCATGAACATTGCTGAGGGGTGAAAAGAGCACAGCTTTTATTACAGTGGTTTATTACCTTTGAAATCTCAGCACCATCCTGGCATTCAGCTCGCTCTGTTTTCTGCTTTCAGAAAACTCTGTGATACATTCAAGCATGTAGATGTTTATAGATATATGTGTATATATATATGTAAAAGCTCTGACATAGATTGCCGTCCCCATTAGTAAAAGCAGAGAACATGATTTATATTTTGTTGATTCAAATGCTAGAACATTTGGACAAAGTCTTTTGTGGGTATAAATGGCAGGCCAAATCCTAAAGCTGTTTACTAGCTATTAATTCCAGGCTCAATCCAGAAGCTCTTACCCAAGCAAAATACCAATGAAGTAATGGGATGCTTCATCTTTGTATTCCTGATTTTTCTAAGAGTGCTGTGTACTTTTTTAGAAAAATCTGCTTCAGGTTTTTGTCAGCCCTGCACCATCACTGTCTTGTGCCGCTTCACGAGTGATCGCTTACACTGTATGAACTGGGATATGTTATATGGTAAATCACCTGCAAGCTGCAGTGGATCACAATATGCTCTAGACAGTGTTTCTAGGTCTTTGCTTTAATAATGTGCAATGAATAACAGAGACCGTAAGTGGCAAAATGCTTTTCTTTGAAAAGTAGCCATTAAAATACTGCTGCAAAGGTAACCATAGAGCTTGGAAAATGATATGGTACAAAATATTTTGCTGCATACAGTTTTATTCATTTCTCAAAATGATTGTTCTCTTGCAGACGTGGAAATCTGGATATGTTCCTAATGTAAAATGAATAGGAAATACTTCAGTTGTTCAAAACTCTTAAACATATTTTAGTTTCATAGCTGTGATTGTATATTATGTTTGCAGCCTTTGTGCAAAGAAGTGTTTAACCGCAGAGTTTGCTTCATGATGAATATAGATGAAGATTGTTCTTTGTATTATGAATCTAAAAACCCCATATATTCATATAATGCAGCTGATGTTAAGTTGCCACATTGCTTGGAATTTATTGCCATATTGCTATGAACTAAAAGAACTCCTCACAACTCAAACTCAAGACTTATTACTTCCCATTTAGAAAATGACTTTACAAGTTAGTCAGATGGCTGGCTTAGCAAGGTTATAATGGTTCTATGGAACAGCAGCTATTAATGGAAAATTCTCAATATTAGCATGGACCACTTACTGATTTTGCCTTTAATTGCTGTAGTCATTGCCTGTGTATGCAGTGGTTATTGATTATTATAATCACTTTATAGTTATCAGGCCATTCTCTTACTGTTATTACTAATTTTTAGCTTTCCTAAAATTTAGGCAGAAAATATGAGGATTAATCTGATATTTTTTGTGCTTTGTTTAGCAACTTTGTGTAAGTTGCTAATGATTAATGACACTTGGGACATGAAAACAAATATCCTGGTATTCTCATGGTGAAATACATTTTCTTTTGAAATCTCTGGGACCATATTTGGTCCAGTTGATTTACATAATTTGCTTGAATAGAATTTTGGAATAGTGAAGTAAAACAGCTCAGCTGCACCTACCATCTTGGAGATGTTTCTAAGTGAAAAGATCCGGACAAGCACATTGTTTTGGGGGGGTCATCTGATCAGTTGCCCACCTGTCCTGCACTACTTGCAAAATGCAGCACCCAAGCTTACCATTTTAGCTTAAGATTAATGGCAGAGTCCTAGCATTAGTTGCTAGTTAAGCCTGGTTTTGTACCAGTTCTGTGTTTGTTTGTCATTAAAGGAATTCAATTGAAGATTGTCTGCAGAGAGGGATGATTATCAAGTAAAAAACCTTGCATTTATAAAAGTTCAAAAAGGTGGCAGGTAACAGCTGCCAAGCAAAGATATCACTGCTTTAGTGCACTTACCCTTGTTTGATGTTTAATTCTGTTCTGTAGCATTCAGTTTAGAGTGGTTGGTTCTCTGACTCAAGTTGTGTAAGGTCACAGTTGTGATGATATTCTCAGCAGTACTGGGGACAACTACTACCTTAAAACAGTTTCCTGCTGTGATCTTCTTTGCGGTGTGGCGTATGCTAATACATTACAACTTGCAGCTTGCGGTATTTTATTGCTTAATTTAACCATAGCTTGTATTTCTTATGATTTGATTGGTTGGCAAAGCATGCAGAAATTCTGAGTCAGATACACCTATTTCTGGGTGCCCTATATAATTAGGTGCAGCCCTGAAGCAACACGTTTTTGTGCAACTTTCCAGGCACACAAAATGCAGAAATACAAAGGATGGTTTAAAAATTATTTGGAAGAAAAATAGTGCCATTTAACTTTGGATTATGATTGCACTTGTACTAATGAGTCTCCTGGTAATGATGAGATTCTGCCTTTTTTTGGTTTTGTGGATTGTCTTTTTTTGTTTTAATATAGTTCCTTTTTTCAATTGTTACAACTTTGATGCCTATGAAGTATGCCAGGTGCACATTCCTGGAAATGTAAGTGTCCTGTAAAACTTCAGAGTGTCTGTACAGAACCAGCATTGTCATTAAATTCCACACATTTTTGTTTTCTAAAGCCCTGTCTTGGGGCATTGCTGTTGAAAGTGAGTTTTGTTTCTGCAGCTTGTGTAGGCTGGTTTGCATGAAACCTTGCTATAGATTAAAAATACTCAATTTAAAATATGCAGATTGAAAAACTGTATGAAGTAGTTAAGCCTAGATTATCGTTTCTTTACTTAAAACACTTTTTATAATCCAGTTAAGTAGGTAATAACAATGGTAAATGCATTGCCTAAATTTCCAGTAAGTAGCATGGACAACATTTTGAATTATCAGGAGAGGAAAAGTCAAGTGACGTTGGAGAAGAAAAGAGTGGTGATTTCAGCCAAAGCTGAAATGTTGGGAAACTGCTGTGCTATTTTTGGTTTATTTTTAAAAAGGGAGGAAATATTTTTTATTAAAATACTTTTCTAAAATGCATGTATGGTGATTTACAAAAAAACGTTGATGTGAATGAGCATGTACACCTTGCTTTTGAAGCTCTGCCTTTTCTTCTGTGTTACAAGCTTTCGCTTTCTTTCTGACATGTTTCTTTCTTTGACCTAGCAGCCATACTGGATAAGCGTGCCAGTGCAACGTGGACATGTTTAACTGCTACTTAATGAATGCGCTAGTTTATTCTTCATGCTAAATGCATAAAAAGTGCCACCAAGTGAATCAATTCTGACAAACTGCAGACCCACCTTAACATGCGCCCATGCAATGAACTTAGCGTATATATATAAAAGTATATATGCGCATATGAACAACAAACTTCTTGAAGGTGGCAGCTCATGTTCTCAAGGTTAAATGATGCTGCAGGCTTTCACCTTTCCACACCACTTGCACCAAAGTTGATGGGCTGAATCTATCCTGTCTGGCCATGGGCCTCTTCCTCATGGTAGTCCTTTAGCCCTTACACATAGTTTGTGGGCTTTTTAGTCCAAAATGTCTAAAGAAGTGAGAAAAATCATGTTGCAGCCCACCGGGATGGTGGCTTTTATAGTACAAAAGTTAACTTCCCATGTTTTACAACCTGTGAAGTAGCATAAGCCAGATATGTGCCCACTTCATCCACCTGGTGTTCTTCTCCCAAAAAATGAGGGGTTTGGGGAGCAGATTGTCCCTGAAGACAAAGAGGAAACCAGAGCTGGGGGCTGAACAGCTGAAGTGTTCAGGAGTGCAGAGCCCAAGACATGCTCCTGGCCACCTTCTCTTTAGCAGTATGGGCATACCCAGAGATACCTATAGCTCTTTTCGCAGAGCCTCCCTGGGCCATAGTGTAGAAGGGGTGATTGACAGTGAAAATGTAGGATTTAAGAAATTCCATCCTAAATTGCAAGAGAGTTGGCTTTCAATGTTTTCCAAATCAAATGTGAAACTATGTCTTAGATAAATGCTGTGCTTCAGTGTTCGTCACTTCGTACACTTTTAAATGTATTGAGTTTCAGTAAGAGGACTTTTTCACCTGAAATCAAAGTGCTTCACAGACTTCTCAACATTACTGTGAAGCACAAAGAAAATGGATAATTTTCTTTGATGAAAGTTTAGGTGCTTGTGAATCAGTATGGAGTTTTTCAGGAGAAAGTTTTGCCAAATGTCCACAAACAGCCATTTTCTTTTCTCTACTTCCACTCTCTTGTTTGCAGATGACCAACATGCAGAAAGGCAGTGAGACTCCCAGTAGAGATTTCTTGCTGTATTTTTCATGAGGAATTCACAAGGGGAAGCTGATGCTGTAAGAGATGAGTGTCTTCAGTCTGGTTGGTGCTTTAGGAAGCACAGTTCAGTATTAAAACTACAAAGTAGAGTTGGTGAAATGAAAGGAAGGGGAGAGAGAGAGGGTGAAGGTGCTGCTGAATACTGGTTAAAAGCATTAGAAGCTATCAAAAGAATTTGGCAAGCTGACCCCCAGCTTTAACCTTTAATCACCTACTTCTACCCCTCCAGAAAGGCAAAATTATGCAAAAAGGCAGGTGAGTCTGTCTGGGCTGGTTTCTGAAACTTTGCGGAGCAAGGGTGCTCTGCTTTAAAACTGGAGGAGTTGTATGTGTAAACATATGTATGCATAAGGTATTTCACCCTTTTTTACTCAGACTTCTGTGTTCTTATTAATACTTTCAGTGTGGATCTTAAGATTAAGAAGTGTTTTCCAGGGCTTCTGCTGTTAGGGAGCCAGAAGACCACACAGCAGTGCCCTACAGCAGAGCTTAATAACCAGCACCCTGCTAGCTACAGCATGTAACCAGGCTTGCAGTACACTCTCACCAGAGGCTCACTTCAACCTTTACTGTTACCAAAGGCCCAGGATCATTACTGCAAACATAGCTCGGTACTGTTGAATAATCAATATTTGCAAACCTTTAATGAGCCAGCTGTAGCATTGTCATGCTAGCCTTTCCAGGCACCACCTTTTGTCCCACTGGAGGTGTAGACATCCCAGAAGGATCCAACTAATATGAGATGTTAGTGTCGTGGTTTAAGCTGTAAATCATGCAGCCTGTTCTCTCACTCACTCCCCTCTCTTTCTTCCCCCCGCTCCCGGGTGGATGGGGAGGAGAATCAAAAGAATGCAACTCCCACAGGTTGAGATAAGAACAGTTTAGTAACTAAGGTATAACACAAATCACTACTGCTACCACCAATAATAATAATGACAAGGCAAATACAAGGAAAGGATACAATCGCTCACCACCTGATACCCAGCCTGACCAAGCAGTGCTCCCCCCACCCTTTTGGGTCGCTGCTCTCTCTTTTACATCCTGGGCATGACGTGCTGTGGCATGGAATAACCTCTTTGGTTAGTTTGGGTCAGGTGTCCTGTCTCTGCTTCCTCCCGGCTTCCCCTCCTCCCTGGCAGAGCATGAGGCTCAGAAAGTCCTTGGTCAGACCAAAACATTACCAAGCAGTAACTGAAAACACTGGTGTTATCAGCGCTGTTCCCAGGCCCAAAATCAAAAACACAGTGCTGCACCAGCTACCAAGAAGCAGAAAAATGACTGCTGCTGCTGAACCCATGACAGGTAGTCTGACCTACAGAATCATAGCATCATAGAATGGTTTGGTTTGAAAGGGAACTTAAAGCTCATCTAGTCCAACCCCCCAGCCATGAGCAGGGACATCTTCAACTAGATCAGGTCGCTCAGAGCCCTGTTCAGCCTGGCCTTGAATGTTTGCAGCGATGGGGCATATACCACTGCTCTGGGCAGCCTGTGTATTATTTGCTTGCTTTTACCTGAAGCCTCTTATACCTAAAGAATGTTTTAGGAGTATATTATAGGCCAGGGCACACATTAAAGAAAAAGTGAGAAGCTCCCTTCATGTGTATTTCTTCATATAGATTTGATTACAATTTTTCTATCTTGACTTTTTTTTTTAAAGACATTATCAAAGTGAGCAGTTCAGATACCAGATGCAGCATTTGTGGACTTTATGTGAATGTTATGAAATGTTTGGACTGATCAATAATAAATGTAGTAGTATTTTTGTGTTCAGTAGTATGATGTAGTATTTTTAACCTGTTTATTTTTATCTGTGCCTGAAATACTTTGAAGATAAAGAAGCTTTTTTTTTATGCAATTAATCAGAGGAGAATTCAAAGCAAAGTTTCTGTTACTAGTTAGAAATATTCTCCAGGTTGTTTTAACATTTCACAACTCCTTGTTGAGAGAATATGGCTTGCAAATGAGGCAAGCCAGTAAGTGAAGACAAGTTGATGTTACACTCTGGTGTTGCTTCTTTTGAATTTGGCTTAAGGCATAAAATAACAGCTTGAGAAGCCAGTGCAACAACCACTAACTTTTATGATTCATATAAAGTAGTCACATTTTTAAGCATGAAGGAGCTTTTTGAGGCTATACTCTTGATATAGAAAAATATTCATAGGAAAATGTGCCCTTAAATGTGCTTATGTTGTACTGCCAGGTGCTGCTGTAACAGCATTGGGGATTTCTTAGATCCAGAAAATAACCTAAAAGCTGTAGGTTTGGGTTTTTTTAAATGTTATGTTATGAAATACCAATCAAGAGTCATTCAGCATTGAGTTTTGGGAAAATAATATTTGTTTAGCAACTTGTGTTATTGCTAACCTTACTAATCTCAGTTAATAGTTATTTCCAGAGGAGAACCTCAGGGAAGTGACACAGGAACCTGTTGATCATTCTGCACTTCTAGCTGCAAGGGAGGCAGATGGCTGATGACTCTCCATACCGCTTTGCTTCACACTCCTGCCCACCAGTCTGTCCTGCTGTCTGCCTGCCTCCTCGGCTCCCTGCGCTTCCAGCTTGCCATTTGCCATCTGCATTTCCTTAGTGGACTTCTCTGTAGGTAAGCTGAAGGGAAACCCACTGAGCAGAGACATCTGTGAGGTCAGTAGCTGGGGCTTTGGAGATCCTACCACATTCCCACAGACTTCTTCAAAGTTATGTAATTTAGGAAAGCTTCTGCACTTAAAATTTCTCCTCATTAAATTAAGAATTAAAAAATATTTTTGATTTTTTTTTAATTATTTCTGTGGGAATTTTTATGTCTACTCCAGGTCTTGAATATTTTGTAGTTTAAATAAACATCTAAATGTTTTGTTTGAAATAAAAATATGCTGCATGCTAGAAACAGATTGACCCAGGCCATTTATGTTTGGTCTGTGGGAAATGTTCAATATGGAGTTGCTTGGAGCTCCTCGATGACCTGCTACTCAAGGTTTCAGGGTGAAAGAAAAAAAGGTAGCTGATACCCTGTGACATGACTCTTCCCTTGCTGCTCCTGATGCCTCCTAATGATCCCCTCTCTATGTATGTAGGGGAACTGGGGGGCAATGACAGCTAACAACCCTAGGTTGCACATATTTTTAAAGTTGAGGTTAGCAGCTAGTGACCAGGTAGGGGTTTGGATTACCACGTGGCCTGCGCAGGTTAATTATCATAGCATGCAAGGCACAGAGAAGGTATGGAAATTCAGTGGGAGTGAGCTGTTGAGGCCCCTGAAGTTCCTGGAAGAGCAAACCCCCTTGCTGGGCTTGGCGGGACCTAAGTATCTTGGGGAGTGCGCTCATTGGCAAACGGGTAGTTCTGCTGCAACTTCTGCTGCAATTGGAAAGCAGTTATTGTCTCACATTTTGCAAAGGTATTTGGCAGCCACAAGCCTACTTCGTGTATATTGACTGATTCCAAGGTAATAAAGGTTACTCTCTTCTCCAAGTCCAATTCCTTGCATATAATGTTAGCCATTTAAAAATGCATAAGATGCTGGGTGAGAGGAGAATTAGTGTGATTTTAGTTAACTAGTAGCCCCATAAGCAGCAGAATTAATAAAACAGGGCATTATATTTCTGGATTTATTTCCTGGTTTGGTGCCTTAAGATGATCAGAGCTCAGTCTGATGCTTTTCCCTCAGCTGAGGCATGTTACAGGTTTCTCTCATGTGCATTCCTGATTTGCAGTGAGAGCTGTATCACATGCTGCACCTTTTCTTTGGCACAGGATTTGTCCAGTTTCTTTCCTCTTCCAGGTCATTCATTTTCATGAAGTATGTAAAAAGATAACATTTTTGTGACTTTGTGCCTCTGTCAAGTCTGATCAAAATCAGCTACGGGGTTGAAAAGGCAGTTTGTGTTGAGGGGAGGCTGGAGTGGACAAGCATGCATGCGGACTGCCTGATTGCAGGAGTCTTGTTTCCTTAAGGATCCCGCTCCAATCCCACTGCTAGTCCATCTGTTATTGAAGAGGACTAAACTGACCATGTTTCCAGAAACATACAGTAACAATTCAAGACTACGTGGCATGTGAGAATACACTTAGTTTGTCCAGTGATGGGTGATTGAAATAGGTGTTAGCAGTAACACTGATTTTCTTGTGCCATAAACATGCACTGTGCTTTGCAAAGAAAAGGTGAGTCCTTTCTCTCAAAGGTAGCCTAAATAAAATGAAAATCACAACATACTAAAATTGACTTGTGACAGATTTCACCCAAGGTCTTTCCACTGTGAAGAACAGCATTCCTGTTGAATGAGAGTTTTCCTGGAAAGATAAATGTTAGGTACCCCCACGCTTGTTGCTTAATTCCTGTGGGCAAAAAAGGGTGATTAATATGATGAGAAGTCACACCCTTTTTCTTTTACCAGCCTGAAGAAATGTTGGTGTTAAAAAATAATAGTGCTTTCTGCATAGTTACCAGCACTTAAAAGTGTTATCCAGAGAAAACTCTGAATTGAGTGCCTGCTGGGCTGCAAAGGGTAAATAAACAGAGGGAGGCTGACAAGCAAGCGAAGTACAGGGCAATGCTTGGATAGGCCAGACGTATGGAGAGGATGGAGGAGCTGTAGGAGAAAGGGGCTTTGCACCTTCAAAAGCTTCCAGAAATGCTCTTACTCCTTAGGGATCTGATGCAACCCTGCTGTGGGAAGTGCATTAAATTAGATAGGACAAATACTTGAGATTGGTTGGAAAGCAGAAAAAAAAGCCCCACTAAATATACTCAGTATTTTTATAGTAAAAATAAAAGAACACTTTCACATTTCTTCTCCACTTCTTTGTCTTTCACAGCAAAAGCATAAGCATCCTACTTACTTTTTGTTTGGGTTTTTTTTGGTTTTGTCACTGAATAGTATCTTTTTATTGATTAAAAATTCATTTTGAACTGAGACTTTCCCTTGGGTATCTGCTCTGTAAAATAACAGTTCATTTGGTGGTGTTTGAACTCTGCTGCAGGAATTCAGTTTGGAATACATCATTTTAGTTTTAAATCAGCATGTTTCAATATCAAGTGCTTTAAGTGACTTTTCTAATCTGCACCACGCAGAAAATGCAATATTTTGCTTTAGCAGGTATTACATAGTCATATCTCAACTAAATTTTCATCAAAGCTGTGCACATGTTGTCAGTTATTATAGTGTAATCCACAATGTTGGTGGCAAAATATTACATATTGGTGGCAGAGAAGGTTCCAACCAGAGTGGCTTTGTTTTTCATTTCATGGCTTTCAGGAGAATGTTTATTTCCAACTCCCTTATTTTCTACTGCTGTTTTGTAGCTGTAACTGAGAAAAACTTTTGTGTTTTTAGGTGTTGTTTGTTTGTTTCCCAGCTTTAGCTTGGATTCAGAAAAATCCTAACCTCTTGGTTAAGGGGGACGAAACTAGTGAGAGCTTTATAAAAATACATATAAAAGCAATGGATGGGATTAAAATTACTGGTCTGAAACAAGAAGCACATATCAATAATCCAGAATGATCAAATGCCTTAGAAGCAGCATGCTTAATGGTAGGTACACAGTCTAGCTGATAGCAGGAATGGAGAGACTGAGTGTATGTAGGCATACATTATGTATACGTACATAAACTAATTCAAATCTAAACTTGGCAGGTCATTTAATCATAAAATTTTGTTGGCATAAATCACATACCTGCAGTTCAAAAAACAGCAGTATTTTTGCTGCATCCCGCCCTGTGCATTTGAATGCCATTCCATCTACACCCGCTGAGTACCTGTGGAAATGGGCAACATGATAAGGTGAGTCCCCCGTCAGGGTTCCTTGTTTAAATGTCACCTATTCAGTGGCTAAAGATTGTCTGTGCTAAATGATACCTGCTTCTGGGCATGTGTCCACGGCACAAAAAAACCCCCATATTTGCCACTAGTTGGCAGGATGCCTAAAGCTCTAGGCAGAGAGGTTAAGAACTGAAGTTATAAAAGCTGAAATGCCTTTTTCTGCAAGAAAAGGTCATTGAAAGGCTTGGATGGAAAAGAGGCTCTTGGAAAGAGGATGCTTATACTGGTTTTGGTTGGGTTTTGTGCTGGGTTTTTGTTGTTTGTTTTTTTTTTTTCCCCACTAAAGAAAGCGTATCTGCCTGTCTAAAATGAAGAAGAAAAACAAGCAACTAAGGACAAATGCCTAGCATTCCTTTTTATTCTACATATACTTTCTTTGCAATTTTTATAGAAGAATATTGCTATTTTAACAAGCTGGTTAGTAGCATTTTAGAGATATTAAAGAAAATAAATTTATGACAGAGCATCTATTGTTTAAACAAGAATTTTTTGTTAGATACTGATGATTTTTGAAGAGCAAGAACAGTCTCTGAAAGAAGTAAATGCCACATCTCTTATCAGCAGTAAATGTATAAGAAGTTAGTCTGTGTCCCTTTTATGTTTCTAACATTTGTAGAGTTGTAAACAGTCTAGCAAAATCGCAGAATGCCAACAGAATCCTATTAAAAATATTATTATAAAGTTCTTTATAAAAACTTTTTTTCCTATTTATATTTTTATTGGCTCTCTGTAGGATATGGGTTCATAACCCAGTCATAATCAGTTCCACTCTGAAATTAGAAATGGGAATGAAGCCACTTTTCCACAAGTTAGAGAGTAAATGCAGTTTTTGTGCCAGCAAAAATGCAACTAAAAAAAAATCCTTCCTAAAGACATGAAGTACAGGAGGTGATTTATAAAAATGGTTATTTTGATGAGATGGGATGATTCATTGAGAAATACATTGTGAATGAATGCAATTCATTTCTGTCTACATACATCTGTAAAGTAAAAAATGAGCATTTTGCCCATTTATTTTAAAATATTTTAAAAACTGTAAACATATGCCAATAGAATTTATATTGTTAGTTAACATTTCATATGCTTCTACCTCTAGAAGTTTCCAGAGATTATTTAATGTGAATTATTTAAGCTGAAAACAAGTGCAAAGAATTGTAGAGCAACTATTAATTGTATCTTAGAATTCATGTGTGTTTTTTCTTCTTGGAATTAAAAAATGGAATTTAAGAGAGCTAGAAAACCGGAGATGATAATTCCTATCTTAACATGCCAAAATATAATCATATGGGTATGCCTGATTTTGTTAGAATAAGTTGTATTTGCATGTTCAGGTTCCTTGTGTAGACAGTGTGGACAGATACATTCTAGTCTGGTTGTCTTGTAGAGAGGGAAGTGATGAGAAATTTGAAACATGTGATTTTATTTTGGTTGCAGTGAATGTTTAAAATGTAAGACAAAGTGTAATTAGGTATTATTTTGTGTGCATTACTGAGCTGGGAGGTGTGCTGTGTGGAAGACCTTACTCACAGTTTTGTCTCAAGCTTGTTGCCCCAGTGTGGAAATTACTGAGGAAGTGGTGTTGGTGACCTGTCCCAGGACATTGTTCTCTATCAGTTCCCTTGGAGCCGTTATGGCAGCAAGACACCTTTGAAGGAGTCAAGAGACAGAGATAATACACTGTACATTGTAAATGATGAAAGAATTTGTTCCCATCTCTATAGAGCTATCTGAGATTCATGGCTGTCTCAACAGGCTGGAGTATTGAGGGACCTGTACCCAAACTCCAGCAAGAGGACTGAAAATGAACTTCCTTAAGGTGAAATTCTTGCAATTTCCACTTGTCTGTAGAAGGATGATTGCTGCGGGACTCTGGGGAAGAAGTGATTTTAATCTATGAGAATTAATGCCATAGATGGAAAAAAACATTTGCTCTCAAGTATCTCAAAGTAAATCAGTCATTAGGAAAATAGTGTGATTTGAGCTAGATTTTTTGAACTAAATTATGTATGCTGAAATACTGCAATCCTTATCAGTTTAATATTTGAAAAGTGTATACCAGAACCAAAAACACTGTTTAGAGAGCTTTGATTATGGCATATTCATCAGTGGGGATAATGAAAGTTATGATTTTAAAATTGGAAATAGAAGAAAATGGGCAGACTGTTGCATAGTGTTTGGATATAATTTATATATCCTTAGGGCATAGATCCCAGTCAGATGCAAAGAGATCTATACAAACAAAGTCACAGTGCCAGTTAATAATTCATATATATATATATATCAACAAAAAGTAACTTTAGGTGATGGCAGAAGAAAAATTGTGCTTTGTGACAGAGTGTATTTCACAATAACCAAGATACACTCACACTGGATATATGACAATAAGGAAAAGAAGGTCAGTTTGATTAGAAATGTGATGTTATATTATATGTGATGTTGCAATTATAGCGGTTGAATATCAAGTACTAGAGCAGTGGATGTTTGAGACAGCAGATGTGTACTGTTTGTAGACACTTTTTCGGATTAAGTTGTTCATTGATAGCTTGCAAATCTCTGTGCTCAGGCAGAGTGATGTTGTGTGGGGTGCTTTGGCTTGGTTTTATTTCACTCCTTTATCAACAGAAAGTGCTGGTCTGATTTGCACAGTGCAGCGTGATGCGCCTCCCCTTCCTTGCTTGCAGGTGGGATCTCTTCCTGCTATTCCTCTTAATTGAACACATTTCATGGTAATGTTCCTTACTGAAAACAGTAACGTCAGTTCACCTCAGTAACATTTGAAGCCATATTGAGTATGGTGTGCTTTTTGTCATTTTGTATATTCTAGGCATATTTTCTCTTTTGAAGCATTTTGTGTAAGTCTTCTACCAAAATCACTATAGCTGTTTTCTCATTCAGAAAGCTGTGTGTTGAGTTTTATGCTTCCCACAGGGACCACAGTGACTATCCATTTTTTTAACACTCACTCGTATTTACAGCCTTGGATTTTTATACCCACCACCTTTTTTCTGCAGGCATGTCATTTTGCCTGCAGTTTCACTGCCTGTTTGTGCTTCTCTGCCTCCCTGTATTCTTTCCTTTCCTGTGTTCACCAAGTGTTTCTTTTTCCTTTTAATGACTCTCATCTTTTTCTTTTCATTTTATTTGCGGGTATCTTAGCATCAGTAGACATTGCTTGAGTATTTTATGTGTCATTTAGTGCCATCTGTGCCAGTGACACCAGCTTTTATAAGTGTTACATGGCTGAGAAGAGACCTGCTCAATGGGTTTTGTAGTTGTCCATAGAATCCCAGGCATCTGATGGAGGAATATCTAAATACCAGGGAAGAAATTGGAGATGGCCATTTACCTTAGGTAAGTATGGGTGAAGTTGCCCTAGAGTCAACTAGTAGTGTGGGAGCTGCACACTTTTATCATCATATTGATGTTTGGCAGTAAGTTTTTCCATGTCCCATGAAATAGACCACACTGAGGAAGAGCTGATGTGATCCCCAGCCTGAGGACACCAGAGCAGAGGGCTCCTCCTTGCACAAAATGGGCTTAAAGCCTTACGATAAAATGGGTTCGTGCTATGAGTTGCATCATGATTCACAGTCCATTTATATTCCTTGGAAAGACAGCAGCATAACTTAGCTAGTGCCTTGATGATGAGCAGACAAAGCGTGCAGAACGTGTTGCTAAAGAACAGTGTAAAGGTCAGGCAAGCTCAGCTGGTCCATTGCCAAGAAAATGGAGACATTTACCTTCAAAGACCATGGTGACTGGTTATGTGTCCCCCTCAGCTCATTTATGCTCCATGATTGGGTTAGCACTTCTCCATAGCTTGTGAAGTATGATGGTGTTTAGCAATCATTGGAAGCAGTGACATTTGATGTAAAGAAGATGTTAGTGGTACTGTGCATGCGGTCACCAGTCCTGTACTTCTGGCAGCACATTTTTTCAGCAGTGTTGAACTTTGTCTCAAAAAACAAAAGGAGAGCTTTGAAGGACATCCTGCTAATTTGTTTGATATCTGCTAAATTTGAAAATCAGAACTCTGTTCTGAATAACCAAATAGCACAAATTAGCAAATGATTTAAAAACAGACCTTCCTGTGTTTTGTGTTTTTTCAATATTACTGAAACAATTTATTTTCAAAATAAGGAAGCTGTCATTGGTTAAATCGGACATGCCAAGGCATTTGGGAAAGAAAAACGGGAGACACATGTCATTCATACAAAGAGCAGTTGTTGGCAACATTTGCCTGGCTGGGGTGAGTACACCTGTGCTCAGCTTGGTCTTCCTATACCTTAGGTCTTAGTTTCAACCTTTAGGTCTGTTCCTTAGCTCCCTGTGTGTACCATGTCAGCAAGCTGTCAAGGTAGCATCCAACTATAGGGTTTTTAATGTATTTTGAAGATAAAGATGCAAACTACTAAAAACTGTCACTGTGCATTCAAAGTGTAAACTTGAGTTTAGTTCTCCTCTCTGAGACAAGGCATTTATTCTCTTTTCTGTCCTAGCAGATCATGTCAGAGCAGGAAAAATGAGTCAAGGCCATGTGAAAAACAAAACAAAACAGAAATTCCCAGTATTTGCAATGTAGTTACAAGAAACATCCAGCAAATTGGCACGTTAGCATCATCTAGGTTGTATACAGATTGTCATTTTTCACATTGTGGAAAATCATGTAGTTCTGTTCAAAGGCTGTACATAATAGAAGAAAACAAATGGCACACATTTCATGTCCTGGGAAGAAATAACAGGGATGAATTGTACCAATTTTAGTCATGTCATTTACCCCATGCCAAAAGGTTTTTGGATGGGGTGATTAAGATGATGAAAGAACACGTTGGAATTGCAGTAGGATGTATAAGCTGACATTAATGAAAAATTAGTGTTACCTGTCACATAAATACATGCCATAATAAGGTTAGAAAATTATCTTGCTTGAGAAAACAGCTTAAAATAGTAATAACAAGCAGCAGGGCTAATATAATGTTCCTAAGAATTGATATTTTTAATTGAAAACTTTGTTGACCTTTACCATCAGTGACATGTTGAAAAAAATATGTTTTTCTTCATCTTAATATTCTTTTCAGTTTGATCACATTTACAAAAAAGAAATCCTCATCAAACTAATACAATATTTATTCTTTCAGTGGTGTAAGATTGGGTTCAGCAAAGAAAAAGTATTATTAAATTTTTTATGAGTATTCTTGAAACTGCTGATGTAGAATATCTGTGTTCCCTGCATTTTTAAGAGATTATTATAGAGTGCGAAGCAATCTCCTTGTTCCTTTGAAAACCAGGATTGTATGGATTGTATTTTATGCTTTTTTCTTTAAAGAAATGAGATAAATCACTTTTAGTTAATGCAGATTACCTTTCCACCAGTATCCAATGCCATGAATGCCACCAGTATAATTTCTTTCAGGGAAATGGGCTTTCTACCCTTGACACAGTTCTGAGTGTAAAACAAAACAAATGAATTTAAATAAATGCAAATCACTGCAAAGAGTGTCTGGATCTACAGATAATCTTCTGCATATTTTAGGGATGAGTGGTGGATGCATGTTCGAAGTTTGTGTTGCTGTATGGAGAGTTTTACTTCTTCATTGATACTGTGACTTTTAACGTGAGTGGGGGCAGATTTAAAAGTTAACTGTTCAGTATAATCACTTTGTCATTTCTTTTCTTTCGCCTTGGATTAGAGCTGTACCATTAAATTGTCTACTTCTGTAGCTTAACAAGTTGTATTGGAAAAATTTTGCCATTAACAGCTGAACTGAGAGCCATATTATGACAAGACAATGTATTTATCTGTGAGGAGTACCAAAGTACTACTGCTATCTGATAGTTAAGAATTTTAAACATCAGTAGATAATGGTTTTGAGTGTCAGTGGAGCTAGACTTTTTCAAATTGAGATGTCTGGTACTGTACTGACAGCTTTTGAGGTGATGTCTGCTCAAAAGCTGTATATACTTTATAATTTAATAATTTTATTAACTCATGCTAATTAACAGAGCAGAAAGCAGGGACTGTAACATGTGCTTAGTGTGGAAGCTTTCCTGTCTGGTATGTACAATGGCATGGAGACATATCAGGATAAATCTCTGGTCTAGGAATCCAGACATTCTAATTTTCTTCTGTTGCTTGTGTTTATGTCATAACTTAAGTCTTACTCTGTGATTGTGCATTGGGGTGCACATGCATCAGCTTCTTTCTCTGTATTTTTGGGGTGGATTTGTAGCATTTGTCACAAAACAGCCTTCTTGAAAGTTTTCTTTAATTGTGTCTAAACCCCCACAAAAGTGTGTTCCCTGTTTTACAAGCTAGCGTTCAGGAAATCATAAAATCTTCTGAAGGGTCAGGAAAAAGTTGCAAGCACATAAATTCTTAGTTCATATGATCAGCTTACCATGCTAAGGTGTCATCTTATGAGACTGGTGACCTGATGAGAAGAGAAAATAGAATGGATTCTCACACACAGTTTGGCAGATTAATTTCAGAACTCAAGGAAAAAAAATGTGGTGGACAAAAATGTCTCTGAATGCTCTGAAATATGCGTACTAGTTTTATATCTTAAAGCAAATTTTATTCAGGTTTCTTCCGTGCTTATACAATCCTCTGTTTTTCAAATAATAAACACTTTTTGGTAGTGTTTGTGTGGCTGTTATCCTTCTGGTTGTCCTGCACCTTGCCTTATGTTTCTTCTAAAAAAAAAAAAGGCAGAATGGCTTCTTTTTTTTATTCTGGGTTAACAGGAGAAAAAGTTGTTACATGTTATGGACCTTTAGAGCAATTGTTTGGTAAAGGACAGTATAGTTTCTTAAGGAGCAATAAAATACAACATTTGCAACTATGGTAAAGTTAGGGATAATGTTTTAACAGAACTCTTTTCAATTCACTTCCTCTAGTTTTTTGTTTGTCTGCTCACTTACATACATGAAGTTTAGATCAAACAGTCCTACATACAGATCTTCTCCTTCTGACCAGGGTGATTTCTTAGTCCTCATATGTGATCTCCAGATTCACATTTTTGCATTGCTTAAGTGTACTCTGAACACTATGGCAGCCCCAGAATAGACCTGAATTTCCCCTCTAAGCATCAGTTCCTGAGTTGTCACGGCAGTAGTACAGACTTAGTGTCACTGGCAAGCTATCCCCTCCATTTCCAGCATGACAGATAACTTGCAGTTTGTCCCCCAAATACGAGGGGTGTCAGGGCCTAATTCTGTGACTGATGGCTCCCTCTCTCCTCCTTTGCAGCTCACAGTGCCTTTTTTCCAATTCTGTAATAAACCCCTTTCTTGCCTCCACATCTTGTGGTTCCAGCTTTCGCCCGGTATGTGGAGCTTGGCAAACCAACTCTTCTCCATAAGCACACATAAGAGAGCTCCCAAAACAGCTGAGGAAATGGATAAAGTGAGTGTATTTTGGGGGTGTTTTGGGGTTTTGATGAAATTGTCCTTTTATGCCAGTTTCATGTATGCTGAGTTAGGACCTAATTAACCTCTGCATTCTTCTATTGCTCTTTTCCCTTTTTGATATTTAAAAATAAACGAGAACCACATGGTGACATTTAAGTTCTCAGTCAGATCTGCAGCTGGAGAGTAAGTGCTGCCTTCATTTGCAAGTGAAACTTCCTAGAGCTATGGAAGCAGGACTCCTGGCAAAGCTTTGCTGTACCACATCTCCCTAAATGACAGGCAACAAGAGGTAGGTAGCCAGAAAATATGTACAGACTTCAGGCATTTGAGGATGACATTTCAAAAAAATTGAAAAATCCAAGCTTGACAGTGGAGACAAAGTTATGTGACACTTGTCTAGAGTTTGCATTTGGGATTGATGAGCAGAAGTCAACACGTTACTGTCTGCAACTTGCAGAGAGATTTAACCATCTGTACTCTTATGTTTGTATAGATTGTTTCTGGAGCCTAAGACGTAATGGCAGGACCAGTGAGAATTCAGGATGTTTAACATTTTGATTTGCAAAGCAGTCTTTGAGTAGCACATCCTACAGTCACATGGAGAAGGTTCTAGTTCAGCAGCAATCCACACCTGGTTTGAAAAACAGCAGTCAATACTAAGAACTGACACAGAAATGTTGCTCGAAGTACAGTATGATTGTCAGAGTTGGGATATGTTTGCTGGTGTATAGGAAAAAAAAAACCAACCCATGAATGCAAGTTTTGTGCAAATTATTATTACTTGAGCTACATAATTTTTTCACTGTGCAATCTGTATTAAAAACTTTGTTAGAAAAGGCTTTCTACCGCTAATGACTCAAACCTTGTCATCCCCAGTTCATACAAGAAGTCCTACTCAAATCAGAGAATAGTGTGGGAGTAAGGATGCTCCTGTGAGTTTGGCTTTGCAGAACTGAGCTTTAATTGATTGCAGTCTGTACCTTTGAGGAGCTTTTCAGCTTACTCGAGCTTGCTTGAAGAACCATGATTTCTTTTTGCTGCACATTCATCTTTGTCTTCCTTATTGATGAATATGCATTTATGCTAGATTTTTTGCTTGCTGCAGATTTCTCAGACTTTGTGAGAATTATTTTTAGGAAAAGATTTCTATTTGGTGGTTCAGTGAAGGTAAACAGACTGGGGTTCTTAAAAATCAAGTTAAACTGAAAATGAGATAAATGCTGTAGTTAAACAGAAGATAGATCTTTGATGTCGTGCTTGCACAGACATCTGCAATTTCAGTGCCACTTGGAGAGCTTTGCTGAGAGATGGGTAATAAATTGAAAGCTTAGGAAGAGCGGATTGGAACCTTAGCCTTTTGGCGCGATGCAGTGGGAAGAACTTAGGAAAGGCTGAGTGGGCTGAGATTTTTTTTGGAGGAAGAAGTTTCTCATACATATGATGCAACAAACCTATGAGAAAGATGCTTAATGTCACATTATATTTTATGTGCTTTCCTTTTGAGTTACTGCTTTTCATTCTTTCATTTTAGCAGGGATATATGGAGTGGGGGGAGACATAAATATTCTCAGGACTGGAGATGCCTGTGAATTGTGATAATGTGTGAACAGTCCTGAACATTTCACTGTCTGTTTCTGTATTCAGAAATGATTAATTCATATGTCTGTTGTTCTACATATGGCTCAGTTGTAATACAGCATAAACTTAAGGGTAATGAGTGCTCTTTCTCTTTTCTAACTATAGGGTGAGCAGGTGTCATTGCCTGATCTCAGGTTTGCCTAATGTTTCTCATCCACGTCTCAAAGATGTGGTTTTAGTCATGTTTTTAGATGGAGGCCAGCTAGCTGGGATTTTTTTCTAACCACGTTTCCTTTCACCTGAATTGTTTTCAAAAACATCAATTAAAACATTGCAGCATACTTAAAAAAACAGGAAAGAGAAGGAAACACAGATGCTTTTGTTTACATTTCACTACCAGAAATAAATGAAAACAAGTAACTAGGAAAGAAGCTGTCGCTTGCTTTAGAGCAGAGGTTTGCAGTTGTAGATGGGTCTGGCCATTGGGAAAGGAGCCAAATGGGACGTACAAGCAAGGTGTCCCTTCCTCCACCCTTTTTTTGAAGGTTCTCCTGCCTTTCCATAGCCTAAAACTCATATACAACTTGCCTCTAGATGTCTGCTTTGCAGCTAGAGTATAGCTGTGAGTTTGAGTTCTCTCACTAAAATTAATTACCAAAGGTAATAACCAAAGAAAAAGGGGCTAATGTGACCACAGACCTTTATGTTGTGTGAGGGTAAAGGCGATGCCAATGACATTTGCACATGTCTACCTTGGCTTGCTTTCTCAATTAATTAATAGTGCAGTGATATTATGAGGTTGGCTGGATTTCTTTCCCTTTCCTGCACTTCCTCTGGCATGACAGCCTTTTCCTTCACGTTTCTTAGGCTGAGATGTTGCATTTCCTTCAAATCTTGAGGCTGTAGCAGGGTCCAGGCTGATGTATTTAAGTGGATTTTGAGCCTTTGCCTTTCCTCCCCTGGGTATGTGTGACGCATGATACTGGCCTCTTGAAACAAATTAATGTAACAAAATCATTTCAGTTATTCAATGATTTAAACAAACAATTTAAAAACAATGACATACATTATGCATACTTAGTTCCCATCTAAATTAGACCATGCCCTAATTAAGATTAATTGACTTTTCTCTTTATTTACAGGAATTAGTCTGAGTCAGGTTTTGTTATCCCTAGCAAAACCGGGATGCTCCCAGGCTCACAACACTGTTTCCGTCCAGTCTGAGTGACCCTGCTCAACCTGATTGATTTCTGTTTGCCACTAGGGCAGGGTAATAGCACTAAGGAGGCTTCTTCTGACCTGACCTGGTTACAGGCTGAGAATTAACCACTTCAGTGCTGGCAGAAGGGGCCTTTCTGCCTCTTTTGCTGGGCAGGGAAATTGCTGAAGAGAATACACTGCTTCATGCCGCTAAAGGGTATGGAGTTTTGGAAAAGGAACATCTTAAATTCTATTATTATTAATACTAAATTTTATCTAAGATGATTCTGTGGGTCTACTTCGTTATGCAGGTGATGTGAGGAAACTCATCAGCTTCTGAAAAAGGTGATGAAACAGTTTTCTCCCTGCTTTCTACACTTGCTATCATGCATAAAATAAGCATATAAGGTGTGTGGATTACACTTTCCTCAGCCTTACATTGCTGAGGGAGAGGGAAGTCTGCTCATTTACTTTAATACTTCTCTGCTTTCATCCTTTTCCTCATTTTGTCATTCACCATTGCCAAAAGGAGAGGATGAGACTGTAGTTGGAAGCAATTTGGGTCACTGTGACTATGCTTGCAGCATATTAGGTAGTTAATGGGTAAGAATTAATTCGAATTACCTCCTTTCCAGCTGCCTGCTGACTCGAATCTCATTTCCCCTTAACCTTTTGCGTTAGTCCTTCTTTTATTTTCTTTCTTACCTTCCTTTGACCTTCAGAAAGGTGCTTCCTAAATGAGTATTTAAACAGGCCCATTGCAGATAAGTGTGTGAACTTAGACATCATCCAAAGAAAGCAGCTGGGTTAAACTTGTGCCCAAAGATACACTCAGGGATCTTTCCTCCTCCAAAGGTGCCCATTAGTGTCCTTCTCACTTGTTGTTGCTGCTGATCACACAGAAATGTTAACTCCTGTATAATAGGCATTAACATCTCTGCCTACCTTTATGGCTGTTTTTATACAGCAGTAGTTCCCTAAAACTTTTGACCTCCTATTAAGACATTCTAATCGTGCCAAAATTAGGATCCTGAATTAAAATTAGCCACGACTATGCTGAACAGAGCCACCCCAGAGAAATGTGACACTTGGAGTTGGCTCCAAGTTTTCAAGAACATACTTAAACTGCCAGAACATTAGCATACTTGTAAAATTTGAGGTTAACTGTGTTTGTAAAAGTTCGTATTGCTTTGCATCAGTTGCTGAGCTGGAGCACACAAACATTATTTTAAATAAACAATTTCATATGCTGCTGGGAATTCTGTGAATATCTTTTAGCGACTCCTGTGTACACATGTAAATTGTAGTCCTTTCTCATGCACACATGAAATGTGACCTGGGCATTGCATCCTTTTATAGCAAATCTTCAAGCTCTTATATGTGTGACGGGTAGATGTTGTCAGAAAAGATCATTTTTAAACAATACAAATCAAAATTTCAGTGTGAAATATTGCTGTTTCTCAGTTTTTATCACCAAAGCGCACAGACTAAAAATAAAATCGCTGGCAAGTACTTAACTACAATAGCATAAGGAAGTGTCTCCAGAATAAATAGACCAGCCTTTAGCTAAAGCACTGGAGTAAAATGAACATGTAATTCATTTGGGAAGCCACATATTTGGAAGGTGGCATGCTAGGACTGGGTTGTCCAATTTGTCAAGACAAAACGTTTTGCTGAATGTTGCTTGGAACTGCTCTGGAAACACCTATGATACTGCTTTTTCCACTGCACAGAGGCCATTAAAGTTAAATTACTTGGAAAAACAATAGCCACTAAATTATGGATGTATTAGCACCTAAATGTGCAGTAGTAAAGAATTCTAACTTTGTAAAAAGGTAATATGTTTTTAGGCAAAAATGAGAGTTAACTGTAAGATACTTTACATACTAGGATGTCTCAGAGTAACCATGACAACAGTCCGGGCTTCCTGTTCGTTTGCTGTATCTGAGCATGTACATTATTTTCTTAACTGATAAAAGAGTATCAGGGACTGCTGTATGAGCACTAGGAAAAATAATCATGCTCTTGTTAACTTACAAGTGAGATTAGAGGTATGTCCCTGCAGGTACATTCCTATACTGATAAAGCAAGTACGGTTTGTTTTCCTTTGGGGGGTGGAGTTGTTTTGTGGGTTTTTTTCCGGTCAGTGTCAGAACTATTTCTTAGTCATAATGTCAGATCCTATGACAAACTACAAAATGTGTAATTTTCTGATATTATTAGATGTTATATCAAATATTTTAGAACTAGATTTTTTCTTTCAATTCCATGAATGTTACAACCAACAGATTAGACCTAAAGTATATGCATATAAATGTTGGGGGGTTTAATACAATCAAGTGATATGGATTGTGTTTTGCTCTGTTTACAATTACAAAGAGTAATATGAAGTTAAAATAAAAAGGACTTTCTTTTATGACAGATGCTTATATTTTGCAGAAAATACCTGAACTTTAAAAATAGACTTAACATTAAAGTTGATATACCATCTGTACTATATCCAAAGATAATGAAACTAATCCACCTTCTACTTTTATTTTTTCTCACAGAAGAGTAATGAAACAGCATAAACGCATGAACCTCTGGCCATCAAGTTGACAAAAGTGTCAGGACATACTTTCAATTAAAAGGTGTTGTGGTGACGCAAATGAACAAAATTAAATGTCCCATTCTGTTGCACAGCCTGTTGAGATGTGATACAGGACCTATAGCAGACTTGACACCTTCTGCCTGGCAGCATAGGGCCATAAAGCATAAGAATCAGTAAATTCAAACCCATGAAATGACTGTTTTTTGAACCTACAGCGTGAGAAGCCTTTCACCATTTTGGCAGGCTCTGCATAATAAATCTCCTGCTCTGGTTGGCAAATTATCAAAAATGATGTCCTACAAGTTGAAAAATTCTCCAGATTATTCTTTTACTATGATGTGAAGTTTTTCCATTACTAATGAATGAAGTATTAAAATCAAAACAACTCTGAGTTCACTGTCCAATCTGGAGTACACATTTCTCTGCAGGCGAGCAGCAAGAACACATTCTTGATTTCCTTTTCTTTCTCTTTTCCCACTTTATCCAAATGAAGGTAAAAAAAAAAAAAAAAAGGCAAGGAAAACCCAGGAAAAAAAACCCCATCCACAAACAAACCCAAAACCCCACAAAACAAAGACACCCCCCCCCCCCCCCCAATAGCCAGTGCAGAGACAAAGGCTGTGTTTTCATGATTGTCTTTTATTTTTCTAATTTTAAGGAACTATTACCACATAGACAAAACAAATCTTCTAGTTAGAGGACATGCTAAAGATCATAGAATCATAGAACGGTTTGGGTTGGAAGAGACCTTAACGATCATATAGTTCCAGCTGCCTGCTATGGACAGGGACACCTTTCACTAGACCAGTTTGCTCAAAGCCCCGTCTGACCTGGCCTTGAACACCTCCAGGGGTGGAATTGTTCTGTCCTCTAGAAGAGGATAGATTCAGACTACATAGAGAGAAGAAATTTTTGTGATGACGGGGTTGAAACACTTGAACAGGTTGCTCCGAGATGTGGTAGATGCCACATCCCTGGAAACGCTCAAGGTCAAATCAGGCTGGACAGAGCACTGAGGAATCTCATCTACTTGAAGGTGTCCCTGCTCATTGCAAGGGGTTTGGACTATATGATCTCTGAAGGTCCCTTCCGACCCAAACTATTCTACTATTCTATGATAGTGTTGCCTCTGCTGACTGCTAGGGCATTCATTCTGACTTTGGGAAAGCTCAAGCCTAATATCTAGTATCCTCCGTGGATGGTATTGCTACAAAGCTGTTGCACAGGTGGAAAACTATTACCATTTTATCTCATTTTAAAAATCTAGACCTTTACTGTCCCAGGTATTTTTATTTTCCACATGTCCACAAACAGGAAGTGATGAGTTTCCTGCTCAGCTTGGAAATAACTGTCTTTGAGCAAAGAGCTAAAAATTCTTTTTCCAGTTGACCCCACGAGAGGCGGTCAGTGACTGAAATCAGAGAATGAAACTGAAGCTGTGTATAGAACATACCTCCTCATCTCCAGCTTATCATCTCAAATTGTAAAGTATCTGCCTTAATACTACTTTGGCAGGCTTTGTTCTGGGCCATTTTCATAATGAACATCCTGGTTTTGTGGCCTGACTGCTTGAAACGTATAATTTCAGTGAAGTGCACAACCTAGAAGAAAATATAATATACATGTTTTTTTAATGTTTGCAATGGCAAAACCACTTTGTCCGCTCTGCTTCTGGAAGTATCCTGAAAAATGGGAATTAATAAATGGATCACATCCTTGCGAGAGGTCTAATTTTGTCCAAAGAAATTGGCATTCATAATCATAAATGTCATGCTAATGTCGTACTAGCTCTAATTAGGTCCTGCTGTGCTATGTGATATGTGCCTGAAATGATAGAAAATATGATAGTATTTTGCTTCCTCCCATTTCCCAGCAATGTGGACAGCTATGTTTATTTGAAATCAGTCTTACTGAACATGAAGTCTTTGATAAATATGGCAGTTTCTTTGTGCATATGCAGCAGACTCATGTAACCAGCATTTTATCATCAGTATGAGATTTGAGGTAAGTCTGTCACAGTTAAATAGTTTTGAAATGTTTATGAGCAGTTTTGCTCTGAAGTGTAGCCCAGAAGGCTGGGGATTTCTTGCCCTTTCTGCAGGTGCTCTCAGGGTTACTGCTGCCAGCGTTTGGCTGCGTGGGGTTATTTGCCATTTGATATGTCTGTTCATTGTGGCCTTCTGCCTCCAACAGGCATTAAAATATCAGAATAACCCCAAATCCTTACTTCTTATGATAAAGTGTGAGAGGGTCTGTGCTGTATCCACGTGGTATTCCTGGTTAAGGTTTATTAGGCAGATTAACTCAATGTATTAATTATATTTAAACAGACTTATTGCACACTTATAAAACTTGTAAAGAATTGAGCAATTAGTATAGTTGCCCTTAGCTGGATTTTTATCGCTCTGATAAGGACTATATGTCCTACTAGGACATATTTGGGGAGGGTGATAGTTACTGCCATATCTGTCAGCAGTGTTGCAGTGCTTTGATAAAAGGCTATTCTGCTCACAATCAAATTACTAAGAAGTTATTTTTGGCTTTGTTTATGGAAAAAAAAGACATTTTGAGAGATATAGTTGGAGTCTGTGGAGCAAAAAAGGCTAACAGTTTCTTGGCATCGTAGCTTACTAGCAGGCAGAAAGAGGAACTCTTGAGGTCTTCAGTCAGCTGTGGGAGCTGGTACTCTGGTTTGAAGATGCAAGTGGCTGTATCCAAATGCCCATCATGCTTGTGCATGGTTTAAAATTAATTTCTTTTATATATGGTTCTACATGAAGATGAAGGATATGTTGGAAACTGAGTGCTTCAACCATTGTTTTGCAGCATTGTCGGATTGTTCTTCCTTTATTCATTTACAACCGAATTGACATCTTACATTATGTGCCCCTGCCCATGGCAGGGGGGTTGGAAATAGATGATCTTAAGGTTCTTTCCAACCCTAACTATTCTATGATTCTATGAGTCTATGTTAAGAATGAGGACTCCCATTCTGAATGGAAAATTTAGTAGGATATTATTAACAGTTGTGATAATTTAAATTTCAAAAATTTTAGTCTGTGAGCTGCAGAAGTGAGGTGTTCTTACGCAAAAATGGCCTTAGACAAAATTGTGTGTGAAAAAATACAGTGCCAGGCACAAAGCTGGACTTTACGGGGTACAAGAGGATTATAGTTTGCCCAAATGCTATTTCAGGAATGGATTGTAAAGTCAGACTCATCCATGCAAATGGGGCTAAGGTTTATCCTCAGTGTCTAGTGGCCTCTTAACATAATACCAATACATTAATGGAAGTACCCACTAACAGAAGGATAATCTGTGTCAAGAGACCGTCTTCAGCTAGTTTCAGTTTGCGATAAACTTAATTCATTATAAAATTAGAACTCTTTTAGCATTTAAGCAAAGTTTAGAAAGAAAAAGGAACTTGCTTGTTCATGGCAGATAGAGCTAAATTTATTGTCTATACATATTACGGTTCTCTTATGAAGACTGATTGGATGTCATGCTTATTTTCATAAACTTTTTTGATATCACCCTGATTCCATGAAGGATCACTCTTTTCTTCTTTTTTCTTCCTGTGGTTTATCCTGGATGCGTGTTTGGCTGTGACTGGAATACAAGACTGTCAGAAACCAGGGAGGTCTTCCAGGAGACAAGTCTGTTGCTGGGGCCAGCAGAAGATACTGAAACGCGAAGTGAGGCCAGTTCAGAATAACCAGGTCTTGTGTGGCTCAGGACGGAGTACAGAAGCTACTGTCCCACACGGTGCTTGGCTGTTGTTACCCAATTTGCCTATTTTGGTTTTAGGGCTGTTTTAAAAAGTAAGTTATTCCTGACATCAGAGACTACAGAGAAACTATTGTATGGTTTCTTTCTCATTGAAAAGAAAGTACTGTACTGATTGGTACAGTGCTGGAAAGCTGGCAAGCTGTAGGATTCACATCACACCCCCATCTTTTTCAGGAGGTGGAAAAAATTCTGTGTGTGTATATGAGTTGTGGTATATAACAATTTGTATTGGTTTTCATAGAATCATTTAGGTTGGAAAAGACCTTTTAAGATCATCAAGTCCAACTGTTAACACAGCACTGCCAAGTCCATCGCTGAACCATGTCCCTGAGTGCCACATCCGTATGTCTTGGTGATTCTACCACTTCCCTGGGCAGCCTGTTCCAATGCTTGGCAAGCCTTTCGGTGAAGATACTTTTCCTAATAGCCAATTTAAACCTTTCCTCCCATCACTGTTTTCTTTACTGGATGATGCCATCCTGATGCCCCCTCTGGCTGCTTTATTCAAGATGGCGTTTTTTTTCAATAAGGTTTTTCTTCCTGTTTAAAATTGTGACATATCAGTCAATATTTGCTATTATATACTACTTTTTTTTAATTAAAAAAATGAAATTAAGTGCTACAAATTTTAAAGCCAGCATGTTTGACATACCACCAAACGTGAAAATTTCTGGCTTAACTTCTCTGTAGTAGTCTCTAGTGCGTTCTGTGGATAAAGAAATAATATTTTCAGCTTGTTCAGTTCAATAGATAAAAAGATTAATTTGGAATTGAAATGCAGTTGCATTCTCTCCAATTTTATACATATATAAGAAAAAGTATCTTTTAATCTTGAATTCGTTAAAGATGTGATCATCAGGAGTTTCAGCTCATTTAGCTGAAAAGATGACTTCCTTTTGAAATGTAGATAATTTTCTTAAACTGTGGTTTAATGATCAAGGGAGGGAAGAGATTGTGTTTGTGTGTATGAATCCAGAAGTCTGATAAACATGCATAACTATTTTTAGGATATTATTTTCTACATTTCTAGTTTCAATCTGAATGCAGTTTGACACAAATTACTGAAAAAGCCTGTTTCACTGTTTCATAAATTAAAATACAAAATGTCTGCAAATTAATAATTTTTTTCATAGAAAGCCATGTAACTAAGTTTTCATTTATGTACTTTGTGTGAAAATATATATAAGTTGTATAGCATTCTGATTAGCAACAAGTAGTGATGAAAAGTTGTGGTTAATTGGAAACCAACAGGTTTTTGTGGGTAGCAATCAAAAAATAGATCTTTCATTAAGAAACAAAATGAAAGAGCAAATACTCATGAAAATATTTTAATACATTTAGATAAAGCTTTCTTGTTAATTCAGAGCCATACTCTTTCCAATTATTAAACTCAGTTCTTTAAATTGATCCACAAATGATGTATTACCTTTAACACTTTAATTATAACATGTAAGGAAAGCAGTCAGATTAAACATAAAAGTATTAGATGGGATATTGAAACTCTTCTATAACTGGCTTTCCTGAAAAGTAATTGTTCCAAAACCATCACAAACAAAATCCATTTTGCTTTTGCATAAACTTATCCCAAAGACAGAAGTGCTTTTGTCACCTTCTGTGCGAATTGGCCTAGACCTCGGGAGAGAGAGAACAAATTTTCACTTTTTTACACAGAGTGGCTTGTGCCCACTGGTATGACTTAGTATCATGAGAAGGAGAAACCACATTGAATCAAATCTAGGCTATTTTCCAATAAACTTTTGTTTAGCAGGTCAGTGTTTAAGGAGTAACACTGATAGATATATTCTTAAGATTAATGGAACGACAAGAAGGAAGAATATAAGATTAGATATGAGGAATAAATGCTTTACTGTGAGAGTGGTGAGGCACTAGAACAGGCTGCCCAAGGAAGCTGAGAATGCCCCATCCCTGGCAATGTTCAAGGCTAGGCTGGACAGGGCCCTGAGCAGCTTGGTCTGGTGAAAGATGTCCCTGCCCATGTCAGGGGATTGGAACTAGATGATCTTGAGCTCCTTTCCAACCCAAACCATTCTATATATAAAGCTATTCAGTAGTCTAAAACAAACTTCCAAAAAAGCAGGTCAAAGCAGCAAATATTTGCATAAAAAGGAATTGTCTGGCCAATGGGATCCTAATATGCCGTGATAAAATTAGAATAAGCAGTCTACACTTTCAGTCCAGCAGTTCACATGGGCAAAATTTGCCTTAGACTTACCTATTCATATTAATAAGCATCCAAAACTTGTATATGTAAATGTATCTTCTGTGTGTGTCTCTGGTGCTGTTTCCATGGTCATCTATAAGAAGTCTGTTTCCCTTCCTAGACATGAATGGGCTGAATTGATTTCCATCCACTCAGGTTTTAATAATTCTGCGCCAGTGCAGAGATGTAATGTGAAGATGTTGGCCCTTATGCATTTTTAATGCTTTGCCACCTGTGGCAGAGGCTTTATCCTGGCTGCCCCAGGATTTTCTTAAGGATTATGAGATACAGTTTTATGTAGTAGTGTTCTGGGTTCAGCAGTAGCAGTCATTTTTCTCCTTGGTAGCTAGCGCAGCGCTGTGTTTTTGACTTTTGGCCTGGGAACAGCGCTGATAACACCAGTGTTTCAGTTACTGCTTAGTAATGTTTTGGTCTGACCAAGGACTTTCTGAGCCTCATGCTCTGCCAGGGAGGAGGGGAAGTCGTGAGGAAGCAGAGACAGGACACCTGACTCAAACTAGCCAGAAGTATTCCATACCACAGCACGTCATGCTCAGGATGTAAAAACGGAGGGCAGAGACCAGGAAGGGTGGGGGTTCGCTGCTGGATCGGGCTTGGTATCGGGTGGTGAGCAATTGTATTCTCTTTCCTTGTATTTGCCTTGTAATTATTATTATTGGTGGTAGCAGTAGTGATTTGTGTTATACCTTAGTTACTAAACTGTTCTTATCTCAACCTGTGGGAGATGCATTCTTTCGATTCTCCTCCCCATCCTCCTGGGACCGGGGGGAGAAAGAGGTGGGAGTGAGTGAGCAAACTGGGTGAGTTATAGTGGCTTAAACCACAACAGCTTTTTTCGGCACCCAACGTGGGGAACGAACCCACAACCCTGAGGTTAAGAGTCTCATGCTCCACCGACTGAGCTAGCTGGGCCCTGGCGGTGAAAGCGCCAAATCCTAGCCACTAGACCCCCAGGGAAATACAAGGGAAGGGGAAGCAACTGCTCACCACCCGATACTAAGCCCGATCCAGCAGCGAACCCCCACCCTTCCGGGTCTCTGCCCTCCATTTTTACATCCTGGGCATGACGTGCTGTGGTATGGAATACCTCTTTGGCTAGTTTGGGTCACGTGTCCTGTCTCTGCTTCCTCCCGGCTTCATAACACTGTAAGTGTTAGTTTGGGGTCTTGTCAGGAATTTGTCATCAAATTTACAGAAATACACTTATCTATCACATGTGTTTGTCTGTCACATATAAGTGTTATTTATCGATCACATAAACATGATTTATCAGTTGGAACAAGATAAATGAGCATTCACTGAAAGTTAATTGAAAGGTCAGTCAGAAGCACAAATGTGCTTCTAATTAGGAAAAATACTTAGAAGGATAGTATTCTAGAAGCAGATTCTTCTCAGAAAAAAAATGCTAAGTTAAAAACTCACTATAAAATAGCCTTTTGGAGCCAGAAAAGGGGTTTATGGATCCTAATTTCCCATCTCCCAGTACAGGCCAGTAATGGATTCTTAGAGTAGAGGAGCCAAGGTCCTCCTTGATGCCTCCCCTAGTAACCACCTTCATTTCTGATAAGGAAGGGGTAAGGGCTTTCTGAACCGGAAGCTGAGTTCTTTCTGTTGTGCTCAGTAGATCCAATGCATATTCCATTGCATAGTTTCATTCTATGCCCCTAATTTTTGAGCTGTGACAAATAGTAAATGTCTCCTTTTAACTTGATGACGGTGTAGACATGCCGAATTTAGTCAGCTTTTTCCCCACCCTAAAGAGCTCTAGACTGTTATCATTCAAACTCCACTGTATCATTTTTCCCTGTTCTTTTTCTACACAAAAAGAAGAAATGTGAATCCCCATATCTGGATTTTTAAAAGTGGGTGTTGATTAGGTTTCACCAGGGAAAAGTGCAAAAGACTACAAGAGCGAGTATTTATTGCATCACAAGTAGGTAGAAATACAGCTTACTAATTTTATCCTAATGCACTTGAGAGGGAAGAAATCCAAGCAGTGAAAATAAAAGCATCACATGTCCTCCATTATTTGCTTATGGAAGCAGTAATACGCAGTAGATGGTATTGCAAACTGGTCTTTTGCCCGTTTAAGTCAATGTCAGTGGATTGACTTCACTGGAAACAGGTTATGCCCAACTGGTAAATACCGCAGTTGCATTATTCCAACACTTCTGAAACAAATAACTGCATGTCCTGATTCTATTTTTATATATGCAAATTAAAATATAAAATAGCTGCTGATATTTTTGCTGAGCAATGTTGACCTATGCATATTTGGTCAGTAATTGCAGTGCTGCTCACTAACTAAATCTGTTTCTTTGAGAGGAAGCAGTTTTTAAATTATATTATATTTTTCCATGTCCTTTTGATAAGTATAAATTAGAAGCTCCTGTCTTTCAACCTAACTGCTCCAGACAAAAACAAAGTCAAGACAAAATTACAGGTCTGGTAGATTAATTTCAGTTGTTAGCCATGATTGAGTGTATCTGAAGTATACAAAAGTGAGAATGAATGTGAGTGGTGTTTCTGGAGTTGACTTGAAATTCCCACATCCCATATATAAAGCATCAGGAATGTATTTATGTGATCCTTGTAAGCTAGTTAAAAGAATAGCATCCATTTGGGCTTTCAGCTTAGGTTTCAAGAGAATTGCAAGAAGAGAGAGCAGATTTTCTGTTCCTTGAGGTGAACCCATCCTTACTCTGGCTTTGGAGTGGGCGTTATGTCCTCTAGCATTAGACACTATGCTGCACTGTGGATGTCTTGGTGGGAGGCAGTCATCCTACACTCCCTTAATAGTCAGTGGAGAGAAATAGGCTTTAGGGTGCAGTTTTTCTGGCCTGCTTTAGATTGCTAGTTTCTAGCGAGATGAACTGCCTTCAAATAGTTTAAGAGTATTAGCTTTTCTACTGATTTTAAGGGTCAGGCGACATGTTAGTCAGTATCTGTCTTTTGACAGGTGAATCTCATCCTGTATGCTGCTCACTCATGTAGAGTTGTTTCTACTACTACCTATAGCTGTCGGCTATTTCTGCCTTGGCCACCAAGTGCATAATAGATGACAAAACTTAACTGTACCACTGTCATCAAAGGAGGGTTGTTTTGTTTTCCTGATCCTGGGAGATTTTGCTTCAGATGATCCAAACCAAGCAAAGGTCTCATTACCCGCCTTGACAGAAAAGAAAGTCTATTGTGCTTTCATGTCATTATGGAGACTCACATGTTGTGTCTGCAGAAATCAGCACTGCCCTGCAAGTTGACAGGTTGAGTCTCAGGTAACTCCTATATCAGTTATTTTGTCATTTTCATTTGCTAGTATTCTAAAAGACCCATTTTTAATTCAGCATTTATATTGCTTGGCTACAACTCAGCAACGTGTCTAAACTCAGCAAGTATAGCACACATAGGTTTAGCCAAAGAGAAGGGTGAGATACACGGTGTGTGTATATGTATGGATGGATACTGATGTGTCCCAGACATGCTAGATTTAAAACCTGTGTCATTGTTTCTAGCTCTTGTAATTCGACCATGTGGTTTTGTCTTATTTAAATTGGGTCAGTATGTATCTCGTGTTTTGTCTTATTTAAATTGGGTCAGTATGTATCTCGTACATCCTTGAGGCTTCTTCCAAGTGGATGTGCTTCCTGAAATAGAACAGTGCTGCATCCATTTTTGAAGAGAGCATCAGCATGTCACTTTTCAGGGGGCTTTCTCCCAGTCATGGGACATAATAATTTTTCAAAAAATCTAAATCTCTTTTCAACATTTGAACTCTGCAAATGAAAGCAGGCCTTTTATTCAACAGTTTTCAGGCTTACGAGCTGCCTTCTTGCATTTGCTTTGCAGTTGACCCTATAGTCTTATTTTGAATTACCAGCTGAAAATAAGGTTTCCCTTCAAAGGGTGGTTGCCAGGGGTAACTGGCACTGACGCCAAAAGATGAATACTCTACCTACTTAGGATAATGCCTACTTTGTGAGCTAAATAAAGAGCTAAATTGCAGAGAAGGAAGTTGGATAAATGTGAGATATCAAAAGAGAAAACCTAAGATTATTAGGGATGCAGAATTCAGAAAGGATTATTGCCTTTTGCCCCAGTAATTGTCTGGTAAGCAGATCATGTATGCTGCTCTGCAGCCAGGGGCTTGAATCTCTCAGCCCTGCTGATACACTGAATGGTATCCATACTTCTGCATCTGCCTGGATAATATACAAAGCTGTGGAAGTTAGAGGCAGGGAAGCAGAATGTTGTGCATGAAGTAATTACTTTGAGTTTTACACAGGAACGATGGTTACTGAGATTGCAAAAAGTTTCGTATTTTAAGCTTAAGGTTAAGAGGCTTAGCTGCTGCTGCAGGAGTTACTGTTAGAATTCATAATTTCTCAGCAAAATTCTTGCACAGTTCATGTAAATGAACGAGAAAACCCTCTCTCTATCTAATATAGAATGGAAGGAACTTATTATTTTGATATTTGATTCAGATGTGGAAGCAGTCTTAGTCTCTGTCCCACAAAAAAGCTGCTGATGTTTTCAGGCATTATGGCAGAAGGAAGCTTTCAAAATACTTCAGTGATAATGCTGAACAATACCATCAGAACTCGATGACTATTGTGGAGCATATTTGGGCAAAAGGAGATGGAAACACATCACCCATATCATTTAATATCAAAAGATGCAAGCTCTTGATTTCTTACAGTTAACACACTGCATAATTTCTCAGTAAGTAAGAGTTTCACCATATGCAGCTACATACACTGATGTGATTTTCAGAAACTGTTTTGTGTGATTTTGTTCTAAGAAATATGGCAAAAGCTGGGGTATGGATCTCTATAAGTGACTTGGTGGGCTGAGCAGTCAAGACTGTTCTTTATAAATCTGTTTTCTGCTGTTGCTGTTAGGAGTTTTCAGGCAAGTCCAGTAGTTTGTTCATCAGATTTGTTTTGAAGATACAAACAAGTTTTTCTTCTCCCAGCCAATGCACTGCTAATTTTACCAAAGAAAACAAATCCAGTTGTTTGACTAACCAGAGATCATAAACAGTCAGATGGCTCTGATTATATGCTGTAGCTTACATTTATGTTGGAGATCTCTTTCTTGCCCTTTGCAAAGGCTGTGAGCACCTGTCACGGTTCTGTGAGGAGAAAGATTTCTGAAGGCTGGCAGCAAGATAACAAGCAAGCTGCTGCTTTCACTTTCCATGACCTTTTATTATGATAAACCCTTTCCACTATGGAGGCAATAAAGAAGAGTCACACCATGCCTCATAGAAGCATGACCTTAAGGTGACTCTGTCAGTGATACTTAGTGAAATACTGTGTGCAGGGTCCCCCACCTAAAGTCAAAAATAGAGCAAGGGTCTAGCCTTCAACATGTTTGATGCATTGGTGATGTCACACAACACATGATCTAGGGAACTTGAGCCCAGGTAAGCACTATTTTTAATAACTCTGTAATTTAATGAAATTAATTTTCTGTATCTCAGAAAAGAAAAATAGCTTTGCATAACTAAAAAAATATACTAAGAATTAACTTAAGGATATACTTGAGCACTCTCAACAGTCCCGTGCTCCAGTGGATTTCCGTGGTTACCCTAAAGTCACAAGCAAGTGCTTTCCATGGACAGCAGAACGGTCAAATGAACATACAGTTTTCCTCTGTGGACTTCACTTGCAGTTTGTGCTCAGCAGAACAGAACTAAAATTCTTCACCTGCAAAACCATCTGATAGACTGTAGATGTCTACCTTTAAAAAAGCTAAACATGTCATTCTTTGTCATGTACCACACAGAATAGCATAAGAGAATCCTGGCTTGTTTCCTATGCAAACCGTCCTCAGAATCAGGACCTCCGCTGTGGAAGTTACTGCCAGAAGAGACCAAGCAATGCCTGTGATTGACTGTTTCTCATTTCTAACTGCTATATGATTTTGCACAGCAGGCTTTCCAGGGAAGTTCCGGGATTTATAGAAAAATCTATGTACTTATGTTTAAAAAAATTCACTAGCCACATGTAAGTGCGAATTCATGATTCACCCAGGACTTTAAAACTTATTTGTCCAAGTAATGGTACTATTGGGGATGCTGAAATAAAATTTGGAAGTGGAGAGAGTGGTAATTGCAGAAAGTCAATTTTCTGGACTTTTCATGGATTGAGGTGAAGTTGTAGCCATCTTCCAAAATCCTTTACCAGATTTTGCAGTACAGACAAAGCTTTAGTCAATGCAGTTTAAACCCATTATTGAGCTTATAGTTGTTCACACTGAAAAAGTTGACTTGGTTTGTATCTTAATTAAAATCAACTGTAAATATAGAATGCTTTCAATATAAAGGGTCTCCTCCAGTTCCATATGTCAAAATGTTCATTGTTTTTCTGACATTTTAATTTTGATCTTATCTTTGTAAAATAATGATCTAAGGAAAATTCCCCTAGCTGTAATGTTATATCAGATGTCTGTAGATGTCATGGAGGGACCTTGATTTCTTGCAGTTGTCATCAGGTTTATAATGAACTGAAATATAAGATAATAATTGAAGATGAATATGCTGTCAATGCCTAGTGAAAACAAATGCCGAATGGCCTGTTATCTTCTTGATACTGTCAGTGCAATGTGCCTATGTAGATTTTCTTATTCACTGTTTATTTAAAAAAAGAAATCACAGCTATTTATAATCCTAATTTTACATTCTTTTAACTCTTTTTTTTACTTCAGTGAACGCTATCTTTCATCTTAACCATACAGCTCCATAAACTCTGCTTAACAGCTTTTTGGAAAGGAACACAATCTCCTAAAATAGTCAATACAAAAAAAACCTGTGTGCATGAAACATGAATTGTGGAACTCTTCTATTTTTTGCATTCTTTTGCTACAGAGATTTTACCATCCTAAACTAACTATTATCTAGTCCTTTTGTACAATTAGTGATGGCCATGCATGACGGATATCTGAATTAAGGCATCTTCTCACTGAACTAGATGACAAATTAGAATCATAGAATCATAGAATGGTTAGGGTTGGAAGGGACCTTAAGATCATCTATTTCCAACCTCCCTGCCATAGACAGTGACACCTCACACTAAACCATGTCACCTAAGACTTCATCCAGCCTGGCCTTGAACTGCCAGGGATGGAGCATTCACAACTTCCTTGGGCAACCTTGCACAAGGATGTTCCAAAATCCAGCTATTTTTATGGTTACAAACAGATGTCTAGCTTGAAACTTGATTTTCTTTGCTTTATATGCATTTATATGCAGTTTATATGCATTTGCTTTTGTGCCAGACATGTTCCTCTCTTGTCTCTCCTCCCTCTCTTCCCTGAGTGTATTATACATATGGATCATACTCCCTTTGACTTGTTTTTGCTGTGCCAAAGCAGCCGATCACTCTTACCATCCTCGTATAAGAGGTTTTATTGAAAAAGACTGACTAGATTTATCCACTGTATTCCAGATCGGCCTCTCACCTATGCCTCTTTCAATTTATGTCTCTGTGTCTGTCGGGGATGCTACTCAGGCTGTTGATTTCTCTGACTGTAAGAACATACACAAGACCCTACTGGTCAGTCAAAGATGCATTACCTATAATTGCCAGTATGCGCAGGTCTGGAAAGATCATGTCCTTCTACACTCCAGTGAACTGCGGCTGTGTCTCAGTGGGGAGCTGCACTTACAGCTACTCTGATTGTGCTTGGAAGCTCTTTGTATTTTGCCATTAAAATCTCTTCCAGCATTAGATTCTTCACCTTGGTGTTGCATGTTGTCAGCACTTTACATCTTTAAAAGTGCTAGACATGGCGTTTCGCTCAAGGAGTGTCTCTTGTAGATTAGTGTTTAAGAATTCAGGAGTTGAATAACACAGGTTTAGATTTCTACAGTATAAAAGTGCATGCTTCTGATTAGTTAAATAGTCACAGAAGAATGTTGACTTCAGTGGTTCACTGAATGTTAGTGGTAAATTTTGCAGCATGATGCTGATTTATATTCAAGTAATATCAAAAGAATATTATGTAAGTGAAGTTCGTTGTGGGTTTAGACTGCGGGTGTAACAGTGACAGCGGTGGGTGTTAAAGGACATGTTAAGACATCAGTGTGATTGTGAAACACAAGCAAAACAACTTATTGTGAGACTATCACTGTGAATACAGCCTTTGAAATGAGATTATTTTCTGATCTATTTCATGCAATTGGTAAGGTGGGATCACCTTACCAATCAGAAGTTGGGTATCTGGACTTAAGACACCTGCTTTAGACTCAGCAAGACTCAGCAACTAAAGGTTGTATGTTAACCTATAGAGAGGAAAAACTGCGCCTTGAGAGGCAAAGATATTGTAACTGTCAATCATCTTTGATATTTATTTTAGAACAGGATAAAATGCGCTTTCCAGACACCCAGATCTTTCAGTCAGGTATAAGACATAGACAAGAGGGAGGAAACACTTCTAGGAATGAGTGGTGGTTTTTTAGTGAGTCTGTCTGTATTGCTTGGAGTCTTTGTATCTGAATAGGCATAATTGCCATAGGAATAACAGTTCAGTTAAATTGTTTGATAGATAAATGGCATCCTCTTCTGAAAAGTCATATTGCAGTATATGTAAATATATTTGAATATTACTATACAGACAGTTAACTAGCTATTAATGTGAGAAAAGATTCTTTGCAAATATGTTTTATTGGCTTTATTTCTATTTCCTCATCATTTTGAGAGTTATTAGATTTTCACATTTCCCTTTTAGAAAATGCATTTTGCAAAAGTCAGAAATGCTAAACATAGCTTAAGAAGTCTTAAATAGATGAAAAATTGCTGGTACCCTCATTACAATTCTATTACAGTTATTCTGTGTGTGTATTCTAACACTCATATTTGAGAATCGGCGACCTTTCCAGTTTGTCCCATACATAAAGCAGAGTAAAGATATAATATAAAGGGTTGTCTTTACATGTTTGTAATTGTAATGGAGACAAATTTGTTAATCTGATCTCTTTGTGATTTGGTTTCAATATAACATGGTAGCAATAGCATTTTATATGTTTAGAAAGAATACTGGATGCAATTTTGAATACCTTCAGTTATCCATCAGTTTCTGGAAAACAATTGAGAGCATGAATCTGTTACACTTTCTCTGTGGCAGCTATGATTCAGCATGCCAAAAGTGGAGCCATGAAAGTATTTCCTTGATTCTGTATTCTTTGGCAGGAACATAATGCATAATAAAATATAATCTCTTTAGGAAAACATGTGGTATCTTTTCATTCTAATTTTGTATGATTTTAATGAGAAGATTACTTGGTGCTTTTTATTGTCATATCAAGTTGCTAACTGTTGAAATACAAGGCTCTTGCTGTATATTACTGCTAGGAAGTGGAGTGTGTATGTGTGTGGCCTCATGTCTAGCACTGCAGCTTGACATCTTCTGTCATTAGCACCACCTATAATTGGCTAATTGACACTGTAGTTTTTTCTTAATTTCTTTAATGTATGTATTAAAATTTATTAAAATGTTGTTAAAGAAATGTGTCCATTTTGCTTTAGAATGAGAAAATATGTCAGTTTCATTTGTATAAATATTTGTAAATATCTGTATCTTTAAGGAGTGTGATAGAAATTTACACACATATAAGTGGCATTTCTTTTCCCTAGGTAATTTCTTTCTGTCTGACGCATAAGATGAAAATAATTCTCAGCTTGTCCCCTGTGACCCTACAAAAAAGACAAAGTGTGTGTAGTGTTGGGGAGAAAAGAAGTAATTGTAACCCGTCGGAACTGTAAAGCCATTATTCTCCCTTTATGTGATCTACCTTTTCCTGTATTCTTTTTGCTGTAGACCTTTTGAATTATTGTACTGATGAAGGGGAACTTTGAAAGGGAACTTTGGTGGCTTCTTCTGCAAGTCTTCGATTACTACATTCATGGATCACGGTGTTTGTTATTGGACAGCTTAGACATTTGAGACACTAATTTAAAAAGATGTCTCTGTTTAATCACCCAAATATTTTTAATTGATTGAATTTAGCCTTTAAAGTTGGCAGTGCCCTTTCTGAATTTGTAGTTGTCTTCCAAAGTTGTTTCACAGAAGTGTGAATCCTGTGGGAAGTTCCTTTTTGTATAATTCAAATGACGACAGTAACTAGTTTGTCTAGTGCCATGTTGGCCTGTAGGAGAATTCAGGTGGTCGCACCCTCCTTGCTCATTTCTTTTATTAATAGTGCTAAGAGAGAATACACAGTGCAGTTGTGATTGAAAGAGCACTTGAAGGATCAGTTACTAAATCTACCAGATTTAGAAATAGGATTTCTGGGTTTGTTTTTCCCTTTTCATTCTTTCTTTAATTAAAATATGATTAAATACAGCATCTTAAGTAGCATACTGTTCAAAGCTGTGTGTAAGGTGCTTGGTGACAGCCAGCATGGCTTCACTAAGGGGAAATCCTGCCTGACCAATATGGTGGCCTTCTATGATGGGGATATGGAACTGATGGACAGGGGTCGAGCAGCTGATGTCATCTGCCTGGACTTGTGCAAAGCGTTTGACACTGTCTCACACGACATCCTTGACTCTCAGTTGGAGAGACATCAATTTGATAGGTGGACCACTCGGTGGATAAAGAACTGTCTGGATGGCCGCACGCAAAGAGTTGTGCTCAATGGCTCAATGTCCAGCTGGAGACCAGTAACGAGTGGTGTCCCTCAGGGATCGGTGTTGAGACTGGTCTTGTTCAACATCTTTGTCGGTGACATGGACAGTGGGATTGAGTGCGCCCTCAGCAAGTTTGCTGATGACACCAAGCTGTGTGGTTCAGTTGATGCACTGGAGGGAAGGAATGCCATCCAGAGGGACCTTGACACGCTTGTGAGGTGGTCTGATGCCAACCTGATGAAGTTTAACCATGCCAAGTGCAAGGTCCTCCACCTGGGTTGGAGCAGTCCCAGGCACAGCCACAGGTTGGGCAGAGAAGAGATACAGAGCAGCCCTGTGGAGAAGGACTTGGGGGTGGTGGTTGATGAGAAAATGAACATGAGCCAGCAGTGTGTGCTTGCAGCACAGAAAGCCAACTGTATCCTGGGCTGCATCAAGAGGAGTGTGACCAGCAGGTCGAGGGAAGTGATCCTGCCCCTCTACTCGGCTCTTGTGAGACCTCACTTGGAGGATTGTGTGCAGTTCTGGTGTCCTCAACATAAAAAGGACATGGAACTGTTGGAACAAGTCCAGAGGAGGGCCACGAGGATGATCAGGGGACTGGAGCACCTCCCGTATGAAGATAGGCTGAGAAAGTTGGGGCTGTTGAGCCTGGAGAAGAGAAGGCTGCGTGGAGACCTCATAGCATCCTTCCAGTACCTGAAGGGGGCCTATAGGGATGCTGGGGAGGGACTCTTCATGAGGAACTGTAGTGATAGGACAAGGGGTAATGGGTTCAAACTTAAACAGGGGAATTTTAGATTGGATATGAGGAAGAAATTCTTTACTGTCAGGGTGGTGAGGCACTGGAATGGGTTGCCCAGGGAAGCTGTGAATGCTCCATTGCTGGCGGTGTTCAAGGCCGGGTTGGACAGAGCCTTGGGTGGCATGGTTTAGTGGGAGGTGTCCCTGCCCATGGCAGGGGCGTTCGTACTAGATGATCTTGAGGTCCTTTCCAACCTTAACTATTCTATGATTCTAGGATTCTAAGAAGACTTATGAAACCAGAATTACATTTTGGAGTCCTTGTCTTTTACATGCTTATTTGCTCTTTGAAAACCATGCCAGTGAAACACTCCATTCTTGAAATTATACAAGTCAGTGGGCACAAACTGAAGCACACAAAATTCCATTGAAATGTAAGAGCATAATTAAACCCCACTTTTTTACTATGTGGGTGATCAAACACTGAAGCAGGTTGCCCAGAGAGGTTGGAGAGTCTCCATGCTTGAGGATACTCAAAAGCTGTCTGGACATTGTCCTGAGCAACCTGCTCTAGGTGACCCTGCTCTGAGTAGTAGGTTAGCCTAGGCAATCTCTAGAGATGCCGTCCAGCTGCAACCATCTTGTGATTCTTAGCATGTATGTGATTATGAGCGTGATATCCTAAAACCTTACATGTTCCTTGTCTGAAGCACAACCCTGATGCATGATCAAGTAATACTCAACTCTTGCTACTGAGAAGACTGATGGATGAAATGGTACAGCAGCTATTCTAGTTGAATAGTTTTAGACCTAATTCAATGCCCCAGTGCTTCCCATTGACTTTTGTGGTCCAGAAACTTGTAGGTCCTCCATTTCTTTATACATCCGAGCAATTAAAATTAACTTTCAGTGTTGATTTTAACAACTTCTGTGAAAGGAGTCTTTAAGCATTTGAATTCTGGCAACCTGCTGGGCACCCGCCCCCAGAACAGGGAGCAGGGCTGGCAGGGTGAAACTGTAGAGGTGACTTGAAAAGCTTTGGTGCCCCTAGCACAGGTGTGTCTCAGCCTCAAATCCTAAGTGCAAACTGCCATCTCCTGCTGGGTCTGAGCACCCAATTTTAACGTTTCCCGCTAAGACCCAGCCAGCTCTCCGTGGCATGCTCTGGCAGTGGCAGTAACAGGGTGGGCAAACCAAGTTATGCTCTGCTGTCTTTGAGTTAAATAGGAACATGCTTACACAAAAGCCACTGGACAAGACTCTCATAAATTATTGTGTAGTTTTAAATCATGACATTCAAATAGTGCACCAAAATTTAGCATTATCTCCTGATTTCAGATTTTTGACCTCCTTTGTAAAGAGACTTCTGTGCACACTTCTGTTTTACCAGCTGTATAGCCTTGTACTTATGGCAAATTCTAGGCCTTTAGTGACAGCAGAACATGCATGTTTGTTATCTGTTGATTTAATAAAATTGAACTGAAAATTACCATGGTAACTTTAGCATCATAGGAATCAGCTGCCAATCTGTAAGGGCATCACTGCATCTTTCTGGACTCTTTGCATTCCAAATGTTTTGTAAGAAAACTGTGTTACTTATTGTTGTTATTGTTTTAGGATTTTCTATCTGAAGAAGTTCAAATCTGAGGCTGGAAAGAAAGCTGTGCTGCTAAAATACTGTGCTGTTCCAAAGCAAATTAAATTCCCTCTACCAAATAATCACTTCTTCCCCGGTAGCTCTGTAAGTAATGCCATTAAGGTGTTTGCCTAATCCTCATATTTCAGTGACTGAAATTATACTACTGTGTGAGTCTCTGTGTGTTCTTACCCAACTAAGACTTTGGTAGCATAACAGGAATATCTGGGAGAAAGAGCAGTTTTGCATAGCTTGCAGCTACTTTGTCCTGCCATCAAGTCCTCAAAAAGTAATTAGGTTTTACTCTCTTGAATGCTCTGGGAAAGCAAGGCATCTACAAATGCTCCAGGAAGTAATAATGATGAACTAGTGGGTGGCTTAGTTAATTGGCAAAATCTTTTGAGTACAGAACATTTATAATGCATTTGCAACTGCAGATCTGATGTGTATGCATGTAGAGTTCTGCATTGCTGTGCAGATACTCAATGGCCAAGAGAAGAGAAGCAGCACAAGCATGTTAGTCCAGCCTTTGTAGGGTTGGTAAAGTAATGCGCTTCTTGCCACTCAATCATGCCGCTGTAAACTTTAAAACAAAACTACCTCAAACAGCAACTAAACAGTTGAGTACATAGGTATCTGAAGTAAAACAGATAGAGGGGGTGAAAAAATTGAATTCCCCATTGGCTATTTTGAGAATACAATTATAATTATCTGCAATTAGTATTTTCTTTGTATTCACCTGTTCAAACGTATTCTGAATACATGGTAAAGACAGTGCTCATGGTTAACATTTTCCTTGATGTATACCCACTATGAAATGATTGGTGCAGTTGTACCCTTTGAGAGCTTTCCTGAGGTTCTAAAATGATCTCTAAACTAGTATCTATGACATTTTCAAACTATTACCTGTCACAATAAATTTGAAAATTCCAGAGTTAAAGAAAATGTAGTATGAAGTATTTATCTGCTTCACATTCATTTAGCATTCCTTCTAATTCCTTCATTCCTTTCCTATTCCTTCTATGATGTTTGCATATATGGATTAATGTGTTTTTCTTGCAGCAGCTTGCGATAGCAGTGTTAACTGTAATGGTCCGTGCATTCTGCACCTGCATGGTGACAGGGGGCACTCCAAGGAGTTGGGAATGGCACCACATACCCCTTGGGCTTTGTGTCACTTCTATTCTACAAAACTTAGAGAGCAACCAGCCCCAGATGCTTTCTGTTTGTCGTATGCATATCATGCCTGCCCCTAGAAGGGTCAGCACATCTGTGTCACATTGCAGTGCTCCTGTGTTGGTGAAATGGTGTCTGTGGGAGCAGCAGCTTTCCTGTGGTGATGTCCAGGGGCTTTTTGCAGAAACCAGCACTCTTGCAGGTCTGTTTCTTTGATCTTTCCCACAGTTTTCTAAATATGCAGCAATGTAAATATATGTATTAATATTGCTGTTAGTAGCAAAACTGTGAGAGTTGACAGGGAACTGATGCCACAGAGGATACTAAAATGAGCATGTGAAAAACAGTAATGTTCTGTAGTGCGCACTTCTAGAGTGCACTCAGATGGTGTTTAATGGTGATTGTCTTACACAGGATAGAAAGCTGAGACCAAACAGTGTATACAAAAATAACAGCTCAGGAACAAGTAATTTCTGCCATTTCCAGCCCTTAGGCATCTTTTCATTCTGAAAATTACATGAGATGGAATGGCTGTTGCATATGACCTCTCTAAATTTCCACATTTTTTCAGGCCTGTAGGTACTTTTTGAACTTCTGCAGTTTTCTTGTTCTCTAAAATGTGAGTTATTAAATCAGCTATCAGTAGTGGATATTTCTGGTGATTGCTAGCAAGGCATTTTGTGAGGTACTGCAGAAGAGGAAGCTAGTTTCTGTCAAGCTGCTTATAGGAGAATAGAAGAAGAGGTTTTAAAAATTCATGTCACTGCATAAATATATTACTGGAAAAAGTAATCTTAAAAACTGCTTTATTCAACTTCAAGCATTCTTTCAAATCCTCACTGTATATATGTCATAAGGTAGTCCTGATAATTAGTCTGTGCACAGTGCTTATTGCATGGCCTTCCAGAATCCCATGTTTATTTAATATTTATAATTTGTTGAGACAAACAATTACTATATCTTATGTTAGCAATACCAAAGAAAAGATACTGGTACATTCCCAACAGGCCCTTCCTAGGTAATATATACAGTGAATGGCATTCTAGAATTCCTTTACGAGAAGGCTGTACTTCCTGCCATTTAAAATGGTCAGTTATATCAGAATTTCTCTTCCCAGAACTGACCACTTTTTTGTTTTAACGAACAGTGTGTTAAGTAAACTTAAATTGCATACTATGGGAAAAGACTGCTCCTTAGGGTAATATTCTTCCAACATGAACTCAGTGATAGAATATGTATTTTAGTGACAGAGAAATTATAGGCTGTCAGATAGTCATTTAGCAAGGCTAGAGTATTGTGAGTTTCTGCTGCCATTATTACAGCTTTAATAAAAATGCACATAACCAAAAAGAAACTTCTTTTTAATACAATTTGGTAAAAAGAAAAAGTATTTCAAAATCTAAACATATGAACTGTAGAAACTGAATACAGGGTAATGCGAAATACAGTTTGGGATAGCAAAGCAATTTAAAACGGGTGTAAAAATACCATCAATAAAATACATAAGGGGAGATTCTGGAGTCTATCCCTACCCTGGGAAATAAAACAGAAGTTGAATTTCATGTTATGGTAGCAGTTTAGTGTCAGGGTAAAACAGATTTGTGTGAGAATCTAATGCTGAACTTAGTAAAGTGTTCATACACATAAAGAGTGAGGAGAGACCATGGACCACTCAGGTAGTCTACAAAATGTATTTTCAGCTTTCAGAGGGAGCAGCAGCCTCTTCTCCTCTATCAGAAGATTGCTTGCCATCACTGAAAGCTTAGAGGAAAAGATCTGTGAAAAGAGAAGTGGAGTTTCTAGACATGATAAGTAATGGTTTGCATTTTTTCTGGAGTTATTCTATAGAATCTGACAGCTGTCTTCACCTACTCCATTGTATGTCATTATTAACATCTTCTATATATGAGGCTATCACGCCATTCAATATTAACATCAGAGTGTGTAAGACTGAAATTTGTAGAGAAAACATTGAGACTACATGACATTCAGTTTGTATCACTAACTTTTCTACAGGGGCTGTATTAAGCTACTTGTCAGCATTTCCATGAAGGCGACCTGTGTGGGCTACCACAGTCCTGCACTTGGCCATGATGAAGCAAAGAGCAATGAGTAGAGCAACAACACTTATCAGGGAAGAAAGCTGCCTAGAAAAGAGCTGGAGGCTGCAGTGCATTATACCTGACATGCTGTGACAGAAAAAGCAGGTTTTCTTTTTGTTTATATGATCTCCCATCAGAGTAAAAAGTCTCTCGAGTCTAGCATTTTCAAGCCAGTGAAATTTAAATGTTCAAGAAGTTTAGGGATTATATCTGAAGTCAGTTGGGTAGCGGTAGAAGTTCTCTTGGTAAACGTTTCATGCATTCAAAATAAAAATGTTATTTTTCCTCAGAGAAACACATGCCTTAAAATTACAGACAAATATAGAAAAAAGTGAAAAGATACTATGTGTATTTTAGTGGTCCCTGCCCTGCAGAGGACTGTGCATGAGTTTACCTGCGCATAGAGGAGCAGTCTACAAAGGGTGCAGTTAGACGCCAGGGGAATCCTCAACTAGGCCTTACAAGGTCATCATGAAAAAATTCAGATAATGAAAAGGGATGGAGAGAATACTTATCTTTTGAATAGAATTTCTGCAAATATTCACAAAGGGCTGAAGTTGTATTCTATTTTTAATTTGCTTTTGGTCTTTACAGAATTAATTTAAATGCTTTATAATAGTCAAGGAATTAGCCATGGAAAAATTATATTTCTTAAGAAGCTGATAACCATGGCTTTTAGATCTTTTGAGGGATTTTGCTTCATCTTAGAAGGTATAGATGGAGCTCCTGCTGTTTTTCTGCAGCCTTTGTTCTTTATCTTATTGAGCAATTGAAACTCAGATTTCACACATATTTGATTCTTCGATGTATATTTTCATTAAAAGCTTGCCAGTAATGTGAGTTATGTATGTTTTTGCGATAGTCATTAAATGAGATTTTTAACAGTTTACATGATATTCTGACAGTTTACCAAACCTATCAGTCAAAAGCAGATGGCCTGTGTTGGTAGAATTTTTCTGTTATAATGAATATATTTTCTGCATATGTGGTTCATTTATAATATATTTGCTAGGAAGAATTTTTTCTTAAAAATCAGTTTATCAAGCCATGATACCCTCCTGCTCTTCAGCTTGACACTTGAATGCCAAGATGTCATCTGTCCGCAGTTCATTTCAGTAATGTGTGTGACTATACAACAAATTAAATTATGACATACATCGGTCCTGAAACACTGAAAATGTAGCTCTGTTCATTTTTTACTTCGTCATACTTACCTTTTCATGAACACGCTCTTCTATAGATCCTTGGCTTTGACACTTCACTGTTTGGGGTTGCTGTTTGAACGTGCCTGTGTTGGCCATCTCACCGCAAGGAGAGGCTATCCCACCAGGCACTGTCTGGATAGTGGCACAGTCTGGCCCGGAGACAAGGGAGAGGAGAAAGGGCACAGAGAGGTGAGGCAGGCCCAGATGAGGCTGGATTGGCAGTGTCTTGAAGAGTGGCCAGCTGGTCTTCTCCCATGAGTTGCCACACTTGGGAGCTTGCTCGATGGATTGCCTACATCCCAGTTTTCACAGCTGTAAAAGCACTGAAACAAAGTACAGCATCATGACCAGAGACAGGCTTGTGAAGATGACAGCAGCTCTGATTTTAAGTGAATTTCAGCCTTTTACCCACCTGGGAATGTGAGAGATCCCAGCAGTCCTGCAGAACCTGTGGCATGGTCAAGAGAAGCTACCATGGCAGAGGCCCAGCCTTGAAAACTGCCTCAGTGCAGACAAGGTAGTGTCAACAAAACCAGCATCTGAGGGCATTTCAGAATAAAGACAGTTCCTCTTGCCTGCAGCAGTAACGTTGGCACGCAGTTCTCAAAAGACTGGAGCTCATATTTTTCAGTCTTTTGTAGGCATCTAAATCAGAATCACCAAAGTGTGTGTGTGAGGATGCTCTCATATCTGTGCTTTTCATTTGTTCTTATATCACTATATGGAAACAGGTAAAGGGGATGCTATAAGGAAGTTTATTGTAGCTGGAGAACCATCTTTGACACTTTTTGTGTCTTCCTATGTGTACTAGATCATTAGAGTAACATGATCTTCTTAATTGCATTTATAAATGCAAACATATAATGCAAAGGTATTTCTTGGTTTTGCATTACCTTTACATCTTTTAAGGGAAAAATATTTCCTCTATATGTAACTGAGGAAGGCAGGTAATAGGAATTTTGTAGATTTGGCCAAACCAGTGTAAATTCCTAATTAGCTTCTAAGTAAATTGTGATTTAAGAAAGAATGGTTGAAAATTCTCATGTTTCTTTCATTATCTGAACAAGCTTGAATTAAATTACATATATCCCTTACCATAAGGCAGGATTTAGGGTTCATCAGTTATATAGCTACAGTTTCTAGTAGTTTAAGAGTTTACCTGTTTTCACAAAAACCTTAATGAGAGAACTAGAAATACTGTAGTTGAATCAACTTAGGTTTAAACAATTTCTGCTCAGTCGTTAACCAGTAACAGGCATCCAGTTTTATCTTCTGTGCCACTGACTGACATTGAACCATGAAACTTACTGACACATGCTAGTAACTTAGCAACTTAGTAGTCTAAATAGTAGAAACTATGCTGAGGGAGCATTTAAAATAGATTTATATGTATGAATACATAAACAGAAAGTGCGCTTTTCCTAGCATGTGTTGTGGCTGTTATTAGCATACTGACTTACATATTTATATATCACCAACCAACTATGAAACAGTTGATTTAAACTGAAAAGTTTGCAGTTAAAGCACTTTAGGAAAGACTGTTTTATCTGTGTAAGATCTTTGAGTTGTTATAATCTGGACTATTAGAAATATACATGTATTGCATATGGACAAAATTTAATTTTTCCAGTAGCTAGGTAATGCAATGTTTTTCCAATTAATGTTAATCAGAAAGTGAAGTGAGTAAGAAAGGAAAGTTTATCTGGGTTTATAAATGGCTTGAGTTTTCATTACTAAGAACTCATTCATCTACAAAAATATTCAGATTGTTAATTTTTAAAACATTTTTTGATCTCTTAATTTTTCCCTGTTTCATGGCCTGTTCTCTTAAAGTGGAATACTGATTTAGATGGATGCTGTTAGCAAGTGTGAAGAAATTTTTATGATGTTTTTCCAAAAGCTTCTCTTGAAGAAAACCCCTGAAAGCCTCTCACTCACAGATTCATATTGAGAGGACCTTATAAAACCTATTCTTCACAGCTATTAAAAGCTTTGTCATAAAATGCTAAAATGGGGAAAAAGGTAATCTTACTTAAAAACGTCCGTCACATCTAATTTAGCAGCTCAGTTTACAGTTTGAATGGTATATTTAGTGGCTTCATCTGAAACTTAATTAAATTAGTACTGCTCAATACAAGATAAAATACATTATCCTAAAGTCATAAATGATAACTTTGTTTTGGACAAACTATTACGTAGTGTTGCTATTTTGAACATCTATGATTAGTGTAGAAAATAAATAAAATGTTAATTATGTTTCTTCAGGAGAAGATATTTCAAACTGGGGAGACGTTTTAGAAATGTAAATGGGAATAGGAGAGATATATTTAGACAGGTAGGTATTTGTTCAGTGGTAAGCAATTTTAACTTTAATATAATTTTAATAGTAATTATATGTAATAGTAGCAATTTATGTTCGTTCCTATTGCTCCCTGTTCTGTCTATGGCAAGTCATTACTGTTAAACCAGTAAGACTGGAGAAGCCCAATATCAAATACAGTTTTCCTTACTTTCTGTTCTGTTCAATATTACAACCGAAACATATGTTGTACAAGCCACTGGTGGGTTTCTTGTGCCTGAATATTGTCACCTTCCAATTTTACAGCAGTTTTTATCCTTTCTTTGGGTACCAGCCTTTGTGAGGTTAGTGTCAATCCGATGTTCACTTCTGGTGAGTCTTAATTCTCCCTATCAGCTCTCATGATTATAGTCTTCACCTGATGTTGTTCTCATCTGTCTTCCCTACATCTCTCTTCCTTCACAAAAGGAAGGGTGGTGATTCTTCTCTACCTTAGTATGTTCTCAGCTAGGTGATTTCAAGTCAGGGTCAGAGCCCTTTCGTGGTTGCACAGGGTCACTCAGCCCCAGGAGACTCTCCTAGCTGAGTGAGCCCATCCCAGCGCCTCCTCCAGTCGACCAGAGCACATGACAGCTTTGTCAGGACCTGAGGAGTTGCATGGTCTGCAGCAGAAGTAGCATTGTAACATCGAACACAGCATCAGTGAAGTTACACTGCTGTAAATCCAATGAAAGAAAAAAGCCAGGCCTGAGCTGTGTAAAACAATCTTTGCTTTCCAAGAGGCTGTCCAGGAGAGCTGCCCCAGAGACTGGGGACACCTCTTCATTCTCACTCAGCTGCATCCCTGTGATGCTTCTGGCAGCTGCAGTTTGGCTAGGCCCCCAACGTTTGTTTTCTTTACTCAGTATCTCCTAGTTCCCTCGTTCCTTGCCGAAGCAGGAACATGCAGCTGATAGTGACTGTGCTGATCAAAAGCAGGACCTTGGAAAGCAGCAGATCAGCCACTGTTCTATGACACTTCAGCTAAACTTAACCCTTAGATGCACACTTCCATTTCTGCCACTTCAAAATCTGCTGCATAGGAATAGATTGTGGACGCTTTCTCATGGCAAAGGTGCATAAAATAAAAAAATGCATGTCTGTTAAGAATATCCATGTTTTAAAAAGTTCAGTGATTTAAGCTCAGCATGTAGCATTGTTTTTCCAGAATCAAAAATAATTAGAATTGGAAAAATAAGTTGCCTTTCACCTAATACAGATTGGAAAAATTGTAAAGACACATGAAAAAAATAAACCATCGAGTAAACTGAGCTTGAGGAATTGTGCAAGTGATGCAAAGATTTTGCAAAGATATTGCCACAGTTATAGTTACATTATGCAAATTAAAGATTTCTTTCTGCTTTGAAAATAATAATTCTGCTTTGAAATGTTACTAGCTTTTGCTAATTTGCTGTGCTTATAATTAAATACTATTAAATAAATAATAAAATATATTAAATGTTTAGAAGTGCAGTATCTCTCATTTCAGAGTTTGACAAAAAGCCTGAAGACTGTAAGCAAACTGCTTTTACTTTAGCTTGAGTCTTCTGGCAGTTATCCCCTTTCTGATCAGTTACATGGAATTGCCCTTTCTGTGTCTAAAGACAAAGTCATTTTTTCCGTCATACAAAACTCTTTTCAGTCACATGAATTGGAGAGCAGGTTCATCTCCATTTGTTCTACTCTAGTAGCGCACATGAGAAAGTAGCTCAGTTTATCATCAGAAGGTTAATGGCACTGAGCATCCATGCCAAGCTGCAGCATTTGCACTCCACATCAGCCCTTTCTGAGGCATTCTGCGGGGGTTCTTGGAAGACAACTTTGCCTCCTTTTATATATATATGTGCATATTATATATATATGTGTATACATATATACATATATATATTAAAGTGTTCTGTTAGGGGCGTAATGGCCAGTGACCTCAGAGAGTAGTAGTAGTACTTTGGAAAGAAGATGACAGGAGAAAGACCTGTTAGGAGCAACTGCTGTGGCTATGCAACATCCATATTTGGTCTCTGTGCTTCTGGATCTCCAAAGACAAGGATGGAGCAGCTGGCAGAAGGAGGATTTTGCCACCCATTCTGACCCCTCCTTTATACAGAGTGAAAAAAATAGGCAACTGTAAATAATTGTGTGTACTGTGCTTAATACTTTAACCTCACAAATGCCTCACATAAATAGGTTTGTACTTGTAGTAATGTATCTTACTGAAGATATTTGCTGTCCTTACTGCTTCTACAATATATGACTGCTCTTAGGAGGGTTGCTAATTGCATTGATCTGCCTTTTGGTAGGAGGTGTGCAGCACAGAAGCTGTATCTTCTTGAGGCGACTGGTATTTTCCACTTTTCGAGTGATTTATTGCCCCTTGAATCATTAATCTTTGTGCTTAAAGGCAGGTATCATTCCTTTTGGTCTGCTCTCTTCGTATATTTAGCTGAGTTTAAATCATCAGTTGCTGCACTAAAGCAATGAACATATTGCTTGCATTGTATAGTAAGATGTTTTACAGTGTTTTTGCAAATTTGGGTATTTTGAATGGCAGTTCTACAATTCAAAATCCCTTCCAGTTAATAAACAAAATTAATAAATGTGCAAAAAAGTAGTAAACAGACCATGAATCTGAATCACTTCTTGTTTTTAAAGCTGAATTTTTCAAGGAAATTTGTTTATGAACTAGATTTTGAAGTCTGGACTCCATCAGTCTTGAGGAGAAAGAGCTGTAATTACATTCTCTCTCAATTTATGCTGTGTATCTGCATTCATTTTTTAGAATTTTTGTTTGTAATCCTGTTATATTGAAATTAATTTTACATGACAAGTAGCAGAATCATGCAGATAAGTAACAGAAGAAATATTATTGTTTTGTAAAGATCCCTACATCTTGCTGTAAGGATATGTGTATACTGTAGTCACTCACTAAGACTGCAGCTTTTGAGGATGCGCCAAAGCTAGCTTAGATTTTTGACTAAGGTTCTGCAAACAGGAGTTTCTCAGTAACCCAAAACTCAGGGGGACTAAATTCTTCCTGATTTATCCATTTTCATGGATTTTATTTTGCAGCTCACACTGAGCAACAAACTACTGCAGCAGATGCCCTGTTTCCAGTTCAGTTTTGCTACTTTTGCTTTAAATGAACTGAAGTCCTAGGATCAGGTTTAGTATGGACATACATCTCAGCTAGAAGGTAGATCCTCCACAATTTTGTCAGTACTTTCTCACACCTTTCTCTTTTGTGCTTTGTTGAACTTTGAAATATTGAACTTTCTTTTGTTTTGTCACATAAAGCTAGAAATGTGTGTATGGTAGTGTGGTTTATACATCTAGTAGCCTAAAGCAGAACTTTTGGTTAAGTAGATTACAGGAAAAAAAAGCTTCAGGGAAGAGAACAGACCTTTTTCTCCATCACTTCAAGAAAGCCCCATCTCTTCACTGTGCAGTGAGCTGGGTATGCACAATGGTGAGAATAGCTTTAAGTCCAGCTAATGTGTGAAGCCCATGGCATCTGGCAGAGTAATCCTGTACTAAACGACTGATGTGAAAAATGAAGCAGACACTCAGCACTGCAATTTCAGGTAGCATGTACATTACTAAACTCAAAGAACTGGAGCACTAATGTCCAATGTCAGCACTAGAGTCTGTGTCCTCAGTCACTGAGCATAGGATTCATCATGCTGTGGTTAGTTGTTAGCGATGCCCCATGAGTGTATTAGGGACACCCCAAGGCAGTCCCCTCCTTCTTTGCTGGTTGGCCCCACATGCAAATAAGAATCCAAGGTCTGTTTTGTTTGCTAGCACAGACTGTATCCCACTGCATGCTCTTCAGGCCATATCCACCATCTCTTGCAGATGCAGCCCACAAGAATGAGCTATTTTTTCTTCTTGAACCTCTTGTCCTTTCTAAAAAACTACTTTTTTTCATTTAGTTAGAGCTCCCAGTGATGTTGTTAGTGCAGGTGAGCACTGCTGGTCACTTGGAAAAAGGGAGTAATCCACTGCACCTCTTTCCCCTCACAAAAAAAAAATGAAATCAAGGAATGCAAGAACTTGCATCTGATTCTGTCGGCAAGGAGAGGGGGGGGTTTCATTAGTATCAGCTCATGCTATTTCTGGCATCAACAAAGAAAATGAAAAAAATGCAGTGTGAATATAATTATAGTGAACCTGTCAGTAAGACAGTAAGAGAAATGCTGTTCTTCATGTGCAGGAGGTGAGTGATAACTCACATTAAATAAAAGTGCAGATTGTACGCCTTTTTTATCCAGTGCAAATCACAGATATTACCATCTTTTTATTAGTAACATGTAAGATACATAACCAAAATGACAATGTCTTTTATTAATTACCAAGAAAAGTTAATATCCGTGATCTGCACTTTATATTTAGAATAAGATAGATTGCAAGTAAAAGATCTGGTAAAACTGAAAGGAATATTACTCTCTCCCTGCAGAATGGTTTTCTTCAAAAGAAATTGCAAATAAGTTGCTAATACATAATCCAAGAAATATTTGACTTGAAGGAGGATGAATAGTTTTAATTATGTGTAAATAGATTTATTAAGAAGAATGCAAAGGTCCAGCAATTATTCAGTCTCCAAGATGGGATTAAGAATATTGTGTTTAGAGTCTTGTATCTTAATAGACCACTTTAATTTCTGTTTGTACCTGTTATTCTATTTCAAATGCACATTAATCTTCTACTCAGTGAAATGTATCCATTTATCTAAAACAAGGAAATGTTGTATGTTCCTAGCTATTCATGCAATTATTTGAAAACAGTGGTGATTTAACTTTTAGGCTGGCAATAAATACATTTTACTTTGTATTTGCCATTGTTGCCTTAAGTATCTCTAGACAGTGTTGGGCATGAGAAATTCTCTGCTGTAGAGGAGAAAAATTACTTTATAAACCAGGGGATTATTAATAGCATTTATATACAACTTGTCAGTGTCATCTGTTCAGATATAATAATTACTTTATTTCTAACGTTTGCTTTACTATGTGAACTTTTTTAGCTGAGTTTTAGTTTAGCTTCTGATGAAGAGGCCATTTAGAAGACACTTCTTGTATGTGAAGCAGATATTTTTTCTTATACACAGGATCATTTAACAGGCTTCCCAGGGAAATGATGGAATCACCATCCCTGGAAGCATTCAGAAAACATGTAAGTGACGCACCTAGTGACATGGTTTAGTGGTGCACTTGGCAGTCCTGGGGTAACAATTGGTCTTGATGATCTTTGAGGTGTTTTCCGACCTAGTTGATTCTATGATCCTTAACATGCACATACAAGTAATAGCTACAGCTGAAAGTTCAGAAACAAGCCAGAAAACACCCACTTTTGAGTACTGTAATTGTGGAAATATATATTGACAAGTGGTAATAGTGGTATAAAGGCTTTCTCTTAAGTACTGTCACTTTTGATTTTACAGGTGTAAATATGATCAAAACCAAACCTATTACATCCAGGCTTATTAATCTAAGATAATGATGCAGTCTCGTTAGCAAGTTAGTTTCAATTATAGTTTTTAACATATTCCCACACAGTTGCCTTGTATATTTTTGTGTTTCTCAGGGGGCTTGAATATCATGGTTACCAAAAGACAGAAAGTACAACACAGTAACAGAGAAATTAAAAGTATTTGGTGTTCCCAGTTGGCCTTAGTTGAAGGGAGATCGTTGTAAGAAAGCTCATGTTTCTTCTTGCATTAGTCAACATTTTGTATCTAATATCTTCAAAGATCTGGTTATACTGTCAGGTATCACAAGGAAAAAAAAACCCAAACAACCAAATACACCCTTCTGTTCTGTATTGCTGGTTTTGTTGCATCTCTCTTTCACACCATACCAACTTGAAGTCCAAGCCCAGGATCCCAATGCTGAAAGTGCTAAGTTCCATTCCTGGATACCCGTAATTTAAATGTACAGTATGTAGAAGGGCAGTCAGAAAGCTGCCAGAAACAAGCAACGGGACAGAAAAAGACAACCAGGAAAAAAAAATTAAAAATAATCTTTCTTGGGTTCTAATTCTTAGAATAATAATGCTAGGATTCTGATTGATTAATTGATTTATTTAAATTAAATTTGATTAATCTTTTTAGTCAAGTCTGATCTCCAGCTTTCTACTTTTCCCACTAACCTTTTCCGGACACTTCAGACAATGCAAGAAAGTGTCATTGTAATTGTTACCTCCTTTAGACTAACTGGCTCCAGAGTCATCTGTTTCCATGTTGATTTCTGTCTCTTCCTCCCTAATTCGGTTTTGTGTGAAGGTGCAAAAAGTATCTGTTTTTCAAGACTTTTCTTTCTGCTGCTGCCACATGAGTGGATGATCCTCTGGTACACAGACTCAGTTGTCATCTCTGTGCTGATGACTCACAGATCTGCTCCAGACCTACTTTCTTCTATCTAGGACCTATTTGCTGTCATATCTTCTTGCCCAGTTGTCTCTAAGTGAAATTTGAGTTTATTTTATTATTTTCTCATTCAGGTGCTGCCCAACGCCTCTTTTCTGAGTGTATATGGAAAGCGTTATCTCTAAAAGCTAGCATGTTGTCTAATGGCCTGAGTGGCGTCTTTGACTCAGTCTTCTCCATAATAACTCATTGCCAGACCATGACAGGTCTTTCAGGTCACCTCTCTAAGTGGTCTCCCAGAGACCTGTCTCTCCCTTTCATCCACAGATGTAAGTCCTGTATTTGCATCATCACTGTTTTGCATTATGATCACTGCAAAATCACTTTCTCTTGGCTTGACAGGTGCAGTTCTGCCCTTATGATATCCATGTAAAGTAAGAATGATACAATTATCTGTCCAGACCGTCTATTTAGCAGTGTCACACCATGTCCATGAATCACTCCACTGGCTCCTGTGTCTCTATTGCATTAAACTTAAATGCTTGTCTTCATTTCTAAAGCTGTTCCTTAAACAGCCTGAACATAGTTCATGAAACTTGTGGCTAATATACAGTAGTTGAGTTCCTTGGTTAATATATACTAAGACAAATTGTGTGAAAAATATGTCATTTTCTCATCAGTTCCAAGTTTTTACTTGTGAGTCACAAGTTACCTCTTTGTGTCAAAGCCTCTTTGATAACAAAATAGGTGTAAAACACTGAAGGAAACAAGGGAACAATCTTTAATTTCAAAGACGAAAAAAAGGCAAACCCAAAAAAACACAAGAAAAAAAGAAAGTGGTTTGGTAAAATGGCACTGAAATCATAGAATTACAGAAACATTAGCTGGAAGAAACTTCTGGAGGTCATCCAATCCAAGGTCCCACTCAAAGCACAGGTATCCCAGCACTAAACCATGTCAGCTATGAATTTGTTTAGCCAGGTCTTGGAGGTTCCACCACTCTTCTGGGTAACCTTGTCCAGGCTGTATTACCCTCCTGGGAGCGTGTCCAGCCTGAAACTTCCAAGCCATAGTTTGAGGTCATTGTCCCTTATTATGCCATCTGTCACTGTCAGGAAGAGTTTGGCTTCATTCTTACAACTTCCCTTCAAGTAGGTTCAGACTGCTATTAGATCACCATTATCATCTTTTCTGCAAGACTGAGCAAGCCCAACACCCTTCATCTCTTTCCACAGGTCACTTGCTGTAGACCGTGAGCATCTTGGTTGCTCTCTGCTGGGTCTTCCTGAATTCCTCCACATCTGTTTTGAACTGGGATCCCCAAACTGGATGTGATATTCCAGATGCAGCCTCAGCAGTGCCAAGTAAAGGGATCATAAGTTCCTCCTGTGATGTCTTCACTCCTTGTACCATAGGCCTGTGTGCAGCCTTCTGCCATGACAGTGCAGTCTTGGCTTATACTCACCCTGGTGTTCACTGTAACCTCCTGGTCCTTTTTACCAGAGCTCAAGTATGAATACATTATATCATTGCTTTGTGCCAGCAATTTGCTATCTGTGGCAAACTGTATGATCGTTGTCATCTTGTCTCTTCATTTATGATGGTGCATTGGGTTATTTTGGTTTGGTTGCTTTGATTCTTGTTGAGTTTCTTTGTAATATGAAGCAATGAAAAATGTTAGAATACTGTTCCCAAGTATGTTGATAATAGTGTTCTTTGTTTCTTCTTTTCTTTTTTGGATAAATGCTCTGATTTTTTTTCCATTTTCAAAACCACATTTGCATTATAAAAAAAATGAAAAAATGCCCCTTCAAACTTTGTCTTTTTCCAAACCTACAAAACCAGCCTTTTCTTAGTAATTCAGATTTGTTCAATTGATTTCATTTAAAAAGGAATGATTGTTAGATTTTCTTATAGTCTAGTTGAAGTGCTGACATCTGTTTTACTCATTTAATATTTATTAAGCTTGTGCTTTTGATGTTGGAATAGCACAGTACATGTGTAACAGTTAATGCCCAATAATAATTTCTTTTAATCACCTGGGCAGCTGTGCGTGAATGCTTTTGGCCCCACTGGAATGAAGAGAATTTCATGCCCTTTCAGTGCTGTAAGCCTTTGTAAGCATGTTAAGGATGTCAGGGTATTCCTATCACTCCCTGTGTCTTGGACATTCAGCAGTTCGAAGTTCATACCTGTAATGGATTAGCACAATAGTGATACTGTTGAGCTGTGCTAATATGAATACAAATAGACATTGATATTAATGTAATGGCACCACAGTGCTTTGTACGAATTCTTTCTATTTATTTGCTTACCGCCAGAATCTGTGCGTAGCTAAGACATAATTTTCTGTGCTTCTGTGGCAGATGATGTGTCAAAACCCCACTGCTTAGCAGAGTAAATTCAAGGAAGTGCAAAGAACAGATCCCTAGGCATCCCTGTTCCTGCTGCAGGTGGATTGGCAAGAATATTTTTGAAAATACATAAATAATCTTAAGAATAATAGGACTAGAAATAAAGTAGAACAAGAAGATCTCACATTTTACAAACCATCTGTCTACTACATTAGCTTTTTTTCATATCTGTGGTCTTATTGCAAATAACTTACCGTTTTCACTTATGTATTAAATAAATACCTTATTCAAATTATTGTACATTTTTTCAAATTATTTTTAACTCTTTGAATCTATTCAAAACATCCTGGGGAAGCATTCATACTGATTTATGCTGAATCACCGTGAGGCCGATCAGATGGGAGAGGCATGATGTTAATCATCCAATTTAACACTGGCAAAAACCAAGCCTTTCTGCCACTCATATTTCAGTCACATGCATAAACTTACTGTAGGTTCTGCTCAGCCAGTTATTGTCACCCAATATTTAAAAGTTTATAGTGAACATCAAAGGAAACAAACCTGACTGAAGTTAATACTCCTAAAAATTTTACCGTTTCTTTGTAGTATGTGCCATTATTTTTTTGTTCTTTGAATGTAAGCCACTCTAGGGTTCAGAGATAGTGGTAAATGACTGTTTTGGCTTTAAAATTACTTCCAATTATATGAACGAAATACCTCCCTAAAAGTCACCAAAAGGTATGTATATGTAATCACTACTTCATATTTCAGTGTAATTTGAAATAGCTTGGGTATTAAAATGGAGTTCGTAAGGGCAATTTTGATCACCCTCAATCACAACATCAAAGATTGTTTCTGTAGATCTGAAAAGTTCTGCTTGCTGTAGGCATTCTTCTGCTATCATTTCCACATTCTTTATGAGCTGAAGCACTAGAAAAATCTGATAGTGCACATTAATTTTCTGAGTTTGCTTTGTATATCCTGTATTGTGACAGTAATTCATAATGGCATATTTTGATTTGTTGGGGTTTTTTAGTAAAAAAAACCAAACCTAATTTTCCTGTTGTATGAGGGTCTTGAATTTTTAATAGCATTTTCTCCTATTTTTGATGCAGTGTGCCTTCACTCTTCTTGTAGACTTACATTTTTTAAAGTCTGTTCTGGAGTCTCAAATTTATTGAAGTCCTTTCTGCAAACCGTTGGCTAGTATGAGGCATGAACAGACATTTCCTCTGTTTGGATTTGTGCTTTACAAAGCAAACTAATGAAATTGGTAATGTGGCAGGACAGTTAAAAAATGCTTACTACTTACATATCCATTTAAAACATTGTATGAAATTTGACATTTTTAATAAATCTAGTCGCTGTAGATGTTGCCAAGGGTAAAAAGATCTGATATTATTTATCATAACTTAATTTTTTTGTTGATTCTGTTTTTCAAGTATATCTAATTCTTGTTCATCCATACAAAACCCACTGAATACTAGCCATCCTAAATCTAAACCATTATATTCTACATACTGAAAAATAATTAACTGTGTTGTTTGGAGTTCAGCCTATTTGGTGGATGTTATTTTTCCAGGGTAGGAATGCTGTTGAAGAAGCATGGAGAGTAATGCAGGTTTGCTGGTGAAGTGCTCATGTTGCTTATTGAACAGTTGTTGCAAATGGTTCAACAAAGGTCAGGAGAGAACAAACCTTTAGCTGTACTGTGGCTGAACCAACACTGCTTGCAGCTCCTAGAAAGCAGAGGGGAAGGAGAAAAAACAAGACTAGTCCTCGCATCTTCCCAAGGTGACGGTGACTACTTTCCTGCCAATCCTTGTGAATGTGTTCTGGTGAATAGCAAAGACCATAGGCAGGATGTTTGTAGATGCTTCTGGGCTCAGGTGTAACCCTATTCCATGGGTGCGGGGTGGCTCTGCTCCTCACCTGTTGGTCACGGGTACGCAGAGGAACTGGCTTATGTCAGAATTTTTTAAAATTAAGGAAGGGAAAGGGAATTCTGCAGAGGTTTGTCTCTTTAAACATGTCCAGGAAAGGAAGGAGGCAAGGCCACAGTCTTGAACAGGGTCTGAAAAATGTTTGTGTTGACATCTCAGTTCAGTGCTTTACTTAATTCTTAATTTGTACATTTGCAAAGAAGGGGTTGCATTGGACATGTTTCTGCTTCCTGGCAGAGTAATTTTGACTTGCTCCTAAGTTATTCTCAGTCTGTAAGGTCCCAGTGAGATATCCTACGACTTGCCTATGTAAGGATGCCTCAAGGAGCATCAGATGGTGATTTGTCTTGTGAATTTTACCAGTAGGTAAAAAGTAACCGTTACTCCTCAGTCAGTAAAATCTGAATTTGAATGTTGCTTCCTTGTAGAACATCATCCAGAAAACGTGATGTTTGTACATCTTTTAAAAAAAAAAAAAAAGAAAAATAATCTGATGTTTGGTTTTTTGTTCTGAGGAGTCGGTTGTTTCCTGTTTATGGCTTTTGAGGCCTAACGAGAACACTTACAGCTGGTGAGAGGATGTGAACACAATCGTGCAGAGCCCATACTTTTCTGCAGTGCTGCAGCAGGAGCTAAAGACTGGAAAATGGAAAATATTGGAAAATAAGGTTCTGGTGTGGCCTGTCTCTTTGGATTATCGAAAGTATTCATTCATACATCTTCTTTGCTGTGATTTCTTACTTCTCTGACACAGAAGTTATTACGTATTTGAAACAGATGTTGCCTCCCAGACTGATGAAGATATAACAGATTGATACAGTTCTTCATCTTGTGATAAATAGAAAAGAGTATTTGACCTTCTCCCAGTGTATGTTAACAGCCAAGTTGTTAGTTTGTGTCTGGACAGGGGCTTATTCACTTCAAACATACTCTGTCAGGTTGTGTGTTACACCCTGCAAGAAATAAATCGTCCCTTTCCATTTGAACTTCAGCAGGCAGGTGCCTTTTCCAAAAATGCTTCTTATTGCAGCTGGAAGGAAAGGCCAAAACCAGATCTTACATTCTTGTAAACACAGTATATCCTTCCAGGTCAGGCTGGTTTTCAGCAAAACCTGTTGATACTGTGTTGTATGTGTGCAATGTGTAACTAGGGGATTTTTTTTCAGACCTGATAATGCCCACTCAGTTTATATTAACATGATTTTATTCCCAAGCTTGGGACAGAGATGCTTGTTTGCTTTTCTCACAAAATTAATGTATTTGTCTGCAGTTATCAAGCACAGTCTTAAAGATTTACAATATTTGGATTTATTTTTAAATGAGTAAAAAATACAAACTTTTACTATTCTCATGCTCATTCTCATTCCCTACTTTTTATTTCTGCTCCATTTTCTTTTGTTCTGTCCAACTCTCACAACCTTTTACAAAGTGGGCAATTATCTGAGGCAAACAGGTATGGAACTAAAACTCTCCTATATCTTCTCTTGCAGGTTTTAATTTAGAATGCCTAATTCAGCACATTACAGTTGCTACTGGTTTAGTTACCAGTGAGGATTTAGCAAGTAATTATAGTAAGGGTTTGCCTTGTTTCAGAGATTGAGAAAGATAATGATAGCTATCAGAGAAGTTGAAGATAGTGCTGCAATAACAGACTTCTTCCTTTCAGAGTTTGCTCAATTTAAAAATAAGTTCTTTTGCCGTTGGACTAAAAAGTTGAGTAAAATGTACCTGTGAAGGAAGTGAGAAGTGGAAATGACTATGTCATTGTATTAAATCCTTATTTCTTTAGAAGCTCTAGACTTGCATCTCTGTGAAGAAAAACCGTCTTTCACATACAAAGATACAGTGGGGTAACTTAGATGGCAGACAAAAAAATGATAACATTGTGCTATTTTTGAATTCTTTGTTTCTTGTGATCCAGACCCTCAGCAGACCCTGCCCCAAAGAGAAAAACCATGGGGATTATCACGGTGTGACACATATGTTTACTTCTGGATGGGTATTTAAAGTCTCCTTTTGTCCTTCTATGACTTACAAACATTTTTGGAGAGGAGAATGTAAGATCTCAAATAGAAAAATTTCCATGAGTTAGAAACCCCAAAACAAACACATTTAATACAGCTACCAAGGTCATCAGCTGGGAAATATATATTATGAGAATTTGCATATAACATACAATAGCATTTGAATATGTGCATAATCTTTCTTATTTGTTTTTTAAACTTGCTATCTCAGTGTGAAAGATAAAGATCAGGAAGAGACCAGCTCTGGAAAATTTGAGGCCAGTTGTAATTCTGTACATCTGCAATCACTTCTTTTCCTAGCTGGCCATAAAATTACCCAGTGTAATCCCTGGCATCTCACTCTTTGTTAAAAATCAGCATTGCCACTAGGAAACTATAAAAACGTTCAGAGAAATAGAAATTATTAATCTAAACAGTAGGTTACCAATCCTATCCATCACTGCTAAAATGATTATATCTGCAAGTAACACAAGGATTTTAACTGCAAAAATGTACATTTAAAACTCAAGTGGTTTTGCCTTATTGAGATGCAGATCTAAAAGAAGAAGTTCTGCTAGCTTAAATAATTTTATATCTTCAAGAAACTTATGTACTTTCCTACAGAAAAGTAAATGCAGTCATTGCTCTCAATTTTTTTCAAGATACACTAGCATTAAATTTTTTGGTTTGTTTCTGATTTCCAAATTTTCTTTATTTCACCTTTGAAGTGGGTCAAACAAAAAGCCTTCTCTCAGGCTTGAACATTATTATTTGACCTGCTTCATCATTACATTGTAGGTAGTTTATTTGTTCTGTTTGTCATCCTCCATGTTTTCTATATTCTGTACATTTTTTTCATTATGATTGCTTTTTCTTAATTTTTATGACCAGCTCCTTACCATAGCATCATTAAAAATTACTACATAGACATAAACATATTTTCATGAAGTTATGCATATGTTAGATATATCTGTTCTGTTAATCTTTGGATGAAGTTGTAAAATACTGGGGTTGGCCCTTCCATGCTCTAGTACATATTGTATCCAGACTTCCCCCACAGCCCACATCATTCTTACAGAAAGCCTACATTACAAACGGAAAAAGAACGTCCCAGGTCACTTCAACCTGTTAAATTACCTCCAGTATCCTGCTTTCTCGTGTACAGAGAAGCACTTGAATATAAGAGATGAAGAGCTGTAACTGAAGTCTCCAAAGACCAAGACAATAATGGAGCCTATAAACCTGTCAGCTTGATGGCTAATCACTGATGAGATAGGCTAACGGTAATGTCCAAATAGAAAGACTCCAAAACAGAAGTAGTGAAAATTAGTCAACTGCAAAAGGCATCCAAATCTGGAAAGATAAATCTTCTTGGATACAGAAACAAAATGAAGCCCAAGCTCCTAAGGTCAAAAATTACCGTTAATTTTCTAATAACACCCTAAAATGTCATAGCCCTTTTCATTCTCTCTTTTCCTTTCACATTGTGCTTCATTCACAGTATTCCACATACTTTTACCGTAGTTACTAATGTACTTTCAGCATTATTGATAAATAACCACTGCTGCCTCTTCATGTTATGTTTTCGGACTTTGATCTCATAGAAAACTCAGCATGTTTTATTACAATAAATCATATTTAGAGATTGTCAAATTTTGTCTTTGGAATTACCAGAAAAATACATATTCTACTGCTGCTTTGCTTGTACGAAAATTTTGCACATTCAGATCTCTTTGCTGTGTTTAGCTTTTATTCTATCTATTTAGCCCTTTTTTCCACTTTTAGATAATAGAAGATTTTATGAGTTTTATTTATTTATATCATTTACAGACATTCAGAAGTTTTATAATGTCTGGCTATGAGAATGCTCTTTTTCTGACACAGCTCTTCTAGTATGTATTAAAATACTCCTTCCATATGGAACCAAACCAAATGAATGTTGTGTTTCTTGCTTACGACACATATTACTGGGTTTAAGAGACAGGAAAATAGGAAACTGCATTAGAAATGAGTGAGTATACACTGAAATAGAATAGTAGTTTCATAAAGAAAATGAGAGAAACCTATAGCCAACACTTGTCAAGTAATCTGCACTTCTTCATAGAGGATATAGGTTGATAAATCTTAAGCTTTCCACATAAAAGCTTTCATTTATATTATAAGGAAACCAAATTTAAAAATTTACGTCAGATTTTCACACATTCCTACAAACCTTGGACAGTCTCTGCAAGGATTGCTTTTACCTCCTTGATGACTTTAAATATCGCTGGAGGTGAGGAACAGAGAACTTGTGGGTTTATTTTCTATTCTTAATTCTATTCTTCTAATATTTTACCATATAAGATAATGAAATCCACTCCAGTAGCAATTGTTATGTTATAGTGTTTACTTCTACTTCTCTCTCTTTTTTTAATGCAGAGTCTCAAAGCTGACATATCCATTCTAGCAGATCATGTTTTGCCCTTTGGTAGGAAATGTCTAATATAAACTGATGTTTAGGTACCATACTGCTCAGCAGAAATGTCTGAGAAATACTCCAAAATGCATATTTTGAATTGCCCCCAGGACAGTCTCCATTCTTTGCATAATCAAATCTGACAATCGTATGCCCAGGAAATGTTCTTTCAAATGAATGACAAGACAAGATCTGTGAAATCTTTGCCCATTCCGGATAAATTCATTTTAAGGGGATGTTTTTGTTAGATAGGGACTTGTGAAAGAACTCCTTATGCTAATTAATGGAGCCTGAGGAAAATCTACTGCTCTGTTTAGTCTTAGTAATTGCCCTGTTGAATGATAATTTAGCAAGCATTTGTTTAACAAAAACATAATTGTCACTGTTATTTGATGGGTCATATAAAAGTATTCTTGCTGTCATATTTGTGGTACTTTTCTTCCTGTATTCGGATTTTCTCAGCTTAAAAAAGAGGTGAATTTAAATTTTGTCTCTTTGCCCAGCACTTCCAGCATTTTTTACTTCACATCTATTGACGGGTATGTTGTGGTTCATCTTTTACTGCTGAGATAGGTCACTATAATAACTTCAAACATTTGAGCTTCCTGAAGGATTTTATTTTTTATATACAGAAAACTAGCAGATCAGTTAAAATCTCAAAGGAGTACTTGCTGTTTGACAAGTGAGGATTAAAGAGAGCAGGAAATATAGCATCTAATTAAATTGCGGTCATACTGTTTCAGTGCTCAGCCAAATTAAATGAGATGTATAGCTCGAAGAGTGAACCTTAACCTTGGGGTGTTTTGTCAGAAATCTCTGTGTCATTGACGAAACCTGATCTTATTATAAATAAGATATTAGTTTTTAAGAATGCTACGTATAACTCACCTTCTAACATGAATTCATAGATTTAGTAACAAATTAACAGAGAGAGAAGTACTGAGTTCACTTGCATGGTTCTTCAAATTTTATGTTCTGCGTGAATGACCAGACTGAAGGGAAACAGTACATAATCTTCCTCACCTGTCTTCTCTGATACTCTATTTAGCAGAAGAATACTGAGCCCTAAAATATCTGAAACGAGGGCAAAAATGCAGCTTCTAGAATATATAGTCCCACATTCAGCTGAAACATTGCTTTACATTATCTCTAATAAAAATTATTATGCTGAGACTTAGTGAGTTCAGTCAACATTCACATTTCATATCAGAAAGTTTGCTTTGGGAGTTTTCAATATAAAGTAAGAAAATAATGAAAATTGTCCACACACACACACACATATACATAAAATAGTAAATAATAAACCAGACTGTTCTGGGGTATGTTACGTTGCAATGATACTCAGCTAGATTACAGCTAATTTTAGGTACATAACTAAGAAGGCTAATTTAGGATTACTGACCATCTGCCAAGACCCTGTCCATAACTTACCAAGACAAATAGGCAGCTCCAGCAGACAATTCAGACCTTAGCAGGACTGCTAATCTTGGATTTCCATTGTTTCATGCTTTGGACAACAGACCTGCTCTCTGTTGTTGAACTTAGAACAAAATGTGATAGATGAAGTGATAGAAAACTGTTTACCTAGAGGGTGTTCAGTCATGTTCTATTGCTTGTTCAATAAGAGATAGATAACCTCAAGAAGGATTGTACTGCAACATTTATTCCAAACTACATTTATATTAAACTAAAACCAAATGCTGCCCACTTTAATTTCTTGACAGGAGCAGAAAACTTTTTTGTTGAGTTTTGGCATAAATGAGCCAATCAGCACTATGCCAAAGTAGAACTTGAGAGCTAGTAAAAAATACCACTGTGTTAAATATGCATTGATTTTTGCCTTATATTTCCTGCTGCATGAATGAACTTAATTATACTTCACTTGGGTTCTTGAAAAAGTAAGAAGAAATTTTAGTAACAGGAGTTTAATCACTGTATTTTTCTGATAGCTGATCAGAGATAACAGAATGCATATTCTTCACTTATTTTATCATCTGGAGTTGATAATGATTTCAGCAGAATGGGTCCACTGCTTTTTTCATTGTGTGTTGATGCTTATTTACCATTGGTGTTTAGATATAGGCAGGGCAGAGGAGTGTGCATTTATACCTGGAGAACAGATAAAGGGAGTGTTCCTTTTTACTACCAGTTCTTCATAATTTTTCTTTTAAAAGTTCTGTGAAGGACAGTCAGTGATACCTTACTACAATTTTCCTGATAAAGGAACTTTCACATCATTTCCAGTTTTCCTTCTTTCTTAAGCTTCTAGTCACAGGATCTTATTATGCCTTACTCTCTGAAGAGCAACCTGGTATCAAAGATTATTCTTTTTATTACAGATCTCTAAACCTGCCTTTTGATAAGCTATTTAGTGATAACTTCCACTGAAGATGGGTGATGTAACCTGTGTTTTCCAGACCTTGAGTTAGTGGTGAGATTTTAACCTTCTCTGAGGTCATCTGAGACAAGTAAGAAATACGAAATTGTACCCAGCTTTCTAGTAAGAAACATAAAGGTGGATTCAGAAGAACTGTCATTTTTATTCTCTTTTTTAACCCAAATCATGTATCATCTGCACACCCTGCGTCAGAAATAAGGTTCATATCCATTTATGATGACATATCCTTGTAGATAATTTGGTGAAACAAATACTACAAGAGCAACAAACAGTTCCTGCAGGATCAGAGTGATTAGTCCCTAATCTGTTGCTAAGTCTGATGATTTATTAATGTTATTGTGGTGGTTGTACCACAATTTTTTTAATAGATAACACTGTTGTGAGTTACTAAAGCAGCATATAGGCTAATATATCTAATCCTAATGCATCAGTATAGCTCCTTCTGTCAGCTGAGTACATAAATTTACTAGGGTAATATGTAGTATATGTGTTTGGGTGTAATTTCAGTGAAATTTTTATAACTAATATTTCACTATTTCCATAACATAATTGTTGAAGGCTGTATCAATTATCCGCTCAGGTTTGTTGGGGGTATGTGAGTTTAAGAGCACTTCAAGCCTGTAATTACCTGCGTCAGCTTTTCTGTTCTGCCTGGCTCACCTCCAGTCCCCTGGAACTTGCCCAGTTTTTCAGGATTTATTAAAAAGAAATATCAACAGCCAAGCGATACAAATTTTTTGTTTCAGGCCACAGATTTGCTTGGACATTTCAGTTGCTTAATTCAAGTATCTGAGAGGAAGGGCTCTCTGCTAAAAGAGTATGGAAAATGTGTGTTTGTGAGAATGCTTTGGTTACCCATTTGAACTCTGAGCTGTTTTAAATTTTGTTTTGATATATATAAAGACAAAGGCTAGAGTTGTCTGCAGGGAATGGAAGTTCACTCTGTGGGTGCCATTCTAGAGGCCAGAGTGTCTGCAAGGCCTCTGCATCACACCCTTCCTTGTAACACTGTATCTAACACCAATATAGATAATGTAAATAATAATTATAATAATATAAGTAATATATAAATAATTGATACAGCTGTCTATGTGTCTACAATAGCAAGAAAAGATAATGTTCAGAAAATCTGAATAATCAGGAGGAGAGAAGGGACTGAAAAGGAAGCAGATAATTTTTGTTAATGAAATACCAGTCTGTTTCTTAGATCTTAAAATAACATCTTACTTATAAAGGAACAAAAGAGAAAGAGGATTTATCACCAGTCAGAATGAACTTGATTTCCAGTCCATAGCACATCAGCTGATCCTTCAGACACATGCATCCGCATTGCAGAGCTGCAGTAGGCACACAGGGAAGTCTTCCTACTACTGAGGAACAAAACCACCTTCAGAGCAGCTTCATTTTCTCTGAGACCTCGCAAATCACAAGTACTACACAGCAAAACATTTTATACTGATTAATGCAAACCCAGGAGCAACTGAACTGTAATAGCATGCTGAAACACAGGTTTCCAGGCATTTGTTCCTGATTTGCCATTTTTCACAATGTGGAACTCCACAAGAGCTTCTGCTTCACTGCACCCCATCTGTGAATCCCAAAATGAGAGCTATGTACTTGACCTCTGCTCCTCAAAGAATACTTGCCATGTGCAAAAAATGTGAATTCTAGCATTTTTGCCATAGTGTGAAAACCACAGGTAGCAAGACTTGAGCCCTGAGAGAGGAACCACTGCTCCTTTGTAGCACATCTGTTTGACTTTCACTTTTCATAGACCATCACAGGACACGTCAGTAATTTGTTCAGATGAAAGTGATAGAGAAAAAAATTGTTAACACATGAAATGCCTTCCACCTCAGCTGGTTTAAAACACGGCAGTGCAGATCCTGGGTAGTACCCGACCCTCAAGCTGTGATACTCAGCAGCCTGTGACATGCAGATATAGCCAAAAGGCTCTGTCATACCTTGGTTTTGCCTCTGAAGAGACTGAAGAATCAATTCTCATGTTTTGGGGCTAAGTTAAAAAATCAGAATGACGAATTTTGACAAATTCAGTCTTTCTTTAAAATCCCATCCTTACTTCTTTATCAGGTGAACTCTCTTTTTTCATATTTTTCAGTTATCTTTCTAACACTGTTAGCAACACCTCCTATGTACACTATTTTATTTATTTTTTTTAATAAAAACCCGCTACTTCAGTCTGATGGAATTGTTATGCTATTGCAGATGTTATTAAAAAAGAAAATCTGCATATTAAGGTCATTGGGTTTTTTGTCCAGACTAAAAGATGCATATCTAGAGTAAATATTTTCTAACATATATCCTAAAATATCAATCTGAACGGAGTGTAATGAAAAGTTCTTGGTTTTGAGCATCTTCTAAAATAATCATTAGAGAAACTAAATTTTACCTATTTTGTTGTGGGCAAAATTACACAGTTATGGTCAACTCAACTGAAAGTGGCATCTGTATTACTCTACAAAAGGAGTGTCAGCAAATAAATCAATATAAAATCAGGTTATTATATTTGTTAGCAATACAGAGTTGCTTTTCCTTTGAAAACAGACTATTTGCTATCTTTCCATAGATACCAAAAGGAATAACCCACAAGAATACCATTTGAAAGACGTATTTGTTTTTTTATTTTGGGGACTCCATCTCTTCAGAGATGTAGAATTTTGTGTAATCACAATTACTGACAATTCTCAAGGCAGTAAGACTGAGTGAAAAATAATTTCAATTGCTACAAGGATTCTTGCATTCTTCATTTAACTTTTTTTTTAATTTGAGCTTATCCCAAAACTCAAATTCTTGTTTTGGAATAAACACACAAAAGGCACATTTTTGAGGTATAAGAAATCTGGAAGTAAAGAAACTATTTTCCCGGGGAGAAGGAAAAAAAAACCCCACATATATTTTATGTACACTTTGGATGGAAGAGGTCTTTCAGCTGTAGCTATTATATGAAACTTGTGTTTTATTTAGTTTCTCTGGCATTTATAAAGTACTTGAGATAGTTGCACAGCCTCTAACTTTGGACTTGGAAATTGAAATAATTGAAGTCTATTTGAGAATAGAATTCTTGATACAATTTAATAGGACTGAAAATGTTCTGGTGTATTCAGCCTCCTTTGCCAATAAACATTTTTATTGCTAAAATTACTGAAATGCATTTATTAAGAGCTGTTCTTTACTAAGTCTTCATTAAAAGTAATAATTATTCTGTTGGAAGCGACGAAGAAAGGAAGTAAACTTCTTTAAATGTAGTCCTGACTTCTCTGTATGGCATTTTCAAGACCTTTATTAAATGTCTTACTGCACTGAAGTCTTGGGAGTTGTCATACACATACTCATGCTCATAATCCTTCAGCTACTTCTGTGGACATTGAAGGAGGGTTATTAGTGTTTAATTATATGTAACATCAGTTTTAAAAGATAAGTTGAAGTTATATTACAAAGTGAACCAGAAAAAGCATTTTTGCATATTATGTGAGTGGAAGTACCTTATGAATCTGTAAAGCAGATGCCTACTCGGCAGTCAGATGAATCAAATAGAGACCTCAACAGCTGGTGATTAGATATGAAGACTCAGTAGGAACTAATTCTTTTGGCTATCACAGACATTCTTTGTTTAATATTAAAAACCTCTATTTAAGGCTGAACAAGTTACTTTTCAATTCACTATCCTTGTCAAGATAAAAATAAAGTTTCTATATGTGAATTAAAATGAGGCACCTTTGGAGATATTTAAATCCTCCAAAAATATTCCAAGATTCTGACCACAGCTAAATTCTTATTTAGAAGTCCTTGAAGACTGGATCTGTGCAAATTATTTTTAACTTCATTTGTTGTGGTTATTGTGCCCTCTTGGAAACAATTTAATCAAGTGGATTTGGCTGAAATATCTTTGAAAAGAGTAAACACCCTTGAAAAGATGCCCTTTCTGTGGTTTCTTAAATAAATGCTTCAGCTTTTCATTTTGAAAGAATGTCTTTTATAAAAAAACAAAAAAAATTTAAAGGCTTTTAAAAAATTATTAAGTAACCCAAGAATAAAATGAGTCATTTTATTGACTGAAAGTCAATAAAATGAAAGGAGGATAAAAAACTTGTTGTGTTTTCCCATTTAATTTCATCAGTTGGGTGGAAAAAAAACCAAAACAAACCTACCAGAATTTCCTTTGGAGTCAACAAGTACTTCTTTTTCCTCTAGTTTGCTTTGGTTTGGCTGCCTGTATATATCCATTGTTTACATAATATTATTCCTGGGTTGTTGAGCCTAATCACCAGCTCCTACAGGTAACCATGATATATGATCATTGGAAACTTTCTTGTTTATGAGCCCCATCTTCAAAATTGCTTAGGTTTTCTTCACTTCCTATTCCACCAAGTGTTTTTAGCTTTGATTAGAAATCTCATTATCAGCATTTATTTTCATAGTAATTTATGATGATAAAGTTTTTACAACAGGAGAAGATTGATTATTGGTTAAATATCTCTTCTTCATGATTACCCCACTCATGTAAAAAAAAAAAAACCAAACATTCACTTTCAGCTATTGCTTATATGGGCCAAACAAGCCAAGCTCTTCTCAGTTTCATCTTGTGATGAATGCATTTCGGTGACTTGCTCATTCAATTGGGCTTTCTTTGCTCTTGAACTGTGGCCAAAACTGTACATGGCATACAGGATGTAGTTTCCAGACAGTGCTGCTAATATCGCCCTGTCTATACTAGAAATACTTAATCTATTAAAACCAAAGGTCATATTTAACATTTTTTCCACAGTAACCTGACACTGATGGTTTTTAGCCATTTTTGACCCACCCATATGCCTCCATTTTCTTCTCTGCTATTTCAGTTGAATAGCCGCAGCTTAAAGCTAAAATTATTAATAGAATAGAGACTTTTAGGACTCATATCTAGCTCCTGCTCAGTGATCGGATATTTATGAATTGGCACCAACATGTTCCCTCTATTTGGGAAATTGCTACTTTCAAAACTGTAAAAGCAACCTTTGGATTTAGTCTACTTCATCTGTCTCATTCTAGACAGCTTTCATATATCCCCCTTCTTTTTTATTTTCTTCGTATATGTTCCTCACAGATATGTTCTGATGACTTGCAAAATGCTGAAAACTTTTGTTACAGCTCAGACTCACCCTCCTCCCTTTACAAAGAAAGGTAAAATTCCCCCATTCCCTTGACATGACTGTCATTATTAAGCATCTATATGCAATCATGTATTCATTTCAGGTGTCACTTCTGTTTGTATTTTGTAAGTTTTCCAAAAGTTGCTAGCTCTACCACAACAAGTGTGTCAAGCATTGCAATTGCTTCCATGACAGATGTGGTAGTTTCTGAATATATTTATTATTTCGTGTTAGTCATGTTATCTTTCACCTTCTGTTCTTCAGCAAAAGAAACATTATTTGGAAAACAAGTCAAATATTAATTCAGGTTTTGGCTCATTTTTAAATTGTTGAACATGGAGCTCCTTTTCTCATCCCTTGTAAATGCTCTTTGTCATGCCACTTGTGTTCGAGCATGAGTTCAGACCAAGTATTTCTGCAGTGGTACCACAAGGTCCCTCACATCATGTAGGACACAGACTTCAGAATCTTTTAATCTTTAGTATAAACAAATTCCACATACCTACTTCATCTTCTCATCCCTTTCAAGTCTCTGCTTGGTTCAGAATAGACTTTCTCACTCATATGTTTCTTCTGTTTTCAACTTCTGTCAGGAAACAGTTTCAAGACTTTCAAATTACACATTTCAGTTACAGTATCTTAATGTACTTCTTTCCCAGCTGTAAGACATGGAGCAAAAACCTTGAGCCCAGTTCAGGTACCTTACTGTGAAAATACTGCTCTTTTTTTCTGGTTATTTTTTAATGTCTGTGTACAGTATATGCATAATTGATGTTTACTATGAATTGTTGATGAAAAGGCTGGATAAGTTTTGAGAGTTAATTTGCACAGGAGTGAATGCCACCAGTGAGCAGTACTCCCAATGTGTGCAGCTTGAACGCAGCAGTACAGCTGCTCTAACAGGGAGGTTGGAAGAGCAGGGAGGCAATTATTCAGGTCTGTATCTTAGCTGTCAGCATTTTCTGTGGGAGCTCATCCATTCTTCACCATAACTTAAGTCCAGGATGCGGTATTAGATCTCTTTCTCTCTTTCATTATGTAGGGGACTAAAGCTAAATTGCATTTAATCTTATAAGGTAAATACCTCCATTTAAAATTTAAGGTACTTCTCCTTCCTTCACCATTTCTTCTGCTATGTGCAGTTTTTCAAAAACACTGCATAAATTTTACAGAAATATCGTTGCAGGAGGATCCCTAATAAGTAGTGTCCCCACAAGTGTTTAATTGTGGGCATGGAACCTTTTCCATAGAAAAGGCTAAATGCCTATCTCTACATATTTGCATCTGTTACATATTAATATTTCTATGTATTCTGTAGACAGAGCAAAATCAATCCAGGTTCAGTAATTGATTTCCATAGTAGTTTGATTACTGCATAAAAGAAAATGGATAAAAATAGATCCTTTGCAATTATGGAGGTAAGACACCAGCAATGTTCACCCTTCTGTTTAAAATCTTTTTAGTTTTGGTTGTCTCTTCCGGACCGCTGTAGTGAGGATAGCAATGCCACTGCAGCATGTAATATTCACTCCCCACCAAGAATGTATTCCCTCAGCCTTCCTGAAGGGAGCTTTGATTTTGGCACCAGAGGAGAGGGAATCATTGCTGACCTCTCATGTGTCACAGAGAGGTGATCTATGACAATTAGAAGGAGCAAATGTGAGCATAGGCAGAAGAAAATAACTTTTTGTCTTTCTCACTACCACTTTCCCTGCCTGCAGAGTTAAGGCTTAAGGGTTTGATGTGGCTGAGAGTGTTTCTCTTGGGAGGGCTGTCTGCCTCAGCAGGGAGGTTGCTTCTGTTCGCCTTCACACAGGGGATCAGGAAAGCAGCAGTGCAGACACATAGAAAGCCTTTCTGATGTCTGCCTCCCCAGTCTCCCACACCACAGAGACCATCCTGCTACATGCCCCTGAGCTAGACCTTGCTCCTGGCCATCTTCTGGAGCACCATGGAGCAGCTCACCTGCAGGTGCCATTGGTAGCCAGTTCTCTTTTGTGATGACCCTTCTTACCTGCTTTTGCTTCTGACAGGCACAAAGCATAGCCCAGAGTGTCACAGCGTGTGTCTGCATTAACGTTTTAGTTAATATCTTTTGAAGTGAATGTCCTGTTTTTACCCACTAGCTGTTGTTTGGCTTGTACCGTGGACAGTGTTGTGGCAGCTTAAATGGTTTTCTCTGGAGTGAAAGAAGCTGAAAAGATGTGTCCCAGCTGTTTGCATCTAGTGTACTCCAGCCACTAAGAGCTGGCATTCAGTCCCCAGGAGCAAGCTTGATTCAGACTGCAATTAAACCCCCAGATTCCCATGTTGTAAATACCAGGTCCTCAATACCAGCTGTTTTGCTATTGCAACACATTGTTTGCCCATTGTGCATGCCAACACAGCTGTGATTTAGCAGGTATATCTGGTCAGATATCTGAGGAAAGGTGTTATCAACATGAGAGAGAAAGAGCTCCTTTCTTTGTACTCCTCAAATGAGTAACGGCACAAAGCAGAGGTCCTCATTGCATGTACCTGTGAAGAGTTATGAAATGAGCAGTGCTGTGAATGGCATGGTCTGTTGCTGAGCAGGGGAGTGCAAGTGCAAGATAAATTAATGAAACTGTGACTTGAACCATACTCCATCCTACGCTGGATCCTGTTTTTCTTCGCATCTTTGACATTATTTATTTCAATATTTTTTTATGTCATGTTGGATTTATTGCTTCAGAAAGGAGTTTTATTTGTTTTTCTGAAGGGGTAATAAACTACTGGTGTATTAAGTTAGTTATTGAAGATATGAATTTAGTCCAGAGCATCTCTGAAGGCTATTTTAAAATTAAAGGAATGTATATAACATGCAGTAATACATGGCTCTCTCTCAAGACAGATACACTATTGACACTAACAAAATTTTCATTTCTTAGGAAAGGGAAAATAGTTTAAGGTATAAGTAGTAAATTAATCATAAATACATGCTACAAATAAAAATCGTAACTGGGGGAGTCACTTCCATTTTGTCAAGTAATGTACTGTTTTTGAAGATTGTATTGTTTGGATATATTAAACTACTATTCTTGCATTGCTGGTTTCCTAATTGGTAGTTACTTTACGCATACTGACACAATGATAGTTATCTTGGTTTGTTGCTGAAAGATTTTTGAGTGGTTACGTACATTTTATCTGGATTTGTAATTTGGTGGATCCAAAACTTGGAATGTGATTCCCATCCACCATTGTAAGGAACTTGAATAAGTCCAGTAACACTTTCATGGAAGTCAGATAATGAGACTAGTCAGATGAGCATCTACTGCTTGATTCTGTTAGTTCATCATCTGGACGAAAACTAAAGGAAATATCCTCTAAGTCTGCTTTAGCAAAACATGCATGAATAGGTACAAATTTCTATTGTGCATTAAGGTACAACAAGAATTGCACAATTCTGCATTCATGTTTGCTTTTTGTACGAGTACACTGATAATTAGGCTGTCAATATGCTTTACTGTAGGATTTTAAGGGACTGTGTTAACATAACTGAACATTTTGCTGCTTTTGCCACCACACTTCCCCCTGAATACACTGCTTGGTTTCTGAATCTGTGAACATCACCAGATTCTCTAAAATGTGTGCTGTTTTGTAGCAATAGAAGTTAAGCTTAATACTTAACCACACTGAGATGTGTCGGCCTTGCAGGGATGAGGCATTATAAACATGATCACCACAGACAGTTGAAACAAACAGTGTGGGAGTCACAATTAGGGGTTCAAGAGCCTGTTTTTCTTTGTTCTCCCACACATGCTCTTGTCATATTCTCTTTCAATAGTTTACAATTTTCAAGTGTTTCTCAGAATGTCCTTAGCCTACGGAGATTAATGCAAATATGAACAGTAACACATAATCTGTTATCTGCATTTGTTCAAGGGTCCTCCACAAAGCAATACTGCTGCAATAATGTTTACATGGCAGAGAAGGATAGCCCAAGTTAAGGTATAGATTTATATGCTGACTGACATATGGGAGTTAAGACCATCAAGGAGACATTACTTCAAAGAATGCAGTATAGTGTCTGTGAACTTGGAGTGCACTTTTGAACCAAAGTACCTTAATTTAAACATGCTTACACTTAGATGGGTCTCAGTCATGAATATGGGATAAATGCTGAATAGATTGTCTCTATTATAATGAATTTAGATTAGTTTCATTAATGAAAATGGGGTAAGTGCTTGGATAGTGTCATGACCCATGACAGATAGATTTTCTCTATTGTAACTGAACACAATATATGCCTCTTTCTGGATGCCCTATTTCTTTCATGTGTTATGGCGTTCTTCAGAAAATTAGTATATTACAGGCCTTTAGGATATTAAGAGTGTTTAGTATTTTTTTATATTTGCAAAGTAATGTTATTTTTCCTAGGCTATGTGGTTTTGGTTCACATGGCTAAGGTCTAATGTAAATCTAATTAAAACAGAAATACCTTCTTGTGGCTCTCTCAAAATTAAAACAAGATATCTTCTTATGGAAAATGTTTGATACCCTTAATCACAATCAATAATAATTGTTGCAATCAGTAATTAAAAGACAATTTTCCTGTATTCCAGTACCTCAAGCACCTAACTTCTCTTTCAAGCAATAACTTTAAAGTTAAAAGGCAATACAGCGTTACATTTTCTAATGCTTTAGCTCCAAATGAGCCATTAGCATTCAAGAGTAGATAATTTGGTCCTGTGAGTTGCGGTTTGCTTAGAGAACATTTGCCAATTAAGCATAATGAGACTCAGATTTGTCAACAGTGCACTGATAATGTAGTGAGTGAGGTCATCAGCTCTTCTAGGAAATAATAGGTGTCTGAAGAACAGTCTGACAAATCTGTAGTTGGTGGGATCACGTGCAAAGGAATAAGTCAGAAATTGGAAGTCGGATGATGAACCAGAAGTAAACCTAGTCAGCTTTATGTGAAATATTCTCATCATAAGTTCCAGTCAGCCTAATGTCTGCAGTCAACAGAAGTCTGCAATATATGCTGAAGAGAATAAGAGCCAGGACTTTCTCAGATTTGTATTCTCATAGCTAATCTGTTCAGTAGTGCTTGAGGATCAGAATCTAAGATACTCAAGAGACATCATAGTCAAGAGTAGTTGTCATCTTTTGGAAGTCGTACAAAACCTGTGACCATGTCTGCACTGACAGTTAAATGTTTTTTCCTCATCCTTTAAATACTTGGACAGTACCTGTAAGAGAACATCCCTTCACGCTTTCCTGTTTGTTTGTCTCTCCCCCTCTCTGTCATTCTGCATTTTTTACTGGCATAAGGAACTGGAAGCAAGACAACTCAGCAGCTTTCATAGAGTTTATAGAGGTAGAAAAATGTAGAAGAGCAGCTGCTGAGTTGATTGAAATGGGAATGTGGCCAGAGATCTGAGGAAATAATTACAGCAATAGTTCTGAGAGCCCTTACTCTGTCCTCTTCACACCACAGAAAAAGCCATGCATGGGGCAATTGAAACCATGGTGAACTTGAGTTATATCGTAACCAGTTGAGGAGGGATGTCTGAAATGTTTCACTTAGATTACCAGCATTATTTTTTAAAAAAGAGAGGAAATTGGAGAATATATCTAGCTTAGTATTTATTTTTTGAATGCTGTGACATTATATTGGAATACATCATAATCAGAAATGAATAAAAAGAGTTGGTGGGTCATTGTACCATGTTAAAGATCTTAAAATAATTTTGTACAACTTCCAAAGACACAAGAGACAGGCGGAAATTTACTTACAGTTCTGAGTCTTGCAACATTTCAGATAAAGTGTATTTTGCTTAGCTTCAGCTCTGAGTTGGGCTCCCTCCTAGACCCTGATAAAAAGTATAGTTGCCAGTTCATCCAGTGACTTTGATGTGTGCAGACAGTAGGGGAGCTGATAAATCTTCAGTGGAAAAAACACTGAGATGCTCTTTTTTCATGCAGACGGTTAATTTCCTCACTGTGTGTCACAGCCTAGCAGCAGAAACCACTGTAGATACCTGTGGGACTATGGGGATGATGAGCTGCTGCATGGAGGGAAGAACAAAGGGCAGTGATGGGAAAGCTTGTATCAGTCTCATGCAGCTGCCATTCACTCTTATGTGAGATAGTATCTATCTTCCACATGCACTTTTGGAGGAATCAACACGAGGAGGTATCTGTGCCCAGGTATTTCCAGGGAGCCTGGATAATGTTAGACAATATAGCAAACCTTAAGGTAGATGAAAACTAACTGAAGTGAATGCTGCCCTTTCTGCTAAAACTTCATTTTGACATTAAAAAAATGTATTTTTTTTATTTGAAGTTTTGAAGTTGTTTTTTGGGTTTGGTTTTGTTCCTTTTTCAGAAAGTGCTGACCTTCTGTGAAAGGTTTTGGGTGTCCATCAAAAAAGCAAAAGTTTCTGAAACCTTAAGGAAAACTGCAATGTTTTCACTTAGCTGCTCTGCCATATTGTCTCGTTTATATGATTTATATTAATCTGTGTTATCATCTCATTTATATATTTTTATATATATATTATCTCAATTGATAGAGCAGTTTATTTGCGGTATCGTACTCTGGTAAATACACATTCCTTCAACCTCCTGTTCTCAGTTTTCAGAAACATAATCCATCTAAGGTATTGCAGCACTGGAGAATCCAGCTTATAAAAGAGAATAGAAAGGATGCTGACGCATTTACCGGGGAAAGGCAGTGACTTCTGGCTAGCCACAGTCCTGCCATATGGTGTTAAATTGTGTCCTGGACAGTGGGTTTATGAAAAAAGATTAAAGAACAGAGATCTCCTCCATCATAAAAGATGGATGACCAGAGAAAGCTTTAGATCCACATCCCCAAAGAAATGACTACAGAAACAGAGTAAACTAGCAGCAAAAAAGCTGTTCCTTGGAAAGAGAAGGCAACAGGACCCCATTCCTTTGCTGGGGCACTCCCTGTTTGCTTACAGCCCTGTCTGAAAACTATCAAAATATGGTCATTGCAATTAAAATGAAGTTAAATTTAAAATTTTTCATCTGGAACAGGTTTTGCATTCATTTGACTGATGTGAGAGACTACGTCATAATCTTTGAATGTTTTCTCCATTGGGGAAAATCAAGTCCAACTTGCTGTGTCCTGATGGACTGCCAAGAGGAAATGCCCAAGATCATATTTAATTACTAATAGCTGTATACTTAGAAAATCTTTAGGCTTTCCACCATGAATGCCTTCATTTACAAAGAAATATATGTTTATGTGGCACCAGTGTGGAAAGATTGGAGAAAGAAAGAGAACTCGTTCAAGTTTATTTAAGTAAATGAACAGTAAGAACTGTAAGCCCTTTAGAAGTCTTTTTTTAAGCCTTAATAACTTGTATTTACATAGCAGTTTCAGAATAAACTGTGTTTCTTGTAGCCACCCTTTGATAACCATGGATATTGCTTGATTATCTGTTTCAAGTGGAAAGAAACTAGAAGATCACACTGTGGTCTCCATGACAACAAACTTGACTGTTGCAGTCTTGGGAAATAAAGATTTCAAGGTTTACAAACAGAATTAAAGAAAGAAAATTTGCTCATTATTGAAACTAAGCAGAATAAAAAGACATAGTTAAATTAAAAAACACTGACAGGCAAAACCTTCTGTGGTATTTTTGGCGCACTTTGATATTTGTCAATTACCTGAAAAACTGTTAAAGTGAAACCTTTCTTTGCAAGTTCTTCTTGAAGAATTGACAGTTTATTGCGAGTCTATCATCTGCCTGTTCTCATCAAATGTTAGTATGTACTTGCAAGGGCCTTATTTAATGTTACCCAATGTTATTTAATGTGTCCACTCTCATTCTTTGGATGACTTATAGAGAATACAAACAGGTAAATCAAGTGTGGACATACTGTTAAATGGAGGCATACCTCTCTTAACAGAGAGCCCAATAAAAAACTTCTGTGGTATCTTTTGAGGGTTCGTTTCAGTGCCTATCCACAGGCATCTGGTCTTGTTTGAGATGCACTCAGGTCTTCTCTAGGCCACCTGCTGTGTTCTTTGGAGGATGCAGATCTGCTGGTTGTCTGTCAGCTGCCAGCCCTGTGCAGATGTTTCAGTACATCTCTAATGGCATTGAATGCCCATGTTTAGGCAACTAAACTGAACTCCTAGTTGCTATGCATTTGGCCTAACTGCAAGTGGTTGTTATTTTATACTGTTCATGTTTTCTGTGCTTTTTATATGTCTTGCAATAAACATGGTTCAGTGCTTAAGTTGATGTCACACCTGATAGGAAAATAATGTACACACAGGTTTACAGTGCTTCAAACCTAACAATAGCTCTAGGTCACACTTCATCTTGTGAAACTGGAATACCAGTAGCAGAAGCATGCTGTTGTTTATTCCTACAGTGCTTGGCCAGCATGATGACTGCAAAGCTTTCCTCATTTGCTGCCAATCTCCTGTGGCTCACTTGTACAGGTTATTGCTGATATCATTAGGTGTAAGTTATTTTTATCGTCTGCATTCATATATCCCTATTTCAGAGAGTGGCATGCAAGTAAACTACATGCTTTTCTTAATATGCCTGGAGGTGACTTAATTATGTCATTCTTTAGAAAGTAAAGAGAGAAAAGTGGAAAACAAAGACAGCAAGCTCTTCTGGCAGTGTATGTTTACTAGGGAGAAATAATTTTCAGATAAATAACATCTGAAGTAGAGACTAATAACCCTTCTAAATGAACTGTTAATTCCAGGACCTGGCAGTTCAAAGCAGAGGAGTTGGTCCTTACTGTCCCACCTCGGTGTCTAGTGGTCTTTAGATGTGTTTGAGTCAACCCTTGGCAAACGAAAGCGCTGGCAGTGACCTTCATGGTGAGCCCGTGGCTGTTCCTCACTGACAGCTATAGGTTTTCAACTACGCAATTTACTCTTTTGACAGAGAAGTCCATTATAAATGTGTTGAGGATCTTACATAGAAGAGAAAGCAAGTGTAGACTTAAGCTCATTAAGTATCTCTAAAAATCACTTTCTGATTATGCCAGTCATTCTACTGGAGCCAAGCAAGACAAGAAAACCAAAGCAACATTTCTTGAAAAGTGTAGAGGGAAATAAGAAATGTTATTATAGCTTTGTTTAGCTTCTTTTTTTTTTCCTTTTCTGAAATATGTTGAGGGAAAAAAACATCACCAGGGTTCTATGCCAGCACCTTGACTTATGGAGCCCTGAGTTCTTTTGCAGGGTTTTATTTTCTTCCTGTGCATGTGTGGCTGCCATCCATGCTAACCAAACTCAATCAGCAGAAGGAGTCAACTGCTTTGTGTTAACTATTGTTCTCCTGACTGCAGTATTTTATAATAGATTTTTAAGATCTGCACTGACTCATAAAATGCATATCTACTCAAAAGTCAATTAAAGTACATAGCTGACTTGATATTAATGACAGAATAGCAGTTACGACAGCAGAATAGTGACGCTCTTTATTACATAAGATTAAAAAATAAAGTTCAATGTTTTCTTTGTTTTCTTGGTATTGTGTGTCCTTAGACTGAACTTTTAATTCCTAATTTTTGTTTTTATTCAAGGTGGTTCAATATGTAGTAGATGTATGCATTTTTAATCTGAGTCCTTAAACTTTTCTATTTCATACACCTAAGTGGAATAGAAGTTCATACATATTCATAGTTTGATGAATTATACTAGCAACAGTTCTTTGTATTTTTAGGCAGGCTGTCAATTTTTGCGAGCATTTTAAACCCATTATGTAGCATTCACGTTTATAAAACTGCTGGAAGTAGTTGTCTCTCTGGTCATCACTAGTACAGCTATCTTTTGTCTGTTCTTTTGATACTTCTGTTGAAAATGTGTGTCAGTATATTTTTCAAGGAGTGATAGTTTAACTATAAATATGAATAATAAATGTGTCTACAGAAATGACACCAATATAGTAAATAAATAGGCAAAGTAGGTTTAAATGGCTGATACAGATGCTGGTTGGTGTAGATGCCTGTAGAAAGCTGTCCAAGAAGCCAATTAAATGTCCCTAACACAGCTCTGCATGTTCATATACTGAGATGCTAAGCTTCAGAGTGGCTCTTGTCCACTTCAGTTGCTGTGGCTTCAGATTAAGGTGTTGGTCAGTCAGGGGTGTGTTATGTACTTAACAAGTGCTTTCTGAGTGTAACAGCCCCAGAATGGCCTGGTCCCAAGGAAATGTGTCCTGCAGCATTACAGGAGGCTTCAGCTCTTGACTTGCCACAGTTTTTTTTCCCTTCCAAAGGGTCTGAAGCACATTTTGGTTTAACAAAAGAAGTACTCTTCAGTCTTTCATTGCGATGCCTATGAGGGTTTGCATACATATTCAGGTATGGGATGCACTGCTCCCTAAGCCTTTGATGCAACATCTTTCTGTCTTTACTGAAGAAGTGATTGTTTTTGTTCTAGATGGTGCTTGCCAAGCATAAACCAGTTACTTTTTAATTTACTCTAGTAACAGTCCTCTAGGAGGATCTCCCATTCTTCTCTTCTACTATTCTACTCCTGTTCTTCCTATTTTACTCCATTCCTGGGAACTCTTATTCTTTTGATCTTCCAAAAGATTCTCTTTATCTGTTAATATGTAATACTTGTACAGCATTTTTAAAGTACTGCCTGAGTATTAATCCTCACAGCAGGCCCAGGAAGTAGGTAACATTATCCCCATTATTTATATTTGAGATGGTATACGTTTGAACTCATCGCAGCATCATACTAGTCAAGATTAGAGCAAACAGTCCCAGATTCCCAATCCAGACCCCTCTCTTCCAGAAGCCATGTCACCTGCTGTGCCTTACTGATAGTTTCTGCTTAGGATGTGCATATTTAATGCAATCAGAACGGCGAGAGATAAGAGGGCTGCAGATGGAAACACTGTTGCCTGTATTTCCTGTGGTTTTCTTGTTCATAGTAGTGGAGAAGACCATTATCCCTTTCGTCATAATAAGAAATTCCTCATAACTTAGCAGTCCACGGAAATTGGAGAGTTCCCTTGGGTCATCATTTGTGCTAGGTTACCTGGTTTGTTTCTGGATTTTTACCTCTTTTGGGTTCTCTTTTTTTCTTTTGAAACTACACAGAAAAAAAAAAAAAAAGAAAAAGAGCTAGAAAGCCTGTCATAGCGTCAAGAAGATAATTAAGAGAGACAAAATTAATCTAGATTGTAATATGAATTCAGTACTTTTATTCTTAAATTATATAGGAGTTTAAATGAGAAATGAGAGAGCAGACTTTGGCCTCTTCAGGATCCTGCTCAGTGAGGTTCCATATGATATAGTCCTAGAGGGCAGGGGGGCCCAAGACTGTTGGTTGAGATTCAAGGATCACCTGCTGCAAGCTCAGGAGCGATACATCCCTACTAGAAGGAAGTGCTGCAGGAGGGCCAGGAGACCTCCTTGGATGGATAAGGAGCTGCTGAGGAAAATTCAAAGGAAAAAAGAGGATTATAAAAGGTGGAAGCAAGGACAGGCGGCCAGGGAAGAATACAGGGATGTTGTCCGGGAAGCTAGGGATCAGGCTAGGAATGCTAAGGCCCCCTTAGAATTAAACTTGGCTAGGATGTTAAGGATAACAGGAAGGGATTCTATAGGTACATTGCAAATAAAAGACAGCCTCGCGACAACATGGGCCCCCTCCGGAAGGTATCGGGAGAACTGGCTACCCTGGTTTTGGAGAAGGCTGAGGTTCTTAATTACTTCTTTGCCTCAGTCTTCACCGACAAATGCTCTGACTTCACCACCCAAGTCTTGGGAGGCAGACGCAGGGACTGTGAGAATGAAGACCCTGGGCCCACTGTAGGAGAGGATCTGGTTCGAGACCATCTCAGGAACCTGAATGTATACAAGTCCATGGGACTTCATGAAGTCCATCCATGGGTCCTGAAGGAGCTGGCAAATGAAGTTGCTAAGCTACTGTCCATCATGTTTGAAAAATCCTGGCAGTCAGGTGAAGTTCCCGATGACTGGAAAAAGGGAAATATAACCCCCATTTTCAAGAAGGTGAAAATGGATGAGCCAGGGAGCTACAGACCAGTCAGTCTCACCTCTGTGCCTGCCAAAATCTTGGAGCAGATTCTCCTGGAAGGCATGTTGAGGCACATGAAAAACAGCAAGGTGCTTGGTGACAGCCAGCATGGCTTCACTAAGGGGAAATCCTGCCTGACCAATCTGGTGGCCTTCTATGCTGGGGCTATGGAACTGATGGACAGGGGTAGAGTAGCTGATGTCATCTACCTGGACTTGTGCAAAGCGTTTGACACTGTCGCACATGACATCCTTGTCTCTAAGTTGGAGAGACATCAACTTGATAGGTGGACCACTCGGTGGATAAAGAACTGTCTGGATGGCCGCATGCAAAGAGTTGTGCTCAATGGCTCAATGTCCAGCTGAAGACCAGTAACGAGTGGTGTCCCTCAGGGATCGGTGTTGAGACCGGTCTTGTTCAACATCTTTGTCGGTGACATGGACAGTGGGATTGAGCGTGCCCTCAGCAAGTTTGCAGATGACACCAAGCTGTGTGGTTCGGTTGATACGTTGGAGGGAAGGAATGCCATCCAGAGGGACCTTGACATGCTTGTGAGGTGGGCTGATGCCAACCTGATGAAGTTTAACCATGCCAAGTGCAAGGTCCTCCACCTGAGCTGGAGCAATCCCAGGCACAGCTACAGGTTGGGCAGAGAAGAGATTCAGAGCAGTCCTGCGAATAAGGACTTGGGGGTGTTGGTTGATGAGAAAATGAACAGTTCTGGTGTCCTCAACATCAAAAGGACATGGAACTGTTGGAACAAGTCCAGAGGAGGGCCACGGGGATGATCGGGGGACTGGAGCTCCTCCCGTATGAAGACAGGCTGAGAAAGTTGGGGCTGTTGAGCCTGGAGAAGAGAAGGCTGCATGGAGACCTCATAGCAGCCTTCCAGTATCTGAAGGGGGCCTATAGGGATGCTGGGGAGGGACTCTTCATGAGGAACTGTAGTGAGAGGACAAGGGGTAACGGGTTCAAATTTAAACAGAGGAAGTTTAGATTGGATATAAGGAAGAAATTCTTTACTGTAAGGGTGGTGAGGCACTGGAATGGGTTGTCCAGGGAAGTTGTGAATGCTCCATTGCTGGCGGTGTTCAAGGCTGGGTTGGATAGAGCCTTGGGTGACATGGTTTAGTGGGAGGTGTCCCTGCTCCTGGCAGAGGTGTTGGAACTAGATGATCTTAAGGTCCTTTCCGACCCTAACTATTCTATGATTCTGTGATTCTAACTAAGATGTGCAACTGCCACTAAGGAAAGCAAATCATTTGTAGGTACTAATATCTGCTTTATATTAATAAATTTAAACCAAATCATTATCTGAAGGAAATAGTATATTATTTATCTAAATCTCCACAAAAAGGTGTCTTATTTGTTCTTTCAGTAACAGTTTGATTTATTTATCTTCAGTTTGGCTTCAGCAGTGCAATTGCTTCTATGAATTCAGCAACCAAAGACTAAAAGAAACAAGATTCTTTTATTGATTTGCTCATATTGTGGCATAGCTACTTTAGAAAAAATACAAAACATTAAGTAGTTTTAAAATCCCTATTGTGTCATAGGATGATTTTCCTAAAGCAAGTAGTGATTCTTGAGCTGTAAATATGTGAATATGTATTGGTAGCATTTCATTACTCCTCTGGCAAACTGTTTCTCAAGAAAGAAAACAAACCCAATAATATTAATTAAAATCTTTTACTAACTGACTACTTTCTCTTCTACATGTGGGAAATCCCATTAGCTTTTCTGCTAAGTTATCTCTGCACCTTCTAATTGTGCCAGTGCTTGGTTATGCTATTAGACCCAAACATGCATTACTTTGGATCTCCTAGAGCCTGAGCCTCAAAACTGATACCAGGTTTGCATACATTGCAGCATGGTTAGACCAAAATGTGTGTTTGATTATGCAGATATGGCCTTTATTTTGCTGTGACCTGCTCCCCAGATCACTGCAATGAATTCACAATTCCGCTCTAAGAAATAATAGTAATACAAAATGTTTTCAATCTGCTTTAGTGCTGCACTGCATATGCCACTGAGCAGAAATTACTTTAGACCAATTTAGTGGAAAAGACATAATTTATACTGCCACTTTTAAATATCTGAATGTTACTGTATTAGAACACCATGAATGTTATAGCACTATTAGTTGAGAGATTTTAATGTAAATTTGGCTAAAATTTGTCTCATCTTCAAAGAAGCAGCAGTGCTTTCTTCACTTTTATTAAAAAAACAATTTAAAGAAAAAAAATTGTGTTTCTTTGGTTTTTATGTTCTGTGTCGTGGCTTTAGAATACACAGCATCACTTTCTCCTTGTCTGCTAAAAGTTTATTTAAGGAGATTATTCTGAATGCCTTGCACCTGGAGATGAAGAGCTTTTTCATTCCATCTTGAGAGACATTAAATTGTTATTGTTTTTCTCCTGTATTTTCATAAGTGGTGCTTAATGATTCTTTATTATTGTATTTACACACATATGCATGCATATTTATTAAACCTTTTTAGGCCTTATTAGCCCCGTTTAAGCAACTCAAATATCAGAGAGTAATTAAAAAAATAGAATATTCGTGCTAATGTTATTGAGATTTGATAAAGAAGAAACTTTAGCTCCTCCACCAAGAAATTTAAATTATAGTTTTACATGCCTATCAAGTATTCTAGGCTAACACTCGGAGCAGGTAAAATGAATGTGCTTCTTTAAGAAAAGTATCTGGGCTGTGCAGTCATTTTTTAAATGCACAGTTTTAGAAGCAACAGAGTTTTAGAAATATAATAATGCCTAGCTGTGAAGTAAACATTAATGAGGTTCAGCTATGCAACACAGAGGAGTCTGCAGGATCTCCTTCCAAAGCGGAGAAATCCATACTGTATAAAGGTACCTCTTTTGCTATATTCCCACTTGTAAAATTCTGCCCTTAAGTCACAAATTTGTCTTCTGCCAGTAAGCTAGAAATAGAAATACAGTTGCCTGGGAGTGAATAAATTTTATTTGGATGCAGTTTTATTTCTCTAGTACATTTTTAAGCTAACTCTTTATTTTTGTAGACCAAGGGAGCAAGGTGGAGTCTAAGACTAGAATTTCGCAAAACAGTGTTGCCTTCAGATGCGTGTTTAATGTGAGAGCCTCACATAAAGAAATCATTCACACATGCCCTGGTAAACTGGAGTTCATTGAAGTGACACTCTGCTGCCCACAGCAGTTCTAGCCCACTGGCAAAACATTCTTCTGGCAAAATGCTGTCAAATTTCCATTGACTCTGTTCACTTAAAAGAGCAATTCATAAGTAAGTGCCTTGATTTTAAAACAACAAAGGAGCTGTATGTTCCTGGCACTCTGAGATGCCCAGCCCTGGATGGCAGAATGTATTTCCTCACATAGGAAGTCAAGGGGAGGTTATATTCATTTAGAATTTTTTTAATGATTATTTATTAACCAAGTATACTTTGGCATGAATGTTCTGCACAAAAAGATCACAGTGCATCGGATATAAGCTATCCTTCATTTGCAGCACATCTGAGGGACAGAGTAGAGCGTTTACAAGGTGTTCTCCTGTTGTACGTTTTGTACTGGTATTCACACAGCTGTTCACTTTAAAGTGGGAGATGAAGAATTAAATGTTCCCTCTGTTTTTATCTCTTGGACTTACAGTTCCCATCTATGGAGCTCAGAATTTCATTTTGCATGATCAGAACATGGAGTTAAAACATTCAAGAGCATAATTCAGAAAACTGGTAAAAAGATAGAATTTATTGAAAAACCTGTGATATGTATAGAGTAAAAATTCTGTCTGTGCTGTTCACATGCGTTACCAAAGATTAATCTTATTTTTGGTTTTATGTCTTTTTAGGTTTCATTATGGTATTATTGTCTTGACTTCTAGAGTTGGATTCTCTTTAAGCAAGTATTACAGTTGTTGCAATGATGCTATGCCTTACAGTTTTGTATGTCTACACAATAGATTCCCAGTGTATATTTAGAGGTGGAAACATATTGACTGGACAAGTATTAGGTTATCATTCCACATTAATATTTTAATATCAGACAGATGATTTTGAGTTTACATTTACCCTTATTTTATGAAATATATTTTAGCATGTCCAACGTAATATTCGATCTTCTTTAGCCCTTGTATTTTTAAATCATATTGCTCTGTGCATCCTGGCACCAAGGTAACAATTTGTCATCCTGGAACTTGTGGGTCCACTGACACTTTATGTAAAGCCCTGGCCTAACCCATTTCCACAGTCAGATCTGCTTCCCATCCATATTCCCTGTCTATGAGGATGACTTCACGCAGGGGGCTGGGCTGGTGTCTAAAACTCCCACAAGATGACTGCCCAGGCATGCTCAGCATCTCTATCTCAGGCTGCAAGCTCTCGCTTCTCTTGGCCACAGGTGCGGTCACTGCTAGGATCGAGTGTTGTACAGCTGTCCAGCAGCAGATATCCAAAGTGCCACTGCCCTCCTGTCTGAGCAGCAGGATTGCCTCCTGGCAGTAGCAGTGGGAAGAGGTTCGGGTTGCAGGACTGGCAACCTGTAGCACACTTTTAACTTGGCAGCACTGTAACTGAGCGGACAGTTGGTCCTGGGAAAGCAGGCACAAATGCCACGCTGCACTCCTCAGAGCTCACAAGCAGTGTTCTTCATAGATCTGGGGTTCAGAGGTGGGCTGGGGATAAAAGCTGTGGTGCCAAATTCTCTTCTCTCACTCCATTTGATTGCTGTGTCTGCTGCATTTGATTCCACTCTGTTGGAATCAAATATACTTTATTGCCATCTAATACTGCATATTTCAAAAGAGGAAAGGCAGATACTGGTTTTTATGATGTAGCTCCCTTTTCAGAACCGTCCACTATGGAGTCAGGCTGATTGAGTTCTGAACATTGTGTAATTGCCATTTAAAGTTCCTATAGTTGTCAGAGTTATTATTAACTCTAAATAAATTTTACACTATCCAAGTTCCTGAGAGTCGCTGATGTGCTTTTACAGATCACAGAAACAGGTGATATGTTGGTTCAGTTCATCCTCTTGCTGTCTCAGTAAGTTTTATCTTCATTTCTCTAAGATGCTTACAAATACACTATTACTTTGCAGTAAACATTTTGTTGGGAGAAGCTGATTTAAGTGTGCTTAGCCATACACTGGGATTGTCAGTGTGGATCTATGAGAGATAAATAAGTTAATCATCATTATCATTATGCATATTACAGTTTATTTGCTTACTCATTATCTCCTTGAAATGGAAAACCCTTATGAGCAATACAAACAATCTCAAAGAGACATCTGATACTCACATAAATAGCTATGCTCTTTGCTTTTTTACCAACTCGTATCTCTGATGATTTGAATTTACTAACCCCTGTAGCTGGAAATTAATCTTGAAAGTATATTGAGTGCCACCAAGCTCAGATCAACACCACAGTGAATGACCTTGCCCTCTGCCGTTGTCTAAGTGGTAATTCCTCATTATTCATCTAACAAGAAATGGTGTCTTGCCTTACAACTTAGACAAAAAATGATTGCTTAGTAATGCCAAAGTAGACCATAAAGTGATATGATTAATGCTCTTGTCACCAGATCTGCTGATGGAAGTAAAGTCTTACTCAATTTCCCTGTGGAGACACAGGGAACCAGTATCCTTGACAGTAATTTTTCATCAGGAAGCTTTCTGCTTATCTCAGCTGTATTGTGTAGTCATTTCAGAATGCACATTAAATTGTTGGAAAGGGGTTATAGGGCGGCTGGATTTTCACTAAGTCACTGAGGCTTCTTTCACTGAATACAGGTTGTGGTGGAGCTCTTTCCCTTTTTACCATCTGAGATCATTTAGACTTCTTCAACTCTATTATTGTTTAGTATAACTAATGCCAGATAATATGACACTTCCTTGATTGAGTGCAAATAGCTCTGTGTTCCTCATGCCTTGTATTGTTTTTGGCCAGCCACCTGCCACAGACAGTTGTTACATCTACTGCAAATATCAGCTCAGATAGCTGACAAGACCCACAGCATTTCATTAAATTGTTATTGCAAGTTAGCTTCTGGATTCCTTTAACTGGCTTTTTTTTTTTTTCTATGAGAAATCATAAAGAAACATCAAACAGCTCCTCTTTTACACGTTTTTATTTCAAACATGTCCTACAAGAGAAAGCAGCAAGGTGGAAAACTTTTTCATATTTGGATATTAGTTACAGAATGCAATATAAGCACCTTGCCATTGAATGAGACTTGCAGTTCTTTTGCCTGCTTTTAGGACAGTTAATGTGCTGAAGGTGGTTGGTGGCAAAAGTGAGCAGCGGCACAGGGCAGCCTTTCTCCCCACCACAGCATGCTGGGCTCCCACACAGTAGGTGGTCTTGGCTCAGTGTCCTGCTTGATAGCTTCTGCCTCTTTGCCTTGCTGATTTTGATTTCTCCAGTCTGTGGACAAAACTTGTAAAATAAACCTAAATGACCTGCTTCTCTTTCTCAGCTTTTTATTTACTGGGAATCAAAAATGTAGGTGAAGCTATTACATACAGCATTCTGAAATAAGATAAAAAAAAGCTTCACTTTCTTACAAGCGAAAATAAGAAGTCACTTCCAATCTGCTATATACTGAGAAGAAATCAAGCAGACACTGGCAGGGTAAAAACACTGTATATGTCTAGCAAACTTTTGGAAATAGTAGAATCAGTCAGCTTTTGGATAGATTTTCACCATAATTTGCAACAGGCTTGTTATTTGCAAGGAAGCTTCTGCATGGTGTAAAACAGTGAACAGTGTACAGTGTTCTAGCATGTAGATTTGTACCTCTTCTAAACCTTCCCTTCTTTATAACACAAGGTCTGTAACTTAGTCTTTTAAGGCTCAGTCCTATATATTATAAGCAGCTGGAAAATTTCACACACCCACTGAAGGTTCCAATGAACACAAAATACCACAGAACAGATGCCAATAAGAGGTATTTTTAGCTGCTCATGTCACAGTTGCTGTTTGCCTCTGCTGTGACAGCTAATGAGCTTTGTTTGGCTGGGAGAAATAGTGCATCCTGCAGTAAAAGCCTGAGAATGCCTCTTCCTTCTGCAACACAGGCAGTAAATGTTTGCTTGGGGTCTATCTGAAGCTTTTTAACAAACCATTACAGCATATTCCACACTAGATAAATGGATTACATCGCAGACCTCCATTTCATACATTTATTTCCATAAGAATTTGGCATGACATTTTATTGTTTGTTTGCTCTATAATACTGGCTGCTAGAGGTAATGTTATTGAAAACAGTGCTTGATTGAGTGAACATTTGTTACTAGTAGTCAATATCATTCTCTTGGCCTTGAGCAAGGAGTACTTAAAATAAAGGAAATCCGTTCTTCACATTTTCAACTGAGGTTGAAGCTGTTTATCCTTACATAGTGGAAAGAATCTAAAAATGTCGTTGACTGGGTGAAAGAAAATCATTCTTATATTGGGGTTTCTTGTCCTTTCTCCCTTACTTTGTGTCATTACATTACACAGAATGTAGCATGTTTCATTCCCAGGGGAAAGCCAGATTGATATTGAATGTGTAACCAGCTGGGTGCTTACCCTTCATTATTCATACTGACAAGGCATGAGAGGAAGAAATAGAAAAAGAAGGAAATCTGAAGTTGTTGGAGTAGTTCTTCCTTTTCATCTCAATACTGATTTGAAAATTCAGTTCAAGTGACTTAGGAGGAAAGTTCCTGCATACTCTCTCAGCTTACCTGCTGTTTTTCAATACACATTCATAGAAATTATTGACTGACATATTGAGATGTATGACAATTACCCCTTTTTCTGTAGAAATGGGTTTATTATTCTTGTGCTTCCTGAAGAACAGGCACTGAATGTGCAATTAAAGAAGGCAATAGATGGAACTCCTTTCACTCTTCCAGAGTGAAAGTTGTTTTACAGTTGTTTGCCAATTATAAAACCCCTTGTAAACCCAAAAAACAGTATTTCACAAGATTTTAGAAGACAGCAAAAGCTGACTTGAATCTCCAATGATCAGATCATGATACGTTTTATGTACACTTATGCAGGAGGTGACTGTGGGATTAGGAGCATGCATCCTAGAGAGGTTGCCCAACATCTGACGTGGGATTTTGAACATGTCATTTATTCTTTCTCAGGAGGCATAGAAACAATATTTATCTCTTGGCAAGTATTCTTTAATACAAGAAATATTTATGTTTATACTAAACAGCTTCTATCCTCTTCAAGTCTAGTGTTCAAATTATCAGTGAGAATCATGTAAATGGGACTGTTTGCTCTTCAGTTTTATAGTCAAGAAATTGAAGAGGAGCGGCTTGGGGATTCCCTCACTACAAATACATTTCTGGATACTGTTCAGTCTGAGACTTGGCACTTTAAGTGTGACTGCAAAACGGTGCTTATTCATATTCAGAAACTTTTTGTGTGTGTGTGTGTATTTTCTATTTCTGACCTCCTGTCTTTTCTTTGCAGTATTCAGAAATCTGATTTCTGCTTTCAGTTGGATTTAAAGGTCGTTGATTCATCTGCACTGCATTTTGAACTTACTTGGCTGTGAAAATTTCTCATAAAGTCAGTTTTCCTGTCTGCCAGCAAACAGTAGGAGAGCCTTAGATGATTCTCAATACCTGTATCGAGTTTCATTTATGCAAGTAAACTGAATTGGCCAGGGCAGACGCCAAACATTATTTCCTGATCATTCATATTTTTAAATGTTTGAAATTTTTCATGGTTCATTGGATGTTACTGCCTAGACCAACTGGATCTCTTGCAGAAATGTAAACATGAACGTCATACAGTGCAAGCTTTGGCTAAAGGTATGAGGTTGATCAGAGATAAGAAGTGGATGAGGAGGTTGGGATCTGGTTGTGGGTCCTTCTAGTTGGGTGGTAGGAGAGTGTGAGACATCATGGGCATACAGTTGAGGTTCAGCTTTTGGTCCAGGCATTTGCAGGTCCATTCACAGGGAACATTTTTTGCACCCGCTAGGGTGGTTCACCAGGATGGCCTCCAGTTGACAGAGTTCTGGTTTTGGATGTGGGACTTCATTATAGTCTGACAATGGCTTATCACATAACTGGGGATATGAACACCTCATGACACTAGTAGAAGAAGTGAAAACTGGCAGCTTCAGTCCCTCAGCTCTTGCTGGTGTCACTGATATCTAGAAGCATGAAGATCATCTCTTTGCTCAGAGTTCTGAATATGTGTCCAAAACAGAGCTTTTGGTTTCTTTTGTGCCTGAAAATATTTCAGTTTGTTGTTGACTGTTAGACCAAATTGTCTTTCGGTAACTGCTGTGGAACAGCAGCATGTGATGTTATTTCCCACTTTGGTCAAGCCTGTATGACATCAGTGCTGATCAACTCATTTTTTCTTTTTTGTCTATTTCCTGGTACCTCTAATGTTTCTTTATGCTTTCATTCTTCTTTGTTATGCTGCTGCCTTTTAAGATATTTTCTGGTTTTTAACCTCCATGATATTCAGCAGTTTGCCTCTTTTTTTTCGTATCATTTATAGTGCTCTCCAGTGAGCTCTGGATTGTTCCTTGCAAATGACCAGTGAAATATGCCAGACCAGTGGCAATTTTGCTATAGATGGTGATAAAATTTCAGTAATGGATTGTTTGTTGTTCGTTTTTTTTTAAATCTGTATGTTTATTGCAGGCAATATCTTCTTGTTTAGTGGCAGGAATATTAACTATTATGAATGGTTAACTACTGCATAAACTGGCATACCTTGAGATTTTCAGTAAATTCCGGAAATTACTTTTCTGTCTACACCAGCCTATTCTCCTGGCCTTCTGTCAGGATCTTGAATTTTTCACAGTTCTTCAGCTGCCAAGTGTTGACTATGAAGTGATTAGTTTTCTGAATAATCCACTGTTGGCCTCTGTAATCATAGAATCATAGAATAGTTAGGGTTGGAAAGGACCCATAGATCATCTAGTTCCAACACCTCTGCCAGGAGCAGGGACACCTCCCACTAAACCATGACACCCAAGGCTATGTCCAATCTGGCCTTGAACACTGCCAGCAAAGGAGCATTCACAACTTTCCTGGGCAGCCCATTCCATTGCCTCACCACCCTTACAGTAAAGAATTTCTTCCTTATATCCACTCTAAACTTCCTCTGTTTAAGTTTGAACCCGTTACCCCTTGTCCTCTCACTACAGTTCCTAATGAAGAGTCCCTCCCCAGCATCCCTGTAGGCCCTCTTCAGATAGTGGAAGGCTGCTATGAGGTCTCCACCTCATAATTAATTATTAAGTTAATTATTAAATTAATAATTTAATCATTCAGTTGCATTTCTATTTCTTAAAGAAAAATGGAAACTTTATAGAGACACAGACCAAAAGAAAAAAAGGTAGCAATATATTCATTATTGTTTCTGCCTTAAAAATTGCTTTCCTTTGAATAAATGCAATTATTTCAAGTAGCAGATGCAATAGACATTGACTGTCTTATATAGTTAGTTCTTCTTTATAAAAGATAAAATTGTTAAGTTTTATGAACTATTGGCAGATGTAAGTGCTTAATGAAGAGCACTTTGGCAGTGTCAGTTGCCTCAGAACACATTCATATACCAGCAAGTGTGATCCCAGATGACCTCATACCTCCAGCATCACATTTTGACCAACATTTTACAAAAGTTGGAACAAAACTGCAGAACTAGTCAAGGCTTGTTTTCATGACCAAACCCTGTGAAGACAATATCACCACAGTATTTTTATATTAGTTTATTAAAGATTTCCCATCTAAATAAGGTTTTCTTAAATGGAGAGAATGTAATTAAATATGGCAGGGCTTCAGAATTTTAGCATTTCCGTAGCAGCTGGCTGACTTCTCTTTATATTCTTGGGCAAATGCAGGGTGAAATTGTTACATCTAAAGATTTTCAGGTTTTATAAGGTGTTTTTTTCAGCCTGCATAACCAAGGCTTAGTGTCTACGTATGCTTCTCTGAACTGAGCCTGAGATTTATTTTCTGTACTAGCAGTAAACTTAAATGTTCTCAGGAAGAGGATTAACAATCTGTACATTGTAACAGTAGTGCCTTAGAGGCATCATTCTTTAAAAATAAGGAGCAGGGGTGGCTGTGTTTACTTTGAACAGGGAGAAAATTGGTTTGCCTGAATTACCTTTCAAAGTAACTTTATGAAGTGTAAGGAGAAGCAAAAAATGTCAGGATATTAGAAATCTACAGGAAAATAAAATTACTCTAATAAGAACAGTGGATAGAAGAAGGAAGAAGATAAAAGCCTTTTTTATATTCAGTGGAAATGCAGCAGCGTGTGTTTGCATAGGAGATTCCAGTACCTTCTATCTGAGGGCTTCCTAGTGTGATTGTATTTTATATACTTACGGTAGGAGCTGAAAACTGTTCTCTGTCATTAGCAACTTGTAAAATAAGTAACAGATGTGTTGGCAGTGTGTGTGGCTGAAGCAGAATGAGCTTGGATTGATCCACTTTGTATCTCTCTAGCCAAAATAACTGGTCTTACCAAGGACTGACTGATCTGGTTTGAGTCACGGTAGATTCTGTTCTAAAAGCAAGAAGGGTGATTTAAAGATGAAAAGGGGTAAATGTACGTTTCTTTAGATTCAGTGCGATTTAGAGAAACTGAACAAGCCACGGGATTTGCTTTGGAAAGCACTGAGATGAGGTTTGTCATTTGACCGTGTGGTTTGGAATAATGGAGGTTTTTTTAAGTAAGGAAACAAGAAAATTAAAAATAAAAAGATGAAATCAAGTATTCACACTCCATGGATACTGCATAAATGAGTAATTCTATCCAGAGATAAAGAGTTTATAATGCATTAAAGGTTTCCAGTATTTCTTACACGAATTTTCCTCTTTGGATGAAAACCAGTTTGAGAGGTATCTCTTATGTGATTCTAAATTGAGCAAAAAAAAGGTTTTTTATGATCCGTTGAACTTAAAAAGTATCACTATAATATCAGTGGCAAGATTAGTCTTGTGCACTTTCTCTAAATTCTGTTTATTTTTTTTTTCTTGCAACAGGTCTGTGTCATTTCAGATGCTATGTTACACTTCAATTGCACAAAGCACATAAGGACTTCTTCATTAAACTAGTTACTAATAAGAACACTGTCTGTCATCTTCTTCTTAAACCTCCGTTTTCTTTCTGTGATGCCAGCCCTGTCACAAGTATGGCTGTGGTCCCAGACCTGCTCTCACATGGCTGATAGAGCTTCGAATGTTGCTTCACCTTAAAAAGGTGAAGAGGTGGTTAGGTGAACCACCCATCGCTACTGCTTTCTGATTCTCAGGCTGAAGTAGTGAGAAACAATGCCAATCAGAACAGCTGAAAGGCAGTTTCCTTCTGCTACTCATAGTATGGGATGTTTTGGAAGGTGTCTTCTCTTTGTCCTGCTGCTGAGCTGGCACATCTGGGAGGCTTTGGCCAGGCACTGGGAGGGACAGGCTTTTCTAACAGGCTGATGGGATTGTGTAAATTCCAGTAGGCCCAGACCTAGAAATTAGGCATTATCATTTGGTATGTGGGAGTGGATTTTCTGTTTCACCATGGAGGACCTGTAAACACTACTAAACTTATGGCACTGCTATTTGAGTTAAGATTTAATGAGGGCAAACGTCTGCATGTAAACTGCCCAGAACCTGTGTGGTTTTGTGGATTGGAGTTAATGAGGAGAGTGGGTCTGAACTAGTAAATATGCTGAGAAGCTGGCTACATGAATTGAGCTGGCAGGATTTGTCCTGTAGACACTGGGGGGAGAGGTAGTTGGGGAAAAGAAATGTCAAGGCTATAAACGGCCTTAAAGACATTTCCTTCCCCTTCTAACCACAACTGTGCTCTCTGAGTACTGAAGGGTACCCTGAAGGAAAGATCAAAGGAAAAAAAGATTAATTTGAGGAATGCTTAGAAAAATATAACGAAACAGCTCTCTACACGTGAAATTTCCTCTCTGCTTACTGAAATGCTGTTAAACATGTGCACATTCTTCAAGACTTAAAAGTCTTTGCAGTAAGTAGGTGAAAATCTAGTGTAATTTAACAATTGATCTTTGCCAAGCAGTTAAATGAAAAACTCTCTAAACTAAATAGAAACTTCATGGGAGATGAGATTTAAGTGTATAAGCTTTCACTCTGTTTCATCAGAATACGAATTTAATTTAACTTACAAGGAACATGCAAATGGTTTCTCTGTGTTATAATTCATATTCCTTCTAATGGGAGGCTAATTAAAAGAAATGGAAAAGACTGTGTGAAAAAAACATTGAGGATAAGTTTGAACTAAAATACAGATTTTACACATCAAGTTTACACACTATATGAATATTTCCATTTTAAAGTAAATAGTGTAGCATTAACAGTGATCAAAATTTAATTGATTACAAATAAAAGGAATTAACCACGCTGCTTTCAATTATCAGAATTCAAAACAAAACTAAGCAAAACATGAAAAATAAATTTCTTAGAGTTGTTTAACTTTTCCTAATTAAACATGAATAAAAGCATATTTTATCTTAAGATATATTTATTATAATTGTGTTGACTAAGCTGGGTATTTATTTAAGCTAGATTTACTCTGTAAGGCTGTAGTGTTTTATAACAGGTGTTTGTAAATGAAAACCAAAGCGTAATGCAAGGCATCTCTTGCTCTTAAAAATAACAAGTAACTTTTTTAGCTAAGTCTACGTCTTTAATGTTTTTTTCAACAAACTAGTCAGAAGTCATTCATATCAACAGTTTCATGTCTGCTTTGTCCTGTCACGTGTAACACTTGTAGCTTTTGACTCAAAGTCTGCGCCAAAAAATGAAATTTCCATCTGCAGAACCAATAATTGTTAATTGAAACCCTTTTCTCATTTGCAAGAGTTTAACTAAGCATTATAATTTGGCTTGTATTGCAGTAATTACAAGCAGAGTTATTACATTAGATGTACAAGATTTTTGGCTTGCGTGAGTCAATAGCTTGTTTGAGAGATTATGAGTTGGTTGCTAGAGTAAATTCTTAAAGAATCCATAGCCACACATGGTATGGATTAAAAACTGGCTACATGGTAGGCCTCAGAGTTAATTTAACTATTCAGTGATCATCATGGGGATGTGGTATAGTGCATTAGAATTCCTCATGATTCTTTCCTCCACTCTATTTAGTAGTCTTACCAGTAAGCAGATATTGCAGGTGGAAATGAGAATTGAAATAAAGAGAAATGATGTGAATAATTTTTTTCCTATTGCCGTAGGTTACTATATAGAGGTTGTATGATTTTATGGCATGGATCTGCAAAGATCATTTTAATATCTCAAAATCAGGTCATTTGGTAAATCTGTGAATTCTGTAATTTGTTAGCTCACACTGCAGTTACATACATCTCCTTCAGCCAAAGGATATCCCTTCTCCAAAGGATATCTACACTCTTCTTGAGGCAGCAGCACCAGTAATTTTCGACAAAAATTGAAATCGGCAAGAGTAAAAGACTGCTTGCAGAATGTGCACTTACCATACTGTCTAATGATTAACCCCTCTCCATACTTTCAAAGGCTGGGAAAAAAGGAAAGAATGCACCCATCTTCCTCCAATACGTGGTTTGTGCACTTCCCACACTGAGTTCCCTTACTCTCCATTTGTGAATGGATGCACCATGTTAGCCAAAGATATGTACTTTTCCTGTGATTAGCAGATCTATGGAATTATTACATGCTGGTTGCTTTTAAAAAAATATAGAGCTTTCCTGAATGTGAGGTTTTTAGTTCAGTGTTCTTATTCCCATGGATCGGTACATAAATGTGTGCTAGTGTGGGCAGCAGGAGTGGAGGGTAATAATGACAAATCCTGAGGCTCACAAAGTGCAGAAGAAAGCTAAGGCATGCTCATGTAAGACATGGGAAGGAGACACTAGCCTGCGGTAGCCCAGTGGGCTACAACATGGGGCAAAGCCCCTGTCAGTCAGTAGCTGCCCATCTGACTGGATGATGTCCTGTGAATGGGCTGTGGGAACGTCTGACAGCGGGTTGTGAGCTCAGCCCTGTCCTGCCCAGTGAATACTCAGTTATTTAGGCAGAACAGAGCAATTCCAAGACTGAGATAGAGTCGTGCTAATACCATACTTGCCCAAGACAGAAGCAATCAAAGTAGAGATTTGGAGCTGGTTACCCTCTATCACTTTGGGCAAATGTTTTATGAGTGAATTGTTCTGGAGTTGGCTTTCTTTCTTTCTCTTTCCTTTTCTCTCTTTTCTTCCTTCTCTCACTCACATACTTGTTTCATCCTACCTTATCTCTGCTTGGGAGCCTGGGAAATTGTTCCAATAAATCACCTAACAGATCCTGAATGTTATGAAAACCTTGTTTTGGTTGTTCTTATCTGACAAAAAGTATGTTTTTTTGAAAAACCTGCATTCATTTCCCAGTGTCCACATACCTGGCGTGCTGTGCAAATGCCTCAGGTGTACTTCCTTACTTTGCTTTTATTTATCCCTCTGGGTTCTGGTAGTTAATCTATGTCTTTTGAAACAGTCTTCATAGCTGCCTTCCTCTCTTAAAGAAAGAACATACACATCTGAAATGAACTCTGACCAAGATATTTTCTTGGAATCCTGTCACAGTGTAATTTTATCCATATTTGATAGGCAGGAAAATCGAGGGAACTTGCTTTCTTTGTCTGTTGATTACTTTGAAAACTTTAATTAAATATGGCATCATAATCTATATTTTCCACTTCACTCTATTATTTTTTACTATGTATGTTATGTTAAACATCCTAATATGAGGGTCTTCACTGAGTTAGTCTTATTTTTTTCCAGGAACGTTTTACTAACAAGTAAATGGTAAGTATTCTCCCTTTGCACCTGTCCTCTGTTTAGGACAGGTTTACTGTTTCAATGGTTTTCAGTCAATGAAACAGGGAGCAGAAGACTGCTGCTCACTTACACCAGCTTTTAAGGAAAAATTCTTTCATGATTTCTTTGTAATTAGGTCTACTTGAAGTTTATGAATCATAGTGTTTGACTGCTGCTTTTCTGTTTGATTTTGTAACGGAATATCAGCCCTCCAGTCAACAGTTAGTGGCATTTTTGGAACCAAACAGCTCCACTTAGGAGACTTTGAGACACTGAAACGGGAGAGAGGGAGAAATTTTTTAGTTTTCATAAGTATGTAAGAAATCTGAAAGGATATTATCAAGTTATTCTTGGCTTTCAAACACTTTTTTTTTATTTTCCCCCAGCTTTCACTATATTTCTTAAAACTGGGAAACTCATCTGACTAAGCCACACTGTGCAACCCTGTTTAGGAACCTGTCTGTCTCCAGTGACGACAGAAACGGAGACAGGGAGGTTAGCACCACTGGGATGAAGTTTGCTTTTGGAACTCCCCTACTGTGAGTCTCTGATAACATCTGCATATTTAAATCAGATAACTGTGCATTGAAACAGATGGCTTACCATTGACTTAACTTATGCACCCAATTATGTATGCACCAATGAGAAGACTTCACATTCTGTTATTACCTGCTGATTACACATTTTGAAAGATGGCCTCTTATTTTAAAATTGACACTGGTCACGATTCATTAGTAGAATGAAGCTGCCTAGGTAAAGAAGTGAGATAGTATGTGGTAAGTAGAAGAGGAAATTTTAAGCAGATACACATAAAAATGCAGCCAAAGGCTTAGAAAGGAAATAAAGAAAGTTCAGATATGGCAGAAAAAAAAGGAAATAATTTCTGGTAAAACATAAAGTGTGAACAGGAGTGATGAAGTGAAGGCTTTCAGAAACCAGACAAAAACCCGTTGGCACCCAGTGTGAGAATCAATGTACACAAAATGCAAGTAAATGTTGTTCTTTGCGGGGAAGCAACATCAAGCTTTAGCAAAAATATGCAACTTCCATTGCTGGTTACTCTCCCAGTGCTGTTTCAGACAGGAGCTTTTCAGTAGAGGCCCCAGCATAAGGTGCACTCTGAGTGTTTCTGTGATCAGATGCAGGAGACCTGGTTGTTGTGGTCTTCTTGGATCATATCAAAAGGCTTTTGACAGGACACTCATTAAACAGTTACTCTGTGATAAAAAGGATGTTCTCCATAGATGAATGCAACTGATTAAAAGGTAGGAAACAAAGGCCAGGAATGTATTCTCAATTTTTGTAGCATAGGTACATCACTGGTACTATCCACATATGTGCAGGCTCATCAGAATACTTGTAAGTGATTTGTAAAAGGAAGAATAAATAATAATTTATTTATTTATTACATTATTTAGAATAAGGGCTGTTGTAAAGAATGGCAGAGGATTATATGATACTGAATGACCACATGTTAGAATGATAGATGAAATTCAGATGAGAAGTGATGCATAGGGGAAAAAGAAGCTTCAGACACTGATCAATAGGCTGTTAGCTAATGAATACCAGATAGGAATGAGATACTGGTGTTACAACAGATTGATCTGTGAAAAGGTGAGCTGAAGATTCAGAATCAATCAATAAAGGCAAATGCAATGTTTGGAATTATGAGAAATAAAAGAGCAAACCAGAAGACTTTATGCACCTGGATTTAGGTGTGTTTCATGAATGCTGTGCACAGTTCTGGTTCCCTGAGTCTCCAAAGAGATGATCTGAAACTGGAGAAGATTCGGAGGTAGTCAAAAAGTATGATGAAAATTCTGTGGACAGCTTATGTATTATGGAATATTAAAGTGCACCAGGACTCTTTAAGCTGGACAAGGTATGAGGGTGGGGTGTAGCGTAGTGAAGATGGATATGAAACTGGATCACTTTGGCTAAAAGTAGTAGGGGACATGAAATAAAACCTGGGACTATGGAGCTGACCAAATCAGAGGTGGCAGTTCTTCACTCAGGGCAGAGCCAAGATGGGGAACTCTGTTGTGGATGTTAAGTTTTAGATGGATTGGGAAAATAACTGGACTAATTCAAGGAATTAAAAACGTAGGCTTTGAGCTGCAAAGATGCTGTGTCTGGGTAAGCCCAGGATCGTACTCCAAGGAAATAACATTATACATGTCGTTATGATTGTCTTGGCTTCTTCCATTGAGCACTGACAGATAGTGTGCTCGAATCTATGGTGCGTCTCCACATTGTCATTATCATGTTCTTGCGCCACTTTGGTACTATTTGGTTTCTGCTTTGTGGCTGTAAATAACCTATGAACAGAGAAGGCATCATGAATTTGGCTGCTGTGTATCAACTAGAAGTACAAATATGGTCCTATTCAGTGTTTGTAAAAATAATGTATAACAAAAACTATTATAAAGTGATTTAGAAATCTAATTAAATTACAGACCTTTCCTTCACTTGATATCCGGGAGACCTGGATATATTATTCAGGATTTATTGGCAACAATTAATTCATATATGGTATTGATAGCCCTTTCATCCCATTACATCACCACATAATAAAACCTGCATGTTAGAAAATACAGGTGCAGGAACAAGATTTTGATTTGTCAGGATTTACATTGAAAGAGTATGCTTGACAGGGCATGTGGAAAATGTGTATTTTAAATATCTGTAGATATTTTAATTACAAAAAGAAGTTATTCTGTAATTATATGTATAATGTAATTTTAAGCAGTACCATTAGTGGAATTAAGGTGAATTTGATATGTTCATTTTAGAAAATCAATATATATATATGAAAGGTTATCATGCTGCCATTGAGTTGCTTGCTTGCAGATTGCAACTGTCAAATAAATGAAGAATTTTGTAACCCTACTGACATTTTTTTCTTCTGAAATGATAAGAAAGTAATAACCGAATTATTTAATTGAACTGTTTATATACATAATAAGGCCCTAGGAGATTATCTAAGTATAATTCAGTTTTTCCTCACAGACTGGATCTCCTTATATGATTAGCCTTTTCAGTGCCATATGAAACAGATTATCATATTCTGAATTTAGGCACTGGTCATTGTTAATGGATTATAATCAGTGAAAGTGAATGCATCTCTCTGAATTTTTCAAAGGTTACTAGCTAATGAGTCAAGAGAAACCCTGTGTAGAAAACATCTAAAAACCTGCATCATAGAGAATTAAGGCCCTTTTAAAATCCAGTCAATGGAAAGAGTGACTAAATTCACCTTGAAGTGATATTGTAAGGGTGGTGAGGCACTAGAATGGGTTGCCCAAGGAAGTTGTACATGCTCCATCCCTGGCAGTGTTCAAGGCCAGGTTGGGCAGAGCCTTGGGTGACATGGTTTAGTGGGAGGTGTCCCTTCCCATGGCAAGGGGGCTGGAACTAGATGATCTTAAGGTCCTTTCCAACCCTGACTATTCTATGATTCTATGATTCTATGATATGGACAAGTTTAATCTGTGTATGCTGCATTGCAGTCAGTGGCACTGGCTTTGGGATGATCTGAGATTTGTGTATATGACCATGTGTGATATTTTGTTCCAGCTGAGATTTTGAAAAGACTAGCTGAGTGCTGTGTTAACAGAACCTTGTCATTCTTGCTGCAAAGAGAATAGGAGTAAACTGCAAGAACACTGTACATTGAAAATCATAGAATTTGAGGTGGCGTGCCTCACCACCCTTACAGTAAATAACTTCCTGCTTATATCCAATCTAAACTTCCCCTGTTTAAGTTTTAACCCATTACCCCTTGCCCTATCACTACAGTCCCTAATGAAGAGTCTCTCCCCAGTGTCCTTATAGCCCCCCTTCAGATACTGGAAGTCTTCTATGACATCTCCACACAGCCTTCTCTTCTCCAGGCTCAACAGCCCCAACTTTCTCAGCCTGTCTTCATATGGGAGGAGCTCCAGCCCCTGATCATCCTCATGTCCCTCCTCTGGACTTGTTCCAACAATTCCATGTCGTTTTTGTCTTGATGATACCAGAACTGTACACAATATTCCAAGTGAGGTCTCACAAGAGCAGAGTAGAGGGGCAGGATCACCTCCCTCGACCTGCTGGTCATGCTCCTTTTGATGCAGCCCAGGATACAGTTGGCTTTCTGGGCTGCAAGCGCACACTGAAGTCGGCTCATGTTCAGTTTCTCGTCGACCACCACCCCCAAGTCCTTCTCCACAGGGCTGCTCTCATGTGAAAATGTTCACATCTCTGCTGTGTTAAACAGCAGACTCATCCAGAAGATGGGTCTTCCAGGGATAGGTTTAATCTGCCTTGTGCCCATGATGTGCAGGCAGGGGCAGCCAGTTCGGAGTGAAGGCAGCATGGGACTTCTTGTGGAGGCTGGTGGAAGTCCCTGATGCATGGATCCTGCTGAGAGAGCTGCATTATGATAGGAAGCAGGTTGCAAAATGAAATGCCTCCAGGTCCTAATCAAGCCTATCTTTATTTGTACCTTCTGGTTAGACAGCTGTGGTGCTTACCAGTGTGTTCCAGAACACAGATTGCAGGACATGCGTCAGTGTGGGAAGGGAGGTTTTCTAGTGTTCCTAGGCATATAATGACATAAGATTAATATACATTTATGCAGTTTTGGATTTGGTTTTGCTAACCCAAGCACTTTCTACATATCTGGACATTTGGGCCCAAATTCATTCTCTTCTTTTGTTTTAAGTAATTTCTTGATAGAGATCTTACGAATATTGCTATATTAAAATTATAAGGTAGACTGAATAGGTGTTACATCTATTTGAGAGCTACAAAAATTTCTAAGGTGCTTATATGCTTTTTATTACTTAGAGAATACTAAAGGTCTTAATTGAAGTGTAAGAGGTGAACCTGTTATATATAAATTAATAAGTAAAAAATAATGGAAAACACGTATGTGTGTATATGCGTGTGACATACTTTGTGTTGCTACCAACAGGGCAAAAGCAAAGGTTTTCCTGCAGTAACTTTTAACATTTGGGAAAAGCTGTGCCACCCCTATGCTATTTGTAAAGTCTGAGCTGTTGCCAATCAACAGTTGTGCTGGGATAAGAGAAAATTTGAACATTGTCATAGTTGCAGCTCAAATCTTATCGCCAATACAGCTCCCACCAGCCCCTGTGCATTTTCTTGTCAGTTAAATAAAATGTCACTCTCGGACTGGCAATATGCATTATTCTCAACTTCCATCTGTACTTCTGCCAGTGCAATCTGAATGTAAATGCATTTCCCAGAGCTGTGGTGATGGCAGCAGTAGCAAAACAAGCAGGACAGACAGTGACCAGCAGGACTGTGCGACACTGTCCATAACTGGGGGGACTGATGGGGTGTTGTCACAAGAACATGTGTAAGAGGGATGGTGGGAGCATCCTGTTGGCACTGAGCAGGCGGGCAACATGACTGGAAGCAGGGTGCTCCTTCAGCACTGCAGTTGTGTTTCCCTAAGCAGCGTGAAACAAGGTGGCTGCAGTGCAGCCATCCACTTCTAACAAATTCAGATCCCAGTAGAAGCCAACATTCAGTTTTGTCTTCTTCTTTTTATAGGTTTTTTCCTTTTTCATTTCTCCTTTAACTTCTTGTTCATGGTGTAAGTCATCCCACACCTCTCCCCTGGCATTTTCTGCAGCACATGCCCTTTGTGCTGCAGCACCTTACGTGACTTCTCTGCAACATCTATTAAGATCATGGTAAGATTTTTATGCATAAATAAAAATTGTCACAGATTGTCTTATAAGAAACACAACTATCTAGTAACATATATACATAAATTTTCACTACCACCTTTGACTCACAGAATTTTCCTACTTTAGATAAGGTTCATTCTGATAGTAATCAAGTACAGGCAATGAAGGAAGGTCACCAAGTTGCTACCAAGAATGTTCTGTATCAATGAATACAGTTTCATGTTAGTATCGATTATCACCACATGTGAGAAGCACCTTAGCTTGATAAACAAAAAGGAATAAAATTCAGAGGACTCTGCTCAAGTGCGCAGAAATCACATGGAATTGCACACAAACTAACAGCAGAATTTAATAGTGAAACAATAATGTTTTGTTGCAATTACTGTGAATAGACACTGATATGTTTTCCATAGAGATGTTTTCAACAAATGCTCTAGAAGTCCACACAACTCAGTTATGTTCTGTGTGACGTTTTTAGTGTTGATTTCAAAGTTAGATACCTCACAGGTTTCAGTGGAAATTTTACTTTTGAGCACAAGGGAAAAAAACAACGGCAAAGAGATCTGAAATGAAAAGATTATTTTCCTTTTGCCACAAACCTATGTTAGAGAAAAGTGCGGTGTGTGAGAGGATGAAGGGCAACATTTTCAAAATTACCTAAGCATCATTGCAGCCTTAGTTCCATTTTCAAAGCAATGTGAGCACTATGGATCCTGAAGGCTCCAACAGGTTCAGATAATATCCTTATTGTAGTCTAAAATTGATAAAGTACTCTAAGTGCCTAATTCACACTAAGTCCAAATGCTTTGATGCTCTCTGCTAGATACCTCTCTGAATCAACATGAACCTAAAGTCTCCTGAAAATTGGACACTAGGTTTCACCAAAATGCAGTGGGACGTGAGTGCTAATATCACATCTTAAAACAGGCTTTAAAATCCTTAGCCACATAGGTCTTGAGTTTTAAAAACATGAAGTCACTGACAGATGAAGAAGTGGGTCAGGAGGAACTTTCCTAAAACTCTGGGGACCTCATGAGGTTTTCAGAGGAAAAAAGGCATTTTGCATATCAAATATCTCTCAAACAACACATTCTTTACAGATATTCACTGAATGAAATGCATGTAACACCCATTCAGGCAAACATTACTCCATCAAAACATTAATATTTTTAGTTGCTATGAAGCTTCAACTTTTAAAGCTAAAGAAATGGCTGGACATTCAAGCAGATGTTACCTGTAAAAGTATGTATGGAGTTATCAGTTCCATACAAGTCTCACAAATACACCTAATTATACACCAAGAATCATTTATTATGGTCTTCATGAGAGAGACACAGGATCTTAGGCTCACCCTTTGAACATGAATAGTTCCTGATTAGCACATCATTAGCAGTCAAGGACATGTAGCAAACACCTGGAAGGGCAAGAGAATTGAGAAGTACAGAGGTTACATCTATCCTAATGGATTATCCTAACGAGTAAGTGCCAGGCTGTGGTTCTACATGCTGGTATGAGATGGTCTTTCCAACTGCAGGAATGATCCCTGGCACAGCTGAGAACCATGATAAGGAGCCCTCTGCCAAACAATCCCTGGGCCCTGTTGGGGCATGGAAGTGCAAGCCAGAGGCCATTGCCAATAGGCAGTTTGGATTTGGCCACCTTGCTTGGTAGGGTTTGCTCTACTGACATGATGGAAGTTGTGCCACCTAGTTTGAAAGCTAGAGATTTTCCCTGTACTGCTGATTTACTGCTAAGGGCATGGGTGGAGTACAGCAAAGGATATTGTGTTTCAGGGTAGTGGGAGATGGGAGAGGGAGCTTCAACTATGGGGCACACCTTTGGGGACATCCCTGGTTTTGCTGCTCATAGACTTACTTCTTCTGTTAAGATGTAGCCTTAAAAAAATCTGACATCCTTTTTCTTTCCAGGATAAAGAAGGCAACAGTCCATGACAGTAGAAAGTCAACAAACAGTTAGAAATGTTTCTGCTTTGCCTGTCCCTATGTTTAGTCCAATCACCTTGCTAGCAACATGATGCTGCAGTACTACATTACTTTCTTCAGGTGCTGTTAGATGGTGTAAACAAGCAATGCCACTAAGCCTGTTTTTATGGCCAAAGATGATGGCACCCAGCATATATTTCAGAATTCTCCTAGAAGGACAAAAGTGAAATTGTGACTGTGGAGAAACATGCGTTTAGAAAGCACTCGTGCTACTGTGATAAAGTTACACAGTTCTCTGTTTTCAGTAAAGTAGCAGCAGAAAGGCAACAGTTTTGGCAATGTTTGTCTGGTTTGACTTCTCTTTGGAAATTCAGTGAAAAGAGTAGAAAATTTTCACCATGTGTAAGTGTCCTCTAATAATTTTTGTCTTTGATGTCTTTCTGCTCCTCACTAGCAAATTGATTTGCTACTTAGTTGTAGCGATAGTCAGTATCATGTAGATGGAAAACATACAGGGAAAGAATGCCTCAGGTTTACAACCAGTGAAAATCTAGTTGTTTAATTATGACCATATTAAAACCATAGAGTAATGTTACTGCCAGTGTCTTTCACATGTCTGCATAGGTACCTTTTTTCCACTCTGTCTTAGAGAAAATGCAGGCTGCTTTTGGTGGTTTCAGTGTAGAAGTTCAGCAGACCTGACTCCAAATCAGCACAAGACTAATTTCCAGTGGTTTCCAGCCACTGTTTGGTGATCTTATAGGATGGAACTGGAAACAGAAGAATGAACCTTCTAGGGAAATGGAGAGTGAGGAAGTGGAGTATCAATTGAGGGGAGCAGCCCCCTTCACCCCTTCATCTCCCTCCTTACCTTATCTAAACAGCTGAGGAAGGGGGCCCAGCAGTGGCTAAGATGTCTTTATAAACTCAAAGATACATAGCACTATCAATCACGGACAGTTTGTTTAGTAGATAAAGTTATATCAATTGAAGAAAAAAAGTTTCTGTAGTTCCTATAGAGATAAAAGGCAAATCTTCTGGATGTTTTAATCAGGGGCAAAAGTTCATTGGCCTCTGAGTGATTTTGTTACTCAAAACAGATTTGAATTTACAGCATTTGTGGTTGGAAGCAACTTAGCAGAGTGTATACTTCTACTTAGTCTGAGCAGACTACAGAAAACTGACTAATAAGAACCTCATGTTGGGTATAATACAAACCCTAATTTAAATTTTTTTTCCAGTGCGAGATTAAACCTGCTTCTTCCTACTGATTAATATGGTGCCAAAATAATTTATGTCAGACTCATATGATGATAAAACTAAAGGGAGCACCACTGGTAATATGTCATTATCACAGTGTTATTGCCCAACTGTATAGACTCTAACACAACCTTAGCTTGAAGTTTTTCTTCTCTAGCCTTTATAATGCTCAGACATATATTCCTGTAATAGAAAAGGCTGCATGAAAGGATTCTGTATTCTGTCTAAGAATACGCTGCAGAGAATGAGGGAATTGCCTAATTCTCTTCTGTATAATAACAATGCATTTGACAAACAATATTTCTGGGTGTTACTAGTAGGTGGATTAATGGGTAGGGAGGAAAAAAACCAATTAAAATAAACCAAGCTGGATTCTGCCAGTAATCCTACCTGTGGAAAGAAAGCTGTTCTTGATCTCAAAATTTCAGAGTGACTGGCCATGATCAAGTGAATCATATACACATACACGCATCTAAGAGCTGGAGAAGGCAGGACAAGTGCTTGTCTTAAATGGCTCACTGCTGGCTTCCAAGTCAGCAATCCCCCTCCTTATGGTCTTCTCACTCTATTTTTTCAAAGACTGCTAAATATTTTCCTATATCCCGCATTACTCTTTTTTGTCTTCATAACTTATCCTACTTATTTTATCTAGTCCCTTTTATAAGCTTTTGACACTCATTAAAACAACTTAGGTTTCTTGCCCTGTGCAACCATTTCAGAACTCCAACCTTTAGATGTTTAAATATCATGTTGTAGTTTATATATACCTTATTTGTGAAATAATTGTCGTTTCACTATAAGATCCTTGGATATTACAGCTTGTGTAAGTAACACTAAGTCAACAGGGAAATCTTTTATTTTTAAATCCAAATAAATGTGAACTTAGATTTTAATACAGTAAATTACTTACTGTGGTAGTAAAATTGGCATTAGAAATGCCTCTATGTGCATGGATGCTCTTTGAAGGTTTGGCTTTCTGACAATTGACAGACAATTCATAAGGACCAATGCACCTAATTCAGCAAGTGCTTGCAATGGTGCTGCTTCTCTTGTTTCCGTAATGAAACAAAATGATTACCTTGTTTTTCCAATGCATTGCAATTCATATAGACTTTTGTACTTCTGCACAGAGCAGAACAGTATTTTGCATCTCATAACATATTATGTGTATTCGTAAAGTTAAAGCTCTTATGCAAGCAGTGGGGAATCTGTACCTGGGTTATTTGATGCAAATGAAGTTTTCTTTTTTCATTTGTTTTCTCACATCAGGTTATGCTTATTCTGTTTTGTGTGATATTTGAATTGTTGTATATGTGAATGCTGATGTTAAAATAAAACAAAAATCCTCCTCCAGAGAAGAGTACTTTTAGCTCAAATATGAGGCTTTTAAAATACTGAAAAAACTCTATCCAACATTATCCTCATTATCCACATATTTAGATTTGAATGAGTACCTTCAAAACAGTGTAAAATTAACTTCTGGAAAATACATAGTAAAATTCTGCATTTCCAATATTTTAATTTTGACATTTATGATGATTTTTTGTTATGCATAATTTTAATGGTGTTTCACGTTTTTAAGTTTTCACTTTTAAGATGTTTTCTTTCAGATACTTTTTTATTCTGAGCAGTAAATCAGTAAGACAGACAAAGTATCTAGGCACAAATCTCCATTCCCAAAATACTGAGATATGGCATAGAAGCATTTTTTATTTTTCACAGCAAAATGAAATGCATCATGGTATAAAATACCAGTTTCAGTTGGGTGATAGCAAGGAATAAAAAAAAAAAAAAAAAGAAAAACCAAAAAAAAAAAAAAAGGAAAAAATAGATAACTGAGTCATTTAGCATTACAAATGAGATAACATAGATTCTACAAACTTAGACATTTGAGGATTCAGGTAGAACAAAATGCCAGATAAGGGCTGCAACTGTTAAAAGTAAACAGGGAAATAAGTAAGTAAGTACTGCTGTTAAAGTCAAAAGAAAATACTAAACACCATTCAAGATACCTGTATTACCATATTATGTATGTTTTTCTTTTCCCGCAAGAGCACACGTACCTAAGAACTGAGGCAGGGAGGAGATCATTGTTTTTTAAAGTAATACTTGCTTAAAAATTATTTGCAGTTTTCGTATCATTTAGCCACACATTTGCTTATGTATAAAAAAGGTTATCTCCCAGAAGACTAAACACTATTCTAGTGTTTTATCTGGATGTTGCATTAAAAGGTTCCTTGGAGTATTGCGTACTTGGAGTATTGTGTACAGTTCTGGTGTCCTCAACATCAAAAGGACATGGAACTGTTGGAACGAGTCCAGAGGAGGGCCACGAGGATGATCAGAGGACTGGAGCACCTCCCATATAAGGTAGGCTGAGAAAGTTGGAACTGTTTAGCCTGGAGAAGAGAAGGCTGCATGGAGACCTCATAGCAGCCTTCCAGTATCTGAAGGGAGCCTATAAGGATGCTGGGGACGGGATCTTCATTAGGGACTGTAGTGAGAGGACAAGGAGTAACGGGTTCAAACTTAACCAGGGGAAGTTTAGACTGGATATGAGGAAGAAAATCTTTACTGTAAGGGTGGTGAGGCACCGGAATGTGTTTCCCAGGGAAGTTGTGAATGCTCCTTTGCTGGCGGTGTTCAAGGCCACGTTGGACATAGCCTTGTGTGGCATGGTTTAGTGGGAGGTGTCCCTGCCCCTGGCAGAGGGGTTGGAACTAGATGATCTTGAGGTCCTTTCCAACCCTAACTATTCTATTATTCTGATTCCCCTTAACCCATCACTCTTATGATGTGGTAAATGTAGCTGTTACACAAATGGGAAATGCTTCATGCATTCCTTTTTTTTTTTTTTAAGGAATGTGGAGGTGAATAAATCTGGATTTTGTGCCTCAGGCTTATCTTCTGCTTGGTGTAGTAATCCATTTTAAATTTTTACGTTAATAATTGTTCTTATCCATAACATAAAATGTGTTAGAGTGACAAGCCATTTAAATATAGCTGATATCTCCTATTATTACCTTGAAATGCTGTACAATGGGTATTTCAGTTCCACAGTGTTTCATTTTCATAGATGCGGGTAAAGACAACGCCAGTAAAAATGATAAGCAAAATTATATGGTTTCTATATAGCAAGGTATCTTCTGCAAGTACTTTTAAGTGCCTTTAAGAAGAGGAAATAGAAGGCAAGAAGATGATTTTGCTGATGAAACCTATACTTATTGTGGGCCTGGGAGCATTGCTGGGCAGGGGGCAGAAATGCCTGTGCTAGCAAACTGTTAAAACCTTCTCTGCCCAGAGCTGATGTGGCCCAGCCAGTACCCTTCTCAAAAGCATGCTGGCATGGTTTGCTGTTAAAATGTTCCAGAGACCATTCCCACAGCCAGGGCCATGCTAGAGGCAAGAGGGCTTTACTGGTGAGGATGGAAGCTTTCTGTGCCAACTGCCTTTAGTGCCAGAAGCTTTCCAGGGCTTGCTTAATTTACCAGAATAGACACAAGAGTCAGGTGTGCCTCTCTTACTGTGGTCATACCAAGGAGCTTTAATGAAGTTTTGGGCTCATTTTGTGCCAGTTGATTGGAACCAATAATTGACAGGCTAGTGTAAGGTTTCGTTAATACAAATTTCCTATCTTGCTCCCTGTAATTCAGTTATAGCCATAAAATGGGAATGAATGTATCTCATCAGCATGCTATGAAACAGTTTTATTAATATTTGTGACATCACCATGGTAAGCAGCCCACAATTAGCCATTGATAGTACTACTGAACTAGAATGAGGGTAGTGTTTTCTTGTAAGACATGAGCCACACAGTGAAAACAATACAAAATACTAGCTGTTTACTATATGATCGTTGTCTCTAGTGTGGGCTGAAAACATGGGGATCTCATCAGAATTCAAAGAGTACATGATTACATGACTATAAAATTAATGGCAGTGACATGATGCATAGACACAAAGGGCCCAAATGAAGGTTGCCCAAGGAGTCTTAGTGCCAGTATGTCCGAAGAGGGAGTGTTCAACTTCGAAACATGAACGCTCTGTGTGTGTGCACATGTGTGTTTGGAAAGAAAGGTTTCTACTTCTAATGATCCCAGATCTTCCAGGGTATGAGAGTTTCTGTAATAATCACATGCCATTCAGCAGTAATTAAGACAAGTCGATGCTATGGCGAAGCTCATTACTTGTCTAGTGCCTTCATTAGAATTGCACAGCGAGTGGGAGCACCTGGCTCTCAGTAGGCTCACAGCTCTGTATAGTACTGATCCTAATAAGCTGTGCAAATATGTTCCTTGTTCATTTATTGTTAGCAAACTGCATGAGTGTCGTTCAGCAGGTTGAGCACTTTGTAGCAGTGCGACATGTGTTCTTTTCTTCTGAAATGGTCCAAAGGGAACAAACAGCCTTGTCCCCTAACAGTTTGGCAAGGCTGCTGTTTTTGTAACAGCTGCAAATACATTCCCTTTGTATCCAGGAAGATTTTGAGAAATGTTCTTAGGTGGAAGGACAGATCTTGCTGTGAAATGTGGATTTATGAAAGGAATACATTTCAGAACATAGTGGATATTATACAATTATCTTGGTGGATAGAGCAAGCAGAAAAATTGTACCTTTTGGTGTACAGTGGTGAGATAATGAGTTTGAATTATTGTTCCTGGAGTTCTAAATATATCTTTACTATAGCTATCTTAATAAAAACTGAGCTTCAACTTAGTTGATATCACAATGACGTAAATAGATTTTGTGTGTGTGTGTGCTAGCGCTATCATTGCAAATATTTTGCTCTGCTATGTCTCATGTCATTACAAAAATGATTTACGAGATGGGAAACTTCACCATTTCTTTCAGATGGATCAGTTCTGCTGAATTCCACATCTCTAAATCATTAAACTAGAAACATCAGTATCTTCTTTAATGAATAATTCAGCATATGCTACAAACATAGAACTTTTACTAGAATGTAGCAGTCATGCTTCCATACTTCTGTCCTTTCAGTCTTCCTGTTTTGACCAGCTGCCTTCACACGTCACAAAATAAAGAGTCTCAAAATAAAGCAGCTCAGGGAGTAGCTGGATTACCATCACTGGAGGCATTTAAAATACATGTAGCTGTGACATTTAGGGGAATGGTTTAGTGGTGGACTTGGCAGTGTTAGGTTAATGATTGGACTTGATGGTCTTAAAGGTTTTTCCCCACCTAAATGATTCTATGATTCTGTGATTCTATAATAATTTCACGTTTTCTGGCTGAGCCCTTATCAGCAAGTACAGCAGCAGGAGTGATTACTGTAGGCTGTAAATGTTTGTCCATGCTCAGATGCTCTGGCAGTTTGCAGTGTGGGAAGCCAGCAGTTTGGGAAGTCAAGGCTGAGTGCAGTACTAGGATCAAATAATACTCACAGATTGAGGCTGGAAGAATATCATCAGAGCAGACTGTCTTCAGGAGCATACACTCTCCTTATTAAGGACTGATCTCAAACACATTGAAAGCAATAGAAAAACTTCTGATAAGTCTGTAAATGTCCTAATATTGAATATAAAAGCTAAAAGACTCTAAAAAGGTCTCTAGGCAATGATGCTGAGATGTTTCTAGAAAACATCTCCCTCAGTCTATAGCTTGCCCCTTCTATTAACTGGGTTGACAAAAGCGGTGCTTGGGTCCTTGTACTCACAGGATACAACAGGGAACATAACAGTTCCCAGTACAGTCAGGTTGCACCTCACCATCTTTTAATAAATATTAAATTTTTACAATAATAATGGCCTAACCTTTGAGTATTTTGTACACCATATTGTCAGCAGGACTGCCAGCTTCAGAATCTGTATCAAGACAAGGTGGAAAGTGTGAATATCAGTGTAGTCTTAACTATTCTTTTTGGCTTTGTACTGCTCCAGAGAGCACGAAGGCAGTGATAGGGAACCAGTGAGAAGAGAGAAGTCTCAGTACTCATCTCTTCCGTAGAGTGCCCATCCTAACTCACAGAAGCATTTTGGTTAATCAGCTCAATATAAAATTTCTCTTTTCTGGGTTGCAAGTGTAGTTTTCCCTAACATATCAGTTGGAGCCTGCTATGCTATTCCAGCTAACAGGAATGGGGAATGACAGCCAGGAATGTGATATTTTCACTGGATTCCAATTCACTTTCATAATTTTCCAGCTGCAGTAAGCCCATCAAATTATACCCTAGAAGTACTGCTAAATTAGGAATGCATATGCATTTAGAAAATGGTTTACTCTCACATTTTCTCAACCATAATGTTTAATGTTACATAATATTTTTTCTAATATACTTCAGAGAGTAAAAAAGACTAGATCACACACTGAAAACCTGAAAAGGAAGTATGATGTTTTGGTTTTACCTTCTTTTAATGCCACCTGCCTGTGAGATAAAGAACTGATTTTAAATTCCGAGCAAATACTCAAGGCACCTAATTTTAGAATGCGGACTTTTTAGTGATCATACCCATTGATAGAGACCTTTACATTTTTATGCTGAATCTTAATTTCCTTTCTTCAAAATCTATATAGACAGCCTTTGACAAGCTGTCCTTTAATATATTCTCATATATAAGCTTATGTTGTCCTGGACGTGAATTTTCTGTCACTTTTTAAATCTCAGCATACAACAAGAAGAAAAAAAAATCAGCAGTGGTTTGTTAATTAACTAGAAATGTTTTATTGATTGACAGCTTAAAAAGTGAAATTTTATGAAGTACATTATATAATTTTATCAGAATACTCTGGATACAGCTGATGTTCTGCAAAGAACATTATCAGGATTATTATGTATTCAATTATTGTTAGGGTTTTTATTAGGGTAGCCAACAAGATTAGTGCTGATTATGACTGCAGCAAAACCAGCTTTGCAGTTCATGTATACAACTACTTTGTTGTGTGTAGAGCTTTTGTGAAAGAACAGGCAAAAATATTTAGGCAATTCATTTCAGAAGACAAGATTAAAAAACAAAACAAAACAAAGCAAAACAAGAAGGTCCAGACACTTGAGAATATTTAGAATATTGAGTTTAGTTCTGGGTATCTCATCAAAGACATTAGTTATCTTTCTAATACTTACACATATTTCTTATGGGAGAACAGCTTAGGCGTTGATTTAGAGCAAGACTATTCTCATTAAATGGTAACATCTGTGCTTTGGCTGCAAGCGAATATGCAGTTGCGACTTCATTGAGAAATTATGCAAACAAACATTACTCGTGTTTAAATTACAGTGAGAGTGTTCAGCTGACCTCTGTTCCAATTTTACGCTCTCACATTTTTATTTTGGAGTCACTTTTTTCATCAAAAAATCCACTTGATTGTAAACTAATGCTTTCTAGTAGTAGATTTCACAAAACTAATGATTTTTCTTCCAAAATCAAATTTATGGACTTGTCTATCCACTTGTCAATTTCTAGAAAACAGACAGAAATACTCATATTATAACCCCTTTTGCATATGTTTCATTTTGGTGCTTTATCTGAAATACAGACAAGGTACAGACATTGTCACTTGCAAATATATTAATAAGATAACCTTGCCATTTAAGGTGGGTCCAAGTGAACTCGATGTTTACCACAGGATTTAAATATTAAGTAAATATTTTTATAGTAATTCTAGTGTAATATTAATGTAGTACTAGAAGAGAAATACAATAATATTTACTATAGTAAGTAAATATGAAGTGGGGAAATCATATACATTTAATTTTATTGAGCTGTCAGTGGCTGGTGTTTTCCACTAGACTTTTAGCAGTAGCAGCATGCAAGTACTGAATTTGGGAAAAATTATCTTTCTTATTTGAGGAAGTCATATTTATGAAGTAGACTGTCTCTGTTACTAATATAGTACCCACTGTGTATTCAACTGTTATAAAATAAGCATATACCCAGGCTGGATAAGCCCACTGATGTTGTCAGATACAGCCTTTTTCTCACGGTAGTTTTACTCAGTAGTTGAGATGCATGTAGCCATATAGTAATGAAAATAAGATTTAAATTAACTGGTTTGTTTGTGCCCCCCCCCCTTTTTTTTTTTTCCTTTTTTGAGGATTGGTGGTAAATATAGTCATGCTTTCTCAAAATGTCACCAAGGTACGTGGTGGTGCCAGGGAGGTACAGCTGCAGTCACCCCAAATCAAGCCCATGAGCATCAACCCATATTTCTTATATAAAATATGGTTGATGGATGTTTCCACCCAGGTAAATTGAGGCATGTGAAAATTAAATAGCTATTCTCTTTCCAACTGTGGATCTGCTTTCCTCTTTGCACAACGGTAGCAAATTTAATGTAGACAAATGGCAAAATAGCACCATAAATTGAAGTGAATAAAAAATAAAGTGAATAAATAAATAGAAGTAGTGAAATATATTATTCTGCCCCTCATCAGTTGTTAGTGCAGAAGTCTTTTAACTTTTAATTTTTGCATCATATAACATGAGAACTAAATTAAGTTACTTTTAATCAGATCGGAACACAATTATTTTTACTTTCTCAAACGGCATCATATGTTCAGTATTCCTACACAAAAAAAAAAAAAAAAAAAAAAACCAAAAACAAAGAAACCTCCCCCCCCAAAAAAAAAGAGAATTGTGTAAGATTTTCACTGCATTTGCCATTAGAAGAAAATGAGATTTTTCTAACAATGACTTGTAATACCATTCCACCATGCTTTGAAGCCATGCTTTGGCACAGAAAGCTGAGCTCATCAGTGTAAGAGTTTGGTCTGAAAGCTTGGTAGTTCAAGCCCAGAAAATCTTTTTAGTGTAATGGAGTGACTAGAGACACAAACTACGCAGAGCATGTGATTCATGCTAGACAGAATTGAAATAACTGAAGGTTTATCCTAGGCTAATATGGTTGAAGTGACAGACTTGTCTGATTAAATGTTTTCCCTCATCCTTTCAAAAATAGTGTGAACAGCCATAGAAGCAAACCAAAGATATTGCAAAAGGAAAAACAATTAAAATTTTCTGTAGTTTTGATACTACCTATTTAGAGTAGACTTTGATATGTATTGATAATTATAATATATAATTTAATTCTTAAAACACTAGTATGAAATAATCAGCTACAAAGTTATTCTTAACGATGCCCTAAAAATTTATTTAATTCTGCATTGTTCTTGTGTTCAAATATTATCTAAATATTACTGAGTGATAAATCCCCTGTTGGGACAAATTTCCATGCCTAAAGTAAATTCGAAGGCTGGGATGATGGTCTGCTGATGTTTTTTTGTTGACACATGGGTTAAAGAAACATCTCTTTTGCAGCATTACAAACCTGGTCAGAATAAGGAGAAAAGACATGCTTTAGAAATGTTTCAGCTCCATGAAACCTCTAAGGACTTCTTAAACTCATAAACGCAGATTCTGAAGTTCCTGCTCCAGCTCCCACTGAAGTCAGTGACAAGGTTTTTTTACTGACTTCAGTGGCAGCCCATATGACAACTGCAGCTGTCAAAACAACTAGCAATCAGTCATGAGATCAGCCAGCACACAAGCATATATTAATCTTAGCAAAAATTATACTTTGGGCAGCTCGGAAAAGGAACCAGATTGACCTTATTGTTTCTGAAGAAATGCGTCTCCCACCGTTCTGTGCTGCGGAGGAAGCGAGAGCTGTCAGCACTCTGTTTTGAGCATTCAGGCATGTAAATTGGCACTGAAAATGCGAAACTAAAAATAATAATAAAAAACCTTACAGAACCAGCAATTTGAACTCTATTTTTGTCTTCAAAAATAAATAAGCGCCATTACATTTTTGAACAGTCTCATAGGAGGTAACAATACCAGTTAGAATTGGTCAAGAGCACTGAGTAACTAAAAATTGCTCACACAAATAAGGATAGGCCCAATACTAAGTATAGTTATCTAAGTGTAGTTGTTGCTTCTTCTGTGTATTGTTACAAGGGTGATTAACCGCTTTGTAACCAGGGCCTTTTTGCAATGTAGTCTTTGCAAAGCAAATGCGCTTGTGCCCAAACTGACACATATTTCACTGATTTCAGCTAGGTGATAATGCACTTTGTGAAGTGAACCAGAAAAGGAACTCAATTTTGCCTTTCACAGTTAGACTTCTGCACCCATACCATTTATTTTTGTTACTGAGGTAAAATTGATAGTAATTTGTAACAGTCTATAAACAGCAGAGCACCTTTTAATGTAATTTTAGTGGAAGGGCTATGTGGCAATAAAGGAATATGTGCAAACTTTAAAAAACAAAAAAATCCCTACTTTTGTTTCCTTCCACTCCCTGTGGCTTTCTGAAAACAAATTCCTATTCCAACTGTTCAGTGACCTACTCAAACCTGCACGTTACTTAAGGCATATCTGTAGTGTCACTGGATTTTCAAAGCAGATGAAGCCAAGGACACATGCTTCTCAAAAAAAAGCTATTCTAGGACATTCCTGGCACCATCTCTATACTCTGAACCTCTCCCATTCAGATATGCAAACCACAGTGTGTTGCCTCTTTTGTTCCACTGGCATACATGGGACAAAGGGATGAAAAGAGCAAGAAGAAACTTTTTACTCCAGCTTTGTGGCCAAAACCAGTGTATCAGGGCACTGTGGTCTTTCAGATTATATGTATATTTAGTGTTCATATCATGTTGTTCACTATCAATCCAGAGAATTCAAAAGCATCTCCTAAAAAGAGGCAAGTAATTAAAACTGCAGTCATAGAAACCAGGATCTGTACACAGACACTGCCATGCCAAATCAGAAGGCTTGGTTCGAGTAAAGTAGCATTTGCAATGAAGTTCCTCTGCGTGTTCAAAGTTAACACAGATTTTAAATAAATATGAGCATGATATTCAGCAGTGTAAGTTTAGCAGCTCCTATAGAAAACATAACATTGCTGTAAATTTGATTTTAACAGAATATTTTTGTTTCTTTTTTACTTTGTTGTAATACCGTGGAAAACCAGGGAAGTATCACGTTGCAAAGGTCTGGTTCCTCAAAAGGGAGGGAAGGTGAATGGTTGAGTATTCCTGAAATGTAAAAGCAATTCTGAGGTGGGCAAATTCCTTGCTGTGCTGCTGACAGTGGTAGGGTGGGGAGCTCTGCTCCTGTGACCATCCTGCAGGTGCAGAGCGAAGTCTTGCTGCCTACATCCATGTTGCATCAGTGACTTGTATCTCATGGAGTGACTTAAAGGGATGTATCACTTGAGGGTCTCCATCAGGTCAGGGCAGAAGACCAGTAGCAATTTATTCAGACAAGACAGCAACAGTTCTGGAAGTAAATAAAGTGTTTTGAAGTTGGATTATAAACAAATTAATTAGATGAAGTCTTGAGGGTTTTCCTTTGGATCTAAACTCTTATCTTCCAACTGTATTCCACTCAGCTGCCTAAATCCTACTGTGAAACTGTAGTTCTTAATAATGAGGTAATGTAGAAATGGTAATGCTTAGCTGAATCTGGAACACTGAAAGCAAATATTTCTGTTTCTCTTTCAAGCACATATTGCTGCAGAACACTGAAGTACTAGCATTATTAGCATGAGTACTTAAATCATGAGCATAAAATAGAAAAATGAATGGAATGTAAAATTCCCATGAGTACTGTTATGGAGGATAAAGTATGCTGTAGATTATCCACTAAAATGCATCTTTTAAACCGTAATTCCAGAGAATGTAGTACACAAGTTAGCTGTATTTCTTAAGATAATGGATCTTAATGTGTTTACATTTTAAATAAACCACATTTCTGTATCAAGATTGCTATGAATTTAACCTTAGTATTACTGGTTAGCTATCAAGAGTTTGAAACAGGACATATCTGAAAGACTTTATCTGGTCAGAGCAAGAATTAGAAAACTGGCATTTGTTGTCAAGAAGCAAAAGCCAGTGAATGGCTGAGTGTGTGAGTGATACACTTTGCATACTAGGTAGGACCTGCAGTGGGAGAAATTCGAGCTATTTTTTACTGATTTCATTATCAAGAACTTTCATTGCCATAGCTCCTAATATTCCATTTTTCACACATATATTCCCTCTGAGAACAGAATAGAGTAGATTTTCTCTGCAAAGGCTGTAGAAGCACTTCATTAGCAGTTAACCTGTATCAGCCAACTTCTCTGGGAGAGAAGAAGAAGCCTTTAAAGGCATTCCTAGTCACTTCCTTCATATGTGCCCATTGCTGAATTTGCTGGGAACTCGATACCTCTTCCTATTTTAGAATATTTTCTTCCAGGTAGTCTGCAATTCCTGACCGATGGCCAACTGATGACATGACCATGGAGTGCAAGGATAAAGCAATTCTGAGCAGGGGGTCTACATTTTGTTTGAAACAGGCAGTTTAGTCAGATAATGAATTAATTTGGGGGATTTTTTTTTCCCAATGTACATACTGGCAGCAGTTTTCCTGGAACTCTTAAAGACCCTATGACAACAACTTTAATCTGCAAGGTGCTCTGGATTTTCTCACTGGACAGAAATTGGTACCTGAGAGTAAATGTTATATCCACTTCTGCTTTTTTTTTCTTCTTATATTTGCTTTGGTAGTGTCCGTCTCTTAGCAGCCACAGTTGAAACATATAATCACGCCTTATTTCAAGTGTGCTTGCCTTGGTTTCTCTAGTTGCCTGGTGCAGTAGATTTCCTTGCTGAGCAGACATATGCTTATGGCTGTATTAATTGAAGGCGGTTACAAATTTTTTCTTCACTTGCAAGCTGTAAACTGTGTTTTCCAAGGAGAGGAAAAGCTTTTATAACGGGAAAGTATTTTTAGTGCTACTTAACTCAATCTTATTTTCTTATTTTTTGTTGTTTTATTTTACTTTAAGGTAAGGCAAGGCTTTAATAAATTTGAATAGATCAAATTAGTCCATCAATTGATGCTGGAAGCACCCTTGATGGCTCTGGCATATAAAACAAAACAATTACTTCACAACCGATACTGTGTGTGTTCCTAATATCCATTAAAGCCAGTAGTTGGCTCAAAAAGAAAAGACTTGAAATCATGGAAATGCCATTCATTTCTGATAATCTGCAATGAAAGCATATTATTTGTCAATTTACTTTTTAAACTGTTCTGTGTAATGTCATATTCTATCTCTTTAATGTATATTACCAGTTAGCAGCATTATGTAATGTTCCCTGTTAATATCCACCCTTTTTGCTCAATTATAGTGTAATTTATTCAAACCCTGGCATGTGAAGTTTGGCAAGGCAGCCTGTGTTGCAGCTGTTGCTGTTTTCTCCATATTACAATCTGTACAAGTGTTTTTTCCTCCCCCCCTCCCCCCCCTATGACACATTGGTTTTCACAACTTTGAAATATTAGTGCTGTGAAGTGCTTGAGAAATTCAGAGTATAGCGTTCAACTCCATATAAAAATGTAACTCTGCATTTAGGGAATAGAAGTGGGAATAACACACACAGCAGCAGAAGAGTTTGCTTGGCCCATAAAGTGCTGCTCTGCCTTGGGCAGGATCCTCCAGGTTGGTTTCTGTTTTGTAGGAAAACTGTGTCCACCTGGGGATGTAGCAACAGGAGATAAGCAGATACATGTCTTGTAGGAACTTTAAAAAGCATTCACCAGTGTAAGCAATACTGTGAAATTCCTTTCTACCTTCTAAGTGGAGCACTTTTCTTCTGAAAGACATTTGAAGAACAGTCTGTTCTCCATTCATTATCTATTTTACAAAATTGGTTGAAGCCAATGGTTTTAAAAATAAGCAGCGAAATTTTTCTTTTCTTACTTAAAAATGGGAGATCTAAAAATAAATATTTTTTTAAATTAAATAAATGCATTGTTTTCTTTTCTTTTTTTTTACAAGGGTATTTATGTCTATTTGCAAATATTAAGATATTAACAAATAAATATTAAGAAGCCCATTGGAAAGAGCTCTTTCCAGTTTCCAATTGAATAAGAAGCCAGGAGACAGGATACGACTTCTTATGTTCAGACCTTTTTAGCAGAAATTCATCTGTGTAAAAAATTCCATGCAAGAAAAGGTAGATCCTGGAGCTGACACCAAGAACTGAATCAGAGTCCAGCCTCTTCATTCAGAAAAAGAACTTTTACAAGATAAATACATCTTTTCATTTTTAACTGATGTCAGCAATACTGATGTTGGTGATCTGGGAAAATGTTGAAATGTAGTATCAGGCACGTGTGATAGTAAGCAGCAATGTAGATGACATAATTCCCAACTGAATTGTAGAGCCCAAACCAATTCTTTTAAGAACATGAAGCGTGTTAGACTGTAGAAACAGGCAAAGCCACTGCAAAGGGTAACAGATTTGCCCAACAAAACTGTAATTCTCTGGCTCCATCATCCTTCATGAAAGAGAGGTTACACAGAAATCTTTTCCCTTATTCATGGAAAAAATGAAAAAAGACTTATGTGATCAGTAGAAACTTATTTAGCAACTTAATCCTTCAAATAGTGTTTCTGAAGTCTGGAGTGTATTTTTCAGGGAGCTACCATCTTGTTTTATGGTTATAGCACATTTACAAGCCCACTCCTGTCACCTAGACATACTAGATTTCCAGACTGAACTGTTGTTCTGATGCAGAATGAACAGCATTTTTTTCTTGCATTGCAGCCACTAGTTATAACTTTTAAAAAGAAGAAACAAAAGAAACATGTGCTACAATATTGTTGACACATAAATTGAAATTTCATAGAATTGTGATCAAATATGTATTTAGCTTTAGGCAAACAAGTATTAAGCCGTTATGCAAATTTTTTTATTCAAGAGAAAATAATTTAATGTATTTATTTATTACCAGAAGAAGACCCACCATATGATGCCAATGCATGTATACTTCTACTATTAAGAAGTTTAAACTATTAGGAACTTGGGAATTTTAAAGTAGATCTTGATACATTTTATACATATATATATGTTAGTTTCTGTTTGGGAGACATTGAACAGAGTTCAGTGCTGTAACTTGGCTTCTTGTATGTGTGATGGTTGGGTACCTCAGAGGTATGGAAAACTGAGAGGGGTGGATGCTGAAAATAGCTGCTACACTTTCAAGATCTCATGTTGATACTTGGGCTTCCTAACACAAAGGCACATAGGAAAGAAAAAGGTGCGCTCTTCAAAGTGAGTGGCAGAACACAAGTGTAACTATATCCAGAACACAAGTGTAACTATATCCCTCTCCATGTCTTCAGAAAAAAGTCAAAAAAACAGGAAAACACCATAAATCTGGAACAAAGAGCATCTCAGTTACTTTCTTTCAGTGCGTTTAGTGATCAAAGCAAGTCATTGTGTCATTGGGAAGCCATAGCTGAGTGTTTGCCGTCTATAAGGGGTGCACCGGCCCTCCTACAGCCTGATATGATAAAGCATCTCTGTAGTGTTCTATAATAAAACTTCCTTATTATTCCCCAATAGTTTTTAAATCATATGGCTTCTGTCCATTCTTTTATTCCATTTACTCTAATTTTGGGTTACATAAATGCTCTATGCTTGCACTGCTTTTCAAAGTATACCTTGGTCTCCTTACAGTCTACCAGAAAATGAGATAGGAAGAGTGTTGACAAGCTTCATAGTAGAAAATATGCCCCAAGGTGTAGGAGGACGGTGGGGATTGGTGGGGCAGCCTGTGGTGGGTTCACCCCAGTGAGGCCAGGCAGAGCAGTGGGCAGCAGTAGGTTCTGCTTGGTCAGATTTGCACCCTAAATATATTAATTGCTTTGTATGGAAAGATAAATGCATGGTTTATGAAAAATTTGTTAGGAAACAGTTACACTGCCTTTTGTAAAAACCTTGGCAGAATTGTGTAAGCAGCACTTAATTTTCTTAAAGCAGTAGAGCCACAGTGATAAAATCAGCTAGATTAGACAGATTAACTGGAAGAATGGCTCTATTCTGCTTTATATTTCTTAAAAAATAAAAAATTAGAAAAGTACTACCTGGAATCTGTCAAATGACAACTATAAGAGGGGGAAAAAAGCACAACATCATCGACTATGTTAATTTATAATTATTATAAAACAGAGAGATTGTGGATGAAAAGTTGTTTATAAAAAATACGTACATAGTGTTCTGTGAACTGAAATCCTCACCCACAGAAATATGCTGGAGACAATGTATACTTTGTATGTTTGGCACTTTTAGTGTATTTATTTTCATCACATCAGATGACACTGTGAGTACCTCAATTTGTAAAAAGTATAAAAATAAGAAAGAAAGTGATAGTCTTTATTGTAGCTATAAATGTGGCCTGCAAAGGCATCTTTCCAGTTCACCAAGAGCTGGATGGTGTGAGCAGTGGGGCTCCCCAAAGTCCATCAGGGCAGGACCTGGCAGCCAGGGCCCATCCCACCACCCTGGCGAGCAGCAAGGCAGCCGGGGGCACCAGGACAGCCCCAGGTATTGGGCATGTCCATGGGGACCGGCCAGGACATCTACATGACCAAGATTTTGCTGCAGTGTGTGTACCTATGCTGACAGAGCTACACCCCAATGCCTTTTAGCTCTGTTCTCATTATGTACTCAAGTGTGACACATCACACTTGCGGAAAGTTAAGATTTCCCTGATTTTTCTTTTAATGCTATAATTGCTGAAAGCTACACAGGAAATTGTGGGGAAAGAGAAAAACTGCTGAAGGTCTTGCATGCAACCAGCGTTAATTCAACTGGAGACAGGAGATGTGCTGTTGTAAACCAAAGGGGCCACTTCATTCAGAGCAAGAGTAGGAGGTATTTCATGGAAGCAGTGGCTTCTTTCACCTAAGAGCTGTTTTAAACTAAAGCAGAAGGGAACTGTGGCACATGTCACCTGAATTGATGAGACCTGCTTTAAAAAGGAAAGGACATTGAGAAGGCTTGATTTAAGGAGTGCATCACAGTTATTGTCATGCAGAAGAGAGAGAAATCAAGCCAGCTGACAGCCTTTCAATGACTTTTTTGCTTCTGTCATTGTAATTTCTCTCAGAAATATGCTGGGTTTTGAAAACTTTCACTGGAAGATCTGCTTTTGACTCACCTCCTGAGCTGGTCTACCCCCCTCTCCCTGACAAGAGTTGGAGGCAGCAGTCCTGACAGTGCTGAGAAAGCCATTTGTTCAGCTCTGGCTGTTGCAATTCATGCAAACAAGTCAGTATTATTTCTGCTTGGAAGGAAAAGGTTCTGCTGCCTCCTGATAAAGGTAATTATTGAGAGACTGACATCAAAAGACATGTGCTTCTTACTGTTTCCCTGGTTAATAGAACATCTTCTGTTGTTAGAGTTCCGTTAAGAGGAGTTAATTCAGCATTGAGATCAAAGGAGCTGACTGTGCTTCTTACTTTGCCCTTGGTCAACAGAACATCTTTTCCTATTAGAGTATCATCAGAGGATTTAATTCAGGACATTTTCTGAAGGTAAATAAGGAAAACATGAAAGTGTTTAAATAGACCTTTATTGCCAAATGTACTTTATGAGAGGAGAGAAAAAGCATTATAATGCTGGGGATAATCACAGAAGGGTTTGGGTTGGAAGGTATCTTAAGATCATCTAGCTCCAACCCCCCTGTCATGGGCAGGGACACCTTCCACTAGACCAGGTTGCTCAAAGTCCCATCCAACCTGGCCTTGAACACTTCCAGGGATGGGGCAGCCACAGCTTCTCTGGGCAACCTGTGCAGTGTCTCACCACCCTCGCCATAAAGAATTTCTTCCCAATATCCCATCTAAAACTACCCTGTTTAAAGTTTAAAGCTACTTCCCCTTGTCCTGTCACTACATGTCCTTGTAAAAGCCCCTCTCCAGATTTCTTGTAGGTCCCCTTTAGGTAGTGGAAACTGCTCTAAGGTCTCCCCAGAGTCTTCTCTTCTCCAGGCTGAATGAGCCAAACGTTCTCAGCCTGTCTTCTTAGGAGAGGTGCTCCAGCCCTCTGATCATCTTTGTGACCCTCCTCTGGACTTGTTCCCACAGCTCCGTGTCCTTCTTATTTTAAGGGCCCCAGAACTGTACACAGTACTCCAAGTAAGGTCTCATGAGAGCAGAGTAGAAGCATAAAATCACTTTGCTTTACCTGCTGGTCACACTCCTTTTGATGCAGCCCAGGCTTTCTGGGCTGCGAGCACACATTGCTTTCTCATGTTGAGCTTCTTATCAATCAACACTCCCAAGTCCTTCTCCCCAGGGCTGATCTCAATCCAGTCTCTACCTAGCCTGTATTTGTCCTTGGGATCACCCCAGCCCAAGCGCAGGAATTTGTACATGTCCTTCTTGAACTTCATGAGGTTAGCATGGGCCCACCTCTCAAGTGTGTCAAGGACCTTCTGGATGGCATCCCTTCCCTCCAGTGTGTTGTTGGCAAACTTGCTGAGGGTGCACTCAATCCCACTGTCCATGACACCAACAAAGATGGTGAACGGCATCAGTTGCAGTACCGACCTCTGAGGGATGCCACTCATCACTGATCTCCAATCGGACATTAATCTGTTGACCATAATTTTTAAACACTCTTCCACCTGTTCCTGGAGAGGTTGCTTTCAGCCGTAAGTCTCCTAGAGACCACGTGTGTCTTTAGTTTAAAGCTGTCTTCACCAGCTTAGCAAGAAAAAAGAAAAGTTAAATTCTCAGTTGCCAGCCTGGCTCAGCAGATGTGCTGCAAAGCAGAGAGAAATACAAATCTTGGCCCTGACAGGATGAGAATTTCATGGTCAGTGAACCTGAAGAGCTGTCATTGTACCCAGAATGCATTTGCTTTCAGTATTTAGCCTGTTTGAAAGTTAAATGATGGAGGGCCAGGCTTGAAGTCGCTTATCTTCTCATTATTTCTAAAAGCTGCAAATAAGCCTGCATGAGCAGATACTAGGAAAGCTGAAAAAGCTTGACTGGAAGCATAACGCAAAATGCATACCTTTCAATGGAGAGTGTAGGTTCTGGGAAACCTGTTAAAAAGATTTCTATAAACCGGCAATAATCCTGTAATCTTTTACAAATGTTTTCAAACTATGATGGTACCTAACTGGCCATTTGTTACTAGAGCAGACTCAGAAATCACAGGCCCAGTTTTAGACAAAATTCATACTTTTCTAACTCTGGCCTATTCTCTCTCTTTGTATTTTTTTTTTTTAATGTCAGTACAAGCACAGATATGTACACTTTAGCTGTTTCTGCTTGACATTACCTATGTCTGCTCAAGTGCCCCTATTGCTTTTTATGCCAGATGATCAGTCTTGGCTTTGCTTTCTTTGTTTGCTTTAAAGTCTGAAGGTGTTAACAGCTGTGCCTACTGAATCCAAAATCAGGTGAAACCGAAAACTGAACATCAGAAGCATTTCTTTTTGCAGGCCCTTGCTCTGAAGTGTTGCAAAACATTGTGAAATAAGAACTATTTTTCAGCATCTGGTGAAGCTATTCATACAGATAATTTTAGTGTTATGTAAGCCTCTGAAGTTCTATTCTGTGGATCAAAATAGTACTACTGGCAATGATCATGGCTGATAAACCACGTTTAAAAGTCTTTGTTTAATCTTTGCTACTTGTTGGCTTGTTTTGTCAGCAAGAGTAAAACCCCCAAAACCTAAAAATTAATTTGGCCAGTTACACTCAATTTCACCTCCTTCCTACCCCAAAGAAGAACCACACAGTAATCTTTAGAACCCATCTTCTTCCCACAAGTGCTGAATATAAGCACCTTTTATAAGGAAAGCAGTGGCTTCTGCCGGTGCCTGGAGAGGTCACTAGGAGCAGGAAGTCTCCTAAAGACCACATCTGTGCTCCTAAGATTTCCCCAGTGCTTTCTGACCACAGGCATTCCAGAAGCCCAATCAACATCTAATAAGAGTCAGGAAAACATTGCTACTTGATTTAATGAAGGATGTTGATTTACTTCAGATGAGAATCTGCTTCAATAAATCTAGAGCCACTTGAAAAAGCAAAGATATCAGATTATGTATTAGTTGTTTGATGTGAGATATGTAATCAGTTTTCCCCTCTAATTTGACATCCTGGCTGCAGGGGGTTGCTTCTGTGTTCTGTAAACTGCTTTATCTTCTGAACGTAAATGGGGGAGGTGGTTAGTCATCTCTGTGGATTATGTGGTTTGATATTAGTAAGTTAATTTTATGCTCCAAAGATGGGTCATGAAGTATCTCAGTACAAATCCCTTATTTTATAAGGGATTTGTCCAGGAGGTTTCTATCATATCTCCAAAATACTCTCCGAGAGTGGGGATACATGGTGGTTACATGGCTGTCACAGTCATGTCCTACTCATTCCTAGGCATCCTAGGAATGTGGAAACCCATGACCCAGGGAGGCCAAGTTCTGGTCTTAGATGAGATCTTGGGAAATATTTATGAATTCATTCCATGCATCTGTTAGTTTATAGCTTTCAGTATTCTCCAAGAATGTTTTTCACTGTCATGTCTTATCATGAACAATTTTCCACATGTTGCTTGTGAAGATGTCTCTGGAGCTGGGACATCACTTGGTACTGCTGAGGGCATCTGAGGAACTTCGGCTGTATCTGTCAAAGTGAGCAGTAGCATTAGGCCTGTCTGTGCTTTGTCACTTGCTTTAGATGTATGCATTAATCTTTCTTTCTCTATATCCTGCGCTGAATCATAGAGTCATAGAATCATAGAATAGTTAGGGTTGGAAAGGACCTTAATATCATCTAGTTCCAACCCCCCTGCCAGGGGCAGGGACACCTCACACTAAACCATGACACCCAAGGCTCTGTCCAAACCGGCCTTGAACACAGCCAGCGATGGAGCATTCACAACGTCCCTGGGCAGCCCATTCCAGCGCCTCACCACCCTTACAGTAAAGAATTTCTTCCTCATATCCAATCTAAACTTCCCCTGTTTAAGTTTGAACCCATTACCCCTTGTCCTATCACTACAGTCCCTAATAAATAGTCCCTCCCCAGCACCCCTATAGGCCCCCTTCAGAAACTGGAAGGCTGCTATGAGGTCTCCACACAGCCTTCTCTTCTCCATGCTGAACAGCCCCAACTTTCTCAGCCTATCTTCATATGGGAGGTGCTCCAGTCCCCTGATCATCCTCGTGGCCCTCCTCTGGACTTGTTCCAACAGTTCCATGTCCTTTTGGTGTTGAGAGCAGCAGAACTGAACACGGTACTCCAAGTGAGGTCTCACAAGAGCAGAGTAGAGGGGCAGGATCACCTCCCTCGACCTGCTGGTCACACTCCTTTTGATGCAGCCCAGGATACGGTTGGCTTTCTGGGCTGCAAGCACACACTGCCGGCTCATGTTCATTTTTTCATCGACCAACACCCCCAAGTCCTTCTTCACAGGGCTGCTCTGAATCTCTTCTCTGCCACAACATTGGTGATTGCATTGGTGAGATGTGCCCAGGTGCATGGATCTAGCACATCTTACTGAAGGCAGGTGCTATATCTTTCTGACTTGTGGTTTGTAAACTGGAGCTAACCTGTGCTGTGGCCATTCAGACTACTAGCAGAGGTACCCAAGTCTGGCTGAAGGTAGAGTCAGTCATAAGAGAAAGGGTAAAACAGAAACACACAGAAATTTCATGAAAAATTGCTGTAAAATCTAAAATTTGGTATAATAAATTTTTTTACATAGGCTTTCTCCTGTCTCATCTTGCTGGCTCTGCCACTGGTCTGCTGAAAGATTTTTTCAAAAGCCCTTCTTTCTCCTGGGTGCTGGTTCTTGCATGAAGTAAAATGACCCTCTGCATTATACTGGCAGTCCATAAAGTCATGTGGGCTTTCCTAATGAATAAGCTCTATATAAGAGTATTTGTTTTGTTTTTTTTTTCTTAAGAGGAAAAATCCATGCCAAGTATATTGCAATGTTTATTAATTTAACTTTCTGTGACCAAGATAATAAAAGCCGTAACTTACCTTTGAATAAATCCCTTATTTCTAGCTTATATGGGGATCAATGCAGTAAAATTGGTGCCAGTTCAACAAATTCTATGTTTATTTTGACTTTAATTTAAATAAGCATGAGCATAAAGTTAGGCTGAAAAGATGAGCTGTGCAGTTTGGATTATATGATTTGCCATTTTAACATCTACTCCACAATTTTCTTTTTGCTCTAGCTCTGTTATTGCTTCCAAAGACATGATAATACTATAATGGACAGTAAAGAACTGGCTGGAAATTGAGAATATTTCTGTTAAGCTTGAGTCAGGTAGTTTTTAATTTATACTGTGACCAGCAGGATTCTTCCACCGAAGCTTTTTCCTCTCTAAATTAGAGTATTCCTGGGGAATGCATCTGATGTCACGTATCTTAAATCTATTTTATGCATGTTTGGCTTTCTAATCTTTAAGATTAGATGTATCCTGGTAATATATTAAGTTTTCCTTGGAACAAATATGATCTGTCCCCTTTCTTAATGCTATTTAATATGTTCATTACATAATCATTTGCTGAAATGCTAATACTAGAGAGATAAAGGCTGGTCAAACTAGTGATAGCTGTTAATAGAATGCAGTCTGATTGCTGAGGATAAAGGTGTTGGAGTGCAATTCACTCTGTGCTTGTAATTTGTATTCCAACCTTATGTCATTTCTTAGAATTGGACTTATTTGTTGATTGGGAGGGAGTTTTGCCTAAAAAGGCAGAAGGAATATTATTTCCCCCTCCCCCTTTTTACCTTTTCTGCGCAGTCAGAACTATTGCATTATGGTCTTCAAGAAACAGAAAGTAAACAGCGGTTGGTTATAAGGTACTAAACATTTATTAATTGTACTGCTGCCTTAGGTGAGATTTTATAATGTTCTTGATTTTTTTTTAAAAATCTGCCCAAAATCTCTATTCCCATTTGTTTATTGCTTCTTCATAGAATCAGCACATGAATTTCATAGTCACCAGAGAATTAGCAGTTTATATGGCAAAATAAATACATGTCTGTTGGGATTCATATTTTCAATTCATTGAACAATTTGCCAAGAAAAGATGGTGCTCACCCTAAAGGTCAGCACAATTGTCTTTTTAACCATTTTATTAAAACTACCCTGATGTAAATCTAACTGATGGCTGATTTTGAAGTTTTAATGTTACCCAAAGAGACTGTGTACATACCAAGGTCACATTCTGCCCCAGATATGTTTGTGAAACTCCCACTAACAACAGTGGGAGTTCTGCCCATAGAACATGGGACACAGGCTGGCCCTTGATCTTTAAACTGTTAATACTTTAAGATAAAATTAAAAAAAAGGGCAAAGTTCCAAATCCCAAGCTCCTTACTCCAAGTTTCATTTGGGCTGAAACTTCACTGTGGGTCACCGTAATTTGATTTGAGGCAGAACTTCACAAAATACTCAGTAGCTGATTCAGCATTGCTGCTGAGTGCTCAGCATTCAGCCTGTCTGCTTCTGGAATGACTTTAAATAGGAATAAGCTTAGACAATTTACTTGCCTAAGTGACTTGAGACCTGTTCTAAACTCCACTTTAAAAATAAGAGACTGAATCTAAGACTCCCTGAAAGGCGGTGTGCTACTAAATGTCAGTCATCCTTTCCAACCCTAACCATTCTATGGTTCTATGATTCTATGATTTAGTACTGCTTAGACTGCTCAGTAATGTGTCATTTTAAAAGTTAACCCTACATTTTAAGCATTTGAGGCATCTTTGTTTACAAATGTTGTTCAAAGCAACGGTTATTACTTCTGCCACAATACTTCCATTATATTTACTGCTGTTTCTAGGTAGTTTCTTGTCTGACTTGTCATAGACGTAATGTAAAAATTTTAGGATGTCTATCATCTTGGGAGATTGGTGATTATTTTTTCTTAGTTTCTAATTAAAAAGATTGCTGGAGTAAAACTACTTTTAATTGGCTTTTATTGGTCTTTGTGGATCTTGAGGAATTGTGCCTCTCCCAAAGTTCTTGCTGAAAAGACAGTGAAGGTACCAGGTTAGAAAGTCACAGCCAGTAGAAATGAAACAAAATTAGGTAAGCGATTTTTCACTTTTAAAGCTTAAACCAGAACAGAATAATGCAATGATTTCTGGCATTACTGTTTTAAAAACTTTTGAGGGGGGGTGATTAGTAGACTCTTATATGAGGTACAGGGCTGTATTTTGCAGCCCCAGAGAGATAAAAATTTGTGCCTGTATGTATTACATTGGGGGCTGGACTGGATGACCTTTAAAGGTACCTTCCAACCCAAACTAGTCTATGATTCTATGATATGTGTGGAGCTGAAGAGCCAAAAGGAGATTTAACAGTCTAGTCTGCAGAAATACGACTGTATTAATACTTCTGATAAGCTGTACAGGAGTTAATTCCAGTTTTCATTCAGTGTACCTCTGTTCCTTAAAGAATGAAATCTGTATTCCACTTGGAGATTTGCCATTGACTTGGGTAGGACCAGAATTTCACCAACTGCTTTAAAGCTCAGAAGTATTCATCCTAGGCTTTCTGTCTGGCTGAAAAAGCAGTTGCTGACAACTTTAGTGGTTCCTGCCTTTTGTGAGTGAAGTCCCTTTGGGCAAGACATGGCAATACTTTTATTTTTCTGCATTTCACAAAACTAAGCAGCAGCTTTACCTGCAAATTGTATTATTAAAAGGCAGTGGAAGAGTTTCAAATGAGCACAGATTCAGAAAAAAAAACTGTAACAATGCCCTCTGCCCCCCTAGAAGAGTTTAGTCCAGACAAAACTCTTACAGACAGGATGGTGCAGCATCAGGGATAAGCATAAATTTTTAAAACGGAACCAGAGAGCTGACATTGTAGCAGAGATACAAAGGCAGGATCTGAGAGGTCAGGGAGCTGTATCAAGCTTCGTTGCATAGATCGTTTTGTCTGTTCCATCTTTCTTTGCTATCCTCTGTTTAACCATTTGCTGAATGATACCAAAGTACATCAGGCTCTATTAGCTGTGTTCAGAGAGAAACTGAAGAGTCTTGAACAAAAAAATCACTGTATATATTCCAGTAACATGAACCCATACAGTGCAACTTGAGGCATAGTTGAAAGAGAAGAATAAAACCAAAGAGCTTGGTAACTTTCAAATCTCTCAAGGCACACAAAAACATATTTTGGTTATAAAATTGATTATACTCTCTCTGGAAGCAAAAAAGTAATTGAAAAATTACAGTGTCTGGTAAAAATATTGTAGCATATCTTTGTGTTCCATTAGTTGTATGTATTGCATTTATGAGGAGTTCCCATGAAAGTTGTTTTCTGTAATACAAATTATGTCATATAAGGTACACATTTACTCCCTGTTGTTTTTCAGATGGGGGAAAATTAAATATCGACAAACGATTCCTTCCATCTCTCAGTCTTCTAGTAGATAATAACAATAATGACAGGGATAGTCTTCATTAGCAGATACTCATGCTGAATTAAATCCTCAGGCTACTTTATGATTTTAGACATTCATGAAACCCAGCCTTGTGTCTGTAGTTAGCATATTTTTTAGATGAGAAGTGACAGGAGCAAATGTAGTAAGTATTGTTTCTGATTGCTAGATCTACTGTTTGTCAGAAATCTGGTCTGCAATGATTAATTAATGATAAATGGTAAGAATGTAGTGCCACTTTATGGTTCCTGGGCTTCTGATTTTGAATTGTAACATTGTAGGAAAATTAGATAGTTACAGTAGAGGTAGGCTTTAGAATTTAATTACCCCTAAAATCAAAGCATGAGTACATTCAGGTGAGTAACTGGAAGTGCATACATTGGTACATTTTAAGCTAGCATTTTGCAGTTCTTTCAGTATTCATCTCAGTACAACTGTGCATCTCATGTATTTCTTGGTTATAGTTCTTTCTGAAAAGGGTTTTGGTTTTTTTTTCCTTTTGAGTGGTGGTTCTGACATATGAAATCGAATTTCTCTTTCCTTACCAAATATGCAATCTGCTTGTATCTAGGAGTACACAAGAGGAAAGACTTTCTGCTCAATTTTCAGCTTTCTAATTGCTGATGAGGAGAGGGAATACGTTTAATTTCCAGACTGAAAAGTGACTGTAAATAGCCTTTAGGAATTCTGTGTGTATTATCACTCAGTGACTTCCATATCACGTTTTTTCCTTTTACAAAAAGAAATATTTACTGCTAACTGCCAACACTATGCACATGACTACAAACCTAAAGTTAAGCTGGATTCTATCACCAAAGTCATCACTTCTCATTATCTTTGAACCCTTACTAATAAAGTTAGTGGGAGTTCATGATATGAGAGGACAGAATTTGTAATCTAGAACTTAGATAAAATGAATAAATTCTCTTGATGATGTGTGTGCATCCTGATAGAGTCCAGTTCCCTTTCCCATGCACAGATATGGGATAAAATGTGGAGAGGCCAGCACATGTATACGAATATACAGAAAGTATAATCCTGGTGATAAAGAATTTTGAAATGGAGATCTGTCTCATGAGTAATGAAGGTGCATTTTTTCCTCTGTAGTCACTTCTCTGGACGTATCTAGTGTTTCAGAATGGGTTTCATTATCTCCTGTTGTAGGCTGATACTGGTGGTCATAAATGGAGGGTTGGAACAATGGTTCACGTCAATTTGTGGAATTGGAACACATGTTAAGTCGTACAATAGGGTTGCACCTCTCCAGTCTGCGAGGAAACCATGGGGGAACAGGGTGTGTGTGGAGTCAACCATAGCTTCTTTCTGCCTTTGCAGGACACAGAGAGGCTGTAGCACCACAGAGGTTCCAGGAGGACACAAATTATATGCAGGAGAATGGGGAACAGATGGCAAATGGTTTTCAACTGTAACACGGGCAAAATAGTAGTAAGGGCTTCTGTCAGCCAAGGAAGCATTGGCTGCTGTATATATATATATATATATATATATATATATATATAGGATATATAGATGTTGAGCTTTTTCTCTTCTTGTACCTACTTCTCTGCATGAAGCCTGTATACCTTTGTAGTAGCAAAACTGTAGAACACAGGAGAAGCTATTCTATATGAAGGTTGAGAAGCATGGCATTGGAGCAGAAGTTTGGGAAACAGATAAGTGGTAAGGATTAGTTATAGAATGTGGTTGTGTTGCATGACTTTTGTACAGTACATCTCAAAGAACAATGGTGAACATCTCAAAATTATGAGCACCAAGGAAAGTTGAAAAACAAAATGAAAGCAAATGAATGTAAAATGCATCAGGAGTATTAGAATTAACTTTGAACTATATCTTCCACATGAATCTAAGAAATTGTCAGCATTTTATGCCCAACATAGAGATAAGTAGCGAAACCAGGCAATGAAGTAGGCATTTACAGTGAGAAACCTTGTGCTCCAGAAAAGAAACATCTGGAGACATGCTTTGTTATTCCACAGTTACAGTGAAATTGATGAAGTGTCCACTCTAGTCAGACAGAGCTATCACACCGTCTACTAAAACAAAAGGACAAGTGCCTTATCTCTCACCTATTACCTCTCAGGACCCAAAGTCTGCCCAAGTAAACCGTAAGAGTATAAATCATATTCTGGCATGTGGATTATATTTTACCAGTGTTGTACATGACAGATAAATACTGAGCTAAATGTTTTTCATAGAAATTTCTAACCCTTAAAAATGAAATGGTTTCACACTCATGGTAAACAGATACGTTTGTGAATTTTTGTGCTTACACCTTTTCCCAGTTTGGAATAACAGGAAAAACGAGACAGAAGCAACCTTGACATCAATCAGGGAGAAATACTCATGCTGTGTTCAGAGCTAACCTGATTTGAAATCAGAAATTATTGTTCAGGCTCCCTAGGGATCATTGCTGCTACCTCTTAGGTGTAAAATCTTCTACCTTTGGGGTATAAACTTGTTGTGGTTTAAGTCCAGCCAGTAACTCAGAACCACACAGCCACTAACTCGCTTCCCCTTCTTTCCCCCTGCTCCCAGTGGGACAGGGAGGAGAACTGAAAGAATGTAAACCCCACTAGTTGAGATAAGAACAGTCCAGTAACTAAGGTACAATACAAAACTACTACTGCTACCACCAATAATAATAATGATAAGGGAAATAACAAGGGGGGGAAATATAAAACTAAAAAGGGAAGGAAAAAACAAACAATAAACCCAAGTGATACACAACACAATTTCTCACCCCCTGCCGACCAATACCCAGCCTGACCTGAGCAGCGATTTGGGCCTTCCAGATGACTGCCCACAGTTTATATAGTGGGCATGACATGCTGTGGTATGGAATACCCCTTTGGCTAGTTTGGGTCAGGTGTCCTGTCTCTGCTTCCTCCTGGTTTCTTGTGCCCCTCCTCACTGGCAGAGCGTGAGAGACTGAAAAGTCCTTGATCAGGGTAAGCGCTGCTTAGCAACAGCTAAAACATCAGTGTGTTATGAGCATTGTTCTCAGACTAAAGTTGAAAACACAGCACTGCACCAGCTGCTAGGAAGAAGAAAAATAACTGTTGCAGCTGAACCTAGAACAAAACTTCAATTTGAGATCAAAGATAAAAGGGATGTGCTGGAAAATCAGAGACATGGAAACAGCATCTGAAGGAGACTGTGTGTGTTTCTAGGACAGGCGCCAGGAGGTGTGTTGTTGGCACATGTAAATATGCCCATAGTAGCTTTAATTCATTTATTTCAAGTCATGATGGCAATAAAAATTTATTGAAGAGTTTTTGCAATGGACTTCACAAGCCTTTCCAGGTCACTGGGTACCTGGGCTTTCAAGTCTGGTCTGGAATTTGGCAGGAGGCTTTTACTGTAGCAGTAACTGAGACAAGCTAGGCTCTGTGTATCTGTTATCTTAGAGAAGAGAGAGAAAGAGCAGCCTGTCTAGAGCTGACAAAATAAAATTAAGATTTATGAAGTGGGTAATTTGGAAGGGTCTCACTTTGTATATACATTATGACTAGCAATGCTGAACTCGTACCCAAAGGCTTCAGAGTGTGTATAACTTTGTTCTCACTATGTGTGCTGTTACTCCATCATGATAAATGAAGACATGGAATCAGAAAAATTGGATATGGCCAAGGCTATTGGGCAAGTCTGTAGCAAAACACTGGAGAAAATCTAAAAATACTTTGTTTTAAATGACAACTACAGACTTCACACAGGGGTTTGTACACCTCTGTTATATACATTACTTGCTAGATGCATCTGATTTATGTAGCTTATACCTGAGTCTTACCAGATGCATCCGATCAGAGCCATGCCAAAGTGTCTGTCAGGCCTCCAAATGTTTATCTCTCTGTGATTTTTCTCTTCACTATCATCGCTATACCTTTTAACTGATATTTTAATGAACACAGAAAGTGGCTGTCAACAGGCTGAGTCTAATGCAAGCCTGAGAAGAGCTTACGTGGCCAAAGCCATCCAAACTGTATGGTGTGGGACATTGTAGTGGTTAGTCAAATCAAGACAGAAAGAGCAGGAAGAAACGCTAGAGTTATGCAGGGACTGATTTCTGTAATGGAAAGTAATTCCCTAATATCAGCTTCATGGAGCACCTGCCAATCAATGATTTCAGGTTTTTGTATGTCAAAAAGAGATTCCAGTCTAGCACAAGTGACTTGTCTGGAAGTGAGATACTACTGAGTGGGGTGTTTCAAGCAGAAACAGAAGACAAATTTTAAAAATAATTTTAAGTGCAAGAAAAGGAGCAAGAAAAGTCTTGTGGGATTTTTATCTGGGTGTAAATATTTCTTTGGCTATAAATGAAATACGTTTGGGTTTAGGGTGACACACAAATCCATCAGCAGAGACAATAGGCAGAGGAAGATGTTTTGTCCTTGAATCATTTGTGTTTTTCTATGACGAGCTATATTTAAAAGCATTTAATGGGGGGGGGGGGGGGGGGGGGGATCTGTTTATGGATTCACTTGATACCAAGTGTCGTTGATGAATTGTCAGCTGCTGTCCAAAGCCCTGGCTTTCATTAATGAGTTATTCAAATACGTATATGTGAGTACTAGGAAGAATTGAGATTTGTCATGTTTATTGAGAGGAAAAAATGTCCCAGATTTGGAACACATCTGTTTTCCAGTTCTTGCTTTCACTTCAATATCAAGGCTGCATTGTATTTACAAAGGGCATCTGATCAGAAACTGCAATACAGGTTCTACCTCAAGAGGCAAAATATATCTTTAGTTCCGCGGAAGGACTGGGCAAATAGATCTCCTCTAGCTTTAGAAAAGTTATCAATGAAGAGAAAAGTTGCATGAAGAAGAAATGTAGCTCTGCATCCAGTTGACCCTTGAGAGACAAGCTTCAGATTTTACTTGTGGCTGTGAACAAATCTCTTGTGGCTTGCTTGTTATCTGGTCTAAATCAACATAGACCTGGCATGCAGAGCCCCAGGTTGGCTCTGGGGCATGCAGAGTGTGAATTTTAGTCACTGGGTTACTCATTGTAGGTATAAAATGGAATAACAATTTTTCTAGTGTATAAGCTTGATGTAAGCTTATAATTGTGGCATGTTCGTATGCTCTGAATCTCAAGAGAAGTGTAGAAATTTATGTGCAAAGTATTTGTCTTTCATATGTAGAAGGAAGCCCCCATAAGCCTGGAGCCAAACAAGCTCCTTCAAACTGGCAATGCTTAATACTGGTCTGAAGCAATAGTCCTGTTGCATGAATCAAAAGCTTGAGCACTAGGTTGCTCAGTGCTCATCAATATAAAAAAATCTTTATTTTACTTCTCAGTTCCATACCACACTCACTTTTTTTTTCCCAGCTGCTTTTTGCTATCAAACTACAAAATCTTTCTTGGATATATTAATATTTACCAATGAATTGTGCTGCAATAATATGTACAATATTATAATGTGCACAAATAATATGTGATCATAAAGCATACATCCTGGAAAGCTGAAGATCTTGTTTCTTCTATTTCCTATTTTTTATATTATTATTTTCTTATTTTCTTTATGACAAACCATTCTTTGATCTTTTTTTTTCTCCAGTTCTAAATATATTGTTAGTCCATCAATATTCTAAACTTTGAAAGTTTTATTCATTAGTGTTCAGTGGAAGAACAGACAGCTGCATTTTCAGAAATACTTATTTGCCTAGCTAGCACTGCTTGTTGAATATTTAGGGCACCATCATCAGAAACATCTTTTATGTGATTAGGTCAAACTGGAGCTCTTAAGTGAGCCTGTGCAATTCTCTGTGTTAAACTGGCCCAGCTGAAGATTAACAATTATTTCTATGTGAGCTATAGTAATATTCAGTAATGGATTTACCCTCTGGAAACCTAGTTAAACAATACAGACAGGTAAGACTGTTATTCCCCTCTAGCTCAGCTAAGGGCTATTTGACAACTAACAGAATTTTCTTTTTGACCCTTATCTTACTTTTTTCAAGACCACATAAACAGAAAGATGCAGGCAAGTTTCCTAGACTTCCTACTGGTGACTTCTCAAAAACTTTGTTTTGGTTTAGTCATAAAGGATGCCACTGCACAGTCTTTCATTATTGTTATTAATCTAAGACACCTGCACATCCCCATGGTAGCCACACAAATTGCATCTCAGGTGTATTAATGATTTCTTCCAGTTATCCTCTTCTCAGTCTGCTATGATCTATCAAGATTATAGTGAGATGAGTACGGGTCGATGCCTTCTGACTTACATCCCCACAACATGATGAATTCTTAATGCAAGAGCAGATGGAACAAGGATTTTTCTGTGGGAAAAAGAAATATTATAGAGCAAAAGTATAGTATGAATCAAGTTACCTTGGTACAGCTTAAATACAACTTAAGAACACGAAATAAATTATGGACAAAAATTGAGTACTTTGTGTAATTAAAAGCCCACTAAAGCTAATTTCTCCTGACTTGAGGAAATAGCCTGAACTCCAAATATTTGTTACCTGTACTTATAAAATACTTGCAGCTACCAGCCTTACTTTACATGTTTTGCTACTGCTATGGTTTGCTATTTTTTTGAAATCTTTGAAGTGCAATAAGATTAATCTTTTCTTTTATGACAATTTTTAGTTGTCAAGCACTTTTTAACAATGGAATTCTGAGGTAAACGATGCTTTCTGTTTCTCTGTCAAGATCAAACCCACGTAGGAAATTTCATTTTACTAAAGTAAAATCCAGACCACATAGCACCAAGGTCAAAATTTAGGAAAATGGTGATGATCTGAATTTTATTACAGGGAGAGCTGAGTATATTCCTTAAAACAAGCATTTAACTAAAAATCTGCCATTAGTTTGCTACACTTTTTGTCTCACCTACTCTGTAGATAGAGGAATTGCAAAGATTTCAAAGGAGATGGTAGCAGCAATCAATAAAGCACCTGTTAAGTAAAGATGGTGTGATGCAAGAATTTTAAAGCAAGAAGCCCTATGAGCATCATGGAAGGCCAAGAGCCACAAAGTATCCATAGCTGTAAATATTTCACTTTCTGTTCTGGTTCTGAACAGCCATTTAGTGCTGTTTTGTTCATTTAAGTACCTGCTTGCTTGTCTGTGCCACACGACTTACGGAGAGTGGTAGAGTGACTCTGAGTATTTTGTGGAGGCATGTAGGATCATTGCATGCAAGTGCACAGAAATTAACATTTTAAATACCTGGGGTTTGTATTATCATGAAAACAGGAGGGCCTCAATATGCAGCCTTGAAAGTGGAGATAAGCACTACAAAAGCTCAAAGTAATAGCTCATTCTTGCTGCTTAGTCAAAACTGCTAAATCTCTCTCTTCCAAATGCTGGAAGAAAATCCAATTTATGTGGATTGCCACATCTGTTTGTTCATTTAGTAGAGTTATAAAGTATGAGCTGTTGATAAGAGAAGTTAAAGATGCAAGAAAGCTATTCTGATGAAGTGAAAGTGGATTAGGAATTTTGTTTATTGTACTTAAAACACCATTCTTATTCGTCTCTTCAAAAGTTGTTTAGGCCTGTTGCAGGATGGAAATTTATTGCCACTGTTGCCAAAAACCCCAGATGTCTTTAATAAATATTTGTTGCGTATTTGGAAGGGAGAAATGTATCTATTACATAAAATCTGACAAAGGATCAAATACTTCAAATAATATCTGTTAAGGATAAGTACTGTTTCATTAACAGGCCCTGCTGGATTGCTCCACATACTCAAATGGGAGACTTAAGTTTCTATTGTTTTGGTGGTAATTCCTCACAATTTTTTAGAATTCAAGATAAATGGAAAGGAGTCATGTGCCATTGCTTGAAAAGTGCAAAAGGCACAAAAGTAACTAGAAATTTGTTCTCCCAATTCCGGTCCAGGACAAGGGAATGGGTGTCCATGGGTGTTTTATTGCAAAGGTCAGCGATCAAGAACAATTTGTCTGATAAACCTCTTAAAAGAAGTTGTCCTTGGAGACTCATTTGAGTGAAGGTTTCTCTAGTGGTGGTAGAATAAACTCCAGAGCAGTGTTTATATCTGGAAGAAAAACAAACAAATAAAAATATAACAAACAAAACAACTCTGCTGGTAGAATTTGTAGGTAGCTTATACTGATATGGTAAATAGTGATTTAAATATGCAGTAGTTTGGGTTCAAAAATGTATATATCTTTGTGAAACAAAATATAAACTTAGATAAGGGATTTGAACCGCAGCTGCAGAAATTTCTATTTTGGAGAGTAGCACTCTGAAAAGGCTGTACAATTTATTGTCAAAAAGTGATGCAATATAAGGCAAAACCACTAAATATTTATACATATATGTACATATAATACTTTTTTATATGCTAATTAATATAACAGTCATAAATACACATGCACGCATATGTATGTCTGTATAATACAGACGAGATATATCTCTATGTATAAATGCATGCATAACATATTATCATGTATCATATGCATGTATGTGGATACATACACTAGCATAGAAATAAATGTTTTTATAGTAGTGAATATATAATGAGAGCAACAGTGAATAGAAGTGATTTCATTCATATAAGGTAGGGGGGAAGGTAGCTTGGAAGATAACTTGAGGACAGTAGAGACCTTCATGAGGAAAAACAAGAAGTTACTGAAGAAAGCCGTAAATAGCACCGTAATGGTGCCATATGTTTTAACTTCTATAGAAACATATTCCACAACATCTGTTTGTTTCTGTGCGTGCCAGACCAATCTAAAGGTATAAGCACACACATTGTTTAATTAGATTGTAAGCATTTTAAAGACAGCTCTTTCTACTGCATTAGCAGAAAAATAGTCCTGATATGCAAAAACAAACAAACAAACAAAACAAAACAAAACAAAACCCCAAAAACAAAAAAACAACCCACAAAACCTATTGCAAATGTACAATTGATGTATTTTTTAAAGAAAGGGAATATTGTTCCATCACTATCTTGTGCTGAACAGGATAATGGTAAAATTGCTTGCCTACTGATATGCTTTAAAAAAAATTCAACGTGATTTATTACAGAGCTTGACAGAATGTGAAATGTCTTTAATAATCTTAGTTAATAACCTTCCCTATTCTTTGTTTAATCATGTTAGTAGTCATTTGAGCATTTAATTACATTTACAAAGGTCTTAATGAGAGTAGTAATGTTAGTTTATTACATTTAAATGAACCTGAAAGATACAGGCCATTACCTTTCTTGTGCAGCCTCATATTTCCAACAGGATATAGGCTTTCACAATTACATGTCAGCTAATTAGTGCTGTTTTCAATAGGATTGAACATATATATGAGAAAATTAATCTACCCTTTAACTACTGGATTTTTCAGAGGTTCCTATAAATGTGAAAGAAACTAACCTAAACCCAAAGAGAGAGAATATAATACAATGTCTTTCTATTCTCATGCAGCAATATTCATTCATCTAGCTGCTGGCTACCAGGGGACACATTTATCCCTGATAGAACTCTGTAGAATTCAGGAGTCAGTGGGGTTATAACAGCAATGGGCTTGGCCCTAGACTTTCTAAAATTGTAGAAACCCTCAAAGATCCTTGATCTCCAGAAGACATTTTGCTCATCAAACTGACTTCTTCCCTGAGAGACATTAGGCATTTTTTTAAGTGTTTTGATTTTTGGTCTTTAAGTCCAGCATGGAAAGTGTCTGACTCTTTGGAAGCTGAGTACCAAGCAAAAAGATATGTGTATGCAGTATGTAAGAGTAATGGAAACTTGTGCTGGCACAGTATCACATATTCCACATTCAAATCAGTTCCCCTTAAATAAAGCTTTTACTTTGTCTTAAATAGCTCATGATTAGGGATCTCTCTAGAAATGTCAGTAGAATATGAACTGAAGTTAATCCAAAGTTTCATTCAGATTTGAAACTGACTTTTAAACTATGCATTTTTTGAGGTTCAGAAACATGTGGGAGAAGCAATCTCCTCTCATTTGACTTATGCTCTGGAATCCTGTGTTTCTGCTTAGTGGTCAAAAATAGTGTCAAAATAAGCCAGAAATATTCTCACACTCCAGAAAGCTGAAGAGTTGGCTAAGGTGAATACTTTGGGATATTTATCCAAGTAGAATTTTCTGTAACCTGTAAGTGTTGGTACTGCCATAACCATGCCAGGTGACTCATACCGTCTACGTGCTAGGTTGGGGTTTGCTGTATTCTGCTTCAACTTATAGACCTTAATATTTTTATTATATATAAAACAAACAAAAAAAAAGCAGTGGGAAGACCTCAGATCATATACTTGGTTTTTTTTTAATTCATCAGCTGAGCATTTGGCCCAACATGCCTAAGAATCAAATAAACATCTCATACCTTCTGACTATGAAAAATGTCTCTTTCATTAAACTCCTGTCTAATGGTAGTCAGTAAGTAGAAAAATATAGTTAGTACACCATGTGAAAGTTAGTTTCTGGGCACGAGATACAATAAGAGGAATAATCACCTATATATTGTAATATGTAAGAAGGGATTGTTTGGGTTCTTTAAGCAAAATCAAGAATAAGTCAGAAAGCTGTAGCTACGCTGGGTTTACAAATGGAATATTCCAACTGTCATATATAGACTGCCTTCAGACAGACTTTCACTTTTGATTACTGTGCTTCCTACTCTGTGTATATGATTGCAGTTCAGACATCGCTCAAACTATACAGGAGAAAATCTTGCACAGTGTTGCTTTCATTTAGTAAATTGGCTCTCCTGCTAAGTTTACAATGACTTATTTCTCTGATAGCTGAACATGACCTTGCTTGGGAGCCCTTGGGGCAGCTGTTGAGGTGTGAATTCATGTTAAAGGAATGCTTTCAGAGAGTGCAGGAGGGGGGAAGAGTTGAAGCTGTGGCACATGCTTTGTAAAAGCAAACTGTAGTTGTAATTAGGACAAGTTTTTCGTGTGGGAAAGCAGACAATACATGTCACAAGGTAGATAGTTCAACTCTTCATCTTCTGACACGTTTAGCAGTGCAGAGTGCCTCAAAACCTTTTATGTAATGTCTCTACACAATATTATTGAGAAAATATGGCAGTGTGAGATTTCAGGTACGGGAGAAATCAGTGTTTCAGAACATTCCACTTTTTCTCACATGGATTGGCAGTTTGTCCCCCAAATAAATGAAGAAAGGATTTTGTTGTGAAAGTATGGAAAAGTAAGAATAAGAGGGCAATGTCAACGAAAATTTTTCTTGAAAGCAAATTCGTTGACTGTGTAGTGTCATGAAAATTATGTTTTGACTGGTTAGGAAAGACAAGGGGAATAACACAGTAAGCAAATCAAGTTTTAGTGCTGCTTATTTTCAGCTGCCTCTTGAAAAAGTATTCCTTACTGTTTTCAGTGCTATGGAAACATAAAGATTTTATAGCTAATGGAAAATAAAACAATTTAAAGGGAATAGCAAACTGGAAAAATATCAGTCCCTCCAGACCAGTAAACATTCCAGTATCTCTTCAAGGAACTTGTTAATAAATCTGTGCCAAGTAATACTTCTAGTAGCTTTATATATAAGTAGAAAGGAAGGAGCAGCTATAGTACTTTTAACTCTTCATGTTGTATAATGCAAAGTCTCTTCTTGAAGAAGCACTTCCATTTTACAGAAGGCTGATCCTCCTTCTTGGTTTGGCAATACTTTCTGGTTCATTTATACAATATTCTTGAGCATGAATGTACCAAGATGTTCTGTCCTGTTAAAGTGATTTGCATGAAGTGTAATTTTATAGCCTCTGCTCCTACTTCAACCCAGCTAATGTTTTCAAAGGCCAACACCATGTCCACATCATGCAAGCAATATATTGGAGTTTTGTTTTTTGAATCAAGTGCTGCATTGAGAAGGGAATGTAGGTGGCTTAAAGGCTTGCTTTCTTACTTGGCCGCAGCAGAGAGGCAAGCAGTAGGCATCAGAAAGACACTCTTTGCAACCCTTCGCAAAAAAGTCACAGACGAACTCAATTTTAAAGTAGACTGAAGTTTCAGGTTCTTTCAAAATAAACTGCAGAGCCAAATATAACCGTGTCTAGGAAACTGAGCTGGCCATTGGTGCAATACACTTGAAAGCAACAGAGCGGTGTATTAAAGTCATGATAAGCCTCTGGCTTAGCTTGTGGATTAATATATTGATTTATTTTACTTAATTTTATTTTTGCTTGTGTTATATACTTCATTAATATCTCACCTCTCTACTGCCAGACTTCTTCTGTTTTGGGGGTTTTTTTACGTGTTATTCTGTAGGGATATTTCATCCATGACTCTCTTCATTCTGGGGGCTCAAACATGCACGTAAATAAAACAAGTTTGATAATAGTAAGAGTACCTGAACCAATTCAAAGACAAGGCACGATTTCACCTATTGTTCTTACATTTATGTGTGCTCCTGTGTAAAGAATCCCATCTTCTACTACATACAGACATAACCCCTGGCCAGCTGTGTGTTTGGCTCATTTTTATGAGCTCTCCAGAGCATCTTCTATATTAAATTACTCCTCAGCTGCAGCCTCTGTCGAGCCTCTGTTGATGTTAAGATAGACATATTTCAAACCTTTGAATGTAAGTTACATCAAAGCAAATGTTCAGAGAAGAGCCATTCCCAGAAAGAGCTAAGTTCGGCACCCCATATTACATTGCGATCTTCCTTCTGACCAAGAAATAAGAGATTGGAGGTCCCTTCCAAGTCACATCAATGATTATGGATAGCTGGCCTCACTATTTCAAAACCCTGTGTACAGCCATTCAGCCTCAAAGCTCGTGCCTACCCAGGCACCAGCAGAGATGCATGCTGCTGCTGTGTCCACACAGCTAAGCACACTGCCCTCCAGAAGCAGCACCAGGGCCTGGGAGAGGTACCACATCTCCAGCTACTTCCTTCTGGGAAGCTCCTTAGGTTGTCCTTAGGATAAGTAAGTCCTGCCTGAGAGGGCTTTCAATCTCACCATCAGTTACTGAAGCAGGTTAGTGCACTGGGGTGCTGGGAGAGATGCTGTTTTGGGAGAAAAATGGAAACAGCTCTTACAATTAAACCTGAAATAAAAACCTGAAATACCTCACTTGTAATGCTCTTCCTTACTTTCTCTTCTAGCTATTTTTGTGATTTCATATCTCTTACCTTTAATCACCAAAGTATTGGCCTCTTGGGGGAGGAGGGGTTGGAGGAAAGAATGTAGAACAGAAGAGGTGTGTATATATCTCTAAGATATACTCCCGTCTTACAAAGATGGCAACGCTAAAGACAAACTAAGTAGGACAAGGAAGCTGAGAAAGGTTTGGATGGTTACAATATACAAGAAAGCTTTATTTTTGGAAGAAATTAATGTAAAATATACTGCCTTCTGTCAGGGAGCAGCAAGGGCTGACTGCATAAGGACATGCCTTCCCCACAGACTGCATCCCTCTGAGGCTGAGCACCAGGCTGGTAGTGATGGGGCAGTCGGTGTCAGCACCAGATCATGGTCTGGTACCAGGGTCTGCTAGGGGAAGCTAAAGAAGCCAGGGCCATTGGCAGAGCTTCAGACAAGATGCATTGTACATGGTAGGGGGGTTCCACCTAGTAGGCAAACTACCTACAGGGCTGGGTGTGGAGCCGGAAGTTGGCCCTCCTGTGACATTATTGGAACAGTGACTGGTAGCCTCAGGGGGCTGAAATGCGGTCCTGGGCTGTGGGCAGCATCTGGTTGGGCAGGGGTAGGCAGGGCTTTTGGTGCTCTCAGGGCCAAAGAGATCTCTTTTAAGCAAAGTTTTTGTCGATTGCCATTGCTTGTAATGGTTGCACACTGAATGAGCAGTGAGTTTTAGACAGAATAAGTCCAGTGGATGCACTATTATGAATCTATTTGTGTTTGTAAATTAGAAGAGGGGGAAAGAGACAGCAAGCTATCAAGAGATGGTTGCTAGGGAATAACAAAGGGAAAGAGACCATAACAAAAATGTGGCAATTGTGGCTCAGGGACTCTCACACAGTCTGTGACTCCTGCCATAGGGAGCAGTGAGCATGCAAGGGAGGATGGGACAGCTGGCTGGGGCACAGTGCAAGGCAGATGACACTGTGGAATGCAAAATAAACAGCAAAACAAAGATACTCAGAAAAGCAGCCTCTGCCAGAACAGGGAAGCCAGGCTTTCCAAAAGATGCCTTGGCAGCAGTCACCCTATGGCCAGGCGCAAGCCGGACAGAGCATCCGTCTGCCTTCTCAATCCCATTTGCCTCCAGCTCTGACTACTCCATCCTTGCTGCTTTCCTCCTCTGCTCTGGGGCTGTGCCATCACAGCTATTAGTTTTACTTTCTCTTCTTTTTCCAGTTCTGCTTCTGGCTTTCTGGATCCTGCATAATTCAGTGAAAATGTTTGTGATAAAGATCAGCAAGAAGACCGAGCTTTTACTGGTATTTTACAGTGATGGCTACAGCAAATGCTCTGGAAACGTTGTAGAAAGAAATATAAAAACTGTAGCTAAGGGCTATAATTCTATCTGAACTGCCAAGTTCTATAACCAGCATAGCTTGGTTGTACTGAAAAGCTAAATGATAGACTAAGTTACTGAAGGAAGCTGTAAGTATCTATTTATGAGAAAGAGAAATGTTTGTATTGTTACACAAAAGTGTTGAGTAGAGGCATTGTCTAACACTGTGATGAGCATCTAGAATGCAATAACATTCAATAGCAAACTGAAAATATTTATAAAAATAAAATGCAAACCCAGAAAAAACTTGCTGTTCAAAAGATTAAATTTAGAAATGTTTTTGTCATATGTCATTGAGTGAAGCAGGAAAATAATATACCTACATTATTTTAGAAGTTCTCATGAATAGCTACAGCTATCTTGAAGAATCTTAAATGTGGTTATCTGGTATTGGAGGGTGTTGCGTTTTTTTAATAGCATTTACCACCAACCCATCTGAATGGAAATGAGACTTCCCCTGGCAAAAGAAGAGTTCTGCTCCGAGAATAGCCTGCCCCCAAAGTGAAATAAACTCTACCAGCAATAAAGATGGTTTGGTTCCTGAAAGTGTTTATGCTAAAGATTTTACTGGCATTGCTTTGTCACAGGAGGATGTTAAGTAAGGGTGCTAAGTGAAAGTGAATTAGTTTAAGTGCACAAAAGCCTTGTTTAGATGCTCCTTTTGAGAGTTAAAGTAGTAAGGAATTAAGACAGCTTTGTTTGTGAATGAGGACTGCACCCTAGGGATTAATCCATTTCACTGATTCATTTTTATTTTGCATGTTTAGTTAATTCAGCTTAACTTTCCTAGCCATACTGGTGCAGGCAGATCTCAAGGGACAGAGACATGAGGCACTGCAGAGACCTACTCAACTACATTGTCTAAGTGATGACAAGATGAAAGATGAGTTAATTGACTGCAGATTTTTATTTTTGGTAAGTTTGAAGAGGCATTTTCTTTATGGTTTTGTGTACATAAGTATGTTCAGGAAAGCTCAGTCAATTTAAATAAAAGAATGAATTCAGAACACATTAAATCACTTTGCCTGAAAAGCCCACTAAGGTTCCTTTGATTTTGAAAAACAAGGAGTAGTGTGACATGCACTTCTAGCTACATGTAGCTTGACTCTTCTGGTTGTTTATTTTTATATCAGATCTAAATGTGTGGCACAAATGTATCACACCAAAATCAGTATTTTATTCTTGGCCTCCCTGATAAGAGTAGCAGACACTAAAAGCCAGAAATTCAGTGAAATCTATTTATGTCAACTAATGTGACTTTTTTTCTATTTAGTTGTTAAGATTTGGAGTGCATTCACTGGTCAGGCAAATATTTTATTACTTTTTAAACATTATTTCTTGTTTGAGAAACACTGGTAAATGCCACTTTTTCACCTTGATATTTTGCTGTTGCTATGCTGGCAGAATGGGTTAAAGGGCACCAAAATTGTCTCCAATAATCAAGGTTGATGGGCAGCAAATTTGGACTGTTGTGGTATAAGCCCACTTGTTGGCTGTTGTCACACTTGCTTACCTTAGATATCTAACTTGGGTTCTCTTGGGTCCATTCATAAAAAAAATGAGGTTTTTCAGAGAGCAGTTCAGAGAATCTTTCTTTCTTTCTCAACTACACGAGAATCCAGGGGTGATTATCTCTGTGAATAGCCTCCTTGTGTTTTAGAGATTACTGTTCTTCCAAAAAGTAAAGCAGAAAATTAGTCTTAGAAGATGGTAGTCAGTTTAACCACTAGGTCTGCTAATGACCGTGTGCCTCACTCTTTGCCAACAGCAATGCAGTACCTGGTTGAGATAAAGGTGATTATATCATATTCAGGCAGGTACTGTGTGTTTGTCACTGTGCTTAGCATCAGCTGTCAGGTTAGAGGGAGGCTTGTACAAAGAACTCAAAAATAATTATCTTTTAATTATACAGCAACTTTCTGTTGCTCACTTACAGACTTGGTCTTCAAGCTGGAGAAATATCTAAGATGCTGCCAAACAGGCTGCAGCTGAGCACACACTGTTGTTTAGTTTAGCTTTCAACAGGAAGCAAGGAGCACAGTGCGAGATTAGCTGCTTGATTAGTTCTTTGATGTATAATGTATAAGCATGCCTCTGAGGATGAGGTCTTGTAGAGCACAGGTCTGAGAAGCATAATAATTCTGTGTTGAACCTGCTTTAGCAGCTTCAAAAACCCCCTAGTAACAACATGGCTTCCTGCAAAAATACTAGTTCTTTAAACAGTCTACAATTAATTGATAATGGATTTATACCCACTATGTGCTGATGGGACTGCCTACATGGTAGAGCAGTTAGGGAATTTGTAAGGGGGGTGGTGGGCGTTGAACAAAGAAATTCGAGATTGACCATTGTTTTACAAGAATTTCAAGTATTAGGAGGGTATTTCATGTTTCAGTAGTTTCAAAGGTAAGTTTCAGTGCTGGTGTGTTGCAGACATCCAGGTACTGCATGACAGCAATTGGGCAGTTGCTCAGTTATTGAAATGCCTGCTCTAAAATGAGGGGTTTGAGCAAAGAATGCGCATCACAAATGAAACATGGCTGCTTTCTGTTCAAGTTTGACAATTTGGCCTTAAAAACTACTAGTGCTACCAAAGTTATTGTGACAGTATTATCCAGAAGGAAATTAGCTACAAAATGGAGAATTGACATGTTTTCTACACTTTAAAAAGTGTAAAAAGTTCGGTTTTGCCATCTGTTAGCAGAGGAAATAGTAGAGTTACCTGCTTCCCTTAGTGGCTGAGAGCTGTGGTAAAGTGTTGGTAGTGCACATTAAGATTCTCAAATAGGAAGGAAGTCTTAGACCAGTGCCTGTCATTGTTGCTTAAGAGCTTGCTGAAGCTTCCCCTAAAGGAACCTGCTCCCTTCCCCAGATACTGCCTGCCATTCTGCTTGTGGTTTCCAACACATGCAGTAGATGGTGCGTAATGTTGTATATGTTCCTTATATGCAGCATACCCAGAAATTAATTTTGTCTGAATTGCTTAAAACAGAATATGTTAAAATATCACTTACTTCGGCATACTTTCTTTCCAGTGCTGCTTTCATTCCTTCTCCTGTAGTTTTATTATGCGCTTCTAAAAATACCATTTGCACTTTTGGTGACTGGTAGCATAGATTTTTGCCTTTTCCTTTTCAAGAGTTAGAGGACAAATTATAACTCATGTTCTTCTGTAGTTAAGAGTGAATAGAAAATCTGTTAAAGCCCTCCTCTATACAAAATTTACTACAATGCTATTTTTGGATATCTATTCTTAAAAGTTTTTAGCTCAAGCTATTTAAAGAATAGTAACAGTTCTCTTTGACTTTTACAGTGGTTGTAAAGCTGGTGGAAAACTGGCCCTAGTTCTTCTTTTTAGAACCATTGTTCCATCATAGCATTACAATTCTCAAAATCTCATCATCACTTTGCACGCTGATATGAGCTTTTTGCTCAGTAACAAAAATAAATTGACTCATCAAAAATTGAAAACCAAATCATATATACTAAGCAGAAAGCCAGTGAAGTTACCTTGATGTTACACTGAAGGCAGAATTTAGGTTGTCCCTGTCTTTCACTCAGAAAATGCTGTTGCCAAGAGAAAAGCCTTGCTTAGGGAAGTATTTTTCATACATGAAGATAAAGGAAATTAAGATCCTGTATTCTTCTGAAATTGCTTGAACCATGCAGTGAGATTTATTGATATGCAGATAGTTTAACCCCACATAAACAAATATTTCCTCCCTGGCATTAAAGAGGGACCTTTTGAGATTAAAAACCATTTTTTGAGAACATAAAGTGCTTGTGAATACAATCTAGGGTTTGGCTACTGTAGACTAATGCAGGTGTCAGAGGGTTGGGGAAGGGTTTCCGTATCATTGAGTATATGCAAAATGGTGAGGATGACTTTAAAAATAAGTCGTGGCTAGTATTGTGATAAATGAACTGTATTACAATTAAAATAAATAATTCATCCCCTCAATATGAATTAAAAGTGTGGTGCTGTGCTCTTAGAAGCACATCTCCAGCTCTTCTTTCACTTTTTGTATCTTTAACCTTGGGTCTTGGAACAGTACTGGAAATGGGTTATCTGTGACAGAAGAAAACAGTAAACTACTCTTTTCCTCAATTTTAGTGCAAATTAAAAATTGGACAAGCATGAGAGTTTACCTAAAGTTATAAGAGAAAACAAATAGAAAGGTTACTAAAAGCTTCTTGATAGTGCGTAATGGTAAATCACTGTAACTACAAAGAAGGAATTTATAAAAAGTTTGCAGATGATGAGTACATATAATTGGTACATAAAATGATTACTGCAAGAAAACTAATAGGGACATTTAGGGCACAGCAAGCATAAGACTGAAGAAAGATATAATCCAGAGTGAGATTGGGCAAAGCAGTAAAAAAATAGAGTTAAAGTAATATTGCTACAGGAGCAAGTAAAAATAGAGTACCAAAGTTATATCAGAGCAGGGAAGAGGGGTTCACAAAACCCTTTTCTTGGCCAGAACCGTGGAAAAGGGAAGCACAAAGAACGTATTTTGCTTAGGTGCAGTTTGTGATCTTATGCCAGGATTGCTTTGCTTTCAGCAACAGAGCTGAGAGAAGGTGACAGTTGTGGCTTATGTGGTGAGATCTACCAGGCAGCACATTTTTCAAGCTGAAAAATGGCACAAACTCCTGGACTGGTATCACAGGAAACACGAGTGTAAACCAGCACTGGTGGATACATTAACCACTATCAGTACTGCACCTATTTCCCCTTTCTGCAGACAGAAAATCGGAATACTAAACTTCAAGAAAAGCAGCTCAGTGAAAATAAAGCTCAAATAGGTTAAAACTAGTAGTACTACTAGTAGTAGTAAGTAGTATTAGCAGTAATAATTATGCTAATTAGTAGTAATAATACAGGCAAGAATAAATTCTAGATACATGTGGTACATATTCATTGTGTTTTCATTTTAGAAAGAAATGGCAAAAAAAAGGGCAAACCTGTATTTACTGAGCTGCCATGTAGACACTTTGTCAATAATATATCATCTTAGAAATAAGCCCACAAAGAGTAGGAAACCTTTCAGGAGGAAATGTTGCACAGACCTTGTCAGGAGTTTTATGAGTGAAGGCTAATTACCCCTTCCTTTATTTTGCAGTACTAAAATCTGGCACTATACCTGCCTTTTCTTACAGAAACCTGATGAATATTTCATGATATTCCTTTGAGGGTTAGTGATGACAACAATGAAGCACCTTCCCCATCCCCTGTGACCTTTGTCGTCTGGACTGCCACACAGCATGACATGCCCATTCAGAGGAATGAGATGAGAGGGTGTGCTGATGTAGCGCACAGAGCAGGACAGTGTGTGCACATACTGTTGCACAGCATGTGTTTACATTTTCTGTGTCTGAGGCAGACAGGATTGGCTCTTTGTTTGGAGGAGCTTTGAGTAAATTAAATTCAGGTACTTTCTATGAGGCATGTTCCCAGTGCTTATCCTATTGTTGCCATACACTGCTTGCATCCCTTGCTTTGTAAGCCTATCTCTTCAGGCTTATTTATTTTCCTGTAAAGTTATATGGCTACATATGCCTTACCCAGTGACTGTTGATCCCATAGTCCAGTTTTGTTTATTCCTCTGGGTCAAGCTCCTTACACTTCTGCCAGTGGTGTGGCGCTGTATCCCTTGCTGTAAGGGAAGGAGTCAAATTCATGGGGTAGTCCGGCAATGGGAACTCAAAGGCTGGATATTTGAAGTCAGCTGTTGGTATAGTCTCTCTCTGTGTATACCCTTAGGCATATCACAACTTTTCTGAATTTTTGTTTCCTCACATTTAAAGACTTGTGTCTAATATCCTTGAGTAAATAATTCTGTATATGTTCATGTATATAGTGATTTGCAGACTGGAAAGGCTCATCAATTATTTGTGTTCATTGAGTACTGCCTGAAGACATAAAAAACACCAGCAAAAATACTGCATTTCAAACACAGCCCTTCCCTGCCATATGCATTTCTACTTATGTAGATTTTGGCATGAGGATTTCCTTGTAGTGCAATGCATGAGCAAACCAGAGTCTGTTGTATGCTTCAGTCTTTGGTCAAATCAAACAAAATGGAAAAAATGAGACTCCCATTTTTTGCAAGAAATATTGAGCTCCATATATTTTCTTTAAAGATTTTTGAACTGTTCAAGCATGGGGATTACATTACTTCTCCGGCATCGTTGTTGGTGGCTCCTGTGTTTAAAATTACTGCTTTCGCATAAGTATAGCAGAAGCCTCTTGCCTTGATTTTAGCAGTATACAGCCTGTCATTCCCATTCTTACTGCAGTAAACAGTCAATTTATAGGATAATTTATAGAAAATAAATACAATACAACACAACAAGCTGAAGTTTATAGAGCCTTTTGAATAATTTTAGTTAGATTGTGTGAGTAGAAGGTTAATGCAATTTCCAGGACTGTAATTACAGATTGCTAGGAGGCCAGGAAAAACAATTAATATCTCCAAAACGGTGGCTTAGGGCTGAAGAGTTCACATGAACCACTTAGTCCTACTAATATTGGTTAGGAGATTTATATCCCAGAAGACTACATTTTTCTTAAGGGCTTCTTTCCTTATCGCAGAAGCTGATTTCCTTTGTCCTTACCCTTCTCCAGATGCTGGAAGCTCTCAGAGAACCTCTCACATATTATACCACCCATTTATTAGGCTCCTGGGGCCCATGGGGCAGGCTTTTGTTTTCCATCCTGCCTCTCAGGATGTATCCATGCTAGCAACTGGGTTTGATTTCATGTTTAAACAGTAGTGAAAGTAGGTTCAGGAGGAGGTTCAGCCCAGTCTGTGCAGGTCTCTGGACAATGCATCCAACCTTCTGCCCCACATCTGGATGCAGGGAAGCATGCTGCACCTGCCTCTGTTGTGCCTTTCCAGCCGTGGATCATTGGGTGTCAGGCTTAGCCAGGCTTTTCACTGAGGTGTTTTTGTTTGGAGTCCTCCATGTAGCATTTAACTCTAGCACTCACGGCCAATGCTGGTAAGGCAGCTGAAATGTCACAAGCACGGGGATCACTGCAAGCCCCTGGGGAGTTCTCCCCTGTGCCACCCACCCACTGGCAGCTGTGGCATCATAACCAGGGCTGGGTGCTGCCTGAGGCCTGGTGCCAGGAAGGCAGATAGCATCCAGTGGCCCCAGACCCAGGTCCTGCTCTGCAGCCTCAGCTGAGCCACCACTGTCCTTCCCTTCTTTCCTGCTCATCCTTCACTGACCTACCTCCAGCCCCTGATGCACAGCTGAGCTGGCACCATGTGTGGGCTGTGCTTCTCTTGATTGAAGCTCAGGGAGAAGCTGTGATGCCATGCTGAAAACAGCAATGCCAGAATCGCTGCTGGGGAGAAGGGGATTGAAGCTTATTGCAGAGTTAAAAGGTTTTTAAAACTTTCTGATAATGTTCTGCCTGCCTGTGGCTATAAGTCTATACGTCTGGGGGTTGAATCCTTAAGCTCTTATAAAAGGCTGGGACCAGTAAAACCTTTTATAAACTTTTACAGCACAAACAAGGCTGGAGAATGCTGGAACCAGTTTCTGAGATAAAAGAGAGATCTTATGGGACCAAAACTTCTGCTGAGTGTTTCCACTGTAATCAGCTTGTGGGCTGCCATTGTCACATAACCTTCACTGGCACCCTAGTGCTACTGCAATGAGTTTCAGCCTGTCTCTGAATTACGGTTAACAACACATTTGTCATGTGTGGTAGGATAAGGCAGATACTGAAGCACATCTATGGTACAGATCATTAATCAGGCTTTGCTATGACCAGAGAGATCAAGGAATGAGAACAGGAAAATGGAAAAATCCCCCTTTGATACGCATATGTTGTTTGTTGTGGTAAAAGACCTGCTTCATTCTCCTGCATCAGCCTATGAATGAGGATGAGTGTCAGGGACATCCCAGCTAATTGTTGGGATTGACATTTGTTTCCTTTGCTGCTTGTGGCCTGCCAGCATGGCTGCATGCCTATTGCAGACGCAAAGTTTAAAAAAATAGGCAATGCGGACATGCACACTGAAGGTTTCTAGGATGTTGTTGCAGCGGTACATTTTTGGAGTCATTTAACTAGAGAATTATTAGTGAAGTATTTAGTTCAAGAACTTGATATGCCTGACCTGACTACTGTGTTTCTAAAGCTGAAAATGATACTGTCACTTAGAGGGTGCAAAAAGTGAGTGATTATGGGTACTGGCAGGAAATCAGAAGGGTGACTTTTGCTACAGAAATGTTGCATACAGCAAGTCAGGCACATTTGGCACGTGTCTGATTTCTTGAATCCAGTGCTGGGAATACAAGAGATCCACTCAGTATTTCCAAGGCATCAAGCCTTCTGTAACTGAATATCAGACACCCCGTGTCTAATCAGAATGGCTACTTCCATCAAAAAATCCTCATAGTGACTGCAAAAAAGGCCTCAGGTGTTAGAGCTCTTGAAGCTACCAGTTATCGAAAAATTCTGCCTATGAAGAATTTACATACACCTAATATGGCAGTAAAATGTGTGTGGATTTCTCAAAATTTGTAAGAACTTTGGAAAAGGTTCTTATAAGAATTTATGTCTGGCTGTGTCTTTGATTCTAGAAACATTATAAGAACACAGCAGGTACCTTGTTATTTTACCCAGCAATGTACTTGAGTAATGCTATATGGCCGTCTATCATATATGGTATTATATGATCAAAACAGACACCGAGAGTCATCTAGTCCATTATTCTACCCCCAGGGAAGTTCAACAAAATATTTTTCATGGCATATTTCAGAGATGTAGCCAATTCAGTAATTCTCTTACGGTATTTTAATGGAAAGCTTCTGTTTGGAAGCTTAAATTCCAAAATTTTGAAAGCACATCCTAGTAGCTGGAATTGTATGAAACTCCCTGATGTGATAAACCATATTCCATCTATCCCCACACCGAGAAGCAGGTAGTTTACTCTCTCTGTTCACTGCAAAATTATCAAGGCAAAACTGATCATGCTCAGGAATCTACAGAGCATTAAAATAAGAGTCCTTCCTTGCTCCTTTGGCTCTGCCCTCACTCCTCCTCTTCCAGCCTAGCGTTTCTCATCCTGGCCTCAAAATCAGTGTTGCACTCACTTTTTCTTTAGTTGGATCCAGGGTTTTTTGGCCTTCATATTTCAGAGGAAATACCTGTTAAATTGTTTGCAAAATGAAGTGGTCCAGAAAATTTGATCTCATAATATTTACATGAAATAGCATTGTAATAATAACACTCCCTGGTGTTGAAAGAGCAATAGAAACTCTTTAGTCAGGTACAGCAGGAAAAGTTTTATGACAGATGGAGGAAAAATTCTGTAACAATAATAATAAAGCAATCTGGAAACTTCCCTGATATTAACCAAGTGTGATATATCAGGGACAGTAATTTTTAAGTTCTGTGTTTTGACAAGGTTTTGTTTTCTACATTTAGATATTTGTGAAAATAAACAAAGGATTAAAATATATGAAGAATAAAGAGAAAACAGTCACATTTAAGAGAGGATTTGATGTCAATGATATAATGCAGTTAATTTCTGTAATGAAAACACCTAGGCAACATAGAAGTCTGTGGTGCTAAGCTGCTGTTAAAATTAGGCCTTGTAGATCTTGCTTCATGCACAACTGACAATCTTGTGTGCTTTTGCATTATAATGCATATTTAAATGTTTTGAAATTGCTTTGGGGATAATTAACATTAAACAAGGAGTCAAAACCTCAGGTTTAGAGTAAAAAACCTCAGAAGAAAACTGTATTTTTTATTAGTGGCATCAGCACAGGAATGCTGCAAAGGAACAACTCAGTATTCATTACTTTCTGAAAAGATTGTTTTCAAACAGTCTTACATTTCTTTAACAAAATCCAGGATTTGTATCAATAGGATGGTGGTGTTCCAATCATAGAAAAATGTTTAATGTAGCTGTTGCATCATAATTTTGGATTGGGCTAAGGAATGAGTGATCCCACATCTTCTTAGTCATGCACATGCATTGAGTAATCTTGATTTCTTTCAGCCATAGGGAAACTGATCTTTCCCTGGGCTTATTAAAAAGTGGATCTAACCTTATGGAGAGCCTACTATAGCTACAAATAGTTACTCTAACAATTTCCAGCAGTGAGAAGCATTTTCTAACATTTTTCCAAAGGCAGAAGCGAAGTATGTGCTTTTCTGTTATGGAGATGATGAGAGACGAACAGTGCTTTCCAAAATGAATTTGTTCACCACTGTGGAGCTGTACCACACCTGGCCCTGCAGTTTCGTCAGACTGACCTTCCCGTTTTTAAAGTTGCTGCAGCACAAGGAACTTCTCTGTCTATTTATATGGAGGCCTGTCATCACCAGTATACAAATGCCACTCAGCAGTACAAATTCATATTAAGCCAGCGGGAAAAGGAAGAATTCTTCCTGTTTTACAGAGTTTCACAGAGGGTTTAATCTAAGAAGATGTGAAGGGCCCGTTTAAAACAGATACTAGGTTCAGATTGGCCAGTTCATAATCTAATTTCTCAAAAGATGAAACTGTTCTTCTCTTTCTCCTTTTTTTAGATTATAACTGAGAGCATACAGCTTGTGATGGCATAATAGCTCAAATAAAAGCTGAAAAAGGTAACTGTATTCAGCTAACTGTCACTGCAAGCACCAGGCAGATGAAATCAGTGCTCACAGTTTCTAACACTTTTCCCACATTTGCTTCTGCAGCTACAATAGCAAAATAGCTTTGAAGTACACGATTTTTTGTGTTATGCCTGCGTACTTCTGGACAGTTCTGCTTTCTTGAAGTGTGTTCAAAAGCTAATATATAAACATTATTTGTGTGTCATGTTTCTTTGGCATTGACACCTTTTTCTTCAAGTAAGTAAAGAGACATTTTTTGCAATACCTCAAAGAGAATTTTTTAATTGTATTAGTAAAGTTGGATTGCAATCATTTTGGCTTTGATTAGGTTATTGTGGAAATAAAATAGTCCCCTGTGTTTTTAACTTAATTCTCAGGACCTAGTCTTGATTTTTCTCTGAGGGTAAAATCAGCCTCTGGGTTTAATTATGTTGCTGTATTCACAAAAGTGATACTAATATTGGGCCTAAGGGTGATTTAACACGGGGAATTAGATTTTGTGGTCTTTTTATAAGTCTGAAAATTTTGATTTTACTTTTAACAGCATGCTTACCTCTATCACCCTAATGAGAAAAAATTTATCACAGTATAACTTAGTTTTGCAGCAACTAGGACTATAGTCCATCAGGAACAACTTCAGACATTCGTTTTTCTCTTTCAATGTTGTACGTACTTCCGTCAGTTTTACAGGGGTAGTTTAAATGCCAGCATTGTCAAAATGTTGAGATTCAGCTCAGGTTTAAGATATTTTATTAACATGCATGTGGTTGTCTGTAGACACTCTAAGCACTTTGTTCAGTTGCCCCAAATAGGAGTATCTAGTGACATTTGAAATGTTCTAGAATATCCTAAAATATCTATGTGGCATCAATAGGTGTGACTCATGATCTCAAGGAGACTTCCAGCCTTCTGGTAAGGTTGCTGGAGGCTGAACATGCTTTAAAGTATGACACTAGCAAAAGAATTACATTGATGGGTAAGCTCACTGTGCAAACCTTGTTATACATACTCTATTAGCCTGCAGATCAAATTGGTTCACCAAAAAGTCTACTTCAAGGGTGGAAGTTACCTAAATATAAGCATCTAGTACCATTTGAGAAACCCTAGTCCATCAGCATGGCACTAGTGTGGGGGTCCTTCAGCACTAAAAGGAACTCTTGCATGTCTAACAACTTGGGTCACATTTATAGTAACTGAGATGCCGTTGGTTTTTCACAGTGCATATGTTGCCATTTAACCATGGTATCTGGATCATGCCTGTATCTTCTGATCTCGGTTGTGTAATTCAAGATCTTGATGGCTTGTATTTAAATTATGAATCTGACATGTCTCTCACCAACATACACAGAAGAGCCCTAAAGTGAAATCTGAATGGATAAGAAGAATTCTGCCTAAGGTGTATCTTTTGTTGAGTCATGTTGCAACGGCCTGCCAAAAAAATGTCCAGAAGGAATATTTTAAATCTACATCAAATGTGAAAGATCGTGATTAATAATAACAACAATCAGACATATAAGGAAGTATTCTGCATGCTCCTCCTATTCACATACTCTTATCTACACTGCTACTACTGAGAGCTTTCAGGCACAAAGGGCAGATGCACTGTGGCTGGGACATGCCATTGCTGTTATGCACAACATAGTTAATTTCCTAATTCCTGCTTTAAAATATAAAACATTTTGAGCATATATCATCATCCTGAAAGTACCTGTTCTTCATGGGACCACAGGCAGCTAACCAAACTGCAGATGTCTGTTGCAGCTGCCTAAAGATGAGCCCTTCACCTCATGTTTCAAACAGGAAGAGGAAAAGCAGTTAAAATATGTCTTAAAAATAATTGAACTGGACTATAGTTTACCTTGTGGCAATAAATTGCAAAACAGCTGCAAGCAAAGAGTGAAGGTTACCTGATTAGTTTGTGATTCCTGTATTTTTGCATGCATAGAACAGGATGCTTATTGTTAGAGCCTTTTTTCTCTAGCAAAAATATATTCTCTAGGAAAATTATTATACTTTATCATAAGAAGTATATTTAGAACTCACCAAATTATGGTTTGCGTCAGTAGTATAACAACCATGTATGAAATATTGAGAATTTCTGAGATGTCAAATTGCTAAATAAACAAGTCAGAAGGGTTCCCCAATCCAACAACTGTTATGGGTCTCACACAATGCAAATAACTCTGCAGCTCACCAGGGAGTCTCCTCTTTGTATGATCGATCTTTCTTTTTTTTTCCTGGAGGAAAATTTAAACTCGGTTATGTTGCATAAGAATGTAAAGAATTGTCCTCAGCTGTAGATTTGTCATTATGGAGAATGTGGAAATAGTTTGCTATTGTCATTTATTATTGTCATGTATTACTGTCAAATTTTCAATTTCTCAGAATGAGTGAAAATCCTAACTTGTCTAGTAGGGCTGGAAGGGATTTCTGCATTGGAGGACTAAGGCTCTCCGTGGGAAGAGGGCTTTAAAGGTTCTAAAGGGAAGAGCGAGCATCAGTTTCTGCTAGGACAGGAGAATAGGTAAATGAGTAAGGCTGAGTGAAACTAAACCAGATCATGGTGGGTGTTAGTCACTATTGCAGAGTCAGGAGCTGTTCAGCCTGGGCCATTTCTGGGCTTGCACAGAAGCAAAACAGCTGCTAGCTTTTAAATAAGAAGGTAGGATAATTACTGATATTAAGCAGCCCATGGTTTAAAGGTTTCCTAGATGAGATTTTTTACATAGGCCCTAGAAGACCATCAACCTACATTATTTTAGGTAGGGTCTTTTGTAGGAGAGGGGTAGGGAACATAGTGCTGTGTTTTGAATGCTAAGCGAGGAGTAAATACTTTGTCATTGAAATTGCTACATATGGTATCTGTGCATAAAATGCAAGACAGTAAATGAGATTGGATGCTGATTATATACCACTATTCAGACTGTTTTTTAAAATATGATAATATAATTTAATGATAATCTATGCAGAAAAGGAAGAAGTCTTCTTGAAGTCACAAAGTGCGCCTTTCCCATACACAGCCGTTGACATGCTTTTTTCTCACTTCTGTAGAGAAGAGAATTCTAAATGCATGTCTAAAATCTCTATTTTGCTCCCTAAAAGGCAGCTTATGGGGAAGAGGTGGTTTGTGTATAATTTTGCAATTTTGTATGGGGTTGTTTAAGATTCTCCTGGGAAGCTGGGGAAGAGGGGGAACTGAGGGGTGCTGGGTCAGCAGTGCACACTCATTGTGCATGGTTGGAAGAGGAGCTTTCGTAGGAAGTGGTAGTTGTTAGACTATCTGCAGTGCTGATTACGTATTTGTTATTCTGCCTGGAAAAGACAGCAATTCACTGTGAATAACTTCTCGAGGTTAGTAAATGCCAGATACTACATTTGTCCCTTGTCTTTTTAGGGCTTTTTTTCAGAGGCAAGTAGAAAAAGTGTGTTATAATTGAACTCACATCTTATCACACTCTTTTGGTTTTCTAGATTCATTTTTCCAGACATTTTCTCACACACCACTCCCAAACTTTCATTTCAAAAGGTTCATGCTATCACCTGGATAGGTGGAGGAGAGCATTTTTGACCTGTCACTGAACAGTGACTGACTGTTCTCTTGACCTGCATCTAAAACAACAAATATGGACCACAACATCTCTTCTAGTAAAACATTCCATCTTTTCAAGAAGGCTTAGCACAAAGGGTGGCTTGGACGCTTGGCTTCACTAGTGCAGTAAAATTGCACCTGACATCTGTTTAATACAACTACATGGAGCTTAAAAATGAAGGGCATGCCTTGGGATTCAAGCTGATGGAAACCTGCTGCCAATGCAGTGTGTGTGCTCATGTAGTTTATTAATCTTGTCAGTTGTTATTACCTTTTTATCTGGATCCTGTTAACTTAGGATTTGTATGTAATTCATGGAAAAGGTCCACTTTTGTTTTCTTATTCAGATATGAGAAGTCTGTTGACATGAGTCTTCAAAGGCATTAAGTCAGTAGCATCATGGAAATTTGGCTGTGTTTTGAGCGCTTGAGTAGCTATAAAAATTAGACTATGTTATTTTAGCAGGCTATTGTTCCACAATCTATCTCATCTTTCTATGGGTTTTTTTTTCTTTTTTTCTTTTTATATTTTTCAAGTAATTTAAAACTACTTTGTTTTTATTCCAAAGTTCAGTAAAAGCTATTGCTTAGTCTGTGTCTGCAGCATTACATACCCACTCAGTATGTCAACTGTACATAGAAAAACAATCCAAACAAACAGCTGGGACCTTTGCATATGGAGGAGTATCATTCCGTAACAGACAACTTCTCTCAGTTTCATTTTCTTAGAATGGAATAAAAGAGCTAAATATATTTATGCAATAAAAAACAAAATAGTAGAAGACATTGATTTAACCCTCTGTTTCTTTTATTGCTCTGATTTAGTTACACTTGACTGCTTTTTTCTTGTTGGATGATCTCTTTGCTGTGGACTGTTGGCAAGTGTTCTAGTGTCATCTAATCTTTACATTTCTCCCTTGACCCTCTTTACAGAAATAGACAGTTACATGTCCTAAAGCATATCTATGATCAGCACCCATCCATGCTCTCAGACAGTTCTTCACTATAGAATCTCGCTATGTTCATGCTGTATATCTTTACAGTTTTCCCTTTGTGAGCCCTTCACTCTCATCTTGCTATTTAGGGGACCAAAGTAATCTCTAACTCTTCATCCCTAACTATCAAAAATATTCTTCACTTGTGCAATGTGTAATACTATTTTATTACCACTTGCAATGCTTGAAGATAATCACTGTTGGTTTGGGGGTTGTTGCTGTTATGCATTATTATGTAAGAAGCAGCATAGTAATGATTTACTGAACTACTTTTTATGTATTTTTAGATAAACCTCTCTAATATTTTGTGCGAGTAATCCATATAATTCATTATTACCAGTGCTATTCCACATAATACACTACCTTTAGCCTCTTTCGTTTGGTTCTCAAGGCTCTCTTTGCAAAAAAATGGCCTAAAGACTTTCTGTGGTTTGATTTGTCAAGCTTTTTAAAGTGAAAAATGAAGTTATTTTTCCACAGCCCACACAGGCTCTCTGTAAACATAGTGCTATTCCCTGCACTCCACCTCCAGCTCAGCAGCGAGTGTCTCCTCACTAGGAGCTCCTCTCAGGGTGGCACTCAGGTCTGGCAAGTTATGACGATAGTCCCTCACCCCCACTGTTAATAACTTGGTCAGAAACCTGCAAGATAGAAAATGAACTGGAGAAAACATGGATTTGATGTCCTGAAATAGTTGGGGATTGTGATTGGCTCCTGATGTCATATCCAGGCCTGTGATACTCTATTCAAGACCATGCCACCTATATATGGAATGCTTTCCAGACACACTCAAGAAACCACAGCTTGCCTCTAAAAGATTACTGTCTAAAGTCTGGTTCCTTTTCTTTGAGCTAATTCTGTAACATGCATTTTTTAGCAGTGGGAAGATATTTTAAGCTATACAGTTCATTTCAATCACTCTTCTTAGGGGTTGCAGTCTCTTGGTTTTAACCACTATCAGTAATATATCGCTGCTTACATTACACATTATTTGTTGTGTAATATAAGTAAACACTCTTATTGTAGTCTGACCATATTTTCTTTAATGCTACTGCATTTTAAATCATCTAAATGGCTTTTAGGGCAAAAAGAATTAAACTGTTAGCACATTACTTGAGTTATATTTTAAGGATGACTGTAGAAGGTGCAAAATTTGAGGAACTTCTGAAAAATCTAAGTACATATTTCCACCTTTTGCAGCTAAACACTTTTGCAAAATGTTCCCTTAGGGTTCTAGTGTTTTTGCAGCCATCACAGCAGAAAGCTGATTCTTGGTTTCAGGCTTGTTTCCTCACCACGTCCATGTACACATTCCTCTGACTTCAAGATTTTTCTTGCAGCATTGGGCCTCATTTACAAACATACTTATTATTAAAAATACTTATTATTAGAGGTTTCTCAGAAGAGGCTGAAAGCTGTGCTAAGAAAGTAGTTTCCCTTCATAAACAAAGCTGATTAGTGCTGTGCTTTATTTATTGCTGCCTGTGATGTCATTCAAAGCTCTGTAGTGGGGACACTAATGGAAAAAGGAAGATGTGGAAATGCTGGCCAAAGTGTTGAAGCATTGAAAAAGCGTCTTCCTGAGATATTTCCTTGTTGAATATCAAGGTGTGTAATGCGTTATCTTTTATTTCTTTTGGATTCATTTCTATCCATAGACTTGCAAGGAACAATAGTATTAAGAAGTAGCTCTTCTGTATTTTGGTAGTCCACTGATGTCATGTAACCTAATTGATACTCAGTATAAAACCCTGAGCTTTGCTAATTATGGTGTGCAGCATTTCTGGAGTTCTAACTTCATTGACATTTTCTTGCTTTGTCACAGTATTTATTGAAGACATTTTGTAATTTTTTTTTAACTTAAATTCACTTAGGTTGACAAAAATTTTTTTTGTTGGCATAGTGATGAAGATAAACCCACTATTCATCTGTAACAGAAAAAAACATTTTGGGTATTGTATCGCAAACTGTATTCTGAAAAATCTCTGATTAAGTCAGCAGGAGCTTTTGTGGACACTTGTGAACTAGTTTCTATGCCTGGTAATGGTAGTAGTGTAATTGTGCCAGGCTAGAGCACAAGTATGAGCTACTCAGCCTGTCTGGAAAGCTGGGTGAATAATGGAACAGCTCGCCTGAGCTAACCCCTGCACTTTTTTGGCTGCACTTTGTCAGAACTCAAGCTAGCTCATTTAAAGCTGACCTTGGCAGGCTGATGTACACTACAGTCTCACTGTGTCTTCACACCTTGAAGTACAGTAAAGGCCCATCTTTGCTATGGCTTACTGCAATAAATACATGTTTCTCAAACCCCAGATTTGTTACAAGAAGAAATATATATATTTTTTTTTACATATTAATAATATATATAAATAAGGGGGGGAAGGGGCTGATTTCCAGATTTCCTTTCAGGAAATATTAACCTTATTAATATCAACAGTAAGTGTTATTCATTCTAACTGTCATGGGATCATGGGATGTCACCCTAGAAATGTGTAACTCATGTTTCTGCATCTATCTTCCTACAAGTGTAATGCATCTAGAAAATCTTCACATGAACCTTCTCTGTATCACTGTGGCAGTCAGGAAAGGATCTACTTATGTTAAGCTTCTTTCCTTACTAAACCAATGGGACTGAAAATATGTTTCTATGCCCTTCTGCTTTATAAGGAAATGAACTTGGATAAATTTGCATGAGCTTAAAAGATTGAACATTTCTTCTGATACTTTAAAGATGAAAGAGACAAAAGAAACTGTGTGATTCTGTCAGACAAATTAAAATCATATTGATTAGCGTATTTTCACAGTTAAATGTTCAAGAACTTGGAACAAGTATGCTGTCTGTCTCCGTTACTGAAAAAAGGGCAATTGCTTCAGTCAGAAGTGAACGCATCCAGTTGTTGATTAGTTACAATACCAGAATTGATGGCTTGTTTATCCAAATGTTACAAATTCTCTGGTGTTCAGTTTTCCTTTTGCGGTAGCTGTTGCCTCTGCTGTACAAATGTGGTTACCAAAATGTGGTAACGATATAAGTGAGGAAGAGAGAGTCTTTGGTGATACTGATGCAAAATATGCAAACAACTTCAGCTAAACATAGCTTTACCATGGTTTTGTTTTATAAATGTCAACTTGAAATTAAATGTTATGGAAACATTTCTTTTATCTTTATGGACTGTACCAGCTGCACAGTTTTCTCAAGTACAGTTTACATTTATGATGTTGTTTAAATCTATCACATACATTCAACATGCACAAGAAGAATTTTTTAATAGCGAGCTGTTTGCGTTTGTACGGTAATTACCTACGGGCCAGCTTCAGTCTTCTCATATGCAAGACAAGTTTGTTCTGACTCCAGGGAGACCAGGAGTCACTGAAGCTGGTAGCAGCAGTTTGATTTTTGCAGAGACTAATGAGCTCAAGAATTCTTATGCATGTTGCAGGGCTCATGCTGTATCATTATTTTACAAATCGTGGGCAAATTTCACAATATATAAACCACTAGATTTATTTTGTTTCCCTTACATATTTTGCAATGCCATTCCAAAGATTGCATTTTAGCCCTTATTTTTCTCTATGCATCTGATTTGAGGTTTACCTAGTAACTGGAATAATAAGAAAAATCATAATTTTAAAATAGAGTTGTATTGCCCCAACCAATTCCTTTTATCAGGCAGGATGCAAATATGTTTTGAAATAGCAGTGCCCTATGCATAACAATATGTTATCATCCCTCTGGTGCAAAGTGTAAATATTAGGTACTATACATAGCATTAGAGCATTGGACTAGCTCAACCTCAAAGTGTAAGCTGTATCCAGTTAATAAATCTGGTCGTGAAGCTACAGAAGCAGGCAGACGGAGATTATTCCAGACACATCACCCCACTGTGAGTCACAAAAAATAGACACCAGCATTCATTAACTCTGCCAGCCTGCTTGGCCTGACATGGACTGGGTTCAGTGGTCATTGGATTAGAATTCGGAAGTTAGGGCTCACTTCTGTCTGCTTCTTCCCTATTCCTGAAAAAAAGATTTAATCTGTTCCCACGTATGATAAGGTTTTATAAAGTCAAGATGCAGAGGAGATGAGCAAGAATGGTGAATAACTACACCTCAGAATGCCACACAGAGATGGCATCAGGGCACTTTTTAAATTGAAAGATACATCTCATAAAGCTCATACTTGAACTTTGCAAATTATTCATGGGTTGTGTATGCAGGCTAAAAATACACATGGACTCCAGAACTGTGGTGGGGCAACCCAGTAGCAGCACAGAGCCTGTCCACATCCACAGCCTGATGTTTTGGGAAGCCCCTGAACTACAGCCTGCTGGTAAGGTACCAGCTTGCTACTTCTCTTGGCATCCACCACCAGCCGCTGCTGCGAGGGCTGGATAGGTGTTGGTCTGGTGCACTGTGATCATCCAACAGTGAATGGCAAAGCACTTCATTGCAAAGATTGTTCCATGACAAAGCAGACTTGCATGGACTTCTATTACTAATTTCATATTTCTTTTATTTCTGAAAAATCAAACTATTCAAAGAAACCTCTAGATGCTTCATTTAGCTGTTAGCTGATGCATACTGCACATCTGAATCTGTGCCTGGGCATTTAATTATTGGCTTGAGCCTCAAAAGTGGTCCACAGGCAAAGTACGACTCCTGAGTATGTCAGCCCCTCAAAACAACTACTCAGAGTTTCCGTGTCTGAAAATACCAGTTAATAGCTGGAAAATCTTCAGTGCTGGGCAAAAGATAATAGTTTAGATAATCAAGATATCATTAACATGCATCCTGTTTTTCTACTTAAGTGACCCAGGTTTGGTGGAATTTTTTGCATTTTCAGTAATACAAAATAAAACCCTCTGACAAACTAAAAGCAGCATGAACAAATAAGACAAGGTATATCCAAAGTAAACCATGTCTCACTATAGTAAAAACAGCATTTTAGCTGAGTTGCAAGAAAAATAACCGGCAAAATAAAAAGAAAACTGCACCAAGAATAGCAATCCAGATAAGGATACTACAGAGAACTGCAAGACTATTTTAGGTTGAAAGGCCTTGATATCTGACCTCACTGCTTCAATATTAGGTTTACAGGTTTTCAACCAAAAGATGCAAACTAAGTGAGGTTACTGAAGTAAGGATAGGTGGAAGAAATTAGCACCAGGAGGACAAGGATGCAGATCATCCCCTCCATCCCAGACCATCAAGCCCACTTGTTCTTAATCTGGTATATTGAGTGATGCACTAAAAAAAAAAAAAAAGAAATGTGATGATTATACTGTGAGGAGTAAAGTAATGTGAAGCTCAGTGTCTCACATCAGTGTTTCTAATGTAAGAATTGCAACTTGGTATGAAGAAAAAATTGTAACTGTGCACAGTCAGGTGTTGTATCAGGCTTCCCAGAGAGGCTATGGAGCCTCCTTCCCTGTAGATATTCACCACTCGGCTGGACATGGCCCTGGACCATGATTTTTATGAATTCCCTTTGTAAAATAAGCCAATGTGACTTTAGTTTTATTAGAGATTTATATGATTATTTTAACAGACAGTTTAAGTCCTTGGTATTTATTTGCCTGCGATTGTTGGAACTCAGTGATGCTCCGGGCATACTGCAAAACTGATTATTTCATACAGTTTTATAGGAAGGTTTGACTAAATGATCTTCTTAAGTTGAAAATGTTTTCTGTTGCTTTGATACATTGGTTGATTGGGTTACTTTTTCATCTCTGTGCTCTCATGCAGCTGGATGGATACTATTAAATGATTTTTCATTTAAATCTAGATGCCTAGTCCTGCTCAGCATTTATTCTTTAAATCTACATAAGTAAATGCTTATAACAGGTTACAAAACATATGAAAAGAAAAAGGTTCAGCTAGCAGAACTTGTTTTTCAGAGATAAATATATACAACATTTTTGGCTCACCCTGCATCCGCTCTTGCTTGTCAAGTTTCCTAAGCAATTAGGAGACAGGCAGACATGCATCTCTGCTGGAGGGAGAAAAACACCACTTTCACTAGAAGGAGGTGCAGTCAGCTGGTGTGTCTCAACTCAGAATGATTCCTGGCTGTGTGAGTGCTCTGTTTGGGTCCCATACATAACTTAAATCACTCCCAGCCTAGGAAGGATCAATTCTCAACTATCATAATGTTCTCATGTACACTTGATTTAACGTTTTAGTTAACTTTTTTAAGAGACTGAGAATTTACAAGAGCCCTTCAGTGCCTAACCAGTACTGATCTTTAATATGAAACTTTATGAATTGTAGGAGGACAAAATACATCTCTATTTTGTAGGAGGCCAAAATTATTATTATATATTTTATATAATTTATATATTAATTATATATATTATATGTTTGTAGGAGCCCAAAATATATATATCATATGTCTATGCTCCACATCGTTAATAAAGGGAACAACACTACTGTCACTCATGATGGAGTTGTCTGGACTGAACACACTGAAGGGTGCAAGATGCTGTGGTGGGAGTCATAGATGTATGACATAGAAATGTTCCCTTGGCACTTGTACAGCTAGCTATCATCTTAGCTGAGAACTAGCTGTTCCTCTTTGTAGTGAGAGAGGTGTTTTTCTCCTTCCAGCAGAGATCCATGACTGCCCATCCCCTAGCTGTGGGAAATTACAATCCTGTTCACTAGGATGTACCATGAAACTACTGAAGGCTAGTACTTTGTATATTGAAGCTCCAGAAAACTGACTTTAACTGTGTGGTTAACAAAAGGATCTCAGGGATCTTCTCCAGCCTTGAATCATACAGTCAGTGTTTGCAAGTATATACTCACAGTCACCTCTGATTAGGCTGTGCACATTAATCAGAGAATCGTAGGAGGGTTCGTGTTGGAAGCAACCTTTAAAGACTACCTAGTCCAATCGCCCTGCTGTGGGCAGGGACATCTTCCACTAGACCAGGTTGCTCAAAGGCCATCCAGCCTGAAGAGCACTTGAGTAAGTGCTACAGGATCAGTATCTGTGAAAGGAAACTGATGTGCTAAAGTAAAATTCATATAGCATTATCTCTGTGCCTGTAATATGTCTAAAAAATGTGAGCTTGTTTAATTTCCAAGCAGGATGATTTTGGCAAAGAGTGCAAGCCACTGTAAGATAAAATGTTGGAAAGTAAAAACACCTTCATGTGCTGTTTCAAACAGACAAGCAGCAGCTTTAATGTGTTTAAGAAGCTCAAAGGGCAAGTTTTTCCCCTTATGGAAAATAAGTGATCACTTTGTCTGTTTAACATTCTGCATAAGCATAATAGTTGTTCCAGAACCTTTGCAACTCGGCGTTTAATAAAATAACTCATTATCAAAACAGAAATATTATTATTGCCAAAGCAATGCATAAGCATACCTTTGGCACACAGAAGCCAGATGTGAGCAGCAGCCAACTTCCTCACAAACATCCCAGGAGAGGCAGGTCCTGCTGTGAGCACACAAGATGCTGCCCTTCCACAATGCTGTGTGCAGCCACTTCTGGAGTGCTTAGCAGCAGTAGTTGTAAGGACTTCAGAATATCTTGTTTGATGCACAGAAGAAATTACATAGCCCTCTTTCCAAATGCAGAGATTATGAGATAAAAGACCCTGAAAAATAGAGGAAAATGAATCACAGCTTTAGGCTGTCATTGGAGAGACTCAGATGGAATAAAGTCTCATTTTGAAAAGTTTTACATCTTGTTTTATGTCACTGTGAGAGCAGTTCTGTTCTCAAAGCAGTGTGTGATACAAAACCGCAAGCTGCTTGTTGTACCCACCTCAGCAAGGCCTAGTGCTTGACAAAGTGCATATCTGCTCTTCGCTTTTAGCCAGTAAGAACCTCGAAGCATATAAGGAAATAGGTGAACACCCCACTTCCCCCCATTCGTGAGACTTTGTGCAGCTTTCATGTTGATATCATACGGATGAGCATATAACCCCATGGAGAAAGTAGATAAGTGTTGCTATAAATACATTAAATCCAGGAAATTCTCCTTGTCATTTGAACCCTTTAAGATGGGATTCTTCTTTTGCAATCTCACATGCTTCTGCCATCAGGTCCTGGTCTGTTAGTACTGCTGCCTAACAACAGAAAGGGCACTTCAGATTCCAGAAAGCACAGAACTTATTTAGATTAAGAAAGACAAGACTAATGGTGTGGTATAAAACTGAACACCCTCTAACTAAAGTGCAGTGATTGATCCTTAGAAGTAAGTTTAATACTAACAATGCATTATGTTGGAAAAATATTCTGTGTTCCATTTATATACTTGTTTACTACTGGGAGAAAACTGTAGGAAATTAACAGGGCTTTTTTGTTCTGGTGATATTTATGACTCATCTCATAATTCCCAACATAAGACATACTTCTGCTGAAGATGACTGTAAGGTTTCAGTAAAGACCAAAATCCAGCTATTAGTTAATAGGATAAATTACTTTAGAGAAAGAAGATATAGATCTTGGTACATTGAAAAAAAACTTTTGGAAAGTTTTTTTTCTTGGTGCCATTATGACTTTGTTCTGCCAAATTTAATGAGCCCCGGCATTTGTGGCTGCGTAGATTTCTATAGTAGCTGTGAGGGGTCCTGGGGCTATAAGGTAGGCTGGACTTTTAAATATTGTGCTATGCTTACTATTTTTGGAAGTTCTGCCATGAACATATGATTTTGTTCAGGGCAGACTTGCTCTTTCACCCTCATTCTCTGGACTGGACTGTTTAAAAATATTATTCTATATTTCAGTATGTTATAAAGGTGATAAATCATTCCAGTCTTAATCAACCTGCTGAATGAAATCATCATAAAGTGAGCAGATTAACTGCTATTTGTCATTTCTAATCATTTTGTACCATTCCTCTCGCAGCCATCACAGGCTGATATTGTGGTGTGGTACAATGCACATCAAAACTCCAACGTTGCCACTGAAAGTAACTTTCTCCATTAAAAAAAAAAAAAAATGATGATTTATTGTCTTATCCAGTATTCTGGTAAAATGTGAGACTTCATAGCATTTACTGACAGCAAATAAACTGGAATCCCCATACAAATCCAATTTTCCCATAGATTCTTCATTTGTATCATGAAAGTGAACATTGCTTCCGTAATAACTGTGTTATTTTTGCAGTCTGGAAAGCTGTTATTGGAGGATTTGTAGGGACTACTGTGCTCCCAGCACTGAGCAAACAGGAGATGGCTACTTGTGATGAGGAAGAAATTCTTTACTATAAGGGTGGTGAGGCACTGGAATGGGTTGCCCAGGGAAGTTGTGAATGCTCCATCACTGGTGGTGTTCAAGGCTGGGTTGGACATAGCCTTGGGTGGCATGGTTTAGTGGGAGGTGTCCCTGCCCCTGGCAGGGGGGTTGGAACTAGCTGAGCTTAAGGTCCTTTCCAGCCCTAACTATTCTATGATTCGATGATTCTATGATGTTAAAAATACCCAGCAGTCTTAAATTTCTTCTGTACCTTCTGTGTACCTTCTTCTGTGCTCTCTTGCTTCAAAAAACCCAAACGTGGTAGTGCCAGTACTTCTGTCTTAAAATCTGACGACCTGAGAAGATGGTTTTGAAGTGGATTATGCTGGTGATTACCAGAACACATTTCTTTCTTACACATTATTTATGTTAAGGATTATTTTTCTGGTTAGCAAGAGATCTGTGTACACTGTGTTAACAAACACTTTTACAGAAAAAGGTTGCTTGAGTATTTCCCTTTGCCCCAGATTGTGGAAAAAGTTAGAAGAAATAGACTACAACAGACAAATTATTTTACATAATAGATTATGCAGTGGTTTTCATTTTTCCAGCTTCATACTGAAATTATGTTTATTTTCTCCATTTCACCATTGTAAAGTTTTTATCTTAATTTTGTATATATTTTAAAAACTATACAAATGCTGCAACCCATGCTCAGTGATAAATGCAACATAGTTGCTACTCATATTTTAAATTCATTTTCTTAGGACATATGTGTGGTGTGGAGGTAAAGGTTGCTAGGTAAATAGCAGACTGGTCATCAGGAGTTAGGGCTATTTGATGCAAAAGGAAGCAAATACCTACAGAGTTTTGCAAATACAGATTTTGTTTACTAAATTATGTATTCATATTTGAATATTTTGGTCTACAAAAAGACCCAGTATTTGGATCTGATAAAAGGAGCATTTCATCATTTTCTACAGATTTGAGGTACCTGTAAGTGCAAACAAGAATGACACTTCCCAATCTTTAACATAATTAAAAGCTGGAAGAACATGTGCTTTGTTCTTACTTTTCTGTCGAAAATGTCTCCTACTGAAGCCAATGAAAACCTTTTAGAATATATCTAGGTGAGAAGTGTCTCTGAGCATTAAACCCATCAGAATAAGCATTTCTTGTTTTGTTTTTGTATCTTTTAAGCTAATGTGCTTGCTCAAGGAAGAATAATGCCTGCTTTATAGATCCCTTGGGAAATTTACCTTGTTGTTTTACTTTTTGTCTATGATGGAATGGATTATCAAATGTGCATTTAATGACACTTTCATCAGTGTCCCATAGGTATCTGAGCTATTCGTTTTCTTGGCTTTGATTACATCTCTTGTGATAGCCTTTTTGTTGCTTTATCAGTATAAACCATATACAATTACTTAGCAGACACTGCTAAAAATATGACTCCTTAAAAATATGACAGAAAAGGTCAATCTAGATTGACGACACTTTTTATTACACTGCATACTTGAACTCTTTCGTACTTCAGTAAATATGAATAAACATCACGTAGGAGAATGGAAAATAAAATATTGTTTGAATAAAATTTACGCATCAGAGCCTGACAAAATTCAGCTTTCTGAGCAAGGTGCTTCACCAGCAAGATCAGTTCCTGGAAAATTTCAGACATGAAATTCAGTTCAAATTTGTATATTTCTGAAAAAGGTTAACAATTATTGTAAAGAAAGTGGATATGAAAAGCTGGGTTTGCTGCAGTCTGGTTTTGGGTTTTGTTTTTAATTTCAAAAATTGCTTTTAAAGTTTCCTATCCAGTTTATTTTCACATTTGAAGACAATGAGGTCTTCATATTCCACCTCTCAATAGACAGGGTTGTGTTATTTCTGGGTAGAAGGAAGAGCGGTATCAAGCCCTTCACATGTTACATTCTTCCACTTGAAGAAAACCTTGAAGTGCAAGTCATTTTAAGGAAAGCCTACAGGAGAAATTTATGAGCTTTTTCTATGGGAGAGCGCTTACTCTCCATGCGGCTTTTGTCAAACATTTTTAACAAATTGTAATAACCTTTGTCATATCTCATTTTCTTGCATAAACAAGTCACATTGAAACTATAAATGATGGAAAATTTAATCCACATGGCTTGCACTATCAAAACTGTTAAACTGTTTTCTTTTCCACCATGTCAGCAGTGCGTTATCTGTTTTATAGGAATGTTGAAAAGATTACTTTTAAGGGAGATACCACAGGACCTGCGTAAATGTCCTCCTCACGCCTGCACTAGCTATCGTTTTCACTTTCAGTTCTTCCTGAAGCTAGGAACTGCTTTGGTATTCGTCTTCCCATATCCTATCAGAGAGGATTTTTCCACCCACCTCCAAGAACTGTCTGCTCAGAGACACCAGAAGTCCACTGAGGCTAACAGGAGCTGTCAGGTTTCTGCTGCCTTCCTGTCTTGAGCATGCACATCTGCTCAGGGGTGCAACGTAGTACATCAGCTCTCAGTTCAACAGGATGCATACTTTCTCCTCTATGGGAACTTAGTGCCTGGCAAACTGTGTGTATATATAACAGTTACTCCTAGTCCAGATTATGCTCTTTTTCTCTGACCCCATTAGCTCCATGGCACACTGAAGTCTCCTTTTCTCACACACCAGGAGGGGGGAGAGTACTAACACCATCTAGCCATGGCAGGGACCTCATGTAAAGCAACCCACTTATCAAGTATCTGTCTCTTTGCTTTCTGTGACAACTGTTCACCAAAACTAATAGTTCCAATGAAAGTGTAAGTGCCATGAATGACCACCTCTTTCCTTCCTTTCTTTATAGGGTTTTTACTGGGTATCCACTTATCTAAACCTGTAATAGATCTGTTGGTTCTAGACATCCACTATAATCTTCAGCACATTTATTTACCTAATGCCTCACACAGATTTTGTGCATTCAAGAATTTAAAATTCATTTAAAGGTGGTACTTGGGTGCTCAGTTCAGCAAGATCCTGGTCACTGTTAAGAAAACATGAGCACTGCTCCTGGCTGTGGAAGAAATTATTTCAGGAGGGGCTCTGATAGCTTCTTTGTAGACTTAGACCTCATTAATGCATACAATTTTCTGTAAGTTTGCAAGAAACTTACATTAGTTTTGACTTTTGACCAATGGGAAAAGTAATCTACTTTTTCATTGTAGTTAAGGCTAGCAAAAGCTTTCAAGCATTTTCTACCTTCCATACAGAATCCAGGATAATGGCACTGCCAATGGTTTGCAAACAGTTTTGGTCAAAATTCTGAATGTGCTTGCATTTATGGGGATTAAATCAGACCTCAAATAATACTGGAACATAACTCTGGTGGTCTAATAATTTAATTATATCATTTTAACAATTATACACTTTTATTATTTACAGAAGAGGTCAGCAAACTCTTTGCAGATGTTTAACTTTTGATTACTTTAATTCTAGCTGTAAATAGCATAGCTAAATGGCTTTTAAAGATCTTTCCTGAGTGTACTTTTTGAGCTTACAGTATTCCCTGAGCAATGTTTTAACATTTGCTCTAAGCTGAACACCCTCTTCCATATGAACAGCCCTCAAATCACAAACTGCAGTAAGATTCTATTGAAAATCAAATAAGTGGAGAATTGGTGGTTCTTAATTAACCAGTAATAAAAAATTATGAGAGGTGGATTGAATAAATAAATAAATAAATAAAGCTTCTGAGTTATACTTTTTTTCCTAAATTGGCTTTTCTCCAATTAGTATATACTTTCAGAAGCAGGAGAATAAGATGAAAGGATCTGCATCAAAACTGATTACTGCTGAAACAAAATGGAAGTTGCTGCTTTTGATAAAATACAATACTATGACAGTGCTTGAATAATTTTATGGAAAGTTGCTGCCTAAGGCATATGTTTTACTGTCTGATACTGAATGCATGAGGAAAGACAATCTGTTTTTTCAGCCTGAACAAATATATGATTTAGATTGAACCACTAGAAGCCAAATATGATTGCTCTGTGTTTTGATTTCTACTATTTCTACTACTCACTACCTACAGCAGCATCCTCTTGTCTAGCATGTCATCATAACACACAGTTCAAATGATGGCATTGGAAAATACTTTTTCCTCTATTGAGGGAAAATTGTCCAGGACTTAATGTAACCCTCTACACTTCATCTGTCACTGGGGAAATAGTTCATGATAGGAAACAACTTATGATACACTTTGACACAACATGGCTTGAACCTTATTTATTTTTGCTGGACAGATCCTTGCTTAACATCTAGCAAGGTGAAAGGTGTTGCTGTATCCTTCATGCCTTCAGTTCTAGCTGGGGAAAAAGAGAAGTGCTTGGCCTGAGTAAACAGTTTACATTATAAAAGAAAGAAAGTGAATCCTGACTATTGGTTTGCTTTGAAGGAAAGCACAACAGTGGTAAATAAGCTACAGAAAATATCCCAAAATACTTAATCTTTTTAATTTTGTCCCTAACATTGTGTTTTACAGCACCTAGAAGTATGCATCTAGTTTTGTTAGGCTAACAGGACTGTGTTTATGTCCTTCCCCAAAGTGCTTACAGTCTAATTTTAGACATAATATACTGAACGGCAGTAAAAAAAGTGTTCAGTGTTGGAGGGAAGAATGAGGGATAAAGGAGTAAGAGTTGAATGTGTGAGTGGATAAATGCAAATATTTTTCTTTTATTCTTTAATAACAATAATAATAATAATAATAATAATAATAATAATAATAATAATAATAATAACAATGCTTCAGTCCTTTTAGAGTTTCTGGAAAAACTGAGTATAAACGGTTATAGAGGTCTGGAGAAATATCTTTCCAAGCCTCTTCTTATGTATGCTGTGAGGATTGTTTCTGTTTTTCATGGAAAATCTGCAGAACTATGTCTGCCAGGTGCTAATCTAAAGTGCACCTGGCTTTCCTGAATATTTACCTTTATTTTGATTAATACACAGCTTAACTGTACTGATTCCCTCTCCTGACTCACTTTTCCCATCTATCGTGAATTAACACTGTGCCCACAGTGATCTTCTAAATCACAGTCTGAAGAACTATGGAAAAGCAAGTGGTGGATGAGTGGAAGGTGGTTTTGTGACTGCAGGAGTGGGCCGGGACTTAAAAGGTTCAGGTTTATTCCACATATAAAGACTTTCCATGTAGGCTTAGGCAAGTCCCTTACCTCTTTTTCTATGCCGCTGTCTCCATCTGTAATAAGGGAACAACAAGCTTGCTTTTTTCCTGCTGTGTCTGTTTTCTGCAATTGTGCCATAAGAGATCTCGTCCAAGTGAAAACTTGAACTGCTTGTTTGGACAAGACCCAGTACAACTGGGCCTCCAATTTAGTTGGTATTACTGGAATACAACTAAACAAGAGCAATTTTTAATACCTAAACACAAGGGAAGTAAGAACATATAATTTTAACTAATTCAGGACTAAAGAAATTCAGCAAAAGAAATTGCATCCTTTTACTGTAAATTCTTAGTCACTTCTTAATTTTATTTTGCCCTCCATGCAAGCCTCAATGAGGAGAAACCACATTTATGCCCATGTCATTAGGATGTAATTATAGGGGGTTGTATCTGAAGACTGTAGCAGCTGAAACTAACAGTAATGTTCTGGGAGATTTTCCTATTTTAAAAGGAGTGGGGATGAAAGGGAGCAAAATTACTCACAAGGTGGATTTTAGTCATTTGAATGAGTCTTTTATGAAATCTTTAAGCATATATGTATGCTGATCTTAATCTTTCCTTAGTCTAGAACATAGACATGCAATGGTATGTGCCAGAGACGTCCTTCACCCTCCTGGATACTGTGTTTACTTACACTTCTGGGTAGGGCTTATAGGCAGGGTCCTACCAGATTTGATTTTCAGAGTAGAGCTTCTCCCCAGCAGTGAAGTGATAGCTCTAGAAAATGTGCTTCCAGTATCTTACTACGTTGCACATCAGATTTTCTACTAGGAATTCTGAAGGAATGTACTTATATCTTTATCTAATGTACTGGATATATTACAGCACTACTATATTACAGTACTATGGAAAGTCCATATGTTACAATGGAAAGAGTAATTTTAGTTCCTTAATTGCTCTCTTCATAGTCAGGCTAGGGCCTTTTCCAGCCAAGTTCTGAAATTTCAGAGATTTCAGAGATTCGAACACAGATTTCACACTGTGGTGACCTGACCCTGGCTGGATGCCAGGTACCCACCAGAGCTGCTCTGTCACTGCCCTCCTCACCTGAAGAGGGGAGAGAAAACATGACGAAAGCTCGTAGGTCGAGATAAGGACAGGGAGAGATTGCTCACCAATTACCGTCATGGGCAAAACAGACTCGACTTTGGAAAAATTAATATAATTTATTGCCAATCAGCTCAGAGTAGGGTAATGAGAAAATAAACACAAATCTCAAAACACCATCACCCTACCCCTTTATCATGGGCTTAACTTCACTCCCAGTTTCTCTACCTCCTCCCTCGCAGTGGCACAGGAGGATGGGAGTTGTGATCAATTCATCACATGTTGTCTCTGCCACTTCTTGCTCCTCAGGGGAGGACTCCTCACACCTTCCTCTGCTCCAGTGTGAGTGCCTTCCATGGGTGCAGTCCTCCAAGAATAGACTGCTCCGGAATTGGTCTCCCATGGGATCACAAGTCCTGCAGCAAACCTGCTCCTCTCTCCATGAGGCCACAGGTGTTGCCAGAAACTTCAGCATGGGCTTCGCATGGCGTTACAGCCTCCTTTGGGCATCCCCCTGCCCTGGTGTGGGGGCCCTCCTTCCCTCTTCTCCCCTCAGCTTCCCTCTCCTCTTTCCTAACTGTGTTATGCCAGAGGCACTACTTCTGTCACTGATGGGCTCAGCACTGGGCAGTGGTGGGTACGACTTGGAGCTGGCTGGAATTGGCTCTACCAGAGACAGAGGGGAAGCTTCCAGCAACTTTTCACAAAAAGCCACCCCTGTAGCAGCCCCTGCTACCAAAACCCTGCCACCCAAACCCAATACACACTGCCTCCCTGGGCAACTTGTTCTGGTACTGAATCACATTCACAGATTTTTTTATCCTTATAGGTAGTCATAATTTTCTTCCCTGCAAAATGTGTCCTCTCTGCCTTCTTCATAACCAGAATTAGATGGCTGAGGGCAACAGTCAGAATTCTTATCATCCCTTTGTCCAAGCTGGACAAACCCAGATCTGCTCTTGTATGTCATGAGCTGCAGCACCAACCACCTTTGTGGCCCTCCACTGCACTTGCTTCAGTCTGTCCATCTCTCTCCCATGCTGGGAAGCCTCAAGCTGGGTACAACACTCCAGATGTGGTCTTTCAGATGCCCAACAGTGGGAAAGACCCACTTCCCTCAACCTGCTGGATAAATTCTTGCTAGTACAGCTCAGCATACTAGTGTACAAGAGCACACTGCTGAGATGTTCAACTTGGCCACCAGAAAAACACACATACACTTCCTGATACTATTCTGAAAAGCTGCTTTCTGTGTCTTCAGAAGTATTGTGTTGGTTAAAGGAAACATCATGTGGAAGAGCATGTTCATCTTCTATATAGATCAGTAATTTCTATGCTTTTCCCTTTGTCCTTGGAAGAGATTTGAGTCCTTTCTGTACCAGGAAGGAGCCATTTCCACTCTCTTAAAGATATGTATCCGCATTAATTACAGTACCTATTCATGTTGTGTTAAGGCATCTGCTAATAAGAGTCCCAGCAAGTCAGACAAAACCAAAGGCCTGCCCTTTTTTCTTGACTCATTGCGCAGCATGACTGACAAGCATTTCACTTGTCTTGTTCCAAGAAAGAAATTAACAAAAACATTGATAGAATTAATTTTTGCTGCTTGCAAAATCTAGTACAAGAATTTAAAATACAGAACATGCACTGCCTTGCACTCCTTCAGTGTGCTGTCTGGCTGCTGATTAGTCAATTCATGGTGTTATGGGTGAAATGGACTTCTTTTCTGATCCAATTCATAGATGGTTTCACCAGTACAATTGTATTATTAATGGTGAAGCAGTACAATAGGAAAGGATATTCCTTATCATCCATATTGAAGGCCTCAGAGCTCTGCAGGCTTATGTCTGCAGATGCCACATGTGCTGTATGCTGTAAGGATCAGACATGGGATATACAAGAATTTCTACAGTGAGACTGAGTGTTTGATCTTCCTTGCAAATAGATTTAGCAGCATGTTGGTTCTTTGCTTTGCCTGGGTGTATTTGTCAGTACACAAAACATGCAAGCTCAAGCAAGCTCAAAATTGTGGTCATGTTTTCCCAACTGTAGTAGCATGACTAGTGTAAGACTTTCTTCATTCACTCCCCTATTTTAACTTCTTCAATGGATTGTATGATATTAAATTTGTTCCCAGAATGGATACTGCTCATTTAGGGCAGTGATGCCACAAGTCAGCTACTTCTCAGATTCTTATAGTTTATATATGAAGTCTGTTGTTCAGAAAGAAATTGTTTCAGATGGGCAGTTAGGTACAATATGTATCTTATCTCTTCAATAAGCTCAAACAGCAGGATATTTGTGGTCAGTTGTGGAAGAAATGATTTTTCAGACTCGGGAGAGGACTCTCCTATTGGTTAGCTTTCTTCAAAGCCACTAATTATATCTGGACTACATAAAGGATTTTGATACCAAAAGTAATATCTGTGTATATTGGGTCATTTCTCCAAGAAGATCTTTTGTCTTGTGCATGTTTCCATTAATTCTACCAGTGCTGCTCAGAAGCATGTGGCTTTAGTAATAGGTTGTTCTAATGTTTTTAATGAACCAAGTAGCGGTTGAATTCCATTCTATTAATGCAGACTGTTCACTGATAGCCTTCTACTAATGTTGGTGAAGTAGGATCAATATGGACACTGGGTCAGGGGTCTGAAAAATATTAATTATTAATATTCTTTCTTTTTCAGTTTTCTCCTTGTGTTTGGTTGCTTGATTTTGTCCGTGTTTTCTACTATTCCTGAACACACAAAACTTGCCTCTGGTTGTCTCTTCATTTTGGTAAGTGGAACTTCTAAATACAAGACAGTTTTGCAGATACTTTTATATAGACTCAAATCCTCTCCCTCACCATGGAGAAAATACTATAATTCCTGAATGCTTTAAGAAACCAGAATTTTCATCAGAATGATGACAAACTAATAAAACAGAGGATTCCACCATCTTTTTCCTTAAAAACAGTGTTAATGCTGTATTGCATACCCTTCCTTGCTTGAGAATTGCTGTAGTTTATAACCGATAGTTTTTCTACTGCAGTTTGGCAGTGACTGAGCATAAAAGACCTTTGATACTGCTGCTGCCGCCTTTTATAAAGTCAGTATGTAGTAAGAGGCACTTAAAATAGGAAATAATTTTGGTATCTTGGATACCGATTTGTGCTAGCTATTGGTAGGTACTAACATTTTAGTAGCAGTTGCTGCAGTCGGATGTGGTAGTTTCAGTATTTCTTCATAACACATGGTTTTGTATTATGTTTATCTCTCCATTTTCCCTCCTGAGGTAGATGTAAATGGATTTAATCCCTTAAAGTGCTTAACCTTTTTCGTGCCTTATATGGACACCACTTTGTTCATCTGTTTCTTGATGGGCCATTTAGTTCTGCAAGTGATGGCCTGAGGATAGGCAGTAGTGATCATTAAAATGTCACTATATACTCAGAGTTACCATGGTTATTTCAGTCCCAGGTATACAGCAGACTGTGGCTCATTAGGTGATGCCTAGGGTGAAGCAACTGTTGATAAATCCCAACATTTTAATTATCATTAGCATCTATATCCAAAAGCTTTGGTGTTCAGAACAGCTCCCTAATTAATTATGGCATGAGCAGGCCAATAAGCATAATTATGGTTTATGCTATATCTCTACAGCACAATGTGACACTGCATCAAAATACCTGAACTAAACATCCAGAGCTGGCTAGGTGCAGATGTGTGATATTTTGCTTCATCTGATGATTTTGTAGCAGGGCTAATTAGGGAGAGCTGTGCTAAATGTGGTATTTTGCTTCTTAGCCATACTAGCGACTTTTCTTTTTCTGGAGAAAAGATCAGGTGGCATTAAACCAGTTAAAAGTGGTCAGATTTAATCCTACACTCATATCTAGTCCCATTGTTTATATATCCAAGCAACAGTTTGCAAGTGGAAGTTTGTTTGAATGATCTGCAGCTAGCTATAATATTGCAATTACTACACTAATTGCTAAGATTTTCTGGTATAGAAAACAGGAAAATTTTATTAGTCTGAAAGTACCCTATTTCTAATAGCAGGTGCTTTTGTGACAAGTGATCTGTTTCCCTGTATATTTATGCTAATTGGTTGTAGAAACACCATTTGTTCTGCCATAAAATATGCATTTCCCATGAGCCACATATTTGCTGATTGTGTTGGTACGCTTACCACTGTTGATTCCTCAGCTGGCTGATAAACACATTCACATTCCCTGTGCTTTGCCATGGCTCTCCTGGGAGCCTGAATGTGAAGGAGCCCTGCTAAGTCCTGGGTTTGCTCCCACTGTTGGGCAGAGGTGAGCTCTGCTAGCTGATACACCAATCCTTTGTAGAGGTGTCCATCAGTGAAGCAGAGTCGCTCGGGAAACTGTGGTGCTTTCTGTTGCTGCAGCTTCAAAGATGGACTTTTTCCATCTTAAGAGTTCTGACTGTACATCCTGTGGCATCTTCTGAACACAGAAATAGCCTTGAGGAGGAAGAGTATGGATGGTTAATCCTTGAAATATCAATACTAGCCTGGTCCAACATTTCTATGCTATAGCCTAGTGTGTTCAGCAAACCCTTGGCAGGAATAAATCTGTGATGATGAATTTTACGGCTCCTGCTGTGGGTCTCTAATGGAGAAAAATATAAACACAGCAAAGTATGAAGTTCCAGAAACAGGCTAAAGCTGACTGGTTTATTCCAGTTTGCTGATGCATGATTTGCTCCTCTGCATAATGAATCATTAGCTGATACTAGCAAAGTTATCAAAGCAGTCTTTTGCAACCACAAACCAAGAGAAAAATGCATTACTACGTTAACTCAGGAGCAGTTGTTTTGGCTGTGCCAATACATAACTGCAGTCACTAGAGTCTGCACAACCTTTTCCTTGCAGTGATTCACACAGCTCTTACAAATGTGTCATTTAGCAAAAAAACCGTTGTATTAACTATCAGAGATCTGGTTTAATCCTGTTTTGCTTCATGCCTGAGATAAAAGATATAAGTTTATTTGCTAATGAAGTACCATGCAAATATGCCAATCCATAAAGTTGCCTGCTGGGTTTCTGTTAACTGTTTACTTTGCAGATTTATTCCAGATGGTCCCCCCTACAGGCATGTTAATTGGCTAAAAGCTAATGTCATGTTCCTTCAACTTAATACCTGAGCTTCTGCCTGTGTTGGTACCTGTGGCTTTTGACATATTGCAGCTATTCACTGCTACACAGGGAGGTTAAAGAAAGAAGTGTAGATGAGATGAGCAAACCTTTCCCTTCTTCTCAGAAAGGCCAGAGGAGTGGAGATTACTGTTCTGCGATCACTCAACTCCATTTATCTCCCCCAGCCTTCCCTTAAAAGGGAGAATAAAACATATCTCCTAATCACTGCATCCTAAATACTCTCTCGGAAACATACAGCAGTGTGTGATAGCTCAAAGTAAGTAATTGCTTAGGGAAAAAGTATTAGCTGAGGGTTTCTGAGCTTCAGCAGAGGTTAATAGACTCATCTGGACTGCAGAAATGCCTGAGCTCTACTCCTACAGGCAACACAAACGTGCCCCGCAATGTTGTGCCGTACACAGCCAGGGCTTCAGTTCTGGCATCCGCACAAGTACTACTGTGTTCCTAGGCATCTTTCACTTATCAGGGAGCCTGTCAAGGGAAACACATTTAGTATTTGATTTTTATGCTTAAAATTAAAGTCCTGCAGATAAGTCAAGTGCATGTTACATGCAGTAATGTTGGATTGTTAAAACAGTAATTAACTTGGTTAGATCTATGTCCAGAAATAATAAGCCTAACCGGGGGGAGAGCATCAGATAAAACTCCTTATACCTACAGTGATAATTATGTTTTCGCCTCCTCTATGCACACAGCTTCTGGCACCGGAATTGTAGCAGTGATATATCCCAGACAGACAGTAGAATAAAATCTACTTCAACATCAGAAAACCCACAAGCAGCTTAAGAATCCAACTAACACAGCAAGAAAATAATCTTTGGTGTATTGCTGATCTCCTACAAATACATTTGCTGGCACTTTATCAAATAATAAACTCAAGGGAAGTAAAACTTGGGCTGGGAAGGCAAAATCAAATCTTTTGGGGAAGATAGCCAAGAAGGAATATATCTGGAACTGGAGGTCATTCACTCTCATGACCAAACCCTCTGTATTTTAAGATCATTTTCAACTAAAGCTATGTGAATAACCAGTTCACTTCTGTTTATTTGCTGTCAATTCAAGAAAATAAATGAAATCATTTGAGTTGACCCACAAAGATTTGGCAAATTGAGAAGTCCAAAAAAAGTTTTGGATCAGATTAAATGCTTCATTTGACCTGGCATAAAATGTTATTTGAGCATTCCAGAATTTTTGGCTTAAAAGTAAAATTGAGTCTGTAGGAAATAAATGTTATTTTTATTTGAAGTGACAAAATATTCAATTTTTTTCACAATTTTAATTTTTAATCAAGGTGAAAAAATTGCAGAACTTGTGTATTTTTGCAGGACTGGTTTTGTCAAATCTGTTTTGGGTTTTTCTCTGAAAAAAAGAAAGCTGCACCCAGTTCTGTAGGATAAGGGCCTCTGAAAATGTACTTTAAGAACACATTCTTCAGGCAGAAATAGATCCCAAAGACATAAAAGCAGAAAAAGCACAGTAGATGAGGCTAGCTTCTACATGTACTGTGGTCACTTATATGAATTCAAAAGGAAAGTCTAGTAAGTGCTTCTAGCAATTAAGATCTTCCTAAGATTTTTCTGGTTTAACATTTTCCCATAAAAGAAACATAGAAAGAGGATGAACACTGATTAAAAACCATAGGATATAGCTGCCTCATAGCAGGCAAGCACATACTCAATTTGTCTCTGCTCTAGGGGAGTGAATCCATGCACAGCTATGTTATTATACAAATCTGCTACAAAATTTTAAATCTAGGCAGAGTGGATTTTAAAAAAGGGGATGGGTAGAGCTCAATTCAGAAAAGCAGCATTTTTTCAGTTTAGATTTCTTGTCCCAGAGCTTGAACCGTCTTGCAACACTTGGATAAAAGACCACCAGACCTGAGCAGAGAACTGGATGAGTGTCTTTCCAGGACCGGATAACAAGGAAAAACTGAATGATCTGGAGAGATTTCAGTTATAGATACATTTCTAACAATGCACTTTCATTGATTCCTCTCGAGAGAAACAGAAAAACTGATCCCTGAGCCAAAAAATCGTGACTTTCAAGTTTGCTAGAGCTTGTCAAAACTCAGGATTAGTATTTTTAAGGAAATACTAATTTCCAATGTTTCTTTCCTCCAAAATCAAAGGATGGCTTTGAAATTTCAAAATTTCTGCATAGAAATCTCTGAAAAATTACTTCTGTTAGACATGCAACACTGATGTTATCAAAGACAGAATAGGAGAGGGAAATGTAATGTTGATAAGGTTAAAGCCTTCATGTTTTCAGTTTTGTTTGGATTCATGTACACTAAGATTATAATAAGGTAATAACATGAGCATAGAACAATTCAAGCATGTCATAATAACTACCTGTTAGCTTTGAAAGAAAATGTTTTTGCCCTATCAAAATAAATAATTTCATGCCTTCACTGATTAAATTTATACTCTCCTATTCTGTATATTGATTTCATATACAGAACTGACAGTTATTATAAAAATTTGGAACACATCTTATCACAACTGCTTGAGAATCTGTGTGCAAACAGAGCAGACTTCCCATTAGAAATGTAAGGGCTGGCTGCACTTTTCTGAAACCTAAAGTTATTTGGAGGAAGCCCGACAGAAAGCAAAAATGTAAATGAAAAGGTGAAGTTATTTAAAAACATATCAGTAGATGCCCCCAAAGCTGTAATTCTTCTGTCAGAAGGCAGTGTTGGGGCTCCCAACCAACCAACCAACCAACCAAACTCTTAAACAAATAAGCGCACACTGTAGCTATGGAGAGAGATGAAACTAACAATAAAAATCATTTCATAAGAAAGGAACATGGCACCGCACACAAAACTGTAAAGGTATCTATATAGTGTCAATAGTGCTGAAGATGATAAAATGCAATGAAAACTCATCAGAGAATAAAAACATCTCAATACCAGCATAAGCCTATTATTGATATGGTTCTGGGTTTGATTACATTGTTTCTTCTGTGTTAAGCAGAAATAACTTTTGTAAAGGGAAGAATGAAAAATCACAGATTGAATGGAATAATCTTTCTTTTGTAATTAAAAATTGTGATACATTGTTCTACTGGGAAAGCTTAAATGGGTTTAATGAGTAAAACAGTGTTATTATATGTGATCTGCAATCAGAACAAAGAAAGAAATGTCTCATAACTGAATCACTTAAAAATAACTATGGATGGTTACCTCAAGTGCTACAGCATTTAACAACAAATGCAGTGGAAGGTAAGAGATAGTTTCAGAGTCACTGCCACAACATTTCCCAGGCAGGCAGAACTACAGACCTGTCCACATTATCTGGAAAAGAGGCTTTTAGCCAGCTACTCAAGGGGCCACTTTCTCTAGAACACAGAATCTGTAGTAGGATTTTGAGATAAAGAATGGGAAAATGGGGAGGATTAGATGTTAGTGATGGAGTGTCAGGGTTCAGATTAATGGGGTTATAATTCTTTGAGGAGACAAAAGCATGTCTTATTTTAGGCTAATCAACACATTGTGCTAAAGGACCAAACCATCTGTCCTTGACATTCTTTAAGAACAAATGGGCAACACTCCTTGCATAGCAACTGCTCTTCTGTGACATGTCTTCCTTCTTGTTTTATCAGTTTAAGTGATAACAAGGTAGCATGGGAAACCACTTCCAAGTCATGAGTGTAACATTTTCCATAGATGTAGATTTGTAATAATTTATGCTAGACTCTGTAGAATTGAATTTTATTGCCAGAGTTTGGTAAGTATCCAAACTTGTTATATGGAGAGCAAGAACTACCTCCTTAAAACAGGCTACAAACAGTTTAGATAGCAACAGTAAAAATGGATAGATGTCAAACTCTCTACTGGAAATTCAGACCTGACCCTTGTTAGAGAAATATTGATTTGCCAAATGGAAATGCAGAGTATGTCTCCAGAGGAAAGCCAAAGTACATGGTTATAAATAATATGTAAGGAAAAGGTGACAAAACACTAAATTCCTAAAGGAAAAGAATGCTGAAAAAGGCAGAACATCAGTGATATGAAAGCTGTTTGGAAACCTAGAGAAAACCTACCATCTGAATAACATATAGAAATCTTCGTCCACTCAGTCGCTTTTTTACAGATGTGAAGACATAGCTTGCTATCATCAAAATGTGAACTTTCCTCAAGTGAGAGAAGAAATCTGTTCACAAGATTCAGTTTTAAAACTGTGAAGTCAAGAAAATAAGTATCAAAATACAGGCAAACATAAAAAATACCTGTAAGGATCTAGAACAGACATACCTATAGCACAAAAATCCAGGGAATTTAAAGCATAGGTGATACACAGGCACTCACCAGAACAATGTCCAGTAGTGAGGGCCATGAACTGTTGGTAAGCTACAAAAATGAATTAACAAAATACGTATTGGCCATTTTAAACTTTTAGGCTTCTACAGAGTGCCTAAGGAAAGGATGTATGTCATGGACAGGATAATAATGTTGGTACCAAATCTGAACCAGACAGGAATTGGCTGATTGTTACATATGAAGATAGGGTCACAGGAAATTAATGTCTAACAAAGATATATGTATGTTTTTGAGAGGATGTGGAAGGGGTTTGTTCTTTTCTTTTTCCAAGAGTCCAAAATTCCATAAGCCTTGAAAAAAAAAGATAATAGGAAAAGCTGCAAAACTCTCAGCAAATGGCATTATTTGTAAAACACAAGTCTTGGTAAACTGGCTCTCAAAGTCTAGTTATTGGATTGAAAAGAGGGGACCAGTCAGCTTTTTCACTGTGCCTAAGGAACTGAATAAAAATATTGTAACCAGAGAATTTAAGATTTCAACTGTTCAAGTAACAGACATGTTTGGTGAGATGACAGAAGTTAGCATCTTTAAGAAACTAAATGCATAAGGAGAATTTTGGGAGATGGGGCAATGTGCCTGCCAGTCCACTTAGCCCAAAGTTACCAATTGTCAGAAAACACTTTCTTAAAATTGCTTTCTGAAAATGTTAATGAATTTTGCAAACCGGGAAACTGCAAGAAGAAATAACTAAAAAGAACACAGCAGATGTCATTTGCAAGGTCTCTAGGATTTAACAACTCCAAACATGCTAAGACCAAAGAATAAGAGAAGAATGAATTTTCCATCCCACTCTGCTATACAGCATGTCAAATGTTATCAGTTAGTTCACATAACATGTGATCAACCGTAACAATTAGCCTAAAGCCCTTGCATCGATATAATATCAACATGGATGCCAGAACACAAAAGGATTCAGAGTGTGCTCTGGCTCTGACACCCATTCTTTTGGACACGGCAAAAGATATCAAATTCTTCACAAACATTTCAAAAGGAAGATTTGGGAGCCGTGTTGCTACAGAGGCATGTGCCTGAACGCCTGCCTGTAGCATGTGACATCAGAAATGTGACTACAGCAGAAAAAAATGCGTGAAGAAATCACAAAGGAAATGCAAAGGCCTGGGTACAGCTGTACAGAGCTTCATTCTTTTCAATATGTGGATAATTTTAAAACCAAAATGAGACCATTTACTGCTGATATCTCACTACAGAGAAAGAAAATGCGAACAAGTACAAAGCAGGATACAAAAAAGTTTGCAAAGTAGAAAATTATTCTATAGTGTGAGTTTAATGGCTATCACCTCCTTTCAGAAATTTTCTCAGAAATGTAATTGTACCTGACACATAAATAAAAGATATGGTACAAAACTGTGAGTGCAAATGCCTGGAAAACACCATATTTAAGGGTGATGCTGTGTCTGCAGAAGAGCAGGATAGACATGTTGGGTGGCAAAGTCATTGTTTCCCATTGCTGTTTTCTCAATTTGAAAAAGGCTTTTCAGGGATGACTAGGGTATTCCTTGAATAACTATGTCCATCAAAACCCAAAAGGAGTCTGAGGATGTGTTTTCCCACACATGCACTGACCCAGTAATTGCAATGACCATGATGGCCAAAAGCTGGGATCACAGCTGCCCAGTGTACCTGTGTGAGACTTGATCCTGTGGCACTGGCAGATCCTGAGCAGTTGGTCGATGATGGTAGTGTGAAGTGGTGGTGTGAAATAGGCTGATCTGGGGAGGCAGAACGGTGTCTGTCATTCCCTTGTGGTTGCTGAGGAAGGATAGCGCAGTTTCAGTGCTAGGAATCATATATTGGGTCTGATATGGTAAATACTTGTTTTAACTCTAAGAGAGGGGATGAAAAACATAATTAAATGGCAGCTACGTAATTCATTCTGGTGCCTACTTACACTATGTGATTCAAATTTGGTTTTACTTGACAAAGATTCTGGATTTTTTTCTGTTGTAAAGTGAATAAAGAAGCATGATTGATAGGTGGCATTTCAAGTAATAAAAAGAAAAAGCTTAAAGGGAATTGGATAGCAGAAGTCCAATATAACCATGGCTAATTAAAACTAAGCATATCACTGGGATTTTAATATCATATCAGTAGACTGGTAGCTGCGCATTAGATTAAAAGGCACAGAGCTGATTTCTCAATAATCCTCTATTAACATAGAATCAGCACGGGAAATCTTAATCATAATTTGGAAAAGCAAGTATAGTAAAAGTATCGCATTCATTATAAAACTGATAAATGATAAAATGGTGCATAAATTTCATTTCATGCTTATTGTGTATTGCACCGGGAGCTGAAGTCTCTGGTTTTGATTTATATGCCTCTAATAGAGTGTATTCTGGGATATGTTTTCAGATTTATGGCTGCCTCTCTCACTGTTAAACTGCAGTTGGAAAGAATAAAACAGGTCCTTAAGTGCATGTATGCATGCATAGATATGCTTCTTGGCTTTGTAGATCAAAGATCCCCTTCTAATGCTGAACCAAGACTCATACAAATGCGTTCAAATTATACTATTTTTTTCAACTATAAAGCATATATGTATCCGTATCTGCTTGTTTTAAACTGGCCAGTGTAACAGAAACGTCCCCAGTCCTACACCAGCTTCTGCATCGTAACAATTTAAAGCTCAAAACTTCCTCAGGATTCTTTGAGACAGACTAGTGGTGTGCTTCCCCTGACGTCCTGATAGTGTCTGTTTATAAAGCATAGAGCTGAGCTCTGGTGCTCAGTACTTTGAATCAGTAGAGGTTTTTTTTTTCCTGAGAGAGAGATGCAGAAGCTGAGGTGTTACGTTATTGCTTCAACTGAATGAGAAAACAATCTCATCCTTTTTGACAATGAATAATAAAGCATTGCCATTTGAGTAGTATCCACCATTCATGTGAGATTTTAGCAGCAGGTTACATTCTTAAACCAGTCAGCTATAAATTAAAGGATGAGAAAATATTTATTCTCCTTCTTTTCCAGCTGATTTTGAAACACTGGATTTCCCTGATTATGAGTTTTAGGGAAGAGGGGACACTTCCTGAGCTGTATCAGATGACATTGCTCCTCCTGTTGCTGCTGTTTTGCTGGTGTAGTGAGGCTGTGCTACCTTATACCAGATGAGCATCTGCAGTGCAGCTACACTGTAGGGATGTATTCAGTAGGGAAACACTTGTGGCCTTATTAAAGCTTATTTCAGGGAATTAATTTGATTTGTTCTAGTCCATTTCCCAGGCTTCTGATAATGTCACTTGTAGACACAGTTCTCCTACGAGCTCAAAGTAGGCAGCTCCTCACATCAGTCTGCAGATTCTATTGGTCTGCTTCATAGCCATTAGAATACTTAACAACACAATTTACAAGAAAGAAATAAAATTAAAACAGCATTGTGTTGAGGGCAGATTTCTTACATCCAAACCAAAGCTCATTTGCATACTGAAAAATAACCAGGAGCATCCTAGAACAGCACAGAGTGCTCAACTTTGGTCATTTTCTCATCTCAAAAAAAGGCTCTAATTCCCAGAAATTATAATCTACAACCAAGGCATCTGGTTTCAGCAGCAGCAAATTATTTTAAGTTTTAATATGCAGTTATGTTAATGAACAAGAAAGCTGTGATGAAAACAGGTTTTTGCTGTTATGAGTTGGGAAATCCTTATCATTAAAAACTACCTGAGAAGCATAATAATATAGACAATTTAAAAAAAAAATCATCACTTGTATCCTAATTAGATTAAATAAAATTTTAAAAAAAGTGCTTATTGTATCTGGATTGTACAAAGTATGCTTGATTTAATTAATTAGCAACCCTGTTCATTAGAGTCCTCCGGGACCTTCTTTTACTAGAGACCTTGCTCTCAATTTTTTCCTTTCCTGCCATTTCTGTGACCCTTGTTGTTCCAGTGACAGAGCAACTAAGGCACTTGTGGGTGTAAAAAACTTCAGGAACGCAGTGGCACCCGTTCCTTAAGCCAAGAGCAACTAGATCTTTCAAGTACATGAGTTTCAGACTTGCTTCTCTTGCATATGCATAGTGTCCCATGGCAACTGGAGCTGCATATGTAGAAATATTTCAAAATGAAAAGTTCATCAGTCTTGACGAACTGCACTTTGAGAAGGAGGAAAGACTTTGCACTGTCCAAGCTTCAATGCATCTGCCACATCAGGTACTGTTGGGGCTATCTGTGAGCTTAAATAATCCAAAAGTTACATGTTTTGGTAACTGTGATGCAAGCCAGAGGCAGCTGTGATTGGAAAAGGATGACAAGGCGGGAGGGATAGGGGAAGTAATGACAAAGGCCAAGGCATTCTTGCTGTACCTAGAAACAGAAAGGTTAGGTTTCCAGCACACCTAAATTTGCTCATCAGTTCCAATATAGCCTTGCTAAAGTTTGAAGGAGGCCAGATTTATAAACAGTGCAGAATTTTCCCATTTTGTTGTAAATGCTGCAATTCATACTTCATACGTAATCCAAAATTAATGAGGTTCCATCATATTATATCTAGAACAGATATACATGGAATGCATCACTTCTACAGCAAACCTACAAAACATATGAGATCTAATGATTTAGAGTGCAGCAAGCTCACTGACCTGGACTTCCAGAAAGCAGACTTTGGCCTCTTCAAGAACCTGCTCAGTAAGTGTCGTGGTTTAAGCCGTAAATCACGCAGCCCATTCACTTACTTCCCCCTCTTCTTCCCCCCCCACTCCGAGGGGGGGGGGGATGGGGAGAAGAATTGAAAGAATGTAACTCCCACGGGTTGAGATAAGAACAGTCCAGTAACTAAGGTATAACACAAACCGCTGCTGCTACCACCAGTAATAATAATAATGACCAGGGAAATACAAGGGAAGAGGATACAATTGCTCACCACCCGATGACCGAGCTGTGAACTGAACTCTTCTGGGTTCCTACCCCCAGTTTTACATCCTGGGCATGATGTGCTGTGGCATGGAATAGCTCTTTGGTCAGTTTGGGTCAGGTATCCTGTTTCTGCTTCCTCCCGGCTTCCCCTCCTCCCTGGCAGAGCATGAGACTCAGAAAGTCCTTGGTCAGGCCAAAACATTCTAAGCCATGACTATAAACATCGGTGTTATCAGCACTGCTCCCAGACCAAAAGTTGGAAACACAGCACTGCACCAGCTACTATGAAGGAGAAAAATGACTGCTGCTGCTGAACCCATGACAGTAAGGTTCCATGGGACACAGCCCTAGAGGGCAGGGGGGGCCAAGACTGTTGGTTGAGATTCAAGGATCACCTGCTGCAAGCTCAGGAGCGATACATCCCAACATGAAGGAAATGGAGCAGGAGGGCCAGGAGACCTCCTTGGATGGATAAGGAGCTGCTGAGGAAAATTCGAAGGAAAAAAGAGGTTTATAAAAGGTGGAAGCAAGGACAAGTGGCCTGAGAAGAATACAGGGATGTTGTCCGGGAAGCTAGGGACCAGGTTAGGAAAGCTAAAGCCCACTTAGAATTAAATTTGGCTAGGGATGTTAAGGATAACAGAAAGGGATTCTATAGGTACATTGCAAATAAAAGACAGACTAGGGACAACGTGGGCCCTCTCCAGAAGCTATTGGGAGAACTGGCTACCCTGGATTTGGAGAAGGCTGAGGTTCTTAATGACTTCTTTGCCTCAGTCTTCACCAGCAAATGCTCTGACCACACCACCCACGTCTTGGAAGGCAGACACACAGACAGTGAGAATGAAGACCCTGAGCCCACTGTAGGAGAGGATCTGGTTCGAGACCATCTTAGGAACCTGCATGTACACAAGTCCATGGGACCTGATGAAATCCATCCGTGGGTCCTGGAGGAGCTGGCAAATGAAGTTGCTAAGCTACTGTCCATCATATTTCAAAAATTATGGCAGTCAGGTGAAGTTCCCGATGACTGGAAAAAGGGAAATATAACCCCCATTTTCAAGAAGGTGAAAATGGATGAGCCGGGGAATTACAGACCAGTCAGCCTCAGCTCTGTGCCTGGCAAAATCTTGGAGCGGATTCTCCTGGAAGGCATGCTGAGGCACATGAAAAACAGCAAGGTGCTTGGTGACAGCCAGCATGGCTTCACTAAGGGGAAATCCTGCCAGACCAATCTGGTGGCCTTCTATGCTGGGGCTATGGAACTGATGGACAGGGGTAGAGCAGTTGATGTCATCTACCTGGACTTGTGCAAAGCATTTGACACTGTCTCACGTGACATCCTTGTCTCTAAGTTGGAGAGACATCAATTTGATAGGTGGACCACTCGGTGGATAAAGAACTGGCTGGACGGCTGCACGCAAAGAGTTGTGGTCAATGGTTCAATGTCCAGCTGGAGACCAGTAACGAGTCGTGTCCCTCAGGGGTGGGTGTTGGGACTGGTCTTGTTCAACATCTTTGTCAGTGACATGGACAGTGGGATTGAGTGCGCCCTCAGCAAGTTTGCCAATGACACCAAGCTGTGTGGTTCGGTTGATACCTTGGAGGGAAGGAATGCCATCCAGAGGGACCTTGACATGCTTGTGAGGTGGGCTGATGCCAACCTGATGAAGTTTAACCATGCCAAGTGCAAGGTCCTCCACCTGGGTGGGAGCAATCTCAGGCACAGCTACAGGTTGGGCAGAGAAGAGATTCAGAGCAGCCCAGCAGAGAAGGACTTGGGGGTGTTGGTTGATGAGAAAATGAACATGAGCCGGCAGTGTGCGCTTGCAGCCCAGAAAGCCAACCGTATCCTGGGCTGCATCAAAAGGAGCGTGACCAGCAGGTCAAGGGAGGTGATCCTGCCCCTCTACTCTGCTCTCGTGAGACCTCACTTGGAGTATTGTGTGCAGTTCTAGTGTCCTCAACATCAAAAGGACATGGAACTGTTGGAACAAGTGCAGAGGAGGGCCATGAGGATGATCAGGGGACTGAAGCACCTCCCGTATGAAGATAGGCTGAGAAAGTTGGGGCTGTTGAGCCTGGAGAAGAGAAGGCTGCGTGGAGACCTCATAGCAGCCTTCCAGTACCTGAAGGGAGCCTATAGGGATGCTGGGGAAGGACTCTTCATGAGGGACTGTAGTGAGAGGACAAGGGGTAACGGGTTCAAACTTAAACAGGGGAAGTTTAGACTGGATATGAGGGTGGTGAGGGACTGGAATGGGTTGCCCAGGGAAGTTGTGAATGCTCCATCGCTGGCAGTGTTCAAGGCTGGATTGGACAGAGCCTTGGGTGTCATGGTTTAGTGGGAGCTGTCCCTGCCCCTGGCAGTGGGGTGTGAACTAGATGATCTTAAGGTCCTTTCCAACCCTAACTATTCTATGATTCTATGATTCTGTCACGTCTTTCTAATTATGTTCTGATTCTCTGTTTCAATTGCTAAGAAACTAAAATCAAGTTATTGTAAAGCCTAGATTTATGCTTAATTTTGTAATAAGCCATTGAAAATGAAATCTAAAGAAGGAAAAAAAAATCCTGATCTTGTTTGTGATGAATTCTTCCAATTTTTGTCCATGGAAAACCAAGAACCTCATGACTGTGCAGCTGCCACAGGAAAAAATCACGTCACTCCCTGGCCTCCATTAACCTTGACAGAGATTTGACTTTACGTTATGACTGACTGATTACTAAAACACTATTTTTTTCACAGTGGTGTGGGATTATAGAATCATAGAATCATATTGTTTCTGTCTGGTTTCAACCTGGAGCAATCCAAAATACACAAAAAAAACCCCCTCATATATGCTTACATACATATATATATATATATATATACACGCACACACATACTATAAAGAGTTCTGTTTCAATGCATTCACGTTTTCTAAGAAAATCTTTTTGCTTTAGACTTTATTAATGGTGATATGTGTGAAAATCAGTTGTTCTTTGAGAAACTAGGAATGACCAGGATATTAGGATCATTCTGAAATACCACTCTTTCAGGAAGTGCAATAAGTGTGAAACACCATCTCCACTTTGTTCAATTTCTTTTCTGTTATTAAAGCTTATATTGTATTTTAAAACCTCCAGATATGTGGTATGTGTGGAAGAAAATCATATATAGTACTATTAAATTCAGCAATTCTTTTAGCACGGAGCCATATTTAATGAATTTGAGCTCACTTCCTATAACTACAGCAGCTGTTGTTAAAATTTACTTTTAGCAGAAACTTCAGTTGATTTTGAGAGAAGATCACCATGCATAAATTCATAATGTTGCTAAAAATAGTAACTATTTTTCTCAAGGAAAGAACAGAGATATTTCACGTTTATTTCTTCAAGAAAATTTTATGCTATTACCCCATCATCAAAAAAAACCCCAACAAAACCAACAAAAAAACCCACATCCTTTTGCTCTTTTCTCTCTCATAACAGATACATCTTCGAGAAGATTCTCTTTGCAGTACATGTTTATGCATTTGTGTGTGTCAGAGACAAATAGGATTTTTGCCTCTGACACACAAGTACATCATGTAGTACAAGAGACTCAAGCATTTGCTTTCAGCACACAATAAGTAGTACAGATGATGAATACAAAACTGCACAGCACTAATGGGAAACAGAATAGTAAACTGCCAAATAAAAATTACCTATTTTAAACCTCTACCAGCAGTTTTGTGATGCTAATTTAACTGAATTGAAGCTGTAGACTAGTCCCGCCAGAATCATTAAGTACTTTCTATTCTTCCCAATTCTCTATCAGAGGCCCTACTGGGGTCTAGAGTATGATAAAAGATACACTCCTGTGTGCATGGATCAGCTCTTATAAAATGCCTGTGACAATTTCAGTGTACTTACAAAGTAGGAGGTGTTTTTCATGCATCTGTACACATAATATGTTTTCCAGGGAAATGGCAAGCTTCCATCAAATTAAATGTGGTTAGATTTTAACAAGGAAAAGGTTTTATTGAAACTGAAGAATGCTTCATGCTTCACTGGCCTCTGTTCCATCGGTATTTCTTACCCCTACACCAAAGAAGAGACTTTATCAGAGAATCAGATGTTATGACCTGAGTGCCTGCCATTCACCCCCATAAATTCAGAGACATCACCGAACGTGTAAACCAGATTTGACAATTCATGGTTTAACTACCACTATAAAAGTAGTTAAATAACTGAAATACATATTCTTCCTTTTTTCCAGTTGGCTTCTTGTCTGTTTTATTCTTCGTCTACACAGAATTTCCTACAAGGAAATGTACCACATGGTAGCCAACTATTAAAGCATTATTGTTACTATAGGGAGAATTTTTTCAATTTTGCACATAATCCTTTCTCAAATTGTGCAATAACTCTGTCCTTGGAATTAAGCTGAAGTTTCTTGTAGTAGAATGAAGAAAAAGGAAATCTTAAACAATCACACTCATTTTTCCATGTGTTCCTTTCTAACAAAAAAATCATTTTTTTAGCCATGTTTTAGCAGAGGGATCTCATTCTGCTTTTGTGATTTAGGCATTCAGTATGGGATTTACAAAGCTGGAAATGAAGACACTGAATGAAGGAGGCTCTAAAAACTCAGTTTCAGTGTGATGTTAGTTATACAAGCCGGCATGTTTTAGGAAGGAATAATTTGTTTTCAAGTTGTTCTATGACAACAGAAGTAGATTAAATTCACAGTGTTTCAATGCACTGCCACTATTCATAAGCTAGTAAAGCACCATTACATGACACAATATTAATAATGTAAATTTTTTCAGGCAAATTAATGTCTGAGTTGACATATGTGAAATTTACAGCCTTATTGGCTTGTAGAGTTGTAGAGTCTTACAGTCTAAAAACATGCAAACTGTTTACTGGGGAAAAGTCAATGTTGGATCAACCATGCCCTTGCAAATATTTCTCTATTTAATTCATTTGCAATGATTTCTTAACCAGTACCTCACTAGTCCTCATCCTGCAGAAATAGCAAATTAATTTGCTGGCATGGAACAGCTTTCTCCTGGACATGGAAATACATACAGCTGCCAAATAAAATACAACTTTCATCCTCATCTTCTTGATGAACTGCTTAAGAAACTCCTTCAGTACTTTTCTTGTTCTTTTGGTGAACACACAAATTTTTATTTTATGATTTCAAACCCCATAACTTTATGATGACATTCCAGAAAAGTATGTAAGTTTATAATTACATACCAGAGTGTGTGTATGAAATCACTGCATATTATAGGGATTCAGATTTCTTTAAGGTATGGAGCTGAATTGTGCTCCAAGACAGACAGGAAAGGTGAGACTTTTAAATGTTTCCATTCGCAAGTTCTCTAGGGAAAGTTAGGTGTAGTGTGAACGTTCATTTACCATCTTACAAACAGTTATATACCCATTGTATGCAGTAACACTTGCATGTATTTTAACCTTCTTCTGGGGAAAAAATTTATTTCCTAAATGCTTCTGCATCATCTCAATCACTTCACCTGTATACTGCTACAATAAGAACATGTTTACCAACACATACAGCCTTCAAACTAAGAACTGATTTTATGGATGTGTATATATAACATATCCCTCACTACCTGTTTAAATTACCTGCGGTCTGATCCTCTGTATCCAAAGTCATCAAATATTTTTCTTTGATATTTTTTCTGCATAATTCAGTTCTTCGGTGTTTCACATTTAGTAGCCAATTTTAGTATATACTTAATGTTATTAAGGTTAGACTTAGACTATTCATTAGAAGCTCCAGGGACTGTGTTCTGTGTGTAGCTGCATAAACATCCTGGGGAGCAGGATCCCAGGTTTGGCTTATGATCTTCAGATGCTCAAGGTGGATTGTTAGACACACACGGTAGTCGTAAGTTCCCTGATGCTTCAGTGTTGGTTATCTGTAACAGGCATTTTTCTTATTTGCCCTTTCTAGGAATTTGTCATGATTGTTGTCTTTGGTTTGGAATTTATTATTCGTATCTGGTCTGCTGGATGCTGTTGTCGATACCGAGGATGGCAAGGAAGACTGCGCTTTGCAAGGAAACCTTTCTGTGTAATAGGTGAGTGTCCCAGTTCTACATTATTTTAAGATAAAAATAAATACCCCCCTTCTGCTTTGCTTCTGAATGAAAACTACGGGAATCAGACTGTGTTTTGAACTTACTAAAAACATAAATCTGTAAACAGTTTGAACTTCCTAGAAGCATTTGACATCTCAGAGTGGTTTGCTGCTCTCCCAAATACTGTTGTGTGGAAACACTAGCAGATTGTTCAATTCAGCTTTTGTTCTCTTCCCTTTCCCTTCTCCGTTGAACTGGCAAGTTTTCTGTCACTGATTAGCTTCAGTCTGAGGTGCTAATCTGTAGCAAAAGTGAATGGAAGGGTTCTTCCTTGTCCGAAACTTTGTTACCGTAGGGTGACTTAGGTAGATTTTCCACCCTTTTCTTTGAGCAGCTCATAGCTACCCTCCTACTATTTGTGAAATAGTTGAGGCAGGTCTCCTGGCACAGGTCTCAGTGAGTGTTGGGGTTTGCTTTTTTTACTTAATTGAGTTTTTTTCTCCTTTCTCTGGATTTGACATGCTTTTCTTGTTGCTTGTTTATGTAGGCAATCTGTAGCCTTAAAAGCATCTTCTCTGTCCCCTCTGCAACTCCATCACTTGCTAGCAGAACTAACTAGTAGCTAACAATCTCTTGCTTGTGACAGTCTTCCTGTACTGGTTCAGTGGATAAAAGAGGAACTTTGTTCTGCAAAACACTGCACAGCTACTAAAGTAGCTTCTGGAAACTAAACCAGTAGCATTAATTATTCCATGTCTCTCCTGCTGATTGATTTTTTGTCCATTTCTGGACTTCAGCATCCCCGAACGTATTTTCTGATTTGATCTTTTGAGGAAGAACCTTTAGAAAGTAATTTTGCAGCTCTTGGTACATAAAGTAACTATATGCCTGACACCTTGGCTTTGAAGTCATGACGAAGCGTGCCCTAGCAGAACAGGCTAACAGGCTATATGTACTAGCTATAGAATCATCATCAGTAGATGAAGACACATTATATCTTCCTTTATTTGGCACTTATTAGACCACATCTAATCCCTGTTTGTCCCCTCCAACACCATACATGAAAGACATCAATAAACAGGAGTAAAGTGAAGGCCACCAAGGTGATCAGTGCTGGAACATTTGTTCTGTGAGGAGAGGCTGAGGGACCTGAGCTTGTTCAGCTCTGAGAAATGATGGCTTCAGGGGCAACTCCATGAACTCAATGCTAAAGTCTCCTAAAAAGCACATGGCCAATTTTGGCCTACTACTTTTCATGCGTTTGTTTAATCATTTACTCACTCATCCATTCAGTTATTCTTTCTGCTTATTGTTACAGTGAAACAATAATATTTTAGAAAACTTAGTCTGTTTACTATTAATTAAATTTGCTATGTATCTCCAGCAGATCTGTTCTCTGATTATTTTTGTGATCAAACACAAATCACACAGGGGAATGACCTAAAAGCTAGAAATAATAAATCTGAGGATTGCCCCAAGGGTCACATTCAGGCAGCCTTTATTTTTTTTTCCATTAATAACCTAATCACTAGAAAAAATTTATTGAGGGCCAAAGCTCTGTGCTTACGTTAGTGTGCCTACAATGTCACTAACCCAACAAATCAGTTCATCAAACACTGCTGTGTGCTACCATGTTAGTAATGATATCAAATTATTTGAAAGCTTTGTAGCCTTGTTTATTTCTGTATAAAATGGAATAATAGCATAGTATTAAACCCTGATTTACATTTTGTTCCATGTCAGAAGTTACTTGCCATCCCTCATTTTCTCTGACTGTATATGAGATTGCATACATAATGTAAAGAGCATACCAAGATACCCTCACAGATACTTAATGTACTTAAAAATGTAGTTCTGCAAATCCTAAATCTCCCAGGTATACCAGTCAAGCTTGGCAGCTAGCACTGCAGAGAAATAATGCTGTGTTATACTATGCAGAAGAGTAGCAATCCAGGCACCTCATCTGCTATCATCTCCTAACTGCTGCCTTCAGGAGACAGGGATACGAAGGCCCAGCAAGAACTCTGTGTCTGCCAGTGCCTTAGGAGGAGCCATGCTCACTGAAGAACCCCAAGGTAAAAGAGGACATACCTGCTAATGAGGAAGAAAGTATGGCAACCCCTTACTGTCAAGTCATTCAGGGGCACTGAAATAGATGAAGAGTCCATTGTTCTTTCTCTGGCAATGGGCCTGCTACATGGTTGCAGGTGACCTGACTAAATTTAACTAACTTCTGGCCACTGTTCTGTGAGTATGAGAGGTTTTACTATCACAATGAGCCCTCAGCCTGTGAGGGTGGCTCCCATGCAGTGGCACATTATAAAAATAATGAGGAATAATAAATAACAAGGTGTGGGTTGGAAGAGTGAGGTCCTGCCAGTCTCACCTGTGTGTCTTAAGTCTGCTAGACTTCAGAGGAACTTCTTCTTTCCACTGTCCCTGTAAGAGACTTTGGGACTCCTACACGTGGAAGCCCAGCAAGGACAAGTGAAGAGCACATGATCACACTTCCCTTAGAATGCTGGAAGCAGTGAATTTTAGTACCTAAACTTTATGTGACTTCTAGATTTAAATATGGGGGTTGAAGCTCCTAATTCAGATTTTTTTCAGCTCAAATTTGACCCCCTTCAAGTAATACAACATTTTTTCCAGGGCAACTAGATTTCCTGGCGATCCAGCTCGGTGAAAGATTTAATGCATTTCAGTTAGTCCATTAGCAGTTTCCCACAATGGCTTCTGTTTTACCTCTAGTCAAGCTGCAGTACGATGAAAATGTCAGAAGTTCAAATTCTGTCAAGGCTGCAGAATGAGCAAATTCCCAACAGGAAGCTTAAGTCCATTATCTGTAATCAGGCTCTTGAACTACATGGCTGGCAAACCTCGTTTCAGAGCATTAAGTGATAGCAGCGGCTGTTGCATATTACTGAATCTATTTTTCATTAGAGTAGTAATGAACCATCATATGGCACTTTTGACAAACTTTTATAAACAAATCCATATCTAGTGTGTTACAAGATCTGATTAACCCTTAATTTGAATTAGTTCAATATATTTATGTAATGATATATTGTGTCTGTCACCTTGGTATTTAGACACATTATAGAGTTTAAATACAAACAAATAGTATATCTGCTGTTCATGATAAACAATATATAGAGCCTCCTTCTAGTATAATTTCAACTTTAAATAACCCAGTGATGCTCTGTAATTAAGTATATCTTTGACCAAAGAGGCACATCTCACATCACATTTCATTACAAATCCCAGCAAACCCAAGTGCCAGAAGGAGTAAGTTCCACATTGAAGGGGCCTCCTGCCAGCCCGACTTGAACTCATTCACAGGAACATGCTGCCCAATTCACTCACTTCAATGTTTGACAGTTCTGGCAGTACAGTTTTTAGAAATCCATAAGAAAAATAATGTGTTTTGAATATCATCTATGGGCGTTATTCTTTCACATCTCTGACTCCCTTGCTGCTGAGTAAGGTACCATTTGCTATGAGTTAAAACATCAGATTCTGGTCTTCTCTTTCTAGAAGTTGTGTGTCTTCTATTCAAAAGAAATCTGCTAGTTTTGCACAAGGCAGTTGTTGAAATTTCTCTCTGGTGTCTGCTGAAGAATTCAGCAGCCCATATTTGTTTATCGCCATGCTTTTTTATCTCATGCTAGTGTCACCACCATGTTATTTTGAGTAGAGGAGCACTTACCATGAACTGGGCAACCTGAGTGATATGTGTCTTGTGACTTCTTTCCCACTGGGGAGTTGTGGGTAGTGTCACATTTCATCTTCATGAGGCTTTAGAGATCTAGGTTTTGACATGAGGGCTGAGCTTTCTTTTCATCCATATTCTGTGTATCTGCCAAGATATCTGCTTATGAAGGAAGTCAGCAAGGCTAGTGTAAGATTAATGATAAAATGATTTTTCCTTGAAAAATATTGACTGATTGAAAACAAAGTAATTCATGGAAGCAAACCAATTCTCTTTTCCTGAGGAAAGGCATTTTATATTCAGTGTAGATCTTTTTCTCATCAAAATTAACAGCACTGTCTCTCTCAAACATGCAGTATAGCAAATAATAGTTTCTGGTTTCTAGGTAAAGTATGGTTAAATTCTCGCTCTGGGAGATTTGGAGTAGAGCCAATCTCTAAGCTCCACTGAAACTATCCAAACATCAATAAATAATTCTTTATTGGTCCAGAGAGAAATGCTGATTAATCCTGTCACCTGGTGTTAATTGTAGTCATCTGCTACATGAGAAACTGATTTTTTTTCACCCAAAAGATAATCAGTCATTGTAAATAGACAATCCCTGCAGTACAAATTAGAAGAGAGCCACATCAGAATGGATTCTGTAAATGATTTATGGATTCTTTCAAATAATTGATAATCCCTCATTTTTGAATCTCAGGAAATGTATAATAATAATAGAACTTGATATTATTAAGTACTATATATTATCAAATATCATAAATTATGAATGTATATTAGAGAACTTTAGGTGCAGCTTATGAGCCACAAGGTCTCAATGACTTGGAAATGTACAGTAAGAAGAAAGCAAGCAACTGACAGACCAAGAAACAGTTAACATTTTCTGTTTTTAGACTCGGCATGTTCAATTTTTCTCACATTTTTTAGGGACTAGCTTTAAAATTGTTGCTACTAGAGATGCCCAGTATAGGAAGTTGTTTATAGAAATGCCTTTCTTTTCACTACCTGTCTTAATTCAAGGTGTTCATATCCTGCCTTACTCTGCTGAATTCCCGTCATATCCATAGACGAGATCATTGCTCTGATTTCCATGCATACATGTAAATTCTCCAGTCCAAAATGAAGTAATTTAAGTAAATTTAGCTGGTAATGTGAGTGCTGGTGTGGCACTTAAAGGTAGACAGCATTGTGCCAAATTCACTTATCTGCCTGCCATAGCATATGGAGTTGCAAAAGCAGTAGAATAGTTTGGGGTTTAATTCTTATCGTTCCTAGCATCTAAAAAACCCCATAATTTGAAATGAGATAAGTGAATAACATGTCAGAGCCTAATTGATATGCAAGGAAGCACTGAGCTTTCTTGGCTTCTTTCCATATGTTGTGCTGCAGATCAGCTGCTTCATGTGTGACATTTCTTGTAACTCCCATCTCAGATCATCAGCTCTTTCCCGTAGCTCCTCTGTGAGAAGAATTGCTGCTTGGTGGCTGTGCAAGTTTTGCTTTTGCAGCAGCAAATTACATTCTCCCAGCAGAAATCTGAATCTTTTAAGAACATTTCCATATTGGTCCAAAATAGTGTCCTATTAGACCAGGTGTTTGCTATATTGGACTTTTGCAATTGCCCATTACTCTATCCTTGGCATATATGCAGCCTCTCATGGGACTGTGATATCCTTAGCTTGCAGGACTGCTTTATTTCAGAAGCCACCTTCAGTGTGTCTTCTATTTTACTAACAAGCCTATACTTAGGAGTGTTTTAGCAGCATGTTAACATAAATTTCAATGTTAATGCCTTGGTGTGGTACATTAGGCAACTGTCAATCTGACTATTTGAACCATGATTAACTACTTTTGCAGGTGTTAATAAATCAAATCATGCTTCCTCTCACGTTGTCCCAGCCTCACCCCTGTCAATCCAAATGAAGAAACTTGAAAATGTCTTGAGTTATTGGCTTGGCATATACTGCAGGAATCTTTCTAGATTTGTTTGAAAGCGCAGCATACAACAGAAGGCAATATGCTGCTATCTTATATTTGCAGTATGTTTTTCCATGTATTTGGTGCTTTTAGTTTATAATTGTTACTCTTATGTCTGTTGAATGGTGTGACTTTATTGCTGTCTTTGCTGAAGACTCGTTTATTTCTGTTCAGGTCACCTGTGTGTGAACAAGATCTTCAGGAAAAGGGTTGTTGGTACAGTCAGTTAGAACCAGTGGGTTTATTCTGCTTGGCTGTTCATTATTTAGAAACAGGCATTTTCAGTTGCTTTAAAGGTAATGGTTGCTTCTTCAAATGCATTTTTCTGGTATCTGCTCAGCTTTAATTTGTTAACTGGCAGTCCTGACATTTTAAATCACATGCTTTGCCCATTGTTACATTCAGTATAATCATAGAATCATAGAATAGTTAGGGTTGGAAAGGACCTTAAGATCATCTAGTTCCAACCCCCCTGCCATGGGCAGGGACACCTCCCACTAAACCATGACACCCAAGGCTCTGTCCAGTCCAGCCTTGAACACCGCCAGCAATGGAGCATTCACAACTTCCCTGGGCAACCCATTCCAGTGCCTCACCACCCTTACAGTAAAGAACTTCTTTCTCATATCCAATCTAAACTTCCCCTGTTTGAGTTTGAACCCATTACCCCTTGTCCTCTCACTACAGATCCTAATGAAGAGTCCCTCCCCAGCAATCCTATAGGCCCCCTTCAGATACTGGAAGGCTGCTATGAGGTCTCCATGCAGCCTTCTCTTCTCCAGGCTCAACAGCCCCAACTTTCTCAGCCTAAAAATCAAAGTGATTGCCAGGTGTCTTCATCCAGCAACTAGTGTTGTGGTCACAAAGCTTGTAGAACTGCTCATATGTTTCCATTTTTTTATGTCACTTCAGAGGACTGAGTGTTGCCACCAGCACTGCTAAGTCATTGATGGGCAGAGTAGTCTGGTGGGAATTGCAGGAAATCTCTATTTTTATGATCATGACTCAAATGGTCACACTCTCCAGCCACTACGTTAGAAAATGACTTCTGTACAAGAGAGAAAGTACAGTTTTGTAATTTTTCATTTTTACAGCTGCTGTGTTAAATATAGCAATTAGGGAGGATTTGACAATGTAACAACATTATTACACTTTATTACACAGTTATAGTATTTGTATCTCAAGTTCAATACGGCTAAGTGGAAATATTTGCATATTTCTAGATGGCAATTGGGCATGTTCTGCAGACTTTAATTTCCTTAATTCCCTCCTCTTCACACCCCTAGCACTTAAGCACCAGGTTCGCATAATCTGCAGTCTCCCCTTCAAGAAAAACTACATATTTTACCTTTAAGCTTGTGCTAATTCTCAAAAGGGAGGATTTGACCTTTCCGCCAATAGATGCTGCTGCTGTCAGTAACAGATCTAAGGAAGGTGTCTACAAGATCTGTTTTATATCAACCTAGATAATCTCCAAAATGGTATAAATGCTTATTTGAGTCTGGCCTAAGCTGCCTCTGCCATGGAAAGCAGCAGCTCCAGCCATCTGCTTGCACCATCATGCCACCCGTCCTGGTGCCCCAAAGCATGTATATGACCCTCTTGGGAACAGCTAAGGTGAAGGCAGAGCTCCTTTGGCCCTGGGGCTCCCCTGCAGCAGACCAACCTGCTCATGAGACCGTCACACTGGGAACTGGTTTGTTTCACATTAAAATGTCATAAGGCAGAGTGCAGAGGTTGTCACACAGAATAGTATTATCTGCTGTATTTAATATCTCATTTTAGGATTGCCTCCGGTTGGGTTTGTGAGAGTGCTACCAGATTGTGGAATTTTCCCCTCTCAACAAGCGCTGAACTGAGCTTCTATTTCTTTCTTCACATCTCCCACAGGAAGAAGTCTCAAGGGTGGCTGCAAGGTGCCCCACATTAGTGTTCTCCAAGACATATAAAGTTTCTTGCTGGCACAGTAGTGCCTTTTTTGGCAAGTATGATAGCAGCTGAGGGTAAAGAGTGGCTGCAAATCTCTGCTTCTGTATCATCTGAGTAAACTTCTGTATTTACAGAAACAGGGGAGTTCCAGGAGACACTCAGTGACTGCACAGACATCCAAAACAGTTGTGTAGGTTAGGAATGCAAGCTCTAGTTTTAGGCAGCAGGGAGAGGTGGGTGCCTCTGGGGACTGCTCAGAAACTTAAGGTAGGAATTAATCTCTTTCAGCCAACACTGAGGGACCCCTGTTCCTGCCTTCAATGCCTGCATTAGATAATTCAGCTATAGACTAGATACCTCCTGTTTCTTCCTACCCCAATTTGAGATGAGATTATTAATACTCTTTTCCCTCTCCTCCTACAAACAGGCTTTCCCTCTCCCTCAGAGACATGCTGTTCTCTCCCCTGCTCTTTCCAGCATGTTTATTTCTCAGTTTTTGCATGTCGACTTTCACCCTCACAGCCAGGATTTTTCTGTCCTCACATTTTTGGGGCTTTCCACTCCCATACCACTGCATCACCTTCACTTTATAAAACCTGTGAATGTGTTAGACAGACATTTCCAGACACCCTGCCCACCTTCCTCTCCCTGAGATTTTAGAGTGTCATTGAAAAGGCTGTGAAAGTGCAGGGTCCAGCCTATAGATCCTGCTACAAGGACCCCACACAGAGGTAACACTGCTGGGCTGGATCACATAGGAACCCCATTTGGTGTTTTCTACACACTCACTAGTGTTAGTACCTGTAGCCCAAATAGCCAATCAGACAATATTTTTGTTTGGACATCAGGGCATCAGTATCTGACTCACACAGGAATTTGTATCCCCTGAAAAATTTAATTCCAGCAATTCAGGGGGAAACATCCAATCTTGTCTTTAATTTTCCCTAGTTATTCCTTTACATCCTGTGGCAATGAATTTTACAAGTTAATTGCATGTTGTATTTCTTTTTATCAGATTTAAATTGTCTTTTGATCTCGCTTTTATAAGGGAGGGTAATTAGGAAGCATCCAACAGGCCTTCTTATTTTCCGCTAGTTTGCTTACCTCTATCTGTCATCTCATATTTGTCTTCTGACTAACCACTCCTAAATTATTCAGCCCTTTCTCCATATGCAAGTCTTGCCATGCCTGTAGTTATTTCGTTTTTTCTTGCTGATAGCTCTCTGGTTTTCTTACAGTCTGATCTAATGATCCTCTTTATTCATCAGATGGGTGTGTTTCTGGTTATCCACCCTGCTGCCTTTCCCTCCAGAAATCTTCAGGGCTTTTTTCTCCCCACAACAATAGCCTTTTTCACTAAGGTCTACTACTGTCATCCAGAAGAAAGCTTCAGACAAAGTGAAGTGACTAGCAAACCTTGTTTTCACAGGGCTCGTAAGGCAGAAAACAGTTATTGGGCAGAGTAAGTGAAGATTTATGGGAAGCATCTGCATGAGTGACTTGTGGTTTGTTTCTTTGGTCGGACACAAATTGGGTTGGTGAACACCAGGTCAAAGATACAGTTTTAAATGTGTTTCTGTCAGCCTGTCTTAAAGCCAAATAAAATTCCTACAGAATAAATAGTGCTTTATTCTTTCTGGCAGGTACATAATAATAATGCTAGAGATCAATTATTGGAGAAGGCTAATAAAGCATAAGTTCATGAAAGGCTTGCAGCTGAGCTTAATCTTAGCTTGCAGGAGGCCCTTAGACTTGTAAGATTTATTGAACCAGCTGTTAATAATATAAAAATGTTTGCTGAGGACTTATTCAGCCCATAGAAAGAGTGTGTATTCAATAGGGCCATGAACTTTAATTGCTAGCAGTGCAGGTGAAATGTTCCCATTAATGTTATTTTTATCCAGACTGAATAAAAAATGGTAACCATAACTACAATTTAAAATTTAGTATTCGTGGAGCTAATGTGAATCTCAGCCCACAGAGAAATATATCGTCCATTTATAACAAAAGGTTAAATGACATTATTTTGGTATATTTGTCATCATGACCTGAATGCCTGCTACTTTTACACAGGAACAGTGTATATATACTTTCAGTACATTGGCACAGTAATGAGTAACACTGGTTGATCCATCCTTGTGGATGGAATTAGGATCTCATTTAAAAGTTGATTTGAAAATGACGAAACAAAAATCCAATCCATCTTCCTCATTCTGACATTTCTTAAGAGACTATTTAATTTTCACATCTAAAAAATATCCAATATTGACTTTTTGAAAATAGTCCTTGCTTTTCTGTTTCGAAACTTGTTTGACCTGCTGAGTCCAAATTTGTTGTATTTGATTACTAAAAAGCATCTTTGACTTGTTTCCAATTTTGTTTCATTCTTCTTTGAGAGCAAGAGCTTTACACAAGGTATAGTGAAGGAATATTAAAGTGCCTATGAAGAAAGGGGTTTACTGGTGCTGCTTGGAGTATTAAAAGGTAGAGGAGATAGGGGTTGGTTGTCGTCTTTAATGTAGAAAGACTGTATAGTTCCTTTCTGTGCTTGAGGCAAGCTAATTGTTTTTCATTAGGTTAGGCTGAAGAAATGTGCTTAAAAACAAATGAAGGGTGTATGATTTCAGTTTTAAGTGACATGTTTGGTTTATGTTCCCTTGGACCACTTTGCTTTGCAGCATCTCTGCGTGTGCGTGTGTGTGTGCTGGGGGTTGGTGGCAGCGGCTTACATGCTTTTTCATCCTATTTGATGTGCCGCAGAAGAGAAAGTTGAGCTGCCAACATATTGTGTTTCATCAGTTGCTGCCAACATCAGCCAAGTGACACTGTCACCCAAGCTCAGGTGCATGCGAGGCTGAGACCCACACTGGGGTGTGGTGATATCTGCAGGTGCCAGGGCGAGGTATTACATGGCTTGATCCTGAGCTGGGGCTCATAGTCTGCCCTTACAGGGCCAAGCTTGCTAGTGACATGCCATGGGGTATGGCCCCATTTGCACACAGCTGCTCTGCAGAACTGACCTCGTCCCCAGTACCAGGCTCTGGGGGCTCTCATCAAATCTGGAGTTTCAGCATCAGGACATGGTGCTGTAGCTAATCCTCATAGTGCTGGCAGTTATAAAATCTTTGAATCTTTGATTTCATAAAGCATGCTTGCAATTTATTTTCCATGGCACTTAAAATATGTGAAACAGAACCTATTTGATATTATACTGTGTTGTAGTTTAATGCCAGCTGGCAACTAAGCACCATACAGTAGTAATTTTATAATATAAACACATATTTTATATTATATATTACTTCATTATTACATATTATATAGGTTTTCTATATCATGTAAATAATGCTATATATTATTTTACATGAATCTTTTAAATTTTTATGTAATTAATCTTAAGTAGTTCTAATTCCTACCCTTTCTCTTTGTCAGAAAAGATAGCTTTGCATGTTAGTGAGTTGCTTTTCTAATAGACCCTCTTTGGCTCTATAAAATTAACAAGTATCCTAGGAAAAAGGTGTCTGTATTTCCAGGAGGTCATTTTCATTTCACATTAAAATATTTTGCTTATTCAGATTACTCCAATACATCGCAAATGAAAACTATAGATGGAGAGAAGGGTTCACGATGGTTCATCTCTTTGGATCTCTTCACTGTAGTATTACCTACCTAATGACTAAGAAAAAATCCAAGCTTCTATGCACAGATCAGATTTAGCGGATTCCTTAGTATCAGAAGTCAGTGACAAATGTTGCCATTTTCCATTGTTAGAAAGGAAAAATAAGTCAATAGAGTAGAAGTAGTAACTTCTGGTAGGTTTTTTTTTTCAATTCCACTTCAGTGCCCAGACAGTATTACACAAATTTGTATAACTTCTTTCTCTTCCATGTGCCACTGCCACACATCCTGATTTCCTGGTTTTCAACAGCAATAAAAGTCAATTTTCACAGTCATCTGTATTTATCTCTGCAAATTATCTTGATACACAAAACTATTTCACTTTACTACTTCTAAACTACAAAGTTGTTTTGAGCTTGAAAAAAGATTATGAAAGGAAGCAAAATCACCATCTTGTTTTGCCTGTAATGACAATTAAGATGGTTTCCATCCAGAAACTCTTATATATTTGAAAACACAAAGACCTTTTGGCTGGAGTGACAACAACATCTGCAAAAATCAGACAGCGTCATCCATCCCAAGAATTTCCTGAAGATATCCTGCCAATTACTTTTACTAGTAGGTGACGATTAATCATAACCTGCCTGGCATCTGAGCAGAGAGATCTGATCCCTAACCAGAAAGAAAACCTATATTCAGACGTAGCTGAAAGCAAATTTTGCCAGGACTCAAGATCCTGGACACCATTATTTTTAGTATATGCAAAACTCATATTGCCTCATGTTGCTTGGGGTTTTTTGTTGTTGATGGTAGTATTTAGGTTTTGTGTTGTTCTGCAAAATTGAGGCCTTGATGCTGTAAATCTGCTCAGCTTTTTTTGGGAGGTGCAGAACTCAGCTTCCTGCCTCTCCAAAATTACTCTAGAGATCTTCAGGTGATATAATTCAATGGATGACATTAAGGTTATTTTTATAGGTGGAGAATAATGCTTGAGCATATTGTATTTCAGAGCATGAATTCAGGTGACCTCAAAAGACCGTGTGTCTCCAGATTAGTCTCTAAGAATCCAGTTTGCAGATTTTGACAATCTTGTACATACTGAATTGTGCTTACCAATAAACTGTACTACCAATAAATAGTTCTGCTTCTTCCAATGGGGTAATTTACAAAATATGATAACATCCATAATCTTTCTAAATGTGATAATATTGATCGCCTCTCTGTTCAAAGATGTAATTACAGGTTTAATCCTTTACAGAAAAAAAAATAAGATTCTGGACTTTTTAAAGATAAAAATATTGAAAATTCTTGTTTTCTGGGGTAAATACTTATGCAAGGTCACTTGAAGTTCAGCCATATTAGACTGAATTTTTCTTCCATAACTATGTGAGATATCCCACTGATTTCATTGCAAGGGGAATATTCACAGAGCAAAGTAACTGCCACCTGGTAAAAACATTACAATTTGCCTCTTTACACAGTAACTGTTGCAGCATACTCTAATCATGATTTTTATTCTTTGGCATCTTGAACCAGGAGAGGGAAGTGGTTAATCCCTTCTTTGAAGCCAAAAGCATTTTCAGCCATTTATGATGAAATGACCTTTTCTATTCTGTGACCTTTCTCAACAAGTGCCCAAGGAATAATGATACAATTATTTCCCTCCCTGAATATCCCTCTGTTAGGGTATTCAGAAGCCTGAAACTCTCTGAATATCTTTTACTTTTTGTTTTTTTGTTTGTGGGCTTTTCTTAGCTAGCTCACAGGAACAAAAAGTACACCAATGCCAAATACGTTAGTAGGCTGTGCAAAAAGGCTTCTGTTCTGTAGCAAAGTATGTATAAACAGATCTTTTCTTTTAGGAATCTGAAAAAGAGCAACCTTATTTTCATGAACTGATACACGGCCTAAGTCAGGTGTCAGTCATTAGGCTACACCATAAACTGCTTTAAATTCCAGTTTGTATCAGTTTGGTATAGAGCCCATTGAATATATTTTTGTTATCATGATTCTATAGTGTGATGTGCTGAAATACAGTGCTCCAAAATGTGTGTTTTGTTAACTTTGTGCAGTAGTATCTGATTAAAATTCAAAGTACGTTTCTGCACTGATTAGATTATACACTATGGTCCCAACCAGCTAGCTGTGGAGATTGCTGTAGACAAATTGAAGGGAGTTCTGAGAATAGCAGTAAGTACAATGAAGCTACTGGAAGGACTGATATACAAACAGATACTAGGAAAACGAGAATGCCAGTCATTCCCTCTCTTCCATCACTCATACCTCTTAGCAACTCAGAAAAGAAAGTTGTTAATTATTTCTATGTAGTTGTTGTTAATCTTGTTTAGAATTTATTTAAACTCCTTGGTGAGTGAGAATAATTGCTCACTGTGCTGTAATATGCATCTTTAACCTCTGCTGTGGCAAACAGAACCAATGTCAAAGCACCCTTGGTGCTCTTAGTCAATTATGGAGCCCAGCGGCTCTATAACACCACAGAATCGGAGTGTTGGTTTTTTCAGGAGTAACTTTGAAATTTAGGATAATGAACTGTCCTGAGAACTATTCATGAGGAATGACTACTAGAATCTGTGTCTGTTCTCTGGATCATAGATAATATCTCTTGCCCAAAATTAGACCTTAGAAGGCAACCTAAAGGCAGGTTAAATTTGGTCATAACGGTTGCCAGTTAGTTTTGTTTGTGAGTTAATACAGCTGCAGGCTAGATAAACCACACTTCAAACTTATTCCTGAAGTTTTGGGGACAGATGTGTCCTACTCTTGTCCTAGTTTATTGCCTCTTTGTACCGTTCTGCAGCCAGAGCAGACGCGGTAAGACACATCCTGCATATTCTTAACAAGAATGTGTAAACTTGGAGCATTTTCCGTGAATGTATAGCAAATGCTGTTTTGATGATAGAGTCATGATCCTAAAATGATTTAATATTGTTCATTTTCTGTTCAGATGAGATCAGAGAAAAAATTATCACAAGATTAATTTAACCTGTATTAGTTCCAAGTGTCATTTTCACTTAGAAGAAAAGGACATTAAAAACATCAGTGTTAAATGCAGGCAACAGGAAAAGCTCTCACATCTTATACACTAAGACTCTGAAGAACGTGAAAGAAAGATAATGCAGGTTTGTCTATTAGTTTGAACATGTACATGAGCTTTGAGCAGGTGAGAGATTGTAATGAATTACATTTCCTAATATCTTACTGACATTCTTTCTGTAATTTTAGAGATTGTCCCATTGGCATATCAAGACTTTGGGACGTTTTGCAATATCCAAGTAAACCTTCTGTGTTTACCCTCTTACTTGTATAACTGGGTCTATTAGCATACCTTTGAATACTGTAAAATCTCAGAACATCCAAAAAGTTCATAGTAGGAAAATTACATAGAAAAATCAATAGAAGTGAAACAATCCATTATGATGATTTGTCTTGCCTCCTTTTTTATCATTATTAATCTCTCAGTCACAGAGTTGTCCTTAGAAGTGCTTATAGCTTAGAAATGCTAACTATATCTCCAACGATAACCCAACCGGTCGTTTCTGACCAAGCTTGAGCAGGATAAAGCAGCCCAGCACTCTGTGAAGTGGGGTACTCAGGCTGGCACATGTCTCATAAGCTATTTGAGTTTCAGGTTATTGCATTACAAGTTACTTGTCTTTATTTACATGCCACTATTTTAGTGAGATTGGACAATACACAAATATAGTCTATTACATACATGAGTCCTGTGCTTATCTTCTTGTATTTTTCAGGGGAAGGCACAGTTCTTAAGATGGTGGCTTTCAACTAAAAAATCCTTTGCTAAGCTACTATTAACAAAACTTTCATGCAGTCTCTGGGGTTTCTTGAGAGGTACTTGGGGAAATGTCGGAAGTGGAAGAATTCACTGTTTGGAATCTAATTTGAAATTGTAGTATTCAAAAGTGGACATTGCAAAAGCTGCTGAGAAGATCTGAAATCTCAGACTGGAGTTAGCAAGAGAGGACACTATCTGCAAGGAAAAAAATATGGGAGAGATTCTTAAAGAGTGAATCAAATCAGCATCGTAGCTGAATACATGATTAACATTTTGGAAGATCACGCACAGAGATGTTAGCTCGGAAAAAATCAGAGAAGTAAACGTACTCCAGAAACTTCTGTCTTCTAATAAGTCATTACAAGGAAGTTTGGAATGACACTGCCCATTACTCAGTCTCACATCACAGACTTTCCTGGTGCTTTACAGCAAGATACAGGATGAAACTTGAGTCCCCATTAAATTAATGGAAATATTCCAATTTACTTCTTCCCTATTTTCTAGTTTTGCCACTAAAATGTAAAGAGGAGAATACTGATAGAAGTTTGCTTAAGCCTTCCTAAAATACATAAATAACATGGAGATTTTAGCTAATTTCAAGTGGAATGTGAAAGGAAGTTCAGAAGAATATTTTGCTCTCTTGCTTAAAAGAAGGCAAATAGGACCTGAGATATGTTGGATTAAAATGTGGCAGGGAGAGAATCATAAAGTACTTCACTTTTCATTTTCCTGGGTATGCTTAGATAAGAAAACCAAACAAGTTTAACATATTCAGAAGTTACTTTCCACTGTTGCAAACTTTTCTTTGGACTCTGATTTCATTCCGAGAAGGGTTTATTTTGATTTATCTTACACCTGTTCCTGGCAAGCTAAACTATGCTGAAATAATCTGCCTGCCTGCCTTCCCTGCTTCCAAGGGAAACACAGCCAAGGAGGGCTGCCTTAGATAATGGACACACTCTTTCCTTCCTTATTGCCAGCCTGAGGAGTTGGTGGGGGTGTTTGGGAAGGGGAGTGGGGTATTGTGAAGTGGTGAAAAAAAAGGAGAGAGCAAGGTGTGAAAAAAATATCAGCACCCTGGGAAGGTTCTTTTCCCTCCAGCTTTCTTAAACATGTGTCAGTGCATTTTCTGCTCCCCCATTCCCTCAGACTCTCCTCCCTTTGCCTCTCCCCATTCCTACTCTCCGTCTAGAAGGGTACACACAAGTAGGCAACTCCCTTGAACCAATGCTTTAAAAAAGGGAAAAGAGAGCTATGCTGCTGTTGGCTTTTTTGTCTCGCATGATCAAAAGGGACCAGAGACCCTCAGTGGGGCAGAGGGCTCCCAGCAGCTCAGGGCAGATGCTGCATGGTGCTGGCAAAACTGAATTAATTTGAATTTTCTGCAGTGGGGCACCTCCAGGAAAACTCCACATTATAAGGAAAGCTGTCAGAGCTCCTGGAATGGGCAGGAACAAGGGCTAGGGCAAATCATTGGCTTATGTAAAAAAAGGACCTATTGAGAGTTGTTGAGAGTAACCAAAACCACTTTAATAAGGCATAATTCATAATATTTGGGTGACCTTATGCTTTTTTAAATTCTAAGAATGATTTGCAGAAGTGCACTCTGCTTTCCTAATGATACCTGGTTTGCTGCTAGCCACTCACTTTGCTGTCCTGCTAGGAGCAGCCTGGGACAAGCCAAGCTAACCAGTGACTCTCCTTTTTCAACGCAGTTCATATTGCTCAAGGCTTCCCAACATGCTCTATGTGAGTCTCAGATCCCAATAAACACACCTAAATATAGAAGTTTGCTTGTAGGTGGGTATGCATGTGCTACATGTCTGTACTTCCAGTATAGCCGGTCAAGATCTAGGGCTTAGTTCAGCAGAGGACATAGAGATGTCTCCTGTTACATGATATTCCCTGCTCTACAGCGACTTCTCCTGGAGGGCACAGACCTCCCAGGTCTGAAAGCATAGCCACTGGAACTAGGGATGTCTCAAATATCTTAAGGCATCTCAAATGGCATTGGACAAATAAATTTGGGCAGCTGAATAGAGCCTTTTTTGTACCAAGCCCAGAGTGCAAGTCAGCTGAGCAGCCAGCAGGAGCCTTCCTGAGGATTAGCTGTACCTCCCTCAGTTGACGTGATCTCCTTGTGCTGCATAGGGAGTTAAGACACCTACTTCACATGTAGACACCTAAATTTAAATGTCTTCACATAGAGCTGAATCCCACCCCACCTATTTTTCAGATCTCCATTAGAATCTGTGGTATCTTTCATTTTTCTGGTCAGTTGTCCTGTTTCTGAACTCTCACTCGGCCTCCTGAACTCGTTGTCATGCTCTTGAGATTTGTTCTGTCTCTTGATCTCTGAGCTCATTGGATTTACATCTACAAGTAAATCTAGCTTTTTTTGGTAGCCAATTATGTAGTATCCACCTATGATACACATATGTAGTAGCCAAAGGCATTTTAAAATTTCAGACCCTAGGAACAGGCAGAAGGTCAGCCTTAGCTAACATACTATGTCCAACAGTGACACTAGCCAACAATAAACAGTCATGGAAGATTATACAAATAGGGCAAACAGACAGTGATATTTCTTCATGTGACTCTCAGCCTCCAACAACCTGATGCTTGGAGATGCCCTGAGCCAGAAGTGGGCTCTTGGTATTAGCCCTATATTAAATCTTCTCCGAATGAGATCATCCCACTGGCTTTGAACCTATGTAAATTTTTAGCATCCTGTGGCAAGGATTTTCACAATTTAACAGGACAGTCCTTAAACCACAGGTTGTCTATACCTTTAGTATTGTAATAAAAGGTCAAAGCCATCCATAGGTAAGTTCAGAGAAACTGAAGGGTTGTTTGCAGGTACTTGGATCTCAACTTACCTTGGTGACTGAGCAGAATGAACCGAGGCTATTTCCTACTGTACTGGAGCAGGCTAGGGAAACAGTCTTCTGCATTTAGGTACAGCCAGTCTCTCACAGCTCATCTGTGGGGGCCTTTTTCACTAACTAGGTCATTCTTGACTTGTAGGAGCTACGCTTGGAGCAAAATGAGAGAAAGAACCAAAACTCACGTCAACAAGAACTTGCTTTCAGTTCTTCACTAGAAAATGTGCATTTAGATTATCCTTGCATAGAAACATACGAACACCACAAAATCCTAAGTTTTTAAAAAGCCGGTTATTTCTTACAAAGGCTCTTTAAGCTTTTAAAGAAGGTCAGGAAATTAATTCTAAAGTGATGAAGTAGCACAGAACCTGTTCTGTGCTTTTCCACTCTGCATACCGGTGTGTCAGCCGCAGTCATCATAAAAGAACATTTGCTTTCTCACAGCATCCATGTGCCATGACTGTGCTGCTTCTCCTCATCTCCCTTTAAATGCCGTTCTGGCTCTAAGGGCAGTTGGCTGATTAGTTCATGCATAACAAACTCACTCTCACAGTTTGAATCTGTGACCTGAAGAAATAAATCCTAACACTTGCTGGGCTTCAACAAACTTTCCAGGCTGCCAGCTAAAAGAATGCTGCTGAGTACCCAGCACTGCATTTCTTCCTTTCCAGGAAATGGTACATCAGGGGAGTTGTGTCCAGAAACGATAAAGCCTCAACCACACAGTGTTTGTCCTCATAGAAAATTAATAGGTGTGCTTTTAAGTCTGGTGCCACTGGACTCTCACCACTGGGTCTGTTCTTTTTTTTTTTTTTTCTTATCTTTGTATTTTTCTTTGCATTTTCATAGCGGATTTGATACAGAAAAAGATAGAAAGGGAGAAAGATCTAGTCCATCTGCTTATTTGTACAGTTTGCTACATCAGGCTTCAAAGCTCCTTCATGAGCTCCTTCAACACTGCTCCCCTTATCCATATGTTTTCAAAATTACTACCCTCAGTTTTCACCCTGGAGTGTCCCAGGGTAGTTTTTGACACCAGCCCTGACCTCATATCCCTACCTTAAACAGGAATCTCAGTGCTTTGGATTCCCACCCATCGCAGGAGTCTCTCTTTTAACCCCCTCATTCAGCTCATGTACTTGTATACGTTATTTATTGGTACTTGGACATTAATTTTTTCTGTAATATATTTCTTTCAGACATCATTGTTCTCATCGCTTCAATAGCAGTTGTTTCTGCAAAAACTCAGGGTAACATTTTTGCAACATCAGCACTGAGAAGTCTTCGTTTCCTACAGATCCTTCGTATGGTGCGCATGGACCGAAGAGGAGGCACTTGGAAATTGTTAGGTTCAGTAGTTTATGCACACAGCAAGGTATGTAATCCTAGATGCTGATTTTGTCTGGTTGATATCTTCACTTAATGTGATTCAACAAGAGGCCAAGGAAACAAACAATAATCAGTTTTGAGCAGAATACCTAAAATTTCCTGATGTAACTTCAATTGTAATGGGCATTCGCACAGCTACATCAGGCCTTGTTAAATGATAACAGTTTTTAGAATACGTTGAAAATGTTGTTCTTCATATGCAGTTGTAATTTGATATATATTGGTGAAGCTGCTGCAGCATCAAACCATAGCAGCAGATTCGGTGCACTTTCACATAAAATTTGTGTCCCTAGGGAAACATCTGACTCTTAACTGCTCAAATACCAGAAAAACATGTAGATCTTTTCATTACATCTTCCTTGAAATGCAATTCTGTTCAGTCTTTCAAAGGAATACTGATCTCTGATTTCTTTTATCTAGGAATTAATCACAGCCTGGTACATAGGATTTTTAGTACTCATCTTTTCATCTTTCCTGGTTTATCTGGTGGAAAAAGATGCAAATAACCAATTCTCCACATATGCAGATGCTCTCTGGTGGGGCACAGTAAGTACAGAAAAATAATACTTTTTAACCAGTATGTTAGAGTGCTTTGACTGTCACATACTGTGGATTTTAGCTTAGTGTGCTGTTCAGTGAATTGTTTTCACCGTCAGAAAACTGGTCTGAGAAGCTCCCTCCTCCAGTTATTCATTTGTACATCGATAGCTCATTTCACCCCTTCCTGCAGAACAGGTCTTTATGTGTTTCTGCTGCAAACCAGACCGCTAAACCTTCAAGAGAAGAAAATATTTTATTTTTTTAATTCAGATCCTTTCAGTAGTATGGTTTGTAACATGGTGCCACAAAGAGCTGCTTTGGTCCAAATCAGAGGGCTATAAGCTGCAATACAGGAAGACAAACAAGCGTTGGGAGGGAAAGAGGGAAAAAATTATTTCATCAGCTTTGCAATAAAGGAAAGAGTATCATCAGCACCCAAGATGTTGTTTCTCCTTCCTTTGTACCTTGAGCACAAAAAGCAAGAATAAATATCCCCATTCTGGTTCAGCAGTGTTATTTTTACAGATATAAATGCACTGATTTAGTTCAGCTCATGATTAACTATCAAATCAGTTGGTTTTACTTTGTTGAAAAGTACATGCCTGAAAGACTGCTTTTCTGAAAGAAGAAAGATTACATGAATGCTTATTTGTTTAAAATAAACTCGGCTTCAAATTAATAATGAAAAACTAGGTGTGAAATTTTGATATTTTTTTTTAATAGCACAATGTGTAGGGGTTTTGGCTTTAAAATGCCCTATAGTGACCTAGACTCTATGGAAGTTACTAATGCAGCTTAAGAAATCCCTCCTAACAAAGCCTATGACATAGCTATAGCCAGCCAGTATAAAACTGCTTTTCTTTACCTTCTCATGCAATGGAACAAACACCATGGTCTCTAACATGTCTGGGTAGTGAAATGATGCCTGTAAGATCATTAATGCTGGCATGAGCTAGAGCACTCATTAGTTTTCCTGGAACAAGTGCAAGACCTGAACCAGACTTTGCCACCTTTCCTCATCATAGGAATGCAGAAATGAAGCTTTCTCACTTCAAACCATCTGCTGAAAAGACTTAATGTGGACTCAGTAGTACCTGAAGGCTCAGAGCATGCAATTGGGTAAAAGCCCTTTCCAAAATGCTTGAAATCTTTCAGAAGTATCTTTAATAAGTTTTATTTACATATGGAGCAAAGGTTAAGATCATTTTCTATTAGTAGGACTAGTTTGTGTATTTGACATTTGTTCATATAAGGAAGGGTTCACAATTTGTTACGTGTCTTCCCTAGAGATTATATTTCTGTGCACAAAACTGGGAGTTTGGAAAAGCCACACCTAGTAGGTCTTACTTGTGCAATTACAAATACACAGAAATATTTTTCCCAAAATGCATTGCTTTAGAGCATCATTTAGAGATCTCCTATAAAATATACATTTTCATCCTGTAATCCAAACACATAAAAATTTGTATTGGCTGAAGTCATGAGAGAAGGTTTTGCCCCAGCCGCTTCCCTGTAGTTTGTTTCACTTTTCTTCAAAAGCCAAGGTCTAGGTTTGACTTAAAGCTTTCTAACCTGCCTGTATTGACACAGTTGTGAAACACCTAGCTTGGGATGGGCACTCTGGCTCCAGCGGTCTGCAGGTACCATTGCCCCTTTGAGGACAGCACTGGGGATGTGGTCCTGCAAGACACCCTCCTGTGGGAGTGCGCAGGTCTGGAAATGCAGACATGCTTTCAGCCGTTCGACCCTCCAGGAAACACCCTCTGCCTCTCTACAAAGCCATGTGTGATTAAGTTCTGCTTAGGCAGGACTAAGCAGAGGATTGTACCCACCTGCCAGCAGCCAATAGTGGGTACAAAAGTAGAAACATATTCATTAGAAATGGGAAAGTCCCAGCAAACTCAGACCTCAACTGAACACTATGAAGTGAAGACGTATGAGTTGTAGGTTAGATAAGTAGTGCAACTGAGAAAATATGAATCTTTTCTTGACATCAGCAGGAAAACCAATAAATTGTAATGAAAAAATTAAAACAATCTATATTGTATAGTGTTATATCTTTTCTTCTTTCCCCAGTGTGTGACATGAAAGCATTTACATTTTTAATGTGTTTAAGCGCACAAAGTGACTGAAAATCAGTTTCCAGCTTACCTGTTATCTTTGCCATTTTAATAATGGCATTTTTTGTACAATATGTAAAACAGTATGTGGGAAATGCATAACGTGCTTCTTAGTCATGGTTGTTTTTACTGCCAGAGTAACCCACATGCAGATTTTGAAAAGGTCAGATTGTGTAGCATTCTAGGGGAAACTAATGCTCAGTCTCATTGATTTGTTTATTGGCAAAATTTGTTCTAACTTAAACCATGGAGTACCTACCAAATCCCAGAATGAATTCTGTGATGGCAAAATTACAAGCAAAGACTACATTGAAGTCAGGCACAAATAGTGCCTTACAGATAGTAGCCTTAGATTTCAAGCTTTTAGAGGCACTTATGCCCTTCCTCACATGACCAGACCCAGCATGCTTCAATTAAACCATTTATTAATTCAGATTATTTGAGGCCCACACCCTGCTATGGTCATTTCACTGACTCCATTTCTAAAGCCCATATTTTTATGCTGAAATAAAAGGCAGGATACAGCATCCTGATTCATATATGAGTACTCCACTCTATTCGCAGTTGTATGTTGTACTGTGCAACCTGCAGTTTAAGCATCATGCTAATGTTACTACTGTTAATATTCTTGTGATTGGGGTCCCTGCAGTGCCTAACACAGCAGCACACAACACTGTGTTTTCTATGAAGAGCTCAATTTCAAAATTTGCTTTGGTTGAGAGGAGTAAATTCATTTAATAACAAAATAACTAAACTATATGAGAACAAAAGGTCAATTAAAAAACTGAAGTATTTCAAAGCCAAACCATGTGTAGTTTTCTGAGGACTGCTAGAACTAGCTAGAACTGTGTGTGCTTATAGTGGCATTTAATTTGTACATCAATTAATTTTACCTGCAAATGTAATGCAATTAAGATTCCTGTCTCTCTTACGTATTTAACAGAGCTTCTCTTACTAAGTCATTATTTTTAAGTAGTATCCAGTAGTTACAGCTGGATACAGAATGGTTCTGGCACTTCACAGTGACCTGTAGGTCAACAAAACATATTGCAATGAATAATACTGTCACAATTACTAGCTCAAATGAGTTAATATCAATGATGTTTTTCCTACTTAATATAATGATAGCATGAGCAAACTACTTTTTTTCTCAGTTAATTGATGTCAGGTAAAGATTCAAAAGGTAAGTACTGCTAGAAGAACATAAAATGACATCAGAAAGAAATATTAGGGTAGAGGAGAGCCTCCTGGGTCCCATCCCATCTAATTGAAGACACCTAGGTTATATAATCACATTCTTTATTATATTACCTCACTTATTATTATTTCATATTTAATAGCTCCAGCAATGAGTTATAACAGAGGTTTTATTGTTGCTGTGAGTTTTGGGTCCAGGCAGGTGACACTGCCCACCTTGGCTGATCTGTCCAGACACCTCATTCATAGAAGCAACCAAAATGGAGTGGTTTGCAACTGGTGCAAAAGACAGGACTCCGCTAGCTCATTTAGCAATGTAGGAGTGTGATTCGGTTTCTTGGCATACAGTGCCATGGAAGATCTCTTTGAGAGTCTCTCTCCTGCCTCTGTTGTGGATGGTCCCTGTTCAGATGCCTTATGGCATCTCAGGTAACACTAGGCATTTGTTTTCAGGCAAGCCTAAGTCCTATGTTTTAGGTTTGGTACCTGCTGCAGGAATCTCTCTTTCCATTGTGCATGTTGTGGTGACCATATCATGCTAAACACCATTTTATTTTTCAAGTTGGGTGAAATGAATCCTATACAAATAAACTCTAAAAGGTTTGGTTTATGGTCCTGATTTAGGCTGTGGTGATCAGACACAGAGCTACTCAACAGGTATTCCCAGAAAGGCAGGATTCGCACACCTTGTTATTTCTTTCACTGTATCTTTAACCTCTTTATCACCACTTTGCTTCCTCTGACCAACTCCCTTCTCAGATAAACAATCTGTCCCTAATTACCTTCAGAGGTTTTCTGCAGATTTTGTAGCTCTCTTACCTAGTCACCCTTGATCTTTTATGGTACCTCTGTTGCAGTCACCTGCATGCTGTGTCCTTGCAAGATTGCAATCTCCAAAAAATCCCCAATAATTTCCTCCAGTCACCTTCAAAATTTGGTGACTATGGACAGACCCTTGGATGGCATGGTTTAGTGGGAGGTGTCCCTGGCAGGGGGATTGGAGCTAGATGATCTTAAGGTCCTTTCCAACCCTTACTATTATATGATTCTATGACTTCTCCCATAAACATCCAGTGATGTCTGGAAATTTCTCATGTTTCATGGTCTCACATCCAGTCATTTTCCACACCCTGTTCAGTTAATTTAACCTCAGGATTATGCCAATCAGGGCCTGGCCGCTGGTTTAGTCATTCACTTGCAGCACTAGCAAAGATGGATTCCTCAACTTGACCAGAAGTTGTCTGGAAAAATGTTTTCTTAGTTGTGTGATGAGAGGAGTATGAAATGAAGAACAAACCGATTTGTTCAATGTTGAATAAGGCAATACAGCACGGCGTTGACACCTATACCCCAATGTTAAAACCATCCTAAGATAAAAGACCTCAAAGTGAGCAAGAAGCCACTGATACTCTTAATCACAGACTGATAGCATTAAGTCCTCAGGACCTAAAAGAATGGGGGAAAGGCTTTAATATTGTCTTGTTATTTTCTTTGGAAAAAATCCAGAACACAGTCTGAGTGCTCCCGGTTTTGGATTGCTCCCAGATGTCAGATTCCAAAGGTTCGAATTTGTCTTTCACCCCTTCGGAAGACAGTTCAGTGGCAATATCATTAATATGCAGATGACACTTAGTGCTGTTTCCTTCTGCTCAGCCTAGGCAGGAGATATCTCTACTTTCCTGTCTCTGGTAGAGATAGGGAACTGGACAGAAGCCAAGAAAGTGGGCTTGCTCAACTTCAAACGGCTTCACAATTACTGGCCTGGAAACGAGTTTTGAGGAACTTTTATTCAGAGATTCATTTGTTCAAATGCTTCATTTCTCTTGAGGTCTTAACAGCCTCAAACTGTTTTGCGTGAACTGTTCTGTGATGAGAAGAGCTGGGAGTGCCCTCTTCAAAAAGCAAAGGGAAATCAAATCAAGCCCTTCTGCTAGGCCAAGAGTGTGATTGTATCAGCTCACCTCAGCCAGGAAAGAGGAAGCTGCGTTCTCATATCCCTTCTTCCTTATTGCTCCATCTCAGCCACGTGCTGCCTCGTGCAGCCTCTGGAGCTTGTTAGATTCCTCCATGAACTAGCACAACTCATGGAAACAGTGGAAACAAACCACACAGAAATGTGGATAATTCTTTCCACCTCCCTGGGTTGCACTGGCTTCCCAGAAAAATCTGGGGAAAAAAAGAGGGACTGGGGCAGGGAAGTGAAGATGAGCAACGAAAGAGAGCGAGACCTGATAATCATGCAAGGTGGTATGTCTGTGACCAGGCTAGCATTACAAAACTCAAGATTTGATAACCACTTGAAATTTCAGATCACTCTCTTTTAGCCACTATGGCATTCTCAGGCTAGATTACACCCTCAGCTAGCTCCCAACAATGGGAGCAATTAAAAGCACTGTTTACTATCTACAGAGCCCTAAATAGTTGAAATCTAATTACTTCCAAAAGACTTTCCTTCTTTTGTCCTGCGGTGACCCTGGCATTAAATGGAATTGCTTTGGCCGCCGTGCCTAGGAATGAACTTAGAGGAAGCTGGAAGCAAAATGATGTCTCTAGAAGGCATTTTCCTGAAGAATTCATTCCTGCCAGACTATTTGCTAAGCCTGAACTTGCCCACATTTGGTACACGATGTAAAATAATTCTCTGTGCACGTGTTCTCTGCTATAACAGGCCTCGGAGTCCTTGGCATTCAGCCTACTGTTGTCTATCTTTGTCCTTTAACATCGTGTGCCATTGCCTGAGCACGCGCCCAGCAGCCTCCCATCCTGCCTTTGGAAACCCTCCACTCTGCTCACACCTCCTCCTGCCTGCACCAGGAAGGAAGTGGGTCCAAGCTCCCCAAGAGGGAAGCTAAAAATCATCACTTTCTCCTACATGCAAGTCCAGAGCCAGGTTCAGGACTGGTATTCTTCCCAGACTAGGAGTAGCATGGAGGACATTTCCTTGGGTCAGGGAAGGTCCTCAGCCACACACAGACATAGAATCATAGAATCATAGAATAGTTAGGGGTGGAAAGGACCTTAAGATCATCTAGTTCACACCCCCCTGCCAGGGGCAGGGACACTTCCCACTAAACCATGCCACCCAAGGCTACGTCAAATCCAGCCTTGAACACCGCCAGCGATGGAGCATTCACAACTTCCCTGGGCAACCCATTCCAGTGCCTCACCACCCTTACAGTAAAGAATTTCTTCCTCATATCCAATCTAAACTTCCCCTGTTTAAGTTTGAACCTGTTACCCCTTGTCCTCTCACTACAGACCCTAATGAAGAGTCCCTCCCCAGCAATCCTATAGGCCCCCTTCAGATATTGGAAGGCTGCTATGAGGTCTCCATGCAGCCTTCTCTTCTCCAGGCTCAACAGCCCCAACTTTCTCATCCTATCTTCACAGGGGAGGTGCTCCCTGATCATCCTCGTGGCCCTCCTTTGGACTTGTTGCAACAGTTCCATGTCCTTTTGATGTTGAGAACACCAGAACTGAACACAATAATCCAAGTGAGGTCCCACAAGAGCAGAGTAGAGGGGCAGGATCACCTCCCTTGACCTGCTGGTCATGCTTCTTTTGATGCAGCCCAGGATATGGTTGGTTTGTGGGCTGCGAGCGCACACTGCCGGCTCATGTTCATTTTTTCATCAACCAACAATGAAGCCATAGTCGTTTGCCTTGGAGATATGCTCAGTAAACCATAATCATGCACCATAATCCCAGTGGCATTTGCATATGCACTGCATTTCTACATGGTCTGAGGTCAATAACTTCCATGTGGAGAACCTTTTCATGTTTACCAGACTCTGCCATCATATGCACTGGTGCTATATGGCAGGGATGCTGACCTTTGCAGCACAGCTTTTGAAGCATCTGAATGCTGAGCCTCTGATTACACTCCCCACACAAAGGGATTACAGATGCCCTCCTCTTTCTCTTTGACCTCTCCCCACATAGGTCTTAGCTAACATTGTCCAACAGGCAACAGGTGTACCGCTACATCTGCTGTGCAGTAGTCTTTGGTCCTTCATGTCAGGAGTGATATAGCTATATCTGAGCCTGTCATAAGAAAGAGGAAAGGACTGGGAACTTCTTAAAGTTCCTTCCAACTTTTGATTAGTGTTTGTTGTGTTTCAGAAGATAATCTGCTTCACATTGTACTGATGGGCTTGTAGAAAATGAGCTGCTTCTTGCTGTTGCTTTGACTTTATATCATCTGTGAACATCAACTTCCTGCCTGCTATATTTTTCCAATATGATCTCTGTGTAATTTATATTTGTGTAGTTGTACAAATACATAGTTATATTTCCCTGAAGAAAATAGGAGGAATGTTTTTACATACATAGAAAAGATCACCTTTCTCTTCCCAGCTCAGCAAATTTCCCAGAATTTGCCTCAGCTTTTGAGATCCCAGGCCTTCTGGGTTTTTATTTCTTAAACTTATTTGTTGCTTATTATGTAGACCTCTTTGAGCAAGTCCAGAGGATGGCCACAAAGATGATCAGAGGGCTGGAGCTTCTCTCCTATGGAGACAGGCTGAGAGAGTTGGAGTTGTTCAGCCTGGAGGAGAGAAGGCTCCAGGGAGACCTTAGAGCAGCTTCCAGTGCCTAAAGAGGACCTACAAGACATCTTTGGAGGCACTTTTTACAAGGGCCTATAGTGAGAGGAAAAGGGGGAATGGCTTTAAACTGAAAGAGGGTAGATTTAGATTAGATATAAGGAAGATATTTATGAGCACTGGCACAGGTTGCCCAGAGAAGCTGTGGCTGCCCCATCCCTGCAAGCATTCAAGGCCAGGTTGGATGGAGCTTTAAGCAACCTGGTCTAGTGGAAGGCGTCCCTGCCCACAGCAGGGGGTTGGAACTAGATGATCTGTAAGGTGCCTTCTAACCCAAACCAGTCTATGATTCTGTGATTATTTAGGTATTTTTCTCACATTCATTATTTATCTCCATTTTATTCAGTCATAAACAGTATTTTTCCTAGAAAATTGTAATAATTTATTTATGCTTGGTTTTCTTCTGGAAACAACTATATGTTCCACATGTCCTGGATTATTTAGTGGAAATGCTGTTTCATGCAATGTAAATAATCTGCAACTAATTTCTCAGTGACTTCCGGTAAACCACCACATTTATTAATTCCTTTTTAGATCACATTGACAACCATTGGCTATGGAGACAAAACTCCTCTTACTTGGCTTGGGAGGTTGCTTTCTGCAGGATTTGCTCTACTTGGCATTTCTTTCTTTGCACTACCTGCTGTGAGTATGCCTGTAAAATTTGTAAAAAGGTAATAGAAACTTCTAGAGTCATTATGATACAAAAGGCTGAAGGAAGCTCTCTGTATGAAGAACAACTGTTTGCTTGAGGTTTGGGGAGTTTCTTTGGCATGGACAAAACTGGGAAATAATTCTAAATTAGGTCACATACTATTGTGTAAGGTTGAAATTCCTGTCTTTTGTTATGAATTGTGGCTTATATATTACTGGTTTTCTTTCAGATTCTTGAAAAAAATATCAGCTGAAAAAAGAAGTGAGGTATTTCTAATAGGTTTTCTTGTAGGACCATGTTCAGGCTACTGACAGAGAGTAGTAGAAGGCACTAGATCAACCAAAAGTTTATGTCATTGAATGTAAAAATGCAGCTATCATTTTCTGTGAATGATTGGAAATAAACATGACAGTTTGTTTACGTTGCTTTTACCAGCTTTCAAGAGACTTTAATGGAAATGAGAATCATCTAATGAATAAAATATAGTGCAGCTTCAGAAATAACTTTTCATTTTTGTGAATTTCCATTCTTAAATTGCTATTGAATAAGCATGAAATCAGAAGTGACATTTGTATTTTATTGTATTGCATCTATTGCAACATATACAGTCAATAATTTAATACTCATGTTCATTATCTATAGATCACTAGAAAACATGCATGTTATAATAATACATTTGTTTTCAACCATATAGACAAACTAGGATTAAGAGTCTGCATTTGCCAACAGCATTGAATCATCTAGTGTATTTTTCTTACTCTAAGTATAAAGAATATTTCAGTATCTTTAGCATCTTATACTGCATTATAATTACAGTAAATTGCCTGTTTGTGACTCTGTAACATTTAATGGCAGCTACTGTAATTAATTCCTTTTGTCACCTAATTACCACCAAGACAGTCTTAGCAGAAGTACAATGAACATGTAAAATATTAATAACCTTACATATTAGAGATGCCAGAAGTTTTCTTCCTCATGTCATATCTATGTACAGATACTAATTTTTCTTGTAAGCACTTTTGTTTTGAATCTGTCCGTAAAACGAGATATGTTGAATCTTGTGCCTTTCCAATACTATTTTATCCTGACTAAGGATCAAATGGAAATGTTCTTCCTTATAAAGCAGGTATGTCCAGCAGAAATATTATACTCCTTGCAAGCCAAGGAGGGAAACACTCTCAGTCTTCGGGTCTGTTCAGTAATAGTCAAATTTATCTTACTTTTTCAAAGGTAAAAGGGGAGAGGTTTCATCATCATCTTTTTTTCATAGCCTATAGAATGAGCAATCGGATTATCTGGATGGGAAAGTGAGAAGAAACGGTCTTAATCTGTTAAGCAAGGCCTTTTTTAACTTTTATATAATCAAAAGTTATTAAGCACTGCAGATATGGACTTTGAGGTCCATGTATATCTGGAATATCTGGCAGTTGGTCATTTCAACTTCCTGACTTAAGTTCCTCTGAATGTTCCTGCTAGATTTTATCTATGTATCTATATATATATGTATATATGTATCTATGTATATATGTATATAAACCTTATAGTATCATATACTGTCATAAACATTATCTGAAGCAATTACATAACATAAAATCTTCACAAAATCTTTATAGTTGATTATGCATATTTATTTGAAAAACTACCTAAATAATGATAAATGGCATATTGTATTGCAGGGTATCCTTGGCTCAGGATTTGCTTTAAAAGTGCAGGAACAGCATCGTCAGAAACACTTTGAGAAAAGAAGGAACCCAGCTGCCAGTCTAATTCAGGTAAATAAGAAATTGGTAAAAATATAATAGCAGGTTATGTAAAGTACACATTGGAGCAGATTTTATTATTTCAATTTGGAAAGTTTTGTGGAAGTAACGTTTAACAGATTGGTTAGTTTCAAGGGACCATAGCGATAGGACAAGGGGTAATGGGTTTAAATTTAAACAAGGGAAGTTTAGATTGGATATAAGGAAGAAATTCTTTACTGTAAGGGTGGTGAGGTACTGGAATGGGTTGCCCAGGGAAGTTGTGAATGCTCCATCACTGGCAGTGTTCAAGGCCAGCCTGGACAGAGCCTTGGTTGTCATGGTTTAGTGTGAGGTGTCCCTGCCCATGGCAGAGGGATTGGAACTAGATGATCTTAAGGTCCTTTCCAACCCTAACTATTCTATGAATCTATGATTCTATGAAATAAGTTTGTTCAGTGATTTCCATTTGTTAATGACATAATATTTATATACCGCTTATATGAATGCTTTTTGAGTTCTTCTATCCATGCTGAAGAAACCAAGTCGAGCATGTCAACTGCATGCCTGCAGTTAGTGAATTCCTTGGCAAAATAGAATTGATCCCTAAACAACCCAACTGACAGCACAGCACTCTTGCCTGTATTAAGCTACTTTTCATCAACTGCAGAATTTAGAGTGCACCAATGAATGATACACTTGGTGAAAATAAAAATTGTCCTGCCCAGAGAATTGCTTTCACTATTAATCAATTCCAAAGCTGGACATGTAGGTGCTAGCAATTCCAAAATGTCTGAAATTGTCTGAGGTGGTTTCAGCTCCAGTACTGACAGATCAAAAACTGAGAAAGATTTATTTTTTTTTTAAGCAAAAGTGACATATTTGTTGAACAGCTGCTTTGATTGGGGTTTTTCCTTAACTTACAGTCCTCGTTAAAATTGAGAACATCCTCTACAGAATGATTTTGCACCAACCTTCACTCTACTTGATGCACTGAGAAAAAAAAGGGGGAAATAATCTTTCAGTGGCCTAGTTTATTTTCTTGGGATCCCAAGTGGTTTATGTGTGCCATTTATGCTGGTTTGTTTTTGTTTAAAATCTGAAATAATAAATCCAAATAAAGAAGCTGAGCATGATTCTATGAATATGCTAGAATTCCATGATAAGTTCAGGGTAGATGCTAGGCCATCTTTGAAGCACATTTTTTTTTTAGTTAATAAATGTTTTCCATTATTACTGTACAACTATTATTAAATACTAAGTACTTGAGATTTAATATTTATTAGAATAATAAACATAAAGCCACTTCTTTTCTATCTATTGTACTGTAGAATGAGTGTCTGGGATATTTTCTAACATGTATTCTAATCTACTTCTTCCAAGTTTGGTTGCTAGAGGAAACAGAATAGATTCAGATTTTTGATGTAGCTCATCTTGTTATTGTATGACAGTTCAACCAAATATTAGTTAGATGGCATGTTAAATAGATTAAGAGCAGCTAGCTGACTGATTTCAGAAAGTGACTGTCAATGGGCAAAATCATTGCAAAAAGAAGACATTTGTGGTGGGTTCACACGGTGAAGGCTGTTCAGCATTTATGTGTTCATTTTCATGTTCAGCATTTTAAGCAACCTGGAAATTAATATAAAATTGCTGATGGAGATATTTGCCAATGGCACAAGACGTGGCAGAATAGGAGAGGTGAGGGCAGGCACACAGAAATGAACCCGAGGATGATCTGGGTAACTATACAAGGTGGAATGATTCTTACCAAAAACCTTAATACACCAAAATACAAACTTTGATCTAGAAACAATGAAATTCGGGTATAACAAGAGATGTCTACCCTCGTATTAGTGTCTCTGAAAAGGATTTGATGAAGGATGAGAAACACAGAGAGGAAAGAGTAGGAAAGAAGGGTCAAGAGCTTCATATAAGTTACCAGTATGTTACTCCTTAGATACAGTCCTTAGATACAATACCACAAAGGTAACAAGGAGAAGGCAGCTTATATTACCACTGTGTATGGTGATGCTGGTACTAACATGCTACATATGTACATGTACATACCTGCTACATATAACTAAGCATCTAAAGTTTATAAATGAGACTGGAAAATTGGAGGAAGTAAAGAAAACACTGGGGAAAAAAAATAGTCCAGGACTGGAGAAAATTTCATGTTCATAAATGCAGGATGTGTGTGCTCATTGTCTACTGTAACTGTGCCCAGACTTTTTTTAATTGTCTGTTGTGGATATTGATAGTGAGCTACCATGGAAATGAGCATGCTATAGCTTATCAGGATAACACATATTTTCTAATCAGGTACTCTGTAGAATTAGTCTGTGCTAACTCCTCTGTTGCCATAGATATACAGTCTGCTAAAGACTTTACCTGATTTTAAAATAGCAAAGGTATCACTATCGAAAACTGAAATGTTTCATATTGACATAGTTTTCTCAATTTCTTTAGCTTGTAAGAAATATTCATTGTGAATATTATTTGAACTTAAAAGTCCAGAGAGGAAGTACTGGAACTTAAAGGACAGAAGCATAAGAACTATCTGTGGCTATAAGCCAAACCCAAAGAATTTCAGATTTAAAATAATGACAAGATCTTTGACAATGCGAATATCGATCAGTTTACAAAGTGACAGGTTCTCCACCTGTAGATGAAGACTATATGTATTTCTGGGAGATGTGCATCAGAAAAACACAGGGATGACATTTAACAGATGACAATATAGAGGAAGTGCAGATACTCAGTTAGTACAAATTAATATAGTTATGCTAACATCAGGAAACTTGTTCCAGTTTCCAGGACCAAGGATCTGTCTTACCATCTACATGGAGTTATAAATCTGAACAGTGAATGCATTTTCAATGCTATGCTTTGATCACTCTCCTTTGAAATGATTTATTGTGTGTTCTTAAACATTTAGCACTGCTTCAAACCACAGAGAACACTTCTCTTCTAAATGCTTTTTGTCTGATATTCATTGTCATTCACTAAATGCATTATGGCACTTTCTTTACATCAGATTGCAAGTTTGTGTGGGTGCCCCCTGTGGGCTTGCCACAAATAAATCACTGCAATGCTTTTTTGAGCACCTCTTTGTGCTGAATATCTCCTGGTGCTTTCATGAAACCAGTAACTCTTCTTTCACCATGAAATATGTACTGTGATTCACAAAAGGTTTGGTAGGTTTTCACTGGTATTTCCCTAGTCCACCTAATAGAGCACATCCCAATCTGAGAAAAATGCCCTCTGTCCATAACCAGTGCGGTGGCATTGTCACTTCATGTTCTTGGTTCCTTTGTGCTTTTCTATTGTTTCCCCACACCAGGCTTCTTGGCGGTTTTATTCTACTGACACCAGCCGAACAAACCTGACAGCCACCTGGCGATATTATGAAAGTATTCTTCCTCCCCTCAGGCATGTATCAGTGCTATGAATGATAAAAGAAAGCCATGACTTGTATTGGTTACTAATCTGCTTTTCAATTTTTTTGTTTCATTCCCTGCTCCCTCTTGCCTTGTTTTTTCTTTTTTACCATATATCCTGCACGTAGTGTGTATGGCGTAGTTATGCGGCTGATGAGAAATCGGTTTCCATTGCTACCTGGAAGCCTCATTTGAAGGCCTTGCATACCTGCAGCCCTACAAAGTAGGTACAAATATGGCAGCTGGTGCTGTCCTCAATGTCTGTTCAAGCTTATAGATAGTTACTATTTGTCTGTTTCATCTTGTTTTGTCTTCTTAAGCCTTCTCCTTAGAAATCTCAACTAACAAATCAGATCAGTATTGTCTAGGAGCCTAGCACATTGGGACAAATACAAATCACTGTCATTTTTGAAGAAATATTCCTGAGCACAGGCATTATAAACATTTTCTCCCAAACCCACTCATATATCAAGGTTAAGGTTTCACCCAGTTTCAAATTTTCTCTAAGGAGGAAAATATTAAGTTTAATGCAGAGCTCATTCCTTGATTTAATGCTGGTTTTCTGCCTGTGCCTCTGTGGAAGGCTATAGCTACAGACCTACCTTGCCAAGGGAAGAGAGCTTTGTGGTATTCTGCAGGTGAATGCTGAGAGCTGGGGAATTTGATCCTCTTCATCATAACTTCTGATATATTCAGTATTTCCTTAGGGTGAATTATATTCTCAGTTACCCACACAGGCAGAGGAAGATGACTAAAAAGACCTGATGTCGCAGTTTGGCAGACAGGAAATATTTGATGTCCTAGTTTGGGTGAGAATTCACAGAGCACTGGCAGCTCAAGACTCTTCAATAATTCAGAAAAAGATTTACCAGAAGGTAGTAAGTTGGCTGATTCAGTAGGGGGCACAAATCAGGAAGTAAAAGGTACTTGATAAAGATCAAAAAGGAGAGCGCTAAGAGCCTTATGGGAAAGCTCTGATAAGCACCGTAACTGTTGTTATTGCAGACAGTGCAAGAGAATTAGTGGTTTCTCTCAAAGCTGGGTGATAAACATCCACATGACAGTAAAAAGGTAATCATGTGCCAAAATGCTCAGCCAAAAAGAGGTTTGGCTGGGTACCCAAAGCTGATCTTTGAATTTCAAAGAGTTGACAAGAACAGAGCCATAAGTAATCCATTACCATAGCTGTAATCCCAAAATGCTCCAAACTAAAAGGAGCTTTTAGATTGAAAATTACATGGAATATTGATTTTTGACAAATATACAAACAAGTTGAAGGCAACAGTGGTATAAATTGATGGATATAAAATCACATAAATAATGAACCTGTGTCCTGTCTAAATACTTTAAAATATGACTGTCCCTCAAAAATGCATGTGCTTGTTATTTTAAATAAGTGTATTGCTGTGCTATCCTAAAATTAAACCTTTTTATTTACCAGAGATAACTTTCTCTAGTAAGAGCCTACACCTTTCTGTTAAATGTGTGTCAGCAATGCATTTTGCCTAAGTGCTTTGCCAACTCAGTCTGCAGTGGTATGTACTAAGCATGTTATATGCACGTGTTAAAACAACTGAAAAGTTTCCTTTTCAGAAGCATTGTAGTTATGAGTCTTGCCTGAATCTTTTTGTGGTTGCAATGTAATGTGTGTGTTGTACACTGACATATCCATTTATGTTTACCATGTATCTAACATCATCTTTAACTAAGCAATGTGATTACTATCTGCATAACAAGTATGTTTTTCCCTCCCACACCCTGACCTGAAGAAAAGAACAAGGGGAAGCTTCTAGCAGGTTTGTAGCTTCTTTTATTTCTTTTACCTGTGCAATCGCTGCTTCTTAATGGCTTTTAGATGTCTCAGGTTCTGTACAGTAGGTTCAATGAACTGTAACTGTTAACAGATTTGAATCACAAAACTGTATTTTTTTAAACTCATACCAATAGACTAATGTTGCTGAAATTTGCTTCTTTGTCACAGTTTTTGTATGGAAAAAATAGGCAAATTTTTATGTTTCTATACACATTTTAACTTTAGGGAGGAGCTCAGTTCAAACAGTGGCAGTGTAGTGAGTGGAGTAGCCTCCCTAGACCCAGCTCCTGGGCAAAGACATGGTCTTGGCTTTGGTGTAAAATCAAAGCTTGTAATTTTCAGGAATATGTAACTTCTAGTGGAATTTAGAGGCATATGGCTGAATTAGGCTCTGTGAACAAGCCCCCCAGCCGTCTGTCACAGGGGCAGGACCTCCCAGTGGAGCTGGTTTTATATCACCTTAGCAAGGGTCTATTCTGCCCTATAGAAGCATCCTGCCATTCTCTCTTAAAGAGTGTTTTGGGATGCAGTGGGTAGGGGAACATCACCACAACAGGGGCTCACCTCTTCCCAGATGCAGGGTTTGCACTCTCACATGGCCCTGATTGAGTGGAGGAGACAGCCCGGTATCTCTCCTTAAATAAGCCCTAGCACCCCTGGCCAGGAGGGTAGGTGGGGTTTCCAGCAGCCTGGATGCTGAATGAGGACCAGCTGCCTACAGCACACAGAGAAGGGCCGCAGCAGGGCTATCCTCACTGGCAAGCCCTGGTGATGCATGTCCTAAGGCAGTAAAAGGAAATGCTGCTCTTTGCTGTATTGTAGCCCAAATGCTTAGGGACAGAAAAGGACTCAGTGGCTACAGGAGAAATTGCGCTACCTCTGAAACTCATTAGCAATGGGAGTCAGCAGGCATTCGACAGCCGGCACTGCAGCATCGGCAAGATCAGAGAATAGTGAGTTTACCTCCGAGAGGAAAACAATGAAAAGCCAAGAAAAAAAGCGGCAGTGACACATCAACCCCTGAAATACATCTGCCCCTGAGTTGTCATGTAGTTCACAAACTCTTCTGGGTTATTCACTCAAGGGTGGAAAGTCTTCACATCAATTACCCATGTTCTGTTCCACTTTCCAGATTGCTCCTCTAGCACTGACTCCATCCTTTTTCCTGATGTGCACATAACTATTGTTAATGTCACAGTAACTCGAGGGGACTGGTGTTGCTCTGAGATGTCCCTCACAAGCGTTTCACCTGCTCTGTCAGTTCTGTGACTTTTCATATACATTACCTCCATAGGCTTCCTAGCAACATATTGATCTCCTTAAATTATTACAGCCTAATCCAAACTATTTGCACTTGCCAAAAGTATTTCCTACTCTTTCAACAGCAACGTTTACAATTGACTTCAGCTTTTTTAAAGGTGAGACTGAAGTTGACAGTAAATGAGAACACTTCCAAAACAGTGATTTGTGCAGAAGGGAAAGGTTAGTCCCAGTTGTACCTGCGAGCAGTTAGAGACAAATTTGCTCATAATAAGTAGATGCTATATGCAAGAAAACCTAAATCCAAATCAAACGAGCTGTCAGAACTATATACATGCTCCATATTAGTGGTTAAGTGTTTTGGCTTTGAAAGTAGTCAATGATTTAGTCAGATTTCTTTTCACTGTATTTTCACTGAATGGAAGATGTGTGTCTTTCAGGAACTCTTAACAAATCTGTGCACTGTTGCAAATTAGTGTAGGTAAAAAATTGAACTAGTTAACTCCTGAGATCCTGGTCTACAATAAAAACCCTACAGACCACTCAGTGCCTTTTAAAACAGTGGCTGTTTATTGTCTGATATATTGCTATATGTTTGTATCATTGAATATACATGTGGTGTATGTGGTCTTTTGTGGTAAAAATGTAAACGTGAACTGCTGCAACATACTTTGAGATGACTGTCATCCACTATTTTAACTTCTTTCTTACTGCAATGCTGGTTGACTTGCATGGGATGCTATGTGAACTAAGTAAGCTGCTTCTTGTTTCACTCTTTAAATGAAAATGTGTTTGCACAAGTAGTGCATTGATTTGCTTTCTGAATATGCTCTTTGATCTGTACTCCATTCTAACAACATAGAGAAAAAGTTTTATTTACTTTAGGTAAAAGTTACTTATTTTGTTTTTTACCAAAATGACTTTTACATTTACAGAAATGAATTCTTGCATTTTGCCACATATAGACCTACAGTCTTTCATTAGGTAACTAAATGTTGCTGTGCATTTGAGTTGAGAGAGCTGTGCTTAGGAGGCTGTAGCTTCATATCGATTTTAGGAAATGTATGCTATATTACTCTAAATATTATACGCATCTATCCTAATTAATCACTTATCAAAAGTAATGGTAGATAACTTCTCTGGTGTATCCACACTGTAAATAAGATACTTCTATAAATCAGTTCTAGAGATCTGCAAGTTATTTAAAAAACCCTGTATGTTGAATTCTCCGTATCTACAAATGCACATACTGCAGGCAAATAACGTTATTTCCGTTTAAATATACAATGTGGCTGAAATTCTTCCTGTGCAGGAAACTTGATCAAGACTGATGAATCTTACAACATCCTGAGAGCATAAGCAGTCTTAAGCTGCGTGTAGGACATGCACTGGGTGTCTGCAAAGGAAGAACATCACCCATCTAGTGTAACTAGCAAACCTGAGTATGAATTCCCTATTGAGGCAGCGCTCTGGTTCAATAAGGGTTTCACCAGTATAGGAGCTTCAGGGATAAACTCATCCCTGCTCTGAGAGTAAGAAGTAAATCGTACTCTTGAATTCTTTCCACCTCCTTCCTATACTGTATCTGTTTCTAAAAGTATATTTAATGTAAAGTCTCTGCATGTACCATATGAAAAAGAAAATGCCAGTGATGCGAAATCTAACTTGAGGTGGAAAGCCTAACCCCTTACCTAGCAGTGGAATGCTTAGTAACATGGTCCTCTATCTCCCCTCACTCCTAGTAAGCTTTGTAGTAATAAAGAGAAGCTCTTCAGGATGTACACCCCTCGGAAACATAGGTATTCAGCATCCTGCCTATTCACATGATGTTTGAGAATGCCAACTAACATCAGGTGCATGATTCATTTACTTCCTCTCCTTAGTGCTTCAAAATTCCTTACTTCTCCAAAGGAGGTGTCTTAATTTATTTTTTTTTTAAGTGCTTGTAATTCCCTCGTTGCTTGTTGCCTGCAATGACATTAATACAATGGCAATAATACCAGCTCCTTGAAACTCATCTGATCGGACAATTGCAGTGCACAGCACGCTGATGTTTGCTGAAGCCTGGTTCCCCTTCTCTGGCTGAGACTTGAACTTTTGGAATGCATTACCCTGCAGAGATCTAAAACTGCGGTTGAATATTTGGGTAAAGATATTTCCCCAAGTCCAAGAGGATTTTTATAACCGTGGCAGTTGAGTTCTTCATCTAATAATTAGTGAAGAATTTTAAGCTATAACAAGCTAGGCAATACCATCTCAAAATGTGCAACTGTTGCTGAGAAGAATCCCCTTGGACGCAGCCCGTGGAAGCTGTCCCTGCATCCTGTGCTGGAAGGTAGAGGAATGCATGTGAAATCAACCATCTGCTTCAGCTGAATTCTGTGGAAATTGTGTCTCTTACCAAAAATGGTAATTTTTAGATGGATGGATCTTATGAGAAGAAATCCTTGATTTATAACTCATGCTTATTGCAATTTTTTTCTTATTTTTTAAAAATAACCTAAAAGACAATAGAAGTACAATCTGATGATTGATAGAAAATGGAGATTAAAAAACTGGTTTCTCTTCATCTGGAAACTGTTTTGAAAAAGGAAAATGTACACAAACCCCCAGAACTACTTTTTTATTTGTTTGTTTGACAATTGAACTTTATGGCCTTGAAATTGACATTATGTCCTTGAAATTCTTGTATTATTCATTGAAGGTATGAGATATAAGACTACATTTCTTGGGTTCATGGTCCTATCATGAGCCTGGTGGAGAAATCTTGAATGTTTGAGCTTCAGGTCTCACTGTACTATCCCTTGCATTTGCATTTCAAATTTATCTTTTATCTTAATTTCAGTGAAGGCATCTGTAAACTTCGTAAGAATCAACATCTGTATTTACTGGAAGTTAACTGCCTAAAATGGGCATCTACATTTGCTTACTGCTTGCCATGGGTGATATTCTGTGACAGTTTTAGCTTATGCCTTTGACTCAAAATCCAAAGCATTCTCTCTCACACTCAGACCCTCCAGTTACTTTTGATTCGTTCCAATTTCCTCCTATTCCCATTTCCACCAACCAGCTCACTACAAAAAGCTGGAAAACAAATTGTAAATTATGGGTAGCAGCAAGCAGTAGTGCTGCAGGTCTGAGGGTGAAGCAGAGCAGAAGATAAACTTGAGCAGAAATGCAGGAACGTAGAAAGGGAAATAGGGGAGGGGAGGAAAAGAGATGCTCATATAACCAAAAATTATAGTAAGATGGTACATGGAAGGCAGACAGAGCTGTGAGTACAGGAGAGAAAAGGAAAGCTTTGTAGGCATTTACCGATTGCAACAAAATCTTAGCAATTCTAGTCCTTTGATCCAGCAGAGAAGGGTTCGTTCCCTCTGCAGTGAAGCTACAGTGACCTCTAGTGTCCATAAATACCTATTCCTCCGTAAATCGCAGGCGGAAAAGACGGAATTTAAAAAAGAAAGAAGTAAGAACTAGAAAGCCCTTTGCTGTCCCAGTGAAGTGAATGGCTCATGCTTGTACTGACAGGAGGAATGAGTGGTAAGATCCGACAACTGATCTTTCACTTCCAGAAGGCAAACAAATAGCGAAAAGTCGCTCACTTTTTTCCCATCAAACCTTAGTACAAGAAATGATGGACAGACACGTCTATAGAAATGCAGAGATGACTGGATGCAGCTGTGGTTCTCTCAGGTCCTTGTCATTTAGGCCTGATTCAGGAACTTGTGTAGTTTCATTTTCCTTATTCTTTCTCACGTTTTTTGCCTTTTGGACCAAAATTCAACTTAAAGCTTGGGAGTACTTACATTTCCAATGGCCATTATCGGGTTACATTAATTCAAGGGATTTCCTTTGGATATTATATAAAAAGAGAGGAGAAAAGGGGAGAGAGGAAAATAAAATGGGCTACATCCTGCAAGAGGTGAAGGATTTTTAGCACAGTCCTAATCTAACTGGCATTAAATCAGAGTAAAAGGTCCTAAAGGCTTCAGTGGCTACTGATTCAAGTGCAGAATGCCCAAAGATCCTTGAAATGGCACAAGATTATCTCCATTATCATGTATCTCTAACACTAGTTATTCCTTCATGCTCTGTTATTTTTCACGTATTGAAGAGCCCCATGAAAACATTGGTCAACAGCTTTCTCCTCCCAGGCATGAATTCTCCATTGCTGCAAGTCATACAATTCATGCCTGCACTGAGCAGGACCCAGTGACTTCAGGAACATTTCCCACCAGTCTCAGAATAGGAACAGGGATCCATGAAGCAAAGAACTGGTATGACCAGTGTCTGGAGAAACTCTCAAGATGCAAAATAGAGTTTCCAAGCCATGCTTCCCTCAGGGGCTGCATTTCTCATCACGATGCAGCATCCTCCGCATGGACCCTTGGCATGCCATTACATTGCCATTGCTATAAAGCAGATTTTTTTTTTTATTTTCAAGTATGAGGTCTGCATTTTAAATTAATATTTTCATTCTCAGTGTTACACTTTTGAAAAATGTCTGTAGTACAGATGAAGTGTCTACTGTTCCTTTCACCATTGCCACATTGCTTTGATTTGGAGAACTAAAGATATTCAGGTTAAGTAGTCACTGTGTACCATTCAGCTTTTATAACTGAAATAACCATGTGTACAAATCATTTAAAAGCAGCCATTACTTTTATTAGTACAAATTAATCGGAAGAACAATATGTGTGCTTTTTTCTTTGGTTTTTTTTTTTTTTTATTTTCACTTTTATTTGGGAGTTAATGGGATTTTAAAATATATGGTCTATACGGAGGGTTTTAGGGCTATTTTACCAATTTTCCTTTCAATTTAATTAGTGCATCAGGAAGAGAGCTGTCCAAAAACTTTTTTACTCTGAGATATGTAAAAGAAAGAAAAATCTGGTATCATGCTTCAATATTAAATACATTTTGAGCTGTAAAAGGAGTTAAAAAGAAAAAAAAAAAAAGGCACAAGGGACACATGCCTAGGAATAATATCTATAATAAAAAGTCCATTTTGATTCTGTTGCTTGTGCTGTATAGTATGACAATGCAATAATGTGGTTAATAAATATTTTACAGCTTATGTTTTCATTAAGTTGTACAATGCAAAAGATTCCTGAGCTGAAATGTAATTCAGTCTTGAAATCTAGTTTATATTGAAAATTAAATTTTATAAGTCACTTTTCTTTCAAATAGTAGGTTCTGTGGGTCTTCTGTATTGCATATGCAACAGCACACAGTACTGCAGGTCTGGAGAACAATTTGCAATGGAAATAGATGATATTTCCAATACCATGATGTGTTTATTTCAACAATTGCTTATTTTGGGCAAGAGAATAAGGGGATTGCATTCAGAAATTATAGTAAAGGTATTCTTTCAAGTGGTTCAACATGCCATATAGAAATACAGTTATTGAATAATCTTTCTATTGTTGTGCTCACTTTTTGAAAATTATCTCATTATAAGCTTCCCAGCATGTGGTTTGCCTGCTACAAACTGCATCCTTTCCGCTCTCAGTGGTGTGTGTACTCAGAATGAAATGCTGTGCTACGCTATGCTATGCTATGCTATGCACGGACAAAGATATCTGATTATCTCAACATTTCACAGCCACAGAAGTTTATAACTACTTTCCATTTCATATAATTATGTATTAACACTGTATTTTCGGAGTGTTAATAGTAGGCTAAATATCTAAGAACCACATAGTCCACATTAGCATTAGTTAATTAGCTGCAGAGTTCATTTCTGTTGAAAACATCTTATGGACATGCTGAAGTTAAATGCAAAGGCTTTGGGAATACTAGAAAGTGACTTAATTTCAAATACAATTATAATTTGAAGGTAGACAGTCTTTGCTATATGTGTTTTAAAAGTGCCCCAAAGCCTGTGCCAGAGCAGTAGTACTGCAAGACCCAGCAATCTGCTCTAGAGGAAGGTGTGCCTCCCCTGCATGGCAGGGGCATTAGAACTGAATGATCTTTAAGGTCCCTTTCAATCCAAACCATTCTATGATTCTATGAACAACATACCATGAGCAGCTACTGTATTGCTCCCATCATCTCTCCCGTTGCAAGAACAGGACCACTAATCAAGACGACCATTCCCTTGTACAGGTGATTGAACTTAACCTTGTAGCTAAAACGATATTTCCAAGCCCTGCTATCAGACTTCCTTTCTGTTTCCCCTTTGAGCCTTCTGCTACAGGAAGAGACAAACAAAGGCAAAAATGTTAAATGATGAAAAAGAATAAACAGATAGTCATGGCGATCACAGGATGTTCATTAGATATGTTTGAACATGAACAAAGGTAATCTAAGCACTAAGATTACTACTAAGGAAGTAGATAATCTACATATCCACGGGAGGTAAATAAAACAGCTTAAAATTGGCCAGCTGTAAGACCACAGGGCCAGGCCAGCAGTCACAGTCATGAGCTTGTCTGGGCTCCTGTACCTGTCTTAAAGTGCCTGTCAATATCACCTGCAGGCAGTTAGCTCACACCTTAATTCCCTGCAATGACTTTAGTGAGCGCATATTGTATCATTACACTTCCATTAATCAGTCATCACACTGTTTCTTGGCTGTTTTGTTAATTTCGGTTTTGTCTTGTCCAAGTGCTGTAACAAGGAATTCTGGATATGGCAGATGACTAACAAAGCACATGAAATGTTGGAAGTGCCACATCTTGAAAAAGCATGAATATACTAACACCATTTTTGCCTGCTTTAAAAAAAAAAACTAAACAATACTACATGGCATGCAGTAATAGAATACATTTTGTTCTTGTTTATTTGGAGAGATGGCCAGAAATGCACTGAGCCGGGCTGACTAAGAGGGAAATAAACCTATTTAAAATTTAAGGAATAGAAATAAAATATCTGGAGATCAATCTATAAAAATTGGGTGAAACTTGTTAATTTTAATTTCATTTGTAAGGTTATTCTGTACTATAAGATAGACTGCCATTGAAAATACTTCTATCAGAAAACAATTACATCAAATCAGTTTCATTCCCAAATGAAATATATTCAATCAAAAGTGTGTAAGAAGCAGATTTGTACTATTAAGAATTCTTAGAAATTAGTTTTGGTTATCATGCAATAGAAAAAAGAAATTAAGTGAAGAAACCATGAAATAAAATGTATTTCTCTCCTTCACAGTCAAAAGCTAAGTTTTAAGGAGCGGGTCCGGATGGCCAGCCCACGAGGTCAGAGTATAAAGAACAGGCAGTCTTCAGTTGGAGATCGCCGGTCACCAAGTGCCGACATTGCCACTGAGGGCAGCCCAACCAAAGTCCAGAAGAGCTGGAGCTTCAACGACCGAACGCGCTTCAGGCCCTCGCTGCGGCTGAAGAGCTCGCAGCCCAAACCTGTGGTTGATGGTAGGAGTTTTTCATGCCCTGTTTGCCATTGCGCACTGCTCCCAGCCTGCTGATGCTCTTGCGCACCTGCCCTGTGAACACGACACATTTCTGTAAAGCAGAAGGAATTTCTTTGTGGGGTCAGAAACACAGCCTTCTTCAAAGAGCATGCCAATGGGATTATTCACTCTTGTGTCAGTGGTGCATAGCAAGCAACGAGTGGAAAAGAGGGTCACTACTGAAAACTGCAGGTGGACTAAAAGCATCCCATAGATTTGGGTGCAGCAGCTCTGCACCTCTCCCATCGCTGGGAGCAGCTGTTGTCCAAACCTGCTGCCTCTGCACCAGGGCCAGCACTGCACTGGTTGTGCCTGGGCCAGCAGAGAGCACCCCTTTTACAGCACTGGCCCCCTCAGGCAGGGGAGCTTGCTGAGGAGCTGGAAAGTGCCTTTTTACCTACACTGGGGTTACAATTGTCTACCACCAAGAGATATACAACTGGGTGATTTAAGTTTTATGGGGATGTATCCAGTTCGGTAAGGCAGGCGTCTTCAGCAAGTATAACAAGCATTATTGCTTTCATGTATTGCTTTCTAAAGGGTATTTTAAATGTAGGAAAAACTCCTATCATGTGAAGAAGTGGTTCTCTGTGAAAATGGCTTGCTGAGAGCGTAGCAGGCAAGAACATAGTCTTTCCTGCCTCCCATGCTGCTCCTCTCTGCTCTTTGCTAGCTAAGGTTCTCTCTCTCATTAAATTAGCCAGTACTCACGCAAACTTCCCCCGACAGGCAGGAGCCAAGAATTCCAGATGAGCCTGACCCCTGTAAGGGACAGGTCCTGCATGGAAAGGTGCACTCACACAGCTCTGGAGGTACTGATGCCCCAGTGACTTTGGTTTCTCCATTCACATTTCTCCCAGCTTACAAGTGATTTGTTCTTTCTTGTGAGGCCCCCAGGTAGAAAATAAGGGAAACAAACTGATCAATTATAACAGGAGACAGTGACCTTGACTGTTTGGAAAAGGTACAACTTAATTAATCCAATCCAAGTAAAGAGATGTAACTTTAAACACTTTCTACTATGGCAGTCATCCATGATGCATCCAACAATTGTGGTAAAACTAATAAGGCAGAAGTGCGATTTTGGTGTCTGCTTCCTTTTAAAGAACACATATTATTACAGACACATACTTTGCAAAATACCCATTGAACTGAAATGCCCCATCCTTCAGCTGAGGACATCCTACGCCACACATCTCTTCAGGAAAAGCCTGGGTAAATAAACATTTCCTGGAGGACAAATAAGACAAACCAACAGTGTTTGCTAAGGTCATCACTCCAGGCTAGCCCTCCCCTGAGGAGACCTGTCATATGCACAAATCCTGATTTTGGCTGGGTTACAGTGAGCTACTGGGGTGTGCCCACCACCAGGCTGCTGTCCAGGTTGCTCACTTCTCCTCACTCCATTCTGTGGCACAGGCCTTGGCTCATGTTCCACAGCAGCCGCAGCACAGGGGCTGTGTGATGCTGACCTGGGTCTCAAACTGAGGTGGAACTGGGACAGGGCCACTTGCTCCACAGTGGGAAGTGAGAAATGGTCTAGGTATCCGAATGGGGTCAGAACACCCTGTCTAAACTTAGGCTTCCTATGTAATCACTTACATAGCACAAGTATCTCCCCGAAACCACGTCAGAAGTGATTTCATAGGTTAAACCCCTGTAACTCGCAGTGTGCCTGGAAGTGACCCAAGAAGAGAGTAATTTGTTGAGCACACTCCCCGAGTATCAGCAGCTCACTTCTGCTCCAGCCCTGCAGCCCGCACCTCACTCAAGCATCCTTTTAGTTTTCCATCAGTTTCCTCTGTTTCGGCCTGCACATACTATCATTAATAGCAGTGATCTGCAGGAGATCATGTTGCCTTTTATTGTCTCCCTTTCACGGAAAAGAGGGCATAAACGGCACCTTGGATATATCTGTAGATCAAAGATAATAACAACAACAGAGCATTCACTGCTGTGCGCAAACCCTGAAAGATCTTCCCGCTCCTCAGGGCGTGCGCAGCCTGTTTCCTGGTCAGCAGTTTCCAGCTACTCTTCCACCCTTATGAACTGGGGCCAACAGATACGACCAATTTCTCATTCATGGCAGAAGGAACAGCTTCCATTGTCTCCAGCTTTTAGGCAAATGCCAAGTTTCCACTCTGGGACCTGATCCAGCTACTTCTAGGAGTGGTATCATCAGAGAGATATCCACTGTGCTCATTGCAGAGAGGCAGCTCCCTGCTGCCTTACCCATCCACTGCTGGAAAAGTTAGGCACTACCAACCTTGATTTCTTGTGTCTGTGTGTCTGTGTGTCTGTGTGTTACCAATTTCATAGTTTGATATTCTTTCTGCATTTGACAGTTCAATGAAAAGAACCTGGAGATGATGTGTTTAGTTTACAGCATCTTGCACTTTTCACTGGATGAAAATACAGTATTTGCAGCATTTTATTAATATCTCTCAGTTTTCAGGTCCTCCCGTTTCCTTCTTGAGGAATTCTCTGGCCAAAGCATTAATTATTTTGGTGGGCTGATCTTCAAGCCAAACTAGAAACCGCCCCTTTCTGGATGAAAGTCCGGACAAAAAACATACCCTTGAACAGCCAGTCCTTCTGGCGATTCTCATGTCTCTATAGCTTGTTTGTGGGGAAAAGAGATTGCACTTGCAATAGACCTTTTGGATAGTGGCAATATAGTACTGGGTACCCAGTCCAGTGTCAAGACTTTATATCAGTGATCTAATGAAAAAATAATGAACTCTCACTATGAACTTCCCCTTCCAAAAGAGAAGATGCTCAGATACTTGCTTGATTTTTATTTCACTGTATGGAATTTGGGGTTGTAAATGATCTTCCATTAGCACAGGCAGAGAAGGAACTCATTGCTATGAGTTACTTTTCTGTGAGGCACACTGGACTGTATGCAAAAATAAAGCAAAGAAGTAAACATAGAAGTAGAGGGCTCAGAGAGGAGAAAAATTGTTAGCGCCCAAGGATGATCTAAAGGCACACAGTCAACGCAGCGAGTTTGCGGGGCTGACTGAGTTCTGCTAAAGGATATGGTTGGAATCTGGGCCAAAACCATCAGAAAAAGACTGCTGGAAAAAACTAAACATTAGCCATTAGAAACTGGCCTGTAAAGGGAGGTTTCTAATCCAGACAGAAGCTTATGGAGGCAGCTTAGAGGCTAATATGATTGAAAATGTAGTAGCCTCTCTCTTAGGCTACCCAGTATCAAAAGCTTACTAACACTACCCTGCTGAATATTAAAACCCTGGCAGAGCTCCTTGGCTGCTAGCAAAACACTTAAGCTGGCCACAGGCATCTCCCAGAAGGATTTTGGCACAGCAGCCATAGAACAATATGACCAAAACTGTTCCAGAAATGGCTTTATTTATGGGTAGCAAGTCTTCTGAAACTGCCTGTAAACCATTTATTGCTATTGCCAAAGTGGGCCTGGCAACAGCAACAATTATTTCAGCTACATATGTGCACTTGTAAATGGAATCCAAACCTGAGAGAGCTTTGATGGCTGGAGAGGTCTTTGGTGGTATGGCTGCAGATGCTCTTAAGAGCACTTAAAAACAGTGCAGGGGAGTGAAATTGAGTACCAGTATTATATAATTTGATTTTAAATACATGTCCAGTCTCTGGTGACATATGGCTCACAACTGCCAGAACTCTTGTTGAAGAGGAGACACTGCACAGACTACAAAGGTGCCAGGATGCTTTATTTCCAATCCTTGTTATCAGTTTAAAGGGGAATTATCAGGACCAAGCAGATCAAAGGGAAATCTTCACCAATCAAGAATAGTAAACAATGAATCTTAAGAAAGCACACAAGGATACAAGAATTGCCTAGGCTCATGCAAGAGCTTGCCCCAAAGAGGTGCCACATCACACAGGTGAAGATGCTGCCTGACTTCAGAGTGGCATACAGCCACACCCATACCTGTACACAAAGTGAGCCAAGAGCCACTTCTGTCCCCAAAGCCTCTTCATGCAGTACAGCTTGTGTCCCTGCACCAAAACCAGGGAAACTGCAGCCAAACTGCCCATGAGGAACTGCCTTTAGCATATGAGAATATCCACTGGCAGGGGCCAAACCCATGCCAGAGTCTGTGCAAGCCATTAGATAGTATAGGTGATCTCATGCCATTGCTTTAAGGCACTGTGCCCATGCCTCACTGTATTTAGTGTAGATCCAGCCACGGAGACTCACCTCACAAAGTCTCTTTTTCAGACACTGGTGCTCCTGCCCTGGTGTTTTATTGCTTGCCATTTTTGAGGAACAGAACTTTTTCTGCTTAAATCATGCTCCAGTCTTGCACCATGACAGCTGAAATCATGAACTTATGTTGTAGATGCAGTTCTCGGTGAGGCGCAAAAATGCCCTATTATACTTGTTTTCTACCATCCCATGCTTCTAAGCCTCTGCATGAGTTATTGTGCCTTTACTGTAACCTAGAGACATAGTGTGGCTTTCTGAATCAAAAATGTTCAGCGCTGGAGATATTACAGGCATATTCCATTTGATTATTTAAAAAGAACTCTCTAAGGAAATATTTGATTTCTTGCACCATCCCTGAATACGATACACTCACATGACCTCTAGCCTTTCATTCCCTACATAGTACTTGAACAAAATCCTCAGGGTAGAGTATATTATAAGAGCCATGGAAAGAATGCAATAGTGCATTTCAGCCCCCATGTCCTCAGTTACTGCTATGTAATTTATGTATTGCAAAAACAACAGGTTTTCCTTTCAGTAACACAAACATCTTGACCTTGTGTAAGTTTCATTGATGTGGCAAAGGTCCTGAGTTTTCTTGCTTTAACGTCTTGGTTAGCTTAAATTTGCTGATTCAAAACGAAACTGCAGAGTGTCAGAACAGAGCTGCTCAATTTGTATAAACCCCACATGATGGGACTAAGTAACATTTTATTAGCTATATATCGATTTGTGTTACACAGCAGATTTATTTTCTTGTGATTGTTTAACTCGATGATAGAGCTGTCATTTATTACACTTGCCACTGTAATTAATCAGGAAGATCTGACATTCTGATCTAAGATCCAAAGAATTTTTTTCATTCATACAGGCCAGTGGTTTTGAGGCATTATTTTAGTTTATTCCAACCCAGGTGCTGGGCATATGAGCCCAAATTATGGATTTGGACTAAACAGAGGCTCTCATTATGATATGTCTTAAAGAACTTGCTGTGCACCGTTGCTCGCTCGACCAAGTGCTGACTCAGTTGTCACAGGTGAATGATTAGCAAGCTCAGCTCTGTGAGGGACAGCAGCAGACCACACAACACAGAAGTATGATTTGCACGCATTTCAGATAAAACAACAGAGATACATATCTAAAAAGTCACTAAAATCATACATTTAGAGTAACCTAGAATTTTTCCTTCTTAGTCTTCTCACATGGCCATATAAACTTGCCAGCTAATGTGCCATTAATTATAATAAGATCAGCTGTTTTAACTGCACAATTATCATGCATATAATGAATTGTTTTTAGAAAGCCTCCTGGACCTTCGTATCATCACTCAAAAGGAAAAGGACTCCTTTTTAATTAAGCAGTGGGAGCTGTTCCATGAAATAGTGCCAGTGCCGAAAATTTTTGAGAAGTTAAATAATAACTGAAGATAATTGAGAGCTGTTATAAAGGAATGCTAGAATTTTATATACATGGAACTTGCCTGCATTATACGATAGCTGATATAAATTAGGTTTCTGACCTTAAAAAATTGTACTTCCAAAGAAAAGAGACTAGATAATTATACCCAGAATATGTAAGAAGCTTCCCACCAATCCTATCCTCCATTTTGGCTAAATCTGAGCTTTTTTAGAAATGCATTCACATATAAAACATTGTTAGAGATATTCTTTGTGATATTCTGCTTCATACTGTACTGCAGCTCCCAAATTCAGTTCTGATGTCCTCTTCTCTTCCCCATCCAAAAAGTTTTGCCATTTTTAGGGAAAGTCAAGGGAGAAAGGAAAGGATTATGGAAAGAGCACTGCTGCACTCCTCACAGGTACTGCCTGCAGGGTGGAGGCCCAGGTCAGGCAGAAGGGAAAGGGAGCTCCTTCAAGTTCATGCAGAAGTGCTCTTCCTTCCAGGAGGCATCAGTTTCATTTCCTTCCTGAGAAATTGCTTTACGGCATGGAAATGGCAACCATTTCATAAAAGCTCCCTGTAAATTTCGAATGCTATCATCCTTATTTCCTCTCTCTTAATTTTGTCACTTGAATACTGTTGTGTACTACCAGGGATTTTTGTGTCATTTTGTAGACAAATATTAAGCATATAACAAGAAGAGCATGTCATGGAAGTTTATTTGTTCCACCTCCTTCCTTCTGTCCTGATTAGAAGAAGACGACTTCTTTGTTTGTTGGGTTTTGTTGGGTTTTTTAGGGATAAGGAAACAAATGCAATCTCTTGGGCTGACTTTCTCCGGCCTTTGCTCTGGAAAGCATGTAAACATAAGCTGTCACTTTGCCCTTTTTGAGGGAGCTTTGGGCATTCTTATCATTAAGTATGTGATTAAGTTCCACCCCAATTAGCATTGCCTTTTACAGCTGATTTTTTCTATTGAGCTTAGCAAGCAGTCACAGTAAAAAGGTTTACAGAACTCTTTACTGAAAGAGAGTCAGCTTGTTGATGTATTGAAGCAAAGGAAAATTTGAAAGAAAAACACTTCTAGGGGCAGTGAAGGGAATCTGTATTCATGGTTCAATAAATAGGAAAATAATGAGAGCTTGTGAAGAGGTGAGAAGTTTTATGAAACAAATTTAAACAAAGGCATTAGGCTGAGACACATTTTATTTTGATAAAGGGAAATTGCACAAATTATATGAACATAAACCATGAAGATTTTTGTACCTAGACTATTTTTTGAGGGGAAAAAAGTAACAGAGATTTTGTGAAAAAATCTGTGCATTCTGACATTTGTGGAAATGCTATATGTACATGATATCTCGTTTGTTTAGAGAATGGAGGCTAAATCCCTGACTCCCCACAGCAAACGCTCAGGGTGAAGGAAGGTATTTCAATGGCAGTGTAGAGTGAAATGCACCTATATTTTAGGCGTCCTAGGCATTACCTAGAGCAGCATAACAGAGGCTCTACATTGCTTGCAGAAGGGGCTGAAAGAACAGAATAATGAGAGTCTTAAGCTGCCAGCATTGCTTGTTGAACAAGAGGTGTCAGCTAAGCCCAGTAGCCATTTCAGAGTAAGGCAGTTTGGAGTCTAGCTTTAAAGCTGCTGCCTGGGCACCCCTCCTGCAGCCGGCCTATGTAGCAGCGCCTCCCACAGGTACAATCTATCCTCCAAAAGGTTGGAATTGATGTCTACTTTTACTTGCCCAGAAGTTAGATTCGCTGAATTCTCCACTCATTTTCTTTCTGACCACTCATGCATCAGGCAATTTTGGAGATGTGTCACGCTGGGGTGCCCTGGGCACTGCTGCCCTGGTCACCAGGAGTGGCTCTGTGCATGGATGAAGGTGCCAGAGGGGGCGGAAAGCATGCTGTGGACCGGCACAGCGAATTGCTTGGACTTCAGTTCCCAAGCTGAACTCTGGGTTTTGAGCGACAGTTATAAACTATGACTTGATATAACTCAGCACCTGTGAAAATTAGGTCGCCATCCATTTTTCACCTTGAGTCATGCATTACAGTGAAAATCAGACTTTTTTTCCAAATGCTTTTTTTACCAAGTTGACACAACACTGTTCTGTAAAATGAATAATTGAGAGTCATATGCAGTCTATCATGCTCAGGCACCTATTTAGGTTTTGCCATGGCTGAAAGGTGGGTACTCAGCCTCAGCAGAATGATTTAGATCACCCACGTGAAAAGCACTAACTACTTCCTATGCAATCAAGCTAAGATCAAAGTGCTTCGAAAGGCTACGAAAAGTCAAGTTAAAGGGTCTATGTTGGGATCACTGATCACTGTGTTAGGAGCACTTCCATAGAGCTATTCATGGTTTCAGCAAACGCACTTACTAATGCTGGATAGTCGTAGCAAGCATATGGTAGTTCCCAAAAAACAAATTAAAAAGTACAAAAAATTTTTGATTCTATTTAAACTGACACATAATTACTTTAATGTTACTGACATTGAAAGCATGGAGCAATGAGGGTGATCAGAGCAGTGTCACAGTTTTCCTGATGCCAAAACATGTTATTAAACAACAGAAAACACTTCAAAGAAAGGACACATGATATTTACAGAAATAATAAATCAAGCCTTGTGCTTAACTTTTGTGCAGAGCAATATGAAATGCAGCTAAAAACTTGTAAATTTTTTGTTGGTGACATAAAATGTTTCAGAAAGGAGTAATATTTTTGCCCATTTATTTGTGGTGATCATAAATGACTGGAGTTTTCATGAAGAATGCATTAATGCTGTGACAAACTAGGAAATATTAAGACAATTTTAATGACTTGTGCATGCCTCTCATCTATTTCTTGGTAATTGCTGATTTGCTGTGTGATTAATCAAAGACTTCTTCAGGAAGAAAGAGAAAGAAATTAAAAAGTGACAATAACAAGACTGAAGCCCAAAGTAAATAACGTCAAAGATTGTAAGACAGTGGCGGATGCCTCATCAGTTGTGAAATAAACATTGTCCAGATTGACATTTAGGATCAAAACACATCCTGATTCATAAAGATGTTGGTATTAGAAAAGGGTAATTGTGTCTGGATTGTGAGACTGGCTGACACCCCTTTTTATGGAGACTTGCAACAGTATGTCTGAATTTGTATTGAGAGACATGCCATAGTTGAGACATGATTCATGAGCTGACCCAGCAACAGACTTGAAAGGCCTTTTTAGCTGCTGGTAGAAGCTTCTGGAGAGAAGGAAAGACCAGTGATAACCCTAGGAAGGCTTGGCAGAGCAGCCAGGTTCATGCAGAGCAGCTGCTACCTAAGGTTCCTTGTGGTGTCATGGACAAAGGGTATGGGGAAGTATGAAGATATGTGCAAGCCTGGGCATAAGCTGCCACCAGAGGGTCTACCTGCACCGTTAATGATGCAGAAGGCTCTCTCTGGGAACAGGCAGCAGCTTGGATTGAGGCTTGTCAGAGGCCGTAACTTAGCCCCTTATGGGAACTGGCAGGGATTTTAACAGCTGGAGCTCTGAAGTGGCCAAACTGACTCCAGCACAGCCCTGACCTCAAGGTTGAACTCGAGAGGGCCAGAAGCGATACAAGTACATCTCACCTCGTAACTATGTTGTACACAACATAAGCTTCCACTGGAAAAATTCATCAGAATGTGAACTTTGATTTCACTGGTGGTTTAAGCTGGATTTTTCTTCCCAAATTGTTAGTGTGCATTTCCCAAACTTTTTTCCCAAGTCTGCTCTGTACTCTAAAGAAACATGAATGTTTCCCATATGAATCAAACAAGGTTTATGGCTTTTTGCAAGTTTTATTGACATGTGGTACTGAGAGCCTGCCATAACGAAGGGAATTCATGTCAGTGGGAATATTACAATGAAAAAAAGGTGATTTATTAGAGGTATATCTCTTCTTAAAGCTGGCTTAAATTTATAAGAATTTTCCAGCCTCTGTCTAAAGGTTTTGCTGGGTTTTGTATCCACATGTGAGCAACATGGAATGCTATAACTACACTACGCTGTTCTGAAAATGGTTTTGCAAAGATACACTGTGTTAAGGAAGCTTCTATTAATGACATTATACTTGGAAAGGACCCAGGAACCATATCAGAGAAAGAACCATTCAAAAAAATGTTGATTTTAAACTTTCAAGTTGGAGTCTCCTGTTCCATTGGGGTTACATGGTTGTAGATCTTACAATTTTAGCAGAATTATTCCTAATTTATACTGGCATATCTGAGTACATTCACACCTTAGAGACCCTCTGGAAATACCTGTAGGAGAAAAACCTCTGTTTTTAGTATGGAGCTTATAAATGAGCTGGGAGATTTTAGCAATGGGAGAGGTAACTGGAGAAGATGATCAAGCATGACACCTGGAAAGTTAGTGTCATGAAATGCTGAGAACCTTCAGAGAGAGGGGGTTTTAGCTAGTGTATATATTTATCAAACTAATTACACAGTGTATTTTAGCTAATCACATTTCTGGGCAAGGATACAAATGTTAGGCAGGATAGGTGGAGAGATATATATTTTATCAATAAGAGAAGCCAAGTCAGTAGCAAAGCACGTGAAAGTACAAAAAAAAAGAGCCCTCTTGTCATCACTGTAAGCACAATTTACAGCAATAGCATGGAAGGGGAGATTTCAAAGTCCTGTATGAAAATTTCATTTTTACAATGTGAAACTGATTTTTTTAAGGTTACATTTGATTGTTTCATATGTACTTAAGCATATAATTAACTTGGCTATAAACCATCTTTCCTTCTGTATTAAACTTCTCTGCCAAAGATGAAATCTGCCCTTCAAAGGAGATGCTCCTCATGAAGGCACCAGTTCAGCAACAGTCAAAGTATATTCTTGAGGGTAATGAACTAGTCAGAGCCATCAAAATAAATTACTGTGTCCAAATATTAAAACTGTGAAGACAACAATGTAGCAATACCAGTTCCTGAAAATGCAGCCGAGTACAATGCCGCTTATACCAAGACAGACTTCCTATTAGATTTAAAAGGCAACACAAAATTTCCAGGCACTTCTGACTGACAAGGAATACTTTTTATCTTTAATTTACAGTCCTTCTGAAAAAGGAACTTGCAAAAAATGTCATTGCAATCATTTGTATCTGATTGCACTTCAAATCTGCTTATGATAAAGCCCCTGAAATGGTTTACTTGCTGTATTTCTAGGTGACTAAGCCTGTCTTTCAAATAACAGCATGAATGTAGGCAGGGGCATAGGACTTGGAAGAAATCTCCTCCATTACTGAGAGTTACTAAATCCCATCCTTTTTTCTCCATTTTACACTCTCTTCCTCATTTCACACTCTCTTTCTCATGAAGCAGAGGCACTTTACATGTTGAAATATGCTGACTTTGGATGAAATTCTTCACCTGGGCACTTGGACTGTTATGCAGTTGAAGAAGGATGGTTTGGGAGGAAATAACACCTACCCTCGAGAGTTTTTCTGTACTTTATATGCTTTTGAGACTTCCATAATGTATGGGCACCCACTGACCCTGTGCTCCTTGCTCCGTTTCTATTCCAGCACATTTTAAGTTTATAAACCTTCTTGGTCATGCATCAGTCCCTGTTTGTGTGTTGAGGTATGCTGGGCACTTCTGAGATTTCTAGCTAATTCTCAAATGACAGCTCTGCAGAGGTGGTGTTAAGAAAGGTAGAGGATCAATTTTTTTCAGGCAAATAAATATGGGAACTTGGCTTAAGTTCCTATTGCAAAGGAAGGCTGCAATATCTACATAGCTCTGAGGGATAAGGTGGCAATTAATCTGCGACACATGTCATTCTCTATTAATTTCCAGTAAAAAGGTACTGTGTTTCTTTTCATCTGTTATAAAGTGTTGGATCATTCCACAGCCTCCTTATTAAATGAAATGGATCTCCTGCCTTGAATGGCAAGTTGATCCATAGTGGTAAAAAAATAGCAATTTAATATAACTTCAGCCTCTTTTGATTCTGACATTACATCTGTTAGTTCACCACTTTCCCTTAAGACAGAGAGTGTGATGAAAAACAGTGAGACATCAGGAAAAGACATACTGGTACTCAATGCTTAATTTGTTTGAAAAATAGCATGGCTTGCTTCCTTTCTGACTCTTACTATTTACACTGGGGACTACCCAGGCCTTTTATGACACAAGCATAGACACACACAAGTACATCATATAGTTCATAAACTGATGAAGTTCTGTCTTGTTTGATTTGTAGTCCTTATTTTTTACAGAACCACTGTGCAGGCAGTTAGTAAACACTAAGGAAATGATTTTTAAATGCTGCTTGTTTAGTCTGCTGTTGTATTTTGCAGCTGACACCAGTCTTGGAACAGATGATGTTTACGATGATAAAGGGTGCCAGTGTGATGTGTCAGTAGAAGATCTCACCCCTGCTCTTAAAACTGTCATCAGAGCAATCAGGTGAGTAAAAAGTACTGAATGAATAAATATTTGAGATTTCTTTAATCAAGATACTAATTAACTGCCTGTCAATTAATAAAATGTGAGTTGAACTTATTACATGGCCATATTTGTTACATAACTAATGCTAATGTAGTTTATGCTTCCTTTTCATCAGTATTTTAGTTAAGTTAAAAGTTAAGATATTTTATCTGTTCCATTACCATCTTTGGAATGTCTAAAAATATTACACGACTTGACTCAGAAAAAAAAAAAGAGAGTAATGAATGCTGGTTTCCAATACATTTCCTGCAATCCAAAATACACTAATCCAGTTTGATGCAATACTACTGAATGTGTATCACCTTGCCTAGAAAATTATTTCCTTTAAAAGTTTAGGGGGTTCTTGAATTTCCACATTCCTGAAACTGTCTGTTATATGACTTTCATTGCAACTTTCTTCTGATAACAGCAGAATAAATACATTCATTCAATTATGCAAAGCCTTGCCTGCTACTATCCAGTGAACCAATTATAACCCAAATAATTTCAAACTAATGGTCTCCTTTTTTTCCAAGAAAGCAGCAAACTGCATTGAAACTTACAAGATTACCTGCACTGAAAGCTTAAATTTAATATTCACCCTACTGAGACTGCCAAGGCTCTCCATTTTCCTGAATATTTTGAAATGCAAATCCTGACAGGCAAAATCCCCACCATAAAGAGTAGGAAGGAGAGCTCAAGCATTCCCTCTTTGCTGACAGTAAACCCGAGGGTATTGCTGGGGGGAACCCCAATGACTCTGCATCACACTCACATCAGTGCCTGACACCCTTCCTGCAGGCAGACAGCAGCCACAGGGGGTTTCTGCCAAACCAAATGGAAAGATGATGTTTTCCTGCAAGGAGACTCTCTCCTGAGTCTTCTCAACACTATGGGAAGAAAGAACTCAAGCCCCTTCTCAAACAATTTCATACAGTGGTAACCTATGCGTGTGTATTTCATTCCTCTTTTTCCACTGATTGCCAATGAAGACCGATAGCGAGTGAGGCTGTTCCTAATACTTTTCTACTAGCACAGACAGCTTGACAGATCACTTGCAGACTTGTGTTCCAATAATTTTTCCAATGTGCCTGGAAATGACCTCACAGGACGTGTCAGATACCAGGTCTATGTCCACAGCCACTGCAACTGGCAACTCAAGTGTCACCGCTGAGAACCATCTCTTGCCAGCTATGTTTCAGCAGGTGACAGAAATCCTTCTACACAGTGGACTCCCACCTACAAGGCAGGCCTATTCCTTCAAGTGGAAAATGCTCAAATTAGGATCAGTCAGCATACTCCATTGGCTCTGGTGCCAAAGATCATTTTCTGCGATGACACATTTTAAAAAGCCTGGTTGACTCCTAGCTCCAAGTGCACCTTGCCACTGTACTGGCAAGCGATACCAACAATCATCTCATTCTTAATACTGTCCAAGTTCCTTAAGATCAGCTTGACATTTTAATACTAAATTAATGGAGCTTGTTTACAAATGAACTGCTAGATTGCTCAATGCATCACCTACATCTTTGCTTGTTTCTCTGGGTAATTACCAGCTCTAATAGAAAGTAAACACATGGGAAGGACATAGTTGGCAAACTTTCTCCACAGTGCCATCTATAGACATGTTCTAATAAGACGAGCAAAGGTGCAACAGTTGTTTCAGACATGGCGCTACTCAACTCATAGAGTCAACATTTTAGGTCATTTCCAATTTTTATCTACATGTTTGGCTTACCAAAAAAACAACTCATTTCACCACCAAGGTTGAGAATAAGAATCTCCACCTGCTATCAATTAGCCATGAATCTCTCCCAACTCTCCCTGCAAATGTTAGTGTTTTACTGGATTACAAGCGGCGCATACATCTTGCTTCAGTACACCTTTGTTTAAGATCTGTAAAGCAGTAATATGCTACGATCTTCAGACTTCTGTTAAATGCTATACCTTAATCTCTCAAAATCAAGAGACTGATAATTCAGTACATCAGGTAGCTGATACTCCTCTTTCTGATTATTCAGCGTATCTGTTACCTGACTACACTGGGATCTATGCAAACATCTGAAGAAGGATCTGAGACGCTATATAGTAACTGTAGAATTTCAAGATGATAACATCTGCTTATGTGGAAACTTTGTGCCTCATTTTGAAGTTTGTTTTTGGCAACGGCTTTGAATTGCAAAGGCCATGGGGGAGGGTGGAAGCTGTTTTTCCTTTCATGCTGTATACAGAAGCAGATGAAGACAGAAGGTACTTGCATAGCTTCAGGAGACACTATGAAAAGACCCCAAAAATAAGCACATGCACCATTAAATCCATTCTGGTTATATAATCTTGAAAAACTGCAATAAGGGAGAGTCATTATTTTTTCCTGCTTGGAGCTAAGTATAAATTGTTTTACAATGATAAAAATGGTCCTTTTATTTTGGGGAAAAAAAAAAGTGAGCAAAATTAATTAATGCCTGTGAGTTTACAGAGGTAGGGCGTCCTTCAGTTTTGGAATAAGAAAGAACTGGGGTATTTTTCAGTGAGAGGAGCCTAGGATATGCTTGTTACTCTCAGGTTGGGCAACCTTGAAATAGCAAAAGACAAAAACAGTTTTATTCATAATCTTTCATTTTTGTAATTTCAAAGTGTACTGCTTCAGTTTTGACCTTGCTCACCTACATTTTTCCCAGGATTAATTTATTCTTCAAAACTACTTGATTTTAAACAAACCCTCAAACTTTCACTTTTAAATAGTCCATACAGGAGATGGAGAAAACAGCTCTTCCCTGAAAAAGTTCTTAACATATTGGCCCATTCCAAAAATAGGACCCCTAACCAGTCCTACTGAAGACCTATCGGGCAGACATATCCAGTAACAACATGTCAAGCTACCAGCCTCCTCTCAACCCCCGCGCAGGCTGTCTTCCACAGTCCATCTCTTGTGCTGCCCCTTCCTTACTACAAACTGTCTGTCAGGAAAGATAAACTGAGGCAGTAGGGAAAGTAAGGAAAAGCTACTCAATATATTTGCATAATGTTGGGTGAGCAGGGAACAGATAGGTAGTGTAGTGAAACGTAGTGTGCTCCACAGCATGCCTTAGGCTCGGCCAGGATCAGTCCTGATCCTCTGCAGCCTCTGGCTGGGATGAGAGCAGTGCACAAAGCAGTTGTTGCTAAGGGTACACTGAGCCTTTCTGCCAGCATGTTTTGTAGCACTACTCAACCAGCCCTAGTCTTGTCGTGACCAAAAAGCTGCTAATATCCCGCAGAGTTCCTGCAAATAACAAAAAACATTGCATTTTCCAGCTTTATTAGTTCACAATGGTGAATGCGTATAAGAAAGACTAAAAAGAAGATGAGGATATCTTGTTTCCGTATATTGCAATATCTCTGATCATTTTTCATAGCAAGGGGCGCTAAATTCTGTAATACTCTCCAGAATAGATATGATAGAATTATTTTACTATTTATGGAACATAAAATCAGATTTGAGAAGCATAAATAAATATTCAATAGGAAATAACTGCAATGGCAGTTTCTGCTAGACTTATAAAATGTATTTTTAGCAGCCATTATGAATTTGTTCAATGGCAGTGTTTCAGAATCCTCTATTTCTTTTAAATCCCAACATATTTTATATCTTCTGCCCAGATGATCCTTGGAGTCTAGGCAAGGCTTTTAGATACGTCTTTGGCTATGAAAGCACTGTGTTTGGGAGAAAATGTCCCCGGCTGCTAGGGGATGGGTTAATGCAGGTAAAGATCCGAGACAGGAAGCAGTTTTGACCCACTCACCCTACATGTAATAGAATTGTCTCTCAACCACCTTTGTCTGTTGGCCTTTCTATATTCGATCCTGATCTCTTCTGCACATTGCAGTTTACGAGGAAGAAGGGTTATTTGGTAAGGGTAGAGAGATAGAGGAAGGGTTATAAGGTAAGGGTAGAGAGATAGAGGAATCAGCACAGCTAAATCTGTGTGCACCTGCTTTCCTGATGTAGTAAGTGATCAACCAACCTGTGGTCACCTCATCCTGCTATGGGTGAACAACCTCCCTCTCTTTTAATCTTCAATACAGTAACCAAGTATGAGTTTAGCTGAATCCCAGTAGAATGAAGATAGTTCATTCCTGAGATAGTGACAAGACTTAAAAAAACCCCCCAAAAAATAACATGAGTACAACAGGGCTGCACAGAGGACAGCAGATGTTCTGACTCAGTGGTAGTCTCAGTAAAGTGCACTATGGACAAGCAAAATAGCTTTTAATACTGGAAGGGGCAATGTGAATGAAAATTAAAATTGAAAGATATGCAACCTGCATGTTCAGAAAACACCATCATTCTAGACCGGAGCTGATCCTGTATTTGGAAAAAGATAAATTAAATGGATGCTGCTTTTGGCTGCTAGGCGTCAATTAGACAAAAGTTGGTATGGGACATGTAACTTTCTCCAAATTATCAGGGCAAGTGAAAATTAGTGGGTCCCGTGGTTTAGACATTAACTATAGACAAAAGACTTTGATATATTGGTCTGCTTCAACACAAGACTCTTCTTTTGCTCTCCTCTGGGTGCGTCACTGAAATAGGCTGCTTTTTATGTCTAATTCTCACCAGAAAATTGTCATGCTTGTGACTTGGGTAGGTTTACAGTTGTGTATAGTGTATCACATCAGATTAGAGTTATAAAATACCACCTCGCTACATGGCATACAAATAATGTTTATAAAAGCCCTGGGGACTGTACGGTTTTGTTCTTTTGGGTTAATTCTTGCTTTCAAGTACTGCCGTTTGGTCAGTACTGGCGGTTCAGTGTTGCCAGTGGCGACTCAGTTCTGTTTACGATGAGTCTCGTTTGCCCCCCAGTGGTATAATTAGAAAAGACAGACTGAGCTGAAGTTTGCCCTGTTTCTCCCGTAAATCTTATGGGCTTCAAAAACTTGGGATATGAATAACATTTTCCCTTTTTCGCACCCACATGTGCCCCCATAAGTGAACCCTTCATTTTTATCACAGAGGAACACATCATAATAGGTATTTTTTTATTCTACAAGCACAAATGCAGGAAGCGCAAAGGCTTTTTTGTTCGATTATACTGTTATTTCAAGATACAGAAAGCAAATTGAGATTTTAAAATTGACAGTAAGTAACTATGGTGAATCAACCAAATTTAAGAACTGCAAAGGAGTTGCTAGGCTCCATCACTGGAAGAATTCAGGTTTTCTGTTTCTTAATTAACTTGCAGGCTTTTAAAATGCCAGTCTTTTATAACCCTTCAGGTTTGTTGCACAGTTTATGTAAAATTTTGCATATTTGAAATAAAAAGAAGCAGTATGAGTCTGTTCCAAACCCTGCTGAAGTTAATTAAGATGGCATCACATGAGCTAATACATAAACCAGAATTAGTGCAATTACACATCACTGATACAGCCATGATGCTTTCGATCCTGCCTTTTACTTCTGAACATTATGAGCAAACTGACTTGATTGATAAGCAAAAAAAACTGTTACAAAGCTGAAATTGAAAGCAGCAATGAAGACTTGTGTGCACACTGATTAAGAAGCTTCTATGGCTGTTAATAAAAATTAGTCTTCTGTTTCTTCTCTTGTAAAATCACCCAGTTCTGGTAAATTCAGTTGTCTTCAATTACTCTATTAATTCTCCAGCTCTGCTTTTCTAGTAGAGTTTCATATTTTTACTTTATCAAGAGCATGAAGTAAAAAATTGTGACCGCCAAAACAGAGAGAATAATAACAAAAGAGTGACACTTTCTTGTACCTCAGCTACATCATTTATTCTTTTTAACCTGAATAAAGTACTATATTCAGAAGACTTGTCTGTGCTGTCAGACTACTATGAACAGAACACCTTGGCACCATTTGACAGCTAAAAGAAAAAAAAATCTGCATTCTAGCTTTAGAGGCCTTCAGATTACAAAAGATGCTGAAAGCCATTAGACTGTAGAACTGGCTGACATGCAAAAGAATAAAGTGCATCATCTGTCATATTTAAAACTGTATGGAGATCAATCCTGAACTGTCAAGGTGATGGACTACTCCTAACAGGCATTTTCCATTTTTAATTTCTATTATCAGAATCATAGTTCAAGTTCTATAGCAGTGACAAGCAATCTCATTTTTAACTAGTAGTTACCAGAATGGGAAATACCAATAGCCTAAGCACTATGGGAAAAGGCTGATACTATTTGGAAGAACATTTAAGTATGATACAGAAATCAGTAGAGGATCAGTATACTGATATAATAATATATTAATCCGACTCTACATGCCTATTATCATAATGTCTGTTCTCCAAGGAGAATTGCAGGTTTTACCAGCTGATGTGGAAAATCAACCCACTGTCATTTACTTTCCAAATTTAGCACTTCTATTATTTAAAGTTTGCGATTTAATATCAAGTGTTTCATTCTAAAAGGAGCTACTCAATGGACATCACATTCACATAAGCATCACAGAAACTTGTGCAAGTCTCACATAAAAAAAATATATGCCATTCATCAGTTTTCAATATTTGCTGTTGCCTGATGCTTACTATTCTGCAGTAAAATTCAAGGGAAAAAAAATACCAGTGCTAATTAAACAATAATTCCTATAGACTTCAATATAGATCAAACATTTAATTAAACCATAATTCCCATAGATTTCAATATGGAACAAACATGAAACTTCTCTTTAGCCTCCAAAGTTTGAAGTTTTAATCTTTTTTGATGACTTAAGTCATCAAAATTAAACGATTACTTGGGCCTGAATGTTAACTAAAAATAAAAATTGATGAAAAATTGAGTACATAATTATTTAATTTTTTTTTTAAAGGAAAGTAAAAAATTAAAATGCACACAAGAAGATGATTATTATTTCTTTTTGTATAATTGATTTGTTAAAGAACTCTTTCCTCTAATAAGGACAGAAGTAGCTTAAGCACAAATGTGACTTACGGAATCCGTTCAAGTCAGTTGGACTAAGCCTAGGTTTAAATTAAGCATGTTCTTCAGTACTTTTCATAGGAATATATATATAGGAACCTAGCATAAAAAAAGACAGATAGGTCTGTACTTATAAACCAAACACTGCACTGCTCTGCACTCTTTAAAATAGTTACTCGTTGTGTCTTAAATAACAATTCAAAGGGATAGCTACAACACATTTGTACTTATTAAAAACCTGTGTGAAAGGAAAAGTTCACTTGCACAAGCTGTTTGAAATATCTTCCACTTAAAAATTAACTGTCAATTTTTATCACTGGAATATAATGTATTGTTTCACAACAGTTGAAGATCAATTTGTAAAATGTTTTTTCTCCACAGAATTATGAAATTTCATGTTGCAAAAAGGAAGTTTAAGGAAACACTTCGTCCGTATGATGTCAAAGATGTCATTGAACAGTATTCAGCAGGTCATCTAGACATGTTATGCAGGATTAAGAGTCTTCAGTCTCGGTAAGGAAAGAATAATTTCTGCTCTGCATAAGCATCTTACGTTATGTCATTCACAACATGATTAATATTGGTAATCTTTAACATTTCTGTGTTACATTTGGGTAAAAAATTGCCATCCATGCTTCAGCCTAACCTCTCTGTGAGCACAGATGAGCCAGAAACTATGCTGTGGGAAAAAGTAAGCAAAAAATATGTATCTAAATCGTCCCCAGAACATGGAAGTCTGAACAATAGAAAAGGCAATCCTTTACCTGTAAAGTCCAGTCATAACCAAGGAATTTATTCAGGAGGCCGCCAAAAGGAAGACTTTCTCTTTTCCCATAAAAGAAAAATTGTGAACTGCTGGTAATGCAGTATGTATGTAGTTTTTATGTTTGAAATTCCCAGCAATAATAATTTGAAAACAACACTTTCCACCATGTGTATCGTTACCAGCATTAGGGCTGAGTCTTCTTCAGACTGACAACTTTCCCAGGACTTGATGCTGTTGTTAGGATGGGATTGCTGAAGGTGGCACTGGTATGTCTGTTCCTCCACAACATCAGGCTGCTGGAGAGTCCGCCTCCTCTCTCCCCCTCTTAGCAAGTCTAGCTCTGGCTTTCCCAGATGATGGCTAAGTTCTGGCCGCTGGTTCGTGTCAACAGAAAAGAAACGCAGTCTCAAATGCCCTCTTTTTTTTTCTCAATTAATAAAATTGTCTTTTTCTCAGGTGCTTTTCTGAAGTACTGTGATTTTAATTTTTAATATACAGATACAGCAAACACTTCGAAATCATCACCGTTTTCAGCAATCACAGCAGCTTTTGATTTCTCTTACAGCGTTGACCAAATTCTTGGGAAAGGACAAATCACAGCAGATAAAAGAAGCAGAGAAAAGAATCCTGCAGAGAATGAGACAACTGATGACCTCAGTATGTTAGGACGTGTAGTCAAGGTGGAGAAACAGGTAAAGTAATTATCTGTGTCACTTTGTCTTGCTCTATTGCTCACGCTTTTCGTCTAATTTATTGCCAGTTTCAAAGGCTGAATGGGTTTGGTTGGGTTTTGTTCTAATATTTGCTTCATTTACATGTTGAAATAAAATTGGTGTTACTAGCATTACCATAACTGTCTTCCATGTACAAAAAAGTAAGTAAGGAAAAATCACAGATTCCATTTTTTCCCTCTTTTATCGGCTTGCTTACGAAAAATTTACACGGCTTTTGACATTCTTTTTCCAAGTCTTACTAGATTGTACCAAGCTTTTTCCATTTTTCCCTTCAGCAGTCACATTTTCCCTTTGCTTGGGTTGAAAATACTTTAAATTAGTATTTGGCATTAATGTTAACCTTTCCTCTCCTCCTGTAGGTACAATCCATTGAGTCAAAACTGGACTGTCTATTAGATATTTATCAACAAGTTTTGAGAAAAGGATCTGCATCTGCGCTCACTTTGGCTTCATTTCAAATGCCAGCTTTTGAGTGTGAGCAGACTTCTGATTATCAGAGTCCATCTGACAGCAAAGATTTGTCCAATTCTGCACAAATTAGTGGATGTGTATCCAGATCAGCTAGTGCCAATCTCCCTCGTGGCCTGCAGCTTATTCTGACACCAAATGAATTTAGCACTCAGGCTTACTATGCTTTCAGTCCAGCTATGCATAGTCAAGCAACGCAAGTGCCAAACGATGGACCTGCAACAGTTAATAATACATCAAACCAAATAAACCAGGCAACTAAGCCAGCAACTCCAACAACATTACAAATACCACCTTTCTCATCAATGAAGCATATCAATAGGCCTGAGCCCGTTCATATTATTCCTGTAACCACACAGGAAAATATTTCCGATGTCACCGCTTGCCTTGTTGCATCAAAGGATAATGGACAAGTTGCACAGCCCAGTGCAACGAAGGATCTCACATGGAGAAAAAGTCTGGATACAGAAGGGGAACCTTTGCTCTCAGTTAAACCTGTGGTGCAAATGGATTTAGGAAAATCTTTATCTGTACAAAACCTCATACAATCAACAGAAGAACTGAATGTACAGATGGCTGGCAGTGACTCCAGTGGTTCCAGAGGTAGCCAAGACGTATACTCCAAATGGAGGGAGTCAAAATTATTTATAACTGATGAAGAGTTGGAGACAGAGGCAGGAACAGAGACTACTGAAACCATCTCGCGCCCGTTAGTGGAAACAACTCTCTCTGCTGACTCTCTAAGGACTGGAATATCAAGATCATCTCAAAGCATCTGCAAGCCAGGGGACGGTACAGAAGCACTCAATCTGCTCCATGTCAAACTTAAATAACAGCTTGTGGGCTTTCTTCATTGGCTGGGTCATTCCTCTAGTCATACACATCATAGCATGAACTGTTTTGAAAGCCTTTTTAATAAGATAAAATCACAAAAAATCAGGATGAATCTGCAAAGCAGTTGAATGAGCCCATATCTCCTAGTTGCATGTAAATGCATGTTTAAGTGATGGCTAAGATTCAGATTTACACCTACAGTACGGCAGCCTTTATGTAGTACAGTAGGTTAAAACAATGAGTTGCCTACAAAGCTAATGCTGCAGGATGTATCAAAAAGCAAAAATTCCAGCATTTAGACCTAGTGCTGTTTTTACAGGGCAGAAGTAAAAATTGTAAGGTTTAAAGCACTTTGCTTCTGAACTAATTAAATATATATATATAATGTCCTGATTTAGATGATAGTTTATGTTTACAACAACAAAAATTATCTACAGCTGCTAGCAAGGTACCAAGGAAGCCAGTTATATGGGATCAGAAATGGCTGCCAGTTGCAAGATACACATATTAGCTTGTCAGTAATCAGTTATTTTTAACTCTGAAAACCAGTATGTTAATATCCATCCAATTTTTGGTGATTTAGTGCTATGGCAAAAGAACCTGGCACACCACTATTATGTTGAATTTTTTATAACAAGAACATTCTTTTGCTATGAAAAGTTTGTATTTTAAGGGTTAGGGCTGGCCTTAGAAGGGGATAACCTGTGTGACTGCACTAAAAATTATGGGGTTTCTCCCATTCTTCCTGTCTCATTGAGGAGCTTGCCTGTGAATTTTGGCAGCAGTAGGCGAGGGAATGAAGCAGGTGCTGCCTTTATTGTAGAAGCTGTACATTCTTGTGTGGAAATTTTGGCAATTTTCCTTGCAGCCCCAACCTGATACCATGACAGTACTCGATAAGGCTGGGAAAGGAGGGAAAATGAGGAAACGAAACACAGAGTAAAAGCAAATAGGACAGAACTGGGAAGAGAGAAAGGCAGGAAGAGAAATGATCCCAGAAAAGGAAGGTAAAGAGGCAAAAAGATACATGCATTTTAAATCCAGCTTATCAGTCACAGATATTGAGTGCTATTTCAAAAAAAAAAAAAAAAAAAAAAGCCATGTAGGCAATCAGAAATGGAAATAGAAGTAGGAAAGACTGGGAAAAAAAAAAAAAAAAAAAAAAAACCGCAAACACTAAAAGCAAGGGTTTTTTGTTTGTTTGCCTTTTTTAAAAAGAAGAGGTGGGAGAGGAAAGTGGGCACACTCACAGTTCAACACTGTGTCCCAACTGCAGTCATTTCTTGTCAACTTTCCAAGAAAGTACTTTCATACTGCTTCCTCTTAATACCTGAGTTTTAAATTCAAAGTCTACATCAGAGCAAGCATTCCTGCTTGATACATCCTCTTTTTTTCTTAACCTAACCTAGAGTCCCCTTCTGCTGAGGCGCAGGAGCAGTGTTAGTGCATATCTGCACATCCCCAGCAAGGCTTCACCACTGGGAGAACCCTTGTGGAGCCTAAACAGGCTTTCGCTCTTCCCAGCTGAACAAGGTTTCTGTGCGTTGCCTTCCCCCAGATTTATAACGCACCTGCACCACAAGCTTGTAGACAACCCAACTTGGGCTCAGCTTCCCTCTAGCAGCAGGAACACCGAATGTATTGGGGGTGCCAGTGCCAGCTCACTCAGGGCAGTGTTTTCTCAAGGCCCAGACCTGCTGGGAACTTACTATGTACATCAAAAACATCACTCCAGTCTTAACCATGGCTAAATGCTGTAGATTGTATTGTGAAGGACTTGATCTGTTTACTATAAAACCATTGTAATTTCTGCTTCCATATCTCCTTTATAGAAGTATTCCTGGATGTTACATGACAACCTTATTATGTGAAAGTACATGCAAACTGTAGAGTGTATATATTGTGTCGTTATACGGGGTCCACGGATAGTACACTGTGTTCCATGTCTCATGCTGGAGCAAACTTCAGCTGTTAAATCCTGAAAGCCACCTTGAAGCACAATTTCCTCACCACTGATTTGCCATATGACTTACCATGTTCAGCCTTTCCTGTTTTTTTTTATGTGCAGTCTGACATACTAAAGTGTGATTACAGCAGTAACTTTGTGAGGATAAATAGTGGGTGTTTTCCGCATCTCACTTCATTTAACTATTAACTTATTTGAATGTCTGCAGTTTACCCAGACAGATCTGTAAGTTTAGAGTACTATCCAAAATTTTAAAACTTACAAGGTCGGGGGTTTTTAGGCTTTTCTTTATTTTTCCTAACTCTTTATGGTGCCTTGGTCACCTTTCATATGGAGCCTCCTGCTGACATAAGCATAAACCTGCACTTAGGATCAGTTAAGAGGAAAGAGATGGGGCACGTGGCAACTGTGTGTCAGTATTGAAACTCCCTTCCCCTCCTTGATGAGATTGAAAAATCAAGGCATCATGAATTGGACACCACTCTTTCACCTTCATCTGTGTGAGCAGATGGTTGCAACCCCATTGACCCAGAAGGCATCAATGAGAGAACTGAGTATTGGCCCTGCCTGTACCAATTCTGCACAGAAACAGGGCCTTGGTTTTGCTGATAATTTATCTCACAGAAACTTGGTATTTTTGCCTTAAATGACATGCTTGAGTCCTTCTAACTTTAAGTTAATTTATTTAATACAATTTTGTGCACAAAAGAATGAGTTCTATAAATTATGTATGAAAATGTTAATGTCTTTGCAAAGTACTAATAAATCCAGAAGACCATATCTTTTCAAATTATGGTTTAAAATCCTAATTTTTTTTCTTTTATGCTCACCATTATTATTTTTGTAGCTGAAAGTCTTATCATATAGGAATTTTTTAACATAGTATTGATAGAAAATAGAGTGAATATATGAAATTCTGGAAAGGAAGAATTGTTTGTTTGGATTTTTATAAGCTTTGCTCATATTTCCTCATAAGGAGTTTCCTGTTTCTATGCTTTCACTTTAAAAGACAGTGTCATGAGTGACAGTCATTCATTGGTTTCACAAAAGAAGGACCTGTGTGGCTTTTCAAGTCTTATCCTGAGCTCCTTAGAGTCCAGCTTATGACAGCTAATAGGAATTGTTCATGAGTAGGGACAAAGAACAGATTTTTTTCTGATTACAATCCACTTGAGGATCGTTGAAGAGAGAATCATGTTTCTTGCACCTGATTGAAGAGAGAAAAGAATAGTTTTGATGTTCATTATTTGTTAAAAAAATTGTATTTGCTCCTGGCTTATATGATCTATACTTTTTATTTAAATATGAATATGGTGTTTTAGCCTAGGGTTCAAGATAGCAAAGATCATACACTTTTATTCACAGTGCCCACAGTTGTTCCATGTATTTTTGAGATAATTCTACTTAGAGTGACTTGCTCTCATTATAGTATGGTGATAAGTAATTCACCTGCTCTTCTGTGATAGGTCAAATCATACCAAATTGCTGATGTATAGTAGAACATCTGGTGTACAATAGTATTTCTGGATTGGGACCTGCAATCCTTACTCAAGCAAAAATTCTACAGAATTCTTTCATTCTATGGAATTAAATATTTTTTCTTGAATTGGGAGCTCAGGTTCAAATCCTTATTTTGTTGGGCATCTGTTTAAAGTGAAAATGGTAATATTACAGTTATTTCCTGAGGAAACTAATACTTAGCTGAATTTACCCATGTCACATTGACTATATAAAAAATAACGCACAAAGTACTGATGTAAAAAGGGAAGAAGAAAAGGGACATTTTTAAAAAGCACAGAGAAAAGGAGAATAATCAGAAAAAAAGGAGTAAGCAGGAAAAGAATATATAACAGCAAAGGAATGAAAAAAGAGTTTAAACACCTGATGCTAAATTCATCCTTGGATGGCTTCACTGACTTCAATGAATTCACTGCCCAACTGGGTGAAGTTCAGCCTCCATTGGGATAATCAGGCTCAGTTCCAGTGACCTTAAAGGAACTGAACCCACCTATAACAGGAATGAACTTGCCTCTCTGGGCCAACTTTTATCCTGGCTCATATATCATGCAATCCTTTTGGATTCATTAGGTTTGGATGAAATACAGGTCAGAAAAGAATTTGCCCCAGATATTTCTGCTTCACAATTTTTTTCAAGTGTGTTAATCAACTTAAAATGGATTACAGCATCACACAAAGTGCTGTCACTGTCTACAAAGGTTAATTGGTTTTTAAAATAAGAACTGCCCCCTGCAGCGTCAGTGGAAGCATGTAATATTTTCCTGTCCATTCATCTGGGTGCAAATGTGGCCATTCATTTAGCTGTGGCTACATATAGGACAATTCCAGACATATCCAATATCATCTGCTGCTGGAAGCATTTTTTACTTCTTTGAAAGATAAAAAGACAGTTTCATAAGAGGTTTAGAAATTATGAAGGCTGCTTCCACTGACACTGCAACAACATTAGCCAGTACATTACAATGTTAATTGTAACTTCTTGACAACGTTGAATCCATATTGTTGTTAATAAAAATGATTTTAAAAGTGCCATGCTTACTGGGTTTTTTTCCTTACATAAAAGATTGTGTGGTGCGAGCATGTACCAGGCAAGAGAAGAAATTAAACTTGCTCACTGTTTTCCTTTTGAAATTTTATAATTTTTTTATTGAATGGACCAAACTGGAATTTAGCTAGAATAAAATGCACACAAACCAGTCTGATAGGTTCCGTTTCTGGTTACCGTTTACAGCAGAGTTTACTTCACGTTTCAGCACCTCTATGAAAATGAGTTTGGAAGTTATTATTACCTTCCCTGTTAGATAAACAGTAATTGATTCAGGATCAGCAATCAGGGGCCTGTGCAAAGAGCAAGATTCCTCAGGGAAGGCCGATCTGCTACCTCAGTTTAACTTGAGGCCTAGTTAAAGCCCTTTCCTCTGTGTTGAATCATGGAAGTTGCTCTAGAAGGCTACTGCACCACACCTACAGCCTTCTTTCCTCACTTTGCACTTCCTGCAGTCCTGCTAGAGATAAGTTTTAGCATTTGAATGTATTAAATATATAGTGCCTGTTCTTGTAGTGAAGTCAGTGTCTCTGTGGAGGCTTCAAAACAGAGCATGATTTCCATGCACAGATGATCCCCTACCTCTCTGATGAGTAAAATCTTGGATATTGAAATTTAGAGATGCAATCTCCAGAAAGGCAGATTTTCCATGTCTGCCATTGGTACCCATGGGCTATGCAAACACTGCCAAGCTCTGCCTAAGAATAAACACGGGACAGGAAAAAAGTCAAACATGTATGCAGGCTCTTCTCCTATTAAAACAGGCAATTTTGCTTCATGTGTACATAGACATAGCAGGGAAGCATCAGAAGGCAGCAGTGCCAAGTTTTTCCTTTTTGAGTTACCCTGCAGGTCACAACAGGCAGGCCCAGGTGGTCATGGACACACACATCAGTGTTCACGGTTCAGCTCTGTACCATGCCTACAAGGGAAATTTAAAGCCCTTGTTAAGCAGACATTCAGTGTAACTGAAGCTTTTTGTTTATATTATTTTTTCACTGTGACCCTGAGCGAGCAGTGGCATAGGTTACCTAGGGAGTTTGTGGAGTCTCCATCCTTGGAGATACTCATAAGTTACCTGTACACAGTCCTGGACAACCAGCTCTTGATGTCCCTGCTTGAGCAGAGGGCTGGACAAGATGACCTCCAGAGGTCCCTTCAACCCCAGCCCTTCTGTGATTCTGCTTGCAATATTGTATCAGCTTTAGTACCTTTGGTCAAACTAATAACTGCGTTAAAGCATCATTAAATCTTAATTTGAGTTCAAATATGACTTCCCTAAAAAATTCAGGCCGCCATATATCAGCATGACATGAGCCTAGACACTTAGCAAAACCAGCGCCACCCTCCCTCCCCAGCCTCCTCTGAGGCTGCCTGTCTTCTCCCCCTGCACCCTACAGACTTGGGCCTTCCCACACGTTCAGGACCAGCTTCTTTCTCTCCGGTCCTAAAACATCGCTGCCTCCTCCTCAGTGGAGCCCATCCAGGGCTCTCCCAGACAGGCACAGGAGAAAGAAGTGAGTGGGAAGTCAGGACTTAGGACCCTGCGGCACTGAGCGCGGAGCACGCGAGAGCTCAGCCCCGGACTCAGCAGGTAAGGCCATAGGTTCTCGCCTCGCCTCGCCAGCCAATCAGTGCTAGAGAGCGGCCCGCCCTGGCCAATAAGCTCGCTCCTAGGCTGAAGCGCGGTAAGGCCGGGCATATGGGCAGCGGCGGCTAGCGGGGCAGCTGGCATGTCTGACTGGGACGCGAGCAGCGATGAGGACGCCGGCACGGGTCAGCCGCCGACGGCCCCTTCGCAGAGTCGCTTCTCCATAGCGGGCGAAGGCGGACGAAGGAGCGCTGAGTGGTGGCGGGAGGATGCGGCGGCGGCGGCAGCGCCCAGCCTCGGAGAGGAGGGGTGGGGGCCTCGAGGCGCTGAGAGCTCCCTTGGCCCGGGAAAAGCGGCGCGGCAGTGGCGGTCCCGAGCTACCTCCGGCCAGCTTGGTGGCTCCGCGGCGCCACTTTGCTTTCACCTCGATAGCGCCCTGGTCGGGGCTCTCATAGGTAATACCGGCCACACCCCTGCACGCGGGGCGCTTGGCCCGCTGAGGTCAGCGGGTGGGGGAGGAGGGGAGGAGAGGAGCCGGCCGCGGAGAGGTTCGTTCTTGTCGGCCTCTGCCCCTCCCTCTGTGCCCCTAGGAGGTGGTGCGTTGCTGCCTTCTGCACGGAAGAGTGCCGCTCTCCCACTCGCCAGGGCAGCTGGGCTTTTCCTCCTTGAAGTAGGTTGGCTTGGCTTCTGTTCTCATAGCCGGCAGTGTGAGCTCCTCTCAGCTCGTCTGGAAGAAGAGCGGCTCTTTCTTGAGAGGGTTTTGCTGCTCTTATCTCTTGAACTGGGGTGCTTTCACACACAACCCCCATGCACCTTGCATTTGGCTAATTGCTACATAAGTTACCTGCATTTCCAGCAGTTTGATGTTACAGGTTATTTTACTTCTGAATGCATGTACTCCTGTGAAGGTCTCGGGGTTTGGTCACAACCAAAATGCTAAGCATTTACCATATGTAGTTTCTGGCAGTTTGTCCTAAATCTCTGTAACACTTTCAGTGTATCTTTATTACAGGTCGGGGTGGAAGTAAAATAAGAGAGCTTGAGGCTTCTTCAGGTTCCAGGATAAAGGTACCATGTGCTGTGTGTCATTAAGGCCTGAACTGTGTTGTGAACGTGGTTGGTTTTGCTTCTATGTAAATCACAGTTACTGCAGCAACTTGAAGTGTGCTGCAATAGCTGTAATAATTCTACTCTTTTATAAGAATTGGTGAAAACAAAGTGGAATTGAGGGTGCAGCTTGACTCAGGAAGCTTACTGATACTGTTTCCCTAAGCATGCACTTACTACCTTTTTAGAAAGGGAATCAAAGGGCCTTTTCCTCAGAAGTTAAAATTCATGAAAAAAAAATCAAAGACTGTTTTAAGTATATATTTCTTTATAAAGTTTGTCATTGTGGTATTAAAAAAACTCAGTAAGGTTTTATGAACACAGGTTATAAAGGGAGCCTATGAAGCTGAAGTAAAGATTTTTGGCAGCATTGCTGTACAAAACAAAGCCAAGATGTTGATTGATGATGCTGTTACAAGATCTGGACAAAACTACAGTAGAGGTGGGAGTGAGAAAGGTAAGGAATTTGTTTAGGGAATTTGTTTAGGGATTTGTATGTTTGGGATTTGTTTTGTTGGGGTTTTTTTATTATTGTTCCCGGGGAGGGGAGTATTTAAAAAAATACAGTGGATTGTCTTTCCAGATATTTGGTAGTTTGATGGAGTGTTTTTATATTATTAATACGCTACCGAACTAATTAACTTTCGCCTTGTTTTTGATCAGTGGCATACCTGCTTAAAACAGAAATATCTAGACATCTTCCTTTCTCGGCTGTGAACAATTCCCCCCCCTTCAAACTGCCAGACTTCTGTGAAAATCAGTTGCTGCGTGTTTTCAACAATTTAAATGAATGTAGAATGTTAGACTACTTGGTATCTTACATTATCAGTCTGGCTCTTCAGTATACAAGCATTTGCTCTAGTTTAAGTTTTAAAGTAGTATCTGTGCAATATTAAAGTTCCATAAGTTTTTATGAATGTATAAGGCAAGCATACTGTTTGTAGCATGGGCAATGCTGACTTTTTACTACTTTCATGGGAGGTTGGCATTTAAGATTTGGTCTTGCACATCATGCCTCTCTTTACTAGGCTTTATTGTGTTAAGTTAGTTACATGGAATTATAAGTAATGATTGTATGTTGAGATGCTACTTATTGGTATTTGTCGATGTGCTCCCAGTGACTTTTTGTACAGGCAAACTATATCCACAGTTGTTGATCTGAGGCACTGATGAGGAAGAAGGGGTCTGAGAGTGTTCCAGTATTAAAATAAGGAATGGGGTAGTTCTGAATTTTGAGTTTAGAAGTGCTGCAGAAGGTGGATGAGTATGTTTCAAGAGGCTAGAAATAATTAAGTTTCCTTAGTATGGGTTACTGTGTTTTCCATGTGTTTGGTGCTTTTACATTAATACATAATTGTGTTGCCATTTATATCTTCAGTGTAAAACCTTTGTGAAGTGTTAACCTCATCAAAAAAGAAGTATAGAGTGTAACTACACCGGGACTTCATTGTGGTGTCATTGGATACTTCAGAAGTAAACCTTGCTTTTTGTAGCTATTAAAAATAAAGCTTTCCATCTTCTTATCATCTACTGCTTCACGAGTTTTTCAAAAGCCTGCTGCACAACAAGCTTTATAGCTAGAGGGGCAGCATTTCAGAACCTGTCACAACTTTAAGTTGCTGCAGATTTTGAAATGCCTTTTTTTTTTTATATATATGTGTTATTATTAGAACTGCATTTGCACAGATTTTATTGATGTTTCAGGCTAAGACCTAAGAAAGAAATTTCTATTTAATGTTTCATGTCTATTAAAAATCACTTCATAGGCCATACAATAAAAAAAGAAAATAAGGTGTTTGCTTTGAGGGGGGGGGGGGGTTCTCACTTACCCTGCAACAGATTCCATCAAACAGCAGCTTTTTGGTACTAACACAATAGGAAAAACCTTGGACGCTATCAAGCCTGAAGATAACCCAATGCAATCAGTGATTAACTGGGCCTATCTTCGAGAAAACAGAGCTAAATATGAAACTATGAAGTGGGCAGGTTAGTTTTAAAATTTCGGTTGTATTAGCACTTGTGTTTATATGATAAATCTGCTGAATGTGTAAACATTTTAATTTTTGCTTTGAGATGATGGTATCTTTCAGAATCCAAATTAGTTAAGTATTTGCAATGAAATGACCACGTCAGCATTTCTCAGCATGGTCATGGAGAACCTACATAACCAAATAGTTCTTGCTACTCAATTAGTATTTTGATTTCACCCTTTACAATGTTTTTTGGTGTGTGTCTGCAGCAGAAAAATTAGACCTCTAAATACAAGGGCATATAGTGACAGGACAAGGGGGAATGGCTTTATGCTGACAGAGCAGAGTTTTAGATTAGACATCAGGAAAAAATTTCTCCCCTGTGAGAGTAATGAGGCACTGGAACAGGTAGCCCAGAGAAGCTGTGTCTGCCCCATCCCTGGTAGTGTCCAAGGCCAGGTTGGACACGGCTTTGAGCAGCCTGATGTAGTGGAAGGTGTCCCTGCCCATGGCAGGGGGTTGGAACTGGATGATCTTAAAGGTCCCTTCCAACTCAAACAATTCTGTTATTCTATGAAATATTATACTGTGCATTATCAGAAATTTCTTTAGAACTTGAAATGTGGGCAAGTGGTTCTTTTGCATGTACTGAAGTTTGTCTCAGCCTTCAGTTTTTACATGAACCACAATAGTCTTCCACTTTTTTTTTGACTCATCTCCTAGTACAAGGCACTGTCTGGGTTTTGGAATTTCAATCATAAGCTTTAGCACACTTACCCTGAACCTGTAGCATTTTTTATTGACTCAAGTTTACTTTTCCTGACTGCTTAAGACTTGCCTCCAATTGAGAAAAACTTCTATAAAGAATCATCAAGGACAGCATCTATGTCACAAGAAGAAGTGGAGCTATGGAGGTAAGACTTTTTATATAGGGAATCATCTGTTTTGCAGGAATTGCTATTAAAGTGTAAAGCCCAGAAAGTGGATGATAAAATACTGAGACAGCATCATTAATGGCTGGGTCTTCTAAAACCTTGGATCTTGTTAGGAATTCTTTCTTGGGAATTAAACAGTATTTACCAGATGAGATTATATTAGTTGCTTGGAAAATTTTTCTACAAGTGTTTTATATGGTTGACTTTCAGAGGGGAAAAAAAAGACCAGACAGTTCAATGGCCTTTGGATATTCCTTACATTTCATAAGGTGGCGTGTTCATGTATTTTAGGTCCTTCCGAATGTTATTGTTTGCATCTTGAATACTTCTTGGCTGCCATTTTCTTCTCTGTATATTTTAGTCAACTTCAAAACAAATTTCAACTTCTATTACTGTTGCTTTCTTATCTGTCTTATCTTGTCTTTCCAAGGACATCTTGGTGAATACATGCCTCAGTCAACTGTATCCATTCATTTTGATCCAACAATCTACATTATTACTTTTCAATAAAATCAGATCATCAGTTCCAAGTGACTTGGTTCAGGCCATGATAAGTTTCAGTCCTTTTCAGTAGTTCTAATGAAGTTGGTGAATATTCTTCAAGTATTATCTTGTATTACTTTTCTTTTTGCATGGTATCTGGTTGTTTTTTTTTTTTTCCTCTTGCATGCCCACCAGGGAAACCTTGCCACAGTGAGTGAAGTATGAAATTGCCCATTTCTTTAAAGTGTATGTATGTGTTATTGTTAGAGCTAGTCAAGTGCAACAGAACAATGTTATGTAGGTTCAGAATATGCATTGAATAACAGCACTTTCTTGTATGATAAAGGAATGTTTTTCCTTTTTCATCTAATCTGTTTGCTTTAAGGGAAAACAGTAATTGAAAAAAGAAAATGTATTATTTTTTTAAACATGAGGAAAGGTCCAATTACCCATGCTTTTCCTAGCTCACATCCTGCTTGAAGTAAAGCTATTTGCTGAATCTTCAGAAGAGTACAGGACTGGAATGAAAATAAATTACTTATGCATATTAATACCTCTTAATTGGGGGGAGCCTCAGAACCTCAGTGTTTAATATAGCTTTTTCTGTGCATGTTGCGTTTTGGGTTTTGGTTGTTTGATTTTTGGGGATTGGGTTTTGTTTGGGTACTTTTCTGAGCTTGTCTTGCTGACTGCGTTCTTTTTTTCTGAACTATTCTGTTTGAATTTTACATAGCTTCCAGGAAGCTGCTCTGAAAGTATTTCAGGAAGGCTTTTGGCAGAATATAAGGTCTGACAAAGAAGTCCAGTCCATTCCTCTGAGTTCTGGGTTGTCTTTAGGTTTAAAAACTTGACACAGTTGTCTAATTTGTAATAGAATATAATTGAAGTCTGATATGACTGATATGACTGCAGTTCATGTTAATAACCATATGTAACTTCACAATAATCGTCCTTAAGAAAGGACGGTAATTGATGCCTCCAGGAAAAGTGTTTTTGTAGAAAGGCTTTCTTAAAGTTAGAAGAATAGTTATAAGTCTCATTCAAGAATCTGAACTTGGAGTTTTTTGTTTCAAGAATTAAAAAAAAAAATCAGAAAGGCAGTCTTTTGTGTTAGCTCTAATTTCTCAGATAATGAGACTTTAAAGCAATTGCACTTCTTTAATTCTGTACAGGAAAGAAAATAATAATATAATCTGTGATGACTTAAAAGAAGGTGAAAAGCGCTGCATTCCCAATCCTGTTTGTAAGTTTGAAGATGTATTTGAGCATTATCCTGATATCATGGCTAATATAAGAAAAGTTGGTTTTCAAAAGCCTACACCAATTCAGGTATGTCTTCAATTTTGATGACTCTAACTGAAGCTTTAGAGAAAAGTACGTTTAAGTATTTGTTATTTTATATTAGTCCCAGGCATGGCCAATCATACTTCAAGGACTTGATCTTATTGGTATAGCACAGACTGGTACTGGGAAGACATTAGCATACTTAATGCCTGGATTCATTCACTTGACTTCGCAACCAATGTAAGGATATGCTTGACTTGTTCAGCTGTGCATACTTTCCCCTGCCCTTATCTCTCATATGATGGTTTTCTAGTAAAGCTAATAAATCATACAATTATATGAATTCTATTCCCTGGTGGAAAAAGTACCAAATTGGTTACTATAGATTGCATTAGCAGTGCAGTGAGAAAGTCTAGAACAGTATGAAAACATTCGATATCAGGTGTGATAGATTTTGTCTAGCCTTATACCCACATTCTAGAGCTTCTTATTGCAGATCCAAAGATCAGCGTGGGGGGCCAGGAATGTTAGTCCTTGCTCCCACTCGAGAGCTGGCTCTTCAAGTAGAGGCAGAATGTTTGAAGTACACATACAAAGGAATTAAAAGGTAATCTTACTTTTTAAGTTTTGGGCTTTTTCCTACCACTTGTGGCTTAATTCACCTACTAAAATAATGCATTTGCTAAGAGAGGAGGTGAAGGTAGTAAATGCAGAGTTCATATTTTCCTAGTTTTTAGAGTGCCTGTTTTGTCTACTGTCACAGTGAGAGTCTGTTTCTTACATAGTTGGAGTTCTCTGCATTATAGCTTTGTTGCTTCTTATCTTTCTGTGTGGACAGCTGAGAAGAGTTTGGCTGTCTCCTCGGCACCTTGCTGTTAGGTAGTTGTAGACAGCAGTAAGGTCTTCCCAAGCATTCTCTTCAGGCTGAACAAGCTTGGCTACCAGCTTCTCACATAATCTACCTCGTCTCCTTTACCATCTTGGTAGCTGCCTGCTGAACCTGCTCCAGTATGAATATACTTGTAATAGAGGCATGGGGTACAAAAACTGGGTGTTGTGCTTGAGGTGTCGTCTAACAAGTGCTGAATAAAGGAGAATAAAGACCGCTTTCAACCTGCTGGCTTTCCTTTCTGTGAGGTTACATTGTTGAGTAATGATCAGTTCCTTGCCCACCCAACTCTTTTTCTGCAAAGCCATCTTCTAGCATGTTGGCCCTCAGCCATGGGATAATTCCATCCCTGTCTTTGCTTTTGTTAATCTTCATGGAATTCCTGTCAGCCCATTTCTCCAGCCTTTTGTGGCTTTTCTGAATAACAGCTCTCTACTGTGTTGACTGCTTCCCCCAATTTGATTTCATCCACAAACCTTCTGAGAGTGTACGTCTTCATTTAAGCTGTTAAACAGATGTTACGGTACTCCAAAACTTAACTTTCAGGGCTCTCTGGTAACTTTGTATAGCATTCAGGATTAGTCTTGTAGTCGTCAAATACTGAAATGTGCTTTCTGCTTCCTTCTCAAAAATACTGAGAAGTTTTACAGAGCATGTTGGGTTTGTGTGAGTAAGCCCTGATACCTTATTGAGTGCATTGATTGTTTTAGAAAAACATGTCTGACTTTCGATGGTACCGTTTAGAAAATCATGCATCCTTTCATATGTTCATCTGGTTTTGGTGTGAATATCTTCAGAACAACCCAAAACATACTTGTAGTATAATAACCACCTTCCTTCCTTTTGTGAGTGCATTCACTACAATTTCAGCAGAGAGGTATTGCTGAACTGCTGAGGGAGGATCATTCAGTGTTAAGTCTATTATTTACTGTGATACTGTCAGTCACATTTACTGTATTCCTTCCTTTTGTTAATACCCGATGATACTTTGTAAAATAAAGCAAAATGGTGGCATTTAGTTGAAAAAGTTGGCTTTAGTTGGACTTTAATATGCTACTTCTGTAAAACACTTTATTTTTCAGTATTTGCATATATGGTGGTGGGGACCGAAAAGGACAAATAGACGTGGTTACCAAAGGTGTGGATATTGTTATTGCTACTCCTGGCAGACTGAATGATCTTCAAATGAACAACTTCATAAATTTGAAGAGCATAACGTACCTGGCAAGTAGCTGATATGGAATGAATAATGTACCAGTTGGGTAATGGTTGATTTGGTGTGAACTTAAGCTTTAATGAAGTTTTCTCTGAACTTTTTAAGTCTTAAATTTACGATGGGTCTTAACATTGAGATTGGTGTTGGAGGGATGGTTGGTACTTACCATAATTGCATTGCAGATGTGGAATATTCCCTAAAAAAAATTAAAATGGGCTTCTAGTACAGTAAGCATTCAAAAGATGCTAAATTGTTTGATGTTTTGAAGCTAGTTTTGTCAGGATCAGTTATTAATGGATGAAATGCCTTTCCAAAGTTTTCTTTTCCTTTTCTTGTAATGGTTACCAGTGACTCATGTTCTTAGAACTTGTGCAGCAAACACCAGAATTAGACATTTTAAATGTTTGGGTGACTGACTTTCTTTTGATCTCAGGGAAAATAGTCATATAAACATTGCTATGAATCCTTATGTCTTCATTTCATTCTTGCCTTTTGCTGTTCTGGACACTTAAATCCATTGCTATTTTGTAAAATACTTACATGTATTCAATTTCTAAGTTATCTGTTTAATTGGTGGCATTTAAGAATGTGTCCTGCTTTCCCTCCCTTGTCTCCACCCCACTCCCCTATAAGGGTTAAATACTCTTGCTGCAACAAGTTAGCTCTGGTTCTAGCTGATAGTTGTGAGCTTACTGGCAAGGACTGTGGTGGTATAGTATCATTAGAAAAAAAGAAAGAGTATTATTGGGAGATATGAGAGTAGCCTCCTATAGGAGGGTAACATATAATTACTGAGAAGGAGGGAAAAAAGGCCTGAGAACCTACTTTCTTAGAACTGTACGAACATCAGTAATCTTTCTCTACCAAGGTGGAGTATGGTCATGCTACAAGCACACACTGGTTTCTAAAGCAAAGAATATGTATGTAACCAAAACTGGATGTTTCAGTATATGCAAGTTATACCATAGTAAGCTTATTTTTAACTATCAAACTTAATATCAATCTTAATTGAAAAGCCTTATGATGTAAAGCAGGAGAAGAACATTGTGTGTTGTACCACTAGAAGTTAAGTATTTTCAGAAGATTGAAACAAGTGCAAGGACTGTGTTTTGCAAGGTGTTTGTTTCATGTCTTAAGACTTTCTGGAGATGCTGTGCTTCTTTAGGTCCCATTTGAAAAGCTGGATATCCAAAATTATCTTTTCAATGTTACCATATATTTTTCCTCATAGTTTTTTGTGCTTTTAGATATACAAGATGCTTTCCATTTCCACAGCTTCATTATCAATTGTAAGCCCCCCCCCCAAAAAAAAAAAGTTTCATTTTGCAGCTTTATTTCAGAGAAAATAGTGTTACTAGATTTCAACTTTAACACCTTGGATGAAGAACACTGTTTATTGAAGAGTTTTTTTTTTTTACAGTTTTGATTTAAAGACACTGAGTCTTATGAATGCTCCCGAAGTGCACAAGCATTAGTTGCTGTTATAATTGTTTTCCAAAGGACTTCCAAGGTCAGAAATCAGGATACAATTGTTTGTTTAAAACAAATAAACAAAACCCCAAACTCTGTTAGAGTTAATTAGGTTTGAATATAGACTGTCCATAAGGTGGATTGAAGGCAGTTATATAAACACTATTTGAAAATTAAAGGAGAAAAATGAGTCTTGGATGGCAGCCTTCTTCCTTTGTAGGAGACTCCAGAAACAGCCACAAGTGTGCTTATATATTAGTAAAATAAACTGGTTCCAAATAGCTGTACTCAGGCCTTCATCTCACTTGTTTGTTGTTTTTTGAGGTTTTTTTGAGGGTTTTCTGTTGTGGTTGTTTGTTTTGTTTTGTTTCTTGTTTTTTACCAGATGAAACAGGTTTGAGTTTTGTAGTGTCCTAGTGTGAGCCAGAATGTACAATCTGGCTTATTTCCTACTTCTGATGAGAAATTAAATTGATAACTGATATTTTGGTCTGGTATGAGATCTATATCAGTTAAGAGTGGGATTTTTCCCTTTAAATTACAAAGGATTTCTTAGTGAAAGTGTATGGGGGGGGTGGGGGGTGTCCATTTTCCCATTTCTCTGCCCTCCCTTGCAGTTGGTTGGTTTTGTTGTGTGTTGTTCTTTTAATACTGTGCTTAGTTTTAGGCACCAACCAAATTATTGTTAAACAGTTGTTTTTTCTTTAAGTGCTCTCAAAGGTGCTGTGGATTTTTTTTTTTTTGTTTGCCCACAAACGTATTTTGAAATGAAAAGACTTCAAGGAAACCAAAGAGATGAAATAGAAGTTGAACAAGTTTTGCAATACATTATGGATTGGATTCTGCAATTAAAATTGATACCATTAAAATGGTCTGCTATATATTGTCTTGCTGAAAGCCTTACCTAAGGAACTAAAACTTGTTCTGAGCAGGTTTTGGATGAGGCTGACAGAATGTTGGATATGGGATTTGAACCTCAAATTATGAAGATCCTGATAGACGTGCGGCCTGACAGACAAACTGTTATGACAAGGTATGTAAACATAATAGTGCTCAGTACTTAAACACTGTAAACATCAGGACTTGAACAAGTTAACTTTGGAACGAATGTGTCAGTTTTATTAAAACTTCTACTAGCCTAAGTGGGAACTTTTATGGTTCATAATGGCATCAGTTTTCTTTCCAGTTCTGTTTAGTCAGTCTTAATGAGTCATTTGATAATTTTATTTCATTTCATACCCCTTTTCTGATGTTTTACATCAACTACAAAAACCACACGAGTTTGTAACAAAAAGGTATATGTCCTGGGAGTGCTAGAATTGATGTATCAATTTGAAATGCCAACTTCCACCAAATGTGTATCCTAACCTTCTGATCAGTATCTGTACCTGGATTCATTTTAAAATTATGCAGCTTTAGGGATCTTAATAATGGAATATCCCAACAATAAATTTTCTGCTGTTCTAGAGATTAAAAAACTACTAGGAGCTTGCTTGTTAGGTGTCACTGAAATACGAAACTCACTTTTGGCTTCATGAGAAAGGCTCCATAACTTTTGCCTGTGCTTTTAACCTAGAAAGTTATCTTTAAAGGTTGAGTGCTGTTTACTAATAACTTAAGATGATTTCTAAATGTTGTGCAAGCTCCTTACTGTTACTGCATACTCAAGTATTTCACTGGTGTTTAAGAAATGAAAGAAGAATGAGATGAAATTAATAAGTCATGGTTTTTTTCTTCTTTGCTTCCTGCTTAGTGCTACTTGGCCTGATGGTGTTCGTCGCCTAGCAAAATCGTATTTGAAAAATCCTATGATTGTATATGTTGGCACTCTTGACTTAGCAGTAAGTTGTTCTGTTCTGTATTTTTTTTTTCTTTTGAAGAAGAACCTACAGTTAAACCAGGAAATATTTTGCTTGCAACCTTAAAATCAATCCAAACTTTAAAAAAAAAAATAGCTCCACATTATTCTTTTTAAAGCAAGTAGGGAAGAACTTTTTTCTTCTGTTTCTATAACAAGATCTTGAAGTTCTAGATCTTCAGTAGAAGGCAGCACAAATGACAAGTATCAGTCAAATTGATGCTTGAATAATGTACTTTGGAGTGACACATGTTCTTGCCTGAGCTCTTATTCTTTCAGTCTTCACTTCTGTTTCTTAATTACTTTTCCTTCTGAAGATCTTAATTCTAATGCTTACAGATCCTTATCTGGATCTGTGTTTCTTAACTACTGCTTTCCCAAAATGAAGTGAAAGCTCTATACTAAACTCCTGGGAAGCTTTTGTCTAGAGCAGGAGCATGTGCATTACAGTAAGAACTGTCTTCAAAGTCCAGAACTTATAATGCGTAGATGTAGTTGCATACTTGTCAGGCTTCTGCCACTTCAGTTGGCTTCAGTACAAGCAGAGTTTACAGAAATGGTAAGATCTCCACATCCTGGTCCAGAGATTGCTTGAAGTTTGGCTCTTAAATTGTGAGATTTTTTTTCCCTTTCAGTTCCCCCCCCTTTTTTTTTTTTTATGATAGAGAATGAGAAAACTTAGTACCCTGTACACTTTTAGGTAGAAATAGGGGGAAAATGTACTTTTCATCTGTTACTTAGCATGCCTTTCTGCTGTGTAACAGGCAGTAAATACGGTCGAACAGAGAGTTGTTGTTATTCCCGAGGAGGAAAAGAGAGCTTTCATGCAATACTTCATTGAGTCTATGAAGCCGCAAGATAAGGTCATAATTTTTGTGGGAAAAAAACTTACGTATGTAATCACTTCCCAGTATTACATCTCTTTACTGTTTTGTAACGGAAATACTGGATAGTGTCTTAGTTCACGTAGTAATTACGAAGTGTAACAACTTTTGACAACAATGTGTGGGTAGTAGTAATAGTCTTATTTATTTAGTCGTTCCTCCAGACTGACTGGTAGTTTCTATTTAATGTCATTAATGGTGGTAAATCTCAATTTCACGTAGTTAACCAAGAATCTTAACACCTACTTTAATGTGATGTGCTGTTTACTTCTCTGTGTAACGTGGGGGCAGTTCTCATTGTACCAAACCTGAGCTTTTTGAGTGAACAACACAAAACAATAACCTATTATATCTCTTATACATAAATAAAAGCAAAAACTTATGTGGAGCAGTCTTGCCTTCATACTCTTTCGTAGTAAATATCAGCTGACCTAGCTGGGGTTTTGTCCTTTGGCACATGTTTAGTTCTTGTTGTCACATTATCTTTTGGATGTAAATCTAGATTCTGCACTTCTTTTAAGAACCATTGTTTTACTTCATCCTAGAGCTGATGACTTAGCAAGTGACTTAAGTCTCCAAGGAATTCCAGTACAGTCACTTCATGGTAACAGGGAACAGTGGGACCGAGAGCAGGCTTTAGATGACTTCAAGAAAGGTAGGTTTGTACTAAAGTACTCATTTGTTTAAGCCCAGGTTTATAAAGCTTGTCATGTGCAGAATTTTGTCTATTTGCAAGTGCCATGGCTCTTCAGTACCTCAGAAATTAAAATATTAGAAAGCTCTGAATGATATGTTTACTTTGTTAATTTGGCAAGCAGATAAACAAAAACCAAAACAAACTGCTCTTCAATAAAATTTTGAATGTCTTTGGAATTAAAAATATTTAAGGCTTATTTTGGATTTTTAAGTCTCTGGAAAAGTCAGTATTATGTAGTCTGCAGAATGGTAAATATAAGCGTCAAATGATGGTGCTTTTGGTGAAACAGTTATGCTTTTGATTATGTCAGTAGGGGTTATACTTTGGGGTTATGTGTTCACATGTTAATAGAACAGAGTAGTCCTATGATAAGGATGCCGGCTGAGAATAAAGTTGTTGAAGTTTGTTCTTTTCACAGACTCTTTATATCGCTAGGTATGTTTCTTGCTTCTCCTGCACCCTGCTGTTCTTCTTGTGAAATACAAATAATAGTTTTGAGTGCTTACTTAACCACCTTGTATTTGAAGCTAATTCAGCATGACTTGCAACAAACATATTTTTCTCTACTTTGTGTTAAGTGCATTAAATGCTAGAAATCCAATAGACTGGAGTATATTTTCTGTTTATTCCATAAAGTCCCATTCTCTTTCTGTTGTATTTACTTTAGGCAGAGTCAGAATACTGGTAGCTACTGATGTAGCCTCCCGTGGCCTCGATGTGCATGATATTACTCATGTTTTTAACTTTGACTTCCCACGCAACATTGAAGAATATGTTCATCGAGTAGGTCGTACTGGAAGAGCGGGGTAAATGTTTACAAGGAAACAGTAATATATTGTCAACGCTTTATGCACTGCATAGGTATTCCTCATGTCAAATGCTAGAATTGCAGTTATTTATGAATGGGAGAGTGAAGACTTCATAGTCTATCAAAGTATGTTTTAGGTAACAGTGCTTTATGTTTTGAAATCAGTTCACTGTTAAGCAAACAAGTTTTCCACTTTCCTGTTACTTCATTGAAGTGGATGGGAAAGAGGGATGTTTGAAAGCTGGTTTAAATGTAGGGGGAAATTACAGCTCAAAACAATGTCTCTGTAGGTGTTCTGAGATGTCACTTCTTTGTTTGTCTCTTCATGAGTCACTGTTGTTTAGTTTCCTGGATGGCCTGTTGGGAAAAACATAAATTTAAAGGTTTCAGATGTAGTTTGGTGTTAGGACTTTTGAATGCTGCTTTCCCAGGTTGGCACAAGTGTGGTTGGTTGGTTTGTTTTTTCCATTATTTTTTTCTTGTGCATGTGTTTGTTTTAATCATTTTATGAGCATGTATCTCTTCATACTTAAATATGTTGTCTTTATGCTAGGTTTATTGTCTAAAAGTCTAAATTAGTTGTGCCTTTGCTCCAGTTTAGGTGAATTGCCATATTCTTATCTTTATGAAAAGTTGCTCTCTGTCATGTGCATAGCAAATACTCAAGCCAGTGTTTACTTACCAGTTCAATAATATTGACTGTAGTACAATTTATTAGTGTATAGGTCAGTAGGAAATGTTTAGCGGCAGTTGTTTTGGAGATCAACAGTTATTTCATTCCTTGTTTAGACGTACTGGGGAGGCAATAACGCTTGTCACTAAGAATAACTGGAGGTTTGCAGCTGAGCTGATTGAAATTCTGCAAAGAACAGACCAAGTAAGAATACATCTTGCTGGGTAAGATTTATGTTCGTTCTGGGTTACGAGCTGAAACAGTTCATGAAGGTCTAAGCCTACTTAGACTTTTCTTGGTGAGTGCTCTTAGTGCCTCAAACAAAAAATAGGCTCTTAAATCTCTCTTGTCCATAGCTGTATTTTATCTTACAGATTAGTCCCAAAAAGAACCAGAAACTTAAAGCCTTCCACATCCAAAGAAAAAGTAACTAACATAAGCACACATAGACGTCTGCAGACGATTAATAGGACCTATTTTATTTTGTAGCATCTTATTCCATTTGTATTTCACTTCTGGATGCTTGTTCTTATTTGAAGGTGTAAATACTAACAATATTTGTATCGGAATCTCTCAGTTTATTATATCTGACAGTTGTGATAGCTGCATGTACTTTTCCAAGCTATTTTTCTTACAGATGCATGGGAAAATAGGGCTAGAATTTGATTATTTTTTTATTATTAATTTATTTTTTTTTACTTTATTGGGGGGATGGGAGTTTGAGGACAAGCTGAATTGCTTTTACCTAGGATCTGTGGTTTTTATTGTGGATACTTACTCAAACTTTAAATCTTGAGTTAGAATTTCACCTGCATCTTCTAGTTTGCAACTCTTTGAAGGATGTTATGCCACTTACTACGAACATGATAAACTCCAATTAGTTTGAATAAAGTCTGTTTCATGCTGCAGGAGAGGATCTGATACTGAGAAAGAAAATCATCCAGTGTTTCAACTGGAAACTAGCTTTGTCTCATTACTTCTCTCTCGATACGAGTCTGTAGTAATTTTCAGCTAGAGAGATGCATCATTTTTCACTTTATTTTTAAGCAACGTCTAAAACTGAGTCAGAATAGACTGTTCCATTCACATCCTATTGCATGAACTCCTGATAGCCAGGGCAGTTGTTTACCAGTAAGAGCAATTCAGCACGTGAAATACCTGCTAGCAAGCTGACGCTCATGCCAGCTTAAGGAAAGTAAAGTTGCTTACAGCAAATGGCAAGCATTGCTGAATCATGGCAAAAGAAGTGGGAACTGGAGGAATATACTGCTGTGGCTGCATTCTTTAGCTGTTCAAGCATTGCCAGGTGTAGGCACTTCTAAGGAGACTTAAAAGTGTTTGTACTGTACTGTTTGCATTGTGTTTGTGCCACTCACAGGGAGACAAACCACAGAGGCTGAGCAATCACATTAATGCTGTGCTCACATGCACTGCATAAGCTTGCTCTTTGCTCTCTGATTTGGAAACTGATTCTGGGCTGGACATCCCTACCTGCTGCATAGTTACATGCTGTAGCAGATTGTCAAACCAGGCTGGCTTTGATAGATGAGTGATCCAGAACCTCTCCTGGCAGTACAGACACCTGTACTGCTTTTTGCAGCAAACATTGCATTAATGTCTGGCACAACAGTGGCATTGGGCATTTTTTTTTTTCATCTGTTCATCATCATTGACGTACATTTCTGTCTGAAATACTTGTGTTTTAATTAGCTGATTGCATGCTGTTGCCAGATAAGGTGATCTGAGCATAAATATGTAATTGAAAATCCAGAGGCACTGCTGATTATTTGTAAGTATATTTGAGTATAATTTTATGTAAAAAGATTTCTCCATGGATCTCTACAGAAAGACAATCTGCAAAGTGACAGAGGCCTGATAAATAACCAAATCAAGTTTGGGAGCACACAAATCAATGGCATTTTTGTAAAGCAGGGTCTAAAAGTTTAGATCTATTTAAAACTGGCCTTGTTCTTGTGCTACTTTCTTATCAGGTAGTTCCTAACGAGCTTATTGCAATGGCACAAAGATACAAAGAATTTCAAATTAGAAAAGAAATTGGGAAGGATGTACGAAGACCTCAGAGCAAGCCCTCAAGATAGCTGTAATCCCCTGCAGTAAGAAACGGAGTAAGTGATTATAGTTAGTGCTAGCCTCTATGGGCTTGAATTTAGCAGTTACTTTTCTCGGTTGATTGTTGTCTGTACCTGTCCCACTTAAATAAAATGTGCTTTAAAAAGTGGCTTAGAAAAGAAAACTGGTTTAACTTCATACAGAAATAAGTCTAGTTTTGTACATGAACACTATTTTCACTTAAGAAAAATTAATTTCATTTAAAAGAAAATATTATTTCTTCTTGTGATGTGTGTAATTTATAAAGCCATTATCTACTGGTTAAAAAATAAATACTGTGGGTTTGGTTGTTGGGTCTTGGGTTTGTGGGTTTTGTTAGGGTTTGTTTGGTTTTGGGGGTTTTTTCTTTGTTTTTTCGTTAAATGTATTAATATATAAGAATGTAAAATATAATTTTTATTTTCAGAGAACGGGATTAGTGAATGTAAGCAGTATTTGTCAGCATGGCTTCAAAATGCTGTACTTTTGCATTGATACATCACACTTACCTGTGGCACGCAGAAGTTTTTCCAAAGATAACTTAGTTATTTGAAAACTGTTGTTTGCATTAACTGTTTGCTGAAGCAAGTTTGGTTTGGTTTTTATTTTAAAACTTAACACTGAAAGACATTTTTGTTTTGACGTGCCTCAAGTTTTTTTTTGAGAGAATTCTACATTTCTTTTTAATGGAGGAGAGCATAACAAGAAATATGCATCTGTGGCTAACTGGTGAAAAAAACAGCTTTTACTCTTGTTATCATAGATGTAATTTTCCTGTTTAAGGAACTAAACCAGGAGTTTACTAGCAATGTTAACAAAGTCATGAAGAAAACACAGGTTTGAAAGTTCGGATAAAATTGATTTGAATTTTACATTTGGATTTGGTTCTGTCACACAGATTCTTAATGACACTAGGGTATGCTTTCACTCTTTAGAAGTTACATGGGAAGGAGCTACTCCTTCATTTGATGTTTGGTCTGAATTTGTTTAGTCATGTGTCCTATAAGTACATGAAAAATTAATAAACTGAATCTAGTGAGATGTTTTTCTGACCTTCCCTCTTTATTTGCTCATAATTGAGATGAAATTTGGGCATTATTTCAGCCATTAGGTTATTTTGCCTTCAAAAAGTTGGCTAAAAATATGGACTTAGAATGGTTAGGACTGGAAGGGACCTTAAAGATCATCTAGTCCCAACCCCCCAGACACGGGCAGGTACAGTTCCCACTCTAACAGGTTGTTCCAGGCCATGTCCAACCTGGCCTTGATCATCAACTTCCCATAGCTTCTTTAAGAAAAAGCAAAATATTTATTTACTTACAGCACAACAGTTCCCAAATGCTGTGTATTATCACCTGCACATTTTTAATAATAGCAAGTAATTGCAATTACTCTTTTTTCCTAACAGACTCTTCAATGTAAAAAAAACTGAGCTGAATTATGATTCATGCTGCATTTTTGGCTTTGAAAACCTTTCACAGGGAGACTGTTCCACCTTGGTATGGGTTGAAGATACATTCCTTTCCACAAGACACATCACACAAATGCTCATGGCATAATACCTTTACTCTGTTGCACCACATTAGATAACAATCGTTTCCCGTCCAAAGTCCAGTGGAGAAAAAAAAAAAAAAAAAAAAAAAAAACAAAACAATTTCCAAAGCAATTCTGAAGACTCCATAAGTAACTAGTTCCATAATGTTTTGATAACATATTCTGTCTCTGCTCACTCACTGTTGTTGGGGATCGTCCACCCAGTATGATCTGGAGAAGTTGTTCTGATTTATATGAAAGCAACTCCAGTACCTTTATGTTTTGAAGGCAAGGGTGTGGTTTGGATATTCTGCAGTGGATCTTCAGTTTAAATAAAATTGTCCTTTTTTCATTTTATGCAATCACTGATGCCTTTGTTTGGAATTGTAGAAATTACATGTAGGAAAATAACTTGCAAATTCTTCTATACATTCCAAGTATACCATGAGCATACTTTGCAGATGACATCTGTATTTGGATGCGGAAGATAAATATAAAATTCCTATTTCTTTTAAGGGTTGGGGCTAAGCTATAACTGAAGTATACAATTTTTTCTGTGTTCTTGATTTTGATTTTTTTGTATCAGACTACTGAGGAGTAATTTAAGGTGCAAAACTTCTGGTTTTAAATCTGCGAATCTACGTGATAGTTATTGTAAACAATGGTTTTAAAACCTCTCCTGAAATATTGGGAACCCATTGTTCAATTCGTTGCTTATTTGTCTTGAAAGGAAGTCGTTGCTCGCTTTATCCTCTATGCTGAGCAAGTTGTATTTGGGAATAAAAAAGTGTGGCAGCTGAGACTTTTGCAGGCAATCCAGAAAATATCCCAGAAATTTCTGAAAGCAATAATCCAGGTCTCCCAAATGCCAGTCTTTGTCATTTGGCCATATGACGCATGAGTGGAAAAAAGCAGTTTTGACATGATAGGAACAGAATTTGTCCAACTTTTTGGGGTATTTCATTTTAAGTTGCTCTAGAAGATACTTCAGAAGCTTAAGACAACTTTTCCTGTTAAATAAATAAGAATTTTTTAGGTGTCTTCCATATAGTTCTAAATACGTATTTCACGTATTTAAATACACATTATTCATGAGAGCAAAAAAATGTTCTTACTTGAATAACATTTTCAATGATGTTTTGAATAAACTCTGAAAACAAGTGCACCAATAGGCTGAATAATCCAGGACTATTGTGTACGAAGTCAAATTCTGTCAGTGAAGGCTTTCTACTTTAAACTAGTTTTTTGTGTATACCACTTTCACTGGTACCCACAGCAACACAGACATAAGAAGTGTTGGTCAGCAGGAGGCTCACACAGTGCAGCCTTCCCACTGCAGACACTGCCACTGTAACATAACCCTGGAGCACGGCTTAAGATTAAAACTGCCCTTTTGATACATTGGGGTATTTCACTACCTTTTGTGATGTGCCGTGAGGAAAAGACATATATACAGTTTAATACACTGCTAGGTAGGGGTGTAGCATATCTGTCTTTGCTTTTCATAAAGACAAAATTATGCGTTAGTTGTAACTTTCTTGCTTCAGCACAAGATGTAATTAAGTAAACTAAGAAGTTGGTTTGCCATTAAGGGGAGGTTCATTTGGGTTTTGTTCTTTGAAGAAATGTGGAAAATAGTCTTTATGTGAGTGAAAAATCACATTTCCTCATCCTGATCCCATTCGGCAGGTTCTTTCCTCATCATCACTGTAGAAACTGCCTTGGTATGAAGTGTAGTTTCACTCCCAAAGCTCAGAAAGCTGAGACATCAGACTTCTAAACTGGTTCTTCTAAACAGGACTGAGTTTGGGAAAGATTAAAGTAGTACCTTTTTGCTGTCTAAGGCAAATCTGGAGTGTAAACCTGTCTGTGATTTGTCTCCTGCTCTTGTTGAGCATTTGCAAGTCAGATGTTCAGAGAGTACATGCAGTGTTGTACTGCTGTAGGACAGTGATGCATAAAAGCCTTCCTTATTCTTGCTCCCTATATTATGAGGAATCAGCCTCAGATCAAATTCTTAAATGTTAAACTGAAACAGTGCTAGCCTGGCTCACACAGGATTAAAGTGAAATACTTGTATGGAATACTAACCTACAGCACTTTAGTCCATCAGATTCACAACATGTCTTTTTGCTGCCGTGGTTATTCAGCATGGCCTTCTCAGTATGCGAGAAAGAGAGTCGCCAGGTGTTTCCTAAAGTTGAGTACAAGACAGTTAAATTGTTACACAGCAGCAAGTACCAGTGTCTGCAATAGGAAAAAAAATTGCTTTATAATTGACTTAATTTTTTAAAATATCAGCAATTTCTTTGTACTTAAATAAAATGTAATTCAGGGACTACAATTAGTTAATTCCTCTGGAATTCCCCAGCTGTTCCACCCAAAGACAAGTGGGATGTTATTAATGTAGAATCACAGAATAGTTAGGGTTGGAAAGGACCTTAAGATAGGACATAGTTAATTGTTTGGTTGCTTTAACTATATTCTTCAGAATGTTTGGATTTATGTTAAAATTAAATCAATTTCTGAACTTTCCTGCATTTGTTGAATGTGATTTAGGGACTTACACTACTTGTAGAAATCCACTACCTTTGAACTCCTGCATTATTACCCTCACTGTGTAACCTACCGGGTTTTGAATAAGAAAAATCTTCACCATTGGTTTCCATTTCTTTGTGCAAGTAATCAGCTTGTGAGTTTGTCTCAGGTAAGGTGACTGTTCTACAGCATTTCTTTTTGTCCTTCTGGTCATGATACATGGAAGAAGTTCTTTACTGTGAAGGTGGTGAGACACTGGAACAGGTTGCCCAAAGAAGTTGTAAATGCCCCATCCCTGGCAATGTTCAAGGCCAGGCTGGGAAGAGCCTTGGGCAACATGGTCTAGGGTGAGGCAGTCCTGCCCATGGCAGGGGGTTGGAACTGGATGATCTTAAGGTCCTTTCCAACCCAAACCATTCTGATTCTGAAACCAAGGGTTAACACAGCTCAATCCCCTCTTTTAAAACACCAGCAGTCATTTTTGTCTTCCTTGCATAAATTACACTATTTCCCTTGTCTGATTCAGTTACTCTTTGCATTTGAATTTCACAGGCAGAGATAGCCCAGTAACAATTTATTTGGCATTGTTAAGATGGGCATGCTAATTTTAAAAAATACCAGATTGCCTGAACTCTTTTTGCTGATATCCGCAGTTCTTATAGAACCATGACAAACTGTGATGTTTCTGCAAAGTCATGTACGCTTGGTGGGACAGTGGCCTGGAGAAATAAAAATAACGTAGCCATACAGGAGTTCAATGAGAAACCATGTGTCTTGCTAGGAAAGTACAGTTTCGTTCCTGTGGAAGTCAGTAACTTGTATATGCAGTCCCACTTACAGGGATGTTCCTGCCTTTTTAGAAAGTTCCTTGTATTTTTTTTTTCTCCTTAAAAAGCAGAGGAGTGCATGTTGCTGTTGAGTACAGCACTAGCACAGGAAAGGTTCATATCCATGGGTCTGACTTGGCAGATTTAGTATAATGCTCTTAGCAATAGTCAGTGTGCAACTGGCAGAGCATTTTTTGTCTTTAGATTTTGGTATAAAATGAGCAGTACCACAGACCTGATGGTTTTAAAGATGGATTCAATTGTCTTTGATCCATATATATCCAGGGTAAGACAAAAATTTGTAACTTGAAAACAGAATACTGAACAGAATCTGGATACCCTTTTTTAGAGCACTTGAAAGTGACCAAGTTGTACAGAAGGTATTTCATAACATAGACTTATTGTTTGTATTTGAGGTACCTCTTAGAACCTTTTCTTTTTTGTTTTGTTTGGCTACTAAATAAACTGATCCATTTCTGAACTGTCTCCTGACTTTTCTTCCCAGCCACGGTTCAATTTTGAGGCCATCTTGTGTGCTGGGTGGCCAGCTCTGCTGAACTTCCAGAGTCAAGATGATGTCCACCGATATGTCTGCTGCTGGAGGATTTTTGATCTGAAGAGTTATTGCAGGGCTTCCGGCCTTTTTCCTTTGCACAGTTACTTCCACATCTAGCAACAGAGAAGAAAGCGATTTTTAGATAAATTCTATATTAGAAACTTTTTTTAAGGATGTTAACAGGTTAAGAGGAATTTATAATCAGTCAAAAGAAATATCTGGGTTCACCCACTGCCTGTTTATCCTTTATCATCTTTTATCCAGGATTTTAAGTAAGAAGGGCTATTCAGGAATTCTGCGAAATTGAGAATACTCTTCTTAAACCGGTGTGTTTGCTTGATTTACTGTATCTACAGAATGAGAAATGCAGTAATGTTTTCCAGTGAACTGCTTCACTATCGAAAACACTGAGACCAAAGAGATTAGGCCACAATGTTTCTGAAGGCTTGGGAGAAAAAGAGGACCCTAAGAGGGGATATGTTTGTATATAGTTCAATATAAAATATTAGATAGTGTATAAGAGAAAACTCTTCCTCTTGCTACCAGTTCAGCAGCAGGCAGATTCAAAATAGACAGGTGTCCTGGGTTCAGCAGTAGCAGTTATTTTTCTCCTTCTTAGTAGCTGGTGCAGTGCTGTGTTTTCGACTTTAGCCTGAGTCTTAGCAGTTATAGCTACATTGCCACAGAGACGCTTGACTGGGGGGGAAAAATCACATCTTGTTAACAACAGGGCAACATAACTGGATTTTTAACACTCCTAGGTGAAGCTTGTTCTCTCAGTACATACCTTTAATGTTTTTTACTTCTTGTTTAATAATTTCTCTTAGCTCTTGAAGCATTTTAAAGGCTGATAATTTTCCCTCTTCATCTAAAAACTTCAACAAATATCTTTCTTTTGGATTTCTTTTAAATGTTAGATAGTAATAGGCTCCAGTGTCATCACATTCATCCAGCTGAAGTCTTTCAATACGCATTAGAAGCATGATGTCAAACTCATTCGGTTCTGATATCTGCAAAGCATGAGAATAAAACAGTCAATGTGCAACTTAGGTTTTATTCTCTTTAGGCTTTTACACCAGTTGCAGTATTATCTATGCTGTAGCGTACTTCTCATGCCTGGGCTGAAATGTGAACTTGTTTCCCTGGATTTGCATTAGAAGACTGCTGTGTGTTGCAGTGGCAAAGCAATTTGCTGATAGCAGTTCATTTCCCAGCTTTCCAACTTATTAATTTTTAAGGAAGTTGTAAGATTCTTAAGCTGTTCTTAATACATAAATGCTGGTCTTAGACATTCTTTTGTACACAGGAATTAGCTGCAAGGAAAAGCAAAAAAAGCGTTGCTATGCCTGGAGCTGGCTTTAAAATAATAAAACAAGTTTTCCCGGGCTTCACTTTGTCTCAGACCAAGCTGGGCACAGAAAGAAGGTACTGCTATTTCTCCCGGCTATTGGAAAAACTATAAACTGAAAGTGTGCACAGGGCTTTTCATGCAGAGGCATTCCCGACTCCTACTCCGGTTACACCAGGCTTACCTGCGCGCTGCACATGGGCAGGGGCTTGCTGCGGCTTTAAAGCGGCTCCTGTTGAGGCAGCGTTTCTTACTAAGTGCACGCACATTCACCTTCCAGGAAGTTAGCTATTTCATAATTAACCGTTCTTAATTAACCCTTGAAGTCCTCTTCTCGTCGGGAAGGGCCGACTTACAGCTGTTCTCGAGCGGCAGGCGCAGCGCGGCACCGACCCAGCCAGCCGCCCCCCGCCGAAGGGACTCTCGGGGTTCCACTTGCCGCCTCGCCACCGGCCCCGGGCGCGTCGCCCCTCTCTGCCCACCCCTGCACCCACCTTGACGTGCTCGTAGTAGCTGCCGGCGCCCACCCGCGCGATGGAGCTGAAGCTGCCGCCGTTGCTGCGGAGAGCCTGGGTGAGGTGCGAGACCACCTTGTTCACCAGATCCGACGCCACGGATACGTCCTGGCGGCCCAGGGTCAGCCGCCACAGCACTTCACGGAGCCGCGGAGCTCCCACTACCGACGGGGAGCGGAGGACAGCCCCTGGGGCCGACACCGCGCCGTCCGGCACCGCCGCTCGCCTCCGCGCCGCGGGGACTCTGGCGTCCGCTGTCTCGCCCCGCGGAGCGGGGAGCTTCTCTTCGCCGCTCGCTGCCGGGCCCGCCGGCAGGCTCTTGGCGGCGGAGGGCCGCCGGCGGGCGGTAGATCCCCCCATCCGCGGCGCCCGGGGTGTAGCGGTGCCGCTATGGCTGCCACTTGCGCCCCGGTCCCGCGGAGCTGCGGGCCGAGTCCCGCGCCCGCCCTGCGGCACTCTGCCACCGGCACCATCCATGTCCCTCACTCCCGCTCCTTGCCCGCGGACCGGCGACCAATACCCTGGCGGGAGAAAATTCCCGTCTCTCGCCTCGCGCAATTTCCTCTTACAGACACCACGCCTTCACCGAAGAAACGAAAGCCTAGCCGGGCGGGAGGGGCAAGCCGCCCCCGCTGCCAGTCTCTATCCACCAGGTGCTTCCCCGGCGCGGGAAACCTCCTGCTGCCGGCCAGCACCATCCCACCTCTCTCCAACGCGCCCTCCAATCCCCTGGGAGCGTTTTCCCGCTCCCGGGCGGCCCCACCCGCCGGCGGGACGTGTGGCACGCGGGCGCCGGGAGCGCTCGCCGGCAGCGGGCACCGCCTACCAAGGCCCCGTCTCACGGAGCAGTACAGCGGACGGCCGCGGAGGGGCGCTCAGCCCCGCGGCTGCCGCCCCGCAGGAGCAAACGGCTCCGCCCCCAGGCGGCTGAGGCGCGGCAGTGTCCTCGCCCGCCGCCCGCTGCTGGTTCCGGTCCCGCTCGCTGCCTGTGGCGCCGCTGTCGCCATGTTGCTGCGCGGTAGCTGGCGCCGCCTGGCTCTAGCTTCGGCACCTCGCCCCTGGCACCGCCGGGCGGGCAGCGAGGTCGGAGCGGCGGCGGCACCGCGCTACGAGGTGGTGGTGATCGGCGGGGGCCATGCGGGGGCGGAGGCGGCGGCGGCGGCTGCTCGCGGCGGGGCCCGCACGTTGCTGCTCACGCACAAGATCGGCACCATCGGTACCGCCGCGGGGGTGTCCGGGGGCCGGTGGGGCCAGGCTGGGCCGTGGGCGGGGGGGAAGGGGTGCCGCGGGGAGCCGGGCCGGGCCTGTTTCCCGCGGGCGCCTCGGGTGTCCCCGGCCGAGGCGGGGAGGTTGTGGGCGCTTCGGGCGGCGGCGGTGAGCGGTGTCGGTGTGTACCGTCCGCAGGGGAGATGTCCTGCAACCCCTCCTTCGGCGGCATCGGGAAGGGGCACCTCATGAGGGAGGTGGACGCCCTGGACGGGCTGTGCGGCCGGGTCTGCGACCGTTCCGGGGTGCACTACAAAGTGCTGAACCGCCGCAAGGGCCCAGCTGTGTGGGGCCTCCGCGCCCAGATCGACCGTGGCCTCTACAAGGAGCACATGCAGGTGAGGTCGGGCTGGGCTGGAGTGAACGCCCCTCGTGGGAACCCTTACAACTCAGACAGTGCTCTGTGCAGAGGCAAGGCGGTTCCTTGCGGGCGCTGTGCGCTGGACGGGCAGCCTGCTCTCGGCTCCCTCCTGTCCCACAGCCCTCCGACGGCGGCGGCACTTGCCTTGTGCACCTGCGGCCCAGCTTGGGGCGGAGGGGTTCGAGAGCATCTGTAGTGTCTGGGGCCCTGAGTTTACCCTGTTCAAGGATGTGTTAATCGTGTATATTTAGCCATGTATGGGGGTAGCTGTATGTGCAGCCTGGTAGAAATGGCAGCTACCGTTAAATGGGAGTGGGGACAATTTAAGAGAAAGTCAAGAGTGATGATTAGTTTAAAAACACACGTTTTTATTTCCAGGGGCTTTTTTTCTGCATGTTTGCTGGCTGGAGTGTTAGAATGAATTACTCAAATCCAAAGTGTCAGGATAAACTACAGACAGTGATTGTTTTGTTTTTTAATGTTTTCCTATCAAACCTGTATACCTTTCTGTTTGGTGCTTTAATGTGGTATAAACTGTTGGAGCTCAGCGTAGTTCAGAATTTTTTCTAATGTTTTATATACAGGCCAGATATCATGACCAAAATATTTTGTTTGAGCTTAAACTCTTCTCTGTGCATGAAAAGTACTGTTTGATAGATCAAGATAGTACATAGTACAGTAACTGAATGGCTGCCAAGTGAACTGGTGAGAATGGAAAGGGGAAGAGGGTGATAGATGTTCTGGAAATCAGCAGGATTTGGGACTGCCCATGTTCTCATAACTTACTAGATTTTTGCAGTAACTCCTTTCATGACAGAAAGAAATCCTTAACACACCACTGTTGACAGTTCATGAGGCATCTGTGGAGGATCTTCTCTTGACAGAGCCAGAACCAGACCATCCTGGGAAGTGCCAAGTCACCGGAGTCGTTCTGGGTATGTGCTAGTAACTCAGCAAGCACCTTCAGTTCCTCTACACTAAGAGCAGCCTTTGGGATAAACATTTCTGATTCACCAGTGAGAGAGTTGAATTAGCTGATAGAGGTGATTTAGGCTGAGTGTGAACTAAACTAGGTCAGTATGTGTAATACAGTGAAAAACATACCTGGGTAGATGGGATATTGGGAGGCTACATGAGTTTGATTTTCTTCAGGCTAGTGATGCTGAATTTCCTGCTGCATTTTTTACTTGGTTACCAGCATGTGCTGCTGACAGCACTACAGGGCAGTGACATCTTACTAATAGCATCTCGTGCTTTATTATGCCTTGCTGTTCTGGTAAACAAGCATTCTGAAATAAAGGCCTGGATAAGGATTTTTCCCAGGAGTGGGTTTGCTGTTTTAGGGGTAGCATGCTTAGGAATAAGAAATGCTGCTTACTGCAGTTATTGCTGTTGATGCTTTTATTCTTGAAATGTTGATTTTGTTATAGATGGTGGATAAACCCTCTGCAAACAGTTAGTCTAGTTTTAGAGCACTAGGATAGCAGGGCTTTGTTGATACTGAAATATGTGTATCTCTGAAAACTTGCTGTTTCAGGGGATGGGAGCACAGTACATGCTGGGAGTGTTATCCTGACCACTGGTACCTTCCTGAGGGGTATGATCCTCATTGGACTGGAGACGTACCCGGCTGGGAGACTGGGGGACCAACCAGCCATCGGGCTGGCGCAGACACTGGAGAAACTGGGATTCGCTGTGGGCAGGCTGAAGACTGGAACGCCACCCCGACTTGCCAAAGATACCATTGACTTCAGTGGTCTGCAGGAACACGCAGCTGACAATCCTCCGGTGCCGTTCAGCTTCCTTAGTGAGGCTGTGTGGATCAAGGTGGGAGAGCATGCACCAAGTGCATGTGGTGGGGAGTGGTTCTGGGAATGTCATGCTCAGAATCAGCTGGGAAATTGATGGCTGGGAAAGGAAGCTGGTCTGTACTCGTACTGGAGGTCTAATGTCTCTGAGGATCGCCAATACAGAGGGAGAAATTGCTTGTTTTCTTTTGAAAGCAAGTACCTTTTTCCTCTCACTTATCAACTTGAGAACCAAACATGCTTTACTTCTAAAGTCAGAATTGTGTAAAATATGATATTGTTAGTAATAGTATTCATGTGCTGGTTACATGGGTGGCTTTACAAAATACTTCCACTATTAGACTCATATTGTGGAGATTTATGATGTTTTGCTTGCTACCCTGGCTCTAGAATAAGATTAAAATGTTGAAACTGGAGATCATTTACAGTGTTGGCTGGGAAAGACAGTTATCCACAGAGCTCAGAGGTGGATATACTTGCAGTAAGTTGAAAGCAGAAGAAAGTTTTACAAATAAAATCTTGGAAAATTGATGGTGTTCTTACATAATATAGTTAAACAGCACAGAATTAAGTATTAGGAGTTGATTTGCCCAAGAGCATATAGGAATTACAACAACTTACTATAATCAGGGTGAAGGTGAAAGTAGTGTCATTTGAAGTACTTTGTATGTGTAGGAAAGGTTTTAAGGAGTTGAGGTGCAACTTTATTATTATTTTGAATATGAGTCTGTTGACTGTTTCAGAAAAAATAGCGAAATACTTTCCACGGTGGGATTTGTTTTCCATGTTACTTGTAGGGGTTGAAGAGATTTCTGTTTTGGTTTTATTTTCTTCACCAAACTTCAGTTGGCTGTTTATTGTAGGGTCAGCACTTCTCTTACTTCAGAGCTCTGATGTCCTGTGGTTAATTTGAATGCTATTATATAACATGTTGCTTTAATAGGAATATCCATCCTGCAATTCAGAATACAGTGTACAGAATAGAACTTGGATTCTGGGCTCCCAGGTTCTGTTCTCTTCTTGTTCTGCTTTTGGGCACGTTGCTGAAGTTCTCTGATTGCTTGTGTTCTGTCTGTACAGTCAGTATGATAGCACTGCCCATGTTTCCAAGAAGTGCGAGCCAAGTGTCATGAAAAAGCCGCCTTGAAAGTCCTCAGAGTTGTTTAGTCAGAGTACAATGTTGTGACTGAGTTAAATTAAAGTGAGCTCTGGCCTCTTTCAGCCAGAAGATCAGCTGTTGTGTTACCTGACTCGCACTACCCTGAAAGCCCAGGAAATTATTTGTGATAATCTCCACGTGAACAACCATATAAGGGAGACAACAAGGGGTCCACGGTAAGTGTGTGTGTGTCATTGTTTAATCCCATCCAGTAGTGCAGCCATTCACTCACACACACACCCCTCTTCTGGGCAGGATGGGGAGGAGAATCAAAAGAATGTAAACCCCACGGATTGAGATAAGAGCAATCCAATAACTAAACTATAATATAAAACTAATAGGAATAATAATACTAATAACTGTAAGGGAAATTACAAGGGGAGAGAATATAACTAAAAGGGGAAAGTCAAAAAAAACAATAAACACAAGTGATGCACTATACAATTGCTCACCACCCACCAACCGATACCCAACCTGGTATCTGGGCCTTCTGGGTGACTCCCCACAGTTTATATTCTGGGTGTAATGTGCTGTGGTGTGGAATACCGTTTTGGCTAGTAGACTAAAGCCAAAAAACAGCACTGCACCAGCTACTAGAAAGGAGTTAAAAAACCCACAAAGGTTACAGGTGAAACCAGGACAGCATGGCATCATTCAAGGCTCTCAGTGGCATGAACAGTCTCTGGGTGTCTCTTGTTTTGCTTCTGGCACATTACTTTTCCTCCATGTCAGGTGGTGCCCATGGCTATTTACTGTTGCAGATACTGTCCGTCTCTGGAAGCAAAGGTTCTGCGCTTCCCAAACCGAGAACATCAGGTGTGGCTGGAGCCCGAAGGCTTGGAGTCCAATGTCATTTACCCCCAAGGCGTGTCGATGACGCTGCCACCTGAGCTTCAGGAGCAGGTGATCAGATCCATCCCAGGCTTGGAAAAAGCCAAGATCTTACAGCCAGGTGAGGGGTGTGAATAGGTTTCAATCTATTTGTCATATTATCTACTAGTTAATAAAAACCAGATTATGTTTAGAGCATAACAAAACAAAGGAAATATGAAACAAAATTCTTGAATGCAGGGTTTTTTCCTTGGTTGGTTTTATATAAGTAAAAGTTGATAACCTAAGTCATTCTGCCACACTCATTGCCTTTGCCAGTAAAAGGAACCTTCAAAATCGCTCCTATAAGATCTCTCTTCTTGTTTGTCATAGGCTACGGAGTGCAATATGACTTTTTAGATCCCCGCCAACTGACTGCTTCTCTTGAGTCTCGTCTTGTTCAGCGCCTCTTCTTTGCAGGCCAGATAAATGGCACTACAGGCTATGAAGAAGCTGCAGCTCAAGTGGGTGAATCTGATCGCTGCTCAGAAAGGGATATTGCCTGGGCATTTGTCTTTGATACATAGTCTTGCTAGGCCCATCTTCTGCTAATGAGATGTTCTTACTTTTGTTGCTTACCCCGATTCCAGACTTGCCCAGATATTACTACTTTTGTATCTACAGTTGCTGTTATTGAGATTGCAGTAGTAAAAGTAATTGGAAGCACTGTCAAATGTTTCACCATGGAGACTATGCAATGCATGTAATTGAAAACATGGGAATTGTCTCTACTCATGTCAGCAAGGGCCAAGAAGCCCTTCAGACACTAGTAACATCACAAGAAAGAAGCTGCCTATATTACTAGCACAGGCTATTGCATTTTCAAAGATACCGTTTGACACTTGAGTCTTTGAAGGCAGATGTGCTGGTACTTCAGCCACGAAGAGACCCATAACTGTGTTTTGTGTTCTGTCTGCCTAGGGTGTGATTGCTGGGATCAATGCTTGTCTACGGGTTCGTGGCAAGCCCCCTTTCATTGTCAGCCGCACTGAAGGCTACATTGGTGTCCTGATTGATGACCTTACCACTCTGGGCACCAGCGAGCCATATCGGATGTTCACCAGCCGCGTGGAGTTCCGCGTGTCCCTCCGGCCTGACAATGCTGATGCCAGGCTTACCCACAGAGGTATTTTGTTGTGGTGGCTCTTGCAGTGAGCAGCCCTGCCTTGTCATAGATCTCTGTCTCCTACGCCATCTGTCTCTGCAGGTTTTGAAGAAGCTGGGTGTGTGTCACAGCAGCGATATGAACAAGCAGTTAAGATGAGAGCTGCTTTAGAGGATGGAATTGCAACCCTAAAATCCCTTCAGTTCAGCATATCCAAATGGTCCCAGTTAGTACCGGAAGTTCCTATCAGTAGCAGTCGAAAGTTGCCTCTCAGGTAACGGTTACAGCTGAAACTTTCTGGTCTGACCTGTGCTTGGCTTTAGCTGGCTTGTAGTTTCACAGCAGTTGTCCATCCTTCCTGAAGCCATCAATACTCCAAGATTCCAGCTTTATCACCTTCAGAGGACAGACACTTGATGTTTGTCCATAGAATAAGTGTGACATTGGTGTTTTTACTATGCTGCATTTGCTAGTGCTAACATAGGCTCCCAAAGCAAGGGTGTTCTCCACTGGCCCTGTCAGTTTTTGCTGTCCTTATTGAGAGTGTCACCAAATGGTGATGGTTGTGCAGTGGGTTGCTGCTTTGCTGAAAGCTTAATAAAGCAGCAATTGATTTCAGGCTACCATCAGATGGTAGCTGTTCTTGTACACAGAGGCCTTTCTTCCCTTACCCATCCTTTATCTCACCTTCTCTTTTCTGTTGTTTTAAGTCAATGACTAAGACCTAACTCAGTCTGTGTTCCCCTACCTCATCCCTTCTATCATGCTGTTCATTTTTCATAAAGAGCCCCTCTTCAAGAGTTTAACAGCTCTTCTGTATACCAAGAGGAGATAGTAGGGGGGTGAGCTTCGCTCTGCAGTTCTGGCTTATGCTGAGATCTTCACAAGTTTGAGCTGGGAACAGCTGTAAATCTGCCTTATGCAAGTGACTCCTTCTTACCATGAAAACTTAACTCCTGTTCTCCACAGTGCCTTTGATGTCCTTCAATATCCAGAGGCCAACATGGAGCTTCTGGCAAGGGCTGTCCCAGAGCCCCTAGGAAAGCTTGCTCAATGGAGACAACTGGCAGAGAGACTGAAAATAGAAGGTAGAGTACAAGAGTTATAATCTCTTAGTGGGATCTGTGTATGTTGTGTTCAGTATGGGGTGAGCAAATCCATTCATCCCAGTGTGTTTCATGTTACTGCTTAGTGAAATTAAACAGAGCATGCACCTTTTACCATAGGCAACAGCCCTATGCCAGCCACCTGGGTGTATTTCACTTTGTGGGGTGAGATAATTATTCATGTCCACTCCTGGGTTTTTCCTGCTTACTGCTCTGTCAAATAGACCATCCTTTCCTGGAATGAAAGGAAAAGCCAGCCTGTGTATCTTAATTCCTGTAACAAATTAAAGAGTGTTACTTCCAAAGTAGTGATGTGAATTAGGCTCTTCAGTCTGTGCAGCTGGAAACTTCCTTAGGAGCTTTTGACAGTCTCAGGGGAATTGCTTATTCTGCTTCAAAGAATTCCTGCAGGTGACCTGTTTCACATAAACATCCATATCTGGTCTTGGTTCCCTCATCTTCCATCACAGCTGCTTACGAGTGGTGTGTGGAGAACCAACAGCAGGAAATAGAAGAAGTGCATCGTGATGAAGCTCTCCGGCTGCCTGAGGACATAGATTACTTTGCCATTGATGCATCACTTTCATTGGAAGTGCGGGAAAAACTGGACTCTAACCGTCCCCAGACGGTAAGATATTGGGTCACAGCAAGGTTGACTGGCAATGAAATCCTTTCTGTGTCTTCCCAAGAGGTGTGGGGGGTGAGAATAATCAGGGAAAGGAATACCCACAGGTTTCAGTCTCTTTTTCACTAGCGTGTAGGTTGGTTCTTGGTTAACTTGCTCCTGTTTCCACACGCAGATTGGTGCACTCAGCCGCATCCCTGGAATTACACCAGCTGCTATCGTTAACCTGCTAAGATTTGTGAAAACCAATTGCCAGAAGGCAGAGAAGCTAAAAGCTTTACCTCAGACTGACAAATACTTCCCGGAGAAAATGTACTCAGAGAAAGCAGCTTCACAAAGGCAGATTTCAGCAAAGTCTTCTGAAGAGAAGCAAGAGTACCTTTGTTAAAACATGTCTGCAGAGGAGGGTACCCCTCCTGCCAGAGTACATGGCGAGATCACCTGTGCTCACAAGCCTCTTCATGGATAAAACTTGTGCTGGCTGGATCCAAACCAGTTCTAGTTGTGTCTCGTGGTAGTGTCATTGAGCAGACCAAAGATGACGAAAGCGCAGACCTTAAGTAAATGTTCAGGAACCTAAATGCAGCCTGAGTTTGCCAATCCAAATGAAAAGACAGGGGAATTGCTTTTAAAATTCCTCTAATTTGGAAGACATCAGATAGTAAAAATCTGTTCTACAGCATCTTGGAAACGACAGTGTTTTGGTCTTCTGAAACAAGTAAATGTTACTGTGCTGAGCTCATGGCAGCACAAGAGGATTTGAGCTGGAAGATGTGTTCCATGGACTTTAGTACTTGCGTTCAGTGCTGTGCAGTGACTGCGCACAGTGTGAGGTTGTAATGTGAAACACTTGGCTATGAGAATGCCACGCAAATATGTAAACTTGAGTAAGAGACAGAGTGAATGGAAACACTCCATTTTGGGGAGGAGTTCTTTAAAATAAAGCTTGTCTCAAAACTTGATGAAGAACTTGGTTGTCACTTAGCTTTCAGTAGAGCCTTGGCAATTCACTGGGTCCCAGTTCATGCAGGTAAGGTGGGGTGAGGTTGGCTACAGAGCTGGTGAAGGCAGCTGGAGCAGAACTTGTTGCCTAGGCCCAGGTGCTAAGGAATAGACGGGCATGTTGGAACCTGCCCCAGGAGCCTCAGCTCTGAGCAGTGTGGTAATAGACTGATGTGCTGGGGGCCAGGGCACAGCTGACTTGACAGTCCAGGGAAGTAAGGCCAGGGATTTCCGTGTCCCCTTGTCTGTGGCCTATTTTCCTTTCAGCTTTGTTGGCTCAAAGAATTACTTCAACCTTGTCAGCTGTAAGTTTAGCAAAAGGAAGCCAGCTACATGTTCTGTAGTGTAACTCAGCTTCAGGTACAGTGATTCGGAGGAAACTCCCGGAACAAACTTGCCAACGAAGTTTTAAGTTGGCAAGCAGGTATTTATTGCGGCGCCGTCCCTGTATTGTTACACAAGCTGTCCTTATATAGCCACTGGGCATACATACATGTTCATGAGGCTACGTATGGATTACATCATTTTCCAGAAAATTCCCCGCATGTGTACAAAAATGTGGTGGTGGTCTTTGGGGGTCTTTTACTTCTTCCAGCAATCTTCATCACTTTTGGCAGCCTTAGAAGCATGCGCAGTAGATGCTTATACCAGCTTAATTGGTTCGTTAACACCATAGACATAACAATCATCTTGTCCTTCTACCTATCAGTTAGTTTAACTGCAGCCCATCCTGGGCTCCTGCCATTCCAGGTACTCCTTATCCTTATGTCCTGTTCTAGCCTTTTTTTCTTACACTAATTTTGTACTAAGGTCATAAAGGCCTAAAACTACAAAGGTTTATCTTATACAAGAATTCTCAGTATGTTCTCTAGCTGTACTCTATATTTTTTCTCTGTATATCATGCACCTCAGTAATTTTCCGTTGCTAATGTTACAAAGCCATCAAACTTGAAATTGATTCTAAAGGTTTATATATTTCATTTTGTGATTTTGTGCCCCCCTTGTCTCAATGGTGCTCTTGAATTCAGCAGTGTGAATCCAAAGAAGCCCTGAAGCCTTTGCCTCTCTATTTAAAGCAGCAGAGCTTCTAATCAAAAGTTTCATGCTTGCTTCATTGCATTACCTTTGTATTGTGTTTGGTTTTGATGTACCTGTGTCTGTAAAAAGCCCTACTGACACCTTCATCCTCTCAGTTTCAAGCCAGTTGTGCAATCTCAAAACTGCATTTCCTAGTTCTTGTCAGCAGGCATTTAAGGTTTGTCTTGAAAGGCAAGCCCTTCGCACCCTGCGACAAAAAGCCAACACTTGTTCCTTGGCTTTCTGTGCTAAATTTATTTTGGTGCTACAAAGGCCTTGGTTCTGGTCTGTAAAACACCAGTGTAAATCAAACAGTGATTCCACTAAGCTGGGCTGCACTGATGTCAAAGAGCAGAAGGAGGGGGATTTGCTTGTCTTAGATTAGGAATGTAATAATGTACAGCTGTGGTCTAAGTGAGAAGAGTTAACTCCAGGGGGAATTGAAGTCATAAGTGCAGTGTGGCATTGCTTTTCAGCAGATCTTCTGTAACAACTGGTCTATATTTCAGCCTGAAGTGGGTCCCCGGCTACTGCTGAGCTCCCTTCTTAGGACAGTGTCCTCTGTTTACATATGGAGGTTAATGATGTCCGTATTAGCCAAAATGGAAAATCTGGCACATCCACAAGTTTGAGGAGTGGGAGTTCCTCAGGTGTTAGTTTGATGTATATAGGGCTTGCCGCAACATGGTGTGGTTGTTGAACAGTTCTTGTTTGAGAAGACTTAACAGGAATTCATAGCTACAAGTAGTCCTATTTGTTTTCTTTGGAAAACGGGGCACAGAAAGGCTATGTGAACTGCCGTAAATAGCATGGGCACATGGGATGCAGACGTCCTGCCACCTGCTTTCTAACTCCAGCAGGGATTTGTTACAAGGCCCAAGGTTTGTGTTTTAACATGAAGTCAAAGTGAGCTTGGGCCCTCGCAGGCCCTGTGGTCTCACTAAGGCCAACAGGATGGGAAGGGCAGAACTGGAAGAGCCCACCTTTAGCATGGGTGTCTGGTTGATTTTCCTTGGTTCTGCAGTAATGAATCCCACTTTGTCCTCCTGTAATCCTTACTGCAATGAGGCAAGCAGGAAGGATAGGATACATGGTAGGGATGGCCTAACTCACCGCACATATGAAGGGGTATATCAGCTTTTATGCCTGCACCTCCAGGATTGTGCTCCTCCACCCTGTGGGACCTTATTTAGTGGATGCAGGAGGCACCTGCTGTGCCCTAAGAGCTCCTGTTTCCACCTGGGAGGTGTTCTCCGTGCTCCCCCCCAAACCATGGCCTGTGCTGCTCAGGGTCCTCCCAGGTGCTTGTTTCTGTCTCTTTCCATAGCTTCACAGGGCTAATGAGAAATAAATGTCCTCCCCCCTTGTGCTGACAGCTTGGTGGCCAGAGCATTCAGCTGTAAGATGGGAGACTTGCTCTGCAACTGCTGTTACAAAAGGAGCAAATAAAAAGGGATCAATTCATGATCTATTGTTTTATGGACAGGGATGCATTAGGGGGAAAAAAAATATGCTGCTGCATAGTCTTATTAACCCTGCACGTGTAACTGAGGGAGAAGACCAATGTGTATTCCCATCAGAAGCTCTCTGATTCTGTCCTCACCATCATGTTGTCACCATCCACAGTGCCTGGGCCTTGCTGTCTGTACCAAGGAGTACAGAAATGCCAAATCTGTCCTGCACGTTGGAGGCTGCAACTTCTCTCCCTCTTTGTGGAGTTAAGCCTAGATATTTTGATGGTCCGGGAAGTCTCCTGGGGGTGTTCAGCTGTGAACCAGGGGCTCGAACACGTCCTCGGCTTCCCCACCTGTGTCCCTGCGGAGTCAGCACCTCCCCACTGCCGGAGCGGGTCCACAGAGCCAGAAGCGGGCTGCAAACGGCTGCCTGGGAGGAGCGTGGTTCAGCAAGGGCCAGCGCTGCGCCGGAGGTGGCAGCGAACGGAGCGGAGGGCGCGGGCGCACATGCCTCGCCCCAGCACGAGCCGCAGGAGGCACGTTTTCAGGCACCGCTGGGGACCGCAAGCACGCGCCGTTCCTGTTCCCAGTGACTTAGCGCTTGGTGTGGTTAACTGAAGAGCGGGCACGGAGCCAGGTGGGAAATGGGTTCACCCTATGCGGACAGGGCAGCAGGAGGCGAGGGGAGGTGACAGCAGTGAGTGGGCTCCTCTGTTGCTGTTTTACGTGGCTCGCTTTGAAACTTGCTGCGTGCGACCGGGGGGTGGCTGGTGTCGCAGGACTCTGTGAGGGGCAGAAAGGTGCTGTGGCTGGCACTGCCGAGCGGGCCGGGTCTTGTCCTCGTCCCATCGCACCGGCGCGGCTCTGTCCGGCTGCCACTTGGTGACGCTGCCCCGGCCGGTGGCGGCGTCCGGCATGAGCTGCGAGCAGCTGCACCGGATGCGGGGCGGTCCCGTCCCAGGCGGTGATCTCAGTGCTCCTGAGCCGTGCCGCGGGTGCGCAAACCCCGCGACTCCCGGACGGGAGCTGCAGGAGCTGCCCGCGCACGGGAGCGACCGCGGCAGAGCCGAGCGGGGATGAGCTCCTGTGGGGGCTGCTCTTTCCTTTCCCTGCTCCTGTGCACGCACGTGCACCCCCTCCGTCCTCAAAACGCTGGGGTACTGCCATCCGCAACAGCGCTGTAGCAGCGGACTAAATGTTAGTTACCATTGCTAGGAACAACAGTTAAGTAGGAACAAACCTACAGTTACTCTTCAATTCATCTACTCCTGTTCCTTCTTTGGGAAAGAGTATTTAAGGGCTTGTTTTACACACGGACGATTCTTAATACCAAAGAAGCCTACATCTTTTTCTCCAAAATACCCATCTCCTGTCAGCAGAACCACAGCTTACAGAGCAACACATTTACTAAATAATAATAAATAAATAAAAAATTGCAATTAATATAATGTTTCCTAAGACTAATATATACCTAATGTAAATAATAAATAGTAATAACTAAATATTTAGTCAGTGGGGGGTCACACTCTGTTTGCTAAGGAATTTAGCTTAGAATCCAGCTTTAGAAGAGGAAATGCAGATTTTTTAGAAGTCTGGCAACTGCAATAATTAAAATAACGTTTAAAAAAGCAAAAGTACCATAATAACATTTGTATGTGCATATGTATGTTATAATATATTTGTGTATATCAATGAAAACATGGGAATTTTGCTTAATAGGTGCCCAGGTGGCTGCAAGTAAGCAAATCTGAAATGTTCTTTTAAGTTTCATCCCTGCCTGCAACAAACCCCCTCTGGCAGGTTGCTCCAAGCCCCATCCAACCTGGCCTTGAATACAGCCAAGGATGGGGCAGCCACAGCTTCTCTGGGCAACCCGTTCCACTGCCTCACCACCCTCACAGGGAAGCTCTTCCTAATACCCCATCTAAATCTACCCTCTTTCAGTTGAAAGCCATTCCCCCTTCTCCTGTAAAAAGTCCCTCTCCAGCTTTCTTCAGGTACAGAAAGGCTGCTCTAAGGTCAGAGGCTTCATTCTGCTGCCTGGTGCGCAGGCTGGCTGTGCTGAGCCCTGCAGAACAGGGAGCTGAGTTGGGAAAGGGGCTCTGCCGTGTCTCTTCCCCTTTGTGTTTAATAATGCAGACTTTATTGGGCTGAAGGGAAAAGAGTGTCTGACTGCTCCTGTCAGGGCAGGCCGGGCCCCACTCAGGGGTGAGCCTGCTCTGCTTATTCCAGTGACTACATAACGTCAAAAAATAGCACATTAACCCTCAGACTTGTGTTTGTGCTGGGCATGAGTCAGCAGATGGTCCTGCAGGATGACCAGGTGGCTGACTGCTTCGCTCAGGAGAGCCAGGAGCAAGCTGTAGCTGAGGGAAAGCCTGTGGGTCAGCATCCCTGTTTACTCCACATTTCCTTAGTGCTTCACGCAGCAGCTTTCAAGGAAAATGCATGTTTAACTGTCACCGTATCAGTGCAGAGAAGCCAGCAGGTTTGAATCATGTTGTGTAAATATTTGAAATATAAAGGATTAAAGAATTATTGATAGGCAGCCAGAAAAATAACTTCATTTTACATTAACCTGGTCGAGTGGAAGGGAGGTTGGAACTAGATGAGCTTTAAGGTCCCTCCCAAACCAAACCATGCTATGATTCTATGATTTATAATGGAGAAATAATCTGAAGGGAATAAGGAGGATTCAGAAAAGGCTAAAACCCCACAGCTTTTGTGGTTTGGAAACTAACACTGGTTTGCTATGTACCAGCTTTTCCTTCAGCTCTTTTGCACCCTGGGTATTCTCGTCTTCCTTCTGAAGCGAAGCAGTTTCAGCCCTCCCCTTGGTAAGCAGTAGGAGTGCTGCAGTTGATCATTTGGCCCAGTGTTCTTTTCAATGATCACAGTTTATTCCTCTGTTTAGCTTATGTTTGGCTGTTTAAGATTTGCAGTTTCAACAGGCTGAATCCCTAGGCAGAAAGTACTCTTTGGTGCGGTCAAACAACATGAGGAATTTGAGGACTTGAAAATAATTGTCATAAACTCACAAGGTGTTAATACTGTCAGGAATTTGCCGTTAGCACTGAAAAGGGAGAGAGAGAAAAAACTTCCTGTAGAAACAGGCTTTGGATGGAGCAGCCACTTTGAGCAGGACCTCAGAGAAGCACAAACCATAGAGGGACTGAGATAAAAAAGACTGGCTGATCAGCAAAGATAGATCCATTGTAGATCCAGGAAGAAACAGATAAATTGAGGCTTGTGAGAAGTCAAGCTGAGTTGGACCTTGCAAAGAATGTTTGACAGCTGGTATGAAGTTTGGCAGCCACCCACGTCAAGGTAAGGCAAAGGAAAGGAATGGTGTTGTTTGTAAGGAAGCACAGAGCAAAACTCACCCTGGGTCACCCAGAATGTGGGCAAAATCAGTTACCTCTGGCTGTGCACACCAACCACAGCTCCTCGGGCATGTGTCTCTAAGAAAGCCCCTGGCTGCCTCCAGCAGGGTCCTTTCCCCCCCATGCCCTCCCTTGCATCCATCCAGGGCTATCCTCCAGGGCAGCCACAGCATGGGCTTGGAAAAATGAACCCAGCTCGGCCGGCACTGAAATGATGAGGCTTTAGCATTAAATACAGAAGGCTCAGCCTCCATCCATTGCAGCAAGGACTCCTATGCCCAACCACTTCAGGTACCAGCAGAAATGAATAGTGGATGTATGGAGCTGTCCTTTGCAGGACAGGGCAGAGGGTGCTGCTGGGGAGGCAGGCACTACATAGGCATTTAACTAACATAGGTTAAAACCAGGTGAGATGTATCTGTGATCCAGATTGATTTATGCTGTTCTTAAACAAATAGAGAATCATTTAGCACAACAAGGAAAAGGATATCCTTACACAGTACACAGTTTAATTTGTTTCTACATGGTTTTATCTAAAATTTAAAATATGCATTAGGGAAGTAATCAGTATTTTGTCAGAGTTTGTCAATACCTTTCAAAAATGTACTGACTGTGAATTAGTGAATTATTCTTTCATCTGCAATTGCAGTGAAATGAACTGTTCCAGTTACTAGCCTTGCACAAGCTGATCTGAGCTATACTTACAGTGCCTTGGGGCAGTCGCCTGAGCAAAGCCTGTTTCACTCCTAACCCAGCCAAGGGAAAGGAAGCTGAGCAAGAAGTTACTTGGCTGCAGCAGCCGCTGTGGCTGTGCCACTCCATTTCCCTATGCAGACCAGGCTCTGTTATATCCCAGTCCCCAGATACCTCACCGCATACATTTTTGGAACATTTCTGTACATTAAATGCCTCCAGCCTCCCAAAGCACGCATTATCAGCTAGAAAGGAAACTGCATTTCAATCTCCCAGCTCCCCACTGCCACCTTCAGCAAGGAAACACAAAAGAGATTAAATAAATGGAATATTCCAGCATGTTTTCTGCCTTCATAGCTAGCTACGTGACCACTGCTTCTATATATGCATCAACAGCATTGCAGGACAGTATGGAAAGAGTTATGGACAGCTGTAGAAGTTGCTTAAAGAAATAAGCAGAAGACAAAGAGAGTTCTCAATTATTAACATTTATTAAAAGTTTGACCAAAGTAGTTTTATTCGCAAGTTTTGTTTACAAAAGTCTAACAAGTTTCCCCAGGTAGCCAAAGCTTAATGAAAGAACTGAACTAGCATTCCATTAGTGCCTACAAAGCAAAACCTCAAAAACACAGTAAAGAAAAAAAATTAGTATATGTGAAACTGAGGTTTTAATATTTGAAAGCCAGCGCTAGTATCACAGGCAGAGCATTCACAAGAGTCCATTTGTTCTCACTGTGTACAAGGTACAGCTGTTAGCTGCAATACTGCGTTCTCTATGCTTTGGTTGCGTTTTCTCTCCTGCAGGCAGCATCACCCTGCTGCCCTGAACTATGAGGCTGACCCTCCCGCCTGCTTAGCTGGGCCATTTTAACATGAACCAGCCTCCCAGCAGCTTCTGGAGCTACAACTCTGCAGCTTTTCTGATCCACACACAGCTGATGAGAGGGAAACAGCCTCTTGAAGTGGCCACACTGCCTGCCTTCAGTTGCTGCCCTCCCTTCTGCCAAGCCACCGTCAGAGACACTTCAAACACCCAATGCTATTTCAAACCTTATTTTGCCTGAAGGCTTCAGTTTGAATCAGTTCCTTATTACAAGCTAATTTCCAAAGTGTAGCACAGCAAGCACACCCCGATGAAGACAGCACTGTGCAAAGAGCACTGAGGAACTGCAAAGAGGCAGGATATTACATACCCAGGCCATGGCCAGCCAAACCAAACATACCGCACCAACTGGGAATCTGTCAGGAACCTAACTAACAGCCGCAGTGAGGACACTGCTTTGAGCCAAAGCCCTTTCTCTTTTCACCCAAATTAGAACTTTGCACTTTGCTGAACCAGTCTGAGGTCTCTTGGAAAGAAAGTCAGCAGTTTCACTGAAAAGCATGCAAAGATTTGGCAAAATACTTCAGATTTATGGTAACAGCACATCCTGCCTCCATTTTGAAGTTACATACTTCCTGTTGCCTTGGGGATACTAACCAACCTTCAGAATTTAAGAACACAGATTCCTTCACCAAATTCCACAGCCTTCTAGAGACTGAAGCCCTCCAGCCCTTGCTTTCACTGTACTTAGCCCATCTCTTCAAACAGGGTGTATAATGCACCAAGGTTTTACCATAGTTAAGACATGGAAGTGGAGCAGAAAAGGAGAAAAGATCCAACCAAAGCAAACAAAGAGCATGAAAACAAGTAATAGTGGTTCAGGATTATCCAAGCATAACCAAGCAGTACAGATACCAGTTCCTGCAGAGTGAGCACACAGCCAAGAAGGAAAACAAGTGAGAGAGTATAGCCATTGTAGACAGCGCAAACATACTGGTGTCATGGAACAACACTCCTTCAAAGATACTGAATTCTGCTTGAACTTAAGTGGGGACACTGTGGGGAAATCATGTTAAAGGTTAGTAAAACAGCTGCATTGTTATGCAAGTCAGATCTGATTATCCATTAACTGCTTGTCTCCATTTACCAGTTCAAAAGACTTAAATCTGGAACACTTGTTTATCACAGCTGGTAGTTTATAGCCCAAAATTCTATACTTCAATTATTTTATCTAGTTATTCACAGTAATCTTTCAGACTAGTTACCCAAGTCCACTTCTTTTGATTCCTATCTTCAACCCCACTGTTAAAGGCAGCAGGTTTACAGTCAAACCACAGCATTTGGTGCATTGCCCTGGGAAAACCCAGCACTATATTCCCCATCCTAGAAACATCCTTGAGCCAGCAGAGAAACCGAAAGCCATCAGGCAGGACAAGTACACACACCATCTTGTCACAAGTCGGTAGAAATACCTTGCTGGTTCTGAGCTTTGTTCCTGAATTAAGAACTGAGCAAGACACTGTAATGGTGGGTCACACAGATATTCTGACAAAGCATCCTTCTGCACAAAATTTGGTTTTGAAATTTAGCTATTCAATGTCTATTAGAAAACATTTGGATAAAATTTTTAAGTGTTTAATCTTGGAAGATGTACACAACAGTTCGTCAGTTTCCCAGGAAAAAATCTGTTAGCAATTAGAAAAATCTGTGTACAAGATTTATGGGAAACCCAACACTCGATTCTTTGCCTTTTCCAAGCTTAAATGATTTTGTTCAGTTTCCTCTTCTTAATACAAAGTTTTCTTGGTTTACTCAAGGCATCACAGAATGCACCAACACACCATGACATGTTACCTGGTGCTTGTGCTATCCAAATCTACAAGATATCTTTTCAAGAAAGCACCACAGGAGTTAAATTTTTAAGGCTTAGATCAGTTAAAACTAAACCAGCAGCTGAATTTTACCATTCAGAAACAACAAATTTCAGTATTTGCTTTGTAGCTTCTGAACATACTCCAGTAGCATTCATCCTTTCTGATCCCGCCAGGACTGTATTTAGATTTTTCTATCAACAATAACCCAAAGAAGACAGAGACGTAGCATTGAACTTCTGTTTTAATGGTCTCAAATTCTGTGACAGATTTTTGGTCAAGTTTCCATTTTAAAAAATTTATCGATTTTAAAGACTAATAACTTAAACTGCCACAAAACAAATGGTCCACAAACATTCCTTTCCTTCTGAAGCTTTTACGATGCATTGTAATCATTAACCAGTCTTTTGCTATTAAACTTAAATGGCCAATTGAGACAAACAGTTCTGAGACCGTTCTTCCACCACTGATTAAAACTGAGGTGGCAGCTGATGGACAGAATTTTCATTTAGCCTTCTGGGCCTTCTGGGCAGACTTTGTGACCTTGCCAGCTCCTCCAGCCTTCTTGTCAACTGCCTTGATGACACCAACAGCAACCGTCTGTCTCATGTCACGCACAGCAAAACGACCTAGAAACAGAAACATGGTTTATGACTTTTGTCTAAGGCTCCATTCCTGCAGTGGTATCCACACAGCAGCAACATGCAATTTGGGCAAGTGGCGACTTTAGCACAGTAAAATGCATGAGACTGGGACAGTGAGACGTAATTATCTGGAGACTACCCCTGTACCACTGAAGCTCTGGTCCTATTTTGAAGTGTCTGCTGATATCACAGCTTTCGATAGCATTTCACAGAACACACTCTGCATACTCCGTCCCGACCCAAGAAATTAAGGAGCATATTTTCCAGACATCAATATTAACATGTTTTAGAAGATGGCTTACCGAGAGGAGGATAGTCGGAAAAGCTCTCAACACACATGGGTTTGCCAGGGATCATATCAACGATGGCAGCATCTCCAGATTTCAGGAATTTGGGGCCATCCTCCAGCTTTTTGCCAGAACGACGATCGATCTTCTCTTTGAGCTCAGCGAACTTGCACGCAATGTGAGCAGTATGGCAATCCAGCACAGGGGCATAACCAGCGCTGATTTGGCCAGGGTGGTTCAGGATAATGACCTAAACAACCAAAAAGCCAAGTTAACACCTGGGTAATTTTTAGCACTGGTGTGTCCTAGAAAGCCTGGGTTTTCACATGCCCACATGTAGGTTTCAGAACTGTATCTTAAGTGTCTTCAAAAAGCTGCAGGAATTACCTGTGCAGTGAAGCCAGCAGCTTCCATTGGAGGATCATTCTTGCTGTCACCAGCAACATTGCCACGACGAACATCTTTCACAGACACGTTTTTAACATTGAAGCCAACATTGTCACCAGGCAGAGCTTCACTCAGGGCTTCATGGTGCATCTCAACAGATTTTACTTCAGTTGTAACGTTGACAGGGGCAAACGTAACCACCATACCTGGCTTGAGAACACCAGTTTCCACACGGCCAACTGGTACAGTACCAATGCCTGCAAAAAAGATCATCAGTAATTCAGCTCAATGAATATACGCCCTTACAGAAAAGAACAGCATTCTACTTTTCCACTTAAACCAAATAAAGCTCTCTGGCAAAGAACTGCATTCCTGCTCCATGCATTAGCTGTTGCTAGGTAGCGAGTGGCATTAGAGAGAACACGTACCGCCAATTTTGTAGACATCCTGAAGAGGCAGACGCAGAGGTTTGTCAGTTGGACGAGTTGGTGGCAGGATGCAGTCCAAGGCTTCAAGGAGGGTGGTTCCACTGGCATTGCCATCCTTCCGGGTAACCTTCCATCCTTTGAACCAGGGCATCTGTAAGAAAAACAAGCCCAGGCATAAACTGTCTGCCAATTTTAATGGCACAATACTAGAAAAGACCAAGTGGTGTATCTTAGCATTATCTTGGTATATTATGGCAGAGTAAGAATTTGTGAAATGCTGGGAATTGATTTTTGACCTTGGCAATTCCAAACTTAACTATAAAAAAACCTGTGCATTTTACTGCTGTATAATTTATCTCCATAGCCCTCTAAGTTTTATTTCTTAATATAAACAGATATCAAACCTACGTTAGAGCTAGGCTCCAACATGTTGTCTCCGTTCCAACCAGAAATTGGCACGAAAGCTACAGTGTCTGGGTTGTAGCCAATCTTCTTGATGTAAGTGCTGACTTCTTTGACAATCTCTTCATATCTCTTCTGGCTGTAAGGTGGCTCGGTGGAATCCATCTTGTTCACACCAACGATCAGCTGTTTTACACCCAGGGTGTAAGCCAGAAGGGCATGCTCACGGGTCTGCCCGTTCTTGGAAATACCAGCCTCGAACTCACCAACACCAGCAGCAACAATCAGGACAGCACAATCAGCCTTTGAAAAGAAGACAAAACCCACTCTCATTATAATGCCTGCATATATGTCAAAGCATTAGGGGACCACCCTCCCCCCCAACCAACCCAAGAACAATCTGCCTGTACTCCCAAAATCTTTAGATCCATTTACACACCTGAGAAGTTCCAGTAATCATGTTCTTGATGAAGTCTCTGTGTCCAGGAGCATCAATGATGGTGACGTAGTATTTGCTTGTTTCAAATTTCCACAGGGAAATATCAATAGTAATACCACGCTCACGCTCAGCCTTCAGCTTGTCCAAGACCCAGGCATATTTGAAGGAACCTTTGCCCATCTATGGATTAAAATCAAAAATGTTTTTTCCAAGGATTTTTTTTATGATTATGCATTTGCAGTTACTTCAAAAAGACCATGCACTGACTGAAGAGTGAACTCTAAGAATAGAAAGTGGTTTAACAGTGAAAAACGTTACTGCTTGTAGAAGCAACAAGATACACTTGGCACTAACCAGTGAGAGATGCCAACTGTTTTCTGTTATTTAACCTGTTGACAGTTTAGCTCTCTCGACAGCTTGTTAATTGCGCTAACACATCCTTATGATAGCTCTCTTGAGCCGGAGTCCTATTATCAAGTGTCCTCTACAATTGTAAGCGCCTACTAGTGCAATCCCTACCATAATCAACATTTTCACTGCCACTCAGCCCAACATTTGCTACATTTCATTCTGTTATATGGTTTTTCAGACCTATGCTATCATTACATAGGAAAGGAAGAAAAACTGTGATCAATAAAGCTTTCTGCAAGTTCAAACACCAAAATCTGTACCTTTCACATTTTCAGAAGTAAACCTTATCTTTGACTGCATGCATGCAAAGACTGAAGCTGGGAATTCAGCTTATTTTCCAATTACACAAATACGGCTTTATACCACATTTCTTTTCCCAAGTCCCACACTTCACAATTTGAACTTTGCCACCTAACGTAATGGCGGATTCAGCACTTCAGCCCTTGTTCAGCTAAGCAGACAACTGCAACCAAACCGCCTCCCTGTGGCCACAGCACAATCAACACACTTATTCGGCCACCAGGATGGTCACAACCAAGCTGCCTCCCTGTGGCCACGGAACAGTTTGCAACTCAAGTTTTGGAACCAAGTCTCTCTTTTCCCAGTCCTGCGCCCCGAAATCTTGCCGCATGTCCCAGAACCACACACCTCAGCAGCTTCCTTCTCGAACTTCTCGATGGTCCTCTTGTCGATACCACCGCATTTGTAGATGAGGTGACCAGTGGTGGTGGACTTGCCAGAATCGACGTGGCCGATGACGACGATGTTGATGTGGGTCTTCTCCTTTCCCATTTTTGGATGTTAGTCAGGTTCTTTCTTTCGGCAAAAGAGAATCGACACCTGGAAGCGCCCCACAAAACAAACCGGTCACATCTCAGGTGTGAACACCCCCACGGCGGGATCCGGCCGAGGGGCCCCAAGCCCACAAGGGCGGCGATGGCGGCGCCGCGTGCAGAGCGGCCCAGCGGGGACAGGGGCCTCGGCACCGCCCAGCCGCAGAGAGGGGAGGGGCGAAGCGGGCGGACGCCGGCCTCGGGCCCCCTCGGAGCGCCCCTCTTGTCGCCCCCTCCCCGCGCCGCTGCCGGGCTCGAGTTACCCGCGGCGGCCGAGGAGCGGAGCGGTGGCGCGGCGGGGTGACGGGCAGCGCGGAGGGCGGGGCCGGCCCGCTCCTTTGTGTGACTCACCCCGCCCGGGCCGCGCGTCCTCCATTTTGTGTTGAGGAGCGGCCATTTTTTTACTCGTGCTCCGCTCCCCCCCGCCCCCACGGAGGCCCACGGGCCCCGCCGCCGCCAGCCACGCACGGCGCGTCCAGGCCTCGCCACCACCCGGAACGCAGCGAGGAGCCGGCCGGGGCGCCTCCCGCCCTACGCCGGCATGGGCACGCCGCTCCCCTCGCCCCAGTCGGGGAGGGAAGCAGGGAGGGGGACCGAAGAGGACGATGCGTCGGCACCACCACGACGCGCACTCTGCCGCCTGCCCCGCTCCCGCGGACCCTCCCTCTCCTTCCCTCTGGCTTTCAGACCCCACCCCAGCGCACCACTCCGCGGTCGCGGCCACGCCCGTGCTCAGCGCTCACTATGCCCGCAAGGCGCGCAACCCCCTGCCCGTCCCGCGGTCAGGCCCGGCCCAGCCTGCCCCACAGGCCGCGTCTCACCTGCAAGGCGGCGGAAACCCGGAGCGAAAAAGACCGACGGAGTGAACGCCGCCCCTTATATACCCTGCGCGGGGGCGGGGCTGCAGAGACACGTCACCACTCCCGGCGGCCCCGCGGAGCCTCCTCGCGGCCCCGCCCGGTCATAGGGCGCTTCCCTCGCCCAGGCTTCCCCTCTCTGCCCGGGGTGCGTGTCCCAGAGGCCGGCACCGGGACCGCTCCCAGCCCCGCGGGGCCCCTTCCCTCCCGCCTCAACGGGAGCCTCCCGCTGCCTCCCCCGGTCAGCGGGCTTGCGGTGTGCTGCGGAAGCCGCGCCGGCTGCGCGGTGCTGGGGAGCGGCGGGATCGGAAGCGACCGAGGTGATGAGGAGGAGGGGGGCAGCACCGAAGGGCGCCACGCCGGACCCTCACCCCCCGGGCGGGGGGCAGCGTCACACGTTGCATCACGGTCCTTGCCGGGGGGATGCGGCAGTTGAGAAAAGTCCCTAGGGAGCAGCCCCAGGCAGAATGAATTGTGTTTGTCATTAGGGACGCAGAAGAACTCGGTCAGTGAGCTGGTGAACGCTGAGTTGGTTGCGCTGGCTAGCCCACCTCTGGTACCTGCTTAAGATCAGGGAAGGCAAGAACCCCCCAGAGCATCAGTATTGCAAGTCTCCCAGAAACGGAGGCCCACCTCCTTCGCCAGAAGGAGGGAGAGAGCAGGAATTTCAGTAACCTTACTATACCGGAATAAGAGAAAGAAAGGGGAAGGGAATGGGGGGGGGGAAGGAGGCACAAACTTTTTCTTTTTTTCCTCATACCATTAGAGAACAAAAGTTGACTTGGCACAGACAACTTAGGCAAAAAAATACAAATCAAGGCGGACACACCTTAAGCAAGGATGCATCTGAAGTGTGAATGTATTAAGGAGAATCACTTCAGCATTAAGGATACCGGGCTCTGTAATGAACCCAATCGGTAAGAAGTGCCCCCTAATTGATGTAAGGAAATCCATTAAATACTCAACATCTCTCATACCTATTAATGTGAAATGAAGCTGATACGTTGAACAATTATCCGTGTGTATTCTTTTAAAATGATCTGCAAAGGGAACAAAGCCACATGCTGTTTTCTTCTTCAGGTACTTTATATGCCTGTGTTAGAAACAGTTACACATACACAACTATAATCCCATTCATTTGATGGTATGCTCTTCAGATAGCAGTTGTAAAGCATGGAAAGGGCTTCTTGTTCAGAAACAAAGGGGAACAACAACAAAGTAAAAAAGCCCCACTTCATGCATCTACACTTCCACTTGACTCCAAGTTCCTCCAGTTGAGATACACCCATCATCAAATTCACTACAGCAAGAGCTGTAAACTTAGTATTTCATGGATTGGTATGGAATTGAGTGTTTCCACATTAACTGGTATTTTTCCACATGCAAAATAAAAGAAAATAATAGTGAAAAAAGGGTACCTATTGTAAAATGAAAAAAAAAAAGGAATTTGAGAGATGTCACTTCAGAGAAGATGCTGAGTTTAGAATTCACCTTTTACACAAAAATCAATTTTCAGAGTAAAACCTGCAAACAGGTTCAGGTATCATTAAATAGTTTTACTAATTTTTAAGAAAGGAATACAGTCATCAAGTTCTTCCCCTCCTGTGTTTCTTTAGTCAGAAGATTAATGATGATGGGAAGCTAGAGATGGGTCAGCTTTCCTCAAAACTAACATTTAGGGGCTGTTATTAGTGAAGACATTGCATGTGAAGACACAGTTACAGAAGGGCAGGAAAATGGAGGTGGATCACTTTCTGGAAGTGGAAATGCATTACCATAGAGTGATTTAGTGGCTCAGGTTGAGGACCAAAGGGTAAAATTTGGTAAAAAAGCTAAGCAGCACTTTTTGGGTCTCCTGTAAAGCCAAGACCATTTGTAAATACAGCTGAAAAGCTTTATCATTCCAGATGGTTTGAAGTTAGCTTCTAAGATGTGCATTGCAGTAAGGGGGTACTTTTAATAGGCTGATCTGTCAAAGTAACCATTCTCATAAAAAGGTAGGTTAACACTTTCCAAATGTAGTCAATGACTTGTGCCTCAACAGGGAGAGGAGAAAGGAAATGTTACTGATTTCTTACACAACCCATACTAAACTGCACATTTCTTTTTTGAAGGGACTTTTTTTATTTTTTAGAAGACTTTAATAAATAAGGGCATTTAGAACTACGCATTTCTGAAGACGGCAACTTCTGTGGTGTGTACATAGCTGAAAGCTATGAAAGTTGAATTTGTTCGATGAACTTGAACCACAGTTCAGGTTGACAACAGTTGGTTTTTTCCCACCTTCGTTACTTTGAGTTTTCAAAAGAATGTTATTATTCCTCTTTAATCTGTCTAATACATGTTTTTATTCTCTCAACAACCAGTGTATCACTCATTGTCTTTTCTATTAGTGGAACATTCCTATTATCAATCTCACAAATATTTATACAGCTGGGGAGCTTCAGATATACCAGTAGCCTCACATAATTCAGTGGAAATGCATTCTGAAGAATCCTCTCAGCTAACACAGACAGGCACACACTGGACTGCATCCTGTATGCAAAGAGCCTGTTCAAAATTTCTGATTTTGTTCATTTGGAAAAGCTCAACTCTTTGGTATGAAACACTAAGGAAGAAACAGAAATAAGAGGTTTTAAGAAGTCGAGGTCTTTCAGGCTTTGGAATAGTGCTCATTAAATCCAGACTGACTTCAGAAATAGGAAGACTTTGTGGAGAAAAATTACTCATTCTCCCTCGACCACTGGTGAGCATAAGTTATGTCCACATATACCTCCAGTGTAAGAACACAGAGGGGTTCACTAAAGCATTTCTAATGTAGGAACCTATAGAATAGCCACTATTTAGAAAAGGGGGTTTGAATCTCAGATCAAATGATACTAAAATGAAAGATATGCTGTCAGTATACATAAGCCAAATATTCTAACTTTAAAAATAAACGTTAACTGGATTTTGAGATCACAGAAACTACTGTGGCATTACTTTCATTTTAGCATGAGGCTCCACTGCATACAGAATGTTATAAGCTCAGAACACAGTCACAGCCAGTGAAATCATTCTGGAGAATAAAAGATGTGCTCACTGAACATCTCTGAAGAATTTTTAACTCTCTTCCACAGACATGTGGAAGTGGGTTTTTTTGGTTGGAGTCCTGCACAAAGATGAAGGTAACTAGTGCTTATACAACTGTTTTATCTGCAAAGAACAAGGTTATTCAGGAGTGTAAGCAAAATGAGCTCATAAGCACAAAACTTTAAACACAGATCTGATGAACTATTTATCAAGCTCACTATATATGGAAAAGGCGCCAAGATTTCTTGAGGGCGCTTTTAGAAAGTGTGATGGAAAAGCATTCCAAAATCACCAATAGTAATTGGTCATTAGCAAAACTAGATTCTAGTACATAGCATTATTTGGTAATACAACTAACCCCATACTTATTGTGAAATGCTTTCTAATATCTACGTTACAATTATCATTGTAATTAGTCCAAATGCTCAACATAAAATATAGCATGAGCACACACAGCTTTACTTGCATCTGTAAGTGCTCTTCAATGCATTGATTCTTAATAGAAATAAAAAGCTCCTATGTCTGTTTATGAAATATTTTCCCTCCATGATCTTAACATTTACTATCAGATTTTACAATCATCTGTTTAATAAATAAATGAACAACTAATAGTATAAAGGTGTTATTCACGTATGAAAAGATTCGACATCAGCTCCTCTTCAAAAAAAATAAATAAATGGTTTAACTGAACTGGGTGAGGTAATCTAAACTACTTGGGAAAAAAGCTACTTTTGGAAGTTATTTAGCTCTGTACTATTAGCTGATATTTTTATATAAACAAAATCACTTGGTAAAAGAAAAAGACAACAGTAAATACACCTTAAGTTACGGTCTTAGGAGACAACACAGAACAAACTCATCCTTGGAAGTCTTTAAGGCCTGGATAAAGCCCTCAACAAACTTGTCTGATCTCACAGCTGAGCTTGCTTATAGGTTCAGAAAATACTGTCTTACAGTAGGAGGTAAAAGGGGCCTTCAAAACTATTGAGACCACTACTGGGATGAAGCAGCAGCTACAATTTCAAAGGCTTCTGAAAACTTGAGCTTCTAAGAAGGCATTGTTCCTCCTAAAACAAAGTTTCCTGTGGGGAGGCGCTACCATTCCAGTTATGGCAGGTGAAGGACTGTCCTCTAAGCATTAGTCTGCTTTAAAAAAAGTCCTTTGGACAATCTTTTCAAACCACATTTATCCACTGCATGAGAAGGCTAATATATGTTGAATATTTAGTACCAGTTGATCCTAATACTGAATGTTTAGTGCTAGTTGAACTGAGATGCTGAAGGTTTAGTGTCAGACAGAGTGGGCATGCTGCAGATGTGACCAGAACTAACAGCAGTATTTAAACCTCTGCTCTATTCTCTAAACCTCTGTTAAGGTCTGCATTACTGAGCTAGAAAATGAAAATATCTGATTTAGAGTAGAAGTGTTTTACGCAAGGTGGTTGCTTCAGTAAGACTGTTCTGGAAATGAACAGTGAATGGGAAGATACATGCAGACAACTGCAGGAGTTCAGATCCAAGAAGTAATTCCTCCTTTAGTTTAACCAAAAAGTTCATCTGACAAAGCTTCATATACTTCATTAGTGCTAGGCTAATTTACACCAGCTGATGACCTGGCTCCAGGCAAAAAGCAGGGTTACTAGACACCAATGAAGAATAAAAGTGAAGGGCTGATGAAGTAACCACTATTATGGAGAAACAATATAATTTGTTAAACTGTTCTGTGGTTTTGCATTAGTGTTTTCTACTAGCAAACAGGTCACAGCATTTGCTCCTCTTCCCTAAGTGGAATCATGTTTTTGCTATATTTTACTACCTTTTGGACACCCTACATGAATGGTAAACCCTTCTAGGGGTTCAATTAAAAGAATATCCTAAATAGAAGAATAAAATTACATAGATATATATTAAATAGTGTACTGTGTATAAATAAAGTGTCTGTTACTGAGCATAAATCACTGGGCAAGGGCAGTTTGGATCTTGTTCTCAATTTATCATGAACTTCCAGAATTCCATCTTAAAGCTCTGGTCTCTTCTGCTAAAAATCATTTTGCCAAAAGCAACACATTTATCCTTTTGTGCTCGTAAGCCTGTGATGAAACCTTTTTGTGGGACTTCAACTCCTCACCCACTGACCATGCATTTTAGAGTTCTCCTCTGAGCCTTCACAGGAATTGAATTCTCTGATAGCTTTCCTAAATGTCCACTCATATGGTTAATTTTGCTGTCTCTTAGTGTAGTAGGTTTGGAGCTGGCCTGTGCACTTAGCAAGCTGGAAGATCATGAACAGAAAACCTGTAATTCCCTGTTGTCATCTTGCAGACTTCTTGCATTCCCCCCTTTCTGCCTCTCCTACTGACCCAAGTAAAGACAAGTTTTCAAGGAGCAAGACAAAGTCTATGAGTAGATTCCTAGAAAGGGGTTTATATGAATCAAGGAAACCTGAGATGCAGCTTATGAGAGAGAAACATAAAGCTGATTTTGGTGCAGACTGCAAAAGTATGCAACAAATCTGAGACAACAACAACAAATTTGGTGGATGGATAGGCCAAAGGAGGAAGAAGGGCTAGTAAGGATGGTGCAGACACATCCAGCTTTTCAGCTGAAGTGCCATCCATTGTTCTGTCTCCTATCTCGACACTGCTATGATTTTGAGTCTTGGCATCACTCAGGCCATAGGATCAGTTTCCACTGCATTCACATGTACATCATTCTCGCTATGTGGTAACTGCAGTAACTAGAAGTGGTACAAGTCAAGTCATTTAGAAGCCTTGCTCAGATTTAGTGTATATAGCATATGCTTGACATTTATTCAATTAATTTAGATTCGAGATGATTAAAGTTTAGAAAGGTTTCCGAGAAGGACTATGGGAATAAATCTAGATCTGGAAAAGTACTTATACTTTACCTGTTCAATCTATACCAAGTTACTGAAAGGCAGTTCGTCTTAGTCTCCAGAATTCCACACAACAGAAAGTCCTATAAAGGAAGAATCACAAGTCTGAGAACAAAGACAGAAGAAGATTCAAGATTGTTAAATATTGAGCACTTCTTCATCTGTTGGCTTACTGCTTTTAGCAAGCTGTTCTCACTGTTCATTGCCAATTACAAATAATTGGCTTCTATTTCTACCTTAACTTCACTACCAACAATGTAAGTAAAAAAGCCCCAAACACAGTGAAGGAGAAAGAACTTGAATAGGGGAGAGGGATAACAGAAGGGGTCATTTACTTAAAATGTTGCCTTTGTTTTTAGTTAGCTAACTCCAATACAGTCTCTTTTTGACCAGATGAAGCTATCAGTCACTACTGATTATCTTTGAAAACTATGGAAAGGGAAGGTTCCAGAACACTGGAAGAATAGAGAAAAAAAAAAGAAAAAGCCTCCCTAAATTGGGGAAGGGGTGGGAGGAGAAGAGAAAAAAGATAAAAAAAGGAAGAAAGAGCACATGCATGAGCTGATGAGATGGGCAGTTATGGAACAGTTGGTCTGATTTCAATTCCTGGAAAAATATATTGGAAAAAATTAACTATTTTTAGAAGATAATAGGTTGATAGGTAACAGCCCCAGACTTGTCAGGAGCAGATTGCATCAAACTAATTTTTCCTACAGTGACAGGTTTAACAGGCTCACGGATGGGGAAACATGGATATCATATAACTTAAGGGAAGACTTGGCACTCCTCACAGGCAACTTGCATAAGTAATCTCAGCAAATATTGGACAAAATGGATGTGCAGGAGACCATCTGAACATGACACGTTCGCAAAGTAATTGCCAATAGCACTGTGAAAGGTTGTATCAAATCAGTTTCTGTGGACACAGATATTATTCCACCATACAAACATATAGTTACAACTACACACAAATGCAATTTTTAAATTGCACACTTGGAAAGGGCTAAGCCCTTCAAACATAATTCACAGTAATGCAGGCAAGTTAGAGAAATGGCCTAAAATAATTAGGAAATAAAACAAGGTTAATATTTGTACTTTTAAAGGAACAGTTCACTGCACACAGAAGTAGCAGCTACCCAGCAGTCCTGTAGAAGAGGACATGAGGTTAACAATGGATCACAAACTGAACATGAGTCAGCACTGCCATACTCTTGTGAAAAAAGCAAACATACACAGATATGCAAACAGAAGTGCTGTAAGATACGTAAAATAAACCTTACATTCTACTTAGCACTCATTAAAGCTTCTATTGGTATACTTCGTCCATCTTAGGCACCATGCTTGAAGATAATACCTAGAGACAAAAACACTCCAACAGACTGTGGGCAGCTGGTAGAACTCCATCGTTACCCAACTTCCTACAAGCACCCAGTACCCATTGGAAGTGTTTCAAGTACTAATACTTCCTGATCTATAGAATCATAGAATAGTTAGGGTTGGAAAGGACCTTAAGATCATCTACTTCCAACCCCCCTGCCAGGGGCAGGGACACCTCCCACTAAATCATGCCAACCAAGGCTATGTCCAACCCAGCCTTGAACACCGCCAGCGATGGAGCATTCACAACTTCCCTGGGCAACCCATTCCAGTGCTTTACCACCCTTACAGTAAAGAATTTCTTCCTCATATCCAATCTAAACTTCCCGTGTTTAAGTTTGAACCCATTACCCCTTGTCCTATCACTACAGTGCCTAATGAAGAGTCCCTCCCCAGCATCCTTATAGGCCCCCTTCAGATGTTGGAAGGTTGCTATGAGGTCTCCACGCAGCCTTCTCTTCTCTGGGCTGAACATCCCCAACTTTCTCAGCCTATCTTCATACGGGAGGTGCTCCAGCCCCCTGATAATCCTCATGGCCCTCCTTTGGACTTGTTCCAACAGTTCCATGTCCTTTTTATGTTGAGGACAGCAGAACTGCACAAAATACTCCAAGTGAGGTCTCACAAGAGCAGAGTAGAGGGGCAGGATCATCTCCCTTGACCTGCTGGTCACACTCCTTTTGATGCAGCCCAGGATACAGTTGGCTTTCTGGGCTGCAAGCGCACACTGCCGGCTCATGTTCATTTTCTCATCGACCAACACCCCCAAGTCCTTCTCGGCAGGGCTGCTCTGAATCTCTTCTCTATACAGATATCCAAAAGTCTCTTGAAGCTTTAATTTCCACAGATTTACATTACTTAGAAGACCTGTGTGCTCATGGATGAATTTCTTATACTGTAATTCCAGACCATATTGTTTAGCTTGGTAAGGAAATCTCCCTTTAATGTGCTTGTATCTGCTGATAATGAACCTTTTTAGTTATAGTAGTCACATCTGAATGGAAATTCACAAATATTTCAACCACTAATCATGCATCTCACTGTTTAAATTCCATCTTCCACACATGATGAATAAGTGCATTTTATTGAAAACCAAAAAGCTAGCCTAACGTAACTAAGAGAGAGGTGTGTAAGGAAAAGGAATTGTCAGTCCTAAACTCTAATCAAGGACTAGTCAGGCTAAAAATGAAAGGTGGGAGAAGAAATTTTGTACCACAAACTTCTGCCACAGCATATGGCAGGTTATGCTAAAGCTGTTAGGAACTGAGTTGATTCCTGACACGGTGCTAGAAAGCATTCAGTCAGTACTAGTTTGTTATCAAAATGAAATGCTGGAAAACACGTTTGGATTCTCCAGCAATTTCTAAACAACCACCAGAAGAATGCTAAAAAACAATGCACATGATTTTCCCACAGGCAGTGATTCCACAACAGGAGCTATCAACTAACTATTATTACAGGGGAGGTCAGTACATACACACTGCTACTCCTTACAGTCCCATCGGTAAAAATACTTGCGAAAAACAGCAGCTGTGGTTCTGCAAAGCAATGCACAGAGGGATGGCATCTCAGGGGTTAAAAGCTTTTACCGCACTTGTACAGACTTCGGCCCATTTAAATTGGGCACAGGTGTTGAGTCAGCTTTCTGTACCCAGGCCAAATTGCACAATGAGAGGGAGCCAAGGCTGACATGACATGCCATGCCGTCAGGACACCACAGTGACAGAGGATATGGAGGGGAAGAGAGATGATGGGGATACAAACTGTAAAAGGCTGATGCTTGAGCTTAGAGATGTGACTATCCCAGAGGCCAGAATAAAAGTAAAACACATTAAAAAAAAAAAGGCAATACAACTTAGAAAAAGATGACAAACTGATTCATATGAGCGAGTTGTGTTACTGTACCCTGCTGCTGAAACAGGAACTTTTCTACTCTTGGCAGGAGACAGTGTACTGCTGAAATTGTGAATAGCAACCAGGGATCCCTTTGAGCAAAGCAGGAAGACCTAGAGGAAGGGCTACCTTAGTTACTGGGCAGTCTCCATGTCACAGTCCCTGCAATTCCTAAGGCTACCTGAAGTATAAAACATATACTGAGTTTTTGATTATCGGCTGTTTTCAATTCAGGACAGATATTAAATCACCCCCCAGCTATTTTATACACATACACTGTCATTCATCATAGAAAAACCTAATTGTGTGTACCCATTACGTACAGGTAAAAGTATTAAGAAAACATGCAAGCAGTGGCTCCCCCACTTTCCCCCAACTGAATGGGGTCCCCCCCACCATCTAAGGTGGGGATGCATGTGTTTGTGAGAGTGACATGGCAGTTGTAAAGAAATGCTGCTTTTTAGAAAGTAAATCTTAGCTCCTTCTCTAAATTTAGCTCTGTAGAGTCATTAGAGACAAAGCGCAGTATCACTATTTATGGGAAATAGTTTATACTTGCTTTGCAAGCTAACGCTGTCGCATTTACTTCACAAAGCTGTGCAGTGAGTCATGTTACCCAGCAACTTTCACACACCCATAAGAACTAAGGAAGCAGAAATTCTTGCTCACTTGCTTTCCCCTTTCCTATTGGGATATTCCTGAGAAACAGCATCCACTAGCAACAGTCCAGAATAACGACATTGCTATGAAGCAGGCAGGAACTGGTGTGAGTAAAACAAGCTGTAATATAGAGAATATGAAAGGGAAAAGAAAGGCTCTTCCAAAATAATTTTTTAATTCCTTCTCTTAAGCTTACATCTGAGTTCATCAATTTGAAAGGTGTTATTCCATGTCAAAGCTAAACCTGTGCAGCTGAATACCTGCCATAAGAATTGCTTCTCTCCTCTATCCAAAGATTTCCTGCATTGGATCTAGTGATCGTACAGTTGAAAGAGGTGAAAGGGGAGAGAAAGCAGTGAGGCTATCCAAACAAAAGGTTGTTGTTGTTTTCTGTTCAGTCATCTAGTTGACCAAATTAACTCCATGGCTACATGATCTCCAGATTCAACCCAGACGCAGCAAGATCCATCATTTAGGTGGCATGGCTCAGTTACATCAGTTTACCTTCAAAATAAAGTTGCACCCATACTTATTCACTTGACTAAGCTATGTGGCCATTATAACCATCAAGGCTAATTTAGGCTGTGTCACATACCACACACGTACCTAAGAAGTCCAGACCTGCATTTCATTCTCAAACCTTGTGAAAATACCTCTTTCAGAAAGATTCTGAGTACTTTTCCATGGCAAGACTATTTCTCCACTACTAATTCTTAAGTATTTGTTATTCTGCAGACAAGTTAATGGTAATATGCCGAAGATAATAATTATAATTTACAACTTCATGAGTTTACAACATTATATTACTTTTCACTGTGTGCATAAGTAGGTAAGGTCAGATCATCTTAGTCATCTTTGTATGACCCTAACCAGGAATTGCATGTTGTCCTCTTCTATGTTGGTTTGGGGTTTTTCTTTCCCCTCCTTTTTCTTTCTATACACATGTACAATGTCTGCTAACAGGGATCTGGACTTAAAGGGTACCATCTCAAAGCATACAGGCAACAACAGATAATACCCAGACACCCCCATTGATCTGTTAATGGTAATATGTGACAATTACATCTGATCATGTGTTGTTCACTTTCTACTCAATTAATTATTTTAGTCTTTTGAATAAGAAACAATTGCAGAAGTGGCCAAGTGAATCCAGAATTTTCTGTTTTAATGAATTTTGCTTAGCAGTTTTAAAAAAATAAATTAATAAAGGACCAAAAAAAAGAAAAGAAGAAGAAAAAAAGAAAGTTATTCACCACCATGATCTTATGCCACATCTTAGAGAAGCCAACCCAGGTTTTTGTCATTTCAAGTGGGTTAAACTAATATACATACCCTTTAAGCAGTAGTTGACAATATTCTGTCATGTCTATTCTTAAGTAGCTTTCTAAAACCATAACAACCAAATATGCTTTCCATTTCAATTTTACAAACCACTCCATTCTTCCACATTTTCTCTCTTCCAGACACAATGTATTTTGATATCCAGTGATTGCCTGAAGGACAGCCTAGGGAGGGGGAAGGGAAATCACTGTAGGAGAGCTGGAACAGTGAATTTTTTTGGATGACAAGACCAACTACCTCAGGGTTTTTTTAAAATGCAGTATAAAACCAAAATTATGACCATAATCTGTGCCATGGCTTTGAAATTGTGATTTCAGCCAAAGCAGCAAAGTTTTCAGACTGTTGCGGAGGCCTCTCTGACGTCTCCCAGAATGGCAGCTGTGAAGTGTCTCACGTACTTTCTCTCTGAGTAGGCTCAGAGAAAGGGAATGCAGACCACGCCTGGAACACAGGCAACACCTATATCACATTTACCAGAGGGCCTCTTCTATTCTCCATAGAATATAGAGGCATCTCCCAACAGTTACCCATTTATGAATGAGGTCAGAGTACTCTCATTTTAAATGTAGAAACTACAGATTAATTCAAATTGAAAGAGAAAAGAGAAACCACAAACCTGTGCAAAAAAGAGCCCAAATCTGGTTTTCCCTCATCTTACCTTAACATAAGCACAGGACAGTTTGAAGTGGTTCTATCTAGCTACTTTGAACAGGACAAAATCACTCCTGCTACTCTCCAAGCAGCAGTGGAACTGGTTTCCAATGGTTATTAAGGTAAGCCACGGTGATGAAGTATGATTTACAATCCTGTCATTATGACACACTAAGCAAGTCTCAGTCCAGAAGTGCCCACGAGGTTTAAAAAAACGATCTGTCATCGCTGCACTTGAGAGTGTCAGTGTACAGTTCTCAGTTACCTTCTAATAGGCACATGCCAGAGGTTTTAAAATAGACACAAAATTCCCAGTGCATGAATTAGTGAGCGCATCTCATATTACTGCAGCTGGAGCTGCAAGTAGGACATCTATCAGCATAACCACATTTTTCCGGTTAATTCGAGGTACATGTAGTTTATGCTGCAGTGCTACATTTGTTGAGAATGTAACAGAAACATCAGATTTGTTTGCTTGTTTTTAAAAAAGAGAGTTAGCACACATACACAAAGTAACCATCCTGAGACCTTTTTCCCATCAGACCAGAGAGAGCAAGAGCACAGAGTACAGCCCTGCCTACCCGGAAGTCACTGAGTCACCATTTGCGGTGAAAGTGAGATGAAATGCAGATGAAAATGTAAAACTAGCCACAGCTGCAGCGATTTTAAGGTTTTCACCTCGATAGTTTGGTGGAATAAAATGGCAGAAGGTTGGTCACCAGCAATAAAGAAAAATCAACCAGAATAAATTTATCATTTGGCTTTAGAAGTCATAAACTTACCAAAACTCTACAGATGACTAACCTGCACTGGGAATTACTGTGAGCAATACCACTTTATCTGAAGGGGGCCTACAGGGATGCTGGGGAGGGACTCTTCATTAGGGACTGTAGTGATAGGACAAGGGGTAACAGGTTCAAACTTAAACAGGGGAAGTTTAGATTGGATATGAGGAAGAAGTTCTTTACTGTAGGGGTGCTGAGGCACTGGAATGGGCTTCCCAGGGAAGCTGTGAATGCTCCATCACTGGCGGTGTTCAAGGCTTGTTTGGACATAGCCTTGGGTGGCGTGGTTTAGTGGGAGGTGTCCCTGCCCCTGGCAGGGGGGTTGGAACTAGATGATCTTAAGGTCCTTTCCAACCCTAACTATTCTATGATTTTATACGATGCAGACTTTGGTCTTTGAATTTCCTCCTTAACCAGTACAGTTAACCCAGTGTACCTATACCCACCCTTTCTCATATTTTATACTGATTGTTGAATTTTGTTTTAAAAGTGAATAGCTGCAATGTGTGGATGTTAAAAATTTGGAATTAGGAATAATAACTAAATTAGAAATAATAACTCAGTTAGGAATAATAACTAAAAACTATTAGGAACAGTCACATCATCGACCCACATTCTGGGAAAAAATTAGAGTTTGTGTACTATTTTCTTTTTTCCAAATACCAAGCAGAATTACACTGTAATGGAAATCTTGTTGTCAATTTGTCACTTTACTGAAAGAAAACCTAGACTTGCATCATACCGATATCCGTAAAAATTTGTCTTCTTTAAATTAGCTGACATATCAAACATGAAGCTGATTTTGTGCAGACAACAGGTACTCCACTGGCCAGACACCTTTGCTGGAAGAAGTGTCAGCCTGTGGCTGGAATCCCTTTCAACAGTGATTCTTCTTGTTGTGCCAGAGCCCCCTAGTTTGTGCCTTCATAAAAATTAGCCAACACTTAGCTTTCAGTTCCCTTCCTGTGTTACTTATTTTCTAGAGACAGAAGGGGAGAACATTCCACAATGGAACCAACTGTAGATTTAGTCTGACAAAGAAAAATAAAACCCTCTACCTTCACATCTCAGCTATCTAGTACTGAAAACACACAAATCTGACGATCTAAGAGTCACAAGGCAATTGCTGATGTTTCTAAAGCTTTGGGGCTGAAGACCCTCATCTGCATGGTACAGAGGCTTTGAAGAACAGCAAGTCACTCACAGTACATGTTCCCACTCTCCAACTGCCTTCCCCTATCTCTTCCAAGTAGCTGTCTGTTACGCTACACCATCTAATGAATAAAGGCAACAAGGCACTATAATGCCAAGATACTTTGGAAGAGTTTGAAGCCACTCAAATGGAAAACACTGGACAAGTAAAGACTACTTTTTCATACTTCATTATCATATCATTAAGATATCATTAACCAGTACATTTCTGCCTACCTATTTAAGGTTGGCTTTCCCTCTGAAGGAGTCAAGTAGGTCTGCCTACTCAAAGCTTCACAGGAGTAGAACTACCACTGGGCCTCTTTCCTTTTGAGGATGATAATAAGGGTTAGGGTTCAATGTGAAGCCGTTTTCATTTAAAGCAAAGGCTCCAGGACACAATTACAGCTGGAGACAGTGATTTCAAACAAACGGCATGGGGGAGTGGAAGAGCTTGAGGGGATACTTCAGGCACGACTGAGGCCTATTGGGAAGGTTTAGCCCATTTCTTTAGCAGTAGTTCTCAGATCAAAATCTAATGCAGTAAAGGCAAAAAGTGAGAATAAATAATCTTCATTGACTGAACTAATTCACTTGCCAATCTTAAGATTTTTGAAGGATCAGCATTTCATGTGAAACTATTTCCATACGATTGCCTTGAATCCTTATAATGCCTTATCTATACTGTCCTCTGTGCCTTCTCCTACATGTGCGTGAACTGCCTGCTGGGTCTCTGGTAGGAGAAATGGGTGCTGGCTGAGGACAGCCGTGCTGGTGCAGAGGCCTGTCATGGCTCCCCATTGTTGCAGAAGCATGCGCCAGCTCAGCACTGCCCAGTTACGCACTCTAAATCCACACTCTAAATCCCTGCTTTTGTATTTCCTCGCTGCCAGATAGCTGCTCTGAACAGCAGCCTCCTTGCTTAGTGCACTGAGACAAAGAAATGTACAGCCGCAGTTACACTTCATGACTCAGCTGAAAAGACACAAGTCAAACAGCAGCCTCCTCACAACAACAGAAACTGCATATTAACCATCCATCTGTGCGTGCGGTTGTGATTTTGAGTCATATTTTGTGATTCAGAAGAATTAAAACAGGCACAGAGGAAGAGGAAACCTGTAGAGAGATTTATTTTTTCCTCCCGCAGGAAGACATCTGCCTTTGTGAAAATGTGTTTGTACAGGCTGCACATTCTCTGAGCAGTGAAACTTTCATGTGGGCTTCAAAGTGACACACTTACTATTTAACTTTCATTGAGCAGAAGCAGACAGATGGATTTAGTTTGGAATTTTGTTTTGGTCTGTTGCCTTTTTTTTTTTTTTTTTTTTTTTTTTTACTATTAGATCCTCAGTTAGAAGTGAAGCCAGCTGCTTATACTTCAATTCCAGCAATTCAAACTGGCTGCTTGCGTTTTGACCACTTGTTTAATACAGTTGGTATTTCAGTGGTCAAAAGTAACCTTTGAAGTTAGCTCCCCGTCAAGAGGGGAGCTGGGAGGAGGAATCACAGGTTCTGTGGGTTGTGATTTTAGTGTTTTCTTAGACTGATTGGAGAAGACTGCTCTGGATTGATTTTCACAGCCTGTTTCAGTAAGAAGGGATAATTTGAATCCTAAGAATGTAGCAATGCATGAGAAGTTACAGATATCTATTACATCTAAGCTTGAGCAAACACATTTTGCAAACACTTTGGGTACTCAAAGCCTCAGCTGCTGCCCAGCTCTAGCGACAGTTCTGACCACTGTATGCCCACTTTTTACATTAAAGGTGCTGGCTGCACACAGGCCTTTGATATACAGCTGCTTGGTACCCTTGTTTTCTTTCTCAACATTTCACAGCTCTACAAACATCATGCAGTTCTTGTCAGCTCCTGAGGATGACGGGACTGATGAGGTGGGCTGGTCACAAAAAAAGCTGCCTATTTTCTCTTAAAACATGGAGTAAGTGCTGATTATTTAATTCCACCCACCCCACCCCCAAACGTGATAGAATGGGGAACAAGGCTGATTTCCGTCCTCTCTCTGCAGGAATTCAAGCCCACTTCTCCCATGGGATGGAGAGTTTAGGCCCGTGACAGAACAGTGGGTTTTGTCGTTGGCAACGTGTACTTTACTAGTTAGGAATGACCACACAATTTTGTCACATGCCATCTCCTTTGCAATTTTGGCTTTAGGTCATATTACCGAAAAATACTTTAGCAGATGCTTAGCCCTCAATAGCTGCTTAAAGTACCACTGGAATCAACATGAATCTGTGTAGAGATGCTAAATTAACACCACTATCCCTGTTGAACATGCTTACAATGTGAGCCTTCTTTATGCTATGTACCTCTTGTATTTCCCCATTTTCTCTACTTCAAATCCATGCAGAGATGCTTAGCAATTCTACCAGCTGTGTATTAACAATTCAAATACTTTGATTTCTCATTCTTTCCACACAAGGGCTTTTGAGCTAAAGCAGAAACTATTTTCATAGCAGAAAATATTAATGTAACTGCACTGGAAGCAGATTCCAAAATATGTACATCTCTAAAACTGAAAGAAAAGAGAAGACTGCACTAACTAAACAACATTTCAGGCAAGAAATTTGGCTTTTCCATAGCCATTCCAAATGAATTTATAGTTCAGCTTACATCTGAACTAGTTACCCAGTTATGGATATTCTAAAAAAACCTTCATCTTCCAGTCTCAGACCTTTAATCAGACCTGCTGACTGCAAGAGCAGCACTTGACTGTGCAAAACACATGCTAGTTATGATGAAGTTAATGACAAACACCTGATGGCAAATCAGACTGTGTCAAATAATGAATTCTCCTATAATTGCTATGGGCTTTATTTTCCATCCTATCTGAACAGAGCAACATATTATTATGTCTTTTCTACTGGACAGCAGAAATCATCCTCCCCTCCCCCTGAAGTTATTATGTACTTTCCCAGCTGAACAAAGACAACTATGCAAGGTACACTGACCACACATAGCATGCAAATCTGAAAGCATCATAAGCCAGTCAAGTCAAAACCAGATTTCACTTACTGATGTTTTGTATATTCATACAGTTTAATTTTAAGATCCTTCAGAAGACAGACATTTTTGATGTTACTGAAAGAAATGCCCTCCTTTCTTTTTTTCCCTCCCCATCTGTTCTCCTGTCCCTTCATGCAAAAGACAGTTGAAGTGGTTTTGTTTAAATAATAGCATCTGAGCTACTTAATGCTCAGTCGGAGTAGCAGTCCTGGGTCTTAAGAGTATTTCAGTTGGAAGCAACCTACAATGACCACCTAGTCTAACTGCCTGTCCACTTTAGGGCTGACCAGAAGTTTAAGCAAATTATTACGGGCACTGCCCAAATGCTTCTTAAACACTGACAGGTAGTGCAGTATTGAATTGAGCTGCAAAATATACTCCGCTTCAGTCTCCTTTTAAGGATGGCCACATAAGATTCTCTTTATATTGTCGTATTATTGCAAAAACTCCCTGTGACTTTTCTAGAATTCTGTATTTTCCCTAATTTGCTTACAAATTATCAGTTGTGGGATTCTTGGTTTATTTCCTTTAATGAATATATGGAAAACTTTTTTTTTACTCCTTCAGCAGAGACTGTTTAAGCTTACAGATACAGAAGGCACTTGTCACTTCTGGGTCTCTATGAAGCCCAGATAGTCAGGGCTCCAACTCCTCATCTATTAAGTCTTCTCAGCTAGTAAGATGATTCAGAAATAGAAGATTAGTCATTTACTGCTAGAATGCTTCAGCAGAAGAGGTAGTCAGAGGCACATCAACAGAACCATGTTTCCATCAGAAAACATGACCATATCTAAGTATGGCTGAGCTAAGCTTATTGTCTACAATGGAATTTAATTTAGGAAAAGACTAGAAAAATTGATATATTCATTTCCTATTCTGAAGCAGCCATATGGAAACTTCTGTATACTACAAAAATGATTTTAAGAAATTATTTTCATGAAACTTCCTTCCAAGAACACTTTATGAAAGGCTATTACCACTCTTCACTCAGCCTTATTTTATAGCAAATAGCTGTCCTGTAAAGAGAGGGAAAGGCAAACAGAATTTTGGCTTAAAAACCCACAATCTCTTTCTATTGCTATGCCTTGGGCAACTCCCAGGCACCCTCTCTTGCAGCGTGTTGCAACCTTGCACAGGTGATGTTGCGATAACAGCAAAGTTACTATTATTCTAAAGTCAATTTGCATTCACTTGAAAATACACATCAGTACCTGAACCTTCTTCTTAATTACACTGCTACCCAAGTTTTCACATCTGTGTCTGATCCAGGCCTGAATCCTGCCAATGTATAAACTTATTACATAGGCTACTGAGAAACAAAAATTAATTCAGAATTTTTAGAGCTTACACAGAATGAGGAAAATTACTTCTCTAAAACAACACATGTAGCTCTTAGGACAGCACTGCTCAACTGTAAGGCCAAACAGCTAAAATTTCACACAGAAATAGCTTTTCTCAAAGAAATGCAATTTTCACTGGACTGAGTTATGACTCAAGAACTACATTGGCCCGACATGAATTGGAGCTGCTTCTTAGAACTTACCAAGTGTTGAGTCAGATCAATAGTTTAATACACAATAAACCCCGATTGTTACGTCACAAATTTGAATCATTCAGATGTAATTTTAGTTTAAAATGTATGACCAACCACCATGATAGCAGCTTCCTAGAGGAAGGGAAGTAGGAAGGCTGTAATGGTGATTTAATGGGAATGATTTCCAGTTTCTCACTCAAGGTAGCAGGGTTTTTTATGTTCTAGCATGCTTTTGCTTGCCACCCCCTCCATTTGCCATGCAACTGGGATTTAAATAACTGCTGATGTCTTCCTGTAGTTCTTTTTCTGGCTATTTGAATCTTATGAAGTGTCAATAACTAACACCCTGACATAAAACAGCTACTGGAGCTACAGGCAGAGGGTAAGAAATTAAAATAAATTTAAACTCACTGTTTTACTCTTGCATTAAACATGGAAAGAATTATTTCTGCAAGAGACTATATGTACCATCACATAAAGTATAAATAAATGAAACCTTTCTTAAGCCATTTTTCAGAATTATAAGCACATAGTCCATTAGATACAAAACTGTAGATATATTAATACCTGTTGTATGGGTGAAGCAGAACTTTGAGTTGACTGTTGTATAATCTGATTTGTTAAACAAATGCATTTATAAAAAATAGCTCATACTTCTTCATATAAAAGAGAGCAACATGAGGCTAACTAACTTCTCCTGAAGTTCTTATCCCCACAAGATCCTCTTTTTATCTTCAGGATTATCTACTTCACTGCTAGTGAATATACTAATGCAACCATGGTGGCTTCCTCCCAGTGGGCACGGTAATAGCAAAATGCATTAATAGCAAATCATTCACATCAAATGATATCTTTTCCTTAGCTCCAAGTGAGACATATCTTCTTCTGTATAACATCTGAGGCCAGTGCCCTCGTACTTACAGAGACAGCATGTTTACTGACAGGTATCAAAAAAGGATTTGGTCAGCCAACTAGTGTTTGAGTGAGAATCGTTTTGACCTCTTTTGTTTGATTTGACTGCTTGAGATACAGGTACACAAGAGAAATGGGAGATCCTCTTAAGATGCTACTCACTGTAACAGCTTACAAAACACAACAGCAGTGTTTTAGTTATGATGGTTGAGCTCATAATGTAAAAGAGGAGGCTTGAAGTTTAAAAGCATGTCCCTCTTTTCCAGATGCTCCAAGTGATCTAATAGAAGACACCACCTTTCTGTATGACCTTTGTCTCACTTATCTTTGTAATGTGTAGGCCTCCTTAACCACAGCTTTCTCTCCTGGCAAATGCTAAGAATATTGGAAGACTTGTTACACTCAGATGTTAATTTATCATGGAATCAAACATTCCCGGAAATTAGAAGAGGAGAAATTGGCAATTAAGTCAATAAGTGATTGAGAGGAGAAGCCAGAGAGAGATACATCACAGGAACAATTCAGTGTCTGGGAAATGAACTAAGATGACCCTTTCATATAGCAAATACAGTCATTACCAGTTACAGAGGAACATGTAACTGCGGAAGCAGTATGCATGGGTGCCTACACATTATGAAAAGTTACATAAAGCTTCACTAGTTTAGCATTAAAAAAGCTTACGGAAGTTAACTCATTTTTGGGTGTCAAATACTTCAAATTTTTTAAGGTGCATGATTGACAGTTGGTATCTTTAGAACAAAGAAATAGTGAACTGAGAGACACAACATTACTTTGTGGCCCTCCTTCTGAAAAGCAAGATGAAGGCACTTTTCCAGGCTGTAAAAGACCATGGCTCAGACCTCAGGTCAACACCCTTGTCACATGCTGTAGGTTGTTCTGCAAAGAGTTATTCCATCTCTGTGACTAATACTGGAAGAACTTTGCACTGAAAAAAAAAAAATAAATGAAATTTAAGCAGAATTGTGTCAGAAGGAGACACTGAAGAGAATGCACTTAAAAATACCTGGCAACACTAACACATGCTACCAAAGCAGTGGTTCATCTCCTGCTCTGAAATAGGTGAAATCTGGTTTTGAACCAACTTCCCTCATTCCAGGTGGACATCCTAATATTAGAGGATTCTTGACGGAACAGAGAGCAAAACTTCTTACTCTGGCATACCTGTTAAGGAAACATAAAATAAACATAATCACAGGACTGTTTCAGGAAAACAGTAACCACAAAATACTTGCTCAAATTTTGTCTTGTATCACACAGGTGGACGGAGACAAGTAGCACTCAAAGCCCTTGCTACTTCTGACAATAGAGAATATGAGAAATGGTTTTCAATGGATGAAAGAGCTGTGCAAACAGGAACATGCAATGCAACAAATGGTACCACGAGCAGCAGAAAAAATTTTCATAGCTTTTTCCTACAAATTTTTGCTTTTTGTAAAAAAAAGATGCAAAAAAGTAAAACTTAAATGGGTATAGTAAATGTATACTTGGTGGGTATTCTCATTTCAGAGCCTCACTGAATCAAGAGCAAGAATGCCATCCTGTGTTTTGATATATACTAAAATAACATTGGAAATAGTTCTGTACTATTGAGTTAATTAGCCTGTCGTCTAGAAACAATATAAGGATTTTAGCAATTTTATTCAGTCCCACTTTCCAAGCTCACTTAAAAGTTACACAGTATTAAAAAATAGTATTAATGGTGTATTAGATGAGCCAGGAAAAAAAACATCTAGCATCCAAGTAAAAAATTTCTAGGCTGCTCAGTTGTTGCTATGTCTAAAATTGATTCAGTTTTGGCTGAATCTAGTTCAGGCTCATTTGGACATGTGACATGTGAATGCCTACATTCGCTTCTACTGCATTTACTCCCCTAATATCTAGTTTTTAATTTTGATATTTAACAGAATTGTTTTCAAAGAAAAAGACTAAGAGTGTGGGAAGCCAAGGTTTCTAACTTCAGAACAGGCAAAACAGCAACCCTGTACATGGAGGTCATGGCTCCTGATCTCTAGAAAAGCAAAGTCATAAATTAATCTATATCCAGAAACTTTTATTTTAACCTCCTCCCCCCCTTTTTAATGATTTTTAAAATCATTCATTTTAATAGAGTGTCAGGTGGAAGATAGTACTCACCTGTAAAGCTAGGCAAGAAAATTCTGAAACAGGTAATTTTCCAGGAAAATATTAACCATCCCTTGATCCAGTCCCCAGTCTTGTTCACCATACTTTTGAGAATGGTGGTCTAACTTCAGGGAGATTGCCATTTTCAACAACAGATGCACATGTAAATATTAATTACATTTATTGTGAAAACACTAAAGACACAATGTAGCTTTAACATGCTCCCACTGAGCAACAACTAATTTAATCTAATCTTAACACAGTTTATTGTGGAAATGCTGCAGGCACAAATGCAGATTTAAACACAGTTCCACCATCAGAGAACATGACACTTCAAGGAAGGTCAAAAAATGGCTCTTAAAGCTAAAAAGAAGAGGCAGATGCCATTTCCTAGAAATGAAGGAAGGTGAGCTCCACTGGAGCAGCTTTCATACTGGGCTTTTCTTTGGATTGGTGGTAAATGAAAAACCCAGAGCCCAGTGATTTTTCTTTTTACCTAGTTGCTCCAGTCCAGGAATCTTTGGCACAGGAATTTTCCTTCGCTTTGTGACCACAAGATTACTCAGCCATTTGTTCTTAACAAAACCTCTGTTTTCTACTGTGTGGCATTTAATAGCATATTGTGTAAAGGATACTCTTGAGTGTCAAATTCTGTGTCGATAGGAGACTAACAACATCAGGTTATTGCACTAGTTCTTTTTTAATCTACTTTTATCTGACTAACAAACAAGGCCATTGTTAGAGAACTGTTTTTTCTCATTATTCCCTAAACTAGCCTTAATTTATTGCATTTACACTGATCAGCTGACAAATATATCTACACGCAAGAAGAAAGAATTCCACTGTGTTAATTTAGAAAGACAAAAAAACCCCCTGCCAAACTGAAAGTTATTTTAAGCATGCAGATATTCTATTTCTAGTTCACTCTTGCATGCTGACTAGATTTAAACCAGAGTTGCACTGCTTCTTCTTTGCACAGATGAATAAAAATAAGGCCTATTTAAAAAACCTGCACCACAAAGCACAGTAGTAACACATGGCTTATTCTGTCAGTCACAACAGTGTATTCTACTTCCTCATTGCTCTGTATCAGTTGTGAAGGTGTAGTCACAAAACAGGGAATGTTTATATATCAAAACCTTGTGCATTAATCAGAATAAAATTACGTGTGCGTTTTACACATCAATTAAAACCCTGACAAAAAAAAGCATTATAAAAGACTGTAGAAAACTAGAGCTCTTCTAGACTTTTAAACAGCAAAAACCTATCTAAAACCAGCAAAAAACCATCATGAAAATCGAAACAGTTTTTTTTTGGGTATAATTCTTTGCATGCCATTCCTCCTTACAGTGCTAAATAATCACTTTGCTTTTTCCTCTCATCTCAGTATCAACAAACATCTGCCTACACATCAATTCAGAAAATATTAATTAAAAACTGGAAAGAATTGGAGCCTAGCACAGAGATTTAAAATGTTGTCTCTGATCATATATTTGATATCAAGTCCTAGCATGAAACTTACATTTAATTCAAGTAGTTCCTTGTTAGGAAATAGCACACATATGCTGTCAAATTATTTTCATTACAAAAGATACACAGATAAAACAGTTTAACTGAAAAGCTCTGAAGACTTCTAGGCATCAGGAGGGAAGGCACTTTTCTGGTCACGTAATTCTAACACATTGGATTTTAGCACAACTTTGGTATTTCAATGTCACTTTCAGTTTCTATGCAAGTGATATCCACTGACTGCCCAGTCCTGAACTTCTCCACTTGCAAATAACGCAAAGAAAATTGCTCCAAATAGATTAATAGAAGCAGCAATATAGAAAACAGTCTGCCATTCTCCCACTGTATTCTGTCAAAAAGGGAAAAGAAAAAAAAAAGCAGTCAATTTGCAGCTCCACACTCAAGAAAAAGTAATTTCTAAACTGCCACTATGTGCTTTGCCTATTTAAAGGTAACTGTTATTTAACATGATTTCATAGCAATATAAATGCATTATAAACATAAAAGATCAAATCAGCAGCATAGTTAATTTAAGTTTAATAATACATCTTAGACAGTCCTATAAGAATTGCATTAGACTATCTGGATATTTTTTTCATCTCAGATGCAGAATGTTCATATCAAAAATCACATTTGCACAAAGACTACACAAACTCAGAGAATGTTACTGTAAGGGGAAACACTACCTTGCTTTCAAGTCAGATAATCCAAGAGCTGAAGTGCTCTGCACTATGCAGTAAGCTATTCCTAATGACTACCATGTGGATATTCCAGAGCAACAGGCTTTTTAGCCCAAACAAGGTAACTATCTTTTCTCAGATTTGAAGAGGAATCCTCTAAAATCTGGTATTCTAGAAAGGCCTTAAGACACAGGTAGCAAATAAAGAGGTAATATCTGTAGATGTCTTAAGTTGTTGGGCTTTTTTGGCTTTGGGGAGGAGGAGGAGGGAAGATGGTGAGGTTGGGGGGTTAATTTGATGACTACTGTAACAAACCTGTAATTACTCTAACTACAAAAACTAGAGTAATACCAGAACAGTGCATTAGTATAGGATAAAACCATAAACCAACCAACCAAAAAAACCCTACAAAAACAAAAACAAAAAAAATTACCACTTGCTAATATGTCTGAAATAATTTGTTTGGCTATTCATGTATCAATGACTTTTTCCATATTATTTTTAAGGAAATCACTGGAGTGATCACCAACTCCAACGATTCAACTGTATCAATAAACTTACTTCTCCCATCTTTCTTCCTTGAAAGATTTTAGAATCATTAATATAAATGATTAAAAAAAAAAACAAACCAAAAAAACCCCACAAACAGCTCCTCATTCCCTTTTTCTGCTGCAAATCACCCTTCAACTAAACCATCTTAGAAGTCAAATATAATGCTGTTCAAATTAGGTGTCTTGTAATACTAATCATAGAATGGTTTAGGTTGGAAGGGACCTTAAAGCTCATCCAGTTCCAACCCTCTGCCATGGACAAGAACACCTTCCACTAGACCAGGTTCCTCCAAGCCCCATCCAGCCTGGCCTTGAACACTGCCAGGGAAGGGGAAGCCACAGCTTGTCTGGGCAACCTGTGCCCGTGCCTCACCACTCTCATAGTAAAGTGAGCTTATACAGCTTAGAATGTCCTAATCCTGTAACATGCATACAGAGGGATGCATTATAAAAACTACACATTTGAATTTAGTTTCTCATGTGAAAAATGCTGACCTTACAATTCAACATCTCCAGTAAGAGGCTGATTTTAGAAAACACAAGTAAGTACTTGTCTGAATTTGCTAAAATATTACCACAACTGTCTCATCTAGTTGGCATTTTAACAGTTTTACCATGATAGAAGCATATTCATTTTACTTCCAGACAATATAAGGTGCAAGTCAATACAGTTTCAAAGTCCTATTACAGGTCTTCAATTTTACTTGTATTTTCCTTATCAGAATCAGAAAAATAAAGGCTAGGAATCAAGTCATTCATGACAACGGAACAGTATGATTTGTACATATAACACAGATTTATTTCACTTAGAAGAAATTAAAAGACTTGCAAACTTGACAAGACAGAATTCCCATTCAATGGAGATAAAACAACCGAAAGAATAGTAAGCAGACTTACATTATGAGTAAGGTTCTTGGCAATAACTGGCCCCACCATTCCTGGGATAGTAGCAAAAGTATTTGTGATCCCGAGGAGAATTCCAGCATACCTGCAAGAGAAATTGTTACAGCTGCCTTTTAACTTACCTGGTTTATCGGTCATGGAAACAATTTTGCCTAACCTGATCACATAGGTCTCAGCTTGACCATGGAAATTAAAACACACATATCCTGCTGGGAATAGCTTGCTTTTATTCTAGTGACAAGTCTCAGACATCTTGGCACATACAGTTCTAGGGACACAGTTTAGTGGTGGACTTGGTAATGTTAGGTTAATGATTGGACTCAATGACCTTAAAGACCCTTTCCAACCTAAATGAATCTATGATTCTATACATCTCAATTTTCCAGTGACTAGTTATGAAATTTAACTTCAATTACTCACAGCTTTGCTCAGGATCCTTAACCCAAACCCACATCCCCTCTGCTAAGCCACAACCAAACTGTCTGGAATGAATCCATTGGAGAAGTTAGAAAAGAAACATTGCACGCCTGGAAGGAGTATGATAGAGCGCTGTTTTGCAAGTATAACAGTCTGTTCAGGTATATCACTGCTAAAAAGCATCCTCCAAGAAGGCGGTATCACCACTGGGGATGGATATCCCCACTTACACTACAGAGCATATGTTCCAAAGACCTGAGTTCAGAGTGCTGCAGCAGTACTTCCCTTCAGCTTTCTCTGGGTCAAGGCCAATGGTAAATGGGTCTGACTTAACCAGTTCTGCTGGTTGCCATTCTTGCAGCTCCATTCTGAAGCTTCCTGTTCCATAAACACGTTGCTGTATCACACACATGTGCACGCATATGCACCAGTGGCCATAAAAATTTGCTGGGAAAAGCTGGTTACTTGCTTAATATCTGAGTCTCAGCACCTCATCTCTAGGTAATTAAAGATCTCTCTCATAGGGGTGTTGCAATACCAAAAGTTTGAAACTGTACCACAAGCGCAGACTTGTGAGAGAGCCTGAAGAGAAATAAGAGCTAGACTTTCTACAGCAAAGTTCGACCTTCCAATCGCTACAGCACAAATCCCTGCATTTCAGATTTTCAAGGTAGATTTGCTGGCTGAAGAATCATACAAAATACTAATAGTTGCAGTTTACCATAGCAGAAAGGAGTTATCTCCCAGTGATCATTTTAGGCTGTTTAGCAGAGTGAAATTATGCCCTTACCAATATAATTTAATCTCGAAAGAGAGATTTATAGTTTCAACATTTACCAAAACATGAGATTTTAACCATAGAGCATTGTTACAAAAGGTTGTTATATGTATATCCAGTCCAATAACATCAGAGAAGCATGCTTTTTGAGGCTTTTTGTTGTTTTTTTCTCCCCTAGGAGTTTCAGATATCTAGTCCTACCCTGATTTTTTCCTGCAGGTCAATACTACATGTCAGTTTAAAGCACGGCAATGTATTTCAGACTGAGCTTCAATTCCTTAGTTAAAATGACCTGTATTTTTTATAAACATAGCATGTAGTCTTCTTAGCTTGGAAAGTGTTTAAGAATTAAGAGACCTTTATGAAGCTGAATGTGAAAGTGTAAATATTTCCCTTAGGAAGAGAAGCACTTTTAGCACAACTCCATTTAAAACCTTTAGGTAGAACCAAATGTATTTTGCCTTCAACATATTTAAGGACTACAATACTGACAAAATACACTTTCAAAACTAAACATAGTTTAATAGCTGCCCTGGACACCAAAGATGTCTGGCAACCAATTGCTGGCTAAATGCCTCTGGTTATGCCCGGTGTTTCTGACATAGGTTGCATTCTTGATAACGCTCTCTGTTTGATGCGGATAACTGCTATGCCACTCCCTCAGCACAGTGGAGACTCCCATATGAAATGGGAAAGTAAAAAGTGACACATCTGTAGAGCAAGACGAATAGTAAGCTGTTGGTCAGGCTCTTACGGCATAGTGGGGATAACCAAGCACAAATCGACTTGCAGAGCAGTCAAGTAATAAAATCAAGAGTAAAAAACCAGTGTGAGATGTATGTGAAGTGTTCAGTGTATAACAGGAGCCATGGGAATATTACGAGGGCTCATGGTAACAGCAGTACTTAAAATTGTAATTGTGGCAACATACTGATGTAGAACTTAAGAGCTAGAATAGAATACATTCTCCCCACATGAGCAATCTTGTCTCCCTCCCAACTTTGCCCTTCCCCCAGTTCAACACACTGATGGTATTATAATTACACGTTAGAAACCAAACAGCACATAGCACGTATTGTTTGTCCTTCAGTATCATTATTGTCATTCACTTTTTTCTGTGAATATGATCATTATTTCTTTGGTATAATACAAGTTTTAGTAGCAACAAGGGACCCTCTGCTATTCTAGTCAGCATACTTATAACCAATTCAAACAGGCATTTAAGTGCATTTTCAAACTGTTTGGAATCACTTCTGGTTACTTTAGTATCTTTCAGTAAATTAAAAAAAAATAAATATGAAGCTTTGGGTAAACTCTTACCAGAAGTTTCCTTCACAATTTTATGCAGACCCCATTTTCAGATTTCTATAACTATGTCAAGCATTTCCTTGAAATTGTGAATGTCTGCCTTGACTATTCCATCCAACAAAGCAGACAGTCACAAAAAGGTAAGGACGGAGGGCGGGAGGGGGGAAAGGGGAGGAGAAGGAAGGTCTTTTTCCTCTTAGATGTTTTTGTATATCTGTATTTAAAGAATTTTTTTCCTACGACCTTTGTTACAAGGACAGGGCCCTTTTCTTCCTCTGTCTCCATCTGAACAGATTTACTGTGAATTAAAGAGTGCACGTGCTGAATAGAGAATTGCTGATTTCAATAAAACAGAAACTACCCTGACCACGTTCCCATCCAGGAAAGTTTTTCCACACATGCAGCCATTCACCCCTAGAGGCAATGCCGGGCCAAAGTCCCTGAGCTGTCAGCAGGACACCTGCCTCTCCCCTGCTCTCGTAATCAGCATGCCCCTTCAGCCTACCCGAGGGGAAGGAAGGGATAGAGGAACTTGTCTAGTTTAAATGCGAAGGGAACAAAAGCAGGACTTTTTCGAGGGTAGGAAGAATAGAATGGGATTTGGTCAGAGGGATCAGCAGCAGTGCATGTGGTGAATCTAATTATGCCTGCTGACGTGTATCAGCATCATGCCACATGATTCTCATGCTTTTTTTCAACACCTAAAACATTATCCTGTCACATACAAATTTAATTGACCCTTGAAATAAACACATTAGTAATGCAGAGTGAAGTCTCTCTCAAATTAGAAAACATACACAATGTCCTAGTTCTGGAAACCTCAGCCATCAGCTGCATACAGAAGTACTTTGTGCATGTGTCTCACTCACAGAGGCAGTTACATGATTTCCTTTTTCCTGTGACAGCTCTGTTGCACTCAGTGGAAAGGATGAACTGTACTCAATGAGCACCATTTAATATTTTGTTTCACTTCACTTGCTCAATGCACCGACCGGAGCCTTGCTTTCTGCACGCTATTCAGCTGTTGCAAGTAGAATTTTAATCATCCCAAATGCTTCCAGTACAGCTCTTCACAATATTAGTTTATTTACACAACACTCTTGAGAGATGGGAGTGACAATGCGAAGCCCAGCCTACAGGTACGAAATTAAAACATAGGCTGAGAATGTATGTGCCTACCGGATGCTTGATTTGAGATCCTCAGGATCTCATTTCAAGAGTATTTAACAGCAGTATTCATATATTCAAAGCACAGCTGCACTGACTTCTGTCTGCATTCTGAGTAATACCATTTTTGCAAGCCAGAACTTAATAATTTGAAGAGGCATACAAAAATCAAGCAATAAGTCAGCTAGGCCTCAATTAGTCTCACTGGATCCAACATTAGTTTCTCAGATGAGATGTTTAAGCTTGGATTTCATGAATGAATGCCCGTCAACCTCTCAATATAGTGCTCAGTCATTTCTAGAGTGGGATTCATCCTGTGCACGGTGTGAAGAAAAGGGTCCTGTGCAGGGGAATATTAAAACAATGACAAAAATACTAGCTTGTGATGCACAGAGAAAAAGAGGCAAATCAAAACTACACAGATACCCAGGTTCTGCCATTAAGTAACTTACAGTAGTAATGTCTTTCGACATTAATGCTTATGTTTTCTATTTTTAAACACAGAGACATAAATAACTCCAATTCTTAGCCAACATTTGACATTTCTAGGAAACTAAATGTTGTAGTTCTACAAAGCTAAGCTTGAAACAGAAGTTGTATAATGGCCCATAATACCTCAAGACGCACCACTTCAACTACATTTTCCAAATTTGTAATTCTACTTCATTTAAAACAAAGTCCATTACAGAAGCTTTCATATTCAGGTCATAATACAAGCTTTTTATAGCTGGCCATTGACACTGTCCCTCTTGCTTGCTACCTAATCTCACCTGCCAAGCGTAACTGGGCTCCTACTATATCATATCCATCTGTTAAGTCAAAACTTGCCCATCACTGCGAACATGACCACCATCCTTTCATTTGCCAAAGCCTGGATACCATCTTCAATTTGGACGTGAGGTCTCACATATTAGTTGCTTAAAAAATAAATTCTGAAGATTTGTACAACATTTCTACAAAACGGTATTTTCCCCTCTTCACTTACACTTTACATTCACTTACACTTTTCATTTTACACCTTACTACAGAATAACACATGAGCAGAACCAAATGACTTTTAAGTCACTTGCTACCACAAATAGGTAAATGAAAGACAAAGAAAAGTACCTGACTTTTATTAGTGCAAAGAATGCTTATGTGGACTTTCAAAAGAACTCATACACATCCATGCTCTTCAGGAAATTAAGTGATCCGTCAGTTTCTGCACTTGTAACACATTGGATTGAAATCTAACTTTCCATTCTTGAAAGTTAGTAACTTAAGAGCAGTGTTACCTACTGCTAGTGGGTCACCTACTCTTAACAAGGTTTTGATACCAGTGTTTAGAATGTTTTTCAAATTCAAATGATTAACTGTGCCACAGTGCTTAAATATGGTAACATTCATGCTAAAGCTTGATGTCTTTGACGGAGAAATATAAGAGTGAAAAATTTATTTATATCATGCTGTTCCAGTGACGCTGTCCTATAAAGATCATGAATAGGACAAAAATCTAGTAAATATAAGTAAGGAATTATATAATTTATTACTGCAGGATCAAAACTTTAATTATTCTAAACTGTTGTTCATGTCATACCCTCTGCCAAACTTGCATATTTTGCAAGTAGAGTGCTTAATACTGTAAATCTGAGTCATTGTCAGTGTTTCCATTCCAGGTCTGTACAGCACATGGTCCACATCTAAGTCTCCAGGTACCCCAGCAATAAAAAAGCCAAACATAGTCATAAATGTATCACGTGCACTAAAAATAGCTTCACCAATACTTACGAAGGTGCTATGTCCAGATGGTTTATGCTGTAGCCAGATGTACAAAATCCTCCTAGTGTTGTCGATATGGTCACAAATGCAACTGCCAGCGCATAGTTGCAACCTATGAATCCAGCTGCTACTAAGAACACTGCAGGTCCAATCATTCCTTTAAGACAGAAATCTTAGAATCAATGGACTTCTAACATGAGACACATTAAGGGACTCCAAGCTGTGTATACATTTTCTATATAACTTCCACCACCACCTAGTGTACAGAATCCAGCATTGCACTACACTTATTACAGCCTTTAAGGAAGAGAGATGGGTTGCAAGCCTGTTGCTGCCTCAGGACACTGTAGCCAGACCAGAAAAATCCCACTCTAGCTGCAAAAAAATAAATAACGCAAAGATACTTAAAGTGGCTCCAAAAAATTTATTTATTGTTATAAAAATTATAGAAGCCACACTGACACTGGTAGGTGAACAGTGCACTCCAAAGAAACTATCCCCAATTTAACTCTCCAGGTTTCAGGAACAAACCCTGACTTCTGCAGATCATAATAAAGTGGAGCTGTAAGAGTTCATACAAACACATATATATATATATGCCTATTTCTTCTGCAGGCACATTCTAGAATGAGTTTTATTTCACATTTACAAGGTCTGCACATCAGCAGTGGAATGGGTTGCCCAGGGAAGTTGTGAATGCTCCACCCCGGTAGTGTTCAAGGCCAGGTTGGCATGGTATAGTGTGAGGTGTCCCTGCCCCTTGCAGGGGGGTTGGAACTGGATGATCTTGAGGTCCTTTCCAACCCTAACTATTCTATGATTCTATACTGGAGCCTGCTGTACAATTTAGAAAACCCAGGCTAGCTTTAGAGATGCTACAGCATGTACTGGAAAAAAAGCTTAGCAGCCATCATGAGCTAGCGCATGCTGCTTCCTGTCTGCAGTGAGCTTTGGTACCCATTTCCTATACCACAGCCCATTTATATGACTCCATCGTGATATCTGTAAACAGCTCCAGGGACATGCTTTTGTTGATGAAGCCAACTTAAGTACTGCTTTTCCTAACACAACAGCTTGTTTCCCCTCAGTTGTACATACTTGGGTGTAAGGCCCTTCATTAAACTGGATCATTAAAATCGTGTAGGCTTAAAATAAAAATAATAATAATAAAAAAAGTTAATCAAAATCTCTTGAGAACTTAGTATAAGAGCAGCTTCAAAGAAAGCAGCTGAATCAGCAAAATTGAGAAGGCAGCAAGGATGGGCATAAATAAAGCAGGCTGCACCTTGTGTGGATCCTGTGCCTAATCTCCTTTTTTTTTTCCTTCTTTCTCCTGCTCCCTCTTTTAATCAGCAATCAATTTCTTTATCCTAAATACAGCATTTTCTCTGTACTCATTAATAACCTGATCCTGTTGATTTCTTGATGATTTCAGATCATCTCTCCTCCCAATTAGTCAAGACCATTTTGGATTCTATGTGGTCTTCCTACCCTGGTAGCAACTGTAAATTTTGCAAGTATATTCCTCTTCAGTCACTTAAGCCTTAAATAAACAGAACACTGAACACCACAGGGCTGGGAATAGGCTTATGCAGAACACTATCTTGTCTCAGTTTGAGAAAGCAATTTATAAAGGATCATTCTGTTGAGCAGTTATCACCACTTTTTTTTTTATGGAAAAAGATCTACTCTTGGCAAATTAATGTACAAATAAAGCTGCTCCTCTCAAGCCACGCATAATCCTGCCTAACCTCATAGTAGAATGCCACACTTCTTTCCCAAACACTTAATTTTTTCCAGATTGATACTATAATACGTTCCAAATAGAGGTGATGCTTGTACCTACCTATTAGGGTAAAACATTTGCGAACACAAACAGTGGACAAGTTCTGGTTTTGCCGTAAGTAATCAGCAATTTGCCCAGACAGAATTATACATAACCAGCAGCCAAAATAAGGTAAGGCAGACAAAAACCCATTCTGTTAAGGATAAAAACAAATAAGAGACAATTAAAACACTGGAATACTTTCAAAAACACCACTTGTCCAATGATTTCCTTAGTTTTCTTTTTCCTTTTTAACTAGAAACGCTCTCCTTTACGAGTGAGAGAAGTAGTCATAGATAGTATTTCAGAAACCATAAAACAACCTATAAAATCTGAAGCAATCATGCAAACCATACAACAGAGAAAAATATTTTTGTAGTTACTGTTTTAAATCAGAGCAGTTAAAAATAGGTAACATACATCTTCAAAAGCTACCATTAAGTTAAATGTCAAATAAGTCCTTAAAAACCAGTGGAAATTACAAAGCAAGCAATATTTCCAATGCATCTGCTTAACTGTGGGGGTTTATTTTACCATTTTCCAACTACGTATTTATGTTCCAAGGTTCTTAAACAGGTTCCTCTACCCTAAACAGCATGGAAGATCTCTATTATTTGATTTCTTCAATTCAGAAGAAAGTGATTGTTTTATTTATCTTACCTCCTGTGCATCAAACCGCAGGATCTCCTTCATGTACGTAGGCAAGAGTGTAAGTAGAGTGTAGAAAGTCCAATTATAAGAGAAGTGTGCCACAACGATAGCCCACAGTGGAAGGGACTCCAGTATAGGTCTCCAGGGAACAGATTTTTGTGTAGAAAGCTAGCAAGCAGAAGGCAGAGAAAAAGGGAAGAGAAAAAGTGATCAGAACATTGATATGAAGATTTGCTAAATACAGTGTTTTGATCCTACCCAAATCTATGTTGACAATTCATTCTGAAGGACAGTGACTTGCATCTATCGACTGAGACTCATCAGCAGTGATTTATTGTGTTCAGTTCTCACCAACTATGTTACTGCTCTATTTTGCATCTACTAATAGTAAGACTGTATCACTTTGCAATCTTACTATTGCAAAGTAAGACAATTACTTTACATTTTGTAATTAGGGTTTCAAAAAGTATGCCTTCCCTTGTTGAAATTCATTGCCTCCAGCTTTTACTATAAATGATAGATTATTTAAAGTCACGCCTCATGTGTTCATTTTGCTGAATCTTTCCTACTCAATCCTAGATATTAAGTTAGGTCTCTCAGACAGCCTCACAGGTTGTATATACATTCCCCCAGTTACAGGAATAAACTCTTATGCACACTTAAGCAACTGGCTCATAAGCATTTTAAAAATGTTTTCACCACTAACAGTAATCTCTTTCTTACTCTAGAAGACACATGAAGGGAAAAAAAGTGTAAAACATTGTGTTGTAAAGTTTAAAGACAGTGTACAAGCCTGGATCTAGATTAAAGAGAACTGGTAGACTTGAACTTTTTATTTAAAAAGCATTACAGCAGTGCCTGTGACAAATGGCATTATTATTAATGTTTTGTTTGATTAATGTTTTGTTTGATTACTGACTGTTTCTCACACAACTGCACTATATTTTTAATTCTTTGTTTGACAAATTCTGCCTCTACCTGAGATTAAGGATGTTTTCCTAGACACCAACAGGGCGTGACACTAATGACAGTATTAGTTGCTTGTGATTTTACTTTGATAAGTATGACTATACCAAAATGCTGTACCTGATCTTTTAGAGAAGAGAGTATATATTCTCTTTCAGCATGTGAAATGCTCCTGTGAGTTTCCGGTGTGTCGCTAACCAACCACATCCAGAAGAACCACCATAGTACCCCAAGTGCACCTATTGTTGGGAAAAGATGGGCGAAGAGATAGAAGTAAAAACATAAGCAATTATATTCGGTGATTAACTCACTCAGATGATTTATTTAGAAGTCTTTTTTCCAATACCCTGATTTTAATTAATAGTATTTTTCTATCTACTTACAGACAGTAGTTCCCCAAAGTGGCTCAACAATGCATATTTAGAGGCAATAATAAAGAGCAGGAAAGCCTGTTTTTGTGTGTTTGGGTTTTTTCCTTTCCACTTGGAAGTGCCTCATACAGCAATAAAGTTGCATACACATCCATATTGTATTTTTACCAGTCACACTGAACATCTATAAAGGATATGGCTCACCCAGAGGAAACAAAAAAAATCACATTAAGTTTAATCACAAAAAATACCTTGTGCACATAACCAGAATATGACTACATACAGCTTAACTGATGTACCAATACTCTTTTTTAAGCCAACCCCAGAACTGTCACTTGAAAAAGGTAACTTTCAATAGTCAGCCTAAATCAACTGTACTTTTACACAACTATAGCATCATAACTTATTTCATTTTGTCCAATTCTTTGTTCTGAACCTTTTTTATTTACACAAAAATTGGAGGTGGTTTTGTTGAGAAAAGTGTAATCCTTGTCTTTTTTTCTGATCCTCCCATCCTCACACAGAATACAAAATGGCTCAGACATATAAACAGACCTATAAAAAGTATCAGTTACTTCTATGACATAGTGTTAGAAAGTATTTTCTGTGTTTGAGTTTCTTCTAGAACATAACTCACAATAAATACACCATGCCCAACATTTTGGGCATTCCTCCCTTCTCTGCTAGAGAGATTTTCTGCACAATTTCCATTTAAACCAGCAGTAACTTTTCACATGTTCTTTCATTCACAGTGTAAGTTTGTTCCTGGGATTAAAGTTATTAACTCAATTTCACACATCAAATAAGAAATTTCAGCCTCTTATATCCAAGTGGTGGGAGAGTTAAGAGCATTTGACTTATGCCAGCTTTTGTTCAACTCAGAGACAGCTTTGCTCATTGGAAGCAAGACTTACAAAGCCACATACAGGAATCTACTTAGCTTTAAATATCTCTAATTTCCCAGGAGGAATAAAAAAGCAACCATACATGTCAAAAGCATTTTTAAAACTTGAAGTAAGTTTTGTAATATATCATGCTTTTCAAAAAGAATATGGATTGTACTTTAATAATAATAACCCCCACCATCACTTACCAAATATGTAAAACACATAAATCCAGTTCATATAGTAGCAAATTAAACCAGATAGTGGCAGAGAGACAACAGTTCCCAGCTGCGCACCTATCAGTAGAAAAGAAAACAAAGTGGAAAAACAATAATTAGGTCTCCTGTAGACCCCTTAAGCTACATGGCATTTCACAGTTATTTCCTTTTTCTGGAATTAATCATGCAGACAAGAAATTGTTACCACCACTAGAGGGCCGCCATTTCACTTTAAAGAAACACAGGCACAAGAAGATGCTTTGGCAGCTTCAAGTAAAAACAGACACAAGCCCCTTTATTTATAGTATCTCGTATTAATTAGCTACACAGTAACTCTTTGCACCACTTTATACAAAAGTTAGACTGAAGTTTATACTTCTTTGCAGATCAATACCTTTTCTCAGGGTTATAAAAGCCATGAACGAATTAACATAATGAATGCAAAGCAAGATTTAATTCAATGTTATGCTTTCCAGATTAAATGCCAATTAAAATTTATAATATAAATCCCTTTGATTTAAGTCAATCCTCCCTGTTACTGCAGTAAAAATGTATAATCCCATTATCAGCATGGGAATTTCTCACCTGCATATGAAATACTAAGAAGCTTGCTGCGTTCCAGTGGAGGAGCCCAAGAAGACCACATCGAATGCATAGCTGGGAAGGTAACACCCTAGAAAACAACATTTAATACTGTAGAAATGCAAGAACCTTAGAACTACTTCAACTTTGCATATTTCAAAGCATATTTCATTAAAAAGCAGTACAGTATGTTAGTTACTTGTTTAGTAAGAAACCACTTTTAAAAAGCATACAAGGCGTAAGAGTAAGGAGGCAAAATTAATTTCTCCTGATTTTATTTCTATAGATACTGGAAAAGCCGCAAGAATACAAACAATACTGTTCTCAGCTCCAGGTTTCTAACAAATGAGGAGGGATAGCTCCTGTTTTGTCTCAAACATCTTCACAAATAAAAGCTTTTTCTTATTCAAACAGCTTAAGCTAGAATATAACGCAAACATTTTAGTTATTACGAAAAAAAAAAAACCCTAAGCTATTTAAAATGAAACAATCCTTGTACTACTGGCACCCACAGGGTCTAATGCTCACAGTTTATTAATATATCGTTCAGGTACATTTTCAAGTTACAAAAAGCATTACCTCTCCCAAGCCCTCCAAGGCTCTAACAGCTATGAGGTAGCCAACTCCCAGATTTGCAGCTAGGGGAGTAAGCAAGGTGAATACAGAGGTGCCAAAGATGCCAAACCCCAGCAACAGCTTTCCTCCAATTTTGCTTGCAAGATATCCTCCTGGAATCTGAGTAATGATATAGCCATAGAAAAATGAACCAAGGATCCATCCCTGAGTATCAGCATCCCAGGAGTATTTTTCTCCCTAAAAAGACGGGGGAGGATGTGGGGAAAGCAAGCAGTAAGTTTAAAACAGCAGTTTTTCTGCACATATTGACATAACTTTGATCTATCATTTAGTTTTTTATACCTAAATTGCAAATCTCTCATGGCCTCTTCCCTAGGGTCTCCTTCCTCTACACACATCTATACTGCAATGAAAGTTGTGCTGAAAGCTAATTCAGGTAGTTTACAGTCCAGACATATCTAGCCCAAGTATGAAAATTATCACAAGAAGAAATGTAAGTGCTTGGGCAGTTACTCCTTTTTGAGTTCTAAGCAACTTGAGTTAGATGACACAGATACAGACTATGTACTCTGCTTGAGAGTGAATCCCACTTCTGTATCACAGTGTGGACATTCTGTCACACTCTAGAAAAAGGCTCTTCCTGCAGAAAAGTTATGGACAGAAAAGCAAACACAGAAATGCAGATGCTTAAATTTAATATTAAGGAAAAGAACAGCCAAGGACAGGACTCACAAGGCTAGGGGAACAAACAGGAAAAGCACAACAGAGGGAAGATGAGTTCAGCAGACAAAGAAATAAAAGTAGAGAGAGACTGAAGCTATAAAGGAAGTCAGCAAGAAGACATGAACTGTTGCCCAATAAAGTGGTTATGAAGTTTGGGATCTTTTCCAAAATTCCTATTTTATGGGCATCTAAGTGAGCAGCATACATTTTATGGAAGTGATGAGATGGAATCTTCTTCCCATAAAGTCTGCAGTCATAATTTGTTCATGATAAATAATAAATTACCTCTAAACAAACAAAACAAAGGCAGGGAGATGGTAAGAGTGCTCAGTAATAAGCTTCAATTATAAGATGAGAGCTATACAAATTCGAATTTACAAAGTTGGTGTTTGGTTTGGGTTTTTTTTTGTTTGTTTCATTTCAAAGAATTTTTTTATATCTAACAGTTATGTTTAGCTAAAAAAATGTGATTTTTAAGGATTAGTGGAAGGGAAGTCAGAGATAAAGGATATAAAGACAAGAATTATGATCTGAGAAATAGAACAAAGAAGTGAACAGAAAAATATTGCATGTTAATTTGTAACGAAATTTCATGCCATTGAGACTGTACAAAAACCAGGCAAATATGGACAGCAATGAGAGCTCTGACACAGATCTAACAGTAACAGTTGATCACTGGCATATAAAACAGTGAGTCATAGAAGATCTACAACGTCAGATGAGCCAATTTATAAGGAATAGCACAAAAAGATGTACGTAAAAAAACCTGACCTTGAGCACAGACTTCTAAATTAGCTAGTCAGTTTAAGGCTATTATTTTTTATAATAGCTTTAAAAGAACAGCTGAAAAGGCCATCTGGTAAAAAGCAGCCTGTTCTCTTGCCACGCAAGTATAAGTCATCAGTCACAGACTTTATTAAAACAACTTTATATGCCACATTAAAGGACAGTATGTTTGAGACCTCACCGTTGTGTTGCGAGGAACATTTATGGTGGAAGAATGCTCTGGACACACATTGGAAGTCGCATTCTTTGCTAAGCTTGTGTTAGGTTCTACCATATCCACCAGAGCAACGCTCAGGTTCACACGTAATGCGTACAGGAGGAAGAACCCAAAAAAGGCCAGTAGTGCTAGATTGTAGCGAGCTGAGCAGCATGCAGGGACTGAAACGAGAGTAAATGAAGACATTTTGTTTTAACAGAACCTAACAAAATAAGAGCAACAAATAAGCAATTTTCACTAATAATCTCAGAAATTTATGGGTGACAAAAATAGGCAAAAAAATAAGCTACTTGTTCTAGTCTTAAGGGGTGTATTCAACAGAGATAGAGGGTGGGGGGAAAAAAAAAACCTAAAAGCCCACTTTTCTACTGATGTGCAAAGCAAATGTAATTCCAGTTTACACAACTAGCAGCTACCCGCACAAATGGGGCTGCAGTGGAAGTGTAGTGTGTGGTCTGCAGAAATGGATTTAGAAACACGGTTTCGAAAGTCCTCCCCAAAATACAGCTTTTTTTTTTTTTTTTTCCCAATTAGAACTTCACACTCAAAGAGCACCAGGATTAGTGGGAAGCCTGTCACATGTGAAAACAGTTCAAGAAGAACAAGGGCTCTCAGTGTTAAAGAGCAGCCACCAAGATTCTAGGCCATCTTCTAGGCCAAATTCTCCTTAAGTTTGCTTACAAAGGCATACGCATTTGCTGACAGCTGCCAAACAGAGAAAACTAGCAGAAAGGCGAATGGCAAATACTGTGGTGGCACTACAAAACAGCAAGTTTCTCAGTTGTCCAGTACGTCACTCTGCCACAGTCACCATAAAATAATGAAGGTGACAAAGAAAAATGGGACTTAGATTCATCATAAAACCTGCGTTGTGGCACTAAGATGATTCTGTCAGCTATTTAAACAGATACATCAGACTTTGAACTGAAACAGTTATTGATTTCCTTCTATAGTAGTACACAATGGCATTTGGCAGAGATTGTTTATCAGAGTTGAATTGTAACTTGGCCAGCAGCAATGAATTTTGCATCTACACAAAATACAGTTTAAGGTCTGCAGATATTCTTTAAGAACTGGGAATGCCTGAACCTACTAAGCAGAAATGTTAGTGTTGAGAAACTACTTGAAGAATCTGCTGAATTTACAAATAGTTAGGGGTGGAGTTTCCACTCTTGTGAGGAAATTATGGTGTTAGTGGAAAATTTTATAACCTGGACATCTGAAACTCCAGGAAGGTTTGAGATCAGCACCTGCAGGTATTACATCATTCTACAGTGATCTCATCTTTCTCTGACTATTCAGAATTCCAATGACAAATAAAACAAAGATATCTATGAACAACAGGACTGACTGGAACTTCATCTGCTACTGCAGTACGATTCTTGACTGGATCCTTTGATTTGCAGTAAGAAGCCAAATGCATGCCCTGTAGATAAGCTATCTAAAGACTGTCCCCTTCCCAGTAACTTCCTTGAAACAAAGAATAAGCTATGTGATTTTGTATTTTTCAGAGGGGGCACCAACAGAGCCTATCTGCAAGGCTGTATTTTTCAAGAAAGCAGTAGAATTTACCCATTTTTGAAGTCTCTAACCCTGATTAACTTTGCGTGAAGCTCATTATGGCTGCGCAAGTCGTTAAAATGACACAGAGATACTGTATTTGCTATGTTAATTTAGTAAATGAGTAATAAGTAACTTTACTGTACAAATACGCAAAATGTCTTTCAGATCTGCAGTAATTGCAAGTGTTGCCTCAGCAGCATTTGAGAAAGGTGTACCCAATTTTTAAGTGACATGAAGGAAAGCAGCCAAGATTTTATTGCTTACTCAAAAAACAATAAGCACCAAGAGCGGGAAGCACTTACTGAACAAAAAACAGTCAAGCAGCTTCACTGTTTTTTATTGTTCTTTAAAAAGCAATTTGCCTTAAGTATAAAAAGTATAGTCATAATTTATAACAATGAATATAATTACATGTAAAGTTATTTAACCTTTCCACTGCCTGTATTTGCTGGGGTTAAACAATAATAACAGAAGGCTGAATATCACACTGATGATGTAACCCTTCCTTGGAAATGCAGATTAACTGGAACATCCATTACGATTCCTCTGGAAGCCTCTTGCTGCTATTCACTTTGTCTAGACAGAAGCTCCACAGGATAGATGTACAAGAACTTAAGAACATGTCAGACTTTTTTCAGCCATAAATAGTTAATCATAAAAATCCATAAGCATGTAAATCTGCAAGTCTGAAACAAATGACTGCTAAATTATTGCTTCCCTGTCATTCCACTAAGTGCATTTGAAATACCTGAGAATATTAGATCAAGTTAATGGAACAGAAGATTCAAGAAGATTACAGATGCATTTCAGTCACCCACCTCTTCAGGAGGCTGCTATAATCAAAAAGACACAGACATTCACCCCCCAGCGTTCAAGGCAGCTAACCATGATGTTCAAGGTCTTACCTGGATTGGTAGCCTTGGGTCCTACATCTATAGTTAATTCTGATTTAAGGGACATTTTTTATAATACTGCAACTATAGCTGAAGAAGATTGTTCAACTGCAGTTAAGGAAATACAGGTCTGTGCTGCAAGCTGCATGGCAGTTACAGGAAGTTGCCCTTCTGCCGTATTTTTCCTTGTGGGTGAGGTGAACCACCTCAACTGGAGCATGATGTATTGTGCAAACTTAAGAATGTATTGCTTTAATAACTGACTCAAACTAAAATTTATCTTTCTGGCACTTTAAAATCATTCATGGTTGGACTTAATGGTCTTAAAGGTCTTCTGCAGACCACATGATTCTATGATCTTGACAGCAGCCACTCTTGCTGCAGCTATATGTTTTCCAAGTAGGTTAGAGTATTTTTGCACGGCATACTAAAAAAAACAACACCCTTAAAATCTCACCTTACTCTTGCAGTTTGCACGTTCCGTGAAATAAAGCAGTGCAGGCAACCACTTCCATAACAAGCAATCAGTCTTAAATTCCGTCTTAAAGTAAAATTCTGCCATAACCTTGGAGAACTCCAGCAGACATTAACGATTAAACCAGCGTTTAAGCTGGAGTTTCCCACTTGTCTCCACTGAAAAGACACCGAGCCAAGGGCAGGTATTCACATCCGAACTCGGGAACGGGGCTGGGCGCCGGCTCCCACCGGGAACAAAGCCTCGACCCCCGTCAGGACACAAGGCCGTATTTGACCTAAGGCTCTCTAACACCGCCGCGTCCCTGAGCTCAGACACATCTAACGGCGGGGAGTGGAAGGTGAAGCCCGGAGGCCACGGAGCGGCCGTTGTTGCTCTACCAGGGGACCGCGGGCGCCAGCCAGCAACCTCTGCGGCAGGCGAAGAACCAGCCCCAGCGGGAAGCTCTCGGCTCCATGGCAACGCGACGCCGCGACACGCGGGCGCGGCACCGCCAGGGAGGCGCCGCCGCCCGGCCTAGCCCTGCCCACCCTCCACGGCACCACCGTGCTCCGCAGCCCCGGGGCTGCGGGCCCGCAGAGAGGCGGGGGCTCGGCTGGGCACGGCCTGCCGGAGCAGCTGCCCTCGGTGCCACCTCTCGCTCCTCTCACCCGTGCCAGGCTGGGACTCCTTCAGCAGCGGGGTGCGGTCCTCTCCCTCCTCGGTCTCCATTTCGCTGCCACCCGGACCGCCCATCGCGCCCAGGGCCAGGCTGCCGGCAGCCACCGCTGAGGGGACGGGAGCGCAACCCACCGCGCCGCAACCCGCTCGCCCCGCTCTGTCCCGGGCTGCCGCAGCTGCAGCCTCCGGCGGTCATATGACGGCTGCTGCCGGGCGGAAACGGCTTCAGCCGCAGCACAGCACCACTTCTGCGGCCATCTTTGGTGAGGGCAAGCCCTGCGCTTGCCCGCCTATCTGCGGCGCGAAAGGCCCCGCCCTCCCTCGGTCCCTCCTGCGGGGCGAGACTGAAGGACGCACTGACAGACGGGCACCCGCGGTGCCGCTGTGCGGCCTCTCTCGGCTGTTCTGGGAAAAGCACCTCATTTAGGACAAATCCCATCCGGCGAGTGGCGCCTTCCCTCCCCCGGGCCGCCTGCCGCTTCTGCGGCAGCCGCGGGCAGAAGGCGGCTGTGGCTGTGCGAGCTTGGCTCTGCTACAAACGCTTCACGTTGTGCATTGCACAGGAACGGCGGGGCAGAGAAACACTATATGGTGAGGGCTCCTTGGTGCGGGGGCAGGAGCCGTGGTGCTGTGACCATGTAAGGCTGTGCGTGAGCAAAGGCAAGCAGCATCTCTGGCAGATGAAGTGTGACAGCCGCATCCGAACTGGGGAGGATTTGCTGCGCAGGTGCTGGGTTTCTCTGTAAAATGCCCAGCCACTGGAGCAGCGTTACATCAGTCATTACCACAATAAATTGCAGCATCTGCAGCACAGGGACTTTTTATTCTGTCTATGCACAGTGCCCAATTCCTGGAGCAACGCCTTAAAATGCACCAATATAAATGAATAAGCATCATAGTTTATATTACATATAAACTCTATATGTAATAGGGTTTCCCTCCCAGAATCAGTGTTTTTCAACCTCAGACGAAGCTAATAACACGGTAGAGATCTTTAAGTTTTACAGGCTTTCAAATAGGAGCCTACCTCTGCTCCTTGGTGCCCTTGCCAGGGCTGGGTGCTGAGTCATTCTGACGATCCCACCCACCATCTGCTGAAACCCTTGGCTTTGCTATATGCCCATATCATCATCCTGATGTCTAAATAACAGCCTGAAAAACTTTGCATACTGGAAAATTGAAGAAAGTAAAAGATCTTTGGCGGCATATTCAGATATTTCACACAAGGTAGATATACTGGGTTTGCAAGTATCAATAGAATGACTGAGGCTGTGTGCTAGTCATATAGTATTACATCTACATGAACATGTGAAGCAAACCAGGGCCTCTGTTCTGGTTCTGAAATTTAACCTAAGAGTGTCTTCTGTGAGTCAGACTTACCTGGAAGCCACTCTTACAGCCAGAATTACAGAAAGAAACCCAATTGCTTTATTCTGACAAAACATACATCAAGCACATTTTGCAACATTTTATCAGAAATAAGCCGTGGGTTGTAGTACTTGAAGACTAGCTTTGCATTTCTCACATTCTGTACTCTCCTTGGCCTTTCTGTACATACCACCAGAGAAAGACCCCAGTGTGCTAGCACCCAGCCCATGAGGAAGAAAACCTGGGGGCATATGGGCCAGGACTGATGTGCTGCACAGGATCATGAGTGTGATCACTTCATCCATAGGCTGAACCCTTAGCTCTTCTTAGACTCATGGAGGACACATGTCTTTTTAGACACAGGGAGTAAGTACAAGGGACTTCAGGGACTGGAGCGATAGCCTCTTTGCTTTTACCTCTTATTTCTTCTCATCAAGGCAAGTTTTACCTTAAACCTACCTACATTCTCAGAATGGGATAATGCCAACAAACCTTGCGATAGCAAGGAACGTGGATTTCTATGCCTTGCTGCCTCCTTGGATCCTGCAGAAGCTTGCTGGTGAGTGAATCTTCCTTGCTTAGGAACACACTGCCGGTTGAATGCTAGACTGCTGTCTGTCAAACAGTGACACCTATAAATACAGGTTTAGGAGTCTATGAGGAGGACTGAGCTTTGTCACAGCAGATAAAAACATAATTCCTTATTCCCTGATGGCTGACATTGTATATAGCCGTATGTAAACAGGTATCATTTGCCTCTGGCCAGCTGGCTGTTGAATGTGCTCTGCTGTGCCAGGCTTTGTGTCATACTTGTGATGCAGTCCTGATGTGATGTATTAGAAGCATTTTCTGACTTTATTTATTTATATTTCTAAAAAGGACTGTTGCTTGTATTCAACCACTTCTGCCCTGGTTACTTTCATTGCTGGATGCAGCTGCGCTCTGTACTAGGGTGGTGGAAAGCACTGCTCAGCACCCCACTTCCGTTGTCATCTGGCCCCACAGATGAGAGAGGAGAACAGCCAAGGTTTGCACTTCCTTCCCTAAATCCCACCCTGACATTTTGCTTAATCAAGCTAAAAAGGCACACTGCAGCATGCCTCGTGTAGAGCAGCAGATGGCTCTCTTTCCTCTTAACTCCAATTAGGAAAAGAAACGTTGTATGGTGCCTGGGTCTTAAGAGAAACTCCTGCCTTGTTAATTCCAGGACCATGGCTCCTTAGGGCAAGCTCTCATCTTTATTCAGTGGTGCAGACAGGATACGGCTGTGATGATGTAGGAACACATTTTAAACTGTTTAACACTACCTATTCTAAATAGCAACCCTCAACCCTAAATGTTGATGTTTGCTTAGAAGATGAAGAAGGTGGCCTGGAAAAATATATCAGTGATGCTAACCTAAGTCGCAGCATTTCCTCATGGAGCAAGATAATACCTCTGCTGTCAGATTATGAAGTTTTGTAGGTAATGATTAAATAAAAAAAAAACTTGCCTGTTTCTGAGTTCCCACATCCTTTTAAAGTATTTTTTTAAATTAATATTACAACATACCCGTATTTATTTATGCCTTTTTAAAGAATCTGGCTTTTGAATTCTTGTTTTTCAGGATTAGCAGAAAAAAGTAGCAGAGAAATACAGCTCATACTCACAATATAAGAATAATCTGGTTATTCTTAAATAACTGGAAGCAACATAAGCAGAGTTCAATAAGTGAAAATTGAAATGCCTACTTTTAAATTTGCCTTAAGGCTCTATATGCAGTATAATATACAGTACTTTTACGTTTTAAATGCCTAGCAAGGATATTTATATTTTAGACTGGTAATTTACAAAATGGAAGAATAAAAAATTGAGGTACCAGATCATTTGGACAAGAAAATATATGCGCATGCAGCCAAGCAAAAAATTCCTCAGGTTTCCCACAAAAGAGCAAGTTACAGTCAATCAAAAAGGAAAAATTTTGGATGCCTTCAGCTGTGCCATCCTTCTCTACTGTAAAGAGAATATAAAATCATTACTAAATCATGCATAAAATGATGCTGACCAGATCAGAAATGGCTTATGTCACTCTGGCAGTACAATGTGTTATCATCTGACTGGAAATATCCTGTCTGCTTCAAATGCCTCAGGGCTCCCTCTCACCACACATATTCTTCCCTGGGGGTTTATGTTGGGAGGGGAGATATTCATCATGCCCACTTTTCTTATCATTTGTTAGCAAAGGCACTCCATGCAGTTCAATTTTTGGCATTGGCCATGACAGCAGAAAGCTTGGGACTTTCCTCAGCAATGTCGTTTTCATTGGGAAGAAAGGAAGCAGGGTCTCATTCTCTACAAAGTACTCCTCTGGGTTATATGGCAGTGCTCAGTTAGATTCAGAGAAGTGATTTAGGATTTGTATTGTTCAAATTTTAGTATTGTGGTAGCCAGTGGCATTATAGATTGGAAGTGCAGGCACTCTTGTTGTCTAGGCTCCCTTACGTAAAGGTATTCTTCCTAAAGGAAATGGGAGTAGCACTGATGCTGAACATTTCCTATCAAAAGCTGGCAGCTTTTCAGGTCACTTACCTGTGCATGGAATTCATATTTATCAATATTTATTTATATTTATCCCCTGTCAGTGGCATTTAGTTTTACCCTTGCAGTGAATGCTGAATCTCGGGGAAGACACTGCACTGGGGCTTTGTGGAATTTTCTTTCTTTTTAACCATAGTTGATTCCTCATGTATAGTAGCCATAAATGTCCTTAGGGAAAAGAGTAGATTCCCCATCAGCACTGCCCCTCAGCCCTGCGGTTCATTTCTGTATTTGCACTCTAGGAAAAGTGTAGATTCCCCATCAGCACTGCCCCTCAGCCCTGCGGTTCATTTTTTGTATTTGCACTCTAGGACTACTAAGGGATGTTGGAGAGCTCCTCAGAAGGGCAATTCTTTTGTCACTGGGCTTATAAAAACATATGAATAGCCATAGTGCATGAGACAATGATCAATTTCCCGCAGTATCCTGTCTCTCACAGCAGTCAACAAAAAACACTGAGGGAAGGACTTGTACAGACCAAACATAGAATGATACATCCTCTGAATAGTCTCTACATGTTTGAATACACTGATTGGTGACTCAGGCCCTTCCTGAGCTGGATGTGGTAACTCTACTCATCAGTCTGACAGATTTGTCTGTCAAGAATTTATGCCATCTGTGTTTGAACCCATGTAAAATTCAATTTCCATGTTCTCTGTTGCAACGAGTTCCACAGCTGAATTGTTTACTATGGACAGGGGTATGCCTTTACAGTCTCAGGCAAAGCATGCTCTGAGAAGAAATGCTTATTTTCTGAATCCCTAGTGAAGATTTACCTCTTCCTGTGCACATGCCTAGCCATGGAAACATTGTTTTTAAGGCATTTCAATAGTGGTGAGTCAGATGCTGAAATATTAGGAGTCTACAGGTTTTGGTGTGTATTTTATGAATTCTAGTGGTGTTCACAAATGTTGGACTTGTGCTTTTAGTGGTTTGGTTCAGTGGAATCTTCTGAAAAAACATGTATTTGTACCTGCCTGGTGCCAGGCTAGAATGTTTCTTTCAAGAGTTTCCATCCCATGATGTGGTGCATTTTAATATTGCAGTGCTGAGGATGATCAAGTCTGTGGCAAAATGAAATTGGCTGACTTATGTTGTCATAAAAGACGGAATGCGATAAAAGATGCTGTTATCTCATGAGTTATCTAAGTAGTTTTATCCTAAGCCTGCTGGGAAAGCCTGCTGGGAACTTGATTGTTAGCTGCATTTGCCAAAGCCCAAACCTGCCAAAGAACATGCTGCAGCTGTCATGTGTTTCCTAAATTTGATTGAGAAGTCTGTATTGAAAGTTAATGAGGACATTTAAAATAAATATTTCCAGTGGCGAAGAACCTTTACTTAATCTCTGCATAATAGGTGAGAGATCCTAAAAGTATGTTTCTTTTGTCAATAACTAAGTAAATAATTTTTTCAGGGATCTCAGAAAGCTGGATGGAACCTGTCACACATGACAGGATGATGTGCTTTTTTTATGCTCAAGGAACACAATATGCCAATTAAGGTAAGAATCTGTGAATTAGGTGCGTAATAATTGATAGTCTCTTGCATAACAGTGCATCTAGGAGACTTGAAAACGTGTGGGATAGTGTGAGATCCCTTTGATTGCAGAAATAGAGAATGACTTTACTAGTTTTTACCAGCAGGGGTCTAAGATAGAAGTTTGAGGATTCTCAGATGTATGGTATCTGGGAGTGCCTAGCAAAATGAAACAAAGCTTCTTGCAAGAATAAAGACACTTCACCTTAGATGTTGATTTGAAAAATGTTGAATTCTGAAGGACTAAATGTGGTGTGTTTTTAATAAAGCAGTGTCATGGGTTCAGCAGCAGCAGTCATTTTTTCTGCTTCTTGGTAGCTGGTGCAGCGCTGTGTTTTTGATTTTGGGCCTGGGAACAGCGCTGATAACACCAGTGTTTCGGTTACTGCTTAGTGATGTTTTGGTCTGGCCAAGGACTTTCTGAGTTTCATGCTCTGCCAGGGAGGAGGGGAGCCGGGAGGAAGCAGAGACAGGACACCTGACCCAAACTGACCAAAGGGGTTATTCCATACCACAGCACGTCATGCCCAGGATGGAGGACGGAGAGGAGAGACCCAGAAGGGCGGGGGGGCGCACTGCGTGGTCGGGCTTGGTATTAGGTGGTGAGAAATTGTATTCTTTCCTTGTATTTGCCTTGTCATTATTATTATTGGTGGTAGCAGTAGTGATTTGTGTTATACTTTGGTTACTAAACTGTTCTTATCTCAACCTGTGGGAGTTGCATTCTTTTCGATTCTCCTTCCCATCCCTCCGGGAGTGGGGGGCAAGATAGAGGGGGGAGTGAGTGAGCAAAACTGCGTGAGTTATAGAGGCTTAAACCACGACAGTTCTTTTGGCGCCCAACGTGGGGCACGAAGGGTTGAGATAACGACAGGATTAATAGCCACTCGTCACAATGCTGATTTATTGGCTTTTAAAGTTGTTGCTTTTGGTTCTCTTGCGTTCATGGTTTCAGCCTGTTATACCTTACTTACAGCCGGTATTTGTTATCTTAGCATGTTTCAGATATGGGGTTTGGTTTAAGGTTCTTGTTTCATTGTACTTTATTGGAATGGCTTGTGATACGGGCGGGCTCCAGAAGCCATGGGGGGCGGATGTGTACCTGGCAGTTCGGCAGCTCTTCACCGTCCTGGCGAGGCTGTGGAGAGCCGAGAGGGGGCTGCCTCGGGAGCCGCCGGCTGCCGAAACGGCCCGGGGGAGCGGACCCGGGGAGCAGGAGCCGAGCCCCCCCACCGAGCCCAGCCCGACGGCTGCCGAGCAGAGGAAGGAGGTAGCAAAAGGGGTGAGCCCCCCGACTGAGCCCAGCCCGGCGGCTGCCGAGCAGTGGGAGGAGACGATGGAGGAGCCGAGCCCCGCAGCCGAGCCCAGCCCCGCGGCGGCCGAGAGCATTCCCCAGCAGCCGCCCGCGGAGCCCCAGCAGGAGAACGCAGGAGACCCCGCAGCACTTCCCAGCAAGGCAGAGAAGGAAGATCTGGACTCAGACAAAGAGCAGCTGGTGGTGAGAGAGCCGGCAAGCACAGCAGCTACACCAGCCCCAGTGACAAGCACAGCAGCCTCATTTGAGAGCTCTGAAGGGTTTGAATGGCCTTTGGGTACCCTTGAGACCTGCCTGCTGATTGTGATGGGGATCAGCATGTTGGCATGCATACACAGTGTGTTTTACCCACAACCATTTTGTCTGGTCCCGAAAGTTAAGCAGAGTGGAGTGTGGGCCTTGCCTGGGGTTAGTCTGCAATGCAGGATGACCCAGAGATTTTCCCTGCAGCTGGACAGTCATGAGTGGCAGGGTGTGTGGGACAGTATGGGCGAGTATCTAGTCCACTGGGCCCCTCCAGTGCTTTGGAAGCATCACAGGTGGAAGGCAGCTGTGTGGAGTCCCCACCGACAAGCTGCAGGAACTGCTGGAGGGGTGGATGAATTATTTTGAGCCTGATGGGCCCATGACACCTCAGGCCATCAGGGCAGAGATGCAGCATACAGATGGACTTATGATCGAGGGGTGGACTTAGCAATGGACACTGTGGCCCAGGTTATTGACGAGTGTGAACACTGCACACAGCCTCTCCTGCTCTGAAAGGCTGTTACAAGAGATGGAGCTTGACATCATGGACTGGATGGACTCAGCAGCTTTGTAGGGATTGGTCTATGCACTGAGGGATGATCTCTCTCCCTCTATGTGTGTGTGTGTGTGTGTGTATGCATATACATATACATGTGATGGTATATTGACAATGTGGAATCTGATCATGACGTGAATGGTATGGAATAAGGGGTGGATAATGTCATGGGTTCAGCAGCAGCAGTCATTTTTTCTGCTTCTTGGTAGCTGGTGCAGCGCTGTGTTTTTGATTTTGGGCCTGGGAACAGCGCTGATAACACCAGTGTTTCGGTTACTGCTTAGTGATGTTTTGGTCTGGCCAAGGACTTTCTGAGTTTCATGCTCTGCCAGGGAGGAGGGGAGCCGGGAGGAAGCAGAGACAGGACACCTGACCCAAACTGACCAAAGAGGTTATTCCATACCACAGCACATCATGCCCAGGATGGAGGACGGAGAGGAGAGACCCAGAAGGGCGGGGGGGCGCACTGCGTGGTCGGGCTTGGTATTAGGTGGTGAGAAATTGTATTCTTTCCTTGTATTTGCCTTGTCATTATTATTATTGGTGGTAGCAGTAGTGATTTGTGTTATACTTTGGTTACTAAACTGTTCTTATCTCAACCTGTGGGAGTTGCATTCTTTTCGATTCTCCTTCCCATCCCTCCGGGAGTGGGGGGCAAGATAGAGGGGGGAGTGAGTGAGCAAAACTGCGTGAGTTATAGAGGCTTAAACCACGACAAGCAGTTTGTTACAACCTTGCCCAATTATGCCTCTAATTTGTCACTTTGTGCTCCAAAATTAAGTCTAAACTTATGGTAATTATAATACTTTCGTAATGGAATCAACCTACCTCTTCTTTTGCAAATCTTGGCAGCTATCCCTAGCTATTACATCTAGCGGATGTACATAACTTTACATACAAATACAACAGGACTGTTACAAAACAAATGAGAAATAAAGTGGAAAAGGAAGAGAAATGAAAAGGGAGAGGGAGGAAGAAGGAGGAAAGGATGTGAATCCCATTCAGTTAACTTCTAAAAAGTTGAACCTCGTTCTACAGCAGTGCTCAGAGTGTCTCAGATGAGTCATTTGCAACTGAGGAGGCTTTATGTAGCTTTTTGATATGCTGCATGGTGACAGGCAACAGGTGCAGAAGATGCTACGTAATCCAAGTCTCTGGCTGTGGAAGTTAGCCATCTCTCAGATGTGCCAGCACTGTGGGGGTCTCTGGCACCCTGCTGCAAGCTCAACCTCATCCTGCTGTGGAGTGGTAGAGCCTCTGTGGATCTTGTCTTTTCCCTCCTGCAAACTGGCTCCATGTCCTCACCTGCTGCAGGACATCTCTCTGGAACCTCTCTCCAGGTTATCTTGCAGTTGTTAATCCCATGAAGATTATGGTGTATGATTTACAGCTGTCACTCTCTCCATATCAGAATTTAGAAAGTAGTATAGATGCTTAAATTCAGACTTATAAATTTTCAGCCAAGTATGCCCCTTATGAGCTCTCACTTTCTTGTGAAGTTTGTTTTTTGTTTTACCTTTCACTTCAGGTAGCTGCATGGCAAACTGTTCTTTCTGGCTATCATGAAGTCTTCCCCAGTCTTTCATCACTTCTGTATGTTTTTTAGAGACCCTACAAGTAGTTTTCCTTCTATTTGCTGGGGAGCATCAATCCTCAAGGGCTGGAATCTTTTAAGATGAAACTATATCTATACTTTCTTTGTGACCCATGTCAGGGGGTAAAACCCTGGCTTGACTCAGCTGGTGTCAATACATCCACATTGCTCAGGTTCACTCCTGGGATAGCCTGGCTATCTACATGTTGAACATCAGTTGGATTGAACCCTGGTCTGATGCCTATCACACAATCCTTTGCACCTCTTTGCAAGGTATATATTGTAGTATGCAACACATACCATACTGCCACACCTCACTGAGACCTGAAGAGTTATATCACAGACTTTCCACCTCCTTACCACCAATTCTCATTTTAACTGTAGTATGCAGTGTATACAAACTGTTTGTCCTGGTGTCAAAATTTCTGTTTACTAGAGAAGCCATTCAAATAGCATCCTGGTTGTGGTTTACATTATTTCAGTTAAGATGAAAATGCATGAGCATTGCAGCTAAGCGTAAGTGCAGTTGGAAAATTTTAACAACTTTGTCTCAGACATAGTAAGGAATGTAATTGCAAACTTCTGAGCTCTGTACTGTCAGGTTTTGCACTCTCAATCCTTGGAGCTTTTTAAGAACTTCCTGGATAAAGCCCCAAGTAACCTTGTTTGACCTCATTTCTCACCCTGATTTGAACAGCAGACTGGATTAGATGACATCTTGAGCTCTCTGCCTTGAATTTTCCTGTGATCCTGTGACCCCTCTCAGGGGTAAAAAACTTTTAAATATAGTTTGTTTGTTTTTTTAATATCTGAAGTAAATTACTGCTAAGGAACAAAATGAGAAGGGAAGAAGAAACTCTGAAAGAACTGCTGTTAGTGGTCAGAAGAACCACAGAGTGAATCTTCAGCTTAAAAACATGGCTAGGAGACCTGAGAAAGTCGTCCAGTATAGGGCACATTTCAGACATATGACGGCAATTTCCAAACATTTGGTTACTAGAGTAATGTTTGGAAAGATGGAGCTCTTGGGTCCACACCCTCTTCATTTAAATAAACACAACTGCTGCTGTGGTGATTGGCAATGTAACAGACAGTTGCTTTTTGAACAGCATGAATGAATATCCTATAGTGGCATTACTCAAGGGCTAAATTTATTTAGACTTCGGCTTATTTGGTGACTTGACATATGAAACCTTTACTCACGTCCTTCGTAATCACTGAGATCGGACTCCTTACCCTCCCTCCTTTCCTGTAGGCAGTATGTGGTAGTTACTAGAGTTAGTCCTCAAGGAGAGACAACTGGTATTCATCTGTATCTAAACTAAACACCAAGTTTTGTGCAAGTTTTATAAATCATGTTGAGCGTATTTTCAAAAACATAATTCTTAATCAATTATGTCTATAGAAGCCATTTTAGCTGCTCCATAAACTGATTCTATAAGAAACAATTGTGTAACATAAGGTTGACTGTCATTATGTGATTGTCACATGGATGTAATCTAATATAGAATAGAGGTTCTGAGTGGTTTTACCTACATACTTAATGGCTACCTACCTCTGTTCTAAATAACTATTTCTTCTTGATACCATGGTGGAGCTAGTTGGAAAGCAGAAACTGCTTTCCTTGGTAGCAAAGGTTTAGGAAGATAACCTCTGTTGATGTGCCTCATTTCTACCTTGCATTTGATTGACTTTAATGCCTAACTATTAGTTCTTCTTACATTTTTCTCCCATAGATCAGACCCTGTTATTTTCTTCTTATGAAAGTGTCATGGAAGCTTCTCTCAGTCTTCTCTCTCTGATGAGTTAACACATGTATCTCTTTACTCTGTTGTTTTAGGGCATTGTCTCCCTACCTTGATTTACTTTTGTGTGAAATGTGGGAAACAGGTTTGTCTACACTATGAATTGCTGTTAGGTCAGTCTGCTTTTGAAAGGAAGCTGCCTCTGCCTACAGGGATACACAGGTCTATAAAACAGACTGCTGTACTAATATCCCTCTTTTTATGGCTAAGTGAATGTAGTAAATAGCTATTGCAGAAACACATTCATTAAAAAATCTGCCAGTTTTTACGTACTTAATTACAAGCAAAGTTACAATGTATGAAAGCATGTACTCCAGAATACTGTGATATACTAATCTATGACATTATGGAAACACTGGGTTTAGAAATTCCTTTTTTTTGAAGCTGTAATTTCAATTTACAGTTTAATTATATGCTATAGTTTAAGATAATTGAACTCTTGGGGAATTCTCACCATCCTTAAAATGAAATAGTGTGAATGCACACTAAATTATTTAATAAAAATAAAGTTTTTCTTGGCTGTTTCAGCAGTATTTGCAATGTGGAGGGGTTGCACTGACATTTTGAAAACCTTCAGAGGACGAAGGGAATTCAGGCAGCTAAGATAAAATGATTAATGGAGCTCAGTAAATGGAATTTCATCACATACAATTGTAAAAACTACTGCCCTAGGAAAACAGATTTTTGAGGACAACATGTCATAATTTGTAAGTTTTTAACCTCTCACTTTCATAAAAGCAGCATGTTTGTACATGTTTTAACATGCTCCTACTATATGATTGAGCATTTTACAATCAGATAAAAATGCTAGAATAAACAAAAATTAAAGTAGAACTACTTTGCAACAGAAAACGCACTATGTGAACCTTGTGCTCACCTGTATCAGATAAGATACAGTATATCAAGCAAAGTTAAGGGGCTAAATGCAGCAAATAATACAAGAAAACTCAGTTCTTCATATCAAAGTAACAAAGATTTGAGCGAGGTGGAGGATACAGCTTTGAGTCCTGACCTCACTGAAGGCACTGATTTCAGTGCCATTGATTTCTTTAAAGCCAAGAGACTGCTCTGAGGATGCCTGCAGAGGAAATCTGAAAATTCAGCTATACATAAAAAAGCCTGTTATGGACACCATGTTTACTTGCACCTTGGAAGACCTTCAGCACATCAGCAACAAGAACATAGGGTCTTTTTGCAGTAATTCATTAAGTTTCTGTGAGAACTGTGAAGTGCCAAGAGCTATTGTTCTGGAAAAAACAGGGAGCAAGGTCCTAATTTTCATTCCATTATCCTTCTGCACTGTTCAGTGAGTTTAAAAGGGCTGTAAGGCCAGAGATATTGGGAATTGAGATTTGTCTTTGCTGTAGGGGAACTCCTAGATGTATAATTTGTAGATTTGCTCCTCAGACTTTCACATTTCCTGTAGTATAATTTTATCATTCCTTCTTTAATTCACTTTCTTTCTGAATCTCATTTCTAAAAATGAATCTCTTAAAATCTCATGAAGTCTTCACCATGATGTCCTTCTACATTTGATGTGCTTCCCAAAAGAGAGTGCTTTATTTTGTTGCGGTATTTCAGAGCATATATATAATACTGCACATAGTACAATGTTTACAGGTTTGATCTGTACATCATTATTTTTTATGGGTATGGTTAAAATGTGTACAGGTATTTTAATAATAAAAATCAAAATATTATGAAAGCAACAAGCACATAATTCCAAGATAATAAGCTCTTTCTATGCTATATTAACAAAGAAGCTTTTTTCTTATTTGGACATTGCTTGCTTGTTCCCATGCCAGCCTTTGAATAAATAGAACAAAATCCAACACCTTCAAATAGGCCCTGATCCAAAACCTGTCAAAATTGGTGTCTGTCTTTAGGTCTGATTCATTGAATACTCAGTGAGGATACTTAATCTATAGTCGTCTTACATTCTCTGCAGATAACAAGATATACTTCAAATACTTATCTTGAACCCCTGTTTAGGCATTTGATAGAAACTGGTATTTTTAGGATGGGACTCACTTGATTCATTTAGAAGGCCACTTTTGAATGTCTGCTCATTCAGATGTTGGTATCTTAATGAGTCTCATAAATCTGGTCTGAAAAGTGCCTACTTCACACCATTGTGCATCCAACAAATGTAAATAACTAGTTGTAGACAATTTCAGAGACATTTGACCAGGTGAATCGTACCCACTATGCTTGGAATAACAGTTCAAGTTGGAAGAGAATTTGCAAATAACATTATTTATCAAGAGATGTCTTCAGGTACTGGCAAAAAATATATATTAATTACAGAGCAGACCAGATTTTCATGAAGCTCCACCCTGATGGCTCAGGGCAAGTTTCAGTGTGTGGCACACCCTTCGTCAGCATAGTGTTAAAGGTTTTGACTCATCCTATCATCAGAACCAGCATCAGAAGTGTTATTACTGGGCACCTCTGGAAGAGCATTATTTCCTATGCTCCTGTCAGTACTTTCCAGCAATGCAAATTCTTCAGGCTTACATCCAAGCAAGGAATGTACCCTCATACTGTCATGGAATGATCTTCCATCCACCTCTTTTTAACTATTTTCATATCACTCTTGTCCACTTATTATGAATGATAAAACAGACTTTTGCTTCCTTCCTAGTTCCATGAACTGCTGAATCACAGTTTCTGCTAGGACCTCATCCAAAGCCTATTGAAATTAATTAAAAGATTTATCCATCCCCTAAATGAGCTTAGTTGCAGGCCTTGAGATCAGTGATGCATAAGGCAACTTGCTAAGCTTTTGAAAAGACAGAATATTGTGCTGGAAGAGACTATAGTGATCTTCTAGTTCAAATTTCCACATAATATAGCTCTTCAGATTTCCCTGAATTTGCCTGAATTTCATGGAAACATGCTTTGTTTGCACCACAGTCTGGTTGAATGCCTGCTGAATCCAGCTGACCAGCCAAGTTCACTGTCTAATGCTAAAAGCAGGACAGGACATTGACCATTCAAGTCCACACTGTCCTCGTTTTTGCTGACATTTTCCCCAATATTTTAACTACTGCAGTGCTTAGGTTTTCACATTTACCAAACAGTACTGTTCTGTATGTGTGATACTAGAGCAAAGCAGACCTTGCTGTGCGTGTGTTTATTTCCAGCCAATCTTCACACAATTAGTAAGTGCTAAGTCCTGCAATCCTTCTTCTTTACCAAGGCAGACATAAATAGCTTTCCAGACTCTTTAAGGAGTCATTATGGTCTTCTGTTTTTTAAACACATTTTTATTTAGAGTACACCTAGGCTGCAACTCAAAGGTGTGATTTCAGCTGATACTAGTGCATATATTTGGGCTAGACTTAAGCTAAGTTGTATAGAAACACACAACAGTATAGTTGTTAGGTGCTTGAGACCCTAGCCAGTGCTGTAGATGACTTCTGCAGCCTTTACAGGCTCTGGTTGTAAGAGACCATGAAAAAAGTTAGGTTCCTGGGGAGCAGTAAGGTGGTAAAAGTATAATTTTCATTATGGTGACATATCACAGATGGGAGTAAAATCCGAGTCTGGTAACGCTTGTTTAACCCCAAAATGTGAAAACTGAACAGAAGTGGATTTTTCAGCTAGCTTCCCTGGCTGGCATGCTGAACACAATGACAACCTGTTTTACCTCCCAGATTGTGTCTCCAGAGTATCCACTTCACTGGCTTGGAGCAGTTGAAGATTATTAAATGCTTTCATGGCAGGTTACACTCTTTCAAAAATATTTATAATATGCAGAAGTTAGGTCCAAAACAAATTTCCCTCATATGGTGAACTCAATAAGTTGCTGTGCAGTTCCCTGCTTCTAGTTTTGTGCAGAAATTAGCCTCTCAGGTATTTGTCAGAGCTAGGCATTTAAAACCTATTTAGACCTGAGATACTGCCAAATGGTTGTTTCTATGGTCTTGACAATGATGTGTAGCCCTGCTAAGTAAGGTCTTTAAGTTAGTTAAACACAGAACTCCTAGCAATTTAATAGGACTAATGTAATTGGTTTCATTTGCCTGTGCTGGATGGACAGGTATGTTTTAGCTGAGGATGTTTTGTGCCCTATAACAGAAACCAGTGATCATGCAAAAGGTTTTCAAATCTAGGTACCCTTAAGTTTAAATTTGACCAATTTAGCACAAACTGAAGTGCGGCTTGTTTTTGTTGGAGTTACCAGTCTGACCTAGATGAAACTGAACAGTGACATGTAACTGCATTACGGAACCCTACTGCAGACAACCGTGAATAGGAATGAGCAGATTAACAGTGTGCAGTCTTGTAATCAGTCAGTAAGGTCACATGATAAATTATGTTTACTTGAGCACAAGTAAAGTCTAACAGAACAAATATTTAACACACAGTGAGCATCCACAGGGTACCAGCTTAGCTCAGTTCTCCCTATATGCTTATTTTCCAGTTACTCCTGGCTTAGTTTTATTCTCTGCATACAGAGGAATGTGCAGAGGAAGTTTAAGATTAGGCTGGCTGTAGGGTTGAAGTTGGCTTGAAATTTCTTTGTTTTACCTCATATCTGCCCATTCTCCACAGTTTCCTATTTATATATTGTGCTGAAAAACACTGATGGGGCTGTATGCTGAACAGGGCCTCTGAAATGTGCTGTTTTAGAAGTAAACCTTTCTCCAGAAAGAGCTGCATGGCACAAGCTGCAGAGCAGGGTTGGGAGGGCTGCAGGCTGCAGAGCTGGGCGATGCTGAGTGGAGAATGGGAGGGGTTGCTCCTGGGACTGGCTTTCTCATGGGAAGCATTACACAGTACAAGTACTCTCTATTTAGGTACAGTATTTAGTGTCATTTGGCCATCAAAGAAGGACCACATTTTAAAAAAGAAGGTAGGAGTTGAAGTGGTGTTTCGGGAAAACCCCAACTTATTTTACAATGAAAATTAGCAGCTGGGGAGCTGCAGAGCACTTTAGAAAATCAAGACCTTGTTTAGATGCTGGTAAGGCGTCACTCTTAAAACTGTGTACGAAGTGGGCTATTATGCATTTAATTTTTCTGCCAACTGGGAACTTACTGAATCCTTATGTGCCACATTTGTTTTCTAAATGGTATGTTTAACCATGAAAACCCTCTACATGTACCTACAGCATAGTATAGCCTGTTTGGAATGAAATTATGAAAAGTGGCTCTAAGCGTCTTCTGTCAAGGCAGAGGAAATCAAAGGGTGGTATAACTCCAGAAGAGCAAATTCCGTGTTGGATTAGGAAGGGGATGAACCAGGTATGTTCAGAGGATTCGGGGCTTCAGACATCTCCAAGTAGTAGGGTTGTCATCCACTAATTTAACCTGTCTCTAAGTACATGGACATACCTGTAAGAAATGGAGCTTGCATTGTTACGGAATGGCACCTAACACTTAATGTCTCTTTACCCATTTCTTATCAGCAGTAGATCTATTCAGGACAGATGAAACCCTAATATTAATAATCCATGTCTTCTCTTACTTCCTGCTGTCGGATTCCTTTATTGGTATTTTTGTAGAACAGATCAAATACATATACAAAAGTATTTTTAAATAACAAGCCTTTACAATTAAAGAGGAGGATGGGAGTCCACAATACTATTGCACAAATGGGCAAAATCTGTGACATTTGTAAGCACTTTGCTAATGGACTTGGGCTACATCCATGCTAATGAATTAAACAGTGCCAGCAAATGTTCTTGGGTCTGGAAGTTGATTGTGTCTAAACTCAAGCTGGCCTTGGCATGGTTTTGCCCTGGCCAGTAAATGCTCTCTTCAACAATTTGTTTGTGGTTTCAGGGTTAGCATAGACCATACCCGATAGGAAGTCTGGATATGGCAACCTTGTTTTGGAGACTAAGAGAGCTGATTACTATTATTAGATATAGTGGAGTGCCAGTTGGGCTCAGCGCCAGAGACTGGAGAAATGTGTACTGTGAGCAGCTTTACCATGCAAGGCCAGGGTGCTTGGGATGCAGGACTACTTGTAAGCACTTTTCCCCACCATCTCCAATGAAAGGAGTGACGGTGACTGTTCATCTTCCCTGCCTGTTTCTCACAAGCAATGAGTCAAGGACTTACAAATAACAACTACAAACATCTGCTAAACTTTGTCTCATCATGCACTTTTTGCAGTTGAGGAGCTGCCCAGACTGACTGACCTTTCAGGCATCAGCTGTGGTTCCTGTACTATCACCCCTTCCCTAGCCTACAGAGATGACACCCTCTCTCCTGTCACTACGAAGACTGGCACTCCAAAAAGAATCAGCAGAGGCATAAAAACTTACAAAAGCAAATTTAAAAGATGTGAAAAGACTGCATGACTGCCTTGGATACAGTTAGAGCACAGCATTTATGTACATTTACTATTCATACCTGATTTTCGTAAGAACAAAACACGATACTTCTATTCAGGGCTATAACTGGCTGTATTTTGTCTGCAGCGGATGCCAGCCCAGCACCTATGAAGAGGCAGACTTCAAGAGCGGGGTGGAATTTCTGAATGTATTAGGCTTTTGCATGGATGAAAGAATTCAGATGAATCGAAACATCTTTATGTGTGTATAGTCTACACAGTTACAATGAACATGCTAGAAGAACAGAATCTCACCCAAGCTGCTTCAGTGCACTTTTTGGACTCTGAAAGTGGGTTAAGACGCATATGCAGACATTACTTTATTTTGCAGGTGCTGGGCACATAGGACAGTCCAGTCAGAGCTACATTACCAATTGGTTCACATATAAGTAGCTATAGGACTCCCATAATTACTGCCAGAATCGTTCTCCCCGTTCAGACCCAGAAACGTTCCCGTCTTGCTTCTGCACCCAAGCTTCAGGCCAGGGCGCCTCGACGGGCTCGCCAAATCTCTGCAGTGCAAAGCCTTATAGGTACACGGGCAGTTCCCGACACGGGCGGCCACTCTGCTTGAGGCTACAGGCGCAAAACATTACTCCCGCGTTTATTTTGTAAGACGCTGTGTTTGCCTGAGAATCCCACCCATTCTCCAGCTGCATCAGCGCGAAGCTGTGGGGCGCTAAGGCTGCGGGGAGCAGAAACACACCCGCAGATACAGACGTGTGTGTGCATGTGCCCCTCTCCCCCCCCTCTCCCTCGGGCCGGCCTCGGAAACGCCCCCCGGATTCTCGTGCGGCTGCCGGCGGAGCGCGCCTGGCGCTGGGGCAGCAGCGGCCTCTCCCTTCCCTTCTCTTCCCTCCCCCGCCCGCGGCGGCACCTCCCGCCCGGCCCCAGCCCTAGCTCTGGTGTCAGTCCCAGCTCCCGGTCCTGTCGTGCGCACAGCGGTGCACCCGCGGGTAGAGTGCGCGGAGGGCCATGGCGCGGACCCTCGGCGCTGTCCTCTTCTTCCTCCTGTGCGGCTCCGCGGCTGCCGGGTACGTGGGGCCGGGTGGGTCGGGTGCGGGCGGGTGTGCGAGGCACCGCGCCTCTCCTCCCCGCCCGGTGTGGGGCAGCGAGGCGCTCCCGCGAGGGCAACCCCGCTCCCGGTGAGCAGCCTGTCCGGAGCGCGGACACGGCCAGCCGGCATCATCTCCTGCGTCCGCCGCGGGTGCGACAGAAGAGCCTTCCAACATGTATCGTACGTTGTTATGTGGACGCTGTTACTTGCTTGGGGATTTCATTTCACTCTCTGCCCTTTCTCCCTCTTCCTGTTTGAATTTTCCAGCCCTACGTTCCTGGTGGCAGTTCCCTGGAACATCAGGCCTGGAGCAAACGTGAGTGTTGGGGTAGCCCTGCTGCCGGACAGCCCAGCCCTGGTCACCGTAACGGGAGAAGTGATCAGAGATAACGAGACCATCTTGAGCAGGGAAATGGTCTTTGAGAAAGGTAAGAGAATGGAGTTGCCCTGGGAGGAATTAGATTTTCGTTCTCCCACAAATATTTTGTTCCTCTTAAAATATCACAGCTTCTAAACAGTACTAAAATAGGAACTTGATTTTACCAAGTGGGAGTCACTTCTGGGAAAACAGTCTTGTACTCTGCTGGCTCTGCAGGTGTGTGACTGCGCTGGATAGTGAGTGGGTGCATGGGTGTGCTAGCTCATTGTAAACTCTGAAAATGATCAGGTAGTAGCAAAGTGAGATGGATGTGGGCTTTCTGAGGAGTCAAGAAATACTCTGGTCAATGCAGTGAGGCCACTGAAGAAGTACTGGCAGAGCTGCTCACTGGTAGGCGTGTTGCTAAGGTGCAAGGTGGAAGCAAGTGAGTGGAATAATGGCAAGGGTGGAACAAACAAGGTGTTACAGCAGCTGGGGCTGGTTGCTTCTCATGCCCTAAGAAAGGGAGGACATGAGGACAACAGGAAAACAGAGATGACTGTGTCAGATACCATTACTTGGAAGCTCTGCATTTGCAGAAACATAATTTTTCAAGGATCAAGAACTGAATCGTGGGATAGGTTGGGGATTGACGATAAGTATGCCTTGGAACAGGCTGATTTAGTGTATGACGCCCTATGGGCAGCTGTAGGGTAGGGGTGGCAGCTCTGAGTAGTTGGAGAACTGAGATATCTTGGTCATTGCTCCTTTTTATAAAGGGCGGCTGGGAACAGAAGCATAGAGATGTCCTGCCTGAAATTTGCCCTCATGAAAAGAAAGTATTTTTGTCTAAATAATCCAGCTTTTGGACTGCTTGTAGCATGAAGCAACCTAAATGACACCCAAGCTCTAGCTTTTTATTTGTTAGAAAGAGAGTCTGGGGGCAGTATAAAGTCCTAAAAAAGTCTACCCTGCTATAATAAACTTTCTTCTTGTTGGTGTCAAATGATTTTTTTGGAATGTCTTAATGTAGATGCCTTAATTGGAAGCATCACACCTTCATTTCAATGCCTTCCTGAAAGCCCACCTCTCTTCACAACCTATATACACTGAGGCTTTGAGTGTGATGGAGTGCATTTGATCAGATGAAAAAATTCATGGCCCCATATGCAGAAAAGCATGTCTGACCCAAACTCATCTGGCTATTTCAAGTGTTCTGAAAAAGTTTTCCAGACCTGTGCCTTGGCCGGCTTTACTTCAGGTTGGGTGTTGTTTATCCACTCTAATTCTATATTGTTATCAGATGTATGTCCTCCAGCAGCCAGTGTAAAAGCATAATCCTGAGGCAGATTTTCTGTAGTGCTGTGGCTAATTAAAAAAAATAATAAATAGTCAATGAGTGTTCATTCCTGATTTAAATAAAATTTACGTGCCTAATCTGTTAGTGTCCACATCTCACACTGATAGTTGTGGTGATGTATGCCTAAGGCAGTTACTTTAGGAGGACAGATTTGCTATCTAAAATCTGCATGCAAATGAAACAAGCAGGCTGTTATGCCTATGGTCCTTTATCTGAAGTCTCCATAACACACTACATGCCATATTTAGATCCTGCTTATGCAAAAATACAGACCAAGCCTACTGGGCTAAACATGGTGGAGGAGTCAGCAGTGGATAAAGGAACATTCTTACTCTGTGGAGAAAATAACTTTGATGTATTTGTTATGCTATTAGTAGTGAGCTTGCCTCTTTAATGTCATAATTCCTCCTCAAACCTTTCCTGACAATTTTTTAATACAAAAAACCCAAGAACAAAGCAAACCCAAACTAAATTATTTGCTGTTTTTAAAAGAAAAACTGTCTTTTCTTCCTCTAACTATGCTGGCTTTTATTTCCTGCCTCTATTCTGCTTAACATCAAGTTCAGTGAGCTTTCCATGAGTTTCAACCTGTGTGGTGGTGTTCTTTTCAACATTAAAAAGCAGACAAGCAACTAATAATTCCAGGCATGTGACAATACATAGTTGTCTCTAGTGGCACAGCGCACAGACAATGCTTGACACTAGGAGTTGCTGAAGTCAGAGTAACGGTGGGTGATAGGAGCAGGAATGACACTTTATCAGGCTAGATACAGTGCGGAAGAAGAAGAAATGCTATAGTACATTGTTTGAAATGCACGGATTTATTGCTAATTTTCAGTCTTTTTCCTGCCTTTTAAATATATATTTGATTTTTCCATGCTTTTTTACTTGATGAATAGAGCAGGGAAAAAATAAAAAATGTGCTGAGCATGTAGTGTATTTCCTTTTGCAAAAATCCTTAAAATTTAATATGTGGCCATCCATTCTTTAAAGTCAAATTGCATCATTTGTTAGTCATTCGTTCTCTGTGAACAAATTCGCAAGCAAAACTGTTATGGGCCAGGAGCAAGGGAACTGCCCTGTAACCGGATTTAGTGTTGAAGGCGTGTATCTCAGAGTGCTTCAGGAGTGGATACTCTGTTGTGAATAGGGTTACTCAGAAAGAAGTTTGTTAGAACAGGATTCTGAAGCTTTGAATTCTTCACTGAAGAGCAAAACAACCTTAAAATAAGATATGTAGTGATATTGTTGTAGCTGTGTTAGTCTTAAGAATGTGACTGAAGGAAGATTGAGGGAGGTTTTATTAGGCCAGCTGTTGCAGATGAAGGAAAAAACTTCAATGTATCTCCAGGCATACAAAATCTTCTCTAAATGACATCATTGCTGCATATATTAGTGCGCAGAAAATGTTGCTTTATCTGTCACTTGGGCATTAGGTTACACAGAGGGGCTTATACAGTGGTATTACTGTTCCTGTGGTGCACATGAGTTTGATGACTTTTATTGCCATATGTGTCTATGAAGTATAAGTATTAAGGAAAGCAGAGTGTAGCTGCAGTTTTTGACTGTGCTGAATAACGAGAAAGCTCGAACTGATCGCCTGCCTTGGTCATGCTGCAAATTCAGTGGCAATGTTTCCTAAGCTGGCTCAGTTATACTCTGTATTTTTCCTTGCATGGTGACAGCAAAAGCAGGGGATTAACTGCTTTGAAAAACTGATCTGACTGAAAAATAAAGTTTTGATTTTGTTGAATATTTGTTTAGGCAGACAAGTTCCCTGGTTCACTGAGCAAACATTTGTGTTGAAGGAACTGAGGTGGGCAGAGTTGGGAACTAGGGACAGAGGAAAGGCTGAGGACAGTGTTTTTACTAGGGCTGTTTAATTTTGCAAGCTGAGTTCAGCTGAATGCCTAAGCACAACAGTTATTACATACCTGTCTGCCAAAGTGCATCTGCAGTTGCTTAAAGTTAAGGATGCGCTCTGGTTCTCCAGCAGCAGCTCAGTATGGTGCACGTACAGGTCTAGATTTCTTGTAGATTTTTTGTAAAATGATCTTGTTGAATTAAGGCACAATTATTTTTCTTTATATAGTATAACTCTTGCTTTATATAAGAAGTAGAGTGCTTGCCCTCTTATGGTTGATAAAATATTCACTGTTTTAATGTTATTGGAAGTGAAATTTTGATAGCTGAGTGATTCTTGGGAAATAGTCCATTAAAGAAAGGCTTTAGCAGTGGAGGTTGGTTCACATCTTTATCATTTCAATCTTAAACAGGGGAAGTTTAGACTGGATATGAGGAAGAAATTCTTTATTGTAAGGGTGGTGAGGCACTGGAATGCGTTGCCCAGGGAAGTTGTGGCCCAGGGAAGTTGTGAATGCTCCATCGCTGGCGGTGTTCAAGACTGGATTGGACATAGCCTTGGGTGGCATGGTTTAGTGGGAGGTGTCCCTGCCCCTGGCAGGGGGGTTGGAACTAGATGATCTTAAGGTCCTTTCCAACCCTAACTATTCTATGATTCTGATTCTATGATCATGGTTTTCGTATCACAAAGGGAAAAGAAATACATTTATTAATAAATGTCTACTTTGCATTTTTTGGAGTGAGGGAGCAAGTGTGCATGCAACATGTATTTAAAGAAGTACTGATGTTTTGGGCTTGTCTCTATATTCCAGGACCCAAATATACTGTAGCAAGGGAGACTGTTTAAGACCTATGTTTTGATACAGAAATGAAATTAATTAGATTAAATGTAGTGAAAACAGACCAACTCAATATCTGCAAGAAGGATGTTGCTGCTACAGGTAAACTTCTTGTGAGCAAGCATAACTGAAAAAAAGGACAGTGCATCACCAGGAGAGAATAAGTTTCCATTGTCTGCAGCAGGCTTCAGAAAAACACAGAACACTAACTAAAGCTGCTTCTGTGCTCCATATCAAGCCTTGACACATTTTCTGTGGAGATGCAGTATCAGAAAGATCCTCGCCCTGATTGAAAATGACTGCAGAAGATAACAATGGCTTATGTGCAATTTGAGCTGTTGGGTTTTCTGGGTCAACAACAGAAAAATAATGATGAGAATAATAGGCAACTCAAATTTTCTGCATGAATGGCTTGATTTTCAGTGATTACAATGAAGGCTGATTCTTGCCATGCATATTTATCCAGTCATTGATCAATAAAGATGTAGTTTGCATTGGCAAGAAGTGTTGTCTTACAGGGTTTGCTACCCAGACATTGCGGTGTGTGTAAGTGTATGAGAAATCTTACACCTTATTGTGAGAGCTTCTGAGAAGTCTTTCTTCCTTGCTCATGCTAGAATGATTTGGAAAGAGTAAGTAGCACATAAGTTGAAAAACTAATCAGTTTTAAGAAAAGCTTTCATGTGTATTGAGATGTCATCATTTACCTGACTGCATGAAGTTTTTTAATTCTTAAGATTTAGTTAAAGCTTTTCGTATTTAAGGTACAACATAATGTATTTAAGTCATGGTGAGTGAAAACTACTTTGTGAAGTGAAGAGTCTGGTTTACAATAATGAGTAGTTTGGGTTCTCTGTAAAATTTTTGTGAATTAGTTTGCAGTGCTTTTCTGTACTTCTAGAGGGGAATAAATGTACCTGTTGACAGAGGTTACTGAGCTAGAGCATGGTTAATGCTCAGCTAGGATTTACAAAACATGATAGAGTTTGTGAGAGCATGTGTCAAGCTCAGACATGTAGTGATCATCCATATAGACAATGGAAAAACTGCTTTTACCAGAAGGCATATTTAATAATACAGTTCTGACCATGTTAGTATGTGAACCAGTAAAAGCGACCAGGAATAGCAAGTTGTAAAGTAACAGCTAAATGGGAATGAATGGCCTAAGTATGCCAGTCCCTTTTGTTAACCTTGAGTTGCCTCTGCACCTTATTTCAGAATAAAATGGTGGACTGGTGACAACAAAATCTATGCTGAAAATCTACACGGTAAAGGGTTTTCCTGGCAGTTCAGTGAGACAGCTCCTTTCTGCCCAGTTCTGCATCAATGCCTAAAAAGCCAAACAGCGAGAGGGCAGGAGTCCCATGATTTTGCATCCATAACCTCCACCTCAACATGTATGTGTAACTATGGTTCATGAAAAATCAGTTGTCAAATAGTCAGCACATGCAGATAATCTGTGCAAAATCAGAATTAAGGGTAAGTTTTTTGGAAAGGAGGTCTTGGGGCTGGATCCAGAGACAAGGGAGCTGGTAGAGAAGAGGGTGATCACTTATGAACTTTTATATTGATGGAGAACATAGACGAAAAAATTCCCAGATTTCTGTGTCCACTGTTGAATCCATCCATGCTTAACTTTACTTTCAATTTCTTTATCTCCTCCACCTCAGCATCACAGGCGGATGGGGAATGGGGGTTGTGGTCAGTTCCTTACACCTTGCGTCTGCTCCTGCTTCCCTCTCAGGGTAGGACTCCTCACACTCTTCTTCTGCTCAAGTGTGGGGTTCCTCCCATGGCAGACAATCCCCCGTGAACTTCTGCAACATGAGTCCTCCCCATGGGTTGCAGTTCTTCAGGAGCAGGCTGCTCCAGTGTGGATCCCCTGTGGGGTCACAAGTCCTGCAGCAAACCTGCTCCATCATGGGCTTGTCTCTCCATGGGGCCACAGGCCCTGCCTGGAGCCTGCTCCAGCACAGGCTTCCCACAGGATCAAAGCCTCCTTTGGGCATCCCCCTGCTCTGGCATGGGGTCTTTCATGGGCTGCAGATGGCGATCTGCTCCCCCATGGGCCTCCATGGGCTGCAAGGGACAGCCTTCCTCACCATGGGCTGTACCATGGGCTGCAGGGGAACCTCTGCTCTGGTGCCTGGAGCAGTGGCTACCCTCCTCCTGCACTGACCTTGGTGTCTGCAGAGCTGTTTCTCTCACATGTTCTCACTTCTGTCTTTAGCTGAAGTCGCTGCTTTTTTCCCCCCTTCTTAACTGTGGTATCCCAGACGCTCTTCAGCTGTTGCTGGTAGAATTGGCCTTGGCCAGCGGTGGGTCCATTTTGTGGCTGGCTGGAATTGTTTCTGTCATACACAGGGGAGGCTTCTAGCAGCTTCTCACAAAAGCCAGCCCTGTAGTCCCCCCGCTACCAAAACCTTGCCACGTAAACCCAATACAGTGGGCCTTCACATGAGATGGAAGTAAATTGTGGAACTCTGTGTCCCAGGTATAGCTGATGGAAAATGGGATTTCACAGTTTCATGAGAAATAAGTCCATCAATGGCTGGTCCAGTATAAACCCACTGATTCTGACTTTTCAAGCCCCAAGCCTCAGATTGCATAGGCTGACAATACTATGCCAGGAAGGATCACTGTGTACTACTTCTGTTTTTACTCTGTTCAGATGTCTGTCCTTGACTATTGCTGAAGATGGGACCTTGGGCTAAAATCACTTCTGGTTTGACCCTGGGAGTCTCTACTATGTTCTGGAAAGCGTTTGAAGAGAGATGGGAGGAATTGGGGTAAAGTGTCAGGAGAAGTGTGCTATGCCCTTGGCTATTACCCTTCAGGTACAAAAAAAGATAGCTTTAAAGAGAAAAGGGAGCTAAAAGTGGAGCTTCAGATGGCTCAAGGGTGATGCTCTTAGTGGTGTCTAATTAGAAGGAGATCCAAACTGAAGTGTTGAGGGTTATGCAAGTACCTGCAGAGGCAGGAAGTGGTTGGGAAATTCATGGTTCTCCAGTCATACACAGGTGACTTCTCTTTTCATGAGACTCTTACGACTATTTGCACTGGCAGCATTGTGGGTTCCTATGCTCAGCTATCCCTGACTACCTGCTTGTGAAGGCAGAGTTGAGATCCTGTCTGCAGAGGTTGTATAGCACGTGGCAAGAGATTATGCTGGTTCACTTGGGTTCACTGTAGTCCAAATAAGTATGTGCATAGAAAACATGGCCAGGGATTTATATTGCCCTTATTTACCAATGAAGAAAGTCTCCGGTAATATTTTTATATATCCAAATAATTCTGGGATCTCAGAAAAGTTATGTGGCTTTGTCATCACAGACTCTGAATGCATTCCAGAAAATGGAAGAAAAACGATACAAAAACAAACCTCCTTCTTTCACTCCCTCTTAATAGGAAACTTAAATACTTCCTGTATGCTTTATTTGCAGTGGATGAGTTTCAGAGGTGATTTGGCTTTAGAATTTAAAAATAGAATTTAGAATTTTGATCCAGTTGCAGCAATTGATGTGATGAGGGTGGTACTAATACTGCCAGATCTCTGGCATAGACAGGCTAAGCCACAGTTTGTCCTAGTATGATTTCCCTGTGTTTTAAGTCAGAATAAAAACTGCAGCTGCTTTAATCTGCAGTAAGAGTAGCTTTTTCTGTGTTTATTTTATGGACAGCAAAGTGGGTAATAATGATGACCAATAGTGCCTTGAAAGCAGGGTGTGCAGAAACCTGTGAGTTTGTGTGTTTATGTATAGTCACCAAGGGAAAATTAAAGGAATGAAATTAATTTCCCGTTCAGTTATGTAAAAGGTTTAAGTCTGAGATTATTCTGAATTTTTTGTGTTGTTTCATAGGCTGGATCTGCTGTCAAGAAAGGTTTCTTTGTCGTATTAAAAAACAGCTGACAGCTGTAAATGTATAATTCATGGGAATATAGTTTCTTTGGGTATGGTAGACAGTAATAATGTCATGTGCATGACAAAGAGTCCATGGACGGTTCTTAGAGGCCAGTCTTGGGCAGAAGCTGGAAGGAGCCTGCACTTGTGTTTAAACGTCTGGTATGGTATCTGCTGGATAGCTGTCAAAAGGCCTGTGATTAAAGAGATGATTTAGTTTTAGAAACATGAAGCCGTTTTGTTTTCCTGCCCAGCATGCAGTGTCTCAGATAAACCACAGACCATTTGAGTGCTGTGTTCTTGCAACTGGCTGCTCTGTGACCACTCCGCTGACAATGGATATAATAGTATAAGCCATCAAATTGTTTTTTTTTACTTTAGGACACTGAACAGAGAATTAAATGACTGAATTATGACCTAAGTCTGAAAAGACATTGAAAGGGCCAGTCTGCAGGAAGCTTGGTGCTTGCTTGTGGAAGGGACTGTGGATGCACTAGAGCAAGGGAAGGGTCGCTCGGCATTGGCAGTGTCTGTCTGTCTGGGTGGGTGGGAGATGGTGTTTTTCCTCAGGGGTGGATCTGGCAGTGCTGGTGAGAGAAGAAGGGCTGAAGTAGTAAAAGGGACAAGCAGGAAGGTACCATGACTCCTTTGGTTGTGAAGTGGAAAGACACAGGGAATGCCATGGTGAGGGGGTAGAGGAGAGGAAGGACAACGCTCCTCTTCCTTGTGGTTAATCAGTATCTATTCTGTCCCGGCCATGACTGTTTCTGCTTGTGTTTCTTATAATTGGGTTTCTACCACTCTTATGATTGTGGAGTAAAACCAGACTGGAGAAAAACCTTTGGATTTACCTGGAGAAATTTTTTTATCATGAACTGTCCTGGTTTTCAGGAAAATATCCCTACACTCTGCATTGCGGACAAAAGCTAGAAATTGTTAGTGACTGCAAACTGTGGTAAAATGTGGCTTTAACTGCAAAAATGTCTGTGCCTATTGCCTTTCTCCTGTCCTCTAGAGCTGTGGTGCCCTGTCTCTTGACCTGGCCCTCAGGTGATAAATTCTGGTCCATGTCAGATTGTTTCTTCTGTCCTTTGACACCCTTCCTCATAGGCAGCACTGCTACCCTGCCTCTCTTTACCTTCCTTTATAATTTCTTATCACTTTTAGCCACTAAAATTGCAAAAAATGACTGAAAAGACTAAGGGGTGGTGGAAATGGGGGGTAGGGTAATGGGCGGCTGTGGAGGGAAGTGTATGTAGTGCTGGCAGGCAGGCAGGGTTTAGAAGGCTTTGTGGAGCAAGTATATACCCCTTTGCTGCTGGCCTGTTGGCTTCATTTAGCTTTGGGTGTCAGCCTGCGTACTGCTGTCCGCTAGCAATCCCTGTTGTATGCATTTGCATGCTGTATTGCCCCTCCTTCTATCCTGTGGCCCAAATTTAGCCATAACTCAACAGCAGTGGCTCACACTACATATTTTTTGCTACTTGCATAGCTAACCGATGCTAATTTGGGTGCTAATTTTAGGATAATAGATGAGGAGTATAACACATTTAAAGAAAACTCTGAACTTGACAGATTTGCAGGCCTTCTTTTACAAAGAAAAAAGTATTTTTCACTCCCTGGACAGTTTTGACCTTGGTATTTATGCTTCTTTTTTTTTTTTTTTTGGAGACACTAAAATAGTATGTATTTTGGATAGGAAGAAAAATATGGGAGGGCATGGAAGAATATTATTTTTTACTTCACTGATGTGAGTTTTTTGAAATGGACTCCACAGGAGAAAAAATTCCATTTACCACTGCAAAGAATATGCTTTCCTGTAAACATTTCCTAAGCATGGGTATGTGAACACAGCTGCCAAAGAAAGACGTGGCATCATTTCAGTTAATCAGTCTGTAGCGTTTCCAGTTACATTTTTATTTTCTCACACAAGACTAAGAAGGAATGAGGACATAAGTAGAAAAGGTTGACAAGGTCTGTTTGTAGTGATACCTGCCACATGAGCTAGAATGTAGAGTCAAGACCTGCGTTTGTGTTAATTAAGAGACTGAAGTGCTGCTGTACTCATTTATATTAGCATAAGCTCTAGCTCACTGTGCCAAGCCATACAGTCATTTTTCTGGAACCTCTGTCGTTTCTGGGGAGTGGAAGATGAAACATTTAGGTGTAGTCTTGTTGCTAGCTAAAGAAGGGGTAACATGAATTTCTGGATCCAGGTCGGGGCCATGCGGTGGGAAGAGTGTAAGATACCATGGTTTGTGCAGCTCTCCATTAGGTCTGAGAAAAAACATGCATGTATTTGGATCTGTAAATTTTTTCCTATATGCTTTGCTGATAGCAATACTATTAGACCTTCAAAAAAAATGGCGTGGTGGCAAGGTAGAAAGATTACTTAATTTCCCATTGCTGTCTGTGCTACTGACATGTCACTATCACACTGCGTTTGATTTCTCTTCAGCTGGACTGTCCTAAATGCCAGGGACTCTTAGGAAAAAGAGGCAAGACAATGTGGCGTTTGTTTCCGCAGTATTTCCATGTATTTCCTCAATGAGATATTTACTGAATGAATACAGTACCAACTTCAGGAATTCTGTGAGAGAAATGATTTTGTGAGTGACAAGGAAGGATATTTTTTCTGGAAGGATCACGTGACTTCTGTGGTGATTTGTTTGTTGCTTGTTTCTTAGGTTTTCCTCCCCTGCAGCTAAGGCATGGCTCCCAGCTGGTAGTTTTCTTTAACTAATCCCTTGCAGTAGCAGGAACCCGTGGTAATGCTTGGTCTTTTCCCTCTGGCCCATTGCAGGCATGCTGGTTAGTCCACAGCTGTGGAGAGCAGATGTGACGAGTCAGGAGGAAGCATTTTGTGGTCTATGAGGCCCTGGTGCGGATGGTATAGCTGTTCTGCGTTGCTTTCTAAACCTACTTCTGCTGCCTGGAGTTAGTTACTTGTAATTGTTGGGAACTGTATTTAATAACTGAAGGGATTCCTTGCAGGGATGTCTCCAGGCGTTGACAACTGTTGCCATTTCTGGGGACAGTGGTCTTGACTGTGTAAATTATGTCATGTATAAATTATGTGGAAGTGTTGCACGCTGCAAGTGGGTAAAAATGTCCTGCTGCATGACAGCAGAGCAGTGTCACGTGTGGTTAACTCCTTATAAACCCAAGATTGCTGTATGATTAAATATAGCTTTAGTTGATCAAATGGACAGAAGAATATGGTGAATTTCAGCAATTCAGCATTGGCATTGTCCTGGTTTTGGCTGGAGTATAGTTATTTTTCTTGAAGCTGGTATTTTTCTTGCAGCTGGTGCAGTGCTGTGTTTTGGCTTTGGTCTGAGAACAAAGCTGATAATACACTGATGGTTTAGTTGTTGCTCAGTAACGCTTACTCTGATCAAGGACTTTTCAGTCTCATGCTCTGCCAGTGAGGAGGAGCACAGGAAGCCGGGAGGGAGCAGGGACAGGACACCTGACCCAAACTAGCCAAAGGGGTATTCCATACTGCAGCATATCATGCCCAGTATATAAATTGAGGGGAGTTACCTGGAAGGCCCAGATTGCTAGTCGGGTTGGGCTGGGTATTGGTTGGTGGGTGGGGAGCAATTGTGTTGTGTATCACTTGTGTTTACTGGGTTTTTATCCCTTTTAGTTTTATATTTTGTCCCCTTGTTATTTTCCTTAGCAGCAGCAGCAGCAGCAGCAGTAGTAGTATATTATTGTTATTGTAAGTTATTAAACTGTTCTCATCTCACCCTGTGGGGTTTACATTCTTTTGGTTCTCCTCATCCCACTTGGGGAGGGGGAAAGGGCAGGGGGTGAGTGAGCAGCTGCGTGGTGCTGCATTACCAGCCGGGCTTAAGCCATGATAGGCATAAAGGAAAGATTTTGCCTACAGCTCTTGCTTGAGCACATGCAAAGCCATCTCTGTGCGTTGCTGAGCAAAGCTCCAGGGAATTGATTGCACCTTGGTAATCTCTGAGAACATGGGAAAATCTTTCATGACAGGGAAGTTCACCACAATGCCAAAGAGTTTCGGATCTGCCCAGGCTGCTCAGTTCCTAACAAAATAATTATGTAGTGACATGAATTTGAACATTACCTCATGCCCCGGAGCCTCTTTTATGATTTTCACTGGCTGGGAATGAGACGGTGCTCTGAGCTTTATCAAGGCAGCCAAGGAGACTGTAGCTGCCTAACACTGCTTCAGAAGGTAAATACTTTCTGAGTTGCACAAAGGTGAAGCTACTGTGATTTAAATCTCCCTTCTACCCAGCCACTTCCCCCTACATCATGGCTGTATCTGGCTCAGACATGATGTTACATCTCCCAGGCTTGGGAACATGGAAGAAACCCAGGATTACCACCCTAAGGTTTCTGTTGTTTGCATCCTAGTTGCTGTCAAAATAGGTGGAGACAAGCAGGCAGTACCCTGGTGAGAAAACTGCCAAGTACGTGCCATGTTATCTGAAAGGTTGCTTTGGAAGCCATTAGCTGCTGCATAGAGCAATGTGTGGTAGTCCTCCCCTCCTCAGTGCAAGGGCTAAGTGCTCTGCCCTTGCACTGCATGTATACTAGCGTGTTTGCCTTGGTGTAGCTAAAGATGGAAATAGAAGCCCTGTGATGTGGGCTATGGTATGAATATCAGATTTGTGTTTAGTGTTTCCCAGTGTACTGAAGTCACTGTTATCGCTATTGCTACAGTTACCTGTGTTGGATAGATTCAAGCTATTGTAGCCGTACTTACCATGTGCATATCTGCTCAGACGCAAGATAAATAAAACTAAGTTCCTGTTTCTTTCAGCAGTGATGAAGTTTTTTTTTTCCTGGTGACTCAGTCCCATGGCTTGTGGTCATACAGAACCCAGTTTCAGCACAGCCTTATTTTGCAGAGGGATGGGAACTAGAGAAGGGTTAGGCTTTTACTATACAGTTGAGAGAAATTTCAGGATGTAGTTTTGTATCATCATTGTTATTGGTAGTTGCCCTACATCCGCCTTCTTTTGCCAGTAAAATATCATAATCTCTTACAAAAGAAACCCAATTTCCTAGTTAACAGTAACTCTATATCTCCTGAGTTAGGAAGATGTAAATTTTCCTTTAGCTAAAACGATTTCTCTTTTAGTGCAGTTTGGGCATGGAGTTGTTTGGGTAGATGGGAATAAATACATCAGTGAGTCTAGAGGATTTACATTGCCTACAAATCAGGTGCTGGGCAGGACTATATAATTCTTCTCCTCTAGCTGGAAGTTGTCCTGTAACCCTGTGTGCTAAGCGAGCTTGGCTGAGCTTGGGTCTCCTTCCCAACATGCAGTGAGGCAGGGTGCCCTCTCTGCTGCCTACTGAGAGTGTGTTTTGCCTCAGACTCCTGTTTGGAAAACCTGAAAGGCTGGTGGTGTTGCTCTGTTGATGACTGCATGGACTGCTTCGTGAGTGGAGAGAGGGATGATAGGAAAAAAACTGTGGTTTTAATGATAGCATAAACATGTTGTGGAAAGAATTGTGTTGCTTAGGGCTGATGCCACCCATCCCCATTAGGCTTTTGAATACCAGAATGAAGTACTGGAGTGTGCTACCCACAGACTTCATTTGTCTGATGTGAGTCATTTGGTTTAACCCAGGTTATAATTTGAATAGATGGTACGTGCTGGATGAGATTTTTCCGTTAGTGCTCTAGCAATAGCCAGGACAACCCATGTTCAGTCCATAGAGACTTCTGTTTGTCACTGTCAGAGGAAAGAAATCTGTGACTTTTTAAATTAATACTTATTGGATTTCAAAGGTCAGTGATTGCTTCATCTTGAAATGCTTTTATGTCCAGAATCAAGAAAGACATAAATTAAATTTATATATTTTTTCTTACTCCATGAAACAAATGAGTAGGTATAGGTAGGTGTAAGATAGGTGTAAACCCATTGCTCTTTAGGAGATATAAAAAGGTGTGACTTAATGGAATTAGCAAAAGAAGATATAGTCAATTTGAATCAGCAGTATGCCCTGGCAGCCAAGAGGGATAACCACATCCTGGGGTGCATCAAACACAGTATAGCCAGCTGGTCAAGAGAGTGGTTATCCTGATGTATTTACATTGGTGCAGCCTCACCTTGAGTACTGTGTGCAGTTCTGGGCTGCACAATTTAAGAAGGACGTGGAGGTATCCCCCAATGTATCTAGTGGAGGGCAACAAAGTTGGTGACAGGTCTGGAAGGGATGTCCTATGAAGAGAGGCTGAGGACTTTGGGTTTGTCTGGTTTGGAGAGAAGGAGACTGAGGCATGACCTCAGCTCTCTACAGCTTCTGAGAAGGGGAAGTGGAGAGGGAGGTGCTAATCTGTTCTCCCTCATATCAAGTGATAGGATGCATGGGAATGATTCAAAGCTGCAGCTGGGGAGTTTCAGACTGGATATTAGGAAGCTCTTCTTTACCGAGAGGGCAGTCAAACACTGGAACAGGCTTCTTAGAGAGGTGGTCCGTCCCCAAGGCTGTCAGTCTTGAAGAGGCATTTGGGCAGTGCCCTTTGTAACATGCTTTAACTTTCAGTCAGCTCTGAAGTTGTGAGGCAGTTGGACTAGATGGTCATTGTCGGTCCCTTCCAACTGAAATAGTCTGTTCTGTTCTACTCTACGCTATGCTCCTCTATGCTATGCTACTCTGTTTCGCTAGTCTATACTACTTTACTCTATGCTACTCTACATTACATAAATAAATAAAAGCTGTGGCAGTAATGGCTTCATGATGTAATGGTATCCAGGATCTTAACAGCACATTTATTTGGTTTCTATAAATATCTGCAGACCCATTATCTAAAATAGTTAAAATATTAAGTTCTGTTAAACCACATACATTAATATATTGGTAACATATTCATATGGTGATGTAATGAAATGAGGATGGTTAATTCTGAGTACTCCCCTGGGATGGGGTTGGGTGTTTTGGGGACCCTCACCTGCTGTCCTTCCTTCATGCTCCTTCGTGTATCTGTGGAGATGAGCTGCTTATCCCATAACCTAATGGTGGCTGACAGTAGCCTTAACAGGTCTTGGGAGGAATAAATGTGGTGAATGAGTTGCTGAATGAATTATAAACACAGTGTGCCAATACTGACTAATGCAGCAGTTGCTTCAGGCTGTATATTTTTTAGTTTGCTGCCAAACACTGTCTGGGCATTAATCAGCTGCATCAAGGGAATTTGGTTGTCCAATGGGTTTTACAGGCACATAGGAATGGGAGAGGACAACTTCTCTTCTAATTAACCCGTTAATGATGATGTTTTGGCAAGTTTTTATAAGGCTTCTGACAATGTGATATTTCTTCTTTTTTATTCAGATTCCTTTGGGACTCTCGTTCTTCCAGTAGTAAGTATTTCTTTCCTCCTTCCTCAGAAAATGTTGACTCTGTAACTTTTCATCAGTTGGTGTTGATAAGATGATGTATTTTGTGTGTGATCCTAGCTATTTTCACATTCTCAGATGAGTGTATTTACTGACCAGTAAACCAAGGAGTTTTCAGATCAAGCTCTTTGCAGCTTCTTATAAGTAATTACAGGATTTTGGAGGTGTCTTCCGGCACCAGCATGTGCTATCATAGAACTTGAACACAGAACTTTGCTTTGTTATTTCTTTTTGACTGGCTGATACCTACATCTCTATTTCAGACACACCACAAGGGTTAATTAGAGCTGAAAGAATTGTGCAGAGCAATGATTGAGAAATATTAAAAAAGAAATGTGTTTATACACAATCTTCTTAAGGATTTAGAAATGTGCATTCAGTGGGAATACATAATAAGCTAGCTAGTCAACAAAAATGTCAAATATTGAATATAGTTCAGTATGAATCCTGAATTTATAATCCGGGATGTTCATTTTGACAACACAATGTAAAGATTTTTATATTTCTGTTAGGAAAAAAGTTTTACAAAAGTATTTTCTTAAACACCTGTAACCCTAAGTATCCTTTGATAGATGGATAATCAATGACAATGAGCAGCTCACCATTATGAAGACTACTATGAACTGTAAATTAGCAAACATAGAAAATTCAGATTAAAAAAAAGATTAAATTAACAAGTTCTTTAATATAATCTGACCAGGTCTTAAAAGCATCCAAGCACCTAGGACTAGGTGAGGTGAATTCCTCCTTCTCTTGCCGCTATTTGATGTGATGAAAACTGTCTCATTTTTTAATAGTAAGATTTTTTTTCATTCATGTAGTCATGGTAGACTTATGTTTTGACCAAAGTGTAGCTGGCTGGTAACAGAAGGTGGGTTTCGTTTTTTGCTTTCAGCCATCATCTTTTCCGGAGGGAACAGTAGCTCCCTTGTCTGAGGTGCTTATGATGGTGGCTGCTGTGGTCAGGAGACATACATGAGATGGCCTTTTTCTCTCTTGCATTAGGAGTGCCAAAATGGGGATAGTAATAACATTCACTTGGGGGATGTACTGACTAAGGTAAAATATTTTACAGCATGTTCCTACTACCTGCTGTTTAAAAGATGTCATGTTCATATTTGGGTTGAGAAACAGCCCTTTAGAGAAATAGTAGGTGGGGCTGGGATAAATAGTTATTTACCCTGATTGTACAGTGACCTTCTAGAAGCGTTGTATTAGCATTGGCGCAGTTTCTGTTAGCATAGATGTGTGACCCAAAAGGGTTACTTTGCACCTCAGCTCTCCTAATATACTACTGTGGCAATGCAAACTTCGTTGCTGCTGGCTTTTACATCAAGAAACCTACAGCACCCAATTTTGTCACTGTGCTGCAGTAAGGAAATACCTTTTGAAATATAAAAAGTATAAAATCAAGGGAGCAACCCCATGCTATTGATCATTATTTATGATAGGAAATAGGTACAGCAGAATGCATCAGGTTTCTAAATGGCATTTACAGACTTCTAAAGAAGATATCTAAAACAGTCCTTGCAAGTATGTTAAAATAATGGTGCAAATGTACAATTCATTGCTATGATGAGAAAAAACAACCTTAATATCCCCCCATTTTGATTTTGAATGTTTACAATAGTTGCTGGACTTCTCGTAGGGAGTCCTGTCTGCTTTTTAGGGAATACAACATCTTTAATAAATGGTAATATTTGTAAATGAATTCATTTTGAGGTAGTATTTGACAGATGCAGTAACTAAAGCTGTTCTTCCTGTTTAATATGTTCCAGAATACTTGGCATGGAAGCTGGGGAGTGTTGAAATATGTGAATCATATGTTCTTGGCAATGTGTATACAAAATCCTGTTGAAGAGAATGCAGAATCTATTTCAGTGGGGAGCTTTGCACCTAAAATTTAGTTATATAAGTCCAGATTTTAAATGGGGAATCTCTTCTTCCTGTATCATCGTATGCCTGCTCCTGGGTGAAAAAGAGCCTGTTTATTTTAATTCTTTCTGATGGTTTCTTCACTGTCTTGTTTTTAGAAACAGAAAATCAACAGAGAGTGATGAAATGTAGTTGATTCCTCTTTATAGGTAAACACACAGAAGCATATTTGATGCAGACTTTTACATCTACCTCGTTTATCAGTCTGTGACATTTTTCCCTGTTTGGGAATTTCTGTTACCTCACTGTGTGCTCTTAAAATTAGTTTTGACAGTGCAACAGCCTTTCATTATAGACCTTGACAGGATACTTTTGAAGTGCTGTGCCTGGCGAGTTAACAGCTGTAATTTTCATTACCAGTGCAAGAGTTTTTCGTTTCCATATGTTATGCTGAAAAATGCAAGCCAGTCTGTTTTCGTTGTCTTGACTTCAGAGGTTTTACTCCAGATTTACTGTTGTAACTGCAAACAGAAGCATGTGACACTTAAGCTTTTTAGCAGGGCTACTTGCTGAAATGAGCTATGTGTTGTGTTAAAACCCTTTTCCTTCTTCAAAGAGACACTCCTAAGCAGATGGTGGTACAGAAGCCGGCATCTTGGCTGGGGTGTTCCTGTGGTCATTCAGTCTCTGCTGAAGTTGAAATTCCCTTGTGTTGTAGCAGCTCTGCTTCAAGACTTTCGACCCCTATGGCTGAGATTCCTCCCACCTAACTTTAAGAAATGAACTGATGCATCTGAGTTATGAGCTCTAGAATTTTCTGTCCACTGGAGAGGCACAGAGCGAGACCTTTGCTTGCTCATTCTGATCTTAACGTGGTCTAAATTTCCTTCCAGTGATAGCTGTCTGTGTTTACTGCCAGTATTGAAGGAGCCTTCAGTGTCTATCCTAAATAAGCTAACCATACAAAATGTCTCTTCCTTTGTTCCTTAATATTTTGGGAAGAATAATTTTTTTACTTTCTAGATGAATAGCAGTATGTGCTGTAATTACATAATTCTTAAACTAAAATGAGACATAATCTGGGTGTTTTCTATTGAAAACCAGAAAAACCTCACCTCATGAGATCTTCAGTCTGACTTTTATTTTTCTACCACATAGGGCATGAAGCTAAAGCTTATGAAAAGAAGTGCAAGGTTTTCTTATGTTCTGGTCTTTCATTTTTCAAAAATTCATTACCAAAAAGTGATAAAGTCAGAAAAATATTAGCCCCCAAGATAAACCCCATAAAATTTCTAACAAACTATGAAAAGAAAAAAGAGAGGATGCTTTGTTCTCCTGACAAGTTCAGGAATATCTCAGTTCTTTATGTCAAATGCTTTTGGAATTATAGTATCTTCAAGCATATTTTGGATACTTAATAGAGAGTCACGATTTTCTTTATAGCTGCCTTTGAACAGTCCTTCTGGGAATTATGAATTACTGGTGGAAGGCCATGCTGATGGTCGTCGCATCTTCTCTAACCGTACCAGCTTGATGTACATGTCAAAGAGCATCTCCGTATTCATCCAGACCGATAAATCTATTTATAAACCAGGACAAGAAGTGATGTTTCGGATTGTCACCGTCTTTCCTGATCTCAGACCTTATAAAGCATCCCTGAATATATATATCCGCGTAAGTACCCACAGAAATCTAGTTATACATTGGAATTTGTCATATGTTTCAACTTTATGTTACAAATAAAGTTCAGATGTATTGCTACCTAAGTCTTGCTAGCAAGATCACTCATGTTTAACGTGCAGCCTGACTTTTCTCCTAGGACCCTCGTAAGAAATTGATTCAGCAGTGGTTGATGGAGGAAGGTGATTTGGGTGTAGTTTCCAAAAAATTTCAGTTATCAATGAACCCTCCACTGGGAGACTGGTCCGTAGAGGTGGAAGTGAATGTGAGTATAACATTGCCAAATTACAGATTTCATTTCTTATGGTAGCTGTGAATAAAGTTGTGTTTACTTTGGTGAAGCAAACCCAGAAATAAGCAGGGACCATGAGGTGAGGTGATCCTTCTCTCATGACAAACCCAAGATACTATGCAAACCTCACAAGATTTTCAGTAGTGTATGGTTTTGTAAGGAAAGATATAAAAAAAAAATGTGTATTTTATCCTAAGGTCTGTGTTTTGATTCTAAAATACGAATGTTATTTAAAAAGCAAGGGGTTTTAATATAAAAGATATTTTGGAGGTTTTGGGTTTTTTTTTAAGTGAAATGTCCTTATGTTTATTTTATAAGCAAATACACAGAAATTCATTGTGCCCTGCTGTGCAGCCAGTCCCTGTCTCAAGGGATGTGGAATCAAAGACTATTTACAAATCTCTGCCTAGTTTTAGGGGTGTTTCAGCAATTCAGAATGACTGAGGAGTTACTGAGCTAAAAATGACTATGCCAAATGAAAAGGATAAATAGTAAAGCAGAACTGTTGCATAAACAAAACTGGTATGATCTAGTTTGCACGTTGCCCTTGATAATAGTTCTATCAGTACAATCGTTTAAGCTTCACACTCCTCATACACTGTGGAACATGTTGCAGAAATAGCTGTTCAAAACTCTGTGTCAGGTTTATTCAGCCTGCCTTAACTGCCTGTAATTTGGGAACTGCATTTCCGACTTGGCTTGCAGTGGCCATTCACACATTTAGCAAGTACAAGCAGGACTGCTTAATGTTCTCTGGGCGAGATGATGGGGTAGAAAGTAGAGGACTCGTGATCATGTATTACTGTGGGAGTCATGTTTGCCAGTACCGGTTATATGCTTGATAGATTTCTGTAGGCCGAGGTAGGTGAGGGTGGTGCTCAAGTGAGTGTCAGGACTGGATTTTTGAATAGGTTCTCATATGGGTGTGGAATCATTACTTTTGTCTTTGATGGGAAATACGTTTTAAATTGTTCCTGCCCTTGTCCCTGTGCTCGGCTGCAACTTCCAATCCTGTGCTGTTGTTCAATAGCTTCTCAGTCATGCCGAGGCAGCTGTAGCAAGGCTGAGCTTTAAAGCATGCTTGGGAAATGACCCAAGTTGAAAAGCAGCTCTGTTTTTCTTTGCCTAACCTAGTTGTCTGTTCAGGTTCATAGCACAGCCCCCATTCACAGCTGCTCAGGTGCTTTTCGGGAGGTGGGCTCAGACATGGGAATAAAGTCTGGTGTCAGTAGTGGACTCCTTCAACAGCTCACTTGGCAGGCGAAAAAGTGTTTGTGAAATTTTGCTTGGGCTTTCTGTGAAGTCTTGAGTAATCCTGAAATCAGGAGGACACTGCAGCCACTGTTTTCAGGTTCTTAATATGAGTGCCGCTCTCTCCTGAAACAAAACCAAAAAGAAACCCAAAAAATAGTAATTGTAAAATTGAAAGAAAAATGCCTTATAGACTCATCTGGGCGAATGAAATAGGTGTGGGAAAACAGAAAAGTGAAGGGAAATCTTAGTAGGCTGTAGTTGATGATATTCTAAATTTTAGCCATTTAGTACTACTATGGAAGGTTAATGAGCCTTGAAAACATGACAGAGAATGTCTCTTAAGTCACAAGTAATAAGGAGAAAGTAAATAGGGAACATTTTTTCACTGTCTCTTCAAGTACATAGCTGGAGGGTGTCACATGAAGGAGATAAAGAGCAATTTCAAAATAATTATAACAGCATAACTGACTGTAGAGCGCAGTACTGTTGGGTGTTGTGAATACTGAAAACTCATGTGGGATCAAGAAATGTCTGGACAAATTCATGGAATTCACTCCACGAAGAACTGTTAATTAAAAAGCCCTGAGGCTTGAGCTGACACAGTGTCACTGCTGGCTACCCTGGCTAGTGCAGTTCTCTAGGTGTTGAACCTTGACTGCTGCCAAAAGCTGGACACTGGCCTTCATGTTCGACCTATTGGGGTACAACCTTTCCTAGGTTGTCTTTATTATATTTTAATCTCATTTTCCCTACGACTAAATTTTTAAAACTTGGGGGTTTAGCATAGACTGTTTCAGGTTGTTAATAGAGCTCTAAATGTTTCAGTTGCATCAAGAGTATCCAGGGGCATGGATAGCGCTCATCATTCTCGGATATGCAGACAATCCTGCATGAAAATGCTTCCCAGTGAGGGTGGTGAGGCACTGGCACAGGTTGCACAGGGAAGTTATGTCCGCCCCATCCCTGGCAGTGTTCAGGGCTGGGTTGGATGGGGCTTTGAGGAACCTGGTCTAATGGAAGGGGTCCCTGTCCATAGCAGGGGAGTTGGAACTGGATGATCTTTAAGGTCCCTCCAACCCAAACTATTCTATGATTCTGTGACATCTTTCTCTGTTCACCGTAGTTTCAGGAGACAGTGCATGGTGAAAACAAAGAAAAAGTTGTAGGTTTTGAGGTCCAGGAAAACCTGGCTATTTTTACAATGCTTATAATGTGGGAATGAAATGGCAACCCCAAGCCCCACATGTGGAAACTTACGTTGTTTACTTTCAGTCTATTTCTCCTCCACCTGCTCTGCTTTAATTTTCAAATTCTGTGTTGAATATAATGACAAGGCAATATGTATTATTTCTGTAGCATGTGCCTACACAGCATTTTACGTTGGATAGGGCTATCATATGCAGAGTATATTAAATAGCTATTGCAATATTCACTTATTACACTAGCTCTGTCTGGTGGGTGTCTCACAGACTATTATTTTTCTGGTAGCATGTTATACTATTGGATTAACGAAACCTGCAAGAATCCTTTTGGAATAAAGGAAGAGAAATTTTCTGATGGGAAGCTTTTTTTGATTCTCTTGCTTAGAAGTGAGCTTATGCTGTGAAATACAAGGTCGTATGGGATGGAATTCACTTTGAGGTTTAAGACATGCGGATGTCTCTATGTAGGTGCTGTGGCAGAGATTTAGTTGGTGTTCAGTGAAGGCTAGTGAGTGACCTGGATCACTCCAAGTGGGTATTCCCAGCTGTTGCTTGGATATATTTCTTGCAGTTCTGCAGTTGATGTGCTATATAAGGGAGGTACAGTTTTTTATGTGTCGTATATCAAGTTGAGTAGGTTCACAAGTCTTTCCCTGATAACAGAGGTCACTGAGAACTTGGAATGCTTAGTATATGTCTGGCATTTTTAATAGATATGCCTGCCTATACTTGATTAGTACTGCTAGCCCTGGGTCTACACAGCATCCAGTGCAGTTTATGGATCTACTCCGGGCTTTAGGAGCCTATTCAGATGGCAAACCCAGGCTGATGTATGCATGACTTAGCCATCCTGGTGCCATGACCTGAGCTTTCTAGTTGGTCAGCTGTCCAGCCTTTCTATCTCAGGTTTCCCTCTTGTCTTTAAAGAGTGCTGTTAAGTCACTAAATAACATTTCACTTCTAGTGGTTACAGATCAGTTCCCAAGTGTACTGAGTTTGGATTCCTGGAAGTACTGCCTCCGAATCCTGTTTCAAATCAGGTTCTGGCTGCTTGCTGCTGTTAAACATCCTGTAGTACTCTGTAATAAGAGTTCAGGTGTTAGTACAGCTGTTCCAGGAAAACTCAAGACAGAGTAATAACAGTCTGGTTCCCAAGTCTTCACCTTGTATTTTAGTTGGATATCTTATATTTCCTGGAGCCTGTTGCTGAAAGGCTTTTAGTTGCTGAGTTTTAGTAGTAGTCATCTCCAACCAGAAGTTGTTTCTAGTTATAAGACATTTTGTAATCTGATTTATGGAAGGTTTTATTTGGAAATTTATGGTCAAATATTGAAGAGTAGTAATGTTTCAGGTGCAACAAGGGCTTTCTAAAATATTTCTGAAGAGTATTATATTTTTTTTGAGTTTCAGCTATAAAGCAGCTTTGAAAATCAACTGGGGTTGATGATATACTTTACATTTGAATTTTTTAACTTTTGAGGTTTCATGTATATTACAGTGTATCCCTGTTGAATTCTGTGATGTTTTACTGCTACGACAGCTACAGATTTCATATTTGATCCATTGAGCTTGAGATTATACGTATCATTACTTAAAATGAGAGTCACCTTCCTTTAAAATGAGGTTTTACTGTAGGTGAAACCTTTGGAATTGGCTGTGTATTCAATAGTTTGCGGATGAGCTCTGATACTTAGTCAGGATCTAATAGTACTGAATGCTGGTGACATTGGTGGGACTCTGCTTAGTTTCTGGAGACTGCACTAGTGGATTTGAACAGAAGTTTAGGAATTCATACGTAATTCAAGGTTTATTTCCTGCATGTGAAAATAAACCATGAAAATGATCATGAAATGCTTCTAATAATTCTGTCTAGATAAAAATCTATTTTATTTAGCTGCAAAGCAGAAGTGGAGGAGTGTTTCTGAGATGGGCCGTGAGATGGCGGTGTAGCCATGGGAATACAGCCGATGCCAGAGCTGCGCTGCTTCAGGGCAAAGCCCTGAGACTACACCCAGTGTCTTTCCTGATGCTGTAACTTGTGACACGTGTAAATGTCAGAACCAAATAAGAAAATGAACCTAGACCAGATTAATTTCCGGGACTTTCAATTGCCAAAGAAGAAGAAATAATTATAGGGAACAGTTCCTGTGATCTCACTACTTGGACTAGATCCAGATGACTTCAAACAAGACTGGTTCGTCACAGCAAAGCAAAATCTGGACAGTAATTTTCAGTGATTCTTAGATGTCAGGATCCACAGCATCTAAAGCTCAACTGCAGAAAGTTCCATCATCCTTGTAATCTCAGAATATTTGTATAGATCTCTTTTTGGCCCTGTTTTCTTGATGATCATCAATGATTCAATGATTCTAATACTCTGGGCAATGGGCACAGAATGTAATAGATGTTTTGCATTTTAAGAAATGCTGATTTCGGGCAAAATGCTAATAGTCCGGAAGGGTGAGTGTGTTTAGAAGCAGGAGAAGGCGTGAAGACAAAAGAATAAAGCACTTCTGGAAACATGGAATAAGCATGCTGTTGTTTTCCTATCTTGAAAATCTCTCTTGGTTTGTATATATAACTAACTGTGCAGATCATAATGCTTACAACACAAAATGCTACAGCACTGACATCCAGTTTACAATCAGATTACTTTTTTGCTTTTCTGAAAAGCCACCACTCCTGGAAACTGGTTCAACAACTTCCACTCCAAAATATTTGAACAATATTTGCCAGAAAGGCAGCCTTGCCCTGGGGAACTAAAATAACATGGAGCAGTTGAAGTGCTGTTACTTGTCTTGTTCCAAACCAGTTTGGCTGGAAAGCATGTGTTAGTGGGAAATCTGGCTTGATGTTCAGATTATCAAGGTGACCTAATAGGGTCTGTTCCTTTTCCTGCACTGTGAGGCATGGCTTGCTTTCTAAAAGAAGGCTGTCATTTTAGAGAAGGTGCAGCCAAGAGTGCTAGTCTCATTTTAATCTCTGTTTTCTACTGCTTACAGTTCTCCTAGATGATGATGATAATTATTATTATTTTGATGATGATGATTATTATTATTTTTACTTCTGAGGTAATGTGAAACAAAATTTAATTTTCCTGGGAGTTGTTTTTTCATCCTGCCAGCTGGAGTAATGTTCTGTTCGTGGTTTGCTTAATGTCAAGACTGACATATATATGCTAAACATTGGAAATAAAAGATGAAGAGAGCCAGATATGAGATAAATTCACTATAGGTTATTTTCTTAAGATACCTGTTCCAAAGATTACCTGATAGTAATCTGATTGTAGACCACATGTCAGTGCAGTAGCATTTTGTGTTGTAAGGGTTATGATCTGCACAGATGTTGTGGAAATAGCGGATTTTGCCTATATCTTTTCAAACGTAGGAATATAAATATGGCAATTATACTGGTGATTAGTGACTTAATAATAAAGTTGGTAGCAATCTGATTTTTACTTCAATAGAAGTCTTTTGTAGGAAAAGTGTAAATATAGCGATATAAGGGGCTTTGAGATGCCTAATTTGCAAAGTCATTGATCAGATAAGAGACATCAGTTATAATTGTTTCCAGATTGGATCCTGGTTCTAGGGTTTTTCATGCAGGACTTCTTAGTTTATCCTTTATTGCCACAAACACTTAATTCCCATCTGACATAATCTTGCTGATATCTGCAGTTGGTTATCCATGTTAAGTCTCTTTTGCCCCACATTTCAAACCATGTTCACCAACATACTCCAGCACATTTGATAACTTGTAGTGATGTCACTGTTCTCAGGAATAATCAAAGTAATCAGACTTCTGAGCTACACTTGAGCATATGCAATTGAGCAGAAGCTCAATATTAATGTTTCAGATAACTGCCTCTTAGTGACAGACTGTTGTCCTTCTCAATCTTTCCTTTATTTCTCAGAAGACTCTTCACTTAAGAGGTAAACAAGGCTTTCAGATGAGCCTCTCCAATCCTGTCCTTTAGAAAGTGGATACTCCTTTGGTTTCTCAGCCCATTCTTTCAGCCCAGCTGAGCTCAGATTTTCCTCTGGAAAATCATTTCTCCAGTGTGATCCCTGTGTTGATCCCTGCGGAGATGCAGAGCTCCAGTTTTAGGCATGTTGGTAAATCACCTCATATCATTTCCCTGCTTGATGGCAGCTTTTGCTATGATGCTGTAAAAAAGTCATTGAGCAAGGGTTGTACATCTGCTGACAAATGACCTACATGCTTGGTCAGAATCACAGAAGCATAGACTCATAGAATCATTTAGGTTGGAAAAGACCTTTAAGATCATTGAGTCCAACCATTAACCCAGCGCTGCCAAGTCCAGCACTGAACCGTGTCCTTAGACATCACATCTACACATCTTTTAACTTCAACCACTTCCCTTGGCAGCCTGTTCCAGTGTGTGATAACCTTTTGGTGAAGGATCTTTTCCTAATATCCAATTTAAAGCTCCCCTGGCACAACTTGAATTACTTGCATTTTAGCAAGGAAGAACAATTTAGACAGTAAAAAGCAAAATTTATGTGGCTGTCTACCATGACTATTTTGTCAACTGTCATTGTACCGAAGAGCAAAAATAGCTGCTGAGTTTTTAATGTTCAGAGAGTGGAAAAAAACCTTTAAAATTAATTTACCAACTATGTGCCATATATATTGCCTCATGTACCACATCTCAAAGACATGTCAGAATATACTTTTAGATACCCTCCTGAGGAAAATCAGGAAGTAAGTGAAAAAATTAGAAAAATAAGAAAATAGAAGAGAGCACAAGTAAAAATATGTTGTATAGTTGTTTATTTCTTCCATTGATTTTTAACTAACAAAAACCGAGATGAGACAATACAACCTTTTGAGTAAATGAAGAACCTTGTGATTATACATGTTTTTAGGTCATCTTCTCCTCTATATAGACAGAAGCTTCACTTTTGTAGAGATACTTGAGTTGATTTTACATGAACTAGTAAAGGTACTGCTGGTAAGTTGGTCGTGGTTCATCATGATGACTGATGCTAGGGAACTTTATGCTAGCTAGCTTGGATATTTGGGTTTTTTTATGCAGAAATCAGACACGCGTAGATGTCTGCAGATAAGAAGCTTTACAAGCTCTTCATTATATGTACTTATAATGTGCCGCATGTGCGCTTCTGTGTCCTTCTGTGGTACAAATACATTCTACTGGTTCCTGCAGCAGCTTCATAATGGGAGTTGATAATGGTTGAGCCATGATAAAAATCACATTGTATCAGAAATTGTAATTTAACTTAAATATGGGTGGGATTTGGCCTAGAATGGTCTAGATGCCGGTGCCGATCTAACCACAATTATTTTCTCATGTGATTTTCTTTCTATAGGGTCAAGTTCATTATCAAAGTTTTAAAGTGATGGAGTATGGTAAGTATTATGGGCATTTAGTAGTAACTAAAATTGGTAGTTGATTCTCCATTAGAGTAGCATCCCTTGTCTAGCATGAACCCCAGAAAGTTTAATTTCCAAATCTGTTGCTTCTCTGAGACTGACTCTGCGTCCTGGGAAAAAATACCATCTTATCAGGTGCCCTGTTTTTCCATGGTAGCCTTAATGACTTGCTACTGTAGTGTCTGGATGCCATGCAATCTTTATAATACTCATCTCAACTCTATGAGATGCAATTATTGTCCCTGAGAAAGTAAATATATATTTTTATCTATCTATCTATCTGTCTGTCTGTCTATCTATTTATATTTTACAATTATAGTTTTTACTGGGGAGGGTTACTGTGCTGAGACTGAACTGAAGCTCTGTTTTTAGAGGAGTCTGAATGCAATCCAAACTGCATTTTATTTGTTTTATTTCCCACCTGGGCCTGGTGTTAAATGACTTTGTTATGCAGGACCGTCTGGGACTTTCTGTAGCTGCTATAAGCGTAGCCATGAGGAGAGATCGTGAGGGGAAAGAAAGGCCACCCATGAGGGGAAACCGTGAGGGGAAAGAAGGGGCAGCCATGAGGGAAGATCATGAGGGGAAAGAAGGGCTGGCCATGAGGGGAGATCATGAGGGGAAAGAAGAGGCAGCCATGAGGTGAGATCATGAGGGCAGAGGAGGGGCGGCAGTGAGGGGAGATCCTAAGGGGAGAGGAGGGGCATCCATGAGGGAAGATCATGATGGGCAAGAAGGGCTGGCCATGAGGAGAGATCGTGAGGGGAAAGAGGGGTCAGCCATGAGGGAGATCATGGCGGGGAAGAAGAGGCAGCCATGAGGGGAGATTGTAAGGGAAAAGGAGGGGCTGCCATGAGGGAAGATCATGAGGGGAAAGAAGGGATGGCTTTGGGAGGAGATTGTGAGGGGAAAGGAGGGCCGGCCATGTGGGAGATCATGAGAGGAGAGGAAGGGTGGCCATGAGGGGAGATCATGAGGGGAAAGTAGGGGGGTGGCCATGAGGGATAAGGGGCTATTGTGAGGGGAGAGGAAGGGCCGCCATGAGGGAAGATCGTGAGGGGAAAGAAGGGGAAGCCATAAAGGAAGATTATGAGAGGAAACAAGGGGTGGCCATGAGGGAAGATTGTGAGGGGAAAGGAGGCACAGTCATTAAGGGAGATCATGATGGGAGAGGAGGGGCAGCCATAAAGGGAGATCAAGAGCGGAGAGCAAAGGCAGCCATGGGATGTGAAGGGTCACCGTAAGGGTTGAGGGGCAGTCTTGAGAGGAGAGCAGGGGCAGCCATGGGCTGTGAGGGATGGCCGTGGGGGGCAGGGGCTACAGCTATACAGTGTGGGCCACTCTGGGTATCAGATGAGGGGTGGCTGTGAGTGGAGATCATGAGGGGCAGCTACAAGGGGAGATCTTGAGAGGAAATCATTTTGCCCTTAGTGGCATGGTTTAGCGGTGGGCTTGGCAATCCTGGGATAACAGTTGGACTTGATGATCTTAAAGGTCTTCACCAGCCTCGCTGATTTTATGATTCTGTTTTCCAGGATCATGCAGTCAAAGTATCTGTGTAATGTCTGATTATGAAGCTTGCTGATGATTCTGTAAAGGTTGAATAAGTTAAAAGTTTTCTATTTCAATCTTATAAGCTTGTGTGCATTCTGCTCTTATTATTATTCTTGTTTTTTTCAACAAAAAGTCTTAATCTGGGGCATGCACAGGGTTGGGTTAAAAATGTATCTTGTCTTATATTCCATAGGAAACTGTAGTAAGCTTTATCATATTACATGTTCCACCCATATTAGTTAAAAAAAAAAAAGGAAAAAATTATTATTTCTTGTGTGAATTTAATGCTTTCTGTATTTTCTATTTTATTTTTTTAGTTTTACCAAAATTTGACGTAGTAATAACAACACCACTGTATTATTCTTTGAGAGAGGAAGATGTGACTGGTGTTGTCACTGCAAAGTAAGTAAATTATTGATGCTATTTGTCACTCTCACTCTCAGGAAAATTATTGTGGGTCTCTAAGTGTCAAATGAAAACTTATATTTAGAATGTTAAAAAAAGTGCCTTATAGTAAAAATTAGCTGCCCATCCAAAGGAGCGTGACCAGCAGGTTGAAGGAGGTGATCCTGTCCCTCTACACTGCTCTTGTGAGACCTCGCTTGGAGTATTGTGTGCAGTTGTGGTGTCCTCAACATAAAAAGGACTTGGAACTGTTGGAACAAGTCCAGAGGAGTGCCACGAGGATGATCAGGGGACTGGAGCATCTCCCCTATGAAGACAGGCTGAGAAAGTTGGGGCTGTTCAGCCTGGAGAAGAGAAGGCAGCGTGGAGACCTCATAGCAGCCTTCCAGTATCTGAAGGGGGCCTATAGGAATGCTGGGGAGGGACTCTTCATTAGGGTCTGTGGTGAGAGGACAAGGGGTAACGGGTTCAAACTTAAACAGGGGAAGTTTAGATTGGATATAGGAGGAAGTTCTTTACTGTAAGGGTGGTGAGGCACTGGAATGGGTTGCCCAAGGAAGTTGTGAATGCTCCATTGCTGGTGGTGTTCAAGGCCAGGTTGGACATAGCCTTGGGTGTCATGGTTTAGTGGGAGGTGTCCCTGCCCATGGCAGCGGGCGTTGGAAGTAGATGATCTTAAGGTCCTTTCCAACCCTAACTATTCTATGATTCTATGATTCTATTTCCAGTTTCTGGATTTTGTTAGAACAGTGTTAGATTTTCAGACTTCTAGTTAGGTTTTTTGGACTGGTAAAGGTATTTCTAGGCAATGGCCAAGACATTTTTGGTTACCTTCCTCAGAAGAATTCTTGAATCTTTGCTTAAAATGTATAATTTGAGGCTTTTTTTTTTTTTTTTTTTTTTTTTTGTCCTTATGGCTATTGATGGACTAGAATGATTTTTGGGTCCATGTTCCCTGCTGTTTATCTGTCTGAATATGATAGTGTCATGGTTTCTGTTATGTACAACTTGAAAAAATTTATTAAAAAAATATTACTGCTCACTGACTGCAGGTTGTTAATGGCATTATAAGAAGTGAATATGGTACAGTTCTTAGGTTTGTCACGGCTGCAAATTATGTTTGCCATGTAACAATGGCATGATTTCTTTGGACTGTGATTAGTAAATAATTTGAGTACAAGCATAGAATCATAGAATCATAGAATAGTTAGGGTTGGAAAGGACCTTAAGGTCATCTAGTTCCAACCCCCGCTGCCATGGGCAGGGACACCTCCCACTAAACCATGCCACCCAAGGCTATGTCCAACCTGGCCTTGAACACCGCCAGCAATGGAGCATTCACAGCTTCCCTGGGCAACCCGTTCCAGTGCCTCACCACCCTTACAGTAAAGAATTTCTTCCTCATATCCAATCTAAACTTCCTCTGTTTAAGTTTGAACCCATTACCCCTTGTCCTATCACTACAGTTCCTAATGACGAGTCCATCCCCAGCAGCCCTCTATCCCTCCTTCAGATACTGGAAGGCTGCTATGAGGTCTCCACGCTGCCTTCTCTTCTCCAGGCTGAACAGCCCCAACTCTCTCAGCCTATCTTCATATGGGAGGTGCTCCAGTCCCCTGATCATCCCCGTGGCCCTCCTCTGGACTTGTTCCAACAGTTCCAAGTCCTTTTTATGTTGAGGACAGCAGAACTGTGTATGATACTCCAAGCGAGGTCTCACAAGAGCAGAGTAGAGGGGCAGGATAACCTCCCTCGACCTGCTGGTCATGCTCCTTTTGATGCAGCCCAGGATACGGTTGGCTTTCTGGGCTGCAAACACACACTGAAGCTGGCTCATGTTCATTTTTTCATCAACCAACACCCCCAAGTCCTTCTCTGCAGGGCTGCTCTGAATCTCTTCTCTGCCCAATCTGTAGCTGTTCCTGGGATTGCTCCAACCCAGGTGGAGGACCTTGCAGTTGTCATAGTTAAACTTCATCAGGTTGGTGTCAGCCCACCTTATAAGCGTGTCAAGATCCCTCTGGATGGCATTCCTTCCCTCCAGAGTATCAACCGATCCACACAGCTTGGTGTCATTGGCAAACTTGCTGAGGGCGCACTCAATCCCACTCTCCGTGTCACCGACAAAGGTGTTGAACAAGACCGATCCCTGAGGGACGCCACTTGTTACTGGTCTCCAGCTGGACACTGAGCCATTGACCACAACTCTTTGCATGTGGCCATTCAGCCAGTTCTTTATCCACCGAGTGGTCCACCTATCAAATTGATGTCTCTCCAATTTAGAGACAAGGAGACAAGGATGCGTATATTGTATCTTTTGTGTTAGCAGCATTTGGGAAGCAAAACACTTGCACTTCCCATATCCCATTTTAACTCTACTGCATATTAGTTATGATTCTGCATTGGTGTTCTATTCAGTAACTTGCTTCCAGCTTAGCTGAATGTAATTAGCTTTCCTACATTGTACAGCCCATAATAATAGGTATATAGAGCTTGTGTGAAGGAAAGAGCAGCACATCTTCAGGTTTTGGGTTTCTGACTTTCGTGTCAATAAACCGATCTGAGTATTGGAAACTCCATGTTTCAAATTACAGATATGTTCTAGCCGTGTTTGAGGCCATGGGAAAATATTCTAGTGGAATCTTTTGCCTTGAAAGCTCTGCAGAAGACCAAGCCCAGGAGCTGATGTGTTTTTGACTGATGTCTTTCAGGTATATGTATGGAAAGCCAGTAAAGGGAACTGTAACAGTCACTTGCCTTTCTGTGTCTTACTGGACAAACAAGAGAAATATAACAACAACAATGGAGGTGAGTGTTCTGCTAGCAGTTTGCAGCTTTGTAGACTTTAAGCCTGTGTCTTGTTTTGTAGGTTTAATATGCCTGGGACGATCCTTGAGTGCTGAATTCGGCTTGCATGATCTGTGGAGTGACTTGCATCGAGAGTGTTAAACTCCGTTTCCCTTCCAGAATAAAGTGTCTGCATTCAGATTGCTTGTTGAGAATGATACTTGGCCACTGTGGTTCCTTGCACTGTGCCTGGAGATTATTTTGGAGAGTGCTAGTTGGCCCAGGTAGAAAAACTTTCCAGGAGACACTGTAGCAGCATAGGTTACAGAGGACCTGTGCCCAGGAATAACCCTGGCCCTGTGTGTGCCCCTGCATGCTCAGCCCTGAGTTACAAGGCCAGAGAAGACCACCTCAGTTGTCTAGGTGGAGCTCTAGTGTGATAGAGACAAAAGCATTTTACATACTAATTGCCTAGTTATTACATTGGAGGTACAGTACTATTTGTAACCTGGAGCATGAAATTTAAAAAGTCATGCAGTTTGGATCAGAAGACTTAAAAGTGGTGAATTCATGGCATCCTTTTGCAAAATGAGGCATTTTATTTTTGAGCTGTGGACTATGTTTAGAGCAGGTTCAATTTCTGCTAAATGGTGTGCCTGTTGTTTTCTGTTGGCTGACTTAAGCAGCTGGCTGACTTCAGGTTCTTCAGCAGCACTTAGCTTACGGAAACTGAGCTCAGAGATTCTGGATAGGGTAAACCCCTCTCCTGAGGCAGGGGCCTGTTAATTGCATTTTTGATACTGTTCACTGTATATTTTGATACTGTTCTCTCCATGTAGAAGTAGATAATTCTAGATATTAGATAAAAAAACCCATAACCAAAACTAACTTTCTCCATAAGGCACTGTTGACTCTAAAAACTAATGAACTCCTACTGGATTTAATAAAAATGCTTTCTGAAAACAAAAGGTCAGTGTTCTTAAGTTTCTGGTATTGACACTCCGGAAATTGTATGTGGGGAGAGCTACAGTACTTAACCAGAAATAAGCTGTTGTAGGTGGAAAGGTGTCCTTGGGTTTGCTGGATCAACAATATTTTTTTTTCTCTATGTTGCAGATAAATGGATCTGTGAATGTAACCTGTAACAAGCTTATGCTGCAAAGCTTGAACACTGATCGGTCTTGGCACCAAGGTGACACTGATTACACAGACCCAATAGAAATTATTGCAGTGGTCACCGAGTCACTCACAGGTATGTGTCTTTGTGATGTCTTCTGAGAGAAATCCAAAGAGTAGGTGCTGGAAGAGCTTACTGCTATGTGGAAGGCTTGGAGCGCTAGAGAAGTGTCATGTGCTGATGGCAGTATGAACCATCTACATGCAAGCGCACTCTTGGAAAAAATTTATTATCTCAGCTGTTGCTTGCCTAGATATTAAATAATTTAAGCAGCTGTTACCTCGGTTGAATACAGTTCTACACTAAATAATTTATTAAATAACCAAAAATATGCTCAAATGGGTCCTTACAGTCAATGTCAGATCCCTTTTGATGAGAAAAGCAGGCATAAAGAATTGCTAGCATTGGCCTGAGTCTTAAGCACTTAAGTTTAATCATAAACTTCACCTTTTTTGTTTCTAAACCACATGAGTAGAAAAAGTTCTCTGGCCCCATTTTGTTCACTGTCTACCCTCTTCTAGACTGGCTGATTTGCAAGCTGAGCCTTTTTGTGAGTTTGTGGTCTGCTGCACATTGCATATTAGAAAAAAAAATAGTTTGTAAAAATTTCTGCCTGTCACAGAAACTAGGTTTCATTACACAGTTTCTGTAGAAACCCCAGCAAGGTGAAGTTGGCTGATCTGGTATTCGTAAGTTCCTTCCTTGTGTCATTCCGACATAGTCTGTGTGGAATAAAGCGCTATGTGGTATGGCTTATTTGGCCTTGTGAAGACAGTACCAGTATGTACGTTACCTTTGTACTAATCCTTAGCTGGAAGGACAAAGAACAATAAGCGTGGAAATGGTTAAAAATGTGAGAGAGTTATTTAAAAATCAGGGACAGTAACCAGTATTACTGCTAAAGGAATATGTATGTTAAAAGCATGTTATCTAAACACATACAATTATTCAACAGGAATCTCCCAAAATTCAAGTACCATCATATTTCCAAAGCAAAGTGACTATTTTATTGAATTTATGGACTACTCTAGAGTTATAAAGCCTTCTCTGAACTTCATAGCTACTGTAAGTTCTTTCATTTTATTACAATCTGTGCATAAGCAAATGTGACTTCTTTATTTTCTCTTAAATGACAAAGTTTGCCTTGGAATTTTAAGTATAATTTACAGATTTGTTTTAAAATTACCTCTTTTTTATTATACATATTGGCAAATACTAAACTTAGAGGTGTTTGCTCTAGAAAAGGATAAGGAGGCAGGGAATGCTGTAGTGTTTGCAGGATGTATTTGAGTGTATTTGTCAGCATACTGGTGGAGAAATCTTTTCACTTTCTAGCTGATCTGTTTTCCGTTATGTGACTGTGCTTTAGAACAATAGAGTAGTTATTGAGTCCAAACCCTCTTAATTATATTTGTATTTTTGTGTGTATATACACACACATGCAAATATATACTCTATAAAGGGCATATATATAATTCAGCTGCTACAGAATTCAGTAAAACTTATCAAACCACATTGCTCTCAAGTGAAAATGTCTTTTCTGTCTTCTGTCCTGTCTTTCTCATATCAGCTGCAGTCCTCTCACAGAAGTTTCATGTTCTTCATGCTGTCCATAGGCTGCATTCAGTATTCCTACATTTAGCAGCAGTTGCGTATTGCATTGCTGCATTTCACTTGAAAAGGGGAATCGACTTTACAATTCTTGAGCCTTTACTATATGGAAACAAGACCTAAATGCCAATAAAATAGGATGCATATTTGTAGTAGATTGGTTCAAGCTATAGCTATGTGCTAGCCTGATCATTTGGGTTTTGGGTTTTTGTCCTTTTCATTTTCTTTGCCAGCATCCTAGCTTGACTTCAGCTCTGACCTACTTCTTCTTTTTCCAAAGATGATCTGAGTGAGCAGTAGCTGAGGCATTTAGCAATGCTTGCAGCTGGCAGGGAAGGAGGTATCAGTTATGCTCCCAGGAAGGAGTAACTGTTGATAGTTATTATCTCCACTAGTAAGTGGAGATCCACATATGCTGTACAGAGAAAGGGTAGGAAAAGAATGGCAGAGGAGGAGGGGTAATGGAATGACAGACCTTTTTACTGAAAAAGGGAAACATTAGTTAGGTGCTTTTAATTGTAGAAGTTGAAATTTCGGACTGTGTAATGCAGAAAGAGAATGGATTTACCATGGATGAGAATCTGGAGTTGATTGGGCTTGAATATGGGGATAAAACTTGATGCAAGTTAATCAATTGATTGATGAATAATAGAGTGAACTCAGTTCCCTCTGCTTTGCTTCTGCTCTTTTCTTACTCCCTGGAGTTACGAATACTTTTGTTCTTGGCTGACTTGCCTATCTGCAGTGTTCGCAAGGGATTAAAAATAAAGTTACTGATGTGTGAGAAATCTGAGGATGCCCTTGGCTTTTTGATGTGCTATGAGTGCAAATACGTTATTATATGGTATGTGTTTACATTTTAGCTTTACCCTGTTTGATGGATATTTTCTTTGTTTTTTAGCTAAAGGTGACACGTTCTGATAGCAACCAGCTGACAGCTGAAGAGAGGCAGAATCTTGTCGTAGTCACTGCGCAACAGTCAGACCTGCTTTTTCACCACTCTTCACTTTCACACCTTGAGAACGAGGCAACAGAGGAGAGAAATCTGACAGTCCATGTGCTGAATTACACAGTGCCAGAAAATGGAATAATTGATGTTGAGTTTCCAATCCTGCCTGATACAAAAACTCTGAGAGTTCAGGTAATGCTTTGTAATATGTTGCTTTGGAGCTGTGGTGCACCAAATTGAGCAGGCTGTGATCAATGATATGTTGTTCCTGCTCTCTGCAACAGCTGATATGTCACCTAGTGTTACTTTCCTTACCTCATATTCATGTTAGAGCTGGAAAGAAAGTGACAGATCCCATCTAAATGTGATGTAATTGCACCAAGATATCAAGGGAAAAAGCCCAAAAGAAAGACCTAAAGGAAGCAGTAAAGTGATCCTGTACTGCCATTAAAGCTACCATACTCTTGTAAACAGTACCATATATGTGAACATCACATTGATTTTGCTGTTTTGTTAAAGAGATTTGTTTTGCATTGTCTCGCAGGCAGAGTTCCTCAGCAGTAGGACCGACATAGGTGTTTATGATGTGTTCAGCTCCCCCAGCCAGACTTATCTCCAGGTTAAAACAAAAAGCCAGGATATAAAGGTACAGTCTGAGATAAAAACTTGCCAAGTTAAGAACCTGCTCAAGTTACTTATCATGTTTCCATACTCAACTCTGTGAATTGTATGCTTTTACTAGGCTGGGAAACCTTTTGAGCTGAGCATTTCAAGCAACAAGCCAGTGAGAGAGTTCCACTATCTGGTAGGTTACTGGTTTTACATTTGGGGACAATCCAAGATTACTTTTACCAACTTGACAAATATTCCAGTGAGTGTGATGTGTTTGGATTTTAGAGAGATTCAGATTTTTTTATTGTGCTTTGTGAAAGAGGTGGCCCAAAAACTTGCTTTCCGTTGGAACGGACCTTTTTGAAAGAGACCTTCATTTTGCTACCCAGCAGAAAGGCCCCTGGCACTGTAAGGAGGTGCTTTCTGGGAGAACCATGTCTCTGATTTGGTTGTTGGATTATCTCTGCTTGCAGATGTGTAACAAAAGGCACAACTGCGAGAGCAATGCTGTGCAGAGCACAGAAATGGGATGAAGTGATGTGAGAAGGGGCAGGGATATCCTAGGAGCAGCCCAATAGCTGACAAGCCAGAAGCAAGCCTGGCTTGTCAGCAGGTCCTGCAGGTGCAGGTAGAAGCTGTGCACAAGTTCAGGACTGTCAGGGCTGAACCCGCAGGCACAAGGTGAGGAGAAGACCTGCCTCTGAGAAGATGAGGTCGTTGGCAGGGTGGCCCTGTTAAAATTGTTAAAAACAGAACTTCTTAGGAAGCATTTTAAAATACAAGGCTCGAGTAATGGCTTGTTCAATGGCTCAGCTACTGTGTTCCATTTTACAGCATATGCATTGAAGGGTTTATTATATATACCGTCACGGTCTCCCATCCTGTCCTTAACACATGACTGTCTTGTGCACAGTCTTTACTGTAATGATCATGATAAACTACAGTTCTTTTTCTTTCAGGGACTTTTAATAGTAAACTGAATAAGGAAAACCATATGACAGTATAAAATGTGGGCATTTAAGTGTGTTTTCTAAAATAGAAACACTCTCTAGAAAATTTAAAAACAATCAGGTCCATGCAGTCAAGGACAGGGAACTACCCTTCTTAGCTCTGTCTTCATTAGTAAGTGGAATGGCCCAGTAGGAACAGATTTAGACTGAAAAAAGTTGATGCTGTGGGCCTGAACTCCAGGTGTTTTGAGGTACCTTCCGACTAGCTGTAATCTGATGAATGCCAGTTTTTAACTGGAACATGTTAGTGGGCCCTGGTTCACACTTTCCATGGTGCAAAGTATGCTAATTATGGGTGTGTGGGAGATTTTCTTTCAATGTCTTCCTGATCCAAATTCAAGTGCTATTATAGATGACCCACATGACCCAGTCCTATTACTGTTGTATTTTTATGTTCTCATTGCATATGTTATGCTGTGCACTTGTAGTTCCTGTCCGTAGTGATACAGAAAGCACAGAAAAAATCTATTTCTAATACTTAAGTATTACATTACTAGCCTGTTCCATACCCAGTCTCACAGAACTGGTCAACAATTTAATAAAAAAGATAAAAATTACAGCTATATGCTGCTTCTTTTAACAGCTATTTGTAGAAGGAATTGCAGAGTTTACTACATATTGAAATATCAACAGATTGCGTTTTTAATGTTTCCCTTTAAGGTGTTATCTAAGGAACAAATTATGGCTTTTGGCACAAAGACTGCAAAAACATTCACTTTAACAGCAGAAAATTCCTGGGCTCCTTTGGCATGTATACTTGTATTCTACGTTGATGAGCTTGGAGTGGTTGTAAATGATGCTCTCACTGTCCCCATTCAGCCTGTGTTGGATGACAAGGTAACTGTATTGAACTTGAGTCTGAGACCATATTTTTATCTCTCTATTGCATGGTAAACAGTATTTTAGGTCATAGGTTTGTAAATGTAAAAACTTCCTCATAGAGGGTCTAATCTGAGGTTTGTGTAAGTCCTAGGAAAGACTTCTGATACTGCCAGTGCAGTTTGGGTCCAGCTGTTGCATATCTGAAAGAAATTTCGACTAGCCCTATGTTTTCCACATAAACAGATGCACAGCATCTCCTTTTAGTTTTAATAGTTTGGTCAGTTACTGAGCCATAGACTGCTCTGGCAAATATAGTGGAAAGGTGCTTATAAGTTCTCCAAGTGTGGAACTATGAGCATTGATGAAGACTGTTTTCTAGCCAGGCAGTGGTTGCATTGTATGTGGTGTGTCATCAGTGGATGTGACCAGTGTTTGTATTTCATGTGACTGTGTGTACTTTAACTCAAAAGTGCATGAAGAAGAGTGGGAAAACTACTGCCGCAGCAATGAATTGATTTTTCCAGCTTACATATCAGGGTGAGATTTGGTTCTTTGTGCAAAGAGAAGCCTCACTGTGACATTTTACAGGTGACAACACCCAAAGGCTCTTCATGGGTTCAAGTCCTTCCTCCCCCATGGAAACTTTAATGGTTCTAACCAGACACTGGTAGGGAGGCTGTTTGTCTTACTCCTGCATGAAAAATTTATCCATTTGCTTCATGATTTATCCAAACTCAGGTTATGAGCATTGTTTTCACAGGATAAGGAAGTGTAAAGGCAGGATGGTGAGAGAGCTGCAGGCACGCTTTTGTTGATTATGGTTATTATGTACCACTGTCTGAAGAATCTGAGCAAACAGAAAACAAGATAATTTAGTTGAAACTTTGGAGATTTAGGGTAGATATAGGAAGGTATTGCTAACGAGGAAGGCATAACAATTTGGTTCAGTCTTCTGCAAACAAATTGAAATCTTTCCACTGATTGCAGTGTCCACAGATAAGACTGCATTATGTTTTTAGCGATGAGGTAAAGTCTGATCTGATACCAGTTTGTTTAAATGCAGTTTTTGGATGAAAAACATCATCCTAGTGTATATACAGAGAGGATGAACAATTGAGACAATAAATTGTGAGAATTTAATATTAACCTTACTGTATTTTCTGTATTTCACTGAATAGAGAAAAAATGTAAGATAAGGAAAGCTACTTTCTCAAAGGCTTTCCAATTTTGAGCTTTCTCCATTTTGCCATTTCCACACTAGCCACTGAAATTAACTCAGGACTGTGGAAAGCTACTTTCTCTGTAATTTTTAGCCTTGCCAAGCATTTAATTTCTGCAAATGAGTTGGTAAAATCAAATATACAGAGCTGCAGTGCCACAGTTTACCTAGAAACAAACCATTTTTTCTGTGTGAATCAGTCTGATGACCATTTACAGTGAAGCACATGGAGTTAATCCCATTTATGTTGTCAACATTACTGTGTTTGCTGTTGCTCTGTGATTTTCACACTGAATGTGCTTGGAAGATACCACTACACAGATTTATCAGAGGAAAGGTGTGATGGGGCTGTAGATTCAGACATCTAAATTCCTGTATTTACATTTAGAGTCAGGATTTGGTTGCTTAAGCACAGACATCTAGTGTCTTCCAAGAGGCCACTGGGTATTCAAGGTATCATCATGGGATGAATGGGCATTTCAAAGGTCCTATGGCAGACCTGTCCCTTTCTGGAATGGGAGCCGAGGGTCAGACAGTGTGCTGTGGAACATCCCAAGTGGTTCCAGGTGCCTTGAGGTGACTGAGTCTCATCTCTGTGTCTGAATTAGGTGTCTGAACTCAGTTTACAGAAAATCAGTTGCCCCAAAAGAGAGTGTGGTTTTAAGTTACTCTTCCTGGACTCCTGAAGCCTGCTCCAGAAGGAAAAGTTATGTATCATTGTCTGGCAGAACCACTGGACATGTCTTGGATACCTTTGAACATCTCAAATGGCACTAGGTGTCAGTGTTTATGTAACTGAATCCCACCAACAGCCAGTATAGTCAGTGGAGCCTGTAGGACTGTTTTTTTCACCACCACTAGGATTTTCTGCTTTATAGTGAGCCAAAGTGCTCTCTAGCCTCCATTATTTCTTTTAACCATGTGATGGGAGCTTAAAAACTGAACTGAAACATGGACAGCTAAATGTAAGTAATTTAAGTGTGGAGTTGAATTCCACCTCAAGAGTTCGTAGTAGGGGTGTTTTGATGAAGGAAAAGAGTAAAACTGTTTATTTCAAACAGAAATTCTGCGTTGTTATCTGGTGCAGTGGAGATGGGGTGTATTGGAAATACTTTAAGTAGATCACTCTTCCTCTCTTCAGTACCCCCAGGAAGACTGGTGCTGTACTATGCTATTTGTTTCCTTCTTCATTACCCATGCACTTATTATTTATACCCTTTTCTGTATTGGTTTTGCTGTGGAACACTGACTTGTAATCTTTGAGGGCTGAATAATCCTCCCTAAGTAATCTTTCCCTAAAGATGTTACATGCAGTGTTGTGCATTGATAAACTGCAGATGTGTTTCTTTTACTGCCCTCAGCTGTAGAAACTGGTGTATCCTTGTGCCCGAAGAAATTGCTCCTTGTATTCTAAAAGCTGGTTGAAATGACAGTGGATCCTGATGCTGTCTTCCCACCAGTCCAAGGAACTGATGTGTTAAGAGATCAAGAGAGCAAAATGAATGCTGTAATATTTTCCCAAAGGTCCAGGAAAAGCAAATCCAGAGTCTTAATTATAGCAAATTAAGCTAAGAAAATGCTTCCTCAGAATTGTTAGTGGCTGTAAATATCAGTGTATAATTTAAACCACTGCTGTTTTTTACCTTTTTCTAGATTAAAATCTCTTGGAGCAAGGATAAGGTCAAGCCATCTGAGAAAGTCTCCCTTAAAATCAGTACAACAGAACCAGGATCAGTAATTGGACTTGCAGTTGTTGATAAAAGTACAAAGCTTCTAGGAGAAACTAATGACATAACAGAAGATTCTGTAAGTGAATGAGAGAAAAGGTTTTCATTATTGTGTGATTGAAAGATGTATGTTTATGAAAAGTTTCAGTTTATGTTCTGAATGAGTAATATTCTTTGGGCAGGATTTTTAGCAAGTATTTTTTACTTTTGCAAGTATTTTATTAACACAAGTGGAAAAGACAGTAAGGCATACAAAGTGATAACCCCAGCATTTCTAATTCCAATTAGTAGTTGGTTGTTCTTATGCTGAGAAACTGCTCTGTTAGCACTTGGCAGCTTCTTCATTCAGGAAAGACAAAAAAGCCAGAAAAAACTCCCTAATGGTTTGTTCTTTGTGCTTTTTAAAATTAGCAATATAAAATAAAGAAATATTTTATTTTTTGAAGAATAAATTACTCATCTTTTTTAATTCCCTTGATTTGCAGAAGCTCTAGTGCATCAACAATTTGGGAGAGCTTGCAATATGCGTCATTTCTAAAGTGCTCCCATGACATGGCCTAAGTGCCATAGAATATCAGTGGGCTGTAGGCTCCTATTTTAGGCTTATATAGTCTTGGTCATTCTTCCATTGATCATGAAACCTTTGCAGGCAAATTTTCTTCATCCTGTCACATATTCTTTTCTATTTACCAAGGAGAGCTAAGCAAGCTGCTGCTTAAGGCATAGCTCTATGAATTAGCACCTACAACAGTGAAAGTTCTGAAAAATGTGAGTTTGCATTCACTCTTTGGATGATTTTGGTTTTTTTTGTCTTAGGTGTTCCATGAGCTCAATTTATACAGCACAGTACAATATTTCCCCCTGGTCAGAGGTTCTTTTGGTGTCTTTCAGGTACTTTTTAATTTTTTTTATTCTAAGCTGGTGTTTTTTACTGCTTAGTGATTTGCAAATTGCTTCTTTGAAGTAAATGCCCTTTTTAAAGTTTGAGACTGTGGACAATATTCTGTTTTCATGGCTTATATGAGTTTTAAATTGAGAAATTTATCAATATATAAATAATCTGAATGCAAAGAAATACGTTAATACTTTCATAAATGTGGATTGCTTTGTGCTTGATATTGCCTTCCCTTTGAAAAGTTTTCAGTTATTAAACACAATACTCAGATGATCTCAGTTTTGTTGGTTCCTTGCTTTAGTTCTGTATTTGCATTATGACTTTATTTTCTTAAAAAGAAATAAAAAAAAAGAAAATAGATATGCACTGCTGATGTCCTGAATGTCCTGTATTGAGATATACTGTATAAATTTTATCCAGAAATGCAGCCTTTGGGTATCAACTGATGCAATTCTTGAGGAGGATAAGGAGCATTTTCTTTGTAAGTAATAAAAATAAATTAGCCAAATCTAATTTACTGAGTGGGGAAGGAGGTCTGTGGGTTAGATCCCCTATTAGGTCTTCTTGTAGTACTGTGTACAGGCTGCATCCAGCCTTATAAACTATTACCATTTCCAAGGCTCAAGACATGCAAAATGCATATGACTGCTATTTTAAAAACTTACTTTTTGCTGCTGTTCTGAGCAGCACTACTCCTTCAAGGCCTGAGGGTGAATGGAGTTTTTGTTTGTAGTTCCAGTTGATATATGCTGCAGTGGTTTCTCATGTGTAGGCATATTACACCAGTTCCATAAGCACTCCAGGAAGGCCATGTAGAAATTTAAGCTTGTGTGAAACTTTTTTTATTAAAAAAAAAACCAAACGAGCAAGAAAAAAATAAATAGTTCCTAATGTGATTGCAGTAGTGTTACCATGTGTAACAAAGGTAGAGATTATAATCCAAACACTGTATTGACTTTTATTAACTCTACTAATCTGATTTTTGTTAAACATAGATATTTGTAGGTAGGACAGTATTTTTTTATTCTGTAGATGGTGGAATGATACCCATAGAGGATGGTTTCGGTGATGATATGCCGGTATCTAAAAATGGACCTCCTGATTTCAGCAATCTCTATGTGAGAACACATTTTCCAGAGACTTGGCTTTGGATCGACACTAAAACTAGGTATGAGCTTAGAAGCAAATGGAAACTGATTTACATGTCACGTTGTTATTTTGTAGGTTCTAGTAGTGTTCTGTACTAGTGCTGAAGCGCATCGCTTTAAAATGTAGTATTACTTATATTCTGCTACCACCTAGAGGCCACAAATGAGATTGGAGACCCATCAAATGAGGCTTTATACAACTGCACAAAATAGGACAGTGCCTGACTGAAGGCCTTGTAGTTTCAATAGAAACTAAATAAAAACCCTGGCGACAAAAGAAACTCTCATCCCTTTACAGATGGGGAGATAACAGATAGGGAGACCCAGTCTTTTTCTCTACAGTACATGAGAAGATGGTGATTAGCCCAGAAAGGGAAACCTGTTCCTGCCTGCACCTAGTTCAGTAAGCAGTTCAAACCGTCAAATGATGGTGAAATCTGACCTGTGTTGTGCAGCACAAGTTTTGTATTCTTTCACAGTTAAGACGTTCAGGAAGCAACCTTCATCTGGGATTGTTTTAAAGGAAAAACAAAGTAAAAGTTGATTACATGTAATGCAATTAAGTGTAATTACCTTCAAGTCACGTAATTTAAAATAGTTTAATTTTTTTTAATCATTTTGATTCCATCACAATTTTTTTGAAATGATTAAGAAAAAAAGAACAGTTAATCAGCAGCTTTTCCTGCCAAGAGTTTGAGCTTAATTTTTGATGCATTTTAAACATTCGTGTCCACTTACTGATGTCTGTAAATAGATGCTTTTGAAAGTCTCTACCCTTCTGCTATCAGATCTGACACAGACACCACAATGGAAGTCACTGTGCCTGATACCATCACATCCTGGGTAGCTGGTGCTTTTGTGATGTCTGAAAACAGCGGGCTTGGAGTGACGACTGCTCCCGTGGAGGTACCATGGCACTAGACAATTCTCCTTTAAGTGCTGGTAACACTACGGGTTATTACTGGATACTCTATTTTAGTTCTAACAGCAGCTATCTCCTTGTACTAGTAAAGCGATTGAGAAACCATGTGTGTTCAAACTGTAAAGAAAATATCATCACTGAAAACATACGTGATACTGTATCTGCCTCCCCTTCCTGCTCATGTAAATTTCTCAGATGTGCAGATACTTGGGTGCCTATTTGTGTTGGAGCGGTTGTTTTATTAGAGCACTCTCAGGAAATGCCATTTTCATATGTAGAAGTGGGGATTGACTGCCTGAGGATAGCGTGTTTCCATGTTTTCTTGGCTCTGCCAAGAGGGCTTTCCATGAGTTGATAGTGCATGCAGGGACGTTTGTGCAGACCAGCTGGGAGGAGGTGGCTGTGATGGGAGAGGCATGTTGTCTGCTGGAAGGATCATGCCACTACACTGCTCTGCTAACACTTACCCAGGAGGGAGGACGGGAGAATTGCTTAAGGACTAGATTCTGCTTTTGCTTTCATTTATCTGTCAAAACCAGTCTTGAACTAAACAAAGGTGTTACTTTTTGGGTGACTTAGCATGAGGAGCACAGTGGACACTGAGAGCCAGTGGTGGAATGAGATGCTTCTTGCTGCCAAGTGCCTGTCTTCTGAGGCTCTTGTGTTTCCAGGTGTTCAAGGCGTTTAGCAATTTAAGCTAAATTCAGCACTCCTCAAGCACTAAAATCAGGTTAGATCTAACCTGAGATTCCCAACGTACGTGTGCAGTTGTCCTAGGATTGCTCTATATTTATGGAAACAGCTACTTATTTAGCCTGTTTAAAATAGGAATTACTTATGAAAGTGTCATTTAGCTAGCATTTTACGTATGTTGCATGATCATCTGAAAGTAGTTATCTCCTTCTATTCATTATGTAAAGACCTAGAGAAACTATATTCCTGAGACAACTCCACTTCAGTGCCTAATGTTAGACAGGTTGAAACTGTGCAGTACTGGGTCATAGATTACCAACTTCATGCCAGGACTAGTGCAGGCATAGCCTGGAGACAGACATTTACCCATTTAAGTTCTCTTCCCCTCAAATTCTTGGGGAGAGGCAACTTTTGGGTTCCAGACTGAGATCTAGGTCCGGATTTCATAGTTGGCTGCTACACCAGACACAGAACATATGCTTTGAACATCTTGATTGTAACTCCACCACAGAATTTGGAGCCTGACCTGGATTTTGCGGCTAAGGCTCCTTTGAGACTGGAATCATGATTCTCATTTCTTTCACTCGGCTTGGCAGAGATGGGAGGGAAAGAGGAATAGTTTTCTGATTCAAACAGTATGAAAATATATCCTTGGTATCTCATCCTCAAACTTGAGAAGACTGAAAGTAGAACAGATGTTGAGATTTTAAACTATAATCACACACATGCACTGTTCAGTAATTCACCCTCATTGGGATGTTTAGATTGAGCTTGTAGTTCCATATGGCTGAAACATGTTAATCAGTACCATACAGAGAAGCAAACAAAAGAAATGCATGAAAACTGCAACGGGGAAATAAATAAGTGACATCTGTGTGCTTAATGTAATTTACTGCTTGGCATCTTGTTTTTATTAGACTTCTACTACACAGTGTGTCAAAAATTTTACTCTATCATATTTTGTTGTAATATACAGGAATATTCCTGAGTGTAAAACTTTAGGATTGCAAGAGTGTTAGAGATAAGCAAAACAAAACAAAAAAAAAAAAGACAAAGAAAATAGCTACATAGGGAAAATCTCGACTAAGAGGTAGCCGAAAGTTTTCCATCAGAATTTTTCTTACGTCTAATATCTAAAGAAGTTTTTGACACTGAAAGCTTTAGCAAACAATTTTCAAAGCTTTAAAAAGAAAACATTGGAATATTTGCTAGCTAGAAAGAAAGCTGAGGGTTTCTGGGTCTGAAACTCAAAACACTTGGAAGAATTCTTTTAATGAAGAACAAAACCATTTTTAGTTGACATTTCAATAATAAAGGATATTATGTTTCAGCCATTCATATTTTATAGATGTTCATAAACAGTGAAATTCTGATACCATTGAGCTTGATGAGAGTTTACCACTGGCTTCTTAGAGCCAAGACTTAATCCAAAAATCTCTGTTCACAGATAAAAGTAACTGATTTCTGATATGTTCCTGCAGTTTTAATTAAGAAAAGATGTGGTTTTAGAAATATAACTGAAGAACTTATACCAAAATTAGTCTTACAAATTAACACATGATTCTAAAGTGTCGAATTACAGAATTTAGGCGAGTTAATAATTTTGTATTCCAGCATGTGTATTGACATGGAGATAGGGCAGCTGACAGATTCTTGATCATCCATTGCTTTAGCAGACAAAACAGTTCACAGTTAACCTTTATGAGGTCTCAGGACAGATCACAGCTTTCAGTTTTGCCAGATGATAGACTCTTAGTCCTAGCAGCTCTCACCTGAATGGCATCCACAAAGGTTCAAATGACCAGAAGCATCTTTGTCTTCTGCTTCAGCTCTGCAGCAATACATTTTCTTAACTGTAGCATACAAGCAAACATGCTCTGTCATCTGAATTTTAAAGTGATCAGAAGACTAGTTGTATAGTCATTTTCTTTCTTGTACCTGATTGTAGGGGTTCACTGCTGATTTTGTTTTGCAGCTAGAAGCTTTTCAACCTTTCTTCATTTTCCTGAACCTTCCATATTCTGTCATCAGAGGAGAGCAGTTCATTTTGGAAGTGAACATTTTTAATTATTTGAAAGAGGAAGCTGAGGTAAAATAACTGTCTTTATTATATATTATTATAATATATAATTATTTATTATATTTATTATATATTTATTAATATTTTATATTAATAAATATATTTATTATAATTATTATTTATTATATATAACACTGCAGGGTTTTCATCACTGGTGGAGACCATGTCTTTCTTTTGTGAGATGGTATTTTCATCAGTGTGCAGACCATAAAACTATTTCTCTATACACAAAAAAATTTAGCAGCTTATGAAAGCAGTTTTTAAAAATTAATGCTTTGTATTGCAAATGTTGTGTATTTACAGGTTACTGTGATCCTGGATATGAATGATGCTTTTGAAATCATTCTAACATCCAATGAAATAAATGTAACAGAAAATCAACAGACTGTATCTGTACCAAGTGAAGATGGGAAAACTGTTCAATTCCCAATCAAGCCAAAACAGCTGGGAGAGATTCCCATCAAAGTGACAGCAGTATCATCTGCTGCTTCTGATGCTATCATCCAGAAAGTTTTAGTAAAGGTAAACAGTCTGCAGCTTGGCTTGTTCCTGAAATAAATTGTTCCCTAAAATAGACAACAGAGTGCAGCAAAAAGGCTGCACTTGTCTACCTTTACTTGTCTGCAGTTTGTCTGCCTCTTGCTCTTTAAGGTTGGTTTCAGGTCAGGTGGCTTTAAGTAGAAAACACTACTTTTTAAAGAATTTCTCCTTTAAAATTCTTTAGATTCCCTTCCATGAATGAACATATAGACCAGTTCTACAGCAGAGAGTGTGTCAAATGCTTCTGAAAGCAAGGTGAAACTTACTTGTGCATCAGAGAACTCCTGGTACTACAGCTAGCTTAATAATCTGTGGAGAGTGAACCAGATAACTGTGTTGAACACAGGTGCAAACAATTTTTCCATACACCTGGCTTTAGTTCAAAGCCCATTTTATGTGAACGTTCTTCTATTTTGCTATTGATGAAAATTTAGTCCCCAGATGTTCTAATAAAGCAGAAACTGGTAAGACTTGCCTAACTTTAGACATCTGATTCATGTTAGACTCCATTTCAGTGGAAGATAGGAGACATTTGTACGTCTCATCCTTAAAATAAATGGTTAAGACCATAGAATTGGAGAATGATTGAGGTTGAAAGGGAGTAGACCAGCCTTCCTGCTCATGGCAGGATCAGCTACAGCTGGAATCTTAGAGCTACGCACAGTCAGGTTTTTAATGTCCCCAAAAAGAGGGCCTTCACAGCATCCCTGGATAGCTGCTTGTTTCACTGTCCTCACAGTTAAAAAAGTATTCTTGTATTTGTGTGCGTTGTGTTCTATTCTGCTACTGGGCACCACAGGGAAGAGCCTAGCTCCATCTTTTTTTTACACCCTTCCTTCAGGTAGGGTGATATTCCCCTGAGCCTTCTCTTCTCCAGGCTGAACAGGGACAGCTCTCGCAGCCTCTCCTTAGACCACTTACAACCACTAAGCTGCAGGGTTGTGAGCTGTTTTCATGTGGAGCCACTTACTGCCCTTTCTGTTGAAGTTCAGTTGTTGTGCGAAGTGAATAAAAGCCCAATACACTAGGAAAGAAACCTTTTATTTATTTTATTTTATTTATTTATTTATTTATTTTCCCTGCATCAAGGACAATTTTTCTCAAGGAAACATCATATAATCATAGACTGGTTTGGGTTGGAAAGGACCTGAAAGATCATCTAGTTCCAACCCTTCTGCCATGGGCACGGATGCTTGAGCAGGTCCACATCCTTCTTATGCTGGGGACCCCAGACCAGAACGCAGTACTCTAGGATTTTGCACGCATGAGGAAATGAAACCTTTCTGGTCATGTATACCTAACTTCAGTTTTAAGTACTCCTTTTGTATGACAGCCTGTAGAATTGCAAACAGCATGAAAGGTACCACCTCCAGCCTTGACATGTGCTTGGCCATGGAGCCAAGCATGGAGCTTGCTGGAATCAGAGATGCTCTCATTGATTTTGCAGGTGCATTTTTGTCATTGACACGTGGTCTCGAGAAGCAAATAGTGGAGGTAGGTCTTTAATTGGGCAGGCCAATAGCTTAGGTTCTGGATGTGTTAGTAAGCAGCACAAAATGCCTGACACTGTTTTAGATCCCTCAGTGTGGTAAGCTCACAACTCCTATCCTAATGCAATGATCTTGTCTTTATTTTAATAGGCTGAAGGATTGGAACAGACATATTCTCAGACAGTCCTTTTGGATTTGACTGGGAATAAGCCACGATCAGTGTCAAAAACTTTGGATTTCACTTTTCCTTCTGATGTTGTGAGTGGCAGTGAGAGAGTGCAGGTCACTGCTGTTGGTAAGGATTACCTTATTCTGTTTCCATCTTTATTGTTTACTGGTCAGCTATATTTTTTTAATAGTTTTTTGCCCACTGGGCTTTTGTTGAACCCAGTGTCTAACATGCGTGTGTTCATAATCTAGCTGCTGTCATCTTCTGCATTGCCAGCATAGGTGGTTTTTAAAGAACAGAGCATTTGCTAGTAGTAACTAGAAGTAGTAAACTCTGTCAAGTGTAGCAGGGAGGCTGGTGTGTAATAACCTGAGCTATCCTTGCAGGATTTGCTAGAGCTTCCAGGGACCCTTGCAAGATTTTGCCCAGAAAGGCTGTTGCTTTATAGGTTTTTAGGGAACTACATTTATTTTTATTTAATTGATATATTAATAGGTTGAATCATTAATTAAAAATAATTTGACATCATGCATTAGACTAATAATAGGGAGACCTTGTGGATGGAGTGTGTTACTCCTTTATTTAATTTACAATATTATGGTATTGCTATCCATTTTCAGAGTTACAGAGGGAGTCAGAGTTTAATAAGGAAGGTCCTGCAAAGCTTGCTAGTATCTTGTTTTAGTTCTGCTTGTCTTAATGGTGGCTGTTTGAAATTGCTCTGTAATTGGAATGTCAGTAGGCACAAAGCTGATCAGAAGATGAAGTATGTTTTCTACCTGTTTAGTGGTGTTTAGTACAAAAGTTCGTAATGTGGCATATTTTCTTCCAGTTTAGATGATACTACCCTTTATGTGTGAGGTATGCATTTACTTGCAATAAGCTTTAATTTATTTTAATGAAATTTTATATTCCAGGTGATTTACTTGGGCCTTCTATCAACGGTTTGTCATCATTGATTAAGATGCCTTATGGCTGTGGTGAACAGAATATGATCAATTTTGCTCCAAACGTTTATGTTTTGCAATACCTGACTAAAACCAGGCAGCTGAGAGAGGATATTAAATCAAAAGCTGTATCATTTATGAGAAAAGGTCTGTATGCTTAAAAGAGATATGTTAGATTTTTTAAGAACTTTTACTAGTAAGAAGATATCTGTGACTTTGTATTTGGTATTTGAAATGTTGCTCTTTTGGTGTCATGAGAACTAGAAGAAAAGCCCATCTTCTCTTTATTTTCCTCTTCTGAGATGACAATTAAAGAGCAAATAATTTTGTTTACAAAGGTGAGTCTGCTCAGAAAAAAACACGTTTTTATAGAGTTACTTTTTTCAGAGGAAAAATATATTCTAGAAGCTTTTGGAGCAAGTTCAGAGGAGGGCTATGAGGATGATCAGGGGGCTGGAGCACCTCCCATATAAAGACAGGCTGAGAAAGTTGGGGCTGTTCAGCCTAGAGAAGAGAAGGCTGCGTGGAGACCTCGTAGCAGCCTTCCAGTATCTTAAGGGGGGCTACAAGAATGCCGGGAAGGGACTCTTCATCAGAGACTGTAGTGATAGGACAAGTAGTGGGTTTAAACTTAAGCAGGGGAAGGTCAGGTTAGATATAAAGAAGAAGTTCTCTACTGTGAAGGTGGTGAGGCAGTGGAATAGGTTGCCCAAGGAAGTTGTAAATGCTCCATCCCTGGCCCATGTTCAAGGCCAGGTTGGACAGTGGCATGGTCTAATGTGAGGCGGTCCTGTCCATGGCAGAGGATTTGGAACTAGGTGATTTTAAGGTCCTATCCAACCATAACTATTCTATGATTCTAAGGTAATTCAAATGGATTTTCTAGTTGGTTGTTACTCCTACTTTGATAAAACCACGTGTGAGCGAACAATTCTGGCCTCTGCTTGAGGCACAGAGGTTGAAAATTAGTCAGTGGGCAGAGTGAACCATATTTATCCTATGTGCGTATCTGCCTTCAGTGACACCATCCTATCCTGCCATGTCCCTGCAGAGGTCAAGGCGTGTTGGTTGTTCTTGTGACTGGCTTTTGCCCACTCAAGTTTTAGATTTGGTCAGAAGTAAACTCAGTGTTGGAAATCAAAAGTTGAACAATTTTAGTTGGAAACTGTTGAATATTTTAATTGTGAAATACTCAAGGGCCTCACAGAGTGTGGAGAATATAGTTGAACTATGCTTCTCTGTGCCTTTTGGATCAGTGTCTTAATTCCAGTGTATCACTCGCCCCATGTCATTCTGCATGCCAAGAGCTGGATTCATAGAGAGAAATGAGACCATCGTGTGAGCTACACCCCTACTAAGCCACTCTGATGACATTTTCAAATGTTGTTTACTCTCTTTAAGTCCTTAGCTTTTTTGTGTTCATTTTTTAAGTTGTTGATGTTTGCCTTGGAAAAGACACAGCTCAAAAATAATTTTTCCTTTCATCAAGATTCCAATTTTCTGTCAAAAGCAGTTAAATGATTTTTTTAAACCTTTCCTGCTACATGCTCTAGTTGAAAAGTAAGGTGTTGGGGAAGAGATGTGCTATGTAAAAAGCTACCCTGAAGTTTGTAAGCAATCTACCTCTCTTTGAAGCCTGAGTTTTGATACCATAGAATTCTGAAGTTTTCCACTAGCATATTTATTAGTTATTTCAAAGCAACTGAAAATTCTAGGATTAAATGTCACTTATATACGAAGCATTGTGTTACTTAACTTGTTCCTGAGACTTTGAATTTAGGTGCATGCTTTTAACACTGTTAGACATAACAGTAAGTATGCTGACATATTTGTAATCTGAAGAAAAGAGCCACAGTGTAAAAAATACTGTTTTTTTTTTTTACTTTATTGTAATGATTTAATTTTTTTGCACTGATTTTTTTAAAAAATTGAACTTTATCTGTAGTTTGAGATGTAACTTTTATAAGCTGTGTTTTTGAAAGGATTGTCATGAAGTTCAGTTTAAACCAGACTTTATTTCACCTGTCAAATATTCAGTAAATATTTGAAAAAGAGACCTCAGTATCTGAAGTAAATGTAATTAATTTTAAGGCTAAATGCTTGTGAGAAGAAGGCATCATACAGGTAGCAGAGACTGCTATATTTTCTTCTTTTATCAGTTTACATTTACCTAGAACAAAGGCAAAGCAAAAGAAAAGTGGACTTTAAAAAAATCTCAAACAACCCTTCAGTTGTGAGAATGACAGATCCCGTCTTGAAATCACTTCTTTAGAAATAAAAAAAATCCTGGTCAGCCTAAAAACTTTGGTGCTAGACCAAAAGCAAACAATGAGTTTGAGCAGTATTTCCAAGCTATTTGAAATGTGAGACACTCTAATCTTTCACATACTTCTGATGTCCTTTCCATCCTGATGCGCTCCTCTTTCAGCCTTGTTCAGCGAGCCTCCTACATCTCTTGGGTTCCAGCCAGTCCTCTGGGGCTACTAGTGTACATCTTCATGATAGGATCCTTCTTTTCCTTGCCTTTCCACTTGTATGTGTTGACATTTGAAGTATCATTTTTCATGTCTGATTGAGTGTCCACTGGAACAAACATAGTGGTTCACAGCCCTGAGATCTCTTGTTCCAGCATTTCTACAGGCTCCCCTGTGGCAGATGCAGACGTATTGAGAGACTTCTGCGAGACTGCAGTGGGGTTGGCATTAAGAAAAAAACAATCAGACTGTAGGAAATAGCTGAGTAATCTCTCCATTCTCCCTTTGGTTCTGCTCATCTTTCTTATCCCTCCCAATCTTAATAAATTATGAGCTAATTTTTTCCCTGTGTAAGGGCCACTCAGCAGTCTTTGTTAAGCAGGCTGCTGGTCTTTGTTCAGTGCTTTTACACTACCAACACGGTGGTGATAATAATACTTATTGCTATGTATTGCCCCTTCTGCTAAGAAGCAGAGAAAGCTCAGTTTCCAGGCGTTGCAGTCAGATATCTTTGAAGAGGTAGCAATCTATTTGTATATATACATATATTCATGTTCCTCAGAGCACATTATTTTGAGGCTTTAATTTGACAGTGACTTTTGTTTTCCTTGGTGATGCCACTCATTCCTTCTTTATTCTTCCCACTCAAGAGTGCTTGATTCCTCAAGATCATTTACTGAGATGCCAGAATTGTCTGTGCAGGAAAGATTCACTAGTTTTAATCATGTACTGTCATGATAAATGCATCAGAAGAAGCCTATACTTAAATGGAAATTTGAATTTCAAACTCTTCTAAAGAGACAAAAAACAAACCTGATGTACTGGGTTAAGAGTTCTTTTGGGAAGGTACACTGCTATACTGTAGCAATTCAGATTTGTATCTTTACATCTCTTCTACTTATAGACAGATTCTGACTAGGATTTCATTTTACATTATACCTTAGACTGGGGGATCAGACCATTTGTTCCGCAGTATTTAAGGTTGTGGTTCACTCACTATATAGCTATATACAGAATAGTATGTAAGCAGGTGATTAATTCTTCATCAGCAGAAACAAGGAACATTTTGCAGGGTAACACTTGTAGTTGCATATACCTCATGGAACATATTTTAAAATTTTTTAATTTGTGTAGGACTTAATGGTTGCCTATGGGTTTTTCTTCTGCCTGGCTGATTCAGTATTGTGTCTTTATCTGTCAGGTGTTAAATTAATGAATATACTTTCTTAATTATAATAGCCAAAATAGCCAAGGAAAAAGACAAGGTAGAGGGAAAGAAGAAAAGATGTCTTCTGAAATGGTATAAATCGATATGATTATTGTTATGGCTAAACAAATGGCAAAGAAAATGGAAGGAAGATTTTAGATTTTCGAAACTACAGGGAGTAGCATATTGTAGGAAACTTTTAATTTCTAACATTAATGAACATTGTTTCTGCGCTGAAGTCAATTACTAAGGATGCTGCTTGTGGTTGTGAGCTGCTGGTGAGCCCTTGAGGCACTTTTACTGTAGACATTCAGCAGTCAGGAGAAAGCTGCGCTTGTTCTGCATACTGAAGAATCTTTGCATATGTTTTAAATGGATCCATCTCAGGATTTCAGGATATTTAGGTCTTTTGATATTTTTCACTGGTTTCAGAGTAACCTCTTTCAGTATGCCTGTTCGGATAACTAGTGCTTTGATTTGGGAAAAGCAAGCTGCTGAAAGAGTCTGATTTTGAGCAGCATTTGTAGCTTTGCTGTACACTTTGCCCTTCCAGTTGGAAAATACTTCATTTTTGCTTGTCCTTCCTTCTGCTGGTAAGATAGATTAGTTCTGTAGGTGCGCAGCTCCAGCTCCTCAAACTAATGAAGCACTGAGCTATAGCTGCTACTTTGTTCTCTGCTCTCTGCTGCTGTGCTCCTGGAGCCATCGAGTACTGTTGCTAGTGTGAGCAGGAGCTTCTGGTTCTACTTTTGTAGATGGATCCTTTATGATACTGCTGCTTGCTTTCTCATGATCTTCTGCATGGTTTTGTGTGTTCCTACGTATTTGGGAGACTTTTTATTAAACACTAGGTCAGGTTCTGCCCTTCTCAACCTTAGAAAGTGCCTTGCTTCACATCAGCAGTCAGTTTGTGCCAAAACCCACATGAGGGGAAAGTGTTCAATACCTGTCTCTGCTTTTCCACTTCAGGCTACCAGAGAGAGCTGCTTTTCCAGAGAGATGATGGCTCTTTTAGTGCCTTTGGAAATGACGATCCCTCTGGGAGCACATGGTAAGTAGTTCTGCCAGATTCAATGTGGAATTTAAGTATTTTAGATATTTTCCCTACGACTAAAATTTTTTTGAGAAGCTGGTAAAAATTTCCATCTGTATTAGCCTTCTGCCTGGTTTTCATTAGTCATTCATTATGATTCTAAGGTCATTCTGTTGGATAACATGCTGTCAAAGCTATTATTAGGGCAAGGCTCTTTAATTTTGTAGAAGATGAATGATGAATTATTTCAGCAAGGGAAATACCTTGGTCTGGAAGTTTTTCTGTTGCTTTCCTCAAAGGAATGAAGAAGAATAATTAAATGACTTGTTCTTCCAGTTGACTAAAACTATTTAGGGCTATGTGATCATTATTGCTTCAAATTTCAGTTCTCTCCATACTGGAGGCTAAAGAATGACTGAGGCATTTCCTAGGGGTTAAACAGTTACTGGTGCTAAAAATTTGCCCTACTTTCTTCTCTCATACCTCCTTTTTTGAGACTATAAATAGAGGTGAAAAAGCCTTTTTTTAGTGGTGAATTTCACGCTGTGAAGCGTTGTGAGCATAGTAGTGAAAGCGAGATAGATAACAAAGACAAGTTCTGGCACTTCATTCAGCTAACCCAGGTTCAGTTAGTTTAAATATACTTGTGTATATCAGTACACACTGCTGACTTTAAAGAGAACCATCCCAGTGACTGTGCCACTGATTGAGGCATGCCTTCTGGAGTCAGTGAGCATCTTTCATTGACATCAGCAGGATGTGCCTTTGACACAGTATTGGTGGATTGGAAAATGAATATAATTTATCTGATCTGGCAATTCCGGTACTTCAGTAGTGCAGTGACAGGTTACATGAATGTATATTTGGCAAAGAAGGGAGTCAAAGCAGAATTTGGGATTATTAGTAAAACATCAAAAGTTGTTTCAGTGATATAATTACAGGGAAAATGGTGGTAATTAACATCATACTCATAACTGCATTACTTTGTAAATTATGATTTTTGCCATTTTAGCCCAGCAGTAGAAGGCAGGAGAGCAACATTTGAATAAAGATGTACTCATGTTGGCAGAACGGGGGTCTATACTCTGTATTTATTTATTTTTGAAACATAACAGCTGCAAAAAGAGGTGATCTTTAGAAACAAGGACACAGTTTCATTTTTTTTTTTGTGGATTAAGCTTAGACTACTTGCTTGTCTCGGTGAGGCAAGTATTTTGCTCTGTGCTTGGGAGGTGTGTGTAGAACGCCTTATGCATCACAGTATTTGTACATCATCTTAAACAGAAGAAGCTGTAATGTGTTGCTAATTTTGTTGCATTTGATTAACTTTCCCCCCAAGGTTATCAGCTTTTGTATTAAGATGTTTCCTTCAAGCTCGTCCATTCATAGATATTGACCAAGATGTACTCATGGATACAGCTAAATGGATCGTTCGGCATCAAAAGTTAAATGGAGAATTTCGTGAGCCTGGGAAAGTGTTACACAGTGATCTTCAAGGAGGCACCAATAATCCAGTCACTCTCACAGCTTACATCATGTCGTCCCTCCTAGGGTTCCCAGATAAACAGGTATTGGAATTCATAAACAGAATTTACAATTACTGGAACACTTCATAAATTGTCGTAGTACCTGGCAAACACTTGGTAGTTCAAGGAAATTGAGGGACATCTGATCAGAGACTGATTTTGTTAAACTTCCCTTAGCTACCTGAGGCAATACAAGGTTGTGCTGTTAGCTTTTGCATTTTATGTGCCTTTGAAAAAACTGAAGGCAGTTACTTATAGTAACAATACTGTCATGGCTTTAGTCCAAGAACTTGCAAAGAAATTTATAGGGGGAGCTATCCTTAGAGATGTTAGGTCATTCCAGTTGATTTTACTGTGATTCCTCACGTTCATAAAAGACAGTGCCAGATCAAAAGGCTTGCCTTTGAGGTTCATGTCTGTGACTCTGAAAGAGATTTTCAGTATTTTTGGGTTGTTGTTTGGCGAGAGTAATGTTTCTGTACAAGTTTTCCTTTTAAATTATAATGTTTCAATAAATCTTTCACTTGCTGAACAATCTTCAATATAATCTTTATTTGCAGCATGCTTATGTCATCAAGAGTGCTACAAATTTTCTGGAAGATAAATTAGAAGAAGGCATTTCAGATAATTACACTTTGGCACTTGTGACATATGCATTGTCCTGGGCAAAAAGTATAAAAGCAAAGGAAGCCCTGAATATACTGAACCAGAGAGCCGAACACCAAGGTACTGCACAACTATCTTATACAGTTGCATAGATTGACTTTTGTCAAATTTAAACATACTTATTATATATCTGAAGTTGCATATGGAATTAGAAATGAAGAGAATCATTATTCCAAATTCAAATCTGTTTTGAGTATGGTATAGAGAATAAGCTAAGGACTTCCAAGACAGTCTTAATGAAAAGTGTCCAAAATAGAATGACAATGCAAAACAAAGCTAGGCCTTTCAGTCTCAATTACCATATTCCTGATGGGAGTACCATGGTGCTGCTGTAAAACATGACTTGTCAGTTCTCCCATGTTATTATGTACACTTGTAAGATCAGGCTGGTTAAAGAGAGATGGATGAGGTTAGCTATTTCAAACTGGTTTCAATCAGGAGGGTGTTGGGTGGCAATTAGTTAAAATCAGTACTGAAGAGTTGAGGGATTTTCTGTAACAGTGTTGAGGTCTGTTGCATTTTCTTGAGGGACCCATCATCTCGTTATGCTTAACCTCTTCTGAGTTTGGCATGACTGAATTTTATTCTTTGTTTTAGGGGAAGAACAAACCACATGGATGTAAGCAATTGAAGTTTTGGGCTCAAAATAGTAACTGTCCTGAAAAATCTTAAGGAATTAATGTTGTAACCTAGTAACAGAGCCTCTGTCCTTCTGTGTTTACTGGGTTAAGACTTTCTTATGGTCACTTTTGGGAAGGGAAAAAATCACTTTTTTGGAAGGCTTCACTCAAGAAAGAGGCTATTTAGCAGCTGTGCTGCATGAGATGCCTTCTCCAGTCCTGAAGAGAAAGGAGCAGCCAGCCTTTTCACAAGATGGCCTTTTCACAAAGGCTCCTTTATGTGAGCGCTTTGGGCTGACAACAAGAGTATCAATGTAAAGTTCACTGAAATCAATGGGAGTGACTATTTGGACTGTAGCTTTTTTGTATCTATATTCAGCCACTGCTGAGGAAGTGCTTAAGTCAGTACTTTATGTGACACATGCCTAAACATTAACACAGTTTTAAAAAACCTGTCTAGGTACCATAAATAAGCATTAATTAAGTCTTTCTGAGAAGTCAAATGATGTCATTCTGTGGATCTGAGGTTATTATCGGTTCCTTCTGCAGGAGAATTTCGTTTCTGGATAACACCTGCTTCTGAAATTTCTGATTCATGGCAACCACGGTCCATCGATATTGAACTTGCAGCATATGCTCTGCTATCGCACTTTCATCAAGACAGATTAGCAGAGGGGATCCCTATTATGAAATGGTTAAGTCAGCAAAGAAATCACCTTGGGGGATTTTCATCTACTCAGGTAATATCTTGTCTCAAGGGGCTTTGTTATACTTTCTAAATGAGCATTGCATATTAAAAAAAAATTAAAAAAGGAACTTTTTTTTTTTTTGACATAAAAATTACTGGATTTTGTTTTGCTATAATAGCCTTGGCTATGTGCAGGCTTGCCTTCTTTGTGATATTGGCATCATAAACCTGGCCTGCCAATTTTACTATTTTGGCAAGTGTAATAAAAAACAGAATTAGAGGGTCACCTTGATTATATAAAATAATAATAACAAAATATCTTACGTGAAGAAAGTGATGCCCATGGAAAAAGAGTAAATGAGATTTTTCCAAGTAGCTGTGCTTGCTTTCTTTCCAAGGAGAGAAACCTCTTTCTATTCTTTCCATATGTGGGTCCTCAGACTTCTGAAACTTAAGATAAGAAATGAGACTAGGTTTTAGAGAAACGTCCTAAACTAGTGCCTCTGTTGGCAGTTGGTCTTAACTTAATAATGTACTTTGTCCTCATTATTGCATAAATTTTTGATGGGCCATGAAATTTGGAATATCTTCATTATCTCCAGGAGGTTTCTGTGTTATTGAAACCACATCTTGTACTCTGTGCTGGCATCCAGAAAGTCTATATAGTAATTTGGATTGCATTAGTTTAAACTAGCTTTTAAATTAATTGCAAATGCTGGTCACAGTAAAATGTCATATTTCATCATACTGCTTGGTACCAAGCTGTAGAGGCTATCCTTTGTTATTTTCCAATATTTGTTTGTATTGATCTGAGAGAAATTAGTTCTACGAAATAAAATGCAGCAATGAGCCTAGTTCCCCTGCATTTCTCATATTTTCATGATATGTTGATTCTTGCTTATTATTTGAAGAGGCTGATTGAAGCACTATATGAGTTTAAAAAGCTTTTCTCTATGCTCCAGAAATCATTTTTACTCGAAAATTTAAAAATCCATCAGTGTACCATTTATTCCTGAGTGTGAAGTTAAAAAATGAATTTAATCCTTTTGTTCTTCCATAGTCTAAACTGTTTTGATTTCAAAATTACTCCAGTGTCTCTTAGGATGGCATTTTTATTTTGTGGAAATGACCCCATACTTTCTGTTAATTTCTGAGATTACTTAAAAAAATGTTGGGAGTGTGTTTTCTTCCATGAATTTATTACATTAGAAACGTAACGTATTGTTAAACAATAAGGAGGAAAGTAATCAGTTGCATTTGTGATGTTTTGTAAGTTAGGGTGTCGTAACTCACTACAATTTGTATATGTGGTGTAGCTTATTATGAGTTTGCAATCAGTATATTTTGCTTTATAATGCTTTTAATGTTTAGGCATAAAATGTGGATATTTAATATTTACAGGAAAACAAGTTGTACAAAAAATAGCATGTATATGAAAGTAGATTTGAATCATAGGGTAGAGTAGCAAGTTCTGCAAAGCCTATGTTGCTGGGCAAGAGAGGCCTATGACTATGGGTTGAGACCATATTCTGTAACTTTTCAGGCTGTGTATTGGACACAGCATTGTCATGCTGAGCTGTGCAAGTCATGCTTCAGCTGTGAATATATCTGGGTGAAAAGCCTTCTGCTTTATAGCACGACAAGGGGATCATTTATCTTCTCTTTAGGTGGTTTTTTGCCCTCTTGATTTTTACGTGTGTTTCTGAGGGTCATTTGAGCCTAGGATGCGGAAGAGCTCTGAAGTCACCTTCAGCAATGGGAGATAGGTTTTCTAGACATCTTGAACTCTTTCTGAATTCAGGGCAAGAAATATAAATGTGAGAAATGTAAGCATGAGAATATAATTGTAAGGACTTGGAAGAGGCAGTAGAATCCCAGTGGAGATGTGAGGGTGGCTGCATGAAGACTCCAACACAGTCAACAAATGGGACAATGCAGAGACCATGAGCTCCACAGGTCATAGCCTATACACAGGTAGTTCACTGTTTGTTACAGAAGGATTTGTTTCTCTGAACAGGACACGGTGGTGGCTCTGCAAGCCTTGAGTCTGTTTGCAACTCTGACTGCTGTAGGCAGAACAGAAATGGATTTAACAGTGACAGCACCTTCTTTGAAAATACCAGAAATATTTTCGATTGATACTCGAAACCGTTTTCTGCTTCAGACCAAGGAGGTACTGTAAAAACTGAGGAATATTTTGTAAAGTTTGCTGACTGAAAGTACTTTGAAAATACTGATATACTCATCTTTCAGCTTGACCCTGTACAACCAATGACAATTACAGTGGCAGCGGATGGAACAGGATTTGCTGTCTTTCAGGTATGCAGTGTAGTTATTCTTGCTGAATTTTGGACCTTTATTAAACATGTTAGTAAGAACAATCTTCTGAAATGTGTTAAATCAGTACCAAAACATTTTACTAATTGAAGAATTCTGTGAACCAAATATTGTGTGAATGGATGTATTAATGTGTTTGTTTATGTCCAGTGGCCTGGCCTTTTAAGTACTGCTGGATGATTTACAGTTTTGGGGCACTTCCATGTGCCAGAACCATATAAAAGCAGCCCTGTCGTCCTGTAGGAATGCAGTGTCCATTTGCAAGACAAAGGACTGCAGTGGCATATCTGCAGGCACAAAGGTCAGAGTAAAAAAGGCATGTGGACCAGATAGATATGCTTCATTGGAAACCTGAGGTAAACCATAATAAGGCACAGATCAGTACAGAACTAGATTACACTACTAGTTATTAGACTTACTTTCCTTTTGTTGAAGTAGAATATAACCATAGTGCAAAACCTGAAAACAAGAGTATTGCAGCCAGGTTCTTCAGCAATTTTTACACTGTTCTGAAATAGTATGAAAGACTAGAGTCAAAGGATCCTGCAAACTGTCAACAGTAATTGATGCTTCACATCAGCCAGCAGTGGGGCATCACAAAGAGTAGAATCATAGAATAGTTCGGGGTGGAAAGGACCGTAAGATCATCTAGTTCCAAACCCCCTGCCATGGGCAGGGACACCTCCCACTAAACCATGCCAACCAAGGCTCTGTCCAACCTGGCCTTGAACACCGCCAGTGATGGAGCATTCACAACTTCCCTAGGCAGCCCATTCCACTGCCTCACTACCCTTACAGTAAAGAATTTCTTCCTTATATCCAATCTAAACTTCCCCTCTTGAAGTTTGAACCCGTTACCCCTTGTCCTATCACTACAGACCCTAATGAAGAGTCCCTCCCCAGCATTCCTATAGGCCCCCTTCAGATACTGGAAGGCTGCTATGAGGTCTCCACGCTGCCTTCTCTTCTCCAGGCTGAACAGCCCCAACTCTCTCAGCCTATCTTCTTACGGGAGGTGCTCCAGTCCCCTGATCATCCTCGTGGCCCTCCTCTGGACTTGTTCCAACAGTTCCAAGTCCTTTTTATGTTGAGGACACCAGAACTGCACACAATACTCCAAGTGAGGCCTCAGGAGAGCAGAGTAGAGGGGCAGGATCACCTCCCTTGACCTGCTGGTCACGCTCCTTTTAGTGCAGCCCAGGATACAGGTGGCTTTCTGGGCTGCAAGTGCACACTGCCAGCTCATGTTCATTTTTTCATCGACCGACACCCCCAAGTCTTCTGTGCTGGGCTGCACTGAATCTCTTCTCTGCCCAACCTGTAGCTGTGCTTGGGATTGCTCTGACCCAGGTGCAGGACCTTGCACTTGGCATGGTTAAACTTCATCAGGTTGGCATCAGCCCACCTCACAAGTGTGTCAAGGTCCCTCTGGATGGCATTCCTTCCCTCCAACATATCAACCAAACCACACAGCTTGGTGTCATCAGCAAACTTGCTGAGGGCGCACTCAATCCCACTGTCCATGTCACCGACAAAGATGTTGAACAAGACCGGTCCCAACACTGATCCCTGAGGGACACCACTTGTTACTGGTTTCCAGCTGGACATTGAGCCATTGAGCACAACTCTTTGCATGCGGCCGTCCAGCCAGTTCTTTATCCACTGAGTGGTCCACCTATCAAATTGATGTCTCTCCAACTTAGAGACAAGGATGTCATGTGAGACAGTGTCAAATGCTTTGCACAAGTCCAGGTCCATCAACTGCTCTACCCCTGTCCATCAGTTCTGTAGCCCCATCATAGAAGGCCACCAGATTGGTCAGGCAGGATTTTCCCTTAGTGAAGCCATGCTGGCTGTCACCAAGCACCTTGTTTTTCATGTGCCTCAGCATGCCTTCCAGGAGATTCCGCTCCAAGATTTTGCCAGGCAGAGAGGTGAGGCTGACTGGGCTGTAGTTGCCTTTTTCTAGTTGTTAGGACCTTCACCTGACTGCCATGATTTTTCAAACATGATGGACAGTGAGGTGGTATAGTGATCCCTTCTCTGCTTGTCCTGTGGCAGACTGTGTTTCGGTAGTAGAAATTCAAACAACTTATATTTAAACAAATTAATCTGGGATAAGCACATACAGTATTTAGAACTAGCAAAACATAAATAGCCTTTTCAGCTGCTTGCTCTTCAGCCATAAGAGATTGTGTTCTGAAAAAAATTCTGCCTCCAAGATTTTTCCTAACGCCATGAGAAATATCCTGTGTGAAGAAGACAGTTCTGGAACTCATTTGATATGGCCATGAGTGGGTCTTTCTTCCCTGTTGTTCTGTTCGTGATAGTGGCTTAGAACCACAGAGGTGAAAGAGAAGACCTTTGAAAAGCTACAGATAATACAGAAATATTAGTCTCTGAGCATGACAGAATCGTTTTATTGGAAGTATATAAATAAACTCATGATTGCTGAATCTTACCGTAAAACCAGACAGAGCTCCTGCTAGAGTCCTTATAATCGTACTCGAGAAAACTGAACTTAGGCTGACTTTTATCATCTTGAAGTTTTGTGCCAGGTCAGATTCCATCTCAAATTCCTTTCAACCTGACCTTTACTTCAGTGTTCTTATGACTGGGAAACAAGGAAGCATGGTGATGGTAAATACGCTTTTGGATAAAAGACCGTTTAAATAGAACCTTCACAGATACCTCTCAACAGTGAGCAGTAGTGAGTTACCCCTCATTCATTCAGCATCAGTCTGCAAAACCCAGAGTGCCATAAATCATGTCCCATGTTTATTAATTCCCAGCAGTGCCAACAAAGTTTACAGCAAAGTTCAAAAGTTTCAGAGGATAGTGTAGATTCAGACCTGCAGGCCAAGATAGGCATGAACATCTCAGTAGGATTGCATTTACACATCTGTGGTTTCAGTGTGTATGTGGAATGTGGTTTGAGGGTATGTGGAATGTAACAAAGTGGGGCTCCAGAATAGTTAAGCTACTTAACTTAATCACTGTTGAGAAATACTCCCTGATATTAAGTCAACCAATTTGTCAGAGGAGCTTATCAAAAACTTTTCAGCAAATTGTTTCTTGCTGGAAGATGCTGATTTATTGAGAGGAATGCCTTTTGTGAAAGCATATTGGTTCCAATTACATTTTTACCAGCATGAAACTTTCACATCCAAACCAGCATGTCTGGTGAAGATTGAGCAGAAGTCTTCCACCCAGAATAGCCAGTAGTTGACTCTGTGGGTAGAAGGCTTTTTGGGGGTGTGTAGCGCTATAGGTTAAGTTCCTCGTTTGTTGTCTGAACATGCAAATGTGCTCCCAAATGACTAGTGTTCAGGGGCCAAAGCTGGATTATCTTCTGTTGCCTTTTTTCCTGCAGCTTCCTGAGTCAGAGGTGCTGTGACTTGATTCAGAATTTTCTCCTTAATACAGTGGAGCAGCTTCTTCAAACCTTTTTGCTGGGATCAGTTCTTTCCTTTTGCTTCTTTTAGCAGGTCTGGTATTCTAAAAGGCTGAGCATTGATGCCATTTGAACGAGATTTCTCTTTTTCCCAGACGCAAGCTAGATCTGGGCCGCATTTAATAAATCAGATAGCATATGACAAGGCGATCGCATTTCTTCAGCTGGGTTTCATTGTCTTAGGCCCGCCAAAGTACAGTGGTGAGATTCACTGTTCTGGGATTTGACTTTCTGGCCAAAGTAGCATGTCAAAACAGTAATTCATTTAAATATCACAAAACACAAGATTTGGTCCATTAATGGAAAAAGTTGTTTTCCTAACAGAATGGATTCTTAGAAAAAACACCTTATTTTTTGTGAAATCTCACTGTGTGTGTGAGTTGGCAGTGTATTCGTACTTGACCCTGCAGGATCTCAGACAATTTATTCGTTTTGGATAGTGTAATTGGAAAAGCAGACATTTAATTGTAGTTTTGTGGCCTTAGGGACAAAGTCTCCTAGTTCATCCGTTCTTTATGTGGGCATACACTATGGATGACTTAGGACACTGACTCTACCACGGGAAAGAGAGGATGAGTGTAAGGTTAAGGGTATATGAAAGATACTCTCCAGAGAAAGGAGTTCAAAGAAGCCATGTTTCCTTGTTGACCCGCTAAAAGTCTTGGAAGACAGAATTCTCTGCTGTCTTGAGGGACTGTGAAATGGGTTTGGGCTTTAATTGGCATAGCCTGAGCCTTCTGGAGGGAAGAATGCCACTGAAATCCAGGACTAGCAAGGGAACAGTGGGCAGGCTAAAGGAGTATTGGTAGGGGCAATGTGGATAGGTGACCAAGATCTCCTTGATCTCATGGTCATGTACAGAGAGGAAGCCAGGAAAAAAAATGAGAATCACTTGTTACTCTTTACTGAAAAGCACTGACTTTTTTTTTTCCCACTTGGTGTATTTTTACTAGACTTAGTAAAATGCAAGGGACTAAATGTTATTTGTTGTGATGGTACTAAAAAAGGTACACTTTGACATAAAAGCACACGTACATCTCCATTATAGTTTGAGGAGATACAGAGTCAAAAAGGGAGAGAAAAATATTGGAGATTATCTCATTGAATTTGTGTCCTCAATCAAGCACATATGTGCTGCTAGTTGAACAAAAAGAAAAGGATAAATAGACATGGATTTAGGCATTATAAATGAGTGACGTTTTTTAAACGTCGTGCAATTGATTTCGTCAGATACTATTACAAGCATCTCTGTCATGCAGGAGATTAGCTTTTAGTTTTCTCTTGGGCCTTTCACGGGAACTGGTTACAGTATAACAAGACTGGATCATTTCTGCCTTTAGCATTAGCAGCTGCTTCTTAGAAGAGTTAAGAAGAAATGCAGTTGCCCATTTTTGTTGATTTAATGCTAGTTTCTGTATAATAGCATTCTGTCCACAACGTAAGAGTGTATAATGAAGGAGGCTTTAATTATTTGTTACAAAAAAGATTTTTCCTTCATTGTCATGAGAAATCAGGAAAGGAAAGTCAGACCGTAACGGAGATAACTTATTCCATGAAAATACTAGCTGATTGACCTGTTCGGTATGTGGTTTCAGACATCCTGCCTTGGCAGTAAATTCCCATTCATTAGCTTTTTCTGGCAAAAGTTAAAACAGCTTTGTTTCTGTGATGACAGATTGTTGAGGCACCACCAGCTTGTCTTTACCAAACTTTCTGGATGCCTGTAACTGGCAGGCTTTCTAGGTTGGCTTAATCCTTGGTACTGCCTTCTCCTGCAGAGCAGTTGTACAGGATAAATCTTCCCTGTTGCACCACGGTTGTCCTAAGCGCCTGTACAGATTTGGCTCTGCGCTCGTACAGCATGCTAAATTCAGCAGTGCAGGGAAGAGTAAGGGAAATTGTGTGTGTATTAGTAAGAGACATAGCAGCACAAGCAGAAATTAGAAATTAAAGACTTCTCTGTTTGCATGGATTTTCTAGCCTGTAACTGTCTTGTTAACCTATAACTTGGACAACCCCGTCATATCTTTAAATTTGGACTGACAGTTCTCACTTTGCTGCCAGAAACTGTGTAAAGGAACTGTGATTTTCCAGAAGCATTCTTCATTTCCTTTTCCTTAGCCAAGCAAAGTGTATGTTGAAAGTATTTGAACCACTTTCTAATTATTTTTCTACCAAAATCAAAGAAGATCCCCCCCTGCCTTGCCATATGTTTTATCTTGATGACTAAGAGACATGAGGATTATTTGTTTGTATATTAAAACTGTTTGCAATCTTACTGTTCTGTTGGTAAAAATCACTATTTTGCTAAATAATGTAAACTCTTCTTTGATAGTAAACATTTTCTAAGTTTCCTGTATTTGATTTTGAAAGTTGAGCTTTCTGAGTCATCACAGTGAAGTGCTGAGTCAGCAAGCTGTTCTCTCGTCCTCTCTCAAGAGCTCGTGTCCTATTTGTGCCACAGCAAAGGGATGCTGCAGTTACCATCAACATTGCCTTGCATGTTAATCAGCCTGAAGCACCTTAATATGTTTTCTCAAAGTTAAATTTATTTTTTTGGTGTCTTTTATTGGGTATAAGTACATGAGTATGCTAGAGCAGATGTGCTGGGACAGCTGATATTGTTCATTATTCTGTATCCCATAGTGGGAGTAAAGAGAAGGTGACCAATGAAAGCTACTAGAACAAGGGAAACATGCAGTGATACCTCACTGGTATACCCTCTTGCCACATACAGGAGCCACAGTTTCTTGCCGCACATAGTTCTGCAGCTAATAGTATATTGTATGAAGAACTTTGAATCTGCTCTCCTAATTCTTGTATCTGGAGAAAAGGCATAAGAGGGGCTGTGCTGGGTCAGAACAAAGCTCAGTCTAGCCCAGCATTCTGTTTTCCACAGCGGCCAGAGGTGGATGCCCAGGAGAGAGTATAAGAAGATAAATAATGTAATGTATTACCTGACTGTCTTCTACCTCTTACTATATATTATTCAAGACCTTCAGCTGGAGATATTTTCTGTGGGCTTAGAAAATTTCGGTTCCATGAAGTTGTCTATTTTGCCCTTGAACATTTGTACAGCTTAGTATCTGCAGCATCTTGTGGGAAGGAATTCCATAATTTAAACTTGCATTGCATGAAAAACTATTTCCTATTTGTCTTTCCCATGAAAGTAATTCTGTGTCCTTCTTCCAACTTAGCTATTTATGGCTGAATTTTCATACATCTTACCATTTTTTAAATGCTAAACAGATTTGGTAGTAAGCAGTGCATAACCCATTATTATGTACATAAAAATTCTTCCATTCTGCAACTCTTTTCAGTAATCCTATTCTTTGCTACCTCAAATAAATTAGTATAATGGGCAAACTTTATGACACCAGGATTCACCCTTTTTAATATATCAGGTATGGATATGTTTAATGGTGGTCACCTAGAACAGATTACTTTAGGACTCCGCTCCTTTTATGTATGAACTTTTCCAACCTCTGTTCCTGTCTTTTAACAGCCTTTTGTCCCTTGGCAGTTTCTTTTGTTTTGGCTAGTACCCTTTAGCTAGAACTCATCCTCATCAGCTACATGCCAATGTAGCATCCATGTAGCTTATACTAGATAGAGCTCTGTTGACAGAGTTTTTTCAATTGGTTCATGTAGCTAGTGGGTTTATATCAACAGCTTGTTCTCCAGCATGTCATAGTTACTCATTTGTCCACTAATTTGACTTTTTATTATAGTTTTGATTGTGTTCTCTGGTATAAATACTGAGCTTACTTGATAGCTGTAGTTTTTTAGACCCCTGATACTCTTAAAAATTGCTGTCATGCTCCACTGTGGTAGTAAGGCAGTTTTCAGCTGTTTCTTTATGTCATGAAGTTCAGTTCTGTAGGCAGTGCAGACTGTTTTTTTACTGCACAACTTTCTGTGATGGATGATAACATGAGAGTACTCATTGGTTGCTCAATTCCAGGTGCAGCATTTCTGCTTTTGCTGTCAGCATTGGTAATTTTATAGGATATTGAGATAATCAGGCTATCTCCTAATTATTGAGACCTCATTTAAGGGCTTCTGGGTTTACCACTCATCTACCACTGTCTCAAGCATCTTATACATATCTACAGTAGAAGAATTGGAAAATCTCAAACTGTGCCTAATACATGAGTTTATTTTGTATTAATGTTACTGTCCTGCACTGGAAATCCTGTCATACTTCCTTACTTGGCTCGCTTAGCAGAACTTGGCACTTGTTAAGCAGAAAGGGCAAGAGCTCTATCTCTGGGGCAGCCTGAAGACCGTAGCTTTGTCTTTGCACAGATGAACCAAATGATGAAACTGCTTACTTAACAGCAAGGAAATTGTGGCGTTCTGAGCTTAGAGTGACATGCTATTCCTCATCTCTTTTGAGTGTATGAATGCTGTGACATGAAGACTAAAGACAAATTCTGTACATATGCTATGTATTTGCTCTTGCTCTACTTTCATATGCAGCCTGTCTCTTTTAACCCAGTGGGAATCAGTCTCTGAAGTTTGTCTTTATTCTTCTCATTTCACACTGTCAGGAAGTAGCTGCACGCATCACAAACTAGCAGACAACAAATATGGAGAAAGTTGCTGGTTGTCCCAGAGCTTCCTTGTGTTTGCCTCCATTGCATCCTGCTAATTGCATTGGTTCTGCTGCATTACAAAGTGTTCAGAAAGGATATTTCCTTCAGAGAATTCCTATGAATCTCATGCGTACAGTTGTCATACAAGGCTTCATATCCTTTCATGTGAGCACTCCTCTGGTGTTACACTGTTAGATACTTAGTGTTTTAACCGCACAGATTTGATTTACACATGTCATCTAATGTCTCTACTTGAAATCCACAGCTCAATGTTATTTACAACACAAAGCACACTGATCAGAGGCTCAGATCTGTCCAAAACCAAGAAGCATTTGACTTGAATGTTGATGTAAAGGATGACAAAGATGATAAAAAACATTTGACCTTGAATGTGTGCACAAGGTAGGTAATTAAATTGGAGCATCTGATACACCTTTTTGAGCAGGTTTTAAGTTATTTAAAATGAGCTAACTTATCCATTTGTTTGTATGTGTTTTACTAGTGTATGGGATGTAAATGTATAACTAAAGAGAATAAAAGAATTACTTTGTAAAAATGGTTGTAGTTAAACTAAATAGGAATTCATTAGTACATAAATGGAGTGACATATCTTTTGTGCAAAAATGTTGCTGGCCGGGTGATATTTTTTTACTGGTATACATAAAGATGGTGGTACACTAAATGTTTGAGGTATATGGAAGAGTCTGTGTGAAATACAAGAAAAGACTCAAAGGCTTCTGTAGTGCAAGTGCTTTTTAGCTATATGGAGAACTGTGGACAGACTTGAAAACTGAACCAATGTCTTCCACATTCTAACTTCTAGTAGCAGACTGTGACAACTGCCCATAACTCTTACCTTTCATGAATAGAATGCTTCACTTCCTATCTAGAAGTAAATACATTTTTTTTTAATTATTTTTTTAAGAGAGAAGGAAGTTCTGAAGTGCTGAAAACACCATGAAATGGAAGCGTTCAACCTTTGGTCATCTCTATTAATAAAATTTTCTCAGAACATTTTTGGCAGGAGTCAAAATCCACGTTTACATAATGATAAATTCAACTGGGTTATTGTCTTATTTTCAGGTGTCTTTGTGGCCTTTCATTTACCAATAAGTCTTATAGGTGTGAATTTGGTAATATAATATGTCAGCATCATTCTAGATTTGAAAGAGGTAATGTGTTTTCAGACCAGGCTAATTCTGTTCTTTCTGTGGAATAAGCATGTGTGTGTATCTGAGATAGAATCATAGAATAGTTAGGGTTGGAAAGGACCTTAAGATCATCTAGTTCCAACTGCCCTGCCATGGGCAGGGATGATGTTAGTTGTTCAGTAAACATCTACTAAGAACTGAGCTGAGGCTGCTGAAGTATCATCTCAGAGACCACAGAACAGCCTCCACGTATTAGCTGGATATAATTTGGATAAGATGAGAAGAGGTGACATTGAGCAGTCATATTGCATAATCTTAGATCAGCCAGTCATTAAACCAGATTGTTTCTTTGACTGCTGTGATGCCTTACTTTTACTTGCTGTGAAAGGGCTTATATAGGTATTAAAAAGAAATATATGAGGTTGTTTGTTCTCTGGCAGTTTCTTCAGTGTGCACTTTTTTTGTAGTTAAAAAGCACTGTGTATTTCACAGAAAACTGCATAGGACACTGTATCTCTCCACAGATATTTGTAATTTATCTTCTATCTTTTATCTAGAAGGATCTTGAGGTGGCTGCATTCTTTATGTTTGGTATTCATCTGTTTGTGCGTACTTCTAGAAACACTGTTTTCTTCTTATGACATTTTAACGCGTTTCTTGTAAATGGAAGATTTGCAAAGTACCACCTGGTCCACCATGATTACTCTTACATTCCTTTCCTCCACATGCTCTTTTTGATATTTACATGAACTTTAAATACTATTTTTATACTCTCCTCACGCAAAGGAGCTGTGATTGGAGATGGAGCCTCTAGGTGACACCAACATACAAATAATGAGCTGTAGAGAATATGATTTCAATACAGAGAGGATTAATTGAATTTGGGAAATAGCCAGCAGGCACAAAGACAGAGCCCTATTTTTATGTGTTTCTGGTAACCAGTTTAGTGACACAGATGGTGGGCAGGGATGCTAGAATACATGAGAACTCTTGAAATAGGATGGGTATGTTCTGTTAAAGTTTTCTATGAAGTGTCAGCAGCTTTCCAAAGCCTAGCACAAACTCCTGACATGTGAAAGGCTTACATGATGGGTCTAGGATAAGTCTTGGCTGGGCATTCTGATTTTCCTGACCTTTGGCTCAGGAATACACACAGGAGTGGTTCCATCTCTGGGAAGGCTTTAGGGTGATGATGTTTTAATTGCAAAGTGTTCAAAGAATAGGGGAAAATCTGGTGGCATTATAAAACTTCTCCAGGAGAATATTTGAAACATTCAGATCCATCAACTCTTATTATGGAAAGTGGACTGGTATAAGTTCTAGTAAGTCTGTGTTTCTATTCTTTAGTCTGAGACTCTGTCTCTGTTTTCTTGGCTTGATAAATTAGTCATCCTCTTCTTTCTCTCCTCCTCTTCCCTTCCCCCTCCCCCCCATATATTGTATATAATATATACATTATCTGTTTTAAATTCCTGAATTGGTTTAAGGTTGGTCTACTTACAATCTTCACAACGGTTGACAGAGCCTTGGGTGACATGGTTTAGTGTGAGGTGTCCCTGCCCATGGTAGGGGGGTTGAAACTAGATGATCTTAAGGTCCTTTCCAACCCTAACTGTTCTATGATTCTATGTGGCTTTCTGGTAGAGAAACCAAAGTAGGAGTACAGAAAGACTGCTGAAATCTCAGTCAGTTTAGCCAGCTGTTGGCATGCATAGCCAGGTAGTGGAGGCTGTCGCTTTGCAATTTTTTTCTTTCTCTAATCTGCAGAACATGCCACTATCTTTCAGCCAGCTTGGTCGTGATTGGCCATGGTCATCTCAACTGGGTATCATTTATGACACTGGAACAGATGATGTTTCATTCAAATTAAACTAATTTTTGGTTAGAGGAGCTAACTTATTATCTGGGAGGCAGATACCCAGGGCTGTCAGTTTCTTTTCTGATCAGTCTTGTTGCCTGCATACTATTTTCAGGTATGGGGAACTGATTGCTGACAGTTCTACTCAGCTCTCTTGTTTATGCTTTCTGCCTACACTAGCTTGGTATTGTTTTATCTTCTTTACATAATCTATGAAAGGGTCTCATACAAATCTCCCATTGATGAAGAACTGAAACATCAAATTCAACTCAAAACATTCTCAGTTCTCGTCAGGTACAAGTTTCAGGTCTTCATTCTTGCATGGTGATTTATTTTTTTTTTGGTAACTTTTAAGAGACCAAGGAGTTGAAGAGATAATACCAGGAGCCATCCCCAAGGCTGTCTCTCTCTTCTTTTTTCAGAGAGGCAGATCCTCATAACTTCTAGGGATATATCGTACTCACTTTTTGACAGTATGAAGCTGGTTTGGTTACCTGTTGGTATTTTGGTAGCACCCCAGGCTGGCTAGACAGCTTGAGTATTTTCCTCCGCTCTTACTGGTAATTATGCAGAAATAATTGCATCCAGTTCCAATTCAGTTATTTGTTTTCAATAGCAGCTACTTTGGCACTGCACATCATGCAACAGATGGTTTCATTTGTTTCTAATCTCATGAGCCAACTGAAGTCAGCAGTTCTGATGTATTTCTTTCAAAGTCATATCTGGGTTCAGTCAGCCATGCTGCCAGGCTTAACAGCATTGCTATGAAAGCAAGTCTTCCCTTTTTTTAAACCATCTAGCTCTGCAAAGAAACAGTTTTATTCAATTACTTTCAACTACTGTCAGGCCTTCAAAATGAGAATTGGAGACGCTTCTATTCTAGTATAACAATTATCATTTACCGTCCATGGCAAGGCAGGGAGAAACTCTTCTGCTACCTGCTTAACTTAAAGCAATACAATTGTTAGCAGGTCATTTAGGTAACATTTGTAGCACAGAACTCCATACATATATTTTGATAGTTTTGTTGTGCACCATAGTGTGTAAGGCTTGCTCAGTAGAGCAAAGCATTTTAGTCCAGCATCTGATTCTTACTTCAGAAGAAGATGTAATAATAAGTATTATTTAGGAAAAAAGAAAGAACTCAACATAGAATCATAGAATAGTTAGGGTTGGAAAGGACCTTAAGATCACCTAGTTCCACCCCCCCTGCCATGGGCAGGGACACCTTCCACTAAACCATCTTAAATCTTTTTCCAAAGCTGGATAATAACATGACTCTGAATTTTAAAACTGGAGCTTTGAGAAATAATATGATGATGATTTTGTCAATGGAACCATCAATGTCTATGAAGGAAACATGAAAAGGTTTGGAAGACATTTTTTGGTGTGTACTTTTATCTCACCCTCCAAAAATGAATAAAAGCAAAACAATGCATCCATAGGAAGAAATATGTATATTTCAGTTCAAGAATTCCTAAGCGGTTTCTAAATTACTTCTTTAGAAGGATGTGTTTAGTTGTAGTATTTCCTGCATATTCGTGATATAAACCTGCACTTATAGATGCCAGTGGAAAGCTCCTAATGGTGTCAGTGTTGTCTCTCATTTATGTAGTGTAGTTTTCTTAGTGTTAAACCTGCTTTTGCATATATGATTGAAATTATCCAGCAGAATAAGAGAAAGCAATTATTACCTCTTTATTGTTAGGAATTTTCTTGCTGGCATTTTGTTCTATTTGTTTCTGAAGTATTCTTAAGCAATATTGCTCCCATAGTTGGGATTTAATCATCAGTTTCTTTAGAGAGTGGTCTATTGTATTCCTACTAAAAGTTTCTTTGTGTTTTGAAAAGGTACTTGGGTTCTGGCACAGCTCCCAGGAGTGGTATGGTCCTCATGGAGGTTGGCTTACTCAGTGGTTTCTCTGTGTCACCAGATTTCATTCCATTAGACAATACAGTTAAGAAGATGGAAAAGGACAATGGAAAAGTCAACCTATACTTAGACTCAGTAAGTTGAAAATAACAAAGAAATGTATTTGTAGTGATGTTAATCTTGACTCTGCCATTGTTTGGTTTAAATTTGGAAAAACATTATGATTGTATTCTTTGGGGAAATCAATGTCTGCTATTCATATTGAATTAATAGCTCCACTGTTCTTTAGCGAGACTAGGTAGGTACAACTCAGTTATATTTGTAAGGGGTTTGTAGGTTAAGCCTCTTAAAAATCATATATAAGATATTTCAAGGAGTCTGTAATGTGGCCAAAATAACTACAAATGAGATAAGCATCTTTATATGCATCCTGAATCCAAGCCTTTAGAAATGAAGTGGACTGCTGTTGAGCTATAAGTCCTTACCTCTTCCATGAAACCACCATCACCAGGGTTCTCAGATGTTTCTCTTCTGTTCTTCTAGCTAAATGAAACACACGTTTGTGTGGATATTCCAGCTGTGAGAGACTTCAAAGTGGCAAACATCCAAGATGCTTCAGTGACTATAGTGGATTACTATGAACCTAGTAAGTGTCAGTCATTCCAAATGGATCTCAGTGATTCAGAAGTTTATAAGAAAGTTTCTGTTTGTGGAAAATAAACAAATTTTTGGGAATAGTTTGTATTTAACTGCAGCATTTTTGGACACTGACATGCCAAATTTTCTCACAAATAGTAGGTTTTTCCCATATATATGTTTATTGTCTTAATGGTTTGGTTCCTCAGCTGGTGTGAATTGTCATAACTTAATTGTCAGCTGGTATAAATTGGCTTTAATCTGGCCCAGTGTGTTCCCAAAACTACCAAAATGAAGCAGGAACTTCACTGTGGTTCACTTACCAAGTTAATGATTATCTTTCAAGTAGCTTTTCCATCTGTTTCTTGTTTAAACTAAGAGATCTTCACTGGAGAAAATGCCAGTGTTTTGATTTCCAGAGTTATGTAGAAAGTTGCATATGGGAAAAACAGTTTCAAACTTTTTTTTTTTTCTTTTTTTTTTTTTTTTTTTTTATGTTTGTTTCTTTTTTGGTGTAGAATGTGTTTTAGAGAAAGGCAGCAATGTACAAAGCTCTTGGGTAAAATGAAAAAGAAAGATTGCAACCTTCTGGAGAAGATATTAGAGAGGTTTTCATTACTCCAGCCAGCTGAAACATTATTAAGGATTTAGGCCTGATTTGAGATAAGGCTTAAAAAGGTTGTATAGGCAATTTTCTTCATGTTGGTTTTTTTTAGCACAAGACAAAAAGCAACCAAATATGCTATGAAGTGCATTACTTTAGCTAGATGAAGATCACATTTACTTTGTGTAGGCTGAAATGTTTGTTCAATCGCGGAATTTTAAACTAAAATAGGAAATTAGCAGAGGTAACTATACTGTCCATTAACCTAGAGCATATTTTAAGGTATAGTGGCTTAACAAGTTAGAGCAATTTTTATTTGAGATGAATACATGACATTTCTATGATTAAAACAGATTTCTTCATACTTCAGTTCCTAGGAGAAGATCTCAGGACCTAGTCTTTTTTAAGAATGCTGTTGGATAGGCTAATATGTATTAAAAAGTCACATATAAATGCACATATGTAAATAGTTTCATTATATTTAAATACATTTAGTACCCATAAATTCTCAATATTAATTTAAAGATATGAATTAATGGAATCATAGAATAGTTAGGGTTGGAAAGGACCTTAAGATCATCTAGTTCCAACCCCCCTGCCATGGGCAGGGACACCTCCCACTAAACCATGGCACCCAAGGCTCTGTCCAACCTGGCCTTGAACACCGCCAGTGATGGAGCATTCACAGCTTCCCTGGGCAACCCATTCCAGTGCCTCACCACCCTTACAGTAAAGAATTTCTTCCTCATATCCAGTCTAAACTTCCCCTGTTTAAGTTTGAACCCGTTACCCCTTGTCCTATCACTACAGTCCCTAATGAAGAGTCCCTCCCCAGCATCCCTATTTCCCCCTTCAGATACTGGAAGGCTGCTATGAGGTCTCCACGCAGCCTTCTCTTCTCCAGGCTGAAAAGCCCCAACTTTCTCAGCCTATCTTCTTACGGGAGGTGCTCCAGTCCCCTGATCATCCTCGTGGCTCTCCTCTGGACTTGTTCCAACAGTTCCAAGTCCTTTTTATGTTGAGGACACCAGAACTGTACACAATACTCCGAATGAGGTTTCACGAGAGCAGAGTAGAGGGGCAGGATCACCTCCTTCAACCTGCTGATCATGCTCCTTTTGATGCAGCCCAGGATATGGTTGGTTTTCTGGGCTGTGAATGCACACTGCTGTCTTAAGTTTCTCATCAACCAACACCCCCAAGTCCTTCTCTGCAGGGCTGCTCTGAATCTCTTCTCTGCCCAACCTTAATATCCTTAAGGCCCGACCTAGTATCCTTAAGGACTAAAATTTGTATGACATAATCAGTCATCAGCTGCAATAGAAAGCTTTGGCTTTAAGAAAAAGATTGCTTCAAATATTCCTTTACAAGGCACCATTCCTATTACTGTGTAGATAGAAATGTTATTGGTCAATAAATATATTCATGCCATGACTGAGCTCTCCTGAGAGAACTCCTTCCTATCTAATGCAGGAGTATGCTTTTTTTTGAATCTATTCTTTCTATTTCATCACTCTCACAGTTGGTAACCCAAGCTGCAGGTGTATATTTTATGTGATAGTGTCAGTTTGATTCATGAGTTGGGAGATGTCTGAGGAGTCCTTGTGCTCTGACATTTACCAGAAAAGTTATGTCTGTGTGGCAGATATTACAACTGGCATAGGTGTAAAGAACTGGCTTGGATGCCAGTACAGCAGTGCCAGCAAGGAGATCTGCCAGGATTAATATGCACAGCTACTAAGCACCTTGAAATGACTGTTGCTTCTCTTACTTGATTTTGTTCAGAGCTAGTTGGGTGTCACTGTTGGGTAAGCATTTTGGCTTGTAAAAGTACACTTTTTTTTTTTTTCTTGAAAGAAAACTGAATATCATTTCAGTTAAAAAATACCAATAACAAAAAGAAAAATTGCAGTGTCCCTTGTTGGAATGAAAACCTTCAAACCAAAATTAAGCCCACTATGGGAATGAAACTTTGCGAAAGCTTGTTCTGTGAGCATTTGCCATGTGTTGGTTTTTTGGACATGAATACAGCTTTCCAGGCTTCTAGTCTGTTAGGCTGTGTCGCAACCCTTCAGTCAGTGTGGGAGGAGGATCTAGGTAAAGCGGGCTCTTCCATATTCAGGAAGCTAATACTTCCAAAAATAATAGTGAAAGAAAGCATCAGTTATGAGAGACCTAGCTCTTAAAATGTCATAGCCTGTAACCTGCCAGGTAAAGCATCCAATTTCCTTTGTCATGAGGGTTGCTGTATAAGTAGGGGAAAATTCCTTTTTAAAATGTTTGATTGAGGTTTGTGAACAGATTGGGTCTAACAGCTGAGATTAACTCTATGAAAGTGTGTCTTTCACTAAGCATTTGCATGAATATATTGAGAACATTTTGATGTTTTAGGAGAAGATCAAAGATTAATGCCTAGGCTTAAACACCCACTCCGGGAAGTATTTTGCAATGTGTGATGAGGTCTGCATCTGTTAAAATGCTTGCTTTGTGAATCTGATTTGTTGGTCAGTTCTGAGTTCATTAACTAATGTTAACTAACTTTTCTGAACAGGGAGAAGAGCGGTGAGAAGCTACAATTCAGGTGTAATGCAGAGTATAACCTTTTGTGACTTCTGTGAAAGCAACTGTAGTCTTTGCCACCGAGATGGTTCTGCAGCCCTGCTTCAGCACTCTTCATTGGACTCCTTGTTCTGTCTGCTGTTTGTCCTTCATGTAAACTTGCTGTACAGTTGTGTGCTGTAAAAAGGAAACAGATTATGTTACACATCTAAGGTTTCCATAAATTATCCAAAGAAAATTTTATGTTCAGATTCCAGCCCATCTTTAGTGATTACAGTGACCAAACTCCTGCTGCATTCAGGAAGAGCTGGGCTGGCCCATATAGTAAACTTCTGGCTGTGCCAGAAATCTTCATTAAGTGTCTGCTGGAAAAACTTTCCAAGTGTTAGTTTCATACTGAAGTTACTTTCTGAAGAAGCACAGAATTACCAAGAAAGCAGTCTGAGAAAATACAAACCTAGCTCCATGCTTCCACTCCCTTTACTCCTGCTTTCCATTGTGCTTTTTTTGTTTTTAGGGATGTATGTTAGGTTTACCATGCTTATCTGAAACACTGTTTGCTTCTCTGTTGGGTTGTTGGTAAGCAGGGTGCTGGGAGCTTAGTATCCGAGCTCGCTTTATTCTCTTCTGCAGACATGACACTTAACTTGAATATTGAGTTTCGCCGTATGCTCTTATAGGGAATAATATGAAAAAGAAAGGAACCTGGCTTCACAGCAGAAGCAAGAGCCAAAAAGTGCTGCATTCACAAACTGCTGAGTGCTCCAGATAATTATCAGTCTTTTTTTATCATTACAGAGAAGCTGGGTGGATTTTTTACCAATTCATAAGCTGATCATGTTGGAAAATAAGGCCTGGGGATGTTCTCATGCATTTTACTCTAAAGGGCTTTTACTGTAAATGTATCTAAGATGGAGTCTATGTTTGAGACTTCATTTTTTCCAGGGTATTCAGAAACAAGCCTAATTCTCTTTCCATGGGAGAATGCTGGTATCTGCTGGCATATTTATGGCCAGCAGGATGAAAGTTGCTTGGATCCTTTTCTGATTTTTGAAAGTCTTTTAAAAATGTCACTCTGGGCATCATGTATATCTTGAGTTTGCAGTGTCATCTTGTCAATGATTTAAGTGCTATAACCCTAAACAGCTGTTTACTGCTCCCTGTGTCATGTTAGCTGGTTGGCCCTGAATGCCATCCGTGCATGCAACTCCACTTGTTGGTTGGTGGAGAAGGCTTTTAGGGGACATGGGCTGCACATGCATTCAGCCCAGCAACAGAATTGACATGCTTGTTTAATTTTAAGCACAACCTTGTATGCTTTAGTGTTTTGCTGAAGTGGGGTGGATGAGAGTGCTGGTGAAGAGCAGTGGGCACTTCTACACCCAAACCAGTTTTTTGCACATGGGGAGAATTACAGATCTCTGTAAATAAGGAAATATATGAGTTTGGAGCTTTTCTCCTGAGTGAGTGCATGAATGTCTTTCCTGTCTGGCAGCTGACTAATTCTTCTGGAACACTGCCTGTGATAGCTAATGCTTACTTCTTTTTGACAAGGAAACCAAGCTGATAACATTCCTAGTTAATAAAATGAAGGTAATAGCTGTCATGCCAACTAGTAGAGGTAGAAATTTTAAGGCTAATGATTCCCTTTCTTTCCTACCTTTTTGAGACGGAGTGTGTATGTGTGCACATGTAATAATATGGCAGTCACTTTTCTTGAGCATTTTCTAATTTTTATCCATATTTTGCTACTGCTTAAAATGTATATTTTTGTATTTTATGCTCATCTATACTTTTTTTCACAAAGGAAATTAGTGCATGGTAGTATGGGAGAGGCCTGAAGTTTCTGAACTGTGTGCCTTCTAATACTGAGGTATACGTTTTTAACTGCAAAGCTAGTTTAGGTGGGGTTATTTGTTTTACTTTAGTTGTATTTAGAATTTAAAATGTTTTTCACAAACATGAGGTTCTGTTCTGTCTGTCAGAGCTTAGGCCTGGTACTTCATAGTCAGCTTATGCTTTTTGCTTGTCTTTGATGCACTTTTAGTCTACTCCCTTGAATAGTTGATTAACGTAAGTGCCTTAACATGAGTGCCTGTGCTGTTCTGACCCACATGAAGTAATACTATACTTAGTGAAATCCAAAGGACTCCTTAGTCAACACGATGCAGGATCTGACCCTCTGTAAGTCGTGGCCTTGGTTACATAGGTCCAGAGCAAATGGAAACTAAGATAAAAACTGAAACATGTTTGTGTTTCAAATCCTTTACTCATATATGGGAGCATAGATTAAATTGTACCAAGTGTAAGATGTGGAAAACACTGTAAGCTGGGGTGTATTGCGCTGTGGGTTTGATTTCTTGGTGACCTATGAAAGCTGGTCTGTTGCCTTTGGGCACCTTGACATGTCATTTGCCTTCATTTAATATAATTTCAAGAACCCAGAGCTCACATACTTTTGTTTTTTACTGTATGTAAAGCTTCTCAAAGAGACATTAGTACCTGATTAATGTTGGGATGAAAAGGCTTATTTTCTAGACAAGATGTACTGGAGATAAACTGCTCCTTTGCTGTAGACAGTAGGGATAAACTAGTTTTATTTTGCAGGCAATCCCAGCTTCCTGAATATCTGTCAGAAAAATGGATTTAAACTGCTCAGCCTAATTTCAGACAGAGCAGCTTTTATTAGTATTCCCCTACATTTTTTTTTGAGACAAACCGCACATGTTTTTAAATGATTTTCAGCTGCCTCGCACGTGCTACTGAGAAGCATCAGTCATATTACACCGTGTCATGTAAATTGGTGGAGACAGTGAACAAATATCTTCTTTTATTTTACCTTTTTCTATAAAGCAGGCATATTATTACAGACATCAAAAATATGCCTCTGTACCAAGCTATTTTTAAGGAACAGTTCTACATTGTATGCCTTTAAATAAATGTTTGCACCAGGTGGCCTTTCACATTCCTATACTGATGCCTTCAGTCATTTTGCAGTTGTGGCTAGTGCTTTGAATGGGTTGCAGAGGACGAATTTTGTATTGTGTGTTGGCAGTGAATAGAACCGAGGAAAGGGAATATAATTTTTTGTTTCCTCATCATAATATAGGAAGCTTTACAGAAAAGCTCAGCATATGTATTTTTCCCATTGCTCTGTAAAGTTTATTTTTGATGCTAGAGAGGCCATGCTCCCACTGAAGTTACTAGGAGATCTGTTAGCAGAAATTATGTAGGAACTCTGTAGGAACAAGGTCTTTAAGGAGCTTTAAGGAGTGGTGCTAAAAGCAGTCAGGAAAAGTGATAGAGCCTTCATGTTGAGTTGCCTAAACATTTCTGGTTTTGTTGTTTCTTTGAAATCTGAATATTTTCTGTTGCACCCAATGCCCCTATCATCCACATGCTGTCAATGGACACGATCTGCACAGTGCCATCAATATGTTGTTAAATCAGTAAGAAATACTCATTTATTTATATCATATATTGTGAGACCTCACTTGGAGTATTGTGTACAGTTCTGGTGTCCTCAACATAAAAAGGACTTGGAACTGTTGGAACAAGTCCAGAGGAGGGCCATGAGGATGATCAGGGGACTGGAGCACCTCCTGTAAGAAGACAGGCTAAGAGAGTTGGGGCTGTTCAGCCTGGAGAAGAGAAAGCTGCGTGGAGACCTCATAGCATCCTTCCAGTATCTGAAGGGGGCCTATAAGGATGCTGGGGAGGGACTCTTCATTAGGATCTGTAGTGAGAGGACAAGGGGTAATGGGTTCAAACTCAAACAGGGGAAGTTTAGATTGGATATGAGAAAGAAGTTCTTTACTGTAAGGGTGGTGAGGCACTGGAATGGGTTGCCTAGGGAAGTTGTGAATGCTCCATTGCTGGCGGTGTTCAAGGCTGGACTGGACAGAGCCTTGGGTGTCATGGTTTAGTGGGAGGTGTCCCTGCCCATGGCAGGGGGGTTGGAACTAGATGATCTTAAGGTCCTTTCCAACCCTAACTATTCTATGTTTCTATGATCCTAAGATCCAAAAATGCGATTGGACTCAATTTCCTTAAGTCTATAAACTAGACCCCAAACAGTTTTAAAAGCTCCAGGTTCAGCACTTGTACCTTTTTTACTAGGTACAACCTGATTATAGAGCTCTGGCCTTCAACTGAGTCAAAAGCTTTCCTGAGAAAGGTTTACATGGGGACAGATTGCATGCATACATCCACCACATATGGATTTCTTCTGCTTTTACTTTGCTGTTATTCATAATGTGCCTTACATATCACTTTTTAGCTAGTTTGGTGCAAAGACAGTTTTGCATTCATGTATAGACATAAGAAGGACATCTTTCATGATGAGGGTGGTGAAACACCAGAACATGTTGCCCAGAGCAGCACTGGCTTCTCCATCTCTGGAGACATTCAAGGCCAGGTTGGACGGGGCTATGAGCAACCTGATCTAGTTGAAGATGTCCCAGCTCATGGCAGGAGGGTTGGACTAGATGACCTTTAAAGGTCCCTTCCAACCCAAACTGTTCTATGATTCTGTGATTTCATGATTTAGCATTGAGTTTTAAACAAAACCGTAATGGAGTTTGAAGCATCTCCCCCCAACTTCTACATTTGCTGCCATCCGTGATCTTAGCAGAGGATTTTTCCACAGTTTTCCCTGTGGGGGTCATCTAGAAACCTTACATACCAAATGCTGTTGTATGGAACAGGGAATGAGTGCTGTCTAACAGGTTTACAGCACCTTAGAGTCTGCATGCTGGGCCAGCTCGATGGCTGATTGGGTTCCTAGAGTGATGCTGCCATTCTCTCAAGTATTTCACAAGCAGGAGCTTGTGGGTTGTGCACATCTGTGGCTCATGATGAAAGGGGGAAATCACCACACTAGTGCAAGAGAAACAGAAGACCAAGGTCCTATTTGGTTTAAGCAGGTTCCTGTAGAAAGCATATGTATATACTTAGGCTCCAATCTACTACACTGCCATTAAAAACATACAAGATTTTCACAAAGTGCCCAAACTAACAGCACTGTGTGGTGGTCTGTTTTTCAAAATGTTGGGAAAAATTTCTATACATATTTGGAAAGCAGCTGGTGCCCAATGGCATAAATGTTCTATCTCAAACATTAAGGATTATTCAATTTTAATTCTAATGGGCAATAATATTTCTGTTACAGCCTTTCTTCTACTATAAATCTTTATTCAGTGAACTGTCTTAATGGGTGTAGTCCTCTAAATACATAGAAAATCTTGAAATTAATTTTTTTCACTAGTAATTTATCCATAAAATATAACAGCAGTTAAGTGATCAGGTCTTTTGAGTTTTATTGGTTTCTCCTTTTCCCCATGTCAAAATACACAGCTGCAGTGTTGTTTCTTATTCTGTTTAGTGTATTTTTGTGTGCCTCTTGGAAATATCATTGCACTAATGCTGTTCTATGCAATAAAGTCTGACAGTGTGCTTGTATTACATCAAACCAGTGATTTTTTTTTTTACCCAATGGGTAGCTCATTATTTTCAGATGTGAACATTGATTGCTTATGTGCTGCATTTGAGTCACAGAACTCCAGTGTTAAGAATTCTTCTTAATTTCCAATCTTACATTTTGTTTCTGTATTTTCAGTGGTTACCTAAAAACTTCGTTGGCCTTGCTCAGATCTTATGATGTCATATTATTAATTGATATTTTTGTTGTGGTGTTTTGTAAGGTTGGGTGGGATACTAATATGAAGAAGAAGATAAAAAAAACTCTGGCTCAAAGGAAGCATCATATAAGCAGGTGCAATGTACCATACATTAGCTATTTTACTGGCTATTGTGTCTCTTCTTTTCTGTGTCAGGCCTTAAGCAATTTGAACTAAATTTCTTGGCTGCCTTGGAATGTTGTCATATACTCACTTTGATCTAGTTTAGGATGATACACATTTCCACTTTTGATAAAATCAGAAATGGTAGAAAAAGAATGCTTTTATGAGCTGTTTTGAGCAAACAGAGGTGAACTAACATGCCAGCTATACAAGTTGCTTCTATCTTTTCAAGTAATAAAACAAATGTTAAGGAACTAAACTGTTTCACAGGATTTTGGAAGATTGTCATTGATTTATTTTTTCTTCCAATAAAGTTTGCAATAGCTATTTTTGAATTCTATTAAAGATGTCTTTTATTAATATATGCCTAGTGTTTGCTTGTTTAACAATACAGCTACCTGTGGTAGATCACAGTTTCTATAGACTGTTGACAACTGCACACCCTCAGCACATTTTAGAGGCTCCTCATCTCTGTTTTAAATCTCATAATCTGAAGCAGTTGCAGTGGTGGTTTCGATTGTCAGACTGCTGACCATCACCCTGCAGATCATTGTCTGGTACTTTCCCAACTATGGGTCACCTCATTTTTAAAGCATATTGTTTTATTCAACAAGAAGTTATTGGAAGCTTTGCTGTTGTCTTTAACAGAAGTAGTATAAATAGTCCTATGTGATGAACTCACTTCAGGTAGGCCCCTTGTGTTCATGGAGAACCTCTGGACCTGTACCGTTTCTGTGAACGGGAGCAAACCTTTCTGATACAAAGCCTATTGCTGTCTGGAGTCTGAAGTGGCAGTAAAAGAGCTCTAAGGAATCTTTATGCCAAAGTGTTTTATAAAAAAACCTAATTGAATTCATGTGCAGAGTATTTTTTTTAAGGAGAACTTCTCTTTTCACTGTCATTTTTCAAGATCTAGAAGTTTGGCCTGCAGGATGCTACCTTTTCCTCATTCTCATAATTCTCTTGCCTTTCCTTCTGCCTGCCCTTGGAAGAGCCTGCTGGCATGTTCCAGTTTTAAAGTCAGTGTCTGCTCAGCCTTGCTCACCTCTTTTACCATGACCTCTCAGTGATTTGAGCCCAGCAAACATCCCTGTGCTGATGTCTCACAGATCTGCCCTTTCCCTCAGAGCTTTTGTTGCTTGTCAAGACTAAAATCCTTTTCAGTCTCGCTTAGGGATAAATAACTATGAACTCAAACTCAGGGTGGATAAAGGACACTTGGGATTTGTCAGCATGGACTTATGAAACTGAAATACTGTTTAAGCAACCTGATAGCTTTCTACGATGAAAGGATTGTCTGCATGGATGAGGAGAAACAGTGGATGTTTATACAGACTTAATAAGGCATTCTCTCACAACATCCTCATAGATAAAGTGATAAAGTATGGGCTAAATGGGTCGGCGCTGAGGTGGGCAGAAAACTGGCTGAACAGCTGTAGTGAAAGGATTGTGACCAGCAGCACAAAGCTGCAGAGCAGTCACTAGTGGTGTACCCCAGGGGTTGAGACATGCATGATGCTTTGAGTGCTTTTATATGCGATTACAAAGCTGTATCACTGCTTTCCTGAGTTGATGTCAGCCAGCAACGAAGCACCCACAAGCTTCTCATTCACTACCCACCCCCAGCAGGATGGGGGAGAGAATCAGGTGTGTAAAGAGATAAAACTCTCATGGGTGGAGTTAAAAACAGCTAAACAGTGGAAGGGGAAAGTAAAAAACAAAAGCAAGTGACACATAAGCAGTCACTGACCAACCACCACCAGCACACTGCTGCCAAGCCAGGGTCTGAACAACAGCTCCTTCAGAAAGTACCTCCAGTTTTATTGCTGAGCATGACATTATATGGTATGGAACATCCCATTTGTCAGTGTGGGTCAACTGTCCCAGCTGTGTCCTGTCTCTGTCTCTTGCTCACCCTCAGCCTACTTGCTAGGACAGTGTGAGGAGTGGAGAAGGCCTTGGTGCAGCTAAAACATTGCTGTATTATCTCCAGTGTTTTTGACATAAACCTGAAACACAGCGCCATGTGGGCTGCTATGAAGAAAATGAATTCCATCCCAGGCAGATCAGTACTGGCAAACCCCACCAGCAGGTCTTCTTTGCTATGGCTTTTTATGTGGCGGCATGTGTGAGCACTGACAAACAAGCCTTATGCTGCCATGGAGCTGAGAGCCACTGCAATGACCAACATCTTGCAGTTTCTTGTGTCCGCTGTGTGTGACTGCTGTTGTTCCTTCCCTTCTAGTGAGATTGCAAGCCTTTTGCAATCTAGGTAAAGCCTACCTTTTCCTGCATTGGTACAAGTTTGTCGCAATAGTGTCTCTCACTGTATATTCCAATAATATCTTTTTATGGGGAAATACAGTAAAGCCTAGAAGTATAAATTTGGAAATCTTTTACTTTGATAGAATTTAAAGTACCTTAGTTGTGCAGATCAATAATCCACTGAAGCAAAATTACCTTATTAGCTTTGAAAAAAGTCCCATCCTATAATTTGTTTTGCTCACCTAGAGCACTCCCTGCAATACCCAGCCCTTATATAAAATACACCCATTTTCAGATGGCAGCAGATGAAAAAAGATAGATACAGAATGTTTCAGTCTTGTTTCTTGCCTCTTTCTTCCCATATGTGTAACTGCTTTAAGAGCTGCAGGTTTGTGGGTTTATATTTTTTTTTGCCCAGTGTGAGAAGATAATAAAGCAATAAAAATACTCTGCTTATCTTATTGCCGTGTTTTAGTTGTATGTTCTTATCCTTAATGCTTAACTTATGCTGATGTTCCTTTAATAGAAAAGCAATTCCCAAAGTGGAATATGGTTTCGTGGTTTTTATGGTTTCTAAAAATGCTTTTCCTTACTCAAGGCGTTTGCCTAATGTCTGCCATTTGTTCTTGCTCCCTTTCTGTCTCCTTTCTCCCCATGAGGAGAGGGGACTTAGGAACTGAGAAGTTGTAGTCTTTAATGGCAATGAGAACTGCAGTAGTCTGTGACTGCTCAATGTGGAGAATATGCTCCTAATAATATAAAATGATGAATGCTCTTTGCAGGCTTTGCATGCTCTGCAAATCATCCTTTTCTTGTTTTCCCTTTGATTCCTTTCATTTGAGTTTACCGCTTGTCACTAGCAGTTTCCTAGTGACTCCCAGTAAACACAGCATAGCACAATCCTGACGGGTGACAGGACTGTGATCTTAGTGGAGTAACTGAGGAGGTGAATCTCCCTATACTGTCTAAATGATTGGTGGGAGGAGATGAATTTCTGAAAAGAGTAAGTCTGAGCACCTAAATTATCTTCTGATTTATTTGCTTATTGATTGTGCTTCTGCTATTGAGGGAGCCTGAGTGTGATATCCTAGTGAAAATATCTCAAAAATCATCAAGCTCCAAAAGTTTGAGAGAGAGAGATTAGCTATACCTGTAAGGGGAAAAAAGGGTTAGTTATGAACTAGCAGTGCACTCTTTGACTTCTCTTGGGAATGATCCAAATCCCTGGCATGATATAGAAAGTCCTGGGACTCTGTCAGAGGTACACCAGCCCCTGAGCAGGACGTGCCCTGTGAGACATAGAACTGCTTCATACAGTGACCATCTTTTCTACACATGGAAGTTTTTTTTCCATGTGAAAAAACCCTGCAGTGTAGTCAGTTATGACTTCCAGGGTTGATTTTACCTCCAAGCATAGTGTGGCTGAGTACAGCTGTACTTACCTGGGCAAAGGAGAAGTTAAAACCTCATGCATCATAGTTTAAAATAGACTTGAACTGTGAGAGATTAGGAATAAATTTAATGAAAAACAGTATTGTGAAGCTAAATCTTCATACTTTGGAAGGATTCTCTGCTGGTTTCTTGATGGGGCTGGGTGTATTCCTGCTTTTAGCTGCTGTAATACAGTCCCTAAGTCTCTGGTGCAAGGATCCCTGGATGGAACTGCTGCTTGCTTATCATCCTCATTTGGGCTATGAAAGCCTTAAAATAACTGACTGTTTGTTGCAGTGGAGGAAGGATTATCTTCTGAAGTCCCAGAAAGGAAAGTTACATTCAGTCAAGTTTCATGGTGGTTCGTTGGGGTCCTGTTTGGAAAGCTAGAAAAGAGCTTTATTTAAATTTGCAAGCAGCCATAGACTGGGTGGACTTCCAGCACTCCGGAGACCAGAACTCAAGTTGACCTTGACAAAATGAAGAAATGCTCTTAAAATAGGACTTCCACTCTAAGAGAGATAAGAGCAAAGCCTTGTGCTCAGGAAAGACAGTGCTGACCTACACAGATATAGGCTGGGGAATGGTTAACAAGGTAGAAATTCTGCTGAAGAAAAACCAGGATGCAAATGGATGACTGAACACAGGCCAAGCTATTGCAAAAGAAACAAACACACTGGGTTGTGTAAACAGGAGTGTTGTCTGAGAAGCAGTGCTTTCTCCATCCAGCAGTGCTGCAATCTCAGCTGGAGTAGCTGCTCCTGCATGGGCACAGCATTTCAAGGAAAAGGGGCTCCTGATAGAAACAGCAGCCAAAATAATCAGGGACCTCACGGATGAGATGTGTGAGGAAGGGGTTAAAGAAAGCAGTGGTATAATCTACAGAAGAGGCAGCAGAGGTTAATGCAATAACAGTTATTGTAGAGATTATGATAATAGTAAAAATAGTAAAGAGATTTAAAGAGCAGCAAGGGGCAGTTAGTGTAGATATTAATGAAAAGAGTCAAAGGATCTTGGATGCTTAAGTTTCTGAAAATAGCTTGTAGGTTAAATAGTATGGAAGCCTAAGACACAAAATCAAGCTGTTCTAGCTGGACAAAACCTGATAGTGGGTCTTTTTAGCAGTTAGGTGTAAATGAGCTAGAAATGTCTCTACCGCACTAGGAGACTGACAAAGGCCGATGTAAGAAAGTGCAGGAGTTCATGGAGGAGCTGTTGTAAATCCTGCCTGGGGAATGGACATAACTTGTCAGTTTCCCTGCCACTCCTATTTATCTGGATGCAGACACCTATTGTTGGCTCTGCTTCCAAATGCCATAGCAAGCACTTGAACAAGCAGTTGCATAGCAAAATAGACTGATTTAGGTGCAAAACTTGCTTTGTGTTTATATTCCTGCTGGCAGTTTACATTCAGATTTTATCTTGTATTTTAGGTAGTTTGTTGCTTTTGGTATCCTGCTTTATTTTCTTCATTTGCCTTCAGTTATAGGTCCTTTATAAAATCCATACTGCTGATTCCTTCCAAGCTGACTACAAGGACTGCTTTGTAGTTTTACCTTATAGCATATTATGTAATTATATGCACTATTGTCTGCCATAATCTTGCAGTTGATATATGAACTGATTAATAAGCCTAGAAGTGTGTCTTCTAGGCCAACACTTTTATTACAGTCACTGAAAATTAAATGAAACTGATTCGCTGTTCATGAAAGCATGTAAAAAAAGGGAAGCCCACTGAGTTTATTACAATGTCATTCAATATACTTTATTATTAGAAGAAATTCATACACAGTTAATTTTTCAGATGGTTAAAAATTTTCAGAGTGGTAGGTAACAGGAAGTTAAATTTGTAGTCTAATGGGAGGCACTTGCTGCTGCAGTCTCTATTGGGACTGGTCTTGTTCAACATCTTTGCCAGTGATATGGACAGTGGGATTGAGTGTGCCCTCAGCAAGTTTGCCAATGACACCAAGCTGTGTGGTTCGGTTGATATGTTGGAGGGAAGGGAATGCCATTCAGAGGGACCTTGACACACTTGTGAGGTGGGCTGATGCCAACCTGATGAAGTTTAACCATGACAACTGCAAGGTCCTCCACCTGGGTTGGAGCAATCCCAGGCACAGCTACAGGTTGGGCAGGGAAGAGATTCAGAGCAGCCCTGCAGAGAAGGACTTGGGGATTGTGGTTGATGAGAAAATGAACATGAGCCGGCAGTGTGCGCTTGCAGCCCAGAAAGCCAACCGTATCCTGGGCTGCATCAAAAGGAGCATGACCAGCAGGTCGAGGGAGGTGCTCCTGTCCCTCTACTCTGCTCTCCTGAGACCTCACTTGGAGTACTGTGTGCAGTTCTGCTGTCCTCAACATAAAAAGGACATGGAACTGTTGGAGTAAGTCCAAAGGATGGCCACGAGGATGATCAGGGGACTGGAGCACCTCCTGTAAGAAGATAGGCTGAGAAAGCTGGGGCTGTTCATCCTGGAGAAGAGAAGGCAGCGTGGAGACCTCCTAGCAGCCTTCCAATATCTGAAAGAGGCCTATAGGGATGCTGGGGAGGGACTCTTCATGAGGAACTGTACTGAGAGGACAAAGGGGTAACGGGTTCAAACTTAAGCAGAGGAAGTTTAGACTGGATATGAGGAAGAAATTCTTTACTGTAAGGGTGGTGAGGCACTGGAATGGGTTGCCCAGGGAAGTTGTGAATGCTCCATTGCTGGCGGTGTTCAAGGCTGGATTGGACATAGCCTTGGGTGTCATGGTTTAGTGGGAGCTGTCCCTGCCCCTGGCAGTGGGGTTGGAACTAGATGATCTTAAGGTCCTTTCCAACCCTAACTATTCTATGATTCTATGAAATGTTAATTTCAATTTTGTCAATAATTGTGTAATTTTAAAATACTTTTGTATTGCATATCAACAAAAAGAGATTGTATAAATGTAACATTGAACAGCTTAAATCAACTTCTCTGTCAATCAAAATATTATGTTAATTTTTTTATTCAATATTTATATTAGTCTAAATAAAGCAAATTATGAAGATGAGGTATTTAGACCATGGACCCATTCCTAGTAAGATGGTTTTGGTGCAGGCTAGATAAAATGTAGGATCAACCAGAGGTTGAGTTTAAATGTAAGTGTTGGTGTAAATATACTCACTTCTCCTATATGAGCAGTCCTGGAAGTGTCGGGCAGATGCACGTGTAAATGGTACAGAATTGTTGACTCCTTTATTTTTTGGTGACCCATGGGCACCTTTAAAATACCTGTGACCACTTACAGAGGAAGTGCAAGTTGCTGGTGCTCGCTTTCAGACTTCAGCATCCTGTTCCCCATGCTATGGTAGCACACATCTGTCAGGCACTAGCAGAGTGTTCATGTCTTGAAACCAGCCAAGACCTTAGACGCTGCTACTTAAGCAAGAGGGGATTTTAATATGTCTGGAGCAAAGAATGGGAAATTGTATCCCTAATAAAGAGGAATAAAATCATATAAAAAAAGAGCCTCTTGATCTGATTCACAACAGCCGCCTACCAGAGAGACTATGCATTTCACTGGGGATTATTCTGGCTCAGTCTGATGGAAAGGGAGAACTGGGCTGAGGGATACTTTAGGTAAGTGGATAGACATTTCTTTATATTTTTATTTTAGAGATGAATGCTTATTAAAATGTTGGATCAAGGGGCAGGGATAGTAATATTGCACATGTGGAAATAATGTACTAAGAAAGCTCTGTGGTTTCATATGGAGAAAAAAGATAGCAGCCAACTCTAGCTGAGTGGGCAACTAATTAAGCCAGAGATTTCTCTGTACATTGTATTCTAAGTTCACGACAAGAGCATGTATCAGCAAGGTGCCATATGATTTTTCCTTTATAATTTGCAGTTTGTTTTCAGAAATGAACTATGCATCATCACTGTAGTGATCATTTAAAGATGAATGGGTTGGCTGGATGTTAGATAAAAGTCAATATGATTAATGTGTCTTGTTCTTGTGCATGACCCTTTTCCTTGGTCAGATGTTCACATGCAGCTTAGGTCTGTTGTTTCTCTCTCCCTGATTTTAATTTTATCATAGTTATTATAATAAAAATATGAACACTTTTAGTGTTTAACAACATTAGAATATATTGAGACAGTTATAAAGAGTGATTTTGCCATTGCTACACATTCTGCTTGCTCCATTTAAATGGGGTACTACAGCCTTCATGGTTCTTTCCCCAACTCCATCCACCATTTTTCCAATACACAGAGACCAATCACAGTCTAGAGGACTTTTATTACAGGTTACAGGAAAAGCAAAACCCCAAAAAGGTGTGAATTCTTTGTGAGAAAGCACAGCATATGGTCTCAAAACGATACCTCTCACCAAAGCAGTATGAGAAATTTAACAGTGCATTACATAGAAAACAAAGCCTAGCATGACCTATCCAGCTCTGCCTCAGGGCTTCTCTACTTTCATTCTTTTTCCAGTCATGCATAATGACTTTATTCTTCTGCATTTGCAATAAGTAGGACTGGGATAATGCTACACAAGGGCGAGTACAAGAACAATCTCAAACACAAACCTAAAGCCCAAGTCCCTCCTGATTAGTACCTTTCACTTGGCAACTGGTGGGGATCATCTGACTTGTAGGAGGCTGGTACCTAGCCCTTTCCCCTGATGGTTATTGAAAACAAGTTATATGTACTACAACCTAAGCCAGGTGCTGCCTTGTGCTCCCCAAGCCCAGGTAGCTGCAGGCATGGGGTGACAAGGAGAGGGGCAGTGGGCTGCAGTGAGCTGCAGTGGTTCACTGCATGGTGCAAGAGCAGCCTGGCAGGCAGTGCTTGATGTTTGCACTGTCACTGTCCTGCCCCAACACCCAGGCATGAGAGTGGTCATCTGCTACCTGAGGCAGCAGCCAGCCTCTGTGCCTGCTTGCCCACCATAAGTACCTTTGGCAATAGGTTTTGAGTCTGACTGAGAGAGAGAGAGAAAGCAAGAGAAGGAGAAGGAGCAAAACTTTAATTAGGTTGATGTTGGATTGTTGGTGCTAGATCAGTGTATTAATCAGAGTTTAGCCTGTGCTAGTGGCAGCAAAACTGACTTTTCAGACTGACATTATGTGACCTGTTTTACAGGTCACAAAACACATTCCTACATGTTTCCAAGACATATTTTATTGGTCTGAACATGAATCTCTGGCTGTACATCGCATGTAGTGTACGTGTAATGTAGATCACTCTGTGAAGGATGTCAAGGAACAGGACATGCTCGTATAAACAAACCCAGCAAAAGTCAACAACGTCAAGCTGCAGTGGAAAAAGGCAAACAACAGTCTGATGTATAAATAGGAGTACACTTGGGAGAGATGTGACGCCCTTCCACTTCTCAGCTACCAGGAATACCACAGCCATATTTTGTTGAGGTCTGTGACAGGAAACCAGTGGCCTGGCTGAGGTGCTCTCAGGGGCAGACAATAAGGGTTGTCTAGAAAGCACAGCCACCATGGGAAGGTTAAATGAATTAGGGTTGCTTGAAGTCCCTGGAGATAGAGGTGAGGGATAAGATGATGTCAATTATGTCTAGCTGTATCAAAAACTCTTGAAAAGTAGAGGAGAATAATGTATTTGCTGTGACCATGAGAGGTAAGATTCAAAGCACGTGATTAAATTGCAGGAAGAAAGTTTTAGTTTAAACTTCAGGAAGAACCTTCCTAATAGGACAAATAAACTGTAGGATAGGCAGTTGTGGGAGACAGTGTGCTTCTTCAGCAAGACACTCTTCAAGAGCAAGTTAGACAAACAACTGCTAATAATGACCTGGGTCTGTATGAGTCTGTCTAGGTGGTGGAGATGGAATAAGCAATCTTTTGATATCTTTTCCAGGGCTGTTTATTTAAGAGCTGATGGCTGCAAGCTCTGCTGCAATGACACAGCATTGGACAGCTTTTTAAAGAGACCTGCTGAGATGTGCAAAGCCTAACTTTCTGCTGATGCTGAGGTAAATGCTGAAAAACTGGAGTTACAGTGGGATTATCTGGTGTAAATGAAAATCCAGCCTGTAATTCTCTCCATAGGTCAGTGCTGATTCTTAAAGGCACATTGGGACTATTGGGACATCTGATTTATAATGGAGTTCACAGTATTTGCAGAATGAAGCTGTCACTCTTGAAAATGCCACACTGGAAAACATAGGGTCAGGAATCCTATGAGAAGGGGTATCAGATACAGTGATCCGATTTATGAGTCTTTCAGGGGTTGTCTATGCCTGATAAAGGTGAGCAAGCAACCTAAGTTACATAAACACACACCAGGTACCTTTCTCCCAGGCCGTTCCTACGGTAAGGCCAAATCATACATAGGTTTTATAGGTTTCAAAGCCCAGCTACTTATTATTATAAAGAGATTTGAATGATGTCTTTGTGGCTCTGCTGGTTACAGATGTGTCCTTAGATTACAGCGTTCAGATTCAATTTTACTGAGTATGAGTAAGCTACCTGGGGAGTGTTTTTGTTATTGGCTACAATTCTGTGCCAGGCTTTGTCCTCTCTCTATCGTATCACTGCTGAACCCCCCTACTTCTTCACCATTTTCTTCCCCAAGGATAAAATCAAAATTCTGGAGGTTACAAACCCAGAAAAATGATACTGAATATACCTTGGGCATATAATAACACCCACAGAAAGCAAGACTGATCACCAGGATAACAAGAACACTTTTGCTTTTTAGATACTTTTCCTTGAAACAAGAGCTTATGTTTGCTTGTCCAAATAGATGTTGAACAAATGAACTACTAAGTTGATTAAATTCATGAATTAAGTGTGTGATGAAGGCAGGCAGTTAGGCAGAAGGTCAGCTCTACACACAATACCTCTAAGATACATCTATAGATGAGGCTGGCATAGTCCCAGTGCTTTCTATACTCATATTTCTTGCTGTACGTACAGTTTTGCCACATTTTAAGTGCTGTGACTGGCTGTGCAAGGACCTTAGGAGCCCAGAACTGAACAAGACCCTGAGTCAGGGCCCTTCTAGGGTGTCTTAGGCTTAGGAGTCTTCACAAACCTTCTTAGTGAGTAGCCTTGCTCTTGCTGTTCACTGCCACCGAGGTGGTGGGGGAAAAAGTTCCCTTACTGAAGTGACTAAAAATCACGGGTAATACATTCAGTTTGCTGGAAAGCACACTATAATGGGTGATTGTTTCATATTTATCAACAAACTGCTTCTCCAGGAAAGGTTCTATTGGGGATTGAGCCTTGAAGGGGTCAACCATGCCACAGACTACTGCAGGGCTTCAGTCAAGGTGGGAGACCCTGGCTGCTGGATGTGACTGATGGCAATGACAGCTGTCAACTATTGCCTGACTACTCAAAGCAGAAACAACCCCTGCTCCTTGGGAGGCTGACATAATTGCAAGATGCAGGTTGATGACCCAAGTAATAAAACAAAGAAGGAATTTCTCTTTTCCTGATGAGAATACTCATCACCTCCATAAAGACGACTTGGGGAGAGAGTGAGTAAGGATATAGAGCTGTCCAGACATCTTTAAACTTTTAGGTCTTGAGAAATTCTTTGGCACTATCCTGCATCTTTTCAAATATCCCATTGACATTTACAGAAGGAAGTCAAATCTGGTTGCTAGAGCTGTTATTCACCATTTCAAGTGACTGAGAGAATGACAGAGAATGTAGCCGGTAGCACACACTTGTCAAGCAGAAACCAACCAAACACAACCTGCAGGATTACATGGGAGCAGTGTTACTGTAGGGAGAGATTTTTGACCTCTTCAAGTTCCTAGTTTTGCATATCCACATGTGCATGGCTTGAGTAGAAACACAGCAGTTTGCTATTTTCTGTTCTACTGCTTGCAGCTGCATATATAAACACTTAAAATTTGAAGTCCTCCCAAATCTGTGAAATCCTCAATGATGTAGGTCTTGTATCCTGGCAGATCTCCAAATAAGTGTTGATGAAGTATGCACACTGATCAGATACTTTCTGTATTTCCATTTTCTGGGATGCAGATGCCTATGAAAGAAGCCGCAATGTTGGGCCAGAGCAAATACCAGAATTGCTGCCCTTGAATCATTGTAGCTTTACCATCTGGGAAAGAATGGATTGCATCCATTTTAAAAATCAACTGCTGCTTTATTAACGTTTTATAAATCATTATTTCATGGTGGAAGCAGTGATCTAAACATTAGCACAACTTTCTACATGCCTTGCAGCACTTAGAGCACAGACCAACCCAAGCATGGAATTTTGTTTGGAGGCCACAAATGAGTCTTACCTGAGGCGCCTTCTCAAAGTGTGGATGTGATTCTCAGCTGTCAGGTTCACATACTTTGATTTTCTAGGCGATCTTGAAGTACTTATATTCTGACTCACATTTCTGAGTCATATTTCAGAGTCAGAAATGGAGATGAATTTCAGCGCTTGGTTTCTGAAAATCCCAGAGCCCCAAGGAGCTGTAAGCGATCTGCTTCTTTGAAAATGAACTCACTGCTGTCTGGAGACCTAACTATGATTGTAAGAGCTTACTGGTAGGTTCACATTGGAAAAAACACTGCCAGTAGCCAAAAAGAAGAATCTGCACGTGCAGTATTGACATAGCTGTGGTGGTGCTTCGAGGGTGAGCCTGGCAGGGTTTGAGAAGCAGGTGACAGAAGGTTTTTTTAATCCTTTTTCTCCTGATGCCAACAAGCAACCCAGTGTAAATCTAGTTCTACTTCTCAGCATGCTGTATTGGATTTTATCTGGTTTTATTAGAGTAGTCAGTTTTTGTACGAGTTTTTCCATACATGAATATAAGCAGAGAAAATAAAGTAGGTAGAAAGATCAAGTGACTACACTGTTAGGTATTTTTTTTCTTTATATTACTTACATCACAGCATAAAAAGCATATGTACCATTGAGTTTATGAAGGAGGCTGATGCTCAAGCAGAATAGGTTCATATATAATTTGTGACTGAAAAGACTGAATTTTTATCTTACTTGGAAAATGCCACTAGTTAAGAGAAAATGCACATTCAGCCACTGTCTGTTTTCACTGGATCTTGTGCCCAAACCACCTTATGACAGAGTCCCAAAGCCACAGGAACTTACCGAGATTCCTTTCAAGCTTCCATGTGATCTACAAGTATTTCAGTAAGTCTTGTATAGACTCCTGATACAAAATTAGATCACTTAAATAAAGAAAGAATATGCAATTCAGTACCCAATGGAAACCTTGTCAATCAAAACTGTTCTAGTCAGATCATTAAACAGCTGATTTGTGTTCTTCTTCCTAGGGTATGTGGAACTTCAGACATGCACACAAAATATCCTGTTTCAAAAGGTGTGGTGGAGGAGCAGTTGTCACTTCAGCATGTTCAGGTAGGTCAGGACTTGGTGCACATGCAGTTGTCACCATATCATTACTGTTAGCTGGGACAGCTAGAGTCCTTCTCAGTGGCCCTGACCCACTTATGACAGGCATTGTACAAGCATGGAGCAAATATATGGTCCTTGCTCCAGAAGACTCACTGTCAACACACGTAAACAGGGAGGACACAGAAAGATGCAGACAGATGAAGTAACATGAGGAAATAGCAAGGCAGATAAAAAGAAGCAGGAGGATCAATCTTGATTTGTAGTACATATCTGGTAGAGCCCAGGTGTAGAAAAAATTCTGGACCACATCCTTGCATCTTCCCTTTGAATCTCACTAAAGCTAGAAAGCATCGATAACTATAAACTTACTTTAACCATGTAATTAACTGGGGCTTGTGCTGTTTTACGCAGTTGGTACTTTAAAAGCATGTAAAGATCATTAGGACTGATTTGATCAGGACTCTTAGTGGTGTCATGATCAGTTTTAAGGATCAGAGGAAGGATCATGATGGGATTTGTGTTCAGCTATAAATGTTTGAAGTGATTGCACGTTTGGGGTGACAGATGGCCTCTTGCTTTAAATGTTAAAAAAATTCTCCTTCCTTTGTTTTTATTCCTCCCCTATGTAACTAAATAGTTATTCTGGAAATATCATTAAAATGGATTAAAGAGGAAATGTTATCCATAAAGGAAGTTTCATCACTGCATTCAATTTTCTCCATGGAAAACAGTAGGTTTTTAATGTAGTTGAATGTCAAAACTCTGCAGATGTTATTGCTGTGCTTTTTAAATGAAAAAGTTAATTAAATAGAAATGATACTCCCTTAACTAGCTTTTCTCCATTTTGGATGACTGCTGCTCCACTTCTGTATGCAGGACTGGTGAGTAGAAGAATCACACAAGAAACTGAGAAATTAAATAAATTGAAAGTACTCTAAAATTGCTGGCTCTGTGTCCTGCTCAGCAAATGCCGTCTTCATAAATAGAAAGGATGACCACAGTGTTCTAGAACTGTCTTGCCCTGCAGAAGGTGATTCAGAAACACAGGAGGTCCAGAAGAATGATGAGGGAGAATTCCAGATTTAACAACATTGGAAAATTTGAATCAAAGCTGAATTTCATTAAAGTTTCTGAGTTTGTATCCTGAAATTTGGAAATATCAGAACTCCAGTGGTTTAACACTTGACTTTTTGTAGCTGGGGGAGAGATGATAAAGCAGCTCAATTCAGAGTTAGCTCCAGAGAGCTCTTGCATCTTATCGGCACATATGCTGCTGAGTACTGTAATGAAGCCAACAGTTTTATGCCTCCAAGAGACTGACCTCATTGCAAGAGCTTAGGAAGCAAAGCATTTTAGGACTAAATGGGAGAACCTTTATCAGCCAACTATACTGGGGAATGTTTGGTAACATACATTCTTGTACGGGTAAAAAAGATACGCGCTCATCTGGCTGTACTTCAGAATGCTGTATGTGGTATGTGATGTGTATGAACATCTGGAACTAGCAGAAAGTATTTTTGATAAATAGAGCTATGATCATTTTGTACTCTTTCACAAGCCCAGATGTTTATTAGGTGTTACAAAAGCTGAACATTCATTTGCAAAGGTTGAGTTTTGAAACAACAGGATAATAAGCAAGAAGTAGATGCAGATCCTCATATATTCAGAAGGCTTGTGTTACCTGAGGCTCAAGCACAAGAGCCTCCAGAGTACCCAGTTTCAAGAGTCCAAGATGGCTCAGGTGACTGTTTTGCCCCAAGATTTACTATTGACAGTACATTGGGATAAAAGGAGTATTGATTATGGTGATATAATTCCAGGAGATACCTGCAGAAATCTATCAGAATTTCTTGGTTTTCTCTGTTTTCTTTTCAATTTTGAGACTGAATGTGAATTTTCTAACCAAAATATTCTTGAGAGATTTCTATTTTGAGAGTGTTTCAGGATGAGTGCATTACATATCTTTGCAATGTCATCATTCAGCATTTTATGGCAATGATTTAATTCTGTAAAAGTTGTCATTCACCATAAAGTTAGGGAAAAGACCATAAAACTTTGCTGGAATTGTAGAAAAATTGTGAAGTCTAACTCACCTAGCAGAAGTTTGGAAATTTCAGTAAACTGAGGTTCCTATTTGATTCAAATATTCCAGATTCACTGAGTTGTGATAGTTTTCCTCAAATGATCTTCCTGACCTCATTTAATAAAAATACCTTAAACTCAAGATTGATTTAGTCTTTATCCATCTGCAGACAGCAGAAGAAAGTTGAACATTATTAAAACTTATCTTCAAGTCTTGCAATGAATGACTGCTACTTTGTTTCAGGAGTCTCTATGTCTATTATTGCAGCAATTACTCATTCCTTAGAATTGATAAACTGAATTTATAGATTAACAGGATTTCTCCCTTCCTTCCTGCACTCATATGAAATGTCATTACTTACCTTGAAAAACATTTTACCTCATGGCATATGGAATGACCAAGTATGTTATCTTTTTTCCAACTGTAAAGAATGCTTAGCAATAAAACTTGTTTAACACACTAAGTGGTCCCAGCGAGACAAATATCAGCCTTTGCCTTTACATGAGAAGAGTGGTGTGCTCTCCAGACGATATTGGATCGAATTGTCGTGGTACTTAGAGATTCATACAGAGATGCTGGGCAGCCTTAACTCCCAGGCGTGTGAGAGGGGCTTGGCAGTGCTCAGAAACCTGTAACTTTGTGGGCTTCTAGATGAGGCACTGGTGTAGCGCTTATTCAGGCTGATGAGCTCCATTCACAGTCTTATTTCCTTCTAGAGATGGATAAGACTTTCCATATAGCTCATGAACCAGGCTTTCCTTTGTCTCCTGAACAGCATCTTAGTTCATTAAGAGAGATAGAGATACCCTGAAAATTACTCAAAACTGAAAATTCACAACTTCTGCACTGTGGGTCACAGGGTAGGTGACAAGATTTTGGCCTGCCTTTTTTTTCCCCAAGAAAATCTCCTATACTTCAAAAAACAGGCAAGTGTGATCAAGCATTCTTTACTGTCATAGAATCATAGAATCATAGAACAGTTAGGGTTGGAAAGGACCTTAAGATCATCAAGTTCCAATCCCCCTGCCATGGGCAGGGAGACCTCCCACTAAACCATGTCACCCAAGGCTCTGTCCAACCTGGTCTTGAACACTGCCAGGGATGGAGCATTCACAACTTCCCTGGGCAACCCATTCCATCTAACCTGAGGTGGTCTCTAGGAAGCACGTACCTGTTTTCTACTCCCTTTCATTGTAGATATTTTCCCTTTTCACTTTAGATACTCAACAGCTGCTCTCTGCCAGGCTTTTCCATATCTCTTCCGTTGCAGTAGCAGGTCACTCTTGGGGTTGCCCTGAGGACTCCTGTGCATATTTACTCTTCCTCCTCCTCTTCCTACGTTTTGTTGATTTCATTGTTGGGGCTTCTGCTTCCCTTAGGAGAGTTTATGACCATCCAGGAATTACCTCTGCTAGGAAATTATTCTTTTCCTTAAAGGAATGTTTTCTTAAAAATAACACTAACCTTTCAGGGTAAACTCTAGGGATGACTAATATTTTGGCGTACTCTCAGAAATGAGGGCAGGTGAATAGAAGCCTCATGGAAATAAAAAGAAAAGGCATTTTTCACCAGGACCCTTTGACAGTGCCATTCCCCACTGTGATCCAAGATCAGCAAGGACAGACCTTCAGGGCACACTGCAGTGTGTCCCATCGCTGACAGTGGGGATCAATAGCGTGCTGCCCTGTTTGTTCTACACCTGTTGTGCATGCCTTTCCGTTTGGCTCACTTTCCTTCTCCTCAGTCTGATGTAATTTTTACAGATGAGGCATAAATAGAAAAACTTCAACAGACCTTTAGTAGCTTTTTCCATTGACATAATGCTTTATGCTTCTAAAATTGCTTCAAATAAATATGATAATTAAAAGAGTTGACAAATTAGGAACATGAGGCATTTTTGGAGGATGAGTATAGACCACCCGGCATATCACATATTTCCCTCACACACATATCTTCCCAGCATTCTCTAGCCAATAGCTACACAAACAGCTCTAATATTACAATCCTAAATGTTTTATTGGTTATGTCTGGATTTGCCACACTCATAATTAAAAAGTGTGTTATACGCCTGACTAAAGAATCACAGAGCATTTGCAGAGAAAGAATAGCAGAGAAATGACAGAAGACAGGGCTGGTAAGAAATTTATCTGACCATTATTTCCACTGCTTCCATGACCAGTACGTTGTGTCTGACAAATGGTTGTCTAAACTGTTTATAAAAGTTTCACATCAGCTGTCGTGCTGCTTTGGTCTCACAGCTAAACCATGTTGCACATCAATAACCATGCCCCTACCACTCCGGCTCCCTAAAAACAGGAGTTCTTACTCCCCTAAATTCTCATGCTCTGCCCCTAATGAAATTGAGCTTGGGATGACAGTTCAAATCGTGGCTACGTTTTAGTGTTCCTGCTTATAAAATGTCTCCCTAAAGCCCACTGGCAGAAATTAGAGCTGCAGTTTCTCACCTGAGCATTCAGAAGCATGGCGGTTTTGCCAGTCACAGTATAAAGGGTATAAACCTATTTTTCAGAAGTCTTGAGAACCTGCTTCTCCTTTCTTTTCCTGTATGACTTTCATATAGGTGCTCATAACAGAAAGCATTCCCAATGATCTGGCATGTTTGGCAGACTTTGAAGTACATGAAAATGATCACTTTGCATTTCCTTGAGTGTAGCCCCAAAACACAGCTTGATCAGAGTGAAGGAAATGAGTTCACCCCTCTGCCATCTGCAGACTTTCATGTCCCTCAGTTCCCCACCCACCTCCTTGCAGGCGAGGAATAGGATTCTCTCTCAGAGACTAATAGCTGCATGTGGCTCAGGAGAGAAATAATTTCCAAGACATTGAGTCCTAATAGGGAATTTCCTGCTGTGCTCCTGCTTCTGCAACTGGGTGCTCAGCAAGAGCACAATGCTAGGGTAGCTCTGACCAGCCACCGCGAGGGAAAGAAGTTATCTCTTAGGAAAGACCTGGCTTCCTAAGGCTGGTTTTAAAAACCCAGTCTGGCAGACAGACTGTTGCCAGTGCAAGTCTGTGGAGATGCCATATTTGATATCTTCATGAAGGCAAAAACCTCATCGGAAGTGTGAGTTGCAGCCTCCAAACAGCTGAACCATTGCCCTGTGCAGAGTGCAGCACTGTTATCTCATCTCCAGCAAACACAGACTCAAAAGGCAGTTTCGAAGCTTGCATCCAAAAAAAAGGGCACCATCCTTTAGCCACCTGCTAAGTGGAAAAAGCAAACCTTGCTACAGCAGTTGCTAATCTTCGCCTGGCAGCCAGGATGCTGACCAGACACCTGATTGCAAAACCAAACAGCAAAAGGCAGGCACACACTTGTCAGGAAACAAGCAGAAATATGGCTCTTCTGGCTGCTTGCCACAAACAGCCAGTGTCACCTACCCAGGGCCAGCCCCACTATGTCCCAGAATGCTATGTGATGCAACTGACCCAGCTCTGGTCAGCGCAGTGATTTTAAAGTGGACTGTCACTGGTATATTGCCCTCATCACATCTCATGATTGTTCATTAATGCAGTTTGGAGGCTTTCAAAGTTGCATATGCTCCATTTAACTGAGAATAATGCTGACAAGGCAACATCTCAGTTTCTCTTTTGTGAGCATCCTATCCTCATTGAGAGGATGGTGTGGTGGGAGGAGATCTGAGTGTCATTTGTTCCACCTCTGCAACAGGGGTAGGGATAAAGAGTAGAGGCAAAGGGAACAAGCAAGTGACTCAATACTCTTTTTTTAAGACCCTGTCTTCAGGAGTCTGGGTTATGACTTTTGAATGAATGGGGGAAAATCCTAAGAATCGAGGCAGAGCACCAGAAGCAATGGGGAAAGAGCAGAAGGCCCTGACTTGAAAGCACAGGTGAGATTTTTTTGGTTTCCCACTCAGTGCTGTGTTTCTTTTGAAGCTGCTGCTAGCTCACGCCATGCACTGCATGGTGAACTGAAGCCAGACACTGGAAACAGTACATCTTGTAAGGCTCAGGGCACTTTAGATGATTTGACCCTAATGCATATCCGTTTCATATCTGATGAAGGGTGGATAGACTTGCCTGCCTGAGAGTAGATGCCATCCACAGCCCATGCTATTGACAAGAAACTAATGGTAACAGCAACCCAGCTCATTTCAAAGCCCTCTGAGTGACAAGTACACCTTTTGAGCATGGCTGTCAGGAGTGAACTCCAGGCTCTCCTTGGCTTTCTTTGCAAGATGGGGTGTAGATCTAGCAGAGCTCTGTCAAGCTGCCTGAGGCTAGGTCTGGGCAGAGCCTGTGGGTACTGCTGCCTGTGAGGCAGGCAGGGCTGGAGCTGCCTGTCCCAGAGCTGCATCAGCAGCTGGTGCTGCCTTTCCTGGAGGGTCTGCATCCTGCCCAGGGAAGAGCTGTGCAGCAGACATCTGCTTAGCCTGGATATTTAATCAGGAGGGGATCGTTTTCTGTGGAGGCAAAGGAAATGTCAGACTCGGTTGTCAGAAATACGCGACTGATGAAAGAAGCCCAGCTTGGAGGGGGATATTTTCTAGTATCACTCATTAAATGCATTGGGGGCAAAAAAAGTGAGATAAATCCTGTTTATAGACTTTTACTTTGACAAAGAAAAGTAAATTTGCTTTTCTTGTTTTTGGCTTCTTTCATATCTCTGTAAAAAGGGATCAGTTATGGAGGTCGGAGCAACTGCAAAAACTGGCATTGTATTCACCTTATTTCCCATTTCATCCCCATGGGGATTTAGGGAGGAACTGCACCAGACACCACATTTGTCAGGGTTTTGGTCTTTACTTGGGGAATTTGCCACCAGTGAAAAGGCCACTGAGCTTTTGGGGAGGATGAGACCGCAAACGTTCGCTGTTGCTCCTGGATGAGAAAGGAAAACAGCATGCATGGTAGCCTTATTTAACCTGCACAGTGCCCCTCAGACAGCCTGACATGAGGCCTGCTGCAATGGCAAAACAGCGCTGCTCGAAGTCTGCAAAAATAATTAGGATATTCTGCTGTGGCAGGGACTGGGGCCAAGCAGTGAAGACAATCTGCCTTTGAATGCAATCAAATGTGAGTTTCTGCTCCGGAGGCTGGAGGAAATGCCAGGAGGACAATTTAAGCACTTGCAGGACATCTGGTCCCAGGGCAAGGCAACATGTCAGCATGTGCTGACTTGCTCCACCACCGCTGCCTGCCTCACTCTGAGGAAGTGATGTGACATCTTAAGAAGGTTTGTCAACCAAGACCTTTGGTCTTCTAGTATTTAAAAGATACCCAGACTATTACCGTGGTTGCTACTGCTAATGGTAAAAATCACAGCAAACTCTAACCGATATAATGATTTAGCTCGAATTACCAGGACCAATGAGTAATGGGAAAATGTTACTCATCACTGTTATCACATTTGTTTATGGTTTAAAATACATTCAGGACAGACTCAGTTTCTTTTTCACGTTGAAGAAAGGAAGGTTTACAAATACTGTGAGTGAGCATCTGTTAGACCTCTTGCTGGTCTCTGTCCAAGCTCGGATTGAAACGCTTTTCACCGTCAAGGTAAACTTCCCAGCTGAAGCAGTGCTGGAAATTTGCTCTTCATTCATTTTTCCTCTAGTTCCAGGAATGAAATAACACTATCAAAAATGCATCAAAACAACCCTGAAAAAATATTTGCTGTAGTACAGAATGCAGGAGATAAGAAGACTCACAAATCACAGCAATTTCTGTGCATATGTCCGCAAATCAAACATGTATATTATTTCTTCCCGACTAATTTTTCTACAACAGGTGAACTACCACATCATTTGGTATAATGTCTGTGTGATTTTTTCTAAGAGAGCTCTTGTTTGTACTCTCCTCTGAAGCAGGGAACAGTAACTCTTATACGTGATGCGATTTATTGTCCCAGTTGCTCTCAAACAACACAGGCTTATACTCATATCAGTCTGACAAATAAAATTATTAGTTAAAAAAATCTGAGGAGTGAAGGAAACTCAGTGAAACTTCTCATCAATATTTCACAGTCTCTTACCTGAATAAAGCTCTTTTGCTCAGACTTTATGAACAGCTGGGTCCATAGAGTATATATTTTACAACCCCAGCATTAAATATATTATGTCTTTCAAGCAGAGAGCCGGATGAAGTAAAGGCAGTTGAATATGGATTGCTGGCATTTGCAGTAGGAACAGAACAAAGCAGCTGGTCAGAGCCATCCATGAGTTTGTTTCTCAGTGAGCAGAGCAGCCTTTGCTGCAGCTGTGCTTGAGGCTCATTGCCTGGGGTTTTGATGCAGGGAATGGCAGGCAGCTCTCACTCCCACCAGCCTCTCTTCAACCATATACCCAGGCACTCTGGTCTTCTGGTTCACGGCCTGTACTGTTGGAAACTGGGTTGCTGAACTACCACCACAGCTGATGTCATTGCTGGTGTCATTTCTCTGGTACAGAGAGGGGCTTGCTGCTTTTTTGGTCATTCAGGGATGACCATTACTAGTCTGTTCTGTCAGGCACAAAGATATGTCACTAGCTCAGCAGATCAAGATATTATATAGCTGTCAGTCAGTCATAGCCCCAGTTTTAGACCTGAGGATGAAGATAAGGAGGGCTTTTCCTGCCAGCTCACATCAAATACACTCCCATGGTTGGTCGCAGCTCTCCCAGCTCTATCTTCCAGCTCTGCTGACTCTTCTCCCTTTCCCTTGCCTAGTCTCCCCTGTGGTTTAACACAGCAAAATGCCTACTGGAAAACAAGAAATCCCAAACTATCCCTGTTCATGATGTCAGGGAAGCTGAGCTTCACCTTGATGGCATATGTTGGGTTCCTCTCCAGGGGTGGCTGTAGGGGTGGTCCTGCCTTGCCACAGTGGGGTGGCTGGAGGGCTCAGATAATCCCCCCCAGAAGAGGTCTTTGAGAGGGAAAGCCCTTAAGAAAGCAAAGAGATTAATCACATCTAGAGGGTGTGGTGGGAATGGCAGATCAGAAGCACAGAACAAAGGGAAAAGAAACCAAGCACCTGGGGAATGGACTGGGAGGGAGGGAGAAACAGAGGCTTTAATTTCTTTGTGTTTTTCTTGGGTTACAAAGCAGATATCCAGGGAATGCTGTGCCCTGACCCTGCTCTGCCACAGCACCTGCTAAGAAAGGGGTTTCATCATCCTGGTCTGCCCATGAACATCTCCTGGGGGGGATAAATCCTGACCCTTTTCACAGGCACCCCGTCTGGGAGTTGTGTCCTCGGTCCAAACTGAAAGGACATTAACTAATATTGGTTGTGGGTGTAAGCAAAGGCAAACCATCAGTTGTACAACTGTGACTCCTCTGTGTGGAACAGACCTTTTCTCTGTTTCCCTGAACCATCCAAGAGGAGGATTTACGCAGTGGAGCAGCAATGGGTGTCTCACAGGGCCAGAGATCAGGGATGTAGCTGCTCGGAAAATTCCAATGTGAAACTGAAAAAAATTAAGATTTAATCAAAAAAACAAAACTGCAGGTTAAGTTTCAGCCAAAAATATTAAATACTGGGGGGAAATGTTTCAAAATGGCAAGTGATGAAAGAATTGCGGTTTCCTATGAAAAAAGCAAGAGAAAATTTCCAGGAAAGTTTTTGCCTAGTCAAAAATGTTCTTTTCCATAAAAAAAAAAAAAAAACAAAAAACCCAAAAAAAAAAAAAAACCAAACAAACAAACCAAAAAGAAAAGAACAAAAGAAAAAAAGAAAAGATTGTATCAGACGATTTCTTAGCAGTCCTGGTTAGGCCCAGCATTCCTAGGAGAACCACATCCACTAGATGTCAGTCTATTTCCATGCAATGGAAACAAATGAGCCAGAAAGGTCCTCGGGAATTTTCCAGGATGAGGATATTTCCACTGAGCTGTCTTCTGTCAAAGGTGTTGCCAATAACTCCTTAATTTCTATAAAATTCTTCAGCTTTGGATTTCCAGAGTTTTCAGAGCCATTGCAACACATTCCATGGACTATGCCAGCCAGATAATTTTCCACTACCACATCTAACCCCCATCTGACCTTTGATCCACCAGATCTTAAAAAATTTTAAGCACCATCTGAATCGCGCATAAAAAGAGTTTAATCCCCCCTAACTCCTCCACCCCTCACACCTCCCCCTTCAGTTCATGATGTTACTGATATTATAGAGACAGAGAAACAAGCACCTTATTTAGCTGAGGTGCGCGTACGCAGCAGAAAATGTCTTTCTGCAATATTTTACATTTCTCCTTGATACCAACATGTGAAGACAAATGGGGTGTATTCCATGAAACCTGCCTTTAAAAACATGTCTGTGATTGTCCTGCTCTCAACAATCATTCATTTTGGGCTGCAGGTGCTTCAAGCCAAGGCCAAAAAACCAATTAAAGGTAATGTCTACAGAAAAGGATATTCTTCGTACCACATATGACAAATGCTGTGATATTGTAAATTTCTGACATTGACTTTCATTGCTGAGTTGACTTCTGTGGAATTTATGTCAGTTGTATCACAAGAAAATGTGGCCATCAGTTTCTAAAGGCTGTGGTCTGGGTTCTTTCAGTATATTCTGTTGCTTGTATCTTCATCAGTATTTCTTGAGCCTTCTTCAATACTGATTCTGTTCCAAGAAAAATACACAGGATTTACCTGTGTCAGGGAATGCAATAAGAGAAATTATTTAGACCCCAGATAAGAATGGTACTTTATCCCTAGCTACAAAAATATAATATTAGGAGGCTTGTTCTCGCAATCACCCTGCTGAGTTAAAACCTGAATTTTCAGAAGATAGAGATTCCCATTCACATACACATGTGACCATGATAACAAGGACAGTTCAGGTTTGGAGGGAGACAGCTTTTTTGGATAGCACACTGAAATAGCTGGTCAATATTTTAATGATGAATATTTTAATGATGAATGCCTGGACATCTGGGTTTAAGCCTTTTCCTGGTGATTGGTTGTGATTTCTTCACATTTAGATGAAACTGTGAATTAAGAAAAGTTACAACTTTTTTTTTTTTCTGAAAAAGGCTTTTTTTTTGGCACAGTTAATTTGCAGCCAGTACTTGCTGCTGAATTTCATAGGTTTGCATAGCTCCTACACTTTTAATATGGGATTATTTGGAGACAGATAATCCCTTGGCAAAAGAAAAAAAACATGTATATCAGATTTGTGCTTGCAAGACTGGACAAAATACTAAAGAAAAAAGAGCCCTGTCAGTCATAAAACTTCAAATCCTCACCTTCCTTGCAGAGTGAAAATTGAGAAATGTACCTCTTCATATTAAATACCCTCCTGTTCTGCTAAGAGGTGGGCATCAAGATATGCTTCATAGTAATGGTTCTGCGAGAGACCAAGGGACATTTTTTGGTGGCCAGTGCTCATGCTGGTAATGAGACGAACACACTGAATTACAGATACTGATGCCTCATCTTTCCCAAGAAGCTGCTGTGACTGAGCTGTTCAAATTAAACTTTTATTTCGAAGAGAAGTGACTGGTATAAGAGAGGTGTAAATAGTAGGTTGAGTGTCTTGGTCTTGACTGAAGATTAGTGCCAAGAAAATTGTCAGTAATGAGACCCAAGAGGCCACAAATGTGTAGCTCACTCAAAAGGAGCCTAAAGAAGTCAGCAGCAAAAGTTTTGGAGAAAGCACTATCTAGATACACGTTCTGACTTGCAGGCACTATTCCCAGCCACATTTGGCTTTCATTTACAAATCCTGCTTTGCACATGGGGTCTGTCTCACAGGTGTAGTGTGTTCCAGACAGCAGAGATCAAACAAAATTGGATAAATCTGCCTATTGAGACTTAACACATGATGTGGGCTGGAAGATATGATACAACGCCTTTGGTTCTCTGTAGTTATTCATGAGTTGGAACATACTCTTATTTAAAGAGGTTCACTGGAAAACTGTTTTTTACTTTATTGTAGCCTAACACTTACCTTCAAACAACTGGGGGGATTTTCCCTGTGACTGCGTTTATATGAGCTGTGACCTCTCAGGTAGGTCTTCTTTGTTTTTCAGCTAGTCCAGGATCTTTAGTCTGCTGGTGCTAATTATTTCTCCTGGGTCTTTAGGAACACAGTAATCAAGCTGTTTAAACAACAAAAGGGACAACCCCGCCGGGCTCTATCCCTGGGCAGTTTCATTATCGCATGAGCCCTAGATTAGAAGGTTAATAGAAAGCTTTAACTCTTCTCACATTATAGTCCAGGTGCCTCTAACAGATGGGAAATAACAGTGGTTTTGGCTTCAAAGTTTGTTCAACATGCTGCAAAGCCACATTTCCTTTCAGCTAGATAGCAAGTTTAGGCTTTGCATATAAAATCATCTGGGAGAAGACATTCTCAAAACAGATATTTTGGGCTCTTTCTTTGACCAAAAATGTATTGCTTCCTTTCACATAATTTTTGGATTTGGCTCCAGGGTTAGGAAGTACAGAAAAGTTTACTCTATTCTGAAAATACTTCTCAGTAACAACAACAGAAAAAAATCCAAGGCCCTTATAATTTTTTTTTACTACTCACTGGAAAGAATCAGCTAGAAAATGTGTTGCTAATAACCGCTCTATGTAAGCTATCTTTAGGAATTATTCTGAAACCCCTTTCCCTGAAGAGTGCTCTTGAAATAATAGGAAGGCTTATACGTTCCCACAGTCCTAGAAACTATGTACCATGGGTTTTTCCTATGGCTAAGGCCACCTCAACTTAGTTGAAAGAATAAGGGTTGGGTGAAGATCTTTCTTTGAAGGACCCTGTCGTGGTTTAAGCCCAGTCAGCCACACAGCCCGTTCTCTCACTCACTCCCCTCTCTTTCTTCCCCCTGCTCCCGGAGGGATGGGAAGGAGAATCAAAAGAATGCAACTCCCACAGGTTGACATAAGAACAGTTTAGTAACTAAAGTATAACACAGACCACTACTGCTACCACCAATAATAATAATGACAAGGCAAACACAAGGAAAGAATACAATTGCTCACCACCTAAAACCTAGCCCAACCACACAGTGCACCCCCTCCCTTCTGGGTCTCTGCTCTCTGTCTTACATCCTGGGCATGACATGCTGTGGTATGGAATAACCTCTTTGGTCAGTTTGGGTCAGGTGTCCTGTCTCTGCTTCCTCCCAGCTTCCCCTCGTCCCTGGCAGAGCATGAGGCTCAGAAAGTCCTTGGTCAGACCAAAACATTACCAAGCAGTAACTGAAAACACTGGCGTTATCAGCGCCGTTCCCAGACCGAAAGCTGAAAACACAGCGTTGCACCAGCCACTACGAAGGAGAAAAATGACTGCTGCTGCTGACCCCATGACAGACCCACAGTAGTTTTTCAGACTGTGAATGGAAAGATGAACCATCATCGTATTCTTGTACGGAAACCCAAAAAGTATTTCAGCCCAGGGATTCATTTAAAAATGTCTCTGTTTTGGAAGGCTTCTTTGGGACAAGCACTTGGAAGTGGAGGAAGACAGAACAAAGACTAAGTCAGAGCAAACTGTTGCAAATGGTAGGAATAGGTCTCCAAAACATTAGTACAAAGCCTGCAATGACAAAAGTGGTCCAGAAATGAAACTCAAGGTGTAGTACTACTTTTGCAATGAGGAAAAGCGGCTGATCGAAAGTTTAATCAAAAGTGACTAAAAAAACCCCTAAGTTTTAGTAAATTTAAGGAGGCATCTGTGAATAGGAATAATTGTGTCTTCTGACAGAGAAATGCCAAGTCTACAGTGGATTGTTTCTCTCCAGTCTTGAAACCATTCTTGAATATGACAGTTTGGAAATGTCACGCACCAGCAGACAATTTGAACGAAGTTAACCGCAGTTAAAATGCTGATTTACAAAGCTCCAAGAACGGTACCTGCTCCGTAAGAGAAAATGGGGAGGAACTCCAGTGCCCTGAGATGCTGCATCTTGACTTGGTGTGATAAACTGGGAGACCAAGAGGAATCAAGTAGGCTCCTAAAGGAGAAGCTGTTGCCCATCAGACCCTCTTTTTGAGGCCAGAAAAACCTGAGTCAGAACTGTCCCTTGGAAACACAGATGACTGGGTGCCATCCTGGGATGCATAACCTTTACATTCCTGCATTATGTATTTTTTAGGAGCTGTGAGACTTGTTTGGACACTCCAGAAAGTCCTGTCACAGTGCCAGGGCCAGACCTCAGGGCTGTCTAAAATGTTGAGATGGGCTGTCAGAGGACAGTAAATACAATGTCCAGATCGCTGAAGACCGGATAGATGGGGTTATCCTGCCGCAGTAAATGCTGCCCATCCCCAGGTGACCAAATCTAGAATCTGGATAAGCAAAGTAATGCATAAGTGTGTTAGAGGGGAAAGCAGCTACAAGAAGCAGTAGTTTCTCAGATTAAGTCCGGACAGAAAACCAGTAAGAAGGATGCATAAAACAAAGGGTATAGTAAAAAGATGAGAGATGGATGGAAATACAAGGATGGTATCACTGGAGAGCTGGAGAAGTTGCTGAAAGAGATGATATTGAAACACTCGATCAGCTCAAGTAGGTCCAAAGTGTCATACTTGCACTGCTCAGCTCATTCATGGTAACAGAGGAGAGTGCAGAAAACAGGGAGGGTGGGGAAACGTGGTGACAGCACTCTCCAGAGGTGATGGTCAGATTAGTACTACAAATTGGTGCTGCCTGAGGTTAGAGAATTGCCACGTACCTGCAGGCAGACACTGTGGTACAGCAGACCCCGGGAACAGAAAGGAGAGGTGACAGAGTGGAGAGGAACATTTTATGCAGAAGCAGTAATACACTGCTAAGACACTAACTACAAACCCCCTCTGAATCGATTTACTGAGAAAAGGAGGTAGAAGTATCTGGATAGATGTTTAAGAATTAAACAGATTGCTCTGCAAGGACAATCTGCTGGAAAGAAACAAGAAAGGAGCTGACTAGCAGTAACCTTCTGTTGAAGTCAGGCTGAGAAGGAAAGTTTCTGTGTCTGAGCATCAAGATGTAAGACAAAGTTGGGAGATTTACAAATATTGTTCTTGCCCTGAGCAGTGTTTGGCAGACTAAATATGATTCCTCTTCAAGATAAAAATTTAAGTTAGCATTGAGATCTGGGATATCGCCTGAAATGAGGTGTGTAGTCTCCATATTACTGATTATTCATATTAATTGTTTTTAAGTGTTTAAGGCCAGGTTGGAGGGGGCTTTGAGCAACCTGGTCTAGTGGAAGGTGTCTCTGCCCATGGCAGTGGGGTTGGAACTAAATAATCTTTAAGGTCCCTTCCAACCCAAACCATTCTGTGATTCTATGATTATCATTTGATAATTGTACTCTGGGGCAATGCAGAGTTTAAAGATGAGTTTTCCACTGCCAGGACAATGTTTAGCAAGGTTATCTTTTATGACCAACACTCCAGGAATCAACTTTTCCTCCTGAGATTTTTCAGAATGGGAGATTTTGACACAAACTCTAAGAAGATCACAGAAAAAAATGAATGGAATTGTTTTGCCCATATAAAAATAACAGGGGAATGCCAAAATTCATCATTATTGGCAGCCTCAGGGCACATTGCTGCAAGTCAGTGTTGCTGGGACAGTGCAGGGAGGTTTGGACTATGTCTGCTTGCAATTTGCCAAGTTCTCATCGTTGCTTATTCATTTCTCACTTTCCAGCATAATAAAGCCAATGTTTTTCATATTTGGATGGCAAAGTCCAGCTGAGTTAATTAAATCAGAAGTGAGCATGATACAAAGTGATTTCATAGAGTGTATCAGTTGTGTTTCTTATGCAGGAGATTTTCTCAGTATGCTCTGTTTGGAACATGGAATTAAAATCAAAATGTCTTGGTATTTCTCCCCCGTTTATTACTGTGCATGACGAGTCATGCCCTTCTGACTGCCATCTTTGTCAGGAGAGTTTGGCAGCTCCTCCCAAGCTCTGTGCCTGACTGGATAAGTCACAGCAGAGCAGCCTTAGGGTTCAGACAGCCATCCAAATTGGTGGAGTTTGACAAGTTATTACATGTCAGCTGAGCCACAGTAATTCCATGGATGTGCTTTAAGCATGGGGCAAATCTAAGTTACTGTACTATAGCTTTAGTGCCTTTCATTGCAGGCTAAGATATCTGTAGCATCCAAATTTAGAGTTATCTTCTGTACTTGCTTTGCTGGGAGAGTTACAATACAAAGAGAATAGCGATTTTGCATCTGGGCTATACATATGATATGGCTGTGCAATGGTTATGAAATAAGCTTTCTACAGTTCAAGACTAGAGATGGACTAGGTCAATCTTTGCCTTCAGTATGTTTGACCTTTATTTGATCAGACAGCTGAATAGCTCTAAGCTGTCCTTTCTGCTTCCAACTGTGGCTGCTTTCCTCTCACACCTGTGTGTACCATTGCTCAGTTAGACTTAGTGAGGACTGACAGTAGCTGGTAAATAACTGTGAGAGAGAGTTTTTGTAGTATGGAGGCTACCTCTCCAGGAACTGCTACAAAGGTGATGTGCATCACAAAAACTATGTGCAAAGCCAAGAAAGTAGGAGTTTATTTTGCTCAGGACAAGGATAGCAGGATTTGAACCCTACAAACTTAAATTTGCTCTTTCTTTTTTTGTTTTGTTAACAGCTTTTTTTTTGCCAGGTGCCTACATTTTCAAAGTGATATTCAGTGAATCTTATTGTATAAAAAATGAAAAGTGCCTTAGACTTTAACCTGTGATAGTGAGATGCACAACTTGGCAAAAACAAAATTTGCTTTTCTTGCCATTAGGGATATAGCAAAGTTTCTTTTTAGGTCTGCACTCTCATTAGTTTTTGGATTTATTTATTCATCAACAAATATGTAGTACAAGCCACTCCTATTAAGAACACCAGTGTTAAAGTTTTAGGCTCTCACAACATGACTTCATGAGAATTCAATGAGGTCAAAACACAGTAAGTAGCTAACTGATTCCCTCAGGTAGCATTAAAGGAGAGGAAACTGAACTGCCCACATGCATAAGACTGCTTTCCACGGATTTTCCATTAAATGTTCTGTCAGTTTGCTGAAGTTTTCTTTGCTTGTTGAAAGCAGCCAAACTAATATTACAGAAAGAAGAATTAGAGGTGAGAGAATAGTACTCTGGGAGTTTTCTTCAGATTTGGGAATTTCTCTTTAGTTTTTTTCCAGATTCCCAGCCAGCCACAGGATAAACTGATACCTACCTCAGTGCTGTACACAGTGTTGTAATGTCTTGCAGGACCAGAAAAAAGTGGTTTTGTGACATGCTGAAACATTTTTTCTAGTTTTTAGCCTTTTTGTCTTAAATCTATATTGTAAATAGTGCTAGAGGAATGAAGTCAGTGTGGGATCAGCTTAGAGAATGATTGCTACTGGTGTGTGTACTAGGCATCGAAGAGTGAGAATGAGTGTGGATGTCTGAAAATACCCAAAGGGAAACTTTTGAGTATATACTGCAGCTATGTTTAAAATATACTTTCAGTTTGCAGTCACTTGGTGATGCTCTTGAGCTGTATTTCAGCTTTGAAATAGATAGTTTGCAGAAGGGAATATAGTACTCAATTGTTCTTCCATTTTCACTCTTCTCTCATCTGAATCCTGAATTTAGGATAGGGTCCCACTGCACACTCCTGAGCTCTCTCCTAGGGCTGTCCTGCATAAACTCACTGTGAGTTCTTCTGTGCCAGAAACTATTAGCCCAGGAGGGGGGATGCATCTCGCTATTTCCAGCCATCTAAAAATATCCACTGAAAATTAGTTGTTCAGGCTCTCTTCACTGTTGCTAAAGAGGCAGAGGCCCCTCCATGAAGTCCTTCATCTCAACTCACCGTAAACCAGGCAGCAGTTCTCCTTTGACAAAGGAGGAAACCTACATGGATATTATTGTGCTAGATTCCTTTTTTTTTTTTTTTGTGCCCCTTCCTAAATTTCTTGTTTTTGTTATTTGTCCCTGTGGGCTAAGACAGCCCCATGCTGCATTCAAACCATAGCCAAGCTGTCATCTATCTGAGATAAACAGAGCTTGTCATGTTATAGGAACCAGCATGAGGTGTATGACCAGATGTTTAGAGATTCTACGGTATCTCAACTGTAACAGGAATCCAAAGGGCTAAACCATACCTTGAAATGATGCTAAAAGTAGCCGTATCAGCTCTGCCCTGATGTTTCCAGGACTTCTGTTCATGCCAGCCTCCCATGGATTCACTGGGGAGCTAAGTCTTCTGAAACTGCAGTTATAGAATCATAGAATAATTAGGGTTGGAAAGGATCTTAGGATCATTAAGTTCTAACCCCCTTCCATGGGCAGGGATGCCTCACGCTAGACCATGTCACCCAAGACTCCATCCAACCTGGCCTTGAACACTGCCAGAGATGCTGAAGATCTGGTCCTGGCACTATTCTGACACATCACTGTTCATCTGAAACACTTCAAAAAGGTTATTAGACTGATAAAATGGTCCAGTCAATTCTGGCTTGTATACAAGGCCAGAGAAGCCAGTCACATTTTATTTTCAGCATATATATCTTTCTGTGATGACTTTTTGCTCAGATGGTATGATCTTTAACATGTTGACTTCTTGGAAGTCACAAAAAAAATTACTGTAAAACAAAAATTACTGTGAAGCATACATACTTACATGTGTGTGTTATGTTTTGTGTTTTATTAGTATGTAACAAAGGAAGCCACCTTTGTGATGCCAGAAAATAAATCTTAAAATAACTCATGTTCATAAGAATATAGCTGCAAGTTACACAACTGGTGATTTTGTATTAATGGGAATGCAGTGGGAAGTGAGTGGCTTCTAATCCAGACTCAAAGAGGGAGGCTTTTTAATGGCAATGTCCTTCCTTTGCAAAGCACATGCTTTAAAGGTTTGAGTTAGATTCTTTGGCCTCATGATCTGACTAATCAGACAGCTTAGAATTTGTAGACATTGTATCAGCATTTGTTTTCCTTAAATTCTGGGTATGTTGATGTGCCGTTTGTCTAGGCATGATTTTTCAGTTAGTTCTTGATCAGCAGCAATTCGAATGAAATGCAGCAGATCCCATCTGGACCGAACTCTACATTTGCGTTGCTGTGAGATTTCAAGTAAATGTTATTGGAAAGTTTTATTATCTGCTGGGAATACCAACAAGAAAAGTTAATTAATGTCAAACAGTATTTTCACGCTGCCATACCCTGAGGGCTGCTAAACCCTGGTCAGTTCTATGAAGATGTAATGGAATTAGAGTGCAGTTAAAGTTGAAAAAACTATGAAGAACTGATTACACTCCATCCATCACATGTATCTGAGGAATTTTGTTCTTACAGATAAAATGGTGCTCTACGGGCAGCTTGCAAGCCAAACACAACCTCCTGTGTCTCAGGGGGTTGATGGCTGAGCCACTCCTACTGTCAAGTGAGGCTCATCTGAACTTGAACTACATTGTTTATTTCCCACTCTGCAGTGCATTGATTCGTGTTGCTGGCAGATTTGCCACTGTGGTATTTTCCCCCTCTTCTCATGTCAAACAGATTGTCCTTTTGCAGCGACGAAAGGACCATAGCAGTTTTATCCCTCATTCTAGTAGCAGGAAGCAAAATAAAGAATCCAACCAGACTGTTCATAAGCTTTCAAAACCAAAATGCACAAGGGTTAGAGTTCTCTGCCTGTATGCTCCATCTATGGAAAGAAATAATTCATTGTTGAATTCCTCTCCAACAGATTTCTTGAGCACTATAAGGAGCCTGATACGTTGAATGAGACATCTGTGTAGAAGAGCTGAAGAAATGCTTACTCCTATTTTGTCTCAATCTGGTTTTGTTTTTTTTTTCTTTGTATTTATTTTTCAAGAAAAAAAACCATTCTCAGTAGCTGTCAGTCTGATATCTGTAAAACGTTCTGCTTTCTCTGAATGACCACAGGAAAAAGTCTGAAGTTGAATGTTTTCTGGAAGTTGCACGAATTATCTGAATTACTAGTCCTACCAAAAAATATTTTTATAAGCAAGGAAGAGCATATGTTTCCTATTTGATGTAAAATACAGATTTGTTACAAAGAAACAGAAAACATTGAATTCTGTACAACAGAAGAAATAGTAATTCAGAATAGTTTTAAAGTATATTGCCACAGCCTGTCAGTCATTGATGATTTCCACTTCTTCCACTTGTTATTTTTTTATTTCATGCAAAACCACACTTTGCAAGAAGAGGGATTTTATGTCAGGACTTGATTAATAACTGAATGTAAGTGATGTTTATCAACTAACAGGTTTGAATATCCAGTATTAGCCATTTCTGGCAGAATGGGTGCCTTTGAAATGTAGATGATTGTTTTTGCAATAGTTACTCATTCACAGGATTCTCCATTTTAAATACAGCTTATGCTGGAAACAACATAGTGAAATACATACAAATGATTTTAGCAACCTCAGAATTTAAGATTATTTGTAGATCTTATGTTGTTTGTAGACTAAATGCTGTGAACAGACATCTTTTTACTATATTCTAAACAATACCTATGTGATCTGTCAATAAAATTTAACTGATATATCGAGGTAGGATACAGCCTGCTGAAAGATAGTTGAGTGATATTTCTTAGGTTGGACTTTCCTAAACTTGAGTGGTTATCAGTGAATGCTATGGAAGGTTCTGCAAATTTCTACTGTAGAAAACTTCATAGTTTGAGTCAAGCTTGGTATGGGTGGAATGGGAATGAATCGATAAAATGTTTGTTTACAATAACTTCTGGCTCATCAGTCTTCTTGAGGTTTCTACACCACAAGAAAGCATTGATTGATGCTTAATGATCTGACGAGTGTATGAGCCTAGGTACAGTTACATCTGACTTAAGAGATATCTTTAGTTATCTGGCAATCAAACTGTGTGGATTTCATTCCTGGCTTGCTGAGTGATTTTAGGTGTATTCCCCACGTGCAGAAATGAAGGGTCACTGAGGCTATGGCTAAACTGTGGAGCTTGGGGTACTTCATACCTTCCAGCAGCAGGTAAACACCACTTGTGATCCAACTCCATTTAGCACAAGGTCTGCATGAATGGTAGCTTTCCATTGGAATTGGTTACTTGGTAGGGAGATATGGATGACGCGGGCCAGGATTATAAGGCATTGAGGTGTGCTAAATATATTAGGACTGGAGCCCAGACAACCTAATTCTCTGCACAAATGAATTTCTGAAATCAAATAAATAGCATTCTTTGAGCTGCTATTTAATAATTGTTAATGACAGATCTGCTGAATAGCTTGGAATATGCTATGCAGTCACTTAAATGTGTAATTTTCTGGCAAGCCAGGAGCTAATGGTATTTCTGCCAGCAGCTATTGGTGCAGAATACCAGATATAGTCTGTAGTTACCTATGCTTCAGTTTCCATCTCTTTTGTTTGTATGCTGTGGTGTCTTAGAGCTAGCTGGGTCTAATGGAACCACAAAGTTGCTGGGCACTGAAGACGACCTGGGGCAAGGGAATGAGATGCTGACTCAAAAGCACAGATGCCTGAAAAGTGTTAAAGGGATCAAAGAACAGTGGGTAGAGAGTAGGGAAATAAATGGCTTGAAAAGGTACCTATGTCAAGAACAAATGTGGCGCAGGGTGTTCCTACCAAGCAGAGGGAGATCTGATTTGAACACCTCGGCAAACCTGGGAGTATCATCTCATGTTGCAATGGGTCAGTTTGCCCCAAGGTCCCTCACAATGGAGCATCAAGACACAGTGACGTGGCTGCAGTGTTGTGGACTCAGAGATATTTCCATGAGACTGACCCTATCTTTTGCAGTTACTGAATGATGACCCTGAACATAAATTTGCATGATTAGCGGGTGATTTTAACCTTCGCTTTGTTTCCTGTAGAGCTGCTGCCCAGCTGAACTTCTGTGCCTAGGCAAGTGCATAACAGGGTTCTCACTGAGCTGCATAGTATTTTTTTAAGGTCAACACTTAATTTTGTGAAGAGCAATCAGAATTCCCATTCTGCCCGTCCCAAAGTTGACTCCAGCATTCTTGTGTCTTTCCCACCCTTCTTTACTCCAGCATCGCCTGCAGTTTCAGTGACAGTTCTCTTTGTGATTGAGAACCTAAGGGTAACAACTGTAGATCAAGCAGAGGCTCCTCTGGATGCTCTTTGAGATTTCCAGTTTGGCAATTATTCTCTGATAATTTAGTCTTTATGCACATTTATACGAGAGAATTAAGCATGCCAGGGAACGGTCCTAGAATCAAGACTCAGTCATTTGTGCTATTTATGAACAGTTAGAACAGTCATGGTTGTGATTTTGGTCTGAGCCAGCTAACATTTTCTATAGCAATATTTGAGCATGGGTGAGGTTGACATGGACCAGAGGCCACTTAGGCTGAGCAAGGGGCACCTTATATGTGATCACCATGTACGGAGGGGAAGAAAGTTAAAAAATGTGGACATAGGATGGGCTGTGCTAGAAAATGGGTCTAAGCATAGTTTAGTTCACTTGTAGATTTGTATTGTTTGGATCTTGGTTTTTAATAGTAGTTGCAGATTATTTATTTTTTAACATTTTGTGCATTATTATTTATTTCTAAGTTATTTATGAAAATGTGATGTGGGACAGTGCCAGAAAGTGTGTGGATATTAAGATACACAACACTGTGTTTCCTTATTTATAAGGCCCAGACTTTTGCAGGAGGAAATTACATGGATTTGTCATAATATATTGACTGTGACTTCTCTTCTTGCTATTTTCTAAATGTTTTCAAAGGACATGGATTTTTATTCTAGTACTCACCTGAGCTTAGGCTGGCTGACCTGTTTTCCTGTGACTGCCATTTCCCTCATTTTTCCAACAGGAGACCCTTGAATTGCCTTTTGCCAGCCTTCTGAAGCCTCAGCTATCCTCCATAAACCCTTCAAGGTGATGGCTTTGTAATGATGTTGGAGTAAATTTCATCAAACCAACTTTTATCACCGCTCTTGCATCTGCTATTTCCCTTCTCTAAACTGGATTCTTGCTCTCTTCTGACTTGCAGTAATACCATTATCTACTTTGAACATTTTAATGTTGTTGTAAGCTTTCTTCTTCCACCAAGCAGGGAACCATTCTTTGAAAGGTGTTCAGGTACTACCTTGAAATGAGACACAATTTTGATAAAATATTCTGTTGGACTCTAGGAAAGTAAGGCGTTCACAAGTCTGTGGTCCCAGAATAAAACCTGTATTTTGTTAGTTGTTAAATATGTTTGTGTGAGACATTTGAGCAAACGTGGGAATGAGTTGTGTCAAAAGCTTAAAGACTCTTTTGTTTGCCATAATGATTCTTTTACCTTTAGCACTTGTTACACTGCTTAACTTAGGAAAGAATGGCTTATGCATGCACACATGGCAAAGCATACAGAAAACCACTTTATTATTTGTCAAAACTTGTGCTGAACTTTTTGAGACAGTATTATGCGGACTTTCTTTTTTAGGGAGTCATATGGGTGACTAGTTTGGTAATGGAATTGGCAAAGATGATGTTGGCTAAGTGGTTGGATCAGGAGCTTTGATGTAATAAAGCACTTTCAAGGCCTTTTCTACAGTGTTTTGGACAGTCAGGAGATCCAGCTATCACTGTTCCATTACGTTAATCCCTGTGGATATTGCATGCTGATCCCCACCAAGTTCCATAAATGCATTAACTTCTGAGAACTTATAATTTAACTAACACAATATTTTTTTTTTTAAATTCTGGATTAGATTTATTAATTAGTCCTGCATGGATTTAGAAATTCCATGTATTTCATGTTTATTTCTGGTAGGAATGTGAGAATGCTTCTGAGTCTTAATGGAAATGTAAAAGACAGTTTAGTCTCTTCTGTATCAATTTCATTCTGATTGAAAACTTTTGTTTTCACATGGACTCTTGTTAGGAACATTTTAATAACATGGTTACTGGTAGAATCATTACAGAAGAATCATTATCTCTGCTCTAGGCACAGTCTGCCCACTGAGGCACGATGTATTCCTCATCTGTTCTCATTTGTAGAACATATTTCATTATAGTCTGACATTTCCTAAATTTTCTGACCTGATATTCTGGAATACCATATTTGTAGAATTAGAATACTATTGTTACAAAGTAACTAACACATTTTCTGGAAAAATCCAATAGTTCATCCTAGACATTGAATACCTAAACATTGTTATGACACTGACGTTTCCACTCTACCATCAGAGTTTCTAGCAATTTACTGACTTCTGTTATTAACATATGGTAAAAAAAGGTAAAAGGTTTTATCAAAAGGTTGGTCAGTGGTATTTAAGAGACTGATCAGTCTCTCAGGGTAGAATTCATCTGAGGCTGAGACCGATTAAGATCCGTAAATATAGGTGCTTGGGAGGTCCTGTTATGGAGTCAGTGGTGCTTGGAAATTAGTCATTGACATCTTAATTTGATTGCCTTAACTTTAGTTGTCTACCACTATTTGAGGGGCCTCAGGATGTAGTAGACATCCACACAGTACATCCACAAGACAACGCCCCTTTGGAAGACGTGGGTCCTTCTGGAGCTGCAGATTAAGGTGAAGTAGAATGCCTTGCTCAACATTATACAAAAAGCAGTAAGTGTCTAATTTCAGGCAAATAAGAATCAAGCTCTTGACATTTATTTTGGGACACAATGAACTGTTCTACAGGTTTCACTGACTGGGTTGTCCAGAACACTGCTGTCTGTGGAAACCCTACACAGCTGGCTCACCAATGGATGCCTGCATGTAGACATCCGAATTTAAGTATTTGAATCTGAAGCCTGTGTGGTGGAGGAACTGAGCATTTGAAAGCAATTTGGAATATTACGCATATGAAATCCTTTTAGATGGAACAGAATAAAATACTTCCATGTTTTAAAAAATGTTTCTGTGAAATTAATGGAATACTGTTAGGGAAATATGATTTTTTAATTCTTTATCTTGCATCTGTACAATTCTTGTTTTCTTGAATTGCTAGAAACATACCTTCTTTCCTACCAGAAACACTTTTTGACTTGTGTGAATTCATGGTTTGCTGTAGATAGATACCATTTGGGCTCCTAAATATTAGTCATACCTACAGTTAACATAAATGGGTGAAATCAATAAAACTAAGATGTACTCTTGAGAAGGCTTTAACGCTGTTTGCATGGAAAGGCATTCTTTAGCCTTCATATGACCAAAATAGACCTTTTAAAGGTGTCCACAAAAATTCATTGACAGTTCTATATTCTCAGCTTTCTCTCTCCTGTGGATAAAACTCCAGAGAAGATCCTGACAGCTAAGGACAGAATATGTGTGATAAGGAAGTCTCAGAGTTTCCTAGTCCAGTTGCATAAAAACGTCGGGGGGGGGGGATATAAATGTGTTCCAAAGTTGTCAGGAAGAAATACTATTCAATTCCTCATCATTCAGAAGGTATGAAAATGACCCCACATGTATGGGAAAGGTTATAATCCTATGTTTATGCCAGTCACATGTGCTTTAAATGTTTGGGGCCTAATTCTCAAATCCATGCAAGGCAGTTTTCATGAGTGAGCAGTAAAACGTATCTTTTAACTGCATTAAGGGTGAACATTTCTCCTTACGTGGGAGACCTTAGCTGCTACAAAGACTGCAGGATCATTTTCTGATCTCTAGTGCCAGCTCCCTTGTTACTCATGGTAATGGAAAATAATTGTTCTTATGTGTGCTGGAGCATCATCACAGAATGGTGACAGCCACTTTCCTGCTTCTTTTAAGTTTGGGCAGAATTTAGCCGGAATGAGCTAAAGACAAAAATATGAAGCCTGAAGTAATCCCTCTGTTAGTGGGGGGACAATGTTAAATGAAGCCTATGAAAAAGGTTCAGTGTAGGGGCTCTTTACACTGTGATGTGCACTCATTGCGCATTTCTATATTGTTGATTCACCATTGCTATAAATCTGTATGCTAAACTGATTACAAATCCCATCTATCTTGGCATTAGTTACAGACTAGTTATCCAGTTTGAGGCTTTCAGTTGCTGTCATAACGCATAGCTGGACTGAAGAAAGTAAAAAATGTTCAGTAATGCGCGTGTTTTTCTGACACAGGCTTGGTTTAAAGAGCTCTCAAGATCTGTCACATTTTAGTAAAGTGGAAGTTGGGAACACTTTCAAAAGCAGAGAGATGCTGATAACATTAGCCACAACAAAATCTGGTGTTGCTAGGAGAAGAAACCACTAACAGGCACTCTGCAATTCGTTGAGAAGCAGATAAGACATGTAAGGCACCACAGTACACAAATCAAGATTTTGCTCTAAAGAAACCTCTGCCTGACATACATTACAGCACTGGTGCTCAGTTTCAGCACCAGCTTTTACTCCTTGATCTGTGGAGAAGGACTATTTATTCATTCTAACACCTAGCATACAATTAAATTGATGAGTTTATGAATCGGTGCTGTTTTAGCAATAAGCTGGGGTATGGTTGAAACAAAGCTCTCTGTAAAGCAAAGTGGAGTCTATGTTTCTAGCAGCCCTGGGTGCCTTCAGGTAGCATTGGTGGCAATGGCTCTGGGCTCTTCCTGGAATGAACCAGAGTGCACAAAGCATCTGCCTCTCTAGGCTGCCCCAAAAGCGATGGAGTTCCACTGCAATGTGTCATGAATTTCTGCTGGGATATTTGCCTGGAAAAGAGTGTTTTTACCAACTCAAGTCTAAATAAAAGAAATATCTCATCTTGTGCAAGAGCTCATTGGGATTCAGAGAAAAAAGGACACAATTTGCTTGAGCAAGTAAGTCTGACCAGATGATTGAATCTGAAATCCTTCTTTTTCACTGACAGATAAAATCTAGTAGGACTGGCTTCATGAACATGGCCAAGGTCATGCCTTTATGGGGCAAAGTGGCCTTTCATGCTAGCTCCTAATGTGAGTTTGCCTAGCTGATGTGCTTAGTCAAACTGGTATCCTGACAGCAGCTTGGCAGTACTGTGGCAAATTATTAACAGCTGCAGAGAAAACTTGATCAGCACTGGAATTTACATCTTCTAAATGAAGATAGGATATTCAAGAATATTCACTGTTGACCTGACCATGTTATCACTGTGAAGAACAGCAAGACTCCTGCTAGAAGGGAATATATCATATTTTACAAAATGGAAAAGAGTCAAAGCATTTATTAGCCTTTCCCTCCTTTAATTTATTTGATAATAGGAGGATTTACTTTCCAGACACAAAAAAAGAGTTAATGCAAATCCTTTCATTATCACAAGCTAAAATATACTGGAATCTTGATGTCATTTATGAGCGAATCAGAAGTTAATAATTATCCAGACAGACTGGTAGTTTCAGAAGCAAGCTGGTGTCCTGTTGCTGATGAACACAAAATCCAAATTAAAATTTGCATTGCATTCCCAGAGAAGATCTGAAAGGTTCCTGGTATAAAATGAAAAATAATTTTATGAAGCCATTACTATTTAAGTCTTAAAAGTTTGCTAAATATGTGCCTGAAAAACAGAGTGGTGTAAAGAGTTCTCTGTGGATGTAATGGCAGTTTCAGTGCCATTAAATTGCACTAACCTTCATTTTATATTTTAAGGCTGTTTGCATCAGATTGCTGTGTTTACGTGTGTGAGTCCAGAATGTGTGCTTGCGGGTAACCAGGGGACAATGAGCATGCCTGGGTTAGCTTTGACACATTTCCATTCCACAGTTATAATTAAATGAAAATATATAGAAGTTTAATTTGAAAAGCACCATTAAATTGCAGAACATAGTAGTGCTAGGACACAAACTGTGTAATAAACCACAAGAGAATGTGATGATTACAGTTTTGCATTTCTTCTCATGGGCTCTGTTGGGTTCATATGACATACGCTACCAAAGTATGTCTGTTCTTTCCTCAGTGGAACAATAGTCTAATAATTGCTGCTTTCCTCTGCATTAACCATGGTATTTAATTTGTTCTGTTGACATGCTATCAGTCTGTCATTTGGTTCTGTTTCAGCACAATGTTTAGGTTCATGGGGTGTCTCCATCAAGACAAGCAGGACTTTCCTTCATCCCCTGCTGTGTAGCATGCTGACTGGCAAAGGTGACAGAGTGAATCTCTGAGTTCATTATGTGTGATAGATAAAATCACTTTCCGACATGATTTATCTATAGATGATAACTGGTAGGAGCTGGACTGTATAATGGAGTAGATTGCTTGGTCCCTTGTAAACAATATCCCATTTCTTAAGGGAAGGCATTGAAGAATTACTGGTTGTAACCCCACAAATTGGCACCATTTCAACAGCTTGGGTCAACTCATAAAGTTGACAGCTTCCAGGGGGACTGCAAGCAGCACCTTCAATTTTTCAGCATTTCCCCAGCCTGCTATAACTATAAAGAAAGGCTATGAATGGTTTTATTGTGAATCACTGAGCTGATGCCAAGTAAAGATAGACCAGAGCTCTCCTTCAACAAAGACCCTAAGTGCTTGCTTGGGACTCTAATTCTGGCCCCTCACAGAGTTGGCAACTGTCAAACTGATCTGTCTCGCACTAGCAAAGGGTGGGAAAGCGGTGGGGCATTTAAAATGAGATACTTCCCCAGCCATTTTGCCCATTTGACAAACTGAATTAAGTTCTTTCAAGGGTTATCTGAAGTCTTTATTAGAGAGGCTCACAGCAGTTCTCCTCAGAGAGCTCCAGGCTGAGTTGAGGTTTAAACCCTGAATGACAGAGAAGGGCCAAAGACCTCCTTTTCTGGTGATGTTGGTGAGAATTTGATCATGATGAGCACGCCTCCGACTAGGCTGTGTTAAAAGGGTGTTGGAGAGGAAAGAAGCCGCCACTTGGGTAGCAAAAGATAAGGCTCTAACAGTTTGTTAAAAGGAAAGTGGGAAACCTGGACGCCTGCCTCAGGGGGAGAAGGTCGCTACCAAATAAGTGTCTTGGCTTTTTTGGGGTCTAGCCTGTGATGCTCGACTCTCCCCTATACATGGGATTTAGAGTAAGTCACTTGCTTCTGGGCATCACTTCAGCTCCCCTAAAGTCTGACACAAGTCCCTTTTTGGGGAGCTTATAAACCTGTGGTGCATCGAAAGGTATTATAATGCCAGCCCTATCTCTATTAGTAAAGAAATTATTACTCATGAAAAAAACCCCTTGTGTATGCTGACATAAACTGTAATTAAGATTTCTAAATTATGCGATGTAGCCATCACATTGATTACACTGTAGTTATACTGTGTAGCTATTGATTGTCTCTCAGTAGGATGTGTTTTAGTATGGTAAAGTCTACACAAAAACACCCAGAGCTGAGCATTTAATTTTCAAGGTTACTAGTCCATTTCATCAGGAGCTTAAAAATAATGAGTTTATTAAACAGAAAAAACGTAACATATGCAAATTCCCAATAGCTTTTTATTTTGCAAACTAGCCAGAAACTAAGATGAGCAACTCTGGTAGAATTAAACATTTGTCTGTAACTGTAGGACTGCATTTCACCCTGTTATATGTAAATTCAGAGTATGTCCAAATCCAGGAACTTCATTTTCAGCATGTATAAATGTAGAGAGTAGAGACATTGTTTTTGTTTTGTGGATGGAAATATTTTTATATTAATTAAAAAAACATTCAGCTTTCTCATAAATATGATTTTTAGATGCAGGAACAACACTCAGATGATTTCATTTCATTGTTAATAAAAAAAGAAGAAAGGAAAATCATATGTTCTCTGTGAAACATCTCATTTCACAGAGAAAATAAACCTTCTACAGCTTTTAGACTCTAGCTCTAGATCGACTAAGTTTTGTAGCTCTGCACATACCCGTTCTACCTCCAAGTAATTGGTGAGATGAAAACTGATTGTCACACCCTTTCATAAGTAAAACAAATCTGCAGCCCTCTACTTTTTGTTTATTTAAGCATCACAAATGCCATAGGTTCATAAGGTACAAAATTGCAATAAAGTTCCCAATAAGATATTAAAGAGAGAGATGTTTTACTTCATCACAAGGAAAGGTTAAAAGTTTGGAGAAATCAAAATTCAAATTCATTGAAAAAGCATGGTTATTTCTATGGAAAAGTGTGGTTATTTCTATGGCTGAACAACCAGGAAAAGAAATCTCTCTGATACTTTTTGACAGTAGAAAAGTCACTTCAGCTGTACTCTGCTTATGCTATGTTTCCCAGACTTAGCTGTACTCTGCTTATGCTATGTCTCCTAGGCTCTGTAGAGAACAGGAGGTTAGAAAGAAAGGAATTCATCAGCCAGTACATGAAAAGATGCTGGACCACAGGCTAGACCCCAGCTCAGCAGGTTTTTGATTTTTTAATGTATCAGATTGTTCTGAAAGAGAATTTGGGTTGTTATTTAATCCATCTGCTTGGCTAACCACAGGCTCATGGAGTTCACGATCATTCACAACTCGGATGTTTCACCTGCTCCTATTTCTTCAGAGACAGAGATTCCTTGACTGTGGAGGTGCTCCAGTTCAGCATTTTTTTACTCCTAGGTTGATTCCAAAACTTCTCTCTTCTTTTCTGCAGTTTCAAACCAATGACTTCTTGTCCTGAAGAAGAAACAGTTGTATTCTTTCTTCTCTGCAGCAGACTTATGTATATGAAGACTGTTACCATGTCTCCCCTCTAGACTAAATATCTCCAAGTTTTTCAGTAGGAATTTCTGAAAATAATCCTGTTTTCATTTTGTGTAGGCTTTTGCAGATCTTCCCTGGAATCTCTGCATTTGCTTGAATGAAATACCCTAAATTGCACTGTAATGTGCCTAGAACAAAATATATTAAGATACAGTCAATTTTAGCCAGGAACAAAAGTGGGAAACCTTCACATTTTTTGTGTTTTCCATAAGGGTTTCTCTGAAATATGGTTTAACAGGATTCTCTCTGTCACACTCTTTCATATTACATTCTCCCTTCCAGACAATAAAAATCAGTTCGTATCTTGGAGACCATAGTTGAGTGATCATAAAATAAAATGTATGTTGTCAAGATTAAGATAAATAAGCTGAAAGCAATCTGGCAACATAATAAAGGGCTGGTTTAATTGTGAGAAATGGCTAAACAGATAAAAGGGGAAACCCAAGTAAGGGGAAATCCAGATGAGAGCCTTAGTAATGTTTGGTTTTTTGGTTTCTTTTTTTTTTTACACCAGAATAATCCTTGACAGAGATATTTTTTATTATTTTTATTATGTTTTCCAGGAAACATAATAGAAAAGTCTTTGTAAATCATTAGCTGATCAAATGACCATTGTGGAATTGTAATTTCCCACATTACTCCATACAAAATATATCTGAGAATCCAGATTAAGTAGTGTAATTAACTTTTTATTGTTACTTACTCCTGAGGAAATCATTAAACTTCACAGAGCCCAGAGAAAATTGCACATAATAATGTTTTATGTATTCTAGCTACTCTGTTGAAGAGTACCTACCCATTTCTAGATAGTTCTTGGGCAATTAGGCTTCCCCTCAACATTTATGGATGATAGAGCTCTTGCAGAAATCCAGGGGAGTGATTCTGCTCTGTAGTCTGGAGCAGTCTGATACTATTCCACTTTCTTCTTCTCCCATATCTGGTACCTGCTCCTGTGTATTCATTGGTTGGAGATCACCACTATGTCATCAGAGATCGTATTTCTTACCACTGTAAAGAGCTTGCATATGTTCGTCTACCTTCTGTTGCATTAGAGTGGAGACTGCCGCTAAGCACTGACTTGCTGAACTCTTGTGGCAGAGGACACCTTTTCAGTCATATAGTAACACAGAACTTGAGAGTGGAAAGGAATTATCCCTTCTCCCCTGATAATGATCACCTGCTGGCACAGGTAGCATATCACAGATGGACAGTCCTAGTGGGGTTCACAGAAGATCTATTCCCCACACTGCAAAACACAAGACTACTTCACAGTGTCCTCAAGCATTGTCAGCATTGGATAGTGGAAGCTAAAGGTGAGACAAGCTACGAAAGGCTAAACTGTTTTAACTGGTAGTGCCAGGTCTAGCTGCAGGCACAGCCAAGCTCATGTCAGTGTACTGTCCTTAAACTCCTGGTTTCCACAGACAGAGTGCTTATCTGTGTAGGCTGAAAAGAAACTGCGAAAGATTGTGATTGCTTGCCCTTTCTAGGGGCTTAGACTATATGGAGCCCAGAGCATGATCATGCTCATTATATATATAGCCTGTGGTATAGGATTATACTGAATGTCATGGTTTATTTTGTGAACCCTTCAGTCAGTTTGTTTGCTGTAATTCTTAAAAATATCACGAGCCAGAAATCACAAGAAGAATTACTTCATTAAGGGGTTCTGCTGAGATCAGGGATTATGGTAATAGGAGATCTGTAGTCTATTTTAATTTTGCCATTACATCAGATAAATGACCACGATTACTACTCTGGTGGTTGTTTATTCAGCAAATGAACTTCATCCCAATTCACTTTATTGTATGTTATAATTTATTTGCTCAGTGTTGTTTACAGTGTGACTAAGCTGACCAAGGCTGTATCATGTTTGCATTGAGAATGCTGTGAAGAAAGCTAGACTGGTTGATGTGTCCCCCATGTATAGGGGTGTTCCACTGTGGCAAGCCACTAGCAACTTGATACATACTTATACATAGGAAGAAAAGCACTATTCAAAACTGATGACCTTGTAAACCCCCAGTTTTTAACCTACGCTTTTCATTTTCTCGAAATAAACCTTGTAATAAACCTTCCATTGGTTTTTTTGATTTTTTTTGTCATTGCCAGATGAGTTATTTTATTCTTATATCTGAGCAAGTTCCCAGGCACAGGATGACACCACTCCTTTCTAATAAAACTCTACACCTCCCTGTGCCACGAACTTTTTGTCCCCTCTAAGCACAGGTCTTTTGTCATACAAGCCTTCTGGCAAGTTGCACGCAGCAGGATTTAATTCTTCAGGATCTGCTTTTTTGCAAGTTCATCTACATGCAGTAACTTTACCAGACTGCTATGATTTGGGAGAAGAGTCAGTCTGCACCAGTCAGGAAAAGAGGTTTACACTCTTAAATGCAATTACAGCAATGAGCAACACCAAGTTTTGCTTCAGTCATTTGGAAAAGCAGCTAGGTCCCTCCTGCTAAGTCATGTTGTTTGAAATGAACACACATTCTAGAATAAATGCTTAGAGAAGGCATTTTCAAGGTTCAAACAGAATTTTATACCAGTCTTAGTATAGCTGGTTGTTGGCTTAATTAGACAATAGATACTTCTGTTAGGCAGGAGAATGTTTGCCAAATAATGTAGTTTGAGTCTGGCAGTGTTTATGCTCATTTGACTTTTCACTCATTGAACTATCCTTATGCTGTACTGAAAGTAAACTTGAGCTGATTAGGGAACGTGACCTGAAAGAGAAAATGTACAATAAAATACAGCAATTACTGGAAAATGTCCCAGCATTTTCATGTAGAACATTTTGAATGAATTTAGTGGCTGTTTGGAGAGCTGAGCCAGTGTTGGAGCCAGAGGACAGGGGCATATATGCATCCAGGATTAATCATGAATCAAAATACATGAAGAATATAAAATGTTTAGGATGTATGTAGTGTGGAGATGCTTCATTATGGGCCTTGTTAGCCTAGGCAACCTGGTTAGCTGAATGCTATCCTGTTGCCAAATCTGTGGCACCTGCTGACCTCATTTTCACAAGAACAGTGTTTTTAAAATTCTCTATGCTTTATTGCTATTTAATATTATGTTTGAATCTGGTATTACTTGTTTGGAAAAAATGAAATACATTTGTAAATATCTAATATGTATTAATATTGTATTTAGTATGTTTAATTGTCTTAAAGAATTGCTGCTATAGGAGAACATGGCAAGCAAACCTGACTTATTTTAAAAATAGAACATGTATGTTAAAATCACTGTTCATTCACGTTATTGACTCAATGCATTTTACATGCAAACTAAGATGGCAGAAATTGCATTTTATCTCTACAATTTTCCCTCTGTCTCATGGTATTTGGGCTTGTGATGCATAAACATAATCCTAAGAGCGCTTCCATGATGAATAAACACGTTTATCTTCGCAGTACGAGTTATTCATGGTACTTGTTTTACTTACAGACTAAATCATAGAAGTATAGAAGCATTTAGGTTGGAAAAGACCTGTAAGATTATGTCCAACCATTAACATAACACTGCCAAGTCCACCACTAAACTGTCCCTCAGTGCCATGTATTTTGAATACCTCTAGGGATGGTAACTAAACCACTTCCCTGAGCAGCCTGTTCCGATGCTTGACAACCCTTTTGGTGAAGAATTTTTTCCTAGTATCTGATTTGAACCTTCCATGGTGCAAATTGAGGCCATTTGCTCTTGTCCTATCACTTGTTACTTGGTAGGAGACCAACATCCACCTTTCAGGTAGTTGCAGAGAGCAGTAAGGACTCTTTTCTCTGAGCCTCTCTCTCTCCAGGCTGAACAACCCCACTTCCCACAGCTGCTCCTCACAAGACGTGCAAATTGAGATTTTTATGTTTCTGGTGCTTTAGAATTCTAATGACCACATTTTTAACTGCACTGGTAAGCAATAGAGAAGATTGATATATCTCTGTGATGTTCCTGTACTACATATGTGACAGATATGAAAGAACTTTAATTTTGGATTGTAAAATGAGCAGCACAACTATGTAGAGGTTTTTTTTTACTTATCTCTTCATTTAACTTAAGAAATGTGCTAATGAATTTCTCAGCAAATGAAGTGCAGATGCCAGCACTCGAGACTTATGGGAACAGATTTGTTAACTTGCATCTCTTGCTGTTGTTACTGTATTTTTAGTTTTTCTTGTGTACAGGCCAATCCCACAGCAAATTTGGCCTGTAACTCATTTATCTCTGTTAATGAGCATATGTGTATAGCTATATATTACTGTCGGTGGCTATTTCTGGAAGAAAATAATTTTCCCCCATGCTAAACACACATAACAATTTGTGTATAGCTTTCTGCAGCAAAAGACTGCTAGTCCTAGATTTCACTTTCCTTGCTCTTTTCACTGTGGTATGATATTATAATATTTCAAAAATAATCCTGTATATTTTACATTATAGTTCATAAATCACCCTTGAATCCGTACCAAACTTTTCCTTATAAGGTTACATAATTTTTGGATTAACGTCTGTCCAATAATGCTTTGGGCTTGTATCAGCAATATAAAACAGAACAGAAATTAAATTTTTATTATGATTTGCAATAAGAATATGTGATCTCTGATACATGCATGTCAGACCTTCTGCTAACTCAATCCATGTACTGACTATAAACAGCTTGAGGTGCTCAATATTCTGACTTCAAGAGGTCTCTATTTTTCTGCTAGTGTGTGCTGTTTTCTGCAGCTCAAGTAACAGAAGAAGATAGTGGGACATTTGCAAGTGGAAGCTCCTACTTTCCAAGGGCCAGCAGAGACTCAGGTGGTAGTGATTTGTATTGACAGTCTGCACATCCTTAAGAAAAAAATACATGGCAGCAACTATATGATTGGTGTCTGGCACCTCAGCAGAGATGGAAACTGGCCTGATGTCATTGGCTGTGCTGGTATTTATAATGGAAGAGTAGTGGCTTTCTCTGCCAACAGCTACCCAGCCTCAGCTACTCCTGTGTGAGCTTCTACAGGCAAGCACGCTCCAGCTCTGCTACAGTCCTAGCAAATGTGAGCTGACTCTTGCATTTGGTTGTCTAACAGTACAGACAGTTTCAGCCCACAGGGACTTACAAGAGGTGTGTCAGTAAACCGTTCATTTCAATGTCCTTAAAAAATCTGCACGCATGATTATGCTAAGCAGAAAAGAAACCTTCAGACACAAGGAACTGGGAAGATAAAGCAAACTATTTACACCCAATGTGGGTTTAGTACATGATGGAAAACTGAACTATCAAGTATCCTCAAGATCAGTTTTATCTGCCATTCCAACTGTAAACATTTGAACACACGCTAAAACAGCCTAGCTCAAGCAGTTGACACCTTGAAAATAATTCAGGCATGCATAAACTATTGCCAGCCCAAGCTTTCACTTAGGCTGTTTAGATGCACTATGTGCAAAGCAGGATTACTGCAGTCCAGTCTATCAGCAGGCATCCTGTACATGACTCTTATGCTTTTGGTAGATGGTCCTGATGCTGGAGCCAGGATATAGCTGAGTTTCAGACATCATGTTTGGCAGGTACAAAACTTAGATTCACAAGACAGACATGACCTAAGGGTGCTCAAATAACAGAGATTCTCAAAAATTCTGGGAAACATGGGAAGAAGAACAGAAGAAATCTAAGTATCCTTTGAGATGCTACTATGACATTTAAATCCATTTCTTTACTTTCTTTTTATTCTGTATCAGTAAATTTGTATTTGAGAGATGAAAGATGAATAGAAATGTACTGAATTTTCCAAAATGCCTCCGTTTGTGTGTACTTTAAAGTCAGCACACAAATCAGTAGCTATGATGATTTTTATTACAAAGTACGTATGTCATAATAATGTTCCTCTTGATGCAGTACCCAGTCCTTGCCAGTGGGCAACAGCAGATGCTGGAGAGGAGAATAAAAGTATCAAGCAAATGGTGGCATTTCCCAGAATAACCTCCAATATTCTATGACTTATTCACTTGAGGCAGTTTCCTAGACCATGTTCTTACATGAATGTATTTGGTTGCTTTTAGACCTTTGACATTATGTTGAAATGAGTTTAAGAGATTAAGCGGATGTGCGAACAACACGTCCAAGTTCATTCAGAACTTGGGATTGTTGACTTCCTCTGATAGTTCTCTGTCCCCATACTGTGGGTGAGTTCAGAGAAGCCAAATATAGAAACAAGAAAATAACAAAAAAAAGTTTTAGACTGACACACTTTTCAAGAATCCTGATGGAGTCTCAATATCCTCATTATCTCCTTTGGCCAATTCAGAGAACACTAAAACCTGAAGATTTTTTAATCCAAGATACAGCTTTTGTATTTTGTACCTATTTCTCAGGAAAACATAGTCTCCAAGGCATATTTGTGACACAGGAGTTGAAGCCACTCTTTGGGTAGTTCCTGTGAACTGCTCTGAGGAGCTGTGTTGCAGGGTCATCCTCAATTCGAACAGTGGAAGGCATGCAGAACAGCCAACGCAAACCTGTACTGTGGGCCAGAGATAGTTTCCCTCGAAGCGTTTGAAATAGCAGACACAGCTGGGGTTCATTTCCTTTTCCAAACAAACATCACAACCTGATCTTGCTCTTCAGACACTAAAATTCCATTTTCTTCAGAAATTCATCCAAAGTAATAGAGAAAAGATCTTTAAAGCACTTTGACTAAAACAGCTCTAGGGAAACAGGATGAATTGATTAGACATTTTTGTGTGGTTTGATAATTCTGCAACTCTTATTCTCATATTTTTGGTACATCTAAAAGTAAAGTATTCATTACTCTACAAATAGCTTGTTGGCTAGAGAAGCAGAGTGCTAGATCATATATTGTTTTGTTGCTTTGATTTAATATATATGCTATATTCTAACTCTTACAGGGTATCCATGTGTACATGTAGCTTTTAAGGGAAGGTCTAGTGAATGCCTCTTTCTATTTATTATTTATCTCAGGATCCCCCAAACAACAGTTTTTGTCCGTGTGAAGGAATAGCTCACAGAAGGACGCAGTGGGGACTGGCAGGCTAAACCTAAATCGAATATTCCTTGTTTTGTACTGAAGCTGGAGTGAATCTATGACAAGACAGCAAGGATGGTCTGTGAAGAATGATAGCTTTAAGGTCAATAAAACTTTGAAAGACAACTATTACTAAAAATCATTGATAAAAGCTATTTACATTCTTAAAGCTCCTGTCTTTGAAAAACCTGTGAAAGACATCCTGCTGTAGTTAGCAATGCTTCTGAATGCTTTGTTAAGCACAGAATGTTTTCCTTAGTTTTGTTGTCCTCTTTAAGATAACTGGGAGTATCTCTGAGGCATCATCTTGGAATCAGCTGCTGTAATTTTTGGTGTTCACCACCAAGTGTTTTTGTGCTACTCAAATTAAGTAAGCCCATGGCATCTTTTTCTCCCAGCCTGCCTGCCTCCAGCCTGTCCGCCTGATTTACTGCCTGTCTAGAACAAGCTGGTTCAGTTTTTGGTCTCTTCCAGATGCTTGCTGCCTTCTTTTACCACATCCCCCTTCAAATTTACTACGTGAATTCACATTCTGTACAGGTTTATTATTTCCTAGCAATAGTGGCACTTCTATAGGCTGAAAAACCCAAAGATTCTGCCATGGCATGCTCTCCATGAAGCTCTTCTAGTAACTGGTATATGCTGCTTCTGCTGCAAGGTTTAGAAATGTGAAATGAAATAATGCCTTTTAAAGTGATAGCCTTGTTCAAGTATTGAACTTCCTGTACAGAAAGTTTGCTCAGGTACAAGCATTGTTCCTGCTGCGTTCCAGTAAGATGTCTGTTGTCATATACTCTGTAGACCAAACTCTACATATTATATACACTATCATAAAACAAGAGCTTTGCATGAACATAAGGCCTGCGACGGTGCACGTGGTTCGTATTTGGATACTTCAGCAGCAGCTTTTGTCGAAACAATGTATAGAATAGTACACATACAGCTCAAGTGGGACATTTGACTCTGTGCAGCGTGTGAAAGAGGACTTTTAAATGTGAGTAAATCTAGTCGGGTTTTGCTGGAAAGAGCTAGGTACTTACACATCACATAATGGAGATGCTGAATATGGTAGTCTGACATGGGTATTCCCGGTAGGCACACGGACACATATACAGTCACACAGACAGACACAAACAGACACACTCAGCACTCAAACACCAAATCATCAGCGTGATTATCCTGTTCCCTCCTCTGGCTGATCAGAAAGAATAGCTGTTAGTAGGAAATATGTCTATACATATGTATATGTACATATATGTATGCACATGGGTGTGCATATATATATATATATATATATATAAAGTGCTGGGTTTAGCTGCTGGCCTGCGTGCTTTCCTGTGGCAGGCCTGGGAGGAGCTGGGGCTGGATTTGAGTTCCCATAGCTGACATTTTTCCCCTATGCTCCTTTCCATGTTTCTGGACATGAGCTTTTCATACCATAAGCTGATGTATGGCATAGAATTAAAATTTTCTGCTTTGAAATACTGAATAGCAATGGAGTGAAAAGGCATTTGAAGAAGTTAAACAAAATCTAGGGGGAACAGCTGCTGTAATATACCTGCAGCAAACGTTAAATGTTAAAAGCCAGCACAGCTACAAGGGTAATGTCTCCCCTACACGATGAAATGAAAGTGCCCAACAAGCTGTACTTGGTTTTGTGTTTGTGTGCTTTACGTCTGCTTTATTTTTCAGCAGAGAAATGACGTGAGTTTTGAGTGTTCATTTGCCATCTTGCATCAAAACAATTCAGTTTAAAATGAGTTTCGGGATTCAAAATACTGTGCAGAAAATGAAATAAATTCCAAGCTTTTACACAGATACTCTAGAAATAATGGATGTTTGGCAAATTACGTCTGCAGATTTGACCTTTATGTTTCTCTGTTTCCTATTCTGAATGTCGAAGATATGATAATAAATAGTAATAATGATAACAGTAGTAATAACATAGGGTGTGGTCTCTGATGGAATAGCCATGCTTACACAGAATGATGGCTGCCCAAATGCTTTTCCAGAAGGATGAATCCTTGAATAATGCTTGGCAGCGCTTTTCCACTGGTTCCCCTCACAAGGCTTTGTGTTTCTTATGGAGGTGAAAGACTTGGAGTTGTTTGGAGACATGAAAATAATAGGAATTTTATTAGATTTCACAGAATTTTTCACTTGCCTCGGACAGATGGGATAGACATGAAAGTTTAAAGCATGCAGCTGATGTTTGCTAAGCCTGAAAAAGATGACTTTCCAGGACCTCTACACTTTTGGGCTTGGAAACATGTTCATGAGCAGTGGAAGGTCATGGCTGACACTGAGCAGCTGGGCTTGTTTTGAAAGTCTGTGGTCTGGGAGCAGTAAGATAAACAGCAGCTCAGCAGAGTCCTACTAAAAAATAAATAAAGCATGTTATCCCCAACTTTTGAATAATAAGGAAAAAGTATCATCATGTTGAGTATGGATTTTATTAGTTACAGTTTTAAAAAATGTCCATAAGGCCCTGATTTGCGGGAGCATGGTTTTGATCTGGAGGACCAGAAAAATATTCTTCGTGCTACTTCATAGCAGCTACATTATGTATCCCATGATCTTCGTAAAAGTAGCAGATTGGTTTTCATTTGAATCAGCTTCTTTTCTGTATAGCTGATATCCCAAGTTCGGTGCATAGAGCTGACTGTGTGTTCAGGCTAATTATGCTTAAAGATTCATTATTACTAAGTTTAGAGCTTTGTTCTGCAATTTTTCCCTTTCTGTTTATAGCTTCATACAAAAATGGCATCAACAGAATGCTGGCCTCAGAGCTCAGTATGAAACTAGTGGTCCTGAACTGGATTAGTGTAATTTACCATGTACTTGGCCCCTCTTCTCTTTTTTAAAAAAACAAATGATGATAACATCTTTTGGTTTTCATTTTAATTCACTAGAATTATCTGTAACATAAGTTTTCCAAAGCACTGTAAACAGTATATCAAGTTGTGCCAAAAAGACTGAATAATAGAATTGAAGAAAAATCCTGGAAGTGCATGGGTTCCACTATAAGACTACATTAAGTGAACTGATTTGACAAATTTACTGTTTTAGGGAGCATTAATTTTTTCTTTTTCTTTTCTTTGTACCATTTTTGCTCTGTGGAACCAGACGTCCGCACACTATGTATCAGCCATTGGATGGGAAATCTGTAATGTTTTACAGAAGAAAATAGATTAAAAATACAAGATTTCATTTATTTATTTATTCATTTATTTAATCAGTAAGACCTTGTTGGGTGCTTTGTTGAATGAAGAAATACCTGGAGAAAAGTAGGGCAACTTGTTGATTTCTTCTACACACACCATATAAATGTATCTTCAGTTCTTCTCCACAAACAGCTCCATGGGATTTCAGATCTGTGTTATTGCCTTCAGGGAAGCTGTTAAAACTTACCTTTTTCTATATTTCATACCTTGAGTGGTTGGCAAAATGAGCATTGCAGAAATGAAAAATTAAAAACAAAGAAGTGAATTCACTGCCCCTTCCCAAACCAAATGCCTGCTTGTTTTTCAGATTTAGGGTTTGGCTTGACAATGAAGAGTCACTTATATTTTCTAAAGAGATAAAATAAAATGTATTTGCTAGACTGGGTTTAAATGAGGTACCTCTTACAAAAAATTTCTGGAAGGGGTGTTTGCAGACTTTTTCTCTTTTTTTCAGCTAAAAATCAACAAGCACCTTTTTACTTTTAATGTTATTGAGTGCTCCTGTGTTTCCTTCAGCTCTTAAATGCAGCTCTAGCCTAGAATGATAAAGGTTCTCAGGTGATAGTGTATTAAATATTAAATATTTAAATAGCAATATAATGACCTAAACCAAACAGCAATTTACAAGCTGAAACTAAATACAGCCTTCTCATAAGAGGCTCCATGACACAGGTTTTCAGTTGGTCAACCTTTAACACAGTTGCTCGAGGTATTTCAAGGTTTTGTTTGTTCCCCTCAGACTGCTGTAACTTAGGCTTAGGCAATCACGAGGGATAGGCATGTTAAGAAAAGAAGTGGATTTTTAAGGCAGAAGAGGTATAAAGATGTAACACAGATGCAGTAGGAACATACAAATGGACAAAGTGAGTTCTCTGACTTATGATAGGATGGAGGACACATTTGCAGACAAGAAAAGTTAACTAAAGAGTCCTCCAAGGTCTGACACAATTTTGGTTCCATTAGTGGCTCATTGCTGTGACCAGATCCGTGGTTTAAGAACAGGTAACTTGCATCTTAAGTATGAATTAGCAACTTCTTAATAGCTGAAGCAGGTAGGCAGCTTTAGAGTTTGTTGGCATCTGAAGTAAAATATCACAGAATCTACTACTAACAAGGTGGAAAACCATCACAAATGCTTGTTACTGCCAAGCTGCTCTTCACTGTTTGGCTTTCAGCATGTACTGATGCATGTTGTTATTCCTCTCCAGGGGCAGGACTTTCGATTTCTCTTTATTGAATGTCATGAGATTCCTGTCCACATGTTTCTCCAGCTTGTTCAGGTCTCTGAATGGCAGTACACCCATCAGTCTATCAACCACTCCTTGCAGTTTTCAATAGTTTGCAGCCTTGCTGAGGGTACGCTTTTATTGCTTAGGTCACTAATGAAGATGTTAAACAGTATCTGCCCTAGTACTGATGCCTGGGATACTGGACTTTGTGTTGCTCATCATAACCCAGCATTTTAGCCAGTTTTCAGTCCAGCCCACTGTCCACTTATCGGGTCTATTTTCCATCTGTGCTCTTCTCTGTTGCCTGTGCATACTGATCACTGACCCCAGTCATGCAGTCATGCTCCAGGCCACCTTGGCAGCATTGTTGATGCCTCCATAGAAAAGCATCAGGTCATAGCAATCACAGGGCCAGGTAAATCTTAGCAGCCTCTCCACAGTATACCTCATGCAAGCCCTTGGCAAGCAGCAAGACACCCTCCCAGGATAATAGGTCAGGTGGGCAGATGGGAGCATCCATCCTTGCAGCAAAGAATCTCCCACAGCTGGTGCTGCTATCTAGGGTGCTCTGGCACCACTGGCTTGGAGGCTTTGTGGATGCATGTCCCAGCTCCTCAGGGCTGGAGACCATGACCTGCAATATGTCATCGCCACTACCTAGCACACAAATACCACCTGCTGACAGGGTGTTTGCCCTTGCAAATAAGGAGCCAGCTGGAAACAAAACCCTCAGAGGTCCCTTTGATTTGGAATTTCTGTTGGAGCTGGTGAGACACTGTTAGACCTTGCTAGCAGGCAAAGCTTGCTGCAGAAGCCTTCAGCCAGCAGCAGCAGCAACTGTAGGGGTGGCTGCGCTGAGGTCTCCAGCAGCTCCCAGAAATCTTCCAGCCATCCCAAGAGAAGTTTCAGAAGAACTTGAAGCAAAGTCCAGAAACTGCTGTGCCAGCTGCTGTGTGTTGGCTGCCTGTGCTAGCTATGTTCTCCTGGGGGCCCCTGCAGTGCTTCTTGTTTCAGACTGTGCTTCTGTGAGGACAAATGGCCCAGGGACTTGCAGGTGAAGATCCAGAATGGGAGGTGAAAATGGATGCAGGTTAGTAAAAAGTGAAGGGGAACTGCACTAGTTAAAGGGCATTTTCATTTAGGATGACAGTGATTTTACAGAAGGAGTTTTAATTGCCAACATGAACCTGATAAAGCAAACCATTGAACTGTGCAAAGATTTCGTAGATTTGGGCAAACCTGACAGCCTAGATACCTATGGGCTAGGGTTTTATCTGCCTCCAGGAATAGGAAGTAGCTGTTGATTGGGAAAGGGTTTTAGAGAATTTAGATTTTGGATTGCTAAATTGATGTTCAATCATTTATTAAGCAGTGAAGTTCTTTGATTTTGCTCTATGTTCATAATCCTTGTTCAATTAAGGTATCCGTGAAGCTTATAAAGTTAATTCTATTGAAGTCAAACTCACTTTGGATCAAGCCCTGTGTGTTCAAGTCCTTTATATGAAACACATTTCTGTTCACAGTGCCTTCCTGCATGATTGCAAATGCTAGGATTTGTAAAATGATTTGTATAAACATAAGAAGAATCTGTTGGACTGTTGAATTTCCAGAAAGAATAGCCATAATTTCTCACCTAGTTGGAATCTGAACCAATATAAAGTGATTTTGTTGCTACTTTTTATGTATGACCTGAAGTTTTAAAAACTAAAATGTATATATTCTACATCTCAACATAGAAAGCAGTTTCCAGTTTGTCTGGGTTAAATGGCTCTTTGCTGCAAAAACATTTATCTTCAGAGAGGGAAGTATCATAATGAAGCCATGGCCATTCTTGCTTATTGTCTTATTAGGAAATGCACTTTCTGGGGTTTGAATCATATTTGTTTCTTTCTTGAACCCTTTCCAGTTAGTCAGCATCATTTTCAGCGTGTTGACACCAGAGTTAGTTGCAATACTCAAGTAATGGCCTATTTATAATTTCCTTACTGCCCCTAAATACCACAGTAGCTTTCTTCAGAATTGCACCGGTAACTTTCTTCAGCTTGATATATTTTTAAAATCAGCTTAGTGCCCTACACCATACAAAGGCTTTGTCCTGTGGCAGCAGATTTGGAAATAGTCTGTCTGATTATGGAAAAAGCATAAAAAGAATGGGAAGGAAAACAGCTTGATCTTTAAAAGTGTTTACAAAGTATCCAAAGATCATACCAGATCGATACATGTTAATATATGCAATTTTGACACTACACATTCTTGAAATAGGGCTGTATTTTGCCACTTACAGTAGGTTTGCATAGAATTTTAAGCCTAGAATTCTGTTTCGTGCATTCTTCAGTAAGACCCAGCTCATATTAATCAATCTGAACTGGGTAAAACAGTGTCAAGGAAGGCATTATTTTGCTTCAGTGAATGCAAGTCTTATGCAGGTAAGCTGTTTTGTTTTTCTTTTTTAGCCCTAAGGTTCTTAAGATATGTAACTTCATGTACCGAAGCTGACTGGATCATAGATAGAAATAAATAGATATATTTGAGAAATTACACAGCTTGTTTAACAATCAGCTTGAATCAGCCTAAGCTGGCACGGTTGCCAAAAGGTGACGTTCAGGAATGTTTCTGGGGTAGGTGAAGGAGGAGGGTGCACTGCCCCTTCTGGAAGCAGCATGATTGTAGATGTTCTTCAGCCAACTGTGAAATCAACCCCTGGGGGGAGTACAGTGGATAGGACACGGTACGTGTGGGACTTTAAAATGAATATTAAGTCTGGCCTTTAAAATCTCAACACAGAACTGGTTGCTGGTAATGGAGACGCAAGGTCATCTTCAGACCAGGAATGTTTTGTGTAGGTATTGTAATTTCCATCTCTCCTCTTGCATTTCAAAAGTATTAGAGATTATTAGACTGATTCCAGACGTTTGGGAAACAGAACTGATTTACAGCTCTGTTCCACAATGTACTGAGTGGAAAAGGGTTACGTCAGTTTCAATCAAAGTTGTAGTAAATTTTTTATTCATCTTTGTAAGTGTTCATTTCTTTTACTTTCAATATGTTGAGCAATATATTTGCTCAATAAATTACAAATATTGACTGGATATTTCTAATATGAAATACCTTCTGGAAAAAGAGCACTGGTTAGTTTCCATGATACATTTTGTATTGATGCTGTCTTGAAGTAGCTCTCAGAAGGGAAACCATCACTTAAGTCGTTTGTCTGATCTGGCTATAAATCAGCGCAGACTACACAGCAGAAAATATTCTTCCATTGGCAGGCACTTTGATGGGATGACCTCATAATTTTTTCCATCTCCAGGATGAAGGTGTCTAAGATTTATTACATTCTTAATATAAATTCAAGACTATGGATATGGTTTTATGACTTATTTTCATGACAATGACAAAAAAAGCCAATGTAAGTACAAGATAGCTTTCTAATGTCAGGATATTAAAATATGTCAATCGAAGTTTATACTGAAATTTTAGTAGGAAGCATCTGAAAATCAATATTTTCTCATCTCTATGATTTTCTAATATAGTGAAATAATTAATTCAATTATAGAAAAACTGTTTTTCGTATCAATTCAATTCATGAATTAAAAAGAAAATTGCAGTTTCAGGATTATTTTAAAGCAATGTTATTTGCTAATCTTTCTGGTTCAGACTGCGGATAACCACAGCCTATAATATGACAAAGGGTTAGAGTAGGAGCCAAATGTAAAAAAGCGTACAGGCCTGAATAGGAAGATATAAGTAGACTTCTATTGCCTTGTTCAAAGATATAGTCTGACTACTTCTTATCTAATGGTTCCCTCCTCCCAAGGTTTTTAAATGTCAGTAAGAAAGCCCTTTTCATCCTGAAAATTCCCAGCATTTAGTCTAATGACAAAATACTTACCCTCCGACTAAGCAATCATCCTTAAATTCCAGAGACAAGACGGGGCAAATTTAGTATCTTGAATGACTTCTATGATGTTACATGGCAAAGGAAACCTGAAAAGACTTTCAGAAATGCTGGTGCTAAGTTAATGATAGATAGTCCTGTGAGATTACTGAAATACTTGGAGAAAAGCTCAGGAACAGTAGAGGAACTACTAAGAGTATGAGTGGAACCCTTCAGTTAGGGCAAGGAGGTCAAAAGAACACTTCTTAGGAGTGAGAAGGAAGGCTGGGCAGGACCACAGAGTAAAGGGTTATACCAGACAATCAAGCAAAAAAAAAAAAACGGAGTCTGGAATCCACACAAAATGGAATTTGCAATACCATCTATATTCTAGAGATCCTGATACGACGAATAGGGTAACATTAACACTGGGGGAGCACAGTTGTCATGTAAATCCCTGCTGTAGTCTTTCAGCACTACTCTGTGGAAGAAGATGCAAGCTTGTGGGCAAACGTGTCTGCTGTGTCCTTGTCTCAACTTTGCTCCTACTATACATGCAAGCCATGTGCCAAGCGTGAGTCAGGACTGATCTGGCCTTCCTGGAATTCAGACCTTTTTAGTGTGTGATAGATCAGACCACTGAAACTGTCCAGGCTACTGTCTACAGGATGTTGGACCCATTTCTGAGGTCATAACTTCTTCCCCTTCTAGCTTAATTACATTTTCTACTGGTTCTGCCATGCAACAGGGAAGCAGGTTTAACTGTCATTTTGCAATACCCTTTCTTAAGGGTGAGATCTCAGGCACAATCTCATTTACATTCATCAGCAGATGCCACAGTTACACAAGGAATGCAATAGCCATGGTGCTTATTTGTGTTTACATTATGCAGCTGTGGTCTCTTGGAAAAGCTTTCTTGTGCCTGGCCTCTGGATGACAGTTTGGACAATTCTTTTAAGCCTCCTTTAATCATGACTATCAGATAACCCTGCTGATAAACCATTCCTTTAATGATACCCACTAGATGATCAAGATACAAATACTCTCCATGTAAGTCACTGAAGTCATCCCAGACTACCAACATCTCTTCAGACTCTAACTCTCGTAGGACTATTTGCGACTGTGTCTCTTTTTTCCGTGCAAATTTGATAATTTATCTTTATCTTGCTTGATTTTTTTCATCTGCAATAGTCCATCCAGTCTTTGCAATCAAATGACATTTGAAGCATAGCCACAGAGTCAGGACCACTCTCAAAGGCCACCTGAAGCAGGGGTAGAAGCATCTTTTCTCCCAAAACACCCTCTGAAGGCAGAGTGCGTGTGTACAGCAACAGCAGGCAGGTGCTCACCTGTATGCAGTGTCCCTTTTTCACTTTGTTGGGATGAGAGAATGACAGAGAAACTAGAAACTAATATCCAAGTTAACACTGGTTTTCTGAAAGTGCGACATATTGCACCAAGCATCCCACACACCTGAAGTTTTGTAGAATATGTGTCTTTTTCTGTGGTTGCTCTGTGAGGGGGCTCTATATGTAGAATGTACATAGTATACACAGGTGGGAAAGCTCAAGTTTAATATGCGGTGAGCAGTGTGGCTTGCAGTCATGATATTTACAGAAACACTGGTGTCTAATACTTCCACCTTTATTTCCTGTGAGAAAATGGCTGTTTGCATCAAGCTGGCTGGTGATTCCTTATGTGCCTTCTGGAGAAGGACAGTTTGAGAGCTGTGCATTGACTAGAGGTCCTTGTCTCTGCTGAGACGCTGAGGTTTCATCTGGCACATGGCAGACAACTGAGGATAATACTAGTGAATATCACATCTTTGGGATGAGTTGGCACATTTACAATGTCAACATGGTTGGCAAAAAGGAATTTGGGGCTGGGAGGAGACTGTAGGAATGCTTGGGGAAGAAGGGTGGAATCAGGCAGATGGAATCATTGTCACCAAGCAAAGGGGGGAAATGGCGTACTCAAATGTTTGCTGATCCAGATGACTAGAGTGTGTCAGAGGCAAGTGGGAACATGAAAGGCAAAAAAGCTGCCAGGGACAACAGTGTAGCTGAAGGAGCTGTGTGTGAGCAGACATGGAAAAGCAAGGTGGAGGAAGGTAGAAGAGCAGTAGGTCATCTAGGACTTCTGTGGGGAGGAGAGTCAGAGGGTGAGAGGAGTGTGTGGTGAAGTGTGATCCCTATAAAGGCAATGACAAGAAAAAAAAAAATAACCACTCTCCCAACTGATTAAAATGATTGTTTACACTAAAGAAATTACTAACTTCAAGATAAATATATTTAAAGGCCAAAAACATATATCAGTGAAGTTAATGACAAAACTGTAAGTTTTGTCCAAAGAGTCTACCAACACTGTATAAAAAACACTGCCAAAGGAAAAAATGCCTCATGTTGTCTTCATATAAATAGCCAAAAAAAAAAAAAAAGTTAACTATAGGAAAAGTGTTTATCCCACCTTCACTCCTGTACTTTCCACCATCAGTCAAATGCACACATCCCTTGAAGGATTCTGTACTGGCTGCCCATTTGTGTATTCCTCATTAGCTATTTATCATCATCATAAGTGTTGGCCAGAAGTTTTTCTTGGACTACCTGTGTGCAGCAGTCTGTTTTATGCAGTTGTTGTTTCCATTATCTTATTTATTCACTGTTGGCTACTTTTCTATGCCTTTTTGTTCATGCTGATTTGTTTCAGGTCACAGTGTTTGTTGGATTAGCTTCTACAGAGGATCAGGTATTAGGAAGGTAAATAGATATGACCACTGGCACGGAAAATAGAAGAGACACTTTCATATTTGTAGGAATGAAGTTGCAGTGCAAGAAGTCCCAGAGATTCACATCATTGGAGCTCAGGAGAGACCAGTATATCCGTTTTGTTTCACTTAACACACGCATTTAGTTTTTTGGAATGTCTTATGAAAAAGCATCCGAATGAATGTTATCCATGAAAAAGAAGACGGTAGTTGATCTTCCAATGCTTATTTTGATGAGAAGTGTCTTGGAAATTTCTGGGTGAAGACACACCTATAATGTTTATGGTTCTTCAAGATTAACATATTTAATTAGTGGACAAATGAGAGTTGTTGTTAGACATAACATCACTTACTGAAGAGGTGAGTTCTGACGTGATTTTGTCTTGTTTATAAAAGGAAAGGAATAGCTCGATTTGCTTATTTTCCAAACCCACCTTCTTGGTGTTTCACAGTGAAAGAGGAAGAGTAAAGTTCAGTGATGGTTCACAGCTGATTAGTCCAATGGAAGTAAAATTGGTTTTGCATGGATGTATATATGTTACAGTTTTGGTACGATCTTCACTTCTAAGATAATGGTTGAAACACAAGCCTGTGCTCTCACACTGAAGATTGAATCAGTCTTTTGATGCCTTGCTGCTGCTGACAGGTTTCTTTTGCTTGAGTACAATTTCCTTCTAAGACCTGGAGAAGCTTGTGTCTCTGTGAAACTGTGGCAGAACCTGCGGAGTGTGAAACATGGTGGGTTGGAGAGTTGGAGACATTCACTCTGAGGAATCAGCTCCAGCTGCCCTCTCAAATACTGCCTCTTTTCTATGGGGCATGGTGTAGACTGGTTTTCTCTGACTGATTTATTTAGCATCTGTCTTTCTGCATGTGCATGATGATCATGGTGGAGAGTCTATGGCATCTCTCTTGGATTTAAAGCTTTCACATCTTCCCTTCCCTATCCATGTCTCTAGGCTGAAAGTGACACAGGTCATTTCAGTAGAGGAAAAACCCATATTTCCTCTCTGTGTTGCACTTGGAATATAGCTGGCAGCAGTGCCAATTGCAACACTGTAATTAAATTGCTAGTATTTTCCACTATACTTATCATGCCTTGCAGGATAGGTGTGTTTTCTTATACCTTATTCCCAGAAAAATAATTTTTCAGTGATATTATTGCCTATTTAAGGGCTGGGCACTGGTTTTTTTTTTTTGTTGGTTTTTTTTTTTTTTTTAATAATAGAATATGTTTTCTTCCTTGCAAGAGCTTCTACTTCAAAACAAGATTTTTTTCCCTGCTCTGATAATATGGCTTTGAATTCCACCTTCACCATGCCCATTGGTAAGACAGTCTTTTTGGAGGACATTGTTTACGGATGTTTAGATTTTTGTCGTAGGCTTTAATCCAGTCTGTCCTCCTATGAGTGAGATCATTCATGAGATCTGTCAAGTATACTAAGAAGATGGTTTATGAAGTCGTAACAGCAACTTTCAACACTCCCAAATGACTAATCATTGAAATGCATAGCACTATACTCTGTAAAAGCCTCTGTTATGGTTTGTTGAATACGGGTGCTAAACTATGTCATTTAAAGAGTATTCTCTTAGGAATTATCAGGAGTATTTTTCTGATTTGATAATTTTCCTTGACCTTCTGAGGTAATTTGCCAGTAACTAATTAGATCCTGTGTTCTGATGTAGTCCAGCAATTTTTAACTGAGATTAGTTGATACTTGTGAAACCAGGAGATGTCATGGACTAACTTGAGGTGAATCTGTGAAAAAAGAGGCTAAGTACATGAATTAGGTTTATATCTGATACCACAGACTGATCAAATGATAAAAGGCCTTAAAGATTGAATTCATATATGAAATGGCTTATATATTCATGTAACATATACATAATGAAAAATTACTGGAAGAGTCCTGTTACTTCTGAGTTACAAGTAAAGCCTGTTTTTTCATACCTTATGGGCCCACTAGCTTCCACACTCTCCATGTAGGGCACATGGAGCCCCTGTGGCATCTAATGAGTTTGAAGGCCTACCATGGATATAGCTATCCACCTTGATGGTATATTGTGTGTATCTTATGGTCAGAGAATTGATATGAGCAGAAGAAGACCTGGAGCTCCTTAGGACAGCAGTTCTTATGGCCAACTTTGCTAAATGTTGCGATGAGTGCATTGAAATAAAATACTTGGAGTGTACCCTGGTAGATAACTAAAAACATTTTAGGGTTCTTGAGTTTTATAACTTGAGATTCATAAATGTTCATAAATGAACATGAGCCGGCAGTGTGAGCTTGTAGCCCAGAAAACCAACCGTATCCTGGGATGTGTCAAAAGGAGCATGACCAGCAGGTTGAAGGAGGTGATCCTGCACCCCTACTCTGCTCTCATGAGACCTCACTTGGAGTATTGTGTGCAGTTCTGGTGTCCTCAATATCAAAAGGACTTGGAACTGTTGGAACAAGTCCAAAGGAGGGCCATGAGGATGATCAGGGGACTGGAGCACCTCCTATATGAAGATAGGTTGATAAAGTTGGGGCTGTTCAGCCTGGAGAAGAGAAGGCTGCATGGAGACCTCATAGCAGCCTTCCAATATCTGAAGGAGGCTGTCCTGAGTTCAGCAGTCATTTTTCTGCTTCTTGGTAGCTGGTGCAGCACTGTGTTTCTGACTTTTGGCCTGGGAACAGCACTGATGACACCAGTGTTTTCAGTTACTGCTTGGTAATATTTTGGTCTGACCAAGGATTTTCTGAGTCTTATGCTCTGCCAGGGAGGAGGGGAAGCTGGGAGGAAGCAGAGACAGGACACCTGACCCAAACTGACCAAAGAGGTATTCCATGCCACAGCATGTCATGCCCAGGATGTAAAAACAGAGGGCAGAGACCTGGAAGGGGGGGGGGGGGGGGTGTGCACTGCTTGGTCGGGCCGGGTATAGGTGGTGAGTGATTGTATTCTTTCCTTGTATTTGCCTTGTCATTATTATTGTTGGTGGTAGCAGTAGTGGATTTGTGTTACACCTTAGTGACTAAACTGTTCTTATCTGAACCTGTGGGACTTGCCTTCTTTTGATTCTCCTCCCCATCCACCCGGGAGCGGGGGCAAGAAAGAGGGGGGAGTGAGTGAGCTGAGCAAAACTGCGTGGCTGAGAGGCTTAAACCACAACACAGGGGATTATAAAGATGCTGGGGTGGACTATTCATTAGGGACTGTAGTGAGAGGACAAGGGGTAACGGGTTCAAACTTAAAGAGGGGAAGTTTGGATTGGGTGTAAGGAAGAACTTCTTTACTGTAAGGGTGGTGAGGCAGTGGAATGGGTTTCCCAGGGAAGTTGTGAATGCTCCATTGCTGGCGGTGTTCAAGGCCAGGTTGGACAGAGCCTTGGGTGTCATAGTTTAGTGGGAGGTGTCCCTGCCCATGGCAGGGTGTTGGAACTAGATGACCTTAAGGTCCTTTCCACCCCTACCAATTCTATAATTCTATGATTCTATAAGTGAATTCTCAATGACTGCAGCCTAAACAGGCTTGTTAATACAACTAGCCGCGCAAATATATGCTTCTACGTTTCATGAGTCTGGACCCTATGGATCTGAGGAATAAAAGGACAAATAGAGGTGGTGAGAATCAGTCTAGGGGCTTGCTTTGTAACCTTCAAATAGAAAATCTTTTAGGTCAGAAAAAGGGAAGATGGAGGAAAGGCTAAGCTGTTATCCAGAGAGGATAGACAAAGCTCTCTGATATGGAGAAGTAGGCAATTGTGTTTTGTTTGTTTTCTTATCCTTTTTCCCTGTAGTTGGATGGAAAATAAAACTGATTCTGAGCTGTTATGCCCAAGTTGCTGCAGCAACCATTGACCTGGCTTGCAATGAGGCAAAAACAGCCCATGTGGAAATTAAAGTACCAACCAATCCATTCATTCAAACCTGCAGATAAAGGTTATGCTGGAAGAGAATAGTATTAGATGCATTACATCTGTGGAACCTGAAGGTATCCTTCCTTTTCTTAATGTTTCACAGGAAAATTTGGATACTAATTTAAGTTAGATTTCCTTTATTGCCAACAGACAGAGAGATGGACATCTCTTTAAGTGTGATTCATCTTATTATAATATCCTAAGATACCTGTTTGCAACAGTGTTTTGCAAATTTCATGACTCTTAGGAAGTTTTCCTTCAACCTTCTTTTCTTTAAGCTAAATAACTCTATTTCTTTAAAGCTTTTCTCATGGCTTATACTTTTTTATGTCTGTCCAATTGGTCTATGATCAGAGAAAGAAAAAAAAGAGCACAATAATTCAGTTGAGGGCCACATCAATTCTGAGTAGAACAGAAGGTTTGGTTCACATGTGTTGCCATTCTCTCCTGCTCAAGTACCCCATAATATTATTTGCCCTTCTTTGCAACAATGTGACATTAGGCTATATTTAGATTGCGCCTGTTTAAACTGCTGTTAAGCTACTTGTCCCCCACCCAGTTGTTCATTTCTACAAAAATGCTGCAAATTGCCCTTGTTTTTATCAAATTGCATCTTGCTTTTCTTCAGACCACTTCTCCAATGTGTCGAGAGAATTTTAAATTCTTATCTTGTCATTCAGTGCCCTCTTGGCTGCTGCTGTATTTATTTACACTTTTACCCGTAATTAGGATGAAAATACTGGCCAGGTCTGGAACTATAACATTATCCCACTGAATATGTGCTTCCATTCTGACACTGAATGTTTTAAATCTTCTGTCTGAATACTGTTTTCAAATGGGTTTTGCACTACCTTATAATGGCTTCATCTAGGCCACATTCTTCTATTTCATTTCCAAGACTATTCCTGTATTTCATTTCAGGAAAGAGGTGCCAGAATTCCTGTTAAAGCTGAGTTATATATTATGTATAAATTCTCCTATCCTCAGTGCTACTTAGAGAAATGCTTAGTTGATCTGAAACACAAAAACCTCATGTTGTTCATACAAGTAATGCATGAAGATAATCTGCTAAAACGACAGTGAGTAATGCTACTTAAATTGGTCTCTGCATGATGTTTTTAAAATCATGTCAACATAGTGGTCTTCATCAGATTATACTTAAATATGGCTGTGAATTTTGTCTCTGGAAAACACTTTCCTGTGACTTCTATTTTTGGCTATGTATTTCCATGATTTCTTTTTACTAAAGAGAAGTGCTTTCTCTGTGTACAGGACATGATTACCTCACACTCACTCTTCTTTCTCTTTTTTTTATGACACTCCCTAACCCATCTGATTTAGGGAGCTATTTAGAAAATTAATCTCTCTTCCTACTGTTAAAAGAGCATAGAATCATAGAATAGTTAGAGTTGGAAAGGACCTTAAGATCATCAAGTTCCAACCCCCCTGCCAGGGGCAGGGACACCTCCCACTAAACCATGCCACCCAAGGCTCTGTCCAACCTGGCCTTGAACACCGCCAGCGGTGGCGCATTCACAACTTCCCTGGGCAACCCATTCCACTGCCTCACCACCCTTACACTAAAGAATTTCTTCCTCATATCCAATCTAAACTTCCCCTCTTGAAGTTTGAACCCGTTACCCCTTTGTCCTCTCACTACAGTCCCTCATGAACAGTCCTTCCCCAGCATCCCTATATCCCACCTTCAGATATTGGAAGGCTGCTATGAGATCTCCACACAGTCTTCTCTTCTCCAGGCTGAACAGCCCCAACTTTCTCAGCCTGTCTTCATACGGGAGGTGCTTCAGTCCCCTGATCATCCTCGTGGCCCTCCTCCGGACTTGTTCCAACAGTTCCATGTCCTTTTCATGGTGAGGACACCAGAACTGCACACAATACTCTAAGTGAGGTCACGAGAGCAGAGTAGAGGGGCAGGATCACCTCCCTTGACCTGCTGGTCAAGCTCCTTTTGCTGCAGCCCAGGATACGGTTGGCTTTCTGGGCTGCAAGTGCACACTGCCAGCTCATGTTCATTTTTTCATCGACCAACACCCCCAAGTCCTTCTCCGCAGGGCTGCTCTGAATCTCTTCTCTGCCCAACCTTTAGCTGTGCCTGGGATTGCTCTGACCCAGGTGCAGGACCTTGCACTTGGCATGGTTAAACTTCATCAGGTGGCATCAGCCCACCTCACAAGCATGTCAGGGTCCCTCTGGATGGCATTCTTTTCCTCCAACGTATCAACCAAAACCACACAGCTTGGTGTCATTGGCAAACTTGCTGAGGGCACACTCAATCCCACTGTCCATGTCACTGACAAAGATGTTGAACAAGACTGGTCCCGATACCAGTCCCTGAGGGACACCACTCGTTAATGGTCTCCAGCTGGACATTGAGCCATTGAGCACAACTCTTTGTGTGTGGCCATCCAGCCAGTTCTTTATCCACCGAGTGGTCCACCTATCAAATTGATGTCTCTCCAACTTAGAGACAAGGATGTCATGTGAGACAGTGTCAAACGCTTTGCACAAGTCCAGGTAGATGACGCCAACTGCTCTACCCCTGTCCATCAGTTCTGTAGCCCCATCATAGAAGGCCACCAGATTGGCCAGTCAAGATTTCCCCTTAGTGAAGCCATGCTGGCTGTCACCAAGCACCTTGCTGTTTTTCATGTGCCTCAACATGCCTTCCAGGAGAATCTGCTCCAAGATTTTGCCAGGCACAGAGGTGAGGCTGACTGGTCTGTAGTTCCCCGGCTCATCCATTTTCCCCTTCTTGAAAATGGGGGTTATATTTCCCTTTTTCCAGTCATCGGGAACTTCACCTGACTGCCATGATTTTTCAAATATGATGGACAGTGGCTTAGCAACTTCATTTGCCAGCTCCTTCAGGACCCACGGATGGATTTCATCAGGTCCCATGGACTTGTATACGTTCAGGTTCCTAAGATGGTCTCGAACCAGATCCTCTCCTACAGTGGGCTCAGGGTCTTCATTCTCACTGTCTGTGTGTCTGCCTTCCAAGACTTGGGTGGTGTGGTCAGAGCATTTTCTGGTGAAGACTGAGGCAAAGAAGTCGTTAAGAACCTCAGCCTTCTCCAAATCCAGGGTAGCCAGTTCTCCCGATAGCTTCTGGAGAGGGCCCGCATTGTCCCTAGTCTGTCTTTTATTTGCAATGTACCTATAGAATCCTTCCCTGTTATCCTTAACATCCCTAGCCAAATTTAGTTCTAACTGGGCCTTAGCTTTCCTTGTGGATGTTTGTGCTATGTTGTCTAGAAGCATCACAGAATATTCCTCCATATATGAAAAATGCAATCTTGGCTGATTTTATCATGCAAAACTTCTCTTGTTTCTTTCCCAAGAACACTGTAGTAGTATGGCAAGTGGTAGCTGTTTGCTATGGTTTTCTGATCCTCTAGCAAAGTGGTTTTCCCTTAGTACTTGAGGACAGTGAAGGCATGTGGCAGCATTAAGAGGAAAGGGTGGATATTTTTTGAGTCTGCTGTAAGGCATTAAACATGTTCTGATTTTTTACAACTACATTAGGGTTTCTGAAACTCTATCTACAGTGAAAATATCTTAAATTTAATCCATCTGATATTAGTTTTAATAGTTTTGTATGCATATATTTATCAATATGTAAGGATAAGTATTAGAGATATGTATATGAAAAACAATATGCCTGATGTGAGACAAAGGAAGAAACACTTTATTTGACTGTATCTTCAAGTTCTTCTTGTTGCCTTCATTTTCAAGCCAAACTTCTTTCCTCTGTGATAAGTTGTCTGTCTAATTTCCTTCTTCATCACATCATATACGGACATTTCTTTGTTAGGAAAGTCGCCTGTGAAGTCTGATGTAGGCTCTTATAATTTCTTTGTTTCCTGAAAAAAACCCAGTGCTTATATTAAAGTGATCTTGTTGCGTAGGTTAAATTCATGACGTTCAAGAAATATTGGCTAAATTTATACTAACGAGCTAGCGCTTACCAGGGCCAGACCACTTCCACAAGTCTATCTGGCACAGTCTTGCCATCTCCCTTCACCTGTCTTACCCTACAGAACAGATGCACTCACGTGTTTGCTGAGGAGCAGCCCTGGTCTAAGTCAGCTGAGTTGGTCATCTTTCACAAAAAAAACTAATATTCAACTGACTTTCTAAACTTTGCATCGACATTGACAATCATCATTGGAAAGTCTAAGGATAACAGAAATTATTCAGATGTCAGAAGACAGTTTGGTCCAGAGTTCTGTGTGGAGGAATTCTGAACAGATGCAAAGCAAACCTGCTAAAAATCTCTGAAGATTTTCTAGAGCAGTCTGGCAGGCTTTTAATTTTTTTTTGTTTACCAACCTGCTGGCTGTAGTTCTTGCTTTATGTTCAACACCAGATCTTCCTCTTTAGAAATCATATAAATTTGCTCTGCATAGCTGTTGAGTCTGAAGCAGAACAGCTGATTTGCCATGGAAAACAGCCGGTTACAATCCTATAGCATTTTCTAATGCACTGGAAAAAAAGTTATCCTGTTTTCTTTCTGTCTTTTTAGAGTAATCAAAACTATTTTCTTCATCAATCATAGGTTAAATCTCCCAGTGTTCTTGCTACTCTCATCTGATTGTCCCAGATGATCCACCTTTTTCTTGAAGGATTAACCCTGGCCCAGCAGAAGTTTTCCTTCTGCTTCCTCCGCTCAAATTTTCAGCTGCTGTGCCCTGCCTTAGATGCTTTGTTGTTAGAACCTAGGAATTACTTTACCTATCTATGTATCTATGTATCTATCTATGTATCCATGTATCTATCTATGTATTCATGTATCTATGTATTTGTCAATCATCTATTATCTATCTATTAATTTTTCTAAATAGAAAAACTTTATTGCTCTTACTGCCTTGTATTTCATTTGTGAACAACTAAGGCCTCTGAATCTTGGTTTTCCGGTCTCTACTGCTTTTTCCTTTTTAGAACATTTTTCATTTTCACTTCTGCTGTATCAGCCTTTGCAGATCATTTCATCATTGCTTTCAGCTGTAATATTCTCAAATCTTTACAGTTTTATGTCTTCCACACATTTTATCAGTAAAATTTCTACTCCAAATCAAAGTTACTAATTAAAATACTGATTGGATTGGGTGAGAACAAATCTTTGACAAGCCTTAAATGAAATATTCTCCTCTGATGACTATTTTTGAGATTAATTTTCCATCATTTTATACCAATTTCTAGGTTATTCTAGCTAGATCATATTTCCTTATTCATATTATATCATGGTCATGCAGGACAGTGTCAGAGGTCTTACAAATGTTAAGATACACTTCTGTCCCCTGTTCACCTTGTTACCTACCCTGCCAAAGAAAGAGGTTACACTCATTTAGCAAGACATTTTATAAAACAATTGATTTTAACTATTTTTTATTTTTTAGGGATATACAAATGGTTTCCTATTATTTTTAATTCCAGACTCTTTCTGAAGTTAAGCTGCAGTTCCTCTGGTTATTTCTTTTTCCTTTTTTTATAAACATGGATACTTTAATGCCCTCTTCTAGCTCTCAGGCATCTTCACTGTCCTCAGTGAATTTATAGCACAACAAAAATATTGATGGCAATATAGGGCAAATTGAAAAGAGAGAATACTAAGAATAAATTAGCTTTGTGACTCCCTAATGAAACATAGTGAATCATCAGTATCCCTGCAAAGTGGAAATACAAGCTGGATAATTGCAGATTGAATGTGGGTGATAAGTACAACCAGAAAATGCCCTATGAACCCACTTTAAAGAAATGTAAGGCAATGACAAGAAGTATCACACTGGAAGTGCAAAGAAGCTGTCATTTCTAGTCTACAAAATCTGTGTAACGTACCTTGCTTACACTGTCTCACAAACTGGAAAAAAATGAAATAGGAGGCAGCAGTGCAATACAGACCTCTTTCTGTGTTGGTTTGAACATTTTCAGTGATTACTTAGGGGATCCTATGCTAATGTAAGTTAAATCTCTCAAATAAGGGAAAACTTGCAATAAATACCCTGTATAGTGATGCTTTAGTGGATTTTATCACAATTTCTCAGTAATCTGCCGTTTCATGCCAGCCAAAGAAGCCAATGATAAATTGAAGACTGATTTAAAGTATGCAGCTGTTTTGTTTGCATTTGAGATCTCCAGCTTCATGGCCTTTTTACACAGTATTTGAGTCTTTCACTGGACAGGATTATCACATTTGATTTCCCTGTACAGTTTTACAGCTGAAAACTAGGTAATGGCACAATATTTGCTTCAATTCTCTCATTTTAAGATAGCTCCATGGTTTTTAATGTTTTGTATAAGAGCAATCATTCCTCATGATTTTTGTGGGCTCTATTCAGCTACACCGCTAGTGATTCTGTATCATAATCCTGACTGATACAGCTATTGATTAGAACAGGAGAAATTCTGAAAAGGCATAGAAGAAATATAAACCAACTTGCATATGCTGCTGAGACTTAGTTTATGCTGTTTGACTTTGGCTGAGAATCTGGCCCTGAGCCACGGGACAGCTTTAGAGTTGTATAGCAATTCTGTTTTAGACCCCTAGGAAATACATGACATTTTAAAACTGTATTATCCATTTCAAAGCATACTGCTGTCATTGAGCTGGCAGTTTTGTGTCTTTAACCTGAAGATTTTTAATCTTACAACATCAGTGAAGATGTGAGAATTATGTTCCCACTTTCTGATTGTGTACTTTAGAAGTTGCCATCTGGAATAGCAAGAAGCTGCAGTTAAGGACAAGTCCTTTACCAGACATGATGAAGGGAGGGGGTGAGAAAAGTGGCTTGAAGTTAGTGTTCTGCTTCCAGAGCAGAAAGCCAAACCTACTCCTGGCATGTCTTCGAACAGCCTGGGGGATGCACTAAATAATTCTGGCTTTTTGCCTGCTAATGACTCATGTAAGTATTCTCATCACAAAGGGACACAGCAGAAGCCAAGGATCAAACCTTGTTTGTGTATCTATCTGTGTGAATGATAGTAGAAAGGAATGAAACAATTCTTCATCTTCTTTTTCTATAGGTAAATACTTACCTCGTTCTTTAATGAAATGTATTGCATGGGAAGCAACTAGACATCACCTATTCGTTCTTAAAATACTTTGGACTTATAAACAACATATGCAAGTCTTCTGCAAATTAATCTGTGAGAGTTGAGCAGAGCATGTCATTTTTGGAAAGAATGAGGACTTCTTCTAAGTGGGAACTATTAAACTTCAAGCCACAAACCTTTAAAACTCCTGCAATTTAGAAAGTGCTGGATATTGCCATCTTTAAGGAATGGGAGTTGAAAACAAATGTGTAACTCTGCTCTACATAAGCAATATTTTGTGTCATCATGTTGAGTATGAAAGACCTGACACAACATTTGGAGCTGGGGAAAGTCAGCAGGATACACAGCACAGTTTAGCCTGTTCTCATAACTTCCATGCAGAAGCAAGGTAGGATGATGTTTCCTAAAATATGGTCTTCAAAACTGGAAGGTAGCTCAAGGTAATATTAGGTTTGTATAATAAACAAAATATGCCTATTAGCTAATGCAGAGGGTTTTTTTAATAGTTCAAATGCGGTGGCTTTCTGTGATGCTGTTACACATGTGAAGTTCAAAACTAGAATCCAACAGCTCCTTTCTAGATTTTTTTTTAATAGATGACTATTCAAAACTGCAAGAGAAATAGTATTTGGTTTTGAATGACAGGACCCATATCTACTCTAAAATCAATTTTCAGTTTGATTTAATCAGGATGAGGTGTGAAGTAGGCTTCTTCCTCTTGCAATGAAGATTTTAGAGTCTGAGAGAACAATTTTCTTTAAATATTCATTTTCTTTGAAGGAAAAGGGAATGCTGAGAGTGAATATAGGTTAATAATTCCTGATTTAAGTGGGAAATGAGAACTGAATGGCTGCTTGCTGTATAAATTTTTTTCAGTCCAATTTTTATACTAATTGTGGTGGTTTTTTTTCCCACTCACAGTTTTTCAGAAGTGAGGTCATATACCTGGAGGTTTGTTATATTTTTTTTGAAGATGTACATGAGTTTCTGTTTAATATATAATGCACATCATTAATTTTTAGCTACTAACTAAAGTGAAGCATTTCTTTTTATAGCTGTCCAGCAACAACCTATGACTGGGATAAGCTGCATGATTTCAAGACAAGTCTTAAGCCTACTTTTTCCAGAACCTTGAAGGAAGATGCCATGATACAACACTAACACAGATCTCAAGCTATGAAACCAGAGGGAATCACTGATGTCTCGTTTTTTAAGTCAGAAAGTTTCGTGAGAGGAGGAAGACATCATGGAAATCAAAGATGTGGAAGCTATTGAAGGTGAATTTAGGTGCCAGCAAACAATTATGCCCTAGCTCTAGGTTACAGTTCTACCTCTATAGTCTACCTCTGCAGTTTGCTAGTTTTCAGACTGCTTTAATTTTTTTAATATTCAGATGTTTTCTTTCTCTTTTCCTGCTTGACTTTTAAATTGTCCATAAAAAAGCAGCATATGCAAATCTTTTCAGGTTTTTTGTATATGCAAATACATAGCCATGAGCATACAGCAGATTATATCCACAGAGCAATGCCCTCGGTTTTGTACAGTCCTGTAAATTGTGCCATTAATAAAATAAGATTTAGTGTTAATCCTTAAAAGACCTGGAGAGCTGAAGATAGCAAAATGTAATGTTCAATAAATAATGAATTGTCATACTCAAGAAAAAGAAATAATGGTGAAGCTGACTATGTAATAAACCTTATGTCCTGCTGTCTAGTTATTTAGAAGCTAGCTTTGTGAGTTTTCTAATCATGCAAAGATCAAGGACACAGCTTTTATAATACTAATTAATAAAAAGATAGGACATTAGGAGAATTCATCTCTAGAATAACCCTAACTTCATTTTTTATTCATTATATAAAATCCAGAGTTTCTCTGTTAAAAAAAGAGAGAAAAGCCTTTGTCTCATAAATCAGGAGAAAATAAGCATGCTGAATGTAGAAGAAATTCATTATATACTTTAAATTTCAAATTACTAAATGCTTTTAGTTGGTTTTTGGTAGCTTAGTCGTAGCTCTGCCTGCTTCATATCATTAACATTCATAAAAATTTATAAATACCTCAAAACTCTTGCTCCTAGTAAGCCAAAAAAATTTATAGGAGAAAGAACTGTCTTTGTCTTACACACATGATGAACCCCTTTTCTGTCTTTGCTTTGCTGCCTTTGCTGTGGTGAACGGCTAAAATTGCTGTCTGACCACAGCAAACTGTGATTGATAGTGACCTTTTGCTATCAAAGACCTCCCCACACACTTAAGTGCAATAATATACAAGCTGAGAAGTGCTCTGGATGAGTAATGCATATTTGATGACTCTTGTGCTCCTCACAACTTTGAAAACGCTTTAGTGGAATGCTAGCAACTTTTACCTCATTGTATGAAGTGAGCCCAAGGGATTAAATTTCCCTTTTTGGGACAAGAAACAACCCAGCTATTGACAATAATTGTTGGCTACAGTATAAAAAGTGCTAATAGTAACTTGAAATCTGAAAAAAGTAAATTTGTGATATTCATTGAAAAGTCTGTCTGAACCTTCCTTCAAAAACATTGAAACATTTTGCTCCTCTCATATTTTCTGCTGTGAACAGATACATATTGAATGTTGTAATGTAGGACGGAACCTTAGAAATTTCCTGCTAAATGGCACAGAGGCAATTAAAGTAATGCACAAAACCACAGATGCAGAGGATCTGTGCTCAGTAAAGATAATTTTTTAGTAAGAGTTAGTAAGAGAAAGGAGCTCTAAGAAGGATGCCATTCTCACTGTCTGCTGCAGGGTAGCTCCAGTCAGCAGCAGGAAGAGAAAGCTTTCTCTGTCATGCCTCCCATCAGCCTCCTGATGAGATGCCCTTGGCATGAAGTCTCTCAATATTTTCTATGTCTGTGTTAAAAAGCAAGTTTGCATCTTTGGAAGTGTAAAGAGAGGAATGTACATTGACCTGTTAGGATAAGATTAATGTGCTTCATGCCAAGACCACTTAACTTTTACTGGGGTAAAGAAGGGAAAGTGTCTGCCATTTTTTGTATTACTGAATATTTGAAAGCACAGCAGGAGTATACTCTTAGCCAGAAAGTGTTGGTGATGTATGTGATGTGGAGAGGCAGAAGGGGAGCACAGACACCTCCAGACAATGCCTTCCTCTTGTCTGTGCTGCTGTAGGGCTGTGAGCCCCTCTGCACGAGGAAGTCCTGCAAGCAAGAGATGGTCCTACAGCTGGCTGGCCTGCAGGATTGCGCAGTGGGATAGGGTGTTTGAGAGAGGGGGCACCAGTGGGTGACCGAACAGGGACACTGGTCCTATTCTCACATGTCACTGCACGGAGCAAAAGACTGAAAGGATCAGAGGCAGCAGAGCCTCCATGGTGAGACTGGAATGGTAAAGGAGTCTCGGCACGGCTCAGCTCAGTGCTTGCAGTTCTGGAGATGTCTCTTCTGGTAGCTAGCAACTTCCAGAGAGTCTCTCTGCATGTAGTTTTCCTGCAACTATTTAACATCAGTATAAAATTGAGCAAAATGTGTTCATAAGTATGAATCTGTACCAGATTTCCATTTGAGTAGTCTAGTGAAGACTGAGGTGCCACCTGGAAAGGAAAAGTAAACAAATAAGAAAGCTATCATAAGAAAAGTAGATAATCATCAACATGTTATAAAAATATTTCTCAAATTAGTAAAAATGATAGCAACAGAGGAAGTAACATCTTCCAAAAGTTAATTTACTGGGGAAAATGGCAGGTTATTTTAAGAATGTTTTAGGTGTAACAGAAGGCCAAAATTCTGGGAGAACTTGGAAAGTGTCTTAAAAGTATTTATATGTGCTATGTTAAACACAAGTAAAGATTGTTTCATCAGATTCTTCATAATTTATATAGAAGACCTAGGTAAAGACTTTGAGAGGAAACTTGATGCCACGTAGCAAACATATACAAATTCAAGTACAGTCAAGAAGTAAATGGCCATCAGCTGTAGCCATATAGCTTTGTTTTAGAATTGAAACATCAAAACTGGTTTTTTAAAAACTATGTAAAAGCTGTTCAAGAAAAGAATATAACTAAATAGTCCAAGTTTCTTCAACTATTACAGTTACATCTAGAAAAATGGATAAAAGTCCCTGCTTGGAGCAAGATCATCTTGTGAATATTATGTAAAAAAGCCATACAACAGTAAAGATAAGAAAACTAACAAGATCCATTTCACTAAGTTCTCTAAACTGAGTAGAAATAAAAATATATATAGTGTTATACCTGTAATTCATTAATTTAAAAAAGATACACCCATCATTCATTAACTGTGTTTCAGCATCTTAATGAAGTTTGATTTAAGCTATTGTTGTACTTAGTAGTGGATATTGTTTTTTATTAAAGAAAAATTAAAATATTATAGCACATTTAACAAATCTGCTTTGCTTTCATTTACTTCTTTGAGTTACTTCCAGAAGTAAAGTTTTCCACGTGTGATAGAATTTTCTTACTTGCTGGTAACTTGGTTCTCAATTTTGCTATGGATTAAGTAAACATTCATTTTAGTGTCCTTTGAAAAACAATATTAGAGTACCTGTAAATGCTAAAAAAAAAGGTATTTTTATAACTTTGCTATAAATCAGGCAATTAAAGCTGTAAAAATAATTCTAACTCTGATCTTATGTGACCTTGAATTATGAAAAACTGTTTCTTTAATTGCTTTCTATGTGGACAATGTATGTTTTGCTGTTCACTCATCTTCCAAACTTCTGCTGGTACTTTGGGAATTCCAAGACCTGTAAGTACTCTTATTCTATTGCAACAGTTCCCCAAGAAAATCTGGTAGTGAGCATGACTTTGATGATCAGACTAAGATGAGACCAGAGTACATGCACATGCATACATATGTGCACATCCAGACCTTTCCCTGAAGACTAGATTTGCTCATCTTCCTGTAGGAACTGAAAAATATCTGCTAATTATTTTCTGCTTTAAGAGAAATGAATGGTGGGTGTTTTAGACTTTGCTTTTTCAGCAATTAAGTGATGTTTATTCTGCATATTTTAGAATGTGAAATCATGTTGTTCTGCATGATTTATATTACTTTATATTGCTTTAATATCTGATATAGGAAATACTATACCACTTAGTCACTAACCTCGAATTGCTGCCTTCATTGCATTGAGTTCTTGAGTCAAAGACTGAGAGAGAACAATCTAACTGTAGGGAAAAGTATTAAAAAGAAAATAAATCAAACAGGCTCCTGAGAAACCTGACATATTGTTCAGATTTGAGAAACCTGCCTCAAAATATCTCCAGTCTAATGATTTTACCATTTGCACCTCCCTTTCTTAAGGAGATTGTGACATATCTAACTCAAGGCAACAGCTTCCGGGAAAGATGAAACTAATGAAATTACATTTGTGACTGTTAATTCCTGACCTCAAGTTACCAGCATACACCTTCACTGATAGACAGAGCCTTGCATGCAAATACCTTATTTTGCTCCTCTGAGGGCTTGCTGTTCTTCCATCATGATGAGCCATTCTGACAAGTGTGATAGAGATAGCAGGTACTTTGCAAGGGACACTGAACTGGTGAACTGGAGTAGCTGTGTTATCTGTTGTAGTCAGAGTTTGAGTAGCTGCTGTACTTGTCACTAGGGTGTCTGGGAATGTCTCCCTCATAGGCTGACCACTCGGGGAGGGGAAGAAGATGTATAATTGCTAAACACTTCTATTATATACCTCCCAAAGTATAGAGGTGGTGACCACACTGTGAATGCAAGCCAGATCAGTTTCATGATCAATGAATCCATTGTATTATAAGTCATTACCATAAAGTACAATGAAACAAAAACCTTAGCCCAAGGCCACCAACCGACGAACACTAACACAGCAAATATCAGCTGTAAGTAAGGTACGACATGCTGAAACTGTGAGATCAAGAGCAACAACTTTAAGAGCCAATAAATCAGCATTGTGATGAGTGACTATTAATCTGAAACAATGAATGATTATCACAAATACGATTAGACACACCCTGGTCAGATCTGTCATTATCTCAACCCTTTGTGCTCCACATTGGGCACCAAAAAGAACTTTTTTAAGACTGTTTTAAGCCCAATCAGCAACCCAGAACCACACAGCCGCTCGCTCACTCCCCCACATCCTCCCCCCAATCCTGGAGGGTTGGGGAGGAGAAACAAAAGAATGTAACTCCCATGGGCTGAGATAGGAACAGTCCAGTAACTAAGGTATATCACAAACCACTACTGCTACCACCAATAATAATAATGATAAGGGAAATAACAAGGGAAGAGAACGCAACTCTCACCACCTGCTGACTGATACCCAGCCTGACCCGAGCAGTGATCTAACCCTTCCAGGTAACTGCACCCAGTTTATATAGTGGGCATGACGTGCTGTGGTATGGAATACCTCTTTGGTCAGTTTGGGTCAGGTGTCCTGTCTCTGCTTCCTCCCGGCTTCCCCTCCTCCCTGGCAGAGCATGAGACTCAGAAAGTCCGTGGTCAGAGTAAACATTACTGAGCAACAACTAAAAAAATCAGTCTTATCAGCGCTGTTCCCAGGCCAAAAGTCAAAAACACAGTGCGGCACCAGCTACTAAGAAGGAGAAAAATGACTGCTACTGTTGAACCCAGCACAACGGGAAACTCCCTGAGACAGAAAAACCAGCATCAGAACTAGGTATATTATGGAAGAATTTAACTTTTTCTGATTAAACAACAACAACAAAATAAATTAAGAAAAGACACATCTTGTATGAGCCATGTGCCTCATTCTCCTGTCTTTTGCTCTGGATCTCCTGAGCTGCATTCAGGTATGGAAGCACTGACAATCCAGCATGTGGCCCTGACTCATGTGAAATGGAGGCTGACACAAGGTTGTGCAGCCTCCCTGATCTCTGTCCTGCTTCACTTACAGGCTGTGTCTGCTCCTGTCTTTTGAACAGTACAGGGTTGCTTATTTAAACACACAAAGTCTGCCCCTCAGGGATCTTTGACTTCCTGAGAGGTCCTGATTTTTTTACGCTTTGCTAGGTGCAGAAAGAAGCTAAAAGCTCTCTGTAGTGAGGGGAAGTAACTAAATCTTTCAGTTTATGACAGTATATTGTTCCAAGTCTGCTGTTTTCTGTAGGAAAGACAGAACTTTGTGTCCGAGGCTGAGCAGCATTCAGGTCAATGATACCTGCCGACAAGCAGATGTAATTAGGAAGGTCTCTGATGAGCACTGACCTTATTATGAAAGGCTTTAATGGTGCTCACCTTGAAATGAAAGAGTCTAATAGGGAAGCAAGACAAATAAAATAACCAATCTTGAGCCTAGGCAAAGCATCCTTACATGACAGAAAAGCAAGTAAGAAGCAAAGAAGCTACTAAAAGGATTGTGACAGGGGTTTGAAGCAACTGGGACAGAATGCATGCTATGTGTCAAAACAATGAAATATGTTTAAAAAGAAGCAAAAGAAGGATTAACATGCTGTATAAAATCCTAAACTAAGAAACACAGTGTATATAAGGCTGCTCAGGAAAGATTAAGAAATGGCAGAAGTACTAAATCTTTAACAAAAGCTTGTTAGCTTCCAACTGTCAAGCTTCTAACTGTTAAATATGTGTTTCAAAAAGTGAACCAAAATGGTCTTTAGGCAATTTAATTAAAATTTTCTACTCTGTTAAGTGGTTCCTCTTCATAGATCCTCTGTTCCTTACCTTTGTTAAGCTTACGTTTTTCTGGCTGTCCGGTAATTTCATTGTCTCTTCCAGGTTAATAATCTGTAGTATCATATATAAATTGAGTTTTATATATGAATATGAATCTTTCTAAGAAAGTCCAGGTATAAATAATACATGTCCTTACTAAGTAATTATTTGGTACATTCATGAGCTGAGTAGTCTAGGAAAATGGGAATTGCTGACCTTTTTAAAAAACACAAACTGAAGGTGAATACAATACTGCTCATAAAAGTGTCCTATTAAATTAATATTTGAGATGCTAGAAAGAAACTGAAGACTCAGTCCTTGAAGTCAATAGGAACATTTATAGTATGTGATTTGGTGTTTTTCTGAAATGGGCTGCAAAGCTCAGCAGTCAGCACCTTGAATTACTTGCCTAGGAAATAAAGAAAAATAACAGAAAAATAGGAAATAACAGAAACAATTTACAAAAAGTAGATTATTTTAATTTAATTTTACCTTATGCAGAAAAACCTTATATTTTAGAGATCTATTAACTTTTGGGTGTTTAAATTTTATTTATTCCCCTCCTCCCTCCCCTCCCCCGCCATGTTTCAGCTTTTTAGTAACAGTGAATTGTAAGAAGAGAAGGTAAAAGGAATGTGCCATTTTGGGCAGTTTCTCTTGAAATACTGTTGTCTACAGTTCAGGCTGTAGCAGCAAAACTTTTTACTTCATGAACTAAGTGCGTTTTTCTTGGTTACTCTTGAAGATATACTGTAGGCAGTTTCGCTTTGCATGATGCTAGCACCAGGGGCCCTGGTGCTGTGCAGCCTCCTGAGGAGCTCTCCTGACCTGGTCCCAGATGCCTTATACACCCACCAGTACCTGTTGTTTCCTGGACTTAGCATGCATAGCCCAGCGACACACACCCACCTTCATTACTCTTTCAGTATTCACTCAGGTGAGGGTTCAGACCCCACTTATCTCAAAGACATTAACTTTTTCTATAGTTCACTTCCCCATAATCAGCCGTATTTCAATATATCTCAAAGCTTGAGCAGTGTTCAGAGATTTTCTTTTTTCTTTTTTGGGTGTTCTTTTTTTTGGTGCTGAGCAAAAATACAACTATTTTAAAGAATGTCACGTAAAACAGCATTATGTATCCAGCTCAGTGATCCAGTTCTTACTGGTATATATTTAGGTGAACATTACATGCACTCATACTCTTTTGGCAAGAAAAGAACCAGTGCATGTGTGATATATGTGTGGTTACTCTTTTGGCAAGAAAAGAACCAGTGTATGTGTGATATATGTGTGGTTCACTGCATGGATGGATCTTTTATCTTACATTACAGCTATGATTTCAATTATTCAAAATTATTGCTGTGTCTGCAAACACAGAATTGGACAGAATTATTAACACAGAAATTCAGTTTAGTTATTCTTATTTTAAGTGGTTCTTTTAGGAATTATCATATACAAATGTCAGAAAGACCTGAACCAATGTGAATTCATCTGAAATGCTTTTATTTCTGAAATTGAGTAGTGCATGTCAACTCTTTCTATTATGCTTTTTCAGTAACATCATCACACTTTAAAGAGATGAATTTTAATGTAGATTTTCAAAATGTTAAAACTAGATATAAAATGCAAATCTTTTACTTTTGCTTTTTTATTTCTACTGCAGAGATGTATGTGCTGTGGAGTTATTCCAAAGTAGCATTTCTGGATAAATGAAAGCTACACAGTATCAGAAGTTACATTGGTGACTGGGATAAAGTGCTTGTTTTATTCCTTATGCAATTCCACAAATGAATCAGAAGCCGTGTCAACCTGCAGTAGTCAAACATAGCAGCTCAGCAGGTATCAACAAGGCTACCCAAAGCAGACTTTGTAAAGTCTTAACAAATTCTGTAGTTGTCACTGAAAACCCTTTTGTGGTCCGTGGTAGAATAACGTATGGCTAAAATACTCAAGGCAATTACAGTGATTCAGGTTTTGGAAAATTTGGGCTTACTGGAGATAGAATCAGATATTCAGCTGTTATAAATCACTCTGACTACATTAATGTCAATAACTGATTTATACTCTACAAGGGCCTGATAATCTCAATTTTAAGAAAACAATTCCCTAAAGATGTAATCCAAAGACCAATGAAGTAATTTGGAAGTTTTCCATTAAATTAAATTACTTTTAGATCAGTCTGCAAGTATTTAATGTTAATCTTTTTTTAAAAATAAGATACAGGTAACCTTGGAAGCAAGTACAAACACACGTATATTTAGAAAAAGACATATCCAAACCATTAAACTTCAAATAAAACTTCAAATGAGGAACATATTCAGAATCTCTATCAACTGTAGACAATGAATTCCAGAGATTATCATTGCTCTTACAGGCTGTGTATTGCTCTCCTACTACTCCTTTCTTAGTTTTTGCCTCCACTATGAAGTGTATGGAAACACATGCACCACTACGGTGATGGTAAAGGAAGCAGAAACAGTCCATCCTTGCCTCATATTGTTATTTCCATGATCACTAAATAACATCTTCTGATTTAGAAGAAAAGCAATATATTGTGGGTATATTTATTTGATTCATTTACACTTTTATTTATTTCAAACTGCCATTATTTTGAAGTTAAGGTCTAAGGAGTAAGCATAGGAAAATGATACAGCATAAGCTTCTATAAAAATACTCCTACTCGGCCAAGTAGTATGCTCAGCTACACTGAAGTCAATATGGTCTTTTGGCAAAAATAACTTGTTCTGTAAATAAATTCACATTTCCAAAGGACCTTTACCCTCTTGCTGGAGAACAATACTGCTGCTGGCACTTTCCCTCCTTTGCATTCTTTTTTGATGATTTTCAGCAGAGGGGTAATGCTGCTGATTCAAAAAACAATGTAGAAACCGGTTCCTGAGATAAGGTGCATGGAAAATAGTGGGAGAAGACACTATGGACATTGCTGTGACAGGCCACAGTAGTCTATCCCTTCCCTGAAGACACTCCTAGCTCTTCTCTTTCCATTGGTCTCTTGAAGGTTGCTCATAAGCTTTCTTACTATTTCCCATACTATTCCTGGATTTTCATCTTCACCCTCAACCACTATCTCTCTTTTACTGAAAACAGAAAAAAGTTGCCACCCCAGTAAAATTATTGACCTGTGGATCTGGAATTCATCATGTTCCATGTGAATCTTTTGCTGGACGTCTCTAGGTTTGGAAGAGATTCTAGACACAATCAGAAAAACTAGTCTTCTATCATCTAGGCCTTTCTGCGGTTACATGAAAATATGCCTTTTCCGTTTTCTTGAGCTCCCATATGTATGGTCTTTATGGTTTTGCCATGTTTAATTGTCATACATCTCTGTATTTATTCTGAGGAAGTAGGTGGAACAGTACCAAGCTGCAATGGACCTTTGCTGTCCTGTTTGAAAAATGAAAGTCATCAGCTCAACTGTAATTTTGTTATGCTATTTTTGCCCTGTTCCAGATGGCTCTAAGTTACTGGTAAAATTGCATATAGCTTTAGACAAAATAAGCTATTTTCCCAGTTGGCTTCTGCTATCAAACATTTCCTTGATTTAATACTCAACAGTGTCATAGTAAATTGCTGAAACAAAATACTTTTTTTTTCTTCTTTGACAGCATATGAATGACAGAGATTTCAGCTGTTAAGAACCCTTTTGATGTGGTTCTTACTTTTTTGACAGTACCAAAGGCACTGTCATAAAAATATGACTTAGGGTCATGTTTAAATAGGATACTTACCACAGGAAAGTGATTATATTATCAGGGAAACACATTCTCAAATATTTAATTTTTCAACTTGAAATTATTGAATATGTTTTCGAAACATTCAGTTCTCTGTGAAATGAAAATCTGTGTATGGAAGGTTTGGTCTCAAAAGCATTCTTTCAAAAGTTGTAAAAGTGAAGCTGCATTAGAAATAAACTATTCAAACCCATCTGGGGGCCTGAGTTACACTGTCTGTTTCTTGGCATCGAGTGTCTATTCTTTCTGGAGTGTGTCATAGTTTCTGTTAATAAGTGTAAAAAGCCTGACCAGATGATGTCATCATAGACAAGGTGGCTCCTGGCAGCAGATATTAAGTAATGCCTGGGCTTAAATGCTGTGAAATACATTTGGCCGGCTGTACAGTGTGACCTCTCCTAGGTGCGTTAGTCCCAGCCAGCAGTCCCTGGCACAGCGATGTGAGCACGAGCTTAGAAACATGTACTTATTCCAGGCAGAGGCACAGAGGCAGCTTCTTGCCCACTGTTGGCTCCTCTTTGCTCTCCTCTGGCGGGAAACACCCCACTGAAGGTTGCTTCCTGATTCAGTGAACATTTTCCTCTGGAAGAAGCAAAACGTATTAAAATAGGGGTTCCCAAAGTTTCCTTTCTGGAGGGCTATGTGATAGCTGGGAAAACCATAACAAAAGTCAACTGCTCTCCAACACCTAAAGGCTTCCCTGTTCCCACTCTCCTCTGCTCCTGACCTCAGAAGGCTGTATAAGAAGCCAGATGCCTAGTCCTTTTGCTCTACCAGCTGCTGTGACTATGATGGACTATTGCCTAGTCCTGGCCATGCCCATGGAGCACACCTTGCAGAAGCTTCTTGGGGCTAATGTAAAAGCATAAAATGAGTTGGGGCTTGGAGCACACACTAAAGTATCCAGGACACATCAGGTAGGTCACTGCCAGCCTCTGGCCACTCAGAGACTCACCTGAATCCTGGCATGAGGACTTGCAGCTCTCTTTTGGGAATCTCTGCACTAAAGCCTGGCTTGCACCCTCAGCTGGGACTGCCATGCTGTCACTCCCTTATTTGCTAAAATAAAACCACACATCTCAGTACTTGTGCAACAAATAAAACAAGGTGTTGTAAAGCAATTAAGCAAAAAACCACCTGCAAAACAGCAGACCAACTCAGGACTGCTTTGCCAACTAGGCAGCTGGATCTGTCTTCTGAATCTGTTGTTTCTAAGTCCCTTCAGGTATAGTTTTGAACTCACTCAACTCACTTCCTGCTGCTGTAAAAACTGGCTCGACTTCCCCTGCTGCTGAGATGGGGATGTCAGCCTTACTTTCTTCTTCTAAAGAGGAAAAGCAAATGTTGATCCATATTCCAGGTTTTTACATTATCCTCTTTCTACTTGTCTTGCCTGGAACCAGGCAGCATGGATACTTTAATATATTTGAGCTCTCTCTCTGGAATTACATTTGAGCTCTCTCTCTGGAATTACTCAAAACCAGTGTCTTTCATATGTCTGAAAAAGAACTGGTTAAAACATTTTCTTTTTCTTGCCCTTGTTCAGTATCACTCAGTGCCCCTGGCAGCCTGCATGCAGTTCTGAGGAGCTCCTGCTCATACCAGTGGTGTTATTCAACATCAGTCTCTCTCTCAGACCAAACTGGCCATCTTACAGAGAAAGGATCCTTAAGACACAGGAAATTGTTTTCACCTTTTCCTCTTTAATGATTTATTGCAGAAGGCTACAACTCAAACGAGCTCAGAGGCTGCTAACGACTTGTACTTCATAACACCCATCCAAACATCCCATGCTGCCCTTCCAGCTTTGTTCATTCACTCCAATACCTTCACTCTCCCTTTTTTCTGGTTAGCTCGCGCTGTGAGACCCTATGCGATGCACTGCCCAGGAAGGATAAGAGGGAGAAGCAGCAGGGGGAAGTGGCCAATCAGGAGATATGAGTCCTCTGGCAGGGCAAGTATGTGGCTGAACTCTCTTCTGGGCCAGCCAACAGTCAGGAGACATAAATAGTTTGACTGGCACAGGCTGGGAAAGTGCATAGTCAAAAGGCCACAGCCCTGGTGAGCAACAGTGACTGCCTTGTGGGCCAGACCTGGCCCGCAAGCTGCCCTCAGTGCAGGCCTGCCTTACGGCCTAAGTTGGAGAATATAATTTTCCTTCTAGAATAACGAAAAAAATGTCCTTAATTTACTGAGCTATTTTGGAATATGAGATGCAATTGCTAAGTTAGTTACTTGGAGCAGCGCTGCTCACTTACTTGTATTTTCCAGAGAATGATGTGCATGCCATCAGCAAGGCATGCCTTTCCCGTCCCCCTTCTTTTCCTTGCCTCATTCACCTCCACAGTGCTTTTTGGACATATATGATTTGCTGTTTCTGCTACCTGGCCTGGAATAACAGGTTCTGCCCTATGGACTTCTTTCTCCACTACAGCAATCTTATTAAAACTGGGGGCCGCATTTTAGAAAACGGCTGTATTTTACAGTTAAAACACATGTTTTCTTCCTGTATGAAGAATGCTTTTATACTTCCTCAGAAGAGCAGTTCCAAATAGCACTCATATGCCACTGCCCTGAGCCCCCTTGCTTATTAAGTGTTGTCAGTTATACAGTAGTTAACCATTTTCCATTAACATTCTTCAGTGACCTTGGCAGGGCATCATATTCTACAGTCCCTTTTTAGAAGGGAGGACTGTTTTTCAGCTGTCCAGGTAATATAAGAAAGTGTTCCTGAAAACTGACCTAGATCTCAGGCCACAGCCTTCAGTCTTAACTGACAAACACCTACTATTTGATAGAAGAAGAGTGTTCAAGGACTCTGATGAATTAGAGTTTACTGGGAGGTGGTTAGTGGGAGTATTCCTCCACTGGTCTTTCCCATAGTACTGGGGAGTCTCATTTAAAATATCTAATCCTTCTTTTCATATGAAATAAAACCTTCTGTGTTATGCAAAAGCAAACTCTGGTTCTCTGTTCTTCCTTTCCATCGAATTGCATAGATTAGTACTTTGTCTTGCTATTTCCTTTAAGCAATGCTCTCTGTGATCCAGCTTCTTCTCTGCTGATCCCACACATTTTCTGGCTGGCATCCCTTTCCTGTCTGGTCTGATCACTTTCCTGAATGTTATAGGTTTGTGATACACTATTGTATTCCAGTAACTCTTTGACCTGTATCAGCAATGAGGTAGTTTTGTTCTAGGCTAGCCTGTACTGTCACGTCCCACACTAACAGATTTTTTTTTGTGGCTGGATGCCTGAGATGATTTTCTAAATCTCTGCAAACTTTTCCAAGTTCTTATTTCTATACATGTTTTTTTGTACAAGGAAAAAAGGCAGAGGGAAATTCTAGCTTCTCTCTATTCCCTGATTCTCTGTCAAGTAGGATGCATTAGGATGCACTTAATGATCATTCTTTCTAAGGTTACTTCCCAATTTGTGCATTTACCCTGGATATTATGACCAAGAGTGGGAAAAGAAATGCCTCCTGGGAAAGGCCGCAGCCTTGTGGGACTACCTATGGATGTACTGCACACATAGGACCAGGAAGCACAACTATTGCACTACTGGATTTAACATGCACCAAACTCAGTATTTTGGTAGACTAGAGGAGGAAGAGTTAGACAAACCAGCCTTCAACTTCTACATGAGAGTCAACCTTAGAGTACAAAATGAAGTTAATGAATTGCCTGGGGAGGTTGATAAAATAATTGTAATTGATGAATTTGGACCAAAAGGTAGTTGTTAATGTGCTTCTATTTTCTGGCAACAGGAGCATGGGGCTGGAGTCAATGTAATTTTGCTCTATTTGTGTTCAGAAAAAGAACACAAAAGAATCAGATTTTTTATTGTTAAGCTGACAGTTTATGAGTTCTAGAAAGCCAGACATTCTTCTTAATTGAAGAATATTAAAGCAAGACAACTTGAGCTGTGTCTTAGGCCCAGGAGTGTAAATCTGGAATAAGTTCACTGGTTTTGATGAGGATACTTTGGATTTACACCAGTGGCTGAGAATAGAACTTGGCTCTGTATCTCGTTCTTCTGGTGGCAGTGAAAAATATGATCCTAATACAGATGTGCAAATGGTCACAGGAGTATTCTCATACTAGTTCTACACTTAACTTTTGGATGCAAGATTTAAGACTGTAGAACAACATCCAGAGTACCTTTGAGTAACCTGATAAAGAGGATCTAGAAAAGGAGTAGCAATCTAATACTTGCAGGGCTCATATAGCTTTCCTGTATGGTTCTATCTTGCCTCTTGATAGGAGACTCATAAAATGGTCATATTTCAGTTTTTTATTTATTAAAGCTTATGGGTACAGCACACAAAAATAGTTTATGAAGAAATTATTCGGAAAAAGGCTATGTGGATTTGGAGGGAACTGAGGAAGCCCAAATAGTTTTTGTTATAATGCCTTCACAGAAATGTCAGCTAAGGAGTCGATCATTGTAGACACTGTCATTATCAGCTTTTGAACTATAGCATAATTGCTTCCAGCCCGAAATTTTTCTATTAAAAGAATCTAGTTTGCAGATTTAAATGTTACAAACACAGTAAAGCTGCATAAGCCTTGTGTACTGTTTTGACAAGATCTTTTTTCTGAGAATGTGTATGGAAAGTCTTCTAGGTGCAAAGTAGTTCTGGCCTTCAAAGGTTAATAATTTTTTTTTCTTTCAGATAATATTCTATATCCTGCCATGACTTTCTAGTTGTTTACTTACTATAGTGCAAACATGTCCTGAGCCACCCTTCTTGGCATGCTAAATCCCCAGATACTGTGCTTTAAAATGATACGCAGATGAGAAAGTTTCTAACAGGCATCAAAGCCAGTATATTTGTATTGCTTTTGCTATTGTTTGGTAATCAGTAAGAGGGAGGGGATCCCTCTGTGGCCTGGTTAATTGAAATGAAAGTCACAGAGTATTAAAAACAAATGGGAAGATGGAAAAAAGTTGTAGTAGGATTTTCAAAGGAGTTTTCAATCATATGGACATTGTCGCTTGAGTGCCTAATGGCCTCAGGCTGCATTGGAAGTCCCATCATGAGAGCTGGAAAAAACAAAACCCCAGCTGAACCGTACCTCTAATCTTGATAAAAAACCCCAACAAACCAAAAAACTACCATCACAGATTAAATAGAGTATGATTTGGGTCCATGTTGTGCTTCTGCCTCTGGCTTTAATTGGGCAAGTATGTTCATGTGCTTTGATTTTTCCTACATACAGAAAAGAATCAATAGAATGATCAACAAGCTGCATATTTTGCCCTTTATTCACTTTGCTAATCACTGTCCATATCTGGAAACTGCTGCCAATGTACTTAAAACGTAATGTCTTCATCACACAACCCCTCACTCAGAGAGGTGATGTTCTTTAAAGGGATGATACGACAAAGCCCAAACGTTTTTGGTGCTGAATGGTCATAAAACACAGCATCTCTGGCTTTTCTCTCTTTTCTGTATACTTAATCAAGTAAGCCAAGCAGGGTTCCAGTCCAGTAAAGCACTTACTCTCTGCATAATAGTTGAGGGACATGAATAGCTTTATGAAATCAATTAAATCCCTTTTGAAGTTAAAGTAACCAGATAATGCTTTCAGATACATTCTAACCTAGCTTAGTTTAAGCTAACAAATAGATCTTCAATATTTTTACTGTTTGTACACCTTTCAGCCTTCATTTTCCATTATTCTCTCAATGCACAAGCAATTAGGATAAGCCAATAGTCTGACTTTACTAGTGTGGGCTTCTTTTGAGACACAGAACCATGCCTCAGTATTGTAAAAGAGGTCTAAAGTTCTTGTTTAAACGTGTCTCATTGGGCATTATGAACAGGGCTTTTATTGGAGTCATTAAAGATGACATACTGAGTGATGTCTACTTTCTAATGAAGTGTGTGTTCAGTCACACAGATGGCACATCTATTTTATATGACATTTCTTGAGAGTTATTTACATGAAAGTCCATTAATATTCTGGATTCTGTTTATATTTGTTGGGATTTTCCCACATGGGGATGTTGGACATGCATAATGTCTACAGAACCATCATTGCTACACAGTTACAGTAAAATACCTACAACTTTCTGGCTGATCTAAGTGTGACACAGGTGAAACCATAAAGACAAATGCCTGTCTGATATATGTTTTTGTCTTTCATTTGTCTGTTCATAAAAAAGATCAACAGACTAGATCCCTATTACGCAGGCATTACTGTTTTGTTTTTATGTTCTCAATGTTTTTATTTTTGGGGGAACATTAAGAATTTTTCAAGTGGTCACTATGCCCTGCTCGTGGTGAAGCAGAAATATTGCTGTGGGTTGACAAAGGTTGTATTAACTTTCCTTGACCCTTCTGTAATAATGAAACAAGACTGAAAGGCTTTATCACTGCTGTCCTGGCTGACAACTGTATGGCTGCATGCTAAGATACTACAGTGGCAAAAGGGTTTTAGGTCTACAAGAGAAAGTTACATTTCCATTTTTTCCCCATAACCTTTAAAACCAAGTATTGTTCTGTGTGCTCAAACTGTAGCTCAGGTAATTCTACTGTTTTCTTGCTTATTAGATATGTGTTTAGTCAATGTTTTTCTATTGGCATAGATATTAAATTTTGCATGTGGTAGCAGCTGGTGGGACAATTAGTGGTGCTGCTTGCAATACAAGTTGCAGTATGCCTATGTTCAGTAAAAGACAGATGGAATCAGAATATAATCATCAGCAAATACCATCTTGATTGTTAGCTGATCATTCACCAGTTAGAGGAACACAACATCAGAAAAAAATTGGCATATATTCTACTTACACTTGAAATACTACTCCTTACCATTTTCCAAAATTATTCTTCAGGTAAAGCTTTGTCTCATTAGGCTGACACAGTTCTTATTAAAATAAGATACTAGCTTTTACTCCATATTCTGAAAGCATAAAATTGAATACAGTAAGGATAGGATAAATACCTCATTTCTTTGTCAGAAGCTCCACTGGTACAAAATACTATTGGCTAGCTGATATTAAGGAGAAAAACACAAATCATACCAAATCCATTTGTTTAGAAAATTCTCTTTCTAAGAAGGGAAAACTAAGTTTATATATGGAGAGCTTGCTTCCTTAGAAGACTGTCTAGCCAGCTACTTTTAATTTTAAAAAGATTTGTAACAGTCTTAGTAAAAGGCACTTTGGAAATTCAGTAATGAAACAAAAGTAACGTTAAAAAGACTGAAGAGCACAAGTAATTAAGTTTACTTAATTAATTTTACTGTTGATTTCCCAAGGTTTTTAGTGGCCTAGAGTGACAGACAAAACCCCTGAATCAACAGAATTGCATAAATGGTCAGGCAATTAATAAAACTTGAAGTGTAGACGTACTGCTACAGAAAAAGTTATGTCACATCTGAGTTGATAGACTATTTATGGTATCTTGAACACTGACACAGCAAGAGTGTTTTTAATATCTCATTGCTGAAAAACATTCTTAATTTGAAAGTCCAAATTTGTTGTCTTTTCACACTGCACAGGGGACATCAGTCAGGGTACTGAAATCCATTGTCTGTTATGCTTTGAATGTCCTGGGAGCATGGAAAAAGCTGTGTGATTGAATCTTTTCCCTCTTCCAAATAAGTCTTTCAGGCACAGTTCTGGCATTATATAAGCAAAGCCTAGGCTGATAGTCATGACCAGGCTGGTAGGAGGCTTTTCTACTTTTTTAATTCTTCATCTCTTATTTACTGGTCCATGTGTAGCCCCACCGATTCATCCTTCTCCTCTTCTGCCTCCTAAACAACCAAGACAAAACAAAGAAAGAAACAAATCTTGTGACAGATGTAACTAAGAAGGCTGATTGGACTTTTAACCTCATTTTTACTTGGTAAATCTTTCACAGCAGGAACTGTCTCCTTCCCAAGTTCATACAAGATGCAACCTTGGAGGGGGCCTTTGGGAATGACTGCCATCAGTCCTAAAATAGCAAATGCTGAGTTTGATCCAGAATGGTGTGTTTGCAGAGTATATGCACTGTATATTCTAAATTTCCAAACTTTTAAGTTTCCAAACTTACTGTGGTCAGAGTGAAAGGGAAAATCTTTCCACCTCTTCCTTATTCAATTAAACAAAGACCTCTGAAGGGCTTTAATGAGAACTAGCAGGCAAGTTTTACAGCTCTCAAGATATGATACAACAAAACTGAACTATGCTGCAGCTTCAAATTTTCATCTGCATTTATACATAGATATGAGAAGCCCCCGATTGGTTGATGGTCTGAATTGGTTCGTGACATCTAACTTACTCTTGATGAATTGCATAGAATAGGTCACTATAGAAATGCCATAATAAGTTTTTTATTTTAAATGCAATATATGAAAGTTTTTATATATCATAGACCAATAGTTGAGTAACATAATTTTTCTGAATCTTTTTTGCAACTTGTATTTCTTCTACTTATTGTACCCACTTGTGACAAGCCATGACACTTTCAGACAGCGGTAACTAGTAAGCAAAGCTACTCAATGTGCCACCCAATATTTACAACAGTAAACAATGTGGCATAAGCTACAGTCCTTCCCCTGTGAAAGAGTGGCTGAAGTCTCTACCACAGCTTGCTGAGAGCTGCTGGGGTCTTGCAAGGGTTGCTGCATGGTGCAAACTTACAGGGGTGTGAGATCCACTGCTGAATGTCAAAGATTATTTCACAACTCAGTCACTGCCTGTGGTGCAGCATGGGACCTTCTGGTCTGTGTTCTCCAGCTCTGCCTCCTGCTGCGCCTGAGTTTTCCAGCTTGATTTCTTGCCTGTTGTCCTCCCAGTTTCAGTTGCTGTTGTGTTGATTTGGCTGCAGTCTGCAGGGTTGATGACTGTCTTATATGAGCCCTGAGAGATAGCTTTGTTGGTGTGAATAATTCTCTCTCAAAGTCCTCTAATTACTGCTAATATTTGTTTTGTTTTCACAACAGCTCGAAGCCAGATTTTCCATGAGGAGGTTACCAATAATGCTGCATACACTGAGGAGTTCACGTGTGTGCTCTCCTGCTGTGTTAACTTTTACTCATTCTTGGTAAACAGATCTTGTCTGGGAAAAGTGTGGCCTGAAAGATGACATGTGGTACACTGATGTTGATCTGGGTTTTAGGAAAATGCATGACCAGTTGAAGTCAGCCCCATATCTGTTACTGCTGGTGGTATCAGGTTCCCCTCACATGCTGTCTCCTCTGCGTGAGCAGTCAAAGCCAAGCTGCTTCAAGGTACAGGACAGATTACAGCAGTGTTGTTTAATTTCCTATCCAGCACTTAGCTTCCCTCATTTTCCTCATAGACTGCTTCAAACTGCCAGTCCAACCACGTGATTCGATGTGCAGCCAGCTGGCCAGAGTACAGTCAGAGCCTGGTCAATAATTGGAAAGATGTACACGCTGCCTGATTTCAGTTGAAATAATGGAATATCCATAAATACAACATGATTTTTGATGAGGCTGAACAGCTAGTAATTTGTTGGATTGGCTAATAATGATCTTAGCCTATCCATCAAACAAATCAAAGATCTTCTAAAAGAGTAAATCCAGAAAACAAGGTAGTGCAAAACTGTCTCAAGCACCTTGCTGATGGTCCAAAACCTGCCACTCGCAATTCCGTTTCTCAACAGAAACAGCAAAAGCTGACAAAGAGCATGAATATGTGAACTGATTGCTGGATAGCATGTATGTGTTTCCACAAAGATATATTTACTGAGGCTTAGGTCCTCAAATTCCCTTTGCATTTCTTTCTGACCTTTTGCACCCAGTGACTTGGACAGTTTGGACAACAGTAGCCTTGTGCTAAAAGGAAAGACAGAAGTAGAAAGAAAACATTCCAAGGGAGGAAGGATCACTCAATTTTGCTGCCTGATTTCCTCTTGTTTATTTAAGAATTTACAGAAGTGCACTTTTAATCCTCTTTTACTTTAAGGTTTGAGTTTGATTCACTTGCTTTTGTAGGAGAGTTTTAGAAATACTGATCTTAGCTTTCGCTTATCAGAACTGAGCTTTGTGAGTATGAAGTTTTCAGTGCTTGTTTCCCATTCAGTCATAAAGGAAATTATCTTGGAAGCTGCAACCAAGCCAGATGATATTATGAAAATATGACAGACTATTAATAAATTCTGAAGAATGATGAGATGTCATCTCGTGACCCCAGGTTAGAAACAAAAACAAGTTGTGTTTAATTCAACACTTAATTCCATAGAAAAATAAATGTGTGATCTACTTCTATCAATAAGACTAATTGCGGACAAAATATTTCTGGTTGTGTGTGTTAGGCATATAGTGTCCTAGGGTTTGAAAAATAGTAACTCAGAGAACTGAAAGTAACCTGGACAACATGCAATAAGGTAAATTCATGAGGCCACTGAAAAAGGTCCGAGTCCTACAGACATCTTGAGACAAAGAATATACCTAGCCTGGATTTTAGCAGTATTCTATATACTAATCTACTATATTTTCTCCCTAGTTAATGCATAACATTTTAAAGTTCTACACTTGCACAAATGCAAAACCACGTAGCTCCTTTGCACCTTCAGAGTCTGGCTTGCCTTTATTTTTATAGACAGGATATAGACTGGAGTAGTAAAACAAAAAAGTGACTTCCAATCAACATTGTAGGCTGCATGGGCTACTTTGGTTACTTCTTGACCTGGTCGCATGAACTAAAAGGAGCAGAAAAGGGAGGTTGCAGGGATCAGGTCTGAGAACTGCTGAGCAGGTTCTGTGTAGGGGAATTTTGCAGCAGTTACTAACTTACTTTTTTATCATAGATAACTTGGGCTTTCCATGCCACAGTCATTTGTCTTGCCCCTTAATTAGTTTCTGAACAATCTATATTAACCAGCCTGTGTATGGGATAGGAAATTCATTAAAGATTTATTTAAGTAACTGGATGAGATACTGGCCCAACTCTCATTGACCTCAATGCAAAGATTTTATCCCTCATGTCTTGAAAAAGACAGTGACTTAAGTATTACTTGCTTTGCTAAATACAAACAGATTATGTGATTAAATTACCTCATCACTTTTATATTAATGTGGATTTATTTATTTATAAGGAAGAATATAAACATAAATGCCATGAGACAGCTGAGAAACATAGTGAAAAATAAAAGAGGGATGAATATCTTTTAGTAAATACATTTACTTTAATTCATGACTCAGGCCTAATTCTTGTCATGATTTCGTTATAATAAATTCTAAAGAAATTAAGATTACAGTGATAAAACAACATCTCTTACCAATGAGTCCCTAGTGCACACATGCAAACAGTTAGGCTGTCTGCCTACTCTGCCAGCTAAAAAACACCTCAGTTTAATCTTTCACTATTATTTCCAAAGCCATCTTTGAAGTTTGATCTAGAACAGCTCATCCCCTGAACAACCTCTTAGACTTCCCTGCCTAAAGGAAATAATTCAATTACCAGAAAAACAAACAATTCAATTGTTCCCATGATTAATACTCACTTTTGTCTGAAATCTGCTTTCAGGAGATCTCTTCTGTCATAAATCCTTTGCTGATATGCATCTAAGTTTCTTGAAGTAAGAGATTTCTCAATTACAGCAACCCAGAAGTATGAAAAATTAAAAGTTTTTGGTCAGGAAGTATCATTTCATTGAAAGCAAGTTGTTCTTCAGGAAGGAACAGTTTGAATTAATCTTTTGATCTAGAAAGAAAAGAATTCTGACACTTTTATGATGTGAAATTTTGCCATTTTTAAAATGCTGCTTTTCTTTTTTTTTTTTTTTTTTCCAGTTGTCATGGTTTAAGCCTCTCAGCCATGCAGTTTTGCTCACTCACTCTCCCCTCTTTCTTGCCCCCGCTCCCGGAGGGATGGGAAGGAGAATCGAAAGAATGTAACTCCCACAGGTTGAGATAAGAACAGTTTAGTAACTAAGGTATAACACAAACCACTACTGCTACCACCAATAATAATAATGACAAGAGAAATACAAGGGAAAAGAATACAATCGCTCACCACCTACACCCAGCCCGACCAAGCAGTGCACCCTCACCCTTCCAGGTCTCTGCTCTCCATTTTTACAACTTGGGCATGACGTGCTGTGGTATCGAATACCTCTTTGGTGAGTTTGGGTCAGGTGTCCTGTCTCTGTTTCCTCCTGACTTCTCCTCCTCCCTGGCAGAGCATGAGACTCAGAAAGTCCTTGGTCAGACCAAAACACTACCAAGCAGTAACTGAAAACATTGGTGTTATCAGCGCTGTTCCCAGGCCCAAAATCGAAAACACAGCGCTGCACCAGCTACCAAGAAGCAGAAAAATGACTGCTGCTGTTGAATCCAGGACACCGGTGTCTGTACAGGTATAATATATCCACAGTTATTTAGAATTTTATTACAGTCAATGATATGTAAAGAGTTAGCACTGGTAAGAGGTACTTACTAATGTAAATGCTTACATTTGAGAAGACATCTCAAATGAAGAATGAGGAAAAATTAAAATGAAATTCTACATGCAGTAACCTACTGCTTCGGCTTTTTTATTGTTAGTCAAGAGAAATTGAGACTACCAAAATGTGAACATTTTACATGTTCTCTTTAGGATGAAATAATTTACAATTTAAAGGCCCCATAACAATGCCCTTTATAACCTAGGATCACTCTCTCAACTATAGATATCTACAATAGATGAGATATTGATGAGGAATTGATGAGATGAGGAAGGATTAAGGTACACATATTGCCATCTTCCACCCCTTCAGCTTCACTCATAATTCCTGTTATTCTGTGCTTATTCTTATCATAAAAATTCAAAGCTTTCTGACTCTAGAAAGCTACTGAGAGTAAAACTGTATCTCACATTAGTATTTTCCAAGCTACATTTAGTGATTAATCACTTGCATACTGATTGCAACATCAGCAGTAGGGAGTAGAATGAATAATTCATGTAATACTTTTTTTCCCATTTAGGTTTTTATAAAGTTGTCACAAACACCTAAAATCTTGCAATGTAGTAAAGGTGATATTATGAGAAGAACTTGATTGCTTATAAAAGAAATAAATGGGAAAGAACTAACCTGTCTTTCTTTAAAAAGAAAAAAAAGAAAGGAAAGTAGTAAGATTTTACAATTTTAACTCTTTGTTTTGCTACTATTTTGTGGTACCAAACTGGACCTAAATGTTCTAGTATAACCCTAGCGCCCATCCTCTCAGCTGTGAAATATCTTTATGCACAGATGAAATAAAGCCTAGAAGAATGGGTTCATAAAAAAAAGAACAGATTTCCAACAATTTTAATGAAAAATACAGTTTAACAGTATGACTCAGACATGACCCAGGAAATGGTGTATTTTCAGGTTTTATTACTAAACCATGATATCCCTGAATGTAAAATTTCTTACTAAAGTTTGGAGAGAAGAGACTGACCCCCACTGTGCTCCATTCTCCTTTTATGTAGTTGTAGAGAGTGATGAGCTCTCCTCTGAGCTTCCTTTTCTCCAAGCTGAACAACCCCAGTTCCCTCAACCACTCCTCACAGGATTTGTACTCTAGGTCCTTTACCAGCTTTGTTGCCCTTTGGACATGCTCCAGCACCTCAAGTTGTTTCCTGTAGTGAAAGGCCCATAACTGAACACAGTATTCAAGGTGTAGCCTCACCGGTGCTGAGTACAGAGGGATGATTACAGCCCTGGCCCTGCTGGCCACACTATTGCTGATACAGGCCAGGATGCCATTGGCCTTCTTGATCCACCAAGATGGATCATGTTCAGGAGACTGTCAGCCAACACTCCCAGGTCCTTTGCCACTGGGCAGCTTTCCAGCCACTCTTCTTCAAGCCTGTAGCGTTGCATGGGGTTGTTGTGGTCTAAATGCAGGACCCAACACTGAGCCTTGTTGAACCTCATACCATTGGTCTTGGCCCATTGATTCAGGCTGTTCAGATCCCTCTGCAGAGCCTTCCTATCTGTCCATAGATCCACACTCCTGATATTAAACAGAACTGGCCCCACTACTGAGCCCTGGGGAACATCACTTGTGACCAGCCACCTGTTGGATTTAACTCCATTCTCGCCACTTTTGGGTCCTGGCCACCCAGCTAGGGTTTTACCCAGTGTAGAGTATACCCATGCAGGCCATGATCAGCCAAATTTCCCCAGGAGAATGCTGTGGGAAACATTATCAAAGGCTTTACTAAAGTCCAAGTAGACAACACCCACAGCCTTTGTCTCATCCACTAAGCAGGTTACTTTGTCAAAGAAGAAGATCAAGTTAGTCAAGAAGGACTTGCCTTTCGTAAGCCCATGCTGATGGTGTCTGATCATCTGATTGTCCTGTATGTGCCATGTGATGGTACTTGAGATGATCTGCTCCATTATCTTTCTCTGTTAACTAATTGTTAATCCTACAACAGCTGTAGCAAAAAAATGGTTTTGTTCGGTTGTTTTGATTATTAATTTAGGCTTACGTGGTCATTTGCACAGGAATATAGGCCAACCAACTGCTCTTCATTCAAAGCAGTTAGAAATGGTAAGACATGGATAAACTGCATGACTGACAAGCTTTTTCTCAAAATTTTGATCTTAATTAGCCAAATAATCATGTATAAAAATAGCACTATTGTCTGAACAAATTCTTAAGGGTAGTAAAATTTTTAATTTTCTAAAAATGTATGTTAGGGTTTGTGCATGTAAAATGTAAAGCACATTTTGAAATTGTAGTATGAAATGTTGTTGTATCATTCTTTTCTCTTCTGATTTATTGTTCCAGTGCTGATATCTGTCTATAGCGTTGTCAGTTAGCCATGCATTGTGATATGCTATTTTTTTAATTTCATGTTCTTGCTATGGATTTGGTAGTCTTTATGTATGGCTTACTATCAACATCAATGTAAACTTTAAAGAGCAACTCTCCCTGCCAGCATGTATTTTAGAAACACAATACTGAATATCCTAGTAGGCAAAACCAATTATTCCTTGGTGAAATAACAGCAGAAAAAAGCTACTTTTAAAACCCAAGTTACTGGGAAAAGCAAACTGGTTAAAAGATGGTGGTGGATAACTAAATTGCCTTTCACACAACACTATGTGCCACAAGGCTAAATAAGTGAGATGAGCAGCTCCTGCGGGGTTATAGTCCATGAGTTCATGCCAGTGATTCTCAATAGCATTTCCTCGCATCTGCTCCTTCTTTTACTGTTTGCCAAAAGCTTTGGAAGGTATTGTTTGAAACCACTTAAAAAGTTACATTCTTTTTTATATAAACGTTTTTCACATTAATGGTCTATTTAAACATGACACGATCTGTCATAACTCAAACTTCAGTCTGGTTTTCCTATGATTTGTCTTATGACACTGTGATTTTTTTCTTGGAGAGATAGCTTGCAAATAAGTGATCTTCATGGATGAAGGTAACTGTTTGTCCTGGTAACTAATAGGAAAATCATGGAGAAAAACCACAATAGCTAGCTTTTTGAAAAAGGGGAAAAACAACTCTCCCTCAAACCTGAACAGAAAATTTTGATTAAGGTATTTGTCCCAAGGGCAAGAAGAGTCCAAACAAATGACCCTGATTATACAAGGAAAATATTTAAGCTCATGTGATGGTAGTAAACTAATAATTTTAAAAAATTTTAACAATTTACACTCTTTTATGAACTACATCAGGTATCTTAGTGTTCTAATAACTCCCATTTTACAGCTTCTTTGCTACAGTTCACTGAACTATAAAGATAAGCTGCATTCCTGTGCACCAGTTCTTTCCTTGCCTTATATATGGCTAAGTTGTCTCCCTTGACCCCTATATTTCAGGTTATGTACAGCTTTTTTTTCCCATCATCTAGTACACACTAAAGACCTTAATACACACTAAGAACCTTGGACTGGGGCTTTTTTCCAGAATGCATATGTATTTTCAATTGTCTTGAGACATTTGTTTATTCATAGTATCAGATTCTAGAATTCAATTGCTTGTCACCATCCAAAATTCTGATTTAAGTATGTTGAGAACAGGGTACTCAGAGTGCTCAGGTACTTTTATGTGTGGACTGTAAGGTTTAATTTAAAATGTATGGGTCTTCAGTGAATACCTGTCTGTTTTTTAAAGACTGGAGGCAACCTTTCAATGCACACACAGATGTTATACCTCTGTCAGTTATTAAGATGAAAGGGGTATAAATATTTTCTTTGCATGACTGTGCAGTAAGACAGGCTCCAGCAGCCCTGGCTGGATACAAGGTTGTTTGTCTATTCTTTTGACACAATAGCAGCGGCAATACCTAAGAAAGGATCTGATAACAAGGGTCCTCAATATTGGTCTTTCACACTACATCATTACTTTTTCTATAAATGCCTTAACAAAAGAGATTGGCTGGGAGTGCCCATAAATCAGAAGAGTAGGAAGAGTAGGAAAGATTCTTCAGCTGTGTTATTACTATATTACAACTGGTTTTGTGTATGGGTTGTATAACTTAAAGAATGTATAACTCAACAATCCTTTATGGAACTGTGATTTCTGTATAACACTTGTGTTCTAGCAAAGCATGTCATATGACTAGTTAGATTGGAAATAACAGCTGAAACAGGTAATCTAGCTTTAAATTTTATTGGCAATAAGAGTTCAGGCATGTTCAACTGAAATCAGCCTGCTAATTTAATTTGTAAAATGCCTGTTATGTTGACTTAGCTGCTGTTTCAGCCACAGTATGTTAAGAAAGCATGCTTGTTTGTTTTTCTGGTTTTGTTAAGCAGTGTGGACATACTCTGTGACTGAAGATGAGGCAGAGTAGATGAGACAAAGGGAAAGACTGTGAGAGATCCTAAGGTCCTAAGAGTTCAAATTTGTGCAGCTATAGAGTGTGCGACAATGGAAATAGCTTACCATTTCTATAAGATTTTTTAAAATTTCATCTCACACAGTAAGTTCTCTTGCGGAGATTTTTTTTTTGTTTTTAACAATGTTAACTTCAGATAAATGAAAATAGAGAAGATACTGCTTTCAGTAAAATAAAACTCCTGTCAAGTCATATTTATGGCTTTCGAATTTATAAGGAAAATAAATAGACTTTGGGAGCACCTGGCTGGGATCCGGGACTCTGAAGTGACCTGTAATGACTTGCGAGCTGCTGCAAGAAGAACAGAAGGAACAGCTATAAGAGAGCTTCTTTCTCCCACTAAGGCTAATACCTGTCTCTCAGAGATGAGTATATTTGGGAAAACAGCTATTTACATCATCTGGAGCAGAGATGCTGAAACATGTGGCCCATCTGCATTTCTGATTCTATAAATAGAAAAATAACAAATGAATATTATTTTGGAAACACTTTTCCTGACAGCTAAAATCCCCAAACTTGTTAATGCTTAACTAGCCATATAGAAATATTAAGCTAGCTTACCAGGACACACATGCCAACAGAAGTCTTAGTACAAGCACAAATGCAACACAAGTCTTACAGAATCACTAGGTGCAGGATGTATGGGAGAGAACAAGGCAGTTTTGCAATTGAAGCCAAAATGTTCTTCCTTCTGAGCATGCATCCAGAAAACTCTGTTGTGGTAAAAATATCAACAATAAGAAAATGACCAAAGTGGCAAACTGATTTTGATAGCAGAATAACTCATTTTCTCCAGCTCCCATAAAGCTTCCAGAGGGTTAATGATGAAGTGTTTTGTGTACCAAAGATATAAGGGTAGATATGCATGTTAATATGGAGAAATATTTTTACTTTTTAAATGAAGAATTAAAACTATTTTGCAAGGTTTTTCAAAATTTCCTGTTAAATGGAATGAAGCTCTCATCCCTCATATATTAAGTTCATTCATTCTGTGGTATTTCCTGAGCAAGAAGAACAAGTGTTTCAACTTCCATCTGGACGCATTTCAGAAATATGTCAAAGACACTGACCAGGCCTTAATGTGGATGAGGTTAGTGGAAAAGAAATTTCATAATCATATAAATATTCTCTATTACAGCAAGTTTCATAGTCTAATACAACTTATAGTAAAATTTCCACCTGAATTATCAAGATTCATTCTATGCAGATATTAAAACATTCACAAATAGATGAACAGTTGCTGATGTGTATCATGAATCTCCTCTATTGTAACTTTTCTTAGGAAGCATTTCTAGGACTGATATTGAGGAAAAATGTATGCTAGACACTTTCTTTCTTTTTCAATGGCTGTATAGAAAAATGGTATTGAGAATTGGAAAATAAATAATTTGTTCAATATATCCCTAAAATAATCTTGTCATGGGTCTTTCCTTTCTCTTTTGGAATTCCTAGGAGCCTTTCCAAGGTGAAGGTAAAAACTAGCCCTCAAAGACCTCATCTTTTACTTATATTATCAGGACTTACCACAAAAGTTAAACTTAACCGCAGAACTTCCAGAAAGAATCCTAAAAAATCCCAGAATCTACCTTTAATAAATAGTATGTGTGAATTTGCAGCATTTCTTCTTTATGACCTCTTGGTAATTTCAGTACAGGATTCTTATTCTTCCTGTTAATCTCCACTGTATGCAAATGGACAATGTAGGATACCTTTCTCTCCAACTGATGTGTTAAGGACATTCTCAGAGGAAAAGCATGGTTAAAAGCAGGTCTAGTAATTCCAGGGTACAACAATGGAAGCATTAGCTGAAATTGCCACTACAAATATTTTCTTAACTTGCTTTTCCATCTGGCTTAGATTCTTCATTTTAGCTCTGTGGAAATTAGGTTCATCTTTACCCTAAATGCATTGATGAATTCCTGGCCTATTTGTTATTACAAATGGTTATTTTTTAGAAGAAAAACAGTGGCAAGAAGTAATGTCACAGAAATGTTATCTTAGCTGTGAGAGACTGTGTGAAATCCAGGTTTGGGTGAAATTTTAACCTTTTGTTTTCACTGAAAGGTGGGAGTGTTTAAATTCTACAGACTTCTATTAATTATTTTCACATTTCTTTAAAAAGCCCCTCTGTGGTCTGTAATAAATTTTGTAGGTCTCAAAAACCAGCTACGTGGACTGTGTGGGCTATGTGTGCTGTTTTTCCTAGTATTTCATCAGGCTTATTATTAACATTGGACGTATGAAAGGAATAGCCAAAATAAAGCAAACTGTAACAGCTGTGGAGATGCACCTTTCTGTATACTGGCAGGCTACTTTGTGAACTGTAGTCTTTTATCTAAACTCCTTAAAACTTGTCTTTTGAAAAAAACCCAAACAACTTATCTGTTTTTTTCAAAGCTTTTAAACTTTTTCCTCCCCTTACATTATATGCAGAAACATGATGCGAAATCTTGCAGGCCAAAAGACTGCATCAGAATCTTGATGGGCAGAAGATATATTCTTGAAGTATTTAAAAAATTGAAAGCTACAACCATACTGGTTTCCCCAGCAAAAGAGAGTTAATGGGAAGCTGAAGCAAACTCAGAGGGCTATGTAGTTGGTTGTGGCGCTAGAAAACATGACCTGAGAAGAGTGGCAGTTTGGTCAGTCCATAGGAGAGAAGAAGGTCAATGGGCCTGAAATCCTCCACTGCTTAAAGGAGGTTGTAGGCAAAGCAGGGCCAGAGGCGTGCAAGGAAGGGACAAGAGGTAGAGGTCACAAACTGCTGTGGCGGGAAATTCCTTTGAGATAAATGAAAAACAAACAAAACGTATGATGGTCTGGAGGTCATCCTTTCTCACCTCTTGCTCATAGCAGAGTTATCTCAAAGCTAGAACAGGTTGCCATGTCCAATCAAGTTTTGAAAATCTCCAAGCATGGTATCATGATAACTTATTAAACATTTGTGTGTATAATCTAAATAATACTAAAGCTGTAGAATTATTTTAGAAAATATACATAAATAACACAATGGATAAAACTGGTACAAATTAGTGACCTTTTAAAAATTAGCTGTTCATATAACAATGCACTTTTTTACAGTCAAAACTTTTCTGAATCACAGAGGCATTTAAATTACTTTTGGATTTGCTACTGTTTCTAATTACTTGTTCTTGAACTAATAACTTTGAAACTTGGATAGGTGTATTTTCCCAAAGGCATAGTATCTTAAACCTTGTTTGACAAAGGCTGAACATGTTTTCTTATTAAGCAGAAAGGCTTAAATACTACTTAGCCCTCACCATGAGAAAAAAACCCCAACCAACCAAAAATGTTTGGAGTAGGAATTAAAAAAATATTTGAGTTATGCAAAATTCTTCAAGTTGTGCAAACAAGGACATTATTTAAATTACTCTTGTAATAAAGAGTCATATTAATTTTCTTTAAAAATCAATGCATCCAAACCAGGATGTGAATCAAAACCACAAGCCAGTCAACTAAGTACAATTAGGAATGTACTTTTGGAAACTCCTGAATTTGAATTTTCATGCCAATGGCCTCTGACATTACTTTGGTTATTTTGAACTCTTCAATGAATGTTCCCCATATCGCCCACTGGGGCTGGGCCTCTGGATCTGTGGGGAACTCAGAGGAGAACAGTGAAACTTTTACTATTAGTTGGACTGACAAGCTAGGTGATCTGACCAAGTGCTTCATTGTCTTGGATCCTTTGCTAAGCTTTCACATCACAGTGTTTGTGAGTAATGTTTCACACCATCTCCAGTTAGCACTGAGATCATGTCCTGTCCTGGCAGGCGATGTCCCAGCCTCTATTATTCATGCCTTCAGCATCTCTTGGCTAGCGTACAGTTGTGTGATAAACCTGGGCATGATGCCTACAGCACTTAGGAAACTCCAACTAACAGAAAAGGCTGGAACACATCTCCACAGGCACACTGGCTACCATGGGTCCACTGTACTTCCCTACAGAGATTTCCCATGGAATTTCAGCTCAGGTTCGAATTACTTTTCTACTATCAAAAAAAAGATTGTAATTCTGTGATGAAGTTTGTGATTAATCCAGTACCTAAATGGGGCCTAGAAGAAAGCTGGAGAAACACTTTTTATCAGTGCATAGAATCATAGAATCATAGAATAGTTAGGGTTGAAAAGGACCTTAAGATCATCTAGTTCCAACCACCCTGCCAGGGGCAGGGACACCTCCCACTAAACCATGACACCCAAGGCAATGTTCAATCCAGCCTTGAACACCACCAGCGATGGAGCATTCACAACTTCCCTGGGCAACCCATTCCACTGCCTCACCACCCTTACAGTAAAGAATTTCTTCCTCATATCCAATCTAAACTTCCTCTGTTTAAGTTTTAACCCATTACCCCTTGTCCTATCACTACAGTCCCTCATGAAGAGTCCCTCCCCAGCATCCCTATATCCCCCCTTCAGATATTGGAAGGCTGCTATGAGATCTCCACACAGCCTTCTCTTCTCCAGGCTGAACAGACCCAACTTCATCAGCCTATCTTCATATGGGAGGTGCTCCAGTCCCCTGATCATCCTCATGGCCCTCCTTTGGACTTGTTCCAACAGTTCCAAGCCCTTTTGATATTGAGGACATGAGAACTGCACACAATACTCCAAGTGAGGTCTCATGAGAGCGGAGTAGAGAGGCAGGATCACCTCCCTCGACCTGCTGATCACGCTCCTTTTGGTGCAGCCCAAGATAGGCTGAGTCATGCCCAGTATATAAAGTAGAGGATGTTACCTGGAAGAGACCAATCACTGCTTCGTCTGGCTGGGTATTGGTCTCAGGTGGTAAGCAACTGTATTGTGCATCATTTGTGTTGATTGTTTGGTTTTCCTTTCCCCTTCTAATTTTATATTCTGCTTGCTCCAAGACCAGACTGTGCAGGGGCCTCAAGCGTCTGTTGTCGCTCATGCAAGAAAGGAGGCTGCTAACCCAGGAAGCTGGTAAACAGTAACAGAAAAAAACAACAAAAGAAGGAAGAAGAGGACAATTAAAAGCAAGGGGCTTCCTCCTAAATCTGTTGTTCCCATCCAGAACTGCTTTGCTAACCTGCAGGTGGCTGATGAGGAACCACACTCCCACCAGGAACAACCGGCTGATGCACTGGTAAAGAAGATCTCTACTGGTGCTGTCAGCAAAAAGCATTGGGCCATAGTAGTAGGGGGTTCTACTCTGAAAGGAACAGAGGCACCCATCTGTTGGCCTGACCCAGGTTCAAGGGGGGGGGTGTTGCCTTCCAGGGGTTTGGATCAGGGATGTTGCAGAGAAGCGCTGCCTGCTCTAGTCTGTCCCACTGACTATTACCCACTTCTAGTGATCCATGCGGGTGCTACTGATACAGATAGCAGTAGCCCAGAGAACATAAAGACGGACTACAGAGCTCTGGGAGAGGTGGTTAGGGGCTCTGGAGCTCAGATTGTCTTTTTGTCAATTCTCCAGGGTACAGGGCAGGACCTTAAAAAGGCTAGGAGGATTGGCCAGGTTAATAAGGGGTTAGAAGGGTGGTGTCATAGTCAGGGGTTTGGGTACCTTGAGCATGGGACTCAATGTAGTAGGCCAGCTCTACTGGGGGCTGGTGAAGCTGGTCTGACAAAGAAAGGGAAGAGTGGATTTGGTAGGAGGCTTGCCAGACTGGTCAAGGATGCTTTAAACTAGATGTGTTGGGGGAGGGGGGCATCATTCCATCCCAACACACCCAGTCAGTTACCAGCCCCTATAGTAAACATTCTGAGCTATGTAGAGATATTGCAGCTGCTCCAGTCAATGAGCCGGCTTCAATTGGATCTCAGCTCAGATGCCACTATACAAATGCCCATAGCATGGGGAACAAACAAGAAGAATTAGAGATGTGTGTATGTCTACGGGGGTATGATATCATAGGCATCAGAGAAACATGGTGGGATGGCTCCTATGACTGTTGTGTTGGAATGGAAGGTTACAGGCTCTTTAGGTAAGACAGGCCTGGCAGACGGGGAAGGGGGAGTTGCTATTTATGTTAAGGATAAGCTGGAATGTATGGAACTGTGCCTGGGGACAGGTGAGTAGTCGGCAGAGAGTTTGTGGGTCAGGGTTAAAGGGAGAACAGCGATGGGAGACATTACTGTGGGGATCTGTTACAGACCGCCTGATCAAGGGGACTCTGTGGATGAAGCGCTCTATAGACAGATAGGAACAGCCTCATGCTCGCAAGCCATTGTTCTCATGGGGGACTTCAACCACCCTGATATCTGCTGGAGGGCTGGTACGGCCCAGCACAAGCAATCCAGGAAGTTCTTTGATTGTGTGGAAGACAGCTTCCTTCTGCATGTAATAGAGGAGCCAACAAGGAGAGGTGCCATGCTTGACCTCATGCTCACCAACAGGGAAGGGCAGGTTGGAAATGTGATGCTCCAGGGCAGCCTTGATTGTAGTGATCATGAGATGGTCAAATTTGAGATCCTCAGGACAGTGAGAAGAGTGTGCAGCAAGCTCACTGCCCTGGACTTCAAGAAGGCAGACTTTGGACTCCTCGGGAACCTGCTCAGTAAGGTTCCGTGGGATATAGCCCTAGAGGGCAGGGGGGCCCAAGACTGTTGGTTGATATTCAAGGACCACCTGCTGCAAGCTCAGGAGTGATACATCCCTACTAGAAGGAAGTGCTGCAGGAGGGCCAGGAGACCTCCTTGGATGGATAAGGAGCAGCTGAGGAAAATTCAAAGGAAAAAAGAGGCTTATAAAAGGTGGAAGCAAGGACAGGCTGCCTGGGAAGAATACAGGGATGTTGTCTGGGAAGCTAGGGACCAGGTTAGGAAAGCTAAGGCCCACTTAGAATGAAACTTGGCTAGGGATGTTAAGGATAACAGAAAGGGATTCTATAGGTACATTGCAAATAAAAGACAGACTAGGGACAACGTGGGCCCTCTCCAGAAGCTATCAGGAGAACTGGCTACCCTGGATTTGGAGAAGGCTGAGGTTCTTAATGACTTCTTTGCCTCAGTCTTCACCAGAAAATGCTCTGACCACACCACCCAAGTCTTGGAAGGCAGATACACAGACAGTGAGAATGAAGACCCTGAGCCCACTGTAGGAGAGGATCTGGTTTGAGACCATCTTAGGAACCTGAACGTATGCAAGTCCATGGGACCTGATGAAATCCATCCGTGGGTCCTGAAGGAGCTGGAAAATGAAGTTGCTAAGGCAATGTCCATCATATTTGAAAAATCATGGCAGTCAGGTGAAGTTCCTGACAACTGGAAAAAGGGAAATATAACCCCCATTTTCAAGAAGGGGAAAATGGATGAGCCGGGGAACTACAGACCAGTCAGCCTCACCTCTGTGCCTGCCAAAATCTTGGAGCGGATTCTCCTGGAAAGCATGCTGAGGCACATGAAAAACAGCAAGGTGCTTGGTGACAGCCATCATGGCTTCACTAAGGGGAATCCTGCCTGATCAATCTGGTGGCCTTTATGATGGGGCTACAGAGCTGATGGACAGGGGTAGAGCAGTTGATGTCATCTACCTGGACTTGTGCAAAGCATTTGACACTGTCTCACATGATATCCATGTCTCTAAGTTGGAGAGACATCAATTTGATAGGTGGACCACTTGGTGGATAAAGAACTGGCTGGATGGCTGCACGCAAAGAGTTGTACTCAATGGCTCAATGTCCAGCTGGAGACCATTAACGAGTGGTGCCCCTCAGGGATCGGTGTTGGGACCGGTCTTGTTCAACATCTTTGTCAGCGACATGGGCAGTGGGATTGAGTGTGCCCTCAGCAAGTTTGCCAATGAGACCGAGCTGTGTGGATCGGTTGATATGTTAGAGGGAAGGAATGCCATCCAGAGGGACCCTGACATGCTTGTGAGGTGATCTGATGCCAACCTGATGAAGTTTAACCATGCCAAGTGCAAGGTCCTACACCTGGGTTGGAGCAATCCCAGGCACAGCTACTCGTTGGGCAGAGAAGAGATTCAGAGCAGTTCTGCAGAGAAGGACTTGGGGGTATTAGTTGATGAAAAAATGAATATGAGCCAGCAGTGTGTGCTTGCAGCCCAGAAAGCCAACCGTATCCTGGGCTGCATCGAAAGGAACATGACCAGCAGGTCGAGGGAGGTGATCCTGCCTCTCTACTCCGCTCTTGTGAGATCTCACTTAGAGTATTGTGTGCAGTTCTGGTGTCCTCACCATGAAAAGGACATGGAACTGTTGGAACAAGTCCAAAGGAGGGTCAGAAGGATGATCAGGGGACTGGAGCACCTCCCGTAAGAAGACAGGCTGAGAAAGTTGGGTCTGTTCAGCCTGGAGAAGAGAAGGCTGTGTGGAGATCTCATAGCAGCCTTCCAATATCTGAAGGGGGGATATAGGGATGCTGGGGAGGGACTCTTCATGAGGGACTGTAGTGATAGGACAAGGGGTAATGGGTCCAAACTTAAACAGGGGAAGTTTAGATTGGATATGAGGAAGAAATTCTTTAGTGTAAGGGTGGTGAGGCAGTGGAATGGGTTTCCCAGGGAAGTTGTGAATGCTCCATTGCTGGCGGTGTTCAAGGCTGGATTGAACATTGCCTTGGGTGTCATGGTTTAGTGGGAGGTGTCCCTGCCCCTGGCAGGGTGGTTGGAACGAGATGATCTTAAGGTCCTTTCCAACCCTAACTATTCTATGATTCTATGATTATAATTATTATTAGTAGTATTAGTATTGTATTGTACTTCACTTATTAAACTGTTATCTCAGCCCATGGGTTCTACATTCCTTTGATTCTCCTCTCCATCCTGTCCAATGCAGGGGGAAGTGGGGTGTGAGTGAGTGGCTTTGTGGGACTTAGCTACTGGCTGGGATTAAACTACGACAGGGGTTTATACCATCATCTTAGGCGCCTTTGCTGGCACCTGAGATCAGCTGAGCTAGGAAAGCTGAGAACTGCAGCTGGGACACAAAGCCAGCTTTCAAATGCAAGTGTTATTAATATTATAGAGGAATACATATCAAAAGGAAAGCAGGATATAGTGCCCTGACAACGCCAAAAACCTGTTCATCATATTATTTTCCCTAGACTCAAGCATTCTGTGCTCCAGCTGCAAAGGAATTTAAGGCATTACAGCAGCTGAAAAGGAAGCTGTACAGGTCTGTATGTAGGTATATTTCCGGTTCAAAAGAACTATTTTCTTTAAATGCTATATTGAATTCAGTGGGAAATGGCTGAACTATTCTGATTTTAAGCAACAAAGGAGTCTTGTAATGAATTTGTGGCTCCGCAGTACACTGAGGTTGCATGCACTTCTATTGTCAACATTTGAATAAGGTCTTTCAGCTCCCTAAAATAATTCTTATTCCTCCATTCAAATGTTTTTTCCATTAAACTTTCTAGCCAGTGTGTCAAGAGGTAACTCCAGCCATTATTAACAAAGATGATGAACCTGTTATCTGACAAACCAATCCTATTTTACTATTTCACATGGGTCAGAAGAACACAGTTCAGCTGTAAATTTCACTTCTTCACATGTCAGTGTGAAAATCACATTGTCAGTGAAAATAAACCACCTGCAGAAGCTTTGAAGCTTGCTATCTGGAAGCCTATGCATTGGTATAAATTAAATACATTATGAAAAAATCAATTTAGGAGTTCAATGGTTTGTGCACTAATCAGGGCCACACATATTGAAATGATACACATAATAGGTACAGCAAAAGGAAAGAAGGAGGAGGAATAAGGAAATTGTTAAGTTCTCTTCAGTCACATATGTAGCAGATCATGCAGATAACTACATCTCCCTTCTTCACCCTGGACAGACCAGCTGTGTGTCATCCAATAGATGGTGTATGTCAGGGATAATTTAGTCAGTGGCTCTGTTCTGTTGAATCATATTGTTATTATATTCCTCTTCCATGTAAAAAAGTGGTGTGGGTACCTCAAGGATGATTTGCCTTGATAAAGGAAAAGACATACATAACTGCAGATGAAAAATGAGATAGTTAATACAAATGCACACTGGGGTAAATGCTAGCATAGATACTGTTTTCATTGACATTGTGCTCTTCAGGGCCTTTGCACAGAATGCTTTCACGGTTTCCTATAAAAGCTATTTGTCACTCAGTTACAAATCGGTGGTCAGTCTATTTTTTCTTTCTTCATTGTTCTTTATTTATAACTTGATGCATAAACTACACAGGAATTTTCCAAACATAAAGACAAGAGCTATTGCTTCATACCCTTGAGCGTCTAAAATAACAAATATATTTGGAAATGCTCTAAATATACTAAATTTCAGATGACAGCATTAGATCATTTCTACTGCGAATTCCTTTGTTTGTGTTCCTAAGTATAAATAATATGAAGTAGTATAACTACAAATATTATCATGATCATGTACTAGCTCATTGCTGGCAAAAACGATTGTCGGACTGCCTTACTAAGGCTACAACCATACTTTTCCCCTTGGATACCCTCCATTTACAGAAGAGCAAGTCCTATATTTATCTGTTCTGACAGCACTCAGCGCAGCACCCAGTGGCTCCAGGAGCTGGCCTCCGGACTGGCAGGGAATGTCTGTTATGAGCAGATTTATTAATGTAATTCCTGTCATGCTTTAACAAAACATTTCCCAGTGAGATGTTCAAAACTCTTGAAAAAGCTGTTATACACTTTCTCTAAAACGGGAGAAACCTGCCTAGATAAATAACTACACAGAAGTTTTTTGTGAATCAGGTATTTTGCTATGTGCTTTTTGAGTCATGCAATAACACAGAAGATATGGATGGACATGGCTGCAGAAGGTACAACTTCAGAGGCAAAAAGCAAATCTTCTTAGGAAGTTGTATCACTCCACTGGCCATCATGAGCTTTCATCACTTCCAGACACTGTTGCAGATATTAGAGCACTTTTGAGGAGCTCATTAGGACTCCCAGTCTCATACAGACTATATCCCTATATTGTGCATAGTGACCTTTGCTTTAAATTATGTATTTCATAGGAGTATTCCTGTATAGAAAAAACATGTGTAAACAACGTTACTGAACCACATCCACCTGTGTCTGCAGGACACACACAACAACCAGTGTCAATTCCCAAAGAAACTCCTAGGTTTTCCAGAACTGTTGTGTCATTTCAATTCTTAGCTACAAAGGAGACAAGAAAGTGAAAAGGAAAAAGAAAGGAAAATAAGAGTGGTAGACAAGAGATGAAATGGAGTAACAATAATACTTGGTGTTCGTGAGGGTGCTCATTAAGAGACAGAAAGAAAACCATAAGACAGAAGCCTGGGCAAAAAATTGAGTGAAAAATCCAAGCACATAAAATGGAAAGAAGAGCAAAGAAAACACAGCTGGGGGATTTCGTGGTTTAAGCCTCACAGCCACGCAGTTTCACTCACTCACTCCCCTCTTTTTCTTCCCCCCACTCCTGGAGGGATGGGAAGGAGAATCGAAAGAATGCAACTCCTACAGGTTGAGATAAGAACAGTTTAGTAACTAAAGTAAAACACAAATCACTACTGCTACCACCAATAATCGTATAAAAGAAAATACAAAGAAAGAATACAATCACTCACCACCTACACCCAGCCCGACCAAGCAGTGCACCCTCACCCTTCCGGGTCTCTGCTCTCCATTTTTACATCCTGGGCATGACGTGCTGTGGCATAGAATACCTCTTTGGTCAGTTTGGGTCAGGTGTTCTGTTTCTCCTTCCTCCCGGCTTCCGCTCTTCCCTGGCAGAGCATGAGACTCAGAAAGCCCTTGGTCAGACCAAAACATTACCAGGCAGTAACTGAAAACACTGGTGTTATCAGCACTGTTCCCAAGCCCAAAATCAAAAACACAGTGCTGCACCAGCTACCAAGAAGGAGAAAAATGACTGCTACTGCTGAACCTATGACAGAGGACCAGTGTTCAATAAAATTGAGGTACAAAACATCTGAAGGACAACAGTGGCTAAAAAGGTGAGTGCATAATATTTTTCTGTGTGTCCATGGCAACACCCACCACCAGAGTTCGTCATAAATTTCATAATTTTGAACACACTTTTTGGAATCCTAATGAATTGTGAATTATTTTCCAGGGACAAAAATTATAAAAATAACAATGGAAATGAGGCTGTTCTGAGGATCGGTCTCCCTCTAACTTCAAAACAAAATAATAAAGATCCCAAAAAGTCATGATTTTTTAAAAAACATGAATCTTCTAAGAATTTTCACACTAAAAGCCTGAAAAACCTTTAGTGTGATAGAGAAAAAAAGGTTTTTTTTCCCTACAAATAGCTCCTGAGATAGAAATAGACCGTTAATTCGAAATTTAAAGAAGGGTGCCAAGTTTAATCACTGTGCATAACTCCATCTGGAACTTCATCTCATGGCATATACATGTTTTTTGAAATGTCTGATGTCAGGTGGATCTTAACACTCTAGGAAACTATATTCTGAGTAAACAATATCTTAATTTATAAATATCAGACATCGCAGAAGTTCTCTGAGATTCTAACTAGTGAGTTCATTTTTTAAGTTCATTTCAGGGAGGCACTCCTGTTTACCGTCAAATAATTTTGTTGTTTTTTTTTTTTTCCATTGATTATAACTATTGTAATTTCATGCTGAGCAGATAATGCAGTGTATTGTATTGCAGTGTAATGTGTAGAGTTAAGGGCAGGATGGAGAGAATGACGACAGAAAAAAATGAAGTCAGCTTGATGCTCTTCCCACTGAAAAAAAGCCTAATTACTTGCCTAGACCTTAGACCATTCTCTCTAATTTTGCTCAACTGTTCTATTGACGTCAATGGAAATTCTAAATGTAGAATGAAGACAGAATGCAGCTTATTGTAATTTTGGAGCATAACAAAATATAAACCAGGCATTTACAAAATATTTCTAATTGAAATCATTACAAAACACATACACATAATTTTTGGTCAGCTTTCACAAACATGAAAGTACGAGATGCCCAAACTGGTAAACATAATTCAGTGTAAAATAATATATATTTGTATTTTAAAGGTTTTAAAAGCATTGGCTGTATATCTTTCCCTTGCAAAGAGTAGCCAAGAATTGTCAGATGAAAGATGCATGTTATCCCTACTAATGTGCACATATTAATAACTTCTTTTATAAGGTGATTTAAAAAAATAGAAAAAAAGAGGTCAAGATGCCTCATTAAAAACAACTCTAGAAGATGAAACAAATGGACACAACAGATATTAAATAGTTATAAAAAAGATCTTATGTGTGATTAATCAGTTTAAGTGGCTTTATCTGATTGCTGTGTCAGTTAACATGTCTATGCCTGGAACTCTTACAACATAAAAAAAAGTGGAATTGGAGAGATAAATCATTTGTATATATCTGTTTCCAGCCAAACTTCATCCAAATTCCAGAAAGGAGACAGATTTTGATCTTATTGTGACCCTGACTGTGAACGCACATGAGCTGATTTCTTGGAAGTTCTTTTCAATTGTCTTTTTGGTATGTAGCAGAGGAGTGCTGGATGAAAAAAAAATGGAAAATACTGAACTCTGGTTTACTATTCAGTGGCACACTGTCTCTATCAGAAATTTTGTAACCTACCAATAATCTTTCTACGAATACCTGATGAATGGAGCCATGCCCAGACTTCCAGGTGGGTTGCCCATTCAGTCAAATGAAAAGGCTTTAGGATGTGGGAGTTCCTAGCTAATGATGATCTAGGATGGAATATGGGACAAGAAAAGACTTTTCAGACAAGTTAATTGTTTTGCAACTACGAGGAGCTATGACTCTTACTCTAGATACCACTGCCTCTTCCACAGCCTTTGTCTGCCCCTTCTATGCGGCAAAAAAGAATCTGTTTGCAAAATACCAGAAAACACAAGTTTGACAATGTTCTCTGTGAAGCCAGTAGTAGTTTTCAAGTGGCAGTACAACAGTCTTTCAAGAAAGACTTTGGTGGACCTGCCCAGAGCCTGGTGAAGAATGGATTGTTTACTTTAAAAGAAAAGGTAAAAATATAAGTATAAAAATATCCCGTTTTCTGCCACAGCAGACTGGGGGAGAATTTCTTCTAACCCTAACCCTTTCTGATGTTGGGTACATCATTAGCAAGATCCATTTATTTGGTGTTGGAAGGATTTCTAACCATCAGTAGATGATATAAGTCCTGACTAAGCAAAACACAGCAAAACTATAAATACTTTTTAACTAAACATATAGTTGTTCAGATTACAGTGGAGCTGAGTATGAACAGATTTGCTGTTGCTGGCACTGTTTACCAGCTCTGTCCTACATGCACTGCTGCATCTACTCAACATCTTGGCATTGAGAACCTTTTCCACCGCATGAGGAAGGTACATGCAACTCAGTGTTTCCAAACACTCGCAATGGAAGAATTTGCTTATGTGCGTGGGCCCCAAATAAATCTGTTTCCTTGGTGAAAATGGTACACCCCATGGTCACAGAAACCTGGGATTTGTGATTAGTTTTTAAAGAACACTTCTTGGTTACGATGACTATCCTTGATTGGACAATAAGCCACCTGCTGTATTTGACCTTGCTTTGAGCAGGGTTGAACTAGATGAATGAGTGAGCTCGGAGCATGTAGATATCGGAGTGCAGACAGTGCCTGCACTGGTCTTGTGAGGGGAGGGTGCACAACAGGCAGGGCTGTACTCGATGCTCCCTGGTGGAGGTCCTGCAGCAGGTGGCTGAGCTGCGGAACGCTGTCAATAGGCTGAAAGATGTCAGGGAAGCTGAGAGGAAGCAGCACTGCTTGCTCCAGGACCAGACTGTGCAGGGGCCTCAAGCATCCCCTGTAGCTTATGGAGGGAAGAAGGAGGCCAGTAACCCAGGAAGCTGGAGATGTGGCTTTAATTATTATTAAAGAGGCATATATAAATATTTACTTCTCATGTGTGTATAGATGTCTGTGTGTGCAGGTACAGATTTGTTTTGCAGGGAGCCCAGAAGAGACACAAGTCACCATCATATCCTGCTAGACTACCATGGCTTTGGAATCCCTAGAAAATACAAACAGGGATGTTACCATAAAAAGGTGAGTTACCAAAAGGGCTAAAGGAGCCTGTGAGATACTCAGAGGGGGGAAAGTCAAGGCTATTGGAACCTGTGGTTTTTGGTGCTGTGGGAGGAATGTTCCCCTGAATTTTGCTTGCCAAAGGAGACTGAGTGCCTTGCTGCTCTGACAGAATCCCCTGTGTGAGGCGGTAGGCCAGCTTTCCCATCCACATTGGGCATGATTCCCTCCCTCATCCTCAACATGTGATGGTGATGGAAATGATGAGACAATACGTAAATGCCAGGAGAATTTTTGTCCGAATCCAAATAAAATTTAACTTAATCTAACTGCCTTCTGGCTGTGTCTCATTAAAAGTAATCTGTACTGAACATTCAGAAATGTTTAGCAATGTCAAAAATTTAATTACTATTTAGTGGAAATGAAAATACGCATGTAAATGGCATAATTTTCAGGGAAAGTCAGCCTTTGGATGGTGTGCTAATGAGGACTGGGTGATATTTGGCATTTATTGTGTAAAGAGAAATGCATTACAGCATGAAAAATGAAGCCTTTTTTAAGCATGTGCAAAGGTGCAGAGTTAAGTAGGCAGATACACTGGAAGTCATAATTGCACTCAACTCGTATTTCTAGACACAGGAGTGAATTTTCTCCAAAACACTGAAATGACTGCAAGATCCCTTAGCCTCAGCATTCCTTTGTTAAGCAAATCACTGTGAAGTCTATTGCATAATGTGCCCTTCATCCTTTTCTAGTAGTTTGTCTTCACAGGGGATAATTGCCTCTTTGCTCCAGCTAAGTTTAAATAGAAGCTGCAACCAGAAATGTAAGAAAGTATAAAACATCAGCTCTTTGAAAAACTTGTAAACTTCTTACCTCAAGATATAAAGTCTAAACCAGGACACCACAGATTAATAGGCATGTGTTTTGATCTGACATATTTTGATAATTTATGTCGAAGTTTTGCATCCCAGATCCATGTTTCCTTCAAAATATTCATTCCTTGCCTTTCCTCAGATGACTGTTTTGTCTTGAAAGTATCCACTGTTGAAGAAAGAGCCTGTGGCTCAGGAGTGCCTGGGGGTCCTGCAGCTGGATTCAGCAAAGTCGCTTTACCAGTTGCCTTCTTGAACTATTTGCCAGCTAATAAAGTACTTTTCTGTTTCAGTTTTCATTTAATGTGAGAAAGGAATTATGTCACTAGATTTACTGGGCGGTTGGAGACTCAAAGAAAGCAATCAGAAGTAGCCACTGACCTGAGGACCTAAATCTAAATGAAAGGTAAATCCAAAGCTCTCAGGGAGAACTTGAGACAATTACAGGCATGTGCATTGCATCAACGTTCTAAAAAGAGCATATGATTTTGAAATCTAGAAGCCCTCTAATCTCAGGATCCTTCAAAGAAGCTTTCAAATTAATATGATAATCTTAATAATATGGCAAATCTTCTACCCTGGAGCATATTAATATTTTTTCATTAATTAGAGGAAAGTCATGCTCTATCATTAATATGTGTTAACCTGCGTTTGCAGAAATCTTTGGTCTTCTTAAATTACTTTTCCTTTTCTGTAGTCCTTAATCACTGGGCAACTAAGCATGTAAATATTCCTTTGCAAATACAGCACAGTGTGTATCAGCCTCGTTTATGGTGACTGCTCACACAGGAACAATGATGCTGTTGTGATCATATAATATACATTCAGATCTCAGCCTTGAGAACCAGACTTCCAGGAGATGTTTCAGTGCTACTATCATTCCTTTAGTGGTTTGTTCTGTTCACTTCTACTAACACTTAAAGTTAGATGGTCACAACATTGTGTCATCTCCTTGGAGGAAATTAAAACAATGGTACAAGTGCAAGTCCGTATGATTGGTCAGAAATTATTTTGAATTATCTTTACATACTATTCTATAGTGGATGCAGGATTGCATTTTGCTGCTGTAGCTTGCATGCAAAAAGTGCAAATGCAGATGTACTTAAGTTAGTAGAAATATTAGGAAAATATTACTTTCAGCTCAAGGACTTATTGAGTTATTAGCTTCATGTTAAAGAATTCCCTTTACTGTTGGGTTGCATGAACTCACTATCTAGGCTAATTAAAGAATGTTTCCGGCTAAATGTCTTGTAATTTTCATTGTTTCATTACGAAAGTACTTTTCAGAAGCATTAGCCATAATCTGCGAGCTATGTGCACTATATTGTGTATAGTGGCCTATCCTTTAAATTATATATCTTATGTACTTCTGTGTAGTAAAACACACACAAAAAACCCAGTACTGAACCACCTGTGTCTGCAGGATACACTCACACAGCAGCCAGTGTCTATACCCAAAGACACTCCTAGGCTTTCCAGAACTATTTTATGCAATTTCAGTTCTCACCTACAAAGAAGACAGAGTCATATATCTGTCTTGGCAAAACAATGCGATGTAACACTAAGTTTAGTCATTGCAGATGGATGAGGAACCAAATCTCCTCTAAACAGAAAGGGAATTAACAGATTGAGAATTCTTGGGTATTTCCAATATGGGACCTACATGATTTTTTTCACTTTGATTTTATTTGATAAAAATAGCTACAACTCTCCTGAGAATGAACAAATTAAATTTGAAAGATGTGGGAAGGAATCACACAACATGTACTCATGGTAAGCATAAAACTTTCTTTGATAATAGCTAGCTGAAATAGGAATATTTTAAATTTTTTTGGGTGCAAGTATAAAATATACTTCTTAGATTTTTCTTATCTCCCTGAACCTATTTTTCAAGAACCTTAGCCAGCTCACAGTAACATAAACACAATTTATCGTGTTCTGCCTCAAAAACATGTACTGTATAGTGCTCCTCTAAAAGTGCTAAACATATGCAGCTAAAAATAGTTTGAAACCAAAAAGAAATCCTTTACAGAGACACTGAAATAAAAGGAAAATAGCTGATTAGGCCTTCCTCCAAACTGTCCTAACAAAAGTGCAGACTTCTACTTTGTCACTGAGCTTTGTATACAGGACTACAACTGCAACAAACTGAAGCAAATCTTTACCCCCTAATTGAGTTTCATTAATACGTACCCCTAACTTCTCAAAACTAAAAATATGCTTACTATTTTTATCAGAATTTCAGAGCATGGTACTTCTGTGTTAAGAAATTATATTTTATCTGTACTTTGAAATACAACGTTTTCTGGCGTTGAATAAATCTTTAAAAAATTAATAAAAATGAAACATTGTGGAACAAAAGGTAACATTTTGATAATTTGATTTAAAATTGCATGACAAGTGAAGCTATTATATGTCATAGGCTTGATCTAACCAATTTTGTCCTTTTCTTAAATTTTTTTTCAGCATTGTGTTAAGCTGCTAGAGTGCCTCATTTGTTTCTGAGAATTAGGTGCATGTGTATTACAAAAAAGAACATGGAAGGGTCTTTTCAGTTTTGATGAGACAAATCTGAAGATTCAGAAATCATAAGGTTTGTTACCAGAAATTGTTGAGTATGGCATATCTGTTTTCTGTGACTAGTGAATTGTCCTGAGAGAGATGCTACAGGAATATATTCACCTTCTATGACATTCTGGTCAGTTGTATCTTTTGGTTTTAATCAAACTTATTGAAACAAAGCTAAATGTGAACAACTGAAATGATACCATTACTTTAGATTATACACTGAAAGATACAAAAAAAATAATTCTGGTGTAGTATATGTGGAACATGTAAAAACAAAAACATAATGGTGTGTGAATAAATATGCTGCAAAGCCTCTATGCACCACCCCTTCTAGTAGATAACACTTCTAGCTCATGTTTGACTACCAATTTAGAGAACTGTTATGTGAAATTCAGGTGCAGGTTTTAACACAGTTATGCAAATTTTAAAAATTTGATGCTGTGGAAGGCTGAATGACAAGTAGCAATGTTTTCACAAAAATCATGTACGATGTAGGCAGCATGATGTCTGTTAATAAAATGTTCTATAAGTCTAGTTGCACAACGCTTGTGCCAGTAGTCAGTATGGCCACCTCCTCCTATATTTCTCAGAAACAGCTGAAAATATTAGAGTCTGCTGGAAGTTCCCCCTCTTAATACCTTTTGCCCCCTTCTTCATATGGTGTCTAAGCAAGGAGAGTACAAAGCTTTAAGTTCTTTTGCAAGATTCCATATATATTTTGAAGAATGATGATTGGTTTTCAATTTAACAATGACAAGGGGAAATTGTAGTGATTCCATACTTTAAGTTTTCCCTCTGTTACCTTGGTCAATTTGACAGCTTTTGCTCTCACAAGTGAAATCTGAAATTCTAGGTTACATTTTACTCTAGCCAAACAGAAGCCAAATCATGCATGAAGAAAGTTTTAATCCAGATGAAATACAGTATAATAGACTGCAAGTGGCATACTGCTGCAATTTGTCCTCTGATATGCTATTATTTTTGTATCCAGCTTTTGTTGTTTCTTAGTGTCTTAATTTCATTCTCCCAAAAGTTAAATAGGTAACAGACACCTCTGAGTTAGATTAAAATCTGAAAAAAGGCAAAATAGAAACAACAAAAGATGAGCCTGAGCATGCATTAATTCATTATTTTCTGTTGCCCTACCAATTTGGTGGCCTCCTATGATAGGGCTACAGAACTGATGGATAGGGGCAAAGCAGCTGACATCATCTACCTGGACTTGTGCAAAGCATTTGACAATGTCTCACACTGCTTACTTGCCTCTAAACTTGTTTGAGCAAGTCCAGAGGAGGGCCACAAGGATGATCAGGGGGCTGGAGCACCTCCCATATGAAGACAGGCTGAGAAAGTTGGGGCTGTTCGGCCTGGAGAAGGCTGCGTGGAGATGTCATAGCAGCCTTCCAGTATCTGAAGGGGGCCTGCAAGGATGCCAGAGGGGGACCTTCGTCAGGGACTATAGTGAGAGGACAAGGGGCAATTTTCACTATGGGGCGTTGAGGCCCTGGAACAGGTTTCCCAAAGAAGTGATAAATGCTCCATCCCTGAAAGTGTTCAAGGCCAGGTTGGAAGGGCCTTAAGCAACCTGGTCTAATATGCGGTATCCTTGCCCGTGGCACGGGGGTTGGAACTAGATGATCGTAAAGGTCCTTTCCAACCCTAATCATTCTATGATTCTATATTTCAGGACTGTCCTTTAGTTCACATGCTAACTGGAAGCTTGAAGAGCATTTTCTGAAGTCACAAGGTGATGAAAGATTTGTCAAGATAAGTCATGGCAAAAATTTCTGAAGTTAATAACTGCTTATTGGTGCAAGCATGGAAGAGATCTTTCAGAGGGTTAAGGGTAAATTTAAGAAAAAACTGGTTGTTAGCTGCATAAATCTACCTGTTAGTCTTTTGACTCAGATTGACAAAGTTAGTAGCCAAACTGATAAATCTGGACCATTTCTCTGCATAATAGCAGAGGTACAAACTGGGAGTACAGAGTGAGGAAAATATTAGCAGTAAATGAAAAAAAAAATTGGGCTGGAATTAAGTGCTGAATGGATGGAGTTGGGATGAGGTTTATTAAAATTTTTTCTAAGTTGCTTCATGTCAGAAAAAAAATTACATAGCATGAAAAGCATTGATTATACCAAGATAATAGAAACTGTAATTATTGTACCACAGAAAAAAAAAGGAATAGCCCAAGGGATAGAAGTGGAGGAAACAGAGTAATAAATGGATTTAGTGCTAACTGATTTGAAGCAAGCTAACTAAGAAAATCATTAACAATGTGAATGAAATGCAGCTTCTGGGAGCTGAGTGGGATAGAAATAACAAGCTAAATGATTATCAAAACTGTTCAAGAAAAAGCAACACAAGCAGTACTAAAGAAAACAACAAATTCATAATAATATTACTCATGACTAAGACAACTTGGCTATTAAATATGGCGTACCTCAGGATTTCACTGAAACAGAGAATGTAGGTTTTGATTCAGTATCTGGTAAAGCCAGTGGAAATATTGCTTCTGAATAATAAAGAGCTTTGGTACAGGACCTCAGGTATTGGGGTGTGTCCAGATGTCAAAGAAACGTCTTATTAGGAAAAAAGGCTCAGGAACTAAAACGAACGGAAGAAAACTGCAACCTTCTCTAATTACAGATTATGGAGACTTGAGCAGTGACGTGACGTTCCAGGGCAAAATGCTTATGTGCATCTGTGTAAGATGTTTTAATTAGAGGTCAGATTGCATATTTTTAACCAGAAATTTTGTTCCCATTTAGATGTGAAAAAGGACAATTAATACCAAAGTAGAGGCCATCATTATTATGTATTATGTAAACCAAGACTAGTGTGGATAAGAATCCGTATATTCATATATAATTATACATACAGAGAAGCCCATTTTTTGTTTGATTCAATCTAACTATTTAACTAGTTACTATTTAAAATAAATATAAAAGTGATTAGCTATTTCTCCACTGTATTTCATGTGCGCATATAAAGTTTGTTAAATTCTGCACTTTTCTACTCTTAATGGCTGGCTAAAGGTATTTTTGATTTAATGTTGCTCTTTCCAAATGTGAATATATTATTACTGATTTTTATTTTTCTCTGTCAATAGGATCAGAATGCTGTAAGTTTGGTTAGAAAAATAACTTCCCAATGCACGTAGAAATTAATTTATTAGTTATCTCATAGTTCTCATGGCGCTTCTGAGGGTCTAGTTTATAAACAAATAGTCCCTAGTAAATATTTGGATGCAGGTACTTTATTCATACGTCATATTTCAAGCAGTTAAGTTTTATCACCAGTCACAAAATATTTGGTTTTTGTATAAGAATCCCTGCTGCTGAGACAAGTCACTACATTGAAAAACTTAGTTTCTACTCACATAGTATTTCTACCATTCATGACCTGACATCTTATTCTCTCAGAAACAAAAAGTTAAATAATCCCTCAATTTTCTTTATTCTTTTTTTCAAGTTTGAGCGCACATTTTAACGCAACTGATGACACGATTCCGAGTTTCCTGGCTGAATGATCTCACTTCTTCAGATGAAACCATTAGAAAATTATCAATGAATACATTTTATTCACTGAATCTCTGAATTCATCTTTAGGAGAAGCAAAGATTATCCTGAGTTTACAGATAAAGACTGTGGTAATAAGGTTATTTGTCAAAGATTAAATGTAGGTCAGACTGCCCAGATCTTCTGGCTCCTGATCTAGTGCCTTAAGCACAGGACCTTATTTGCAATTCACATATTTCAGTAAGAAAGCTGAGAGGACTTCAGAATAAAAATGACATGTCAAAGTCCAAAGTCCAAGACAAAGTCTGAATTGTGACTGCCATTTACTCTTCATTGTAAGATACTTCTTGCTGATTGTGTCTAGGGACGGTAAAGCTACTCTTCCATGTTGTCCTTTATTTTAAAGCACAGTTAGGGTGATTTCAAAGATTATTATTGTATGACATGATTGCAACAGGTTTTTAAAACCCTTTTTTTTTCAGATATTAACATACTGTATTAGACAAGTCATGTTTCTTTATTTCTATTAAAGTGAAATTTAGCTTAATATCAAGTGTTCCCTATTAAATTATTTCAATTAATTTAACCACAAGTGACAGCATCAGAACTATAATCTGCTAAAGAATTCATCCCTTTTGGAATCCTGAAAACTTGCATTTTAGAAGAATTGTACTGTAACGTTTTCATTTCTTCTTGGAGTTCAGTAAGACATGAATCTTCAAGTGGTCAGTTTAACACCTAAAAAGGGGTCTTGGCATTCTATCTGAAACACCAGTGAGCTCAAAAGGAACATTTTATCTCACATTGTGTGAATGGCTGAAGCAAGATCAAGTCTGAGCCTTGGAGATTAGAGCAGGATTTAATACTGGAGATCAACTGTCCCATGTCCATGGTAGCTGTTTAGTGACTCATTTTGAATACTTACTGATCGTCATAACTATATAGGGTTATGTAGGGTTAAAACCAGGTGGGTTTTGGGTCTCATTCAGTAAGGAAAAATGTAGGCATCCAGAAATTTCTCTGTTGAGTGAACAGAGGAATGACACAGCCATTCAATTAAGACTCTGCATACAGTGGCACAATTAAAGCAGCTCTACAGGCATTTTGACTGAATCATAAAATGCTTATGAAAATGGTGGAGAAAAGGGGGATCAGAATTTCCATATCCTCACTCTCAAGCAGGAATCACAACTGACTTTTTTTGATAGAATCACAGAATGGTTTTAGTTGTAACCTTAAGGTCATTTAGTTCTAACCCCCTGCCACAGGCAGGGACATCACTCATCAGACCAAGTTGCTCAAGGTCCTGTCCAACCTGACCTTTAACACTGCCAGGGATGGAGCATTTACCACTTCTTTGGGCAACATTTTCCAGGGCCTCCACACCCTCACAGTAAAGAACTTCTTCCTTATATCTAACCTGAACTTCCCCTGTTTAAGTATGAATCCATTGCCCCTTGCCCTATCACTACAGTCCCTAATGAAGTCCCTCTCCATCATCCTTGTAGGCTCCCTTCAGATACTGGAAAGCTGCTATCAGTTCTCTATTCACCCTTCTCTTCTCCAGGCTGAATGGTCCCAAATTTCTCAGCCTGGAAATAAAATAAAAAAAAGAAATTAGTGTCTTTCATTAGTAATATAATATTAGAAATAACAAAAAAGTTGTACTATTCTTTTGCTTCGTATACTTTTTTCCTCTTGATAATTTTGCCCTCAAGTTGTTTTCTCTGCCAGGGTCTTTAATACCACTTTTGCGAGCTCCTTATGATGAGTAGTAGACAAAAGCTGACACATTTTCTTTACTCTGATGCCATATAGAGTGATTCATATGGAATTTTTCTCAGCCTTATAAGCTGATTGCTTCTAAGGGAAAATAGCTGGAGTGAGACATTTGTCCTTATACTTTTTACTGTTTGCGAGCTTGTGATTTTTGTTCTTTATCTTGTTCTCAGCCCTGATAACAGTTGCAGTGACCATCTTGCTAGAAACACAGGTGACTCATTGTCTCTCCTACCACAATACTAACTGGACTTATGCCTTACTTTTTTCTTTTCCACTATGTGTGCTTTAAAATTGAAAGCTGCAGCTAGTAGTATCCGTGTGCGGTAGCATGAGAGATGTGCTGAGAGCACTTATCTTTTCACTGCAGTCCAGTGACTGTCCCCAGACTCTTGAGAAGTTTGAGGTTTTACAGATATTCCCAGTAACTTCCATCCCAGCATCTTGTGTACTGATGTAGCCATTCATTCCAACTTGTCACAATGAAGAATCAAGATATTTTCATCTTTCATATCCAGCAATACTTCAAGAAATGTATGTGGACAATCACTTGAAATGTAAGGAACTCTGAGACAAACAAAAAAATCCAATAAATACTGTTTCCTATTTTAGGGTGTTACTGGAGTATATTCTAGCTATTGTGCAGCTTTATTCAAAGCCATGACTTTTGAAGAGCACTTTAGCAATAAAAATTATGAAAACAATCTGCTAGCACGTTCCTCACTTAGAACAAGTAATTCCAAGCAACTGTTAAGCAATCCATCACTGGACAGACAGGCAGATAGGCTGAACTCAGATATAATTCAGTGTAATTTTCTATTTTATGGATTGTCTGGTCATCTTCTATGTTGGCTTATGTATCCTAAAACATCTGTGGCTCCTGCAGTTATTCAGCAATTGTATTAGAGCTTCTGGATCAGTGGTTTCTTTTATTGTATTATACTTACTTTGCTCTACCAATGAGCCTTTACCTGCAAGTGTTTGTTCCCTGTACAGGTGGGTTTAACTTACAGAACAAACCATTATGTACCAACCTCCCAGAAGGTGGAAGGTGTGCAAGAAACTAAAATCTATTTGACCACTGAAGTAGGAAAACTATTGGTCTACCTGTAAGGAGAAGCATCTGCATAGTGGGTCAAAAGGAAAGTAAAGTATGGATGGATGTAAAAAAATGTATGGCAGTAGATTTCAGTGGTATATGAGCATGTAGAGTAGCAATGGATGATGAGAAAGTCTGGAGGTGGTCAGGGTTTAGGGTATCAGACTGGATGGTGGGGAGCTGTAAGACCTGCATGTGGCACAGTGGATGAGGAATGGACTGTCAGGATATAAAGTGATCAAAACAGATACCTTCATATGTTCAACCCAAAACACGTTTGGTCTCCTAAATATGGGGTTAAACTGGGCTGTGCTGGACACTGAGAAAAGGGGACAAGTGGCTTCAGATGGTGTGAGGGAAGGCAGGTTCAGTGCAGTATATGGGCTCTGCCACTCAGGTGAATCTGCATGGGTAAGGGCATAGGCTGTGGTGTCTTAGGAGATGACCACCTTCAGCCCTGTACACATTATGCTTCCACTGAGAGTCTAAATGTTATGGCACAGCCTTTTGTCACACAGACTCTATTCACAGCCTCCCTTTTCCCACTCCCATACTTACCCGACAGCTGTCCCAACTCGTTCTCCACAACCCCATGTGTCAAGCAAAAAACCCAGCCCATAGCTCTCCAGCCCCTTGGTTTATGTCCCTCCTGACTCTCCTTCCCTTGTTCACCCCATCAGGACTACTTCAGGACTGTACAGGATGGAGAAGTTGTGAGCACCAGTCTTTAATACCATGTACACTCAGTTTCTGAGTGCATAATTCTTAGGAATGAAGAGCGGATTTAGAGTTGGGCTGTGGCTGGTCTGTCAGTGTTCATCAAACACCAAGAAATATTACCTATACATAAGACACTTAGCAACTGCAACCCGGTAAATCAGAAGGAATTCCATCTTCAGAGTTTGCATGACTTGTTAATATTTGGAAACAATTTAAAATTGAGAGGAAGAAACTCTCCCAGTACAAGCTCAGAACAACAGAAGATAAATTTTCTGTCTGCTTCTTATATGCTGTGAGAAACTGGTTTGTGGGTTAACCCTCATTAAAAAAAAGGAGTTGCTACATTTTGTTGTCTGCCCTAGAGAGAGGAATATAACATCATTCACTCTACAATTAGTTAAATTTCAGATTTACTTTTACATTTTGGCTTGCTCATGCAGTTTCCAGTCTTCCAGGTTATTCCCTGCGACCCTTCACTCCAGCATAACTCTGTGGAGATTGAAAACTGAATTGCTACACACTGCCTGTGACACACTCATTAGCCTTTTGAGAGCATTTGGCCCATCATCTATGCATCCTGTATTTGTGAATCAAACTCAGGTCACTGGGCTCACTGTTCAGCTGCTGTGAACTATGTTCAGATGAGCTGTGCTGAAATAAACTAGTAGGTGATTTGTCTTATTATATGGAAAGAGAAGCCAGAGAAAGACCAAATAACTCCATGATTGCTTTTTGCCAGTAAATGCCAGTATGGTATCATTCAGCCAAAGCATGCTAAAAGGCAAAAAGTATAAAGTTTGCAACAAATCTTGGTTGCTTGATTGTAGAACTTAGTGGGGCATAAGATCTGGCATAAAGGATCCTGAAATGTTATTTGAGGATTGCATTAAAATATGAAGATATAAAAAAGTGAAAATAATGGACACTGGCTGTGATATTTTCATATCTTATGAATCAGTTGATTAGAAAATTAGAGTTGTGTGGCTCAAGCATTAAGGATAACTACTGTTAGCTTCTATTATATTCCAAGGTAATGTATATTATTTTCCCGGATAAATGCCACATCCTATCACATTTTTTTTGTAAGTAAGTGGTATTTCTTTAAATGTCAAGTTGGGTAATACTGAATTATGTCAGATTTAAAATTTTCTAGGATTTAACTTCATATAACATAGTTAATAAAGTTTATACTTGATATGAAATGCAATTTAAAAAAACAATTTTTTAAGAATAGAGCAAATTTCATCTTACCAGTGAAAAAAGATAATACTTGGACAAAGCATAGTAAAAACTAGACATAGACAATAAGACAAAGTGAAACAGAACTCGTTGCTGCAGGAAGTTAATTTACTGGGCTATCTTCTCTAATGGTTGACTAAATACAGTGCAGGCAGCTATAGAGAGGATAGGTTAATGCTAATCATGAGATCCTAAGGTAGCTCAGGTTATTAGGATCTTGGTGTGATCAGGATTTCACCCACAGGCCATATAGGTAGGTGATCATTTAATAATAAGACCCACAGCTGCTTTGGATGCTGATATTTCAGGTACTTGTCTTGGGCAAAGACATTGCTGTGCTTGGCTCAGTCAGATCTAGCCACACAGCGTGTGGTTCAAGTATGGTACAGAGCTGATGCAGCCTAAAGATGTGTTTCAGCACATGGCCATCATCAGACAAGAGCCATCATCATTATCATAACTAGGTAAAAGTTTTGCACTTTTTATGTTGGAGGTAAAATGGTTTCTGAGAGCTAGACCTAGATATAAATACTGCAGCCTGTTTTTTTGAATATGTCTATTATTCCACAGAATCAGAGACACTGCCCCTTATATCAGGGATCAAATAAAACTGAACAAGAAGATTTCTGAGTTTCTTGAATCTCAGCATGCAAATGGAGACTGTAACAAGAGTTTTTCCCTTTTTCAAAAGAAGAATAAGTATTTATCTTACATTTTCTTGTCCACATGTAGATCTCCTGGCTCATTCACTGACGCAGTATCGTGTATTTTTTTCACATGCAACATAGAAGTACATTTATTATTGCAGTATTTAGTGCTGGTAGAATATAAAATATAGTTTGAAAGAACAACAGTATTGAACTGAATTATTTTCCTTCTAGAAGATACTTGCTAAATTAAGATGTTTTGTATTGTGGCTGTGAAGAACAGTAGGGTCTTGCATCAGTCAGAAAACTCTATCCTTATACTGTAATAGGTGACAAAGTACCAGACCCTACAGGGAAATGTGTTGGAAGAAACTGGAGTTCACATTGCTTTAAAAATGATGCTGACCTCAGAAATGTGAATGTAGAAGCAAACTTTATGGATATAAAGCTGACACATGCATAAAGAAAGTTGATTTATTGCAGTGTGTCATGTTTTAAGTCATGCTTAATCTGAACCCAGGACACAGTGTTAAATTCCTTGACATATTACATTTATTTCAGAGCACGTGTGTTTGTGTGTAAGCAAACTACATGGAAATTATATTTCTGTGTGGAATAAGGAACTCTATGAAGTCGTGATTCTATCTGTTATTTCACACCTTTTTTTAAAAAGAAACTGAATTAATTAATGGAACATTATGGAGGAGATTAACATGTACATATTCTAGATCAAGAAATTGAGACAGCATAATTAAATGGCTTCACAGACTGTGCTAAAAATGACTTGTGGACTGATTTAAAACAGTGCTAATGAAATCTCCATATACATTTTTTATCAGATTAAAATGTGGACAGGTAAGAAGTTGAATAATTTAATGCAATGTGTTTAATGTTTCATATTTATAGTTATTTATAGTAATATTTCCAAGCAGACTGAAGTTACTTGTCCAAAGCCCCCAAAGAATACTGTGCCAGCTGTCCTGCAGTTTTTCCTCCAAAAAGTCCAGAAAAAGGTGATGTGGGCAATACTTTCTCAGTCACCCATGCAGCTGATTCTCTAAGTGTAATTTTCTGCTCACTGAAATTGAAGCTATGCTGAATGAAAAATTCAATCTTTTTTCAACCAATATCAGAGATAAAATCATGGATGATAAAAATCCATGAATTTTCATGGATTCAATTAAAGTACATCAGAAATTCATTTGATTTAGAAATTGCTTGGCTCTGTGTTGCCTCTAAGCAGTTTTTACACCCTAACAAAAGTTATCTCACAGCAGCACACCTCACTTAATTCTGGGGCTTGTGCAGCATAACTGTAAGGTCCAATTCATGGAGGCTTGAGTCAGACTTCTTGAAAGATCTCCAACTAGGAAAAATGATACCTGTAGCTCATATTAAGTCTTTGTGAACAATTTTAAAAGTAGATTATAACTAAAAAATGAGATGTCATTGGTTTTGCTCTCTGAATTGGGAAAAGCAAATGTGTTCTAACAGGTCAGGTTTCTCATTTTTTTTTCTCTTCATTTCTCCTGGCAATGTGGCCAGGTTACCTCTTTGTTGTTTAAGAAGTGGATAGCCTACCATTTAACAACTTCCCTTACATTACATTTTTTGTCCCTAATGTCTAGCCTGAAAGATCCCTTTTAAATATTAAGCACGTCAGACTCTTCTTGAGCCCATGCCTGAAATGAGTTGAGATAAATGCCCCTTCCTTAGCAGAAATTTGTCATGGCACTGCTTTTGTTCATTCAGTCTTTTAACATTGATCATTTGATTTTTCAGTCTTTCTTAATAAGTAATATTTACTGTAACTCTGTGTATTCCTGCTGCTCTCTCCTGTGTTGTCATTTCTTGATTATGCTGTAGTGCTCACAGACTTGGTTTCATGTTCTCTGCAAAGAACTTCAGTTAGGACACTGCAGATGTTGAGTAGAACAGCCATCTTTCATAGGTCCTGCAGGCTCCATTCATTCTTTTCAGATTCAGATACTGACTACTGCTTTTCTCCAAGCCTGCTTGACACTGAGTCATTATCTAGTTTGCAATCTAGAATGGCCCCCCAGGCCAGGTGGGAGGTATCTAGGTTTGTCATCTGCTTGGGTTGATCCTGATTTAAAGCCATTCTAGGAAACCTTTACTTGGGGAGCAGTACAGACAGCATTAATAGCAGTTAGAGTGATGCATGGTGGTAAGCCTTCTCTTGAGCTGCCAAAATTCTCTAGTGATTGAGACCTTTGAAAATAACCAGTGTGCTTGAGGTTTTATTAGCTGACCAGTTTACTGCTTAAATCCCTGTTAGGTACTAACTGAACTATTAAAGAGCTGCCCTTGAATGTTTTGTAAATAATGTGCTAATCTCACTGGATTGTCTATTTATCACTGCTAAAAGAAATAAGCATTTTAAAGATAAAGTACTGAAACTTAGAATGTATTAATATCAAGACTTAAAAAAAGCCTAAGAGGCATTAGAAGAGAGCATCTCTCTCTTTTTGGTTTTAATTATGACATTGTGTGATACATTCTGAATTCTAAGGGTTGCAGAACCTTTTGTATGTTTCTCAGGTAAAGGTTAGATGTTTTTGCCATTAATGAGATCCTCTTATGTTCTTTATATTAAATTGTTGCCCTGCTCTTCTTGAAAGGTCCAGCTTGCTGCTAGGACACAAAGTTGTTGAACGTGTTTACTTCGAAGAGTAAATTGCTTGGGAAAATAAGGAAACAAGTCTTCATCAATAATCACAATGTCTCCCAGGCAGATGGAAAAATGGTGCTGGGCAGATCTTACATAGAAATTGCAGAGATTAAGTGCTGTGTAGGCTGGAAAAAATGGAAGTAGCAGCTGGGTGCAATGTCACATATTTTTCTATATGGCTGTTCTGCAGTAAGCAGTCCCAGTAGTGCAATACAGCAACACACTGGGAAGCTGATTATAAATTAAAATTTCTCTAGTGTGTGGTCATAGTTTCAGCTCAAACTGCATGGAAAGCAGTCTTTGAGAAAGTTTGTTTCTGAACTCCGCAAACATTTCCCTGTTGCAGAACGGCTGTCCCTCTTCTTCCGTGGCCAGCCACGTTCTGCAAAAGAGCCTATGGAGCTTTTTAGCTATTTTGCTTATACTGCTTACAGAAAAATGTGTTTACTTGCAAGAAAGAAAATTTGTAGGAGAAAATCCCAGCTGCGTATACTGACATATGCTCTTGTTTCCAAGTAAAACACAGAGTGGTGGGATACTTATTAGCCGTAGAACATAGTGTATAATTGAACTTGTCTGAAGTAAGTGAAAGGTCCTTTTTCCATAGGAAACAATGAGTATAGGAAGTGTTTAGTTAAATCATTACAAATAAGATCATATTGCTTTTTCTAAGCTGTAGATCCTACAGCAAATTTAAATGTTTTCCAGATATTGAGATGAAGATCCAGTGTCAGTCATCTTTAACTGCTGCTTTTTTTTATGGGAACTTGCTCAAATTTCCCATCATTTGCCAAATTTCTGTCATCCATATTTCTCTGTTGGCAAGAAAAAGATAATAGATAAATTTAAAAAACCATAAAAGAGTGATACATTCTTCTTTGATGAGTATTTCCTTTCAGAAGAAAATATTCCTTAGTTACAAGGATGGAATCTTCAGGTGAATTAAATGTGTTGGTTTGTATGTAACATTTTTTGTTTGAAACATGATTATTACAGATATGTGTGCATGTTTGCCTGTCACGCGGCCACAGACCTATTTCTCTGAAATTCAGTGGAAGTGTTACTTTTGACATCCATGTCAGTAGGTCTGTTTCTTCCACAAGCAAAGGTGTTAGTGCTGCCAAGTACTTATCCCTTTTTTCCTTCATTAGACCCTGAAATATTTTTTTTGCTGTTATCCTTGAAAACCTAAACTGAAAGTGGTTGAAATATTGAAAAATAAGCGAAAAAAGGAAGGTGTGCATCTGGGATCTGTGGGAGATTTGAACTGACTTGTCAAAGAGGCTGAGACTGTAATCCAGGAAAAGAAAAAGGGACAGAGATTGAAGGGTGAAACTGGGCACCAAGAACTGAAGCAAGATGGAAAAAAGACTTGAAGAGGTGACGCGGGAATGACAGGGGAATTAGGTGTGACTTGGGATATGAAATGGAGTCAAGGAGACAGCATGGAAAGAGTGAGAGAGAGAAAACGGAAATAAGAGGGAGTGGGTAGGAAGGGGGTATAAATGGGGCTGAGATTGAAATAATGTAATGTGCTGAAAAGCTCGCAGATTTGCTGCATGAGAGGATGCAAAGTAATTGTTTGATCTCTGTCACAACTTCCTGCTTTCACACTCCCTCCTGCTCTTCTAAAAGAGGCCTTCTCTTAGTATTATCTGTCTTTGTCCTCCTGACCACTTATTTCCAGTTTTCCTGCCAGGTGATTTTTAACTTAAACCTTTTTGTTGTGCAGCTCCACAAAGAACTGTGCATGCACAAAGAAGTGGTGGTGGATAAGGAGGACTGTATGGTGGCAGATGATAGTGGCAGACAGAAATGCCTCAATTAGCACTGTTAGTTATACAGTCTCACACCAGCAGAAGTTCCATGGTATGCTAATGTACATATATTAAAACAGGTAAAAAGGCCCTAAAAATACTACAGAACATATTCCCATTGTTTTCAGAGGGGGGGATGGGCAAAATGCTTTTCCCAATGCAGTTATATCAGCAGCAGTACCCTATAAATCAGCCTTACTATCTCACATTTATTGCCTATGAAAAATCTTTTATTTTCCTTTATTTATTCAACAGAGATCCCATTGCCACTTACATGAATTGAGGTGCACGGTGTATATGTTCTTGACTGCATAGTTAACATATTACTTCCTGAAGTCTCCTCTTCACAGACTCAGCTTTATAAACAGGAGATCTCAAAGACAGAACAGACTATCTGATTATAATATCTCGTTTCTGCATTCTTTTACCCGCTTATTTCATATATTATCCTACACACTGAAGGTAGTAAAATGAGCTTACATAAAACATTTATTTTAAAAAATACTCAATTTTCATTTTAAATCTTCAAGATGTAGAAAATCCATCAGTCCTTTTTCAAGTGTTCTCATGATTAGTCATTCTTTCTGCTAAGAGTGTGAGTATAATTTTTAATTGCAAGTTTGGGGCTTCTATTTGGGTACAAATGGCATGATTTCTGTGGCAGTGGACTACAGGGTGCCTTGTGTGGGAAGTAGTGTGAGCTGCTCTTATCCAGTCACAGCTAGCTCTAAAAACCATGCAGGTGCCCCATCATGTCCCAAGATTGCAAATAGGTGAGGGAGTGCACTGAACCATGGCTCAAACACATTTAAGAAAGAACAGCAGCTCCCAGGGGAGGAAACATACAGAGGAAATGTATAAAAGAAGTATGTTTGGAGACATGCAGGGAGATGCTCTTGGGAGGACACACAGAAAAGATGGTTTGGAGATGCAGGGAGAGACAAACTGCTAAGGAGATGTAGCTGGATGTGTGCTGCTTGGAGGAGGCACTCCACGCCAAAGAGCAGCACCCCTGAGGGACTGCGTCTAACCTACAGTGGGGCATGGGCACCCCTAAGGAACTGTAGCCTGTGGAGGAATCCATGCTCTGGCAGGGACACTGGGGTGCACAGAGAAGTGGAGGAAACTCAATAAGAAACATGGAGCAGCAGAAAGAAACCTCTGTGCACATGATCCAATCCTACTGTGCTGCTTATTGCTCACCAAAGGGATTGGGACTGAGTGAGTGCAACCCAGAGCAAAAATGAGCAGACCTGAGAACATGGATGGGGAAGTGTTTGGCTTAAGCTGAACCTGGAAATGGGGTGGAAAAGCGTTTACTTATGTGTCTGTTCAGCTGTTTGTATTTTCTTATTTCTCAATACACAACTCTGTGGTTAGAAGTTTGTGTTAACTGGTAAAGGACTAAGTAAAAATTCCCTGAGTTGAGAGTTTTGCCTGTGATTACCTTATATCAGTTGGTCCTTGCTAGTCTTTTCTTTCTGAAACAAAGAATTATTTAGTATATGTATTTCCTATTTCCTTCCCAGCAAAGAATGCCTGAATTGTAATCAAGCTGAGTACAAATCTTTTTTGGTAACTCTATAAATAAACTAAACTACTGATGTCTCCATCACTAAGTCAGCCCTTGAAATTATTAGCTGGCAGTTCCCTACAGCCTCTGAAGTTTTCAGCCTCCTTTTAGAAAGGTAAATAAATAACTGCAATACTTCTCTATGCTAATACGCAAGAAGATAAAATAAACTTTCCCCATACTTACTGTTCCTGAGATACTTTTGAAGAGATATCTGATGGAAAGCTCATGTTGAGCTCCTCATTCACTACAATTCCTCTTTAACCTTTCACAGGTATAAATCCTGTTTGTCCCTTTCCTCCAGAAGTAGACGGGCTCTGCGCTTGTCTGCATTTTTTAAATGTGCACAACTTCCAAAATGTTCCAAACCACCCAGTATGACTGGCCCATTCTCATTTTAAAATGAAGAAACTTCTTCCCTTCTCTGTATTTCCCTCCTTGCTGCCTTCTTCCCCCAGCTAATCATTTTCTTATGGCTATCAGTTTCCATATGAATCCATGATGATGGGAAAAGTAGCTGCAGTACAAAGAGAAGGTTAAACATAGTCTAAACTTTGCAAAAAAAAGAAACACTAAGGAATAGGAATTATGCATTGTTTAATATAATTTGGTCTCAGAAACAGCGAATCAAGAAATTATAAAGTTATCTATATATAAGATAAAGCCGTCAGAATGTAAATAACCAGAAGACAAGGCAAAAACTAGCCAGTATAGATTTGTCAAGGACAGGTCATATCAAACAAATCTTATTTCCTTTATGACTAAATCTAATTATCTCCTTTGACAGGGTAAGTGCCTAAATGTCTAAATGCACAACGGGATATATTCTGAGCTTAATAAGGCTTTGCATGTTTTACTGTGTGACATTCTCTTAAGCTAAGGAAGCAATATGATGCGCTTATAGTGACCTTATGGTGAGTACAGTTTTAGTTGAAACATGTGTATCAGAAACCAGTTATCATTGTCAATCCAAAAAGAATGAGGTCATATTAACAGAATGATAGTACAGAAGAAGGACATAAACATTGAGGTTTGTAATGAAATATGACTATACTACTTTTTTAAACATTGCTGTTGCAAATTTCTTCTTTAATGGAGAGTAGAAATATGGCATAAGAAAAAGTAATGCTTAACACCAGCAGTCACTTCAGTTTTCTCTTCTTCATTAGGTTTTATCAAAGTATTTGCTGGACTTTCCTCCAGCATATGGAAGGATCTGCAAATGAAAGAAGGGAAATCTCAAGGTTGAAAACTACCCATAAAATGTCAGTGAAGAAAAAATGTCTGTGGAAGCTGCATTTTTGAAGTTTTTACTGTTTTGACTGAATAAAGTAAAATCAAGAACCCCAAGAAAGTTATTATTGTGTTGTAAACATTAGTAGTCACATAATAATTTCTAATACACTTCAACCAGCATTTCTTGATTCTTACGGGGATTGTGGTACACTTGTAACAAGAACAGAAGAGAAGATTATTTTTCTTCCCTAGATAAAGAAGAAAGACATACTTACTGTGGTAAACAAAAGCATTCAGTCCTGATAGGAGGGGTAGACATCTGCACTTCATTAGAGGAGAAAACCTTTATGAGAAGTGTTTAGGTTGGGGAAGAGAACCTTCTCTCCAAACAAATATTGCAACAAGATCTGTTCATACCCTGACCTTCTGCTGACAGGGCCAAAAATGAAGGCCTACAAGGAGCTCATTTTGCAGTCACAGTACTGCTTTCATATTTTGCTTCATGAGCCGAATGCCCATGAAAACGTAGGTCCCCAGGGGGATCTGAAATGAAATCCTCTTTGCTGCCTGTATCTGTACAATAATTTGCAATATTATGTTTTTAAAATTGGAAGCTGATAAGTCAAAAATGCCCTCCCCCCCCAAAATACAACCAAAAGTAATGGCAGAAATTAGATATGTTCATAAAAAAAACAAGAAGAATGTGTGATCATCTTTAAGAGCATTTTCTAAAGGTGATATATTCACGTGTTTAATCTCACTGAATTTGCGGTGCTTAACAGTATAACATTCAGAAGCAGTTAGTGGTCTAGTATCATGCTGTAACCATATCATCTTGAGTGCTGACCATGTCATATTTATGCTCTGAATGGAAGCCATATTAAGTTAGCATTTGAATCAGAGACATCTACTGAAAACTCCAGAGGCTGAGAAAGCTGAGGGATAAAATTATGGAACAAAGGCTGTCACCAATTCAGAATGGTATATCTGAATCAATGTGTATTTTCTTGTCATATAGATTTGATTTCCTTCAACTCTCCCTTTGATCCTTGTAGTCTTGTATTTCATCGTTTTGCAGTGGTGTGTCGGCAAAATGGCTGTTCTGCGATGGTTCATCTGTTTCCACTCCACAGCCAGCCACAAGTGTTTGGGTGGCTACGCACTTCCAGTTTGATTAGGAGTCTGCTTCTCATTTCTGCCTTACTGACTCAGGTTTTTTTATTTTTTTTTTTTCAGGCAGAGCATGGGAATTGTATTTTTTCATGCATTAGGTGACAGATGGTTGCTTCATAGCTGGATGTTCTCCCCTTCCTTCCACCCCATAGCCAGTGCTAATTTCAGCAAATTTCGGTTGTGAAGAGCACATATTGCTGGAAATTATTACTTTTACAGAACAGTATGTATTTCATTGCATATATCTATATTTATTTATATGGGATAGTAATACAAGAATACAATATTTATTCTCACACTTACATTTTTTCTCTACACTTGTAATATATTTCTAAGCTTGAGCTGTGCGACACAGGCAGACGCACACAATTCTCCATTTCATGCTACCAGTGTGTGAGAAACATTTACCTGTCTAAATATATTTTATTTCATCCATATTTTTAATAGAGATGTCAGGTTACTGTGATTGTGATGGTCATTCCTTCCACGTATTTCTCTTGTTCTAGACCTGTTACAAGAACCTCCTAGTTTTCCTTTGTCACTGACTATGCCTTTTTATCTCTGATGTTAAAGATTACAATTAGGCTAGGCTAGGCTAGGCTGGCATAGGATAGGATAGGATAGCATAGGAGAATAGAAAGAATGGAATCTTTCATTTGGAAGGAGTTGCAGCATATCAAAGCATAACTGTCCCATATGTTTTTGAAAAAACCTTTCAGAGTACAAGTTGCCAGGCCAGTTAGGATGGTCAGCCAGTGACCATCCTTTGTGAAATTCATAGAAATTGATTAAAATAATATTTCTCTTTGAGGTGAACATCGCATCTTTGCAAAGCAAACACATTTTACTTCATGAGTCATTTGATCCCTGGAAGCAAACTAAATTCTTAATGGAGTGACACATGAAATGAAAAGCACTGAAACATAGAATATTCTGTAGGAAAGGTAGTGTGGAGCTTTCTTCACTCCATGTTAGCAGGGATAGTATTAAAGCAACCAAGTGTATTTTAGAAAGCTATGTTTTCCCCTCTCTGTTTTGTTTTCAGGAACAGCAAGGTGGGGTATTTTGTGTGATATCTGGGGAAAATGGTTGAAGAAAAAACAGTTGTGATAATTAAGGAAACAAAGCGAAACAAATGTATGGGTTAAAATTACGGGGCATCTGCCTTTTTTTAGGTTTTGTTAAGAGTCGGCAGGGACGTTTCTCTACAAACCAGCATGGGGAGTGTGGGGCAGTGTAATCCAAGCAAACTCAGATCGTGTCTGCTGGCAGATACATCAGCCCCAGCATCTGCAAGGTTTAGACATAAACACCTGAACAGTCTTGAAATCTCTTGTAAGTAACTGGCTATATAAATAGCTATATAAAAAAGGACAAAAATAATCTTATGCAATAATATCAAATGTGTTGCTTTGTGTTATATGTTTTTGGAAACAGTGTGTCCTACCAGCTAGGCACAAGTGTTCCTAGCTGTGATGATAATGTTGATGGCAATGATGATAACAATGATGATAATTAACATTGTGTCCAGCAGCTGAGGATCAAGAAACAGTAAAGGTAGTCCTGTTCAAACTAGAAAGGCAATGTAGGGAAGTATGGGTAAAGAGAAACACCCACTCTGGGAAAGACAAAAGACATGACGCTGTTGAGGAAGATAAGCTGTGGACTCAGTAGGTTAAAAAGCCGGGTTTTATCAGGTTACTTTGTATGCATCTTTACAAATGAAAGCTTTTTGGAAAAATGATAGGATTTTTAAAGGCAGCAAAAGAAGAGTGTAAGTACAACTTTCAAAAACTGTACTTTGCCAGCATGCTCAACTCCTGTTGTTTCTAATTGATGGTAAGGATCTGGCTAAATATAACTAAATCCTGCTCCTGAATTCTGAAAAATTTATTTATTTCATTATTAAGAGATGGTGGTTAAGTTCTGGGTTTAGCCCAATACTGCTTTGTAAGGCTGCCTTCCACAAAAAAAAAGATTTTCTTGAAAAGCAGACACGTAAGTCCTGCTTTAGAGTATTATGGACATTTGTGCATTTATTTTGCACTCTTGCCAGAATACTCCCATGGCAATCAGGATAGAGAAATAAGAACAAATTCTGTTGCTGCAGAATTTACTGGAGCTGATGAGTTCTTAGTATTTAATCAGTTGTACTGAAGTTCATGAAGTCATTTGCAGAGGGATGCACTGTTTCAACAAATCAGTTGTTCTGGGTGTCAAAAGCACTTGGTTATCTGATTTTGTCAAGACCTGAAGTTCTTACCACTGTCCCAGGACTCCTTTATACCCTTTGTTACCTTAGAATCTACTCAGAGTGTATTTAAATTTGTACCGTATGAGGAACAAGGGGGACTTCGTCTTGGCAGGATCTCTAGAGGCTTGTTATCAAGTGTCATAGTAGTGATGAACTGAATAATGGGTGCATGAAGCTGTTACTGTGAAGACAGACTTGTATTCAGCTCTTACACCCTCTCCTCTCCAACCACGAGAGATTTTCTGGTCTTGCACATTACTCTTGTTACTCCTGGAGTAAAATGTTCTGAAGCAGGGACAACATATATGCTTTAATGATACGAATAAGTGTAATACCCCTGAAGTACAGATTTATGAAGTACTTAATTATAAACTGTTGCAATTTTTTCCTTTCTTACTGAAAGTTCCTTTGAATATACCTTTTAGCGGTTTTTTTTTTTTTTGTTACTCAATAAAATGGGGTGCTTGTTGGGGCATGCTTGTAAAAGTAGAAGGAGATATTTTCAGGAATGTTTAGCTTGGGAAAAAAAAAAGGGGTTTCCTCATTAAAAATAAATAAGTGTTGAAATATTTGTCACAGATGATACTAAATATTTTTCAAATCCCTCTCCCACCAAATGTATGTCTCTGAATTCCTTTGTAACTCTGTGGAACTTAATGTCACAGGTGTAGAACTGATAAAACAGTAGTAGCAGCTATTAGTGCCTATAGGGTCTTCCCCAGTGTTTGTACAGCCTTTGTATGAGACTAGAAATCTTTAAGATTATAGCAATTTTAAAAGACAATGAGATAGGTAAAATTAGGTACAACTATTGTGTTCTGTGTAAAACCACAAGTGTGAAAGAATCTTCATTTGTAAGTTGCAGGCACTAGAATATCCAAAATTATGATCCAATCCTGTGTTATTTACTCAGATATTAACATTAAAAGAGTATTTTAAAATAAGGAGAAAGCATAAGCAGATTTCTCTCTCGTAAACGGAAGCAAGCTAGATGGTGTTGAGGATTCCTTCTTCTATCATTTTTGTTCTTTTTGTTCCCTTTTACGACTAGATTCCACTGCTGCTGCTGACTTCAGTTAATGTGCTATGTGTTTTCTTCTTTGCTCGAGAGAAAATGAGGCTTCTTTTGTAGAAACTCGATGCTAAATGGAGACTGTCAGGTATGTCAACACATTTAATTTATCACACACAAAGAAGGAAGTGTTTGCCCGCATGATCTGATAGTAGACTTAGGACACTGCTAATTTGTGGACTGCTTATGAACTGACAAGTTGGCAAAACAATAACATTGTTAAAAAGAGAAAAAAGAGGCTAAGCCAGTTTTCTTTAAATAATTTGTGCATAATATTTCAGAGTCTGTTTTATATTCTTAAAAATTAAACATGAATGAAAAGTCAGGAAAAGAGAATTATTGAAATTAATGCCAAAACATGTTTAACGTGCATTTCTTGTAGAAAAATAAATAACAAGATGGCTCTATGATTCAACCTATAATTTTGAAAGGCATTTACAAATAGAACTGGAAATCAAATGCTTTTTAATAATAGCCAGATTTCTGTGATATAATATCCCTGAGATGAAGTTATGTGATTCTGAAAGCTAGTACACTGTGGGGAAACACAATTCAATTTAAATATTTTGAGAAGAAACTAAGAAATGAGATTTGAGAATAGGAAAAAAAGACTTCAGTGTTAACAGTACATTTTCTGTAATGTGAGACAGAACACAGAAAACCAGACACTTTCTGTTTTGTTCTATCCCAAAACCAAATGGTAACATTAACATTCATTTCTGAGTAACAAAGTAGTGAAAAGGCACCTGTAGGTCTTGGGATAATTAATTTCCGAACACATTCAACACATAATTTTTTAAAGAAAATTAGGTCACTTTGTGAAGCTATGGGATATTTTTTTTGTTGTTTTTGGGGTGAGATTGTTTGTGTGGTTTGTTTTTTGGTTTGTTGGTTGTTTTTTGTTTCTTTTTTTCTTCCCCAGCCCCTAACCAATGCTGTGGTACCGTGAAAATGAGAAATAATCAAATGTCTCTATTAAAGGTTTTAAAAAATGCTTCAAACAGAAATTTTCCACAAAAAATAATGGTAGGTGAACATTTAGAAAATAAATTTCTATCTTAAAAGCAATGATGTATCAGAGGAACACAGGTCAGAACAACAAAGGGATAGAGCAAAACCCATTCTGACCTGACGTCCCTGAGGATCCAGCCCCTGGCAATTTACACTTGTGGTTTGAACACAGCAGAAGTTATGGAATAGAAAGAAGTACAGTACTGCCATCTTCCAGCAAAAAGTCATAATTAACTGGGCCAGACACTAAAAAAAAAGGAGGGGGGAAAGAGAGACTTCACAATGACAGGGAGGAAAATTTGTAGCTCAGTCTCTCTGGTTGGATCGCTTGTGCCATGTCTGTGGTACATATTTTCAGCTCAGCCTGAATTACTTTTGCAGAATTGCCCTGGACAATCCATTTATTTAGAAGTATGAAGTCTTAAGTGTTCTTTAGAAGAATGAACAGATGGTGCAGTGTGGAGGAATGTTATTTAAAAATGCTTTCAGCTGGGCCTGGTGCCTCAGTGTTCAGTCACAGTGAGTTGTATCTGAGTGTTGCACTGAAACTATGTTAAAAAGACTCTGGTGAAGAAGTAGGTGCCTTAGAAAGAAACCCTGGGTAGAACTGCACTTGTGATCACAAATTCTTCTTTGGTCTTGACCTTGGAGAGGAATGATTTGCTACAGGTTTTTACCAAAACCTGGGGCTGACCTGGGGCTTCACTAACATCCTGTTGCCTTTCACCTTCTCCTTGTCCAGTGGTCCTGTCAGGACATAAGTGTTTTGCCATCCTTTTTGTTCAGCTAAAGAGGTCCATGTCCACAAGAACTATCTCAAGTCAGCATAGCGTTATGGAAGGGCTCAACACTGGGGCCACATTGGCCATATCTACCTGTTGATTAAATTAAATAGGACAGGAACCAGGCCTGAGCACAATACCATTCTTGTTTATATTGCTTCATTGTTTGAATGCATTTCAAAAAATAACAAAATTCTTAAAAAATAAAAGTGTATTAGGGGCAATCATTCATAAACAGTAAATGACATAAAATAAATATCAAATAAAAATTAAAGGGCCATTAGCATATGCTGTACCCATAGCTCACCAATCAATATAATTTACTCTATAAAGCTCTTTTTTTAACTGGTTTTCCACATTTCGAAGTTGCAAAATGACAGCAGGGAGCACTATGCACAACTATGGCACTACTAGTTCAAAGCAAATCTTATACAAAACATTACAGATAAACATTTAGCAAAATATTAAGGACAACTGTTACACACAGAAAATTAAGACTAAGTGTCTCAGTTTAGTTATTATAACCTTTATTAAACCAATGAGCAATAACAAATCTGTGAACGCTAAGCATGAATTTGACTTCTGAACAATCCTTTTTGACATGCAAACTATGTCTTCCACAGAACAAAATTGCAACTTAAATTCTGAATAATTTAGCTAGTAATTGACATCGCAGGAGGAAGGAAAGTGTGAGGGAGACTGCAGAAGAGCTTGGGAAGAGACATGACAAGAGTTTAGGATTTGTGACATCAGGATTTTGATGATATGGGAAGTCTGCTTCAAAACATCCTAAAGTAGTGCTTTTCCTCTTTGAAACACGTGAGATACAGAGTGAAAACCTCTTAGGTAGCCAAAAATTATAGGATAGAACTCCCTTAATGTAGCGGATAACATTAATACCCTTAATAGGATAGAGCATCCCTGCTGTGGATGCCCCATGGCATCCACCAAGGCCAGGTTGGATGGGGTTTTGAGCAACCTGGTCTAGTGGAAGGTGTCCCTGCCCATGGCATGGGGATTGGAACTAGATGATCTTTAAGGTCTCTTCCAACCCAAACCATTCTACGATTCTATGATAATGGATGATATTTCCATGAGTATCACTAAATAAATCCACAAATAATAAACACAGAACTTTTCTAAAATAGGGGACAATCATAATGAGAAAGTACAGAAGTTAGAGAGAAATTAAAAAAAAGTAAAATCCTTCCCTGGTTTTATGTTCCCCACAAAGTTTTTGCAGGTTTGTTCTCAGTACAGCAGCTGTTGGCAGCTTCCTGAATTGCAGCAAACACTTCCCAGTCTCTGTGGGTCCCAAGACATGTGTTTCCCTGTAGCACTCCTGAAGCCTGGCTGCATATTATCTCCCTTCCTAGGCTCCGCTTGTGTTGATGGTTTCCCCTTGCTCAGTCTTTTCCCCCTGCTTGCTTACCCTGTCTGCTGGGTGAGCATTTCAGCATTTCACAATGTAATGATGGTTGTCTTCTTTCCTGCTCATTGGGTGGGACAGATCATTACCTTTCTCTCATTGCCATATATGATTAGAGTTTGTTTTTCATCATTGCATTAAGCAGCCTCAGTTAATTCAGTTTCGTTTTGAACATCGTATTTTCTAGATTGCTGATCACTAATAATTTCTGAAGCCTGTTCCTTGGACTTTCTACAGTCTTTCCAAATTCTTCTTAAAGCAAAGTGCCTTAAGCACAACAAAAGATAAAGAGCTGAAATATATAAAGCAACAACCAAGCTCAGATTTGAAATGCCACTCCTTGATTCCTGCTGGGAGATGTGATTCTCTGGGCTTTTCTGTCCAGTTTCCCCATCAAGTACATCTCTCAAGATGCAACGCAGTGTCTTCTCTTTGTGTAATGAAACTGCTGCTTTTTAGGAACTACAGAAAAGAAAAAGGATGTGGGAAATAAGATAGATAAACTATAACTCCCAAGACATATGGAACTGAAATATTGTTATTATGGCTGCACCATTTTTTTACATCAGACTGATGCTTTTACAGCTTTGTTGGTTTAGATTTTGGGTTTGTTTTTTTCTTTTTTTTTTCTTTTTCTTTTTTTTAACTTAAAGGAGTCATCGTAACCTTTTATTGTCAACATACCTTGTCTTTCACAAGAAAAATACTTGAACACATTGGTAAACACATTTCTGTGGTTATCTTAGTACTGTGCCTTAAATATCCCTATCCCAGGTAAAAATCCCTGCCTTTGAAAGACAGGAAATTTTAAATAAATTTTAAACCGGTGCTAATACAGCCATTACATTACAGCCATCAATGCATGCTAATACACACATTACAAATGATGCTGGACACATTTATATGGACTGTGAGCAGAAGGAGATTACGTCTGATTCTAAAATCTGAGTGGATAAACCGTGTGGAGCTCTGAAATACACCCAAAAACCAGAACATTTACAAGCAGAGGGGCTTTTTGTAACCTCTCTCTGTGGAAGCAATTGTTAGGACTGCTAGATGCCCACATGGCGCTGGCTGTCGCAACACACAGAGGATTTGACTTTGAGGTCTTCTGTGTATGTGCCACAGTTTGAAAGCTAACAAACAGCCACAGCTTTGCCAACCTTATAGTTTTAGAATGGTGAGTCATGACCTCAAGATATGAAAAAGCCTCATGTGATGGGATCCCCAGTCAAGCCAGTGCCTTGATTTGGAATTGTTTCACGGCTAGTTTTAAAGAACTGAGCAATTCTCTAAAACTAAGCATGCCAAAAGACACTGAAAGCTTCCAATCTCTAGAGGTATATTTCAATAAAATCCAAACATAGTAAACTGGAACACGGCAATTCTTTCCTGAGAGAAAACTCAGGATTGCTGTATTTTTATGATTCTATAATTCTATGAAATTGGTTAGAAATGAGTTTTGAAAACAAATCTTCCACTTCTCACTTGCATTCTGGCAGGATAGGACCTTTCCTATTGAAACAGCAACCTTTGGTGGTTTCCTGAGTTGCAAAAACCATATACAAACCCTCTGAGGTCCCAGGAAAGCCTTCTCTAGGAGTCCTATGGTGCCTTTTGACTCCTTGGTTGCTCTATGCATGACTCTCCATTGGCATCATCTTGCAGTTGGAGACCTCTGGCTGCAGATGTTCATTTTTTTGTTGAAAGAGGAGGAATCTCCGCTCCCTTCTGAGAAGTTATGCTGATCCGGAGGGCAGCGGCCAGAAAGGAGCACATGGTCATCCTCCAAGACTCAAGCAGAATGTACAATATGCAGTGACCTGAAAACAAAGCAATTAAACTGCCATACTCATCTGTCATCACTTGAAATGATGATATGTAAAGCAAATTTTTTTGAGCAGTGAAATCAATGATGTCTGATTTCCTGAAGATTTATTCCCCTCTCTGCAGTCCCACGCATTTCAGTAATCCCTTTTTGCCTGTAATGGCCCTGGGGTAAGCATTAAGCCTAGTTTGGAGCTGCGTGCCTGCTGATCTGTCAGGCCAGCAAACACTGTTTGGCCAACAGGAAACTGCAAAAAATCAGTGTATAAATGTGGAGTTTTGTTCCCTTTCCTGCATACATCAGGAACTTTTTTCTAAACCAAACTGATCTTCATTACGCTTATGGGATTATCTGTTGAGACTTCAGTCTCTTTTTTTCATCGAAGTGAAACTGTCTAATGGGTCCCAAAATTACTAGAAGGGGAGAGTCAGACAGATGGTTGAACAGAAGTGCATGCAGAGAGACAACTAGGTGACATGTGCATATTAAACTAATTTATGGGTGCCACTAAATTAAAACACTGAACTACTTACAGTCTTTTCTATTTCTCTCTTTCTTAACCCCTCTTACTGTTCACTTTGCTGAAACTGTCAAATTTTAGTGTATTTTCTTTTTGTGAAAGCTGACTTTAAACCTTGGATTTAAATGTTGGACTTCTGAGTCTGGAACATAAAACAAACAAATGTAAATCTTGTGATGAGGTAATGAGATCTGGCAGTACCTTTTCTCTGCAGCTCTGCTCACAGGGAATAAAGTCTATCAGAGAAGTCATGGTTTGGTTGATCCCTGTCTTTCTCTTCTTTCCACTAAAGCAGACATATTTCTATAGCATCCAGAGCTCAGGCTATTGCAAGGATTTATTTAATATTTATAACATGCACAACATTTATTGCATTTATAATTCTATTTGAAGAACTTCTCTGCAAACAAAGTTCAGAAGATCCTGGAATTACATGTCTTGTGGTGTTAGCATTCTCACACAGCAGTTTCACAATCACTAGAGAAATAAAAATTTACGTAGTTACGTATTATCGCAGTTGTTGTTCTGTTAGAGTTCTGGCATGCTTGCAAAGTAAAAGAACATGTCACTATTATACTCTAAATCTAAACAAACAGAAAAGGCCTGATCTTACATGAGTATATTAAAAACAAATGAGGGTGAATATAATGTGTGTCTAGGAAAATTCTCAACAAACAAGGGGGATTGAATAGGAGAAAGGAGGAAGAAGGATGTAAAAAGGCTTTTTTAAAAACTGTTTAAAAAGTCAGTGTAACAGGTTCCATTAGGTACTTGTATTTCTGTCCTTGCAGTGCTTCTGCAAATTTGCTTTTTGACTGTTATGGCAACTAGTAACCTGTTTCTCTATTTACATTTGCATAATAAAGTTTTACCATAAAGCAAAATGCAAATATTGAATATAAGGCCAGCGTAAATACAAATGTGAAGTAGCAAAGACTAGGTGGAAGCTGTCTGCCTGAAAAAAAGGTTTAATCCAAGCTCTCCTCTCTTACTTGCAGTGCCTGTGTGCATCTGTGTATACATGCAAATATTTGCAATATGAAGAGTTATTTGCAAAAATAATGAATTATACCTATAGTGGCCAGAATTTTGGGTTTTTTATGGATAATATGACTATAAATCTGTTCACATTGGTTTAATAGTCTAAAAATTTACTCCTTTAAGGCATGGCGCTCTAATTTGGGTGCTAACCCAAATTAGACAGCAGAATTTTATAATTTTAATGGCTATTAATACAGGTCATGCATTGATAGTAAAGCTACCAACAGCTAACAGAGCAAACATCTGCTTTGCTTTCAAATATATTCCAATATGGCTGCTCTTACATGTATTTTACTAAATACATCTCTTTATGCATAACTAATGTGAAATGTAAGGAGTACATTAACAAATTCATCCATTAAGACACATATAGACAAATCTTCAAGATAAATAAATTGTTCGAGCTCCACCCTGTCTGAGCTTACACCTGATTAAGATCTACTCAGATTATTCAATTCTCTGTTGAAAACAGTGTAACACAGATGCACAGCTCTATGAAATATGAATACGAAAGTTAATTTTCTGTTTTTATGACCTACCAGTTTCAAATACGAAATATCTGGTTGGATTTTCAGATTTCATGAGAGCAGAGCATGAAACATTCAGGCAGAATTCAAGAAGCATAAAATGATTAATTTAAAATACCAAATTAAATTTCCATTATATGTTGTGAGAAAAACTGTGTGAAGTGTTTCCAATGAAATATGGAAATAGATGAAGTTCAGATGTATGCATATTTTGTTATGAACGTGAGACTTGGCCATATGAAGACAGGCTGAGAAAGTTGGGGCTGTTCAGCCTGGAGAAGAGAAGGCTACGTGGAGACCTCTTGGAACCCTCCAGTATCTCATGGAGGCCTATAGGGATGCTGGGGAGGGACTCTTCATGAGGAACTGTAGTGAGAGGACAAGGGGTAACGGGTTCAGACTGAAACGGGAAGTTTAGATTGGATATGAGGAAGAAATTCTTTCCTGTTAGGGTGGTGAGGCACTGGAATGGGTTGCCCAAGGAAGCTGTGAATGCTCCTTCGCTGGCAGCATTCAAGGCCAGTTTGGACAGAGCCTTGGGTGACATGGTTTAATGGGAGGTGTTCCTGCCCCTGGCAGGGCGATTCGAACTAGATGATCTTAAGGTCCTTTCCAACCCTAACTATTCTATGATTCTATGTTTGCTAAGGTTTTTTGAATAGGATTCCAGCTGAGTGAACATAAGCCAGTCTGTGATTCAAATGAGAAAACGTGTGGAAATTCACCTTGAAAATTTTTGCCTTATAATTAATTCAATACCCAGAGTTGAATTTCTGAGAGATAACATTATGTAAATCGGGTATAAGGAAAACTTTGATTAGAAACTAGCCAAACCCACCAATTTGTATCCAAATGTTTTTCTGCATAAGAATGACCGAGCTGTGCAAAAGAATCTCTGTTTAAAATAATTCACACTTTTCTTTTGATTTGAGACAGGCTTACAATTGGAAAGGAACTCTCTGGAAATTTAAGCATAATCAATTTAATGCTTAGTTTCATGAAATTAAAGCAAAAAAAAAAAAAAAAAAAAAAGGAAAAAACCCCAAAAAAGGTATATTTCTTATAAGGACAGCTAATTTTGTGAGAATTCTGCACAAAGCTCTCAAAAAGTACGTAAGACTTTGGCATTTTTAAATATCCAAACAAAGTATCAGCCTTCCTGAAAAGACTGTTTCTCACTACTGTCGTAAATAAATCAGAACAGTTCCAAGAAATTATGGCAGTGTTCTTGGAACTAAAAAAATTATGACCAAATGCAAATTTTAAGAAGTTATTGGAAGAAAGCCAGAAGATTGAGAGGCATGAGACAGAGAGAGCTCTGAAGGCAGTAGTCCACTCAAACTGGAGCAAACATCAAGGAGGCAAAAAAGACTAGTCTTTTCTAAAGTTACTGCTCAAAGTTGTAAGACTTACAAATATCTTTCTTATAATTTTTTTCTTAGACCTTTATTATTCTAATATACAAAGATAGGTTTCCTAAAAGCCGTTGGCAGACCTCATATTCTTTTAAGATAATATGTTTTAAATGTGTAATATTTTGTTTTCTGATAGATAAATTTGCTGATATATTACTTTAATTCTTTTATATAAGTGACAAGTTTGGAATGACCAGGTAGACTTGGGGTGAGTCCAGATGGTGCACACCACTTCAGATAGAGGAAGGTTATAAGGGTTAGCAAGCTCAGATGAACTCTTTTCCTTCAATTCTATTTTTGTGAAGGAGTAACATCTTATTTTTCAAGTTTCACCTTTATTAAAAATTAAAAATCAAATTACAGGCATTAAAGTAGATTTGTGCTCCATTCAAAACCAGGCTAAAGCAGTACTAACAGTGTACTTCAATAATTTTAGAAGATTTGCTCTCCAATACTCCAGTAAACCCTGTTTTATGTGATAGTTATCTAAAACAGACATTAGCAGAAACAGATGTTGTTGACTTTTCATCTCTCTGCATGGAAGGCATAGGATTTCTCCAGAATAAAAGATGTAGAAACCAAGAGGAAACATATTTTCTTGATGCACATGTTTTCTACACTTGGCCTACTAAAATGGGATATTATGATTGCCAGACTTGTCTCCTTTGAAATAGTAGATATGGAATAAAGTACCCATGGTGGGGAAACACTTGAAAATTGTATCAAATACAACCTGATTTATATGTCTTTGAAATTCCACACAGAATTGAATCATGCAGGCAATTATATTGCTCTGCTGTATAAATAAGCTATATTTTAATGGTACCCATTTAGAAATGTGTAAATAAGTACTTGATAGAAGGGATGTACACCTCTGGGTAAATAAAAATAAAGATGAAAAATAAAAGAATAAATATCAAGAAATCAGTTAGTTAGGAATCTAAGGCTTCACAATTATTTTAATTCTTATTCATGGCCAATCAGAAAAAGAAAATAGGGCCTAGTGACATAAAGCTTGCAGAGACAAAGTACTTCTTCATAGTTGTGTAGTGTTCCCTTTGTCTCTATTTAAATTTAGTAGACAGCTATAAGTGGAGAGAGCCCAAAAGAGCTGGACGCAGATAATGCATTATGTTATGAGCAAAAGATTAAAATTATGAGCAGAAAAGAGTTTATTCCACTTGGAAAAGCACAAGATATTTGGTGAAGCTAATGCAAAACGTGGATAGGCAAACATGATTTGTAACACAGAAATGACAAAAAAGAAATGTCAGAATAAATGGCTAACTCTAAGGGTCAGCATGATGGCCTAAGACATTAAAAAAAAAAAATCCTTTCATAGTACAGAGAGATGGAACTGCTCCTAGGTTGCCTCTGGAATGCTCCACAACTCCCAGCATCTCACTACTGGAAACACATTAACAAACTGAATGCAGTTCAGGGAAGGATCACAAAAATATCAGATTCATGAGAAAAGTTTAAAATAGCTAGATAAAACTTAGCTTCATTAAAACACAGACAATAGAGACAGACAAGCTAACTGAAGAGTGTTTAAGGATGGATTGGTTTTTATTTCAATTATGTGTGGCCATGAACAAGAACAGGAAAGAAAAATTTAAGCTGTTTGGAGAAAAATTATTTCAAGATTAAGATGTAATTGGTGTATGGAAACCATATGGGGAGAGTGTAGCATACTTAAAACAACAAAACGGTTACCAAATGTAGAAAACAAATACATAATTACAAAAGGATTAAGTGGACATATTTTCTTAATTTTTTTTTTTTTTTTTGTACTTCTGACTTTATGACACTTGTTTCTGGAAAGGACATTTTAGCATTATTTAGCATCTACATCAATCAACTAAGATGTCTCAGTTGTTGTTGCTTTTTTTTAACCTAGGAATAGCTACTTAAATTGTTATTATCTTTTCAGAGAGAAATCAGCTGCTCTTTTCTAAGTTTTTACATTAATGTTTCTCTGGATGAGGCTTATGTTATGAGCACAGAGTGGGGAGTAGGAGAACAAAATCAGTGTTCATGAAAACTGAGCTTGGCTGATGTCCACAGTAAGCATGTGCAGCAAACATGTAAGGATCACCTACAAGCAAACATTTCAGGGTGATAAAAAGAGGGAAATGTTTTTTCAAGGTTTACGTGACAAAAGCTCTGTACCTTTAAGTCTATAATCTATAGCACATGATATAGGCCTTTTTCTTCTGGGAACTCTGCAGATCCTGTGGGATGAAAAACAGGCAGAATTATCCTTCTGAGGCATGTCAGTGACTTTTGGCACTCTGGTCCATGATAACCCTTCTTCATGCTGCTCTTGTCTGCCAGTTGGTGTCTGACTTGGAGGCTGAGAAAATGAGTTCTCAAGAAGTGTGTGTGTGAAATACTCATACTGTGATATTCAGTGGCACTCTTGGACTCATACGTATCTTTTTTGATTTACTTATTTCTTTCCTCCTGCTTTGTGGGTGTCTTCTGCTTTTACAGATTAATTATGATTCAGTTTGTGGCAAACGAGGATGTTGAGTTAGTCAGAAAAGGTAGGGTGTTTGAGACAGTATTACAAAGGTACCCAATCTGCTGTCTCAATGAAGTAACACAAAAGATTAATCAGTATTTACCTGTGCCAGCTGCTGTGTAAACATTATTTATCATTAACATAAATTGACCACACCTGAATTATGAGAGTAACTTTTAAGGAAGTTTATCAGACTTGTTTACCTGATATTTGTAGGTAGACAGGCTTAATGTAAAAGTAAATATAAATGAGTGTTTTTATTTACTGTTTAAATTGATTATTAAATGCTCATTTGTGCATCTGTTTGCGAGGAACTCATTATGGAATCAGATTACTGATCCCCTGATCACCCAAGCCAGGGACATTGCATGTTTTTCTGCAGCTTCCTATGATCCCACAGCCTGGGTTTGTATGTCATGGCAGGGTGGACATAACACACAGTAGGGAGTTTGTGGTTACAGGCAGAACCTGGGAAACCATCCTGGATCCTTCAGTTTAAACAAGGCAATAAGGTGTGATATTTACTTGAAAGGACAGAGTACAGGCACTCATTTGGTCCTCTTTTTAATCCTTTTAAATGGCTTGAGTGGAATGGTGAAGACACGGTTTGGCTGATCTTTGCTTATTTGCAAGCCTCTGTGTCATCTCTGCCATATTCAGAGTCATGTACAACTGCAACTGAGCCCCATGGTCTGGTTCAGGGTGCTTCTGAAAGGATAGAGTTAGAAGGCCTTTTTTCCCTGTAGTTTCTTTATGCAGTTGCTCCTAGAATAAAAATTAATGTTATTTTAAGGGTAAAGCTGAGGCTATAACTAACTTGAAGTCTTAAACAAAATTGAAAGTAATCTATGTACAGCCTCTTCTTAAACATCAACCTTGATCTACTTATATTTTATCATGTATGAGTACCTGAAAAAAACTACTAATGTTTCATGGAACAGAATGTTCATATTTTAAAACAATAAATCTGCTCACTCTCAAGCATTAGATCATTTTATCTTGAATTTATCTTTTGTTTCAATAGTGGGAAGAGAAACTAAGAATTTCTACTCCCACAAAAAGAGGTATAATAAGTCTGCATTTTTATAGCTCTCACATTTTTGTCAGAAAATACAGGAAGGATCTGTGACTGTAAATCAAAAAGATTTGAAAGAACTTTGATTTAGATGTGGGTCGCAAGGTCAAGTGGGATAATATTGTTTGTACTAATGCATTTTATCTTTTGCTGAATAACGAGGGGTTCTGAAGCAAGATTTATAGAAAGTATTGTGGGTATTTCTCAGTAGTTCAACATATTTCTTCCTAATTCCCAGGTCAAAACATTTTGCTACTCTCATACAAGGAAAAAAAAAGAAAAAAAGAACATTTAATATTTGTGTCTATCTCTGCAAGGTAATTAGTTGAAATTTGTCTCCTTTAAGTTTTAATTTTCAATTGTCCAATTTTAAGCTATCTGTGGAAATTCTCTGGCACTAACTCTGCTACCATGGCCAGATAAAACAGGTGAGAGTAGTCCAACAAGGAGATGTCACTTTCCAAATCATTATAATCACTAAACTGAAATGTTCTTCCAAGATTCCATGTTTCAAATATTGCTAATAAACATTTAGTGACAGTATTCAAAATACATCCGTAAAACATACTAAAGGCATAACTTCACTTTCTGAGATAAAATTAATAGATGACAAGCTGTTACTAGAAGACAATGCAAATGAATCTTCTTAACACTTGGAGCCTTTTTGTGCTTTTAGGTCTTCTGGGGTAGAAGCTATGATTTTCTCTCTGCAGTAGTCACTAATCTTTGATATTTCTGGTCTTTTGCATGCTAAGAAAGCCTGGTATTTTCGACATGATGCTTTTGGATTGTCCTGTGTTATTTGCTTCTTTTTGATGTAAAGAAACCACATTTTTCATTAATTTATAATACATTTAATGTGACAGTTTTCAATGATATTATTTTCTGTAGCTGAAACTATCCAGGTTGTAACAATAATTTCCTGAATATCTGAGAGCAATTTATTGGGGAAGAAAACCCCAAACCCAACCCAAACAAATAAATGCCGCTAAAGTAGATTCTCATTACGTAAGTCAGTTAGTGTCTCTGCATTTATTCCAAGCATGAATGGCTCCTCATAGAAAGCTTTGAGTAACTGTGATTTGTTTGCCTAACAGAAACTGAATGTCACTGGAAAGGAAATAAAAACCATGACTGAAGCCTTGTGAGAGCTCAGTGCTTCTGAGGAGGTACATGTCAAAATCAAATCCAAAATGAACTGTTGAACTCCAGCACCTACCCATTAAATTCTGTTTTGTGCTTAAATGAACAAGAATTTGGATGCAAATGGCTAATACTAATTTTATAGCTAAGTTTGAATGTCACAGCTGTAGAATTGATTTTAAGTTTATTAAATCAGTAAAAAAAAGATTATATAACTTTATAAAAAAGAAGGTGTAGAAGACTTTTTTTTGAAGTATATGAACTATACCATCTGAATGTACTATTCAGTTATTTACATAGTCTGAATTAATCAATGTTATCTTTGCCATGAAAATTACCTTGAATGAAGCTAAAAAAAAATAATTTTAGGGCACTGCTTTAATTTTGGGAACATTATTACTTCAGTAAAAAGGAAGTTCTAGAGAACATAATGAATGTTCTATGTATGGGTCAAAAATCAATATAATTATTTTCCTGGTATTGTGGTTTTAAAGAAGCTTAATATTTCAGCTATTTTCCACACCTGTTGTATAATATCTTAGACTAATTATTTTGATGTTAGACAAGTTCACTTTATATACACATCTCACAGCTGAAAATTATAATTTACTGCTAATAATTCTAAATTTCCCAAAGAAGCCAAAGTTAAAGCTACCTACAATCAGTACCACAGTTATTCCACAGTTTTGGTTAGGGCACAATTATTTATAAGACAAGTTATTTAATTGGCTCCCTGGGTTAGGTATCAAATCAGAAAATATTGCTTTTGAGTTTGTGTTCAGTGACTGTCAGGCTTTTTGAGACATACTGGTACTAATCATATACCATTTTCCCTCTCATAGTTCTGTTATCCAGATTGTAGAGGGAATGGCACTGAGCACTTGTAATGAAAGTGGTCAATTAAAAAGGCATTTGATGAAGTTTTTGTTGCAAAACAAGTTAGCTTAAGTTAGCTTACTCTGCCAGCCATGGAGCCCATGTGAAGGCATGCTTAATAAGGGAGCCAAACCTCCCCTCCAGTGGCTGGACTTGCTTAGACTGCATTCTCCATACATCACATGGAGAAGCAAGAGAAGAGGCAAACAAGTCTCAGAAACGGTATTTTAGAATCTCATTCTGGGATGTAGCAAATCCTATTTTGAATGTGTCCATCACTCTTTCCTGACTATATGGAGAATACTTGGGGTTAATGCCTTCCTCCTCTGGAACTGGAGACAATTGAGAACCATAAAAAATTTTCAAAGAAAGTGTAGATCCATTAAAAAAAGCTGAGATGAACTGGAATAAGAGGGTGCATGTGGAAGATCTGTACTACCAGCTTCTCTGTGCACCACAGCACTTAAGTGGCAAAAATTGGATGGTTTACAGGTGAACCAATCTGGCTGCCAGTTCCATAATGAGACAGTATATGGAATATGTACTTGTTCCATGGTCTTCTCAGATACCCCACTGTTGGCTCATTTCCCAGTTCTTGATGGTGTGGTATTCACCATCTGTCTTTTTATCTGATTAGTGTGGAAGTGCTGTCCCTCTTTGATTTCCTCATAGAGGGACAAGGCTCAGCTTTGTCCTCCTTGTGACCTCAAGCCTGAGTTCACAGAGGCAGTAAAGAATAACGAATGGCAGTTGGATGCAAGGAAAGCATCAAAGTCTCAGTTAGCCCATATATTATGTGCTGGAAATTGCAGTCTTAGTTGAAGGTTCTGTTTGTGGTGTTGAGGAACTTCTTAATGACTGCCAGAGTACTGATTCATCCTCTGACTCTGTAATGCAATATATCTACTCGTTTTCCAAAGCATTCAGTAACCAAATATCTTAGGTAGTAATGGCTGTTCTTTGTACTGCTACAGTTTGTAAGAGTTCAGGGAGAAAAGGAGACAGGGCCATATGTGCCAGGACCAAGTGCAGATGCCTCCTCACTCACTGGACACAGGGGCCAGGTTACCAGTGCAAGTTCCTCACAGGCAGTATGGATGCAATGGCAAGAAATGTATCCAGTTATTTTGAGAATCACAAACCAGCCTTGAGGCTTACTCTGGCTATAACAAGCTTTACGCTAGGAAACTTCACAAGAAACAACCTGTGGTCTATTGCGGCTACAGGTTTTGCTGCTAGGCACAAATGGCTCTGTAATGCACATGCTTGTCTGAACAAAATCTGGTTTGGATTGTAGCTGGCCTGTGTGCTTGAAGAAGTTCCTTCTTTAGCAGATGGTAATATTTTTTTACCAAACATTGCAAAGAGTTAGACATTTACTGAGAGACACATGCTCGCTGCATGGTAACCATGTGTATCTCTTGCTCGCATAGCGCTGCCAAAACCTTCCACTGGCCTGGCTTGCATTTGTATGATGAACTTAACTTTGGGTCCATAATGCAATACAGAAAGGGTCTTGCACATATTTCTCCCAGTACATTCTAGTAAACTTGACATTGCACAGATTTAAAAGCCTGGATGCTCAAGTGTTAGCAGCAAATGCTGTAAAATCTTTCCTCTGATCTGCTCACTAAACTAGCGTCTGCCAAAATCACTAGTTCTTCAATTGGGAGATGTCACTGAGTTCAAGAAAGTGCAGAAACCACAATGAATTTCTTTCTGGAATTTCAAACGTTATACTGTCATTGTAGGATTGTAGGATATTTGAACCCTTTCCAAGTTCTGATATTGAGTGCAAAGTTGATGTCAGATATACACAAGAAAACAATGCTATATGCATTCTGCATACTCTATTTATAATCAATACATAATGCGTTTTGCATACCACAAAATCAGCCTTAGAATTCAAGCCATAGCCAAAGAGAAATGACAAGAAAAAAATAGTAAGGGCTGTAAGAAACTAACAGATTTAAAACCCATGAAACTCAGATGTAGAAAACTTCTTACATTAGAGAAAAAAAGTGTTAAATAAAAGTCTGGTTTGAATTTTACAACAATAGAATTATTATAGGATAACATACCAAAAGAATAACAAACCCAATTACTTTAAATGTTCTTCTGCCTCTTACATTCTCTATATTATTTTTTGTATTGCAAAAATTGAGGAAAATATAAGAAATGGAGAAGGAAGCTGCTAAATGAAGAGAACAACAAGAAACATCACTTCAGCAGATGGGTTCACATTTTCAGCTGATGGTTTCCTTCCCTTATACCTAGAAATGAACGGAATGTTTCTTTTGCAAAAAGATCTAGACAGTATTTAGGTCAGCATAAATCATAACAATTTTGCTCCGCAACACTTTGTACTTCTTTTACAGAAAAAATGTTAATACCATTTGTCAGCAATATGATGATGGATGAGGCTGAATCTTAAAACATAAATATCAAAAGCTGAAGATGAAAAGCTTTATATAAAAATGATGACCATGTAAATACTTATATACTAACGGCATAGTTGTTGCACAGAACTTTGGCAGCTGTTTATTAGAGAAATGGACAAGAGTGTCATTCCTTTCTGCTTTAGGGTCCACGTGGTTTTCAAAATCAGAGTGCATGGGGAAAGAAAAGCATTCCAGGGAGGACCCAGTTATGGGGATGAAAGAAATATGTGCTGGGAAGATCCACATGAGAGCAGCATCAGCAGGGATAAAGCAGAGATTAATTGGCACTGGTAGGGTTATCTGAGTCTTTTCCACAGCTTTCTGATTTGGACATTCCCGTACTCTGCTGAATGTATACGTGCTTGAGTCAGTTTCTACCTTTTCCTTTAGAGATCAAATGATGTGTGTGAGCTTACAAAGGAAAATGCAACATGAAGATGGATGCATTAAGCAGTGCAGCTGTGGACTTCTGTTTGCAAATATTCTTGCAGTGTTTTAATGCCAGAAAAACATCTCTCTGTTCTCATTAAGGTTTGCTACTTTGAGATAAAAAAAGTTAATTAAGCTAAATTCCAGGTTTGTGCAGGAATGGTCAAATACTGCAGAAAGGTATCCTGCTAAAAATAAAAAACTAAAAAAATCCCAAAATTGAAGCAGTGCATGAGCAAAACAACTTGCTTGTGAGCAAAAATGACCCACAAGTATGCGACTGTATTTGAAAGGGGATAAATAGGCTCCTTAGCCTTTGAAAGGAGGTATCCTGCTTCAATGAATGAGTCTGGTGCCTCCGCCTAGGGCTGGGAATTCCTCACATGGAGATCCAGAACCAAGAACACCCAGATCCAGATGGAAATCTGAGACAGGGAGCAAAGATGACTTAGCCAATACCAGCTGCGTTAGAGGGACAATTGGTAGCTCAAATAGTGTAGGCATAAGACTGAATGCTGAATGAATAGGAAAAAATAATAATCATTCAGGCATGTTTTACTTTACTTTTTAATGAAAACAAAGTTCTAGTGTATTTGAAATTATTTTATTTATTTGAAGAAATAAGTAAGTAAAACTTAGGCAAAATATTAAAATCTGTTGGGGGAAACAAACTTTAACAATTCCACACATTTTTTAAGACATTGCTAAAAGATGCCAAATCTGCTCAAAAACATTATTACATTTTTATGAGTATTGGGTATTGCTCAACAGTTCAGCTAATTCAGAGTATTCTGGCATTCTAATGACAAGCAGACTTGATTAAATGAAAAGTTAATGCCACTGGCATCTACTTATAATGTTCTCTTAAGATGAGCATACCAACAAACCAAAAGTAATGTCCTCTTGTTATGTTATGTTTCAATTTAAACCAACATCTCATACCGTGTTGAGTGAGAAGACATCTTGGGGACAATTCACAATATCAGTATTTATATCACAATTCAGCTTTAACTTACAATTATTGGCAATTGTAATTATAATTGTAAGTTATAGATATTTAGCGTATTTGATATCCAAAGAATTTTTTTGATGCCTAACTTTAGAAAATTATGTTTGGACATTTTAGCTATTATTTCATTAGACAGCAAGTTAAGTCCATGTTATAAATAGGACACAATACATAGCCTATAGCTCTTTAAATCTTCATTCTTACAAGTACTCCTTTTGCACTCAGTTGATCTTTCTACTAGATTTTAATACTTAGCATCTTAACACCTAACCATTTTGTGATAACCCAGCAATGACAGGAAAGTGTTGAATCTTGTTTATTATAAGCAAACAAACAAAAAAATCATAAAAGGCATATAAATGCATATATAAATGAACATATTTAACTGGGAAGCATATTTTCCTGCCTCGGTATATTTGTCTCAATAAAATGTGTTTCTTCTTTGAATTCTGCATATTCTCATTCACAAGTCTAGAGAGAAATGTACTCAGCAGAAAATCATTTCAGGATAACAACAACCAATTTGAGCTACTTGGGGAAAACAAACAAAGAAAAAGAAAGATATTTCATGTATTTGCAAAGGTCTTAACACAGTGGTACATGGGGTTTAGCTAGAGACTTTGGCAATGCATAGTGCAAGTGCTAAAAAGTGATAACTGATTATGACTGTTAAATGCTGAAACCCCTAATTAAAGAGGAACACCTCACAGTGTTCTGGTGTCTCACATGGCAGCTAACTAAAATTCGGACTCAGCCTGTTTTGTGGTTAATTAGCATTTTTAACTTACAACCCTTCAGTGCATGCTCTGTCTCTGCCATTGCACCTAAAGGCTATATTGGCTGCACAATCAGCTGAAGTGCTTCTGTCAGCCATCTCCTGTTTTATTCCTCACAGCAAAAAGAAAAGTTTTTGTACAGTTTTAAAAGTCTTTTAAGCAAATTTCCAAAAAGCAGAGTATTTACAAAGCACCTTAGTTTTAGAGATAACAGTAAATATGATATCAGGGTGTAACAGGTTAAACATGCCTTCAGGAACAAAAATGAAACCTATGAATATTACAGGATTGTCACCTTTTCAAGATGCACTGGAATCTAAGTTAACAATTTAATGAGACATGTGGGTCATATAACTTTTTTTTCTTTTCCTGAGTTTACAATTTTTGTGTACCTATATAGGCACTAAAACAATGGTAGTACAGAAGGGGAATTTCTAGCGATACTGTGATAATTATGATTTCCAGAGGGGAACATCTGGACTTGTGTGTGGAAAGAGAACTGTCTATGTCTTTACAGAAACATATTCACTTTATCCTCTAGCCATGATTCTGGAGGTGCTGATGTGGCTAAATGAGCACAAAAGCCCAGTTCAACAGTTTTCAGGCGACTTCTGTAGCATAGCCAAAAGTAGCTACACCTAGTCAGTAAGCTCAACAGAACTGCAAGCAGCAAAGTCAAGATTGAATCTCCCACTTTTATATTGTTTCCTTCCAGAATTATATAAAATAGGGCTTACACCTACTCACAGCTCCTATGCTAGTGCACCCCACCGATTACAGGAGTTATCCTTCGAATCACAACTTTTAGAGCATTGCCATTTTGAACATTCAGATGGTGACTGATAATTTCCTTAATATTCTTAAATGATTCCCTATATTGACAGATTATTCATAGGAATTGTAAGTACGTGAGACTACCAATATATCTGTGGAGGGAGTTCTGTGCTGAAAAGCCCTAGAAGTAGCATTTTTCTGCATCTGAAAATCAGAGATAGGACCAAATGAAGGCAATGAGGAATGCATCTCCTAATACTGCACAGAAACCAGAGAACAAAGCAGGCAAACAGCTGAAAAGAGGAAGAAGGCCTTCAATCCTACTGCACACCAAGGCCCTGCAACCTTTTGGAAAGATGACATCCTGCTGACTTTTGGGTGCTTGGTTTTTTGAGGCTTTTTTTGAAAACAATGGAGATCTGTTGCTGTCACAGTCAGAGGAATCTTAAACCAGAGTCTCCCTATGCCTTCAAACAAGAGCTTATATTTTCTGAATGGTACATGTGGTTTATTCCTCGGGATAGTGGGGAGCTGTAGGCTATTCTCTAACTGCCAGGCTAGTGTTTACGGTGTACTTCTCCAATTACCACTCACCTTTTTGACTTCACAGTATATCAGAGGGAATAGTAATGTCTGAGCTGTGTTTTTCCCCATTAGAATAATGGGAAAAAGGTTAATACTTCCAGCTACTGTATAGAAAATAGGGTAAAAATGTGGTGTTCAATCACTGGTTGAAGTGTCACTTCAGCATGGAAGAGCTTTTCTCTGACAGAGGTCTCACACTGTCACACAGCGCAGGTGGATTCAGGAGGCATTGTCTTACTCATTAAAGACATACAGCAGCTAACTGTGAAAGCCTATATCAATGGACTTAAAAATCCACATATGTTTAAGAGATTTAAAATGAGAACTGTAATACAATATTTGCATGGAAATAGTTCCAAAGATGCTAAAAGACCTAAGTGTCAATAATCCCCAAGATCTGGAAATTAAACCAGAAAATCTGTGATGCAAGAGCATACTGAGCCATTTGGCTTCTACTGCCTTCATAAAGCCCTTGAACACTAACCCCCATGGGTACAGACAATTTTGATTCCACGGGACCCATGCTACCTAACTGTCCTGTGTGTTCAGAGTTCCTAAGAAAATACTTAGAGAAAAGTTATATACAGCTTATTAGAAAAAATAATCTTTTTTTCTTGGAACTACTCATTACAATTTTATCCTTGCTACAGCTGTCTAATGGTGTGTTTAAAGGTCATTCCTTATTAAACACTTTTTGTATTTTTTTCCACTAGATCCTTTAACCTTGTTCATTCCACATTTAACTTGTATAAGATTTTGCTGCAAAGAAAATATCTGGTCTGTAGATAGACCAATGATAATGAAGAAGGCAGTAAATGTACAAGTAAAAAAAAACACCCAACAACTTGAAAGTAAAAAAAATACTGCTAAGTGAGGATCTGCTGGAGAGATCTAATATGACCAGGAAAAGCATTGCTGGAGAAAATCCAGGGAAGGAGAAATAGGGACTGGTGCCAGGTACTGTAAGTGCAAAAGTAGATGTGCAGCCAGAGAAGTGTCAGTGCCATTGGTGTGGAAAGCAGCCACTTAAAGCTGTGATGTGGCAGGGGATCAGAGACTACTGCTACTGCAGCTCTGCACAGGGAAGAAACAACATCACATAACAGTTGGCCTCTGTCACACAGGCTTGAAGGCTTGCCTGGGTTGTGAATCAACTTTTTAAAAGAAAGTGTTCTGCTGCTGGATGACTTTCTTTAAAAATTTCAGACATTTTGGAGAGATAACTCTGTCTTCTTTCTTTCCCTTCCTGAAACAGAGAGCAGGAATAAAATCCGCTTTCTGTTTGTCACAAAAATATTAATTTCTTTTGATTGGATAATCAAAAAAGAAATGTTGTTTATGCCTGTTTTACAATGTGCATAGTTTTGTGTGTATTAGTGGAACCCAGATGATGAAAAAGTCCATTTGCATAGGCTTCCAAAAGGCAGGACGCTTGTCCAGATCTGTTTATGGTAATCATTTCCTCTGACCTGTGGTTTTGAATGCTTCAGCTTTTGTTTTGAAAGCCAAGGGCAGAAGTTGACTTTGTTGTCTTGGATAGATGACTGAAACCACAAATTTTGTTTTCATAGTCAAACATCTTCTCCAGTTGCCTCTTTTATCTTCATTTGGGACTGAATGTTTTATTTATTTCATTAAACACCATGAAGAAGGCCAGTAGAGGTGGGAGGATAACTATACCTAGCATTTTATTGCTTTGTTCATGAAATTGTTCAAGACTGATTCACATTATTAAGGATTTAATGGACTGAACACTATTTTTCACTGAGGTCTATGGCAGCTTACAGAACCTGACAGATTTTCAGCTTTCACCTAAGCAAGGATGGCTATACAGTTTCAAACCTGCTCATCAGTATATGGCAAGATAAAAGTATGCCAAACTCATTTATTATTAATATTGTACAGAAATGAGCATTTCAGTGTACGGATAAGTGTGACCACAAAACTTGGATGTAAATTCAGGGGAATACTGAGAAGCAGTATGAGGTTTGTGCATCTCTGAAAATAAGTGGGAAAACTCCTGAGAGGTTTTAATTACTTTTGTCAAAAGGTCTATTAAAATTGACAAGATTTAGAAAAGGTTTTTTGAAAGCCTGAATGAAACAGCGACTCACCAGAAAAATTCAACATTTTATTTTATGCAAGGCAAGATTGAAAAGTTCAGCATGAATCTCTTGCAAAAAATGATGCATGGCACATAAATTTAAGAGTAAAAGGAAAACCAAGCTGTAATGGATCTATTGGGTAGGCAAATGCTTGTAGATGCCCCAATAGATTCCTAATTATTAATACAGAGTTAAACTAACTCTCACATTCAGAAAAAAGATTACTACTACTTTTAAAATCTAGGACATACGATTTTAACTGGTGTTGGTTCAAAGCTGAAACTAGACACTATTTACACATGACATAGAATCATAGAATCATAGAATCGTTAGGGTTGGAAAGGACCTGAAGATCATCTAGTTCCAACCCCCCTGCCAGGGGCAGGGACACCTCCCACTAAACCATGCCACCCAAGGCTATGTCCAATCCAGCCTTGAACACCGCCAGCAGTGGAGCATTCACAATTTCCCTGGGCAACCCATTCCAATATTCTCAGAGTCAGGAAAGGAATTATGGGGAATATACATTATTATGAATGCATGTTTTTTGCAAATAAGTATTCATAAATGTGTTGATATATATCTGTATACCTAAAATTATAAGTATATATTTAATTTTTTATTGCAGTAAACATGTGGTGGTTACATGACATTATCTCTGGAAAAATTATTGACATGCACTGTCTCCAAGATTGCTTTTAGCACCCAACATAAATAGTAGAGGTACACAAATAGGTGAGTTACTACTGAGATTAGGACAGAAAACAGGCAAAGATTAATGGGAAAAAACTGGTAGTAGAAACTAGGGCTGCAGATGCAGTCTGTTTAGAAAGACAGTTACTACTATTTAAGTAATTTATTTTATATTTAATTTGCAATGTATGATCAAAAAGTATCTGCAGGACAATGTTTGATTATTGTGTATTGTTTTTTCAGTTTAATTATTGACTGCCATCTTACTTTACACCCTATTCACTAAGTTTCACCCCAATGACAGAAGAGTTGCCTGGTTTACATGACAAAAGCCTGTTATCTTTCCACTTCAGTATAAATCTATGAAGGCCTTACAGAAGGAAAATACTGGTTTCTGAAGATTTTACCTATATTTTCAGTGCCAGGTATTGTAAAGGGGTTCCATACACTTTTCTTCGTATTTTGACATTCAAGTTCAAAGTTGGTCACATAGTTGAACATCAAGAGCCAATAAAAACAACTAAATCTGGGATACATTATAACTCTAGAGTCACGGGAACTGGAAAAGCTGTAGCCCTTGTGCATGATCATGATTTACTGTAGCTTCAGGTTTGGTTCTAAAATATTATGCTTATCATCCAGATTATTATGTTATTCACTATAATCCTGATAATTTATCAAATGAATTGAGAAGCTATTCATTACCTGTTCTAGAGACAAGATGCTTTGTAATGTTTGGGGATTTTTTTATTAGGTTTGAACCAGTTGAGTTCATATTTTAATACTACATAGCTTCTGTCAGAAGGCACATTGCTTTACACTTTAAAAGACTTATTTTTTTCTGTTCTATTGTCTATTTCATTTCTACTTTCTACATAATTTCAGAAAGTTTTTTCTTCATTCCTTTAATATCTGTCATAGCCAGATGGGTGTCTGTCAAAGAGGATTTTTCATTAAGGTGTTATCTGCTTTTAATACAAAAATGAAAAAAATGTTAAGCATTTTTGTGCAACAGCTATGTTATGTGAACATGGGACACAGGTATAACAGTTTTATTGAAATATCTCTTTTACTTACTGGAATATATAGGTATATACTTGTGTTAAGTGTGCATGTCATTCTGAGATGCAAATGCCCCCAATTTCCAGGTTAAATGACTTGTTTTTCTTTTTGAGGTACTAATCTGATATCTCTTAACACCTCATTCCTGAGTGTGAAAAAAATGCACTATGTTCTCAGCATCTGTTGTAGATTGTATTTCTTGTCTTCTTGGAAGATAAAAGTATGGCAGTAAGTCAAATTATACCACATATAAAAATAAATTCCAATACCAATAGATATATAATTTTACATAGAACAGTAATACTCTTTACTACAGATAATGGAAAATATCTGCACTCTCTCTACAGTACGTAGCTGCTTTAGGTTATAGTCAACCTGTTTTATTTTTGTGAGACTTAAGAAACAATGAAAAATTTACCTGTGCCTTATTTATTGCAAAAAAGAGAAAAAACAAATCTGTGAAATTGCATGCGGTGCACACAAGGAAGCATAGCTCTTATTGTTTTTCTGGATTTCTTTAATGCTGAAAACATGAACTCAGCAACTTCCACCATAAATTCAGTGACCAACATTCTTCCAACAAATTTTTTCTAATAGCCTCCTTCATGAGTGGTGAAAACGACTGAACTTGATCAAGATAAAGGTGTCTTGAACAGGCCTCTTCTAACTTTTATGATCATTCCTCCATTTAAAAACATGTTAAGCTCTTTTTCTGTTCATCAAACAAGGGTTAGTGACATGACATCTTTTGTTCTCCATATCATTTTTGTCTCATGTTCTTTAATTGCTCTATTAATTGTGGGTTTTTTACAGTTTTATGCTTAGTATTATTGGTGTTACTTCCTGTTCAGCACCTAGCAGGAAACCACATCAATTTACTTGATGAAAGATGTTATGTATCCCTACAAACTTTGCTTTTAGTGGTCTTCCACCGGCAATCCTAGTGACAGCTCTCCTTATACAGCACATTCTTGATTGTATTAATAATGCTGCCAATTAGTTCAGTCAGGGCAGCTTTTTTATAAAAAAAAAACCAAACCCCAACAATTATAATTCAGTCTTGCCTGTAACAGAAATTCTGCCAAAGCAGCATTAACTATGCAAATAAAATCATTGTATCTACAATAAAAGAAAAAAAAGCAGGTTACAAACAAAGCTTCATATTTACAACACAACTGTTGTCACTATTCTTGCTTAATGCCTTCAAAAATCAGTGTGAGATTATCACACGAAGCCTTTTGATCAGTTCCATACACAAGGTCTTCCTGTCCTGTCTTTGGTGGAGTACAAATATGGATAAGCTATGGGATGATGTTTGAGAGTCTTATAATGTTTTTTTTTCTCCATTAAAACAATGCTCTTGCAGTCAGTACATGTTGGACAATTAGCTACACAAAGCTATTTTAAATAGATAATTAAAATGTGTTGAGGAGATGGGAATTAATACAGTGAAATGAAGAATGATGCAATCACGGAATGTTGTGTACATCATGCTATTTATAAGGGCGGATTACAACTAGAGTGTTTGCTGTAACAAGCAACATATAGTCTCCAGGCCTATCAGCCAAAAACAAATTAAGAGTGTATGGGAGACTATAGTTATGTTTGTACACTGTTAAACTGTTAAGAAAATTGAACAACTTTCTCAACCACTGAATTGAAAAAGCTCAAGTGCATGCATCATTGGGCATCTATTATAATGTTAACATCCGGAATGAAATGGAATGGAAGGTCTTTGCCAGAGTTCATGCTATCAAGGGACCATGGCATCACAAAACTGAAGACTTCCATCGATGTGAAAAGTGAAAAGAAATAGATTAATGATGACCAAAGTGTAAGGGTTTCAAAAAGAAAGTCTGGTTGCAACACTCCTCATGTCTGCCTTTCCTTAGCTATTTTCTCTGACAAAATCCTTATACACATTTGTGAAGGCATTGTCCAAGCCTTTCCAACATATATTCCTTGCAGTAAAAGTAAAAAAATACCTTATTAAATCAACACCCTCTTAAACGTTTAGCATCTCCTTGTGTGCAGCAGAATTTCATCATTTGGGAGCACTAGAAACGGCTTCTCTTAATTTGATATTTTTTGTGTACTTGAGACAGTGATGAATTAATGTCAGACAAGTCTTCAAAAGTGAAAAAATGATTTTGGTTTTAATTAGAACATGTCTTTTTTTTTAGAAATGAAAATCTAAATCCGTCAGCTTCCTGGAATTTTTGGAAATGTATTTCTAAAGATTTGCCACTATGTATACAGTCATGTTACTACCCTTCCTAGGTTAGACATCTGTTCATATCACAGAGTGCATGGTGTAGTCTCGTTATATTGGATGCAAATGTATATGTTAATGGGTTAATTTATTTCAGCTGTCCTAATGCTAGTTTTAATTCATTTAAGTACCCTGAAGTACTGTAAAGAATACATGGCTTTAGTCCTTTTAATTAGTCTACTTCCAGCAGATTAATCCTTAAATAAATTTTTTTTCAAGGCTGTTCAAATTAACTAAGTCATTTATTGTGATTTACATTTAATACCAGGAATATACAAAAAGCCAACATACATTTTTCACTTGTGAATACCATGACAGAATATTTTTCTACAGTAAGGCAAAGATCCAGAAAGATATTTAGTCACATAATTCATATTTCACAACCACAGGATTTAACTCATCAAGCACTTCAAAAATTCTGGCTCCTGTTCACTCTTAGTTATATACGTCCCTGACACCTGTTTGGTATTTTAACTTTTCCTAATGAGATCAAACAGGTAACATGAACCCTGCTTATTGTTAGGTCTCTTTCTAGTCATTCATTTTTCCATATAACTCCTCTCAACTGAGTACTTTGGTCTTCATCTGTTTCTTCAGCCAGGGAAGTGCTTCTTTTCTCAGTAACTTCTGGTTTGGGTCCCAGTTTCAACTCTCACAAAGAAAGAAAGGTAAGAAGATATATTACAAGACATAACTTCTGTGTTGAGACTAATTATTTTTCACATTTACATATATTTTTCACTACAAAAATAATAAGTTGTAAGTGCTAATAATAGTCAATACACATTACTGGAGATGTGCAAGGAAAATTAAAACCTTTCAATATTATTTCACTTATTTACAAAGACTTTAGAAAGGAGATTTTTATTATCCATCATTTATTGTGTCCAAAATCAAAAAGACATTCTGGCATGCCTACCTAAGTAATTGAATAGTTATCTGCAACAATTTTGGATGTACTACCAAAGTTTAAAAAAACTTTAAGAAATACAAATATATATATATATATATAAGTGCTTTTTATATATACTTTGAAATATAACATTACAGAATTATTAGGTACAATAACTGCGATAGGATTTTCTAAAGAGCCATCACTCAAAACTATTCACTCAAGCCAAATTGGATTTTTGACCATGGGATTTGGACCAAAAGAATCCTTGGTTCTAAGTTTGAAAGGAAAATATAAGCCAAACGTAGTTTTGTATGATTAAAGTCTACTTCAGGAAGCACCATCTAATAAATTACATATCCAATTGAATAGATATTTTACATAATTTAGTGCAATATCTGCTGAAACACCATTGTTTCTATAACATGTTTGGTTACACCTTTATCTGAGTGTACTTGGAATTTCATCCCTCAATCCAATCAGCTCACATCCCTGCAATCCCTCCTGCTTCTTTGTTTACTACTGTACAGTTCTTCTGAAGGATGAAGTTATCTAGTGGCAACTACTCTAACTGTATTCTAAACTCAAGCTGTACCTAGGAAAAGATCATTCACAACCACAATTGCATACAGAAAAATACAGTTGATCCTGAAGTATGAAAACTCTATAGATATCGGAAGAGCGTATTTCTGGATCCAACTCACATAACTATGTCTTGTAACTATTTTCAAATACCAGGCACATTGGAGAGGAGATCTTGCAGGGCACAGCTGTTTTGTGAGGTGTGGCTTGTTCTGCTTCTGTTCATTCATTCTACAATGTGTGATATTCCATACTTGCTGGAATTGTATAATTTCCATGACCTTCACTACCCTCTGAAGTTCATGAGCTCTGTGCTTCATTGAGAGCAGCCCAAATAAACAAATTTCACAAATAACACAGAAAAACTAGTCTCCTGACTTATAAAGTGTGTGTTTTGGGAAGATATAAGGAGCTCAAGCAGCATGAAAAAGTAGGTATGTTCTAAATGTGTAATACTTAGGAATAATATGAATAATATATATCACTTTTTAATGAGTTTAGCAAACTAAACCACAATTTTTGGTTATCTTGCTACTGGCAAAGAAATCCTTCCACACAGGCATGGAAAGGATCATAGAATCACAGAATGACTAGGGTTGGAAGGGATCTCTGGATATAATCTTATCCACCTCTCCTGCTCAAGCAGGATCACTTAAAAAAGCTAGTTACTCAGGACCATGTCTAGGGCATGGATGTGGCGCATGTCCATGTTCAGTCAAAGTGCATTGTAATCACATTTCTTGAATGCAATTTTGTTGAGTAAGGTAAAATATGAACGGAACTATCACCTCACATTTTATGCATCCTGGAGAGAAGATGCAAAGTAAATATTCTACTAATTTTAATGGATTTCCTCAGTATATCAAAAACTTGGAACGTAACTGTAAATTGGTATGAAGGAAGAGATAATGGAAAAATTAAACCCCATTAACTAGCACTGAAACCATACTGAAATACAAAGTAGTCATGGTACTAAAGAACGAGTAAAATGAACTCATTCTTTGTATAGAATAAATATTAGCTTTACAATTCCTAATAAGGAAACTGACACACTGCACAAAATGCTGTAAAAATGGTATGGGTATATATATCCACATAAGGAGATAAAGGAGCTTCTGATAAGCAGAAGCAGCACCGGAAACCTTTTCTGTGCAAGTCAAATCAATTTAAAGCATCAATTTAAATGTGAAATGTTCCCTTTTGCTGGTGTGATACTTTGATCTTCTTTCCCCTATTGTTTGTGTTAATTTTTGAGAATAGGAACAACAGAAAAAATATCTTCAATATATGTTAGGATGTGTGATAAATGTCCACAATGGACCACAATCCATTCACAATGGTGGTGGACCAGTGTAGTTTGGCTTTTGCATCTCCTATTGTGAATATACAAATCATATGATTTCTGGATATGTACTGGAATTTCAGAATCTGACTGATGACATGGAATTTGTTGGCTCTGCTTTGGATGTGGGACATATATTTCCAAGTTCTGAGCTAAGATGGTTCTATCTGCTCAAAGAGTACATCTGGCGCTTTCTACTTAAATTAGAGTCTTGCAAGGAATTACAACATGAAGCCAATTGCATTGATACTGAGCCTATTTTTGAATTAGCTGCAAGCCCAAACCTCGCCTGAATGTCAATATAGTTTCCTCAGGAAATGTAGCAGGACAGGAGATCAGAAAAATACCTGTAGATCCCCAATTTACTTCTCTGAAACATCTCTAGATAGCAGAGTATAGATAATTAAATGCCAGTAGTTTAGGCTTTAAAGGCCTGAAGGAGTTTAAAGCACAGTCTGTATTTTGCATAATAACAACATTTTGTTTTTCCAATCAGCCTACTCGCTTCATAAAATAATTTTTTTGTTTTTCTGAAAATAAAACCAAAAACCAAAAATAGTGTCATCAGCAGACCCCTGGGTGTAATGATTATACTTCCACTCAAAATGCTTACTGAATGTAAGTCGGGAAATGCTAGGGTGGATCTGGGAAATTTCTTGGTATCCTCTTGAGAATACAGGAATTTTCCTCCTGGTATACATGTAAAGGAAAAAGAATTAACTCTGATGCAATGGAGTTTGAACAAAAGGACTTCACAGGAGAATAAGATGAAAGCTGGTTTCCCCATACACCCACACCACTTTTGGGTCTTCAACTATTTTTCAGTTTCACCATCTGGTAGAGCATTATGAACAAACAGTTATTTCCTGAGTTCTACTCTGGTTGTTGTAAAACAGGCATGGAAACACCAAAAAGGCTTGCTCTTATTATGTCTTTCATAGATATTCTGTAGGAAGACAGACATAAAAACAGGCTACAAACTGCTTTTGAAATGGTAATTTGGAAAGTACTGTATCTATTCCTTTCTGACCATTAATTACTAATTTCTAATGATCAAAGGTCTCTGAAGCAGTGGCTCTCACTACATAGGATTTTTATATATGTTCTTGTAATTTCCTAGTCAGAATGCAGTAGAGAAAATTTTTGTTAAGAGCAGAAATGTTTTATGCCATTGTGGCAACACAGTGGTACAATAGTAAATACTTTGGAACACCATAAACATTAAGTTCTTGCTATCATTTACACAAACCTAGGTTTAGTGTGATTCAAAACAGATGAATGAGGAAAACAGCTACTGTTTTAAATAGCTCAATTGTACATTTTCCAGGCAGAAGACAAACTAGCTGTAAATCATGGTTGGTCAATTTAACATGGTCTTCTGAGTCCCATCAGATTCAAACCATACTCTAGAATCATTAGAACATAATATTTTCCATGGGTGTAGTGTTAAAGAAACCACAGGATGGAGAAGCACACACTATATGCAGCTTTAAACATCATTGCAGATGATTCTCATGTTTATTAGAATGTGTGATAGATGATTAGTAAAAAAGGTGATGGCTCCATATTGAACAGGACTTTACAAAATAGGTTACCCCACATCATTAAGCACTCTATAAATACGTGTACTACATGGCTGTTCCAGAAAGAAGGTGGTTGTATTTATGCAGTTGATACCAGAAAAATAATGGAAATAATTCTATTCTCACTGCTGTTAGTTTAATGTTATATTTATTCCACATTATCAGGAGATGAACACCTTTTCCATACGAAAGCCATTTAATTTTTTTTGACATTCTTATACTAATTCATTGCCTAGTCATTTCATAAGCCCCTGATCATATAGTATTACCTGCTGCGTTGCAGGGGGGGAAATCTTTCCTAAGTTCAGTTAAGCTTCAGGGATGGTAACTAACAGATTTCTCCTTGTCTGTCCAAAGAAACAGACCTAAGAAGTCACTGTCATCACTATAACATCTATGGCAGACTGAGGAATCTCCTTACCCACGAATATAAAAGGCTGTGTTTCCACACAGCCTGACAAAATTTTGAGTAAGCTGCCATTTACGGAAGCTGAGGATCAATCTATGATCTATAACAACTCATATTGTCCAGGCCTCCAACCTTGGTATTCCTAGGAAATAAGAACTATGTTTTCGTTGTGATTTTAAGACTATTTTGAAAATACAAACATGGGAAATTTTGGGTTTAAATATCTGTCCTTCTGCTGTATAGTATTAATAGTGAATTCTGCCAGATTCCATTTTCTCTTTCACCAGGACAGCAGTGAGAGGTCTCTCTGGAAGTCAGTGTACTTTTTCAAGCAGCTCTCAGTTTCCTTAAGTGTGAGGTAATTTCTATACCACCTGCTAGGAGTTAACTCCATCTTCAACAGAACAAGCATTTAAACCAGCTGCAATAAAGCCGTTGCTCTGCATTGACATTGACTTAGTTAAACACGCTGATAGCGAGTAAAGTTGATGTGCTTTTCTCGGTCCCTGCAGAGCATTTTCATTCTTGTGGGCTAAGAAAAGAGAGTTATTTTAGAGAGAAGATTCTCTTAACTGTCAAGAGCAACAAGTTTACTTGCTTCACATCAAAATTCAGTTATGCCATGAGTTTTTTTCAACAAATAGTATGTCGAACCTCAATTTTTCCTTGACTTGTGGTTTTATTATGTTGGAATATATTCAAAATACCCACTTGGATGAAATACTGAGAGGGGGCTCACAATCAGAGCGATATTTCAATGAATACTCTCTCAGGAGTGACCATTTTGTCTCACTCAGGACCTTCTGCTTTAGTAGAAGTGAAAATTTAGATCAAAGTGTCTTGATTCAGCCTTTGGAAGACAGTAAAGAGTGGCATGTGGTACCATTTGAACTTTTCTGTGATACCCCAGAACTCAAGACAAACGTCTTCTCACAGGTAATGTTCAGAGTTTATGTGCAGCTTTCTTCCATTTTGTAGTGGTAAAACCAGATGAAGAGTTTGAGGCTGTCAGTGCCTGTGAGTCAATCACCTTGTTCCAGCTATAGATGCTCTAAAGAAGTCTCCGATTGAATAAAATCCTGCTATGGCCTGAAAAGGAACATTGTCATACATGTGTATTTGAAGTGTTTTTTGGATCTCACTAAATTCCCAAATTTGATGATGACTTTTGCCAATGAATTCTGTAATCAGTTATAGCTCTTAAAGTATTTCTTTTAATGATTTACAGATGTATTTTGGTTTTATATTAGTGATTGCTTCTTTTTTTTTGAAAAGTGAATATTTAATTTATGTTTTTATGGTCCTGTCCCCTTATATTTGCCCAAAAATTTACTATTGTCAATATTCAAGTTCATGTATTTTCTTCAATGCCCACCAGTGAAACTCTTCTAATTTTTTTACATCTTTTTGCAATTAGGAATCAATTTTTTTTTAAAGGAAAGAAAAAATATACAAATGAATTAATAATAATGTGGACTTCCAGATTGAAGTTGCTTCTTCTGCATCTGGCTTTTTCTAAAGTAAGTTTATGACCTGACTGCATGTTACATGGCTGTGGCACATGGCAAAACTACTTTTTTTTTTCATTTTCCCTTTAATCTTCCATACTGTCCATTTCCTTCAAAACGCTTTATATTCAGAAAAAGCTTAGCCATTGTCATTGACATTAGCTGAGGAAAAGCCAAAAATGAGAGAAAATAATTTCTTGGCCTCAACTGTGTTGTAGTAACTCATAATTGTTAAGATATGGCTTTTCCTCATAAATCTGCAGATCATAAAGAAAGTTGGGAGATCATATGGCCAAAAAAATAATGCAATGTAAATACACGTATGCTATCAACCAAATTTTTTATACTCATAGTAGGAATACTAATTTAAAAAACATTGCTGGAAAACACAAGTCTCTTGGAGGCTCCCTATTAAGTCCTATAGTTACCACTGCAGCCTTTTTTCAGGATGCACTTGTGTTAAGAATCTGACATAATCAGCAGATTTTCCCAGACTTCCTAAGAGATAATGTTCTTTGCTTTGCTCCATAGCTAACCAGAAAAAGGTGCCTAAACTGCACTGTCATTCATAAAATATATTTAGGAACATATATTTTGCTTATAGAGTTTTGTTCTACTTCTCCAGGGAAAATTGTAGGTCCAGCAAATTCAGTAGTTTGCCACTGACTTTTATGGAGCCAAGATTTCACCCCCTGCATTAGACTTTTGACTGTCAGGAAGGCCCCTGAAAATTTCTTTGGTACTGTAAATGAGCTAAAAAGAGAAGATTGAGATGTTTACACATAACTAAAGTGCTGTCAAGACGTTCTAACTTATTAACAATTAGACTGTTAATAAACAGTGGAAAACTCAATAAAAATTCTAGTCCAGGTCCTCAACTGTGATAATTCCATGTAGGTGTGTGTATTTAACACCATGAATACCCACTCACACCAGCTTTGAGTCCAGCCAAAATATGTTTTGCTAATATTATTTTCTAAGATTTACTTATTTTTAAAAGTAGATGACTGAGATATAATATATGAATATTCTTATTTATTTTAATTTTGAAAAATCCAGAACAAACTTCTTTAAATATATTAGTGTAAGTCAAGGAGTAGATTCACAGATAAGGTTGGTCTTGTAATTGTCAGCTTTGCAAAACCCATATCAAAAGGAAGGTGAGTTTTACTGAGTGAAAAATCCGAGAATGTTTTCTTTTGTATTATATATGCTTTAAAAAAACCTTAATACTATACATAGTTTTGTTTACTTCTTACTGTCAGCAGTAGAGCAAGATAATAGTGCACTGAATTCTCTGTGATATAGTTGAATTTCACCCCATTCTCACATACAGTTATATTTATGCATTACAAGCCATTGTCTACTACCTTTGGAGAAGCACGTTGAAGAAAGTAAATGTATGAACCGTATCTATAGAAGAATAAACTTGCATAATTTGTATGGTCTAAATAATTCGTAAGTGCAATGTAAAAGGTATCAGTTGTTATTTTATGTATAATATTGAAAAAAAACCCAAACTTGCATGAGGATCAGATCTTGGACAAGTATGTATTTTGGTTTGTTATTTTTTATAAAGTTGACTTCAATAGAAGAATATGTTATATTTCTAGTACTAAATGTGACCTTTCTGCAGGATACAAGGTCTAACATTTAGAACAAAGTGTGCAAGTAGATTATAAAGAATACATTGCACGAAGCTCTTTTTTAAACTTTGGGGGTTTTATATTGCACAGCTTTATCATTACATTTGTATACAAATGTTGATTTCTTTTTCTTGTCATAGAAGAAAGTTAAACTCTATATTATATGAGAAGAGAGTAATGTATGGGATTCCATGTTTATAAATAAACCAAAACCACAAATTAAAAAAAAAAAAAGAATCTTGTAAGATTGAAAACAGTTGTTAGACTTACATGGATGTTAAAGAAAACCTAAGGAACAGTCAGTTTCAGAGTAGTTTCTTATATCCTGAGAAACGCAAAGTCCATGCAAGTGATTCTTGAATTAATGGCATGTATATAGCTGTAAATATAATTCTAGCATAGTCAGAAAGGTAATTTCTTAATTTATAAATGGCATGAATTTAAAAACGGCATGATTTTTTTAATAATTAAAATGCTCCATGATGTGTTTCTTTCTAAAAGTGAGCTAGATGACTAGTATTTTGTGGCTCAATACGATTATACAGTATACTATAATTTATTTTAACATCCTCTTAGAGATTGAAAGACATACAATAGAAAATGATATATTTGTTCAGAAACTTGCTATTAAATAAATGCTGAAGTGATGTGTACATTCTCCCATGTCTTACATTGCACAGACTGCAAAATAAATATGAAAATGTTACTTTTAGTATCCAAAGAACTGATGCTTTGGGGCTTGCCAGCAAACCTGAGACGTCCTGAAGTCCACTCCTTCTTTGTAAAACAGACATTGCAAACTGTTTTCTTGAAGAAGCATTTTCATAAAACTTGACATGCAATCTTCTTGCCCTCCTTAATGGTTAGCTTGTCAATTCACAACCCGATGCATATGCCAGAGTGAGCCAATATGTCTTCAGCTCCTTGCATCTGTGCTCAGAGGACAGAAGGTGTGTCATAGCAACTCTTAGGGGTCAGAGCTCAGTAAGTCACTTGCTTGGGATTGATGTTATTTCATTCACAGTTTTCTTTAAAAAGTCTTGAGTAGGTTTTCCTTTCTGTTAGTCCGAAGAAGCAAAGATGCCACAGAGACAATACTTAATACATATTTATTCTGTTATTTTTTTCCCCACTCACTGCTTATAATTTTGCTATTTTCCTTTCTCCACATTTTCCTTTTACCAAACTTATTTTATGAGACAAAATCTTGCTTTTGGAAATGCTGATTGCTGACTCCTGTATGGCTGACTAAAGGAGAAAAATGAATGATGAACTTTTAATGATGATATTTTCACACAAGATCGCAACTCCCTAGAAATATAGTCTTGTGTTTTTCATTATGTTATTTCCCAAAGAGAACAATTCACACTTTAATTTCCAGGCACATTCCATCAGGTTTTCCCCCAGATGAACTGTTATTTCCACTGGTGAAATGTTCATTTGCTTAAGAGGTATTTTCAAATTATCTCTTTGTGCACAACCTGCCAATTAACAGATTGAGGGTTTATTCAAGGGATTTGTTCATTCTTTACTTCAAACCTTTCTGTTAGTAATACGACACTTCACTGACATACTTATATAAAGGCAGGTTAGGCTAAAGACTACTCCTAAAGCTTCTTCAATGGAGAATCCGAGCTGTTTATAACCACAAGCAACATCCACAATTAACTATGTCTGAGTTGTCGTCCGATCTCACCACACATGGCTCCCTGCATAAGGTCTCATTTTGCCTGTGAGACATTGCATGCATTCTTTCACACCATTCCTCTAGCACCATTACATTACTTTACTAATGTACACCCCCTAATATACCTATGATTTTCCAGTATGTTCTCCACAAGGACCCTGTCGTGGTTTAAGCCCAGCTGTAAATCAGCCACACAGTTCGTTAGCTCCGCCCCCCTTACTCTCCCCGCTCTCTAGGGATGGGGAGGAGAATTGGAAGAATGTAACTCTCACGGGTTGAGATAAGAACAATCCAGTAACTAAGGTATAACACAAACCACTACTTCTAACGCCAATAATAATAATGATAAGGGAAACAACAAGGGAAGAGAATGCAACTGCTCACCACCCACTGACTGATACCAAGGCCGACCAAGCAGTGATGTAACCCCCTCTTCTGGTTCCCTGCCCCCAGTTTTTACATCCTGGGCATGACGTACTGTGGTATGGAATACCTCTTTGGTCAGTTTTAGTCAGGCGTCCTGTCTCTGCTTCCTCCCGGCTTCCACTCCTCCCTGGCAGAGCATGAGACTCAGAAAGTCCTTGGTCAGACTAAGCATTTGAGCAGTAACTAAAAACAGTGTTATCAGCGCTGTTCCCAGGCCGAAAGTCAAAAACACAGCACTGCACCAGCTACTACAAAGGAGAAAAATGACTGCTACTGCTGAACCCAGGACAGACCCCCTACCTACAGCCGCCTCTCAACATCCATTCTGAATCTGCAGCAAAAGCGTGTTGTTGCTGGAAAGGGAAATAAGAGCTGTCATCAGGAGAAGTCACAGGCACTGCATCTGCAGTGTCTGCGATAGGTCCTTAATCACCAGATACTGTAAGAGTGCACAGGTCTCCAGGCAATGAGAATTATTACTCAAGGGTGGCCTATTGTTGTCCTTTGCTGCAGACATGGATTCCTGTGCCACTGATCTTTATCCCTCATGCCCCCTCACCTGACCTCAGAAGGATGCTCAGTCACTGCATACAGGTGACACTGGCAAATCTCATTTTCCAAAATCATGCTAGTTCTAATCTTTACTGTCTCCCCAGGAAAGAATGACCACCACCAACATCAGCTACGTCTATGCCAACACAAATACAGCGCGAAACTGGTGCAGCTGTTCAGCAGTTGAGGACCATTGCCACTTGCCTTGCAGTCAGTTGGTTGATGAAATATTTTCAGTCAACTTAATATTTGAATCCTAGAGAAGGTGGAAATGAACTCCCTGCAGTGAGGATGAATAGCTATTCAAACTTACCATGACACTTCACATCACAGAATAGCAGGCACAGCGTGCCATATAGGTCAATAACTACAGAATACATGTAAGTAATGCTTCATCTCCTGCAAATAAACAAAGATGCCATTAAGTGAGGTTTGAGTAGATCACACTTGTACCTCAAGCAGAGTTCAGGTTCCTCTACTGTTGAACTGTTTATTGCAAGGTTAAGTAAACTTTTCCTCAGCTTCTTACTTGTAAACAGTACTCCAAGTGGTCTTCAGGGCCTTCTTACTGTATGAGGAAAAGTGCCTCCCACTGGTTCTGTAAAACACATTTGTAATTTAAAGTGTAGCTCAAAATATTTTCAAGAATCTCTGTTTACTGCACCTTTCCAGTCCTAATTCAAAAGCTTAACTCAAATATGTCCAGCTGACCTTTCTCTCCAATGTGAGACAATATATAGTTTATTTCCAAAAGGTAAGTCTTATCCTAAACTTGGGCTGGCATTGACTATGATCAGTAATTTATGTTTTCTTACTGGCAGGATGGGTCCTGTGGTAATCATTATAGTTAGGATTAGGTTTGGATCGCATTTTGGTAATATAAAAGCTTGAAGAAGTCAGTTAATTCTTTACTGCCCACAAGAATTTGGAACAGAACCGGAGTCTCTTGTTAATACTTTTTTTTTTCTTCACTTTGTGTATAGTTCTTGTCATAATTGCTCTTATGCTGGGGGCTTGCAAATCTAAACTGGAGTTCATCTTTGTCCTTGAGATAGCAACTTTCAGAGAGAAGGCTGAAGAGAAGTCTGGAGTCAATTGTGGTCAACAGCTTATGTTCCCTTCACTGGATGGGTGGTTCCTCTGGCTAGAAATATTTTTAAGGGTAAGGTTATTTGGGGGTATGTAACGACTGAAGAACCCATTTCAACATCTGGTGCCTTGCCTTCAGAATAAGGAAAAAAGTACTTGGCTTAGGCCAATAATTTGTGCTCTTTTTTCCTTACAACTTTTTCCATGACCTTGGTTGGGTTCAGCTCTTATGTTTGGACTGGTTTTTGGGAATCTACAGACTGAAGAAGGCAGTTAAATGCTGGATGCTACATGTCTCAAGATTAAGAAGAAGGATGTTAAAGACTGCCAGTGCTTATTATCCTGTCTGTTGGAGACTTACAATCTATGGTCATTACTGGGTTTAAAATTAGGGCTGGACACAGGGTTTGAGAGTAAGAACGTGAAAAGCTGCTTTTAATGTTTGAAAATGGACACTTTTCAGCATTATGAAAGGGAATTGTATTGCCTGTGTATTGTGCGTGGATTGGTGGGGTTTTTTTTTGTTTGTTTATTTTTTTCAGTCTTCTTCCTATCTTTTCTTGTTGGGTTTCATTTCTGGGCAACAGTTGTAAGTTAGGTTCAGGAAAGGGTAGCTCAGGTTGAATATTCATTTCATGGCTTGGATTTGGCTCAGGTTGAGGTTTGGGATGGTGCTGAGGTGACTGTCTCGAGAGAGGACACCTGTAGCACCTGACAGGGGGGAGGCTCGGCGTCCAGGAGCTTCAACTCGGAGCAGCAACAGGCACCAAGGGAGCCTCAAGTCCTCGACAGGCCTTACCCAGGAGCTGGCAGCTCAGCTGCCGTGAGGAGCTGACGCAGAGGGGGTGGCACCAGGAGGAGTGGCACCAGCCCTGAGTGGTTAAAAACCTGCCCCAGGGAGCGCAAACGACCAGAAGCGAGGCGACCAGGGCGGGCAAACAGGGCGGGTTCGAGGCAGATTGCGCGGCAGTTTGCGCAGGCATGCAAGCGGGATGGTGAGCACTCGCCATATGACCATGGCTCGGTTTGGGAGCTCTGCCCTGGCTGCTCTGGCAGTGGCCAGCGTAGGCACCCAGACAGAGCCGATGAGAGGGGAGGCTGCAGTGCAGAGCTCAGGGTGTAGAGAGCGCCTGCACTGCTTTCCTGAGAAGAGGGTGCACAATGGGCAGGGCTGCACTCGGTGCTCCCTGGTGGAGGTCCTCCTGCAGCAGGTGGCTGAGCTGCGGGACGCTGTCAGTAGGCTGAAAGGTGTCAGGGAAGCTGAGAGGAAGCAGCACTGCTTGCTCCAGGACCAGACTGCTGGGGCCTCAAGAGTCTGCTGTTGCTCATGCAGGAGAGGAGGCCGCTAACCCAGGAAACTGGTAAACAGTAACAGAAAAAAAACAACAAAAAAATGAGGAAGAGGACAATTAAAAGCAAGGGGCTTCCTCCTAAATCTGTTGTTCCCACCCAGAACCGCTTTGCTGTCCTGCAGGGGGCTGATGAGGAACCACACTCCCACCAGGAACAACTGGCTGATGCACTGGTAAAGAAGATCACTAATGGCGCTGCCAGGAAAAAGCGGAGGGTCATAGTAGTAGAAGACTCTACTCTGAAAGGAACAGAGGCACCCATCTGTTGGCCTGACCCAGGCTCAAGGAGGGTGTGCTGCCTATCAGGGGTTCGGATCAATGATGTTGCAGAGAAGCTGCCTGCTGTAGTCTGTCCCACTGACTATTACCGACTTCTAGTGATCCATGCAGGTGCTACTGATACAGATAGCAGTAGCCCAGAGAACATAAAGAAGGACTACAGAGCTCTGGGAGAGGTGGTTAGGGGCTCTGGAGCTCAGATTGTCTTTTTGTCAATTCTCCAGGGTACAGGGCAGGACCTTAAAAAGGCTAGGAGGATTGGCCAGGTTAATAAGGGGTTAGAAGGGTGGTGTCATAGTCAGGGGTTTGGGTACCTTGAACATGGGACTCAATGTAGTAGGCCAGCTCTACTGGGGGCTGGTGAAGCTGGTCTGACAAAGAAAGGGAAGAGTGGATTTGGTAGGAGGCTTGCCAGACTGGTCAAGGATGCTTTAAACTAGATGTGTTGGGGGAGGGGGGCATCATTCCATCCCAACACACCCAGTCAGTTACCAGCCCCTATAGTAAACATTCTGAGCTATGTAGAGATATTGCAGCTGCTCCAGTCAATGAGCCGGTTTCAATTGGATCTCAGCTCAGATGCCACTATACAAACGCCCGTAGCATGGGGAACAAACAAGAGGAATTAGAGATGTGTGCATGTCTACGGGGGTATGATATCATAGGCATCAGAGAAACATGGTAGGATGGCTCCTGTGACTGCTGTGTTGGAATGGAAGGTTACAGGCTCTTTAGGTAAGACAGGCCCGGTAGGCGGGGAGGGGGAGTTGCTATTTATGTTAGGGATAGGCTGCAGAGTATGGAACTGTGCCTGGGGACAGGTGAGCAGTCAACAGAGAGTTTGTGGGTCAGGGTTAAAGGAAGAACAGCGATGGGAGACATTACTGTGGGGGTCTGTTACAGACTGCCTGACCAAGAGGACTCGGTGGATGAGCATGAGGTCAAGCATGGCACCTCTTCTTGTCAGCTCCTCTATTACTTGCAGAAGGAAACTGTCTTCCACACAATCAAAGAACTTCCTGGATTGCTTCTGCCGGGCTGTACCATCCCTCCAACAGATATCAGAGTGGTTGAAGTCCCCCATGAGAACAAGGGCTTGCGAGCATGAGGCTGTTGCTATCTGTCTATAGAGCGCTTCATCCATCAAATCCCATGACATCCTTGTCTCCAAGTTGGAGAGACATCAATTTGACAGGTGGACCACCTGATGGATAAAGAACTGGCTGGATGGCTGCACTCAAAGTGTTTTGCTCAGTTTCTCAATGTCTAGCTGGAGACCAGTGACGAGTGGTGTCACTCAGGGACTGGTGTTGGGACCTGTCTTGCTCAACATCTTTGTTGATAACACAGACAGTGGGCTTGAGTGTGCCCTCAGCAAGTTTGCCAATGACACCAAGCTGTGTGGTTCAGTTGATATGTTGGAGGGAAGGAATGCCATCCAGAGGGACCTTGACAAGCTTGGGAGTTGGTCTGATGCCAACCTGATGAAGTTTAACCATGACAACTGCAACGTCCTCCACCTGGGTCGGAGCAATCCCAGGCACAGCTACAGGTTGGGCAGAAAAGAGATTCAGAGCAGCCTTGAGGAGAAGGACTTGGGGGTGTTGGTTGATGAAAAAATGAATATGAGCCGGCAGTGTGCACTCGCAGCCAGAAAGCCAACCATATCCTGGGCTGCATCAAAAGGAGCGTGATCAGCAGGTCGAGGGAGGTGATCCTGCCCCTCTACTCAGCTATCGTGAGACCTCACTTGGAGTATTGTGTGCAGTTCTGGTGTTCTCAACATCAAAAGGACATGGAACCGTTGGAACAAGTGCAGAGGAGGGCCACGAGGATGATCAGGGTACTGGAGCACTTCCCATATGAAGATAGGCTGAGAAAGTTGGGTCTGTTCAGCCTGGAGAAGAGAAGGCTGCGTGGAGACCTCATAGCAGCCTTCCAGTATCTGAAGGGGGCCTATAGGTATGCTGGGGAGGGACTCTTCATTAGGGACTGTAGTGATAGGACAAGGGGTAAAGGATTCAAACTTAAACAGGGGAAGTTTAGATTGGATATGAGGAAGAAATTCTTTACTGTGTGGGTGGTGAGGCAGTGGAATGGGTTTCCCAAGGAAGCTGTGAATGCTCCATCACTGGCGGTGTTCGAGGCTGGGTTGGACAGAGCCTTGGGTGGCATGGTTTAGTGGGAGGTGTCCCTGCCCCTGGCAGGGGGGTTGGAACTAGATGATCTTAAGGTCCTTTCCAACCCTAACTATTCTATGATTCTATGCTTCTATGAATAAATGTTGCATGCCTTATTTTGTTTCTGGAATATTTGGGAACTTAATGTTCAGGAAGTGTCTTGTTTGATTGGGGTCCATATGTTTCTGTCTACAGTAAACGCTGAGAGCCAGCAGAAGACTAGGTTGAGAATGGATGACCTAAAGATTGAAGATAGTCCTCAGATTGCATGGTCCTAATATCTGGAAGTACTAGCCATCAGCCACAATTAAATCATGGCTAGGGTATATAGTATAAAGCGTGTTGTCATGAGCCGTCTTGCTAATGAGATAATGTAGGACCTTCAGAAGCTGGTGTCTATCATTACCAAAATATTATTTCCTTTTCTGTAGTTATATATGATTTAGTTTAGAGCTAGGCATAAAAGCTGGGTAGAGCCCAGCTGTCTTCCCTGCATTGGGATGCATGGAGCTAAGAAGAAGACTAATGTCATAGAAGTCCTTGTGTTATTCCCTCTCTCACTTATAGAGATTAATTCCCTAAATTATAAAAGGTACTTGTTTGCTATTAGTTCATTTATATTTATATCATGTAAATAAACATATGTTTTGTCAAACAGTCAGTTTCCATTGTACCCTGCACATATATTAATTCACTTATATGACCCTTTTTGGAGGCTAGCTAACCGTGTCTCTCTGAACAGAATTCATTTCAAGGGATGTTATCTCTCCAATTTGTTATTTATTTGTACAGTTTGTTAGAGATAATATGGGTAAATTTGTATCATATTTGTCTCCTTCTGTTCTGCAAACCCTCAGATTTCTTCATGAATGCTTTAGCTCTTGAAACAGATTCTTACTGTCCTAGAAAAAAAGGTGCTCTCATCTGCACTACAGGGCAAACATTGCTTTTTTCTTTCCTTCCTGTGCGGTTTTTGATCTACCCAGTGCCTATGTGCACAGTGATACAGACATGTCTAGCACTGGAGAGCTCATTTAAAAAAGTAATTCCAAGAAGTACGTCTACCTGTTACATGACTGTCTGGAGTGTCCTTTGGTCTTCCAAGCAATACCCCAGCACCCACGGCCATGTTTAAATTAGTAAATGTCTTGCTTTCTGGCTCGCAGTGCAACTGGCACAGCGCCAGTGACAGACATAGAGCTAAATCTTCCATCTCCTCTTGTCTCATAGTGTAAGGCAGCCTCATCCATGTTGTATTTGGAAAGAGTCCCTGATCCATATTAACCTCTGAGTTTTACTCACACATTATTTGTCATTACAGTGGATGGTACAGGCAAACCCATTACATGTTGAGAATTACATAATGTGGACAATTTCATATTAGTATTAACCCATGACTTGTCCTTGGTTAGCTTATTAGTATAGATATAGCCTAGATGTCCTTCTTCCACAAGACAAAAATCCTGTTTCCCTCTTCCCATTATTCAGTGGAAATCTGTCAGTAAAAACAGATACTATATAAAAAGTCACAATAATTGCTCTAATAAATAATTAAATAAAACCAAGAACTTTGAAATGGAATTTAGAAGAAAAAACCCCAAAACTCCAAGCAGACTTCAACAAAAGCTGGCTTAAGTGGAAAGACTGTCAACAATTTCAGTTTTAATTCCTATTGCAAACTAATCTATGATCCATAAATTACACTCAAGGTGAATGAAAGTGACCCATGCAGGCATGGTAGGGCTCTGCTTTATTTAATTGCAAAGCAGACAAAGTATGTGTTATACTTAGTAATGAAGAATGTAAGTGAGGATTAATTCCAACGGGTTTGGTGGAACGATTTCAAGCAAGAAAAACAAAGTAAAGCTTGGATCCAGAAGTCTCTCTGTGATAACAGTGGACAGAATAATAAAGCCAATATCTTTCATTGTGCTCTAATAGAAAAACATAGTGAAAACTTGTTTTGATTAGAAAACAGCAGCAGTTTAAAACACTGCAAATACAGACTTTTAAAATGTCAGGAGCCACATCTGTTCTTTCGAAAGAATACTGGAGTATATAGTGTGTAACACTGAAGTTTATTTTGTCACTGCATTTATTTGATCTTACTGGTGCTTTCACAACTCCATTTTTTCTTTGGTTTCCCTCAGTTATGAGGTCATAAACACAGCCATGTGGGCTAAACATAAGCAACTGAGAAAAAAATAATCGGAAAGAGATTTCGTCCTTTTTGAAAAGAAAAATATTATTTAGTAATAAGTAAATGGGAAAAATTAAAATCAAATAAGGTAAATATTAATTGTTGGATGAAAATATTTATCTAGAGACAATGTAAGAGTTTTGTTTTGACAAGAATTATTCTGCAGGATTATTAAGTTTTCATTATGTTATTTCTGAAATACTGAAGTATATGTTAAAAACTCTGTGAAGTTCCATTTTGCTAGAAAAAAATATTATTTGGATCAAGATAAGTTAAATAAAACTCAGAAAGTTTGCTGATAGAAACTAAGTGAACAAAAATAATTCTACTGTTTCTATTCTTCAGAAAAGCTCTATTTCTTCAGTGTTATTTTTCTGACCAGTACCTTTCACTGACTTCCTGTTATGTGCCTCACAGCTCTGAAGAATCATCTTTTACCTATACATACTGGGGTGAGAGTGTGGATTTACACACTTCAGTTGGCCTTGTGAGACACTTGCCTATAAAATCTACTTAATCTCAGAGCTGGAATGTTTGAGAACTCCTCCAGAAACCCCTTGTGTCCAAATTTTGAGCACTAACCTTGAGTGTCTTTCAAACTTGAGGAAGATGGCTCATAATGATTCATATAATGAACTTCTTAACTTTACATTTATACTTAACCTTAAACTTATGAACAAGAAGCTGTGTGGTTCGGTTGATACTCTGGAGGGAAGGAATGCCATCCAGAGGGACCTTGACACGCTTGGGAGGTGGGCTGATGTCGACCTGATGAAGTTTAACCATGACAACTGCAACGTCCTCCACCTGGGTCGGAGCAATCCCAAGCACAGCTACAGGTTGGGCAGAAAAGAGATTCAGAGCAGCACTGTGGAGAAGGACTTGGGGGTATTGGTTGATGAGAAAATGAATATAAGCTGGCAGTGTGCGCTCACAGCCCAGAAAGCCAACCGTATCCTGGGCTGCATCAAAAGGAGCGTGACCAGCAGGTCGAGGGAGGTGATCCTGCCCCTCTACTCTGTGTTTGTGAGACCTCACTTGGAGTGTTGTGTGCAGTTCTGGTGTCCTCAACATAAAAAGGACATGGAACTGTTGGAACAAGTCCAGAGGAGGGCCACGAGGATGATCAGGGACTGGAGCACCTCCCGTATGAAGATAGGCTGAGAAAGTTGGGTTTGTTCAGCCTGGAGAAGAGAAGGCTGCGTGGAGACCTCATAGCAGCCTTCCAGTATCTGAAGGGGGGATATAGGGATGCTGGGGAGGGACTCTTCATGAGGAACTGTAGTGAGAGGACAAGGGGTAATGGGTTCAAACCTAAACAGGGGAAGTTTAGATTAGATATGAGGAAGAAGTTCTTTACTGTAAGGGTGATGAGGCAGTGGAATGGCTTTCCCAAGGAAGCTGTGAATGCTCCATCACTGGCGGTGTTCAAGGCTGGGTTGGACAGAGCCTTGGGTGGCATGGTTTAGTGGGAGGTGTCCCTGCCCCTGGCAGGGGGGTTGGAACTAGATGATCTTAAGGTCCTTTCCAACCCTAACTATTCTATGCTTCTATGATTCTAACATATATATATATTTATGCTAAAAATATAATGATTCTTCTTTGAAAATGTTTTTGTCCTGGGAGTAATGCAAAATGTCAGACTTGTGCTCTGACTCAAAACATAACTTCTTTTTAAATTCTTTTGAATTTGTTGCAGAACAGGATTTCCAAATTCAAACGGTTGTTTAATAGTATTTTTCCCTTCTCTTTGTTATGCATTGCTTTCGACTTAGCTATACCCCTGCAATAGTAATGAAACCAAAGAGAATTGGGATTTGTAGATGTTTCATGTTCAGAAAAACTGTCTTCCCATCAGCCCAGCAGGAACTGAGCAACCCTTTAAGAAATGGCTTTAAGAGAAAAATAAATGTATTTCACACTCATTTTGGACTTATTGTGCAAAGTAAAAGCAAGGAATGTAACCACTTATTCACAGCTGAACAGGAGTACATATCTGATGTCTCCCCAAGGATTCTCACCTGATGTCTGTTATGAAGATGGCTTGAAGCATCTTGAAGCAGCTGCTTAAGATTCAGATCTTTCATCTGTCAGGAAACTCCAAGAATAACCAAGAATTCTGATTAAAAAAAAAAAAAATAGGATGAATCCCCTTAAATATGAGTAACATTTAAATGGCAGCCAAAATAAAATTAATAAATTGTAATCCCCAAATCACAGTGAAATAATTAGCAGGTGAGGTGAGTGCTGGATAAACAAATGTAGAGTTTCCAAGATATATAAAGGATAAACTTTTTAAGGTGCACTGTGATACATAAAGTGTGTGTTCTACCAGTTAATTGTAACAAGGGTTTAAACCCAAAGTGAAAACCTTGGCAAATACAGAAAATAATAAATTACCCTAATATTACTACTCTAAAAGAAGCCAATAACAAGTATCAACCAGGATAATCTGTTATAGGTAAAAGCATCACAACAATGTGGAAATCTAGGGTAGACATTGTAAAGACATTAGAAATACCAGAGAATTCCACCCTCAATTCTGAATTTGAGGTAACCTAGCTTTAAATTAACCAAACTTAAAGTTGGATTTTCAGCATATTGAAAGGCACATGCAAACATGCATCCCAACAGTCCATTTACTCCTACAATAATCAGCAGATGCAGTTGCACAGAGAAAAGAGTGTTGCAGAGATCATTTAGTTAACTAAATCCAAAAGATGCTTGTAGAGTACAAAACTTTTGTATCTGTTCCAGCAGTTGTAAAGGAAAAGCAGGGACTGTCTTTAGACAGATAACTCTTTGTCTTGTTACTGGAGCAGGCTATTTCAGTGGAAAGTTTTTGTTATCCAGCTAATAAATAAATTAAAACAGTCCTCAAAGACATTACTTATGTTTCAGGTCTTAAGTCAGGCTAAAATTTCAGCTGAATAACGCAAACTGAAATATGTGCCTAGCCATATGGTCCTGTGACAGACAGTTGCAAACATTTATAAATAAAACAAGAAGCAATAGATGTGCACAGAAAACAAAGCAATGCTGTTTTTTCTTTGAAAACAAGACAAAACAGTTTTTACAAGATACATTCAAATTCTGTGTAACAAGCTAAACTGAAATGAGACTGGATTTCAACATCTGCAAGAAAATCTGATTTCATCCAGATGGATTCTTTTTGGCTGTTTTTTTTTTTTCTTTTTAGTATTAGACAATATAAAATATATAAGGTCAATCACACAGCAGGAAAGTGATCTCAGATGATAGTTCAGAAAATGAAAGACAATGAAGAAACTTCAGCTAATGTGTCAAACTAGTAAACTGCATATGTTACGTCTTTAACTAGAATTTACTTCTGAAACTAAACTTAAAATGAGATTTTTCTATTTCATTTTTTGTATACCCATGTACTCACATATTGTTATGTCTACTTAGGATCTCAGAAAATTCACAGTCTACAGAATGTATTTAACAAATGATTTACCTTAAATTAAGCACCAGAAATGCCCAAAGTTCACAAAAACTTATGCCACTGAAATGTTCACTTAGAAGTCAGCAATGCTTGACTAGAGCCTAGGCATTTCCTCTTTCATTAACATTTTCCTTTCTGTAGCATTCAGTGTAGAATTTCTAATTACTGTTTCCTCTATTTTCTTGGCTTACTTCTTGTATTTCATTTTCACTTTCTGCTAAATCATTCAGATTTTTACTACTGTTGTATAAATATTGTGTTCAACCTTTCTGCTTGCAGTTGGTGGAAACATATATTACTGTAATACTATCCTCCTAAACACATCATGCTTTCCCCATATGTCCCCTTGCATCCTGCTAGTTTTAGACCTCTGTAAGGCTGAAATTTTGTTCAAAGTTAGGTTTTTGAATCTGGTTGTATTTTTAGGTATAAGAATAATTCAGGCAAATGCTGGTTTTAACACATTTGCTAGTATCTTCTGTGGATCTTCTTTATGTCAGGCACAGTGCTGTCTCTGTCTGAAGAACGTCAGAAGGACATTCCCAAAAGATTGATATGTGGCAGTGGTGTATGAATAAAGGAGCCCCCTGTGACAACATGGGATTATGCTAAATTATCTCATGACTAATTCTTCCTTGCCAGCAAAGCACTAGTGTTTGACCATGTGGAAGAATTTTTCCCTGAATGCTGTCACCTTCCAGTGCTCAAACTGAGCCCAGAAACTTGGTGGGAAAGACACATGACCCTCTGTGAAACGTAAATTGTTCCACATTTCAAATGCTTAAGGGACCTGTGTATGTACAATGCCTTCTTTGAAGATGTTATTTCTGGGGAAACAGAGTAACCTTTACTTGTAAAACTTTGCAGTTTTGCTTTCAGCAGACAAAATTGATGAAGAGTTGACAAGCAAGGGCTTGGTTTTCTGTTGCAGAACTGGGAGAAAATTCACAAAGAAAACCAGGAATAAGATCATGAACACAGTGGGTTAGAATATATTTGCAACACTTTGCCTGTCTCTCACTTAGTATTTTTCCTAGGCATGGCTTGGAAAGAGCAAGGATCATTCTGTTCTTGAGATATATTTTCATCATCAAATGTCCTAACCCTGAACTTTTGTCTCTTTCTTATGTCTAAGAGCTATTTCATTGCTTTTGATCACATGTGAAGTTTCAGTGTACCCTGGGAGCTGTGTTTCCCCTTATATTATGGTTTAGGGAAATATATCAACAGGTAACTGATTACTGATTCATATTTATAAGAAGGCACATAAAACTTCTTTTAGTTTGCTTGGCTGATTTTCTATGATATGCAAAAGCTTTTTGGAACATAAATTACTCATCTGGTTTACATTCCTTCTTAAGAAGTAGATTGAGAGTTAGCCAACTCCTCCCTTTCCAAACAATATGATGTCCGCTGTGAACACTTTTCCCCTTGGTTTTTGTAAGACCTTGAAAAATGTGCAGGAGGAAGGATATTAATTGTACAACTGCCTGATTATGTCACAAACTGTGATACGTCATTGACTTCTCATAGTAGCACCTTAAAATATACCAATAATACAGATCAACTCTTTAACACATGAATTACTTTGAACTACTCCCTTCCATCTGCCTTGTTATTAATTCTGTTACTCCTAAAATTGCATCCTGTTTGTTCTTGCCACAGATTGGCAGAGCATGCAAAATTTCTACCTTGGTGCAAGCATGGCGAGTAGATACTTCTAAAAGCAAGAAGGATTAATTAATAGTCATAAGCTTATATAATAAGTAGAAAATTTTATGTATTTACAACCTCAAAGAGTAAAAAATAAAAAATCTGACAAAAAAGTAGACAGGGAAGAAAAAGCTGTGTACCTTGGACAATATGAATGTATTTTAAAATATTGGGTATCAGAGTTTTCTTTTTCCATGTTCCCGTTTACAGAAAAACCTACAAAAAGCTACTAGTTCTTCATTAAAATATGAAAATACTTCCACATATGAGTGTCTCTTGCCATGAACCTTCAAATGGGTCTTGTTCATTTGATAGAAAAAATGAGCTTGGGAAAAGGCTGATGGAGAAAATGTTATTTGTACTTCATGAACACCTGAAAGACTTAAGACAGGCTTTGCAGAGTGCTTTGTGGAAGAGTGATTTAAGAAGGAGTCAGGGATTAGTTCCTAGAAATGAGGGGGCATGGGGATGAACAGAGTGGACATATTTCTTCATTCAAGGTAAACTGTCTATGTAAATTAGCCCATGAAGAAATGTTAGCAAACATGACAGCAAGGAGGAATGCACTGCAGCACAAGATCCCAAAAAAAGACTGGAGATGGTAGGTTGCGAGGTGAGATGAGGAGTGCATTGATGAAAATATTAAGTCAGGTGGTGAATTAGTAAAGATGTTTATGTAAAATAAGGCTATACAGGGAATATTCAGTGTCTGTGCGACGCTGAGTGATAGCTGTTGCCCTTGGAAGAACAAGAAGCTGAAGAAATTTGTCAACTCCCAAAACGCAGTTGTTCATGGCGAGTACCAAGAGAAGATGGCCTGGAATGGGAGACTTTGTTTATATAGGACTACTGTTATCCTTGTAATTTTGCAAGCAAATATTTGTTAATGAATGTTTACATAAAGACAAGGCAGGTTTTTTATGTAGTTTTTCTACACTTTTGTCAGAAAACTGTGATTTCCCATTTTCTTAGAAGTCCTTGCTATCCCTGCCTCAATCAGCAGCTCTTCTACCCACCTGTTTACTGCCACATTGCCTGTATTACAGGTTTGCACTTGAAAGTGAGTAAAATTCTTTACGAAGCTGGAGAACAGGAGCTCAGGATAAACCCTACGTTTTTGTCTGATGGAGTTCATTTGGTTTGACAGCTCATTAGCAAAAGCAAGTAACTGAGATAGAAGTACCAGCTGTAACTGCTATATACAACTGACAGGCAGACTGGGAATGGCAGGTGAAGACTTAAGGAGAAAGAAGTAAAAAAGGATGTTTTAGTACCAGACGGATATACCTTCTGGTCAATTTTAGGTCTGTAAGTGGAAAGAGAGGAGCATTTACTAGCTTCTGTAGACTGAGATATTGTTGACTAACTGTGACAAGAAAGCCCTATTGATGTTGGCTAGTGGAAATCCTTGGGAGATTATTTGTGAGCAAAAAGATATATGGAAGGTTATAGACAGTAACTACAATGTGATAGATCTGGTAACATTGCTATTGACTCCCAAAGAAGTACCCACCAATGTTTTTTGAATTTTATGTAGCTAGTGCTTCCAAAACTTGGCAAAGTTTATAAGAAAGGTGAAGATGTTGAAAATATGATTTTTTGTAGTAAAATGAGGATATTTAGGAATCACTCACTCTACTCACAAAAGTTTAGGATTAAGTGAAATGCTGAATGTTATCCCAGATTTCTATAGCAGTGTCTCCAGATGTGCACAAAAGCCTTATAGTTCCTTTAAGACATGATTTCACCTAGTTTGTGTTCTGTGATGATTATCATGTAGGGAATATTTTTGTATTTTTAAATTCAGCTTTCATGTCTTGGGTTGTATTGATTAAATTTCCTGTGTTATGCAGAATTTTTCAATTTGCCCTCTTAAAATCAGTAACTTCTTGTTCCCAGAAGATGATAGTATAGCTATAGATCAGACTAAATGTCTGATTTACAGATATAAATCAGGCTATATATCTCTGGTTTTCATGATTTAGGAGCACACCATGCTGCTCTCACAGTTCAGGTGAACAGCAGTGGCAGCCTTTCCACCAGGGCAGTCCCCATATACTCTGCTTCTCCAGGTTTTTCCCCACCGTCCCAGACAGTTTCTGGCCACTGTTCCCCTCACTGGGCCTGATCCTGACCCCCACCCATGGGCTGACATCCTGGCCAAGCCTTGTCTTACCCTTATTCCCAGGGAGCTGCCTGATGCCTGAGACTGGGGCTGTTCCTCATGCTCCCCAGCTGTCTGTCTTCTGGCTGGGGTGGTAGCATGGTCCCTGGCTCCCAGACTTTTTCCTGCTTCCCAGGGCAGGACCCACCACTCCCAGCACCCAGGCCACAGGGAACCCAAGGCCTCTTGATGAGCAAAACAGACATATAACAAATGTTAACTTCCATTTGGCTCTCTTTTGCACAGTCTGTGGAGACCCTTATGGGAGATTCTCCTTCTGTCCTCATTTAGAAGTTGGCCTTCTAGAGTAATAACAATCAAACTATGTTGTAACAAAAGTGAATTTTGTAGGAAATAAGGAAAAAAAAAAGCCCAAAATGGAAATTTTAGTATGAATCTTATTTCATTTATTCAAAATAATTGTTTGCTAAGCAAAGCCAAGAAAGTTTTAACTTAATTACTCAAAAGAAGCTGATTGAAATTAATGAGTATAGGGAACTGTACATTCAGTTCAATCCTTCTACTCTTTTTCAGTAAGGAAATCTCTCTTATTTACCCTTTTCAGGGCAGCCACATTGTTTATTCTGGAGCTTGGGTTGGTTCTGGTTTAGTTGCACTTGCTCTTCCTTGGCTCAACCCCTCTGTGACTTTGATCTCTCCAGCTCTTGTGATATAATTTCCATACACATTTCCAACACAGCAGTATGATAGCAGCCACCTTATTTATGAACAGAAGAATTTTATAGGGTATGCATAGCCATACTGTGCCATGTAGTATCAAGGCCAGGTGATGGGCCATGGTGCTGTTTAGTTTACTGTGGAGGCTTAGCTCAGCTCAGATTAGGAAATTCTCTGACTCACTTAAATATTCTAAATATTTATAGTCTTAAATATTCTAGAAATCCAGAAGCATTTAAACCTAAAAAGCTCTGAGTAAGACTTCCAGCATGCGAGTTCCAGACTGATACCTTCTATAATGGCATAACAATTCTGACTCCAAATCCTGGATAATTTCATACATAGTTGTATGTCTGTTCTCCAGATATTTACTATAAGAATATTTGGTGAGAAATTTTCACCTCTTTATCCCTTAATCAGAAGTCTTTTACTCAGTATAGACCTTACTGCAGGATCTTATATTGTAGTGGTAGATTAAGATCGAATTTTATTATTTTTTTACTTGTGGAAAAGAAGTGAATAAATACGTATTTTCAATGTCAGAAAAGTATCAATCTATTAAACTAGGAAGATCTAGCATAAGCTATTGTCGTGGTTTAAGCCTCTCTCACTCCCCCCCTCTTTCTTGCCCCCCACTCCCAGAGGGATGGGAAGGATAATCGAAAAGAATGCAGCTCTCACAGGTTGAGATAAGAACAGTTTAGTAACTAAAGTATAACACAGACCACTACTGCTACCACCAATAATAATAATAACAAGGCAAATACAAGGAAAGAATACAATTTCTCACCACCTAAAAGCAAGCCCGACCACGCAGTGCACCCCCCACCCTTCTGGGTCTCTCCTCTCCGTCCTCCATCCTGGGCATGACGTGCTGTGGCATGGAATAGCTCCTTGGTCAGTTTGGGTCAGGTGTCCTGTCTCTGCCTCCTCCCGGCTCCCCCTCCTCCCTGGCAGAGCATGAAACTCAGAAAATCCTTGGCCAGACCAAAACATCACTAAGCAGTAACAGAAACACTGGTGTTATCAGCACTGTTCCCAGGCTGAAAATCAAAAACACAGTGCTACACCAGCTACCAAGAAGGAGGAAAAAGAAAAAAAAAAAAAATGACTGCTGCTGCTGAACCCATGACAGCTATAGAAGCAATCTGGTGCTGTCTCTCCGGTTTAGGTACCTACCATTTAAGAGTCCTCTGCTTGCTTGTTGTGGAGTAGTGCTAAGTACATCATGCATTTCCCAAACTCATTTTTGTGTTTTTTTCTATTGGTTGGTTTGTTTTTTTTTTTTTGTTTTTTTTTTTTTTTTTTTGCTTTAATAAGGAACTGTAATAGAAGTCTTTGGATAATTCTGAAACCTCAAAATTACGATTAGTGTTTGGTATTTGCCTTTCAAATATTCTATGATTCTATGATTTTATGATGTCCACTCAGGCCACCTCACAGGGTGTCACACAACATCCTTTGTAGTTCTTGTTATGAAGAGAGGCAAACAGAAAAGATAACAGTTTAGGTCCATTATTTTAAAGGGAGACGATGGTCCTGTAAACCCTTATTCAAAAAAAGGTGGATAATGACTTCAGTTTTGCCCTTTTACATTACTGAAGATGACATAAGGGTAAGAGTTGTAATATGATAAAAAGATGTAGAAAAATATTGAAGACTTAAATACCCTTTGAGAATAATCTGCCCTTAATTATTATTTGTCAAAGGCTTTAACCTTGAGATGAAAAGAAACACACTCAGGAATATTGGCTGTTGTGATAGCATCCCATCCCCAGCAGAAAGTTTACATTTCAAGAATACCTTCGTGAGATGAAGAGCTGGACTGAAATGAAAAATTCTGTTTGAGACAACTGTTAATGTTTGAAATTTTGTTTTTCTGTGAATTAAAACAAACCCAAAAACTTTCAAATATTTTCAGGAAAGGGAACCGTGGTGAAACATCTGTTTTCTAATCAGAAAGGTCAACCTCTGAATTAATTTCTCTTGCCACTGGAAACAATCAAAGAGTCTACCCTGAACGCTTGAAATCTCCCACTGTAAATGTTGTCAAAACCAATATTTCTCTCCAAGACATCCCAGCTTTGACACAGCTCCTTATTTTGACCAAAAACAAACAAACAAGTTGTCAGACTTGCTGACTAGTTCTAGTTAGAAACAAACTAGGTAGGAAAGTTGGGAAGGGGACAGGAACTTTGGTATTAGCAGTGTGGCTTAGCTATTCCCCATGCTAAAGTGTGTAAGTGGGGAGTCAGGCCCATAAACAACAGTGACCGAGTCTGGGGTCAAATTCTATAATCACTGCAGATGACTTCCTACTGCATTCAGCTCTTGCTGCTGCTTCTAATGAATCATAAGTCCTTTTTAAGCTTTATAAAATACGCATACTGACACATGGTAATTCATGTTTATTGTTGTAATTTGGTCATACGAACAAGGGTAAATTTAGTCAATTGAAAGTTATTACCAGAATGTGTCAAACATCAAAGCAAATAGCTAGAGTTCAGTATGCTTTCTTTTTTTGTCTAATATACAATGGCATAGAAGAGCTGCACTGTAGAATTTTATGGAACAGTGTAAAATTAGATTTTATAGAGGGCTCAGTGGGGTAACGTATTCTTGGATTTTACTGAAGCCTAACATTGTCCTCAGCTTCTGAGACATAGTATGTTTCAGTTACCACTATATTATTCCAAATAATTGTTGTGAGCAGATTCTGGCAAAGGCTTATATAGCATTTATAGTCTTCAGCAAGCCAGTATCCCCAAAGGAATTTCTCAGTTTCTGCACACTGAAAATATCTTTGTGCTCCAATAAATGTTGAGTCAGCTCTACTTAGGTTATGCAAGAAATTTTATGACAAAACATGTGCATTGGGCTCACAAAATCTCAGCACTTGATTAGAGGCAGAGATCAAGTTTATTATACAATTTAGTCTGCTAAATGTTAATGCTGTGTACTATAGCCTTTCCTCGTGCCTCATATGAGCCTATATTTTCCTCATTCTAAACTACTGCACATAAATTCAACAATGGCACGCAGTATACTATCTCACTTGAATCAGGATTACCTGTTTTTTATTTTTTTTTTCAACAGTGAGCATCGTTCTTTGTGCATGCCATTCTAAATATTGCTAATATTGTATAATGCTCTTCAGAAGACCTTGTTTCTCAATCAGTGTCCCTGCTAATGTGTACAATAAGGCTGAACAGGTTGGGAGAACAGGATATAGTTTCAGCTGGCCTTGGGTAATAAGATACATCATTTTCAAGTTTTATGAATTTCTGGGTTCTGCAAGCAATTCTTCATGATACATAGCTTCATAGAATCATAGAATCATAGGATAGTTAGGGTTGGAAAGGACCTTAAGATCATCTAGTTCCAACCCCCCTGCCAGGGGCAGGGACACCTCCCACTAAACCATGCCACCCACGGCTATGTCCAATCCAGCCTTGAACACCGCCAGCGATGGAGCATTCACAACTTCCCTGGGCAACCCATTCCACTGCCTCACCACCCTTACAGTAAAGAATTTCTTCCTCATATCCAATCTAAACTTCCCCTGTTTAAGTCTGAACCCATTACCCCTTGTCCTCTCACTACAGTTCCTCATGAAGAGTCCCTCCCCAGCATCCCTATATCCCCCCTTCAGATACTGGAAGGCTGCTATGAGGTCTCCACACAGCCTTCTCTTCTCCAGGCTGAACAGACCCAACTTTCTCAGCCTATCTTCATATGGGAGGTGCTCCAGTCCCTGATCATCCTCGTGGCCCTCCTCTGGACTTGTTCCAACAGTTCCATGTCCTTTTGATGTTGAGGACACCAGAACTGCACACAATACTCCAAGTGAGGTCTCACAAGCACAGAGTAGAGGGGCAGGATCACCTCCCTCGACCTGTTGGTCACGCTCCTTTTGATGCAGCCCAGGATACGGTTGGCTTTCTGGGCTGCGAGTGCACACTGCCGGCTCATGTTCATTTTCTCATCAACCAACACCCCCAAGTCCTTCTCCGCAGGGCTGCTCTGAATCTCTTCTCTGCCCAACCTGTAGCTGTGCCTGGGATTGCTCCGACCCAGGTGTAGGACCTTGCAGTTGTCATGGCTAAACTTCATCAGGTTGACATCAGCCCACCTCCCAAGCATGTCAAGGTCCCTCTGGATGGCATTCCTTCCCTCCAACATATCAACCAAACCACATAGCTTGGTGATATCAGCAAACTTGCTGAGGGCACACTCAATAGTTTGCTTTTTGTGTGTCCCTGCTGGAGCAAAAATAAAGTTGTCCGAGACTTGGATGGTTTTGGGTGCTGTTGGTAGACAGAAGGGAATGACTCTTAAGATAAGGTCACAATCATCAGGAGCATATCAGAACCAAATGCCGGGCAAAGCACTAATTTGTAGATTAAGGTCTGCTCAAAACCTTGTGCAGAGACCAATCTTCACCCTAGCATCCTCCTCCTGCTTTCTGTTCAAGAGTTCTTCCTATGATCAGCGATGAGACAAAGCAGAGAGGAGATAAGGAGATAAGGATGGTGTTAATTCCTAATGTTCTGGATATCTGTTTCTAGCATCTTGCATTATGCAAGGTCCCTTAAGAAACTGTTCTAGGAGTCGTTACACAAGATGAAGTTTTAAAATAATTCAAATATGTATGAATAGAGGTCTGTGATACTGGACTGTTCTGTGTGTCTATGTCCTCCTTGTTGGCGCTAAGAGAAGGTGGGCTTGCAGTGGTCCTATAGGGTACTATGACATTATTTTTACGCTGTGGAAATCTGTGTGCACTGATATGGTGGCATTGTATTAATGTTCTTTAACCTCCATGGAGCCTCCTTCTCCTTCTTCTACAGTCTCTGACAAGCACTGCACTGGAAAAATGTCTATGATACATCATAAAGGGTAAAAATTAGACTCAGACTTGCTCTTTCTGGGAAAAGGAACTGCAGTTTTGCTTAATGGATTTTATCACAGGCAGCGAAACCTGCCACAGGCAGAGAAACCTATCTAACTTTTCCCCTTTTATTCTACTTATATTTTCAAAGTATGCAACTTTTTGAGTTGAAGCCATTTAAATTCTAGTTAAAGGAATTCCCCTTAGCATAGCTTGACCTAAGAGGTACTTGCTACTCTTCTTTCACATTATTTTCCATTTCTGAACTGCCTTTCTGTGCAGGAACAGAGGAAGGATCTTCTGGTCATTAGGCTGCAGGCGGTGAGGAGGAGGAAATTGAGACAGAGGCATGGGAAGGGAAGCAGACATCTGAGGTCTTTGTGGGACAAGGGTGATTTTGATATGGCAGCTTGTGGAAACTCAGTTTATGAGCCAGTCTCTTGCTGCTGAGACAGCCTCATGTGCTTTTCCTTTGCCATGCACACTATTTGCCAAGGGCATGCAGCTTTGCTTCCAAGAGGCATTTGCTTTCTTTCAGCTTATGTTAAATATTACCAGTGAAAAGGGAAGAATTTGAAGACATTTAATGGGAAAATTATATTTGAAAAAGCCCAAACTGATGTTATACTTTAGTCTGTTTGTGCAAATATTCAGTATTTTATTTCTAACACATTTCTAAGCAAAAAGAGTAGTTTGTCTTTGGAAAGATCTGAAAGGCACTTAAGGAAAACATCCACTAGTGAAATTGTTTGATTAATGCTGAGATTAAAAGAGAGGAAGATGTTGCACTCCTGGTATTCAGCTTTGCACAACAGGCTTGTGTGTTGTGGTACACTATTGGGTTTGGGGGGACTTTATCATCTATGTATGGGGACAATAACGAGAAAATAGTGACATCTGCAGATAAGCACATTTCTACAATGTACTATGACAGGAAACCTCAATCCTTTATCATAGGAAAATGCCACAAAACAGTTACAGTCAGAGATGAAACCACAGGTATGTGTTTTAGGCAGATGTGAGCTGGTTCTGGAGGATGGTAGCTACACATCATGTAAGAATGACGATTCATCCTGAGCCCAAGGTAAGACACCCTGCTTGACAGCAATGTCCTGACTGGAGCTTTCGAGCTACCAGTCTTCAGTGGCTCCACATGCAGATAACTGGGCACACTGTCAAAGTGACCTTGTAAAACAGCAGATAGTTGTACACTTACTTCAGGAAATTGTAGGTGTCACTAACTGAGAATTTGAACCTCAGGCCCATGTTCTGCTATCAACTGTACTCTTACAATTTTCTTTCAAATCTAGGAGACTGCTAAGCTCTTTGTGTCAGGAGAAAATACTGGGCTTTAGTGGCCTGTCAAAAACAAAGTCCTTCTCCCCCTTATTTACCCTTGTAGATATTATTCTGTTATCTGCTGATTTCCTGTTAATTTTTGCCAAATTTTTTTGCTATTTGAACTTCACTAAATTTCACTTTTGAAAAATATTTTTTGGGAGTCAGCTTTGCTTGCTTTCTCTTTCAAACCTTACCATTATTTTCTGTATGTCTTAATACAGCAGAAGACAGGAAGGTTTCTACACTTATCTTACGGCCATAAGATAGCTAGGATTCCTACCCCACCTTTCTTGAAAGTAAATACTAATGATACTCCTAGAGGATTTTCCTGATTGTATATTGCTTCAGTTACCGCTCAAATATCTTAAACACATAGTTTATAAACACATGAAAACTGTTGCTTGGAAACAGTTTGTATTCCTGTTTTTGCCCTAACTGTAAATCCTCTTTATTCAAGCTAAGTCATTAACAAAAATACATTCTTAATCCTGTGTTATTATCTTTAGTACAGAACCTCTTTCAAAGTGATTGCTTTGGGCTTTTGTTGGCTTTCTGTAGTTCTAATTATACTGTTTTCTCTTTTTTTTACCCAGTGATAAAAGCTATTAAATATGCCATTTCTACTTCTCGAAAATGGAAGCTGGTCTTATTTTCTCAGGACACTGTCCTCTTTTCTGCTTAAACAAGGAGGCTAAGGAATAGTTTAAGCCCCAGGCAACATTGTTATTACCCACACAGTGCTTCGATTAGAAATGTCTCTTTCTCCACTGTTCGTTGTTTGTTTCCATGCTTACTGACAGGAACCTGCATCTCCCTGCAAACAACGTATTTTACTTAACCACCCCATGATTTCCTTTATTTTTCAGTCTCCTGTATGCAATACAATTTGTTTTGAACAGGCATATTCTAAATCTTATTCAAATAACCTTTTCCTCTCTCATCAGCTTGAAAATTGAAATATGCTAGTCCATTAAGCTGTTCCACAGAGCTGGGCTCAGATCTGCTTAAAAAAACCACCAAGTGTTTGTCGGTATATTTGTGACCTCACAAAACAGTTTGTATGACTGATGTCAGTGTCTTAGGCAGGAAATAATTCAATTTCAAAAAGGAATCAAAGAGCCTTTTTAATATCAAGCTATAAATATTTCCCCTAATTCAGTTACCATGGTAGGGAAGGACTTTAACCCAGGACCCAGATCTTGACCTCCCACTGGAGACAATGGGTCCAAGCTGAGCTGACTGGTGCTGCCACTGTTATAAGCCACTCAGAAGGAAGGGACAACCTTGTTTTTCAGGCTTGACCACCTATACCTTGGGAGCAGGTCGCTGGTGTGGCAGGTATCTCTCTCCCAAGAAGTTTCCTGCTTTGGCATTTGGCACTTGGCACAGGATGGAGCTCTTTCCCAAGAGGCAGTGTAGGCACTGTATTTTGGAGGCTAAGAGTTAGACTGTATAAATGTGGCCAACCCATTCAATATGGCCAAAAAGTGAGCTCTGGAACTGTTTAAGCTGCATAACTCTTTCCCCCTCCATTTTGTTGCAGCTTTTCTTTCTAATTTGCCTTTCAGCTCTCAAGTGAAGAAGGAAATGAAAATCACTTTTCTGTTAACTTTCAATCCTGTTCCTTCATTACCAAACTCTTCGTCTTTCCTTTACATAAAAAAAAAGATACACATGGCTTCCATGTATGTTGCACAGATATACAATTGTATGCATAATTTGTAGATGATTTGCTTGTAATCCCTTTGAGTATCAATGCAAATATGCTAGGTTATTAGACAGTAATGCATTTGTCAACTGGAATATTTATTTACAGTATAGCAGACACTGAATTGTAGATATGACACTAGTACTTGAAACATATGAGGCATTAATCAAGAAAGCAGCCTGACCTTCCATATTTAAATGGTACTGTTGCTTCCAAGGCTTCTGTATTACCATTTCCAAGTCCTTAGCTTGAAAGCTGTAACCATAATTATGGAGAAAAGTAGATGGACTATAAAAAAGGCACTTAATCCAACATAATTCTTCTTCATAATAGCTGTACTTACGAAGCTGATGGTTGAATGGCATTCCTATTGCACATGCAGTCGTAGCAAATGATAGGCTTAAAATCTAGACAACTATGGAATGCATTAGTAGTAGATGCTGTATGACTGGACAGAGACATTTACCATTTTAGATGGTAATTCAGAGAAAAAATTGGTAAACAACATGTTGTCCATATGTGGTAGCTGTTTTCCTAATAGAAAAATGAACATTTTTCTGCCCTTGCATTCAGAACACAAGAAATCCAAACACAAAACGAAAAAGCAAGAGAAGGGTAATTTTGCTCCAGGCTTATTTTGGACAAGACTTATTCATAGACATCTATTGCTTCTATTACTTTTATTCATTTTCTTGACCTCTGCTCATTTTTTTGCAGAGTTGGTAGCCGTTTGGGTCAGAAATTTTCATTGACGATGAGACAAGGGGGTTTTTGTATGGTAGGGCCTTGGAAAATGTGGTCATTTGCACAGTATTTGGCACTGATATATGGCACTGACCATAGTTTGGTCAGTCTCCATGAACTAAATAAATGAACAGAAAAAGAGTAGAATTTACAAAAATGTTGTCGTGGTTTAAGCTCAGTCAGCCAGTAACAGAACCACGCAGCCATTCCCTCACCCCCCCTCCCCCATTTCTCCCCCTGCTCTCGGACGGACCAGGAGGAGAACCGAAAGAATGCAACTCCCGCAGGCTGAGATAAGAACAGTCCCCTAACTAAGGTATAACACAAACCACTATTGCTACCACCAATAACAACAACGATAAGGGAAATAACAAGGGAAGAGAATACAACTGCTCACCACCCACCGACCGATACCCAGATGGACCCGAGCAGTGATCTAACCCTTCCGGGTAACTGCCCCAGTTTATATACTGGGCAGGACGTGCTGTGGTATGGAATACCTCTTTGGCTAGTTTGGGTCAGGTGCCCTGTCTCTGCTTCCTCTCGACTTCCCCTCAACTTCCCCTCCTCCCTGGCAGAGCATGAGACTCAGAAAGCCCTTGGTCAGAGTAAACATTACTGGGCAACAACTAAAAACAACAGTGTTATCAGTGCTGTTCCCAGGCTGAAAGTCAAAAACACAGCACTGCACCAGCTACTACGAAGGAGAAAAAATTTCTGCTACTGTTGAACCTAGGGCAAATGTAATGACATATACTATGTATCACACATCCGTTCATCAATGCAAATTCCTTGCAGCTAGTCTTCCTTTAAACTAAGATCTTACAAGACTATCAAGAAAATTTTATTAATGTATCAGGAAGCACATGATTTTTGTTCATAAATCCAATCAAGTCTTAATTGCTTCTGTTCCATTCAGTGAGGATTTTTAAATTCAGAACTTCACTCAGTACAAAAATAATCACATATAAGAGGAAGTGTATAAAATAAAAATATGTTTTATAGGAAATCCAGATTCTTTAAGGTGTGATGATATTGGAGATGAGGTGGAACAGCATTCTTTCAAGGCTTGTTAAAGCTGAAGTGGAATGTGACAAACACTTGCTGTGAGACAGAACTGAACAGCCTTATCTGTAGCCTCTCCTTGGCAGAGATGTATTTCTTGACTCTGACAATTTCCTTCCTTCCTTTTGCCCTGCCCTAGGTTAGAAGACATGCATATTTCTAAATGCATGTTTGCAGAGAACTGAAACTTTACTGAACTGAACAGAATCATATGTTCTAGATTCTAAAGGGTTACTTGGAACTTTTTACCTTCCATTACTCTGCCAGCCATCATAACTCTTCCATTACAATAATTCATTAGCTCTCATTTTGCTCAGGAGAGGGTAAGGAATATAACCTGCAGCTCAAGGAGGAAAGTACTGCTCGTCCGTATATGATGAGAATGCCAGTGCTCAATCAAGGCTGCCTCACTAACTTGTCCCTGAAGAGACAAAATGCATCTCCTCCTTCCAATTTTATCTTTCTTCCATTCCCCTCAATTGAATTGTCATTTTTACTCTTATTTAGACAAGCAAGCTCAAACATGGCACATAATCTCTAATTATCACTTCTTGTCACATTCTCATCTGAGCTAAAATAACAGCAGTCTGCCACTGTCAGCAAAGCTTAAGAGCTTTTACTTGATAATGATCCAGTTTGTTAGGGCTTTTTTAAGCACGCAAATAGGATAAGGATATATGAAATATAGTTTATTCTTGTTCTTTTTATGTTTATAATGCTACTGTATACTTTGTTCATGATATATATGAAAGCAATTATGCATTGAGATCTATACCTCATAATATTCTGATGATATTTTTACCATATTTATTCATGAGCACACCTGTCTCAGCAGCAGTCATGTAAACTCATTGCTGTTTGTGAATCCTGCACTAGAGAACAAGGACAGCTGGGTAGAAGGAAAAAAAAGGAAGGTTTTCAAAAATCTTTTTCCAACTGAAATGTCTTCATACAATACCATGAGATATATAGAAATCCCATTAGTTTATAGAAGAGATATTTGTAGGGAGATGCAATTGGATTCTATTGGGATAATAAGTGAATTTTAAAATCATACAAGTTAGACCCTTAAATTGTGCAAAATATGTAAAAGAATGAAGACTAAAGAATCAAACTTTGCAGGAATTATCTATGTGGCTGAAAAATAAACACATGTACACAGGTACAGAAGAAAGCATCATCTTAGAAGTGGTGGATTACCCTGATAAAATATATTGTTGTGCTTATGTTTCAAGTAGCATCATATTTGATTTTTGCATTTTCTTTTTCAATTATTTCTTGTTGCTTACATTTTTTTTGTGTTCCTCCTTCTCTTCCTTTGCTCCTTATAGACAAATTCAAACTTGTTGTCACACCGGGGCACATTGTCTCCTCTTTTACATGAGCTGGTCTTAGTAACTTGCACTGCGATGTGGAATAGAAGAAGAAGGGCGACCACTGATAATCACTTCATCATGATTCAGGGAAATCCTACATCTTCATGTTGGCTGCTTTGGCTTTTCATCTCTATTTTCTAAATCTGTGAACAGGCACTGCAGGAAAAACAATATTGCTCTCAGTGAAGGTTTCAACAAAAAATGTTTCTTGGCTTTTGTCTAATATTTGAATGTAGTATTCCTAACCCAAAGACATGTCTGCCCAGTGAGTTTAAAGAGTTGCTCCTAAAATACATGAAGTAAATTCTAGCAAGTGTGGCCAATTTAGAGCTCTAGCAGGAGGGTGCAGATGAGGTTTCCAGAACTGGTGATGAGCAAACCTGCTTTGTGCCAATGGCTGTGGAAGATATTAGCTGGAGAGCTACTATGCATCTATCTAAGTACAGAAAAGCAATCTAAGACCTTCTGTCATGGTGTTCCTTAGATAGAATGTAACCTTTGAGAGTGCTTTAAAACTTGGTTCACTATCAACATCTTCCCTCTGGATCATACCAGTCTGATTGTTGCACAGACAATTGATGTTTTGTTTTCAGCATGTGAAAGGCTTTGTAGAGAGAAAAAAAATATTTCAATTGCATTTGTTTCTCATAAAATAAACTGGTAGGCTTCATGGAAAATAACTGCAACAAACTCTTGACCTCCACAAGGAAAAGAAAAAATGAAAGGGATGTAGCTTCATTATGTTAATTCTTCTGAAAACATCATCTGGTAATAAATTATATGATTTTTTAAAGAAGGTTCTTTCCAGTCCCTGTTATTCTGATCTTGTCCCTGCTGAGGCCTTCTTACTTTCTTGTCTGAGGAGGCCCAAAGTTGAAACATACTCTTCTGTGGAGCAAAAGTGTCTCCTCTGTGCTCAGTACTAGAAAACACCCTCCCCTAGTTTTCAGAATTTTCCATACCAAGTAGCATTTTCAAGTCAGGCTTACCCTCAATCCAAAGCCCGTATGTGTCAGACACCTGTCCTGGGTCCCTACCCTTGGTTGTGACAATTTCTAGAAACTATCTCAAGGAAAAAACATAAGTCCAGTGGAACTTTGATATTCAGGAGTAGCACAGCTGGCCATTGATTCAAAATCAATCCATCCTCCAGTCAGCACTGAATATAATTCATGAACCATGGGTGAGGAATACATAGATGCTCACATGGAAAATCTCCTGATTCTGGTTATCAACAAAAGATTCCAGAACCAGTGGCATTTCAAAAAGGAAGAAAAATATTGGACCTGCAGCAATATTAGATTCCTGCTTCTCAGTAATACTTTCAACAAGAAAAACTGTCAATAAGTAGATAACATTACATCATAAAAAACTCTTAAATTTATGGCTACATTTTAAGCAGTCAAGATTCATTGCCAAATCAATATATTAACTGTATTAACTGTTTAACTGTAAATCAACTTTATAGTTTGCATGTGCTAAACCTGTTTCTTTTCAACTGCAAATAACATTTGAAATGTCCCCACTTGGCAGTAACGAGGTAATTTTCAACCAAAAGAACACTGGGCCAAGTGAACAAGTTCTGAAATGCGTTTTAGATTTCACAAAAGCTCAGCTGAAAGAGAAAGTGGTGAAAGTGTCCAAACATAGGACACTCATGCTTTGGTATACTGTTTGGACAGTGTGTTTGCTTTCCAATAGTTCAGTAGTTTCAACATATATATTGTTTCAGTCTGGAAGCAATAAGGTTGTTAAGTTTAAAACTTAAGCAGAAAAGAAGGTGTACCTTTTCTCTGAACTCCATAGTCAATATTATTAATTTACCTGTGCGGAAAGATAAATTTTTGGCTCATTTTAGTAATGGAAAAATATGTGTAAATCATAGATATCCAGAACCTGAATGCTAAAGAATGGATTTTTTTACATTATAAGCAAGTGTTTTTGCTTAATTCAATTAGGTATTTTGCAGTTCATAGAACTGTTATACAGATATCCATTTTTTAAGGGTGTGTGTTTAGAATCTTAGTGTCAGTCTCTTAGCTTAAGAGAAAATTTAAATAACTTCTCATGGTTCCCCAGGGAAGTGGTGGAATTACCGTCCCTGGAAGTGTTCAAAAACAGTGTACATGAGGCCCTCAGTGATATAGTTTAGTGATAGTTTTGGCAGTCCTGAGGTAACGGTTGGACTTGATGATCTTAAAGGTCATTCCCAAACTAGTTGATTCTACGATTTACAAAACAAACCAAAATGGCAATAAAATAGCTATTTAATTTAACTTTTCCTAGTTATAAACATGACAGCAACAGACAGAGAAATGAAAAAAAAAGCTGTATAAGAAGTCTTTGAAGAAGAAAATTTAACAAAATTTAATTTGGCTTTGGTGAAGATGGCTTAGGAGACATCTAAGGCACACTTTGGAGAAGCATGTTTCGTTCAGACTTTTTATGGGTGTGAAAAAAACCCTTGACCACCAAGAACTGATGGTGTCTTCCTACATTAAAATGTAAGTAATAGTGTAAAATTAGATGAAATAAGAAAAATTTACAATATTCAAGATGAGTGATTTCTGAAAGAAACCATCTTTAGAGATTCCCGTTATATACGAATGACTCTTGAAGATGTTTTCCTCTGTGGTCCTGTTGCTAGCAGTAATACATTTATGCTCAGTAATGTGTGAATTAACCTGTGTAGCTCCTGCTGACACATTGTAGATAGCGTGAGGGTCCATATGACATCTTAAGAGCAGTGTTGAAATTCAGAAAAAAAGTGTTAAATGAAGAATGACTCTGTACATCTGGGCTATTTCATTAAGAGTGTTGTGGTTTAAGCTCAGACGGCAGCCCAGAACCATGTAGCTGCTCGCTCCCTCCCTCCCTTCTTCCTCCCGCTCTTGGAGGGATAGGGAGGAGAACCGAAAGAATGCAACTCCCACAGGCTGAGATAAGAACAGTCCACTAACTAAGGTATAACACAAACCACTATTGCTACCACCAATAACAACAATGATAAGGGAAATAACAAGGGAAGAGAATACAACTGCTCACCACCCACCGATCGACACCCAGACGGACCTGAGCAGTGATCTACCCCTTCTGGATAACTGCCCCAGTTTATATACTGGGCAGGATGTGGTGTGGTATGGAATACCTCTTTGGCTAGTTTGGGTCAGGTGCCCTGTCTCTGCTTCCTCTCGACTTCCCCTCAACTTCCCCTCCTCCCTGGCAGAGCATGAGACTCAGAAAGTCCTTGGTCAGAGTAAACATTACTGGGCAACAACTAAAAACAACGGTGTTATCAGTGCTGTTCCCAGGCTGAAAGTCAAAAACACAGCACTGCACCAGCTACTAAGGAGAAAAATGAATGCTACTGCTGAAACCAGGACAAAGAGATTGCATAAGGGTCCTTAAGACAGTACTATTTTATTTTCAGGCATCAGCTGCAGTAAGATAATTGCAGGCAGTTAAAGGGTGTTTCTGCATTATTGCATAGTCTATCAATGCATTGTTTGAGATTCTCAACTATACATTCCTTCCCGTGCTTTTAATTTTTTTTTTTCAAAATGCTTTGAAATTCTTGAAGAAAATACTTGCATATTGTTGCAGTAAAACTCTAGACAGTGTGTTGTGATAGTCAAACTGAGCATGGCTTTGAAAGCTTTGGCAAGTATTTGATGAGTGGCTGAGGTTCTGCAGTTCTTAAGAAATGAAGAAACTTGTAAGTTAAGAAACACTCATATGAACCAGGGTACAAGAGAGACCTGAAATTTATACTATGGAAATCATTATTTCCAGCATTCACATCTGAACAGTCAGCTGACCCCAGAATAATGGGAACCAAACTCAGAAAAGATTCAAATATAGTTCTGGAGCAGAATCCACCTTCTGCTGCACCACAGTCTCAGGATGTTTATTTTAGCATTACTGTTTAAAATTCAATTAAGTAGGCTTTTATAATTATTGAAAACCTGTGCCTTACCAACATATAGCAGAATATGGAATATTAACCCCTTGTGACTGAAAGATGCTTACCCCTTGCCTCTGTGCAAGTTAAAATGCTGTGAAAGAGTCTATTGGAACGTGTCATCTCATCATAAAAAGCTACTGGGTTAGTCAGGCTTTATTTATCCTATGTAAATTTAGTCTTCCCAACCACTGTCTTTCATGTGTTTAAAAATGGCTTCCCAGAGGGCTTGTAGCCTTCATGGGATTAGTCTGAGTAAGCCTGTAACTCCCTGATTTTCACCCTTGCCCTTCTTAAAGATGGGTATGATGGTTACCTTCTTTCCAGTTGTCAGGAAACTTCTGATTGCTATCACCTTTCAAAGATCATTGAGAGTGGCTTTGTGATGATATCTCCAAGAACCCAGAGGGATGTATCTTGTCTCATCCTGTAGATTTGTTCATGTTCAAATGGCTTAAGTGTTCCCTAACTCTAATCTTCCTTAACAGACACTGATACTGCGTTCCAACAGATTTTGTGGTGCCACTACATCTCAGTATTTCCAGTGATGTCATAGATGTCTGACTGTGCATGGCCTCAAGTTCCTCCTACTTATTTCTCATGTGTGTTCATTTGTGTACAAACACTTGAAATAGGCTCCAGCTATACCACTTCCTGAAGTGGAGTGGGAGAGCTTTCAGTGTTTCTTTATTTTCCAGTCACCCACTTTATTATGGGCACCATCCCTGATGCACCTGGTTTAAAATTCTTCTCCCTATGTTTGCAAAGCCAGTTGGCAAACATACTCACATTCCCCTTTGTCAGACAGATTTCATGTCTCCCAGCAATTCTTGTTCCCTGTTTAGAAAAGCTTTGCATTCAGCATCAGCTACGCAAACAGGTATTGATCTGCAGGATACATCCACTCCTGTGTCCCTCACCCTAGGTGCTGAAGCTGTTCAGTCCATTCGAAGTTTCCCTTGGTGATATCATTGTTTCCCACAGAATGAATTGCAAAAAGTCTGAGGATGGCAGGATTTTTTCACAGCTTATGCACCTTTCTATACTGCAGCACTTCCCCCTCCCACAGTGCTCCACAATGACAGACTCCCTTTCACCATGGTGCAACACAGTATTGCGTTCCCCTCCTATAAAATGTTTCTCAACGAACCACATCAGAGGCAGCAGAGGAGTCAAATCAGCTAGCCAAGAGCCTCCCAGAACAACATCTATATCATGCTTTTGCATGAGTGATATGCAGTATGGTTGACAGATCACAGTGCTGTTTCTTCTCATAGACCATCTATTTATCCTGACCATTACTGCAAGAGGAAACAGTGTCAGATTTTTACGTTATGTCCTTTGTAGCTTTTTCTAACCGCAGGTAAATTTAGGCCTCTCCTCTTTGCAAAATAAACAAGGACATCTTGCGAATCTCTTTGATTGTGTTAGGGTTGTGGTTTGTTTTCAAAATTTGTGTGAAGAAATAAGGAAAAGTACAAACATTCTCTAATTAGAAGTTGTTAAAGTTCCTCATAGCACCTTAACAATCTAGAGATCCAAAATTCTGTCATATGCAGATTTATTGCCTGAAATATGAAAAATAAAAACCAAACACCAATACCAAAAAACCCAACCAAACAAAAAAGTCCATTTAATGATTCATGTATTTTGCAAACAGTAAAACTGCAAAAATGAACCAAAGAAACAGTTAACAGATGCTAGGCTTATGGTGTACAACATACAAATATTTTCCTTCTGAGGGCACTTCTATTATGTATGAAAAAAAGTTTTGAGAAGAAGTGTTGGTAATCTTCTGAGTTGCTGAGAATTCCTAAAGGCTGAGCTAAAGATTTTAGTTTAGTCCCCTTGGAAACCATTTGGAGGGGGCCTTACATTTCTTGCAATCATCTTAATTAGGAATTCACTTTACTGAAGGTAAAAACCCCAACGTAAGAAAAATCAAATATATTCCTACTAGCAGTGGTCTGTAAAAATGGAATTTTTTTTTGGTGTTGCTATAAAACTGTTTAATAGGTAGATTTTGACGTCAAGCCTCAGGTTTCTACAAAATTATTGTGTCAAAGTCTCTTTAGGGTTCACAGAAGAGCAACTTCCAACTGTGCTGACAGAGAAGCTTCCCTGTGCTTATCTGTGTGATCGCTAGCAATTATTTGTGACATTTTCATACTCTGCAGTAATTGCTGGAAGAGTAAAAAGAGTGGTATAAAAGCACCGAATAGCTGTCTAATTTGTGTCTTTTCTCCTCCTTTTATAATAATTCTCAAAAAACCCCCCAATGAATAGTACATAGTCATCAAGGATTATCACAGTAAATAATGGTTCAGAAGTTCAGAGAAATATGGAGCTACCAAACCTAGAATGTGTAGCAATCTGTTGACCTGTATATATATAGAGCCTTTTGGACAATTAACAGTCTGTATGAATTGAGGAACATGAGAGCATGGGCAAAAGAAATAAGTGAAACAGCTCCATGGCATTTGTAGTAAAGATATTTGGAAGCTATTTGAGAAATGGACTTCAGAGCATGCAGCTGAACACTGATGGCAAAACATACACATCTGTATAATTTGCATCCTTGCAAATAGTGCACAAGGGAGAAGATCAGCAGTAAAAACCTAGAACAAACAGTATTGTGTGTTGGCTGTGGAGGAACAATTACAGGCATGGAAAAGAGTCTGGTCTGACACCACTGATGTGAGAATGAATCCAGGAACACATTAGGAGGATGATTTTCCACAATTCTGAATGGTCTGCAACATCCCGCAGCTTTTTTTTTTTTTATTTGTTTGAATAGACACTTCTTTTCTGAGTGAAATTACTTAGTAAAAATGCTGTGAGAACAACAAAGACAACTAAATTTATATCAGAGATTTGTAGCCAGGGTTCTTCACATGGAGTTGAGCATTCACAGCTGTGACAGCAACTAAGTGCACAAGGTTTTCTTTTCCTTAGCTAATTGTTGTGATGAAATTGTTCTAGTGCTTAGATAAGTCAGTAGAAAGCAACTAGGAAAATGGTTACAAACTCCTGGCAATTATAAACCAGACCTGAAAATTTAGCAGCACAGTGCAGGTAGAATCATTTGTTGCTAACTTTCCTGTGACTCTTCAGTAAAATACATAGCCTATTTTTCCCAGGGTAATGAATCACAGAATACCAGGTTGGAAGGGACCTCAAGGATCATCTGGTCCAACATATCTTGGCAAAACATGACCTAGACTACATGACCAAATGCGCTGTCCAGCTGAATCTTAAACGTATCCAATATTGGGGAATCCACCTCTTCCCTATGGAGATTATTCCAACGGCTGATGGCTCTCCCTGTGCAAAACTTTCCTTTTGTGTCCAGGTAGAATCTCCCCAGGAGTAACTTGTGCCCATTACCCCTCATCTTTTCCATGTGACTCTTTGTAAAAAGGGAGTCTCTATCTTCTTCATATCTATCCTTTAACTATTGTAACATGCTTATAAGTCTCCCTTGAGCCTTCTTTTCTCAAGGTTGAACAAACCTGGTTCTCTCAGCCTTTCATCATATGGCAGACTTCCCAGTCCTTTGAACATCAGATCATAATGGTCTGAGGTAATGGTTTTAGAAGTGTCTTTTTCCAAGACTTAATGCATCAGAGCAGAGATATATCGGCTTGTAGCATAAGCGGTGAAGGAGTCAATTGACATACTAGTGATGGCCATGCTGAATGGCTGAAACAGAGGTTCATGAGCTCAACACAAAGCAAGTAGGAGAAAGAGTGCTAAGAGTCCTGAAATCTCCTTTCTTCTAAAGATATACCTGAATGTTAGTACCATTCTGGTGATTTATGCAAAGGGGATGGAAGAGGGACTGGGGAATGGGTCAATAAAATATTAAAAAGGGTCCTTTTTGCTGTCCCCAGTGTTTTGCTATGCTTTTCACCTTTTTCACCCTCTATCAGTATTTAAATGCTAGTCCTACTGCAAATGCAATAAAATGCAATGTATAGAATTTTATTCTGTACCCCAAGATGACAGAAGTAGTATTAGGAAAAAACAATCCAGTCAAATCTCCATTGCCTCTTCAGACAGGTATTTCAAGAGGAATATTCTGATTTCCCATACCTGGGTGGTACCAGAGCAAAATCTTCCCAAACACAACACCACATGGCTTCTTTCAGACTGCAGGAATGCTGGCACACATCTACTCAGCTTCCTTTCCTCAGTTTCCTGCTTTGAACTACAGCCTGGACTCCAAATGACTGTCTTATTCACTGCCACTTTTCCAGGAGCCTGGGTAAGTTAACCCTTAGTACAGATAGAGAACACTGAATTTGTTTAGTTTTTTCCATTGTTCTTGGTCTTTAAACACTGTTCTTCATATATCCATCTGTATCTAATATTTTTTAATATTATCCTAATTTATTTCCTCATGCCTTTCTGTTTCTGTACCTCTTTGTTGTCTTATCTTTCTTCTTTGTTGACACCCTTTGCCTCTTGGCTAGTATTTTCTGATAATTACTTGTTGTTTATGTTATCTTACCTTCTTTTTTATTTCTAACTGTACCCTAGAGCTACATTCTCTCAGAAAACTTTTAGTTTTATTTTATTTCCCCTGTAAACATTTTGGGTATGACAGAATGCTGTTTGATGATTAATTACCAGGTGGATAGACACCTGACATGGATAGACACCTGACATAGATAGACACTGTAGGCAGATATCTGACAAAAGCTACAATTCTGGAAAGAAGTTCTGCTGGGATCCATCACTTCTCTCCTAGAGTACTAGAAAGAGACAGTGAGCTTCATTGTTAAAATATTTGGTGTTTTTACCTGAAGTAGCTGAGCTCAGAGGCCTCCCATCACTCTTCTTTACCTCTTTGTATTAAAGAGCCTTGTTGTGTTTGGTTATTTCCCTTACAGAAAATAAGGATTCCACCTTTCATGTGAAGCAGGAAGCCTGTTAGCTCTTCCTGACACAGTATCAAACTGGGAACTGTAGATTATTTTTTTCAAGTTTGCCATCTTTTCTGAAGTCACTGCTTTCTCCATTCTAGGTATTTGCCTTGTTTTTCTGGCTTCTTGATTTAGAACTTTGCACTTGGATCTATTACAATTATAATATTTTTTCTTGGACTGTACAAAATCTGTTCTTACTGCTTGAAAAAATAAGTACCTGAGTTCATGGACAAGTCGCTGTCCATCTTTTCTGTTTTCCTTTCCACCAGTCTTAGTGTTATTGCTGAAGCTTATCAGCAATGATTTAATACAATAATCTGGTGTAATTATGTAACCGCTCTATAGCATTTGCTATATTAAACGTTCTAGTTCCTTAGGTACAATATGAGTCCTATGATGCCATAAAAAAAAATCTTTTTTTTGTTATTAATACTTGCTATACTTGGTAGTGTTGTAATCTGATCAAAATAATTCTCCTTAACTGAGGTTTATGTCTTTAACTATAATGACAGAGATATAAAAAAAAATCACTTAAGAGCTTCTGACTTGAAATTTTTAGTGATGCTAAGCCAGCTCCGTTTTTGCATCATTGAACAAGAAAAATTAGGTATTGATTTCTCATGTCAGCTGCACTGCCCTTGTCCTTTTATTCCAATATTGTGAAAAAATCTTCAGCCAGCTGTGAAGGAGTGAAGAAGTTGAGGTGTTCCTGAGTGTGAAGAAATACCAAGCTAGATGAAAGCCTTCTTCATGCCAGTGATCTTTCACTGCTACTGCAGAAGGTGTTCTGATCAAGAGAAAAGTTGCATTCCTCTAAACTTTAGCAAAGGAGCAATTCCTATGTGATCTCCCCTGAACAAATTTTAGCTATCTTTCCATTCAAAAGTGAACTGAGTTGGGGCTGGCTCCTGTTTCTCATATAGCTTTTTCTGGTTGAGGTTGTTGAGGTTGTTTTTAATTTATAATGACATATACATGAGGACTGAAGGTACAAATGGGATTCTATACGTGCAGGTATGACTTCCTTGATTCAAAACTACAGAACAGAGCTCTATAAAAGATACAAGGGCACACAGAGGGGTAGATTCAAAACCAGATGAACTACTCACCGATTAAACTTAATAGAAAATGATTCCAGAACAAAAAATGTAGCTTATCACCATACAGGGAAGAAATTGGTTGTTATTCCCGTTTTGAAGAGGCCAAGTTCAGTATTAGTTATTAACATTTACAATATATAAATGCTACTAATACAGTTGTGTACTAGACTGAACATTCTTCTAGTTACTTATCTTTAAGTTATTTATTTTCTCTATATTTCCACATAATAAGCTTCATATTCACTTCACTCACTTGGATTTTGCATCATAAATTTGTCCTATTTTGGACATGAAAAGAATGTAAATCTTAAGTTCCATGAAAAGAAAGAAAAAAAAAAAGTCTAAGTAAATGTGACCTTCAAGAGCTGTGGAAAATCACTGCTTCTAGGGAGTCCAATAAAATATGTGATTACATTTTACTTTGCATATGCTGATGCTTCATGGTGTTGAAGCTGGGCATAGTATCTGAACATACTTTTTTCTCTGCATCTGACTCCTAAATTACTGCAAATACTGGATTTGTTGTGTTACAGAGTAAAGAGCTGTCATGGGTTTAGCAGTAGCAGTCATTTTTCTCTTTTGTAGTAGCTTGTGCAGTACTGTGTTTTTGACTTTAGGCCTGGGAACAACGCTGATAACACCGATGTTTATAGTTATGGCTTAGAATGTTTTAGTCTGACCAAGGACTTTCTGAGTCTCATGCTCTGCCAGGGAGGAGTGGAACCCGGGAGGAAGCAGAAACAGGATACCTGACCCAAACTGACTAAAGAGCTATTCCATACCACAGTACGTCATGCCCAGGATGTTAAAACTGGGGGTGGGAACTCGGAAGAGTTTAGTTCACAGCTCGGTCCTCAGGTGGTGAGCAGTTGTATCCTCTTCCCTTGTATTTGCCTTGTCATTATTATTATTGGTGGTAGCAGTAGTGATTTGTGTTATACCTTAGTTACTGGACTCTTCTTATCTCAACCTGTGGGAGTTACATTCTTTCGATTCTTCTCCCCATTTCTCCCCCCCCCCTCGGAGTGGGGGGGGGAGAAAGAGGGGAAGTGAGTGAGCGGGCTGCGTGATTTACAGCTTAAACCATGACAAGGGCAAAACTTAGTGCCATTTCATGTTAGAGACTAAAATATAAATTATAAATATTGAGAAATATAAATTATAAATATTGAGAAATATAAATATTCATATCAAATGATTGTTTTCCAGATGGCTTCAATTTCACTGGTGTCAGTTTTAAAGCCTCACATGCATTTCTGATACATGATCAATGTTATACATCTGTCATAAAAGGGTGAGGATTGTGAAAAATAAGGCACAAGCGTAGCTCGCCTCTGCACCTGCACACCTGAAACTGTTCATTTTATTGTTAATGAATCTTAATGGTTAAGCAGCCAATTCAGCCCTCATAGGAGTCATAGAAAACTACTCTGAGACAGCACAGAAACACTGACAAGAAGTGCTCTTCACACAGATCTTATTTCACAATCATAGAATGATTCTAGTTCCAACCTCCCTGCCATGAGCACGGACAACTTCTATTTGATCAGGTTGCTCAAAGCCCTGTCCAACCTGGCCTTGAACACTTCAGGAATGAGGCAGCCACAACTTCTCTGGGCAACCTGATCCAGTGCCTCACCACCCTCACAGTAAAGAATTTTTTCCTAATAGCTAATCTAAATTTCCCCTTTTTCAGCTTAAAGGCATCCCCTCTTGTCCTATCACTACCTGCTCTTATAAAAAGTCCTCTTAAAAAAAATGCCTTTCATATAAAAGTTGCTCCCAAAATCGGCAGTAAGGTTAAGAAAAAATGAATAGGTTAAGGTAAATCTATGATAAAGGAAAAAATGAAAGCCCCGAACAAACGTGTGTATTTATGGAAATCTACTTTAAACTGTTTTGTTTTGTTTTGTTTTGTTTTGTTTTTAAACTGTTTTAATTATTTTTAAACTGTTTTAAACTGCTCAGCTCTGCCCTCAGATTCTCTTCAGAGACATTTCCTCTCCAGACTGAAAAACATTTTGCAGCTAAATTGTCTTTATTGTGAGATCATGAAGTCACCCTAAATGAAATCAGTTCAACACCAGCACGGTGCAGGTGGAGCTGTTAGGTCCAGCTACGCATTCTTATGGAGAAGGAGGCTCAACCTCGCTCTTGTCCCTTGGGAATTCTTCTTGGTGTCTCAAGGGCTGCAAGCAAGTTGGTCCTACCTTGGCCCACACTCAATGAAACAGATATTTCAGGAAGTGTATGCTACAACACTCTCTAACATACTTTCTGTGGGGCCCCTCTATCATGGCTTTGGCCAAAAGAACCAAGGACTTAAGAAGGAAAAATCTGCTTAGAAAAAAAAAAAAAAAAAAGCCTTAGAAGCTCTTCCATGAACTCTGCTAGTAAAATTTATTTTAAAGAATTCTTTCAGTTAAAATTATCCTAAAAATAAGGGGTAGAATCTATAACAACTAAGGCACCTCATCTTTTCCTGCAGATACAGAAAACACAGCTGCATTAGGCCTTATGGAAAGCAAGTATGATCATTGAAATGTAGATTCAGCCATTTTTTATATTCTTTGTTACATTGCTACTAATAATTGTGCTCCTCTGAAGGCTGTCTAGGAAATCAAATTATTGTATCAAGAAGGGTTTCTGCAGGAAAGGGATACAGAGATGAAGAATTTCTGTTAATAACAATTTATGAAGAGAAAGGTTTTGCAGGTGATATATATTTTTTTCTTTCCATAGAGAGTACGGTAGATTAATCTTTATCCAAAAATCTTTTAAAAGAACATTCTGATTTGCTTGCCAAAATTTAATAAGAATTTTGAAACAGAGAAAATATTCATGTTTGCTGTAAGATTTGACACCCCCTCTGTTTTCACTCCAGGAAATGTTCCTGTACTAGTAAGCTGACAAGAAGATGAAACTCAGCTTTTAAAGGAAAATCCACTTGTAAAACTTGATATTTATTTATTAACAGTCATTAGGCAGAAGTGGCTTTCTCTTTCAATACTGAAATTATGTTTTTAATTCATCCTTGTATACTAGTGCCGAGAAAACAACATTTATTTTGACATTCCTAATCCTCTCTCCATAGCTTGAGGAGGAGTACATGAGCCAAATCTGGGTGTGCATATGATATAAGCAGCTCCATTAAATCCAGTGTAATGGCTTGATGTTAATATGCAAAGGGATACAAAAGAACAGGCTGACAGCAAGGACAAAAGTCAAGAAAAGTTTTCTCTTTATTTTATAGTGAGTCTTTCTCAGAATTGTTTAAATGTATACTGGCTCATGTTGCTCAGAGTGTGGTCAGCTTCGTTCTCTGGGATCAAGGGCTCGAAATTGTAGGAGTGATGGTGAGTTCAGTCACAAGGAATTATAAGGATCATGTCTCCTGCCAGTGTGGTGCTGTTCCATCTAGAGCTGACAGGATGGTCTCTAGTATTTTCTCATGATGAAGGGAAATGGGTTTGATGACAGTCATGGACAGTTTGAAGGATGTACTTTTATGGTACTTCTGTATATTACTTCATATTAACAATGATGTTAATGGGATCAAATATGGCATTTCTAATGTGATTTACGTAGTAACAGCACACCAGTGCTTTTCAAATATGACTAAGAAGCTGTAGCAGATATCTGGCTTCCTTTCACAGCAATGCTTCCTAACTCTCTTTCTTGATCCACTATTTTGGAAATGAAAGTGTTACTTTAAAAGTGTCAAAGGCTGAACTGTATTAGTGTTTATATACACCCTACAGAGAGTGATGGATAAATAAGATTGATGAAGACTTTTTATAGCTGCAATGATAAAAATAGGCCAGAAGGGGGGCCTGAAAGATTTTGGTTTTAACAGAGCACTAGGAAATACTGTCTCAGAATTCCCCTCCAGATAATTAAATTCCTGATTAAATATGTGGGGTTAAATATTAACCCTAACAACTGTACTCCGACTTCCCTTCTGTGGAAAGAACTTGCCCATGACATGAAAGATGCACGATGCAAGGCACTTCCAACTCATCAAGAGCTCACAGAACTAAGGATTTCAAGTGATGATAAACTTAACTTGTTGCTAAATTAAATAATTTTGGTTGAGATCTATTCTGTGACATGACATGTTTCTTGACTTAATTCAGATTGGAATTAGAATTTTGGAAAGCTACTGGAGAATTTATGAATTCTAGGATTATTTCTTGAAATAGCCTAATTCACAGTCATACAAAAATGTGAATAATACAAATATATAGTCAATGTTTAATGTTGTAGGGTAGACTTATAGAGAAAATATTATAATTTTCCCAAGAAAATACTTTCAGTCATACTTTCACTGTAATTGGAAAAACTACTCAGTTGTCACAGTACTGTACTCTCATATCAGTTGCTGGTTATATCATTACTATAACACAGATTCACCAGAAAATATCCTGAGACATTCTATGTATCCCAAGGAAGTGACAAAAAAGAACAGGCAAATGAGTGGTTTTTTTTACTTTTAATGACTTAAAATAAAAGTAGTCAGGTGAAATAATCAAAAACTCAATAGCAAGAAAACTCAACACGTTTTCCTAAAAAAATAACTTTGAGAAATTAAGTTGTCTTTATAGAAGCTTCCTGCTTACTTTTCCACATTCATTCTTCTAATTTTGACTAAAAACTGATGGTACTTTTTGGATGTTCACTATACTTGACATCACTCATAGTATTACTGTTAGTATACACTTCAGTCAATTTCACTGCTCCATTAGCTCTGTCTTTTATTGTTTTTCTACCAGTCCTTTTCACTTGTGAAAAATGTATAAATGTGTTCATGTAGAAGCCCATTATGTGGACTACTGTATTATACTCGTTTCTAAGTATGTTCTTGGGGGGAAATTATTTCTCCCTCCTGACATAGTTATTCCTGCAAAGAACTATTTATGTACATTGCTGAAGAATGTGGTGATGCCTGGGTAAAGTGACACAAGCTGAAAATAATTTTGTTTTATGAAAGCTGACTGAGTGTCTAACTCAGTTTAGGTAATACTTTAATTAAGGCTGTAGTTAGTATTTAGTTAGTAATTAGTATAAACTAGTACTAATAGGATCCTTTTAATATTAGCTTGAAATAATAATGAACTGTAGAAATATATAAGATCTTCATTTAGGTTTTTAAATTTCTGAGGTTGCAACTATTCTCCTATGCTTTCATCAATTAGTATATCATTAGTAAAACTTGAAATGCAACCTACTCTGTGCACTCTAAGTTCATATTCCTTCATCCAAGATACATTCCATGAGACATTTGTTACTTGGGTTAAATGTACCGTGTCCATTTTAGATGAGACATTTCTCAACCCCATATTAACTGTCAAAATAGTTTGGAAAGCCAGTTACCGGTAATACTGTGTTTGGCAGCTAATAACAATTGCATAATCAGCTTTCATTTTCCATTGTTCAGTGATCTAATAGAAAAGGTATCAGACAGCATAGGCTGGTTTGTTGTTCTGTTTTTCTTATAATTGTTTTCAAATCATTATTTAGTAGAAAGTATTCTCAAGCAAAGGTAATAAATGACCATGTTCTTGCGTACTTGCTTGCTTATAGTCAGTAAAAACACATGCTTATAATCTGTTTCCCAACTTCTGTCAGACTCTTAATTTTTTACGAGTCACACATGAGCAAGTAGTACTGCAGATTGGCGATAAATAGTTTTGTTATGGAATAAGAGGACTTCTCTGGCAGCTTTGTACCCACCCTGTTCTGTCAGACAAGAGAAATTTGTTGTTCCTGAAGATTGTTTCTAGTGTTCATAAACATAACAAATATAAGCGTGCTAGATGGGAGTATTCAAGGTCAGAGAAATCTAATTTAATTTACATCCATGGGACAAGCAACCCTGAGATGAATCTACAGAGGGAGAAAGGCATGAAAGTTGGAAAACAAGAAAAAGAAGACAGTACGACCAGTTAAAGGTGGAAAAAGAAAATAAAAAGGGAAAGAAACAACAGAAATTATGTGGGCTGCTCATACATTGCTTTCCCAATAAATATATGAAGTTGTAAATGGCATGGATTTTTCTTGCAGAAGATTATTCACTTTGCTTCTCCCTTCTTTTCCCACTTATGCCCTTTAATCTTCCTGTATGCCTTTAGGCCTCTCTTCCTCCTCTTGCTTCCTCTACTTCCCTAGAGTAGAGTCTCCCTCAATATACAATTCTTCAGATGCTCTATTGTAGAGATTGGTTTTATCCTTCAAGTCCAAGGTCCTTATCCCATAATCCTGTTTTATACAATAAAATATGAAGATGCAAAACCACCTTTTTATTCAGCTACAGACATTTTTTTTCCCTATCTCACCTTGTGGCCAGCAGCTAGTTAACATATATGTAACAATAATGCATTGGGTAATTAAATCCTCCTTTTCTGAATGTAGATAGTAAGTCTTTTTAAGTTGAACCCATCCCACATAACTGAATTTTGTCTTAAACAGCTAAAACCCCTACTTCCATTCTGCTTATATCTGACATACGCAGAACTATTGCCTAAAATTAACTTATATTGCATAAGTCTCCTCGAGATATAAGTAAACCAAAACATTAGGAGACCTTTTCTTTGCTCAGAATTAATGTGTCTAAATTCTTCTGGATGCACTAAGATAAATCACTCAAAATTTTGATCTGAAGTTATCAGGCTGGGAAAGAAGGCAAAGCATGATGTCCACTTAATTAAACTCCTGTTTTCACTCAGGTTGTAGCTGTCTTAGGTCTAGAGTGACATACTGATTTGGGGTAAGTGGAGAGATGGAACACAAAGAAAATATTGCCCAAAGTGGATTTCAACTACTTGTTACTAAATAGCTTCTAAAAAAATTGTCCCTAAGACAAACTAAACCAAAAAAAAAATAAGCATACAGTTGAAACAAAGATGGCATGCTAAAATTCTTTATTGCATTTTGAATTAATAAGAGGACTAGAGGTATTCTAAATAAGGCAGTGCTGAAACTGCAATATCTACAGTCATCCAGTCTTCCTGAAGTCAATCCTTCTATCCAACTGATCTGTTGGACAACCTTTTCTGAAAAATAACATATAGAGTAATTGCTTAATATTAAAAAAATCAGTAAGAGTTCTTGCCTGTATTTAGCATCTTGAATTATTATTTATATATACACTCCTCTGTATTTTATTGTTGCTTATGTTAGTCCCCCTGCTAATTAACTTAACTCTCCCAGTGCCCTTTTTCTGGCCCTAAGGTCAACTGGCACAGTTTGACCATACTATTAAACTCCCTTGCATTCCAAATCATGTCTAAATTACCTTTCTGGAATGGCCTGTGGCCCATTCTAACTCCTAATCTGATTTACGGAATTGTTATCATATGTCCCAGGGAAAAAAAAAAATATATTAAAACAAATCAATCTAACAGATTATTACATTTTAAGATTGTAGTCGAGTTCCAGTGTCTGGTTGTCTGCCATAGCAAATAGACATGACTGAAGAGTACTAGAAGAAGAATCATTGCCTCACTTGCACTAAGCAGAAATACGATTTTCAGAAAGAGGAGGAAAATTTAGCTTCTGAATCAAATAAAAGCTGTGCTGGCCTACACACTTTAACAGTTTTCTTTTTATATTAAAAACCAAAGAAAACTTGGAATGGAAAAAACAGCAGAGTTATCTATGCTAGCTGGGTTTAATTTTTGTGATTCAACACATTTTTGGTTGTTTGGGGTTTTTTTTTTTGTTTGTTTGCTTGCTTGCTTTATATTTTGCAATGTCTGGGATTTATTTAAAGCTGAAGGTGTTTTAAAAAAACAGTGTGTTAAAGGTAATGCTGGAAACTATACTGAACTGCATTTTTTTTACCGTGATTTCTTCTTGCAGAATCTCCAGAATATACTTGCTTCCAAACCCTCTTGCTCGCTGAGATAGGGTCCATTGGAAAAGCAAAGGAATGTGTTAAAAAACCTGTCCACATAGCACTTTGTTTCTTTCCCAGGCTGTGCTGAAGAGGGTTTGCTCCAGTTTATGAAACTGGATGTTGAAATCACAGCTGGTTCTTGAATACTTTGTTGTAAGTCCACTCATGCCTTGTTCCTCATTGCTCCTGCCACTTCCTGCCACTTTTCCAGAATCAAGCTAAATGTGCTTGGTTCAGCAAAAAAGCTCCTCTCTTCTCTTGCTCCTCAGACTTAGTGTCCTTTTCCATCCTTCTCTTCTTGGTGGGATCCACGGTTCCTGACATCTGCCTGACTTTACTGCTACACTTGACCCTTACACAAAATTGACTCAGTTTTCAAGCTGGATGGTACTGTATGGGCACAGCATCTTTGTGTTTGGCACTTGCAAGTGTGAAGTGCTGTCCTAGGTCTTAGAATTTGAACCCTAATCCTAATGGCCAATAAGTCATTTGATTTAAAGATGACTAATCTGGACTTCTATGTACTAGCATTTTGAGTTGGCACTAACCTCCAGTTATATATTCCAGCTTTCTTAACTGTTTTAAAAATGACAAATTTCCAAAAAAGTGTTTTTTTAAAATAATTAATGCTGTTTATATGTTTCTTAGAAAGGTTATAGGTTATATGCACACACATGAATCACAAACAAGCCCCCCTGGAGAGGCTATTTAGATGTTTTGGAATCAGCAGGTGTCCTGAGGCAGAAAACCTATACGTTTAAGTGAAACAGGAACTAAGACTATCATTCAAATGAGAGAAATTAATACGCATCAATTTTTGAGGTCATAATTCAGTTGACAATTACGTTCTATAAATCTGCAATACAGGCAGAAATCAGCACATATTTAAAAATTAATACCTAAGAGCAACAAGCAAATATGCACATTTTATAAGAAGCAGAAACAGCTGCTTTTGCCTATTTCACAAACCATTCACAATTCTAGCACAGCAGGAATTTCCATTTCAAATCGTCAGTTACCCACAGAGAAAGAGAGAAGGCCTGAATGAAAGGCTCAGGGGGATCTCATCAACGTTTATAAATAGCTGATAGGTGAGTGCAAAGAGGATGGAGCCAGGCTCTTTTCAGTGGTGCCCAGTGACAGCACCAGAGGCAGTGGGCACAAACACATACATGAATTTTCCTCTGAACATCTGGAAATACTTCTTTACCTCACACATTCATCCTAGAAACTGAATATTTGTGGAATGGGTTGGTAGATGATTTAACAAATACAGAGTATAGAGCAAATGGAGAAAAAACATTTGGTGTTCTTTAACAGGTCAAAATAAATTTTCAGAAGAGATGTCAGTTTTTATAAACATGATAAGGGTAAACACTGAGGAATGGAGAATGAAAAAAGAAAAATAAGCAACATATTGGTACACACTAGTTATCAGTTTAGGCACCCTTTTGGAATGTTCTGTTTTAAATCCTGCATATATATGTTTATGCCAAAAAATCTGAAGTTTATTCCACAACACAGCAATGTAACAGTTTTCTGTTGTCACTGCAATTATTATTTTTAAAAAATGGAGATAAACCAATTCTTTTCAGGACTTGAATTATAAAATACCATCTGCATCTAAGCTTTCTTTTTGCTTTCTAAATCCAAGAGACCAAATAATAGCTAACCTTTTGATTTTACTGTGTTTAGACTCTAACATAGTATTCCAGAAATAGTGAAATGCTTTGGTTACTGTAATTTGGAATCAATCAGTGTGAGCAATCAGAAATTGCAATAAAACATGCTCACGTATCATCCAGTCCAATTTCCTTTTCAATTTCTCTTCACTTTTTAACATCAGACAAGTTCATTTTGTTCATTTGTCATCAGAGATGCAACAGAGAATGTTTAGAAGTCAGCTTCCAAACTGGAATGTTTTTCAAGGATTATGAGAAATAGACACTCTTAGGTCATGTGATAAAAGCTCTACTGCACACCTACAAAGATGCACAGAAACGCAATGGCAGAAATGGGAACCCAAATATTACCCTCCGAGCTGCTCCCCGGCCCATCAGTCACGGGAGCCATCTGGCGGAGCTGGAGGGGACATCCACAGTAAGAACCCAGAAGAAGGGACGTCCGGTTCATGTCCTTCCCAGAGTTGTCTCAGGATCACAAGTGTCCAAGTGTGACACCCATTACTGTGACTTAACAACAGAACAGCTTTTGGATTGAGGGGTTGCTTCTGTGTGGTACACATCCTGGGGTGTGGGGGAAGAGCACTTCAGGATCACACAGGACCATGGGATGTTTAGGTAGGTAAGAGACAGGTTTAGGTGAGTTGGAGAGGGACAAATGTGGAAAAATAGGGGGGGTAAGGGGAAAGTTCGTGAAACTACATATGAAGTGTATGAAAGGGAAAATACATGAACTCAGAATAAAACAACTGTGAGTGTCAAAGTGCTGAAGTACTTTAAATAACAAAGGTAATGGATACGTATGGAGTAGTTTGTTCTATATAGTTAGACTTTGACAATATAGTCCTGTCCTGGTTTCAGCTGTAACAGGCTTTTTTTTATTCTTTTTAGTCTGAGAATAATGCTGATAACACACTGATGTTTTAGTTGTTGCTAGTCCTGATCAAGGACTTCTCAATATTTCATACTGTGCCAGTGAGGAAGGCACAGGAAGCCAGGAGGAAGCAGAGACAGGACACCTGGCCCAATCTAGCCAAAGGGGTATTCCATACCACAGCGCATCATGCCCAGTATATAAACTGGGGGGAGTTACCAGGAAGGCCCAAATTGCTGTTCGGGTTGGGCTGGGTTGGCAGGTGGTGTGCAATTGTGTTGTACATCACTTGGGTTCTATTGGTTTTTCATTTCCCCTTTTAGTTTTATATTCTCTCCCCTTGTTATTTTCTTTATCATTATTATTAGTAGTAGTGGTATTAGTATATTGTATTTTAGGTATTAAACTGTTCTTATCTCAACCTGTGGGTTTTACATTCTTTCTGTTCTCCTCCCTGTCCGACCTGGGGAGGATAAAGGGGGGCTGATTGGACAACTGTGTAATACTTAGCTACTGGCTGGGTCTAAACGATGACAAGTCCAAATCCAACAACCAGTTTTAAAGAAACTGAAAAAGTGTGTTTTGCTTAAGGATTTCCACATTTTTCAATAACAATTTTAAAATATTTTTTTAATTTAAGTGAAGTCTTTCTGATGTACCTACAGATACATTAATTTGTCCTTTTACAGTGTAGTGAGTATGGTTCAAAATAATGAAATAATAGCATCTATAAGTATGAAAGCAAGCCAGATTATTTTGAAAGAAACCATGATTCAGACACAAGCTAGCTTTTGGGAAGATATGAATGTAATATATGACAAGAAGTGAACATGGGTTAAAAAGGACTGCTCACAGATGTGAAAGATGTCAACACTGGGAATGAAAAGCTGGGAAAACATTCATCCGGTGTAAGTTATTAGTGAAAACAAAAAGCCTGAGGAATTAAGTCCAAGTTCTTTTAATAAGAAACACTGTTCATGACAGTGTCTTGTTCTGTATGTTCACTTTTTGTCCCCAAAAGTACAGTAAGGAATTATTCCACATCCTGGAAATAATTGTCTTGAAACCAAATTCTTGTCTCATACTGACACAAATGTCCAGCATGTATAATACAAAGTTGAAATCTCTTCAACTGTCTGTAAATAGAATAATAGTTCAACTAAAAAGATGAAAAAAGTTGAGATTTCTGGCTTGCGGGGCTGAGCCGTATGTGTTTCAGCATTATGTCTGCATTTCCTGGTTTGCCCACACATTTCCTTTAAATCTAGCTTGATCTTACTGCCATTGGCAGAGGGCAAGATTTACAATTGATATACATCTGAACTTGTTGGCACAGACTGCATATGTTACAAACTCGATGAGAAAATGTCTGTTTTGCGAATAGAGAAAACCAAACATTCCATAGAGCTATTTTCCCTTGATATGCATCAGGTATATATGAAAGTTAGCAAGAAAATATTGAACCCTATTTTTTTTATCCATAATGCTGTTCCTAGTTATTGACAAAAGCAAAACATCACCCTCCAAAAGTGCCACAGCATGTGTCTAAGGAATATCAGGTTGATTTTTGTACTATGTGTCATAAAGTATTTAATGAAACTTTATTTCAGAAGCTTTATAGTGTTGAATGATTTTTTTAAGAAAAGAAAAAAGAAAAAATCCCCAAACACCAACCATGAGAAACAAAGCAGCATGCTACTTCCACTTTTGTAAGTACTCTGGAGTCACTGAAATGTACTGACATTTAGGACTTTTCTTTCCATTCCATTTATATTGATCACCATTGTCCCTAACTACTGCTTCATATCATGGTGATATTTCTGTAAAATTTTTGCCAAACATCCACTTGAACGCTGATGATTTTGGTGAGATGGCATGAGCTATAAATGATACTCAAGCACAAAAAATTATCTAAGAAAGATCTTTATTGTTTTCAGTATTCGACTGCTGATGTCATTGATCTTTACATAAAACCTTCAAAATAATTTAGCTCTTAATTAAACATCAGATAAGTCTTCGGGAAAGCGTATCTTTCTGCTCTTGGCTTTTCCTGGTTCCAGCAGGGTCTATTTTTGTTTAACTCATTCCTTTCCCTAACTTTCTAGTCAACTATGCAGCCTAACTAATCCACAACAGCCCTATGCTCACCCTGCATGCATTGCTGTCGGCTGCTTTTTCATCTCTTGCAACATTCTTGGGGATATTAAATGTAAGTTGTGCTGCTGCTAACCTCTATGTGATACAAACCTGAACATAGTATGTTCAGTCTTGGAGATTAAAAATAATATTGGGATGCATGACCCTGAAACCAAGAGGCTTTTAAAATGAAAGCTATTTCAGATTATATTAAAAAATATTTTTGGATACTGAGCTTTTCAGAGAGCTTATAACTCACAGTTTCTTTTTGAAGTCATAGAATTGGAACTGCAGTGACCTCTCAATGACATAGAGACTCATTTGCAGTCGTTGCACTCAAGGGTCTTTAGCAACAGTAAATGCTATGAAAGTCATGATTAAATTGTCAGTGCTCATAATGCTGTGTCTGCCTCCAATAAGAAAAACTATAACTACAGTAAGATACTTCTACATACGTAAAATTCTTGGCATTGTACAGTATCAGAGCAGTGAAAGAAGAAAGGGCTTAACAGAGCTGCAGTGGGCTGTCATGGCTTACAAAGCTTTTGTGAGCCATCCAGGTGTGGGCAGTATGTGGTAAAATGACAAATTAGGGAGGAGGCGCTATAGCATGCTGCAGTGTTACAGGTTGCTGGCATGAATCTGTGATTGCAATGAAGGAGAAATTGATGAAGGGTCCAAGAGAGAGAGCAAGAAATTTCCAAAAGGATAGTTAATTGAGAAAAGATTTTTATAATTTAACATCTGAATGTTGATATTTATCCAAACTAAATTAAAGGGTGGAACTTTCTGTAGTCAGCCCATCACGATCTCAAATCCCTTTCTATGACATCATAAATGGCTCCATGGCAACGAAGTGTGATGCTCAAATGAACTGATGACTTTAGGTAGGAATAAGCAGAATTTACTTTTAAGGCAAAGTCTAGATTTAGAAATAGCCTCTCAGCAGAATTTTCTCAAAATTGTTTCAAATTTGGCAGAGCAACTTTCAATAGATTGAATAGAAACTAGATTTTATGTACATTGCCTTCTTGTTCTTGAAGGCGCTGACTAAAATCAGGTCATCTTTATTTGCCTACCTTTTCTGGAATACATAATAGACTTTTTTTCTGTGTATTTTCCCCTCTAGCTCATTCAGTATAAGGAACAGTTGAAACTCTAACATTCAGAACTTTATTTTCAGAAAGAAAAAAAAATAATCGTTTCATGCTCGTATTATTGGGCACATCTTTTTGGCTCATAAAATTGCTGATAGGCAGCTGGAATGATGCCTGAGCCTTTACCACTGTGAAAACCCTTTTACTCATTTTCTTACTGGCAAAAGTCTCTCTTCTCAGGTTGGGTTCTCCCCCGGTTCCCCTCATTTTTATTTATTTATGTATTTATTTGTTGTTTTGGTTTTTGGGTTTGTTTGGGGTTTTTTTTGGGGGGGTGTTTGACAGGAGAGAGGTCTTCTGATCTTCTGTCTCATTAGTATTATTCAGTGTCTTCCACTCATTTTCCCAGGCCTAAGATATGCAGAATTAAGACTGATGGATTCTGAAAATGTTGAAGGTTGCTGCAGAGAACTGACTGCAGTTCCGTAGTGCTTCTTGTTATAGCAACAGTGAACACTTGGATGCTTTATTCCAGCTCTCTCCAGGTCCCTTGGGCGTCCAGATGGTGCCTGGCCTGTAGGAAGAGCTGTATAAACTGAAGGTGCCTGGGGCAGTGAGATGTGACTTGAAATTAGAGCCTCTGAGTAAAGGGTGTGAAATAACAGCCAAATGGGGGAAACTCTGGAAGTACAACAGTCCAAAAGATTGTTACATAAATAGAATCATAGAATAGTTAGGGCTGGAAAGGACCTTAAGGTCATCTAGTTCCAACCCCCCTGCCAGGGGGTGACACCTTACACTAAACCATGCCACCCAAGGCTATGTCCAACTTGGCCTTGAACACCGCCAGTGATGGAGAATTCACAACTTCCCTGGGCAACTCATTTCCAGTGCCTCACCACCCTTACAGGAAAGAATTTCTTCTTCATATCCAATCTAAACTTCCCTAGTTTCAGTTTCAACCCATTACCCCTTCTCCTGTCACTACAGTCCCAAATGAAGAGTCCCTCCCCAGCATCCCTATATCCCCCCTTCAGATATTGGAAGGCTGCTATGAGGTGTCCATGCAGCCTTCTCTTCTCCAGGCTGAACAGCCCCAACTTTCTCAGCCTATCTTCATAAGGGAGGTGCTCCAGTCCCCTCATCATCCTTGTGGCCCTCCTCTAGACTTGTTCCAACAGTTCCATGTCCTTTTGATGCTGAGAACAGCAGAACTGCACACAGTACTCCAAGTGAGGTCTCACAAGAGCGGAGTAGAGGGTCAGGATCACCTCCCTCGACATGGTCATGCTCCTTTTGATGCAGCCCAGGATACGGTTGGCTTTCTGGGCTGCAAGCGCACACTGCCAGCTCATGTTCATTTTTCATCAACCAACACCCCCAAATCCTTCTCTGCAGGGCTGCTCTGAATCTCTTCTCTGCCCAACGAGTAGCTGTGCCTGGGATTGCTCCGACCCAGGTGTAGGACCTTGCACTTGGCATGGTTAAACTTCATCAGGTTGACATCAGCCCACCTCCCAAGCGTGTCAAGGTCCCTCTGGATGGCATTCCTTCCCTCCAATGTATCAACCGATCCACACAGCTTGGTGCCATTGGCAAACTCGCTGAGGGCGCACTCAATCCCACTGTCCATGTCACCAACAAAGTTGTTGAGCAAGACAGGTCCCAACACTGATCCCTGAGGGACACCACTCGTTACTGATCTCCAGCTGACATTGAGCCATTGAGCACAACTCTTGGTGTGTGACCATCCAGCCAGTTCTTTATCCACCGAGTGGTCCAGCTAAATAAACCCTATCCCTCACTTGTTGCCCCACAAAACCTCTGGATTTGAGGCACACAATGAGAATGGCATATACAGTTGTATTATCCATAGAATCATAGAATCATCATACCCATTGCGTTGCAGCAGTCTCTGCCCCTTTTCTTTTTCCCACCTCTTTTTCATCTTTTTACCTGAACATCTCCTCCCACTGCTCCAGCTCTGTTTTCTTCTTTCTGTGACCCATGAAAACAAATCCATCTGACATGCAAAATGTAGTGCTTGGATTCCTGGATATATGCTTTTAAGTATATCTGAAGCTTGTGCTTTGTTTTGTTCTGTATCTTTACTACTTAGAATGACACATTGCATGTTATGTATAGAAACAAGAATTTAATGTGCATGCTTTTCTTTTTGCCTCTTTTTTTAATTACAAATTTCAACACCTCTCCCCATACGCACACACCCCTTTCAAATTCAGGCAAATTTCTGTTTCCCTTACTGTTAACTACGTAGTCAAAGTGAACTAGTCATATAGTTTGAGACAATGGGTATTGCCCTGGAGCTGGGAGTTTCAAATTGGTGCTGATATTTGGCCACCACCAAAGCATAGTTTAGCACATCACGGCTGGGACAGAGATGAAACACTAGTTAATCAGTACAAAGCACAAAGACAGATGGTCTCATGAAGATTCGAAAAATCAAGTTAATGAGGGGAAATGCAGAAACCACTTTGCCAGTCAAACATTCCTGAAACTGAAATTCAAGGACAATAATAGCAATAATCCAGACTGCAACCCTGGAAACTTGAACCTGACTATTTTGGTTTAATTTGTTTTATTTTCCCAGGCTTTAATTTCCTTTTGTTCTTTGCTTTTGTTTTCCCTCCCTCATCAACTCTTTTCTTAGCTCATTTCAGAAGAGGCTTATTTTTGGTAACATAAATTTTCATTTAATAGAATCCATTTTCGGATAAGTCTCCTAAAGTGTCAAACCATAAATCTCTATTTTTATGTATATAGATTTCAAAAGCTTCATAAACTTTGTTTGGGAACTCGTTTAGTGTTTCTTTCAATATCTAAAGAATTAAAGAACAAATGCCTGCAAATATAAGACAGAAGAAGAATAGAGGCAGGCAGAGGGCATAGACATTTTCCCCTTCTGTGTATTTACATGTTCCATACATTTACAACTTAGAAATATTAAAAATCACCAATCTAATTTCTAATTTTAGACTGCTAGAAGGGCAGTCTAAAGGGTGATTTGCATGGACCTGAACCTTTCACTGCTGAAGTTCCCTAACTATTTTGTCTCACAGTGAGAGCAGGATCTGCATATTACCTCCATCAGGCATTAAGAGCAAGTTCTGTAATTCATTAAATTCATTGTCTGTGGGAAAGTAAGCTCTTCTGTGTGATTTACAGCAGTAGTGGATCTTAGATCAAGTTTCCTTTTATTCCAAAACTGGAAGGTAGCAAACTGGACCTTAATTAGGTTTTATATTATGTTGGCAGTGCATGTATAACCCAGTATCTCAAATTCTCTCTAGACCAGTTTTTATTTTTTTCAATGTACTGGTGAAAGTCTAAATTAGCTGTAGCAACAGTAATGGAGTTACTCATATTATATCATGTAACTATGCAGGCTGATGGACTGAAACTCCAAGCAAGAAGAGCTGTTGCTCCTCAGAGGCTGGAAAACCAGTCTTTCCAGGGTGCTGAGGACATTGGTGAAAAACAGAGCAGGGTGGTGGCTGGAGCGGGCCAACACAGGCAGAAACAAATCCAACTTTCACACAGCTTGGCAATGGCATGTGACAATTCTATTAAAAAACAGCTCTGTTGTAAAGTTGAGGGGATGATATGGTGTCATTCATAATCAGGTTGTGAAAAGCACAGGCAAACGACTTCCAGAGAGCCTGGGGTGAGGGTTTGTAGTGTGATCCACAGCTGCATCCTGGAGCCTGGCCTGAAGAAAAACTGCACAAAGTCTGGGAATTCTTATTTTTTTTTAAAAAAGGGAAAATACTCCATACTGAACATGTCAGCTGTGTCATGAATGCTGAATGAATGGTGCGTATCAATGCTTCCTTTAGCAGGAGCTGAAATACTGCCAGAGGCTTCTGTGCAAGGAATGGTAGCAGCCATGGTAGCAGCAGAGCAGGAGTCCAGCCAATGGGGTGGATGTTAAAGCAGTGTGATGAAACAACTAATTTAAATGACTGTAAAAGGCCATGGCCAGTGAGGATGATTAGAAGTAAATATAATTTGCAAGAATACCAGAAAACTCAGCTAGAGATGATTGGTGGAGAACTGGTGAAAGGGAACAACCAGCAGCAGCATCTTTGAGCAAGAGGAGCAAAGCGTTTATCAGGATGGGAGCCAAGCAGTGAGGCTCTTCTCTCCCTGAAGCCTCAAATGGGACAGACTGCTGATGGCTCTAAAACTTGGCCTCTTCTCTTCCTCGGGGTAGCCTGTAGTGCGCGAGCTGTAAGAGGGAAAGGGAGGAGCAAACAGCTGCCCAGTCACACAGTTTCCAGAGAAGTACTTGGCTTTGGACAACTACCACAGAGCTTTGCTGAGGTTAATGGTAATTTACCACTTGTGAATTAATTGCTACTGTTGGGCTTTTTTTTCCCCTTCCCTTCTGCCCTCTGTAGAGCCAGTGAACTCTTGTTTAAGTTCATCTGCTGAACTCACTGCCTCACTGAGTATCCACATGAATTAATTTCCTAGGTCTTTGACTGGAAGCTCAAGCCCATGACTTTTTAGTAAGGACTTCTTGAAAGACAAAAGCTATAAAAGGCAAATAGTGAAGAGAAACAGAGCAGAGGAATGGATATTTTAGATATCAGCGCTACTCAGACTGTTCGAGTAAAACAGCTTTGGAGGCTCTTGCCAGGGTCATGGTGGTTATGAATTGGTAATTCATAGGTGTGTATTTGGGTAGATATATGCAGAATTAGGAGATTGGTGAGATGGACACAGTATGCTTATACTGAATTTCTCTCCTGAATAAAATATATTTGGTTTCTGGTGACTGATGACGCTGTTGCAAATGTGTCTGATCTCAGTCATGTTTCAGGCAGAAGGAGTTCCCATGGCAGTGGGAACAACAAGCGTTAAAATAGTTCTATGGCAAAAGCCTGCCTAGGACATGAGTTCCCAGGCTGATCTTCTGCATCTCCTCCTTCTCTACCATCTGCCAGCATCCTGTCTGCAGTGAAGACACTGGCCCTGAAAACTATGCTTATATTTTAGTTCTTCTAACGGGATAGTAAAGCCAAGACACTTTAATATGAAATGCTGGTGATAGGTGTCTCCTCCATCTTATGTCCAAGCAAAATTCAAACCTTGGCAGTGAGTACATGTTACGTGTAATGCCGTGAATTTTGTGGGATCATGAGTATACACTTTTCCTTACAAACTGAGGACTTAAACCCTTGCATGTATTTTCCAGCCTAGCCCAAGAAAGAAAGTTATGTCAAGAATCAAATGGCTGTCAAACCGCATCATACTAAAACATATGTCTTCTGAAGTAACTAGCAGCTATAAGTGCCTCCATAGATCATATTAGATTCAGCAATAAAATTGGAAAATTATTTTCTAAATTGTTACGTTTTGTTATTTTTTTTTATTTGGAACAGTTTCCTCCACAACACCATTGTAAAGCCAGTATATAAACTGGGAGGAGTTACCCAGAAGGGACAGGTCACTGCTCAGGTCAGGCTGGGTATCGGTCAGCAGGTGATAAGCAATTGTATTGTGCATCACAATGCAGCCACCATCTAAGTTGCCAGTGATCACAAGCCCCCTTTAATATCCTGATTAAATCAATTCCAGTAGCATCCAGCACCTCAATAGTCTGCAAAGTGATTTGGGGTCAGAGAAATAGCAACATAGGAATACATGTCACCATCATATTGAGGAGTCATTTTTAAACGGGTATGAGAGAATGTAGATTAAAATAAAAATATTTTTTCATACTGAGCACAGAAGGAGTTTAAGCATTATTAAAAAAAGGAGAGGTTTAATTATGTTTTCAGAAACCAAAAGACCAGCAAGCTTAAGTATTACAGCATGAATCCTGTTATGGATAACAGATAAATTGAGAGGATTGATTGATCTTGTGTGCTTTTTTAGCAACTCACACACATGAATCATTTCTCTTTACTCATGTTACAAACATACAACTTGGTAGGCATTACATGCAAGCCTCAGAGGCTGATTATCACATTTCCATAGAAATTAACGTCCGTCAGAATGCAAACTGTTAAAGTCAGTTACTCAGAGTCTGTAGAAACTGCATTTTCTTTTGAAGATCTGGGGGCAAAGTTTGACCCTCCTTAGTACTAAACCAATGTGAGCTGCAAAGAAATCTCTTCGCTGTTGAGAAAAAGATGAAAGCAGAGTATTACATTTTAGTCTATACACGATAATATGACACTACAGGCACAAGACATGTGAAGAGACTTGAAAGAGCATATTATCCTATTTTTGGAGTGGAACAGAAACTCTCAAATGAAACTTTATATAACAGAAAACATGAATTGAAAAAATCAGAATTTTGAATGCACTGCATCTGTTTAGATGGCAAAAATAACAGAAGCTGAAATAGTTGGCTTCAGGTCTTAGACGTAATATCTGGTTGAATAACCCATCTGAAAACAGACACAATATGGGAGACTGAAGGGCCAGGTAGGGGTTCTTTGGTCATTTAATAAAATAGGATGATCTAATCAAGACAAAAAACCCTTGCCCCAAACCAGACCAAGCAGAGCCTTGTCCTGAGCTGCATGTAGCCTTCTGCAAGTCATCCACCTGCTGCATGATCAGCTCATGAATGACTCTTTTTATCTTGTGAGGTTGGCTTTCTTCTGATAGGAAACAAAAAATACCAGACCTGGAATTTTTTCACCAGATGAAACTCCTGTTTTCTGCATACTTCTGGTGCTTGCCTGTGTGATTTAATCACACTTTAGGTTTGCATGGAGATCAGAAAACACAGAACTCTTGGCTGGAAGAGACCTCGGGACGTCATCTGATCTCACTGCCTAACAGTTTTGCCTTTGCTGTTTCTGACAGATGTTTGAAATGTTCCCAAACATGCCTGATGCTGAAAAGCCCACAGTATGCCCAGGTTTTTTTGTTATACTCTTAAACTCCATTTTTCCTGTTGCAGCTTAAGACCGTTACTTCTTACTACTATTTGTTAGTAGCAAACAAACTTATTTAAAGGAATTTATGTTGTCTTTCTCATATTAATATTCCTGGCATAAAAATTAGCCCATAAAATTCTCTCTACCAGTTAAATACTGGTTTGGGTTATGTATTATGACTTTCTGCTTCTGATGTTTACTTTGTATGTGTCTTGCATTTGAATAAAGGCATTTTTGATTAGCAGCTGATGCACTATCACAGTTTCCCTCTTCTGACCCTATGTCTGTGATTCTGTTGGGCAAAAATTTTATGTTCTGTTTATACTTACCTGAGTAATTTGCTTCCTCTTTCCTCAATCCTAATCTTAAGCATTCCTCATTGCATTTGCAAGTGTGAAAAGATACTCTTCCTCATCTTCTGTTGTGGCAGACCATCTTCACTCAGTAGTTCACAGAATGCAACTCAACGATTAAGGACAGCAAAGCCCTGCTGCTGACATTACTGGAATAGCCATATTCACCCTCAGGCTGTGCTTGTCCCAGTTTGAACTCTGGATTTTTTTCCTGGGAGGACTGATGAGACTAACCCTTGCCACTGCCAGAGCACTGCAGTCACCTGCGGTCTGCTTAGGCTCATTCTGGATGAAGCGTTTGTCTTTCCATGAAAAAGAATATGTAACAAGAGCCCAGATGTGCCTCTTCAAACTGTCAATAACATTTTGGATAGCAATAATCAGAGCTGGGAGACAGATGAGTCTCTTCATTGCCAGCAGGGGGAAGCCACCAACTACTTTTACATTCTGTTTTTCCTCCGGAAAACCAGGGTGATAAATCTTCCAGTATTTCAGGTTTGTGCCTTTTCTTCCTCTGCCATTGTCACTGCATTTCTTGTGATACTCGTGCTGAATATTTATTTATGGGAGAAGTTAAAAGAAATAGCAGCTCTCTTCTGAAGAAGTGAAGTAACCATTAGCAGGTGGTGTGACTGTAGCTTTGCCGAAACTTTTATTTTATGGCTTTTAGGCTGTGCTCTACCCCAGAATGGTGACTTAGAAAGTCTGCAGTATGTTCTTGCAAATGGACTCGAATCCTGTTTTTGTATTCTGTTCTAGGACAGCAAGAATCAAGGACTTGGTTCTCATCCTTTATCCACAGACTACGTATTGCTCCTGTATTACAGAGCCAAGAAAATAAAAATATCTTTGAGTATTTATATATAATTTAAAATGTTATTAATGAAACATTGCTACTTCAAAATTTGAATAGCAAAATAAGGACACATAAAATAGGTACAAGCTTATGATTTTTTTAGTTATTTTTTTATTATTAGCTTTTTCTTATTGGCTTTCAATATCAAATATGTCTTAATGGCATTCTAATATATAGAAATAGTACTGATTTATTGCAAAACAGTACCACCCAGGAGATTAAGCAGTGACAATGAATTGAAGTTATTTGTGTGAATAAACATGAAAAGTTTACAGTATATTTAGAACAGTCCATCATTTGTTAATCTTGAGTGTTCATATATTGTTATTCATAAGAATACTAATTTTTCACACATGATTATAAAGTCTTATTAGTCTTACAAAGAAAATTTATCCCAGAAATAATTTTTACAATTTGCATTTTTTTTTAAGTAAACATTCTAATCTATTCTCTCAAAAAGCAGAAGGAGTAATATGTAGTATATGTTTGATTAGTCATGCTTCACTAGAAATCAATTGCATTCAACTGAACTGGTTTAATCAGTCAAAAAACCTGAAAGCTGAAACAAGTTTGCAGCAACCATTTGAAAGTTAAGCACACAGTAGCAGGTTTTAGGCATATAATTAACTCCACCTACACAAATAATCTAATTTAAGGCTCTGAAACCCATATAGGCACTTATAGATAAATACCTCTGTGTTTTCCTGTTGGAGAATAGCAACAGGTGATGCAGTTCAAGAATTAACACTCAAAATTTTAGGACTGACGGGTTCTACATGTGCAAGCCAAGCTCCTGGGATGCTGCACCTGGGTTCAGTAAGGAGGCCAGGTATGCTGTAGTCTGAGCTTGCACAATGCAAAAGTAAAGATGATCCTTTTTCTCTCTGCACTGATCAGAAGAGTTACCTTGAAAGTACACCTATAGAATGAATGTTTTGGATGGTCCACTCACTTGGTTTTGTCTGGGTTTTTTTGCTTGATATCACCATGATCATTTGAGGTCTCCTTAAAGGTGAGTCCATTCTCAATGTTAAATATACCAAAACCTTTACCTATAATAATTTTTTTAGAGTTACATCAGTTTCTGATTCAGAGTAAACAAATAAAGAACAAGCAGGTATTTAATTTCCTGTTGATTGTGGGATTCCAGAGCAAATAATGGTGTGAAGCAGAGTAATCAATATCTGTCTTTAATCAATTTCACTTCAGTTTCATCTGTGGTTGAGTGCTGCCAAAATAAGCCGCTAGTAGAGCCAATCTTAAATGTTAGTTTAAATGAGTCACTCGTATTGTTTGCATAGCAGGTTAGATAATTGTTATTAGGTTAACAGCATCTTGTCTTGTTTCTTTGAAGCAGAGATGAATATAACTAATTTTTGAAGTAACACAAGTGGAAAATCTCCAGTATCAGTGTGGCATGCTTCGTACAGCCCACAGGACTCTTGCTTTACTTTCTGCCAGTGACTAAATCTATGTCATATGTGGTTTATACGGACTGCTATTTGCAATGATTTTGACAATCAGGAATAAATACCAGCAGCAAATATTTTTGGCAACATACAGCTGTGATTTAAACAAAGATTGTCATGATTTTCTTACATTCTTGTGGTTTTCATCTTTTGAGTTCAACATGATCTGGAGCTTCCTTGCCAAAAAAACAAAGACAGAACAAAAAGGACAGGGTGGGGCACAATGGGGAAGGGAGCTTAATTTTGTAAACTTAAAAGCTAAATATGAAATATAAAATAACACGCGACTTACCTTTCCACCAGAAGGTGCAATAACTACACAGGCACATTTTATACTTATTTTAAAACGAACTGAGAGTTGCTGCAGCCTGAGTCTAGAAGTGATTATAACTCCTTGTGATACAGAGAATGTAGGAATGATGTTGTGGCCAGCCCTGTGGCACAGAGGAGCTGGGCAGAAAGCTACTGAATTTGCTGATGATCACAGGCCTCTGGACATTTCACGCAAGAAGTGCCAATATGGATCTCAGCTTCTATATATTTAGCATTGCTAGATAAAATTGCCCTGGGGGAGATTCTGGGTCCCCCACAATGGATCTGTGATAGTCTGGGTGCTGATGAGGCATATGGTGATGGAGTGTTGAGGAAAATTTGCAGGAAGATTAGAGGAAATCTTCAGCTGCATGATAGCAGCTGAGCATGGAACTCCAAGGCAGAATTCAGAAAACACATGAGGTGATTCATGAGAGAGCAAGGTGGGACGGGCTGTCACTGCTTGTGGCTGGACAAGCAGATGAACAGCAGCACATCCCTCAGGCTGCATTCCATGAAAAGATCTATCTCCCCAGTTCTTTTCACAACTCTCTTTAAAGGCTTTATAAAATTTGTGCTGAAAATGTAATACTCCACAAGCTCAGTCATTACTAGACTGAGGTACATCACACTTTCCCATGTTGGAGGCTAGTGGACTTAAAATTCTGGTTTAGCATCTATGACTGCAGTAAAATTTATTGACCCATGCTCCATTTTTTGAGTGGAAGCAATTAAACCACTTCTTAACTCTTTTTATTAAATTTGGCAGTATTATTGCCTTTCAAAATATTCAATGCACAACTTGTCCTTTAGTGCAAAAGACTTGCATATATTTTTTTGGTATTGTATGAAGATCATAGTGAAATCTATGTTGTGCCCACCACACAAGCCCCATTGTCCTGGACCTGAAAGGAGAAAACGTGATGGAAGCATGTGGTTTATTTAGGTCACGCATTTGTTAACTGAACTTGTCTGGGAATTATGCAGCAGTTACTTTCATATGGGGGACCATGTTTCCTTTAAGAGCTGTTTCTGTTTGATTAATGGCTGCCATTCCCTCACTCCCGCAGGAACCCTAACAGCTTTCCTCATACAGGCATTATAGGGCATCCCAGCTTGTTTACAAAGAGGTTGAACCCCTTCTGGAAGATGAACTCATATGCTGGGGAGGGACTCTTCTTTAGGAACTCTAGTGACAGGACAAGGGGTAATGGGTTCAAACTTAAACAGGGGAAGTATAGATTGGATATAAGGAGGAAATTCTTTACCGTAAGGGTGCTGAGGCACTGGAATGGGTTGCCCAAGGAAGTTGTGAATGTTCTGTCCCTGGCGGTGTTCATGGCCAGGTTGGAGAGAGCCTTGGTTGACATGGTTTAGTGCGAGGTGTCCCTGCCCATGGCAGGGGGGTTGAACTAGATGATCTTAAGGTCCTTTCCAACCCTAACTATTCTGTGATATCTCTGAAACTTGCTGCATGCCAACAACAGGTCTGGTACCTCCTTGTCTCTCCTACTTTGTCCTTCATGTTAAGTGGAGCAGAGAAACCTGGTACTGTGAAGGCACCTCAGTGACAAGAATAATCCCCTCTGGTTTACCCAGAAATATGATTAGAGCAATCCCTGTGATAGGTCCCAAAACCACATCTCTATGTTAAGCTGAGTGTGGAATAGCAAACCTGGGTGTGTCAGGGGTTTAGGATGGTAGAAAACAACTTAATGACTTTCTCAAAGGTCAGCAGAAACTATTGAGGTGCCATGCATCCAATACTTCAAGTTGTGCTTCATCCGCATTTCAAAACAAAAAAAGTGTGAGTTCTTGAAGGATTATTTATTCTTTTTTCTTACCTGTCTAAAAAGCCTGTGAATATTTAAGCTTGTGACATTTACATTTATTTCTGTGATGAAATTCTACTACTAAAATACCTTACACAAAACCTGCCTCACTTTGATATGCTGGGGAGTTTGCAAAAGGTATTTGACTGTGAATATATTCTTACGCATGTTTACTGTAGCAGAACATTGTGACTGGATTTTTAATTTGAGAAAAACATAACCTTTGCTCATGCTCTTTGTGATCAGATTTTAAACATGCAGGGCACGTGTAAGGAGCCAGAGGTCTGTCTCACAAAGTTTGAATCAGCATAAGGCAACACTGAATCAGGATAAAGCAACATCTTGTAATTATATCTACTATTTGTTGCTTAAGTGTAAAGAAGTCTGTACATGTAAAAGTTATATATCTAGGACCTGCATACTACCTATGATGCAGTTAAAATAAAGCAATTAAATTTGCATTGGAAATTAAATGCTCATACTTTTAAATTCTGTACCGTAATTTCCATAAGCTGGTCAGTGGAGAACAGTTCTTATCTGGAATGTTGACAAGGCCCCCACTGTCAGATATTTTTCCTAATAAGGTAAATCACACAGTGCTTGGTCAATCAAACTAAATTCAGGGAATGATCTTCAGCTTAAGCTCCTTTTGCCAAAAGACACTAACAAACCACAGGTTAAAGTTCACGTCCACCAATAATATATTGCCAGTCCAACAAAAAATGCAATTGGAATATATTTGTTACCTCTGACAAAAACTATTATTATTTTTAAATGACAGCTTTTCTTTACAGCAGTTATCTTTCTGTCAGCTGTGAAAGCTTATCTGAAACAGCTGGGAAATAGCCTTACTGTTTTTTCTGAGCTTTTGTTCTTTTTTCTGTGTTGTTTTTTTTTCATTTATTTTTTGTTTTATTTCTTAGGTGTTGGACTAAGCAGTTTGCTTTTAGTTTGTTAGAAACAAGAAGAAAATGGTATGAATTTGGTATATGGCCTCTCTATATGGGTGATGAATACAATTCTCTACGAGAATATACCCATGTACAAGGCGTGTCATTAAGTAGAAATAAATAGTTCAATTTTGGACAATACGTAGCATATACATAGGCCAATAAAGGAAGAAATCTGTGGGGATAACTGCAGATGCATAAAAGGATATGAGCTAGGCTTTTCTTTGCCTCCCTTCAGGTTAATAACTAGCTATCTTTCTATCCTTTTACCTATCTAATATCTTGTTGGTTTACACTGTCATGCTGGATTGTACTACTTATGAATTTTTCCATCTAAAATCAGTGTCAGTGTAAAGCTGATTACTGAGCAGTACAAAATCTCTCACCCTTCTTCCTTTTGAGAACAAAATCTTCTTATCTGTTCAGCTCAGACTGCTCCATCCCTTCCACACTGCTTCTGACCAGCGTCACTCCAAAGCAGAGCAACTAATACAGGTGCCTATGTGGCAAACTGCAAAACTAGGCTTTGTGAAGTTCCTCTGAAAAATATAGTTCATGTCTTAAATTTGCCCCAGAGGATCATGGGGAGCTAGGGAATGGATTTAGGGATCCTACACCAACAGTGTTGTGGATCCTTAAGAAAGTGGACAGAGAAGTAAGATACAGGCTAGAACATGACATTAATGCACTTAGATACTGATACTTGAATTAAGACTATTATTAATATACCATTAATTGATAACATACTTGGCATTAATACAGTGCAATTAATGCAAGGACACAAGAGTCATGATGCTTATAATGAAACAACCAAAATAATTACTTTGTGTGTTAGAGGGAAAATAAATCTAACATATTAATGTTCCTTGTCACCCATTCCTAACAAAAAGGGTAATTCTATTTTGAGGCTCCAAGCAATTTGATAAAAAGAGGCTGTCCTGGGTTCAGCAGTAGCAATCATTTTTGTCCTTCTTAGTAGCTGGTGCAGTAATGTGTTTTTGACTTTCGGCCTGGGAACAGCGCTGATAACACCAATGTTTTTAGTTGTTGCTCAGTAATGTTTACTCTGCCCAAAGACTTTCTGAGTCTCATGCTCTGCCAGGGAGGAGGGGAAGCCGGGAGGAAGCAGAGACAGAGCACCTGACCCAAACTAACCAAAGAGGTATTCCATACCACACCACATCATGCCCAGTATATAAACTGGGGGCAGTTACCCGGAAGGGCTAGATCATTGCTTGGTTGGGCTGGGTATCGGTTGGCAAGTGGTGAGCAGTTGTATTCTCTTCCCTTGTTGTTTCCCTTGTCATTATTATTATTGGTGATAGCAGCAGTGGTTTGTGTTATACCTTAGTTACTGGACTGCTCTTATCTCAACCCATGGGAGTTACATTCTTTCGATTCTCCTCCCCATCCATCCGGGAGCTGGGGGGAGGAAGGGAGGAAGTGGGGAGAGTGAGCGAATGGCTGCATGGTGCTGAGTTACCAGCTGGGCTTAAACCATGACAGAGGCTTTAATGGGAATGTCAAAACAAATGGGAAATGGAATAGTCTGAAAAGACAGCAGTTTAAAAGACGAATTCTTAAGCAGGACAAAATGGTACTTAAATATGTGCAGAGCTGAGATTGGTCTGTTATGTTTCCTACTGTGGCTGTCTTTGGAAATCTGAAGAATTATAGGTGATTTTAATGATTTAAGCCAGAAATAGCTGCTTGGGTATTCAGTTAAATAAATCATGCATAAAATACAAATTTTTTTTTTGTGATTCCTCTGCAGTTTTAACTCTATAAGATACTGACTGTCTCCCTGAGATTGGTATATTCAAGAGAAACTTTCTGCAAGAATATGGATAACTTCAGAAGTCAGATGAAGATGTGTGAATATGGAAATTAAATATTTGCAGTACCTCGTTCTGGGACACAGCACTAACATGTTCATGGGATCCAAAACAGGACAAAAATCTAAATGACTGTTCATATATATAGACTTTTTATCATCAGCCAGTAGGACCATTCCTACAGTGTGGTTCAGCTGCAATTGCCCAGCTATGTGGTAGCAGGGAGGACACAGCAGGGAAAAGGAGAAAACACTTGGTACTTTGTCAGCCATCTCTCCAAAACACCAGATTTTTCTCTGCTTTCTCAGGTTGCACCCCTGAGAAAGGCTCTGGTTTTGTGAATGGATCTGTGCATGTTGTCTATTATGTGAACTTATGTCCAGATAATTAAACAGAAGCAAATCTGCAACCTTTCTCTGAAACAGAATTTCAGTTTTATGTGTCATCTGCACTACTTGCTTTGGTGTGAAAAAGATCTTATAACTTCTTCTCCTAGAATAGATGTCGAGAGTAGGTTACTTGGTCAAAGCTACAGATATGGAGTTTTTCCCACTGGGCTGCTCCTTGATAAAAGGAATTTGAGCTTCAGGCCTTTTCAAATGTATATGAGTGTCTCTTGGCTTTATGAACTATGATCTAAACAGAGAAATAAGGAAAAAAATATTACGTAGCGGAAGATCTGAGAGTACAATCTAAATATTCACTTTGCATAATTGTAGTATAACTATGATTTCCTTTGAAATTACAGGATATGTTTGCCAGCTATTTAAATATTCATATTGTTCACCATTAATCCTGCATCAGACATGCCCAAACTGTCACAAATTTAATACTTGGAACATCGTATCACTGTAACCATTAAATAGCTACAGAAGGCAAAATATTCAAAGCAAGGAGGAAAGAAGTGTGTGTCTCTCAAAAAATCTATAGGAACTTGGCAAATACATAACAAAAAAGTTTCCCTTATTGTCAGACACTAAAAATGCGTCTTTAACCAACTTTTCCATAAATCTTTTATCAGTATTAATTTTGTCTACTGTTGATCAGAGTACTTTTTCTTTAGCAATTACTAAATACAGGGTTGGATATCTTCTTTACCAAAATATCCATAGTTTACACAGCCTGTGGTTTCCTGTTATAGCTGGGAGCTCAGCTTAACGTAGGCAGAGCTTTCCAGTCCAAATAAATTGGGCTGCATTTGGACTGCACTGGACATTGAAGATAGAGAACTGGAGAAAAGTTTTGTAGTGAATAGACAAACAGTCTTAAGTTTTAATTAACTACTCATGATGATGATGTGCAGTCATCTGCAGATCAGTGCCTAATTTAGGTTTTACTGTAAGTAATCACAAGGAGATTGTGTTGTATCATTTTCATGTGACCTTTTATTTTCACATTTAAATGATGAGTAAAATTAAATGCAGTGTATAAGATTCATAAAAGTTGGTAATATCAAATTCGGGGGGAGTCTGCTAATTACAAAGCTTCTACAAACCCAGCTGTGACTCCTGCTGAAGAGTCACCTCTGAATCTCCATGATGTGGCAGAGGCAGTAGTCACATCCACAACTACATGATGGTTTTGCCACACTCTGCTTCTGCTGCTGAGCTTAGGAATACCACGACCTCCACCTTGTTTGGTCTAAGGTTTGCAATTTTCTTCTTGCAAGGTGTGAGGAATCACAGGGTCCAGGTGGTTTGCATATAGCAATGTCCAGACGCAAGTCTTGGGTGCAAGGGAAAAGCCAGATGAGACAAAAGTCTGTGGAAGGGAGCTGTCTTTCCCACTGCTGCTGGAAGGGGTGGGCAAAGATATGAGGGAAACTGTGACCAATTATGAAAGGAAAGGAGTTCCTAGGAAAAGCCATCCCATGAAGATTTCCTTCCCTTCTTCCAAGCAGCAATGAGCCCAATTTACCTGATCTCTCCAACTCCAGCCAGTCCTTTTCTCTGCTATTTCCCTTCTTGTGGCTGAAAATTTGCCTCCCCATCTTGAACTGACAAAGTTCAATTTTGTTTATGCTGCTGAGATGGCTTGAGTTAGTTACAAAAAGTAAAAAATTCCCCCTTTACCCTCCCCCCTCCCCCCCCCCCCCCCCCCCCCAATATTACATTTTCAACAAAGCGGGATTATTTAGCTTTATTCTTTGCTTAAAAATCTAGTTGTCATAAAACTGAAATGTCTTAAGAAAATTTTTCATAAAAACATTTTTACTTTTTATAAAGAAAATGATTCAGTTGTGCCTTTTTTCCATTTTTTTTTTTTTTTTTTTTTAAGAAATAAGAACTCTCTACAGACCACAGTCCATCTGACACTGAGTTACATAAACTGCAGACCACAGAGGGAAGAGGCGCAAAAAGGGAATACATATTTCTCTGTGATAGCTCTCAGCACATTTCCACAGTTTTCAGTCTTATCTTTTTTATATTCTTGCTTCCCTGGAAAACCTTTCTGAGAGGTGGGGCATTTGACAAAAAACAAGAAAGACAATACTCATTTAGATATATCACAGCCAGTAGGTGCAGATTGTATGTAAATTAAGTAGTTACAAAGTGAATAATCTTTTCAAATGACTGATAATGCACTTACAAATTCTTGGAACTGCCCTGCTAGCTGACGAGAAGTAAATTCAAACTGAAAATCAGAAAATGACCCGCATGTTGAAGAGTGTCCAATTGATCACATTTCTTTCCTCAGGAAAATACTTCCATTAATGCAAATGGAGGTAGAATTTAATATTGAAAACATCCGGAAGGTTAAAAACTAAATAAAGGACAAAGTGTACCAGGAAAATATGAGCGGCTGATTTGACAGCATTACAGAAATAGTCAGATTAAGAAAACACTCCATTTGTGGGACCATTACTTGATGTGATCTGATTCATAGTTTGTTTTTGTTTTGTAGCTTTTAGGTCAAAAGGAGTCACTGGAAAATCCAGGCTATCCTTCTGTTTGCAAAGACACTTTGCATTTCACCCAAAAGCTTATGTGTACAACTTCTTGCTTTTTTATTTTTTCATTCCATTCCCTGTGTTTGCCTGAGGTGTACTCAGAATCGCACTCAGTCTTGAGCTGAAGAGCAAAGGGAAGGTTATTCTGTCATTCCTCTTGGTAGTTCACCTCAATGGTTTGTCATTTTCACTCAAAAATGTCTTCACCAGGTTTTGTCTTTGTCTGTTGCTGATGGCATGATATAATGAGATTTTCAGTAAGGTGGTTACTAAAGCATTTAATACGGGAATATTTTTTTTAGAAATGGTTTAGGGAATCATGATTAAAGATTCTGTTAAGCTTGGAGATTTTGACGTTTGTTAGGAAAAGCTTTTTTTCTGCATTCCAAGTAACCTTTTTCCTTTCCAGACAAATCTTCTCAAATATTGTGCAACTTATATTTTCACATGCTGTTCTGAATCTTAATCTCAGGCTACGTTTCAGCAGGTTTCACAAGCCATTTGCAAAGTGCAAGTCAAGGCCAATATCTTTGATCTATGATCTGTTTGGACAAGAATTGACGAAAATGGAGAGGAGGCATAGAGGTGGAAGGTGAGATGCTATGCCCAAATTGGTAAGCAGTCTCCTAAAACACAAAACACGCGTGGAAATCCTTGTACTTTATACAGCAGAGGCTGGGACTCAGGCATCTTATAGTTCACACTTGCCTGTTCTGATTGGCTTTTATGAAGCAGCTGCCTTGTTTCTGTCTTTTGGAGCTGTTTTAGTTTCCAAACACAATTATGTAAGCACTGATGTCAAGGCTTGATCTTAGGTCTCCCGCATGTCAGAGCAGCGTGCCAGCTGAAGTGCACCACTTGTCAGCACCTTGTTCCTCATTTTTATAACAAAAACAGAGACACAGATGTATCAACACACAACTAAATTATTTCACCTCAGTGAGAATCCCATGCCAGAATGTAGTGTTAGAGCATCCCAGCTGTAAGTTAGAAAGCAGTAGTTTTAATGACAGTGGAGATGAGATACACTCATATATTCCACCTCACATCTACAATAAGCTAATAAGGTAATACTAATATGACCATGCAGTTAACTAGGAAGAGGTTTTCTAGAAGAGTGAATTTGCTTTCTCTTTGACTTACCATACGATTTTTCTCTACTTGATTACCTTTTCTTCAAAATTATTTTATTCAAGTAAAATGACTGGCAAATAGCATATGTAAGTACAAATTAAAATCCTGTTTTAAAAATTTTCTACTCAATTTATCTCTTTTTAATGGAGGTATGTTCTTGGAAATAACTTGGCTCAAGTGAAAATGAACTAAATGCACTTGGTTCCAATTTAGATTGAATATCCGTTAATCAGTAATTTATTAATTCTTTGTGTCAGCAAATATTTTTCTCATTCATTGCCTATTGGAATTTCACATATTGTGACAAGTGGTATAAAGGTTTCATTTGAGCTCAGTTTACTGCATGTAAATCAAAAGAATTGTGACAAGCAGCTTGAAGAAGGTGATTTTGTCCCTTTACTTTGCCCTAATGAGATCCCGCTTGGATTGCTATATACAGTTCTGGTGTCCTCAACATAAAAAGAACATGGAACTGTTGGAACAAGTCCAGAGGAAGGCAAGGAGGATGGTAAGGAGAGTGGAGCACCTCCCGTATGAAGACAGGGTGACAAAGTTGGGGCTGTTCAACCTGGAGAAGAGAAAGCTGCATGCAGACCTCATAGCAGCCTTCCAGTATCTGAAGGGGGCCTATAGGGATGCTGGAGTGGGGCTCTTCATTAGAGACTGTAGTGAGAGGACAAGGGGTAACGGGTTCAAACTTAAACAGGGGAAGTTTAGATTAGATATAAGGAAGTTCTTTACTGTAAGGGTGGTGAAACACTGGAATGGGTTGCCCAAGAAAGTTGTGAATGCTCCATCCCTGGCGGTATTCAAGGCCAGGCTGGAGAGAGTCTTGGGTGACATGTTTTAGTGGGAGGTGTCCCTGCCCATGGCAGAGAGGTTGGAACTAGGTGATCTTAAGATCCTTTCCAACCCTAACTATTCTGTGATTCTGATTCAGCACTCTACAACCTTGAAAAGATGCATTCTTATTTTGGGTAAACTATGGTTTTTTTTAATGATTATTATATGAAACTTAAGTAAGAAAACTAAATTCATTGGGTAGGTAGACAGTTTAAGTTATATAAAAATATACAACCTGATCTAGATGAAGATGCTCATTGCAGGGGGCTAGATGACCTTTAAAGATCCTTTCCAACCCATACTATTCTATGATTCTGTGATGAGTTATATAATTATATATAATTTCAGTTGGAACTCTGCAGGTCTTCTTATCTGACCCTGTTCAATAAAGAGCTATCATCAGCGTTAGATCAAGTTGTTTGGGCCTTTAATACCTTCTCTCATGAGGTACAAATAGAAAATGAATTGTGGAAAAAGCAAAGAGCAACAAAACACTTCCAGGCCGTTTCCTTTTTTTATGTTCTTCTTGTTCTACATGGAGGATTCAAATAAGTTCTCACCTCGTATAGCTGCAAAGCTCCAGGATGTCAGACTCAGTAGCTATAAGAGGATCATTACCATCACCTAATTTGACCATATTGTAACAAGCAGTAGGTTTTTCCTGACTTAGCTATTCAGGCATGATACCCTGTGGTTATTTGTAAAAAAAACCCCAAAAAAACAAACAAAAAAACCCCCCATTATTAAGTGTTAGAACTAGTTAGGCATGTTGAAATACAATGGGAACTTTCTACGTATGTGTCTGACAGAGCTTTAAGGCTCATCTTCCACACTATTTTTTCATAATGCCCAATGTACCAAAATGACTTTAAAGTCCTACTACGCTCTAAGTTGTAACTTGCAAAACAGAGAAAACTCAGCTCTTCTGGCCACACAAGAAGGTTAGAAAACCAGTCTCCCCTCTGTGCATGCACTTCACCCTTCAGAACCAGCCCTTCACCCCAGACTTGTTCTAAGCCCAGCAACTTTCTGCGCCTTCTTTGTGTCAGTATTCACATTGTCCTGCCTGAGCCATAAGATGATTTTTTTTCCAAGGACTTCCAAAGTCTGGATGTTGGCCTGCATCCTGTCCATGACCCAAAAGCCCTCTCAGCCCTGATGCAAGTTGCTACTTTGGGCTTGCTGAGCCCATGCCTTGTCTTGCATGTGAATGCTGGGCTGCTGCCCAGAAAAGTGCAACCTCCTCTCCTGTCCGATATTTCCACCTGACCAAGAACTTGAAGGAGAGGATAAGGCCACATACTATCCTGCTCAGCAGCGCATCTTTAGTAAAGCAGAACTTATGGTGCACATAGAATCATAGAATGGTTAGGGTTAAAGTTCATCTACTTCCAACCCCCCTGCCACGTGCAGGGACACCTCACTCTAGACCGGGCTGCTCAAGGCTCTACCCAACCTGGCCTTGAACACTACCAGGGATGGAGCATTCACAGCTTCCTTGGGCAGCGTGTTCCAATGCCTCACCATCCTCACAGTAAAGAACTTCTTCCTTATATCTAATCTAAACTTCCCCTGTTTAAGTTTGAACCTGTTACCCCTTGTTCTACTGCTACAGTCCCAGGGCTCTGTAGTCTTTCTTAATGTTCTCCAGGCTACTGCTATTTATATTGCTAGCACCCACATAGACCACAAGAAGTGGGTAATAGTGGAACTCACTACGCCAGGCAACCTCTCAGCAACATCCGAGCCCCTGGCAGGCAACACACCTTCCTGGCAACACACTGGGTCAGGCCAACAGAGGGGTGTCTCTGTGCCCTTCAAAGTAGAGTCATCTACTACTATGACATTCAGCTTGCTCCTGGAGGCACTAGTAGTGATCCTCTTTACTGGTACATCAGCTGGTTGTTCATTTGGTGTGGTGTGCATTTCCTCGTTAGCCCCCTGCAGAGCTGCAAAGTGGTTCTGGGTGGGGACGTCAAAACTTGGATGCTTTTTTTCAATTGTCTTTTTTCTCCTGGTTTTTTTTTTGTTTTTTTTTTTTTTTTTTTTGTTAGTTTGTTTGTTTGTTTTTTTATTACTAGCTCCCAGCTTCCTGGATTAACTCCCTCCTCCTTTTCTGTCTGTGCTATGGTGGATGCTTGTGGTCCCTGCACAGGCTGGGCCTGGAGCAAGCAGTCCAGCTCCCTCTCAGTTTCCCTGACATCTTTTAGCCTACTGACAGTCTCCTGCAGCTCAGCCCCCTACTGCAGGAGGACCTTCTCAAGCCCTTTAGATTACCTGATCTATACTTTTTCTAGTGAAGAGCTAGAAGTTTTCATGTTATTCTGTGCCAAATATTATTTCCAATGTTTGAGAATTAAGCTGCGTAATATATTGTATGTCTCATATTCCAGAGGAGTTTCTTCTGCTGGTTCATTTGGTCTACCTAGGTTGCCATATCTCTCATCTTGGTTGAATGACTTTCAGTAGTGTCATGGGTTCAGCAGCAGCAGTCATTTTTCTCCTCCTTGGTAGCTGGTGTAGCGCTGTGTTTTTTGATTTTGGGCCTGGGAACAGCGCTGATAACACCAGTGTTTCGGTTACTGCTTAGTGATGTTTTGGTCTGGCCAAGGACTTTCTGAGTTTCATGCTCTGCCAGGGAGGAGGGGAGCCGGGAGGAAGCAGAGACAGGACACCTGACGCAAACTGACCAAAGAGGTTATTCCATACCACAGCACGTCTTGCCCAAGATGGAGGACGAAGAGGAGAGACCCAGAAGGGTGGGGGGTGCACTGCATGGTCGGGTTTGGTTTTAGGTGGTGAGAAATTGTATTCTTTCCTTGTATTTGCCTTGTCATTATTATTATTGGTGGTAGCAGTAGTGGTCTGTGTTATACTTTAGTTACTAAACTGTTCTTATCTCAACCTGTGGGAGTTGCATTCTTTTCGATTCTCCTTCCCATCCCTCCGGGAGTGGGGGGCAAGATAGAGGGGGGAGTGGGTGAGCAAAACTGCGTGGCTGACTGGACTTAAACCACGACAAGTAGCAACAGTAGTGACATCACTTTGCAGAGTGATTTCCCTAAGGTTTCCATTCCAAAGTGAATTTTGGACTTTCTCTACTATTTAATAAAAGTTCTTTGTGTATCAAATGTATTCTTCTGGTACCTGGCCAGGATAAAATAGCCATTGGTTTCTTTGAAAAACACATCCAAGTTACTTTTAACAAGCTGACTTTAAGAGGAAACATAATTGCAGCTGCTTGTAAGCCACATCCTACCTACACTTCAAATGAAGCCTGTCTGAAAGATAACAGCAAGGTAAAATGTGTGTGATTAAATTGGTAACACTGAAGTGAACATTCAAGGCCAAATCAGGAAGAGTTGAAAGGCACCAGTTTCATAAAGATCACTGAGGTTCCAGTAATGTGCTTTACAAAACTGCTGAGATTAATAAAATTTGCCAGACCTCCAGCTAGACGCCTGCTTTCCCAACTACCTACAAAACACCCACACATTACTGGAGAGCAACACCTCAGAATAATTCCACGTGTCTCTGGGTAGCAGCTTGGACCTCATAAATCTCCCTTGTTTCACCTGTTTCAGCACTCCTGTTGAATACCATAGCTGGTCCAGGGGAATGTGCCCATTTTCTAAACTAAGCGCATGACATTTTCAGCACTGTAATGATCTCATATTTGTCCCCCTACAAGAAACTATCTCTTCTGGTTCATAGCAGGGCTGTTCTGGGACGCTTCATGGTTTCAAAGCCCTGTGTCAGCATGAATACCAGAAGCAAAACAGGAGGGTCTTGCTCCCAGTGTACTGCTGACTACACTCTTCCCTTGTTCAATGCATAGGGCTCCCCATCCCAGCTGTGCCACAGATGAACTCCCCTGTTGGTCCACTTCACTAACCAGTTTCTATCTTTTTTGTATATAAATAATATGTTGCAATATACATACAGCTACATATACAGCTACAGCCGTAAATTCACCTTACAATGTGATAAACAGTTTGTCACGGTAATAATTTCATTTTATATTCATCATCAATTAACATTTTATCCATGAACTCTCTGATGTCCCTAAGGATATTTTATTAACATGGAAAATGTCCACATACTTTTTATGAGTAGATGCAGGATTTCCTTCAAGTTGTTTTGTGGCACTAATACTACATGGAGTTTTAGCCTTGCATGCTGTTTTCTTTTTTGTGCTAAGCACACAACCAAGTAATCAAAACTCCTATCAAAAAGTCTAGAAGTAATTGTGCGTATTACCCTTTGTGCTGCTTCAATCAAACATTTGATCGGTGAGCTGACATTTAAATAATTTGATTACAGTTTCTTAAGTAAATGAAATGGAAATAATTAAAAAAATGTTAGAAGTTATTCTCATCTCATGGTAGAAATCACTTGGTGCTGGGTAAAGTAAGAAAACAAGCAATTTAATTCAAACTATTTTGAAATAATAAAAAAATCCCTTTAAATCTCCATTTACTCAACATTTGAGTAAATTAGTATATGCATGTGACAATGGGAATAAAATGAGTTAGGAAAATCAGTGATAATGGATGCATAGCAATGTACAGAGAAAAAACCAATGAAATATATCATAAATAACTAAAGTAGCTACCTACATACATACAGACACATGCATATTTGGTGATGGGCTCTGAATTAGAGATTACTATTCAGGAAAAAGATATTTGAGCTATAAACCATATCTCTGAATAGTTCAGTAGCAGCCATGGAAGTAGTCCAAGTAGTAGGAGTTATAGGGAAAGCCACAGAATGAAAAAAATCCCAGTTTCATTATATGACTCTGAGTCCAGAGTGCAGCCCTGTCTTGACTACAGGGTACTGCTCTCCACAATTTCTTCAATTCTCCTCAATGCTGAGGCAGAATGGAAAAGGTTTCAGAGAAAGAAGATGAGGGTGACAAAAAGCAAAAGGTCTGGAAAACTGTAGTGAAAGGAGTGATTCAATAAAGTAGTCTCTTCAGCCAAGAAAAGAGACACCTGGGGCAAAGATATGAGAGATCTGTAAAACCTCAGAGAACACAGAAAACATGAACAGAAAACAGTCTTTCCTTGTTTTTCATAATATGGAAAATAAAGCTATCAAATCCTTGGAAGTGTTCAAGACCAGGCTGGATGGGGCTTTGAGCAACCTGATCTAATTGAAGGTGTCCCTGCACAGGGCAGCAGGGTTGGAACTAGATGATCCTTAAGGTCCCTTTGAACTCATTCTATGATTCTGTGAAATCAAATTATCAGTGGTCAAAGTGCAAAATGGGCAACAACAAGTATCAAAATGATAGAATTTATTCCCTCAAGACAATGTGGGTGTTAAAAATTATGTTGCTTTAAAATGCAAGTACATTGATTCACATAAAGAACAAATCATCACAGGCAAGCTGGAGGCCATCTAAACCCAAAAGGACAACTTAAGGGCTCTTAATTACAAATCTTGCGAATCACAGATGGTTAGATGTTAGCATATTTGGGGGGAAACAATCTTCTCCCCTTTGGTATGTATCTATTGCTGTTGGTGATTATATCAATCAGGATGGATAGCCATTCTTGTGGAAAGTACGACTATGTGATATCAGCCTTATTTGAAAGAGGAATTTTGAATAAATTGCTCAGTATTACAGCTAGACCTGAAAATATTCAGAAAGATATAGAGAAAACCATTATCATAAATGTCTGATTGAAATCTAACTGAAGGGGACTGTAAGAAAGATGAGGAGAGACTTTTTAGCAGGGCCTGTTGCGATAGGATAAGAGGCAATGGTTTTAAACTAAAAGAGGGGAGATTCAGGCTGGATATGAAGAAAAAAATTTTTACAATGATGGTGGTAAGATACTGGCGCAGGTTGCCCAGAGATGTGGTAGATGCACCATCTTAGAGACATTCAAGACCAGGCTGGATGTGGTTCTAGGCAACCAGGTCTAGTTGAAGATGTCCCTGCTCATTGTAGAGAGGTCAGACTAGATGACTTCTGAAGGTCCCTTCCAACCCAAAGTATTCTATGATTCTATGATTTTCTTAAATACTGTGATAACTTGGTTCTAGCAATGCCCACGCTTGGATATTACACTTTCTGAAAACTCTCCAAATGTTTGTTCTCTTCAAGCTTTAAAATTTAATGAAAAATAACTTTTCTACTATTCCTCATGGAAACATGACTTAAAATGAGCATATTATTGCCAAACTGACTCATGTTCACTCAGTTAGAAATACTACTTTGTACCCACTAGGTCAGTCTTAAAAAGATTACTTCAACTCAACATTTGAATATTAAGAGTCAGTCGTTTAGTGAATTATTACATATCTTCATGAAAAAAAAAAATTGCAAAAAAATCCTTATATTTGAAGAAAGACTCTGTAGTCCTCTTTTAGATACTGAGTGTGAAGAAAGTCAGATTTCAACAATGCAAATATTAGAGTCATCATATAAATTCATGACGGAATCTACCCTTTATTTGTGAGTTCCATTTTTTTTAAGTAGTATGGTCATAGCAAAAAAGGAAAAATACAGAGCAGGGCTGTATTAGAAATGAGAAGAGATCAAGAAACACTTCATAAAACAATAAAAGGTGAAGAGCATGTGTGGGAATGAAATTTCAGAAGTTAGAAAATCAATTGATCAATTTGAATGGTACAGATATCAGGAATACAAAACTCCCCCCCAGAGCTGTACCAAAACTCTGCAGCCTGGTAGTTTAGTAAATATCATGTTCTACATTTCTTGTAACATGCCACAGATTTTTGTACATCTTTTAATGTCATAGGTATATTTTATTTTTAGTTAATTTAATCCTTAATTTCAAGCACATTTCTCATTAGTCTACCAATGTAATACTTTCAGCATTTTTCCTGTCCCATCAAATATGTCCCACCAGATGATACCCCACAAACAGATGATGTTCCAACAAAATAAAAGGTCAAAATTTTTTAGGTACTCAAATACTCATTATTATATTTAATATTTCTGTTGTGTTTATCATCAGCTATAATAATCCCTTCTGATGTGACATGTCTTTATGAAGATCTTGAATTAGGAACTAACTTTTGTCACTGACAGATTTTGTCGAAGAAAGTCAGTTGTCTTGTAAACCTTTTCAAACCAGATGAACAAGATGAATGGTAGGAAAAAAAAAAGACCTATTTTGTATTGATTGTTTTGGGTTGCTTCTTGTTATTATTATGAGAATAAAATCTGGCAGCAGAATGACGAGCTTTTGCTTCCTTTTGCATGGTGTAATAAGTGAATAACCCTGGTGAAAGGGAAAGATATTTTAATACTTTTGAAACTAAGAACAGTGCACTTGTGCCAACATTTCCTGAGCTGTATGAAAGATGCATACAAGTTTGGATAATGAACCAGTAAAAAATAGCTCACAATGGATTGAATCAGTCTCAAACTCAGCCAAAACATACTGACAGTTTTTAATGATTTTTACCAAAAAATGGGCAAAAGGATTCTAGAGAGTCTTTCAGACGGAGGGCAAATATTAGCATTAGGGTTCCACATTCTCCAACTTTGTTTGTAAAAGCTTCCTATGCCAGATATCTGTGCGCAAGGAAGAAGGGGCTACGACTTGGGGAATCTGTTTGTTTTTCCATTTAAGTAGAATACTTTCTCAGAATTGTAAATTCAGAGGGCAGCAACACATCTTGGCTAGGAAACTTCACACTTGCTTGAATTTCTCTGGAAACACTTATGCTAAGCTTCTGAAAAACACATGTATTTGGCCTGCTGATAGATGGGCTAAGGCTGAAGCACCCATGGGGGTGATTTGTGGGCTGCACAGTGGAGCAGCTGCCCCCTCTTACATTTCCTTGTGATTCTCCAATAAATCCAGCTCTCCAATGTCTGATGCTACTTAGAAGTCACAGAAGGATGGTATTATAGAAGGCCTTTGAGTACATAAATTTTTTAAAATTAGGTTTTTACAATTTGGGACGTTTTGAGGATAAAATAAACTGAGAGTTCTTTAGAAATACTCCCTATGTCCTGAAGAAGATTTTTGGGAGGAAAAAAATAAAGAAAGCAATCTCTCTCATATCAATTGATGCTATGTTTCCAATTCTTTTTAGAAGACACAGTAATAATATCATTCGGTGATGTCAGAAGCTGAAAAATTATTTTATTCTTTCTGTAAATTGTGTATTAGTATTTTATAAAGCTCCCACAAGAATCTCCCACCTAATTAAGTTTAAGGAATGATATTTCACAATTGCTATTTATTCTGGCAGTTGTAAACTGTTTTGATGGGTGGCTGGAGATTTCCATCACAGTAGCCAAAATATGTCTGATTTGTAAGATTAAACTGTTAGAGTCAGCTATCTCAGAGCATTATAATGACACTAATAAAAATGATCTCACACAGAATGATCGTTATGGCTGTGCATTATGCAGCACTTGTTCCATAAATGTGGCTTTAAGAATGTGCTTCTTATGCTCACTTGGGCAAGCTTTAAAATTTTTTAATAATGTTGCCGTTTTAGGGAACCTCATATTGTTAAAGATGCAGTTGTCTTCATTCTTATTCCTCATTCTAGCCAGTCTTCCTGCAATGTGAATCACAATCTGCAGTACTATTCAAAGATACTTTTCACAGTCTAAAGGTACAAGACAAGGGAAATAAAAACTGTATTTCATTAACAGCTTTCAACTGCTGGAGACATTACTCCAGTACTGGCTGAAAGAACCAGGTTTACACACTGTCCTACACACCACTTAGATTGAAAGTGAGATAGCTCTCCATTTCCACAACAAAATGTCCCAAAAGCTTTGCCTGTAGTTTATATTGGAGTTCTGGGATGCTGTTGTTGATAGTGGTATTGTTTACTGAGAATAAAGAGGAGTCTGCATACACACTATTTAGGAGAAGTTTATTTCAATTATTCTAAAGTGTATTTTGTTAAGTTCTCAAGCCACACTGAAATTTCAACAACAAAAGCTGCACTCAGAATCTAGGCAAGAGAAAGGAGACAATCCCTAGGCAATGATATTCTAGAGCACTACTGGTTTACTATTAAGAATTGGGTGTGGCATTTCTGAATACAACTGTGGTCTTTCTGATTGTTGACTGAAATAAAAATGTTTGATTTCAGCCACCCTGAGCTTTCAGGCTGTGCTGTGAGCATGGTCTCTGAACCAGTGCTTGCCTCTGCTCTCCTCTGGGGCAGTGTGCCCAGCCCGTCAGTTATCTCCCATATGCATTGTGGCCCCATGGCTATCAGTCCCTATGCCCTCTCTGCCTACCTCTAGGTGCCCCAGCCACCCCCACTCCCTTCTTCAAAATCCCTATAGAAGACACAAGAATTCTCTGAGAGGATGCTGGATGTGCAAACATTCTCCAGCTTTTTCATATGCACAAGTGGGACACCAGCTTTATTCATATTCCACTAAGTATCATTATGGCAGGAAATCATTCACTGCAGGGTTTTATATATATCTAACAAGAGTGTACATTTTGAGAACATCTATCAAAAGACAATGGTTACAAGTAACTAACTTCCTTTTTCCCAAAGCAAAAAAGTTTTATTGCTTGCTTGTTGGTTTGTTTGCTTTGGGGTTTTTTTGGGGAGTTTTCATTTGTTTTCCAGAAAATTGTAACTAACTGTAATTCAGATGAGATTCTATTTTATGCAGGTGCCTTAGGAACAGAACGTTTAAAACTGCTGCTCAGCAGGTATGAATCCAAGTGTAAACACCTGCTGGGAAACTATATGTATAGCTATTCAGTGGATGCAACTTCCATACCAACTTTCTGTTTAATGTGTACACTTAATAAAAGAGCTTCACTTCTTCACAGTAAATTAAGTATATAGATTCAAATAAGAAGAAGAGGTATCCTACTGAACTGTTATCTTCTAACAAAATGAAATTCTGATGCTGGTATATCTCTCTTAGGAATTGTGAGAAAAGACTTTCCAGCATTTTGCAATCCAAAACTGTGGAAAAAATTTTTTAGCTTAGACCATAAATATTTCATAGCTGAGCCCTCAAAACAAGCTCAAAATTTATTTTTTTTAGGACATGTTTCTGGATGCATTAAACAACTTATTAAAAATAGCCAAGACTATTTTAAAATTAATCTTTTTTTACCTCAAGTAATGAGAAGGGTTTTTTATTTGATATAATGTAGTTACTTAATTTGCCTAGAAGTAATCTGTAGGTTAAATTATTTGACTTTACTTCAGAGGTATATAACTGCATTACTGATGACTGCCCATGCCTGATGGAATGATGGAGGCAGCTTTCGATATATCTGGCATATGTAATAATACAAGGATTTTGCCATTAACTCTTCTATGTCATTTAGGAATGGGAAGAAAACCCTAAATTTTTACTTTGCTGTTTTCAGTGAGAAGGACAAAGCACTTCTTATAGAGAGATAATCAAAGGCAGATTTTTAGAAAATGAAAAAAAGAATCTGCACAAAGGAAAACAATATTGTGCATAAGCTATAAACAATTTCTTTAGTGGAAAAGACTTCAAAATAAAAATTGGCTAGCTTCTGCCTTTCCATCCATGTGTTGACGTTCATCCGTGTACATCAGTTATCTTCTGGGGCATTTGAGGTTTAAGAATAGCTCACTTGCACTTCCAATCTTTTAAGCAATGCATATTGAGAGCCATTTAAACCACTCCAGATTAATATCTAATGTTCTCTATGTCTCATGCTCAGAAGAAATACTTGTTTTTGAACAAATTTATTACCTCTGGTACTAGCAGGGGTACGACTAGAAATCTCTGTTTCCACACCTTCCAGGTGCATGAATTCACTACTGTTTTTATGCTGCTAAAAAACAGTAACACAGGCGCAACATATGCAGCATAGAGGATTTTCTCTAGGTTCCTGTTGGTTTAAGTGGATCTTTAAAGCTATCAAAACAGAATGAAGCTTTTTAGATTTAAAGCCCTTTGTATTTGCAACCCGTTATTTAGCCTCTATGGCATGTCTAGTTTGATAAATGTGGTCCCAACAGCCCCAGACAATGACATCAGCACTGTGCCTTCCTCTGTTGTTCCTGGCTGGGATTCAGCAGGAAGAACAGTAGGAAGCTTTTAATCTACATGTCTTGGTGAAGATCACCGAAGTTTCACTCCATTAGCCTGTCAGGCCAAAGCAGAGACCTTTCGCTCTGCTCAGCCACGTGATTTCAGTACTTTGAGATCATACACAGCTCTTTGAAACACTTCATATTTGCATAATAATTGAAAGCTTAGCTGTGTGAAGATTCAGTTACAGCCTGTTGTATTATTTGTTAGAGCCTATACATTGATGCTTAGAGATCCATTAAAATTTTTGTCACATCACACAATAACAGGATTTACACGTTTGTTTATAAGTGCTTGAAAACAACTGTCAACAGCTTCAGAAGTCCCTTCACAACTCTAGTGAACTTTAACTTGCTTACTCCCGGCCAAGTGCCTGTTGGCTGAACACACTCTCATACAATCTCTCAATATTATTCTGAATTGCAAGATGCCTTCTGTTGCTGCTTTCTCAGCCAGACTAAGGAATAGGGATTTTTGATCTGAATACTGGATTTGATTTTTCTGATACCAGCATAGTGAGACTGAAAAGAACCTCCATAGTTTTCAATATCAGTATTACAGGCAATGCATGCTTCAAAGAGCATTTTAAGAGTAATTGGGTATGAATTTTTATTCTACAGAGCAGATGCCCTGTCTAGGCCCTACTTCTCCCCTCTGTTTTAGCCTACTCCCATGGCGGCTCCTCCTAACTTTCATTTACATAATGTCCTCCCAGCTACCCTCAGGAAGAAGATTCTTTTCTATCTATGTTTACTAGGAAGCCTATCACCCTACACGGCAGCTTCAGAAAGTGTATAACTCTAGCTCTGATACATCACCAAGCTACTGCAGGGTGATGAAAACATCTACTATGCACAGCCTTTTCACAGATGTCTCCATGAATCAGTATTAAAATGTTCTCCCAAACTCTAGTGTGCTAGCTAAAAGATCCTTGTGCCATCTGCCCTGCCTGCTAACCCCAGTCATCCTACCTTTCTTCCTGCTCTCGGGGAGGTTGTGGCTCCTCATCCCTATTATCTTTAACACTCTGGAAAAACAACCAGACTGAGGCTATGGGAGCCCCTTGAAGGGTGAAATACAGTCTTAGACAACAGCTAGGGGGGAGCAAGAACACTGAAGAGACTCCAGACCACAGCCTGGCATGCATAACCATTTTACAAAAAATGAGCATTAACACAGGGAAGGGGTCAATTCGTTAGAGATACTGCAGTGTCTTTGCAAGTTGATAAAATCTCAAATCCACTTAGATTTATGAAGGTTTGGTGTTCATAGCAGGCCCCCAATGCTGTACTAATATACATGCGCTTTTCAAAGGTAAGGTAGGTTCTCATGCTGAGGTACATGCAAAGCACCCAGTTCACACCAATGTCACACGAATACTGCCATTGTAGTTATTTTCATCCTCAAAAAGGCAAATCTTCTGCCAAAAGCCATGGCAAGAACAAAAAGTACCAATATTAAAAGCAGTCATGAAAGGGTACAACATGCTGTTGCCCACAATACCGCTTGCAGCCAGATCTCTGTTTGGACAAATGCTTTGAAAAATATTACTTTTCCATAGTGCAAGTAAAACTGTTCTCTTAGGCTTATGGAGTGGTCAGGAAGGGTTGAATTCTACAGCCAGCATTTTAAATAGGCCACAACCAGCATTAGGCTAACTCTGTCTTCAGTTCACCTGGCAAAGTATTTTATTTATTACTACTAGCTGTAGACTGCTGGAGCTGAAACAGAAAAGGGAGACAGTGTGGCAAATGCAGAAAACAAAATCATAAATGAGCTACTTCTTCAGCAGACAGTTCACCTTCTGCAATCTGTTTCTAGATTATTTTTAGAAGCAGGAGTCAGGTCAATTTAAACGTAAGGGCCAAATCTTGATCTCAGCTGCATGAAAAAATAGCTATAGAGGCATCTGCCCATACTGTAGGCCTGATGGCTTTACTACTTAAATGACCAACTGCTGAAATCATGATGATTTACTGTTAGATGGGCAAAATACACTGTTAGTGAGTATTTCTTTATAGTGAAAATATTTGCAGTCTGTTTACTTACTATAGTTTATCAGCATAATATCTCTCTATATTAAAAACATAGAACTGAGCTTTGCAGCATCTTAATATTATTGGCCCCTGTTTGGGGAATTAGGATGCAAAAAAATTGAATGACGTGACATTTGTATCATAGGGTGTTTGTGGAAGAACTGGGAAATCATCCTGCATTTACTATGCACCAATCCAAAGCACTAATGACATAACTACACCTTCCTCTCACAACTTAGTCCAGTGCAAATGCCAATTAATGATGCAGAGAAGCTGAAGAAACTTGTTAACCAGTCAGCCTCATGACAAAGCAAGTCAGTATCCTTAGTTAAGGATCTAAGCTCTAACAGCTCTCTCTTTGGGATTTAGAGATGCCTGTTTACAGCCCTTGCTTTTTAACTCAGTGTCGTGGTTTAAGCCTCTCTAACCACGCAGACTCTCTCTCAATTACTCCCCCCTCTTTCTTGCCCCCCACTCCCGGAGGGATGGGAAGGAGAATAGAAAAGAATGCAACTCCCACAGGTTGAGATAAGAACAGTTTAGTAACCAAAGTATAACACAAATCACTACTGCTACCACCAATAATAATAATGACAAGGCAAATACAAGGAAAGAATACAATTCTCACCACCTAAAACCAAGCCCGACCACGCAGTGCACCCCCCACCCTTCTGGGTCTCTCCTCTCCTCTCCCTTGCTCCATCTTGGGCATGACGTGCTGTGGTATGGAATAACCTCTTTGGTCAGTTTGGGTCAGGTGTCCTGTCTCTGCTTCCTCCCGGCTCCCCTCCTCCCTGGCAGAGCATGAAACTCAGAAAGTCCTTGGCCAGACCAAAACATCACTAAGCAGTAACCGAAACACTGGTGTTATCAGCGCTGTTCCTAAGCCCAAAATCAAAAACACAGTGCTGCACCAGCTACCAAGAAGCAGAAAAAATGACTGCTGCTGCTGAACCCATGACATTATCCACCCCTTATTCCATACCATTCACGTCATGATCAGATCCCACATTTTCAATATACCATCACATGTATATATATACATACACACACAGAGAGAGGGAGAGAGATCACCCCTCAGTGCATAGACCAATCCCTACAAAGCTGCTGAGTCCATTCGGTCCGTGACGTCAAGCTCCATCTTCTGTAACAGCCTTTCAGAGCAGGAGAGGCTGTGTGCAGTGTTCACACTCGTGAATAATCTGGGCCACAGTGTCCATTGCTAAGTCCACCCCTCGATCATGAGTCCATCTGTATGCTGCATCTCTGCACTGGTGGCCTGAGGTGTCATGGGCCCACCAGGCTCAAAGTAATTCATCCACCCCTCCAGCAGTTCCTGCAGCTTGTCGCTGGGGACTCCACACAGCTGCCTTCCATCTCCAATGCTTCCAAAGCACTGGAGGGGCCCAGTGGACAAGATACTCGCCCATACTGTCCCACACACCCTGCCACTCATGGCTGTCCAGGCTTGGGGAAAATCTCTTAGTCATCCTAGATTGCAGATTAACCCCAGACAAGGCCCACACCCCACTCTGCTTAACTCTGGGGACCAGACAAAATGGTCGTGGGTAAAACACACTCTGTATGCATGCCACCATGCTGATCCCCATCACAATCAGCAGGCAGGTCTCAAGGGTACCCAAAGGCCATTCAAACCCTTCAGAGCTCTCAAATGAGGCTGCTGTACTTGTCACTGGGGCTGGTGTAGCTGCTGTGCTTGCCGGCTCTCTCACCACCAGCTGCTCTTTGTCTGAGTCCAGAGCTTCCTTCTCTACCTTGCTGGGAAGTGCTGCGGGGTCTCCTGCGTTCTCCTGCGGCTCCGCGGGCAGCTGCCGGGGAATGCTCTCAGCCGCCACGAGGCTGGGCTCGGCCGCGGGACTCTGTTCAGCCTCGGGGCCCGGCTTCTCTGCCGTCTCCTCCTGCCGCTCGGTAGCCTCCTCCTCCCGCTGCTCGGCAGCTGCCGGGCTGGGCTCAGCAGGGGGGCTCACCCCTTCTGCTACCTCCTTCCTCTGCCCGGCAGCGGTCGGGCTGGGCTCGGTGGGGGGGCTCGGCTCCTGCTCCCCAGGTCCGCTCCCCCGGGCCGTTTCGGCAGCCGGCGGCTCCCGAGGCAGCCCCCCCTCGGCTCTCCACAGCCTCGCCAGGACGGTGAAGAGCAGCCGAACTGCCAGGTACACATTCGCCCCCCACGGCTTCTGGAGCCCGCCCGTATCACAAGCCATTCCAATAAAGTACAATGAAACAAGAACCTTAAACCAAAACCCATATCTGAAACATGCTAAGATAAGAAATACCGGCTGTAAGTAAGGTATAACAGGCTGAAACCATGAACGCAAGAGAACCAAAAGCAACAACTTTGAGAGCCAATAAATCAGCATTGTGACGAGTGGCTATTAATCCTGTCGTTATCTCAACCCTTCGAGCCCCACGTTGGGCGCCAAAAAGAACTGTCGTGGTTTAAGCCTCTCTAACCACGCAGACTCTCTCTCACTCACTCCCCCCTCTTTCTTGCCCCCCACTCCCGGAGGGATGGGAAGGAGAATAGAAAAGAATGCAACTCCCACAGGTTGAGATAAGAACAGTTTAGTAACCAAAGTATAACACAAATCACTACTGCTACCACCAATAATAATAATGACAAGGCAAATACAAGGAAAGAATACAATTCTCACCACCTAAAACCAAGCCCGACCACGCAGTGCACCCCCCACCCTTCTGGGTCTCTCCTCTCCGTCCTCCATCTTGGGCATGACGTGCTGTGGTATGGAATAACCTCTTTGGTCAGTTTGGGTCAGGTGTCCTGTCTCTGCTTCCTCCCGGCTCCCCTCCTCCCTGGCAGAGCATGAAACTCAGAAAGTCCTTGGCCAGACCAAAACATCACTAAGCAGTAACCGAAACACTGGTGTTATCAGCGCTGTTCCCAGGCCCAAAATCAAAAACACAGTGCTGCACCAGCTACCAAGAAGCAGAAAAAATGACTGCTGCTGCTGAACCCATGACACTCAGTTTTCCCAATGAAGTTCAGTCTCTTTGAAGGGACTGAGCCGGTCGCCACATATAAACTTGGTGGTTACCCCTAATCACCAATTTGTGCCAGTTGTGGGTAGCAGCCAAAGAAAGCCAGGCACTAAAGTAGATATATGCTGAATCCCAGCATTCAGAGATAGCCCTGTCAACCCCAGGATGAATGAGGACAAACGAACTGTTCCTACAGTGCCAAAGATTCAAAAACGCATTATGCTTCACCAGCACTGTTGGGATAATAGGGAGGAACATTTTATATTTTATATTCTGGTTTAGATTATTCAGGCATGGAAAGAACACATAGTCGGTGGATGTACGCGTTCCCAAATGATGCTACACATTTCTGATATTTCTGCCATGCACACTATCTGAAGAACACAGTGATGCTTGCCTCTTCAGAATTGAGTTGGATTTCCTACAGAAAGGAACATTTATCTAAATATAAATCAACTCCTAAGCTGGCTATGAAATGTCCTAACTAGTACATGTACTAGTACATGTTTTGATTAAGAATGAAGGAACATTTTATTATGATACATATACAGAAAATTGAAAACATATGCTCTGTACACAGTGTTTTGGGGCAAAGTTTCATCATTAAAACAAATTTAATCTATACTTAGCAACTTACTAAGGTGACTGACCAAAGGAAACCTCTATGGTTTTCATGCTGTGTCTAAGGAATAACTGAATATGGAAACCTTTTTTTAGCTGGCAAACTGATTGGCTGGCTGACAAGATTGGGCTACCAGTACAAAAGTTTTACACAAGAATAAAACAAGATTTTCAAGTACTTATTTTTCAAGGATCTGTGGATCCACTGAGGAACCATGTAGGTTGGAAGTGACCATGCTTCATAATATGATCGGTCATTTGTGTGATACATACACAAAATATTTCTGGCCATAGAAAACAACCTGAAACATCAGACCAACTTTGGTTTTGAAAGGCATCTATCTGAATTCCACCTGAGAAATACAGATTTTGATAACTCTGACTAGAAACTGAGGATCACTTTTAAGCTTCAGTCTGGCTCGTTTACCTGCAATACAGAAGAAAGGACGAGAAAAATGGGGATTGTTAAAAAGTCCTTAAACGTTCATTTTCATGTTACAAAAGTGCTGAAAGCCAATCCCCTAATTATTTTTACAGCTGATAGAGCTTAATCCAGTTTATAGCTGTGAAAACTTGGCAAGCAGAAATCTAAATGTCTGTTAATCTCTGTTATGTGTGCAATCACTGGGCATAGCAGGGAAGTGAGTGCTATCCTAGAGGCACAGTTTAGCAATTAACTTCTTCATCTTCAGTGGGCACTGAATTAGTCCAAATTACTTGAGTTAAGAGAAATCAGAAAACTATATGGCACTTAAAACACGCCCATTTCCACTGAAGTCATGGAGCAAGAATTCTGGGCGCAGACACCAACAGCTAACTCTGCGGCTGTCTGAAATTCTCACGTAACATCATGGGAACTTAAGTTTGCTTCTGTACTTACTCTGTTGCTAATTGTTATTGGTCCAGAGATAAGGTAAAAAGGGCAAGGTATGTACTTGACCTCATTTCAGGGACTGATAGCAGGCTACCCCCCAAAACTATGTGACTTTCCATCTAGCTACCAAGTTTTAACATCTGTGTTTGAAATTACCACCATGACTCACTCCTGATCACAGTCACCTTCACAGTAAATAATGACCTTGAGTAAAACCTTTTCCTTTCCATTGCCTTTAGTAAGGCAATGTTGCAAACCATTTTCTCATCTTCTGAACTGAAAGAGGTGGAGTTAAAATGTCAGATTAAGGGCAAATTCACACTTCTCAGTGGTCTGTCCTGGTTTAAGCTGTAAATCATGCAGCCCGCTCACTCATTTCCCCTGCTCCCGGAGGGATGGGAAGGAGAATCGAAAGAATGCAACTCCCACAGGTTGAGATCAGAGCAGTTTAGTAACTAAGGTATAACACAGAACACTACTACTACCACCAATAATAATAATGAGAAGAGAAATACAAGGGAAAAGGATACAATTGCTCACCACCCAATACCAAGCCTGACCACGCAGTGCACCCCCACCCTTCTGGGTCTCTGCTCTCTGTTTTACCTCCTGGGCATGACGTGCTGATGCATGGAATACCTCTTTGTTCAGTTTGGGTCAGGTGTTCTGTCTCTGATTCCTCCTGGCTTCCCCTCGTCCCTGGCAGAGCATGAGACTCAGAAAGTCCTTGGTCAAGCCAAAACATTACCAAGCAGTAACTGAAAACACTGGTGTTATCAGCACTGTTCCCAGGCCCAAAATCAGAAACACAGCACTACACCAGCTACAAAGAAGGAGAAAAATGACTGCTGCTGCTGAACCCACGACATGGTCTTTACACACTACACACCAGAATGCAATCATTTCTCTCAAAATCTTTTAGAGTAAAATGTTGGACACAGTATTGGTAAACATAAATAAGTCTGAAGCAATGATAAGAGCTGAAGGTGGATGGCTTGGAAACAATAGCAGACAACTGGTATGGGTGATAAGGATGTTTCATATGCTATGTTACTTCCTGTATAGGAGTTAAAAGTGAACCCTTTCTCTTATAAACTATTGTCATTGCTACTTAATTACATTATCATATTGTACTAGTGTGGCTATTAAAATAATAAAAAAAAAAAAAAACCCACATAAGTTTTCAGTCACATTTTTATAGATTTCGTGGACTTGGACAAACCTTACAATTGTGTTCTCTTACATCATCTTTTGCTGTAATAAACAGATATTGCAAAGTCTCAAACTTCCAATAAAACTTTAATTTGATGAGAGTGACTTATTTTTTTGTTTTATTGGAGAAGTTTCATATTGATTTATACTTCACAGCAACCTTATTTTGATGAGTCATTTTAGACTATAAGTGTAAGGAGTTTGGCAAATGAGAGAGCTTTATATTATACATATGTAGTATCAGTGGTCTGTAGGGATTCTTGTGACATCTGCCGCATTAAATGAAGACACGGTCAATAGCACACTGAGAACATCATGCTCGCACACACCTAGCAGCTGTCACACCCTTGCAGAGCCTACTGATAACCCAGTGTAGATGAAGACCAGTGTATCACAATTTTATATCATCCCAATTATTTCTTTATTCTTCTCTCTAAATAAGGGAAACTACTCTGTAATATTAAGCAGAATCTTAGTAAGTTGTTAATATTGTAATTTAATATAGACAATAGATCATATGAAATATGCAGACCCTTTAAAATAAGTCAGTTAGACCCTAAATGTTTATTAGCTGTCAGCATCTGATTTTCTACCATACCCTGTAACATGAAAGCAGGAGAAAGATCAGCTTATCTACCACTGTCTCTGCTACACTGAGTACTCACTAGATTTTCTCAGTAGCTGGCAACATGCATAGCTTTAAAGTTGGAAGAAATGGACAACAGGAAAAGTGACAAAGAGCTGCCACCAGGTAGGGATGGTAGACTATTCTGTGAATGAGGCACATCTGCAGGTTGCATTACATTACAAGCTTCACTGTGTAGTGAAGCGGCAACAAAATTGTTCAAATGCAATTTTCAAATACAAGCCTAAATTCCAGGAATAGTTTATTGGCTTGGCCAGCTTCTATGTTCTCATTCTGTGACTCAGTCTAAGCAATGAGAAAGGGGGGGTGTGCATGGAGTGCACTAGTACTAACCCATCCCACCCAAATTAACCACTGGGAGGTCCACACCTATGCTGGACTCTGGTAGAATATGTGTTAATTATAAACTACTTTTGACATTCCCTATGAAAACTGGCCACCACAAAGAATTAAAGAATTAAAACCTTCTCTAGCAGGCCTTTTTTGGTCTGATCTGAGAAAGAACAGTACTGTGTGGTGCTGAAAGTTAAAAAACCCACCTCCCTGATATTACAATTCACAGCTTTATTTGTGTGCTCATTTTTGATGAGGTTTTTACTGGTAAGGTCTGCCTTCAGACATTTCAGGTTCCTAAGCCTAATATCAGAGTCTGTAGAAGTGAAGAATTACCACAGCAGAGAAAGACCAGGTCTTTGAGCATCAAATCAACTGTGAAAACACAATTCCATGCAACAAGATGGAGCCAGTGGTGCTGAAGAAGCTGGACCAGAAAATGGCATGGATTTTATGGTAATAGTGGACTGTCATGGAAGCTAAATATGTTGTGAAATGGGATATTGTTATTAAGGTTAGCTGGAGAGTTGACAGGAGGTTGCATAACATTTGCCAAGACCTGGGACATCCAAGTTGCTCCTGTTCCTCTATAGTGAAAAGAAACTCATCTTCCCTGTTTAGTGCTTTGAGTCACAGGCTAAGCAGACTGGAAATTACTTTGGCCACGTTATTCCAGAATGAGTTTCTTTGAGTTTGATGCCTTGCCCCTGGAGAGAACCCTGGTATCTGTCTCAAGGGAATACTGTGAAATGTAAAGTAATCAAGTAAACTTCAAAGGAGGAGAGAATTCAAATATAAAAATGTATTTAGCTTTTCCCAACATCTGGCTCTGGATGTCTTCTCAATGTGAGAAAATGAAATTGTTCCATGGAGCCTTTTAATCCAATTTGCTGGTTTAGAATATAATTTTTTCTCCATGGGTTATTGTTGCAGTATAATACTGATGCGTATGGTTTGCAGGTGGCCAGAGTATATGATCTGGTCTTCAGCAAATCAGGGTATATGATGTAAATGTTGTATAGCATTACAGGATTTTTCTCTCTGTAAGTTGCCCACAAATCAATCAAGAGAGTTATTAATTTGCGTGCTATACATGGTTGCGCAAGGGATTTTATTTATAACCATTCTTGGACTGCAGGGATTTGGCAGATACTACTATAAGCTCATTTGATTATCAACATTGAGGAACTGATTGGTGGAGATGATTGCTTAAATCCCACAGAAAAGCTTTTATTGCAACTGAATGAGAGAAACAGTTTATAATAAGTGTCAAATAAAGAGATTGATAGGGATTCTTCTCTTGGAGAGAAGGGTGTGCCTGTCTGGAATAAGCTGGACAAGGATTTTATAGATCAATCACAATAAATCTTTATCTCAAATAGTTAACTACAGTTACTGCTGCCCTTAATGAAAAAAATGCTAAGTGCATTTCTCCCATATTGATTTTGCTGTCAACACATCTGTTTATGTACAAGTTGATAGACATATAAGGTTGAGCAGATGGATGTCATTCACATAATGTAATACACTGAAGGTGGGATCATATGTCTTAGCTTAGACATCTAAATTTCCCTTCGTGACCAGTGGATAAAATAGGCATCTCTAGAAAGTGAGTCCTTCTATAACAGACTTTTTAAGATAGGTCATGTAAATAAGTTTCTGTATTTTCATTTTATCTTATGTTGGCTTAAAATTGTAGCTGATGTCAAAGCTTCCTCAGGCAAGCACATGATGGCAAACCAAACAACTGAACACAGTATTTAAGTGGCCAGCTTTCTGACATACTAGCAATTCAAGCTTCTCCATTCCAGCTGAACTTCCCAATCTGTTGACATTTCGGCGGTCAAGTGAGGAGTAAATGGGGTCCAAGGGTCAGTGGTATCCAGGAAATACGTCAATTTCTGATGTGTTACATGGGGTCCATGCCAGAAGACAAAGTGCTTGTTGCCTTTCGACAAAAAAGATATTTCTCTCTTTCTTTCTATACAGATGTGTTTTGCAAATATCTGGGGTCTGGTTGAAGACAAGGGAAGTAGATGAGTCAGAAGGCCATTGAAATAAGCTCCTGCAGTTGTACAAGCCAAAAAGGCAAATGTTACAGGTGACCATTCCATCACTGCCTTTCCCAGTTCCAGCCTGTAGAACTTACCCTGTAAGCACCTGCTTTCACGACTCTGAATGTAAATGATAATATTAAAAAGGAGTTGCTCATAAAAAAAATGGTTTGAAAGGACATATTTCAGCAATAATCTTTTACTTGACCACTTTTACTTGACCAGATAGCACCAAGCTACTGTACTCAGGTTACTCTTTTGTCCTCATTTTTGAAATAGAAACAGGAACATTAACAACGAGATAAAACCTGAAAGCAATGCTCACAGTTGAACTAGGTGTTTATCAGGTCATGTCCGCAAGAAAACATTGTTAAAAACTTCCCAGTAGGAGGGATATAAGTGGAAGAGGGTGAGTGGGAGGGGGGAAAAGGGGGGAGCGGGTGAGAGAGGTGTTAATTGCCAGAGGGAAGAGAGGTGCACCTTTATTTCAATTTGTAGAACATAGTAGTGGGCGCAGGGAAAGGACACTGGCACAATTTATGTGTTTTGCTCTTCAGTACATTTGTGGATTTTATTCCCCATGTTTTATTTCCCACTGTCATGGGTTCAGCAGCAGCAGTCATTTTTCTCCTTCTTGGTAGCTGGTGCAGCACTGTGGTTTTGATTTTGGGCCTGGGAACAGCGCTGATAACACCAGTGTTTCGGTTACTGCTTAGTGATGTTTTGGTCTGACCAAGGACTTTCTGAGTTTCATGCTCTGCCAGGGAGGAGGGGAAGCCGGGAGGAATCAGAGACAGGACACCTGACCCAAACTGACCAAAGAGGTTACTCCATACCACAGCACATCATGCCCAGGATGGAAGAACAGAGAGCAGAGACCCAGAAGGGTGGGGGGGGAGTGCACTGCTTGGTCGGGCTTGATATTGGGTGGTGAGCCATTTGTATTCTTTCCTTGTATTTGTCTTGTCATTATTATTATTGGTGGTAGCAGTAGTGATTTGTGTTATACTTTAGTTACTAAACTGTTCTTATCTCAACCTGTGGGAGTTGCATTCTTTTGATTCTCCTCCCCGTCCACCCAGGAGCGGGGGGAAGAAAGAGAGGGGAGTGTGTGAGAGAGCAAAACTGTGTGGCTGACTGGACTTAAACCACGACACCCACACATTTAAATTTTATTCCCCATGTTTTATCCCCACACATTTGTGCACTTGCAGCCCAGAAAACCGAGTGTATCCTGGGCTGCATAAAAAGAAGTGTTGCCAGTAGGTCAAAGGAGGTGATGCTGCTCCTCTGCTCTGTTCTCATGAGACCCCCTCCTGGAGTACTGCAGCCAGTTCTGGAGTTCTCAGTAATGACTGTTGGACTGGGTCCAGAGGAGGGCGACACAAATGATCAGAGGATTGGAAAACAAATCCTATGAGGACAAGCTGAGAGTGTTAGGGTTTTTCAGCCTAGGGAAAAGAAGGTTCCAGGTAGGCCTTATTCTGTTCTTTTATCACTTAAAGGGCACTTGTAAGAAAGATGGGGACAGACTTTTTAAAGGGCCTGTAGCGACAGGACAAGGGGTGATGGTTTTAAACTAAAAAGGAATAGATTCAGAATTGATGTAAGGAAGAATTTTTTTATTATAAGGGTGGTGAAACACTGGAGCATGTTGCCCAGAGAGGTGGCGGATGCCCCATACCTGGAAACGCTCAGTCAGGTTGGATGAGGGTCTGAGTGACTTGAACTAGTTGAAGATGTCCCTGCTCATTGCAGAAAAGTTGGACTAGATGACCTTTAAAGGTTCTTTCCAATCCAAACCATTCTATGATTTTATGATTAACTTTTAGAAGGTGTTTACTACTTTCTTCTAAGGGCCAGAGATGAGAGACTTGACATGGAGTAGTGGAAACTGCTCCCTTGCTGATAGCTGAGTGTCTTTTATCAGTCTTTTCTTTAAGATCATTCTCCTGTATTCTGTCTGTATTATGATTATTTCACTTTCATCCTTACTATGAAGGTTTTTCAGTACATAATATGATCAAAGTTCAAATATAAGATTGAGAGATAATTTTGTGCCTAACCATATGCTGAACTGTATGTATTAGCTATCCACCATTTCCATTAAATTTTTTTGAGTTTTTAAATCATCTCAGCACATCAGTAAGTCAAAAGAATCAGAATGTAAGTTCAGCTTTAGATCAGTAAATCTAAAACCAAAATTGCAAGGAATAATCAAAAAGCAGCAAAGAAAAGCTTTTGAGGCTAGTGGTTTAAAATCTTGTTAACGTGGCAAACCTTGCTGTAAAAAATCAAACGTTACTTTGTTATACTAGAGTAAAATATATCTTTTGGAACATTTCTTAAGGTTCTACATAGATAGTACAAAACTTGTCTGACATTTAAAATGTGTAACAAAATCCCTCCATATTTTATATACTTTAAAATGTCTTTACTTTTTAATTTTTTATACCACTGACATGGGTTTTCAAAGGCTTTTCTAAATTGCAATAAAATATATGCAATCAGAGAAGGACTTCAAGCAAAACTGATCAATTTCAAACTTTGTAACTGAATAACAAACCTGTTACTAAAAAATCCTTATGAGCAATATAAGCCTGTCTGCATGCCTTTTTCATGCAGAAATTAGTGGCAAGTATATCCAGGTTATTAAGGATTAGTGCCAAGGACTGACAAAAAATTAAAAAAATAAATAAAAATGGTATTTCTCAAGACAGTGCATACTTTTAACCTAAATCAGAAGGTCTTAAAGACTCTCTAGTGTTTACGCATTCCTAATGGAAAGCACAAATCAGATGGAAAATATTTTTCTTAGGGAGAGTTACATTTCATTCCAATTTTAAAGAAGACTTGGGTGACCTGAAATTTCCAGTGGATGAGCTGCTGACATTGATAGAACAGCTGATGAAAATGTTAATTTTATACCAGAGTTCTGAGAACATTTAAGACCTATTATTTTGGCATGTTTTATACATTTATGATAACATTAGATGATGCGGAGAATACAGGTCTGCCCTTCTCTTCTTGGCTACTGTTTTGAAAGCACGTATTTACATTAATTATAGAATTTCCATTGATTTCAGTGGTTCTGGATGAGGCAGTTAGGCTGAGGAAATCAAGAGCAATAAGAAAAAAAAAAAAGCCAGTAAAGTAAGAAAAGAATCATGAACAAATTGTCTATTGCAGCAAGATTCATTCCTTCATAGATATCTGTCTAAACCAGTACAGTGCGTACATCTGAAAAAAACCCCAAAAAATATTTACTTTCATAGAGATAGGCATAGTCCAGAACTGAGTGATACACAGATATTCCACCCCTTCTTTAATACTGGGAAACACTGCAGCACAGAGATAGGAAGGTCAAGGAAGTGACCAGCTAATCTTTTTTTACCAAGCTATTTAGTGCTTCATCCCTACAACTACACTGACATGGACAAGAAAGGTAAGTCAAATCTTTCACTCTTCAGTGTCAAGAAGTGTCAGGCAGTGCCTAGGGAGTCAGTGCAGCAATGCGGTGAGGACTGAAGGTAACTCCTTCTCACTGCCTCTGTCTGCCAGCTGTTTGCTATCACTCACTTGCTGGAAGCTATCACTCCCACAGCAGGGTCAATGGAAGGAATTGTCTTGTCCGCTTCAGTCAGAAACAGAGTCAACCTCTTGATCTTACAGGGCCTTTAGAAAGAAGTTCAATTTAGGATATGATTTTTTCACTCATATGGATGAGAATTGCTAGTAACTTGGTCTCTGGATTCATTTGCAGAGCCTTGTCCCCAGTGGAGATGTGATTAAAGAAAATTACTTAAGGTTCAGAGCACAGGCATAAGATAAACCATAAACCGTAAAACAATGTGATTATTTTCTGCAGTGACTTTTGGCTGTGGTCTTATTATCAGCATCAGTCTCAGCAGGCATGCACTGTGGAACTCAGTGTAAAGTGGCAAGAAGAAAAATCCTAAAAATCAGAGTCTTCTTTTTGTGGCATTTCTAGCTAGCACCCTTTGCAAATCTTGTTTCTTTTGTCTTTATGCCATTAGAAATTGAAACAATAAGGACAATTAATCTTTTGGAAAATGTGAACCAAATGGGCACATAATGCTGTAAAAATATACTTCTTCCCCTGATTAAATACAATAGGCATCAAATAGTGCACTGCATTCACTAAGATTATTTCTTTACTGATTAATCTTTTCTAAGCACAAACTAGAAAGAATATGAGTGGTAACCTGTTATTTATGATTTATGAACCGTTACTGCTGTTCATGGTATTGTACTACCAATGTTCCTAGTAATAAAGATATATGGTCAATAAACTTCTAACCATTAAAATGATCATTCAATAGAAGACTCACATCTAGAATATCAGTATTTGCATAAGAAGTCATTGAATTTTTTTACCTATGAAGACTAAATAGGAAGAAAAGAAAAAAAGACAAATAAGCTGCCCCGGGTTCAGCAGCAGCAGTCATTTTTCTTCCTCTTGGTAGCTGGTGCAGCACTGTGGTTTTGATTTTGGGCCTGGGAACAGCGCTGATAACACCAGTGTTTCGGTTACTGCTTAGTGATGTTTTGGTCTGACCAAGGACTTTCTGAGTTTCATGCTCTGCCAAGGAGGAGGGGAGCCGGGAGGAAGCAGAGACAGGACACCTAACCCAAACTGACCAAAGAGGTTATTCCATACCACAGCACGTCATGCCCAGGATGGAAGAACAGAAAGCAGAGACCCAGAAGGGTGGGGGGGGAGTGCACTGCTTGGTCGGGCTGGGTATAGGTGGTGAGCGACTATTCTTTCCTTGTATTTGCCTTGTTATTATTATAATTATTATTATTGGTGGTAGCAGTAGTGATTTGTGTTATACTTTAGTTACTAAACTGTTCTTATCTCAACCTGTGGGAGTTGCATTCTTTTGATTCTCCTCCCTGTCCACCCGGGAGCGGGGGGAAGAAAAAGAGGGGAGTGAGTGAGAGAACGGGCTGCGTGATTTATGGCTTAAACCACAACATTTCTTTTTGGCGCCCAACGTGGGGCATGAAGGGTTGAGATAACGACAGGATTAGTAGCCACTCATCACATTGCTGATTTATTGGCTCTCAAAGTTGTTGCTCTTGATTTCATGGTTTCAGCCTATTGTACCTCACAGCCAGTATTTGTTATCTTAGCATCTTTAGGATATGGGTTTTGGGTTAAGGTTCTTGTTTCATTGTACTTTATTGGAATGGCTTGTTAATACAGGCGGGCTCCGGAGCACGGGGGGGCAGATGTGTACCTGGCAGTTCGGCTGCTCTTCACCGTCCTGGCCCTCGTCCTCACCTCCGTCTTTGTGAGGCTGTGGGGGGCCGAGAAGGGGCCGCCCCAGGAGCCACTGGCTGCCGAAACGGCCCGGGGGAGTGGGCCCAGGGACCAGAAGCTGAGCCCCGCGGCTGCCGAGCAGCGGGAGGAGGCGACAGAGGAGCTGAGCCCCCCCACTGAGCCCAGCCCGACTGCTGCCGAGTGGGAGGAGACGACGGTGGAGAAACCGAGCCTTGTGGCCGAGCCCAGCCCCGCGGTGGCTGAGAGCATTCCCCGGCAGCTGCCCGCAGAGCCCTGTGAGTGTGAGCCCGAGCCCCAGGAGGATGCAGGAGACCACGCAGCACTTCCCAGAAAGGCAGAGGAGGAAGATCTGGACTCAGACAAAGAGCAGCTGGTGGTGAGAGAGCCGGCAAGCACAGCAGCTACACCAGCCCCACTGACAAGTACAGCAGCATCATTTGAGAGTTCTGAAGGGTTTGAGTGGCCTTTGGGTACCCTTGAGACCTGCCTGCTGATTGTGATGGGGATCAGCATGTTGGCATGCATACAGAGCGTGTTTTACCCACAATCATTTCGTCTGGTCCCAAGAGTTAAGCAGAGTGGGGTGTGGGCCTTGGTGGTGGTTAGACTACAATCCAGGATGACCAAGAGATTTTCCCTGCAGCTGGACAGTCATGAGTGGCAGGGTGTGTGGGACAGTGTGGGTGAGTATATAGTCCATTGGGCACCTCCAGTACTTTGGAAGTGTCAGAGATGGAAGACAGCTGTATGGAGTTCCTGACAACAAGCGGCAGAAACTGCTGGAGGGGAGGGTGAATTATTTTGAGCCTGGTGGGCCCATGACACCTCAGGCCATCAGGGCAGAGATGCAACGTACAGATGGACTCATGATCGAGGGGTGGACTTAGCAATGGACACTATTGCCCAGGTTATTCATGAGTGTGAACACTGCACCCAGTCTCTCCTGCTCTGAAAGACTGTTACAAAAGATGGAGCCCAACATCACGAACTGGATGGACTCGGCAGCTTTATATGGATAGGTCCATGCACTAAGGGATGATTTCTCTCTCCCTCTGTGCGTGTGTGTGTATGTATACATGTACATGTGATGGTATATTGAAAATGTGGGATCTGAGCATGACGTGAATGGTATGGAATAAGGGGTGCATACTGTCCTGGGTTCAGCAGCAGCAGTCATTTTTCTCCCTCTTGGTAGCTGGTGCAGCACTGTGGTTTTGATTTTGGGCCTGGGAACAGCGCTGATAACACCAGTGTTTCGGTTACTGCTTAGTGCTGTTTTGGTCTGACCAAGGACTTTTTGAGTCTCATGCTCTGCCAGGGAGGAAGGGGAGCTGGGAGGAAAGAGAGACAGGACACCTAACCCAAACTGACCAAAGAGGTTACTCCATACCACAGCGCGTCATGCCCAGGATGGAAAGCAGAGAGCAGAGACCCAGAAGGGTGGGGGTGCACTGCTTGGTCAGGCTTGGTATCGGCTGGTGAGCCATTGTATTCTCTCTCCTTGTATTTGCCTTGTCGTTATTATTATTGGTGGTAGCAGTAGTGGTCTTGTGTTATACTTTAGTTACTAAACTGTTCTTAACCTGTGGGAGTTGCATTCTTTTGATTCTCCTCCCTGTCCACCCGGGAGCGGGGGGAAGAAAAAGAGGGGAGTGAGTGAGAGAATGGGCTGCGTGATTTATGGCTTAAACCACGACATAAGCAATGACCCATTGTGTGCAGTGAGCACCTACAGTCTCTCACTCAACAGTTTCATGGTTTGACAGGCCATTTGTCTATGCCTTTTTGGGTCGGTTTAGCCAGATTGTTGCCACTGTTTTGCAGTAAAAACATTCCCAGTCTTGGGAGATTTTAATTTTCATTTCTCATTTCTGTTTTTACAAGTCAAGTAATTTTTTTCATTTTGCTGATCTGTAAAATAGGCATTATAATTTGCAAATTGCAGAAACTTTTAACAATAATTCAAAGTATATGGCATGTTGAAAACACTAACTCTTTCTAGAGTGCATTGATTTCATTTCCAGAAAATCCCTGCATCCAAAATCCTCAGTGAAGAGGAACTGGTGATAAAAAGGCATAACAACAAGGCCTCTAACCATGATATATTTAAGGGAGGAGAGAAGTGAATTCAGCTATGCAGCCCCTAATAGAAAATTAAATTTTCTCAGATATCCCTTGAGGACTGCAGGAAAAGAGTAGTTTTAATCCACCTAGTAGTTTGAATGAGACCTAGAGACCTGCTCTAACAAGTGCTGTTATTGTGTTTTCAAAGCTCATGATAAAATTTCCCTTAAAGAGAAAGATTTTCTTCCTAGGTGAAAGACTGGAAGCCTGTAAACTACTGGTTTTGTCCTCTAATGAAATGGCTTCTCCAAACTCTATGAATGTATCAACAAAAATATACCACGTAATAGGAAATACCAAAACCTCATTTTTATTGCTCTCTACAGTTTCACTATCTTTAAAAGTTTACATCACTGGAAAATGTGAATGAATATGAGTGATATTAGCATCAGAGTATGCCTAATTCATAATTACCTACTTTGTGCACAGCAACAATTTACAAGCCCTCTATTCATTGGCAATGTAAAAAGAACTTTCAGATGAGATATTTGGTAAATTTCAATTAGACTAGAAATGCCTTGAAGGGCCAGTTGCATATCATGGTATTTATGCAGACATCAAAGATTTAGCTGTTTAGTCAAGGAAAACAAAGGCCATCCGACTATTCAGAGCATTTAGGAAGAGTTCTGTTTTTTTCAACCTATAATTTTACCATAAATAGATGTCCCAGTTACAAAAAAGCTTAGTTGGTTTGATAATCATAGAATCATAGAATCATAGAATAGTTAGGGTTGGAAAGGACCTTAAGATCATCTAGTTCCAACCCCCCTGCCATAAGCAGGGACACCTCCCACTAAACCATGTCACCCAAGGCTTTGTCCAACCTGGCCTTGAACACCACCAGGGGTGGAGCATTCACAACTTCCCTGGGCAACCCATTCCAGTGCCTCACCACCCTTACAGAAAAGAATTTCTTCCTTATATCCAATCTAAACTTCCCCTGTTTAAGTTTGAACCCGTTACCCCTTGTCCTATCACTACAGTCCCTAATGAAGAGTCCAACCCCAGCATCCTTAAAGCCTCCCTTCAGATACTGGAGATAATCTGAATTTCTGAATAATCTGAACTTCAGAAGTTCAGATAATCTGAATTTGTACATCAGTTGTGACCACAACTTGTCTTAAAATCTTAATTTTTCTCTTTTATTTTTTTAATGTATTCTATTGCATAAATGTAGCAATACTGAAAAAAATCTGCACTGTCATTTTTGCTGTAGTCTTCAGCACAAGAAATTCTTAAGTACCACTGGAGTTCAAAATAAATTCAGATATTTAAAACCTTGGAAAATGAGTGGGCTTATATTTTTTGCAGACCATTTGATAATGATGTGAGTAGTGCATTTTCTGAACTGTGTGGATGAGTTGCATTTGAATTTGACTCTCCATGCTTGCAATGCTTTTTGCAATTCAATGTTGCTCCCTCTAAACTAATCCCATTCTTTGCCAGAAAAGGCAGCTAAATGTCTTAGGTTTATCACCAAATAAAGTGCTAAACTAATAAGCTGTTAATCAATGAACTTAAAAAAAAAATAAAAAGAAAAATATAAAAAAAAAACAAGTAAAAAGTTAGCTACTAGTATGACAGGTGCTAATTACTAATACACAAAATTGTATTAAACATCGAGTGCTTCCATTGTGATGTTTTCTGCCATAAGACCATGCTTTGCCTCTACTATAGGTCACATGCTTTCATCATCGACTTGGCTGAATAAGGTGAAAGATGGATCATTGCTACTTCTATAGTAGCAATCTGATTCTAAATTCTTGAAAATCAAGGGAAACATAATATGAATATTGAAGAAATCAAGCTTTAGTCTTTCACAACAAGTTGTTTCATCCTTCTGACTGCTCTGCCTGTTTTTATAAGGCTGCTTTTATAATGAAGGCACTCTTTCATAACTAATTTGAGCATGTGTGACTTCAGTTGCATCATTATGAAAACACAGAACATAGAATGGGATTGATAAAATAGGTCAAATCCTGTTGTAGGCTAAGAGCAAGGAGTTGTGAATAGCATGGTCTGTGATATGCAAGCATTTTTGAACCTATAAATATTGAGAGAATGTATTCCTTGGTTCTCAGTAACCAGTACGTTCACCCGTGTGTTCTTTGTGCGAAGTAGACCTTGGTTGTCTTTTGCTTAACATTGGCATGTACAGCCAAGGATAGAGAAGACACTTGTAAGAGTTGAGCACAGTGTAGAACTTAACACTTTTTCTTTTTCTTTTTCTTTTTCTTTTTCTTTTTCTTTTTCTTTTTCTTTTTCTTTTTCTTTTTCTTTTTTTTTCTTTTTCTTTTTCTTTTTCTTTTTCTTTTTCTTTTTCTTTTTCTTTTTCTTTTTCTTTTTCTTTTTCTTTTTCTTTTTCTTTTTCTTTCTTTTCTCTTTCTCTTTCTCTTCTCTTTTTCTTTTTCTTTTTCTTTTTTTTCTTTTTCTTTTTCTTTTTTTCTTTTTCTTTTTCTCTTTCTTTTTCTTTTCTCTTTTTCTTTTTCTTTTCTCTTTTTCTTTTTCTTTTTCTATTTTTTCTTTTTTTTTTTTTTTTTCTAGTCCAAACACAATTTTCTGAAGAGATGTTCAGCAAATATTCTTAGGTGTCCCACAGGACCCCTTCTGCATCGTTGCACCAGCAGCTACTGCAGAGCCAGGAAACAACCTTCTTTCCTTTCTCCTCAGTGCTGCTTCAGAAGAGATAAAACACCTGATACAAGGTAGGAGATTATGTTGCCTAAAGCATGTTAATGCTCTACTTTTTAAAATTCTTATCTGGTTATATTTCAGAGAGTAAGCCACTACCAGTGTCATCAACCACTTTTATATCTAAGATGGTGAAAGGCAGAACTTGTCACACAGCCAACATCTCAGGCTCCAAACCCTTTTTTTGGGTCATTTCTAATACATTGTTGAGACATAGCTGTCATCAGTGGTTCACTTACCATTATTTTATTTTCTCTCTGTGTATGGTTTCTTGGAATAAATACAGTTTTTTTGTGGGAAGTTAAGATAAAGAAATTGCTTTTATCTTTGCAGTTAAAATGTGTTGTATCTTACCTAACCAACAGTGGACTATACAGTAGCTCTGCTTCTCACTCTTTTCCTTTGTAGCCTATGTAATTATAACATTTCCATAATTCTTCCCAAATCTCTGAAAGAAAACTGTAGAGTAAGAACTCAGAAGAGCAGGCCTGTAAAAGCATCCTGGATCATGATGTGTGTTTCCATTTAGGACCACATGTGGTCTATTTGCTTTCTTCTCATCCTCCCCCCCTCTCTATTTCTCTGAACTTTCCCAGCATTTGCTCCATTCTCTGTAATCCCTAAACCCCATTACTTTTTGACACTATTAGCATCGTGATTGTGCTGCTACACAAAATCTTACAGTAAACTCTTCTGATTGCTGCATTGGTACTATTTTCAAGCATAGGCTAGTCTCTGAATAGGTTTTGAATCCTGGAGACCAATAATATTGTTCTGCTCAGACAAGAATTTTACTCTTCCTCAAAATCAGAATACAGATGTTACCTGTGGTCCTGTCTAGCTCCATTGAGGCTGTCTGCCTAGCCTCCCCTACCTCCATCCTGCAGAGCAAGAGAAATCAATGGGATCTTCTACCAATTTTAACTATTTTGTTTCTGTAGCAGGAGTTATCTATTTTTTCCTGGCTGCGTAATAGGTGGAACTTCTCCTGTAGAAGGGAGGAGATGGAAGCTCACTTCTTTTCCTTCTTCAGCAGCACTTGGAGACAGGGGTGGTGGTTAGAAACAGAGGACATGAGAAAAAATGTCATTCAGCGGGTTATCCACAGAGGTTGTGCAGCCTGACAACACAAAGCCCTTAAGTAACTTGTCCTAAGTGTGGTGTTGGCTCAGGTTTGAATAGGATATTGGACTATGTGGCCTTGGAGATTCCTTCCTGGCATGGTGCTATGCAATCACACTTTGTAAGCCTTAGCAGGACATATGCACCACCAGGCCATGTGTATCCTTAACTAAAACACTGTGTCTGTGCAGAAGAGTAAAGCATTTGGGAAACTTTTGGGCAAAGTGTGTGAACTCTGAGTGGACAAGGAAAGAACTGGAGATATAATCCTCCTTTTGTACAGACCCCTACAACAACATGCTTACCTTTAAATTGGAAAGATATGGATTTGATAGAGGGACTGTTAGACGAATAAGGAGTTGGCCAGATGGCTACATCCAAAGAGTTAGTCAATGGTTCAAGTGTCCAAGTGGAAGCCAGTAATGAGTGATGTCCCTGAAGAGTCCACACTATTTAATGTCATAATACTATTTAATGTCATAATACTATTTAATGTCATAAATAGCAACAGGATTGAGTGCACTGTCAGCAAGTTTGCCAGTGACATCAAGCTGAGTGGTGTGGTTGATAAGCTGGAGAGAAGTGATGCCATCCAGAAGGGCCTTGACAGGCTTGAGAGGTGGATCAATGCCAGCGTTATAAAGTTCAGCAAAGTCAAGTGCATGGTGTTGTATCTGAGTCAGGGCAATCCCAAATATGGATACAGGCTGGGAAGTGCTGGTACCGACCTGCAGAGAAGGACTTCAGGGTAGTGGTGGATTAAAAACTATAGACATGACCTGGGAACGTGTACTTGTGGCCCAGAAAGACAACTGTATCTTGAACTGCATAAAAAGAAGAGTTGTCAGTAGGTCAAAGAAAGTGATTCTGCCCCTCTTCTCTGCTTTCATGAGACCCTCCCTCCCTCCTTGCCCCCATAGTACTGCATCCAGTTCTGTAGCCCTCAGTACAAGAAAGACATGAATGTGTTGGAGTGGATCCAGAGGAGGGCCACAGAAATGATCAGAGGGATAGAACATGTCTCCTGTGAGGACAGGCTGAGAGAGCTGGGGTTTTTCAACACGGAGAAGAGAAGGTTCCAGGTAGACCTTATTCTGTTCTTTTATTACTTAAAGGCGTCTTACAAGAGAGATTGAGAGACATTGGATGTAAGGAAAAAATATTTTGGGATGAGACCACTAGGTTGCCCAGAGAAGTTGTGGATGTTCCATCATTCAAAGTGTTCAAGGTCAGGTTAAACAGTGCTTTGAGCAGCCTGATCTAGTGAAAAATGCCTCTGCTCATTACAAGAGAGTTGGATTTTTAAAAAATCCACATGGTCAAGGTGGCCTAGAAAGAGCTATCAGATCAGCTAGAGACAGGGATAGTCCCACAGCAGGCAATATTCAATCAAGTTCATGATTTTCTATTACATTTGGTACCACAGAATCAAAAAGTGTTATGAACTAAACATTCATGGATATATCCCATTTCATATACCCTTGTGATTTGCATTTGAAGCACCCTGAAGTAGAAAATAAACATGTCTGTTGAGAAACTAAACACATTTTGGAAAATTCCTGAGTTTTACCAAAATGTGGTGTTGATTTCTCTTGTCCTACACCTTAAGCAATGTCATACAAGGCATTTATTTTCATGTTACTATATGGCTAATGAGACATTAGATCTATTTTGGGGTCACATATTGAATTTGATTAGTGCTATGGCAGGCTGTTTACATACAGATCAATTGAGAATAATTTGACATGAACATGTAATGTTTCTGGTCAGTAAGGAATCAAAACATTATTCATAAAGAAAAAGAGCTGTGAAATTTGGGAAAAGAAGCATGCAAATGAAAAACATTACAACAGAAAAGAACTGTAATAAAATAAGTCCGTCTACAAGCCAGACCAGTGAGTACCTTTCTGTAGCAAGGTCCATTTCACCCCACAAATCATTTCCTTGTTTTTTTGTTTACAAATATTCTTGGAACTTCAGGGCTTCTCTCAGATTCCTTGGGAAACATTGGTTATTCAGTTAGATGAACATTAAACCTGGGGCTACATATCAGCTAAAGAAACAACCAGAGGAAAGGACTGTTCACTGGCACACAGATATCTGCATAAAAAAATGGTAGCTTAGTTTGGTCCAGCCCAGTTAAGTCTTTGATGTCTGGCTACATCTGGGGGTTTAGCATGGACTATGTGGTGTTTTCTAGCAGGTAGTTTAGTTGTAGATATCCTGTTTCAGAAGATAAGAAAGCTCAATTGTCCATATAGAAGAAAGCCAAGTTATGACAATTGGCCTCCTGGCAGACAATGCCTCCTACGTATATATTATTTACCTGTATGCATGTGTGCTGTAGTGTTTTGAGTCACTAAGTAGGGAATGGCTCCTGGCTCATCATTTGGCTCATCAACAGAGATCTGGAAATCCTGAGAAAGCCAGCTGCTATTTTTGGTGTTCTATTCTCGATGCAGAAGTGGACTCTGGGCTGGCTTCTGAAACTTGGAGTTAGGCACTCCAAGTAGCTGAGCTGCCCAAACCTCCCCAGATTAAGGCTTTGTGAGCTTTTTCCTAACTGCCTGGTGAAGCTGATACTCATGAAGCTGCTTTAGCACTGTCTTCTGATTTCACTGAAAAACTTAGGCTTTAGCAGTCTGGGCTTTGATGGTGGTCATGGTGTGTTTTGGATTTTTTTTTATTATTATTTATTTATTTACAATTTTTCTGGGTTTGGGGTTATTTTTTAGTATGGGTGTCAGGTCTAATTTCTGTGAATATCAATTGGGTTGGTTTTCAACAAGTTTGAATGCTGACGAAGTTTAATTAGCCACACACGTCTTACACAGTATAGATTTTCTTCTTCAACTGGAAGAATGTCATTCTAGAGCAGCTGATAAGTATCTTTATTTTCTCAAAATTCACATCAAGCAGCAACTTCAAAATAATAATTTGAAATGTCCTGTTTCCATGAATACTGCTTCCAGAATAAATGGTTATTAAGTTCAGGGGTTAAGCAATTACTAGAATATAGAGGAATGCAGTTCCACATGGTCCAGGAACCTGCACTTCTCCATTAGTCTTCCTTCTTTTTGGTTGGTGCAGTGGGAGCCCACCCTTCATAAATATACCGTTTCCCAGAAAAGGAATGAGAAAGGGGGAGAAATGCAGCCAAAGTGAACTCAGGGATTTTTAAACTAACTATTTCTGGAAAATATTTTGTGGTATTGCTCAGCCTTATTAAATCATCCAAACCATTTATTGACACTGAAGTTTATCCATATAATCATTATAGCTGCACTGACTCCAACAGAACTCTCTCAGTTGCAGCTGAGAATCAAGATTAGAGAATTAAAATGCTGGCAAGTCTACTATCAGATGTTCTCAGTGATACTGTATTAGATGTTCATAACATAATGCAGAGGTCCGTAGGATGATAATTGCTCTATATTGTCCCTTTGTTTCTCTTATCCCCACTGGTCTTTATCCATAGCCATGATGCCACATGTTCAGCACTCTGTCCTTGGTATTTATTCATGTTACTGTAATGTTCTCTTTTACCTAGTATTAACTATTCTGTTGTATTGCTCTTCAGTTTTAAATTCACACCTTCTTGACACATAAATATATTTTCATGTACTTTTCTATGAACTGTTTCTCTATATATCCTTCCTGATCAGCAATGAAAAGGGAATAGGCAAAGAGGATGATGATTACGTACTTTCAAAATGCACTTCATTCAGACAAGGGATTGTGACACTGACTTGATTTTGCTTTGATTTTCCTTGATTATTTTTTTCTAGACGAATTAACAGAGAAGGGTGTCAGCAGGAACTGCTTAACGCAAGCAACATTTTTGTATGGGTGAAGACCATGGCATTTTATCAGAAATAAGTAGCTTACTGCTCCCGGTTCCACTGGCACATCTGCATCCCAGATAGCTTTTTTTTGAGCAATCAAAAGAAATGCTCTTTTCTATAGTGTCACAATTAATACAGGGATATCTCTACAGATCAGGTCTGAAACTCATAAAAGTCAATAGGAATGTGTCTGTGGCTTCAGTGGAATTTGAATTAGGCCTTGAATTAGCCCTGAATATACCCATTTGATGGCATTATAAGGAAAGATAAATATTAAACTAGTTTAAAATTACTATAGGATCAGATACTCTTTACTAGCCACTGTGTGAATAACAGCACCATAGTAAGAACACTTGGCATTCATTATGAAAAGAATCAAACATTTTCCTTGTTCTATATTTTATTATTCCCAAACCAAAGAAGAGGATATTCAACAGGAGTTGAAGTGATACTTCTGGCAAGTCATTTCACTATTCCGCACTAGGTTTTCCTCACCAATTCAGTGAAATGAAGACTTTGTCTCTGAAGTACCTTGTGGCCAATGCAGTTGGCAAATGTAATCTTCAGAAAGATTTAGTTCGATTTTTAGTAAAAAAATGTACAATAGCTAACACTATCTTTTCGTGTTAATATTCAGCAATAGTGGTGTATGAAATCAAAAGGAAAATTCTAAAGTCCTAACTCCCACTGAGAAGCAGCTAGGCACATAAGGAGTCCCATACTTTCTCAAACTTCTTTCTGTTCCCACTTTTCCTAAGGAGAATGAAGAAAACAGCTTTTGTACTCATCTGTTTCAAAACTTCCCGTAGAATCTGTAGAATTTAACCCTAAGATAAAGACAGATGGTGTCTTACAGATTCATACATTTTTAAGACAATAAAACAGATCAAATAATTCTTCTTAGTGCTTCTGTATTAAGACCATAAATTCTGTTTGAACTAAACCACTCAAACTGTAGCTCATAGAAAGTCACTCTTTCTTTATTTAAGCAGCTCATGTAATGAAGAAATCTCTATATCTCTAAATAAATCTCACAAACCAGAGATCCAGTTTGGTAAGAATTCAGAGTAAAGAGTAGGAAAGTTAAACATAAGACAAAGATACATAAGCAATAAAATTATGAGAAAGATCTAAACGCAAAAATATTATAGGAATGATGCTATCAAATTCTGTCTTCTTAAATGAGAGAGGAGTTGAATTCATCTCTTAATATCATGTCTTCATGTCAGAAATCTGCAAGGATTTATGCAATTTCATTATCCCACCCACTTCTGGCTAATCTGTATGTAACCTTTCTGATTTTGCTGTCACACACCTTAGAAACTTTTCAGAATTTGAGATAGACAGATAAAAATCTTGATAAATTAATATAGGGTCCCTAATAAAAAATAAGATTAAATACCAGCTTTCAGCAGAATTCAAATCCACTGAAACTTCTCTGAGATTTTAAAATGTCTCATTAATCTGCTTTGTCATTTTTGTTTGTCTTCTTCTGGGCTTTGGCCAGGTTCTGAAGCAGAGCAAACATTTGTGGAACATGCACAGGTTATGGTCATAACATATTTAATAAGGTGTAGTGAAGTGTAGTATAATTATGAAGTTTGTCAAGTAAACATTTTCAAAGCATATTATGTTTGATTGTTATTTCATGTCATGCAATTTAGAACATATTTAACCTAATAACAGGGATTTGAGCATTAATATTCACTTACAGTAGCCTTTTTTTTTCGAGATGTGTTGAAATGCACATCATCATGCCCGTCACAGACAGTCATAAAATAGAAGGCATTATTTGCAAAAGGAAGCACCTACCTTACAAAAAAAGTGGAGATTCAATGTCTATCTAAAAGAGCTCTCCTTTCAATATATTAAGATAAGCTCTGAAAGAGAGACCTTGCTCTCCAGTGAGACTTTCCTATCCTACCACAGGCATGCGCTGCTCTATCTTAAGCAATATCTCCAGGGTGTACCTGAAGTATTTGGTTTTTTTTCAGCTGAACTTGAGAGACAAAACTATTTCTTGGATTTGCTTGGGCATCTTTTTAGGCTGAAGCAACATCATGCTCCCTGGCAATCTTCTTGGGTGATTCTGCAGCTGTATGAATGTTTCACTCATTTTTTTCTTACCAAGCTTTGACTTTATGCATTTCCTATTAAAAACCTGAAGACCCAAAGACAAAGCAAAATGGAAGTGTCAAAGTTTTACAACAAATGATTGGTGGCTTTTTCAGTTGGAGGAAGATGGTAATTTGATCTGAGAAGTTGTGACTCTCAGATGTCTCTCCTGACTTGCTACCTGTAATTTTTAAAACTAATGTGTAGGATGAGTAGGTCAAAAGATGAAGCAAAAACATTTAAATGGTTTTTTGTTTGAAACAATGAATTCAGTTTTCCTCAGTAAGGAGAAATCTGTATCTCTTTAATGTGATACTATATCTTACAAACATTTGATGGAGTTCAGATTCTGTAAATGCAGTAGGAACTGGACAAGCAAGGAGCAGCATCTTTGTTCACTTTTTCCAAGACTTTTTAAATAAAATTCATCATTGGCTCAGAAGAAGATCATTGAGCTTCTTTTATGGCTGCATTTGCAGTATTCATCTCAGTGTTCCTTTGCATTTTCTGCCCCCACTGTCTCATTATTCCTGCTTCTCTCAAACCCACATGAATCAGAAGAGGAGCAATTATATGCTACTATAGTAATTTAGAAAACTATCATTCTTAGACCAAGCTACAACAGTCATATAAGATTTACTCTATTACTGTTATTCAAATAGATTTTATCTTGCTAACTCATCAGGCAGAGCCAGTTAGGTGACTTAAGGTTGATGAGAATGGCTGTGCAAGAATGCAGTTCACTGCAGTCTGTATGTAATGAGTTATCACTGTATTTTTTTTCTTGCTTTATTTTTTGATTTCCTATCAGAATTACAGTAGAACACATAATAAGTAGCGAAGTGTGATGCAACAGGTTTTCAGGTTAAAAAAAATTGAGTTAAATAGTTAGAATTCTCATTGACATATTTACATTCAGTATCTTGTACATTTTCATTCATCTTTTTCAGGTAAAAATAATTTCACTGTATGGCATGATATGTAGAAGAGTTAATGTAGTAAACAATACAGAAAAACAAGCTTTTCAAAAATTCTTAGCAAGATCTTTTATTGAGCTATGGATAATAATAACTTCACTGTGGAAACAGCTGCCTTAGCAGCTGCAAAATACATTCACATGTCATTTTGCTTGAAACAAGCTAGGTGGCCAGACTGCTTTTTGTATGTTTCTCTTATGCATGCCCAACGCCTAGCCACAGCCTCATAAAACAGGCAAAACCAATATTGAAAACAGGAATGAAACAGGGGTTCATTGAATTAACAGATGGAGAGTGTCAGAACATCCTCTGTATATCATGAAGCAGGGAACTTAAAAATGCATGTTATAAATGCAAAAAAACTTAAAAATGACTGGAAAAAAATTTGTCAATTTAATGAAGGAATGAAGATTTTCCTTAAACCTATTGCACAAGACTTTTGAGCAGATGACTTGCTTTTGCCCTCCAAGGACTCCTCTGACATGGAATCTAATGAAATTTTAACTGGATGCTTTATTTTCTAAAAATGCAAAATCTTTTTTCTTCCTTAATTCCAAACTTTAAAACAAAACTATTGTCACAGCCCTTAAGACATTGTCTGTCTTAAAAACCTTAAAAAAGTTAAAATATTGAAGTGACACTATGATTATTATATGTAATTGTTTAGATCACTGAAGTTTTTAATAGAACTATGATGATAATATCTATGCAGTTGCATAAAAAGTGCCAGGAAACATGCCCAGTTACTGAAACCGGGTTGTCTATATAGCTAAGTTTTTAGAAATGCCCATGGTGCATTTTTTTTAGTCCGTAATAGCTAACTCACTTTCTGACAGCTCCACGTTGAGGCTCAGGGACTAGACAGACCAAGGATCATTCCAAACAGGTTTTCTGTGACCGGCTACATAATTTCTCTTAGACAGTTTTGGACATGGGCTACTGAATGCCAGCTGGCCTCGTAGCCAAAAGAACAAGCCCAAGAAAATTTAATTTACTGCTATTGACATAGTCATTGTATCTAACCAATACTTTAGACTATGTGAAGAGTCCAAGTTCTGCTGTTACCATAAGGATGACAGAAAGTCGCACTTTTACAGATTTGCCTTCTGCCTTCATCCATGTCCTTCTAAGAAGTGGAGCTTTCTGCCCTTACTCACACCAATATAAAATTCAGCAGCTTTCCCACTTCTAGACTGAAGTTTGATTAAAACCTGATTAAAATTGTTGATTTGTAGCAGTCAGCACTATGCAATGCTACAACAATTTCTTTCTTGGAGAAGTTTGAGATAACTGCTATTGCACCAGTAATTTCCTTTAAATAAAAAGCTCTGTTAAAAAATGGACGAAATGTTCAACACTTATAAAACATCAGTCTAAACAGTTGTTGACAAGTAGTCAATTTTGTGGGTTCACCCATAAGGTTCACTAAAAACACCTCATCAGATGATTCTCTCTTTGGAGTCCCGGTAGCAGAAGAGGCACTGGATGCCTATTTTAGCTAGTCCAAAAGAATTGGAACCCAACATTGTCTGTGGTTTGCCCTCCAGACTTCCTCCAGTCTGCAGTTCCTTGCTTAAGGAAAACTGCCTTGTACATAGACCTCAGGCTTTTGAGTCCATTTACCATGCACCTTCTCCAAGCAAGGGTAGGTATTTGCAGGAGATTAACGGACAACATGCAGATTAATGTAATCAAAGTGTTGGCAATGTTTGTGATACAAGTGTCGCTTTTTATAGAGAGTTTCAAGGTACTTGAATATTCGACAATATCTGAATGGTTAATGTCTCTTAGCAAAGTGGTAGTAACAGCTTAATGATTGATTAACTATTACAGCATATGTTTCAAGGTCGCAGTTATCGGCTCCTCCTTGCACATCCTGCTCGGTAGCTTTCTGTGTCTGCTAGTAACCTTCAGGCAAGGCCTCAAAGCCTTTGGTTCACTACTCTACTATTGTCAAGTAGTTGTCCGGATTGCTCACGTGACCGTTCTCGGCCAAGTAACTCTCCACAGGTATTCATCATCCTTTTGCCAGTTACCTGGCCAACACAGACTTGCTTTATTTTTGCAGTCTTTGTGTGTTGTGATAGCAACAATAGGAGAATGCCCTGAAACCTGCTCTCTCTGTTCCCAGCTAACCATGGAGAAAACAAATTTTGGCATATGGCTAGATATTTATCACCCAGCATTACTATGTATGTCACAGCCATAAGGATATGTGTTGTGCTCAGGCCAAATATCTCTGCAAGAACTTTTCAAAAGGAAAAATAAAACATAATCAAATGACAGCAGTAATGCTTCCCTACAGTATGTCATAAATGCTTCACAAATGCAATGATTGGAGACTTTTATATCATTTTCAGTACTCAGCTCCCCAGAGGAAGTGATGAAAGCTCCATTATTTAGCAATTTAAAACTAAGATGAATAAAGTGCTAAGAGATTTAGTGTTTAATTTTGAGAGGGGAATGAAGAACATGACCTTCTCCATTTCAGATCGTTACAATTTTTGACATAAGTATCATCAACACTGAGCCTTTAGCAGGATGTTAAAATATCATTTGGAAAGATTCATTATGGCTTAGGGATACCTAATAAGTAAGAGAATCAGATACGAGTTTTGAAACATATGAAAAAGAAAATTTGGTTTAGAACAGAAAAAAGAATGTCAGTATCTCTTACAGAAAGTTTTAAGTTGCTTTTGGTGTCCAATCTGCATCTACTAAGAACTGTATTCTTTTCAAATAAATTTTAAGGGTATAGTTGAGAAGGACAATTTCTCAAATTTTTGATTGTTTATAATTCTTTCTAGCTCAAAATTAGCTATTTTTCTTGTATAAGTGCAGCTTTTGTTTTAAAAAGGATGTAGCTGCTTATATACCTGAAAGGACTCCAGCTAGTAGAAAAAACTCAGCTTGTCTCAGAAAGAAATTCATTCACGCTTCAAGATAACACCTATGCCTAGTAAAATATAGACTGAAAAGTAAGCAGATTATGGGAGAGGACCAGTAACACTAGTTATGGCAACTGCTGAGGTCTTAATTAAACCAATGAAGACCAAATATATGTGACATTACTGAGCGATGCCAGAAGAACTGAGAATTTACTAACAAAAAAAAAGAAGAGGTAGGTAAAGCCAAATAAATAAGCGCACAAATAAGTACAGACAGGATTCCTGAACTCACAGGAATTGCATCACTTTCAAATAATGACCATCATCATGTTTCTGATGGATTTAGTGATTGCAGAAAAGCCAGGTCTCACAGGAGGTGCCTATCTTAAATTCTAGTTTTGTTTTCTGATGCAAGCTGTACTGCACTTCTGAATAATTTTCAGATCACATCCTTGTTATGAAAATGCCACAATCCTTTCTGAGCCATTCACTTTCATCTCTTTAGCACAGAAACTGTGGTATGGAGAAAAAAGAGAGAGAAGGGCCTCTTACAAAGCAGATTCTTAGTCTATCACAGAAATAAGACACAATCCTAAACCCAGGCTTCCCCAGAGTGAAGCATGACCAGGGTCTGGTCTGGGAGCTCTGCTCTGGCTGCCCCAGCGGTGGACAGTGTAGACACCCAGCCAGAGCTGATGAGAGGGGAGGGTGCAGCGCAGAGCTCGGGATGTAGAGAGCACCTGCATTGATCTCCTGAGGCGAGGGTGCACAATGGGCAGGGCTGCACATGGTGCTCCCTGGTGGCTGAGCTGCGGGACGCTGTCAGTAGGTTGAAAGATGTCAGGGAAGCTGAGAGGAAGCAGCACTGCTTGCTCCAGGACCAGACTGTGCAGGGGCCTCAAGCGTCTGTTGTCACTCATGGAGGAAAGGAGACCGCTAACACAGGAAGCTGAGAAACGGTAACAGCAAAAAACAACAAAAAAAGGAGGAAGAGGACAATTAAAAGCAAGGGGCTTCCTCCTAAATCTGTTGTTCCCACCCAGAACCGCTTTGCTGTCCTGCAGGGGGCTGATGAGGAACCACACTCCCACCAGGAACAATCGGGTGATGCACTGGTAAAGATCACTACTGGTGCTGCCAGGAAGAAGCGGCGGGTCGTAGTGGTGGGGAACTCTACTCTGCAAGGAACAGAGGCACCCATCTGTTGGCCTGACCCAGGCTCAAGGGATGTGTGTTGCCTACCAGGAGCTCGGATCAGGGATATTGCAGAGAAGCTGCCTGCTCTAGTTGGTCCCACTGACTATTACCCACTTCTAGTGATCCATGTGGGTGCTACTGATATAGACAGCAGTAGTCCGGAGAACATAAAGAAGGACTACAGAGCTCTGGGAGAGGTGGTTAGGGGCTCTGGAGCACAGATTGTCTTTTCATCAATTCTCCAGGATAAAGGGAAGGACCTTAGAAAGGCTAGGAGGATTGGCCAGGTTAATAAGGGGTTAGAAGGGTGGTGTCATAGTCAGGGGTTTGGGTACCTTGAACATGGGACTCAGTGTAGTAGGCCAGGTCTACTGGGGGCTGGTGGAGCTGGTCTGACAAAGAAAGGGAAGAGTGGATTTGGTAGGAGGCTTGCCAGACTGGTCAAGGATGCTTTAAACTAGATGTGTTAGGGGAGGGGGGCATCATTCCATCCCAACACACCCAGTCACTTGCCAGCCCCTATAGTAAACGTTCTGAGCTATGTAGAGATATTGCAGCTGCTCCAGCCAATGAGATGGCCTCAATTGGAGCCTGGCTCAGATGCCTCTATACAAAAGCCCATGGCATGGGGAACAAACAAGAGAAATTAGAGATGTGTGCATGTCTACGGGGGTATGATATCATAGGCATCAGAGAAACATGGTAGGATGGCTCCTGTGACTGGTGTGTTGGAATGGAAGGTTACTGGCTCTTTAGGAAAGACAGGCCTGGTAGGCGGGGAGGGGGAGTTGCTATTTACGTTAGGGATAGGCTGGAGAGTATGGAACTCTGTCTGGGGACAGGTGAGTAGTCGGCAGAGAGTTTGTGGGTCAGGGTTAAAGGGAGAACAGCGATGGGAGACGTTACTGTGGGGATCTGTTACAGACCACCTGACCAAGAGGACTCGGTGGATGAAGCGCTCTATAGACAGATAGGAACAGCCTCACGCTCGCAGGCCGTTGTTCTCATGGGGGACTTCAACCACCCTGATATCTGTTGGAGGGATGGTACTGCCTGGCACAAGCAATCCAGGAAGCTCCTTGATTGTGTGGAAGACAGCTTCCTTCTGCAAGTAATAGAGGAGCCGACAAGGAGAGGTGCCATGCTTGACCTCGTGCTCACCAAAAGGGAAGGGCAGGTTGGAAATATAATGCTCCAGCGCAACCTTGATTGCAGTGATCATGAGATGGTTGAATTCGAGATCCTCAGGACAGTGAGAAGAGTGTGCAGCAAGCTCACTGCCCTGGACTTCAAGAAGGCAGACTTTGGACTCTTCGGGAACCTGCTCAGTAAGGTTCTGTGGGATATAGCCCTAGAGGGCAGGGGGGCCTAAGGCTGTTGGTTGATATTCAAGGATCACCTGCTGCAAGCTCAGGAGCAATACATCCCTACTAGAAGGAAATGATGCAGGAGCGCCAGGAAACCTCCTTGGATGGATAAGGAGCTGCTGAGGAAAATTCAAAGGAAAAAAAGAGGCTTACAAAAGGTGGAAGCAAGGACAGGCTGCCTGGGAAGAATACAGGGATGTTGTCTGGGAAGCTAGGGACCAGGTTAGGAAAGCTAAGGCCCACTTAGAATTAAACTTGGCTAGGGGTGTTAAGGATAACAGGAAGGGATTCTGTAGGTACATTGCAAATAAAAGACAGGCTAGGGACAACGTGGGCCCTCTCCAGAAGCTATTGGGAGAACTGGCTACCCTGGATTTGGAGAAGGCTGAGGTTCTTAATGACTTCTTTGGTTCAGTCTTCACCAACAAATGCTCTGACTTCACCACCCAAGTCTTGGAAGGCAGATGCAGGGACTGTGAGAATGAAGACCCTGGGCCCACTATACGAGAGGATCTGGTTCGAGACCATCTTAGGAACCAGCATGTACACAAGTCCATGGGACCTGATAAAATCCATTTGCGGGTCCTGAAGGAGCTGGCAAATGAAGTTGCTAAGCCACTGTCCATCATATTTGAAAAATCATGGCAGACAGGTGAAGTTCCCGATGACTGGAAAAAGGGAAATATAACCCCCATTTTCAAGAAGGGGAAAATGGATGAGCCGGGGAACTACAGACCAGTCAGCCTCACCTCTGTGCCTGGCAAAATCTTGGAGCAGATTCTCCTGGAAGGCATGCTGAGGCACATGAAAAACAACAAGGTGGTTGGTGACAGCCAGCATGGCTTCATTAAGGGAAAATCCTGCCTAACCAATCTGGTGGCCTTCTATGATGGGGCTACAGAACTGATGGACAGGGGTAGAGCAGTTGATGTCATCTACCTGGACTTGTTTAAAGTGTTTGGCACTGTCCCACACGACATCCTTTTCTCTAAGTTGGAGAGACATCAACTTGATAGGTGGATCACTCGGTGGATAAGGAACTGGCTGGATGGTCACACACAAAGAGCTGTGGTCAATGGCTCAATGTCCAGCTGGAGACCAGTAACAAGTGGTGTTCCTCAGGGATCGGTGTTGGGACCGGTCCTGTTCAACATCTTTGTCGGTGACATAGACAGTGGGATTGAGTGCGCCCTCAGCAAGTTTGCCAATGACACCAAGCTGTGTGGTTCAGTTGACACGTTGGAGGGAAGGAATGCCATTCAGAGGGACCTTGACACTCTTGTGAGGTCAGCCGATGCCAACCTGATGAAGTTTAACCATGCCAAGTGCAAGGTCATACGCCTGGGTGGGAGCAATCCCAGGCACAGCTACTCGTTGGGCAGAGAAGAGATTCAGAGCAGCCCTGCAGAGAAGGACTTGGGGGTTTTGGTTGATGAGAAAATGAACATGAGCCGGCAGTGTGTGCTCGCAGCCCAGAAAGCCAACTGTATCCTGGGCTGCATCAAAAGGAGCATGAGCAGCAGGTAGAAGGAGGTGATCCTGCCCCGCTACTCTGCTCTCATGAGGCCTCACTTGGTGTATTGTATGCAGTTCTGGTGTCCTCAACATGAAAAGGACATGGAACTGTTGGAACAAGTCCAAAGGAGGGCCACAAGGATGATGAGGGGACTGGAGCACCTCCTTTATGAAGATAGGCTGAGAAAGTTGGGGCTGTTCAGCTTGGAGAAGAGAAGGCTGTGCGGAGACCTCTTGGAACCCTCCAATATCTGAAGGGGGCCTATAGGGATGCTGGGGAGGGACTCTTCATTAGGGACTGTAATGAGTGGACAAGGGGTAACGGGTTGAAACTTAAACAGGAAAAGTTTAGATTGGATATGAGGAAGAAATTCTTTACTGTAAGGGTGGTGAGGCAGTGGAATGGGTTTCCCAGGGAAGTTGTGAATACTCCATCGCTGGCGGTGTTCAAGGTTGGGTTGGACATAGCCTTGGGTGGCATGGTTTAGTGGGAGGTGTCCCTGCCCCTGGCAGGGGGGTTGGAACTAGATGACCTTAAGGTCCTTTCCAACCCTAACTATTCTATGATTCTATGATTTTTGGGAGTATAGATGCAAACATCTTATGTTATTGACAAAAGGATAAAGAGTCTGATCATAGTTTGGACTACCCGTAATCATCTGTCCTGTCTGAATCCAGAAACGATTCTGCTGTAAAGACCCATAAGCTTTGAAGTATTTAATCTTAGCAACAGCAGTTATATTCGTGAGTGTAATTGGCTTTTTTTTCTATAATCCACTGTTAGATATAAAGGGAAATTCATAAAGAAACTGAGAGCTCCTAATACAGGACATATCTGCAGCTTCAGACTAATAAGTGGTAATTTTAATTCCCCAGAAAGAGCCTCTAAAATTATTAATACAAGTGATCCCAGGGCAGAGAAAATAAGCTCCCGTTAAGCATGAACCTCCATTTATACAACTTCTGAGACTGGGTTGTTTAGTATGTTTGGCTTTACAAATTAATGAAAGGGCTGACTTCATGACTGCAGTTCTTTTAATTTGGCCACCAGGGATGTGCTGAAGTTCTAATGCAAACTGGTTAGGAAAGACTACCAGCTTGTTAAAGCTGGCCCCGAAATCCCATGGGTCAGACTGTAAATAAAACAATCACTGAAGTTGTGCCTTGCTAAGCCTTCCTACTTCCTTCAAGTAGGAAAGTAAAGCCAACATTAAATTAACAGACCTCCTTCTTGCTTCCCTTCAGGACTGAAGAGCTTTTTATTAGATTGTTTGTGCAGTAAGAAGCTAGGAACTGATACTACTAATTGTTGAATTATAGGCTTTATTTCTAATACCTGACTTGATCCTTGGAAGTGATGCTCACGTGCATGAAGGTAAGCATGTGCTGAAGAGTTTTGCTGAGCTGAGATGTTAGAACTTTATCCATGCTGTCCATGATGATTTTTAACTTACTGTTGGGACTGATTATATCCACAGAAGAGAAGCCAGGACATGATACCCTGGAGAGGGTACAGCCTGAATCCTCTTTTTCACTGCTTTATTGAACTCATTAGTGTAATTGAGTTGAGAATCCATAAATAAATTTAGCTTCTGTTTTCTGAGATGCAGTCTGGGCTCATCCTTAGCTGCCAACTGCTTTGACACATCCACATAAGCTGTGACATAGACTGTGTAGAGCATCATCTTACCAAATCTACCATACATATATTTTATAAGAATATTCCAGACAAACCCCGGGACATCTGCCTGTTATCACTAATATTTGTTCATCTTTCCTTGCAAAAATTTTCCTGTCATCTAGACAATTGCCCTCTCTCTATCTCTCTCCCTCTTTTATTTTCTTTTTTTCTGGTAAAATGGGCCCAAAATTATGCTCTAATCTGTTTTAATTAAATTAGATTTTGAATCTAAGTTAATTAAAGCACATGAAGCCTCCATACCTATAGCACTGAATTACATTGGACTTTTCAAAGCTGGGCCTTCACTACATTTTGCTAAAGTATATTTCTCTTCTTTTCCTGCAAACTGAAACTACAGTTGTGTGCCTCCAGCTTGCCAGGCTTTTCCCTTCAAAATTCTTTCTGACTTTAGAAATATTTCTAGGCTTGGGCCTCTAGGACATACAACCAAGTACAGACTATCAGCAGTTGTCAGGGGCCACATACTCCAGCAGCCTGTGTCCTGCTGGTGCTGTGATCTCTGGCTCTTCTCAGGAGGAGTTACATGCTCCCAAAGCCCTGTGTTTTGATCCTGCCTTCCCCTCGAAGGGAATGTTGCCCGCTGCCTGTGCCTGCCATTTGCATACCATGGTTATGCAAGATCAACAAACCTTATTGTCACTAAAATTTAATTTGTTCTCACTGCTGGGAACGATCTTTCCAATAACACAGTGAGCTGACTGAGGGGCACGGTCAGGAAGTTTCCTGTCTCCAAGTTCATCAAAACTGAGATCCTCCAAAGTGCTGTTTTGCAACTGTGGGTAATAGCAAAGACCCGTTGATGGAGAAAATTTGGAAGATCAGAGGATGAAAAAGATCAGTTCATTGTCACCTGAATCCGAAAACATTAAGGGTATGAATAGCAATTGTGCTTTACTGATTGTCATTTCTATAAGATTGTTGATGTATTACAAAAGTTTCTTGACCAACTCAGTGGGAGAGTTGATAGTATCACAATCTGCTAGAGTAAAAGGAAAAGCTGTAAATGCATTTGCAAACATGTTTTAATTACATCTGATATCTTCCATCTCTTTCTTTTCAGGTTAGAATGCACCTGTTTGTGTTGGCAATTCAGGCAATCCAGTTGTGTAAATCACATTAGGTGGATTGGACGACTCCAACACTCTGAAGCCCAAACCTTTGAAATGTCCAGACAGAACCATTGTGACAGCCAAGAACAGTATCCTCTTTTCCAAGGCAGAAACACACAGCACCTGCATTCCCCAAGATCTTTTTCCTTCACACAGGTGAAGGTTTAAACACCCCTCTCACTTCCTTGTGAGAGTTGCAAAAGTTATCACAGCACATATCAAAGCAGAGTGTTGCCAGTGCCTCTCAGACCATGTCTCTATCAGAGCATGTCCCAGCCTCTCCACTGAAGCAGCACCTTCTTTGCCAAACTGGCTGGGAGCCCATGCTGAGCTCTTATGTCAGTCTGGCTCCCACAATCAAAATAGTCCAAGTCTACGACGTCGGCCAGGTCTGTTTACATATTAAAGCACACTGGTTGTCTACCAGTTTCATCATACAGCTGTGGAGTCCTTGTAGTATAGCAAATAAAATCACTGCTGAAGTGAGACTGGGATAGTCACAGCACCACCAGCAATATATTCAGGTCAGTAACTATATGAGGAAACTTGACGTCTTTACTTCATTTTGTTTTGGCTTTTGATTACAGATGTGCTGCCTTCCCCTGCTTTTTTTATTTGCTTGCTGTTTCTCAATTATGACAAGATGCAGGAGAAGACATGAATCCCAGGAGCAGAGGGAAAACAGCAGTCTGAAGGATAGTGAAAATGAAGGCCTGGCTATAACAGCAAACCTCCCCTATAGGACAACCTCCAGAGCAATAAAATGTTTTGGTGGGTACTGTCATGGTGTTTAAACCATACAACATTTGCATCCAGTCTTGGCCTTTATCCTGAAGTGCACAAATTTGACCAGGAAACTTGGCTCAAAATTGGAACTCCCATGAAGTTTGAAGGGACTCACACTTGAGATTTTGGAAAAGGCAAAGTAGAAGACAGAAATCCAGCTCTGACTTCCCAAATGCCCAAATCCCAAGCAGTATTTGGATGCAGAAATATTTTTTCAGCTCGAAGTACATGGTAATTATGGATGCTCCACTCTCAGGCACGTTTTGCTAGGAATTTTCAATATGAACAAAGAACCCTGTTCTCCTATTTCAATATTAAAGATAGAACAAGAGTATTTATTATCTTCTCTATTACACATTGTATTCATAAATTTTTTAAAGTAATGGAAATATATGCATTTTGGAGAAAGTCTTCTGAGAAAGAATTTTTTGAATCATGGCTAAATGATGTGAGAAGTTTTTACAGAGGCCAAGAGGCCCTTCTTTTTTGTTCATGTGAATGTTCAGTAGTAGAAACATCCTCTGCCAAGCCAAACGACCTTTTTGGTAAAGTAAGAAAACAATACAAGTAAGGGAACCAAAGTCTTGCAGACATCTGAAATCCACAAAGATGCACAAAGTTTTTATTTTATTTTTCAAAAATGCACTCTTTGGCTGAGAAATGTCTATAAGCATCTGTGTGTATAAAACATCTGAATGAACTGAGTAGAAGTGACTGAATTCTGTATTTTTGAAAATGTTTTTGCTGAACACTGTAGAATGTAAGAGGATTCTAAAGAAGTTCCTTTCTGCTTGAAAAAAACACCACAAGATGGCATCTTCTGAAGAGAATAAGTAAAATTTAAATGAAGGAAAAAAACATTTTGTGAAGGACTGTTCTTGAACATATGGTGAATATGAATGAAAAATGCAACAGGAACTAAGCAATAAGATGGGGAAGCATAATGTAATCTTTGGCATTTATAAATATGCAATCCATATCTGAAAGCATTTATATACATGTTTAGCTTTGTGACTAATCCAGTAATTATATTGTGCATGTATTCTACACACCCGTAACAAATGTACTTAAAATACATTTTTCACCCCTACATATCAGATTTGGGCGTAAGCTACTGAACCAATAATGGCAGCTGCAAAATACAAACACATTCCAGTTCCTTTAATTAGTTCCTTCAATCAAAAATGTGTTTTTGTAAATAATTATGTATTTAAATAAAAATTATGAAAACTCTGGAGATTTAACTGGCAAAGAGGTGTAGATGACAAACAATATTGTTCCTCACTGCAGCAACTTTTTCTCTTTCTAAACAATGTAGCTGCAGATTTGTGTGCAAAAATATACCTCGTATTTTGCATATACACAGAGCTGGTATGTACACAGACACACTTCTCCTTGAAGGATATTTCTTTTTTCATCTTTTTTTTTTTTTTTCTCTGAACAACTATTAATGGTGTTCCTGAATTAAGTTATTTTAAAGATAATATGACTTCTAAAGTGATTGAAAGAAGTACAAGTATACTAATAGCCTCCCTTGGCAAAACATCAACAGAATTGTGTCAGTAGGTGTGCCTTAAAGTATTACAATTTAACTTCTCTAGTATCAACATTAACTGGCATCTAATCCAAAATAAGTGATTTCATGTTTTCTGGCTTAATGTAACTGGGGTGTTGATTCCTGCATACACACTGTCCAAAGTATGTTCTTCGTACAATGTATACATACTGGACTTCCTCCCCACCTCTGCCAAGGGAAATTCTTCCATGTCCAGGACAAAGGGGGATATGGTGGCAGGGAGCCAGGAGGAGGCAATGGTCGGCAGATCAACAGGCCAAAGTGGGGTGCTCAACCCCCTGACTCCCCTCCAGCAAACAAAGCTTTAACAACCTGCTGGTCTTGAGGCTCCTGAGATGAAGGGCTGGGCAGTCAAAGCAAATATAATCATACAATACCCTGGTTTTGCAAACTGTCTGGGGAAGCAGGAATGGTGAGAATCAAGAGTGGCATGTGCAAGCTGATTTTCAGTCCTAAGAGAGATTTTCAGGGAATATAGTTATCAATAGAATGGTTCAGTGGTTTTGCTATGGATTCCTTTTTCGGCTCTGGATCTCCCTCTGTCTTCTCACAAGTATGAATAGGATAGATGTTTCCTGTTGACACTGGTGTCTCTCTGTTCAGAAAGCATTTTTCTGCATTACTGGTGGAGCAGATGTTGGCATGGTAATTCAGATATTTACCAGTGTGGCTGTCAACTCGTCCAGTGCCAGGAATGATGGCAATATATCTGTCTCTGGAGAAGGAACTGTTTGTTCATTTAGCCTTCCTCTTTTTGCTGTGTACTCCCACAGAAATAAAGCAAATGGTTTGTGGTGATACATCTTAAATAACTGAGCCCTGGAGATCTGCCACACAAGCCACTGGAATATACTTGAGTGCCTACCATTTACTATTTGAAAGACTTTTTGAAGCCAATACTATTAGGTCATTGAATCAGAACACAGCAGAGATGTGGTTAAAGTTGCGTGTTATTCTTTTCACTTCTATATGCAGACTTCTAGATCAAGCACTTCCGAAAAATAGCCTGTGATGAAATTTGTTATATTAAATTCAGGCACTAGATAACATCCTTTCCTTAATTATGAAAGGTTTGAAATATTTCAACATCTGAAGCTGAACATTTTTTGCTTCAGATAATTTATTTGAATATCCCAGTTCTTAACACATCCATTTGCTATGAGGTCCTGTCATAAAATCTGATTGCTTCATAGAACATTTTATTGGCAGATTATCTTTTCTAACATTATGAGAAAATGTACAGCACAATAAAAATTCATCAAAAAATAGGTTTTCTGAAAATTAATTATTAAACTATGTTGCCACCATCTGTAGAATGATAATCTTTCTCCTATATACTGTAATTTTACATCTCTGCAAGATTATATGGATAAATGAAATAAATTGGCGTTGTGTGCATTTGAATTTAAAAATCCAGGACATTGGATTTTTAGATCAAAATGTCAAACCCAAGATCTAAGTGCTGGCCACTTGCCAAATGGTTGAAACCACACAACCAGCAATTCTGCCTTATGATTAACAGATCTCTTATTTGCAAGTATGGAATTTATGGTTTCCGATACTGTGATAATATATTTTTGATTTATATCAAACACAATAGGCAAAAAACTATATATATATGAATGATAAATGAAGGCAGGGAAAAACAGGCAACTAGATAAAAGCAAGAGCCACAGTATTACAGAACAAAATGTGGAAGAATGTTTCTAGTATATTCTGAGGTTCCTATCAGTCACGCTTTCACAAACTTCCAAATTATGTCAGCCTGTAAAAATGGATTGCTTCACTTTCTAGGTAAGTCGGTGATATGTGACTGCAGTGAACACAATGCCTTTATAACAGTCACTAATCTTCATGGAAAAAAGTACTCTATATGCTCTGGAATGTATTGCCTCCATTCTCTGAAACCTCATCGTTGCTCCTAGTAATTACCATCTGTTTCTAATTTCTGTGTCAGTGGTAAAGACTATTCAAGCTTCTGTACACAATATGAGCAAAGATAGTAAATACATTTTTATATTGTGTGGCCATTTTTCTTAAAACAATATGTAAAATTTAGCTTGTAAAGCAGAATATAATGTACTTCTGCTGATGCTGATCCTATGCCAGTTTAAACAAAAGTAGGAACTGGATACAATTTACAGATCTCGCTGTGAGCAGCCCATCCATTCTTCTTGCATGTGTGTCAGATCACAAAAAGCCCTTACAGAACAAAACTTTTTTGTAAGAACAAAAAAAGAAAAAAAAATCCTGTGTCAGCACATTTTTCTGACACAGGCAATTAGCTAATATAAAAAGCGTCCTTGTGTAAAGGAGTCAAGTTATATTTCACTCCTGAAAGAAAAGGTTGGACACTCATTAGGAAAACTTCAAGATTCACACTTTGGACTTTGAACCAAATTGGGCACTCCTGGAATCTCTATGTTAGCATAGATCAGATGGCTGAAAGATCATGATGTAGCGGTTCTGAGCTTCTGTCTTACCTGGCCTCAATTTAAACTCTTGCAAAGCTTGCAAACTTGCAAAGATTTTTCAAAAGTAGAATAGCTTGACCAGTAGGTTACTTCTACCCCAGGGTTCCTTATCCTGCTTGAAGCTTTACTTGGCTTGTTTGTTTTAACCCCAAATGGTAAGGAAAATCCACATAATGTGACCTTCCAACCCACGTGCCATCAGCTTAAAAATAATGATTTCTCTACTGACTGACATATTGGGTCAAGTTTTGAGGAAAACATAAAATGCCCCAAAGAACTACAGATTCCATGAGAAATTCTAAAAGTCAAAGAAAACTTTTTAAGAATATGAGCACCATCGTTTTGGAGGAGTAGGGGGAAGGAATTCTCCCTTGAAGACAGCAGGCCAACACTTCAAAAAAAGTCTTAATTCCTCTATCCATTGAACCAAGAACCTGCATCACTCTGGCATGTCAGGTAATTTTGGGGCATGATCCAAACCCCACTGAAACAGATGGAAGCAATCCAGTGGTGAATTTCACAGTTGACTCCATTGAGCCTGTCTAGCAGGTATCTCATTATATCTGCAATTTCTACTTCACACACCCACAAAAATAAAAGGGAAAAATAAAAGACAAGACAATGTCATAGCCTCCAGTTGATAAGATTTTACTTGTTCTTACAGGTATATTAATCTTATACAGGCCACAGCTGTCCCATTTTGATGTGCTGATGGACCCTTGACATACCTCTGTCTGTCATGAAGAAAAAAGCTCCAGGGCCTTCTTCAGGATCCTCTCTTCTGGCAGCACTTTACAGTGTTCAGGAGCACTGAAATATTGCTCTTTGGATCATGGCAACAATGAGTAGGATGGATAATATGCATGGGTTGGGAGAAAACAGGTACTTGCCAGCCCACATATTTTACTTATTTGTCCCAGCTTGACAATATTTTCTTAACTTGATGCCAAAGTATCAGCTTATCTAGGCTTTTCTTTGAATTGGGATCTGTATTATATATCTTTAGAGAAATACAACTGTAGATAAAAGAGTTGTTTGGCTTTTCCTTTAAATTTTTGAATATGAATGCATCAGGACATTAAACAATGTGGAAAGCAAAGGGATATCTAAGCTAAAGAACAATGTTGGCACAAGAACTATCATGCATAAAACAGCCAGGATCTTGGCCTGAAAACAATAATAATTCAAATAATCAGAGCAATATTATTGTGTAATTACTTTCCTGGGGTTATAGTATGGACTAGAAAACTAACCAATTTTGAGATAAATGTATGAACAGGACTAGTGGAAGTGGTTTCTGAAGTAGCAGGGGGCTTGAATCAGTGACACAAGAAGTACTTTCCAGTGCTGGATCATACAATCATAAATCAAACTACTGCTGCTCTACTTCTCTCCTTCAAGTAGTAGCATAAAGCAAGAAATTAGTTTCATGTCTCTATAGTCAATTCTCTGTTATCAGTACTTTATGAGATTGAGTTATCCTGGGTGATGGTAATGGAACATGTTGGCCAGGCCAGATTAAGGCTGAATCTGACAGAAACATGCATTTAGCTTCCTACATCCATATCCCAAACAAATAAGCTCAGATGAGAGCTGAATCCTGGAGCTCCTGGCTGCCAGTGTTGGGCTCTTGAATATTCCAGGCAGGGAAACTTAACATGGGCAAAACACTTAATAGTGTGGAGCCACTAACCCTTTTACTGCATGGCCAGGCTTGAAAATGCTGAGAAGCTCAGTGGAGACGCCTAGGCAGCTCTGCCCAACTAAGCTTCTTAGCTCTGGCTTAATGCCAGTCATGCCAGAGCCTGCTAACTCAATCAAGAGCAACCCAGCTGTGCCTGTGTTTCCCTCTTGTTGCTCTGCATTGCAGGAGCTACTTCTGGCCTGGAAAAGGGCTGGACCTAACATGGCTGTGCTCAGCTACCTGCCTGTAATGAACTCTCAAAATACAGCCCGTTACAAACAGGAAGCACAGACCCCAGTGTTACCCTTTAGGGGCTAGGAAACACCTGGTTCTTTGCAGACTTTTCTGGTGAGTAGTGTTGGGAAAAGGTTGTTTTATTGCCTACAGATAACAATGTGATTCTTACTATTTTGATATATTAATGACACAGGATACATACATACATTATGCAGCCTACTGCCCCCAAAATTTTAAAGCTGATAAACATTCAGTTCCTATGGAACATCTTAAATTTTCCTCTTACAGGTTCTGTGCAGTGGCAGAGACGTTTCTCTGCTCCAAATTGTTTTGTTTTTTTTTTTTTCTTAAACTATTCAGCCAAAGGAAGACACCTGTTGCGTAAAATTTCACATATATGGTTTGCATTTCCAACATTATAAATCTCTAACTATCAGAACGTGGAATGTGCCAGACAATCTGACAGTCCTCCCATACACATCATCTCCTAGCTGCACTCTTAGATTACTAAGTGTTGATCATAATTGCAAGAAGAGTTCCTTCTCTGGAGAAAGCCTTTTACTGTTTTGAAAGGTCTTTTCTATGAAGCAGAAACCCCCTTAATTTCAAAAGTATTTCCCTGGAAATAACTTTTTCTTTCTCACACCTTATTCTTTGTCCTGGACAAAAGAGCCTGGATGCCTTCAGAGCCCTGGCCTTAGGACCAGAAGACAGATGTTGTAATCCCAGGAATTCTCAGCCCTTCCATATGGCAAAATTGCTTGTGAAATGTGAATCCTGGAAATTCAGAGTTCCTGAACATGATCTGACAAAAGAAATAGTTTTACTGGCAAAAATCCTAGCTGGCCCTATTTTTACCGGCAAATCCAAGGCACTGGTTTGAACTGTCCAGGACAGCAGGTGACTGGAGATCATGTCTCTGGTCAAGACACACAAAGCTGGCCATTCATGAGATTCAAACTGAAGAGGAGGTCTGTGTTTTTCTCCCTGGTAAATCAAGTGCTGAAAGGTAGTATTGAAAGTACTAGGCAAAGAATGGAGCTGGACACACTCTTCCCTGGAGCTGGCCAACCTCTTCTGAAGACATGAATGCTAACTAGGGCAGACAGCCTCCCAGTCCTGGGTCACATATGTAATTTCTCTCTGAGTCTCAAAGGATTCAGCCTCAGAGCTCCTACTTCCCAGAGGAATACCTCTAGGCTATAATCAGGATTGCAGAGCTGGGGCAGCTTCCACTGACTGACACAATAGGAATAAACAGCTGGGTGGGCAAGGAAGAGGGCTGTCCTGCACAGTGAATGGAAGGAGAATGGTGACTGTAACTCCTCATTGCTACTCCCCAGCATGGGTGTCCAGCCATCCCATCATTTGATGTAGTCGCTTCCAGTTGAGGGAGGTCAGAAAAACCTGAATGTGTCTCCAAGGCTGATTAATGTCTGATATGATCTAATGGCCAGGGCTATTCTCACACAGGTGAGCTTTAGCTGAATTGAGTCCCAAAACCAGACTTCAGCACTACAATCGGATAAGATTTGCAAAAGATGCCTGCATTTTTTCATCTGGCTGGGATGTGAGTGTTGCATCTGTGACTTGAAATAACTGGATGAAAAGACCAATCAAGGCATGCTTCTCTGTTAGCTAAATAATAGCTTGGTGAAGCTAAAAGTCTCTAAACAAACCTGACAGATTTTTATGCACTTCCACAAGGAGGAATTTTAACATATGTACCTAACTGGCTTCATCTTTGGTAGCCCATGAAAAATGATAGGTGGATGGTTAACAGTTGGTGCCAGAATCAACATTCTTTCTTTTCCTAGAAGCTGAAGATTTAAAGTTTTGCCCATCAAAAGGATTTATGCAAGGATTTATGGATCCTGAAAAAGTTGGCTTAACCTGTATTATTCCACTGTCTTTTGGAAATTTTATTTTTAACTAACCTTTTTTTTAACATAAAAATAGCGAGCAAATTCCTTCATGAAGTCCATGAGACCACATTGTAAGCCTGCTCATTATCTTTTCTTTTATTTAACACTTTTGGGAGACTTGTCATAATACTCAACACTGGAAAAGCTGCTAATTAGCACAAACTCTATACACTAGTAGTAGTACATTGATAAGTAATGAAATGCACTGAATCCACACATGCAGAGCTCTAGAATTTGTTATACAAATTAATTTCTTTTCTCTGGCAGCTGTATCTGCTTTTCCTCACCTTAACAACGACCCAGAGATCATTACTTTTGATTTATTCTGGTGTAAATGACAACAGGATTATGTCTTTATCAATTTATTTGCAAAAAGGTTGTTTTCTGACCTGTTCTGAAACATTTGAAAGGAGGATAAACACTGTAAAAATCTTACAAATGGTAGCAGTAAGGAAACATGAGTCCACAACAGCACTGCTTTTTCATGCAAATTTTAACTGTGGTAAGAAGTTCATCAAAATATCAGTAATAAAAAAAAGAAGAGCTGAAGACAGAATATGGAAAAAAAAAATAGACAAATATTCATCCAACTAAGTTGTTGTCAGATCAGCTGGCCCTGCTGTAATTCACCTGAGGGCACTTACAAAACTGCCTGAAATAATTTCCAAGCTACTAGTGATTGTCTTTGAGAACACACAAGGGAATAGTGAGGTTCTGAGAGCCTGGAAAATGGCAAATGCAGAGACTATCTTTAGAAATGGGAAAAAGGAGTTACAGAGGACTTACAGAGGAATCAACCTCAGTTCCTGGAAAAGTACTGGAACAATAATCAGCTAAACTATTTGTAAGCACTTGGAAGATAATAGAGGAAAGCAAGAGCCAACATGGATTTGTTGAGAATAAACCTGTCCAAAATAGCTTCACTTCTACTTATGACGGAGTAAGAGGCCTTGTGGACAGAAGACAGTCAATAGATGCCAGATATCTCTTGACTTTAGTCAGAATTTTGACAGTTTCTCATATAACATTCTCATAAGCAATTTTAAGAAATATGGTCTTAGTAAACTACAGTAAGATCAGTGCAAGACCAAAGCAAAATGGTAAGTAGGGTTGCTATTTGTCTTAGAGCCAGTGTAGGGGTTTGGATAGAGATTAATATTATTCTTTTTATGGATAACACTAGATTGGGATAACCCTCAAGCACACTAGAAGGCAGTAGTGCAATCCTCAAACTGGAAACATAGTCCAAAAAATGGGAGTTAGGTCAGTAAACATACTCAGGGATATAGAGTGGTCTGTGCAAATAATCTGATCAACAGGTTGGGTAGCAATTCTTCAGAAAAAAACCCAGAGGGTTAAAATACATCACAAAGTCTGCATGAAACAGCAATGTCATGTGGCTGGGGAAAGAGGCAAATATTGTTCTGAGATGTATAAACAGAAATTTCATCTATTAGGTATGCTTGCTCTATATGATAAGACCACAGCAGGAGCACAATGTTGTGTTTTCAAGGTCTTTATTCAAGGGATGTATAGACTATTTGGAAAAAGTACAAAGAAGAATGATCAGAGGTCTAGAATGTATGATCTATGGAAAAAATATGCCAAAGGAATTTAGAGTGTTTAGACTAGAGAAGGGGTGGCTGGAGGGGGTGATAACACTCTTTAAATATGTAAAAGGTAATAAATAGAAACAAATGTTCTGTCTTTAGCAGGCAGAGATTGTAGGCACTGTAGCCCAGACCCAAAGGACAAAACCCTGTCAATGAGCAGAGCAAAGATTGGAACAGGCTGTCCAAGGACATTGCAGACTCTCTGTCGCTGGATGTTTTGAAGATCAGCATTAGACAATCATCTGCCAAGAATGGTTTGGATATAGCCAGTCTTGTGGAGAAGGATTTGGTGACTCCATGAGGTTTCTTTCACTCTGTTTTCTATGACTTATGATAAATATAATCTGACAATAAAACATTGTATTTTGGCCCTTTAAATTCAGTATGTGGACATAGTGTTTCCTTCTAAAACAAGACATTTTTATAGTATCATGTTGCTAAAGAGACCACATTTCAGGCAAGGAAAATGACGCAGTTGAAAACAACCAAAATTTCTTCAGTACCTGCTGTGTTGCACTTACAAAGAAAACAAAATGTTCTCAAACTAAAAAGTACAGCACATAGTTTGGTTAGTGTATTTGGATGTGTCTTTCAATGAGAAGTTATGAAGCACATACTTGCTGTATTGGACTTATTGGACTGTGTTGTTAAGGCAGTGCCATATAGCAAAGACTCATCACCCCAAAATCATAAACCACCATAAATGATGAGAAGCCTCTGACTCAATTTTTCACTCAATTTTTAAACCACAGTTTTATAGTTACCTCACTACACAATACAATTGTTGATGACTATTACATCTTTCACTGCCTTTGTATGGTTTTAGTGAAATTAGTAATGCAACACAACACATCAGTGCAACAGCAGCATGCAGCTTTCCATAAGGGGTCCAGGTAGCAGAGGAGATGCTGGGACCTGTGTCCCTGAAGTCTCTGAGCCAGCGCTCCTGAGACGTGTGGCAGCACTGGGAGGCAGGAATGGGAGACAAAGGTCCCTGTCTGCCCACCTAACCTGCTGCCTAGGGAACTTGTATCAGAGATGTTCTAGAGAGGCTGATGAGGCTTGTCCAGCCCTGGGTGTGATGTCTCTTGCTGCTTTTCCACAGGGGAAGCAACAGTATTGTCAGGAACAACCTGAAGCATATCAGGCATTACTGCAAAGCTCCAGAGGTGATGGTCAAGGTTAAGGGGACCCAGGTGGTGTCCTCTCAATCCAGGAGATGATGGTGTAGGATTCAAGGAGGACTGAATGGATTCTGCAAATAAACAACTGGTTTCACTGCTGGTTTTAACGAGGATTCAGATTTTATGACCCTGGGACCTCCTCTGAGGATGAAGGACTTCTTGGAAGAGTTGGGTTCCACCTGACTAAGTGAAATAGGCTGGCCACCTTGGTGAGGAGAGCTTTAAACTAAGAGTGATGGGGAAAGGAGAGAATGATCAACAATGAAGTGAGGAAGTGGTGTACTGTTTGGAGCGTGGGGTGATATGAATGTGACAGGGCAGAAGCAATCCAGGAGATTTCTAGTGTGCATTGATAACAACACTCCGACACATGTAATCAAGGAACAAACAAGAGTACTGGCTCTGCTGTACATACTTGCAAACAAGGAGCAACTGCTTGGGAATGTGAAGGCTGGGGGCAGCCTTGGCTGCAGTGAAAACAAGATGGTGGGCACAGGACAGAAAGCAGACTCACAGACCTGAACTTAGGAGGCCAGACTTTGACCTGTTCAGGTACCTGCTTGGAAGAATCCTATGGGAATTAGTCTTAGAGAGAAGAGCGGTCCTGGAAGGCTGGTTGATATTCAAGGATTACCTTCTTCAAGATCAAGGAACTTCCATTCTTATGCACCAGAACTTAAGCAAAGGCAGCAGATGGCCTGTATGGCTGAACAAGATGTTCCTGATAAAACTCAAACATAAAAAGATGTGGAAGCAGAGGCAGAAAGGGATATGGAGACACTGCAAACAGGGAGAGAGCTGGAAAAGTTGAATTCCCTCTGGAGTTGCATACAGTGAGGGACGTGAAGGGCAAGAAGAACTTCTACTGGTAAGTCAGCCACAAAAAGAAGACCAGGTAAATTTGAATGTGGCAGGGGAACTTCTGACAAGGGTCTGGAAAAGTATTCTTTTGGCTTCAATCTTTACTGGTAGGACAGGTCTTCAGGAATCCCAGACCTCTGAGACCAGGGAAACGTTTGGAGCAATGGAGACTTATCATTGGTGGAGAAAAATCTTATTAGAAAACACTTTAACTGGACATACACATCTATGAAACCTGATGATAAACTCTGAGTGCTGAGGCAGCTAGCTAATGCCACTGTGAGGCTACTCTTGATTATCTTTGACAGGTTATGGCAATCAGGGAAGATTCCCAAGGGTTGGTAGAAAGCAAATGTCACCCTTATTTTCAAGTAGGGAAAGAAAGAGGACCTGGGGAACCACAAACTTTACTTCAAACCCCAGTAAAGTCCATGGAGCAAAACCACCTTGAAAACATTTCTAAGCACATAAAGGACAAGAAGGTGATTTGGAGTAGTCAGCGCAGATTTGCAAACCTGATACTGAGGTGACTGGCTTGGTGGATGGGGTGTGAGCAGTGGAAATTTTTTACTTGGACTTTGGTAAAGCTTTTGACACTCACTTTCTCCCATAATTATGCACTGGGCTCTCTGATAGACTTCAGAGACAGATTTCATAGAGGAGGAGGGGTATGACATTTTCCCCTTTTCCTTTGACAATTAATAGCCTTGTGATGGTCCAAACTCTTGACAAACTGCATTCCCAGCTGGAAAAATACATCATGTCATTTTTTAAACTGTCTTGAATCCTTTTAGGCTACAATAGCCACATTTACAAATAGTATAGCCAGGAGGTTCCTTTTCACCTTTGCCTACCATTGGGATGTCACTTTGATAGCAGTTTGTTAGTCAGGCTAAAGCTATCAAAATCACATCACCAAAGTCTGTAGTGATGATTTTCTTTCTCTGGTCTCTGAAGTTGGACTACAGATATATAGCTGGCTAGATGCACACATATAGGATAAGAGAAAAAAAAAATAAAAACCAACCAAAAAAGCAAACAAGAAAACCCTCAGTTTCATCAGTCTGAAGTAATTATACAGTTGTCTAGGGAATGAGAAGGTAAACTTCAGCCAGTAATAACTAATTGACCTTAATTCATTAACCACTGCATTGAATAGTGCATGCACAATCACTGTAGTTGCTTTTCTCTGTTTCCTAGATGCAGAAATCCAGACAGCAACCAAATCAGTGAAATGCTTAAGAATGTGCCAGTTTCCATCACTCCTGGATGCCTAAGCATGAAAGTACAATCTTGCACTTAACCCATGAGGATCAGAGCAAGAAAATAAGCAAAGTAAATGATTGGCAATGATTTCAAAGTGACAACATTTTGGGAAATAGTCTGTCTGGATAAGTAGGATATTTTCAAGGAGGAACCTACAGATGCCAATATTGCTGCTGACCTGCTGGGTAGTTTTCAGGAGGTCCTTTCAGTTCTCTGTGATGTATTTACACCATCTGCACATGGGGATTAAAATGTCTCTTCAGAGTGCTTAAAGATTGATGAGAGCTGTAAAGATGATTTTCACAGGACTTACCACAAAAGAAACATTGCAGGCGAAAAAAGATGCCTCAAGCTTTCAGTGATGCCATGTTAATCAAGGGTTTATTCCAGACATAACTTGTTCCATGGTTTCATAAAAAAATAAATTTACCAGGCAGCTGAATGTACTGACCCTGTGCAAATAGGTACTTTGCTTGAAAAACTAGGAAAATTGATCATTGCTTGATATTTCTTTAGTAATATAAAGTTATAAAAATATACACAGCCTTCTAGGAATTCATCTCAACAAAACCTGCCAGTTAGATAGATCAGTGTTTATAGCAGCCTTTTCATTTCAAATTTTGGCCAGAACATGCTACTGATATATCTTCAAAACACAGATCCACACAGCTTAGCAGTTGGATACTTTTAAATGTGTATGGTACATACCATGAGATGTTGAAACTTATTAAGCAGATACTTGGTTGGTATCAACTTGTAAGCAACAACATTTCACATTTGAGAAATACCTTAATGCTGTTTAAAAGTGTTCATTTAATGGAAACTTTATTTAAGAGTCATGGAAAAAAAATATTTGTTAATACCATAATGATAGCCCCAAAACAATAAGGTACTTAAACATGGTACTGTGGTCCAGCCACAGATTTATGCAAAGCACTAAAAGAAACTCTCATCCATTAATGTCAGCCAGTGTGCTCACACACTAGAACACTGGACTGTAGAGAAGCTGCAAAGTTTTCCTGTTCCTGTACAGCTGTATCCAGTCTTTCTGGACAGCTGCCCTGATTTATAAAGCGTAGCTTTTCCTTATTAATTTAGTGCTAGGTTGTATTATTTTAGCCAGTTTGCTTTTTCAGTTCTCCCAGTGTACTAGTGCAGAAGTGACACAATGTACTTAAAATACTAACAGTAGCTGGGTAACTGAACAGGTTTTACTTTAGACTGATGAAAACAAGAAGCATTTAGCATGTCCCTGGATAAATTAATACATGGTTTTAGTATAAAGGAGTCATTCATCATAAGAGAAGACTAAACTCGATGACCTAGTGAGCCCTATCCTGGTCAAGGTTACTGTGAGACAAGAATCAAGGCCAAAAATTTCACTAAGTACATGAAATGAGTGCATCTTTTTGAATAGTTCTCAAAATTCTCAAAATGTGTCTCAAAACCAGCATTTCGCATACCCTGTTCCATCATTAATTCCAAGCAAAATGAACATTTATGACATTTAAGTCTTGCCAGTTACAGTTCATGCATGAAACCCTGGCCTATTTGTGATTTCAATAGGGTAGGATTTCACCCCATATTCTTGTCACACTGTAACTCTATCCAAGGTATACCACGGAGTTGTCATGAAAAAAAAAAAAAAACAAACAAAAAAGCAGTGAAAAAAAAAGTTGTCTGCATTAAAACTGTTTCTGTTTTCTAAATTTTCCTGTTAAGTACAATATTTCTGTTGGTATTTGCTGAAGTACACATAAAACTGCCTAATAGAAAGAGTGGGTTTTTTTTAAGTCTAGCTCTAATCGGAAGATATCACTTCATATTATTTGGCTGACATTTCAGCAGCAAATAGTGAAGTTTCTGTAATGGAGAAAGAGTGTCAAATGTGTGCTTTGCAGACTTGTCAACAAAAAGGATTTTACTAATCTTATCATGATCAGATAATAATACTACATTTGGGCATAACATTCCGAAGTGTCCAGTTCCTTTGTCTCTCGCATAGGAGCTTCAGACTTTCAGAATGCCATAAAAATATAGCAGCAGCTAAAACTAGGGGAAGAAATTTTCCAGGAATATGAGGTCGTGTGTAGGACACTTGATGGAGCGATGTAGCTCTTCACAGGAAGAGGTGATAGACCTAAATACCCTGATGTAGCAGTGTGCAGAGACACTAGCTTGGGCATCAGAATTTGTAAAACTGTGTTAGGCGGCACTGAACAAAAACTAATCTGCCTGAGCAGGCAGGGCACAGCATCACCACCAACACAGACTGACTGTTTTGTCCTGGAGCTGCCAAATCACTGCTAGTTTACAGGGTTCACAACCACAGGTCAAGCCTGGAGACATCTAGTCCAGTAAGGGGTCAGCTACAGCACCTTGCTGTATTGTATCCAATTGTATTTTGACTGTCTCCAAGGATGAAGACTCTGCAACCTCTCTGGGCAACCTGCTCCAGTGCTTGGTCACCTTCACATTAGAAAGCCCACCTTTTTCTACACCTAAATGGAATTTCCTATATTTCAATTAATTCCCAAGGCCTATTGTCTTGTCACTGGAAATCCCGGAGAAGATCCTAGCTCCATCTTTTTCAGTGCACCCCGCTATCACATTCATAAGACCTACCCTTCTCCAGCCCACTCTCCTCCAGGCTGAGCAGCCACAGCTCTCTCTGCCTCTCCTCTTATGACATATCTCTGCACAGCACTGTGCTGTACTCCATAGCATAGCCGTGACCTGAAGGAGATTTCTTAAATATCATCTTACAAGAATCTTAATTTTGCAGCCACATATTTCCTGATTACTATCATCCATGTACAAGAATATTATAAATCCAGTTTCCTAAAATACCAGGAGAACATTACATGAAAAGGAAGTACAAGTTCAGGGCTCCAGTATCTAACAGACCAATACTGGGGGCCGTGCTGGAAGTTAGTGATTTCCTGAGAAATGTACGCCTGAAGCTGAGGATAAGGTTTTATCCTGTGCACATCTGTAGACTCCTTAGTCCCATATGTAAGCAAGACTTTTTTTCCTTAACTGGTGTCCTGAGAACTCCTTTTCTCTTCACCTTCTTCTTTCATTCTCTGGATTATGGGCTCTTTCTTCAAGTGACGTCTGGCTGTGTCTTCTGGATAGAGTTCAGAGACTGGGAAAAGAACCGGCTATGCTGGTTGGTTAAATCTTTATTGTTCTCTCTCTTGGTTTCAAGTTCATGTTACAGAGGCCTTGAAATGCATTATAAGCATACGTACTGTATGTGAATGAATGAGGCTGGATTGGCAGTTATCCAACAATGACTGTGCCTAAATGCAATTCTAACCCTAACCACTTCACTGAAATGCTGTAACAGGACAGCATCCTGTTGGCACCACACCATGGCTTAAAAAAATGTGCATCTGGTTTCAGCTCTTTGGGGATTTGCAGTTCCTACCAGCCTTTAGTTGCTAGATGTCACAGCTTTTTCTGATAGTACTCATCCTAACCAAAATATTGTGCTTCTCTAGTACAGTATACTGCAGGTTTTTCTTATCTGCTCTGGGCCCCAAATGAGTGGACAGTAGTACTGAATTCCTGCAGAATTTATATAGTCAACAGCTGGGTCCTTGCTGCCTTATAGGGAGTGTACTCGGATACAGAATGCAGAATGATGCAGAACGTTACATCATAGGGCCAGCCAGATGCCAGGATGTGAGCTTGTGCTTTGAGTTTATGCAGAGGACTGTGTTGTATCTGGTATAACAGCACGGGCGTAGCAGCCTGGTGGCAGATGTGAGGGATCTGTCATGCTGACCTTGCAAACCTCAGGCTGCCCTTCAGAGGCAGGTGCGCCCGCTGGGTGTGTAACACACAGCCTGCCCAGTGAATTTAGAAAGGACTGGAATTACCTTTTCAGTTGTGATTCATGAAACCAGGCTTCCTCCTGGTCTCTGCACCAATGGCCTGGGTTTCTGCTTCCATGCTGGCTCAAGTGTGCGCAAAGCCTTTTCCCTGCTACCTCAGGCACTGTGCCATCCCTCAGTAATTGTGTTTTCTTCTGTCTGCTGCCACCGAGCAAGGTTGAGCTGTTCTTTGAAAGATACACAATTCAGCTCTTAACATCAGAGAGCTCTCTGTATGTCAGTAGATTCTAATCCTACTTTGAAATGTTGATCCTTTTTTACCTTGGTTGCTGTTACCATTTTATTTGCACTTGTATTTATGCTTACATCGCAGTCACAATTTATACTTACAGATTTACCATTAATACATTTTACTTGTTCAAATAATTATTACGTTATAGCAGTACTATAGTTTGTTTTCATACCCATCCTCCAGGCTTACAATCTCTTTCACAAAACATATCACTAAGATATTCAAGCATGATTTATACATGTGTTGAGAAGAGATTGGAAGATAACACCAAATGAATTTCACACACGCTGCTAAACAAGTGACACATCTCCGTTTTTGATCAGGACTGAAATAAAGCCATTGACAGAGGTGTGGAAGCTTCCAAAGGCTGGTGCCATTCCTATGAGTCATTCATGACATAAACACTTGTAAGGTTAATATCCTTGTGTATTTTTATACATACATACATATATACATATAGCTATTTATATGGACACAGCCTGTATATATCCTCGACATTAGTATATTTTAATTGCTCTTGCATTAAATTGTTCAAAAACTGACCCTTGTCCTGACATTATAATAAGACATAAATACAAGGAGTCAAAGAAGAGATGAATAACACTATAGAAAGAAGTAATGTAGATTTAAAATACACAAACCAGGAACTTTATAATAGGCAGATATGTTTTAAAAAGTCTCTGAAGTTTGGGACTGGAAAGGCAGCAATTTGGCCTTATGGGCCTGTCATCATTATGCACAGGCTTCCCTTCCCTCTCTAGCACATGTGGTCCTAATTGCTGTGTTGGCGAGACTGTGAAGCTGGATTCTTCATGAACTGGCTGTAACATTGGCAGACATTTACTCATCCACTGCTAATAGTTTTCAATGGAAAAATCTGTATCCATTCATGCTAGAAAAATGCTTATATTAAAACAGAAGAAAATCAAGGAGAGAAAACCAGATATCAGTAGCTTTTCCAGCTGCCAATGGTAGATATTCTACTACTTCATTAGCATTTATTGTATGAAATTTGAAGACAAAACAGTGAATGTGATCAAAGATAAAAAATATTTTGCAGAATTGCATGTAGTTTTGACCATATTTCTGGTTCTGCTATGCTACGCTACGACTTGAGGATTATACACCATGTGATTATAAATTTAAAAGTTGTTTATACCTGACTCAAACCTATGAACAAGATACACTAAAAATTTTACCTTTGCAGAAAGGCAACTTCCACATAGGATGACTGAGGCACATATCCTTAGAGGCATATAAGCCCTTCACTCCTGGTTGTTACACATAACATGCAGCTGTTTTACCAGTGGAATATTAATTCTCAGTTAGAGGCTCCACTGTCTTTTCAACCAGGAGTTTTCCTTCATTTCACAGCTCCAAACACTCTCCTGGTACTAAGCAACTATTCCCTCACCTCTGTTTAGGCAGATATGTCTGCAGCCACAGGGAGGTGGGAATTATGAAGAGAAGTCAGGAATCTTCCAGGTCAGCTACTCACTGTGATGTGAAAGATCACATTCAAATCTCTGAGACATCAACTTGGAGCAGAAGCTCATGTTTTCTGGTTTGCAGAAGTTGATTCTATAACCGAACATAACAGTAAGACTGATATAAGGCGGGTAAGAATAATTAAGACTGGTTCAGAAAACTCTGTGTGGGTGAGTGGAAACACAAGTAGCATGTGTTAAAAAGGGCAGATTGGGCTAAAAAGAATTTATGGCTGGAGTTCCTCAAGGATCAGTCTCCAGGAAAATATTAATTCACATTTTCAATATTGAACTTGACATAAGTAGTAAAAAAGGTCTAATGAAATTTGTTGATGACACAAACATGGTCAAATACAGACACATATATATTACCGAAAAAATCAAATTACTTGAAAATAAAAGTAATAAAAATGGGATTAAATTTGACAGTGGAGAATTAGAGTATGCACTTATAGACCTGAAGCAGAAGGGTTTTCTCACCTTTTCAGTGGTTCATCCATCAGCAAGAAAAAAAAGAAAAGAGGACCAAGGCATATGAGCAAGTTGTACACTGGATCAGCAGCACTGGTGATTTTCTATATTGGAAAAAGCTGAGTGATTCTAAATTCCATTCATCAAAGCATTACTGGGAAAAATGGAGAAGTATCAATGCATTTATGCAGTGAAAAAAAAAGTCACGTTGGAAGATGTGTGAAGGAGGTGCTACTGAACTCTGCAACAGAGAGAAACTTTATTTACAAAGGAATAGTAAAAGAAGCTTGCTGTCTAACCGGGAAAAAACAAAGTTTAGAAAGGGTATGATTGCTAGTTCTATATACATCAGGTGCACAAATTCCAGTGAAGAAAGAAGCTATTTAAGTCAAAAGAGCGTGACCAGCAGGTCAAGGGAGGTGATCCTGACCCTCTACTCTGCTCTCGTGAGACCTCACTTGGAGTGTTGTGTGCAGTTCTGGTGTCCTTAACATGAAAAGGACATGGAACTGTTGGAACAAGTCCAAAGGAGGGCCACAAGGATGATCAGGGGACTGGAGCACCTCCCATATGAAGATAGGCTGAGGAAGTTGGGGCTGTTCAGCTTGGAGAAGAGAAGGCTGCGTGGAGAACTCATAGCAGCCTTCCAGTAACTAAAGGGGCCTATAGGGATGCTGGGGAGGGACTCTTCATGAGGGACGTGTTGACGCTTAAACAGGGTAAGTTTAGACTGGATATGAGGAAGAAATTCTTTACTGTGCGGGTAGTGAGGCACTGGAATGGGTTGCCCAGGGAAGTTGTGAATGCTCCATCGCTGGCGGTGTTCAAGTGTGGGTTGGACAGAGCCTTGGGTGGCATGGTTTAGTGTGAGGTGTTCCTGCCCATGGCAGGGGGATTGGAACTAGATGACCTTAAGGTCCTTTCCAACCCTAACTAGTCTATGATTCTATGACAGGGCTGGCAAACAAGTGTAAAATGGTAAATTAATACTTTTTTGATTAACTGATAAAAAAGGCTGTTTAGCCACGAAACCAGTGAGGTTCTGGAGCTGTTCCCAGACATATAGTCTCTTGAGTAAAATAGCTTTAAAATGTAGCTTGACTGCTCTATAAAACAAGTCAGAAGACAGAGTTGCCAGTTATGTCAAGGTGCCCAGTTCAATAATTAGAAGTATGCAGCCTTGGGAGCAGAGTGTGAACCTGAAACTTGGTTGCCCACATCTTCTCAGCATCCTTTGCCACCAATACTCAATCACACTGTATTTGTTCCCACCACTACTAATTGTGTAAATGTCAAGTTGTTATCTTATCCATTAATGGTCTGTAGTTACTTCATATCTTGTTCTGACATGTGCTCTGGCCTCTTTATAAGATTAGACTACGCAGTCAAACTGGAAAAAATGTGCATATGTAGTGGGCTTAAGCATTCAACTCCTTTAAATAATCTGGTCCAAAGCAATTTGTCGAAGATAACATGCGAAGTCTGTTGTAGAGTAGGAAATCGAGTCTAGACCTAATTAATGGTCATCTTCCAGTGGAAATTCATTAGGGACTTAGAAGAACTAAGTTCAAAACTCTTTGTAAGTGCTCTCTTACATCTCGGATGAGAAATGTTGTCCCAGGTTTGAAAAATCTTTTAACAACATTGTGATAAACAGATTTAGTTCCCATTTCAATGAACTGATGTTTCCCAACAAAATACACTTTGTTGAAAATTTTCCAAACAGCTTTTACCCCAACATCCTAACCATGGGGGTGTTGGCTGTTTTGGAGAACAAGCAAGACTGTGTCTTGTATTTTAAATGAAATATTTCAAAAGATGTCATTTTTATTCTATTATAAAATGAAACCAAATGTTCAAACATTGCCATTTTTCTTTAAACAGTATTCTTATTTTCCATCCAGGAACATTCCAGCTGCCATTTGCTTCACTAGGACATGTTTCTTATGAGTAGATGAAATGAAGTACATTACAAAATTCTCGGCAAAGCTGATATCAGTATTTCTAATGCATCTTTGTGTCCGAGGCTCAAGATTAGCTTTTTAGCAAAACTGAATGGTCATTTAGGGTAAATAAAAAGCAGTATTTGGAGCTAGCATTTCTTATTAAACTCTATTATTCCTTTTAGTCACAATTACTTTTGTGGGATCAAATATAAGCATAAAAAGATGGAACCAGAAAACCAGTATTCAGAACTCACAGAGGGATATATTTTTCTGATTTCTCTGTCTCTCTTCGTTTGTACCAGTGGCTTTTGTCTGCTCATAAGCATATTGTCAATCAATATTGTCAATCTTTTTCTTTTTCTTTTTCTTTTTCTTTTTCTTTTTCTTTTTCTTTTTCTTTTTCTTTTTCTTTTTCTTTTTCTTTTTCTTTTTCTTTTTCTTTTTCTTTTTCTTTTCTTTTCTTTCTTTTTCTTTTTCTTTTTCTTTTTTTTTCTTCTTTTTCTTTTTCTTTTTCTTTTTCTTTTTCTTTTTCTCTTTCTCTTTTTCTTTTTCTTTCTTTTTCTTTTTCTTTTTCTTTTTTTTCTTTTTCTTTTTCTTTTTCTTTTTCTTTTTCTTTTTCTTTTTCTTTTTCTTTTTCTTTTTCTTTTTCTTTTTCTTTTTCTTTTTCTTTTTCTTTTTCTTTTTCTTTTTCTTTTTCTTTTTTCTTTTTCTTTTTCTTTTTCTTTTCTTTTTCTTTTTCTCTTTTTCTTTTTTTCTTTTTCTTTTCTTTTTCTTCTTCTTTTTTGTTTTTTTCCAAAAGGTAAAATGAAAGCATATTTTGTAATAAAAAAATCCCACCAATGCTCAAGTAGAAAGCTGTAGAAACATTGAGTGCTGTCCTTTGTGAATATCAATGTCCTCTGAGTTGTCAACAGGTAAAACTTGGACAAAGAGAAAAAAGAAAACCATATCCTACACTGTGCATTAGCAATTTTTGCAGTGAACCCTGGGAAGCTAAATGTTTGTTTGAGGACTAGTTTCTTGAATCATGAGGATTTAATCCTTCATTTCTAAAGACAGATCTAGCCTTCATACGAAATGCTTTCCTAGATATCAAATTTAGTTAAGGGTGAACGCTCCACCCCTGGTGGTGTTCAAGGCCAGGTTGCACAGAGCCTTGGGTGGCATGGTTTAGTGTGAGGTGTCCCTGCCCATGGCAGGGGAGTTGGAGCTAGTTGATCTTAAGGTCCTTTCCAACCCTAACTATTCTATGATTCTATGATTTTTTACTTTGAGATAGTATTCGTATTTATCAACTAATCCACTAGAAATCATGCAACCACTATAGTGCCCTTTTGCTCTCTGCAACAAGCCATTTGTCCTTAATCAAAATCACATAATTACGGCATGATAGCTCTACAAGGAAGCTGTCATGTAACTATCCCACAGTTTATATCTGTGATTTTGAAATATGGTTAAATTTCTTTTCAACATAATCTTAATTCTTAATTCTCTGACTGTAATAGTATGCTTTATTTCTATGTTTTCCCCTGTGCATTTTGCCCTCTAATATTTGATACACGCATTCACCCTCAACTCTTGTTTTTGAACAACTGGCTATGAAATGGTAGATAAGAGGTAGTATCACCTTTAGGAGCTCAGGAAGAGATATCGTGCCAGTGAAATTCTCTGTACAACCATTTTCAGCCCGAGGCATCTGCCACCTTCTGCCACTGCAGTCATTCCTTTCAGTAGGCCTTGGTGACAGCAGTGAGTCATTAGGTATGTGTCCTCTTCCCTCTGTTTCGGAAGCTTAATGCTTCAAGGGAAGCAGCAAGAAAGCAGTGCCTGTGCTTCAAGTCCATGGTTGAACTTGAAAAGTTTGAAAGTCTGTCAGTGTTGTGTCTCGTTACATTTAATACATCAGCTCAGAAAAAGAAATACACCTCTCTGACGTTTCTGGGTCTTGCCCAGTAGAAAATATATATGCACAAGTAACATGGCTGACAAAATCACACAAAAAAGGGGACTTTTCTAGACCCACTACAGATGACATACATTGTGCTGTATCTACTTACAGTGGTATTACAGCATTATGCTGGAAATAAAATCCAAAAGCAAAGGCCCTTTGCACATATAGTCACTGTCCATCTAATGCAAATTATGAAGAAACCTACAAACCAGTAACCTACATTGTTCAGTCTTGGCATCACTGCTGTGGAGTCTTCAGTGATACACAAAGGCCATGTATCCTATATTTGGTGATGCGGATAACCTCATTTTCTGCTTCAGCAGAGCAACCTCGCAGAGGCACAAAGCATCATCACGGAAGAGTGAAAAAGACTGAAGAAATACCTTCACTCATAACAGCTTTGATGGAAACTTCCAAAGTAATCTTTCTCTTCTCTTTATCTTTGTTGAAATCACTATGAGCATCAAACTTTGTAGCTGACTTTCCAAAATATGGCATAGCCATGGAATGTAACTGGCTATGCTGTAAAAAATGGGAAAAGGCTGTGCTTAAAAGAGAATCTTGGTAGTCATCACACGATAGCATCAACTGGAAGCTAATTCTCACACCTTCCAAGCTCACAACTTGGCCTTGCAAGCAGCTGAACATCTTTGTTAGTGCAATAGGGTGGTGCTGAGTAAATTATACAGTGAATTGGTAGCACTGCCTAGTATCAAGGGTGCAAACATTCCCTGTTATAAGGCCTAGTTATTTAGGTTTCAACCATTTAGGTTGAAATTTTCCATACATGGCATTTGCCTTATGAAGAAATCTTTTGGAAAATTTCAGCCAAAATGTTTCTGCCATGAAGCAAGAGAAAAACATGCTATTTTTTACTGTTAAAAAAATAATACTGTAACCTTTACTTTGGTGGCTCTTGTGCCCTCCTCATATGTTGGAGTAGGAATTTAACATCTGGCAAAAGGGTGGTTTGTGTGTCACTGATGTGTTTTTTGCTATCCATACGAGAAACCACTCATAATTAAAATCTTGGAAAAGTCCAATTTATATGAACTCACTAGAAGTTCACTAAAGTTTGTCCACAAAATCCCAGAAGTTTTTGTTCTTACTGAGCATATTCAAAATCCAACCCCCGCTCTCCGGCCCCTTTCAGAAGCTGTCTGTATGTCACTCCCACAAAACAATAGGCTATGCTGCTTCTCTTATTTGAATTTTTCATTCACTAACCTCAGCATGGGACTGGGCTGTCATCCCACTAATACTTTGAGGATTCTAGGATTTTTTTTAACATGGTTATTTCCAGGCTGGGGTGGGAATAGACATCAGAAGGGAGAGAAAGAAGCTTCTGTCTTCTGCAGCATGAGCAATTCATTTGCAGACACCAAGCATGTATACAAGGAGAAGCAAAGGCACGTAGGACAGAAGCTGAACACAGGCCGCCACAGAAATGCAAGTGGAATAAGCAAGAAAGGTGGATGCAGAGCAGAGACTAGTAGAAGATGGGACCTGCTGTGGCTTAAACCTAGCTGGTAACTAAACACTATGCAGCCACTCCCTTACGCCCTCCCTTTTCAGCCCCCCACCCCTCTCTGGGCAGGATGGGGAGAACCAAAAGAATGTAAAACCTGCAGGTTGAGATAAGAACAGTTTAATAACTAAAGTGCAATATACTACTACTACGACTGCTACTAATGATAAGGAAAATAACAAGGAGAGAGGACATAAAACTATATCGCTGCCCAACCTGAGCAGTGATTGGTCCCTTCTGGGTATCCCCCTCCAGTTTGCATACTCAGCATGATGTGCTATGGTATAGAATACCCCTTTGGCTAGTTTGGATTGAAGCCTTGGTCAAGTTAGTTTCTGCTTCCTCCCAGCTTCTTGTGGCCCTCCTCACTGGCAGAATATGAGAGACTGAAAAGTCCTCGATCAGGGTAAGTGCTATTGAACAACAGCTGAAACAATGGTGTATTATCAGCATTGTTCTCAGGGTAAAGCCAAACCACAGCACTGCACCAGCTACTAGGATGAAAATTAATTTTATCACAGTGGAAACCAGGACTGGGGCTCAGACTGGCTGCTCAAAAGACTATGGCTTGAAACCAAGGAAAGAAACATAGATGCAAAACAAAATCCAGGTGAAATGCAGGGTAAAGACTGGATAGCAGCATTGCATTTATTGTAATTAAAAATTAGCAGGACAAGTTGAAGAATGTTTGAGTTAAAAAACAGAAGGCTACAAATAGTAAAGTTTAGATGAAAATATTATCAAAGAATAAGGGAAAATAATATTTCTGAGGAGAAAACAGCTCCTTTAGTACCAAGTCCCCTTTTCAGCATGAATAAGAGGTCCTACAATGGTCTGTCAGAGCCACTGCCTTTGTATGTCATGTTTCTGTACTGCTGGTCCACACTTAGAATAGCAATCTATTATTGTTATCGCTTGCTTCATTAGCTCAAGCATCAAAATTAGGGTCAGACTTACAGGTGACAGGGAAATGTTATCCATGGAACATGGATATGATAGATGACAGAGGGATACAAATCAGGAATATAGCCTTCTAGACTGCTCATTACTGAATTTTGGTCTCAGAGTTGTTGAGGCACAAAAGGACTTCTGGAAGTTTTCTGGTCCAAATCCCCTGCTCAGTCAGAGTCATCCTAGAGCCCATATCCAGACAGCTTTGAATATCTCCAGACACGGAGACTCTACAACCTCTCTGGGAAACCTGGGCCAGTGCTTAGTCACCCTCCAAGTAAAAAAGTGTTTCCTGATGTTCAGAGGGAACCTCCTGCATTTTGCTTTATGCCCATCACCTCTTACCCTGTCACCAGGCACCACTGAAAAGAGCCTGGCTCCATCTCTGTATACTCTTTCTTCCTGTAATGTATCCATACTAATTAATAAGATTGCCCTTATACATACAAAAGGAATTGTTCTTATCTATAAATTAAACCAGAAAGGAAAAGCATATGTATAAATAGAATGCCTTGTATGCTCTCTCTTTCAAATACTTTGATCATTCAAGTGAATAAATTTTAAATGTTAATAACATTGTCATACTTCTGGTAGATTTTGGGCAGAAAAAAAAATTTTACAAATTCAAACTATAGTTTTTTCTTCTTAAATTTTACTATGGTTTTTACACAAACACATAAAGGAAGAGAAATGAATTTTCTTAAAATTATGTTTCAAAACTCCTTTATGTTCAGAGTTTACGTCAACATTTTTAACAAAGGTATTGAAAACTAGCTTTCTGCTTCTATTTTGTTTTTTTTTTTAATGGCCAATAAAGCAAAGTAACAAAGAATGGGAAGCCAAATAGAAATGTTATCGCATCCCAAAAAGCTGGATTATGCTGTGGGTGTCTGCTTTCTAGAATAACTGCAGTTGCCCCATAAGTGCTTAAACATGATTTTCTTAAATTATATACTGAAATATTTTAAATTACACTTGCAAATGACCATTACTGTGTAGACCCAGAAAACCATTTCTGACTGAAATAAAAATACTTTAAGACTTGATTTGCTGCCAAAAGGGACTGTAAACAGCTGTGGTCACAAGGCATTCTAAACACAAAGCAGGTACTGCTCCAGCCTGTGTTGCCATCATTGGATTTATTTTCTGTTACACCTTAAAATAGTATCTATAAATCATACCTGGCAGCCTAAACTTTCCTATGAACCTCTCCATTTTGCATAATGCTATTTAACCATGACCTTTTTTTCTATTGCTTCCAAGTGACATTAAATTCTCTCCAGATTTGAACCTTGTATTATTTTTTCTTGTCTGTATCGCAGTGACTCACCCTGAAAACTTAGCTCTTCTATGGCAGTTCCTGGCCTGTGATTGGATTCACCAGTAAGTTGCCAAAGAAACTGAAGACTAGTACAAGTTGTGAGTTTTTTCTCACACAGATAAAACAATTGAGAACCTGGATCGTGGAACTGGCAGGGCTAAATTGCAAAAAAGCTGAGACAAGGATGAGTGTGCAGCATCCTCTAGCCTTATCCTCAAGGTAGCCAGATGCTGATTTTAAACTTAGAGTATGCTAAAAAGCACCATGAAAAATAAACAAATATGTGATATTTCTCCTAACACCAACCACACACAGATGGGCACTTTGAATACTTTTTCTTCTGTTGATTCATAAGATTTTGTTACAGTACTCCTCAATCTAAGAGAGAGATGTTAATGAAAGAGCTCAACAGAAATTCAAATTATGAATATGTTGTGGTTTAAGCCTCTATAACTCACGCAGTTTTGCTCACTCACTCCCCCCTCTTTCTTGCCCCCCACTCCCGGAGGGATGGGAAGGAGAATCGAAAAGAATGCAGCTCTCACAGGTTGAGATAAGAGCAGTTTAGTAACTAAAGTATAACACAGACCACTACTGCTACCACCAATAATAATAATAACAAGGCAAATACAAGGAAAGAATACAATTTCTCACCACCTAAAACCAAACCCGACCACGCAGTGCACCCCCCACCCTTCTGGGTCTCTCCTCTCCGTCCTCCATCTTGGGCATGACGTGCTGTGGTATGGAATAACCTCTTTGGCCAGTTTGGGTCAGGTGTCCTGTCTCTGCTTCCTCCCGGCTCCCCTCCTCCCTGGCAGAGCATGAAACTCAGGAAGTCCTTGGCCAGACCAAAACATCACTAAGCATTAACCGAAACACTGGTGTTATCAGCGCTGTTCCCAGGCCCAAAATCAAAAACACAGTGCTGCACCAGCTACCAAGAAGCAGAAAAATGACTGCTGCTGCTGAACCCATGACAGAATAAAACAGAAGCAGGGAAGGAAATAACCATTCCTCTTTGGTTGCACATGCTGTGCCAGCACTCCATCAGGCTACTTGAGAGGTGGAAATCTGTACCATTCTGCCTTATTAATTGAGTGATAACTAGGACCTGTTTGGTAAGAAATGTTGAAATGGCATCTGCCACACGGAATACGGTCTTTCATAAATTTGTCAGTAGCTCTTTGGTTTCACTGGATCCCACTGGGATTAATTCAGTAGCCAAATGTTGAAATGAAAGAGTACTATGAAAAGTGCTCAACTAACTGTGAGAACAGATAACTTAAACCAGTCACAGAAAGTCTTCTATACTGTTTTTCTTGTACTAACCATACCCTTCTCATCTTTGATATAGCTTGTCCAGTTGTAATTCTTGTATGTGTATCTGGACAGCAAGCCAGCTTTAATTGTGTTCTGGTTAGCAGACTGAACAGGAAGTGTCTATGTTGACAGATACACATAGTCATCATGAGTTCTGCTTGGCTCTTTGTGGGGAATAAACTCACTGTGCATTGGAAAGCATTCATACACAATAGCGCAGGACTGGCTTTGTTGATCCAGCTCTCCTTCCTGAGAAGAAGCATGTATCAGTACAAGCACACACCAGTGTATCTGAACAGCTTCTGGACCAAAGATGGTTTGGACACACCAGCCCAGACTCTGGAAGAGCTGGTTTGTGTTTTTCTGCACCTGAGTTTAGATGCTCCCTAACTCCCAGTTTCAGAATAATTGGATTTTAGTGACTGGGGAAATAGTAATGTTTTATCTAGTAAATTTTCTATTATTCTCTGCTGCTCGGTCAAGCAGGTTACAGGCATCCATCTCGATAGGCACAGATATCCAGCTGCAGAATATGTATCTCTGAGTCAATAGAAAACATTGTTTCAGTTGTCAACAAGGAGTCATAACAATAATTAAAGTTCAAACCCTTTTAATGAATGTTTATGCTGAGAGTAATCTCATGCATCTTCTTCACAGTTATTTCAATATTTTACTTCTCTTGGCCATTTGACTTTTCCAATTAGATGTTATCTATAGGTGTGTTTTGACAGCAAATTCATGTGGAAGCTCTTTAGGTTCATATATGACTGAGGGAAAACAATTCCCACTCTAAGGAAATGAAGGGCATGATGCTGGAGAAAAAAGCTACTGGAGAAAAGGCTACTTTGAGTGTCAGGATAGTGGCTGGTGTTAGCCAGTATAGCATAGTAACTCGTTTAAACTGTATTTCTTACCCACTTTGATTTCTAAAAGATTTTTGCCCAGGACTGGGCACACTTGGTGTTCAAGGATATTGTGAGATATGCCAGTAAATCAGGCATAGAGTCATAAACTGAACTAGAGGGTGGATGCTCAGTCAGGGAGCATTCCTCCTCCTCTGGCTTGCGAAAGGAAAAAAAGGATCCCAATGAAAAACGGGCATGAGATCACAGTGTCAAAGCCTGAATTCACAAGCAAACCTAATTCTGTTTTTTATAGTTTTTAACTGCTTGACTTTGCAACAATAATCTTTTGAAGTTTGAATTTGTGAGTAGTGCACATGTGGGATGTAGATATTTGCCATGAGTCATCATGAATACATATAATTTAAACCGTTAGAATAATCATGAAGAAATATGTGTAGCTGTGTTAGTGTTCAGTATACATACCAATGAGTACATGTGGTTTTACAATATTTACAAAGTAGATGCCATTATTGTTACATAAACCAGAAACAGTCTGCATCTGTAATGTTACTTGTATACATTTAATACAACCTGGGGCTAAGTGGTGCTCTCTGTAAAAACAACCCTGTATTAAATCCATCTATTTACATTCTGGAAAGTATTAAAATTATTTCAACCAAAGAGTGGAGTTAAATTGCTCCATGGGTTATGAGGAACAAATATTGCCAGCTCAAACACTTGGCAACTCAGCCGAGGTTGAAATACCAATATGAACCACAGGCATGCATTTCATCTTCCTCAGGACACTGGTGAAGAGGAAAGACTGAAAAGCTCTCTTGAGAGTGGCTTTAAAAGTCCTTCTTTTAAAAAAGAAACCAATATCAAATCTAAGTTGATGTCACAACTGAAGTGATTGATGAATAAGCAGTTTGGGATCATCAGTTTTTTTTCTAGATCTTTTGAAATGCCAATGCAAAACTGTACAAATAATAAAAACATTCTTTAGTCTAAAGGGTAGTGGCTGGCATTAGATCTTTTTGCTGTTGTCAAGTGCTGTCAAGTAGACTTTATATGAGAGGTACATCATAACAATGACTACAGGGTGTCATCCTTCAGACAAGGAATTAGTTGCTGAGAGCTGTTACTACTATAGTAACATTTAAGTCATGAGGAAGACGCTCTTTATCCTCTGCTTCCCCTGAAGAAGAGAAGATGAATCTGCAACTTCACTAAAGCCCAAATGGATTGGATGCAACATAATTTCTCAGGTGTAGGATGAAACTAGTTAAAGTACACTTGAAAGAGCTCTACTCTTCAAATCATTTAATCTAACATGCATGGTCCTGACAGAACTGCATTAGATACTGATTTCCTAAGCTGCTGCAATGACAGATTTAGTGTGGTGTCCTCTAGTAGAAGAACTGTGATTATCAGCAAAGAATAGGTTGGAAGGAATGTCAAAAGTCAATTAAAACACCAGTCTAGATGCATCCAAAAAAGTACGTCTGACTGTCATCTGATACCAATTATGAAAATCCGATAAATTATTTTCCCCCTTCCCCTTTACAGTGTGACTCATACACTGATGGCAAACATAGGCTAGCTCATTTGGTATGCTTTACTCACTTCTGTGATTGCATTATTTGTTGTTTAAGGAAATACACTGTTTTCTTTTAATACTGATTAACTTAAATACTGATAATAATACTGTTTGCTCCAACTTTCTGGTATTCCCAGTAGATGATTGCTAATAATTTCTTTCAACCCTACAGAAAATGAATATACAATACATTTTTTTTTGTTTTCTGAGCTGCAATTCCTTGCAATCCTCCTACAGTGTCTATAACAGAAAATGGCAAAATTTCTTTAAGAATTGGAAAATTATGGCAGAGCATCGATAACACTTTTCCATTACGTTTGTATTCTACCAGGGAACATAACATTTCAGGCAGACTTTTGATCTTTCAAATGAAAGAAGTGACATTAAATATTCAAAAATTAGAAGGCTCATTTGAGTGGATAAGTGTGTATTGTTTTTTTCTGTTACACTCTAGAATTAGAAGTCAATTAAAATATCTACAGTTTTAAAAAAGAATGATATCTAAAAAAACCCAAATAAATAATGTAAGAGAGTACCAGTGTATAAGCAGAACTGCCAGGAGGCGCATAGCTTTCAATGCAATGCTTTTATGTTTATGGTTTGGTGAACTTTTCAATGAAAACGAAATTAGATTTCATTTTTGTGAGTTTGCTGACAGCAAACTGCATGGCTCATCTGCATGAGCACCTATAAGAAAAAAAAATCATGGTTTTATAGTTCTTATAGTTTCTAGTCTTTCTAGAAGTAGAAAATATGTTTCTAAAGTGGCATAAAATTTCAAACTACAGCAAATATAGAAACTAATTATTTTCTTTCTTTCCCAAAGTGTGCTGGAAGAGCAAAGAGAAGGAAAAGAAAACACTGTGAAAATGTTCAGACTCTGGACTAGGCTCTCAAGAGAGAATTTCCTTCCTTAGTGATGTTCAAAACCCAACTAGACATGGCCCTTAGCAGCCTGGTCTGGCTGGGCATGCTTTGGGCAGGATGTTAGACAAGATGACCTCCATAGGTCCATTCCAATATATGTGATTTCATGGTTCTGGGGAAAAAACTGCAATAGATGTCAGGAAAAAAAAATCTGATAAAAAAGATGTTTCACTGAAGTTTCACAACTCCTCTTATTGAGGTACTAAAGAGTTTGTGACAGAGAAATGTCTTTTACAAATCAAGTATTGAGTGAAGACCCACTCTGTGTACAATATGCTGAGAAGAGAAATTCCACCTATCCTCCCCACACTGGACATCATTCATCAGCTTTGAAACAAGATTTTAAGTCTAAGGTATGGAGGCAAAAAGGAGTGGTATGGCTAATATATGGTTTAGGAACTTCATCTGTAGGACTTCATATACAGTGAGCAAGAAATTGCCAACAACCTGTAGCTGCTGTTTTCCTTTTCTAACTTTCTTGCATTCCTTCCTGCTCAAGTGACACCCCTGGCTACACTGAAGAATGATGAAGAGGAAAGGAGAAAAAAGAAGGGGTAGAAAAGAAAGTTCCAAAATAGCCACAAAAAGTCTTCTCTTTCCCTTCCTTTTCTCACCTATTGTTTCTGACACCCCAAAGAGCTCTGCCAAAGATAAAGCAGAAATTAACTACAGAGAATATTCTCTCTTCCAGTCATATAAAATAGCTCCTTTCCCTTTCACTTAAGTAAAGGAATGTCATCTAAATATAAGTTGATAATTCCTTACAAAAAACAGAATGTACAATGAAGGGGGGAATATAGCTTTACAAATGAGCTGGATATGAGCAGTCTCAAGCTGCCAAGGTCAGCAAAACTTACTGCAATACTCTACGTGAGGGACTATCAAGTGTTTTGGCACTGTGGCAGTCCATGGTAAAGCCAGATTCTCAAATGTTTGCCAGGAAGGATGGGTGCTTCTATCACAGTCAACTGGGTCAGCCCTTCAGCTCTTCAGTCAAAAGACAATCTTGAGAAAAAACTTTATACAAACGTGCCCTTAAATTTATTGAACTCTATTGAACTGTATACAGCATGACTGCATACACTAAACATCTGTGGAGGGAAAATTCACTCCCACACCTTAACCTGGTTTGGAAACTGATTCTGTGGACTAAGTTTTCCACAGCATTCAATCCCTCATTGTTGCTGCTAGACAGTGCAAGGCTTGCTTAAAATGATCCTGTTAGTGTACGGTGGAATTTTATATACAGCTCTGATGAGAAATCAATTGAGTTTTACACAGTGAAGAATACATTCTTCCCATATTATTAATTCAGTCAAGATTTACTTTTTTTTTTCTTTTAGTTTTAAAAAATGCAAATAAAATGAAAACATTCCTCCTGGAAGCAGTGTCATATTTACTTTTTCAGATGAGCGTTAAATTAAACCATGAAATATACACTTCTTAATCAAGAATTCTTGAATAATTGCATATTATTTTGGCATTTCAAATCAAGTTTATGCCGTAACATTTAATGGCCATTTTATTGTGTTTACACACTTGGAGTGTCCTAGAACTTTTTCATTCCGTGACATACAGCACGTATTTCTCGTGTCTGTAACATTTTTTATGCTGAGGTTGTAATGTATTTTTCTCCATATCAAACAGAAGCACTGATAATGAAAATTAAATGCCTAGGACAAATCTTTCATCACATTTCAGCAATTTATGGATACCAAGCTGAAAGCAAACATAGGCAGAATTATGAAAAAGTAGCATTTTTATTGGAACATTTGAAACTATTGAAGCCAACATTCCTTTACTTCGGTGGAGGTGGATTCATTCCCTACTCTTATTTTAGTAATAGATTTTTTTCATCCAGCAGTATTAAAATAGCTCCACACCTCACAAATCCTCTGCACCACAATTCCTGCCCTCCTTCTCTTTCCTGGCATTAGAAGTGGACTGCTTCCTCTATTGATATTGGGATCTACTTAGAGAAAAAGAAAGGGAGACTTCATTCACTCCCTGATTTTCATTTGGGTTATCCCAAATGCTTATTCTGGTACTGATTTTTACTAGCTGGGTTGGGGGAAGGAAATGTTATAAGTTATGCAAATGATAGTGTTTTAAAAATGTATGAAATGAGCATTGTGTTACACAGCAGACCTTTCCCTATTGCCAGGTAATTGAAGCAGGGAGGCATTGATATACTTATTGCAGTCATGAATGTGAACTTAGTCTAGTGTAGAGCTATCTTGGCTAGATGTGAATCCCTTAAGCTGCTGAAGGTGTTTCAGGTGACACAAAACAAATAGGGGTCAACAGATTTGTCCATTATTTTGGAGAGCTACCAGGTGCATCTCTAATTATGCTTAGACTTTAAGCTTTGGATGTCTTAAAATTTAAATATTGTTTCAGTCATACTTGTAAATTTTACATAGCCTGAATTTACTAATTAGTTGTGAATCAATTTGTTTTATGTGTTTACATCCGCATAACTGTAAGTGGGAAAAGTACTAGATTGGGTACTATTGCATGCAGGTTTTCTGTACTTTAACCAACAGATTTCAAATGTGTGTTTGAGGCTCCTGAACTTTGACATTGTCAGCAGAAAGAAAGGATTTCTTCACCAGCTTTCTTTCTGCCAAAGGCTGTGTGAAAATGGAGTAGAATGGGTCTGACATGAGGGCTTTAGAGGCATCACCTTCAGTGTTTATGATCCACGCAGCTACATAAACTGGCGGCAAGGCCTTCAAGTCTAGTGTCTACTCCAAACATTTGACTCAGTGTCTTCCACCTCTCTTGAGTGCTTCAGACTGTGAGATTTTGTGGAGTGAAGCAAAACATTCTTGTAACTGCTCTGCTTTGCAGGAACTATTTGAAGAGTAACATAAGAAGATGTATGTAAAGATAGGAATTGTTATCTTCTCTGGTACTTCAGATGCTTGCCTGGCAGGTTGAGCTCTAGGGTTTCATCTCATTTACTTTAAACATCTACTGTGTCTACGAGACTCTGTATTACACTTTTGCCTTCTGACAGGACCCGTTCCTCATTCAGGAAAAAGAAATAGAAATCCTCTTTACAAATGACCTGAACTGTTGTTACAGTATGCCTAAAAGGAAGATAGTGGCTTTAGAGGCCTCAACCCTGTGGTTATCCCAAGGTGGAAAAAGAGCATAACAGTGGTTATCCAGTCCTAGTTGAGAGTCAGAAACAAGCTCAGGTTAAATATCATGCACGTAAATAGAATAAATTATATTTTTCATTTTGTCACTTTTGTCTCTCAAAACCACCTGTAATTATCTATATTTGATGTTTTGAATAAATGTTTGCATCTGCCTTTTGTTTGCCCTGGCTTAGGTGTACCTGTAAAAAGTAGCAACACACCCCTCAGCCAAGAGTGTAACTAACACATAAACTGGACATCTCGGACTTCAAAAAATGTCAAGATCTGCCCAGCTCAGCATCCACTGATTTTAAAGACTAGCAGAGTGCTTGTATACACCAAGTGAAGATCTATCATTGTAGAGGACAGTTTAGACAGAATTGTCCTCTATAACGGTAAAGGCTGTCTGGCATGCAGTAAAAATTCTTTGTGGCATAAAGAGGGGATACACATTTAGGTCCTGAAGGCCAAAGAAAGATGTCATGCTTATTTTAGATATGAAGATAAAATGAACCAAATCCTCAAAGTGCTTATTCTCGGTGTTATTTACAGGAAATTGATGATTTCTTGATGTAGACATCTGAATGTATTCATATGAATCTGACTTTTGTGTAAAGATGAATACTATTTAAAGCAGGTGCAAAAACATCACAGAGAAGCAGATCACTTTTTTCTTTTAGAATGAGATATGAGCTATTTGTTAAGGCATGTTCTTGAAAGAAGTTCAAAACTGTGGTAGCTGGACCTGTTTTTCCAAGTATGAGTGAAAAGTCTTACCTTGAACTAGTGATTAAAAGGGAGAGGAAGAGAACAGCAGCAGTTTAAAAAATTTTTATTTTGTGACTCCTTCCTTCTTTGTTTCACTTAGAATATATGAAATGTTTCATCTTGGGCCAAATGCAATGTGATGTGTTGTATTAAACTATTTTTACTACATTTTCATTTCAGCAAGGATGAGAAACAAAAATATTTATAGTTTGATCTAATTTATTATTTTTGTTCAGCCATTTATTAAACAGAAAAAGCATCAGTTTAAACAACCAAAAAGTCCTGATATTGATCTCATACCAGAATAAACCAGGAATTACTCCAGTAAAGTTATTTGGGTATGTTGGTATAAAATGTTGCTATATAAATGAAATCAGAATCAGCCCTTGATAACAGCCCTCATGTAGAAGAAAAATACTAAAACCTTATCTAGACAGGAGGACATGAGCAGCAAATCTCATACTAAGAAGGTATTCCAATAGAATTTAACTGTTTTAGGCAAGTTCCCATGTAAAAACATTATTTCAGAAATAAAAAAAGAAAAAGCCTTTATTCCAAGGTAAGATGATTCTACAGTCTTAATTACAAAGTCTACTTTATGCTGAACTAGTGTTCTCACAGAGAACCATTAAGTAATGGTTATTATGAAGTATTTACTTCAGGCAGCTACCAGTTGAAGCAACCTTTACCTAGTGCACATTCCTTCCCTTTTTCAGTGAGTGACCATCTTTCCTTTTCTATGTTCTCTTTTCTTCTTTATACTAAGTTTCATTCTCCCTTGCTTGTTTGAGATTACTTTTACCTCTTAAGCTTTCTTCTAAGTCTACATTGTAGAAAGAAGTCTACCTGATTTTTATTTCACATTCAGAGCAATCTGCACAGAAAAAGAAATAAAATCTGCTGAGAACAGACGAATAGAAAGGCAAACAGATTGCTTAGATATCTTCATGACTTGTAATGTTCGTCTCAAAACTACGAAGAACAATAACATAGCTAGATAAACCAATGCTTTGTTTTGGAGGTTTTCACTGACATACTATCCTTCAGAAAAAAAAAAATTAAATAGAAAACATCTAGTTTAGATGAAACAGATAGGGTATAAAGCACAATACATTGTTTCTTTCTGTTTTGGGGGGGTTGATCTCACAGCTGCGTCTTCCCCAGAATGCGGAGAGCATAGAAAATCTCTATGATTATGTACCCCTCACTGATGAAGTCTTTGAGCACATTTTGGAACAAGTCATGAGTGTATAGGACTGTAAGAGTCTGAAAAAGAAGACATAAATTAGTGACTAGGCGCTGAATAAAAGCTTGAGAAAAGCGGTATGGATTCAGATTAAAGGTTTATTTTGCTTATTACCCTCTCTCCACTAGAGGCCTTAAGCATAAGCATGGTGGAAGAACAGAGCAGGCACAAATAACATTATCTAAAGTATTCTGCTAGCTGCTATTTTTTATCATCCCTTACACCTAATGTGTTCTGGCTGTCTAGTAACCACAGTAGATCTGTCGTCCAAGTACTCGACTGATTTCCCCAGAACGTTCAAGGCTAGGCTGGACAGAGCCTTGGGTGACATGGTTTAGTGGGAGGTGTCCCTGCCAATGGCAGGGGGGGTGGAACTAGATGATCTTAAGTTCCTTTCCAGCCCTAACTATTCTATGATTCTATGAATGGGCTTTCTCAGGAAGAACTCCATTCATGATCCACAGCTACCTCCTCCTCTTTGTATTGATCCTGACTACTGCTGGTTTCATCTGCAGACTCTTAGTTTTCATGTTGGAAGAGCTAGTAGTCAGACAGTTTGTCCTCCCCATGCTATTCATGATCATGTAGACCACTTTCATGTCACGATTGACTTGTAACCACAGCTTAGCAGCCTGTGTTGCAAAACCAATTACAAGCAGGACCCCCTGTACCTGCAAAACTAATGTTTTCTTCTTTAAGTTAGAGTTGTTTTCAGACATAACTTTAGGAGGCAGGGAGAAAAGATGTGATACTGAGAAATAAGACACTCAAGAGGAAATCACTCTCTGTAACAGAAAATTCCCTGAGCTTTGTTAGTTCCTTGGGCTTAGATTGTTTTACACCATTGCTTCATCCTTTTGTTTTTCTTGTGGTCTCACAGTATATTAGACACCTTTTCTGGTTAATAATGACCATTAGAAGACACTTCTTTTTCTCAGACTGTTATTGTCTCTGAAACAATATATGTGGGACAATGGTAACAGAATCATAGAATCATAGAATCATAGAATAGTTAGGGTTGGAAAGGACCTTAAGATCATCTAGTTCCAACCCCCCTGCCAGGGGCAGGGACACCTCACACTAAACCATGCCACCCAAGGCTATATCCAATCCAGCCTTGAACACAGCCAGCGATGGAACATTCACAACTTCCTTGAGCAACACATTCCAGTGCCTCACCACCCGCACAGTAAAGAATTTCTTCCTCATATCCAATCTAAACTTCCCCTGTTTAAGTTTGAACCCATTACCCCTTGTCCTCTCACTACAGTTCCTCATGAAGAGTCCCTCCCCAGCATCCTTATAGGCCCCCTTCAGATATTGGAAGGCTGCTATGAGGTCTCCACACAGCCTTCTCTTCTCCAGGCTGAAAAGCCCCAACTTTCTCAGCCTATCTTCATACGGGAGGTGCTCCAGTCCCCTCATCATCCTCATGGCCCTCCTCTGCACTTGTTCCAACAGTTCCATGTCCTTTTCATGTTGAGGACACCAGAACTGCACACAGTACTCCAAGTGAGGTCTCACAAGAGCAGAGTAGCGGGTCAGGATCACCTCCCTCGACCTGCTGGTAACGCTCCTTTTGATGCAGCCCAGGATACGGTTGGTTTTCTGGGCTGCAAGCGCACACTGCTGGCTCATGTTCATTTTCTCATCAATCAAAACCCTCAAGTCCTTCTCTGCAGGACTGCTCTGAATCTCTTCTCTGCCCAACCTGTAGCTGTGCCTGGGATTGCTCCCACGCAGGCGTATGACCTTGCACTTGTCATGGTTAAACTTCATCAGGTTGGCATCAGCCCACCTCACAAGAGTGTCAAGGTCCCTCTGAATGGCATTCCTTCCCTCCAACGTGTCAACTGAACCACACAGCTTGGTGTCATTGGCAAACTTGCTGAGGGCACACTCAATCCCTCTGTCCATGTCACCGACAAAGATGTTGAACAGGACAGGTCCCAACACCGATCCCTGAGGGACACCACTCGTTACTGGTCTCCAGCTGGACATTGAGCCATTGAGCACAACTCTTTGCGTGTGGCCATCCAGCCAGTTCTTTATCCACCGAGTGGTCCACCTATCAGATTGATGTCTCTCCAACTTAGAGACAAGGATGTCATGTGAGACAGTATCAAACGCTTTGCACAAGTCCAGGTAGATGACGTCAACTGCTCTACCCCTGTCCGTCAGTTCTGTAGCCCCATCACAGAAGGCCACCAGATTGGTCAGGCAGGATTTTCCCTTAGTGAAGCCATGATGGCTGTCACCAACCACCTTGTTGTTTTTCATGTGCCTCAGCATGCCTTCCAGGAGAATCTGCTCCAAGATTTTGCCAGGCACAGAGATGAGGCTGACTGGTCTGTAGTTACCTGCCTCATCCATTTTCCCCTTCTTGAAAATGGGACTTATATTTGCCTTTTTCCAGTCATCGGGAACTTCACCTGTCTGCCATGATTTTTCAAATATGATGGACAGTGGCTTAGCAACTTCATTTGCCAGCTCCTTCAGGACCCGCAAATGGATTTTATCAGGTCCCATGGACTTGTGTACATGCTGGTTCCTAAGATGGTCTCGAACCAGATCCTCTCGTATAGTGGGCCCAGGGTCTTCATTCTCACTGTCTGTGTGTCTGCCTTCCAAGACTTGGGTGGTATGGTCAGAGCATTTTCTGGTGAAGACTGAGGCAAAGAAGTCATTAAGAACCTCAGCCTTCTCCAAATCCAGGGTAGCCAGTTCTCCCAATAGCTTCTGGAGAGGGCCCACGTTGTGCCTAGTCTGCCTTTTATTTGCAATGTACCTACAGAATCCCTTCCTGTTATCCTTAACACCCCTAGCCAAGATTCATTCTAAGTGGGCCTTAGCTTTCCTAACCTGGTCCCTAGCTTCCCAGACAACATCCCTGTATTCTTCCCAGGCAGCCTGTCCTTGCTTCCACCTTTTATAAGACTCTTTTTTCCTTTGAATTTTCCTCAGCTGCTCCTTATCCATCCAAGGAGGTCTCCTGGCCCTCCTGCATCATTTCCTTCTAGTAGGGATGTATCACTCCTGAGCTTGCAGCAGGTGATCCTTGAATATCAACCAACAGTCTTGGGCCCCCCTGCCCTCTAGGGCTATATCCAATAGAATCTTACTGAGCAGGTTCCTGAAGAGGCCAAAGTCTGCTGTCTTGAAGTCCAGAGCTATCAGATTATGCTAGCATACATTCTGTGAGTATGCTAAAATCACACTAATTTACACCAGCTGACAAGTTGGTCCAGTGCTCTGGAAATCTCATTCAATTTGTTCATGTCCACAGCACAGATTTTTCCAGAAGAATACATTTTCTTGACATTTTCTAGGCCTTTAATATACCTAAAAATAGAGAAAAAAATCACACATTCAGGTTTTATGGTAATATCTGCTCTTGTAATTTTAAGAAAAATAAGTACATATGAATGGTTCCTTTCAGTTGCCAACTTGCGATTTTGTGAACAAATTACAATATAAATATACCTGATTTAACACCTCATTCTTCACTTGGTGTGAAAATTTATGGATGTCATCACAGCTAGGATTGTTGTGGTTGCATTGTTCTGAAACTGACTTTATAATCTATTTACATCAGTGACAGAAATCTTAACATTTTGTAGTTCTCCCATATTAACTGAGCCTAAAAGTTTAAGGCACAGAGTAAGTAGTGGAAAAGAAGTTAAATATGTATTTTGGATTTCCACTACTTGTATGAACCTGGTATTATTAAAGCCCTTTGTTTTCCAGCAAAAAATGCCTTCCCAGAAAATAGTTTATCTTCATACAGGAAAAGAAAGAGAAAAAATCTGCAGTCCAAATGCTTCGACTTTGCCATCTATCTTCAACTTTTATATAGGCTGAGTTACTGAAAATCCTGCTAAACTGCTACAATTGATTAAGACCAGTGCTTTCTTAAATATCATCAATTCCTGTTTCAGGCTGTCAGCAGCCTGCTAAGTAAAAGCTCTGTCATGCTGGGAGCAATGGTGTTTGGTAGGGGAGTGCAGCCTGTGGCTGCTACATGATCTTGGGTCGCTTCACAGAGCAGAGAAGTGCATAACAAAAGCATATTTAAGGGCCACATTTGTCACTTCAGTGTTCAGCAGTTCCTGTCATCATTAACAGTTTCTTGGTCCAATTTATGCTCTGTCATAGAGAATCAGCAGGCCCTAACATATGTGATTGCCTAACGTTTTTTAAAAAGCCTTAAAGTGCTTTTTAAAAACCTGAGAGAGTGTTGGTGAGAGTATGTCTGTAACACAGTGAAATCAGTGTCAGCAGTGCTTTAGGTGGAAACTAACTGAATTCTCATATAAATGGATACAAGGTTTCTCTGAAATCAAGCAGCCCATTTTTCCTAACAGGGTGCTCTACTGAAATGAAATACTTAGACCTTATTCCCGAAGGGGCTAACAAGTACTGTACAATTACTATTGTGCTGTGTATGTTAATGAACAGGGTGGTTTTTTATTGAGTCATGAATTGAAAAAGTGGTTTTTCTTCACTTTAAAATTTTATTTTTCCAAAATCAATCACAGACTAGTTTCTGTTTGAACTTTCTCTAGAGATTAACAGATGTTCTATTTGGATTCCATGTTACTGCGTTGTGTTCACTGGAGTTCACAGACGGGCTTTCCACTGAACTAATGAAAACCCAATGAAATCCATATATATATGTTTAGCATTTGAGAATACAATATAATATAATGCCTTTTGTTACTATTTGCCATTCATGCTTAAATCAACAGAGCAAATGCAAGCTTCTAAGAGACTTAGTGAGTTTGCACGCAGCCATATGTGTGTATGTGCCCCCTGATATCTCATAGCTGATAACTGCATTTTAAATGGTGTCTGGGCCTTGGTTCTTCTTCAGCTGGTAAAATAGGAAAGCTGAAGATCAGATAAGAGGAATATTCAAAACCATGTGTCAAAAGAGTCTGTTTAACTGGAGGGTTACTTGATATGAGTGGATAATATTTTCAGGAACAGGAATCAGTGAGGAATTGGGAAAAAAACATTTTAACCATTTTCTGCTGGGGACAGATATCCCCAGCACTAAACTTCTTACATTCTGGTGTATGAGTACTTGATAGACACAGAGGGTTTTGCAATATGAAGTCTAACCAGAAGCTAGTCCCAAATGGTGTTCCCCAGAGGCTGATACTGTTCAGTGACTGCAACTCTCTGGGCAATACTACATCTTAGCAAGTAGGCAGCTACGAAGGAGGCCAGGGCAGTAATTCAAACAGACCAGAACAGGCTGGAGAAATGGAAAAACAAAAACCTCATGTGGTCGAAAAAAAGAAAATACAAAGTCCTGCATCTGAGATAGAGTGACCGCATGCAGCAGTGCAAGCTGGGGACTGTCAGGAAGACAAGCACCTCTGCAGAAGTCAACCTGGGTTCCTGGCAGTCAACAAGTTAAGCATAAATCCAGCACTGAAGGCTAATATCATACTGAGCTATGCTAGCAAAAGTGCAGCTAGCACATAAGGAATATGTTTATTTGTTTGTTTTCCCTCTGTTCAGCCCTTGTGAACCAGATCTGCAGGTGTCCAGCTTTGGACTCCTCAGGACAGGAAAGACACTGACGAACTGGACGGTACAGGGCAAAGTCACTGAAAATTAGGAGGCACATGACACATAGGAAGAGATTGAAAGAGCTAGGTTTGTGTTTCTTTGGGGAAAAAAATATTAAAGGAGGAATCTTAACGTTGACTCCATCTATCTAATGGGAGGTTATAGAGAAGATAAAGCCAGACTCTTCTTGAACATGCACAGCAAAATAATGAGGGACAATGGCCACAAGTTGCAAAATTCAGTTAGCTATTAGGAAATAATTTTTCACAACAAAGAAAGTCAAGAACTGAAATGGGTCACCCAGAGAGACTGTAGAACCTCCATCCTCAAAGGCAATCAAAATGCAATTGGAGATGACTGAACAACCTGATCCAACTAAGTAGACATACCTTCAAAGCTGGCCCTGATCAGAAGTCCCTTCTGAGTCCTATATAAATGATTCTGTGGTTCTGTCTTTTTAATGTCTTCTCTTGAAGCTCTCGTATTTACAAGAGAATATTATTAATACTGAGGAAGTCATGATTAAAGTCAGTGCTAACAATTTTGCTTTCCACTACCTCCAAAGGTAGTCTGAATGCTCCATAAGGAAGAAAGTGTTTTGAAAGCAAATGGCTTTACATTAGAAAAGGAAGACCTCTTCAATTTGAAAGCTGTCAGAAAATTCCGAACTTTACTCATAGCCACCAACTAGACAAATGTTGGCTCCAGCAATTGTACTGAACAGAACCCATCAATTTTAAAATACTTGCGTATCAGTTGTATTATCTTTTCACTAAGGGTAATAGATTTCTACATATACTCCTGGGTTTGTGACCCAGTAGCGTAGAGCTCTAGCTGTATTTTCCTTTCCTCTACTGCTGAAGCTGGCCTCTGGACAGAAGAAAATCAGTTTATTCCTTTCTTGTCTCAGCATAAAACCTGGAGAATTTTTTGTTCTAGGATGATACACTAGGATAATCTGTGACAGACAGTTTTCCCGCAGGGAAATGGGGATTCATGACCACCTGGCTCCATGGCTTCTTGGCAGCTCATGTGACAAAAGTCTGACAGTTAGGCTCTTTACCTAGTCCTATGACACCCCCAGGCAGATGTAAGCAGACAGCCTCCAGGGTAGTTCACCAGCTCCTGGGCTCCAGTGATCCTCAGCAGGCTGTCACAGAGCATGGGAGCTTGGAGAGCACACTGCATTTCAGAAACATGGACATGTTGCTGTAGTGGAAACAGAGAGTTTGGCTTTTTGTCCCCCCAAAAAAGGTTTTTCAAAACATCAATTTGTTTTCCAGAAGTTTAGCTTCCCAGCCAGGATGGTGTCTGTGCTGAAGATCCATCCAGTCTTGACTAAGCTTTTTAGTCACAGGACATGCCTTAGTGGCTGTGTAGCCTAGGAGCACTCATCTGAGGCAGAGATGTCTTCAGATTTTCCAAAGCAATGGATAGCGAGTGACCCAAAAATGGCACCGGTGTCAGTAAACTGCTCTCTCCAATTTGTCAAAGAAACTGGTGACTCCATAGTACATTCTTACCACATCGGCTCATGGAAAGACATACGACTTGAGAAAAATCACAAAAATAAATGAATATTACAGTTGTGCTGCACTCCCTGGAGAAAACACGTGTTTTGGTGTTCTCTACTCACGGGAGTGTGTTTTGGGGGAGTGAGCACATTTGACTACATATATCAGTGTCTGCAGCAGTTCTTTAGAAAGTTTATTACTTTTTTTTTTGTACGAAGATTAGTTTTCGGAAATTCTGAGGCAGTATAATATATAGCGCAGATGATACTAAATATGACTAACATTTAAATCATTGCAGTTTGACAGCAAATATTACTATAATGAAGAGATAAAGATGTGCAATGTAGAAATCAAGTCCAAGTCTCGGACTTTTTAGATCTTGACCGAGTCTGAAGAGAAACGTGCACATATGCTAGTCATACGTCTTTGAATTACAGACATGTGTTTGTACACCTCTGAGAAAACAGATGACATTCCCATATCTAGTTGGAGTAATGGCAGATATTTTTGTCTATGAGCTGGACTCTACCTCATTTTGCCTGCAGCATTTGTTCTCTTCATTTATTTTTCATGTTCAGTATGTAAATGACTAGCTAGTGCCAAGCCAAAAAAAGGACCCATGTGTGTAGTAGACAAATGAAGATAAGAGTTTCTACTCTGAAAAGCTAATTCTCTAATATGAAATTAAAAAAGCATAAGACAAAGATATAGCTGATGGGCAGAACATGTGAGCAGATCAGCTTCAAATAACCAGTTTCAGGTAATTAATTAATTTGCTTTCGGTTTTGCAGTTTACATTGAAAGACAAGACAGTGAATCACCTTCAGAATGCTTTGTTAGATGGAAGACAGTGGAAAGTGTGGGAGGTGAAGAAATACAGGAACAAGAATATGGCACAAGGTTTTCCATGCTGAATATGAAACCTACAAGGCAGCAGGGCCTAAAGGTCCCTGCTGAAGATCATTGCCTAGTTCCCTATTCCAGTGTCTTTCCTGAAAATTGTCTGACTGGGAAAGCAGAGGTAATATATGAGACGTGCTCCTGTAGAATTTGTTCTGAGTCTGCATTTAGGCCAGGGAAGGTATGTTTAACTACTCAAGGACTTGTCTGAAAACCAGAATCTTTTTAGCTATTAGCACCAAAACAGTAGAAAGAAGATTTCAGTGTTCATCAATGTATTACTTACTTAAAAAAGCTTTATGCTATCTATAGCCTTTCGTTGATTGATACAGACCATATACGGGACATTTCTTGAAGGGCATTGTGTTGTAACACCAATTTCAGGCGGGCAAGCAGTAATATTAAGACCTCTGAACTTTCCAGCTGTATGTAGTACACTGATTTATTGGCATAGAGGAACAGAGTAAGGCCTTTCAGAAGGTTCAAAAAACAAGTGAGTAGGTTTTTGGGTGTCAGGCTGAGAGATACCAATGGAAATGTGATATCCTTATCATTGCAGCCAGTGAGAGTGGGTGCTGGGAGCTGCCATGGAATGCACTGCAGACAGTAGCCAAATTTGTGTGCTCCCCTCCTGCCAGAGAGAGTTGTTCCTTCAATGCACCACTGGTCTGTTCCTTTCAGACATTTGTTATGCTTCTGCGAAGGTACAGAAGGATACTGTATCCACTCCAGAAACCCCGGATAACCTGGAACAATTATATATCAAAATAGATGATGATTGAGGTCTTACCTATGTCATTCAATGCTGCCTTTGGCACCGCAGGTTCAGCGGTGCCAGCTGCCTGCCATTAGTCCACCATTAGTATTGAAGTCCACCTCAGTATTGAAGCTGCTCAGCTTCAAGAGCTCCGCTGCTTCATGTTGGCTCCTTTATTCAGATGTGCCTCAGACCTCCTAGCTCTGGCATGGCAGCAAACTGCCTGATTAGCAAGGAGTTGCTTGAACCACATCTTTCTCTTTTGTGCTGCTTCTGAGAACAGAAGCAGGTGATGTCTCATGAGAAGAAGCGCTCTGGTTTGTTGTTTCTTTACATCTCATACTGGCATTATTCCTTCAGAAGTGTAGTGCAATGGGCCCCTGGCCTGAACAAGGACCATGTCTTTCATCTCCTGGCTGACATTAGCTCCAGCTCTGTACCATACAGTCTATAAGCTTGAAGGACCATGAAAAAGAAAATCCTCCATTATTGTACTTTTTCCTCTCAGAAAAGGAACAAACTAATGTAAAGTAATGGCATATGCTGATATGCATTGTGTTGCGGTTTAAACCCAGTCAGCAAATCAGCCATGCAACCCTCGCTCACTCCTCCCCCTTCTTCCCCTAGGATGAGAAAGTGGGGGCTGTTCAGCCTGGAGAAGAGAAGGCTGCGTGGAGACCTCATAGCAGCCTTCCAACGACTGAAGGGGGCCTATAGGGATGCTGGCGAGGGACTCTTCATTAGGGACTGTAGTGAGAGGACAAGGGGTAATGGGATCAAACTTAAACAGGAGAAGTTTAGATTGGATATGAGGAAGAAATTCTTTACTGTAAGGGTGGTGAGGCACTGGAATGGGTTGCCCAGGGAAGCTGTGAATACTCCATCGCTGGCGGTGCTCAAGGCCGGGTTGGACAGAGCCTTGGGTGACATGGTTTAGTGTGAGGTGTCCCTGCCCATGGCAGGGGTGTTAGAACTAGATGATCTTAAGGTCCTTTCCAACCCTAACTATTCTATGATTCTATGATTCTATGAATACCTCTTTGGTCAGTTTGGGTCAGGTGTCCTGTCTGTGCTTCATCCAGTCTTCCCCTCCTCCCTGGCAGTGCATGAGACTCAGAAAGTCCTTGGTCAGAGTAAACATTACTGAGCAGCAACTAAAAACATCGGTGTTATCAGCGCTGTTCCCAGGCCGAAAGTCAAAAACACAGCACTGGACCAGCTACTAAGAATGACAAAAATGACTGCTACTGCTGAACCCAGAACAGTATCCACCCCTTATTCTGTGCCATTCATGTCATGCTCAGATCCCACATTTTCAAAATACCATCACTCATATCTCATATATATACATGTATATGCATTCACACACACACAGACAGAGGGAGAGAGAGATCATTCTTCAGTGCATGGACCAATCCTTATAAAGCTGCTGAGTCCATCCAGTCCATGATATCTGGCTCCATCTCCTGTAACAGCCTTTCAGAGCAGGAGAGGCTGTGTGAAGTGTTCACACTCATGAATAACCTGGGCAATAGTGTCCATTGCTAAGTCCACCCCTCGATCATAAGTCCATCTGTATTCTGCATCTCTGCCCTAATGGCCTGAGCTGTCATGGGCCCACCAGGCTCAAAATAGTTCACACTCCCCTCCAGCAGTTTCTGCAGCTTGTGGTTGGGGACTCCATACAGCTGCCTTCCATCTCCGACACTTCCAAAGCACTGGAGGGGCCCAGTGGACTAGATACTCACCCACACTGTCCCACACACCCTGCCACTCATGACTGTCCAGCTGCAGGGAAAATCTCTTGATCATCCTTTATCGTCGTCTGACTGAAATACGACTCTGCTTAACTCCTGAGATCAGACGATATTGTCGTGGGTAAGACACACTCTGTATGTGTGCCAACATGCTGATCCCCAACACAATCAGCAGGCAGGTCTCAAGGGTACCCAAAGGCCATTCAAAACCTTCAAAACTCTCAAATGACGCTGCTGTACTTGTCACTGGGGCTGGTGTAGCTGCTGTACTTGTTGCTGGGGTTGGTGTAGCTGCTCTGCTTGGAGTTGGAGTAGCTGTGTTATCTGTTGTAGTCAGACTTTGAATAGCTGCTGTACTTGTCAGTAGGGTGTGTGGGAATGTCTTCCTCATAGGCTGACCACCTGAGGAGGGGACAAAAGATGTGTAATTGCAATACACTTCTATTATATGCCTCCCAAAGTATAGAGGTGGTGACCACACTGGGAAAGCTAGCCAAATCAGTTTCATGATCAACGATTCTATTATATTACAAGCCATTACCATAAAGTACAGTGAAATAAGAATCTTAGCCCAAGTCCCCAGCTGATAAACACTAAGACAGCAAATACCAGCTGCAAGTAAGGTACGACATGCTGAAACTGTGAGATCAAGAACAACAACTTTGAGAGCCAATAAATCAGCATTGTGATGAGTGACTGTTAATCCAAAACAATGAATGCTTATCACAAATACGATTAGACACACTCTGGTCAGATCTGTCGTTATCTCAATCCTTCAAGCCCCACTTTGGGTTCCATAAAGAACTGTCGTGGTCTAAACCCAGTCAGCTCAGCCATGCAACCCTCGCTCACTCCCCCACTTCCTCCCCCCCCGCCCCTGGAGGGATGGGGAGGAGAAATGAAAGAAGGTAACTCCCACAGGTTGAGATAAGAACAGTCCAACAACTAAGGTATAACACAAACCACTGCTGCTACCACCAATAATAATAATGATAAGGAAAAAAGAAGGGAAAAGAATATAACTACTCACCACCCGCCGACCGATACCCGGCCCAACCCAGCAGTGATCTAACCCTTCCGGGTAACTGCCCCAGTTTATATACTGGGCATGATGTGCTGCGGTATGGAATAACCTCTTTGGCTAGTTTGGGTCAGGTGTCCTGTCTCTGCTTCCTCCCAGCTTCCCCTCCTCCCTGGCAGAGCATGAGACTCTGAAAGTCCTTGGTCAGAGTAAACATTACTTAGCAACAATTAAAAACACTGGTGTTATCAGTGCTGTTCCCAGACTGTAAGTCAAAACCACAGCACTGGACCAGCTACTAAGAAGGAGAAAAAATGACTGCTACTGCTGAACCCAGGACACATGGTCTGCACAGCAAAAGCATGGGGGTCAGAAAACCCCAGAACTCATCGAGTTACATAGGAAGTGTAGGCAGTTTGGTGCTATCCCTCCATTTTAACAGCAGATTCCTTTCCATATGTATAATTTGTTCATGGCAATTATATGAACATGAAAAAGGAGACAATCACCATTAGTTAACGTCTCCAATTTCATCATTTAATCAGCTCCTATTGCTGACCCCTTAAAAGCATTTGAACTACCTACTCTTTTATTTTTTTTTTTATTTCCTTCAGAAAATCAGCTGTGATATTTTCCACATAAAGCAGAAGCAGAGTGGAAGTGCTGCCTTGTGGTTAATCACCTATTCCTGGTTGACATGTACACTGGCCCCCAGCTCACTTGGAGTCAGCTTGCTGTCTGGCTTAATGGTATTTCCAGACCTGCCTCCTTTCCTTATGGCTGCGGTTCCTTCACACACCCCCAGAGCTCCCAGAAAGCATGCCAGAGAAGGGGTTGCCCTTCAGAAAAGTTTACCAGAGAAGAAGTAAAGAGGAAGATGAATCTGTACTTGCCCAATCTTTAAAGGAAGGCAGTGACCCCTCCGTCTCCAGCACAGCTTGAGCACAAGTTACTGGTCTCAGTTTTAGCACTGAAGCTGTCATTTGATAGTAGCTTGGGCAGTGCAATCAAATGAGCTCTAGAACACATTTTCCTGTGCCAGATTTGTACTTTGAAACTATGCATACCAGGCTGACAATGTGCCAGTGCACAACAGTATGGAGATGCAGCCAGAAAAAAATTATGATTTTGTGAGAGTATGTGAAACAGACAGCAGCAAATGAGGCACTGGTTTTCTATCTTGCTTTCAAAACTTTTCATAAGGACAGTTGAAAATGGTTCTACATTCTTGAATTACTGTCATGTATCTTTTAGCATACTAAATTACCTGTTCCTGGAATTTAAAGACAGACACCATTTGTCATTAAATGATAATAAAAATAAACTGCAAAATCTGAAACTTCTCTTCTTACATCAAATTCAAGGGACACTTTACATTTCTACCAGTGGCACAAATATATGTCTTAGATTGTACTCCTTTATGCTTCCTAAAGATTCAGTGTGGGTTTAACCTACTGCTGCCTTCACTTACCATGTAGCCTTACAAAAGGTAACGACATGATGATGGCTGGTGCTTTATTCCTTCAGCAGCCAAGGGCACTTAAGGAACAGCTGAACATTACCTAGTTGTATTGACACACAGGCACAAAGGAAACAAAAAAATCCCTGCCACCACTTTAGTCAGCATTAAGTTTGTGCTTTTCCAGCATATTTACAGAAAGAGTAGGCTGAAACTCAAACTCATGAATTGTCTTGTTGATGAGAGAGTGGCAAAACCCCTAAATACTTTATGAAAATGTTACTTTCACAGCCATGTAGCAAAAAAATGTAGAGGTATTTTTAACCTGCAAAGAGCCCTGGTAACTAGCTAAAAGTCTACTTGTATAATTCTTCGTGCTACCAGAACCACAAGTTATAGCTGACACCTCTGCAGCCTGTGCTGTTTTTTCCTATGTGCATGAAATAGTGCCAAAATATCCAAATGACACACATTTTCTTCCTAACAAGTTATGCTCAACAGCATCTTACCAATAAATTGTTAACTCTGCAGGGTTTCTTTTCCCTAATTTTCCAGTGACAAATGCAAATGAGGAAATGTGCTCCCACTTGTGCTCAATGTTATTTGTTTAGATTATTAGAACTAAAACACTGAGATCTATGAGAAGAAATGTTTGTGGGAAAAGTAATAAAAAAATACTCTTTAGTTACCTTAAATAAAAGGAAGCACTAGTGTGAGAAATCGTATATAGTTAAAACATGCTTGCCTTTTTAAAGCTTTTTTGCCTTTTAAGGATTAGTTGACTTTATACAGGTAATAGATACCAGAAAGCAGCTCCTCAGCTCTATAATATTAAATAAAACATCTGAATAATGATGGGATCCTAGAAGCAAGAAAGGGGCATTTTTGTCCCTGAACAAATTCACACAAGGGATTTTCTACTCCATAAACTGTAGCCATAACAAAGGTTTGGGGGAAACTAGGAAAAAGTATTTGACAAAGTTTTTCTAGAAGGCCTTAGAAATCTTAAGTGCCATTCAGGGAAGCTCATTTTCAGTGGCTGCTCCACACACTCTTATGTATGCTTATTCATGAATTTTCAACATATATAAGAAACCCTGTATCTTTGTGTTGCTCTGGATCTACTCTGCACTCTTTTCACATATCTGCATCCCTTCTGAAGTGTTAGTCTCTAAAACTGAAAATTGTTTTCCAACTGAGGTCATACCAGCTCTGAGGATAGCAAAATATTAATTTAGCTGTCTCGTATAAGATAGACTTATGTATTTGACCTTTTTTGGAGTAGGATCACACTTTTTATGTGTTGAAACCAAACATATGTATTTATATATAGATGTAGGTGGATGTCAGATTGCATTAATTAGCCTCATGTTAGACAAAAAAGGTAAATTTCCTTGTTTGTGTGGTGCTGATGACAGTATTGCTACACAGTGCAGAAAGGGCTGTACTGTGTAGAGTGTAGATAGTCTAGTTAGTCTGGACATTTTTATCTGCAGACTCAGTGAGCAGGCAAGTGGAATAAATGAAATTTCCTTCAGCAGACATTTTTCAGCGTGAACATGTTGGGATTGATCTGGCTGTGTTTGACACTACATCAGAGAAGGGGACTGGAAGTGATAAACCCTGAACTCTATTTCTTTAATTCTCTCTGGTGGTGATTTGGCCACAAAGAAACTGTAATTCAGATTTGACGCTTCTTATTTCATACTTACAAGAACTATGCATCTTATAATGTATCTGGGGCCAAATGACCTCCATGTTACACTAGTGGAGATAAAGTTTAGGCAGGAATGAGACAGGCTTCATTTAGTTTTTTAGGTGTAACTGATTTCAACTGAGAATCCCTCTATTCTTTAGGAAGGATATACCCAGCATATTGCATCTCTGTGCATTTGCCACATGAATTACTTTGTTTCTGGACTTTTATACACATAATGAAAATACATCTAACTGCTATATTTATGATGTCTGCATACAGAGCATGGCGTTCTGTTTTGTTTCAGGACAGGGAAGCTGGAACACCTGAAACACATGTAACTTGAGAACCAACAGAGGGGCTGACACAGCCTCAATTATGATTACAGCTCTTAAGGACAAGGTGTAGGCATCTACCTCTCATAGAATCAATGGGAAGTAGTAAACATCTCCGCCTCATTCTATGGGTCTTTGGTTAAACGTCTGCCATAATTAACATTGAGAACGTAAACACCTCTTCTGAATAGACTACAGATGCATAGCCCATGACAAATGCCCGGAATATACTGGAAGTATTTTGGAGGAGTCAACAGAACTATACCAGTGTGCAAAAGGCAGTTTTTTAAAAGCTCCCAGAAATATTCACTATTCCCTTAAAAGAGATGATTTGGAAAGACCATATTTGTACCCTCAAGTTGGATTTCCCACGTCCTGCTGTGAATGCCATTCCTTTGAGAAAGGAACCTCAAGCTTGTATCATTGAATCAAACATTCAAGAAATGTGACAGGGGAAGCAGAGGCATCAGTGGATGGTAGCTTGCTTAACCCAACTGCTAGATGAAAAGCAAATGTACTAAGAACTCTGACGTCAAATGACAGGCATTTTTCCAAGAGAAATTCTGTCAGGACTTCATATAAATGAGAAGATAGATTGTGAAGCTTTTTATTGGCAAATACACTTGTTCATGAAGTAAGATAAATTAATAGGGAGCAGAAAGGTAAGCCAAAAGGCTTCTTTATTTTGCAGACCTTGCCTTGCATCTCTGGAATTTCCTGAACCGACAATTGTTAAGAAAATCCAGGGATGGTGAGTTCACATCCACAGTTAACTGCAAAGAAAATTAAATTGCTACCACAAGAAGTGCTTCCTAACTAGGCATATAGGTGGAATTTGAGACAAAGGAGAGCATGGGGAAAAGGTACATTTTAGCCAGCTTTGCACTTGTCTAACAGTGATCACAGCCAGAACCTTAAGGCCAAGGAAATTTAAAACTGTTCTAAACTACTTATGCCTCTAGATGGCTTCCTCTGAGTTTTATGGTGGCATATAGTTCGGCCAGGAATGCAAATTCTGATCTTGGGTTCAGCAGCTCTCTGAAGAATTTTCCAGACTGTTGCTGCTATGACAATTGGAAAGCAGACAACTGTTTCAGTAACAACAGTCCAAGGGACAATCTGTCCTCAAAATCACTGCTGCAAATGAAACTTTATTTGCCCAAGCCTAGATTGCCTCTCCAAGAGACAATCTGTGACAGAACTCACAGACAGCAGATAAACACTACATATAGTACATCAATAATTATCTTGAAGAAGGCAAAATGTATTGCTTTTTGAATGTCTAGTCAAGCCTGGAAGTTTTAAAGTACCTTAAAGGAAAACCTCATATAGATTTCCTAGTACTGTAGAGTAAATATTCTCAAGTCCACATTTTTTCTCTACAAAACGACTTTGCTAACCAAAATCTAGTAAAGAACTACTAGCAGACACTGCCAAATAGTGATTTGTCTTTTCCTCAGAGAAATATCTGTCAAAGGTGTCTTCCTATCTCCTTTGACTACAGTATTCTACAGAGAAAACTTAAATTTAGGCAATGAACTTCAGGTCTGAGATACATTTTTAGACTATTTCTGCTAGAAGCTGCTTATGGAAAAAAAAATGATAGCATTATCTTCATGCTTACATGTCTAACATATATCTGTGTTTTCACTGGCGGGTTACATTTGCGTTGACAGTATCGTTGCATCTGCCTGGTTCTGTGAAAGAAAATAAATCTTTATCTATTCGAAATGAGCAGAAGCCTTTGCATAAAATTTTTACCATTGCCTGGCTTTCCCAGTTATTTTGTTTTCATCCTTGTTTATTTTGTTTTACAGAAATTAAACCTGAAATTTGGAAAAATGCATAATGCTTGTAGTTAAAAACTGTTGGTTTTAGGAGATCCTTGCTTCCTCTTAAGGAAAGCCTTACAGTCAGCATCAAAATCCTGAGTATGGAGATATAAACCAACAAATACTCATGTCCAAAGAATGAATGAATTATGACAAAATTGCAAAAGTAAAGTTAATAAAAACAATTGGTATAAAATAGCCTTCAGGTGCATGAGATGCTTGTGTGAATTCATCTGAAGTCCTTGAGACAGGCATGAAGACTTTCTAAGTCCTACCTACTTCTTCAATAACATGACGAAGTGGAATAAATGACACAGAATTAGCTGGGCCAACAGTACAAGACTTGAAGCACAGAACATGGTATGGGTTTTAGCCTTCTCTTTTGCATGTTGAGGAATCATGAAGTTCACAATAGCAGCATCTGTACTATGATCAAGGACCCTTGCTGAGAGCAACAGGCAATTTGTATTTTTTGGAACTGCTCCCTGGAGCTTTAACATTCCTCACAGTTTCTTAGACATTTTTATATTGGTCAGAATATATGTTTGCCATATATGTTTGGTAGCTTCATATTTTTTAACTTTAGCACCTGGGATTCTAACAAGGGCTGCAAACTTATTAGCATGCTATGGCTTTCTAGTGCAGACAATTTCCACCGGAATGGGCCAGATGCTCCCAGTCAATCACAGGCGATAATAAAAGCTCCTTGTGTTGATGCTGAGACAAAGCAAGCCAGTGGGAAGCAATTTTGGCTTAGATGTCATGGTGGGTGGAGAGGACTCAGTGTCTGGTAAGCAGGTCAATTAATTCTTCTGTACTTTAGTCCATTTGGTATAACCACCTAGAGAACAGAGATACCAGTGTAAAAAAATCAACCAACCAACCAACCAACCAACCAAAACAAAAAAGGCAGACAAAGAAGACAATAGCATTTTCTCAAGGATGGGTTCCTCCTCACTACCACCATATAGTGCTGAACATGAATGATTAGTGAAATGCAGCAATGACAATGCTGCTCTTCACTATGGTTTGTATATAAACTTCTCTTGTGTTAAATTTCACTTGATCTTCCTAAGCCTAGATACGAAACATACTGCAAAACAAGTACTTCTCACCTGATCAGTTAACAGTGTTGCTAAGTTGCTACATTTTTAGTGGTGACAAAATGACATAGGATACTTGCTTCCACATTTAGACACTTACACTTACTTACCTCCTATCCAGAGGTGTCTGTCTACTCTGGTACTGCAGTCTTGATCTCTTGTTTATTGAAATCCAGAAGATTCTGAAATGCATTGTGATTCCCTTCCACTTTGCTTAGGTGGGAAAGGGTGTGGGCACAGGTCTCAGCTCAGTACGATGCAGGCATGCAGATGGGGCATACAGAGAAGCACAGGAGCTACAGCTGAGACAGGGCATAGGCTGCCTTTCTCTGGGTCTAGATATCAATTTCTAGGTTTGAACTGTTTTCCAGATCTCCAGACACCAAGCAAAGCAATGCTGTCATATTTATTTCCTTTTGAGGCTACAGCCTTCAACAGCTCAAACCCTCCTGAGATATACAGATGACAACATCCCAGTTGCGCAGATAGGGAAGTGAGGTACAAAAGTAGGGCTCTAAATCCCTCTGGCATTTAACTTTGAGCTGTCACACAGGACCAAACCTAATAGATTGCTATATCCTAACCACAGTGCCATGTTCTAGCCCCCTGCTTGTTTGTTTGTTTGTTTTTTGGTTTGTTTTTTTTTTGGGAGGGGGGTTCTGTAGCATATTTTCTCAAGCATGATAGTTTTCAGCTCTTTTGTGGCCACTGACTTTGAATTAAGTTTGTGAATACAAAGAAGCTGTCTGAAAGACAGTATCTGAATGCCCTCAAAACCTACAGAATATTCTGCCCTGAGCTCAGCACCTTGCAACTGAGATGCAAATACAGCTTTCTATAGAAATCAGTGCACTTCATTTTAAAGTGGCTTGTGTGTTGCAACTACATGCTACAAATGCAAAAATGCTCCAGCATTTTTATCATATTTATCTATTGTGCATATTCAGTCCATACTGGTTGAATTTTTCTATTAGCTGGGATCTAAATTTTTCCATAGGCAAGGAATATGAGTTGGTGGAATATAAAATTATTAGAAAAATTATTTCAAACCAAGTGAAGTGTGAGAGAAATTAAATAAATAAGTCTTTGCTTCATAATAAAAGCTGACAGCTGATTGAGAGGAATTAGAGGAGATGGGAGGGTGAAGGAGACTGCAATGTGCTTAACTTGGAATTACTGGCAGCTGTATCATCATGCAAGAGAAAAATTCTGCAGTGAAGATTCATCACTGTGCACAGCATCTGAGTGTAACAAATGGTGACTATGGAAAATAAAGAGATTGACACCTTATTTGAGCCATGTGGTTCTATAAAGCAGCTACTTTATAGTACATACAGGTGAATGGGAATGTGTTACACTCAGTATGAAGGTCAGTAACAAGTGAAGTGTCAAAGGGGTCTGTATTGGCATGGTGGGTTAGCCTTAGCCTGCAGCCAGACGCTAACCCAGCCACTCAGTTACTAACATTCCTCAACAGAACAGGGGAGTAAATTGGATGAAAATACTTGCGTGGTCAAGATAAAGATAGGAAGATTGCTTACCCTCACAGGCAAAACAGGCTGTGGGAAAAATAATTCAGTTTATTGTTAATTTGAGCAGTGAGAAACAAAATGAAACAAAACAAAAAACCACAACACCTTTCCTCCACTCATCCCCTTTTACCCAGAGAGGTTGCCCAGTCTACATTGTCAGATGTTTTCAAGACTCAATTGGATCAATCTTAAGAAATCTGGTTTGACCTAAGTAAGCTGGTCTAGAGACTTCCTAGGGTCCTTTCCTGCCTGAATTACCCTATGATCCTTTCTTTCCTGCCTGAATTACCCTATGATCCTTTCACCCTAATGATTCAATAAATTCAAGAGAAGCATAGAGGAAATGTGATCATCTGACAGTTATGCTAATATTACTCACACCATGAATGCATACGGTGATAAGTCCCGTTCCCACTGATGTCAGTGGGAATCCTTCTTTTTTTTCAATTTCCAGGAGTCTCTTACTCAGAATGAATATGAGGAAATAAAATGTTTTGACTCCTGAAAAATGTAGAAATGGCAAAATGCATGGCAGAACTGATAAAGTACTGATAAATTACGTTCAGTCCAAAACATCTTTAGGGTCTTATAGAAAACTTTTACATTATTTCAAAAAGCAACATGATTTCTTAATTTAAGGAACATACTGAAAATTTTATCTCTCTTGATAGAAGCTTCATTATTTCTGAATAATATGTTGTCTTTATTGAGCTGTACCTCTGAAGAATCAAATGTGTCTACTACTACCTTTGGAAACAACATCGAAATCCTGTAATAAAAATGATGGGGAATACCAAATATTCTGTCTGTATGTTACTGCTACATTTTTTCCTTCAAATGAAATGCAATCAACCTTTTTATTTTTTCCTCCTGACTGGTTTTAAGTGAATAGTTTTTAAGATTAGAGAAATTTTTAACACAAAATCTAGTGTAGTACTTCCACTTTGGTCTTAGATATGTTGCAGTCTCACGAAAGTTATTTGTTCCCTTATTTGGGGTCTGAATGTTGAAATCTTAAGAAAGACAAGCATTGAAATATGGATATAAACATTTACATACCAATATTCAAAGCCTTCCTTTTCCTCATATGGTTTATGACAACTTGAGCTGCATAAAAATTTTAATAAACCAGATGCTTTGTTCTCGTGGACTTCAGTATAGTCCATAAGTTCTTCATTCTCTGCAAAGAGAGAGCTGGAAGTTGGTGATGTTGCCACATGTTACTTCAGAACTATGCGGCATGTTCTATTTTTCAAACCTACCCAGAGTGTGATCCATTTTGAGAGAGGAAATGGGGCTTTCATTCCTCTTGCATGCCATTCACCAGCAATTGCTAGAGCCATCCTTCGCTACTGTAGGAATAGGAGTGCCAGGATAAAGGCAGTCCCAAACTCCTCCTTCACACCTGTTTATCTACAAGTGTCTTTTGGTCTGTCCTAGGACATCTGTGCTCTCCACACCTGTAAATAGTCAAATACAGCATCACTGTATGAAAGGATTACTTTCAATAATATATGAGTCGTATTATTTATGATGTAGAAATTGGATTTAAATGTGTCCTAAGATTTATGAATAGTTGTTAAAACAAGAGTGCTGCTGAGGTGTTTTTATGACTGTAACACCCCTTGTTCACATATTAAAATGATAACTACAATGAAAAGGTACAATGAAGAACTTATTTCTTAAGGTACAGATGTTCATAGACATTTTTAAGGCTATTAAATATTTAATTCCTTGTATTTGTGAGAATAATCTGCTTCAGAGCAAGTTGGCAGTGTTTTTCAGCTTGCTTGTGCTCTGGCACAAAGAACACATTTTCCTACAGGAAGGATTTCCAGCTTTAAGAATCCAAGGAATGCATGTGGTTCTGACAGAATTATTATGTTTGCAACAATGCATCTGTTTTAGAGAGATCACCAGCATGTGATTTCTGTAACATGGGAACCATAGGATTTTATGACAATATGCACAAGTTTTTCCTTTTGACATCTCTGGTAAAAGATTCTCAATTTGTTTCAGGCAAAGATATTTCTGATCATATCAAGACCTCTATGGATACCATGCACAAACTCCTTTTATGACAAAATGCATTGTCTTTCAGCAACACTGATATTGTAAGTATATGGGCTCTGCATTTGACAAGTCTGTCAGTGTTTGAAAGTGGCTTTAATGGTCTCACTTCAGGGGAATACATCAAGTATGAAATTGCACATCTGGACAAAGTCAGAACACCTGGAAAGCACTTCCGAAGAATTGAAGTAAATTAGAAGTTTTGGATAGTCAGTGTCCAAATAAGATCTGAAATATAACATATTTCATCCCTGTCACAGAAAATGTAAAGCTCACCTGAGCTGAGCTATGATGACCAAGACAAACCTCTTCCCTGCTCCAGTTCTTTCTGGAAAGATTTTTGTTCCTGCTGGAAACTTTTTTTGTTTAACTCTTTTCTTTTAACTTGGCACTCGTCTTCATTTCTGATTGTCCTACTATCGTGAAGGATGGAAGTAGCCACAGTCATTTTTCTACAAAAGCTACCCTTAAGCCTTTCCTCTCCAGAGCATTTGCAGCCATCTTGAGAGTACCAGGGGAAACAAATTTACAAAAATAATTTTTGGCTAAGAAACAGCAACAAAGATTGAAAAGGTCTCTTTCTACAAAATGATGCTATAAAAAGACTGAAAAATAAAGCAGCAGTACCTCAACCAGACTGGAGGTCAGCTTTTCCTTTGCTGCTTGATTTTTCTATCACTGAATACAAACAGCAGTGTTGGATGCCTGTTTTCCAAAAAGAACATATGCATTTTTAAGTATGTTTGAAAGAAACAGTATATGCTGGTTCAAATTTAATACAGTCCTGCCAGCATTCCTTTTACTTTGTGAGGCAATTCATGTCCCTGGAAGCTCAGAAGTGCCAATTTAGCAAAGGTCAGTGTGGTGCACTTTTTTGGTATGCCCAGTGATCTTGCTCATAACCAATTAAGACACAAGTATTTGTCATCATATAAAACCAAAAGATCAGTTTTAACGCAATGTAATAAACCTAAGAGAGACCTTGACCTGAAAGATTACTGCTTTTTCACTTTCCCAAAGAATATGAATGTGCAAAGCCTATCAAAGTTTAAGATATTTCAACTAAATGTTTGTTTTGGACTTAAATCTCATTTCTTATATTTATTACACTATTCTTTACAATTTTTTTTTAACATTCCCGTCTAGTAATGTATTTAATCATCCTCCAACATTCTAATTATTCTTTCTTACTGGATGTTTGCCTTTTTTTTTCTGTTTGTTTCACCTTCCCTGTTGTACACATGGCCAAAACAGTCAAACCAATCTCCTGAAGTCTGCTAAGCATTCAATGAGGTGACAATATCTGGGTAACTATATGTGCTTTTTCAAATTGTCAGTGTTTACTTCCCTTGGAAACTGACATGGGAAGATGATGGGCAAGAATTCAACACCAGCCAGAATAAATAAAAAATAAATAAATAGCCTTATAGAATCTAGAAAATTGATTGTATGTGGTCTTCCAACCCATGTCTCAATTGCAACCAGAGCATTTTTACCTTTGCCAGTACTGATAGAAGTTTGTTTAAATTATTCTGTAGGAGCCCCACAGCTGCAGACATTCCAATTTGTCAAGCTCTCCAAAATGTACTTCTACTCATTATGTAAGAAATTATCCTAGTATTTAAACTGATTTTTGCTGCTGCATTTCATATTTTCCACTATTGACCTTGATATATGGTTGTATTTGTCCTCCTTAAATTTGATGTATTTAAAAATTGTTATTAAATGCTTCCTCCTCTCCTTCATCTTTCATCCCTTGTATGCTGAGCAGAAGTTTATTTTATGCCTCTTGCAAGCTATACTACAAAGCATCCTAGTACATTGTTATTTTCAGTCTGCGACATACTCTAGCTGCCAAATGTGCAGAAGAGCAGCTACTTAACTAGTTGTTCCCCAGTTATATCAGTATTATTTTTTGCCTAAATTGTTACCTTGCATTTGTCATACAGAATTGCATTCCTAATAAATTCAATTCTGTTCTTTTAGATTCCTCATTTTATCTTTTTTTTTAAGAGCATATCTGAGACTAAAGCAAGTATGATTCTGAGTTACTAGCAAAGAAGTGACATCCATGACTAGCTGAAAAGACTTCAAGGATTAAAATATTTATTACAAAGCCTTGCAGGTTGAGGGATTATTTCGATTTTAGCTTATCCAAAACCAAAAGAGTAATAACTTGCCCTGATTTGTATCTTTTGGCCTATAGGCAAGAAGTATTGGTCTACTCTTCCAAAGTTGGATGTTGCCCTTCTAACCCTTGCCATTGATTATAATAAAATACTGTAATGAGTTCCCTGAAGGGTTATACTTAACTTCAGTTTATAATCTAAATCTAAGATAGACTTTTGTTAAGTGGAGTCTCCCATTTTGAGCTTGCGTCAGGACCTCAGACTTCCCTTATTTTTTGGCATCTAACTGGAATTTTAAGGGAAACTACTGGAAGAATTATGATAGATGTGGACAATTGATAAAAATTATCAGGAAAAAAAATTGCCTCAAATACCCTATTTCAGTATATTTTAATGTTTAGCTCAAGAAATGAGGAGGCACCTTTCTTTGTATAATTTTAATAAACAAATATTTATTGTCACTAATTCATTCCAAATTCCTCTGAGATTCCTAAATTCTGTCATGGGAAATACCCAAAACAGACAGTATCTTTTAAAAGAGAAGTTTGTTTTCAGACGGTCTTCTAGGGATTTCAACTTAAATTCACTTTCTCCCCTTGGTTTCTTTGGACTACCTATTTACACAAGTCTGAGTGCTGCTTCTTATGTGCAGGAGAGGGTTCATGTTTGAGTGCTACCTTGAAAATGATGATTAACTCCATCAGTTTCTGCAGATACCAGACAAGACCAGCACACTTTCTAGTCAGAGAGCTACATGCTGAAAGTTTGACAAGACCTCATGTTCTCAGCCTTGAATCACTGTTTTTTCCTCGTTCACCTTTATCCTTGAGTATACCATCAAGATGCAAAGCTTACAGTGAGACAAGGACGATGGCTAATGCATCAAAGCTGGTCTCTTGTTCTGATGGAAACACACACAAGCACAAAATATAGTATGTTCTCTGTTCATGACTTGTAGCAAAAATATTTAATTGTGCCCTATTTTAAGTCAGCATACTCAACTGTTCACTAAGCCCATGAATTACTACATTATTCACCTGTGATGTGCTTTGGCTGTAGAAGGGAATGCAGCCTTTTCAATTAACTGCTTGTTTTCTTTGTAATCCTTTTACTGTTTAAATATTGTATTTATTTTGAATAAAATTGTCTGCTGTCTAAAACAGAAGTATTAATGTTATATTTTATAAAGATATCCTTACACCTCCTTCCAAATTCAAAACCAGAAAGACAATATCTTAATGAACTAGAATAGCACGTTACTAGGTTTCATTTTTATTTTCTTTTGCTACAGAAACACGGAAAAGTTCCTTGAAAAACTATATTTATTTACTTTGAAATTCATAACCTCTTTCAGAGTAATGTGTACTGTTGTACATAATACCATAGCTTTTAAAGAATAATATCAAGTGATTTATTGCTACCATCCCGATGTTCTCACACAATTCATTTTTGTCCACTGCAAAATGTGCAGTGATGTGATATCCTAATACCAGTGACTTAGCATATGGATTCCTGTTCCAGTCTTTCCCCATTAATCTTCTCTAGGAAAAGGCTAGGCTTCGGTGAGGTGACTATGTACCCCTACAAAGTAACAAAAAGGGGCAATAACTCCTAGTTCCTAGAAATGGAAAAAATGGAAAAAAAGATAGAAATCTTTAATGCTCTTCATGACAATTTATCTTGATCAAGCCTGGATTTCTTTTTTCTGGTTTTATTATTTGTTCATTTGTTTAAATGATCAAAATGCTTACATAGATAGTCAATACAACTGAGAATCTAACCTAATATACTTGATACTTCCTTTGCTGTTAAATACTTAAGATTCTCATGCATATTATGACAAAGAAAAAAAAAAGTCAGTAACAAGAAAACAATCTTGTTTCCAGTTTCTAACAAGGAGCAGAAGAAGGAACTGCAAAACCATATGGCCATAAGGCCACTCCAACAAAAGTTAGCCTGTGTGCAATGTGTTTATGTGAAATTCATCAGGAACTGGAGGGACAGGCAGCAGCAGCAGTAGCCCTGTCTGTGCTCTGTCTTAGCTAGACTGAACTGCACACAGAAGCTCAGTTCCAGTTTTCCTTGCAGAATCCGATGTCTCATGTTCTCTGGAATGAAAGAAATCAATAGAGGGGTCTCATCTGCAGTCGTCAAGAGCATTCCTTTCACCAAATAATGAGTAAGAGCACAGAGGAGATTATTTTCCCAAAGGGAACACATTTGTCTTTTCCAGAAAATACCTTGTGATGTTCATAATAGGCTCTTTTTTGTATGAAAGACCAATCTGCAAAACAAATGAGTTCTGCTTATTTGACTAAAAATTAACTGAGACTCTTAGAAAGAAAAAGCATAAACATAATCTTCATTCTGGGGGCAAGGGGTAGGAGGAAAGGGCTTCTAATTTTCCCTTCTCTTGCTTTAATGTGGGGCAAGCTACCAGCTGCTAAATGCTGAACAACTGAAAATACGTGTATAGGTTGGATACGAAGCTGAGAGTGTCCTGAAGAGGGTTTCATTACATGCTCATGATGCTGACTCCATCACATGCACACGCTGGTAAAAGCGGAACCTTATAAAAGGGAAAACTGCAGTTACAGCTGATGCTGCCTGAGCCTAGTGGAGAGCCAAGATGGCTTTTCAGATGGTTTGTTTATCGCAGCCTAATAGGGTTACAAGCTGCTGACATTTCAACAGATCTTTCCCTCCATGGCAGGGATGAGTTAGTGAGCATTCCACGTGTGTGTGGTTTTTCAGCATGACACTTTTGTCTCGTATCTATTTCAGCGTAGCCTTTTGTTTGCACGCACACAAAATTTTCTACTAGGCACTGGTTAAATGGGAATTGTCCAGAAGCATACAGGAATAAAATGGAGAGCAAAGTATTAAATTCTGATTTTCAGTCTAAGCAAATGTTGAAGTTGGACCAGTTACTGGGAGTCTTAATAAATTGGAGTGAGATGACATTCTGTAAATAGTGTATGTACTTCCTTTATGTTTCAAAACCTGTGAAGAAAAGGTATTAGTGCAGGTCTTTCCACTCACTACGAGGCCTTTTGAGAATTACTCTTTCTATATGGCCAATTTACTATGCTTGTACATATTAAAAGGTTGGAAATTTCTGTTGCTTGCCAGACAAAACTTTTGGAGAAGGTACTGGAAGTTAGTTTGGAAGGTATTTTGTGGCCTGGAAATGACTACACATTTTAATTGCCAGGTATATATACTTTTTAAAAAGGAGAATAGGAAGAAAAGACCTACCTCCCATAACTATACATGATTCATTAATAAAATAACAGTTGTTTCAGGGTGTTGTTTACATCTTTCTTCAGGCATTTAACAGATGCCAAGGTTAAGAGAAGGGGCTCGCTCTGTGGTCAACATAGAGAAATATACCTCTGCAATGACTTAGAATCAGTCATTTATAACTTAACTTCGCTGCTCTGATTTGTCCTCTTCAGGCACCAGTCTTTCTCCATTGACAATAGAGATGTCCGATTTTGCATATCTAGTAGTTTCTTCCCTGTTTGTGTCGAACTGTAACAAAGAAGCAGTGTTGTCAGGATAAGGTGACCATGATATACCCTAAAGAAATGCCTCTAGGAGACATAAATAGACCACCTTGTATTTTCACACTTTATTTTCTTGTCCTCCTAGACAGTGCCCTCTAACATATGTAGAGGCCACATAGAAAGCAGGGAAAAATCAAGCAAGCTCCATATTTTGCTTCTTATTCAAAAATTTAAGTATTTGAAAAACAAATCATGCTTGATGGTGTTTCCAGCACCTGATTCATATTAGTACCCCTTCTTTTTGCAATTTAATAGTATTTTCTATAGAAATTACAGAAGACAAATGTCTAGCAGTCCAACTGCATGTTAAGTAGTCTGATGGACAGCAATTTGGGTGGCTAAGCAAGCAACAAATGTTTTCCAATTGTAAAAAAAGCCAAATTATCATTAAGAAGTCTCAGCAAAATCCACTGCCATGTGGAAAATAGGACTGAAATAGAGCAGGAGCTATGCTACACAAGTCCTGAGAGATACTTAAGTCAAGGTCTTATTTAAGTTTTGCATTTGGAAATGCAGCTATAATGTTTGTTACAGAACAGTGAAATGATTGTGCAGTTAGCTGTGATATTACTTTGGCACAAGCCTGAAAAACAGATTTTCTGATCTGCTAAGAATATGAGCTGAGAGTTGTACCATACTTGTAGGAAAGGACATAGACATTACCTTTGTCTGCCCTAATTCTTATTAAGATAAGCATGAATCACCTTGACACGTTGTGCTGGTGCCTAGATTGGCTATGGAATTTGGACTTTAAATCACTGAGGTGAAAATGGAGGTTACATTTTCCAAAGGATGCATCTGTAATTTCAGGAAATTAAGCAAGCTGCATTTCAGCTTGCTCCCATAGATCTTTCTGTCTCTATTTGCCCTTCAAGATCCACATTCTGACCCATTTATGACTTGAGTTATGTCTAATTTTACAAATATCTCAACAAATATTGTAAAGGACTTCCTAGACTAAAGAAGCATTTAAAAACAATAAAAGCAACAAAGATGGTGAGACATGACCCTTTAATTTGTAAAACTCTTCTGTCATGAAACAACTGTTTCTTCTAGTAAAATGTGAGGGCATATAAGCAACTGCTACAAATCCTTCTTTTCACCATATTGTCTCATGTCAGATGATTAATTATTATACTCAGGATAACTAAGACTATACGTACCAAATATGAATTTAAGGTTATTGAGTACAGCCTGCTGAATTCAGAGGATTTAGTATATTAATGTAGCATTTTTATTACATTTGACTATCCCTGTTGAGGAAAGGAAAGAAAAAAACAGCTGAAACATTGCAAGGCGATATTTGTTTGGAACTAAAATAGGTTACATAGCAGAGAAAAAATGTGTACAGACACCAGAGGTCAGTGAAACCTATCTTGTCAGCAGGGATTGAGCTTAAGAGTAGGACAAAGGTGCAACTTTAACCGGCATCTGAAATTCATTATATTTCCAAATGTAAATTCCAACACACATGGGGAATTTGAGCTCTGAGTCTGTATGACACTTCGTACTTCTCCAGCCCCACACCCCTAAGTCATATATTATTTTTGAATGTTTTCTTTGCTTTATTTTGACCTTTTACATCACAATTATGTTAATTTGAACTAAATATGTGCTACATAAGAATCAACAACATATCCTCTAATAAAACTGTTAAGAAAGACAGTGTTACACCTTAGCCTGAACTTGCAAATGCCATTAAGGGAGTGGAATGCAATGTATATTTTTGTTGCTATGTATAGGAGGTCATTAACAAATTTTGTAGCGTTCTTTTTCATGCAGCTATGATTCATGGAGCATTATACCCCATCTGGTTAAAAATCACTACAAACAGATCAAAGTCGCAGAAAGATCAGGGCTGGAATGTCACCCTGGCTCAGAATAGTGAAGAATAGGTTTTCTAAGGTATTATGCAAAGTTCTTAATGCCCTGTTCTTCTTTCTCCAGATGTCATCCCCTTTTTTACTGGATTCTTTTTTCCTCTTTTTCTTTCCCACTCCTCTTTTTACAAGTTTTCTTATGGGAAAAACAAATCAAAGAGCTTTTAATTTGTATCTAGTTTTTAAGAGCTCCAAAGCCTAAGTGAATCCGAGATCAGATAAAGTTAATAAAACCCAGCTCTAACAGGAATCATTTATGATAGTCCTTCTTGAATTTCCTGCTTAGGAGTACGGCTGTCATCTTTCATCTTCTCTTTTTATCAAGATTGTTCTTTCACTTATCTTTAGAGAATGCAAATCAATGTAGCTCCACTGAAAGCAACTCAATTGTACTGATTAAGAGCAGCTGAGATATTTTTCTGTCTTCTGTTCTGTGCTTATTTGGTCTTTAAGTTACCACATAATATTTTTAGTGCTTAGACATTTGCTCCATACTAATTTTGCCTAATCGTCTTTATTTTTCACTCAAGATTTCTTTTAACTTTCCTACAGTTCAAAGATACACTCCCTTTCCTCTTTTGCTTTTCTCTGCTGAACATTTTCTTTTGGAACATCCTGTAACTCTATCATGCAGACTCTTCCTTTGGGAGGAACCAGGCCTCTGTAATAGTTATTACGTCCTAACTTTCATTTGTCATGCTTGTGTCTACCATTGAGCTTCTTTCTGTTTGCACCTAGTTAGAAGCATATAATTTATTTTCCAGTTTCCTCAAAAATAATCATGATGGAGATTTTATGATTTTCCTGGGTTTAACTCTGAATTCCTTTATGTATCCTCTATAATTGCAGGATTATAGACATTTACTCAAAACAGTAATCTCCATTTATCTCCATGTTAAAATATAATCATTTTCCTTTCTCTTCACCAGAAAGAATTTGTTCTGACTTAATATGTCAAATTTCTTTAGCGTTCTTCTTTTCTCTCATTCCCATGTGTGTAAGTAGGCATATTAGGTTCTTTACCTGCTGCTTTGCTCAATGATAATACTCTTACTCTCAAAATGCCTTTATGGGCAAAATGGAACATACCGTATATAAGAAGCTATGAATTTATTACTAGTTCAACTCATGCTTTAGCAGTCAGACAATCAATTCTTAGTTAAAGCAAAAAAAGCCTTCTAATAATGCAGTTTAACTTGTTGCACAAAACCATCCCAGCTTTTACCCCCTTTTTATGGTACTGTATTCAACTTTCCAGTATCCCTCTAAGTCATAATCGTAAGAGTTTCTGTCTTCTTCAAAAAAAAGTGATGTGGTGCATACAATGAGTTGTCAATATCCTTGTCTTCACCAGGAGAGGGTGATGCTTGTTATGCAGATTTCTTTCTTCTCAGAAGGTGCGCAGTGTTGGTAGTGATGCTTCTTTCCTCCTTTTTCTTAGGATTAATGTCTTTTTTAAGAAAAATATACTTTTTTTTAAGAGTCTGTTCACTTGAACTTTCTTTTTATTGGCTCTCAGTTACACAGTTCTGATCTTCTCTAACATCTCTTTTTCTTTTTCTGACTCCCAAGGTTGCACTCCTTCAGTGGTTGCTGACTCGTGTTTGCAGTCTGGGAGATCTGGAATTATCTTCAGCCTATGCTCTTCTGCACTGATTTTTTTTTTTTTTTTGATTCAAATACAGTTCATTCCCTACAGAATAGGTGTCTGTCATTAGTGCAAACTGAATTGAACTGCAACAACCTTAGACATTGGTTACCTGACTTCTAGACAGTTGGGCCACAACTGAAAAAAGATAACATCATCCTAGGCCAGGAAAAGCCCAGGTAAATCCACATACCTGTGTTGTCAGTCTAGTACAAAAGCCAGAGTAAGGACTCTGAATTTTGACTTCCTGGAGAAATCATTGCTTATAAATAATCAGCTTTTTTTTCAGCAATTACCTGAAGTTGTAAGTCAAAATTGATGCCTCTACGGCTGATAGCACAACTTAATGAAAGCCAGCCACAGAAAAAAAAACTAAATAAATGCTGCTTCTTTGCATCATTATTGTACAGGAACATCTGCTTAGGCTGTATTCCCACAGAGGAACAAAACTACACGAGCAAAAGCCCCTTTGTGATAGAGCAGATTAGGGGATGGGAAAAAAATAAAAATCTGGTACTTTCCCCTTATAAAACCAGAATTCAGCCATTCTGCGATGCCAGGAAAATGGCTTATGAAATGAGAAAACCTTGAAAAGGGTACTAAGTACTTGAATAGCTCCAGTTCATTTGGCATACTGGCAGCAAAAAGTCTTTTCCACCAGAACTTCTGCCACAGATCACCACGCTTCTTAAGAAATGCCAGCCACTTGAAGCCACATGAAAGCAGGTTTGAATTCCAGCACAGAACTTTAAGCAGCAGAGAACAAATGAAGAAACAATAAGGTATTATTATCTTACATGAAAGGGCAGGAAGCATAGGTCAAGAGCACCAATTTTGTCTCCACTGTAATGACCACAAATCAATTTACTGGCACTACTTGATGGAGAATGGTAATTCTGCTCCTTTAGAAATGGCTGTCCTGGTCCACAACCGATTACAACACTCACTCCAAGTGAGATTTATGTTCTTTACTAGTGACTTTTTCTGTACCTAATAACATTGAGGCAGGAAGTGCTGAAAGTTCTGCAAGATATCAGATCCACCTCTGCAACAGATCCTTATCTTCCTTTGATGACACAAATTCACCCAGAAACCGCAAGTAACCTTAAAATAAAAATGCTGTGTAAAAGGAAAGCATCTTCACTCCTTCAAAAATCTATTAAGTGCACCAGTCGAAGTTTAGCTGCTGAACCAGTGAACCTCACTAAGTTGTTCTTGCTGTTTGTTTCTCACTCCCTCCAGAGCTATTAGCAGCAAAATAGAGGTCTGATTTCAATGCAACTTTGGCTGCACTAGCATTCTTGATCTGAAATCAATACAAAGTCTCCAGAGAAACAATGGCAGTTGGAACATTTGAGTTAGATTTTATGTTTAAACTGCTATACAGAGAAAGGTTTTGTGTCAACTTCAAGAAATCAGCTACCTAGTTAAGGATGATATTTCTATACAGCATCTGAAATGGGTTTTAATGTCTGGGACCAGCATTTTCCTTGCAGAAATCCATAATACATGGTGGAAAAACACTTTCCAATTGATATTTATATAGTGTTACTGCCATGGAACTACAAAAGGAGTAAGCAAAAGAGGTCAAATAGCTTCAGTTTTCACCTACTGCTGCTACCTAGGAAAAGAGGCAACTCAAAGGTAAAAAGGGACCAGCAGAAGATGGAAGGAGGATAATGTTACCTCCCTTGTTTTGGGTCAATTTGTCTGGTCATCTTGGTGCACAGACTCTGCAAGCAGGATATATGCAACTTGAAAGTGAAAAATAAATTTCAGTTGATTATCACACAAAAGTTACTTAGGATTTTATGAGCTTTTAGATAAACATCTATGGGCTCAGCACCCCAATACAACATGTAGAAAGTCTTTGCTGGCTAGGCAGGAGGGGAAGGATGTCCCTTGAAGCTTTTGAGGGCAAATTCTCATTTCTGCTGAGGTGCCTTTGTCCCCAGCTCCATCATCACTGGTGGTGCTGATAACTCAACCCAAAGCTTCCTAACCAACTTCAAGCATTCCCTTATATTTCCATTACTATTATATACCTCCCAAGTTGGCATTTCTGCTATTGAACCCTTAGGCTACTAATGATTCTGACTCAAGAACCCCACCTCTTCCTTCCTTCTCTTTTTACAGACCCTCTCACAGCTCACAGTCCAGCCACAAGGTGAAAAAAGTTTGACTAATATGTTCTCTTCTCTTTGGGCTCAAATAAATGCAGGGTTTTGGAGAAAGTCATGTTCTCTCTTTTTTTTTTTTTTGGTTTGTTTTCAAAATTATTTGACAAGAAATATCTGAACATATTTCAACCCATGTATCCTATTTATAAGATGTTAATCTGTGCATTTATGCTTCAAGGTTATTATAGTACAGGGATACCTTAGATTTGAAAAACTTTAAGTAGCCGTTTACCTTTAGCTCTCTGACACACGACACACTTTTTGATCAAAAGTCTGTTGAATCTTGAAGATTCATGCAGTGTTCAAATTATTTGTGAAAAAGGAGAGGATTTTTTGCATTTTGTGAAAGTCTTTCTTTTCCTAAGAGTATTTAAATTTTTTGTTCATTATCTTTTGTATAAGAAATTACTCCTTATCACATATATGAATATGTGCTTGATGACCAGAAAACACCTGGACTTTATGATTGAAGGACTATGACATCCATGAGTCTGTAGCCTTGCCAATTAAACTTTGCATTTAAGTTAATGCTGCTATATTCCATCAAGTACGTGTGCCTGTAAGGAAATTCAGTCTTTTGCAGAGCCATATATAGCTTTTTCTGTGTTTTGTCTAATTGTTCTGTACCTCAAATCCCTTTGATTTGTTTCCATTTTAGCATACTGCTGTGGCCACTGGTGTCCATTCTTCTCTACCACCTCATCTACTAAAAAGGAGAGAGTATCAATTTCCTTCAGTTCTCTTCCCGACAGTATTTTGAAGTAAGAAAAGAATAAGTAGCTCATAAGAAAATAATCTTTATTCCTGTAGAAGCACTCATATGTTGTGTGAAAATACTCTGGTCATTGCAATCACTTTGACGAAAGAAAGATGCTTTCAAAAAATACCTTTGAACTGTGCTTCATTTTTATTTGCTGAGCAAAACAAAATCTTTTCTGAGTCCTAGACCCAAAGAATTAAGCCCATATTATTTCTGTTTATAAATCATTAGTCATAACTATTCTCAGCCAGTAAACTTGACGTTAAGAGACAGAAACATGCACACATTAGTCTGCTCCAGTTACTGCTGCTCCCTATTGACTCAACAGCGGCTGACTACTGAATACTCAATTTTATTGCAAAATTTGAAGACCTTTATGTTTAAAAAGTAATAAATTATTGCAATTATGTTATTTTTCTATGCTGAAATTCAGTGTCAGAAGTAGTATCTCTTCTTTCCTCAGTACCTTTCCAACTTATCTTCACTCTTCAGATTTTTCAATAAATGTGATTTGTTAGTATTCTTTAAAACTACAGATATTGATTGTATAGTTGTAAAATTTTAAACATATATTATTTTCCAGATATATCCAAGATTTGTCAACCAGTGATAATTCAGTGGCATCCACAAACTTGTAACTATATGGTAACGTTTAAGTTTATGATCCCATTTTAATTTCTATGCATGCAATGCTTAACATTGCATGATAGATTTTTTTAATCTTTACAGATTGCTTTCAGTCTTGCTTGCTCTGAACTTTGTTATTCTCTCCAGGGTAGAACTAAGAAGTGTTTAATCCTGGCCAGTTGAATGAGCTATTAAAATCACAGCCAGTTTCCATTTCACCTGTTAAAATCCCACTTCCAATCTCGTCTGCTTCTATTTCAATCTCCTGCTGCTATTTTCACTCTTGTATGCCATATCAGGTATCCTTGGCCTGGAGGTATGGGAAGAGAAGATCCCTGCCGACTTCTCACCACAACCCCTATCCCCGTTTTTCAAAGCCAGCATGGCCGCCCAACTCTAAAAATAACTGGTGACACATGACATCTGTTTCATATTAACATGCAATTCTTGTTCTTGCTAATTTGCAGAGTGAATGGAAACACACATATAACTTGTAGGTGACTTCTTGGACTGTGAGCCATTTGCATTACTGTGCTCATTCCATGTGGTAAAATTCAAATAGTATTAATTTTAATTCTAGAAATCTGCAAAATCCCGCTAAATCTCAGTTAAGGAGGACTGGAAATAAACTGTGGATGTGGGTAGTTAATATTGCTCCTAATATTGTTTTTATTAGGACAATTTTAATGTTAATATTATTGTTAATATTATTGTTAATATTGTTATTATTATGGTTATTATTGTGAATATTGTTATTATTATTGTTATTGTTATATATTGTTAATATTATTGTTAATATTAATGTTAACTATGTCCTAATATAGTTAATATTGACATGCTGTGTCCAAGGCAGGGAGTACTACCAGCAGGTAAGGGAAAGAGTCTTGCAGATAGAATCCACATATTCAAATGCCTTTGGCCAAGACATTTCTGGATGTTAATATTTAATGTAAGTATAATATTACTAATTTTTCCTGCTTCTATAAACTGCAATCATTAGATAATATCTGTAAAGGTGCTTTGAATTGCTCATGTAGAATTCACTATATTCTGTTATATTATTATATTCTGATAGTACTTTATAGACAATTTTTATTGCTACAATCATTCCTTCATCTCTGATTCCGAGTATGGTAACTGAAAACAGCATATTTCTCCTCTAAGTCACTTCTGTCACTCATGAGGTCTCTTGGATCTGTGTATTTAAATAGTTCAAATAGGAAAAAGCAGTAATGTTTTGACATTTTGGTTTGTTTTTTTTTTTTTTTTAATGTGCTTTGGTATTAACTAGTAGCTTCCTGTGTTAGGCAATAAAGCAAAGCATTTTTTTCCATAAGTGGAATTTCATGTATTATCAAACTGAGTTCTCCCTGTTTCTAATAGTTTTCCCATGTGTTTATTTAAAGGGTCCTACTGAATCACAGCTTGAATATTTTGATCCAAATTTATTTTGAGTCTTTTATTATATTTGGGTGAGCTGTAAACTTGAATCATGGTTATTATTTATTAATATGCAGCTTCAGTGGTATGCATGTGGAATAGAAAAATAAATATTTAAATTGTTTAGATGGCATTTACAAAAATAGTCATCATAATTCAGTTAATAGAGAAACTATCTTGTGATATTTTGCTTATGAAAACACAGAACAAATCTCAGAAGCACAACTCTGACATTTATTGTCATTTTTCATTTATATTCTGTAATTAAACATTTGCATGTCCTCTCCATTGATGCATGGACTAGTTGCATTAAAATCCATATTCAAGTTATATTTTTTGCAAATACAGCTTAAGACATAACTTTTAAACCTTGTACACTTTAGGTAGCATTTACTTGTTCACCATGTAAATAGTATTATACCGCATGTTTTGGATTTGTGTCCCTGAGTTGATGTTTTATAATGCAGATATTTTTTTCAAAATGCTCTTGGATCAATGTGTTCTCCAAAAAATCCTTAGAAATTATCAACTCCAAACAGAACATCTTTACTTTTTTTTGTTTCTTAAGTACAGTTAAGACTTACTCTGTAATAAAATTTCTAATCATATTTATCCCTTGTTGACCAGTACACTATTGACCCAGTTCCAGAATATATTCAGATGGGTTATCTCCTAGTTTAGAAACAGTGTGGACACACATTATGGAGGCTGCTACCTCAACTGTTTATATTTACATTTTGCACATAGTTTTATCAAAGCTTTGGATAAAAAATGTAGAAAACCTTCACAAAAGACACAAACAGTTACACATCTGTGACAAAACTTGTAGGGATCCCTGCAAGACTACTACATCTACATAGTTTATTTTTTCACCTTATTGAAGTTAAAATAAATTGGAAATGAGAAAGAAATTAAAAGACAATAATTGTGACTGCTGCGTTAACAAAGAACAGCACAGATGTACAATGTAATTCTGTATTCTACTTAAAGGAATTACATGTCTCAGCTGTATTCTAGATTGTGAGCTATCTTTAAATATCACCTCCCTTTTTTAGTCTATTTGAAATCTTTTTTACTAAAGCATCTTTTCACTTTATTTAATATATAAGTATTCAGTTCTTCAGGAAAAACATGAGTGAGTATCAGAGAGAATATCAATGAGGGCTAATCCCCAGCTTCTTTAGGCAAAAAGGGAGAAACAGACAGATTCCTCTTTGGAGAATGACTCAGGAGAGAAGCTTAATTTAGACTGGTCTTTGTATTTAAAATTAGCCATTGTGAATAGCTGCACTTACGAATTCTGAGATTATAACATTGTCTAACAACTATTAAAGTCCCTTTATATGATCTTTAAAGGTCCCTTCCAATGCAAAATATTTAATGAATCTATTACAAAAATAAAATCAACTGTTGCATGTGCCACAACAATCAACTACCAAAAAAAAAAAAAAGGGGGGGGGGAAACAAATGCTAGCCCAAAAGAGGCATGTTGAACTGTATACCTGCTATAAGTATGGGTGTAGGAAATAGACATGCACAATCCAATAATTTCCCACAAAACAAGGATTCAGCTTTTACCTTGATTCCTCTTTTAAAGAAATCAGGCCTGTTCATCCTTTGCAATTTTCATTAGGTCTGAAGCACTCAGATTTATCTACCATATTAGCTAAAGATGCATAGATTTTCTGTAGTCCCATGGATTCATAGAGCTAAAAACCTACCTCTGTTTGCTCAGGTTTTTTTTTTTACAGAACAGACACTAATTAATCCAGTGTATTTAGGAAGGAGTTCAATTTCCTCATTAGCATTAAAATCTAGGATTTTTTTTTTTCTAGTTAAGGTTTAACAAAAAGATAAATGTATCTCATCTCTGCCCAGCATAGAACATTGACTGTTTGATTGTGAGGGAATGTGAAGACCCAAAAGTAGAACATCATTTAAGAATGACAGATTGGCCAGCCCATCCTTTTGTCAAAGATGGGCAGTGTGTAGACAGAAGGAAAGTTGGGCTATCAGTTCACCCAGAGAAGGACTTGACTGGAGAGATCACAGCTATGTAAGGGCAGAAACGATCAATTTTACTACCTAACGGTTACTACAGTTGATTAAAATGATTCACCAGGTTGTTCTGTTTTCTGTCCCTTTATGATAAACTCCTGTTAGCTGAACTCAGTTGTTTAACCCATTTCCTGTGAATAACAAAGATGTTCTCTTCTTTAAGCAGCATCAAGACAATGCAATTTACTTCTCTATCAGACTGTGTGTTGATTTCAGCTGCAGATTTTCTGGATATTTTTGTCTAGAATCTGATTCTCATTCTATGTTGACACTGCTTGGTCCCTAGTTAAGAAGAAAATTCCAGGAAACATATAGCAAATGATGATATTTCCTATCTAGTTTATAATTCAGTGGTGCTTTCTCACCTTAAGATTGCATTCATCTTTGCTTGCTAACTTTTCTGATAGAATCTAGCTGAGAGAGTTAGGAACTGTTGATGAAGGTCACTGTGTAGTCATAAGGCAAAGAAAACTTATGTCTGAACAGCTCTAGGTATAGTCAAGCTTAATATGCATCCAAACTTGACAGTTATGTCAGCATCAGTCACCTTTTTTATTCTGCAGCAGGCAGAATACAGAAAATAATTAGGCTAGAAATCCAACTGCTTCTAGTATGTGTCATTCCCTGAAATAAGGAAAATTACTCTGTGCAGTGGATTACTCCATGATAAGGTACTTTAGGTTTCCTGTATTTTCTTCTGATACACTCAGTGCCACTCACTGACCAGGGTTTGGGACATAAGTCTGGTGTGGATATTCATTTTTACCTGATACTCTTGTTCCAGAGAAAATGCAGTCCATGAGTATTTTCTGTACTGTCACAGCTCAGAAACCTGATGCACTGAGGTGAAGTTATAACTTTGGTATAGTGATCATCACAAAAAGTGCTTCATGAGAGAAGTTAGCTTCCAAGAGTTGTTTGCTGAAAGCCATGGCAGGCAATGATCAGCTGGCAGAAGTAGCTGTTATCACAGTCAATAGGGGTTTATGGAGCCCTTGCACCACACAAGGGCATGGCCAGGAACAAAGGACAGAAAGAAATCAGCTTTAAAAGAGAAAGAAAAAAGGTGAAATCCATAAGAAATCAGCTGGCCAAACCCAGTGTAGACAGGTGTATCCTCAGAGAAGAAAATATGAAAAATAAATTCTGTATGTTTTCTTTGGTTTTAGGAAATTTTCATAAAACACAAAAAATTGGTGTTTTACACAATGCTTCTTAGAGAGGCTGCACTCAGGTCAGCCCTTCTCTTGCGTGCAGTCATTTGATAATTATCTGCTACAAATGTTTCACAGAATATGGTATTCCCAAAAATGTTGTTTCAGATCCAATAAAGAAAGCCACTTGCTGTTCCTGAAATGTCATTCTAGACAAAGCAACTCCAGCTCAGTAGTTCATAAGGCATTAAAGGCTGCTTATTTGCAAACAGTCGCTGAGAGTTAGTATTTCATTACCTGCAGTCCTTGTGCAAGATGTAGTGATGTTATCCCAGTTTGCAAAAAGACTGCATTGAGTTGATCTTGAGGGCAGTGTAACTTTCTGACTAGGAAGGTGTGCAGATTCCAGAGCAGGTGTTGGGACCAGTAGTCACTTTAATGCTTTAATTCCTATTCAGATAATTGTGGAATCATCGCGTAACCAAATGATTTTTTTGGCTGGAGGGATATTAGGTGTCCATTCTAATTTTGCATTTCAAATGTGAGATATCTGTCTTTTGTTTTGTTTGTTTTGTTTTGTTTCCCATTTGCAGGTGATTGTAAAGGTCCTGCAGACCTTCCTCTGTAATTACTTGAAAGACTGTAATATCTTTTTGTTTTGAGAAGTCCAGTGTCTACTAAATGCTGAGCTGAGCTTTATACTTCCTTCAAGGCATTAATTTCAAGAGCACACCTTCATCTTCTAAGCATTTATTTGATCGAGAAAGGGGATTTTGCCACTGCTTTCTTCAGAAATCTAGTTTTTGACAGCATTAGCAACTGCTTTAAAGCTCGAACAGATTGTTTCATGCCTATCTCATGTTTAAGTAGCCTTGATTTTAAAACCACAACCCAGTCAAATCATTACCCTATGGTGTATTCCCTTTGAAGCAGTTCTTTTCAGATGGAGTCACTACTGAGTCAGAAACACAAACTCCTGTTTTGTGTAATGTATATGATTTTTCAAACAATGTTTCACATTAGAAAATTCTGCCTACTCCTCAAACATAGAGGAAGGGAGGAGTGGGATTTTAATGAATTTAATTTTAATGAATTTTAATGGAAATTTAGCACCCTGACCCTTCAGGAATGTATGAACATTTTCTCTTTACAATGGACTCTGCTGACAACTTGCAAATGTTTTCCACTAGAGCTTTTTAAAGTTATTTTTCATAAACCACAATAATTTTATTATTTCTCAATTTACTTATGCCACTGAGCAGAAAATATGTTTGTTCAGATTGCAAAGATGAAATCACACAAACAAGCATATTTGCTAGAAATTATTATGCTCATGCTGCTTTGAAAAGTATGGATGTTTTCTAGAGACACTTTCCTTGCGTTGGAAGTGTCTCTAGTCTTAGAGAAGGCGGCAGACAGTAAGTGCACTCCAGGTTGCCACTGTTCTTTCATCCACATGTTTCCACATAGCCTATGAGCACTATACTGGTCCAATCTGATTTAGAGCAGGACCCACAGCTATCCCATATCCCAAATCTGAATCACATCCTTTGGTTTCTCAGTGTTTGACTTCTTTTACTGTCAAGCGCAACGGAATGGACCTTCTACCAACCTTTACCTGTGCCTGCATTTAAGGGCAGCTGCCCTGTTTTGGCTCTGTTTTAGCTAACAGTGTGTCATATATATCAGATCTTGTAAAAAAGATTCAGTAAAAGCTAGGAAAGCTGCCAGTAAAACCAAGTGAAATTTACAGCCTTTCCCAAAGATACTGCTGGCCCAAACTATTCAACTCACAACTCTCCTTCATCTCTCAGGCTGATTTCAATACTGTACCTTGACTGACCAGACTTAGATTTTGTGTTTCCTGTCACGCATTCACACAGTGGCTCTTAGTTCATTACCAGCACTCACAAGCATTGTTCTGCTGCAGTGCACTTAGGGGAAACATTTTAACATCTCTTTCAAGCTGATAAATGCAAGATGGGAGCGTTTTCCCCGCACTGATTTAAGAGTGGAAAAGACTTAATCAGCCAGAACGCCATGAATGTTCAATGGCAGTTAAAGAGAAGCAGTGTACTGCTGGCTATCTGGCTACCAGCCTGCAGTCAGTTAAAACTCTTGGCCTCACCTTGGACATCAGACATAAAGCTGGATATATTCATTTGATTCAGTAAAAGTTTAAATTAAGCATTCAATTACACTACAGCTGTGTTCCTTTCTGCTATTTCATGCTTGCACACAGGGTCAGACGGACATCCACATGCTCAGGACATACAAATATCTTCCATTTTCTTAATCTTTTTTAGCATGTGTCACTGGCAGTCATGTTAATTCCTCATTAGCCTCTGCAGCTCTCACCAAATATCTGCAATGCACCAGAAGACCCGTTGTTGAGTGAAGCTGTCTTCACAATGGTACCGATTTGCTGGCTGTGATTATGGTTTAAGTCTAAAGGGTGGGCCCAGTTTACAGTTAAGTCAATGGAAAGATTCTCTGAGTTCAGTGAACTTCCAATTAAGTCTATTAACTGTAAAATAAAATATTCCTTTTGTACAGACACAGAAAGGACTTACAAGTTTCTTGTTTGGTTTGTTTCAGGTTTTTTGTCGGTTCGTTTCTTATGTCTCGTATTTCTTATGTTCGCTCTTAACAAGGTTTTATAATATTGCAGATATGCAAACATTGCTTTGAAATATTTCTACTATTAGAAATACAGTAATTAGAGTAGTAAAATAGTAGAAATGCAGTTTCCATAGAGAAATTACATTATATGGGACCATGTAGCTTGTTTCAAGAAGATATGTAACGCACATTGCCTAAGATTAACGGATATCTGCAAGAGACACCAATATAAAGATATTATAGTCACCATAGTCACCATCCTCTTTTGCTCATAATATATATACTTCCAACTATACAAGCCAAATGCTTTGACTATTCTTAGCAAACACAGAACTAACCCTACAGCAAATGTACATATGAGGGAAAAACTTGTTTTCCTGTAGTCCCTGGTTCATCCTTTTCACCCGAAATTCAGAAGGGAAATAAACTGCTAATTTCTTCAGTGTTTGTTTTCACTTTTCTGCTTGTTCAGACCATGCACTCCTTCCACTGGCATTAAAACTATTTAAATCCTTCAAACCACCTTCAGACTCTCTCTGCTCACCATATTTGTGCCAAAATAAATGCACTGTTATCCACGAAGTGTAGCTAATGAGCACTTCTGAAAGAATTCAATGGCTTTGAAAATGAGCTTAAAAAAAGCCAGCTGACTGCAGCAAAAACAAACCTTTCCCTTCATTCAGTTTTCCTTAGGAAGGCTTTGGTTCCACATAATTCATTTTCACACTAGCTGAATGAGTCCATGTTTCTAGGTCCTGCTGGTTTTACGTGGCATCCTTTACATTAAAGACATTGTGTATAAAGTCTGTTTACCAGCAAACTTATCAGAAGGACATAATAAGTAGGAGTCAGGATATATTATTTATTAAAAAGAAAAACAGTAAATGAAAATGAATTTCTGGCAGGCTGGCACTGTAACAGGATGAAGCAGATGATAGGTTAAAAGATGTGGAGATAGAAATAAGCTGTGATAAGAAAACACATATTAACATCCTTGCAAATAATCTCCATGATGAAAGTCATAGCCACCTTGCATTCAATATGACCTTTCTATCCCCTTCAGACATTAAAAGGCCATTGCTCTTTTTCTCTTGAGTGTAATTACCCTAGGGAAGTCTAAACTCAGCAAATGAGAATGCTCCTTAGCTGCCAGGCATGGGCGATCACTTCAGCAGTGCCCTGGCTGCATGTCAGGGTGCAATGTGGGTGTACAGCATGCACCCTGTACGTGCCAGCTTCTGCTAGAAAGATACACAGGCTCATAGCAAGGGGCTGTAATGCACTAAGTCTGCCAGGCTGGTTAACAAAGGACTGCGGAGCACACTGCAAAGCAGACCTGCCTGCAATAGCTACAGAAGCAGAGTATTTCTCTCCATTCCCCCCTAACACTTCACCCTGAAAAAGAGCAAGATTAAAAGTAACAGAAGAACCCCTATGATGGGGCACTATAATTCTGCTCTTATGACACTCACAACCCTCAGATGCAATATAATTTTTAAAAGGTGAGAATAATATGCTGAAAAATTAATTGGTTGAGTAATTCTTCTATTGTTTGTGGTTGCTTTTTAAGGCTTCTAGTAAGAAGGCTGCATAAAAGGACAATAAATTGAAAAAAAAAGAAAAATCAGAGAGATTGGGATCTGGGAACTGCCAGGAAGGAGTGAAGCAGACTCCAGCTGCTCAAAATTGTCACAACTTCACTGAACTTCATAGCAACATAGAATCATAGAATGGTTAGGGTTGGAAAGGACCTATGATCATCTACTTTCAATCCCCCTGCCATGGGCAGGGACACCTTCCACTACAGCAGGCTGCTAAAGGCCTGGAGGTGTGACAGCATTATAAGAGGAGTTGCTCAAACTGTTAATTAAATGAATGATAAAAACATCTGGTAGTTTTTTGCAATAGTGTAATCTTAAAAGAAAGCACAAATACCACACAGCAGTGGGTGCTGATAAAATTAATAGAACTGAGAAGTTTAAAATATCTGATTTATTAAGATAACAACAATAACTATTCTCTAAGGGAAGAAGGACTTCTGAGACAAAATATACTGAATAAAAATGTGAATATCTCAAATAGAAAGATAAGACTACCTCTCTGTAGTATAAGCAGACTGAAAATTTGAGTGAAATAAAAGTGAAGACGTTGCACATGTCAGAATGACAGAATGATGCAAAGCTGAACACAGAAGTTAGAGATAGGAGCATAAAGCAGAATGGACAGCGGTAACTTGTAGATACTTCAACTTATTCCTCATCCTACATGAAAATATTGAGAAAAATAATAGGCAATGAAGTATATTGTATATTTTTGAAGTATACTCTATATTATTACTTTGAATGAGAAACTCATTAAACACCTCATTCCAACTCAATATGTTTTGGCTTACTTTTATAACTGTCCCAAATACTGTTCCCCAGGCTGTTTTCAATCAGATCTAAGTCAGTTTGAATTGGAAATGAAATGTAAGGAGATATAAAAATGTTCCTACAAATATTTAACCTCAGACTCGGGCAAATATTGCATTTATTCTTTTAATTCTGAAATTCTGTTTTTAAACTATAACGTACCATCAGCTGAGACTCCTTTTTATAATTGTATTCTATTTAATTCTTGTGGTTTTGGCTTTCTGAAAGTTAAAAACAGGTGGTGCTTTTGACTATTTTATTTTCCTTGTTCAAAACATTTCTCAGAAGACATGTCTTTTCAGTGTAATCCCTGGCTTGCACTCTGTCTTCCTTCTCTAAAGTTAACACAGCAGACCCAACACTCCTGCCATTTCTGGCCAGGAACTGAAAAGAAAAACAGCTTCTCTGGAACTAATGCCTTCTTCAATTATCCAAAGGACTTTCATGATCAGAGAAACCTATTAAAATAAAACATACTACACATGTCACTATAACCTAAAACATTTCTTCTCTACCTTGAGATAGACTTCATTCAAAACAGCTGTCCTTCACTGGTTATCAAGGTATTTAGAGTTACTGCAGTTTCTGCCACTTCTAGCATCCTCCTCTCAAATGTTAGTTTGCATCAACTCAAAATCTGTGGTTTGTTTTGTTTGCATTTTGGTTTTTGGTTTGGTTTTTTTTGTTGTTTTTTTGTTTTGTTTGTTTGGTTTCGTTTTGATTTGGTTTGATTTTTGGTTTTGAGGGGTTTTTTATCTCACCATTCTGAAGTGTATCAAAAAGTTACTGGGCTGTCACTTAGAAACTAATACTTCATAACTTCAGGTTATAGCCCCTTAAGAGTTTGCTGGACTATGCCTTATGTATATAGTGTGCTGCTTTCCTGTTTATTTCTCTACAAACCATTATTGAAAAGCATGTGAAAATTTTCTGGCAATTAACAGAAGCAAGCATTGCTTGACATGTTCACATTTATAAGCAATTCAGGTATTTTAAAAGAAGTTTAACCCAGCATCCTTCTAATTTTTGCTTCTGCAGGCTTCAGCTTTGTACAGATTTAGACACACATTTAACAGCAGTTAGAATTCAGCACATACTATCATGCAATCTAGACCATTTAAAAAATCATGAAAATAATAGAACAGTTTCATGCTCCTCTGTACAGACTAGAAAACATTAATCTCCTCAATCACAAATTACATCTGATGAGCTATGCTCAATTAATTATTAGAAATTTTGAAAGTTGGATGTAGTTTATGGAGAAATGATTCCTCTTTACAAATAAGTTTCCTATACCCACCAGTGGCTTGAATCCATTGAAAATCACCGTGAAAGCCAAATGGCTGATACTTCTCTGCCGAAAACTCACAGAGAATTTTTTGATTGATAATGAGTCATGTACACTAAAGAAGACCTATAAAATGATTGCAATGCAATGAACTAATGTCATGGGTTCAGCAGCAGCAGTCGTTTTTCTGCTTCTTGGTAGCTGGTGCAGCGCTGTGGTTTTGATTTTGGGCCTGGGAACAGCGCTGATAACACCAGTGTTTCGGTTACTGCTCAGTGATATTTTGGTCTAACCAAGGACTTTCTGAGCCTCATGCTCTGCCAGGGAGGAGGGGAAGCCGGGAGGAATCAGAGACAGGACACCTGACCCAAACTGACCAAAGAGGTATTCCATACCACAGCACGTCATACCCAGGATGGAAAGCAGAGAGCAGAGACCCGGAAGGGTGGGGGTGCACTGTGTGGTCGGGCTTGGTATTAGGTGGTGAGAATTGTATTCTTTCCTTGTATTTGCCTTGTCATTATTATTATTGGTGGTAGCAGTAGTGGTCTTGTGTTATACCTTAGTTACTAAACTGTTCTTACCTCAACCTGTGGGAGTTGCATTCTTTTCGATTCTCCTTCCCATCCCTCCGGGAGCGGGGGGAAGAAAGAGGGGGAAGTGAGTGAAAGAGAGAGAGACTGTGTGAGTTGGTCTTAAACCACGACAACTAAAAATAAGAATGTTCTTCAAACTCTCCTCACCTTCCTGCAGCCTTACAAAAAAGATCTTAACTAAGGAGGGGTAGGAAAAAGGAAACATGAAATATCAGACTAGTTTCTTCAGCAAAAAAAATTGCTTTAGAGTCTCAGTCTAAGATCCAACTTTCTATAAATATATAGTATACAGTGATAGATGAAACATGTATGCGCTAAAGATTAATTTGCAATCTCAGTAACAGTTCCAGTAAAAAGAGTTCTATCCAAACTTTTTAGCTGAACACACTTGCATATACACAGCAAGGAGTTGGAAGAATTTCAGGAAACTCAACATGTCACAAGAAGTCGTTGAGATTGTGCAAGCATCTTTTCCTCTGAAATAACAAGCTCACTGCATCAGCTCTGTGCTACTGCACTTTGAGCTTGGAGGCACCTTCAGCTTCAAATATATGTAAAACAAGTCAACAGTAATTCATAGTTCCCAAAGAATTTGTGGCATTTTCTGTATGAGAAGGCATGACAGCTATCAATGAGAAGTAGCGTGCAGAATTAACTAGTTACTGATGAGCACCACAGTAATATTTTTGAGAGATCTGTGCAGATATGTGCTAAAAATTAAATAAATCCTTAAAGATACACTCGCAGTAGTACAGTTTGATACAGCACCATTGAAAGGAATGAATAACAACAATTTTCAATTAATCTGTACTCATTTAGAGTCCCTTATGCATTTGGTCAGCAGGCAATAATTAAATGGTGCTTGACATAGCAATGTACTGGTAAGAATCCAAGTCTAAGCTGGTAGCACATCATAAGCAAAAAGGGTGGTCAGGAGAACATGTTGTTAAATTAACACAAACTCCAAATTGACCAACTGTCTAAATTTGACCCAGTGTTTCATGGCAATATCAGAATTTACAAGGTGATAAGGATAATTAAGGAAATGCCTTTTGACTTTAGATGTGCTTTCTTATATTTTAGTTATGTAACTTAATACATGTAAAAATCTATTGCCAATCTTGAATGTCATTTAAGAAAAATCTACTTTTCAGTTAAACTATAAAATTCAATGTGGTTTGTGAAAGCTGTTATGCATTTTTATTATTTTTAAATAACTGCATTTAATATACTGCAAAAATTTGTAATTGTAATAAGAGATAAATTTTAAAAGATGACAGACACATTCTTTGAAAGAGCCAGAACAAACAGGTAATCTCATTTTTAAAATAGTAAAACTACACACTAATTTCAGTAAATCCATCATCAGATATCAAGTGATCAATAACTTTTATTCTAGTAGAGCCACAAAGAATTTTTTATCAGTTTAAAGTCAATTGAACAGGTGTTACTGTCAGACTTTGATCCTGAATTTAGTATACACTCAACCTTAACCCATCACAACATTTCAGAGCAATATACATAAAAGTCTTTCCTCCTGGTAACTGAGGATACTTTTCCATGCTATTCTTTTTTTGCTTTCATAGGGAGGTCGATATTGCTTCAAATCATAGCAAGAACCAAAATCATCAAAAAGACTTAATGGTATCTGTCAGCTAGTTATTATTTCATTTCCATCATAAGATAGAATAAGTTTATTTTTTGATCTTTTTTATCTCTCCCTAAACTATTCACAAAGGAAAATGTGAACTGGCGCAGTAGATATTACATTTTTTGATACAGGGAAAAACTTTTGGACAAATGTATCACAAATGCAGGACAAGAAACAGAAAACTAGTCATTACATAGTACAATGTTACCAGAGGACTTTCTCCTGTAGACGCAGAAACAATTTTCAAGACAGAAAAGTTTCAGTACAAATTTACCTAATGTTCCAATAAGCATACCTCATGTTCTTGGAATTTGGCTTCCTGGAAATTTCCTCTTCCATTGTTAAGGCAAATTGTTTTCTATTCATCTTCACAGGAATGCAATATTTGCTAAAAAAAAAAAAGAATTCTGCTAATTCATGTCACCAGGAGACAGAAACAACTTTCCTATACTAGACTTGTGTATTTACAGTCCCTAGCACAGTGCATAACATTGTGAATTTTTAGGACCTTTTTGAAATGTGAGATACACTGATGTTTAGGAGTGGGTGCAAGTGGAGTAATAAGAACTGAACTTAATACCTCTTCCCCACTTGGTTTACAAGAATTCTTCTACATTAATGATAATAGTCCTTTAACCTAGAAAGAGTCTCTTGCCATGCACAGCTTCTTTATGCCTGGATTGCCCAGCAGATATAGGGAACTGATTTAGAAAAGGAAGACCTTTATAATGAATAGTTCTTTTTGCAAAAATAACGCAGCCTTCTGATGCTTGTGCTCTTCTTTAATCAGATGGAGTTAACTACAAGAACGGCAAATGATTTTATGAGCTTCTGGCTACTCCAGAGACTGAAGAGACCTCACTGAATCTGTAGAGTCTCAGGGAGCACTAGGAACTGTTCTGCATTGGCCCAGAGGGTAAATGAATGAGGAAACTTCATAATGCAAGCCTATGAGGACCTCCTTTCTCTTGGCCTTGCCTGCACTTTCTCCCAAGGGAAGGGTACTGATCATGCCCCTGATTTAGGGCATAAGGGTTTGGCTCTCCAACAAGTGACTGACTATAACATACAGTTTTAAAGATGGAACTGAAAAGCTAACAAGTAGTTAGAAGCACAATTTCAAAACAGCCAGCTTCTTTATTTGCCATATATTCTTTCTAATGTGCTCATCTGGGTAATACATCCTTCTGCTTCTTAGACTTTGGATACACCATACTGATAGAACATGTTTTAGTAAGGTGTCATGTAAAAAGGCAAATGTAAATTCAAATCGAAAGTAAGACAAATCTCAGTCAAATGCACGAGTAACAACTAAACTTGTGTCTGTGCACTACTGAGAATTCAAGTCTGAAACACTGCACATACATAGCATCAGAGACGCAGCTTTGTTGAGTGTGCAAATAGACACTGGTCATACCAAAGATGGCCAAAAATCAGAAGGATTTTTGTACAATCTATTTAATCACAAATACCTTTAAAAATAGTTTAAAGTAAATACTTTTCAAACTCGGTACTTAAAACTTAGCCTAGGTACTAGTCTGTTGAGTACACATCTTGAAGGGTCCTGAATTTCAGAATAGGATTTTTTAAGGTCTCTGTAGGGTTTCTGGAGCATTCTGATTCAGCATACTTTTTATATTTTCCAAGCAAAAAAATATTTTTTTTAAAAAAAGTCTGGAAAAATTTTTCCTTTCTAAACAAACCTGCTTTTAAACAACATTTTCATTAATAAAGTATCAAATAATCTTAAGAAAATGTCTTTGCTGTTACAGAAAAGGGATTTCTCTGACATACTGACAAATTTTCTGTAAATGTATGAATTTTTTTGTAAGCTTTACAAAAGAAACTTGCTCTGCTAAGGGGGGATGGGGGAAGGAACCCTATTTTTTTTTTTATGCTGATCATCTTACTGCCTTTGAGAAGTTTCCCTCACTAGAAAATACTTCTAATGCTGTCAAAGGTCAAAAAGCAATTTTATGGGTGTTTGGTAGACTATGTGAAAGGAATCTGCAATCTCAGTTTTGTCTCCAGTCAGTAAATGCTCAACACAGCTGTCATTAGTTGGCATTCTTGCTGTCAAACTCTGCAGAGAGGGCAAAGGCTAACGTACATGGAAGCTGACCTATTTTCTGGCATTATTCGTAGCTCTACAGAGCAGGCTTCTCAGTGTGAGGAGGTGAACATTGATTCTTACTGCCATTGTTGAGGCTGTAGGCTTTCTCTGAATAATGAACTTGGTTTCCAAAGTTCCCAGTCTGGCATCTTTCGTACTTGCTAAAACACAGTCAAAAAGAAATATTCATACAAATAGTAACACGATGATACACTGCTTGAAACAAAACATATTAGCACTCATGCTGAAAAGGCTAACTCTTAATCTTCTTTCCAGAAAGTTTTTTGTTAATTAACGGTTTCTTTTTCCAATAATATTGTCAAAAGGATATGGACATCTTCTGCCAAACACTAATTCTTATCCTGTTATTCAGCTGCCTGTACTTTCTAAAGCTGTTAACCATGCTGATATTCCAGGTAACATTAATTGAACTTGATAAGCACTGGGCAATGCCTTTGTAGGCTAACCCATAATAAAGTGCTACCTACCTACAATACCCCATATGTCCATTCATTTTCTACATTCACTTTTCTGTAATAGGCAAAGTTTTCAGTACCACTGATAAGCCTGTTTATAGGAAAAGCAAACAATACTCCCTTCTGCTCTTACAGCAAACAATTTGCTAGCTATATCCTAAGCAACAGCAAAATATTTATCACAGGTGAAAATAAAAGACAAGACACTAGGGTTTTGAATTGTAAATACAGTTTGCAATCATATTACAGAATATTCTTCTCCTAGCTTGAAACTGAGCTAGCTTAATATGGAAAAAAATGGAGTATGGAAACAGAGAAATTAAGTACAAAACACAGTGATGTAACTCTTTCCATGCATACTTGTAGTTTAAATTGTGACACTGTTGTTTTGCTTATAAAAGAATTTTTAAACTGATCACAAAACAGTACTCATTCACTAAGCAGCTGTTGATATCACGGTCTAGAGTAAAAAATTAATCTGTTAAATGCAAAGGACTATATTTGTTTACCATATTTCCATCTGTTTATGAACCTGAAGGACTCAAATTCATTGATTAGAAGGCGTATACCTCAGCGCAAGCAAGAGATAGGCATTGTGGAAAAGAATGTTTCATGTTCCTTTTCAAACCAGTTTTCTCACTTTAAAGATCACTTTTGAAGTTAAAAAGGATTCATTTTCACCTTTGTAAGCTTTAATTTTATACAAATCTTTCTGGCTTAGATCAGTTTCTAAATCTGACATATTCATTTTCCTTTTGCTCACTAAGAAGAGAAGTTTAAAACTTTCCAAGTTTTTATTAAAAGCACTTTTTTTCCTGTTTGTAACATAGCTGTACAGCTTTTAACATTCATGTATGCTTTGGGCCATCAAGACTGTTTCATTGCTTTTAAAGTGCTTGTTTATTTACCCTTCCAATAGCTTGACATTTGATGTGTTGAATTTTCTCTATGGAAAAAAATTAAAAGGAAATTACTCACAGTACATTGCTCTTGCATATTTTTCCTTCATAAAGCAGATTTTCATACGCAGCATATCTCTAGATAATGTGAAGTCCATTAGGTGCAACATACTGTCAGATCCTTTTAACCACTCTCATACCACATGGCAATATTCAACATATCAAACCAGCTGCAATAAGCTTGATAACCTTTTCTATCCAGAATGGAGGAACGAAATACATGCCAAACCACAGCACGTGTGCTTTTTCCTCTTTGATAGGTTTTATAACTGTTTTATCAGGTTGCATGAAAGTTATGAAAATAAACAAAAAGCCAGCTATCCATTGTATGAATAGACATGAAAAAACTGAGCTTCATCTAAGCATGAAAATTCTCAATCCAGAATATTTTATGTGTACCAATTATAAGGATTTACATATCACAAACTGCATGTCTGGTTATCTTTCCTGTAATGTAACTGTTAAGAAGGATTTATAAAAGTATCATGCAGAGTAACTAAGCATTTGCATGCATGCTTCCTATCTTTCTGTCTATCTCTTTCCTTCAAAGCTATGAGGTTATGTAGTGCTCCATGACAACAGCAAGTTGCTATAATTATAGGCTGATGCCACAGAGGAGACAGTGAGACGATTAGACAGGAAAAGGGATGACACCAACACTTTCAAAGGGCGAATTCCATGTACCACATCTAGGTCTGTCATTTGTCCTTAATATTTTGAACTGCTTGAGGTTTTTTTCTTATGGTTTTCTCAAACTTTCCAGTTGATTTGCTTTCAATGGTTGCAGCTACTGCAGCAATCTTCCATCACAACCATACCTCTGCTCCGAATATGGTTTTCAAGGAGGAAAACAAGGTCTAATCTCTTCTCTCCAATTCCATGTTTTCTCATGGCAGAGGTATAGCCCAGGACCCTCTGCTTTTCTTTTCCTGATATACCAGCTGAAGTGTTATTCTCTTCCTTACTGCACTCATTACCTGTAATTTTCTTCTAATGACCAGGGTTGTCCACTCTTTTAGATGCATAATCACTGGTATCTTCTCAACAATTTAACATATTTGAAATTACCAGAAGCCTTGCTTACCCAATGAATTCCACCGCTTAACCTACAGTATAATTTTAAATAATTTTACTCACATCCATGTAAATGTAAATCAGACTCAGATTCCTCCTTCCTGTCTTTACAGTTCTTGCATGTTCTGCATCACTATCTGGTAATGTTGATCTCTCCCCAGTGGTTGAAGAAGGTATTTAGACATCCATCTAGGTCTATTAGCTTGAAAAAGTAAGACAGGATGAATACAAACATCTCATTAGTGTGAGACCAGTTTATTTCCACTGAATTTAAATCAGCTTCTAAAATTAATTTTGGCCTCCTTACCCAGGGGTTTGTACCAGATTTATAAAAACTGTTTTCAAAAATAATGCACATTGCTATAGTTTTATAGACCAACAAGGCCAACCTAAAAATATTCTTAACACATTTCAGAGAAACAAAAATTAGGGTGCAAGGAAAAAAATATTTCTGACATTCTGTTAAAATACATTTAGTGCACTTTAACGCTACTGATTTCAATATTATAACAAAACAATCCTCTTTCTTGGGTGTTAAAATATGTTCTTTCACACTGAAAGGACAATGCACAGTTTTAAAAAATAGACATCTGCCTATTTTTAACATTGTTCTTCTTATTTGAAAGTAAACCTACTCCAGTCATTCAAAGGATTTGTTTTTTAAGCAGACTCTCTTGCTGTAGCATTGAAAAGGCTTGGATTATAGATGAAAGTATCCTAATCTCACATCAATATTACCAAAGTTGATGAGTGTCGTGGTTTAAGCCCAGCCAGTAGCTCAGAACCGAGCAGCTGCTCACTCGCTTCCCCCCTTTCTTCTCTCCCTGTTCCTGGAGGGATGGGGAGGAGAATCAAAAGGATGTCAGTACCATGGATTGAGATAAGAATAGTCCAATAACTAAGGTATAATACAAAACCACTACTGCTACCACCCATAATAATAATGATAAAGGAAATTACAAGGGGAGAGAATAAAATTGCTTACCAGCCACTGATACCCAGCCCAACCTGAGCAGTGATCTGGGCCTTTCAGGTAACTCCCAGATGAGGTGACTGACTGTAGAAATATGCTAACTTGAGTTCTAGACATCCAAGACTCATGCTGATCCATCAAGCTCACTCAAAACACTAGTCCTTCTGCTAGTGGCAGGTGGAATATGGCATCACGATCTGAATGCACTTTGGTGAGTATTAATAAATTAGGTGCAAAAGCAAAACATACAGAAACATCCACATGGCTATTGGAAACCATATGAAATAGGTATTAGAGTGAAATGAAGGATTACCCAAGTTATTAGAGATTAGACACATGAATTTCCTCAATTTATAGTAATAACTTGCAGATATGCCACTCATACTATGTTTCTGTAAATCTTATAAGTTCAGCAGGGTTGAGTCTGATTAGCAACAGAAGCAGAAATCTCAAAGTAGTAGCATGCGTACAGTATGAAGCAATGCTGACAAGTCTGTCAATGACTCTTTTCCCTTTGAATCTGTAATGACACAACATCTCTCAGTGTGTAATGTGCCATCATGCTGAGTTGATAACATCTGAAGGAGAGAAATTTTAATTCAAAGAATTAAATTTGATTTTCCTGGCTCTGTCTCAACAAGATATAGCATTTTTCTTCATACTCTGCTCTCTGAAGAACTCCTGTGAAGTTCTGGAGCACATTATTGTAGTGGTTGCAGTGCTTCACCTGAGAGATGACCTCAACATCAGCAGGCACTCTGCATTCATTCACTGCTTTCCATCAACAGGCAGGTGTTTAGCCATGTCCAGCAAAGCAGGGTTTCATCATGTGTAATGGTTACTTGGGAAGACAAATGCCAGAACTCTGAATATATCCCCCCCTTTTTCCTCCTCATCCACTCCCTTAGCTTTTATTGCTGAGCATGATGCCATATGACATGGGATATCCCTTTGGTCAATTGGGGTCAGCTGTCCGAACTCTGTCACCTCCCAAGTTCTTGTGCACCCCCAGTCTGCTTGCTGGTGGAGTGGGCAGCAGAAAAGAACTTGACACTGTTTAAACACTGATATTTAGCTATAACTAAAATATCCCTGTGTTATCAACATTGTTTTTGGCACATACCAACTATGAGGAAAATCATCTCTGCCTCAGCCAATATCAGTACACACATTTAAGGAGAACTGCTGATATGTAAGATTATTCAGGGAAAGCCAGAAGAATGACTGGAGGATTGGAAACAATATTTTTACAATGAAGAACTTGACGAGTTCAATATACCTGATTTAAGAGAAAGTTAGTGTCCCAGTTACAGCCATAGAAACATTGATATGGAACATTTTTCAAGACAGGATTCTTTGTCACAGAAGCCTGCAGTACCAGAGTAACTATTGGACAGTAAAGTTAGACAAATTCAGCTCAGGAAAAATTTGGAGACTTCTTTGAAGGAATTTTTTTCTTCGAAGCTAATTTATTGGGGTAATGTATTGCTAACAATTATAAGATCCCACATGAAGAAGATAAGATATACTGCTGAAAGCCATATTGTAGTTCAAAGTAGGGAAGGCCCATGGCTCAAGTTATAGAGGAGGTCTAATTAAATTATCAATGTGATCCCTCTGGCATTATGGAAATGGCATCTTAGATTCAATCTTTTTGCATCTGAAGTTTCAGAAGTGTCTAATATCAATGTTAAGGAAGAAAATATGAAAATCTAAAATTTACTTACCTGCAACGTTACAATCCAGAGCCAAAGAACACATGGCTATGACTCTTATGCTTTGCTCATGAGCCAGAGGCAGACATGAACACCTGCACAGCACATATTTTTAGGAGGGTTTTTTATTTGTTAGTGTGCGATCATCTAAAAAGTCCTTTCTGCAGATGGTTTTGCATATCGGGAGATCAATAGTATCTCTAGCTATTTTAAAAAGAATTCAAAATAGTGATCACAAGCTACAATGCAAAACCAGATTAAGAAAGAAAATACAGAGGAAATAATGTGTTTTCAATGCAATAACAAAAACCATATCCTGTTTTTTTGATCTGCTTAGCCTGCACTGTAAGATCAAAAGGTTGTGAAGGTTCTTAAGAGAGGTATAATATTTATTATATTCACTATTGGAGTTTTGCATCTAAATCAAAGATGCAGATTTTCATAAGAGTAGTGACAGCAGTAAAGAACATATATCAAATAATAGTTTAAGTGCCCTAATTTTTAAGGCAACTGAAGCTGTCTTCCACCTCAAGACATAAATATAACTCTAAACTTGCCTCTGAAGCAAAGAATGTCCAGTAGTAGTTTCTTTTTTTATGAATCACCTTAAAAGATGTAAAGTGATATTCTACATGTAGGTACCTACATGTTTGGTAGAGATGTTTCAGGGCTCTAGAAATACCCAAGACATTGAAGTTATTGGCTGGCATCTGGCTGCCCCACATCTCTCATTGATGCAGATCTGTCAGTCCAAAATGGATGTAGCAAACGTTTTTCATATAGCAACTGAAATAATTGCAGAAGCCTAGGCGAAATCACAAGATTACTTTACCGTTGCTGGAGGCCTAGTATGCTGTTCAGCCACGTAAACTTAGATAGGTAGTATTATTTGACACTCTGCAGAGTACCTCAGTCATCTGTACAGTGTAGACAGATATGATACTGGGGAGGTCTGGAACACCAAAAATGGTACCAGCTGCCTCAGTTTGGAATGAATTAAGTGCCTAGTCAGTACAATAAGTAAAAAAGCAATACCTTTTATAAACTGTTAGGAGCAAAATTCAGTTCAGTGTCAAGACACATAAATTTGTGTACATGTAGGTATATACTGCCATAGCAGATGTCAGAGTTATTGTCAATGGAATCTAGCCAAGGCAGTCAGTGGTACACCTATGTACAGACCTTGTTCTTGAACTGAATCCTGCCTCTTCTGAATTTCAATTTGGTTGCTTAAGTACAGGTATTTGTGATGCCCCCGCGTATCTCATACAGGCTCCAGCTGTCATGCTGAATGGGCCCAGTTGTGCTATAGGTCCTGCATTGTATCTCACAACATCAGATGGACAACTTAAATAGCACAAGGCTTCTGGTTTTAGGTAGCTGAACTAGATCTAAATGTTTCTTTTAAGGTGACTTGAACCACCTGATACATGAAACACCAAAGTATGAAATTCGTATCTCTTTAGAAGTATCAACCTCAAAAGCATGAAAGAAATTTCAGAAAAATATTTCCTGCAGAATTTACAAGTTCATTCAGGACACAGTGATTCAAAAAGTTTATTCAATGTCAATAAAATTCTGACTGACACCAGATCAAATTCAAATAAAATTCTTCCTGATTTTCTGCCAGCAGGCTCCATTTGCAGGATCTACCATGCACTCCCACAGCACAAGTGAGGAGCCTTCCCTTTTCGCTGACACTGTTGATACCATCTGCTTTCATTAAAAAAAATCAAAGTGCAACCAAGCTTCAAAATATGGAAGCCCTTCAGGAAACACAATTACCTTTCTTCATGAAGTTCTGTTCAGCACCTTGTAGGAATGCAAACCAGTAACAGCCAGAGCGTGTTTGAGTTCTGCTATTTCCTATCCATCTTGGGTTACTGTCACAAAAGAAATGGATTATAGACAAATCTGCCTGCAAAAATAGGCTAGAAATAGGCGTTCTCAAGGGATTTCTGACATCATTGGCTTCCCTTCAGGCTGGAAATACCACAAAAGCAACCTTCCGGTAGCGTTCGTATTTCAGCACATCTGTTTTTATGGCCCACTGGAACCAGGAAGTTTAGAGCACATAAAAATAAAAAATCACCTCAAGAAAGTTAACCAAAGCATCAGAGGTCCAATTAAAGTTTTAAGAAAGATACAATTCCATTTTTTTAGCCTGTGTGCACATCCACACCTAACTACTGGGGCTGTTGCTTGAAACCTCTGTAAAATAAATACATAATGGCATAGTACAGAAGTGAGGGGCTCAAAATAATTTTCAAATGCTACTTTTTGATAATGTTTGGTAGGTCATCATCACTTTCTATTTATAGATAGCAGAAGTAAATTTGAAATAACGGATGGCACTCCCAAATCAGTGATAGGATCAGTAGCAATGAGGGTATTACAGCCCAGAGGTTTCACTTCTACTGCCCCCCTAACCCTTAGTTATATTATTTCTGCTACCAGCCATTATTCAGCTTCTCTTCTGTCATATTCTCTTTCCTGTTCATTTTCTGCTCACACTTTTTAGTAGGAAAATGCTTCCTGAAGATTGCAGTGTAAATAAAACTGTGGAAAGGAAAAAAAATCCATTAAGGTAACCTTACACTCTTACAAGATGCCTGGGATAAGAAAATATTTAATTTACAAATAGCTCCAACTATTTAATAGATCATTCGATTGGTAAAGAAGTGTAGGAAGTTTAACCAGATATATGGGCATTAATTGTCTACTAATTGATAGCACTGCTTACAAAATTCTGGATTTGCAGATTTTCAATTACTTGCTGGAATCTATATACAGCATAAAGTACAGTCATTTGTAGTAGTGAATGTGGTCTCAAAGAAGAAAACCTGAAAGGAGTAAAATATCTAGTATATTTTCAGGATATTTAACAGTACCCATGTTTTCTCAAAGAATTTTGTTGTATTTTTCAGTCACATATGTCCACTTTTGGAGAAAGATTTTACAGAGCAGAGAACCTCAAAAACTTTGACAATTTGTTTTTAGGACAACTGCAATGAAGTTCTAAAGCATGACAATAACCCTTTAAGACATTACAGTGTCTAAATTAATTCTTCTCCTATAACCAAGAAGCTAAATGCTTTACACGAAGCCAACTCCTGTTTTCTCTTAGATAAAAGATAATCCACTAAATGTCGATACTTTCTTTTCTTTTTTTTTTAATTTTTAAATAAAAGTTTCTCTGGGTCACCTCACTGCCTACTGCCTATTATACCCCCATACGGGACTCATTATGGGTGTAGAACAGAATCTTGGGATTGTACAAGGCTTATTAGGGGATGAGGAACCATTGGTGGGAAAAGGGAGGGATTAAGGTGGTTTGTGGAGGAACAAGCAAGGGAAAATTGGTGAGGGGCTAAAAGGAGACAGTCTCATATATACAGGGGCTGGTCAGGACATTTGTCTGGCCACATGATTGTACAGACATGTGCCTGATCAGTGCAGCCTGTCCTGTTTTCTCATCAAACTCCATTTCTGCTTTCCTGGGTAAGCAGACTATTCTACATGCATATGCGAGATCTGGGGGACAGCTGCTGAAGCAGACATAAGTCTATGCTGGATACTAGAGAGACTAGAGGACCTGAAAGTTGGCTACTGGACGGACCAAGAGGTCTAAACCAATGACTAATGAGATTGTGTGTCTGGGTGGGTAGGTTGAGAGACTCACCCATTTGACTGAGTATATCTTTGAGGCCAGGTATGGGAGAGATCTATTGTGTTGGTGTGTAAGGCAATCTGCACTGGCAGTTGGAGAAGGGCTGTGGCCCCCAGCTATAGAGAAACCCATGGTGCACACATGTGGGTACTGATGTATGTGTAGGCATGTGAGGTAACTGGAGGGCCAGGAGAGCCAGGGCCAGGAACTGGGCAGGCAAATGTCTAAGCCATGTACTGGGGGCATCCATAGCGTACATATATACAAACACAGATATATGTACATTTCCTACTAATTGGAAGATGCCATGAAGGGGACAGGATTAGGCTGTGCCATCTATGTTTGTGCCAGTGTTTCCGTATGTTAAATTGTGCACCCAGACATGTATGTATACATGTGCTGTACACACGTATGCTTGTGTGTGTACCTATTGGAAACGCATGACCAGGTCCAGCAGCACTACAGAATGGACCTGGGCACATGGAGTTGTAGCAACCTCACCAGCTGGGCTGCCAGACTTGACAGCTCCTGTTGCAGTCTGAAATATCATAAATGCTATAAGCATGTCATTTGGAGAGTCTTTAAAATAATATCTTTAAAATTCTATGTCTTTCATTGATAAAGACAATATTTAGCTTTCTTATCAAGTAAAGACAATTTTTCAGTTGGATGTTTCAGTCTTAACTATTTTAGTTTCAAATCTTTTTGTTTAGCTGGATGTAACTCACAAAGAGAAAAGGTAAAAAAAGAGATATTTTTTCATTGGGCAGCCTTATAAAATATATTACAAATGTTGAATTAAAATTAATTCCATGTTTTACTGTTCACAGGATAAAAACATCACATTTATACATGCTGCCAAGCTATGCAATAACTTTGTCAAATTGTTCATGTGTTATAAGTGCACTGAGCTGTATGGCTGGCATTTCCAGGCACCCTGAAATGGCAGCTTTATAAACAAAGATATTAAAAGGAGTAAGGGACATGCTTGTTTTTCCTGTAATTTTCCTGTAATCTGCATGTCCATAATGTCAGAAGTCGCAGCTGAATTTAGACAGTTAACTACACGTTACTGCAAATCCGCCACATTTTCAAAGCTGGGGAGCAAAGGGATAATATTTAATGCTTGAGATGTGTATGCCAAATATTAAATTATCTGTGGCAAGTTGAAACCCATATGATAATAACAATAATAAGCAACTGCTCATGTGCTTTCAAATACTACCTATTTTTTGCGGGGGTTTACAAAACCACACGGACAGCACGACAGACCAATATGATCAAAGGCTGACAACTTTATTAGCTCTCACATGCAGCTTTTATAGAGTTTGGACAACAGAGCATTTATGACACAGCTGGCAAGATATAATTGAATAGTGTTTTGTTAGTAACAGCTTAATGATTAATTAACTGTGTAACATACATTCCAAGGTTACAGTTATCAGTTCCTCCCTACATATCCTGACTTCTCAGGCTCTTCTGCCAACTCCCTCAAACTCTCTCACATACTCGTTCTCTAGTAACCTTCAGCCAAGGCCTCAAAGCCTTTGGTTCACTATTTCACTAATGTCAAGTAACTGGATTGCTCACATGGCCATTCTCAGCCAAATGACTCCCCACAATTTTTCACACTGAAATGCCTAAATACATGCTAGTTATGAAAACAGGCATTAATAAATATGAAACAAACACCTTTCCTTGCAATAAGTGCTTTTCTGACAACTGTACCATCGTATTCCATTACCTGTCACTTTTGGAAAATGCTGGCTTTGTGGCTACGGTAGACATGGGAATAAATGCACAGGTTACATACAAAATCAACAGACAGAAATATTACTTCTCTAGGGTGTCCAGTTATGCTTTCTGCCACTGTTATGTCACTTTCAATGAAATTTCAAGCTATTGTCAAACATTCTGTTGCACTTTCTGAACCGAAATTTTACAGAAGCTTCCCAGCCTTCTGCTTCCATTGCATTCCCTCTTGGATTTTATTTACCATCTCTAAGGACCACCAAAACATCAGGACCTGATATGACAATCACCGCTAGGAAAATGTCCATATAACAACACATCTTTTCTGTCTGCTCAAAAGTAAGAGTTTGCATAATGCAAACATTCAAATGAACTTTCTTCAGCTGTGGATTTAGTCACAATAAATGAACGACCAGCTATCAAGAATTATAGCTTGTCTCTTTTCATAGGTTTAAATACTAAGAGGTTCCTTCTTTAGAAATAGTTTCTCCGCACTGCATATCCTTTCTGCCTGAGACCTGTAAGATAGCTGGTATGCTCCTAATCACCTGCCCAGGAGCTCACAGTTAAATCCCTCCACCTGGAAGTTTACTGAATTGTTTTGCTGGGATTCAGCCATTTAAAGAAAACACCATCCATGCTCCAAAGTTGGTCAGATTGCATGTAGAAAATCTGCATATTAGGATATGCTAATTATATCTGCTAGTCTTCTGAACTGCTAAGCTTTTCCTTGTAAGAATAGCTGAAAATGACAGGCAATTTTAGCCAGTAGAATATGCACTCAGAATCAAGAACTATACTTTTAAAATGCTGTAAATACTCAATTCCATCCATTAAAAGGCTAGTTGGATAATACTTATATGTTACAGCACAGAGTAATCCATCTGAAATAAATTTCCTCAATTCATATGAGAGACAATAAAGATTTCATCCAGGATTGCAATTAAATGACCAGAGCCTTTTCCATACAACCCTGCTTATGTAAGATGTTGTCTGTAACAAATGCAATGTATTTCATCAGTCCTCAAAGAAATAAGCCAAAGTGCTATCAAATATTTACCAGGGAAAATCAACGAGAAGTCTTGCACCCCTTTTCCTTTCAGTTGAATGTTTTTGAAGTGGATGTGTTTCTTTATAGAGATTTCATAAATGTTTGCAAGATAAATGCAAAGATTTTGTATCAGATTAGACCAGCATCACTCATGTTGGCATAAATCTGAATGAAGGGCCTGTAATTAGATGTCATTGCAGCAATGTGCCAGAGAGATTACTCTGTTCTATTTGGTTCACCTAACTATCTACCACACTTCCTATTTATTATAGGATCTTATAAGTACTTCATTCAAGACAGTATTTTTTCTTTCAGAAGAAATATTGCAGACATCTTAAAAACTCTTGAAATAGTGCTTTCCTAATAGCCCAATTCAGCCTACACAAAATTTTTTTTTATCATTATTTCACTGTACACTATTCTTTTCCTGCACAGATATATGATATACATCCAGCTGTAGTATTTCAGAATAATATGCACATTTTGTATTTGCCTTCTTGTACAATTTCTTATGATAGAATTTCTTATTCTTCAGAGACTGTTACTGGAGAAGTACTGAATTAGAGAATTATGGAAGCGTTATCTCAGAAACATTGTTTCATAACGCAAGCGAAAGGATCAATGTTATACTGAAAACTATGTTTCTCTCTTTTACATAGCACTAGTTTTATGTATAGTATTCCTCACTGCTGGGAATATCTATAGCTGAGAGGTTAATAGGAATCAGTTAATCTCAGACTTTAATAATAAAAGCAAAGATGCTTGTAGTACACAGGCTAAAATTATTAAGGCTGTAAAATCTCCTTTTCTGATCCATAAACCAACCACTAACTGACAGGACTTGAGAGAAATATTTCTTCAAATTCTCTTAAAAATTCACTCAGAACTGTGAGGTAAATAAATTTATAGTATAGAGCACTGTAGCAATACCTTTCTGGAGGAAAGTTTTAGGGAAACATTGAGGCAGTGGGCTCCTTTCTAGGCATCAAATACATGAGCAAAAGCAAATTGATTTGAGCTACGTGAGACAGAAACAAGTTCTGATAAAATTATCTTGTAATACATTAGAAAATAGGGGATAATTGTGACATATGCAGTATTCTCTGTTAAACTGGGTTATGCGGCTTTTTGTAGAGAAAAAAGTTATTGTGCAGTTGTGCAACATCAATCTGTTCAAATAATGTTTCTAATTAAATAATATATTTAGGAAAAGAAAGTACTTTCTTTTTTTGTAAATTGCTATGTTTTCAAGACCCGATCACCAGTAATCTCAGACTCTTCCAAGCCCATGGATACACTGCCCAGACCAGTAGCACCCTGCAATCTGAGACAGGGCATTAGTTTCTGTGCCAGTAAACTGAGAAGTACGCAATGGTGTAAAAACTAATATAGGAGGCAAGGTGCAGATATCATTCCTCTTCATATTTGCTTTCCGCCATCACTAGCAAGATATCTGTCATCCTTTCATCTGCATGTTTGTTAAATTAGTTTAGCTAATGCAAAACAACAGGTCAGTTTCTCTTAAATGGTTTAAAATGCAAAAATAGTTTGTCATTTGACAAAAAAATAAAGTCAATTATCAGGCATAATGTGTGTTTATTGTCACAAAAATTATTAATATAGTGGATAGGGCTTTGATAGACCATGTCCATTAGCTGTGGTACCATTTTATTGTCTGTCATTATGCTTAGTGAACATATAGACAACCCAAGGAGCTTGTCGCATATGGTTATGCAAGTAGTTAGAAACACCAGGATAAGCTTTCTCACACTGGTCGCTAGTAAGTGGAGCTGAGAGCTGTGGCAGGATATGTAAATAGCCCTAGGAGAACAAGATGGGGCTAAGTGGTTGTGAAGGGTACTGGAACACAGTTTTGTGCTGAATCTTAAAGGCTTCAAATAAAAGAAGTAAAGCTGCAGTAATACAAATTAAATAAAATAAGAGTCATAGCTGGAAAAAAATTCTAACAATTACGTCTTGAATACATAACTTCAAATAAGATTTTCCAAAAAGGTTGTGTGCAGGATAGAAGACAAATTTATACTGTCCCTTGGAAAGCGGAAAAAGTGTTCTGATATATTTTTCCACCTTGCATGTGCTTTTATGCATGAGTATTTAGATTTAGAATTATCTTCAATACATTATTTCTACATCTACTTATAACCCAGATCTCAGCTTTCATTTCAAGATATTTTTTTAATTTTCAAATGGAGCACACAGGGTTTACATTAACCTAGCAGGATGAGCCAAAATGTTCCCTCCAGATGACAAAATATGAGGTGTTTGGAAGTGCTTTCTTTATGATATTCTGTTTTACTGTGTACAGGGACTCTGGCAGATACTTGTCTCTTTCATTTTATTTTGCAGCCTGTCTAACTGTAAATGTTGCCTATTATCCCACTGAGAAAGTAAAGGTTCCTATGAGAAAGCTGCTGCCTAAAAAAGGTTTTGATCACTACATCTACATACTTGCTACACTTTAGGACTAACAGTAACTTCTAAAGATAGAAATGTGAAGATTCATTAGCAGGAAGAAAGGGACAAAGACATGTAAGTGGTAAGGATGAGAATAAGGAGCTGAGAGAAGAGGGAGATGAGGAAAATAATAAGTCTTTAATGCTGCTTACTGTGCCTCCAAAGGTCGCGAAACCTAATATATGTAATACTTTTGCTGCAGACAGTTTAAGTGAGGATAGAGCTGTGGGGAAGCTACAGTGTTCCTACTTGTATACCTCTGTATAACCACATAATATCAATGTCTGTTTTTCTATTGTGCACAGAAGGGTAATCCAAGTGCTCTGCCAATTTTTCAGTATTGCCTTCCCCATTCAGCACGCTGTTGAAGTTACTTACTGTGCACTCTTTGCCCTGGAGTTGCAGAGCACAGGATTTTTAAAATGGCTGGGTAGATTGTCTGGCTAGATTTGTTGCAGTCAGGTTTAGAAGTCTAAAGCTTAGACGATTATATTCAAACTAATTTTATAGACCTTTTTTCTACATAATGGCAAAAAAACTCTGCATCTACTAAGTAATTCATCTGACTTTAAAGTCAATGTACTTAATTATGGCATAGAATTGACTGTGGTTTCTTCTGTTTAGTTGTAAAGACACAGATCTAGGAATAAACTGAAAAATCTTTAAACTGCAATAAGATAAATTCTATCCTCAGTATCTTGAAAAACATCAGACATGAACTTTGTAAAATATATCTGTTTTCCTTTACTGCTTTACTGTGACTTACCCTTTTTTTTTTTTTTTTCTGCTGCTTGTGAGGGATTTTGACCAAAATTAATGACTTCAAGAATTTTTATCTCCAGACTGCTGCTTTGTTTATTTCTGTGGTTTCTGTGCAATAGCACATGTCCTTTTATTTGCCATTGCATTTTTGCAATGTGTGAAAGATATTCCATCCACAGTCTGAACACTGTCATTGACACAAGTACTGCTAAAGTTATGGCATGAACAACTTGCTTCCTCTGTTTGGTTTCATACTCTTACATCTTAATGCCAGTTTTGGCATTTATGAACATTTCTAAATTACTTAAAGTGGCCACATTTCTCTCCTTTTACTTATTCTATATTACAGTTTAAAAGAATACACCAATTTACTCTCCCAGCACGTTTCTCACTCACACTATACTGTTTTGTTGGGGTTTTTTTCATTTACTCTCCCTTCTCCCAGACACATTACCTTTCTAATAGCTATTAATCTCAGGTGCCCAAGCCTTTGCTACATACCTCCCTTCTAAAGTTATGTATGACTGTTTTCTTGCTATTGCATTCAACCTCCCAATAACCTTAATTTTTGATCACACCTCTTTGTTTCATCACCTGCCTAGTGCAACTTTCATATGCTCTTCAGGTGTCACAGACGCACTTAGCTAATAGTCTTCCCAGTGTCAGGTTGCCTGTAGTTGGTCATTTTTCTTGTAGCTATTTTGAGCTTCACCATATAGAGAACCATTCCCTCAGCTTGCCAGCCCTGTCAATGAATGCAGTGTTCTCTTATGAACTCTATAGAGGTAACCTGTTCCTCAGAAGTTTCATCTGAAAGTGTCTTTCTACAGCGTTATTTTTTCCATATCCTGACACCCAAAGGAACTGGTCCAGAATTTGTTTTCTATGGGTTTCCTCAAATATTTCTTTGTGTGTTCACCTTGCATCTGCTTCACGCCTTGCAAGGATGAACTCTGTTAACTTTACTCACCAGTCTCATTCTCTGCAGTGTTTCCAGTATTTAGTTGCATAGGTGCATTGATTCTGGTGTCAGTCTGAATATAAGACATACCACCATTGCCTGCCTTGTGCTAGACTGATGGCAGGAATGCGGACTCACAGAGAAAAAAGCAGAGTAAACAGAACTGATGGAGACTCTTTTAAAGCATGTGTTAATCTCAGAAGTTCAGCTAAGCAAGGAACTATCTTGTATTTAACTGCTTACCTATTTCAAAGGCATAAATCTTTAAATTACCTCACCATTCGTGACCCCGTACAAATACTACATAGCAGACAGACTGGACACATTTATCTGATAATTTTATTCTAAATATTTGTTCTCGGGTCTTACTCATTTTCCTGTTGAAAAATTTGTGCTTTTTAATCTGCTTATGTGATGCAGTCAGGGAAAGAAAATATTTGAAATATAATTTTCATAATGATTTCAAGTATAATAACCTGCTTTTCTTGCTAAGAATGCTATAAACAACATGAATAATCACTTTAAAAGAAATGTCTTTTTAAAAATTCTTACATTTCTAGTATTTTATTTTCAAATTCTTCTTTCTAGCTATGACTCTTCCATAGACTGGAGATACTGTGGAGTTTAATTTGATCCATGACTTCCAGTTATTCTATCTCAACATACACATTCAGTGCATATTGTTTAATTTTCAGGAAATATAAAGGCCCATAAACTGTACCAACTTTCAGATTCTAGAAAGATATTTGAGAAACTGAAATTTTATACAGTGAGAAGTTTTGTGTGATTAACAGATCATGAGTATCTGATTTCATGATCTTTCAAGAATATTCTACTGGACATACGAAAATAAAGTATCTGTACGTTACGGGGGATTAATACAACATTTTCATTTCTTTTTTTTCTTTTTGATGTCTGTTAGAACTTTATTTGCAGATGCTGCCATTTAAATGAAACTTACCCTGTAAATTCTGATATCTCTGTGAGGAAAAAATTATTTTTACATTTGGTTAACAAGACTGTTACTCGGACTCGGGGGCCACATAATTGCTGTCAGTTTGGTGTAAACTAAAGCCAAATGTTTGACTATATATGCACATTTCCACCTGATCACCTCTTGCTAATATAGCACCCTGTTATCACCTTTCAGAGCTCTCTTGAACAACACTTTTGTACATGCTTCAAGCAGATTCTAACACCTGAATCCAATTCTGTAACATGAACTTTGAAGTCAATTTTGGAGAGCTAGTGAAAATTAAAGATTAAGTTTCTTTCTCCCAAGCATAATATATTTTTCACTACTTTGAACCATTTTCTTTTTGGATTGCTAAAATTAGCCTTGCCAAAACTCTACTTCAGAAGGGAAAATAAAAATGGAGATGATAATTGTGCAGACTATAGCAAACATGAACCTGATATTTGCAGACACTATCAAGCTCCAAGGACAGATGATGTTTTTTGCCAGTTTAGATATACTGCAACATTTGCACTGGGGAAAATGCACAGGGAATTCTGGGACCTCTAGTAGGTCCGAGAAGGCAGAAGTGTGCTGGCAGCATTACAAATCATACTTAAGCAGCTCACTTCAGCGAATATCCTCCCAGTAAGGATACTACTCACTTCCATTTGGCCCTCGTCAAGCAATCTCTACTGTTTAAGTCTCCAGTTTCCATCTGACAAGCTCTCCCTCACGAATAATTGTTCCTTTTAGGATTACATGACTCTGTGTTGAATTCAGTCTCCCCTTTATTTCACCTTTCCGTCAGTGACTCCCCTTGCTGTCTGCCCTTACTCTCATCCACCTTCACCTTTCCATACTTTGTCTTTTGCTCCTGATCTAGTCTCAGTATGTCAACACCTTCAAGCGGCTACAATAGGGATATAAATAAAGTGGTATATCTTAGAGTCTGGTAGAATATCCCATCATTGTGCCATGGAGTTCAGGTGGAAAAGGGTGCACAAATGAAATTTTGGGAAATTATGCAAATGAAAGACTTCTGTTAAGACTTGTGATCCTTGTCAAGCAACTGTGATTCCAGTTGTAAATAGAATTTCAAGCAATACTCAGTCCCATTAAAGATGACAATTACTGCAACAATAACATCAAATCAGGATGTTTCTTCCAGGATGTCCTGCAAGTAATGTTGAACTGAAAAAAGTAGGACTGAATACGGCAGAAATCTGAAACTTGGGTGCTTTTAGATCGGTGGTAACATGGTTTGTCTAACCCAAGAAGAGGGGAACACAAAATGTCATTTCTTTTCATTTAAGAACATTTTTGAAGTCAATTCTGCATATTTGGGGTTGGAAATCAGTAAAACCTAGGAAGTTATTCAACGTTTCCAGAAACTTTCTTTGTTCAGTCAGGCCAGTCAAAATTGCCTTGAAACTGAAAACTGAATTATACTTCTTCCCACCATATTTATTTTCAAGTTTTGAAAGTCTGTGTTAGATTTATTTTGAAGAAAACTGAAGTCACCTTCACTTTTACTCAGTTTTTCCATCTAATGAGTCAAGTTCAGGTTACAAGCTGAACAGGCTTTGTGGATTGATTGATTCACGTTTCCTTGTGATCCCTCTGAAAACCCACCACACTATTCAAAGATTCAGTCAATAAGAACTACGTGCCAGAATTAAGCATACGGATATTGCTAGTCAGAAGACATTGACAAATTGTCCACACTTTCCCTTATAAACTTAGTGGTATCAGCGGCTCACAGTCACATCCATTATCACAAATTAAAACTGTAATTTGCCAGTTATTTGTCAAAACATTTGTGTGTCTTTTGTTTAATTGGCTGCATTTGTCTGTCTAGTTTAAATATAGCCATAAGTCAAAGACAATTTTTACTGCCTTAAAGGGAAACTGCACATGACTTTATGCAAGCAGAATACTTTTAGTGATATTCAGAAAAGAAATCATCTGCATCACTGAGCAAGAGCCAACAACAGGTAGGGTACATAGCATTTCAATAGAGATTTACCAACTGCTCCCACTTATGCACTAACTTTGCCAGCTTCTCACACAGCTTCTCTAAACCAAATGCCTGGATTCTTCTTCTTCCAGAAGCCTCCCTGGTACACGCAACCCTATCCAAGCATGTGTAAAAAGTAACATATGTTGAATCTTATTCACAAAAGGCCCTCCACACTCACACTGGATCACCTCACTGAACATGGGTTTTCATTTCTAACACTCATTCTGCTCTCCAGAGAATCCTGCTGTTATATTTCAGGCCTGGTTTATATCATTATAGTCATAATCAAAATTATTGTTTCACTCTGTGCGTTTAAAACATTTGTTAAACATAGCTAATGGTGCATGACTGCATAAAAGCTGGATTTTTCATATCATATTTCAGGTGGAGAATCTGAAAACCTATTTCAGTAACAGTTCCAATGCCAACACACACATCATAAAATCTTTCTGCTTACTGCTAACAGCAGTGGTTTCAGAGAGCAATCTTTCTTCCACGAAATTCATGAATAAAAGTATTTTTGGCTATAGTGATCCATGGTGATCCTGCTTCCTAAATAAAAAAGGTGCACTTCTCTTTGGATTTGAGAGAGTGAGAGAATCAGAAAGCCAGAGAGAGAGAGAGAGAGAAATTACCTGGTTTTTTTATTTGTGGACAAACAAACAAGAGGCTAGTACAAAGGGTATGATATGAAAATTCAGAGGAGAGGATATAGTTCCTAGCTTAGACTGATATTTCTTTAAACCTTGGGAAACTTTGAGTCTCGGGTCCTTTTCTGAATTCCCATCTCCTAGTGTGGTGCTGGGAGAATAAATTCCCCTGAGATCAGATAGCTCCATGTGGGAACCAGCAAGGAAAAACTCCACCCTTGTAAAGACAATTACACTTGAAACCAATTACTTCTAAACAATCAATCCCTGGTGAACAACCATGAAGACAAACAATGGGGCAAAGATATTTCATTCCCAAATCCATCATAAATATAAAAGGCAAGTACCTCTTAGTGTATAAATAACCATTTGAATGTTTATTAATCTTTATGAGCACATACAAAGGATTATAGTCAGTCAAGGAACTTGTAGCAGAGAGCAATGGTACTGAGCAGAGCAAATAATTGGTCCAAGGTCCTTGCCTAAGCCCCCATTTCTTAAAGAGGAATTAAACAGATGTTATTCTGATTGTGCCTCAGATGCAGTCATCTTGTTTGCACTGGTTGCTCAGTATTCTTGTCCAGTGGATAGACACAGCCAACTTCAAATGGCAGTGTACCTTGTCTTGAGGCATGTCAAGAGCCTTCAGGCTCAGTTATCAGGTGGACGTGTTTGTCTCTGCATTCACAACAGTCAGAGCTAAGAGCAACAATAGGCAACTGCTAAGAGTGCATGCCCTAGTTTTCAGGTGGTTTGTGTTTAATGAGATGAACCTCAAGCCTGATCACGATTTTGCTAGCCTCTAAAAGCACAAAAGTGTTCTGAGCTATTTATTTACAGTCTAATTTGAACCCTTCGCTGCCAATATCCTGTGTTTTAGCACCTGCCTACCAAAATGTCAAACTTCACCATTTATATCAATCAGACAAGGATCTGACTTTATCACTGCAGCTGATATTAATCAAAGATTTTATGATTTGTATGTCAGCCATTTGACTAGTATAGGGTACAAACCACAGTATGGCACAAGAGAAACTGTGTGAATGCACAGCTTAAAGGTTTGTTAGAAATTTGAAACTCCTCAGGTTCATGAACTTGTCAAGCAAACCTGAACCAAGAGATGGCTTAGGTTTGAGATGCGCAGCCAGTGCTATAAATGGAAACACAAGATTGCACAATAACATAGAAGACTGTATGGTTTGCATCACTCCTTTTTAGTGAGAATTCTATTTAACTTGAAGTCTGGACAGTTTTATTATTACTATCAATGTCCAAAAACAAAGAGAATCAACATAGCCCTAAATGATACTCTTCCCATCCCTATCTCTTCTAAGAGAAAATTCAGAGAACCAAAAATTAAAAGATAAGACAAGATTTTGGCTTTATTTTCACATAAAAACAATACACTAGAGCTGCTACTCATTTTTCTGGCTTCTAGCAAGCTCTCTGTTGGGCTGCATGAAGTGATCTATGTTATGTGGTTTTGGTCATAGAGATACCATTTCACTATTCCTATAAATATTCAAAACCAGTTGGTTCTGGATTATTTCCGTGAGTGAAAATTTTATTCACAATATAAGTAACAACTGGCATTTTTCCCCTCTCCATATAAAATGTTTGCATTAGTTTATTCTTCCAGCCCATTCTTTTTGTGTAAAAATAATCCATTATGTTTTATTGTTTGTATGTGCAAAAATAATTTATCAAGTCTGATAAACTGAGAAGTGTTCAATGATTACAAATTAAAATTCTTGTTCCAAGTGCTATGCAGTTTGGCAAAATGTCTGTCAGCTGATGTCCATTTCTCCATCTGAACTTTGACTCTGATGACTAACTTACAGATCCCAAAACTAACCATGACAAAAACATTTGATGTTGTCTTTAGAGATAAACTCATAAATGCACTGCATTGCCACCTAATTAATCTTTTTTTTTGTTTATAAAAATGCTAAGAAATAATAGCTCTTTCTTTTGAAAGCAACTCAAAGACAATTCATAAAATTTTCTTCATACCCATACAACTACATTTATTTTAAGTTCACATAGAAGATGTAAAGTGAGACAAAACATAAAAGTAAGTTTTTCTTTTATCTGTCATAAGAACACTATAAATAAAGACCAATTAATATAATTAGATAAGGAGTACAAAGCAAACAAAATTTAAAAGAAAAAAGTGGAATTTTTTTCCTTTCTACTGCAATTTTATTTTCATTTTACCCAGAGATACAGCTAATAATAAGTTGTCTCATCTGGCACATTAGAGTGTTTTGTACAGCTATCCATTTGGTCTCTGAGGAAAAAGAGAATTAGGTGATTTTCCAGACTTGGATGAAGCTATTTTTGATAACCTAGTCATTTATGGGAGTTGCTTAGCATTTTTAAAGTGAGTCTGAGAAACTATATCCAGTTCCAGATTTCTAACTGAAGAAACAGAAGAATCACTTGCTGTTTTGCTGTGGCTCTCAGGACCAGACTGTTCTACGGAGCTGAGTCAACATCACATCCAAGATGCATGAAATGAACATTGTTGGAATATTGGGAATGTGCCACACAGATAACTCTACTCTCTAATTCAATTCTAACCTACTTCATCATCACTCATTCAATGGTAGATGATGGATTGGAATTTTCATTAATATAGTTACACATAAAACTTCATTGACAGAAATTTCCAGATGTTAACTATGTAATCTGCATAAAGGACTATGTTTAGAGGAAAATAACAGTAAAGTCTAAAGTTGCACATTCTTGACATTATTCATGTTTTCAAAAAATTGGCTCATATTCTATTTCTTTTATGCTCTGTTTAATGTAGTCTTAATTTTGACATATGACACAATTTTGAATTACTCATTAATACATTTAATGTGTTAATAACATTTCTTTCTTTCAAAAATTTATATTTAATTCTTTGCCCAACTTCTTCAGATAAAACCTGTTTTGTGTAATTTTAACTGCATGCATAATTAGCCATTTGTCCCAATTCTTTGTGAAGTTTAGTTATAGAAAGCCTGAAAGTAAAATCTGAGGAAGGAATTAGTAGAAATTAGATGTGGAGAGACTTCTGTGTGTGTGCAATGAAATGACGGAATTAAATGTCATATTAGTCCCACTTTCTTCTTCGTGGTATTTAAAAAATGCAATATTGAAGAGATTCCCTTTGCTACTAAGTCACATCCCATGTTACTGCAGGTGGTTGGACCACCTAACCCCTTCTATAGGTTGATGATGCTATGGGCTAAGGTTGCCATTCTATCTATGCTTTGTCAACCCTTATTCCTACTGCAGCAGGCACAGGAATATAGTGAATGTATGACAAGAGGAATGAAACAGACATCACTTTTTTCAGTTGGCCTTAAAAAAAGAGCATATTCTAGAATTCCTCAGGTGTAGGAAATACTTCCACTTCTGTAAGATGTAGTCCATTACATACATTTACATTAAGCTGTGATTTTGCTCTAAATTTTTTCTCTGTAAGATGGCATTTTTGGCTCTGCATCACTGGACCCCAGTCACCTTCCAGCACAAACATACTCACTTTGCAAGTGAAAATATTTTTTCCAGTTGCTAGGATGGCAACAGTGTTAGGAACTGAAAACTCAGGCTATTGGAGGCATACTGTGGTGAAAAGATTCACTTTATTTACTTTTTCCAAAGCTTCTTACCTCTAGCTTAAGAGTCCCCTTGTGGCTACTGAACACCAGATCTTACAGTTATGAAAAGGTTGTGGTGATAAAACCTGAGTCAAGACTTCCATTAATGAAGATCTTATGATAGGATGAAATATCAGCACAAAATAAATATAAATGGCCATATAAAGAATAGGAAGTGTTGCCTCTGAAAAAATTCCATTTTGCCCTTTTTAGACATGCAGCAGCTAGTATTTCAGCTTTCTTGAATTAGCAAGATAACATGTAATCCTTCAGGAATGCAAGAGGCTGTCTTCCTTAGCTTTCATTCTTCTGCAGATTCTCATGGAAACACTAGTGATTCCTACACTCAGATGCATGTTTATCATTAAAGATAGCATTTATTAAAAATCCACCTGTTGATATAACAAGATTAAGTTCATTCTAAGAGGTAATTCCTGGTCTTTTATCACCAAAATACTTCTGAAAGTTTCTGGTTCAAATCTTGATCTGTGTCTTTTTGTATCATATGGATGGGATCAACTGACTCCTCTGGGCTCTCCTGTGTTTAGTACTTTGGCACTTTGGCTCTCTGATTCCAGCTAAAATCTCAGTTTCAATCTTCCTAATTCAGAATGCCTTGCCAGTTAGGAGTAGAAGGTCCTAGTTGACAAGAAGCACTTGAGGGAACAGACTTCATTCTTAACACAGCCCACTGTTAGGGTAATTGAACTGAGTTTCTTGAGTCATTCATCAGTGCACCAATAAAAAATTACAAGTCTATAAGCATTTAGGAGGACAAAAATTATTTTGTTATCTTTGTCACACCATATACTGCTTTACTACATTTCTTGCTTCTCAAAGCAAAAGTGTGTGCTTCAAAATCACATTAGACTCCTGACATGATATAGCTATGTAGTTCCTTTTTAACTCTACAGAAGTGGTAAATCTAAAAAGTTGTTAAAGTGGGGATAATGTCTTCACAAGGCTGTTGTACAAGTATTGTTACCAGTGTTTTTACCTTTACACACTGTACTAGACAGAAATCTGCTTACAGCACACAAAAGTTGCTGGAAACCAGATCCTGCTGAAAGTGTTGAGGTGGAGCTATTTCTACTCTTTTGCCTCTAATGTTTCCCACACCTTTTGTTGCTTTTGTGTCAAATATGTTCTGTATGAAGACAGGCTGAGAAAGTTGGGGCTGTTCAGCCTGAAGAATAAAAGGCTGTGTGGAGACCTCATAGCAGCCTTCCAGTATCTGAAGGGGGCCTATAAGGATGCTGGAGGGGGACTCTTCATTAGGGACTATAGTGATAGGACAAAGGGTAACGGGTTCAAACTTACACAGGAGAAGTTCAGGTTAGATATAAGGAAGAAGTTCTTTACTGTGAGGGTGCTGAGGCACTGGAATGGGTTGCCCAAAGAAGTTGTGACTGCTCCATCCCTGCAGTGTTCAAGGACAGATTGGATGGAGCCTTGGGTGCCATGGTTTAGTGGGAGGTGTCCCTGCCCATGGCCGGGGGGGGGTTGGAACTAGATGATGCTAACGTCCTTTCCAACCCTAACTGTTCTATGATTTCATGAAATATGGCCCTTCAAGAAAGAAGAAAACAAATCACTGCTGTTATGGACTTAACCTGAGTTTCATTACGATTTATGTTAATCATCTACCTGCAAACCTTTTGTGCTTCTGAATTTCTAGCGCTTTTTCTTTGGAATGCTTGTGTTCTGAAATCAGGTTTCACATTATTTTTCTGTTTGCTCTGAGCAAGTTCTGTCATTTTTCTAGCAGGGTCAAATGGCTTGCTTGTCTGTTTGCCCTCCTCTTTCCCTATTTTTGCAAGGGTTAACTTTTTTACTGGATTTTTGTTCAAATTATATTTTTAAGTGCCTGAGGTTACAGAAACACAACCTATTGTCTGAAACATAGCCTAATACCTGCTCTGATGAAATAGACACAAACCATTAAAAAAGATATTAGTAAGTATAGCAAGGCTCAAAGAAATATGATTTTACAGCACTCGTTTTCTCATTGCATGTCCTATCACTTTCCTATTAATTAAATAATTAAAGAGTCATTAAATAGTGACTCTGAGAAATCACACCTAATATCTCCAAAATAAAGATTTTCTGATTTGTGCGTTACTGGACCTGGGCAAAGACCCAACAGGATATATTATACCACTGGCTTTATGTACCAGCCCTGTTATTTTCAAATTCTGCCTTTTGTCAGAGTTTGTGACACCTGATTGCAACAAACTCCACAAGTGCAGCCAAGAAGAATGTGGCCCTTTGGGAGCTTAGTAGCTTTTCCTGGTGCAATAAATGTAATAAAGGAACCAGTCTATTTCCCAAGATGCATTTGAGAGGCAAGTATTAAACATGTTTTTTTGTCAATCAGATAAAAAAAGAGACAAGCTACGTAAAAGAGGTAACCTTTTCATAGAGTTGGTTTTTGGATAACTACGCTTTCTTTTTCCTAATATATCATTGTGATCCTTTGTGTGCTTCATAATGTAAATGTTTGTTTTTCACATTAGCAATATCAGTGTGAAACTTGTAAAAAAAAAAAAAGCTTAATTTGCCAAGATTTTCATCTCAGCAACTTTCATATAAGCAAGCCAATATTTTTTTTCTTACAATACCGGTAACTATCCCCACATAAAACCAAATTACATCATCTTTAACTGAATAAAGTATGACTTTCATTTTAACATCTTACCTTCAAAATTATATAAACAATAAATATCTCCAGTCTCTTTCAGAGGCTGGTAAAAACTCTGAAGTTCTTTCTCACATTTGTTCTTCTTCTCCTCTGGTATGTTGGTGATTAGTGCTCCTCGCATAATGTGAGATATTCAATAGGTATAGAAGGAGCAGCACATCAGTATACATAAGAGGAATGGCAAACAGCAAATGTTCCTTGCCCTCTTCAAGATCTTATCAGATCCATAAAATTTCAGTTGGAGAAGTTTGGGGATAAAATATTTGTTATTCACACTTAGAGCAAATTTTTCTAGCGCACAAGTTGCAAACGACAAAGGAAATTTCAGCATTGTATGAAGCATCAGAGAATATAGCAAGTGTTCTCAAGAGATGCTCTCTCTTAATTGCGATATATCTTAAAAGAAAATACAAAACTCCTATGGGATGCAAAACACTTCCTTGAAAACAGTCGTATCAGGAGAGCAGAGCAATTGTGGAGACATATTATCAGGAGCAGACAGTGAAAAATCACACCGCTTTCAACCATACTTTTCAGCAAGACCCATAGAATGATAGAGAATAGTTAGTCTACTTCCTAAAATATCTCTATTTTCTTCATGGGTCTTTCCTGTTGGTCTTGCTTAAGACTGAAGTTAAGAAACAGCATGGCTCCCACAAATCAACACAGATGTGCTGAAAAGCAGGTTTGTATTTTACTTTTTTCCAGATGCAGCCAGTATTGTCACAAAGATGTTCCAGTGCCGGCTAGATATCCATACACAAATAAAGAGCTGCCTGTTCCATGAGAGACCAGCCAACACCAAAGACACTCTGCAGTGGAAAGAGGTACAATATTCAAGAAGGCTGCTGATGAACCTCTTGTTCCAGCTCTAAAACATCAACAGATCATTGCCAAAGCAGAGAAGGGGACTGTTTTAAATTGAGTATCATAAAAACCCCACAGATCTATCATGTCAGATCATTTTACAAGAGAAGAAATTTTATTTCTGTTCGAGCAGAATACAAAATGAAACCACAAATTTCAACAGCACTAACTACTTCCCATTTCATAAGCATCCACTTACCTTTTGAATAAATGTCAAGATTTATTCAGTCTTGCCTGAAGGATAAATTCATATATCTGTTCTTTCTTAGTCTCCTTGGGAAAAGGAAGTAAAAATGAATTCATTTTACTGAAGCAAGACAAATTAATTTCAAATAACAGAAGAAACTTTATTTTAGGAATGACCTGAGAGAATTATATGGTGATGTGAAAATATTTGCTTAACCTCCTTTGATTTTTCTGTTTTCTCTTAACCTCTTAACCATACCAGCAGACTGTGCATGGCATTCCCATCAGAAAATTAACATTTTCTTTAAGAACCAAAGAAATGTAATGCAATTATACAAATAACAGAAGTTGAAACTACATGGCTTGGTACAATGTTTTAATAACCAGCGATTATAATGATGAAAACGAAGCAACTACTACTAGTTGATAATGCTGTTTTCACTTACTGTGCTCAACAAAAGAGTTGAGATGTAGACAAGAAATGCTAGCCAAAACACAGAAGCAAGCAAACAATTTCACTGAGTAAGTAAGAAACCGAGTTGACCCTGGAATTCTGTTGTCCTGGGTGGCAAATTTATGAACCTACAATGAGGGCAACTGTTCTTTAACATGATCACTGAGCTATCATAATAAAATTTCTCATGCACTGTTTATTGATATTTTTTCATCTAGTTTATATGCTTTAGAAGCCACTACTAGGGGTATATTTAAAATAGAAATACCCCAAGGACATCAGTGACAAATTTAGGAAAGGGAATATGGTCTGTGTGTAATAAGCCTTCAATAACACTGAAAACATAGTTTCACCATGGCAGCTTTTAATAAACAAAGGTCAAAGCCAGACTTTCTTCAATCATGCACTAATTGCTCAGCTATTGCTAGAAAATAATCCTGATAGAGCTGACAAAGTAGATGTTAACACTGAACTAGGCTCGAGAGTCAGTGGCGTGGACATATCAAGATAAAATATTTAATGCTGATGAAAAGTATTGCAGAATTAACTGTTGAAGCAATTGCAATGAGGAATGAATTGAGTTGATGAGAAAGTATTCATGTGCATGAACTTGTGTAGTGATCCTTATTGGAATACCATTGTATATCCAGGAGTTAGTGATCCACATAACAGGATCTGTGCTGTGCTGCACATGCAGTATGATGTTCACATTTAGTCCTGTATATTTCTTGGCTGCAGACTAAGCCTTGCCAGCTCTTTTGTAACAGAGGAGCCTGCAGGTATCTCACTCTTGATGCCACTAATTATACCACCTACATGTCCTGGCCTTAGCTAAAAGTGCAACAAGTTCTCACATGAATATCCTTTCTGTTTGTCAGTAGAAATGATGAGTAGGGATGTTTTCTTGTAAGAAAATCCTGTTACATCTCAAATGAACAAAATGTAGTAACCCTTTGCATGTCATGGTGCACATTCATTGGAGTTTCGTGCTTCACAACTTAGGGTTCCCAGCACATACAAGAAAACAAGATATTTTATTATTATTATTATTATTGTATTAGTGCTACCAAATAGCATTTTAAATGGTACTTCATAGAATCTGAGCATCTTTCTTAATAAGATAATAACAGATCAGCACCTCCTCGTGTGAAACAGCTGTCACAGAAGAGGAGTGGAATGGAGCTTCAGAGAATGGAGAAGGAAATGGTGACAAGAGATGCTGATGAAGTAACTATGAAAAAGAGGAAAATCTTCAATGACATAAGAAGGTGAGCAGGAGGTGGGAAAGGTCAAAAAGACAAAACTTCAGCAGATCTTTTATAGCTACCATAGACATGAAGTAACTTATAAATGAGCTAGAACCATACTAATTGGATGATAATGGGAGTCACAGTCCAGTGTAATAACAAACATGCTGTGATCTAGTTTATAATTTCTCAAGCAGCTTTAGCAATTTATTTTGAGATTTGTGTTGTGTAGCTACCCTGCAGCATTTAGCTGAGCTTTGTCAGTGTAAGACTTGGATATCTTTACGTTGTGCTGTAAATAGACTAATGGAGACATGAAGCTGAAAAGTCCTTTTGAAAGGGAGAACTGAATCAACGTTTCAGATTTAAAAAAAAAAAGATGCAAAAGGAGGAAATATTAAGGAAGGTCATCCCTAGAAATGGGTGTTTTTAATAAGGTGTGTGGGAAATTCTTAGGAGTAGATGAATAAGAGACAGAAGGCAAAATTAGTCAAGAAATACTCAGAGCAGAAAAGAAAATAGAAGTCGGGTAGTAATGTCAGATGAAATGGTGTTGAAAAGAAAGAACAGAGACTGGATGACTGGAAATTGTACTAATAAGAAATTGTACTAATAAGAAAAATGTAGCCCACTACTTACACAAATATGACATTCAAGAGGTGGAATATGAGAGTAAGGGAGGCTTCCCTTGCAGGAGCAAGCTACTGTACCATTGTCAGAAATAGTGATACAGGTCTTTTATTCAGTTACTAGAAGTCCCAAATCTGATGCTATCCACATGGTCACAAAAATCAGAGTCTTCATATTTTACTATTAAATGATCAGTTATAAGTTTTGTGGTTGCTGAAAACAGTGAAGTTCAGGTGCACTGCCTGGTTTTCAATGAAATGCAGTTGTTTATCACAGTTTTCCCCAAGAAATTTGCCCAAAGCACAGAAAATTCTAGGGATTTTCCCAGTATCCCATAACCGGCAGAGCTTACACTTCGTGTTTTAATGTTGAGTCCAGGTTTATGGAAGTCCTTGAAGGCATGTAAGGAACACATTTTGCCCTGGGTCCTTCCATTCTGATCTATTTCCTGACTTTAGTTTACTAACAATACAGTGCATTAGCACGTGGTGCAGATTCATTGCTCTACTATGAAAATTAGTAAAACAGTGTCTTTAATCAGGCAAAGTTCTTTTAGCTTCAGCCATTGGGCCCAGTCTTCATATTTTGAATATGTAAATTCCAAATAAGGTAAGCACTGAATTAGTATGCTCCTTTCATTTTGCATTTCTAATTGTAATCCATCAATGACAGCAATTAAAAAGAAGAAATAACTCTTCTATGAAATTCTAGGAAATAAAATGTTCTAAGAAATAAAATCTTCTATGAACATTTTGCTTATGAGGATGCAAAAATAAATACAGAGTTAGGTAACAGGTCTAGAAATCAAGAGCTCTCATGCCCGTTTCTAGCTATGACGTGCCTCCTTTCTAACTCTAGCAAATTCTCTGTGCTTCAGTTTTCCTGCCAGCTATCTGTGATCATAAATAATTTGGTCACATCGTTTATGAGAGTCATAACAGTGGTAAGGACATTCAAAAGTAAGAATTAGGAGGCTGCAGTGGTTGCTGAGGAAACAGCAGGAGCAGACATTGGTGAAGAAAAATTGATGCAATTTTGTACTGGAAGGTCATTATTCACCTCAAAATGTAATCCTAGCTGAGTGCTATTTATACCTTCTTATGCTGCTTAAAAACTGCCTAAATAGAAATTCTGTAGTGACCTTCACTGACAAGACCCATGCATATAAGCTCACAGAGCATATATGGTCCTGCCTAGTTTCCCCGTGTCAGCCACTGAACCACAGCACTGTGCCTTTTACTGCTCAGCCCCAGGTTTCCCCCCAGCACACTCAAGTAACACATGGGGCATTGCAACAGAGGAGCTGAAAGGCATGCTTCAGTTCTACAGTTCCAACAGAGCTAGTGAAAACAAAAAAGAATAATTTATAATTCTGTTATTAGTCAGAGACTTGGGAAGCTGCCACACAAGAAGTATGGCACACAAGAAAATGCAAAAGCTGAAACAGAAAAAGATAAATGCAGCTGAGGAAAGCTTCTGCTCTCATTTTCTTGAAATTTTCATTTATTTGAGCAACCTAATATTCTCCACTGAGTGGAATAATTTCTGGCTTATCCAAGTTAATCAAGAGATGAACTGGGCCTCGTGAGACTCGCTGGAAAGGTTTTTTGGATGCATGCTTCAAAAAGGTACATACTCAAAACAAACAACTCCAGATGCTCTTCATGATACCAACAAAAGCTAAATTTTGTGATCATTTGTTTAATTTGGTTCACTCAAGCAAAAGAAAATAGATGATTAATCCTTCAGTCATAGTCTTAGTCATCGTTTTCCATATGCATCCAGAAAAACAAGCAAAAAGACCAGAAAATTAAGCAATGCAACACCAACAATCGCAAACAGATAAATTCAACATGTGGTCATATAGAGTTCTATAGTATCTAAATTTCTTGTTGTTTTTGTTTTGGGGGGCGGGTCCTGGTTGGGGGTTTTTTGTAATTTGAGCAGATGTTTTCAATACACAACAGATTGGTTCATGGTTTGTTTGCAGAAAATCAGCAATCTTGTAAGGCTCTCTTAAGCAACAGGGAAAGTTACACTTTATAAAAGAAATTATTATAAACAACTTAAGCCCTCCTGCTGAAGGGAAGGGAAGGGAATGGAAGGGAAGGGAAGGGAAGGGAAGGGAAGGGAAGGGAAGGGAAGGGAAGGGAAGGGAAGGGAATCAGTCAACCACTTTGATCCATTTGCATTCCTAACATACAAAGTAACTGAAAATATATATCTCTGGGGCTGGAACGTTAATGCTGCGCTTGGTTCTCCCCACTGTCCCCACTCCCACTCCTCCCTCTGGTGTGCTGATATCTCTTCAGAAGGGAATATAACTTAGAAATACAGCATAAAACTGCATGTAGACAAATATCTGCATTTGACATTAACATCCTAGATCACATACCATTGGTACCATATCAGTTGCCCTTAGAGTTCCAATGTTAAAATATCCCATTCAGACAATCAGGATAAGCATAAACAAGCAGGATAACTCAAGAACGTTGTTAAAGAAGCAGATTTCAGACAGTGTTTGTATGCAGTGTGAAAAGCAACTGTTTAGAGTTCTGGACAATATTTCCAGCTAAGTAAAACCAGTTGAGTTTTTAGTTCCAGAACACTGCTGGAATGTCTTAGCTCACTCCAGAGGCAGCACATAACTTCCATGTTACTGTTGCCATTTTCCTTCTCTCTTCCCTACCCTGGTGAGGTCCTGGGGCTTTCTTCTACGCAGAGCAGACAAGAACCAGTAAGCTCTATTTCAGTCCTCTAAGTGAAGATGCGTGTGGAAAGGTGTATTGATGAGGGAATTAAGGTGCTTCTTGTGGACTGTAAATTAACCAAAGACGTTGTTGCCAGTAGTAGCTGACAAAGATTATCCCACCAGGGTATGAGGCAATCAGGGGAGGGGTTTTACCCACTCTTGGTTGACTTTATCCTTGTGGGTTACACCTGTGGGGCTGGTGACTGTTATACTGGCAAATATAGAAAGATACAGTGACAGAGCAGCAGCAAAATGGATTTGTCAGAGGCTTTTGCCTGTGCTAGAAGCCTGTAAAGGTTGGTGGCTGCAGCAAGCATCAACTGCCTATAGGCAGACGGGAGTATATCTGGTAGTCTTGGAATAGCAGCAGCATTTTGCCTCTCTTCCCACTTTCAGCTCTATCTCTTCCCTTTCTCCCCCCTCTCCAAAACAGGAAGATCTTGGTTGAAACATGGTGGCAAAATTTATATTTTGCTTTCAGTGCTGAGAAGCTCTGAGCTGCTCTGCTAGCAAGACAGCTTTCTGTGGGACTGCCTAGTGACTACAAGCCAAATGATGCTATCTATCTCTTTTATTGCATTTGCCAAACTTGAAAGCCATAATAATTCTTTTTGAGGGGATTTACTGCAACAGCAACACCACACTGAATTTGGTTGGGAAATGACATTTTATACCATAGAAGAGTTCTAAACTCTATAAACCTATGGCAATAATGGAAACAGTGAAGACTGCCTTAATATGCCAATTCTCTTTGGACATCATCCACAAACAGTCTCAGTGTTCAGCCATAGTGACCGTGCTTGATTAGGCCATTTGAGACAGGGTCCTATAAAGTATGTGACTTCTTGATGTCTGTTTTAAAATTATTTTCATTCGTGATCAGGCTGAGCTAGTGTCTGTTCAGACTAAAATAACAACTGGAGCAGGTTTTACCTACATTTCGACTTACTTACATTTCTGACAGCTTAATCTCCTATAGTTCTGAGAGTTTTTCAACTGGCTTACTTTGGAGAAATGAGAACAGGTAATCTACCCAGAATTCACCTGAAATTGTACCAGGAAGCATACTTAAAAGACAGTTTCATCTGAACTGACAAAAAATAAATTAAAATCTACATACTATTTCTTTTCTTCTTTAAAGAATGGAACCAAGAGCATAAATTTCCATTGTCCATTTCTGTAACATTGTGTCTCATTGATAGTGCAGTAGTTAGAAAGCCATCCTCCATTTTAGCTTTGCATAGAACATCACCATCTTTTTTTCACTTTAAATTGCATACAGCAGGAAATTGTTTAAAAGCTTTTTTTTTTAAAGAAAAAAGAAGTTGTATTTGTACATCATTTGGACATAAAAAATTTAAAAATGCCACTATTAATTTTACGCAATCATCCTTAAGATATTCCTGTCATATAGCAGAGTTTGGCCTCTTCAGGAACCTGCTCAGTAAGATTCCATTGGATATAGCCCTAGAGGGCAGGGGGACCCAAGACTCTTGGTTGATATTCAAGGATCACCTGCTGCAAGCTCAGGAGCAATACATCCCAACTAGAAGGAAATGACGCAGGAGGGCCAGGAGACCTCCTTGGATGGATAAGGAGCTGCTGAGGAAAATTGGAAGGTAAAAAAAGTCTTATAAAAGGTGGAAGTAAGGACAGGCGGCCTGGAAAGAATACAGGGATGTTGTCCGGGAAGCTAGTGACCAGGTTAGGAAAGCTAAGGCCCACTTCTAATTAAACTTGGCTAGGGGTGTTAAGGATAACAGGTAGGGATTCTATAGGTACATTGCAAATAAAAGACAGACTAGGGACAACGTGGGCCCTCTCCAGAAACTATCAGGAGAACTGGCTACCCTGGATTTGGAGAAGGCTGAGGTTCTTAATGACTTCTTTGCCTCAGTCTTCACCAGAAAATGCTCTGACCACACCACCCAAGTCTTGGAAGGCAGACACACAGACAGTGAGAATGAAGACCCTAGGCCCACTGTGCGAGAGGATCTGGTTCGAGAAAATCTTAGGAACCTGAATATATACAAGTCCATGGGACCTGATGAAATCCATCCGTGGGTCCTGAAGGAGCTGGCAAATGATATTGTCCATCATATTTGAAAAATCATGGCAGTCAGGTGAAGTTCCTGAAGAATACAACCCCCATTTTCAAGAAGGGGAAAATGGATGAGCTGGGGTACTACAGACCAGTCAGCCTCACCTCTGTGCCTGGCAAAATCTTGGAGCAGATTCTGCTTCAAGGCATGCTGAGGCACATGAAAAACAACAAGGTGGTTGTTGACAGCCAGCATGGCTTTACTAAGGGGAAATCCTCCCTGACCAATCTGGTGGCCTTCTATGATGGGGCTACAGAACTGATGGACAGGAGTAGAGCAGTTGATGTCATCTACCTGGACTTGTGCAAAGCATTTGACACTGTCTCGCATGACATCCTTGTCTCTAAGTTTGAGAGACATCAATTTGATAGGTAGACCACTCGGTGGATAGAGAACTGGCTGGATGGCTGCACGCAAAAGAGTAGTGCTCAATGGCTCTATGTCCAGCTGGAGACCAGTAACGAGTGGTGTTCCTCAGGGATCGGTGTTGGGACCGATCTTGTTCAACATCTTTGTCGATGACATAGACAGTAGGATTGAGTGTGCCCTCAGCAAGTTTGCCAATGACACCAAGCTGTGCGGTTTGGTTGACACATTGGAGGGAAGGAATGCCATCCAGAAAGACCTTGACACTCTTGTGAGGTGGGCTGATGCCAACTTGATGAAGTTTGACCATGCCAAGTGCAAGGTCATACGCCTGGGTGGGAGCAATCCCAGGCACAGCTACAGGTTGGGCAGAGAAGAGATTCAGAGCAGTCCTGCAGAGAAGGACTTGGGGATGTTGGTTGATGAAAAAATGAACATGAGCCAGCAGTGTGCACTTGTAGCCCAGAAAGTCAACCATATCCTGGGCTGCATCAAAAGGAGCGTGACCAGCAGGTCGAGGGAGGTGATCCTGCCCCTCTGCTCTGCTCTCGTGTGACCTCACTTGGAGTACTGTGTGCAGTTCTGGTGTCCTCAACATAAAAAGGACATGGAACTGTTGGAACAAGTGCAGAGGAGGGCCACGAGGATGATCGGGGACTGGAGCACCTCCCATATGAAGATAGGCTGAGAAAGTTGGGGCTGTTGAGCCTGGAGAAGAGAAGGCTGCGTGGAGACCTCATAGCAGCCTTCCAGTGTCTGAAGGGGGGATATAGGGATGCTGGGGAGGGACCCTTCATGAGGAACTGTAGTGAGGTCAAGGGGTAATGGGTTCAAACTTAAACAGGGGGAGTTTAGATTGGATATGAGGAAGAAGTTCTTTACTGTGCGGGTGGTGAGGCACTGGAATGGGTTGCCCAGGGAAGTTGTGAATGCTCCATTGCTGGCGGTGTTCAAGGCTGAGTTGGACAGAGCCTTGGATGGCATGGTTTAGTGTGAGGTGTCCCTGGCCCTGGCAGGGGTGTTGGAACTAGATGATCTTAAGGTCCTTTCCAACCCTAACTATTCTATGATTCTATATATGCGTGCAGTATCTTCTGTCTAATCCCAATTAATGAGAGCCAACAAGGTCAGGAAGTGACTCTGAAGACAGAAGCAATAGAATCCACTACCTGGTCTTCTGGAAGTCTACACAGCGCCTGCGTTTCCCTGAAAAGAATTGATGTAGTTAAGGCAAATGGTTTTCTGACACTGTGTCCCTCTATAGGTCTCATGGGATTTCTACACCTTTGTGATGCCTGTTATAATCTAAGAGCTTCTTCCCTAATGAAGGGTCAGATAGAAATAGCATGGATCTGACACATATCTTTCCTGAATCATCCTGCTTGTTTGAAGCAAAACTATACTGGCATGCTGAAGAATTTTAAGTAACAAATCAGAAATAAGTATAATTGCTAAAAACACAGACCTATAAGAGGTACTAAATTCCAGGATGTTCCAGAACATGGTTCCACCTTTCTATAATCCAGAGATAGATGAGAGCTTCCAAGAAGTAGACCACATCCTGTCCCACATACTGATGCAGTGCTCCAGAATTAAACTAGCATTTGGTTTCCCTGGACAAACAGTATCATCCCCAGTTTATCTGTATCTTTTAGCTATAGCTTTTACAGTCTTTGCCTGACACCTGCTTCTAACTTAATCATTTAATATACATTTTCCTCTTATAACCATAAACATTTCATTTATTTTTCCAAACTTTTCTGCAAAGAGTTTAAATTCTTTTCAGACTTTCAGTCTATACTTTCAGAGCTGAACTAAGAAACACATTTTTATGCTTCTTACCTGCGTTTCTCTACTCCTGGCTAGAAATGCAAAACAGGTCTTTCTACAAAGCCTCATCCAAAGATTTAGAGGCTGATAAGTCATCCAGCTCAGCTCTTTGTACTATGGTTTAACAGGTTAAGTATTTCTTTCTGGACTATTAATGATTAAAGCCACCAATGAAATAAAGAAAGAGGGTTTGAAGCATCTATTTGGTCTGTGCAAAGGAGCCTAGCATTCAGCTAGCTTGTGGGCTATGCTTATTGGGAGCTCCTCTGCACACCCCGGTTAGCAACTCTCCTTCAATCTCAGTGCCACTTTTCTCCAAGGGGGATGGGATGTTACCACTGCTGAGCACAGCATCCATCATATAGAGGTTCTGTGTTCTCACAGGACTAACAAAACTCCATTTATAGATGAGGTGTCAGAGGTACAGCCCTGAGAGTAGAATTTGTTCTCAAGAGAACTTTTTCTTGACTAGTTTGATTGCAGTCTTGAATAAAGTCTCATGTGGGAAAGAAACTGCTCACAGTTTTGTATAGGTTTTTTCCTGTTGGGCTTAGAGAGACTCTGCTGCACAGATTGCCATCATTGCTAACATGCCAGAAGTAATTACAGGATCTCTTACCAAAAAAATATAAAAAGAACTGAATGTTCCCCTGACCATTTCTTCCATGTCATCAGTAATCCCAACTATTCTTTTCTTTTTGTTAGAGCAGTTCTTTCCATTCATTCCTCACCTGTATCTAACACAGACCACAATCCAGACTTTTCCTAAGGAGCTTCCAGTCTAGCCATTTTTCTATAAAATCTGGCTGTAATTTATTTATTCCTCTCCTAAGGTCTCATTTCCTCCCTTTTCCCACTACTGCATTGTGCAAAAGATGATGTAACATGTCTATTCTTAACCTCAGCTATGTCTGTGACACAGTTCTTTTTTCATGCTAGGGGACCTAGCTACGTACGTTAGCTTTTTCCAGACATAAGTCTATTTCTTTTCCTTCTTCTGCTCCTCAGTATTTTCTCAGAAACTAGGAATGTGACCTAAATGCCATTTATTTTTCTCTTGCCCTTACTGAACTGTTGCCACATTAAACTATTTGATATTATAGATATTACAGTAAGCCTCTGGAGCTCACTGGAAAATAGTCTCCACAGTGCTTTGTTTTGTACAAATGCAGTTCCTTCTCTAGGAGTCTGTAACTGCTGAAAAGACAAGAGGCAAAGGGCAGGGAAAGGGACAGAATATGCAGAAGACTGAGCCCAGCGATGGCACTGCATTAGCTCCTTCTCTTTGTTAACTCCAGATGTGTCTTCATTAAAAGGGAAGTTGGTTAACAGCAAAAGGAAGACAAGACAAGGCAAAGGCAAGACAAGGAATAGATCTTCAGCTGAAAAGTGTATGTTGGGGACTTAATTCCATGGAATCTGAAATGATTATATAGATACTGAATCTCGGAATAGGTAGAACAGTTCCTTTCAAGACTAAAAATAGCATCTGAGTTGTAGCTTGCAGTTTGCAGTATGTGCTTATACTGCTTCCATTCTGGTGTAATGGTAATAATCTTTTCTCAAAAGGCAGATGATCCACAGATGACACAAAGTTCAGCTGAATTCTGCATTAAAATCTTTGCATGCTTCTAAATTGCAGTCTGCCTTCTCACAGCAAGGATATTTTGTCCAGTACTTGGTGGTAACAGAAGTTGTTTAGGAGATGATAACGGCTGCAAAGGGTCTATGAAGCAGCCATAACCACACTGTTTGCTAGTAAATCAAGCATACTGGTCTCACATACTGAAGTTTCTATAAAGAGGCTCTGTGCACTAGTCTGAATCCTCACCAAAATTAACAAACCAAAATCATTAACTAATTTTAGAAAAGTGCATAGCAAATTACTACTGAAGAGTTCATGAATGAATATAAATCAGCATTACCCTTTTGTCTTTCCTTTCCAAGATCCTCTCTAAATGCCTGAACAACCCTGGCATGTGGACGTATCTGAGCACCTAACTAAGGAAAAACTCACGGCTTCTTTCCCAGAGTCAAGCATATCCTTCAATTCTTGGAAATAGATATACTCACGAAGTGCAGAAGGGCATCCTGACTTTAAAGCATGTGATCAGTCCCACAAAAATCAGTGATGGTTAAAGCTAATCATAGTTTCAAGTTCTTTGCTGAACTGAGTGCTAAGCCAAGGATTTGTCAGTTCAAATATCTAAGCTAATCTCCACTACCACAGTGTCTCAGTAAATGAGAAATGACTTCTTAGCAAAGACAAAGATAAAACACACGAAGTCCAATTTAAAGTGTAGACAAGAGTGCAAAAAAGCTACCCACAGAAGAATGTGACTTCGTATAAATGAAGTTAAGACGACTTTTGAACTCATACATGAACACAATCATGATTTCATTTTTTGTCAAAAATTCACTGCTCTTTTATAGAATTACCATAACTTTAGAATAAAATACTATTTTTGATAGTTTATAACTTTGTGTTTGCTGAAAACAGGTTATGTAATCAAAATAGAAACCCTTTGCAACTGCAAATAGCTAAAGAAAAACATATATAAGTAGGATCAAACAAATAAATAAATGAAAGCAACAATGACAGATAAATGAGCCAACTGAAGTCATTCCAACTCTTAATCATACTAACATTTTTACCAAATGCAAGTGTTTAGAGAGCAGACCCATTTTACAAAAGGACCCAACTGCCAATTTTTTAAATGAAGGAAATAAAATTGGAATGAAAAAATGTGCGTTTAGTCCTTCCAGGAGAAAAAATTATCTAATGCGCAGTCAGCATTTCTCCAGCCCTCCTCAGACCAGCACAGTAATTTTTCCAACCCTAAATACAGTATATGAGCAAACATATTCTTTTGAATGCCTTCAACTTCAATGTATCATCACTGGCTAACAGGAAAATTCAGGATTACTATGATTAATATAGAATAATTTAACTCAGCCACTGTAACAAGATGAGGGTCTGCTGCTGGGAATACTAGAGAAAAGTAGAGACAAAAGCTGAACCATCCCCAGTACTTCTATAAGGTTTACTCTGTAGACAAATACACATGCTTAAACATAATATACCTAGAGGTTTACCACAAGCCAGACAAAAAAAAGAAAAGAACAGAACAGGGCATGGGACTAAAGAAGGAAAAGGGGGGTAATATTTTTAATTTATGTATGCATCTGAAAAGAAAGTTTCTCAAAATTAAACCACCTATTTTGTTGGCATTTCAATGTCTGGAAATGGCTTCCTGGAGGATTTTCTCCACAACTTCGTACAGGGCCTTAGGTGAAGCTGACTGGTCTCTGGTTGCTGGTTTCTCTTTCTTTGCAGATGATCCACCCCTGTTGGAAGAGGGGTTCAATGTTTGCCTTGCCATTGTTCAGTGGCCTTGCAAGGACCTGCAGCCAGTTCACCATCTTGCACTCCTCCTGACCCCTTGGACCTAAGTATGTTCACTTTACTCAAGCTGTATCAACACTATCCTGCTTTACCACAGGTAGTGTCTTTCACCCACCACCACCAGTTTTGCTGCCAGACACAGAGACCTAGGAGGCCCAAGATTCGTTATAGTGTTTATCATTCATCCCTGTGGCTGTGTTACCTTCCCAGTCCTCAATGGCAGAGCAACCTTTGTCAGGGTACATAAATAACGTGCCTTCCTTTCTGAAGGTCATCGCTCGTAAGATTTCCCCTTCCTTTTGTCCACTACATATCTTCTCTCCCTCTCCTAATGTGTCTTTAGACAAGGTGAATATTCCTGATTACTCTGTTGAAAGAGCTATTCTGTATTAGAAGTGATAAATGAATATCACCTCCAGTGTCTGCTACTGAAAAGCTGTTCCAAACATAATAAATATCACACAATGGGAATTTGTCATGTATCACTGCTAGATAATCACTTTTTCTGAGTGTTATGTTCTCCCATTCCAGTTGATATCACAGGTGTTAAAGCAGCATAATATTTTCACGCTCCAAATGGTGGTATGACTCCCATTTTAAGAAGCCATTTTTCAGCTCTTTTGAGAATGAAATTTGTAGTTTAATATAGAAAACTGAGGGGGCGGAGACAGGAGTTGCTTTTTTACCTGATATAGAAATAAAAAGTTTATTTAAAAAAACCCAATATTTTTCTGCTGCTTATTGAACAGCGGAAAACTCCCTGTAACTAAGGAGAAAATTATTCGCAGAAATGGTCTAAATGTCATAGAAAAGAAATCAAGTTGAACAATGTTCTAAAATGAATGGATAGACTTATGCAAGTTTTTAATTTACAGTAGATAGGAAAAGTGAGCTTATACAAACCTGGCAGTTTAGAATCTCTCTATGGTAAATTTTTTTGATTACCTATTCGACATATACTTGAGTCATCATCCAAATTTGAAAATTACCTATGCTAACTCCTGGACAGGAAACTGGGTAGGAAGTTGATGCAGCAGCTTTTTGGCTTTCTCAGAAATCCTTTCTGTCTCTCGAGTAGCAGAAGAAAAAAGAATAATATCTACTTCGAATGAAAGCTTTTTTTATGTAAGTGAAGAAAGAAATGTGTGTTTTGGTTAGGGTGGTATCTTTTGCTATAAAGAGATGATTGCACGTATCAGATGGCTCTTTGCGGCTGAGACTAGCTAGAAAGGTTTTACAGCTACTTAGAGCAGAATAATAACATTGTAGTTATAGGACATGGACTAAACTACATACATGAAATTTGTGACTTCATCATACTCTAAACACAGAAGGAAGGCAAACTTCTTTAACAATGCTGTAACAATGCTGGGAGTCTAGAATGTTGTCATGAGTGGCATAGAGATGCCCATGTGTGAGAAGGCCTACAGAGCAGGTAGTGCTACAAAGTGGCAAGATGAACCTTATTGCATGAATATTGTAACTAATCCTGTAATTTGCCTTTAGAAAAATAGAAAGACTGAATGAGAGCTGAGGGAGAGGAAATAACATTTCGCATCAAAGATACTGCAGCCACAGAGGGGTCCAAACACTGCACTATGAAATTTTATGGACAGAAGTTCTGGTTAAAGAAACTAATGAAGGTTTCCATTACAGTCTTAATCTTTCATGCACAGTGCAAAATTCTCCTTACGCCACATCTGAGGTTCAATAGGAAGAAAATTAGTGTTGCCAAAAGTGACTTCAGCTCAAGGGGTCTTGGACATGTTGAGCAGCCAAGAACAGGCTGCATGAGCTAATTTGGTGTTTGGGCACTATTCCTACTGGCAGAGACGCAGCAACATCCTACCTGAAAAAAGAAACCGGTGATTTTAATCTAGTTAGATTTCAGTTATGAGAACAGAACACAGCACTAATCCATTATCAGCATATGTGAACCCTGAAGTGGTCCCTTTTACCAAATTTGAAACAGCTGATGGTAACTGACAAAGCATTATGTGTTTAATGACAAGGGTTTTAATAAAAGACAGGAATCGTTCATAAATGTCCCATGGGGTATCCCAGAAGCCACAATTCCAAGGACATGAAAAAAAATTACTCTGGGTAGGAGGGCAGTGTATTTAAAAGGAGATATTCAAGGCCTGCTGAAACAGGAGGAAAGCTAATATTGAGAGGGCTGAATTACAGGCTGGATTACATGTCCTTCCAGATGGCTCTGGCAAAAAAAACTAATTATAACACAGAAATGGCCAATAGATGGTTATGATCTATGTGAAAAGAAGCTTGAGGCTGTATGTATCTTAGATGCTGTTGCTGCTGTAATGGCAAGTTTATGTGTAGCATGTGTAGCAAGTTTATGTGTAGTTTTCATGTGTAGCAAAGAAAGACGTAAAGGAACATCTGTTGAAATGAAACATTTGCAAATCAGCAGGCCCAGATAACTGACACCCACGAGCCTTAAGAAAACCAGCTGGGAGCCTTCAGAACAACTCATGCAATATTTCACAAGTCCTGGAATACTGAAGAAATTCCAAGTGATTTGATAGCTACAAACGTAATGCAGGGTATTTAAATAGGATAAACCAATTTGTCTTGTGAAGTACAAATCAAGTAAACTAACTTAGAGAATGGCTAAAATAAAAAAAAGAAATAGATTCAGAGATACATGCAAATGAAGATAAAACCTGGAATTTAAATCAGTCAACCTTTTTCACAGGAAAAAGGAAGATATAAATTTGTGATCATTATTGACAGCAATACAAATCTGGTTTCCAAAACCAATGGCACTAACAAAGTACATTTGGAAGGTAGCACATTCCATGTTTACAGTTAGGACTTGACTTATTACTATATGACATTTTCAATATTGCAGTATACACTAACAGCAGGACAAAATTAAATTGCTTGAAAACTGCCTTGTTGACAAAGCTCAATATACAATTTTCAAAGCTAATATATAAAAGAGAAAGGACTACTAATAAGAAAAGGTTTTTTGACCAGTTATGGAAACTATTTTTATCTTATCAAATCTTTCTGGTAAAAATCAGAATCAAAAGAAAAAACATGGCATGTAATGAGAACAAGTAACTGACACAAAGTATTCTAGATCATTTTCTGAAATTGTTAGAAGCAACCAGATGTGTTCAATAAATTAAACAAATAATACTACTTCTGGGACATACCGTGCGAGCTATATGGAGCAGGGTCCATTGTTCTCAGAGTGGAAAACAATGATGCAAAGTCAGATGTATGGGACTGCCGCATGGGAAAATGCTCAGTTTGTAGAATCATAGAATAGTTAGGGTTGTAAAGGACCTTAAGATCATCTAGTTCCAACCCCCCTGCTGTGGGCAGATTGCCTCACACTAGACCATCCCATTACAGGCTTTAATGCTTGTGTGACACTGTTTCTTGAATTGATGCCTTCTTTGTTTTCAAAGTCTCTGTAATTCACTGGATACTCTTTAATTCTCTTATTTTCATCTTGCTCTTTAACATGTTCAATTTAACAGATTTCAGTCTGTTTTGGGTGTCGCATCATATATGCTGCTAAGCTCCCATACGGGGCACTGTTGTAAGGCCATCCTGCCCTGGATTTTGTCAGAGATTTTCAAGAGTGCCATAAAAATTGACTAGAATTGTAGAACTTTTGCCATATGTGTTTGAGACACCCCAGCAGCAAATGTGGGGTTAAACACTGAAAGAGTTGTCCAAGGGTTGTAGTGGATGAACATTTTGCTGAAATTTTTGAGGAAAAATGAGTGTAATGCTTGAAAAACATAGTTTGTTTTCTGCTTGCATCGGGTGAAAGCAGAGTTCAGATGGCTGGCTAGGACAACCTTTTCTAGCACTACGATGTAGCATTTGTGTCTTTATAGCCCAATAATATTTATTAATAAATACTTAGGTTCAGGGATTAGTAGCAGTTTCATAAAATGTCTTCTAAATGAGGAGAATTTTAATTAAATATTTTTTATCTTTCTCTACAGGATCAGATATCAATTGCAGAATGCTAACTCTAAAGCTGAAAAGTGCAGCATCTTGAGAAAGATGGATAAGTGCTCAGCTGTGCCCGCAGAAGCCTCCCAGGTGCCTGAGTGAAGTATGCTGCCCAAAATTTATACTGGTCAGTGGTTCTCTTTTTTTGGAAGGGGCAGGTTTTTTTCCTTAGCAAGCTTCCCCCTCCTTCTGTAGACTAATTTGCCATTCAGTGATCATCTGGAATCTCATAACTGACTCACACCATTTATATTCATCTCAACAATTTTGACACTATCAATAGAATATTGATCTCTCCTGGGTTTTGTTAACGTCTACCAAAGCTTTGCCAAAGAGGATGGTGCATTTGGGTAAAATTACCTGGTCTGTAACAATGAGATTAAACTTAGCAAAATTTGGAGTTCCTTTTTGATATTATTTTTTGTGAAAAATTCTCTGAAAATATTAATAAGTCTTAAAAGCACGAGAGAATTAAAAAGCTTCATGAAAAAATTGAGAATTATTCTGAAGTCACGAAATAAAAAATTTGGGTAACCTGGAATCTAAATCAGAAAAAAACCCTGCTTGGTTTCACTTAAATGAGCACAGATGGTCAGAGTGAAACACTATTTTGTAAGCAAAGCTTTGCCAGAAAAAATAGCAATAAAATATTGTTTACACTCTGATAGTGGGTGTTTTTTTTTATTAATTCTGCAAAAGCATATCCTCATTTGAGACATTACCAACAACCTATTAATAGAGGCTCTGGATCAGTCTCAAAATCATTACACATAAATGGTAATATTAATTATTAACTCTGCCGTATTATTCTGTATTTGAGTAACAGAGGTTGAACAGGGAAATGCCAAGAAGAAACCACAGATCTCATGAGCCATATGATGGCTGTGATTTGTGATATGGAGGGGAATTGCAGTAAATAGCAGGCAACAAAACCCAAGATGTGCTAACTAAACATCAGGACAAACAAAATATTTGTAATTGCAGAAAAGAACAAAAGAAGGAAGCAGAAAGAAGAATTCAGTTTTTATCAGTCAATAAGCAATGCTAGAGTGAATTTGTATAAAATTCTGAATTTTAGTCTCACAATTTTGTCTGAGTTTAGATATTTCATACCTTAAAATGTTGATTTTAAATTTTCCTTTAGAGAAAAAGAAACATATGAGCAGCAATTCTGTATTATTTAACACTATCAATGTTATTATATGCTTAATCTATGGGAGCCTCCTGATTTGAGAACATTTGATCTTAGCCAATAGAGCTTCAAAGCCATTGCTGAAATATTTCATGTCAGAAGTATCATATATTGAATTCCTCCTATTAAATCCTAAAAGCATGGATAAGCAACTGAAGGCTTATTTCTTCCTGTTCACCTACACTTATCTCTAAATCACTGAGGTTTTAACTTGTTCTAAGTTTATGTTTAAGAGCCACTTTTGCTACCTTTTGCTCAATCATCAGTATGTCATTATGTTCCCTATTTATCGTATAAATTCACCTTTAATATTCTTCAATATTTGCACCTCCTTTTCTCATTTTTCAGGTATTTATTCATCACAGCCCCCTTGTCTCTTTTTAGAAGGACGGCTTTTCACCCAAAATAATTTTTTTGCATTCCTCATTTTGAGTATTTGGTAGGACAAAATGGAAAAAAATGTGGGGTTTCAATGCTTTTCCCAGTTCTAAGAACAGAGTTTTTTGTCCTGTATGCTGTTCTCTAATCTATAAGCAGACTCAAAAACATGTTTGGTGCTTTTGACAGCTGTTGTGGTTTAAGCCTCTCTAACCACGCAGACTCTCTCTCACTCACTCCCCCCTCTTTCTTGCCCCCCACTCCCGGAGGGATGGGAAGGAGAATAGAAAAGAATGCAACTCCCGCAGGTTGAGATAAGAACAGTTTAGTAACTAAAGTATAACACAAACCACTACTGCTACCACCAATAATAATAATGACAAGGCAAATACAAGGAAAGAATACAATTTCTCACCACCTAAAACCAAACCCGACCACGCAGTGCACCCCCACCCTTCCGGGTCTCTGCTCTCTGCTCTCCATCCTGGGCATGACGTGCTGTGGGATGGAATGACCTCTTTGGTCAGTTTGGGTCAGGTGTCCTGTCTCTGCTTTCTCCCGGCTCCCCTCCTCCTTGGCCAGACCAAAACATCACTAAGCAGTAACCGAAACACTGGTGTTATCAGCACTGTTCCCAGGCCCAAAATCAAAAACACAGCGCTACACCAGCTACCAAGAAGGAGAAAAATGACTGCTGCTGCTGAACCCATGACAACAGCTTTTTAGATCTTTTCTCTGCAATGCACAGAAGAGGGAACCTAAGGCTGCCTGTACCCTTGGATGCAGAGTCCCAACTCTTGTTGGAGTTTATTAGCTGACATTTACATTGGTGAAACTAAGGAACATTGGTGGAAGACTGTCTGTACCTATTCAACCTGCCCAGAGGGTCCTGCAGCCACTTTATAACTATTCCAAATGCTTTTCCCGCTCTGTAATGAACTTTGCTTCAATTTAGGTGACTATACTACTACAATTCAAATTCAACCAAATTCAGCAGCAACCCTGAGCTCTTGCTCTACATGGTCTGAACAGACTTTTTGTATGTGGCTTATGTGAAGGGCATGATAAGGCTCAAACCTTGTGTCACCACTCAGGTTACTTATACCCAATGGAACCAGGCAATCAAGCCAATCTTGACCAATATGCTGTGAAAAGGCGGGTTGTCCAAGCATGAACATTTCACCTTCCTACCTAGGTATTAGCTGTGTCACAAAGAGAAGTATTCCAGGCAGGATTACATCATCCTGTAGAATTGACATGAGTAGGAATGGGTCCAAAACATCTGGCTGTCCTCAACAGTATCCCCCAGGTCATAAAAAAGTTTAGTAACTATAGCAGGGCAATAGGCAGGATATGGACTGTCTGACACGCAGCACGTATGGAGACTTGAATCACAAGGATAATCAGTCATACTCCAAGTCTCTGTTAATCACCATGAAATTGCTTACACGTAATAGTTTATACTGGATGAGTACCTCACAACTGCTCCTGAAACAAAGGTAATGTCAGTACCACCAATGCAACTTTATTTCATTTTGAATATATTCATCTACATGTGCACTTCACTTTTAAGTACTTAGTTAAAATATCCCTGGCAGATTCTCTTTTAACCAATCTTTAAAAGCCTCTAACAATGTAGACAAGTGTTACACAACATTTTTAGGCAATTTATCTTGGTATTTCTCTATTCTTAGAAGGTTTTTCCTAATGTCTAGCCTAAGTCTCTTTCACTGCAGCTTAAGCCAATTATTTCCTACACTATCCAATACTGATACATCTCTTTCCACTGTGCAGTGTCTTTTTACATATTTGAAGTCTGTTATCCTGTCTCACATTTATTCTTCTCTTCTCTAGACCAAACAATTACAATATTTTATCTTTTATCATCTATTATCTTTCAAACTGATCTACACCTATGTGCACCCTCAGCAAGTTTGATGATGACACCAAGCTGTGTGGTTCAGTTGATACGTTGGAGGGAAGGAATGCCATCAAGAGGGACCTTGACATGCTTGTGAGGTGGGCTGATGCCAACCTGATGAAGTTTAACCATGACAAGTGCAAGGTCCTACACCTGGGTCAGAGCAATCCCAGGCACAGCTACAGGTTGGGTAGAGAAGAGATTCAGAGCAACACTGCAGAGAAGCACTTGGGGGTGTTGGTTGATGAGAAAATGAACATGAGCCAGCAGTGTGCGCTCGCAGCCCAGAAAGTCAACCATATCCTGGGCTGTATCAAAAGGAGCATGACCAGCAGGTCGAGGGAGGTGATCCTGCCCCTCTACTCTGCTCTTGTGAGACCTCACTTGGAGTATTGTGTGCAGTTCTGGTGTCCTCAACATAAAAAGGACATGGAACTGTTGGAACAAGTGCAGAGGAGGGCCATGAGGATGATCAGGGGACTGGAGCACCTCCCATATGAAGATAGGCTGAGAAAGTTGGGGCTGTTGAGCCTGGAGAAGAGAAGTATCTGAAGGGGGCCTACAGGGATGCTGGGAAGGGACACTTCATGAGGAACTGCAGTGAGGTCAAGGGGTAATGGGTTCAAACTTAAACAGGGGGAGTTTAGATTGGATATGAGGAAGAAATTCGTTACTGTAAGGGTGGTGAGGCACTGGAATGGGTTGCCCAGGGAAGTTGTGAATGCTCCATCTCTGGCGGTGTTAAAGGCTGGATTGGACATAGCCTTGGGTGACATGGTTTAGTGTGAGATGTCCCTGCCCCTGACAGGGGTTTGGAACTAGATGATCTTAAGTTCCTTTCCAACCCTAACTATTCTATGATTCTATGATTCTATGATTCTATAGTCCCCTAACTGGAGACATTGCTCTGGCTAAGGTGATGCTTATGTTAAGCTAAGCAGAATTTCTTCATATGTCTTACGAAAAACATGACTCTTTATATAGTCCAGTATTCAGCTTTCCTTACTACATGCTGTCATATTGTTGATTCATATCCAGCTGTGGTCCACTATAACCTTGGGATCCTTCTCTGCAGGGCTACTAGGCAGCCAGTTGTTTCATGTCCTGCATTTGTGTAGCTGACAATTCCTGACTAAATATAGATGTCTTTGCTTATCCTTGCTGAATAGCATCATATTTTTCTCATATCTCCTCTCCTATTTGCCAAGGTCCTGGCTAAATTCTAACCTTGTCCTCTACTGCGTTGCTCCAGCTTGGTATTGCCTGCAAATGAATAAAGATCTTGCTTCTTGTATCATTCTTGTCATTAATGAAAATGTTGACTAGTGCCAGAAATACTGTATAGTCCTGGACACAGATGAAAACCTCCTTCTTTATCTAGGTAGATTGGCAGTTACCTTCTTTTACTTTCTGTCTAGGATAAATCACTGGGATGAATAGTCTGAGTATTGCTTGTACTGACTATGATATTAACAATAAACCATACAAACTGTCCTAGGCAGAATTTTATTTTGTATTTGTATACTACTTGCGCTATATCTCAGCACCAAGGCCTCTGAACTAAACATTTTTACCTTTTTTAGACCCAGAATTTGTATACCACACCAGCTGGACATCTTTTCCACTCCTGAAACCTGAAAGCCTGTGTGCCTGGTTTGGATATCTAGACTAGATACCCAAATTTCTCTGCCTATACTTCAAGGAAATATTTTCACTGCTTTCTTTTCTGCTGAGTCATGCCTTGACATGCCTAAATCTTCATGTAAACAATTGTACACTTTTACGTATTTGCTTTTCTCCAGTTATGCCACTTTTGCTCTACAAGTTCCCAGTTTCTTCAAATTATTACTCAATAGATTAAATTACTTTTCAAAAAAAATCAAAGCAGATTAAGCTGCTTTGCATTTGGTCTGCTCTTCTATAGATCAAAATGTCAACTATTCAGATATTACAACCATCTATACTGTATTTTCTAATAAAAGAATCCAGGGCCAAAGGGATTTCCAATAGGATCTTTAAGAAAATGTGAATTCTTATTTTCTAAGAACAGCTCTCAGAAAACTCAGGTAAAAATATTTGTCACTGACCATCTCACCAGATATAAGTTCTCCTTTGTTTATTGAAAAGATTGCCATTCTTTATATTTTCTTAGTGTTTTGAAGTGAATATATGTGCATGTATAAATACACAGAAAAATAATTATGTCTTTTGTTTGAATAATGCCCATCACATTTATTGACACTGTGGGTCTTGTGCATTTCTCTCTGGTTTCAATATATGTTTTTATTCATTGAATTAGTTGAAGTTTCACAACATTATTTTTCACGTATGTACTGCACAAAAACAAATTTTCCCCACCATTGTCGTTCCTCACCACTTCTTCCCACCAGTCAATAACAGTTTCATCTAAATAACAGGAACCTTTTCTCCCGGTACTATTATAAATTTGTTATTTCTCCTTTGCTAATCCCAACCAGTTTAGCTGATAGTAGCAGAGACAATTGCACTATTGTGAGATGTTAGCATTCATGTGAGGATTTATGCAGCTCTGAAAAAAAAACATGCAGCTGCAAAAAGTGCATATCAAACCACCAGAGGATAATCCCAAAGCATAATCAGCAGCTCAGACTACAGTAAAAGCCTGCTTCATGATGAAACAGGATGTTAAAATTTTCAACTGCAAGTATATAGCTCAGAAGATGAAACGTCCAAGATTTACATCCTACTGGAAGAATAGTTTTACCATGATCTGATAAGCAAATAGGATGGTTGACTTGCTATTTAGAACCTGGCTGTGGATCAAATCATGATAAGGAGATGAAAGAGACATGTGATACTGAGCAGGACATAAAAGTGTAACCAGAGGTTTTTACAGCAGCTGGGTTTGGTGCTGAAAGATTCAGAAAAGAAAGGAAGTTTTAAAACAATTAATGACTCCTTCCATTCTTCACAACTTGACATGACAAAAAATCCGTACTGAGATGAACCACACAGGAGTACTAAGAAACCTGAAGCTGGCTACAGATTTATTTTATTGGCCTCAAGCAGCATAAGCAGTAGAAAGGAAATGTCAGACAAGTGAGAATTGTTTCAGAAGAAAGGCTAAAAATGAGATGGCTGCCAAGACATTTCCGCAAGAGAGCACAAAAGTGGAATTGCTGGAAGGGGTTCATACAGGTGGGATAATCCCGCAGGTGTTAGCTGGCATTCAAAAAGAAAATTCTTTTCTTGGTTCAACTTCTCAAACTTAGATGGAAAATTTTGAAATTCAAATGGCATGCTTCAAAATTACAGAAAAAATTTTGCATAACATCTTCTGAAATGATACTTCAGTGACATTTCATGCAAATTCACTGGTTCCTACCACAAAGTCCAAGACATCCATTACAGACATACATGCTGAATACCTGAAAAAAAGGGACTGCTGAATGTAAACCATTTGGGGAACTCTGAGCTCTATTGTGCGTAGCTCCCACACCTACAATGAAGTGGAGTGCACACTTGGCATCTGACTTAGAAGAGTATTAGCTGCCAGCCAGGGCTGCCAGACCCTAAATTTCAGACTGAAGATTTCTACAGTGGCTGAAATACAGGAACCAGAAGTTCTCAGTTTTAAGCTCCTGCAGGGAAGGACATTTAAAAGCCTTATATTGTTCTCGTTTCTAAGAAAACATCCAGTTCATCAGAATATAGCATACCCTATGAAGAAATTGGAGCTAGGGGAGACTCTCTGTCCGCATTGCAGAAACTGTGTTGCTCTGCAGAGATAAATACAGAGTATATGCAAGAAGCAGAGATACAAAATGGAAACAGAAGAGTAGTCAGTGATGAGAATACTCTCTGGGAATTCCTGGGTTTTTATGTCATGAACTTCTCATTAAAGAGTCAGTAAACGAAAGTCATGAAGGACGCAGACCAGAACAGTATCACTTTGCAAAGTCACTTAGTGTTCAAGGAACGTAATAAACTCCTATGCCTTAATATGCAGCAGAAGTGTTATTCAACACATATTTTGGCATAGCCTCTCCTCTCACATCCTGCGACTTGGCAATAGCCAGAAGCTTCAAAGGCAAACATTCCGTAGTTTCCTTACTTACTGATGCTGGCTCCGTTTTAAGACGTTGCTGAAACAGATTTTCTGCCTCAAGACAAATTGCATTTAGCTGATAGATGAAAATATCTGTGCCAAATAGGACAGTGTTTTGAAACAGTAAGAAGTCAACAGGAAGACAATTAAGCTATTCTATGGAAGTGTTCTGGATATATGAAATACAGCCTGCCTATAGATATTTACAAGAAATGCATGTTGTATTTCTGCTCTTTGTTTCTAATACTATAGCCAATTTCAGTTAATGCTGGATCTATTCAGGCTTATATGGAGTTTCAAGTTGCCTGCCAAGTTATCTTCTTTGTTTTTTTTTTTTTTTTTTTGTTTTGTTTTGTTTTGTTGTTTTTTTTTTTTTTTTTAATTTACCTTGAAATACATTCCTTAAATATTGCATTTTAGAAAGATACAAAAGCAAAAAAAAAAAGTCCTCATTTGTCTAAGACTATTTTCAACCCTAGCACTAATACTGAAACATTTAAACAAGATATTTTTCTTCACAAGTTCCTGTACACTAGTGTATGTTTGACTTCTGTTAGTATCTTTTCTGGGCTGAAACACACTATGAATAACTATATTCTTATTTCTAAGTCATGTCCATTTCAGCAAGAGATTGATAAGCAGAGAATTCAGCAAAGTTGATTTTTTATAGCTCACAAGTTGGATTTAGCATTCCAAAAATATTTGACAAATGCCAGATCAAATTCACCATGTAGGTGCTAGTTAAAAAAAGTAAGTAAATAAGATCCAAAGCCAACAGCAGAATAAAACTTATTTGAAAAATAAAACAGCAGAAAATCAGCTTTATGTGTTATACTAATGTATTTCCTTCTCTACTTTTACATGAGTTCAAAGTTACCCAAGTTTATTATGAAATTTCACTATCAAAGTTCTATTTTATTTCATATTGTAATGGAACCCATAAACAATGGAGCTTTGATTTTTTTCACATTACTAATGAGAAAACAAAAAAAACCAAAATCCCTGAATAAACTGTTGAGGAACTCTACTATAATTTCTGTTCTGTTTTTCCCCAGGAAATGAGGGGGGCGACACTCTCAATCTCCTTGAGAGTTCTGAAGACACTGTTTGTCTAATTCTGGCTCACTGCCCATATTCTTCTTTGTGAAACTGTACTATGTGTTATGGAAGTCTAGATAGATTAGATTAACAGCGAGGGGGAGCGGAGGGAGGGTGTCTTGACTGTTTGTTATATTGTCAAAGAAGCTTTTGAATTGGTTTCACATAAATCCATGGGGCTTTAAAACCCATTTTCCTATGGTCTTCATCTTTTATTTTAAAATATGCTTTATAACCCCAAATACAGTTTCTCCCTCTTAAATATATGTATTTCTATTAATTTCTTTCCTAACAATTTGCTGAAGACCCTATTAGGCACAGTTACAGATATTTCTCATGTTTGGCAAGATATGGAGAAGCTGGTGATAGCAATCATACTTTTCATGGGCAAAATCTTACTGTAAAGATAAAGGTGTAGGTAATTATTGTACTGTGGCTAAAGGTAGTTTCATTTAAGTTCTGCAGAAAGTAATAGGAACCATTATACTTGTGGAAGATTTCATTAGGTTTGAACCAATAAACCTGAGATCACGTGAGATTTAGAAAAAAGCCTCAACCAAATCTCATAAGACATGTAATAAAGTCACAAGAGTTGGCAGCAATCTCGATCCATCTCATAAACTCTGGATAAATATGAACAGATGTAGATAGTGTAATTAAATTGATCACGGAGTTTATTTCCCAAGAAATCATTCTGAGAACCAGAATTAGATACAGACCCCTTGAAAACTAATTGATTTTTGAAACTCAAAAATACTTTAAAGCTTTTTACCCTCTGTTTTTTTTCTAATTATACTTTCCTGTTCTGAAATATTTTTCACTCCCTTTTTTCTATATGATATATTCACTTTATTGATGATAAAAGGGAATAGCTCTTCTAAAGAGTAAAGAGTGAAGCTGAGTATAAGGAGTCCTATCTAATACACCAGTGGACATTTCCCTAAAACTAAAGGAAGGGAAATTCTGCTTTAGTCACTTACAGTTGCAGCAATTTTAAATGTAACTCAGAGTAATCAGTTCTTAAAAGTCCAGAGCTTTCTAAGAAAAAGAAGCTAAAGGTATAATATAGAATTAAAACAGACTAGAACAAGAGGAAATCAGGAACATATTGTTGAAGTCACTGGAGACATTTTCTGAAGCTTACTGTTGAGAATATCTTCAATGGGGTCTGGACGCCATGCATTTTTAACACCAGACAATAATCCAAAGACAAGCTATTGTAGCACTGTGTAATGTCAAAAATTGAAAACATTCCTTTATTTAGCTCTCCCAGAAGCTCAGTCTTCCTAAGTAAAATGGTATTAAATAAGAAAATGTTTTTAGTATTTTTCATATGCTTACTTTCATATGGTTTTGATACTTTTTTTTCTCCTAACATGGTGCTTCTACAAAACCAAAAAGCTACAAAAATAGAAACAACCATCAAATTAAATTTCTCTAAAATATTAGAAAACATGTAGCTCTCTATCAACTTCCCACATAAGCTAAAAGGCTCATCCTGAGCCAATAAGGAAAATAAAAGAAGGATGAAAAATATATGGAGTTTTTATTTTATCGAATGTTTCCATGAGAGAACAGATGAACATGAGTTCTGTCTTCAGTTAAGCTGAAACGAAAAGAGAAGCTGTCCATCCACCGGGACACCTCTGAAGCCTGAAACAAACATTCATGGCAACTACATGCCAAGAAGGGGCAAAGGCACTGAGCCTCAGTCAGGGTTATTTGAAACCAAAGAGATTTAGGAAAGGCTGTCTATTCAGGGAAGCTGGAAGAAGGTCTAGGGAATATTTTAGTGCTCCAATAGTCACAATGCCTAAATTCTAAGTACTGGTGAACTGAAAGTCTATCTTTTGTGTGATCTGTTAGTGGCTTTTTGTCTATCTAGCACACTAATGTACTTGAGATATCCTGCTCACTTACAGTTTCTAGCCCTACTGTGTTATCATGTTTATAATCATTTGCGATGGTTTAAACTCCCTCTCCAACATGAAGCTGCAACCCAGAATGCCATTACTGCAAAGGTATCTCTTGTGTATCCTCACATATAAGGTGTGTTTATAGCATATTTCTCTAGGATCAATTGAAAAACTCACAATATGTTTCCACATTTCAGGTGGCATGGAGACCTGAGCTTCTTTTAAGGCTTATTTTCTGCATATGTGATCTATTTTGCCTGAAATGCTAACCAACAGATTTTGCTGGGAAAACACACACTTTTTGTACCTTTTGTTGATACTGGAACCATGGACAGTCAAAACAGTGGTAATGGGTGCTTGACTTTATGCTGGAATGACTCAGGAAATATGCTGGAAAGGCAGAGAGGTGTGGTTCCAGGCATTGTCGCATTGTCCTCTTCAGTGTTTCTGGGTTTTATCCAGTGATGATCTGAAGTAAAATGCACAAACAGTTCTGGGCATATGTCCTAGAAGCCAAGTTTTTCCAAAAGCAGAGTTCTCCAACCACTAAGTTACAATGCCAGTCTGTCCATACCATAACCCAGCATCACCCAGAGTGAGGATTGCTTGCTATGCAAAATATTAGGTGATTGGTGCATTTCTTGGCTGAAAGCCACATTTTCCACTTCCTGGACAAGTATGCTAATTGTCAGACTAGCATCTAAAAGCTCTTAATTAGATACTGGGATATAGTCACCTGAATCCTGTGAATAGTTTTACACTCTGATGTGTAGTTTTGCTAAGATGTCAAAGTTCATACAAAAGGTGAATTTCAGATACACCTCATTTGGGATCTTGTGGGGTGGCTGACCTGACATAATTAAAACACAACAAAAATTAAGGTTCTAATTTCTTCATGCATAGGAATTAGACCCCACATTCATGGCCTCTCAAACTTACTTCAGCTAGAGACAATTCCTGTTTGCTTCAGGAATTTTGTAAATCACTATAACCACCAGACTCCTTGTTTTAACATCACCACCTTGCAAAACCAGATGTGTCATTTTCACAAGCTTTCCCTCAAAAAAAAAAGTCTGCCTGTAGATGCAACAGCAAAACCACACGCAAGAAAGCAACATAAACACTGGAGAAATGGAAATAAATGATGATATGAGGAAGAAATTCTTTACTGTAAGGGTGGTGAGGCACTGGAATGGGTTGCCCGGGGAAGCTGTGAATGCTCCGTCGCTGGCGGTGTTCAAGGCCAGATTGGACATAGCCTTGGGTGGCATGGTTTAGTGGGAGGTGTCCCTGACCATGGCAGGGGGATTGGAATTAGATTATGTTAAGGTCCTTTCCAACCCTTACTGTTCTATGATTCTACAATTATTCACATGGAATCAATGCCACTTCTAGTTTACGTGGCAGTCATACACAATGGTAATACCTTTGATTATAAAAGATGTCATATAGCTGGCTTTTGCCATACTTCAAATGCAAATCTGTATGTCACAGGCTCATCTCTATTGTGAACTATGTCATCATTCATTACTGTACATATGTTATGACAAAAACTGATTAGTCATATTAATTGATATTGTTGACCAGACTCTTCTTTTCATTCATTCTTCTACCAGACTTTTCATTCCGCACTCTTTTTTCCACTTACACATAGCAAGTCCCTGATCCTAGGAGAATCCATTTGTGCCTGTGGTTATGTGGTTGGCACACCTAAGCAAGAGAGAGATATAGAAAATTTCCTGGATCTATACCAACAATTCTCTTTTGAGAATGCCTAGAAATAGTAATTAAGAGTAGGTCAGAAAAGAATCTTTCATTGTGAGAAGTCTGAATGTCACTGTTTCAAATAAAAATGGCTGCTGGAGGCCACAGTCATGTCCTTTCAGTAACACTGGAAGAAGGAACGATTAAATGCTCCTTGTTGTGCAAAAAATGATATGACCCGAAAAAAGCCATGACCCAAACCAAACTGAAGGAAAACAGAGAGGCCAGGAATTAATTAGAGAAGCTATTTGTATTCACTTGTAGGAAGTAGCTGACAAGCAGCCAGCAGACAGGAAGAAACTGAGGAGGCTTCAAAACAACCAGTGAGAGTGTTTTCTTGAAAGAAAATAAGACAAAGTAGAACAAGGAGTTTTTGGATAGAAAGCTAGGCTGAAAAAACAAAGCAAAGGAATTCCCCTAGGTGTCTTATTTTTGCTGCCTTCTGGAAAACTGAATTTTGTGTATGAGATTTGGTAAATTATTGCAGGAAAGAAACAAATAATTCTAATGTAAATTTGCCCTAAGTATTGGCCAGTTTCTAAGGCCAAGTAAATGACACTGTAATGTAGTTGTTCTGGGGGTTTACACTGTGTTCCCTCTCCTCATTTCTCAACCAGGTGTGGTTGCCCAATCTCAAAGTAAAAGTGTGTGAGTCATGCATATGTCCTTCTGTCATTGTTTCACAGCTGAGGAAGGATATGAAGCCACAATACTTTTCTCATCTCCTCTGCTTCAGCTCCCAGTGAGATGCATAGAACAGAGCCTTAAAGTATGCAGCTGCGTCAGCCTGAAATGAAAGATGACAAAATGCAACTTGGACAAAGGAGGTAGATAGTTACAGAAAGGGTTTCTCTGCATATCTGTTATTAAGAGAGGAAAGGCATGAACAGGAACTTTTCCACTTACTGTTTTCAATTTAAAAGACTAACATGAAGACTTGTCCTTTCTGCTCTTGAATAATATGAGCAGTTAAAGCCCTCCACCTGATTCCACGAAATTGACAAAGCTCCCAAAGAATTCAGTTGTTGAAGATCAAGTTCTCAGTGCTTGACAAGCCCCAGATTTTGGAAAATTGCTATTTATGAAGATATAAAATGCCACTGATGCTGCTGATGATGAACTGCATCTTAGATGCAGCCCAGTATCTGGAGTTTGTTCTCTTTCTACCTAACACTTTATCCTGCTCTTGAAAATGCTTCAACCCTTTCTAGGTATTACTCACATACAGATGGATGTACCTTAAATTCATCATTATAAATGCAGTTGGTGTTTTTCCCATAAGAAAATGTTGAAGAATTCCAGTCAATTCAAGTTTCATTATGCACTACGGTAATTGCTTTTGCCTACACTGGGTGTCCAGTTTACAGTAATACCATGCAGACCGCATTTCACTAATTTGTGTGGGAGATGTCATTCTTGTGTGAGGCTGTTGAAAAGTTTATTAAAAACCATCCTATTGTCCTCTTCCTTAGATTCTATACAAATGACTTAAACAAAGGATCATTTACTTGGGTGTGACTTGCTAGCAGAGGAGCTATAGTAGCTGTTTCTTGCAATCTTGTACTGTAAGATCATTTCAGTTTTCACAAATCAGTTGCACAAACACCTTTCTTGACAAGAAATTTAGAAAATGAACCTGTTTCTTTTTTGTCTTTAAAGTCTTATATTTGCTCTCAGTTCTCAGGATCTACTCCTTCTTTCTCTAATACTTAAGAGATTGTCTTGGGTAGTTTTTGAGTTGTTGGGTCTTTAATTAATCTCATGATATCTATAAGATTTCATGTCCAAAATGTGTGTCAACTAAATTGAAACACAGCAAATTATGCTGTAAATGTTGCAGGAGAAGATTTTGAAGAGAACAGAAGAGTGACTTTAGTCACTTACACCAGTCATCATCACCACCGCTGGCAGACTTACTACTTTGTGCTTTCTATAATTAAACAAACAAACAAACAAACAAAAAAACAGAAGCATAATGCACTTGTATATGCTATTCTTGTAAAAAGGAAAATAAATAAAAAAAAGCTAACTTTTGAAAAAATGTATTTTTTTTGTAAAATTCAACTCTAATGTTGGTTCTGTTTAAAGAGTTGTGAGCCATCATACCATTTCTACTTTTTATTTGTAACTGTCACAGTTATTAAATTGAGGATGCTGAAGTATGGGCCGATATGAGTAGCAATACTGTGGTGCAATACAATAATGGAAGATAAGAAGGTCTAGGGGAGAAAATAATCATTTCAGCTGGTATTTAGGTTGGTAGTAATATGCTCATGATAAGGTGATCACATTTACTAATTCACTGGCAATTAGAAATTTCTGAGGAAAGACAAGTCTATGCTGTAAAAATGTGATTGCTTGCATCTCAGCTGAGATGATACACAGTTCATTTTATTAAGCTCTTTTGTGCTTTTCATCCAACAACAAATTACAATAGGATTTGGTTTTCACAACTCTAGATTCCTAAAGATCATTCATCTTGGTATGCTGCGGAAATTATCCTTCTCAGGTAAATTAATTAAATTCCCTGCTTAGCAAGCATTCAGGCAACATTTTCTTCCAACTTGTTCTTACCTGTGGCCTGGAGGAAACCCATCAGGATTAATTTTGAAGATTTATGTGGTGATTACTCTTTCAACCAAAGTAGTGGCCTTATGAATCCTCTTCTTTTCTCTATAAAAAAGCAACATTACTTAAGTATATGTGACCAGGTCTCACTCGATACATATTCTTTCTACACCATAAAATTCCTCTAATTTTTGTTCATAAATCAGAATTTTTGTTGTTGAACTGAGTTTGCTGTTGACATTAGTTTATTCCATTAGTTCACTAGATAAAAATCACTATTAACACTGCATAATTTTTTTTTTATCTCTGCCTTTCTGGTGAAATTCTAAATTATGGTGGCTGCCAAAAACGGAAAACACCTTTCCTGGGATACTGCTGGTTTTCTTCATACACCTTCAGATGCAACTTGCTGATTACCTCTAAGACAAAAATGAGAAATCAGACTCCACATCTTGAAAGTAGGAATAGACAGACGGAATGCATCAAAGGCGGGCTTCTGCTTTAGGCTTTTGGGGGAAAGTTTCCCCAAAAATCATATTTTCACAAAGGATGAGGCAGAATAGCACTGATCAATATTTATTTCTTTCTAATTCTAGCTGCGAGTTTCAAATTAAGTATGAAAATAGCACAGAGAAGTAAAATGTCTTAACGTGCATATATAATGCAGAATTCTACTTCAATTTTATTGCTCAGCGTGACCTTTAATTTTCTCTGTTGAAAAGGGGGGAGTTTACCATTCAATCAGCAATTCAGCTGTGGCACTGAGTGACATGATAGCACATCAGAAAATTCCTACAGCCTAATGCAGAACTCTGTACCAATGTTTTTTTATCTTGATCAGTCCTATTTGCATCAGGTGAGGGTAAGCACTCAGGAAAAAAGTAGCCTCATCAGATTAATTTATTTCAATTAATTTATTAATCTTATTACTTCCACCACCAAGTACTCAAAAGTCAGACCTTAACTGAAAAAACAGTCACAGAATATTTTAAACAACCTTAAAAATATTTCTGTAGTGTGTGAAATTTGAATGTACTACAACCTAAATACATGGCTCTGAACCCCGACATTCAGATTTAGCAAAGTACTTGTTTCTCTTTGCTAGCCAAAACTCTAAGGCCTCTTCAGTGCCAAAATTTTTTTATGTGTATTCTTCTACATTTTAAGTTAGAAAGCATAATTTTCTTCCCTTGTCCCTGAGCAATCCCATATCCAATAAATAATCAATTTTTGCTAAAATTTTGCTAATTTTTTTAGAAGCACAAATCCTCATTTTATAGTGAAAAATATAAGCTTATATACCAAAATAGTCTTCCCATTGAAATTTCTGAGATGTTTGATATTGACTGATATGATGAAACCCTGCTGAAAAAACATCAGTGGTCAGAAAGTATTGCATTTGCCCTATACATACTGATTCTTTCAAAAGCTTGGCATTTATTTAAACTTTATAGGACATAATTTAGAAAGCAGGTTTTTCTCAGAGATATTGACACATTTTACTGAGCCTATTTGGCATTGCGTCACAGTGTCCCTCAAATTTTAGTGTGACCAGACCCATAGGTGCAATCATTATCATTTAACCAATGGGTAGATGAGGCAAAGGAAATCTCAGTGTGGTTTAACAAGGGTGGCATAGTCAGTCCTTAGGCACAGAATAGGTCCAAGTCATGGTGTGACGATATCACAGGGATATTGCTGTCATGTCCTCTGCCTGAAGAAATGACAACCAGTTTTACACTGGTGGAAATTTATATATACGGATATTTTTTCAGACTGTGTTATATTGCTTGCACTCATTTTCTTACTAATTACTAATTACTACATATAGATTTCATTTGCATTTGGACAAATAGCTCTTAGGTGTTCAAAATTCACTTATAACAAAATACTTTATGACAATGGCTCATCAGAAGAAGTTGATGCTTTCATGTTCTTTCCTCAAAAGGCACTTTATTTTTGTGGTTTCAATTATCCTGCTCCTTAGTTATCTTCGTTTCTAAGGATGGACTGTTGACAATGCTTTTTTCCTGCAGGACTTCATTTTTGTGGTGGTTGTGATTGGTACAGCAACTTGGCATCTTTTCAGATCACTGCAGTTAGAGACGCACCACTAAGCACAATGAACCACCCTGAAAAGTAAAAAACCAAAATAATAATAAAAAAAATTTACAGATAAATAAACCAATGTGAAGAAAAGTAACAAGCCCAAGTCACAGGATAAACTGAAGTGGATTTCTTGTTTGGTACTATTTCTTTTGCTGGAACCACAGAACTCGCAGGGACTATATCAATGGCTGCATCAGACTCTTATCTGCTATGAGTATTTCAAGACTGCTGATTAATTTGATTAATCAAATTAATCCATTTCCTTCACTCCAGCTGAGCTGCAGAAGAGCCCTCTAGGGCATGTAGGACCCTACATGTTCAGGTATATGAAGCCAGGTAGGCTGTGTGAGTTGTGCAAGAGATGTCTGAAAGGCAGACATGAGACAGAAGACAGAAATTTATTGCCATAAGATATACCAAAAGGTTTTACTCTGACACAGACATCGCTAAAGGTTGTAAGATCTGTTCCATATCCAGATGCTGTCTACATATCTCCTGGGCTTCTTGTAATGCATTTTGGCATGAACCTTAGCTGGACACTTCTGAGATCTTCAATTTGAAGACAGACAAGTGTGGAGGTATCAAAAGATAGTACACCAGTCTCTCCCTAAGCATGAGAAATTTGAGCCGAAATGCAGTATCAAGACAGGAAACTGTCAGCTTAGGAAGTGGCCAAGTTGCTAGCTCAAGAGAGATCCAGGAAACACCAAACAGAGGAATAATTCAATCTCTTTCTTATTTTTAACATATGTCCAAATCTTTAAAAATGGGGTTAGTTTCTTCCCTGAATAAAGAATGGCTTCTGCAGGGAAGCAAACTACACTACTCATTACTACACATGAAATGATGACATTTTTATAATTGCTGGTGACAACACAAAGTTACTGATATAGTTGACATTGATATTTGGGCAATAACTGAATTGTTACTGGAAGCCTTACCAATAATATTTATTAGTCAGGGAATGCTTACAGAAATTAGCTGATTGTCAGGAAAAAGAAATGCCATTTATCCCTAAATAACCTTGTCCATTTTCAGGGTAAATGGCACAGTTTCTGAGTCTGCAAGCTACATCATAGAATCATAGAATAGTTAGGGTTGGAAAGGACCTTAAGATCATCTAGTTCCAACCCCCCTGCCAGGGGCAGGGACACCTCCCACTAAACCATGCCACCCAAGGCTATGTCCAATCCAGCCTTGAACACAGCCAGCGATGGAGCATTCACAACTTTCCTGGGCATCTTGGTAATTATATGTGATACCTTGTTTGGTGCCAGCTGACATACCTTCAGAGGGCTTAGGATAAAAATAACATGCAGTCTGGGCATGGTCCTGAGCAACTGGCATTGGGTAGCCCTGCCTGAGCAGTCAAGTTGGACAAGGTGACTTCCAGAAGTCCCTTCCAATCTCAACCATTTTGTGATTTTGTGAACATCTCAGAAGTTGTGAACATCTCACTGCCTTGGGAAGAATGAGGAGTTCTGAGGAGAAGCCATAGAAAATGCAGTCTATGGGGATCTTGACAAATCATCTAGTTCAATCCTCTTCTCTAAAGGAGGATCAGCAATACAGTTCATCTATTCTCTTTTTAAATATTAAAGCTACCACAACCTCCTCATACTCTATTCAACAGTATATCACTGTTAGTTCTTTTTCTCTCACTAATATCAACTCAAATCATTCTCTTTAGAGTTCCCCTCACCATATCTTGTCCTAACCCAATAGTTATTCTCTAAATTTAGTATTCTCTAACCAAAACAGCAAAGACTTTTTTGTTAATTTCCCAACTTCTCAAGGACTTTGGGGATGTTGACTCTCTTTGACTGGATTATGCTTGTCGTGGTTTAAGCCGTAAATCACGCAGTCGCTCTCTCACTCACTCCCCTCTCTTTCTTCCCCCTGGTCCCGGGTAGATGGGGAGAAGAATCAAAGGAATGCAACTCCCACAGGTTGAGATAAGAACAGTTTAGTAACTAAAGTATAACACAGGACCACTACTGCTACCACCAATAATAATAATGACAAGGCAAATACAAGGGAAGAATACAATAGCTCACCCCTTCTAATACAAAGCCCGACTACTCACTTCTCCCTCCTTCTTCCCCCCCACTCCGAGGGGGGGGGGGGGAATTGGGAGAAGAATCAAAAGAATGCAACTCCCACTGGTTGAGATAAGAACAGTCCAGTAACTGAGGTATAACACAAACCACCACTGCCACCACCACCCACAACAATGACCAGGGAAATACAAGGAAAGAGGATACAATTGCTCACCACTCGATGACCGAGCTGTGAACTGAACTCTTCCGGGTTCCTGCCCCCAGTTTTACATCCTGGGCATGACGTGCTGTGGCATGGAATAGCTCTTTGGTCAGTTTGGGTCAGGTGTCCTGTCTCTGCCTCCTCCCGGCTTCCCCCCCCCCCCCGGCAGAGCATGAGACTCAGAATCCTTGGTCAGGCCAAAACATTCTAAGCCACAACTATAAATATCGGTGTTATCAGCGCTGTTCCCAGACCAAAAATTGAAAACACAGCACTGCACCAGTTACTACGAAGGAGAAAAAATGACTGCTGCTGCTGAACCATGACAATGCTGGATCCCAAAATATTAAATAAAGTTTAGATGAGATGAACCTAATTAAATTATTTTCAATGATCCTTAGTGAACAGCATCTTTTTTCAGAAAATATCTCTAATACCATTGGTTAATTCTGAGTTCTCACCCTGTCCTGCAGAGTTCTTTATCCTCTCTTGTTTTGGCATAATTTCTGGTTTGAAAAGTTGCACCTCCTATTCAAGCGCAAAACTTTTCAGTAAGTAATGAAATGTGGACAACTTTGGGCATAGGGAAAACAGTCCATATGTTCTTCCATTTTGACACTGGACCTAAGACAGCTATTCTCTGTGTGTTTCTTGCAGCCAGTTTTGCAACACCTTTTGATTATTTCCTATCAGCCACACTTCTTTCATTCCTGAAGAAAAAATTATGAAACAGTGTGAAAACTGCTAATAAAGCCAAGTAATATCACACTTACAGATTACCTCTTATTCCAAGTTATCCCTTCCCAGAATGAAATGACATGGATTTAAAATATTTTTTTCTTAATAAATCCATTTTGGCTCTACTGTTGATTCAAGGCTTAAATAACTGAGACACCATGACTTCTGTTTCTAGTACAAAATAGTTACAATTGGTGTAAGGGGTCCAATGTGAGATATGACAGTTATGAAATGCAGCCCAACTGTGTCTGCATATCACTTGCTGTGAATTCAGTATCCTCCACTGCATCTGTACTGTGAAGCCTGGAGGGCCCCCAGCCACTTTCTGCGCATCATGCACCCACCTTTTTTTTCCTGCCTCTACATGCCTGAGTCCATTGAAAGGCAATGCAGGATCATGGTTAGAAGAGGGCTGGAGTGTGGTCCCATAGGTGTTCCAGCCTGGCAGATCTGGCAAGTGGCACTGTGTATCTTCTCACACCAGCAATCCTCTCCTATGGGCAGACACAATCATTGTTCATGAGATGCCTGTCCCCTCCATGACTTCTTAGTCACTAACTCATTGACCTCCCTTGTCACATTTGGCACTGCACATCTGCAGAGACTGTGGCCAGGACGTGCGGATTGCTCACTATGACTTGATGCTTCACATTCATGACCTTCTTGTTTTCCAAGTGTTAGTACCCAGAAATAAAATTGATGATGAATGGTCTATAGCTCTTTGGGGTTTTCCCTGTATTTCTCCTGTCAAAGAAAGGGATCTCAAGGTCCCTTCAGCAGTCTTGCGTAACTTCAACCTCTTTTCACAATTTTTCAAAGGAAATAATTAATGCTTCCACAGTTGTGGCTCTCACCTGGTGCAAGAATGTCAACATGAAAACTCCTAAGGTGATAAGAAACAGACAGCACAGATTTATCCTAAAATGTCATTATAAATAATTCCTCAGAGTAAGCACACCATCTGCTTTTCTGTGCCGTGCCAATTTTCATAGCTCTTGTGGGAGAGGCTGCTGAAATAAATCTTGGCAGGTTCCACTGATACCTGGTAGTGTGCGAGCCAACAAAGTTTGTCAGCCCCATCAAATTTCTTTCTTTGACAGTATAACTAGCTTGTAGGGTAGCATACCTGCCTTATAGGGTAAACAGGAAGCAATAGATGATATGATATGATATGATATGATATTATATGACATGATATCTCTGGATTTAGTAAGCTTGTGATAGTGCCTCACTTGACATCCTCATAAACAAACAGTGGAAATACAGTCTGGAGTGGCTGTTTGCAAACTGGACTTAGATCATCACTTAGAGTCATGACTGTCATAGACTACAAGCTCAGACAAAATGCAATTGCTTGTGCAAGTATTTTGGTTACACAAAGTTAACAGTCTGTAAGTACTCTCTCACAACCAGAATAAGTTTACATATCACTAGTCAAAATGAAGTCACTGTAGATTAGGTGAAAAGACAGTTGAAAACCTAAATTGAAATAGAGGTTATCAAGGGCTCACTATCAAACCAAATACACTTAGCAGGTGTGGTTAAAAAAAGGCTCTATGCAAGTAGGTCAAATCTTATGATCATAAAAAATATTTAATTTGTTATATAATTTTAATAAAAAATTAGTGTGTGCTATTTTTATATGCTATTTATTACACATTGTTATAAAAAATATTCAATATTTACATGAGTGGCTTGAATAACAAGATAGATATTTCATTTATGAACAAGACAGTTACAAAGCACATAAGGATCATTCACAAATGTCATACATAATACAGATGAGGTAATGATATTTCTCTAGGTTTTGAATTTTTCTATTCAAAATTGTCATTCAATTACTTATTGTATGCATCATAGCCATCTTCCAAAAAAGTTGAAAACACTTCACTAGCTTGGAGCAGCAGTCCCTTAATCAAATTTATTTAGACCTTTATATCTAAAAGAAATTATGGTAAGACAAGAAAAGGCAATAGAAGAAATAGAATTAGAGGAGGGACTGAAGAAAGGGGCACAGAATGAAAATTAATTGCCTTAACATTTTCTCTCACTATTTTCTCTTGAGAGCAGGACAGAATATGTTGACAAATAGCCACCATGTATGATGCCCCTAAACTGTAGTATGTGCTTTTATTCCTTATATATATGTATTTTCTGCTAAATTACCTTAATGTCTTTGACATTCTAATGAGGAAAATAAGTATGTAAACAGGAAGACAGATGGAGATTATCTTTAATTATTAAAAAAACAACTTTACCTTCCCAGAGATTATAAAACTTTTCCATGGTTTTCATAATTCAACTAAGGCATTGTTCATCAGCTGGATATTCACAAATCTTATTTCCTCAAGTCCCTTCTTTCAGTAGTGTTTGGATAACTGCCACAATTGTTCTTTCATGGGAGCATGATGTGGCACTGCTTTCTCGCCTTCACAGCAATTCTCTTCAAGTACAGGTGCTTTCCCAAGTCCCATTCCTGCCATCACTCTGCTTGTGAACCATAAGGAAGCTTGGAGTATTGTGTGCAGGTCTGGTGTCCTCAACATCAAAAGGACATGGAACTGTTGGAACAAGTCCAGAGGAGGGCCACGAGGATGATCAGGGGGCTGGATCATCTCCCATATGAAGCTAGGCTGAGAAAGTTGGGGCTGTTGAGCCTGGAGGAGAGAAGGCTGCATGGAGACCTCATAGCAGCCTTCCAGTATCTGAAGGGGGCCTATAGGGATGCTGGGGAGGGACTCTTCATGAGGAACTGTAGTGATAGGACAAGGGGTAAAGGGTTCAAACTCAAACAGGGGAAGTTTAGACTGGATATGAGGACGAAATTCTTTACTGTGCAGGTGGTGAGGCACTGGAATGGGTTGTCCAGGGAAGCTGTGAATGCTCCATCGCTGGCGGTGTTAAAGGCTGGATTAGACATAGCCTTGGGTGGCATGGTTGAGTGTGAGGTGTCCCTGCCCATGGCAGGGGGGTTGGAACTAGATGATCTTAAGGTCCTTTCCAACCCTAACTATTCTATGATTCTATGATAAGGTAATTCAGAAAGATAGCAGGACTTGGACATCCAACTGTGCTAAGCATTCCCACTTATCTAGCAGGCAAGTCACAATAATTCATTGATGAATACAGAGCTTGGGTGTGAGGGGGAGGTTCAGTAATAAATGGTGGCATACATTACAGGTAGTCTTGCATTTCTCATCTCATTAACATCATAAGGCAAACAAAACACACAGCATTAAAAATAAAGCTTCAGTTCTGAGAACTTTGTAGAATAAATACTCAATTTCTCTGCTCTGTGATGTCCTCCTAGCATTTTCAGAAAAAAAATTTCTCAAAAGTACACCTTACAAAATTAAAGGCACTCATGAGGGAAGGATTTTTTTTATCCAGCACCGACCAGAGAAATCAATGTACTGGAAAAGATACAGATAAGATAATCTACTTGGTCTTTATACTTTCTGCTTTCGATCATACATTTCTCCACTATACTACTTTAACAATCAGGTGGAATTACAAGACAAGGCTGCAAATTACCACAAATGTCTCATAAAAATATTGGTGTTTTCTGGAAATAAAACACCCTCCACATTTCAAATCCAATTTGAGTAAATGTGCTAATGATGAGGAACAAATATGAGTACATTTTGTATCAGCTCAGGCATCTTGCTTTGGAAAGTATACCCAGGGACATAAAATTCAAAGCTCCCATTTTTTGTGAATGTAGATCTATAATCTGTTTGGCATGGTTGGCATGCCAGGGAAAGATCAAAATTTACAAGTCTAAGCATAAAACCTAGCAAGAGAGCCTATAGAGTTCATTGAAAGTCAATCCTATCCTTGTACACAGGATCAATTGCAGGTTTTTTTTTTATTGAATGAGAAAATGTATTTCTCATAACAACAACAATTATTTTTAATATGAGTCAAAGTACCAAGCACTTCCACCTATGAGCTCATACTAAATAAATGAGGCACAAAATAAAACTCTTTCTGCTTTTACTTCATACATTACCCGTAACTCCATAGGCCTGTCCCTCTCAATTTAACAGTGCTGATGCTACCAGGCCCCAGGAGAGGGAAGTGATCCTTGGTAGACAGTATCTAGATCAAATTCTTTGTTCGATTTTATACTCTACTATATGAAACATATGAATGTGTATATTCATGGATTTTATAGTCTGGGTAGGTTTCTTACACAAAACCAAGGTCTCTCAGGGTCCTCTTTAGCCTATGTTCTAATGTTAAAGAGGTTACCATCTCTGTCTAGATATAATGCAAGCAGGTAAGCATTAGTTCTAGCCAATTTATTTGGTTGTGGTACAAGTGACAAGAAAGCATGAAAAAGTGAATTTAACCAAGAGTGCTGAGCCCTGATACACACTGAATGTGAACTCCAACAAATAATATGAAAAGAACATACTTAGAGAGCTTCTGTGGAGAGAAAAATAAAGTAGGGAAATTACCAAAGTCAACAAATCTGAGTTCTGAATGTAGAAAGAGCAATGCAAACATTAAGGGCTTAGCTTGGAAAGGACATCCCCTTAGTGAAAAAAGGACCGAGGTGTAGAAGAGAAAAGGACAAGGAGATTTCCCTGGTAAGTTTGTTGTTTGGGGTTTTTTTTCTAGAAAGTGACAAAAGACCATTTCTGTGGAAGAAAATGCACCTAATAATTTCCCAGGAATATTTCCACCATTTTAATTGCTAATCATTCAACACATACACAGATAACATTTGGCATATCCCGTCAACATGTCTGAGAATGGATATAAAGCTGACTGGTGTAGGCATGAGTTTGGAGAGACTGCAGAACAAGATTAAGTGCAGTTATGCTGCTATTGCTCCTTCTTGTCCATACAAAATCTTAGACTGCTCTGAAAGCTGTAGAACACTTTGCTAAGCATTGTCAAACTCAGCTGTTACTTACTGGATGCTCTGCAACCAGATATGCATTACTAAAAATCACAGAGCTGGTGATTGATGTCCCTGATCATTGCAGGGTGGTTGGACTAAAATTCTTCAACTCAAACAATTTTATGATTTTATCTTCCTCCAAATTTACAGCAGTATTTGTACAAGTAATTTCAATATGAAATGGTGTCTAGATAACATAAGTCTAGCTCTCCTATCAAACAGTAAGAAATACTAAATCTCAGCCTCCTTGGGGTATTTCAGGGACCACCCTTTGGTAAACTAATCATCAATGAAATAACATCTGTGGTCACATTCCCTGTTCCCACTGAGGATCAGCCTAGTCACAGCTGTGCATCTGGACCGTACGCCTAGGAACAGCACCAGAACCCAGGCTGGGTCCTTGGGCAGTTCAGCACACCCTGCTCTTTCTAAGGAAGTGCTTTCAGGGGTGCGCAAGGGATTCTTTTTGCATGTGCTGCTGGTGACAGAATCAGCCATTACCTGGTTCTTGTTTTATCAGGGTTGCTTTGTTGAGAAGAAGGAAAGAGGAAGTAGACACCTGTCTGAATAAGAAATAGCTCAGGATGTAGCATGAAGACCAGGAAAAGAAAAAAGTACAAAGATAAATTATTCAAACTATTTGCTGCTAGCAATTAAATAAACAATTCTCTTCCAGATGTATTTCCAGCACAGCAAGCACTAGTTGGCAACTTGACCCATATTCATAGAAGTTGGATGTGATTTTCTGCTTTTTAGCCTAAAAGTATCCCCTCCAAATTTGCAAAAAGCAATGTGAGAGGATCACAAATTCCATGAGCTAGTGCTGCCAGTCTGAGCCTCACCAGTCACTATGCACATGAAACTACCCTGCCTAGAAATTGTGTACAAAATGTTCTTTCAGAAAAAGCTGTGCATAGCAAAAGGCAAAGAGAAGAATATTACATGGAAAGAAGACAAGTGAAAACAAGAAGTTAAATAAATAAATAAATGTATAGATCTGGAGTGTGCTTGAGACTGAAAACAATGAAAGACATTTGGTCTGTGCTGTAGAAAAAGGACATAAAGGTTTTCAGACACGTACATTGACCAAAGATTTCCTACACAGACACAGAGTGTAGATATTTACATTCCTTTTATTTTATTTTTTTTCCCTTCTGGTAGGTATTTCACAGTTCTCTGGACCACCAAGCAACAGGAGCAAAGACAGTAGTGAATGACTCACAACAGACATTTCTAACCTATTAGTCAGATATCTATTATGGGAATATTGATTCTGTGCCTGCCTAAAGGAAAGACGTGTCTGATGGCTAATGAGCAAAGATATGTGATATTCAAGGATCATGGTTTTCTCCAGTAAATGTACGTGTCTTTCCAGGCAGAGGTTTCCAGACAGTGCTGTATGTACTACTAGTGATGTTGGAACAGTTTCAGAGCAGTTCTCCACATGAAGATCACCAAATTTTAGGAATCCTGCTTTAGATAGAATCACCACAGCTTACTGGTGACAGACAGGGGAGCAGGTCTAGCTCGGTCTGTACCAAGCCTCTCTGTCCATGGGAACATGTTTACACCAGAATTTAACCACCAATCATCATAATTCCCCATGTGGAGGTAAGTATGAAAGCCACAGAGCAATTGGCTATCTAGATCACTCATGGGTGTATTTGCCTATGTGGAGATAGTTCCATGATAATCCAAGGAAGAGGTGAGAGGAGATGAGGATAGTTCTTGTTTACAAAAGCAGAATGTGAGATAGAGCAGTGAAGAAAATAGGTGTGTTAAGGGAGATTAAGAGCCTGAAAGAATGAAAGAGGCTGCAAAAAAGCCCCCACCACTGTGTATGCTCACAACACAGCAGAGAGCAGCAACCTATCTCTATGTAAGAGGTACTCAAGTGAATAAATGGTCAATCCCCATTTTGAGGCTCTGACTCCAATTAACTTTTTTCCATTTACTTCAAAGAGACCAGTCACATGCTTAGAAATAGGCAAAGGCTGAATTGTTTACCCGTCTCAGGACCCAAAGCACTAAATGGCTAATATGTGTTCATAGCTTTACTGTACTGTATTATTTCAGTATCTGCTCACTTACTGATTAGCAGAGACATGCATATTCAGTCTTATTTTCTATTAACATCCCTTTGTTCTTTCCACAGCTGAGACTCTGGAATTCAGACTTAGTTAAAATCCTTCCTATAAGGTGACATGGTTTAAGCCCCTCACACAGTTCGTTCACTCACTCCCCCCTCTTTCTTCCCCCAGTCCCAGGGGGATGGGGAGGAGAAACGAAAGAATGCAACTTCCACAGGTTGAGATAAGAACAGTTTAGTAACTAAGGTATGATACAAATCACTACTGCTACCACCAATAATCATACAAGAGAAAATACAAGGAAAGAATACAATCGCTCACTACCAATACCCAGCCCGACCAAGCAGTGCACCCACACCCTTCCGGGTCTCTGCTCTCTGTTTTACATCCTAGGCATGACGTGCTGTGACAAGGAATACCTCTTTGGTGAGTTTGGGTCAGATGTCCTGTCTCTGCTTCCTCCTGGCTTCCCCTCCTCCCTGGCAGAGCATGAGACTCAGAAAGTCCTTGGTCAGACCAAAACATTACCAAGCAGTAACTGAAAATACTGGTGTTATCAGCGCCTTTTCCAGGCTGAAAGTCAAAAACACAGCACTGCACCAGCTACCAAGAAGGAGAAAAACGACTGCTGCTGCTGAACCCATGACATAAGTTCATCATGTCTTCTTAACCACTTGTACTTGAAGTCTTTCTGGAGTAATTTAGTCTTCTTTTAGGACTTACAGAGAGTTGCTACTGGTATATAGGGAACCACTGCCATGAAAATTCAAAGAGCTAGGTGTGTTATTTATGTTATTTTACAGTGTTTTAAGTATTGTATATGTATATTTTTGGGTGTATATACCTTTTTTTGCTAAATGAAAAAAATCTGTGCATGTATGTACAAGAGAAAGCTTGATAAGAAACATATATGGCTTATTTATTTTAATCACAATTGTTCCTCTCTTTCTCCAGCATTCATTATGTCCTTTATTCAATGTTCTTCACAAAAACAATTCCAATTAATATCATTCACAATGTCACTTTACCAAAATTGAAACCTAAACCCTGAAAAATGGAAAGCAAGTCATGCTGGATATTTTGAGTTAGATAAGTCTATATCCTTTCTTTGGAAACAGATGTTTCTCTATTTGCAGCTATATTAAGAACAAAATGTAGGTTTCTGAAGGTAGAAAATAGACAGCATTATCTGTACAAAGTGTACACAATGACAATCTTTGTTTGGTTCCTTTACTATTTAAGAAAGAAACTGCAGATGCAGGTTATAACTCTGGAAGGTAAAGTTGAGGTCACACTGAAGCTAAAAAAAAAATAAATCTATCATTAATTTGAAGTTTTCACTTGTTTCTTTCAGCATTTGTCTCTCCTGGGTACCTTTGATGTGCTATTGGTTGCTGTTCCATCTGCTTGCATATATATTAAGGAAACCATGTCTGATGTGTCAGACAACTTTATTTCAGGGAACATGAATACTTCACCCCACCAGTCTCAAGAGGCAGACCACTATTTAGTGCAAACAAACCTTCCTTGACAGTTTGAAAGCTATCTCCAAGTGCACTGGATAGCTAGTGAAGCCAGGCTTTGCATCTCCCAGTGAATTCACATGGGTGAATTATCTTATGGACAGCAGTTATTCCTGTTACTAAACAAAAAGAGAGCAGCGTGCAATCAACCCAAGGGATGAAATCCTGTACTTTTTTTTCCTTGGAAGAAAAAGAAGAGTGGAGCAAACTCCCAGGGAGGAACAAAGGACTAGAAGAGATTACATGAATCATCGCGTCTATCTCCTATCCACAAACAGGTAACATCCTACTGGATAAAAGAACTCTACTCTTTCCCACACTGCAAAACCCTCAGAGTATTTCCCAACATTTACTAATTATTTCCAGACCTTTACTACAAAAAGAGCTGTAGAAAATATTCTTGGCATCTTCCCACATTAGAGTATTTGCACTTTCAATAATAATGCAAAATCCTTCCTAATCAGAGCTGGGGAAAAATTCTTTCCTAAACCCATCACGATGATCAGTCTAACCCTGGTTACAGGAGCAAGAGACAGCAGACAGGCATAAGAGAAATGCCTCCACCCTAGCTGTCCCAGATCAGTGTGAAGGAATTGCTGCAGCTATGTTCCACAGTGCCAATGAGCAAATCAACATACCAGACACTTCAGCTGCAGTCAGTGCCAGATTCAGGCAGGCGACCTCAGAGCTACTTGGAGAGCCCAAAGACATGGCCAAAAGCGGTCTCAGACCCACTAGATGGCACTGTGTATGGCTGTCACCAGCCTTCAAACCCTGGGACAGTTTAGTGTGAGCTCGGCAGCTTCGATCTTAGCTGCATGGCTTTGGTTTCCAGGGCAAGTCCCACAGCCTGGCACCTCACCCAGCTGTTCTGCCCATTCAGCAACTTTTGGGTTCCCTCAGTCACCCTAAATTAGTGCTCTTTCAAATAATTACCAGTATGTTGTGGTATATTTTCTCAAGAAGCTCCACGATGATATTTTTCCAGTTCCTGGACCTTGCCCAAAACATTCCAGAGGTTTCAAGAAATATTGAGAAAGTCGGTAAGTCTGAATATCCTGTCTGGCTGGTGTGCAGTGCGTATGTGAATGGAAGGGTTCAAACTCCAACCAAAAATGCTGTAGACTACAGGAATTTTTATGTGACTGTAACTTTCCTTCTCAGTCGCACCAGTTCTGCTCTGCAGGCTCAGACTGGATCCCAGTGATAGCAGCTGGGGAGAAGGGTTTCCACTGGGATCACTTAGAGTTGGATAGGGGCCTCTGTCAGGTTTCCAGGCACTGAAAATGAGTGTAGCAAATCTTTCATCCTTCTCTGTTCAAGGTTTCTACCCTTACTGTGAGCAGTGCTTGTTGGTTTATGCTTACAGTGAAAACTGATGGGACCTTCATTTTCAGTCTGGAGAGCAGCACTTTTGCCAAGCACATTATTCTAACTGAAATGCAAGTTGAACTCTTCTTCTTTCTCTGTCTCTCTGCTTCTATACCCTATTTCCTCATAACCTGCCATCTCTGGCTTTTTAAGCTTCTCTTGTGTTGCAGCTTCAGCAGCATCCTGAGCACAGCTTTGAGTCTCTTTTTTCTTTTTATTTTTCAGTCTTTGGAACACATTTTTGTGTCTCCCTAAGTAAAAGTGCTGTTTGAAACATCAATTCTTCATCCTCTCACATCATTATTTGCACTAACAAAGTGCATTAGGCATTTTCCAATTGTACCATTCAAGATTCAGCCACAAACTAATCTATAAACCATACACAAAGTTGAACAAATATCAACAATTCTTGAGCCTTGTGCATTTGAAGCAGTCTCCCAGAGAAAACCTCTATGGCTAGACAGTGCAGGTCAGCAAAGCCCTGGGAGGAAAGGCAAATATGCTCATCAAGCCCTAAATTGCTAGCTATTACCCTTCATCTGAAAGCTACTGCCTTCAGAAGTGGCAGACACAGCAAGTGACTGTATGAGGATTCTTAAATCTCTCTCGTGTGGATGCCATGGCCATAGGAGCAGAAGATAAGCCAGATAACCCTTCAGATGGAGATATTCCTCTGTTTATCAAGCACTTATCTGGAGATATCCCTACAGATAAGCCCGGGATAAAAGATGCAAGTTAGCGAGCAAGAAGTGAGAAGCAACTGCATGAGACTGCGCATAGAGTTCTATGCCCAAGTCACAGGGCGACTGCAGGCAAAATCCCTAAAAGGGGCAAAAGAAGAGCAAAGCATTCTAAACTCCTTTCTTTTTCTTTTTTTCTTTTTCTATTTTTCTTTTTCGTCTTTTTCTTTATCTTTTTCTTTTTCTTTCCCTTTTCCTTTTCCTTTTTTTTTTTCTTTCTTTTCTTTTTCTCTTTCTCTTTTTCTTTTATTTCATTTTCATTTTTCATTTTTCTTCTCTTTTTCTCTTTCTTTTTCTTTTTTGCCTGTTTGAGAGCTGACTGCATCCAGGTGTGCCTGGAGCCTGCAAAAAAATCCTAGAGTGTCATGAGAAACTCCAGAAATTTAAAGGTGGTTTTGAGCACAAATTTTAGGGTTTGACTGGCTCAGTATAGTACAGTGTTGCAAATTTACAGATTTTGAGAATTGGCATAGAAGTGGCACTTCTCTTTGCTGGGCAATAATATACTAAAAATAAGCAAAAAGTATCTATTCAGTTTTCCAAATTAATGATTTGCTGTGGGTGGTTTCATCAAGTGGATGTCAGACCTGCACATGATGAGGTTTTGTAAGCTCAGCTGACCTGTACTCACCTGCGGTAGTTTGATCTTTCAGTGTAGTAATTTTAACTTACACAACCTTGTAATACACTCCAGAGAGCACTAAACAATAATATATTCTGGATTTTACCTATCCTATAGGGTAGGATTTACTGTAGGATTACTTGTAGAGTCCAAAACTTGATCCCCATATTTTCTGCTACATCCATGTAATGATTTCTTCCCAATTATGAACCTATTCACTCCAAAAATAATGACCACATCTCACTTCTATATTTCCTCTACACCAGCAGCAAATCATTTTGATGTCAATTTGTTTATCAGCCTTTGCAGCTGCCAGATCATTCCTGGCATCTCTGAACATAGTTTTTGAGAACTCTGGGTCAGAAAACAGGGTCAAAATAGTTTGCCTCAGCATTCCTTTAGATCATGAACTTAAATCTTCTTGCAGCACTGTATGGTCCAGTTCATAATCTTGTTTCATAAGTTTGTTTGCTTCTTAAGAGAAAAAGGTATTTAAAAAAAAAAGAAAAAAAAGATTTCCATAACATTCACTAAGCCTTTAAAGAAAACTTTCACAGATGCTGACAGCTGTGTGAGAATAGTTTGTCCACAAAGACAGAAAAGTTAAACAAATGTTATGAAAGTAGAAGCTGTTAAACATCACTAGTGGTTTTCCATAAGATAACTAATTACATGCCTGGTGTTCACATTTTGTTCTGTGTCCTTTTCCACTGTTAGTGACTCATATTTAAACAGCATGGAGAATATACATTCACTTCTCCTGCAAGTTCTTGTTTGGTCCTCTAATGAAATAATTAACAGGAGCATGTGATTTTACCAGGAAAGTTGGCAAATACAAATCAAAAGGGTTTTTGATGGTGAGCCTGCAGGAATCCTCCCTGAGCTCAGTGTGTGCATGGAGGTTTTATAAGCAATTAAATTCTATCCCTGAAAATCCTACCTTTCAACCTTTTTGGTCACCTGTAGGGTTTTAGGGTCAGCTGCAATTAATGAGAATGTAGAAGCTTGTAGGAAAATCTCAAGAAAGGAAAATGAACATGAGACAAATAAGTTCAAATACACTTAACCTTTTCCCTGTTAGAGTGCTATTTTTCATCCTGTACTGATGCTGCTTTAAAAAGATGCTGCATTTGAAAGTTACTGGGAGGATTATGAGGCAGAACAGAAGGCACTTGTCACTTCCTGAGCAGCAGCAAAAGAGCTGAACTCTAGGAAATACGACAAATGGTACAAAATATTCCACAATGAAACAAGAGCTCCATGGGATGAAAAAGTTTTGAACACTACAATATGTAGGAAGTGGCTTTAAGCAGTATAAGACATCAGCCGTGCTTCTGTATGTGTACTGCAACCTTACACGATAGCCATCACCACCCTGTTCCAGCTTTGACTCACAGTAGCACAGACATCCTCAAGCTTTCTCTCCTCCTTCTTGTGTGACTCTTCAGCAGCAGATTATTGGTCTCCATGCTCTCCCCCCTAGAAAGGTTCAATGATTTTGCTTCTTGGCAGCCAGAGAGAAAAATTAGTTGCAGCCTCCTGTTGTCGTGCTCTGGTACAGCGCATGATTTGTAAAGTACGACAGGGAGTGTCTGCTCCCTGTTAACATCATAGTTGAAAACAGTACTGATGGTCTTTTAGCTGGGAGAGGTAGAACACTGGGAAGCTGTTTTCGCCCATTTGCCATTGTACACTTGGACATGAGGTCAGAGAGAAAGCACATGGAAAGGTCACGGTGTGCAAGGAAGGAGCATTTTGCATCCTCATTTGTCCCTGCGAAGTCTCAGAATCCAAAACATGGGCTGACCTGTTGGCCTTTAAACACAGACTATCCTCAATTAAACCTGCTGAAACACTATAAGTTTAGCTATTCTTTCCTTTATAGCACCATAGCAATGCTAAATTAAACAGATCAAGTGAGAAATATCAGATCCAGTTTGTCTACACTATTATTTTTGTGCATGGTTATAAATCACAAGTAGCTACAGGTTGCGTCTGTCAGCATGTAAACATGACCAGCTGTTGTTCATCATGGCAATGTTTAAAGAGTTATGTATATCACAATTACAGTTGAACATTCACCACCGCAACAACGCTGGTGGCAATACAGGCTTGACAGCAACAATTATCTTCTTTGCCTCCAGAGGGACAACGGGGTGGGCAGTCTTTTCTGAGCTGCTGACTGCTGTTTCTTTCTAGGTGGACCAGGAGAAACTGCTGCAGAGGAGATTTTCTGAGCCGTGCTTCGTGCATCTTGTCCTGTTTTCTGAGCTGTGCTTCGTGCATCTTGTCCTGACCACAAGCAAAGTGAGCACGTTTTTCATAGCACTTCTAGCTTACTAATCCCTTCATTCCTGCGAGCGCGGCGCTCCGAGATCACTGACAGCAATTGCTGCTTAACCAGTAGGAGAATACATCACTGCTGAGCCAGCTGCCTGGAAATGTTAATGCTGCTCTGAGGTTTCTTCAGGACTCTGGGCCAGCTCTTACCTCATCAGATATGTCTTTCCTTTGCTGCCCTATCCCAGGCTGTGCTCTATTCTCAGTGCAATCTATTTTCCATGAGTGACAAGCCTGGGGGTCCCCAAAGGTAGTTGAAGGAGAGCAGGAAGCAAAACTAAATACATAGAGTATATGGGAACAAAGCAGGGAAAGAAACAAAAAATACGTACACTGCTGACATGAGAAATCCTGGCCCCAAGGGGAGGAAAGCAGGCACAGGGGCTGAGAGAAGAGCAAAGCAGGACCGAGCAGGAGGCCTGGGGGGGGGGAAGAGGCAAAGATTGTGATTCCAGCTGAAGCTGATGAGACTGCAGAAGAACGGAAGTGGAATAAATTTACAGAATCTACAGAAGCAAGAATAGAACCCTGTAGCCACTTCTTTTCCACAGAGACACTATTATCATCCTTGTTTCACAAGTAGAGAGACAAAATGTTTAAGTTATTTGCCTTTGGCAGCTCTGGAGCTGAGATTCCTCCAGCCGTTAGGCATAGACATAACCAAGAGATTTCTGTTATGTGTATTACTTTCAGGTGACTTGGAGAACATTTATTAAAGTGACTTTAACTGTGCAAGATTCAAAATCCAAATACCAGATGCGGAGGAAGGTCTCTTCGGACCAAGCTTTGGCTCTGACCTCCACCTTCCTTTCTTTGCCTCCTTTAAAAAAAAAAAAAAAAAAAAAGGAAAATACAAAACTCAAAATATATGAAAGGAAGCAGGGGAAGGCTATTCCTGGCGATTTCCCTCTACGTATGATGTAGCATTTGGCCTACTCTTATTAGGCATGTCCGATGAATCATTTGAAGGGTCAATAAATATAGAGCTGTCTGGGATTATATGCACATTACCTCCACTCTGTTGTTTCTGATTGAGATACTCACTAGTTACCATAACCATCAGTGCGTACTTTTCCTTCAGCAATGAAACACCTGGGCTAGCTCTCCATCCATCAGCCCGATTCTCGTGTTTGGTCAGATGGCCTGTGATGCTTGTACATGACAGCTTGCCCTCCCATGATGCACAACCCACTGCCTATTTCCTTGTGGCAATACATGTGTTGGTAATAAACTTCTCGTTCATAATTCAACACAAGCATTTGACGTGGCTAATCAGCTGACTAACCTTTTCCATTTCTGATTTTTCAGTCTGCGGGGGGTGCTGCACAAGCTCCTGTCTCTCATTCCTCCACCTCACAAACAGCAGGGCATAATCTGATGTAAATAGATGGGTAGTGCCAGAAATGTGACAAAGAAGGAAAGAGAGGTGCTACATACAGTCTGAAGCAAATGCCATCTCACTGCCTTTTCAGTATATGCTCATCCCTTTGTGCTACTGTAATGGTGCCTTGTAAATGGATCTTAATTTCATAATAATATATGGTAATAATTCTTTCCTGACAAGCAACCATGACTGTGGTTGGTAAGTATCTATTGGAAAATGGAAAAGCTAAGTAGGCCTTAAAGTAATTAAGACTCAGAGTTTTCTCTTCCTACTGCAACTCCAAAAGAGAATCAGCTTCAAAACACGCCTTAAATATATAAACTGTGTATTAGTAAGGGTATTTCTCAGTAAGGGCTGAGGATTCAGAATATGGGGATATCGATTACATCCTCTTTTAGCTTTCCACAGAAGGTTTCCAAGAAGGCGGCTAACTAGAACTGAATAGGCAACCACATTTGTGCTGAATAGCTAGAAAGCAAAGGAAACCCATTATGTGGTTTTTAAAAAGTCTTGTGAATTGTGGAAAAGATATGTAACATTTCTGCTGAAAAAATGCCATCATAATTATCTATATGTTCTTTATTTCACTCCAAGAATTTTCAACAATGAATGCCTTTCTTGGGACCTTCATAAATAAATAAATAACTGGCAGCATCACTGTCATGAAATAAATTTGTGCTTACTACTACACAGCTGTTCTGAACACTGCAAGTATTACATGTAAATAATTGATTTTCCACCTCTGACAGATGGGGTTATAAAAATGATTAAAATAAATACCGTTGGTTTGAGGGTTCTTTTGGGTTTTGTCTTTTTTTTTTGGGGAGAGAATCACATTAAACCATTCCACAGACACCTTTGGGCTTGCACAGCATACAGCCCCATGTGTCTTTACTTTTCAGAATTACTTCCAGACACAGACAGGAACAGATGTGGAGTGGTCATTGCCTTGGGAGTCTGACCTGCAGCATAGGCACTTCACTTTTATTATCCTTCTCTTTCTACTGATCATGTATCAGTTCCCTTTACATCTTCTTTTTTCTTACATATGCCTATTCATGTCAGAACTGATTCTCTTTGGTAATTACACTCATCTTCAGATACTCTTCAAGATCATGAATACATTTGCTTTACTTTTGTCTTTCAGTTAACTGCCTGCTTTGGATAAAGCTGGGAATGGAAGTATTAAAATACCAAGGGAAAGCCTGCTGTCACAATGAGTTTGATCCAAAGTTCTTTGATGTTATTTATAAACAGTGGTTCCCAAATATTGCTTTTGGGCTTCGGATCCACCCGTGGCTTTCTACTCCAACAAGAAGCATAAGTATGAAAAAGTTTTCAAAAGATTCATCTGATGGGATTACCAATTTGATTTCCTGAACAATGCTCTCTCAAGAATCAGATAAGCATGTCACCACTTGAAAGCTCTCCATATCACCTCAGGCCAGAATTCAAGCTCCTCTGCAGTCACAGTTCTTGAAGTTTCACAAAGAGTGGATAATCTCAGCCTTACAATTGAGCTGCTATTTGGTCTCTCCTGGCTGAGAAAGGATACACTTTCTTGAGTCTAACACCAGAACCATGTGCTGCTTTTGGAAACATAGTCTTCATTGTTGCAATGATTTGAATTCTGGTGCAATATTACTGGAACAGTCTTGGCATCATTTTGTGCTGCAAAGGAGGTTCTTGGACAATTGCTCATTTCTTCTTTCCATCTCCTCTTTCTAAAGCTGTGATTCTTCCCAGTAGTTGGTTTATATTTGAAAGGGATCATCTCAAGGGAGATCCTAAATTTTGTATGCACAGTCATGGACAGCAGTGACTCTTCATCTCATAGAAAGACCACCTATACCAGGTAGACAAATAAATATATATAACACATGCAACTAATTGTTTACACCCCCAGTTTCCTTTCCTACAAAGTTTAGGACACCTAAGATTTTAAGCTCTAAAAACTTGAATAGCCTTTGTAATATTGTATAAAATACTAAATGATTGAGTAGGCAATTCTTTCATATTTGGTTCTGAATCTGGAATACTACTACTATTGGAAGAACATTTTGTTTCTTTTGTCAAAATCTGCACACTTTCACCCATGGCTTAGTCTGCAAAATTCAAGTACAGTGCCCTACAATAATGCATTCGTTATCAGTTCTCTTTTATAACTAAACCCTAGAAAATGCTGCACTAAGTCTGCGTGACATGCAAGACTGTATTGCAATGAACTGAGTGGAAGACTAAGTGATGGCACAGAATTTTCAAATTTTAACCTAAGTTCTTTGCTAAACTAATCCAATGAAGGAACGTTTTCCTGTTCCAGCTGTGCACTGTAACTTGGACTTTGCTGGTTTATCTTCCTTCTGTGGGAAGTTCTTTTCTTTGAGAATAAGCAGAGTAACCAGAGCCATTGATGGGCCAGAGCAAGAAGGCAGGATCCCTGGGTAGTCCTCTGAGTGATACCAAATGTGTATATACTGTTGATTCCCTCGGAGAGTTGCTGCCATCACCTGAGGCGTTGAGTCAGAATGTAAAAGAAAACTATAGTCTGATTGGAAAGATTACTTAGATGTTCTGTATTCCCTGATTCTCCCTGGAAAAAAAATGTGATGAATGTCCTAAAAAAATGTGACAGCCTGAGACAGACTTCTAGTTCTGCTTTGGCAGTCAGGAGGTTAGTCATTATGCATACATGTATACACAGGGCAAGCAAGACCCCAGTATCTCCAGAGACAGACACACAAGGGCTATTTGTCTTTTCAAGGAAGTCTGCTATTCAGCTGTTCCCGTCCTCTCCAAAAGAAAAGTGGGAACTGGATGGCAGCACCTTACAGGCTGTAACTAACAAAGGGCTACTGGGTGGAATACCATCTAGTGGTTATCATCTAGTCTTTAAAATTTTGCTTTAATGCCAATTATTAAAAATTATGTCTATAAATCTCATACAATGCCCTAAAATAGGCAGCAAGTGTTGTTAGACATCATAGACTCACAGAAAAAGTAAAAAGTTTTTTTTAATGCTACCAGGAGACTGACCAGGTTATGGAAATGAGCATGAAAGAGTTTCAAAAATATTTCATTTAAATGGCAGGAGGCTTTGATCTGTCTACTTTTTTGATTAATAATTGAAGAGTTTCCATAAAAGAAAACAAAAGAAAATGTGTAAATATGTTGCACTGCTGTCTTGTCCTTTGGTGAAGCAGGAAGAAAGGGACATAACTTTACATAATTAGCAACTATCTTTCTTAGAAATTAATAGCTACAGAGGAAAAATTAAGTTGTGTTTGACTGTGTGGAGCCATCCATTCGCCAGCTTCCTGTAACTATTCATGTATCCCCATCATGCAGTGACTACAATGAGATAGGGATGCATTTTTAACATCTCAAGATATCGTGGGTCCTTTGGTAAAGCGCAGGTTAAATTCAGCATCACAGACGTCACATTATTTTTTCTCACAGTATAAACATTTTTCCTAGGAACCATTATTCTTAGCATTCACAATATTTCTTTCTTTGGGCACAATAAAAGACACTGTATAATCAGCAGCATCAAATAGGGTCTCTTTCACCTCAACCCTCAGTGGCATTGCTAACAGGCTTGTTTAGTTATTCATTCACTTGAAATTACTTTAGAAAATCTTTACTTATCCTTTTAACCAACAGCACACAAAAAATGCCATCCAACCCAATCTGTTGCCTCAAAGAAATAGAGCAAACAAATGCTTGTTAGTTAATAACACTGGGAAGAGATACATCAAAGGAGCAGAATTTATGCCCATGCCTTGTCTTGATTAGAGTGCTCAAGTTTAATTCAGCTTGCCACTATTTCCTGCTGGCTGTTCTTCTTCATCAGTAAGAAGCCCTCCTTAGAAGCTGTTTATACCAAACATATGGACCCAGTTAAATCTGCAATGAAATTTACTTATTTGCAGTTTCAGCCCTGATGTGGTCTCTGATTCATTCACCAAAAGGTTTCCATTTACTGAAAGAGACTTTTTCATTTGTGGTGGAGCCCTGAAGTTCAGAACTGAATGCACTTTGAAAAATGAATAAATTAAGAATTGAATTTTTTTGGTGGAGAGATCCATTTTGCATTTTCAAGGCACTTAAACGAATTATGACCACACTAGTTATAAATCTGTGACCTGTTCTGGTAAGTCTTTAGTCATGAGTTAGGATAAGAACATTTGTTAAATACTACTATATGTATAATATTTTCTATTAAATATGCATATGCAGAGAGAATGTGTAATACATACAATGCTGGCCAAAGGTATACCAACCAAAGAACCTGAGAAGATAAACAAAATAACAAACAACTAAGCAATCTGGTCACTTTATTGCCTTGTGGTTCAAGGTCACGATAATGAGATAAGGGTGATCTGTTCACACCTCATATTCTGCCAGAAAATTATTCTTATTATTACCATCACAGTTTATTTGATTATCATTTTACCTTTGAGATAGAATGTAGTTCCAATGTAGTTGGCTGAGATGGATAGAGTTAATTTTCATTATAACAGCTTGTATGGTGCTGGTTTAGATTTGTGATGAAAACAGTGTTGATAAAACAGGGAGGTTTCATTATTGCTGAGCAGAGCTTACACAAAGTCAGGGTCTTTTCTGCTCCTCGTGCCACCTCACCAGTGAGTAGAATGGGGATGCACAAGAAGTAGGGTGGGGACACAGCTGAGCCAGCTGACACCAACTGACCAAAAAGTTATTCTATACTACATGACATCACGCTCAGCAATAAAAAAGGATGCTATTGCTAGAGGACTGTCTGGGCATCAGCTGGCTGGCGGTGAGCAATTGTGGATTTGGGTTTTTTGCATAACTTGTTTTTTTTGAGTTTTTAAGGGTAGGAGTTTTTTGGGTTTTTTACTTATTAAATGTCTTTATCACAACCAACAAGTTTTGTCACTTTTATCCTTCTAATTCTGTCCCCATCCCCTTGCAGGGAGTGAGGGAGTAGCTGCATGGTACTGAGCTGCGGCCCAGGGTTAAACCACTACGACGACTCACACAGCTAATAACTAGTTTTTGTTGTGGTTGCTGTCGCATCTTGCCATGAAACAGAACTTCACTGCATTAAAAAACATGTCACAAATGGGAAGTCAGCTATTATATTGATCTTTAAGGAGGGGGCAACAGTAGAAATAGATGAAGGATCACAAGGAGGTAAAACTGGTTGATGCTAATATTATCGGAAGTGGTACCGAAAAACACACTTTGCTTTTGGAGGCAGACACTTAACTGAGGCAGAAGAAGCCCTCCTGTTTGAAAATGCAGGGCTGATGTAAATGACAGCAATCTTTCTGACATGTTCTGGCCTCAACAGCACAGTGCTCAGATGACAAGCTTTGTCAAAGCTCACTTGCAGATTGCTAACACCATGTTCAGTCTCTTGGGAATCAGCCCCCCAAATCCTCCTACCCCACCCCTCGCCTTGCAAAACAAAAACAAAAACCCAAACATATGAAAAAGATCAGAGAAAGCTTCTGAGGATAAACAGTTATTGAGGCTCTGATTACTTTATATCTGATTAAAAGACAACTATACACATTGCATCCAAATAGTGACAGAAGACAGTGAGAGCTGAAGAGACATATGATACGTACAGATTTTTCACTAGTTTGCCTGCAGGTTTCAAAAGAAAAGAAGGGATAGTTGGATTCTAGCACTTATCAAGAGCCTTGAAGAAAAGAAAGTATGGGCTGGGGCAAAAGTCATAAATATTTCTCTTTGGGGAACCCTTTACCAAGATGGAATCTGAGGAGGAGCAAAACCACATTAGAGGAATAATTAAGGAAGCCAATGCATTTCAGGTTACTTAGACCCTTGTTACCTCCCGAAAGGGTAGTGACAGGCCTCATGCTATATCAGCTTCTGTTGGCTGTGATACCTACAACTGGAGCAGGCAAAACGAGTTACACAGGGAGAGAGCACGCAAGGAGGTGGTGAGAAATCAAAGAGTCAGCAGGGAGGCAAGGCGTTTAATTTCTAATAATGTCTTGCTAGTAATTGCAACAAGCTGATCCCACTGCTGTCTGGGATGAAGCTGAGGTACAAATGGCCTTCACTTCCACCACTGAAAAGGGAAAGCTCTAGTGCACAGTTTATGATTTTTTGCACCCAAGAAGGTGCATCCCGGATGGTGATAATTGCCTATAATCTTGAGGATATGCAAGAACTTTTAAAAGTTATTTGTAGAAGAAAGTTGCTTAATGAACAAGCTCCTGAAGGCTGAAAGATAATTTGATGATTTTATTTTTACTCTTTAGATGTTTGATGCTGCAGAGTGTTACTGGAGTGCAAGAGCTTATATGGCTCAATCTACCTGGAGACCACATAAGTATCTTTAATTTGCAGCTAAAATCCAGAGCACCTGTCTGCTTTCAAGTTAATTGAGCAATGGTAAAACACCACCCAATACAACAAATTTTATTAAAAGCATCCAATGGAATGACCCTTTCTTTTGGATTTTTCACTCTGCTCCTTCACACATTCATGTATTTCCGTCTCTCAACTCCTCAGAACAAGATCCTTCCCTTTTGAGCCTTCTGTATTTTGTAGAACATCCAACTGATGGTAAGTAAAAGCAAATAAGAAAAGAAACTTTGAATTCAGCTTGGAAGCCACTATGAAAGAAATGGTGCATTTAACTCTTTCAACATTATTTATGTATCCACTCAGCCACTGGAGAATTATCCTTTACCAAGAGCCTGGCATAGCTTAAACTACTTATAAGTTGTTTTTTCCATTATCATGACTACCTTCTTTGCTCTCCTGAATAGGGTGTTGCATCCTGGGTTCAGAAATGGCTTTTCCAGCTATTTTTATTCTGGATGGAAGGAAGGTCTCCCTTTGTTTTCTTGCTTTTGTAACTGCTATTTTATATGGATGTACTGAATGCTTTTGCCAGTGATTTGGGATTGCAGCCTGTGGGGTGTCAGTAATGGATAGTCCTTACTGGCCTGTGCCCTCTTAATCTTTCATCTGCATGCCAAGTACAGACACAAGAAGAGTAAGCTGTTGGAACTGCTGTTGGTTTCCAGCATGCGAATGTCTGTCTTAATCACAGGCAGCTGGCAAAACCATGTTTGTTTATATGTTTAAACTTGCTTTGTTCTTTTTCTTTCCCCATTTCTTCCATGTTCCACTAAAAAGCAGCTACAACTGCCATACAATCCATGTGTGCTCCGTGGTCAAGCCTCTCAGCTTTCATGTCTCCTACAGGAGATTTCATATAGGATTTCAGTAGGTGCCTAATGTCGTCGTAGATGCTTTAGAAAGTCTTGCCCATGTGACATACGCCAGCACCACATCAGGAGGCATCTTTCTTCAGGTCCTGTGTTGTATGTGCCAGCCCCACAGATATGTGCCTCAGACACTGCAGAACACCTAAAATGGCTCTATGTTTAAGAATCTAAATCTGTTTCCAAAAATAAAACTTTCTGACAAAATAATAATAATAGAAGCAAGGAGCACGGAAAAGAGAGTGTGCAAAAAATGTTGAAATACAAAGTAAACTGAGCTGGCTCTATCTTCCCTGGAGTTCACAGTGCCTCAAAGTGATGGCATCCCACCAGCTTCTCCTTGTAGGCATATTCATGCCAAAAGCATTTAAGTGCAAGTGGCATGTAAACCAGAAACACCTGTCATTGTTGTGTGCTGTGGGAGTGTGCACAGATAATCATGTGAAACTTTGGGAAAACAGAGTGCTTCCTTACCCAGAGAATGTAATGAAGTTTTACTGTGTTGTGCTGGTTTTATAAATTTCTATTAACAGTTGGCATCAGAGGCACCCAGAAGGGCATTGCTCAGCCCTCCCTGGAAGACTCTGGCATGCCCGGACCTCCCTGACTCCTCTTAGCTGCCTTTTCACACTCACCTCACCCCTGTTCATCCGCATGCATCAGTCTTAGAAGACAGCTATACTGCAATGAGGCTCACCTAAGAACTTTTCCTTTCATTTCAGGAGTAGTAAATCTGTCACTTACATTGTATATACAGATTTTTCAGCAATAACTCATCACCTTATCTTGCGTCTTCATCAGCAAGCAGTAAAGATCTGCCAAGACCCTGACAGCAGTTCTGCAAAGGGCATTCATACTTTGATTTTGTGCCAGCATGGCATGAAGCCAACCCAGCAGATATATACTGATATATAACTGCAAGCAAGCAGCAGCTCTGGCTCTACATATCTTTGGTCCATGTAATACTACAGGACATCAGTATGTGTGTCAAGGAAGTGATGTTATGGTTTGTGGGCACCTGCCTCTACCTGAGGCAGTCTTCAAGTTCAGTATAGTAAGAGGATATTTTCCTATCCATCTCTTAGTGGCTGTAAGTATGGAGTGCACCTCTGTGCCACAGAAGTCCTCATTTCCCCTGCCCCCATCCCCAATCAGATGCAATGACACAGCATTCTTTTCACTGGCAGCTGACACAGGAAAAGTGTCTGTGGACAGCTGCTGAGGCAATCAGAATAAACTTTCCTTCCATAAACCTGAATGTAACTGGTACTCTGGAGTACAGTCCTGTTCTGTAGATGGGATTGTATGTTACAATCCCCATCCACAGAACACTGAACTAAAATTTTCAGTGGTGGTACTTAAAACCTAGAGAACACATTACGTCAGAAGGCAGATAGAGGTAATAGAGAAAAAGCAGAATAACACATTTTTATACTGGGGAAAAGACATTTGGCTGTGAGAGATCTCAAATCAGATCCAGTTGCTCATAGCTAAGGAGGATTACGATCCATTAGAGAGTGCAAGAACTCAAGACGAAGGTACTGTACAGCACAGGAGATGCTGATCTGGGCCCCAGGAGTACCTTACAGTGATGAGTAAGAGTCAGAGAAGTTTATGTTCCATGAAGATCAGTTATTGAAGTACAGTCAAACTTTCCTTGCTGTCCTGCAAACTTGATCTGTAAATATCATATGCTCTATTTATTATGCAACCCTGCAGAAATAGCCAGGCTCCCATTTGGCTGGGAGTCAGGGTATGTGTATCTGCCTGGGCTACAAGAGTATAACAGGATTTTAAGAATTTAATAATTCATCAATTAGCCTAGAAAACCCGTGCACTCCACAGGTGTCCTTTGCAGAGCTTAGCCCATGGCAAAGCCTAGTCAATCAGGTTCAGGGATCATCTATATGCCAGACTGTGAAGCAGCGCCTGGAGCTGCAGTAGCTGTGGCTATCTTTCCCTCATTCCTATCTGCTCTCTGACCACATTTCACACAGTGAGCAAAGGACATTTCCCTGTACTGTGATCCCATCCACCTACCCCATCAGCTGCACGTTGCCCAGACCTCAGACTGTGCTTACAGTCTTATGAGTGGCAGGGCTGGTAAAGCTAGTCTTGAAGAATGATTACAGCGCCATGCTTATCAGATATATAGACCTTTCCAAGCTATTCCAGACTTCCCAAACCCAGAGCCTGCTACTCAATAGTGTGGCACCGTCTGGGTTGTGACTCAGACTCCTAACAACCTGGAAACCTGTAGGATTTCTCATTCTTGAAAAGTAACCTAGGATTTCAGATGAAAGAGCAGTGGCCAAGGACTACTTACCACTTGGAGTGGACTTCTGGGAAATACTAGAACTGCTGCCAGGGACTGGTCTCTGGCAAATTTTGAAATTTAAATAGTTTCACATGCTGTGCTATATTCTCATTAAAAATGATGTTTATTGCAATCTTCCCACAAATTTTTAAAGTGGACCAAAATATGCAACAACAGGGGTTCATTTGTTGGGTTGATTGATTTTTTAAGTTGACTGAAATAAAATGTCCACTTTTTGGAGCCAATTTTTCATATCCTTGCAGTCAAGAAGAGGTTGTGTTTGGCCACAATTAATATAATTGTAGAATTTTGTAAGTCTTAAAAATATTTTGTTAGTCTTAAAATTCTGCTTAGCATTATAGCTGCTACATTAAATAAATCTGGTCTGCCATGGCTCATGCCAGCCCGTAAAGTGCCCCCGAGTCCTAGCCTAGAACAAATGCCAATAAAAGAGACTGCTAACCCCCTACAAAGGCCCATCCAACATTTCATTCACAGAGTTGTTCTCAGTTCCATGAATGAAGATAGCTGTACAGAAGTATATGCAGTTTTATATACACTTTATACATTAAAACAGTCCCTGGGGTTTTTTTCAGAATTTCTTTTTAATTAGAGTGAACCAATTTGAAATGCTGACACTTTTGTTTTCATTCCTTTTGCTGCAGTATACTTTCCCAAGTGCTCAAGAATTGAATCACACTTTAGAAACACCCTCAAAGTTATTTAATCTCTCATAGTAGCTCCTTAGTTTTAATCAGAGTTCCAAATAAAAGTATCTGGTTCTGAAACAGCTTAGGCTGCATCTCAGTCTTCACCTGGAAGCAATGTGCTGTGTACCAATCCAGCTGTTCATACCTAGGTAAGTTCTGCAGGTTTTCTGTGAAATCAATTTTCATTTAAATTGGCATAATGAGGTCTGAATCAGATCCATTTCTCTCAGCAAGTTCATATAAATTGCAAAGGACTTGAGGTACTACCAAATTCAGGACTCAGATATATAAAAGTTGCTTGCTAACAGTATGAGTTTTACCCAGGCAATCTTTTTGCCCAAACAAAATGGACAACAAAGAAACATGTGGAATATTAATTACTAGAGTTTTGATAATTGTTTTTCTAAGAGGAACCATGTACATATACATACCCAGGAATCATACCTAAGCAATCATCTAGGGCCTGGAGAAGGTGACAAACAAAATCCATTACTGGGAAAATTATTTAGCATCCAATGCCAATGTAAAATGTTTGTAATGATAAAATAGAGTTGATATGTTTCTTCTGTAAATCAATATTTACAATATTTAATATCATAGAATAATTCAGAGTGAAAGGAATGGCCGAAGGTCAGCTTGTTTAGCTTCCCTGCACAAAGAAAATTCAACTTCAAAGCTGCATCAGCTGTATCAGGTCAAGTAAAGTTTTGAAAATCTCCCAAGGATGTAGTTTTCATAGTACCTCTGGGGAAGCTGTTCCACTGCTTACCCACTCTGATGTCAGTATTTTCCCTATTGCACATTGTGACCATTGCCTCTTGTCCTTTCATTAGGCACCTCCAGGAAAAGTCTGGCTTCCTCTTAACCCACTCTGTCTGGGCAGACAGAGACAGCAGTTATATCCCTCTTTAGCCCACACTTCTCCAAGTTAAACAAACCAGACCCTTCACTCCCTCTTCATTCCTTGCATGCTCCAGCCCTCTAACCACCTTGGTGGCCCTCCACTGGACACAGTAACTTGTTAATAACTCTCTTGTTATTGAGGAGCTGAAAACTGGACATACTGCTGCATACAGGGACTCACAGGGACTTACTGGAATGGACTAATCAATTTTCTGGATCAATTAGCTCCTGTTTGCTACTGCAGTCCAGGATGTGATGAGCTTTTGTCACTGTAAGGACATCTTGTGGACTATCATTCAGTTTCTCGCCTGCCAAGACCACCATGTCTTCTATAAATTCCCTCCTTAGCAGCCAATCCCCAGCCTGGGGTCATTCCCTTCCAGGTATAGGATTGCACATTTTCTTATGTTAAATTCCTGAAGATAGTTGCCAGCTGGCATATCAAGGTCCCTCAATGGCAGTCCTACTCTTCAGTGAGGCAACAACTTCAGATAAGTATTCATTGATATTACTGTACAAAATCCATTTGAATAATTATAAATTGTGTGACTAAAAATAATTCTCACAATGCATTGAGGCTTAGCAGTATTCTGTGAAGATGTGTGTTTCCAGGATTAAAACCCCCTTCTGAAAATTCACAATTTCTTATGGTTCCTTTATTGTTCAAATTATTGAATAAGAAGCAATAACTTTCTTCTGCCCTGGTCGGTTTGCTGAAAGCCAAACAAAGTCTTTCCACTCATTAGATTTCCATTGTCAGATATTTGCCAAGTGTTCAGCCACAGTTTCTTGGCTCGTGTTCATAGCACCCAAGAAAGTCTCCCAAGTCATCTCTCCATCCAATTACCCACGAGGCTTGGACTAGTTTCCGTGACAGGCTGGAGGTGTCTTCAGTCTGGCATAGCCATAGGCAAATTGCACTAATATGAAACATTCTATTTCAACAATATGTTAAGCAATACATGTTTCCCAACTTTCTTTTTGGACTGCCAAGTAATCTCTGGAATAGGAAATGTATTAGAACTTGGGGTTAGTTTTGTCAAGATCCTCAAAGTTTTATCTCTGTCAGACACTACATCTGTGATCTTCATTGGAATATTCTATTTATAGTCTCAAAAAATCATATAAAACAACAGAACAAGAATAGAAATTGCTCTCAGTTTCCACCATAATGCTGCTTTCATCCTTAGTAACATTCGGCAGCTTCCTTTTATTTCTGTACCACTTACAGGAGAGCTTTCCAAATTTCTTTCAAAATTCTAAGTAGTGGTAGGAGAGGGAGAAGTTGCAGAAAATTCAGCAAACTTAGTTCAGGAAGGAGAAAGTATGTGTCAGGAGGATAAAGAAGAAAGAGTGAAGCTACAAGTGTTTTCTCATGCACACATGAACCATGACAGAGACAGGGGTTGCTGCTGCTGGCACCATCACTGATAATATCTACCAGCTGTACAATGTCAGGATCCAAATGAGAAAATTTGGAAATCTCTGACCTAGAAAAGGAAGACACCAGAAATCTTGTTTAAGCCATAGCATGGTCATAATAGCTGACATAAAGGCTGACCAGAGAGCAAGAGCTGGAGTGTAAATAAAGTACACAACATAACCATTATATGAGTTCCACTCTGCAACAGAGCCACTTACTTCTCAGGCAACCTTAGCAAATTGAATAATAAATTCTAAACCAGGACTATTTTATAGTAAGCAAATTCAAATAAATAATATTTTTTCAGAAAGAACTAGTGATGAACTGCTTGCATTTTGGATATTATTCCCAGTCTGCCAAGAAATCAGCAGTACTGGATTTCCCAGTTTTAATCCATTTTCTAGTAGAATTTCAGGAACCTGTAGGGGTCTGTAACCAGGAGACTCCACCCTGAAATCATGCTGAAGGACTCACAGCTGCCAGTAATTACTTTTGTTGGGATGGCATCTTTGGAGGTTGCTTATGGTTCATCTCAACAAACCACTGCAGGTCCAAGATACCCCTAGGTGTGTCTGCTACAAACCCTGTGGGTAAGGAACTGGGGCAAGGGGTGCTTTCTATTCCTTGCTTTCTTAAGAAAAATTCAGCAAGAGACTATTACTTTTAGCTTACTACTGACTTAGAGAAAAGGAAGTTCAGCTTTCTCTTATTTCCTTGCTTTGACTCCTAGATGGAACAAAAAAATCATAAACTGTTTATTTTGTTCACATTTGAACTGAGATTAAAAAAACCCCTCTCTGCCTATAATTAAGACAGAAATCTAATGCCAAGAATCTTTTATTTCTTTTGTATCCTTAGTAAAGCCCAGTACTTCCTCATGGTGTGTTTGCAAAGCTGCATCTTTTTTCACAATGCATTTTTCTTCCCAACAAAATGGGGGTAAATTGTAAGGAAGAAGACAAAAACTCCCAAATACATGTTTTGAACCCTTTTTTATGTGTTTTGGTGAATTCTATTCCACCAGCTTAGTCTTTAGACTTGGTAGATTGTGTTAGACTTGGTAGAGTGTGTTGTGGGTTTAGATGTTCAGACTAATACAGCAATAGAACAGAATGTTGCTTGCTCAAGCAAAAAACAGGTAGCAGCTCTTTGTTCACAAAAATGGCAGGCTTTTTTCATTAGTAAGTTTAGTAGCACTGTAATCCAGTGAAGAAAATAATGCCATTCTTACCACATCTACTGTAACTGATTTTCTTATTGGGCCTTCAACATGACAAGCGGGTTAACCAGGAAAAGAATAAAAGCCTGTTTAGCATGTTTTAGTGGGTTCACTGGACTTCTCTGTTTCCTCTGGGATGACAGGGATTCACAGACAGAAGACACAATCTTTTTCAAGCTGTGTCGTGCAGTCAACACCCTGGAGGGAAGGGATGACATCTAAAGGGACCAGACAAGCTCGAGAAGTGGGCCTATGTGAGACTTATGAAGTTCAACAAGGCCAAGTACATGGTCCTGCACTAAATCAGGGCAACCTGATTAAATCAATACAGGCTGGGGGATGAAGGGATTGAGAGCAGCCCTGTGGAGAAGAACCTGGGGGTACTGGTGGATGGAAAACTGAATATGACTTGGCAATGTGCACGCACAGTCCAGAAGGCCAACCATATCCTGGTTGGTGCTGGTCACACATCAAAACCAGCATGACCACCAGGTCAAGGGAGGTGATTCTGTCCCTCTACTCTTTCCGGGTGAGACCCCACCTGGAGTACTGTGTGCAGCTCTGGGGTCCTCAACACAAGAAAGACCTGTCGGAGCGGGTCCAGAGGAGAGCCACAAAACTGATGAGTGAGAAATGGCCCCCTTTCCTCTGAGGAAAGGCTGAGAAAATTGGTGCTCTTCAGACTGGAGAAGAGAAGGCTCCAGGGAGATCTTATTGCAGCATTTTGGAGCTTACAGTAAAGACAGGGACAGACTTTTTAGTACAGCCTGTAGCAACAGAACAAGGGATAATGGTTTTAAACAAAAACAGGGTAGATTTAGACCACATATAAAGAAAAAATTTTTTACTGTGAGGGTGAGACACTGGAACAGGTTGCCCAGAGATTTGGCAGATGTCCCATCCTGGAAACACTCAAAGTCAGGTTGGATGGGAGTCTGAGAAACCTAATCTAGATAAAGTTGTCACTACTTATTGCAGAGGGGGTTGGACTAGACAAATTTTCAAGGTCCCTTACAACCCAAACCATTTTATGATTCTGTATTGTCTTTTCCCATATTGGAATCAAAAACTGAGCTGGTTGCTTATGGGGTTTCTGACAAAAGAGAGTCAAATACTAACATAAAAGATTGACTTTTTTCAAGCTGAATATACAATAGTGAAAGAGAAAAGTCTAAAGCAGGGAGAGTTAGAGGGAAGACAGGAGACAGGGCTTTAGAATATATTGGGAAAATGGTATATTCATGTTACGTAGGAATAAGATAAAGTTCTGTTGCAGCAATACAGTTGCTTATTTTTCTTACATGCTTCAAAATGTTCTTCAGATTAATGGAAAACACTTCTAGAAACCTCTAATGACAATAGTCTGACTACCCAAAAAGCAATTATTCATTGGTACATTCCTAACTTGCAAAATAAAACAAAAGAGAACTTTCACAACTGTGCTGGTACTGCTTACCCCATAAAGTGAAGGAAAGTTTTACCCTCTAGGCATCACTAAGAAGGAGGCTGTGCAGATCTTGGGCTAAAAATTGTAACCAGATCCTCAGCCTATTTGTCACAGTTCCTTAATTGAGACAGAGATCCTACTCTAGTCTCTGCAACATTTGTCTTTATTAGATGTTCTGTAAAAATTAAGTCATCAGACATGCCTGGATTGGTTTCTGCATACTTTGGTTATTATAGACAGCCATTTACATCAATCCAGATAGTCATGCTGCAAAAGGACCATAATGGCCCAATATCTAGTCTAAGCTCTATCCAAGCAGCTTCTTCTTAACCTCTAGGTAAAGAATGGTTTTTTTCCAAGAGGATTATAAGAGCCTGTATTTTACATAATCATAATCCCTGAAAAAGGACTATTTTTTGAACTAGATTTCCTTGAAAAACACTTTATGATTTTCCCAGGTCAGAGGTCTAACATAATACAGAAGAAAGCAAGCCAAAACACTCCTCCCTTATCTGCGTACTTAATTTCACATGCAAAAATATTAAAGGCTGATTTGCACTGATTAAAGGCTATTGGTAAGCAGAATATGCAGCTCATATGTATCCGTAAACTGGGGTTCACACGCTATCATACATACCCAAACATTTGCTATTACTGTTAGGAAAACATTAAAGTAAAGGCCTGGGGATTTCAGTATAAAAAGAGAAAGAAATAATTACAATTTATAGTGTGGGAGCCATTTCCAGGCTCAAGAAGAATCACGAAGTAATGGTTTTCTGGCTATCAGAACGCTTTTAATTGACACAGAGGTCTTATGCTTTGCCAAGTCACCTCTTCAACATCATTGGCTAATGCAAAACATTTTGAAATTTCTGAATCCCTATATCACTCCAATCTAAACATATTAGTGATTAACGTTATACCTGCATTCCAAATGGCATAGTACTCAAACTTTTTGTTAAGCATTCTATTTGCAAAGGAACTCTTATTTGCTTTTATTGCAATATGACATTACTTTTGGTTTAGAATTGAATACCATTCAAGAATTTAAAAATTAACTTGTTTGGAAAAAAAGGACTAAAAGCGCAGACCATCACACTTCAAAAAATTCCAACCATTTGCAGCTTGAAACAGCTGCCAGTTTCCTGGCAAAAACTTCATTAAAATATATGCATTTAATAAAAGTTGTGTAATGAGAACAATTAAAATTCTGCTATTATGTCATGGTTCTGAGCAGGCAGCAATGCCTTATTTTTGCCTCTTCAGGAATAATACAGTTCATAACTCCAATGCCCACTTTTCACTGCAAAGAGCAAGGTGTTTAACGCTGTTGACCACACCAAGTTCCCCTCTGACCCTGCAGGTCATGCCTCCTGCTCGCTCAAAATAAGGAATACCAGGCATGAAGCCCTACTTGTACTGAGCACCAGAACCAGGGTTTAAAATAAAAATAAAAGAGAGTCCTTTTTCTCTTACATGCGTATTTCTTGCAAATAAGCCCCTAATACCAGGAGAATGCATTCATATATAAATGTGACATAGAAAAGAATACATTCTTGATCAAGTAATATTTTAGGTGAACAAGCATGAACCTATTGAATATAGGTTAACATAAGCATATTAACAGCGTAACTAATCTAATACAAATTAAAATCTAGGCTGTTTCCCTAATGATACTTCCATCTGTAATATGAAGAATAAAATAATCAATTCAGCTACATTGCTTGAAACTTCTGTGTTTCTCGCAGTCAGTTGTTGCATTTTACTAAATTGCTAATAAGATTCATTGGGAAATTGGTTTTAATGCAAGGTGACCCTCCCTATGGCAGGGGGGCTGGAACTAGATGATGTTAAGGTCCTTTCCAACCCTAACTATTCTATGATTCTATGACACTTCTTTGGCATCCCTCAGAAGAGACGTCAAATCACCCGGAATCTCAGTCCTCACAGGAGTTGCTACTACACCAACAGCGCTCATTATCAACTTCTTGATATTCACCAGCATTTCCAAGAAAATGTACTCTCTTGACCGTCTTTCATTTTAGAACACTAACCTTTGTGAAATGTGGTGACAGAGTGAAGGAATAGTAGCAACAGGGCCTTCAACGTTCTTTGAGCAGAATGGTTACTAATCCTCGACTATTTTTATCTACTCTAAGGTAAGTGGTTTCATTTCTAGCTAAAGAGAACTATAGAAATGAAACAGGAAGGTCAAAATCAATGTGTAAATCACTGCCACCAAGTCCAAATTTTAAAAATAAGGATTCCATTCTTCTTAGCAGTTATCAGTGGAAAGGGTTTTTCATTCCAGCTGTGCCTCCTTGAGTGTTGAAAAGAAACAATGATTTCTGGTAAGCACCACAGTTTGTTCATCTAAGGGCTTCCTGCCTACCAGCATCGGATCACAGAAATGTTTCTGAAAGGAGCCTCTGCAGGTCTCGAAATCCCACTCAGAGAAGAAAAATTGCCAGTATTAGATCAGGTTTGACGCAGCCTTGTCTAGCCAAGTCTTGAAAACCTCCAAGAACAGAGACATCATCAGCTCTCTGGGTGACCTATTCATGTTTTTCTCTACCCTCCCAGTTCTAATGTCCAAATTCTCAAACTGCACTTAGCGCCATTATCTCATATTATATCATCCACCACTACCTGCAAAGAGTTAATCTTCTTCTGTAACCGCCGTTCAAGTATTTGTAGACTGATGCCAGACTATCACTTAGCTTCCTCTTTGCCATGCTGGATGAGCCAAGCTTCCCCAACTCCCTCTGCAAAGACCATCTGCTCAAAATCCCTGACCACTGAAGTTGACCTTCATCAGACGCTCACCATTTTTCAACATCCACTTAGAAATGGGACTTAGAAGAGGTTGCAGCATTCCAGATGTGATCTCACCAGAACCATTCCAAGGATTACAAGAAATTCCTTCAATCTTCTGACCAGACCTTACTAATATATTCAGTAGCCCATTATGCACTTTTCCTTGTTCATTTCCTTGTTTTGGCTCCTCTTCAAGCAGCTTTGCAGAAAAGCCCGTGGTGCCCGTGTGAAAAAGAAGCTGAAAATGATTCACTAGTGTGCACATGCAGCAAAGACAATCAGGTTTTGGACTCTATTTAAAAAGAGTTTAGCCAACAGTCAAGGGAAATGACTCTTCCCTCTTTCCAGCTCTTGTGAGACCACATGTTCTGTATCCAATTTTGGGCTCACTCCAGTACAAGAAAGATAATTATTTCTGGGCTCACTCAAGGATGAAAGTCACTAAGATAGTCAGGGACCTGAAGTGCAGGATGTTCAAAGAGACTGAGGGATTTGGCCTTGGTCAGTATGGAGAAAGAAGGTTGTGGGAGATATTATTGCTACCTACTGGACGGGTATAGAGAAGACAGAGCCACTCAGAGGTGCAGAAACGACAATAGATAACAAAAACAAGACTTAACACTGAAAGTTCCACCTCAATATAAGGAAAAATTCTCAACATGAGTGTAGATAAGATAAAGTCTCCATCGCTAGAGATATTCAAAACACAACTGGACAAGGCTCTGAGTAATATGATCTAATAGCAGAAGGTTTAACAAGACAACCTCCAGAGACCTTTCCCACCAACGTGAGCCTGTAACCATTTGTCCTCAGGTTTTCCTAAGATCCCTGCAACAAGGCTGTTACTCACTCAGCCTGTTCCCAATATCCCAGCTGCAGATATGTACTCTTTATATCAAAATTCATGCTGGTCCAATCCTCAAGTTTCTCAAGGTCAGCCTGGATAGAAATTTTTTCCTCTGCTGTATCAGCAGCTCCTCACCTGCAAATTTGCTGGACAGGGCTTTCTGTTTATTATACAGTTCACTGAGAAAAATGCTGAAGAACATCAGCTCCGTTATCAACCCTGGAGTACTTTGCCTGTTACTGGCTGCCAATTGGGCATAAAGCCATGAAGTAACTCATTCTGGGCCTGGCAGCCCAGCCAATTTTCTACTCACCCAATCATCTCATCATCCAGGCCATATATTCTCAGCTTCCAGATTAGCACTCTGGGGTCAGAAACCTTGCTAAAAGCACATCCACATTCTTCCGCTCATTCTCATAACCAGTCATGTCATTGCAGAAGGCAATCACGATGACTATTTCTGATTACCTCCTTGTCCTGTTTGAGTTCAGAAATGTGTTCCAAGAGAAGATTGTGCACCATGATCTTCATAGTGACTGAGGTGAGCCAGCACCTGACAATGTTCCAGATCCTCTTTTTTGCCATTCTGGAATATGAATGTAATGTTCCTTTTTTCTATTCATCACAATTTTTCACAGACAATACACAGGAACCTTGCAATCACAGGAGTCTCCAAAGCAACTACAGCAGCCAACATATTCAGCACCTTTAGGTCTGTCCCAGGAACATGACATATGTCCAGATGAAGTAGTTTGTAACTTATTCTGCCAGCGCTGGCTCCTTCCCAAGCTGTTCTGATACTTCTGAGGGTCAGGGAGAAGGTTCTGTCTGTGATTAGTAAGATATAAAAAAGCCCCGAGTACCTCCCTGAGCCTTTTCCATATAAAAAATACTGTAATTTCTTATACATCGGCAGCCCCACATCTTCCCTTTACAACTTGTCATTATTGCTCAATTTCATGACACTATTTTCAGATTTATCCGGGTTTTGACTTCCCTGATTTTGCCCCTAGAGTACCCTAGTGATCCTTTTATATTCTTCCTTTGTTGCCTGTTTTTGTTTTTACTTCAAACATGTTCGCTGTATTTTAGTTCAAGAATCACTCTTTCAGTCAAGCTGGCCTTGTGCTGAAACTTCTAGTTTTCCCACAAAAAAGGAAGGCTTGTTCCTGATCCCTCAGTGAGTTCACTTTGAAAGAGTCATTCATCTCGTTTGGGAACCCTGCCCCCGCATGGCTGCTTCCCAGAGGATTTTGCTCAGCAATTCTTTAAATAACCAAGTCTGTTCTCTAAAAACCTAGAGCCCTAGCTCTGCAATTTTATTTCCAGCCTTCTTCCAAATCCTGAACTCCATTGGCTCATGCTCCCCACAGTACAAGATGCCACCAGTGACTGCATTTTTCATCAGTCTTTCTCAGTCTGTGGGCAGTAAGTCTTACAGTGCAACACACCTGGCCAGCCTAGCATTTGCCGTGGATTGTTTGTATGAAGCCACATTGCCCCCATCACAGTTGTCTGGACAGTTGAGGCCGCCCATAATGGTAGGTCCCTGCAAGTGGGAGGATGTTTGAAGAAGTCTCTTCCTGTGTTTCCTAACAATCAGGAGGTCTGTAGCAGACTCCTGAATGTCCCAGTGTTACTTCCCGCCTGAAGTTAATGCAGAAGCTCCCAGTAGGCATGTGTCTAGTTTTGCCTTATAGAGCTCTATGAAGACAAGGAGATACTTAATATAAAAGATGGCTTACTAATCTTCCCTGCATGTTACTCCTCAGTGGCTTGTTTGCTTCACGGATTCTCTTCCCAGTATATTCTCTGTCTTATAGGAACAGCCCCAAATGGATATCAGCCACTTAGCAACTTTTGTTTCCATAACTCCTAATTTCCTGGTTCATCAGGAAGGGTCACTAGAGGCACCAATGCATCAAAGGCAGTGAATCACGCCATCGTTCACTCATAGAACCATAGAATCATAGAATAGTTAGGGTTGGAAATGACCTTAAGATCATCTAGTTCCAACCACCCTGCCAGGGGTAGGGACACTTCCCACTAAACCATGCCACCCAAGGCTCTGTCCAACCCAGCCTTGAACACCGCCAGCGATGGAGCATTCACAACTTCCCTGGGCAACCCATTCCAGTGCCTCACCACCCGCACAGTAAAGAATTTCTTCCTCATATCCAGTCTAAACTTACCCTGTTTTAGTTTGAACCCGTTACCCCTTGTCCTCTCACTACAGTTCCTCATGAAGAGTCCCTCCCCAGCATCCCTATAGGCCCCCTTCAGATACTGGAAGGCTGCTATGAGGTCTCCACGCAGCCTTCTCTTCCCCAGGCTCAACAGCCCCAACTTTCTCAGCCTGTCTTCATACGGGAGGTACTCCAGCCCCCTGATCATCCTCGTGGCCCTCCTCTGGACTTGTTCCAACAGTTCCATGTCCTTTTGATGTTGAGGACACCAGAACTGCACACAGTACTCCAAGTGAGGTCTCACAAAAGCAGAGTAGAGGGGCAGGATCACTTCCTTCAACCTGCTGATCACGCTCCTTTTGATGCAGGCCAGGATACAGTTGGCTTTCTGGGCTGCGAGCGCACACTATCTGCTCAGTGGCAGCACTGCCCATTGTGTCACTCAGTTGTTCGGGTAAGACATAAAGAAATTGCTTGGAATTTTTTTTTGTGAGTGTCTCAGCGCTGTATCTCATTGCTTGCAACATCCTAACATGTTAGCAGTATTCACCCTAGTTACACACCAGGCAATATGGAATAAGGAGAACACTAAAGACATCACTGGACAAATCAGTCCTTAAAAGACAGCCCATACAGGAAGCAGGACTGGAAGAAGTGATTTGCACAAAATACAAAAATTTCAATGAAAGCATATAAAAGTAGTAATCGGTGAATTTGTGAATATACAAATATTCTCAGGAGCAAATGGGATTTTTAAAAAGTACTAAACCATCTGATATTTGCATATAGTTGCAAATAAATGTACCTTTTTATCTTAGATTAAGTCATTCAACTTAGAATCTTAAAGGTGAATTTGTACCCTTCACCCTTGAATCCATAAAATTATTTCAGGGCTTGCGTTCTTTATGCCACAGTTTTAAAATTCACGCAAGCAACAGCTGAAGTGCCAAGGCAAGATCGTAAGTCTTTCCTCTATTAAATTCTACTAGTTTAGGCTGGAGTAAGTTTCATTTTATTTACATCTTTTCTTTGTTTTAGCTGCTGTGGCTCCTTCAACTGCCAGATTCTTTACATTTGCATTAAACTTTATAGTAATACTAAGCATTTGTATGAGCATCCATGTACTGAGTACCTTACAGACAGTAACTAGGTTTGTCTGCAGGCATTAACGTAATGCTGCTTTCAGTTAAATTCAAAATATTTATCTTCTCCTCTGGTAATTATATTATCTATTACATAAGTTGAGAAAACAAGCTCTATAGTAAAAATTGTATGTCAAATTAAAACACACTGGCTTCCGAAATGCAATGTAAAACATTTGGGCTTCATTTTCTTCAAGGCACATTAAGTTTTTATGACTTCATTTTTGAAAGATTTTCCTGTGCTCCGTCATTCATATTTGTTTCTCCTCTGGCACATTATCAATTTACCAATCAATTTACTATAAGATGGAATTTGGAATACTTGTATTTTGTGGTTTTTGTTTGGGTTTTTTTAATTCTTTTCTGAGTTCATCTAGCAACTCACTTAATGTCTCAGCCAAACATAAGCAATTGTCTGGAAGACAACCCAAAGATAAATGCTCAAGTGTTAACAGAGTGCACTATTTAACCCTTCTTTGGTGCTCAAAAGGAGTATAGTAACAGCAGAGCTGTATCAAGATATCCATTTTTCTTTCATTTCATCTTTGAAAAATAATATTATGACTTCAACAAAAAAATTACTGTTTTCATCAGCCATTCTTTTTAGTAACATAAACTAGGTGCCATTCCGTCCTACACAGAATATTTTTAGATTTACATAAAGTCCCTGTTTTACACACAAAAACATTTGCAGAAAACTAAACAATAGTTTCCATCATATGAAGAAAAAACCTTGTAATTTCTCATAAAATAGAAGGCATCCTGCTTTTTAAGAGTGGTTAAAGGCAACTTCTATTAGAAACATTGGAATTTACTGCCACTACACCACAGCTGTAACCCTCAGTATGCTTTGATTCTCTTGACCATGTGTAGTTTACAATTAGCCTCCAGATTCTAGAGTTAAGGTTGTCGTCAGAACAAAGAGGATCAGAAGGCTCTGTTCTTAAAGACCAAAAAACAGGCTTTATGTGAGCTGATTCTAAAGAGAGTCTTGCTCCTGCATCTGCCACCAGCTCTTATTGAGACTCTGGGCAACTCATGTTCCGCACTTGTTTTTTCTGGATAATAATTCCCTTTTGTCTGCCTGCTTCCAGTGCATCCTCTTTATTGCAGAGGCCATCTCTTCCATGGTATAAGAATTGCACCCATTGCATAAAAGAGAGCTTGCTGATCTCTAGTCAGGCTTGAATTTGACAGAGTAAATAAAACTTATTCTTTCTTTCAGACCCATGTCAAATACAAGGTCTAAATTGTAAAACGTAAAAAACTGTATCAATGGGTAAATTTAAAACATATCAAATTAGATATTTTCCAGCTCCTGACCCCGAACCTTTTCTTAAAACTTGGACTCTGCAAGCCAAATTATTTTTAGCATCAAATCCCTTGGCTAATTTATTTGCATTTCACTTCAGTTTTGTATGCCTTTGTGCTTCCGGTTTCTGGCAATATCTATGAGTAAGAATGTCAAATATCTCTATTCAATTTGTATGCTTTGCCAAATCAAAAGGGGAAAACACTCAAAATCATGCAAGGCAGTCTTTTCTCATGAGTCTTCTGTTCTCATGAACTTTGTAGGCCAATCTTGGAAATGCAAAAGTTCATAATTTAAGAGACATCAGATAAGGAACCACACTTCTGGGATTCACTCATTTGTCGCTAATTCCTCTTCCTTCTGGCAACAAAGAGAGACTGAAGAGGGGAGGGAAAAACAACAAAAGGTGAAAAGTCCAGAGACTTTAAAAGATGGAAGAAGAGGATACTTGAATAGACTCAAAAGAATGTCCTGGAGAAAAAATATTAAAATACGACAATAGGATGTAAAGCTGCCTTCAGAAGGTGTATTATGGAGAGGTAAAAGGGGGTGAATGAACAAGATGAGCATCTAAACAGACAGTCATCTGTGCTTTGCCTTAGAAGCCTAAGCTACCTTAGACCAAACACCACAGTTCAGAGAGCTAAAGCTGAGGTGAATGTTACTTAAAATATTTATTTTTCTATCACCTTATTTTTTTTTTTACATCAGTAATTGTTTTGTTCAGCAATATTGGTAGTATTTATAGATCCTAAATTTTATACATAAGTATCTGACGGAATATTTATAATAGGACTCTATAATAGTGATACATGCCCATCAAAACTCTCTAAAAGCCACTATTACAACTTCTTGATAAACAATTTCTATTTGAGTACTGTACTTCAGCATGTGGGAACTTAATATAATTGCATAAAAATCCTGTGTGGGAAAAAGGGTAAAAAAATTATTCAGGTTAGTTTATTTCACTTACATTCACACATCTGTACATCTATCTACCCATGCACTGCATACTCTCTGTACTTCCCTAGATAATTAAAGTCTCTTGGTAGAGAGAGCCTTATAAATTTCCATTGTTTGGAACTTGGAATTACATACACTTCAATCACATGGTTCTCACGTCATCTGATCAAATGATCCTAATCTTCTGAATTTTCACATAATTACACATCTCTTAGCCGCATGACTTCCCTCACATTTGGTGATGTTAGGAGGCTAAAACTTCCCACAGCACTTTGGAAATGTACACCTTTAAAGTTCTGTTGTTAACTGTGTTCATGGGTGCCTTCTGGGATTCCTTGCAATGCTTTCTTACGCTCGCAGCTGGTTTTGATTTTTGTGAATGATGCAAAACTCTGCTCTTCTCACCCACCGCACACTAACCTTACTTCCTTTGCTGAAGTCACAAGTCTGCAAAATCTGTATTTTTTTCCCTAAAGAAACCCTTTTTATGACTAACCTGTTATTTTAATTAGTGTTTCACAGAAATCCGCTTAATTTTTATTCTACAGTTCTAAAAGTAACAGAACAATATTGATTAATGGAAGAAACCTCTTAACAGTCTAATACACTAAACATGCATCTGTATGATACAGATGTCTGTATAAAGACATAGTTGTAAATGCTGTATATGGAAATAAGTACAAGTAGGCAGAGGCATGAAATATATATTACTAAAATTTGGTCAATTGCTGAGGTGAGGAGCTCAAGAGAGGACTCCTTCAACCCCTGATCAGACGGTAGCTCAGCATCCAGGAGCTTCAACTCAGAGCGGCAAGGACCACCGAGGGAGCCTCAAGTCCTCGACAGGGTTTGCCCAGGAGCCGGCAGCTCAGCTGACACGAGCACAAACTCACAGGGGGCGGTGCCAGGAGGAGTGGCACCAGCCCTGACTGGGTAAAAAACCTGCCCAGGGAGGGCAGTGACCAGGGTGGGTGCGAGGCAGTTTGCGTGGGCAGGCGAGTGGGATGGTGAGCACTTGCTGTATGACCAGGGTCTGGTCTGGGAACTCTGCTCTGGCTGCCCCAACAGTGGCCAACGTAGGCACCCAGACGGAGCTGACGAGAGGGGAGGCTGCAGGGCAGAGCTTGGGGTGTAGAGGGCGCCTGCACTGCTCTCCTGAGGAGAGGGTACACGATGGGCAGGGCTGCACTCGGTGTTCCCTGGTGGAGGTCCTCCTGCAGCAGGGGCTGAGCTGCGGGACGCTGTCAGTAGGCTGAAAGGTGTCAGGGAAGCTGAGAGGAAGCAGCACTGTTTGCTCCAGGACCAGACTGTGCAGGGGCCTCAAGCGTCTACTGTCGCTCATGCAGGAAAGGAGGCCGCTAACCCAGGAAGCTGGGAAACGGTAACAAAAAAAAAAAAAAAAAAAACCAACACAAAAAAACCCACAAAAAACAAAAAAATGAGGAAGAGGACAATTAAAAGCAAGGGGCTTCCTCCTAAATCTGTTGTCCCCACCCAGAACCACTTTGCTGTCCTGCAGGGAGCTGATGAGGAACCACACTCCCATCAGGAACAACCAGCTGATGCACTGGTAAAGAAGATCACTACTGGTGCTGCCAGGAAGAAGCGGAGGGCCGTAGAAGTAGGGGACTCTACTCTGAAAGGAACAGAGGTACCCATCTGTCGGCCTGACCCAGGCTCAAGGGATGTGTGTTGCCTAGCAGGGGCTCGGATCAGGGATGTTAGAGAGAAGCTGCCTGCTCTAGTTGGTCCCACTGACTATTACCCAATTCTAGTGATCCATGTGAGTGCTAGTGATATACACAGCAGTAGTCTGGAGAACATAAAGGACTACAGAGCTCTGGGAGAGGTGGTTAGGGGCTCTGGAGCACAGATTGTCTTTTCATCAATTCCCCAGGATAAAGGGGAGGACCTTAGAAAGGCTAGGAGGATTGGCCAGGTTAATAAATGGTTAGAAGGGTGGTGCTGTAGTCAGTGGTTTGGGTACCTTGAACATGGGACTCAATTTAGTAGGCAGGTCTACTGGGGGCTGGTGGAGCTGGTCTGAAAGAAGGGGAAGAGCGGTTTTGTAGGAGACTTGCCAGACTGGTCAAGGATGCTTTAAACTAGATGTGTTGGAGAAGGGGGGCATCATTCCATCCCAACACACCCAGTCAGTTGCCAGCACCTATAATAAATGCTTGGAGCAATGTGCAGATATTCCAACCACTCCAGCCAATTAGCTGGCTTCATTTGGAGCTTGGCTCAGATGCCTCTATACAAATGCCCGTAGCATGGGGAACAAACAAGAGGAATTAGAGATGTGTGCACATCTACGGGAGTATGATATCATGGGCATCACAGAAATATGGTGGGATGGCTCCTATGACTGGTGTGTTGGAATGGAATGTTACAGGCTCTTTAGGAAAGACAGGCCTGGCAGACGGGGAGGGGGAGTTGCTATTTATGTTAGGGATAGGCTGGAGAGTATGGAACTCTGTCTGGGGACAGGTGAGCAGTCAATAGAGAGTTTGTGGGTGAGGCTTAAAGGGAGAACAGAGATGGGAGACATTATTGTGGGGATCTGTTACAGACGACTTGATGAAGAGGACTCTGTGGGTGAAACACTCTATGGACAGATAGGAACAGCCTCATGCTTGCAGGCCGTTGTTCTCATGGGGGACTTCAACCACCCTGATATCTGTTGGAGGGATGGTACGGCTTGGCGCAAGCAATCCAGGAAGTTCCTCGATTGTGTGAAAGACAACTTCCTTCTGCAAGTAATAGAGGAGACAACAAGGAGAGGTGCCATGCTTAACCTCGTCCTCACCAACAGGGAAGGGCTGGTTGGAAATGTGACACTCCAGGGCAGCCTTGATTGCAGCGATCATGAGATGGTCGTGTTCAAGATCCTCAGGACAGTGAGAAGAGTGTGCAGCAAGCTCACTGCCCTCCACTTCAAGAGAGCAGACTTTGGCCTCTTCAGGAACCTGCTTAGTAAGGTTCCATGGGATATAGCCCTAGAGGGCAGGGGGGCCCAAGACTGTTGGTTGATATTCAAGGATCACCTACTACAAGCTCAGGAGTGTTGCATCCCAATTAGAAGGAAATACAGCAGGAGCACCAGGAGACCTCCTTGGATGGATAAGGAGCTGCTGAGGAAAATTCAAAAGAAAAAAGAGGCTTACAAAAGGTGGAAGCAAGGACAGGCGGCCTGGGAAGAATATAAGGATGTTGTCTGGGAAGCTAGGGACCACGTTAGGAAAGCTAAGGCCCACTTAGAATGAAACTTGGCTAGGGATGTTAAGGATAACAGGAAGGGATTCTATAGGTACATTGCAAATAAAAGACAGACTAGGGACAACGTGGGCCCTCTCCAGAAGCTATTGGGAGAACTGGCTACCCTGGATTTGGAGAAGGCTGAGGTTCTTAATGACTTCTTCGGTTCAGTCTTCACTGACAAATGCTCTGACTTCACCACCCAAGTCTTGGAAGGCAGATGCAGGGACTGTGAGAATGAAGACCCTGGGCCCACTATACGAGAGGATCTGGTTCGAGGCCATCTTAGGAACCTGAACGTGCACGAGTCCATGGGACCTGATGAAATCCATTTGCAGGTCCTGAAGGAGCTGGCAAATGAAGTTGCTAAGCCATTGTCCATCATATTTGAAAAATCATGGCAGTCAGGTGAAGTTCCCGATGACTGGAAAAAGGGAAATATAACCCCCATTTTCAAGAAGGGGAAAATGGATGACCCAGGGAACTACAGACCAGTCAGCCTCACCTCTGCGCCTGCCAAAATCTTGGAGCAGATTCTCCTGGAAGGCATGCTGAGGCACATGAATAAGAACAAGGTGCTTGGTGACAGCCAGCATGGCTTCATGACTGACCAATCTGGTGGCCTTCTATGATGGAGCTATGGAGCTGATGGGCAGGGGCAGAGCAGCTGATGTCATCTATCTGGACTTGTGCAAAGCGTTCGACACTGTCTCGCATGACATCCTTGTCTCTAAATCAGAGAGATATCCATTAGATAGGTGGAGCACTCGGTGGATAGAGAACTGTCTTGATGGACGCAAGCAAAGAGTAGTGCTCAATGGCTCAACGTCCAGCTGGAGACTAGTAACGAGTGGTGTCCCTCAGGGATCGGTGTTGGGACCTGTCCTGTTCAACATCTTTGTCCATGACATGGACAGTGGGATTGAGTGCGCCCTCAGCAAGTATGCCAATGACACCAAGCTGTGTGGTTCGGTTGGTGTGTTGGAGGGAAGGAATGCCATCCAGAGGGACCTTGACATGCTTGTGAGGTGGGCTGATGCCAACCTGATGAAGTTTAACCATGACAAGTGCAAGGTCCTACACCTGGGTCGGAGCAATCCCAGGCACAGCTACAGGTTGGGCAGAGAAGAGATTCAGAGCAGTCCTGCAGAGAAGGACTTGGGGGTGTTGGTCGATGAGAAAATGAACATGAGCTGGCAGTGTGCGCTCGCAGCCCAGAAAGTCAACCATATCCTGGGCTGCATCCAAAGGAGCGTGACCAGCAGGTCGAGGGAGGTGATCCTGTCCCTCTACTCTGCTCTTGTGAGACCTCACTTGGAGTACTGTGTGCAGTTCTGGTGTCCTCAACATCAAAACGACATGGAACTGTTGGAACAAGTGCAGAGGAGGGCCACGAGGATGATCAGGGGACTGGAGCATCTCCCCTATGAAGATAGGCTGAGAAAGTTGTTGCTGTTCAGCCTGGAGAAGTATCTGAAGGGGACCTATAGGGATGCTGGGGAGGGACTCTTCATTACGGACTGTAGTGATAGGACAAGGGGTAATGGGTTCAAACTGAAACAGGGGGAGTTTAGATTGGATATGAGGAAGAAGTTCTTTACTGTGCAGGTGGTGAGGCACTGGAATGGGTTGCCCAGGGAAGTTGTGAATGCTCCATCCCTGGTGGTGTTCAAGGCCGAGTTGGACAGAGCCTTGGGTGGCATGGTTTAGTGGGAGGTTTCCCTGCCCCTGGCAGGGTGGTTGGAACTAGATGATCCTAAGGTCCTTTCCAACCCTAACTATTCTATGATTCTATGAAGATCTGATAAAAATTAAGCCTAATGTTCTCTTAGATTTGACTCAAGGCAACCACACAAAATTTATCTGCCTGGTTTGCAGCATTGATTGTATCTTTAACATTTACATCAAGTAGTACATGAGCGGCTCAGACAATCACAGCTCATAGTGTCCCACATTTACTGGGAAAAAAATAAATGGCACCGCCTGCCTCATACATCATCCTGTCCAGAAGCAGCCCCTTCCAGCTTGAAACTCTCTCTCTCTCCCGTTCTTTCCTAAAAAGGTGACCTCTCTTCCGAAAAACAAAGCAAGCTCCATCTGCTATTGCACAGTGGCCACAAACTAACTTTTAACATTAGATAGCAAGTTCTTCTTTCAGCATTATTGTAGTTGCTGTTTAACAAAGACTAACAGCAAGCATTTTTCCAAGACTCATTTATGGTTTTCTATGATACCAGTCCATCTTTTTTAACTCTAGGCAGGATCTATATAGGAAATTCAGCTTCCCCTAACTGCAGAGAGGAGCCCAGGAGTCCTGCCCTCACATGTGGAGCTCCACATGTTCATCTCCTTTCTCTTGTTTCTTAGCAGTAATTTCCAAATGAGGGAAGAGAACATTGTAACCATCATTTAATACCTGAAATAATTCCCATCCATTGTAACCAGCCTTCTGTCTGCTGTAAAAGAGAACATAACACTCTGCTAGAATTCACCAAAATGGTCCTTTATCAGAGATACCTGAGTCATGTTGCCAAAACACGGGATGCTGGATGAAAGCCAGCATCCTGGGTCCAGTAATCCTAACCTCTAGAGGGCTTGTCTTGTTGCACAAATGCAATAAAATTAACAATAATTAAAATCCTATCACTGACCTCCTTCTTTTTCAGCCAGCCAAAAACTTGTGCTCTTTAGGGAAGGCATTTTAATTTCTGCCGTCTGGGAGACAGATTCACATGCTCAGATGCTAGGAATTTAACTAATGGCACACAAGGTGTTGGGCTGGTCAGAGGTAGTGACAAGCCTGCTCTGCTCTGGTCCTCCAGCCAGCCTCTCATGATCCTGGTGAGGCCTTTCTAGGGAGAAGTTTCCACTAAACATACACTTTTTCAGTTAAATGCAGTTATGAAAAGCTATTCCTTCCCTTAATCACTTCAGCTTTATTCCTAATGCGCAGTGGGACATATCCAGGCCTTGCTGACTCCGAAAGGCTCACAAGCCAGCCACTACTTTGAGGTGCATCTGTCTGCACTTACAGGGAGGGTGCCAAAAATAGCAAAGGTTTAGATCTCTACAGCCAAGATTTCTGAAAACACAGACCAAAAAGCAGTAATTTTCAACATCAGAATGAGTCAACTCTAACAGATGTGACAGATTAAAACAAGAGGTTAGAAAACAAAACTGCCCTTTGGCATGTGGGTTCTTTTCACCAGTCTTCTCTCAGGCCAACAGCTTTGTCCTGGCACCCTGGGTTGCAACAAACACTAGGCAGCCTGCATGGGGTCCACTGGGAAGGTCTTCTTCCCATCACCTCCAAGACATGTGCATTTGTTCCCTAAGCCTCTCAGAAAAATCCCAGTGTCTAAATGCTGCAGGGTCCTGCCTGCTGGCTCCCTCATGCTCTCACACTGACTGCCCCATCTACTCCAGATGTGCAAGCCTAGATAGTCCAATGAAACCTCTTCCTCCCAGGAGCTCCATCTGACCCAGAGAGCAGCATCCAGGTCAAGGCAAGAAGGGGTGTTCCACTTCCCAGCCACCCTTTCTAGCAGAAAACAACATGCGGTATATCTGCAGCAAGTATTAAGCGTATCACATGAATGTGTTATCTACCACTGCCACTATTGCTTTACCTTTATGAAAGGCCACAATTATTCTCACAGCAGAGGAATGTAAAAATTTTAAGTCACTTATCTGCATAAAGGCAATAAATTCTGTATGAAAACATTAATTCTCTTCCCTTTTTCCTGTGTTTCCTCCCTCAGTTTCTCATATTTATCTTCAGAGATTACAACTCTGCTGACCAGAAAAAGCTTTCTCTCTCTCCAAACTTCACTTTTAAGCAGAGAGTGTGTTCTGTTTACTTGCCTTTGTGATATATGTTCACAGACACTCCTCTGACTTTTCTAAGCTCAGTTGAAAATCTTGGAGTCTTTTTTACCACAGCCATATATATCTTCTACAATTAGTCACTTACATGTAATGATTCTTTTTGTTTTATTGTCTCTTGACATACATGTATCCTGACATACATCTCAGTTTTTATCTTTTTTTCTGTTAACCAACTGTTGATTTCCTTACAATTATCTGTTTCAATTTACTCTAAATTTCTCGTAGACTGTCTCTGGTCAAAAATCTAAGCTCAGATTGGCCTGTTCATATTTGGGGATTCATCAGATTATTTTATTTTAAATTTCAGGAACGATTATATTTCAAGTAAATATGCATACAGAACTGGCCAACATCCCTTCAGCCCTATTCTCACAATCCCTCTCTATATTCAACAGCATACTTCAGTTATTACTGGTCAGCATTGTCTTTCTCCATTCTCTTCCATGGTTCTTAATCTCTGAAACTCACTTCTGTACTTGATTTTGTTTTTATGGTTATTAAGTGCAAATAGAAAATTTCCATTCAGCTCACCCCTATCATGGAAATGTAAATATTATTCCTTATACAAATTAAACTAATTAATTCTTATTTGTTCCATAATTTTAATAACATTACATAATATTAATATTCTGTATTACAATTCTGATTTTTTGTTACATGTTTAAAATTAAAAGAAGCAGACCTCACTGTCTTGTAAGGTCCCTTCCTGGTGAGTGTGAAGTCTTTTTCTGTCCCCCGGCTATAGAGAAAGCTCCAACAACAAGTATAGACCCATCTAGATGCTGATTCAACTGCACACTCATTGGTGTCAAGTGCCTTTTGAATGCTCAGGAGTACCCATAATGTAGATGTGTCACAAGACCTATGGAGGACTGATGCTCTCCTTAAGCAGTATCCAGAGACAGGAAAGATTGCCTCCCACATTGCCTAAACCTAGGTGTTGCCATTGTAAAATGAATTCTACTTCTTGGTTTTGTTCGACTGCACAAGTTTTAGTGCCCACAGCTGATTTTGGCATTGTCTGGCCTCTGGCTGCCACATCCAAAGAATGCCTTACCTAGCATATTTGCCAGAATTATCTTACAAAGAAATAGGTACCCAATGTTATTTGCGTCACTCTAAGGTATTTGAAACTTCCACACAAGCCTGACACATGTAGCCCAGCTTCCCTGAGATGTCTCATTACCAAAAATTCACCATGTTCATAGTCATACAGGATTCATCCAAAATCTTTAAAAAGGAAAAAGGTTTTCCAGTGGAAGTACCAACAGCACAAAGGAGGCTAAAGTAAAAGCTAGTAAGCTTTCTTCTACTTCTCTACTAGGGACTACAGATTCATTCCCCCAAAAAAGGAGCAAGAATCCTTTCACAGTTGGATTAATGAACTTTTTTCCTCATTTGTGGTTATTCAGATTACTCATTCATTAACTTAATACCTCTCTAGCCTCAGTGTTCCCCTTTACTCCTAAAAATGACCCAATAGTAATTTAAAACTAAGTAATAATTTAGTAACACAAATAAGATATGTCATTACTGCAAGGCTGCCACAGAGAGTTCCTCATAATTGACAGTTTTTCCCTCTGATTATCTAATCCTGGCCAAGAATTTAAAGGAACTATGTACAACAGCACTTGCGCTTTGCAGTGAAATAACTCCTCATTACGTATGGCGCTGTGTACTTATTGCTTGTTGCCCTAATTAGTCATAATCATTAATGAGGGGATTAGCAAGTGACAGTTTCACATACTCTTTCTCTCTCTTCCCTGGAGAGTCTGCCTATCTGCTTTTTGCATCATGCTGTTCTCCCGGTCTGATTATTTTTCTTTGACACAGACATGAACCTTCCCCTGATCTGATTTGAGAACCCATATCCTTTATTTCTTGTGCAAAGAACAGTGTTTCACTTCCCACTGCTGTGCTAGGCTCTTCACTTCTGCAAATGTTTCCCTATGATCAACTCTGATTATGGGAAAAAAGTTTAAATTCCTTGTAAGCATCATGTAGACATGTGACATTATTACTTGCTTAATCATAAACCACTCACAGCTGAGAATGAACAGGACAAAACAGTGTAAATAATGCTAGCAGTTGTGCAACAAGAGCAGTGTAGTGCATGAGTCTTGTAGCTGAACTGAAAGTCTGTGCCTTCACCCACACTGGTGCTCTTTTGCTGCCTATTTGCTCCTGACAGTTTAAAAGAGTTGTCTGGCAGGTTACATACAATCAAATAAAACTCCAATGTCCCTGGCATGTCTTTCATAAAAACATCCCTCCTCTTTCTATGTCTTGGCTCTGTGAATGGGAGCTGTGTGAGCCATGGCACTATGCACTGATAGGTTCAAGAGTTGTTCTGTAGTTCACTCTGAAAGCTGCACTGGAGCACAGTGTATCTGGACTTGACTGATTATACTATCTATTCTGAATCCTTTAGTCCCCTGGAGTGATGATCATTCCTGCTATTGTAAACTGTATGACTAATGTGTCAATGAAACTTAAGTAGACTTCAATTTAGACTGTAATAGCCTCATTTATCTTCAGTGTCTCAGGGGCCATCAACCATATGCAGAGAAGCTCATTTTTCATCTTGGTGAGATTTTATTTTTGGAAAGTCTCTCTGACCTACTGATCAGAAAGATATTGAGGTGCTAGAGGGTGTCTAAACAAGAGCAACAAAGCTGGTGAAGGGTCTAGAGAGCAAGTCTTATGAGTGGCTGAGGGAACTGGGTTGTTTAGTCTGGAGAAAAGGAGGACCAGAGGGGGTCTTACCACTCTCTCGAACTACCTGAAAGGACAGAGTAAGGTGAGTGTCAGTCTCTTCTCCCATGTAACAGCTGATAGGACAAGAGGAAACGGTACAAAAACTGTGTGAGAGCAAGGTAAAAATTGCGCCCCAAAGGCTTTCAAATGACATTGCAGCAGAGCTTAAGTGAGAAGTTACAAAGCTGCCAGGTAAAGGCAGGCCAGAGCCTTGCAAATGGAAGACCCTAAGCATTGCAAAAGCTAAGGGACCATGCAACACCACTTATCTCACACACTGGAGTGCTTGCGGTGCTCTGCTACTTTTTGAAAACTGAAAGTTGAATCTAACTTTGAAAGCTGATTTTGTAAAACTACTGTCTAACCAAGGGAATGATAGCGCATAATAGCAGAGTCACTTCTCTTCAAGACCTTAACTGTGTCCTTTGCTTTTCTGGTACAGGATTTGTCAACTGAGGACATGATTTATGTAAAACATAGCTGTAATTAAAGGAATGGTCTACACTGACCAGTCTTTGGCAGCTCCTCAGTCTAACGATGTCTAAAGCACACCTGATGTTCCTCTGATTGCCCTGAATATCCTGTAAGTACCTGAAGCACACACTTGAGAAATGCTGGATTCAGCAGCAGCTCTTCAGGAAAGAGCTGGAAGTTTTGGTAGTTCCTAAACTGAAAAGATCAACTATGCTCTGTTGTTGAAGAAAATAAACTGATCCCATTCAGATGGAGAAACAGGAACCTTATCTCCAAAAGACATAAAAAATAAATCCTTTTCATATGCTTAGGATGATAAGAGTTTAGCTGGAATATTTCGTCCAGTTTAAGGTGTTGCACTTTGTGAATCCTGTGGATCAATTAAGGACAGTACAGATGAGAACACTGCGGAAGTCTAGAAAGGGATAACCTGACAGGAAAAAAATTTGTGCAGTGCACAAGAGACCAGATAGAAATAAAGTCCATTTTTCTGAACAATATCTGTTCATCTGCTCTGTCCTACCTAAAAAAACTCCTAAAGTCGCCCAGGGCAGGCTGCCTATTTTAAAGTGTTTCCATAATGGACTGGGTTCCTAAATACCTTAGAACAAATTATAGGATGTAAGAATTCAGCTTACTTCCTTACTTTATGCTCTCCTTATTAAAATCTAGTAATCCCTAGTTACATCTGACTTTAAAAATTACAATATCCTTCAGCTTCTGCTCTAGATTAACGGACGATGACCTCAAGAATTAATCTTCCGCTGATGCTCTGTTTCTTTGTAAACAGAATAATCTGCCAACTCCTACGTTTACACTCATTGACAAGTGAAAAAGATGTCTCTCTTCAAATATGTTGCTGCTTATTGCTTGGCTTTTCATGGCTTTATCGATAGCCAGTTAGCATGTCAGTTTTTTCCCATTATATTGTTCTCATCAAAGCAGTAAGAAATAGCTATAGTGCCAGGATGTTGAGCTTATGGAAGTTGCAATAATGTATTTTTTTTTTTTTACTACTGGAGTCTTGTTTAGGGAGGATTTTGGGTTCTTTTGCAAGGCCAGTAGGTCTCTGTAAATCCAGAGGGAAGAAAGAAGCATTTCTAAACATGTTGTTTTCCAAAACCACCTCCAAGCTAGTAGGTGCTCCAAAATCTCCAGACTGTTGCAAATATCAAAACTTTTATTATAGGCTTTAAACACATTGTCAACCTGATCCCACATAATATATGGGTACTAATTACGTAGATTTCAAATCAGGGGATTCATTTAATCACAGGCATTTCTAAAGTTAGATAAGCATCTTGCATGACTGAGACTCCATGTCTCAGATTGTTTTACATTGAGCTCTTACCGGAGCAGGCACCCTGTAGAACGAATCACACCTCACTGCATCTTTGAGAGGTTATTATCCTGATTAATGAAGTGTTTAACTACAGTGCATATTCTCATCTCTAACACTATTCCCATGTATGCTACACAGTCTTTTTCCATTTCCTAAGTTTCAATTCTACCTGTCTAAGAACATGAGCTTTAGATTTAATCTGTGTGAACGGTTTCTATTAGGGCCAGAATAATTATAAGGAAAAATCCTTCCTTGAGTGGCTATTCAGAACATACAGCAAATCTGAATATAAACCTAAAGGTATGTGAAGTTCAATTTTTGACTGAAATGTCAATGACAATTTATGGGGTTGGAAAAAGTAGACAAAAGCTAAATGCTACAAAATACCACAAACTGACCACAATTAAAAGGAAAAAACCTCTAGGATATTTCACTTCTCTTGTGATCTAAGCTGATGATAGAGAAGTTTGTAAGGACAATAGCTTTTAACAATTCAGTTCCTAGGAAAAGTACAGTATCTTACCTGCCTGTAAGCCAAAAATTCAGAGTAGGTTTCATCCTAACCAAGGTATTAATGTAGTTCTGTCTTTGTAGAATTTTTATTTATCAGTGGGAAGCAATACTGTAGTGGATAGTAGTCATTTTGGCAGTGTAAGCAGCTATTTGGGAAACGGTAAAAATTATCCCAAAAGTTTACCACTGAGAAATTTTTCAATAGCCATTCTGGTCTGATTACCTTTTTTTTATCTCTGAAGTCTGTATTCAGCTTTTCTAGTCTCTGCTAATCACCCCACTAGTCTTTCTTGCTTTGCACTCAGCCAAGCACACCCAAAAAAAGTCTCATGTTAAAAGGGGATCAAATAAATTCAAGGCTAGCAGATCCACGAACATGTATTTTTGGACTACAAATTGTTCTCAAGAGTAGGACATGGTTCTTTCTTTACTCTTCTCTATGGTATTCAGCATTTTGTAGCTGATTAAAACACATTCAAATAAAATTTTCCATTAATTGCACAGTTAAATAACTTGCAGACCTCTCTATAATTACATGAGTTCACTTCTGTCTTACCTCAAGTCCCACTATTTCAGACACCTGGTCTTGACAAAGCTTAAGAAAGGAGAAGCATTGACTCAATATACAGACGGAAAGCCAAAGCCTGGAGATATTACATGACTTGCTCAAAGTTACTCAGGAAGCAGCAGAGGAGCTAAATTAGTGCTAGATCTCTTGGGTCTGGAACCACAGCCACGACATTGCCCTCCCTCATCTCACCACTTCTATTTAAGCCAAAGCTTCCTATATTAATCTTTTATAGCTACATTCCTGGGGAAACCCAAGGGAATCTTTTTTGGGCCTTCCTTCTGTGTGTAGGCATGCTGGCAGACGGGTGGGCGGGCTGCAAATGCCGTGCATCTGACTGGGTAAGACTGCGCCGTAGCCAGAGAGCAAGGTTGCCAAGCCGCTCCCTACAGACAAGGGTCAGAGCCTGCACGTATCTAGTGAATGTCCAAATGAAGATGTTAACAGACAAACTTCTGTAGCAAGAGGGATGTGGTTTGGCTCTTCTTTACACCACCATGATGACTCGTCATGGTAAACCAAACTTGGAACAGGACAGAAACACTGGACACAAGCAAAAATACAGTTTTATCCAAAAGAGTGTTTTCCAGATTTCCTATGAGGTCAATGCAATGTTTTCTTGCTTTGAACAGTATTGCTCCTAACAATGCAGGCATTATTTGAACAATACAGATGTAGACTGAACAATTGCTCTTAACAATGCAAGCAATTAAGCTTGTCAGCTGGAGAGCTTAACAGTGTGAATGTAAGTGGAAAACTCTGCCATCTCTGGCTATTTGCTTTGAAGTGAAATTAGGTGCCAAAAGAGGTATTCCCAAAAGCATAATTTTCAACCAGTAACCCCAAAACCCTACTGTATAGGGAAGAAGAGTCTGAGTAACCTGAAATGCAATGAACAGGTCACTGGAGAAAAATATCTCGTATCTTTGTTTATAGAAATGACTATTTGGGGAAAGCAGCTTCCCAATGATCTCAGAACTTCAGGCCTTTGTGAAGGAACTGCACAAACTTCAGAGGGACTCTGAGTCCACACAGAGAAGGGGTTAACTAACCACCCTTGCAGAAGATGCAGGAAGCCATCTCTTTCTCTGACACAGGGACTTGAACTTTTTTCCCTGCTCACATAGTGCTTTCAAGTCCACTATTTTTCCATGCCAGGGCACATCCTGTGAGATATATTAGTTATTAACTAGCTGTATGTCATATATTCTTTGTGCCTAATCCTAGGTCATATAGCTAATTGCAAGTCCAGACAATGTGCCATTAGGTGCAAAACCAATACTCGTAGTAAATGTAACAATTCCAGTGTACCTTATGGTTTGCCAGGAAAACTGGAAAATCTGAGCCAGGTCAGGGAGACCCATTTATCCCTTCTTCTCTCATGACTGCCTATCTGTTGTGCTTATGGATCTTCCTTGGGTAATTCTCAGAACCAGATTACATGTTTCTGAAGGGCACACAGCTTTCACTTAGATTTCAATTATGACAGCTTACACAGCCTTAGTTACAGCATTTTAATAGTTACCACACAGTCAATAACGTCACCTGGGTTTTTTGGTTTTCATTTCCAACTGCTGAACCTTATGTTTTCTTTTTTAAGCTGCTTTTTTTTTTTTTTTTTTTTTAAGCAAATGAAAGTGGTCTGTCCATGGATAAGTCTGGGTAAGTATTTCAATAAGTGATGGGACATGAACATATGTTAGTTACCAAATGATACTGTGATCTGCTTCTAGCTTTTAACCTACATAATTATGTAAAACAGCAGTACTTGGTGGTAATAACATGGCAGTTTATGTAGATTTATGCTGCTTTTGAGGTGAACATTAGTTCATAAACTCAGGGAGACAAGATTACTTTTTAAAAGTAGAATGTAAAGTACCATGCAGATATGCAGATGGAGAACCATAGCTCAGGACAGTCAAACCTTATCTTTCACTGCCTTTTGAAAAACACATCCTGTGATAATATTGTATTTGAACAACAATAGTGATTTTACAAGCATTCCTTAGCTCATCAGCTCAAAGATTTTGTTAATTATCTGTTGTTAATCATAAGAGGTTATTTCAGTGTATATATATGCACATACAGATTTGTATAAAAAAATAGTGTGCATGTGAGTGTATGTATATTTCTGTGTAGAGATAGAACATGATAGCTTTTTTAAGACATAAGACTGTAGGTTTAATTTAAAAGATGTCTATCCAATTCTACAGACCCCCCAGACATCTCAAGGGGCCTGTTTCATACCTGTTTTCCTTAAACAGAAACACATCACACCTGCTAGATTTACACATCACTTTTATCTCATCTTTCCCAAAGAACTTTTGCTCTATCTGCCACATCCTGCTTAAATAGGTGCTAAATCCATGTTAAATCCATCTCCCTTTCCCACAGAAATGATCACTTTTCTGTCCTGCATGGGGCCCAGGATGGATTGCACACCTCATGCCTCGGTGCTGGAGAACTGTCTCGGGCTCACAGAATGGGACCAATCATCACTATTAATCTCTGCTGATTATTTGCTTTACAGTGATGCTTCTTGTGTGTCAGTCATTGTCCAGGACTGCACAATCACAAAATAGAAAATTGATCCAATTTGTGTAGAAGAGACAAGAGTTCTACACAGAGGAACACTACTTAATCTGATTGATAGGCAACTCTCTCAACATATCACCAACTAGTGTTGAGTCTCTCACATGCTATTGAAAAGGCATATGCTAAAATGTGTGTTTTTATTGCATGTACTTATATGTATGAGGAAGTTCTTCTCATTAGAAGAGCAACTTGAGAAAATGCATGAAGATGCTTTTCAGAAATTTGTAATAGGAGGACTTTGATAACTTTTACTGTATTTTTTTAGAACTGACTCTGGCAAAAAATGGGATGGATGATAGAATGATTGCTGTGGTTTAAGCCCAGCCAGCAATCCAGAACCACGCAGTAACTAAGTAACTAACAGTCCAGTAACAAAGGTATAACACAAACCACTACTGCTACCACCAATAATAATAATGATAAGGGGAATAACAAGGGAAGAGTATACAACCGCTCACCACCAGCTGACCAATACCCAGCCCTACCAGAACAGTGATCTAGCTCTTCTGGGCAACTGCCCCCAGTTTATATAGTGGGCATGACGTGCTGTGATATGGAGTACCTCTTTGGCTAGTTTGGGTCAAGTGTCCTGTTTCTGCTTCCTCCCGGCTTCCCCTCCTCCCTGGCAGAGCATGAGACTCAGAAAGTCCTTTGTCAGAGTAGACATTACTGAGCAGCAACTAAAAACATCGGTGTTATCAGCATTGTTCTCAGGCTGAGAGTCAAAAACACAGCACTGCACCAGCTACCAAGAAGGAGAAAAATGACTGCTACTGCTGAACCCAGGACAACAATACAACTGCATCTTAGTGCAGTTGGACAGGAAAAGGTAAATAACACTTGAAGAAGCATTCCAAACTAAGAGCCAGGGTATTTGGCATGCCATTTTTAGGTCAGGTGCTAAAATACTGTGGTGTGCTTATTTGAAGGCAAGCTGAAATCATAAAGGAAGAAATCTAACCCTTTTCTGTGCTCCATGAACTATCCTGAATAATGGCTCTGTGTGTCTTAAATTTCTGTTAAGAAAAAGGCTTAGTCAGTGGATCCCTTCTTCCAACTTTCATGACTTTCCAGCTATACATTCTCCCCCTAAGGGCTGACAGGCTTTGCCTGTGGGCAGTTTAGAGATGAGAAGTAGCAGAAGCTGAGAAGGAGTGACTGCTGGTCCTTTCTACTCAGAAGGACACCAGGACATTGTTTAGTTGCACCGGGGGGAGCAATTCCTCAAAAATGTTTACCCCATCTGAAGAGTTGGAGGATGTCTGTAGCAGACTGGACTGCCAAAAATACAGTGGGGAAAACAGGGGAGTGAATGGAGCCCAGGCTGAAGGCTGAACCCTGGCTCACCCCCTGCAGACAGGCAGCCTTGTTGCAAGCAAAGGAGGAACCTCTGATGAGGTCTTACAAATCAGTGTAACAAACTTCAAAGAAGCCACATGGAAGTCAGAGTCTGCAGCAGCCAGCAGAATTAACCAGTCTTTAAAAAGTACTAATGTGCTACCCACAGCAGAATTTTGAATACGCAAAAGTGAGCCTCAGGGTCCTTACTCAGTGCTCTCAATTGAGGCTTTTATTAAAAAATGGGGAGTAAAAAATCCAGAACCCTGCACTATGCTTTGTCTTGACTCTTAAAGTCTGAAACTAGCCAGCCATAAGGTTATGTTTGCTATGACCCAGATTTGCGAAGAATAGCAGCCCTATTTATTACTTCATTTTTAGGTAGCAAAAAAATGGAACAGGAAACTATCAAATAGTAAGCACCTGCTCTGCATGCATTAGTGTTTTGGTATATACAACAAAATGGTGCCAAAACAGAGATGTGCTAACCTTAGAATTGCTGGGTTTGGTACACCCGTCCTATAGCTCATCATGACTGTGGGTCATGGGTTCAGCAGTAGCAGTCATTTTTCTCCTTCTTGGTAGCTGGTGCAGTGCTGTGGTTTTGACTTTCGGCCTGGGAACAGTGCTGATAACACCAGTGTTTTCAGTTACTGCTTGGTAATGTTTTGGTTTGACCAAGGACTTTCTGAGTCTCATGCTCTGCCAGGGAGGAGGGGAAGCTGGGAGGAAGCAGAGACAGGACACCTGACCCAAACTGACCAAAGAGGTATTCCATGCCACAGCACGTCATGCCCAGGATGTAAAACAGAGAGCAGAGACCCGGAAGGGTGGGGGTGCACTGCTTGGTTGGGCTGGGTATCGGTGGTGAGCGATTGTATTCTTTCTTTGTGTTTGCCTGGTCATTATTATTATTGGTGGTAGCAGCAGTGGTCATGTGTTATACTTTAGTTACTAAACTGTTCTTATCTCAACCTGTGGGAGTTGCATTCTTTTGATTCTCCTTCCTGCCCCTCCGGGACTGGGAGCAAGAAAGAAGGGGGAGTGAGTGAACGAACTGCCTGGGGGGCTTAAACCACGACACTGTGTGGTCCTGACAGTGCTTCCAGTTACTGGCAGGAACAAAGGGCAGTGGAAATCCTTAAATTGCCTACATGACAGATTAAATAGTCTGGTCTCGCAGTAGCATTGAGAAATTTCCTTTGCTTGAGATCACAAGGCTGAGCAAGTAAGCAGGATTTTGCTGGCATCATATCATCATTAAATATGTACTGTGGTATTGACAAAAGACAGACATTCAAAGATTGCCTACATTTCCTTTAGGCAATCCACTCCAGATGCTGTCAAGTGACTTCTAGCAGTGCCCTGCTTGGAAAGAAGGATTAGCTGGATGATCCCTGAAGGGCCCCAACTCATTCCAACATTAAAAATGTCACAAGGACAATATACAATAATTATTTCCATTTTAAACATATTTTAAGGTACATGATTTCAGGAACTAAGAAACATAGCTGGGAAAGCCCCGGCAGTGATGACATGATTTGATCAGAACAATAATATGCTGTATAGCAGGAAAGAATTACTGACAATGCTGCCATGCATAAAAACCTTTGCTTCTACTGACTAATTGCATCTTTCTTGTTGATATATCTCCAGAAAGCTTCCAAAAATATTCAGTTAGGTTTAAAAAATATACACTTTGAATTATACTTCTTTAACTAAAAGGTTTTTGGAAGTGGTATGTCTAGAATAGGAAATTCAAAATCTGACTATTAAACAGGATAGATTTTTGCAAGGAATTTATAGTCCAGATTGACTTAAATGTATATTTAGGAGCCAAATGCCCTTTATTTCAAAATGTCATTGTGATTTCAGGAAATTCCAATTGCAAAAAAATGAACAATTGCATGCCTGGTCATAGTAAAAGAAAAGCCTCCCCAAGGTTTGGGGGTGGTTTAAACTAATGCTCCAGACCTCCTTGTCTTCATTCTGTTCTGGTGTCCCCCAAAACAGTAACTATGGGGCATGAATGTATTAAGGATTGGATAATGCTGCACATAATATGGAAAAATGTTTTTTTTCCCCAAATGAGCATCTATTTGTCTGTGGCTTCTGCCTGTGAAGAAGTGGAAGGGCAGCTCATATGGCAAGAGGAAGCGCTGGTACCTATAGAGAAACCAAATGAAGTGAGATAACTACTGGCAGGAGTAAGTCAGTGTGTGACTTTTCTCTGTCCCATACCCAGTGCCTCATGCATCAGATGCACTGTTCTCCTTTTTCCCCACACTCAACTCTGGCTAAACCAAACACTTCTTTCACAAAAGCCAGAAAACAGGAGTGAAGTGATCAGATAAATTAGGAACTTCCTTCAGTGTTTAAAGCTGTGGAGAAATTCAGTTTAGATTCACACAGAAAAGGAAAAGAGGGAGAGGCAACAGCCCCAACAAGAAAATCTGTTGTGGGGAATAGAATCAAGTCAGGAGGTGTACCAAGACATGTGCAAGAAAGGTAAAATAAGACAGCCTTATCATGAAGGAGGTTTTTTTCTGTAGATCCAGTGGCAGCACACACAGAGCACAGGACCAGGAAAACGACAGGGGGGATACAAGCAAGTCTGACTTTTTCTCCCAGGAATGCCAACATGTGCCAGGGCTAGCTTCACCATCTGCTTAACCAAAGTCACGTATACAAGGCTGCATCCTTTGCATCCATGTCACAAGGCTCCTCTGTCTCTACAGGTTTGATGTCTGCCCTGGACAGTGGAAGCAAAGCTGACTTTAATCTGATGATACAAAGGGAGTCACCCTCCAGCAATAAACTCTTCTCAGTGAGAAGGTAAAGAAACCCTGCTGAGGGACTGTAGCATGCGTCTGAGGGAAGACCATGATGGGCTGCAGAATGGGCTGGGTTTGAACCTAGCTGACCTCTGCATAATGGTTTTGGCCCATCCTGACTCCCAGGAAAAGCTCTAAGTTGCATGTACTGCTCCAGTAAGTCCGTGTCCAATGAAGCTCTTCTATCTCTTTGTATGACACATGGGAAGAAAATCCTGACCCCAGGGGATTGCTTTGACTAGAAGTCAGAGTCCAAGGCTGAGAACACAAGACTGGATTTGACTCCAAAATATTGAAAACTGTGCCTGTTATGCAGGAAGACTCAAAGTACTCCAATTTTCTCAGACATTAATTTGTACAGACTCTATCTACCTGGGCTGTGCAGTTGTGCCAACTGGGCTGGAGCATACAGCACATCCAGATCGTGGGCAACAGCCTTTCTGATTGAGGGAGAAGAGCAGTTCTTCTATTCTCACAGGACTTAAGGGTGTCCTAAAGTGACCCCGAAGAGGGCACAAACTCCAGTTTCCTGCTCTTTCTACACACTAAAAAGGTCTCCTACAGCTCAGCCCAGTGCAACTGGGCTTGTTTTGAACTATGGCTTTAAAGCTGATTTAAGATTTATGTGGTTAGTGTTTATATGTGGGAAAAAAGCTGTTTCTCACCCCCACATTCATTCTATGTTCACATATATTCCAAGCCATCCATAAAAGGTCTGCAATGTAATCATCACACTGGTCAAATATGGAAGGCAGTCTTGCAAAATTTTACTCACCCACACTGCCTATGTGAGTCACCTTTTATTTTCACCAGTAAGTAAACCACTGTTTGTCTGTTGTTGTCACCACTGATGGAAGAAGGTTAAATAGATTTTCTGTGACAACAAGGCATATTCTCCTTCAGTGTTACTTTTCTGATGGCATTTTTGCAAGTCTGAAGTCACAGTGTTTCATTCTGATCCTGTTTCAGTGGGTTTTGTCAAAATCTGGATGCTTGCTAGCCTTGAAGAACACCCAGAGCAAATATGAAACCTCAAAATGAATCTGCAATTCTGCTTTTCAGGATTTAATGAGATAGCTGGCTACCTTTCTGGAGAATTCTCCATTACTTCCCCAAATAATGAATAATTATCAAGTGATATTAATGAATAATTATCAAAGAGTTTGTGGTGTGTCCAACTGCTGACATATGATGTCTAGCACTTCCCTCAGCAGCAATGGACACACTGGTAACAATCTGAGCATCTGTCATAACATGGAAAATGCAGTAAAGCTGAAGACTGTTTCTGTATTCCTGAAGCTGAGATTGATAAACCAGGTCAGATTATAGGACTCCCATTGCAGAAAGTAATTGTTAATCATTTTCAGGGCATTTATAAACAAGGCGCAGCAGGTTTTGCATCTTTTTACTCCTGTTCATTATACACACTACACCTCTTGGCAATAACTTACAGATGCTGAATGCAGTTTACACTGTGCCATTGATTATGCTCACCTGGAGTTGCAAAGTAATCCTCCTCAGGACTACTTATAGAGAGCTATTTTCAAGCATAGCAAACAGCTATCCTCTAGACCACCATTTCTCAAGAAAAGATCAACAAATTCTTAATTCTTTTGGTTATTTTTTATTCAATGATTTCTGCAAGCCTTTTCTATTTGTGCACGTAAAATTTCCCTGCAAATAGTTTACCAATAGTCTAGTTTGCTCCAGTGACTGGAATTCTTCAATTTGTTTTTTTGTTTGCTTGGTTGGTTGGTTTGGTTTTGGATTTTTTCTTAAGGGGATGATAGGGTGATTCAAGTTCAAAGTACTCATTGTCTGTTAAATATTGTACATAAAATCATCATAGGGTCATAACATCATAGAATAGTTAGGGTTGGAAATAACCTTAAGATCATCTAGTTCCAACCCATGCTAACTTTTTAGTGTAGTCTGACATTATGTCGCATTCAAATTAATTGTTTCAATAGCTCACGCAGTGTACATAAAAATCTATCCTATGTGGTTTTGCTGTTACCTCAGTACCTGCATACTTTGCAGTCTTCACTATATTTATCATAATATATATGTTCATTAAGCCTAATCCCTACCGTGGCAGACACTGTACCATGTAATCGCTTCCTAAGTCACTCTTTGGCTACCGACTTTGCCAGGGTCTGAATGCTCCCATAAGTTTCCCCTCCCTACACTTACCCATCTTCATCTCAAAACTCAATGTATCTGTGGGTTTATTTATATCAGACGTCTGGTTCAGGAAGTCACTATATTCTTAATTTGCAGCCCAAATATATTTATGACCATCTTCAGAATGACTTTCCCTTTGCTGAGATTTACCAGTTCATGCCTAGTATACTTCTAACCAGCAAAGTTTTTGTTACTTTTTAATAGCTGAGGAGTTGAATTGCAGGGAAACTCGGCACTCTGAAGGAATGCAGCAGGTTGGGTAATGGCATCTTTATTTTTGTCTGTGTGACTTGGATTTGAAAAAGCTGAAGCTTTGAACTCTGGCCTGCTCTCTGCATTTCCTGGTAACTACAACAGACATGGACCATTTGTGAACAGCTCAGACCTTTGGACGCCACTTACATACACAAGGTTTGATCCAAAATCCAGTGCACTGAATGGAAAGACTTCTGGTTGACTTCCATTCTCTCTGGACCACAAATACTTCATGGGTCTAGAACATACATGCTACCTTTTGCTGCTTTTTCTCCACGTAGTAGCACATATATACTGTCTTTGCAAATCTTTTCCAATTAATGGTCCAAAATAAAGACCCAAGTGCTTTAGCACAAAGTTTCCTTCTTCATAGCAAACTTCCAAAGATTATAGACAGCCACTGTGAGTCACCGCACCCAAAACTACAAATGAGTAAGCAGCAAACATTCAGTAAATATAACACAGTATCTATAATGCGCAGCAAATTAAACAGAAAGGCTTTGAAGCACAATTCCCACTATGAAGATATTTGTATAAATGCTGAGCCTTTTATGAAACTTTGCAGCAATCACAATAGCCAGGGAAATAATCATGACAATTATGTGGGACTTAAACACCCAAGTTTTTTGTTTGTATATATATATATATATATATATATATATATATATATTACTCATGCCAATCTGTAGTGGGAGTCATTGATTGTTTTCACTGACAAAAATACTTGTTACATTGTCAAAATTGCAAAATAATCATGGGATGTTTCATTAAATGTAAAAATTGAACTGAGCTGCTATAAAAATGGGAAAACTTGGCAGACTGCAAACTTTTGGCCCTTTGCACAGCCTGTGAGCAAAAGGAGATTTTCCCTGAAAGTCGTTAGGAAAAAATCTCAATGTGTTTGAGAGGAAAGAGAGCACAGAAACTTCTGTGCCTGGAGGAGCTCAACTAGCACCTTTTGGAGAGTGGCAGTCCTGGGGCCTCTTGGCCACACATGGGCTAATTTGCATTAGTACAGTGTTAGTGCTGTGGGCACATCAGTGGCACAAGTTAAAATTAGGGTTTTTAATAGTAATAGAACAGCTTGTCCAGACATAATGTCCACATAGCACCCCAGGACACCAGGACCACAGGAGATGAACCCCCTTCCTTGCTTGCCTATGCATGTGGGTGCTTGGTAGCCCTGGGAGACAGGCACTGGACAGGCAGCTGCTTGTACCATTTTGCCACATTATTGCTCCCAGCTGAGAAAGACCTGGCTGTCACTACAGGACTGGGGCATGAGGGTCAAGCTATGTCAGCAGTTACTCAGAGCCAGGATGAGTCTCTCAGTTAGTCAGCCTAGGTATGACACAAACTGAGCAGATCCTGCTGTGAAACAACCATCTCTCTACGTGTGTGCTAGTTCTTTAGGTTTGTGGTGTGCTGTTCCCACCAGCCTGGCATTGCTTTGGTTATGCTTGACTTGGCCAAGCTCTGGCTAACCTTACCATGCTCCACAAGCAGTTTGTATCCCACGTTTATTTCCACAGAGTTAATGTGTATGTCTTTCAGCAGCACAGGTCACAACACAGATGTGATTTACTATACTGCCTTCATGCAAATAAAGCCAAGGCATTCTTCAAGCAGGCTCAGAGATACAAATCCACCTCACCTAACCAGATTAGGGAAAAGATACAGTGAGGAGTAAGAGCTGAACTGCAAACCGATATCCACACGTGTCAAAATCCTCCCTTGATAAGAATGGTCTAAATCCTCCTGCAGCCCAAGGTGGTGCCATGAGAATAATCTATTTACTGTGTCCTTGCACTTATGAGGCTACTGCTGGGTCTGAAGGTAGGGCAAGGTCTTTCAGTTCATGAATTTCAAAAATGTGTGATCTGAAGTAACACTGCAAAATAACATTTTTTAAACCATCCAAATTTGTGATCAAAGTGTTCATCATAAATCTGAACACATCCAAAACAAAGTTTCTGAACTATTCAAGGATGCAAAAATAAGAACAGGATAGGAAAATGTAAGAATCAACCTGGTTTCCCCGTTGCAGTTACACCAGTGGGCAATCCAGGCCATTGACCAACCCAGAGCAATACTGGATTAGTGCCAAGGAGGATTATGATATCACACCAGAGAGGTTAAGATGACAAATAAAAGATCAAAAGAGAAGATGTCTACAGATATAAAAGATAATGATTGTTTTTCTTTCAGAAGTATTTCTTGGGAACCAAACACTCTGCAAGAACAGACTGTACTGGGCAAACACAAACAATGGGAAAACCCAGTAAGTTCACTTTCAATCACATCAACAAACTTGTCCCTAGGCATGACATCACAGCCCGTAAAAGCCTCCAGTGCTAGCCTCTCATTCTGCTTCAAGAGCATCATGAGCATTAATTTTAGACTTGGCATGTTGAATAACCCCAGGAGAAAAAATGAAAACAAGTGATCAAGACTTTCCTCTACTCATCAAAGATCTGAAGGCGGTGTTTCCCACCAGCTGACACAATGTATTTCAGCCTTGTTCCTGAAGAGCAGCGTAGCTAGAAAGAGCTGTGGGGCACGGATAGTCTTCCTGGCAGTGATGGGAACTGCTAGCTTATCTTCTAAATGATCAGATGCTTTTTTTGTCAGCAGTACATTGAATGCAGCATAACCAAGGGGATCCATTTAGATAAAGACATATAATTCATCCCTCCTTGAAGCTTTGTGGCTGTGTTTCTGATAAATCCTGGCAATAAACCAAGCTCTGATTGAAAGTCCTGAATCTACTTCTCCAGAAAGAACAATTCAGAGATAATGTCAAAATAGTATGTTGCATCTGAACAATAATTGCTACAGTGACAAACACTGAAAGATAGCTGTCCGTGATCTTCCCTGGATCATTGCCATTAGGAGGATACTACTCTAGCAAACACCTCTTCTAATGGCTAAGAAGGTTCCCCATTATGTCAGTCACTGGTGTTCCAGTTAGCACTGGAGTCCATGCCCAAAGCTTTCACTGGGTGGCAGCTACTGATTAATTTAAAAGCAGAGCATTTCAGCAACAGAGGGGGTTGATCCTCCATTGCTTTTAGTCCCTTATAATGAAGCAGGAGAACACAATGGGACAGAAAGAGCTGAATTCATAATTGCCTCATTTTTTTTGTCTAAAAAAAGAAGTCTTGCAGAAATCTTGCTCCCAGTGCTGACTACAGTTTCTTATTTTGCAAGGTGCCATGAAAAGGTTAAGAGCAGGAATTGAACGAGCACAGTCAGAAATCAGCTGCTTTATGACCTTCCCATTCCATTGCCCTTCATCTGTTCTAGGATGGCTCTTTCCCTAAAAGCTTTTCAGTAGGATTAATTGCCTTAATTTTCAATTCTATACATGAACCAAATGGCTGTTCTCATCCAAATTCAGTTCTTTAGGTTTGTGATGTTTTTCAAACCGTGGCAGAAGCTGGCCTCTGAGACAAAGCACATAGTTCTGCTGTGTGTGGGAGCAGAGCTATGAAGTGCCAGATGACCTGGGATGGGGAATTATGCTGGCCCTGGAACACCACTATGTCATAGGCGACCCAGCAGAGATGCTCAGAAGCCACTTCTGCACACATCAGGCTCACATCCTCTTCCGAAACTTTAGTCACTACTTGGTGCTTTGTCATTTGTTTACATTAAAATGTTGACCTCTCTAAGGGTTCACTTCTGAAAATAAGCCTCTGTTTTAAATGCTTTGACAGTGACTGCATGAATTTACATGACTCATGTCACAGTGCTTGGAAACTTGCTATGTGAATGATGGATACTCAACATTTCTTAGAGATAAGTTTGCAATGGGAGCTGCGGGGGAGGGCTAGACTGGGAAGACCTCAAAATCTGAGGAGATCATAAAACACTGTTAAGAACATGTGCATGCTTTATCTCAACAGCTATTTTTACAGCATGAGAAATTGTGCCAGAAATTCAAATTACGTTCATCTTATTATACTTGCCCAAGTGTTTTGCACGCAGGTATGATCCATTTTGCATTGCAGGAATAAAGAGCCAATTGCTGAATCACTGAATCACAGAACTCTTGAGGCTGGAAGACGACGTCTGGAGGTCACCTTATTCAATCTTTCTGTTCAGTCAGGGCCACCTAGAGCTGGTTGCCCGGGCTTATATCCAGATAGTTTTTTCATGCATTTCCAAGGATGTATCTTCAAGGATGGAGACTCCACAGCTTCTCAGGACAACCTGTACCAGTGCTCAGTCACTCTCATGGTGAAAAAGATTTTTCCAGATGCTCAGACAAAGTCTCCTGTGTTTCAGTTTGTGCTCAGTGCCTCTGGTCCTGACACTGCTGCTGGATACCACTGAGAAGAACCTGGGTCTGTCATCTTTACTCTCCCCATCAGGCTTATGTACACATTGATGAGATCTGCCCTTAGCCTTCTCTTCCCCAGGCTAACAGTCCAAACTCTCCCAGCCTCCTCTCACAGGAGAGGTGCTCCTGTAATATCTTAGTCACTTAGTGGCCCCCCACTGGACATTCCCTGGTCTGTGCATATCTGTCTTATAGTGGGGAGCCAAGAACTGGACACAGTATCACAGGTGTGGCCTCACCATTACTAAGTAAAGAGATCACTTCCTACAACCTGCTGGCAAAACTCTTTCCAATGCAGCCCAGGATACCATTAGCCTTTGCTGCTAGCTCATGAACAACTTGATGACCACCAGGATACCCAGTTCCTTTTCTGCAGAGCTTCTTTCTATTTGAGTGGCCCCAGCATGTACTGGTGCATGAGGTTGTTCCTCCCCAGGACTTCACACTTCTTTTTGAACTTCATGAGTTTTCCGTAAGCCCATTTCTCCAGCCTCTTGCAGTCCCTGTGAATGGCAGCACAACCCTCTGATGTATCAGCCACTCCTCTCAGTTTTGCATGAGCAGCAAATTTGCAGGGAGTACACTGCCTCATCGCCCAGGATCATTAACGAAGGTGTTGAACAGGATTGACCCAGTATTGACCCTTAGGGTACACCACTCGTACCTCCAACTAGACTTTGAATTACTCACTGATCACAGTTCTTTGTAGTCAGACATTCAGCCAGTTTTCAATCCACCTCACAGTCTCGTTATCTGTTTATCATCAATTTCTCCATGTCAAAAGCCTTCTTGAAGCCCAGGTAGACAACAACTATAATTTTCCCTTAACCTTACCCAAGAACACTTGTTAACAGTTTTTTCTCTGAGTTTTCTCTGACACTAACCTGTATATTCATGTTCATTGAAGCGACACAATGAGTTCTTACATGCTAGGCATTCTTGAAAAGATAACCATTTCATTTATATTAAGGCTACATAATCACTTCAGGACAGGCACACATAAACCATCCCCGCATTTGAAAATCGGTTGTTACAAGCCACCTCCAACTTAGAACCTAAGTAGATATGCTAGTTTGGTTTTGAATGTCGGCAAAATTTGCATCCTTTCAGCAGACCTATCTAGCCATGACGGCAGGGATAACCAGCCTACTTTAAAAAGCTGTTTAGAATCTGAACCCACAGTATAACTAGACGACGTGCCGAAACAGAAGCTGAACTTTCTGGGAAGAAAAACTAAACTTAACTCAGGGTATGGAGACCTATTGAAAGTCATAGAACGGTTACAGTTGGAAAGAACCTTAAGATCATCTAGTTCCAATTGCCCTGCCAGGGGCAGAGACTCCTCACACTAGACCATGTTGTTGCCCAAGGCTCTGTCCAACCTGGCCTTGAACACTGCCACAATTCATGAAATTCCATACTGATCCATTTCCAAAGAGTTCATTAAAGGCAAAACCCAACTGGTTTGGAAGGAACTAGTTCTTCCTCTAATGGAATTTCCACCAGACTGGGATGTGGCTTTTCCCACAGTACAATGCACAATGCTGCTAATGTTACAGGATAACCATAGTCTAATGTGATGTGCCAAAACCTACATACTAAGAAAGTGAGAAAAGTTGGTTATAAATTTTGACTGCCAAAGCTGAATTTAGACATATGTGTAATTTTACAGCATTTTGTGTAGCTGGTGATCCCGTGGAAAGAATAACAACAAAATCAGATGTAGCAGATAAAGCTGGGTGAACTTTAAACTGGAACAAAATGTCATACACTATTGGTATTTCAGTAAGAACTTCCCAGCTGGTGCATCTGGAGACATTCTTGAAGCTGCAAAAGATTAAGTGTATGAAATATGTATCACATCAAATGATGAGAGTGAATATACATCTTATGAATCACAAAAGACTTTTTTTCTTCATGCATCTTGCATTCGCTCTGTTTACACAGAATTCAAAACAAAAGAAAAAAGACATTCAACATGGGAAATGTAAGCTATTTTCATCTTTTGGGTTTCTAAAAGCACAGTTGACCATATAGTATAGTATCTAAGTATCCCAGAAGCATTATTTCATATTGAAAAATATTTTCATGAAATTTTTGGTGTTGTGAGTTACCATAAAACCATGTTCTCACTTACATACATTTGTGAAGCATTACAGCACTTACAGAAAGACTGATAAAGACTGCTAGCAGCTAATAAAAATAAGGGAGGTTTGACTTTTCTGAGCACTTTTGGGTAAGACCTATATCTTGATCTGAAATGAAACTGTTCCTGCACATGCCCATACAGATATTTCTTCCTATCATCTCTAATTTCAGAACAAAGCTTACCACATTTTATAAGACTATTTTAGAAGTACTTCTAAGAAGGGATACATCATTTGTTTTCTCTTGAGAGATCATGAATTCTTTATTTACTCTAATATGCAAGATGGATCTATTAAAACATACAATATTACCATGCAGAAAATAGGAAAGACTGGTCTTGTGATATCTAGTCATGTATGGATGCAATATTACCCATTCAGCTTTGAATAAGAGACAGAACGATTCATAATGTGAAAAGATAATTTTTAATTTAAGGCAGGAATTTATAAGTTTCAAGTCTGAGTAATGCAGTTAGACTGAAGTTGAGACATATTGCAAATGGACTGAGACAGTCACACACCTGAATCAATTCTGTCTTGAAGGATTGTTGAAGAAAACCTTTATGTCAGGAAATCTATGATATTGCCTCTGACATAGACAGTACTTGGTTGACAGATTATTGTCTATGTCTGCTTTTAACGCATTTCCATCTAGAGCTAAATTCTGAGGAGAGCTGCCTAAAATAACTATTTATAAATAACTGGCTGTAGCTCTTATTCATTCTACATTTCTAGTTACTATTTCTATATGCTGCTGCATAAAGCAGGATACAGCAATCATTATTCACTTTTCTGAAAGTATGCATTTTTGAAGAAACATACCAATCACCTCCTGTTTCAAATGACTATTTTTAGAATATGTAGAAATTTTATCTGTGCATCTTCTGCCAGAAAGGGATGATGAGTATATTTATTTAAAAGTGTAGGTCTCTTACTTTCTGTTTTTATAGTCCTGTGGTTCATCAGCTGTGATATTCATCATTTTTATCCCAGTTGACCTCAATGAATCACAGTAAATAGCATTGCTTTAAAGATGACCATGAAGGTTTGTCCACAAAACTGTGGGTCTTCTTAAATTTTACATCTATTCCAGTGTCTGTAGTCCAGGTATTATATGCATAATATCTTAATGCATATCTTAATTTATTCCACTTCTCTGTTTTCAGCAGAGGCCTCATTGTCTTTATTTAGGGACAACACTCACTTTATTCCATCCCACCAGTAAGGCCATGCTGCATTGAGTCATGTTGCAGTGTCAAGAGCCATTGCCCCTCACAACACACCTCCAGCCTCAGGAGCAACAGCCCGTATATTCCTAATGAGGGACACTTTTGTACAATTTTGCCATCCAGCCTGGTGAAGCAGTAGCCCTGACAATAACCATTAAAACATTTTTTTGGTCAAGTGCAGTGGTGGTCCCCATGAAAATGAGCAAATTACCTTGATTTCTGGAATTGCTACAAGCAAGTGGAGTCTGAATGAGGGCACCTACTGTGCAAGAGTTCCTTACATCATTCTCCACCAAAAGTAGAACAGCAAGTTGTACTTCTCCATTCTCTTTCCCTCGTCAATAAAGAGTAAGCTTTCTTCTATCCTTGAAGACTAACCTTTCGTCCCAGCCTACTCTAGGAGACAATGCAGCCACCAAGCTACACCAGCTGGTGACCGCAATTGGGTGTTCCCCTGTGCACTTTCCCTTTTGCTCCATCACGTTTGATCTTCACTTTAGTTCCTTATTCTGAACCTTTTGGGTTCACAAATGTGCCAGTCCAGTACAGTAAGAGAATGATTAGGAATCTGTTGGACCAGGTGCTGAGAATCACAGCTTGATATCCTCTCCATGATATCATTCACCTGAGCAAAAAGTGAGGAACTTTCTCCCACCTCAGCTGGAGAAAAAGGTTGTGTTTTAAAGGGCTTAAATAAATACAATGTCCCGGCAAGATGGATATGGCCTTTACAGAATCTCTCTTTTATTTTTTTTGCCTCATCATTGTGGCTCACTGATAAAGCTCTCACTGCTCTGGTCATAGCTCACTGTTTGGGCCCGTGCTAATTAATCTATTACATTGAGGAAACTGTTGGGAATCTCAATGGTGCTGTTTTCCCCTTCCTGATTTTCTAGTCACCTCTAATATCCCAGATTCAGGAAGAAATGGGAACAACCTGGGACCCTGTGGTAGTACATATTTCTTGTGCAAGATGGCGTCTCTACCCAATTTCTTGACCTATGGATGGGAAATTACAGTGGGTCATCACTGTTCTGTATCATGAAACACTTCAATTTCACACTAATGTCTAAAATAAAGCTTTTAATCTCTACGTTCAAAACTTTTTCTCTTCAAATTTCTGAAAACTTCACCTATTTCACCAGCAAATTTCTTGGCTCATTTTTGGGGAAGCGAGTGCTGTAGAGGGAAAACATACCTTTGCAACATGCCTTTGAGAAATGGGACAGACAGATGAAATGTTTGGTGCTGTTTTGACTTTTGTTGCTACTGAAAAGAGATCTGCTAGTGAGATTGAGAAGCATAACCTCGGGATACCACCTTGTAGGATGCACTCACTGGGATTTTACTGCCTACAGGAGTTTTCTGTCAGATATACTGTACACAAGGGCATTGCCAAATAATAGCAGAGAGTGTTCATGGTATTCTGAAGAACTGCCAAAAAACCCCAAGTCTGTAGATTACCCTTTATTTGATGTTATGCCAACATTTATCACATCAACAGAGTTTCTAGAACTAAAAACTTAAAACGTGTACAAAAGAAGCACTTGTTTCTTGCAATTAGATAGAAGATGGATTTGAGTTAAAAACATGCCTTGAACCATAACCCTTGTTAATTGATACCTGTAGCTATACATAAGAATCATAGAATCACAGAATCATAGAATGGTTTGTGTTGGAAGGCACCTTAAAATCATCTAATTCCAATTCCCTTGCCATGGACAGGGATACTTTCCAGTAAACCAGGTTGCACAAAGCCCTGCCCAACCTGGCCTTGATCACTTCCAGGGTGAAGAAGAAAATAATAAAATATACACAAAAGACTTACTGCTTGTTAATCTATTACAACAGTAGGATAAAAGCAGGAAGAGAGGTAACAGTTAAGAAAGATACAGGGAGACTTGAAAAGACCAAGACTACAGTTTTGGATACAAGACAGGCAGTAACAAAACACAAGTCACATGGAGTGCATGATCCAGGAATCCTGGGAACTTTATTAATCTTTAATTTGTATATTGACATCAAAATAAAAAGAAAACAAGTTTTTGGAATAGCACGAGAGCAAAGGGAGTTGAAGGCAGCAGAGCGACCCCTCCTTGTCAGATTTTCTTTGCCAGGCTAAATAACCCCAACTCTTGCAATCACCAGGCAATCCAGCCCCCGGACCACCTTGGTGTTCCTCAGCTGGACTTGCTCCAACATATCCTTGTCCTTATCGCCTGGGAGCCCGGAGCTGCACAGGCAGGAGGGTTGAATAGAGGGGAATAGCACATAAGCTTCAGGAAGGAAAGGGGGCATGGAAGAAGGGAAAGAAGATTGTGCAGGGCATGACACGATGGCGTAACATAAAGAGAAAACTGTCACTGTACAGTGTACCATAATTTTAATTATTTTTTTTCTGATCATTATCATGAACAGAGCCTGAAGCTGCAAACATTAAATAATGTGTTGCAATTTTCCAGTAGTGGTTGCTATGAAACATAAACAGCATGCCATTATAGCTGATAAACATCTCACATTTGCTTCAGTTTGGCAGCTGTAAAACAAGCATTGCTCAAGGTATTTATCAGTTTTATATACTTATGCTTATCCCAGAAAGGAATACTTTTTTCATGATCAATACTGGAGTTCTGGCAACTTTATTTTACTCAGAGACCTATAATTCTGGTGAAGTTTATGACAGAAATCTCTGGATAGGTGCCTTCTAATGAAAAGATACACAGCTTTTGTGTTCTCTTTTCTGGTATTTTCTGAGTATCTGAAGCTTTTCTACTTTAATTATAGTTAAAGGAAGAAAATCCATCTCCTTCAATATTTTTAACTGAACTTTGCAGGGATAACATGCTATGAAAATGAGAGACAGAAATTATCTGATTTCTTCTATTTTTATTGTTTTGTTCAATATTTAATATTATACAAATAATCTTGGTAGTGACTTGAAAGATAACTCGAGGCTGGTTACAGTGGTAGTTATTAGAGGTATACTGTGTTCTGAAACTAAGAGATCAATGGGTGTCTCACAGTGAGCACCCAGAAATGTTTGTTCCCAAAGCTTGTAGCAACTCTTGAAAATCCAGTGATTAGCTTGCATCACTCCAGTGAGGAATAAATACGGGTTTCACAAAGAAAAAGTACAGTGGTCATATTCAAACTTTCAAGACATCCTGGTGTGTTTATACAGGAATAAAAGACAGTGGAAGTCAAACTGGGCTTTAAACCATTATGAAAGAACAGTTAAGAAACAAACAGTGGTTTTCAAGGATGAAGACATTCAGAACAATGCTGGCCCAGACATGAAACTGAGAGCAGCATCCAGGTGACAGCTTCAAATGGTCTTGCTGCATTTCCTCAACCAAAAGCAAATATCTTATTGTTAAGGGCTTCCTACATCTCCAAGCTTACGGCATGGATTTGCTGAATGAAATCAACACTATAAATTCAGCCTTGCTAAATTCAGTGGCAAAACAGCTGATCTTACAAGACATAGGATTTCGGTTCGTATTTCAGAATCACTCTCTGAGGTGCAATTTGTCACAATAGCTCAATGATCTCATGCATGACAAAAGAACGAACACAATGAGACAGAAACATATTAAACAAACAGCACAGAAAAATAACTCAGTGAAAATACAACTGAGCAGTTCTTTTCAGAGGCTAATAGTGTATCAGCTCTAAAATCACTGCTGGAGTTTATTCTTTTTAGCTGAATGTCATCTAAGAAGTGTTCAGAAGTGGAGAAGCCTTTGAGAAAACTTCCTTTCATTCCCATCTCTTTTTCCAGAGCATGACAGTGATGGCTGTGCATCTTTTAACTAGCTGGGCAAGGCAAAAGTTTGAGGTCTTCTGCAGAATACTGAAAGAAGTAAAGCCTTTGTTAGAACCTGTGTTTTCTTGATGGCTGTAAGGTGGTCTTTTCTGCTTTGAAGACCAGAAACACTACCTTCATGTCAGTATGTTCAATGCGGAGCTAAAGTAAAATGATACAAAAGCTATTCATTCTTGTATTTAAAAGCTGACATGCAAATAATTAGTGTTTTCATAATGCAATAGCTTCCAAAAATGTTTTCCCATTTGTAACTTTAGCCTGAGTTGCAATCAAAAATATCAACACGTTATTTCACTACATAAGTGTAGTCGACAACCTCAAGGACTATGTGACTCCTTTAATGTGTTTTGCAGCCTGGAGTTTGTTTTGGAATCTTGCTATTATGAATTATTGCCTTCAAGATCTATATAGATTGATCAAGTTACCACTAATACAACTTTTTTATTTTTCTTTTTATACAAAAAGGGACCTTCACGGGAACAAAGATCAACCGCTTGTGCTGTTGGTTGAAACTCTTCATGTCTGGTAAAATCAGTCACTGTGCCTTTATCTTCTTTTACAAGTATCTCTGTGCAGTCAGTGCTAGGGCATTCAAAAGACTGTTGCAAAACCATGACAGAAATAAAATTAAGGGAGACACTCTTTACGTGCTTTCCTCCACTCCATTTTTGCCTATTATTGCACAGAGATCTCAGCCATGATGCACTACCACAATATTTAGCCTCCATATAGAGTAACACTGTCCGAGTGTTTGTACAGTTTTCTTATCCATACTAACAGGAAAGCAAAGAACTTGCTCTCTAAGCAAATATTTGTGGGACACACAAAGACTGTCTTCATTAAGTTCCTCTCTGCAATGCTCCATCCTAATTTCAAACAAGCAGCAGCCCTTTCCCACCTGCCTGTTCATATCTACAGTTTTTGCCAAAAGGACTGAAAGAGTGTATACAATTAAAATCAAGCTTTTAAACATTTTCTTTCTTTAAAACTGCCAGACTATGTAAACTGCTCCATTGTGCATGAGATACTCGGGAACCAAACTTGTTTGAATTTGCATTTCTTCAGGATTTGCTCAGCTCAGCTTTGCAATAGCTTTCCCAGAAGTGTCATCAGTACCCCCATCTCCTCAAGAGTCATTTCTCTGAGAATTCCTGGAAATCAGTTGCTCTTCCTTGTTGGTTTCCATCAGTAAATACTTGTTTATATGCTGTCCAAACATTTCAAGTATCTTCTCCATATTTTGGATGAGCCAGTGAAACTCTTTTTGACTTCTAAATGCACTATCAGAAGCCTCACTGTCAAACAGTGAGGCACAGGTGAAGGGAGTGTAAACCAGGCTCGGGGATTATGGAATATTTTTATGAAATACATTTATCTCAAGATCAGAGATGGGCATGACTCATACAGCAGCATCTCTGCTAAGACTGATATTAATAAAGAATGTAAAGAAGGTGAAGCACGGTTGGCAGGCATTGGGTGTATTTGGGGAAGAAATAGAAAAATAATTTGAAATATATGTTTTAAATAAAGTAAAAATTTCTGTTTGGAGGACAGAGGGAAGCTTTTTTAAGAATATATGGGCATCTGATTAAGCTTGCCTTGGGGACACAATTGCAGACAAAAACAGGTGGGAGATCAATGCAAAACATCATTTTTATATACAATTCAGAAAAAAAACTTTTTAATCACTTCTTCAAATTTCTAGCAGCATCTTTATATCTGCCAGACGCACACATTTCTTTATTGCACATGAAGCTGCAGGACATGTTTTTGATACTTAACTCTCTGCAATTAGAAGAAAACATAAAGGATAAATGGCTTTGATTCTCTTTTAAATGTTCATCAGTTCAGAAATTATGCTTTTACCGTCTAAAAGGCATATGGCTGTAATCAGAATCACTCTGAAATGCCATTTGTTTGGATTTCATTTCACTGGTAACCAGTCAGGCAGCATATGGAATTGTTGTATAATTTCCACTTTTGGACACTAAAATGTGTCATATAGCTTCCAGTGCAGGGTAAAATTCAGTGATCAGGAAGCCAGCCTGCACATCTAGTTTCCCTTCTGTGACAGATGTCTTGCATGATTTTAAGAAATGGCATTCCAGCTTTCACAATGAAGTCAAAAGGCTTTGCTCCAGTTCTTATGGCGAAAGCCACTTCTACTTCTCTGACAGACATTTGTTAAGATACCATGGATAGGAAGGACCACCAGTCCACTCTCTCCTCCTCAATTAGAAGTCATTCTTCTGGCCCACCGCAGTTTTATCATTCTTTCCAAATCATCCTCACCACCCTCTCTAGGTAAGGTACGTCACAGCCACCACTGGGATCAAATCTTGAGCAGATACAGATGACCTTCTGAGCAGACAGTGGCCAGCTCACATATGGTCCCAGCAGGATGGAGCTCAGCAAACACCAGATACCCACTTCCTCAAGCAAGCTCTTTGTTTATACTGGACTCAGTGCTGCCATGGCTACAACACTAACAGCACACAAGGAATTAAAAGCTTGTGTAGCTTTAGGTACCCACTGCAGGTCAATAGTTCTTGAGGTGTAAAGTCTATTTTTCTGCAACAGCTATCCACCAGAAACAAAAAACCAAGAAAGCAAATGCAGCTCAGAGCCCCTCTTTCATTTCCTTCACCAAATGCCTTGCAGATTGAGTTTGTTGTCTTATTCATACCTCAGACAGAGGAGGCCTTTCCTACTTTCATCCACCCACCTCTAGACACCAAGCTTAAGTACCTATTTTAAGACTATTGCCATTCTAGTGGATTTTGCCACCTGACATTTGTAAGTGATTAAGTAATACTGATAGAGCACACACACATCAATCTCACATGCCTTTCAAAAAAATGAACAGACATATAAATTTTCAGTAGTTTTATTGAAAAATGCCTCTTTCATTTCAGAAATAAATAATATAAGGCAGTGAAATTCACAATGTGCAGTTAAAATATAAAAGCAGCAATTCTATATCCATAGTCTTGCAAACAATTTCCAACTGCTTTTGATAACTAAGAAACATTGTATTCCGAAAAAAAAATCCATACTAAATATACAGCATAAACATGCAATTCCATCTCTGCAGGATTGACTGCAATTTGGCATAAATGTTACTGTGTGTACAAGGACATTTCAGGCATTATTAAACTGTATCCAGTTGATACAATGATTTCAGCTACTTAATGTTTGTGGTGTTTAAAGGAGATGTATAAGAGCAGTACATGCCCTGAAAAGTATAACTAAGCATAGGAGAAAATGACAATGATATTGGAAGGAGAGAGAATTTTTTGTGTCTTTCTGTTTAACTAGATAATGCGGACCTGTGACCTGACTGAACTGCAAACATGCATTTGAAAAAGAAAAAGAATGTAGAGCTAAAGCAGACAGTCCTTAGGAAATTTGCAGAAGCTCTGTGGTTATTTTTGTTTTGGTTTTTCTGTTTTCTTTTTTTTTAGTTATTTGTTTTTACATTATTTTAATGAAAAGTCAGCACTGGGATAACTGAATGCACATATTAACCTGTAGGCAGCCACTATAAGCAGAAGTATTTTACAAGCATTTCCAGAGCGATATGAAGTCTCTAGGTACAGACGTTGCTATCCCCACATAAGCAAGGTACAAAACAGGGGTGCGTCTGATATGGAAAGACCAGAAAGCTATATTGCAAAAGAAATTACGCACTCTCCCTGTGTGTATCTGCAAATGCAAGAATAGCCAAACCAAAAAGCACCAACCAAAAAAACCTAAACAAGACACAGATCTTTTATGGGTTTGTTTGTGCTTTTCTTGACAGAGATCTTTTCCAGCGCATGTGCTCAGGGTATTCTGGTGAGTGCATTTCAACTCCATAGTCCTCATACTCGTCCTCTCTCCTTTCTGACTCCATAGGTACTATAAAGGGTTCACCTTCAGGTTGATAGGGTCCATTTTCAGGCACGTATGGTTCTGGTTGAAAATAGTTGTCCGATTGAACATAATAGTTATCGCATGTCTTTGAATCCACAAATACAATGAAGGTTAGTTTGCCTACATAATGTTAGTCCAATCTTATTTCCATATAATAAGCATATAAATTAATAGTTCACTGGGGTATTTTTCATTTTTGTTCATTAATAGTTTTTGGCAGTAAAAGGATAAAATTTTAAAAGCTTTTGTATTTATAATACACAAAACATTGCAGAAAGAGTCCTAAGTTATGCAAAGGACCAATTATTGCAGAACTATGAAAAAAAAAAAAAGAGAAAAACACAAAGCAAATCAAATGAAAATATTATTTTACAGCTACTTCAGTAAATACAAGCACTGGACTTTATTTTAAACTTCGTAATTAGTAGAAGACATGAAGCAGGTAAAATGAAAAGGTGGGTTTGGCATATACTAATTTTCTCTGAGAATGGGAACGTAAGTGTAGACGTAACTATCACCAGCGGCAATATACAGTACATGTCAGTTTCTCGTGCTGTTTCTCGTAACAAACCGAGTTACAGCTGGTGCTTCAGGAACACCAAAAACTACAGCAAAACAGAAGAAAAATAATTATAAAACTTTGGTATTAATAACTGCAGTTACAGAATCCAACAAGATTACATATGAAAAACAGGCACATGCCCCGATTCGGACATGTTGGTAACAAGCAACAGACAGGTAGATTTCATAAGTTGTCAAAGATGTTATTCCAGCATATAGCAAGCAGCAGCAGGCTTTTATGCAAAAGCATCATGTAGAGTTGTTAACAGATTTTAGTGGATACAGTCCCATACAAATCATTTACAAGCCACAATTAGTTTACTATTTACATAAGTAATTTCTCATTTCCCAGGTTAAGTCTATCTCTTCTAATGGCATTACCTTTGCTGGTTAGTAGTTTTATAAGCCTCCTTCACCACTGATGCTTTTGATGGTCTGGGTCTTTTTTTTTAAAAAAGAAAGACTGTGTATTGTACTATTGAAAAGCAACAGGCTTAATGATTTGACATCACTGTCCTTTATCTCATTCACAAGTTGTGTTAGTAAAAAGAATCTCCCCATTCTATGAGGCCAACATGGTTCAAAAACCATATCTGTGGTGAAATATCCATACGGACTCATTTTCTAATAAGCACGTGCGCAAACATCTCAGAAACAGGATTTTCATGTATTCAAACTGTAAGCAGCACTGGCGACTTAGAAAATGTGTTAGCCGAAACCTGAAACAGGTCAAAGATGATGTTAGTCTTTGAAAAAGTCCATCTGATGTGCAAAAACATACTTTCATCCAACTAAATACATAACAGTTAAGTCATAGGCATATATTTATATATGTATACATAGCTGTTTACTAGAAAACACTGATAAATCACAGGTAGGATTTTCTTTCTTTTTCATTTAAATAAGAATTTTGTGTGAGATCTGCGCAACCACCTGGTTCTTTAACCAGGAGCACTGAGTCTGCAAGTGTGTACATATATATATATATTTTTTAATTTTTCTTTTCATGGGTACATGCACAATATGCTACAGCAAAACATATCCAATAGGAGTATCACATACACTAATTTTGAGATGTTGCATTGCATACATATTAATTTGTTAACAATACTGTGGTCCTGCAGGATCCCCATGTTAAAATATATTAGCATCTTTCCAGTCAGAAATTGACGGCCGCTGTGACCCTTTATTTTGTTTCTAGAAGCAGCCTACTCTTTTGAGCTACATCACAAAGGGGAAGGCTGATATTAGTCAGGGCTAATCAGAGACTCCATGGTGCTTAACTTGGTTGAAATTGTAGGACAGTGGTGGTTTTCGGTTGTCTATGCTGTATAAATGAATTCATTTTATTTGTGGAAAATTTTTATTTCAGGTATTAATTTTGTATAAATAATCCTGACATCGCTCAAAAAGAGACACATGGAAATTGCCAACCACAGCATTCTTTTTATTTTTCAAGAGAACATGGAGAATTCAACCTTGTTCTGAAGACGATTGGAGGGGGTGGGGATGAAGGGGAAAAAAGAAGAAGAAGAAAATGGTCACTTAAATCTTATGACCAACATTATCAACTACTAACCATCTATGTTAAAAAAAAGAACAACTAAAATATCTAGTTACCACTTCCTATTTAAAGCAAACCACACATAAAATCAAGTAAATCCAAGTCCAAATGACTGCTTATATACCTGCACATTACAATGAGGCATGCCTGCTCATTGCAACCATTTCTTCCTCATTCAGTACATCCAGGCTAGCAGGACTGTCTCATGTAAAGCAGCTCAATATGAACAGCTACATCTGTGAAGACTATTTAAGGCAAGTGAAGTTATTCACAACCTACCTGGGAATCCTTGGCCATTGTAAGGGATGCTAGCACATTGGGATGAATCACAGTATCCTGGTGGTCCTGGGGGACCTCGAATACCCGCATTTCCAGGACGACCTGGTGGCCCTGGTGGTCCTCGTGATCCTGTGGAGCCTGGTGGACCAGTTCTAGATTCTCCTTGTGGGCCTAATTTTAGAATTGATAGGTTGGGAGGTTGTTCTCTTTAACAGCTAGCTTGACAAAACAGCTAACATTACTGCTGTCTAGACTACACAGACTAAATTACGTCTTTGGCGAGAAAACACGTGCACTTTGCTGCTATATGGGGGTCAACAGAAAGAAAAACAAAAGAAAACTAGAAATATGACTCATCATTAGTTGCTTCCCTGTGTGTGGCTTATTTAAGGATTTATTCACAGAAACTGATTTAGTAAGGTTTGAGCCAAGTAAGAAACATCAATGAATTCTCTGGTTTATTTCCGCTCCGTGTAAGATACTGAGATCTCAAGGGAAACTACTAGATTAGACGGGCACACTGGATTTCAATTAAAATATAGGAGTACATTAATCCTTCTGCCCTGTGGCCCCAGGATAGATGAGGTAATGTTTATTTTGGAACCAATCTTATTATGGTTAGCAGAAAAAGTAAAGCTCCAAGTAACTGGGGCTACAATTTGCTGCAAGCGTCTTATGGGTCCTGTAACGAAAAACCATTTTAGCCTAGTAAACTACAAGCAGAAACAAATGATGCAGCTGATTTCTGCCAAGGCATCAGTGAACAATATTGCATGATACAAAGACCAAAATCAGTTTTCAAATCATCTGACTCTGTCACCTTGTAACTCTGCATGTGGGAGTATTTTGCAGTCAGGGACAACTTGTAGTTCTCTAATCACATGTTTACCTATGAAAAATTGAACTAGATACTTCAAAAGTATCATCTGGTAACGCTCATGAAAATATCCATCAAATATTTGGACAATGTACTTTCAGGAAATACATTTTCACACAAGGAAGCATGCCAGACGAATAAATTACATGATAAACACCTATTAGCCACAACCAAAAATCTTTCCTTTTTTTTTCCCCAGTAAACTCCAATACATGTCAAAAGCATGTATGTTCACCATATGTAGTCTGGTTCCCTATGAAGAAATTTTGTCTTTTTCTCCTGCTTTTCTGTAATCTGACAAAACAAGAACATTTACCAGGTGGCCCCGGCAAACCTCGTGGTCCTTGAGATCCAGTCCCTCTTTCACCTTTCTCTCCAGGAATTCCTACAGAATAAAACAAAAAAACCCAAAACAAACAATTTAAAAAAGCAATTAAAACAAAACAAAACAAAACAAAACAAAAAAACCCAAAAAAACAACAAATCCCAAAGGAAGGAAGCCACATCAACAACTACTTCTTGCTCTCTCATTGATACTAATATTTAGTTCCCATTACTTAATGCAACAAGGCTGGTCAAACCTTATTTTGTACAGATGTCCAAATGTGCATTTGGGAAAATAATTTGGATTTAAATATATTAACCTAAAAATAAAGTAGGATGCAGAGGTAATTTAGTGTGAACAAAGTTTCTCTGACCTAGAAAAGTCTTTGAGATACTTAAAAAACCACAGAACATTATTATTTTAAGCTACAAATAGGAAGGTATTTTCAAGCTTGCATACTTTTGCTACAAAGGATGCTTTATACTTTCTTAGAAACAGTTATGATGAAATAAGTTTAAGAAAGCAGAATTCCAAGCCCCATTCTTCACTGATTTTTTTTTCTAGTCTGTTTTAAAGACTATATTAAAATACATGCTAGATAACACTGCACTGAGTTCATGCTACAGTAGAGTAGCTGGAATAAGCAAAGGCCACAACATAGTACAGTCTAGACACCGCATGTCATTGCAGTGATCCAAGGTAGCCATAAAATATGTTTACCCATATACCAAAACTCAGTTCAGAGTTGTTTCCCTCCTTTAGAGTGTTGTAAAGAGCCAAGGATGTAAACCTAATTCTTTCAACTCCTACTTTTTCTTCTTGGTAATGACTCATTTTCTCTCTTTAATCAGAGTTCTGTTCTGCAAAGAGTTGTGTTACTTCAAACAGCCTTTCAAGATGTAGCTGGTTAGTGCCAAAAGAGTTCTGAGAACATTCACTTTCCTGGGATATCCTGTTGAAGCCTGAGACAGCAGCCAAAATGCTATACCACCTTGTGTTTTATGAAACTTGAGCAAGGGAGCAACAGAGGAAAGCACTGATGTAATTAACCTTGTCCTCCAGAACATCAGTGTCTCTCATGCAATCCAACTGACCTAATAGGCTACTGCTAGGTGTGGGCTTCCACGTCTGACATGGTAAATGGATGAGACTGTTCCTCTGGCAGCCTCTGCGCTATGTCCACTGTGAAACATACAGCTGCCTTGGAATTTACCCACCTCTTTCACCGGGTGGTCCTTGGACCCCAGGAGGTCCTGGGAATCCTGGTCTTCCTCCAGGTCCAGGCTCTCCTCTAGTCCCAGCAGCTCCTGGGGGACCAGGTGGTCCTGGTGGCCCTGGCTGGTTACGGTTTGAATAATAATCATTCGGGATTTGATTCAGCATTTGATTGAACCTGCTCATTTGACCTTCAAAAGGAAAGCAAAATGGTTCAATAAGCTCTGTGAAATGAGTGATTGTTTTTTATCATAGTGGGAAGAAGCAACAATTTATCTCTCTTCATTAAACTTAATCCTTCTCCCCATTCAACAAATTAGTGGTGAATTAGTAGAGATAAATTAGGTAGACATAATGTGAATGTCTCATAAGAAGTTACAATATAAATGAAGGAGGGAGGGAAGAAAGGAAAGGGGCTGCTGGAAGCCAGTAACGTTAATAAAAATACTTTTAAAGCAATTAAAGTCATAAAATAAGCATTTGTTTACAATAATCTTGCTCTTAGAGTTTTAATTAAAGGTTATTTTACTCTGAAGAACAGAAATGACTTCTTACTCTTCTAAAAGTTGAGTATCACATTTCTATTTACCTTCAGAGCTCTGAAGCTAACACAAACGCAGTATAAATTATGCAGGTAAGAGATAGCAGCATACAGTCTGTAAGGTCACTTTCTTAAGCATGTAGGATGTATAGGTTTGCGCCTATATACCTTCTGCATATAGACAAATTTCATTTCCAAAGAAAGGTGTCTGAATAAAAGCAATAACATTGTGAAATAATGCAGAAAGAAGCCCTTAATGGGTGAACATTAGTGTAATGTGCCATTACACATTAGCACATCCCTGCAAAGATGAGCTGAATATGAAAAAAATAAGGCTGGAATGTTAAAACAGAAATGCTAAAAGATCTCAGATACATCCTTATTCATAAGTCTAAAACATTAATGAATGTATTTTTCTCCCTCTGTGCTACCTAACAGATATGTTTTAAATAGCAGCCGTAACAGGTACAAAAAAAGAACATACAGTTCTCCTTCCTGTGCACAAGCACCATTAATGATCAAAAAGGTTTATCTGTTTACCTGAGTCAGAACTTACCCTTATTATAGAAATAATATTAAGAACAATTTATGGCCACATTTGTCTCTGTCCTTTTTAGCAGATCTATTGATAGCAAAAGCACTGCCTCAGGGACAGAGAAAGACTGTAGAGAATATTTCCATGGGCTGCAGAGCTGCACTGTGTGGCAGTAGAGGACTGAAAATCAATCTGGAGTGCTTCTCCAAATAAAGATCATTTTTACTTGCCTAGCACGTCTGATACTGTGCACAGTATCTACTCAACACTCATCTGACTTTTCCTGTTAGGAGTGAGCATCCTTTTTCTCCCCGATTAGTTCCTTCTGAAGATAAGACATGTTTAATGAGAAAATGTATGCTGATCTTATACAAAGATGAAGTCATTTTGGACCAGACTGACAGAAGGAAGGTCACCTTCCTTGTACAGAACATAGACTTTCATGTATATTTCCAAAGGTCACAGATCACATTAGCCATCTGGATCTGGCAAAGATTTAGCTCTACATTTTTTTCCACCAAATCACTGGCATTGGACAGCAATCAGATCACTCAGGCCCTTGTTATGCTCTGTGGCCAGTATCCCTCACCTTAAATTTCAAACAATGGTTTCTGTTTTTACAAAGTAGTAAATTACTAGATCGAGAAACAAAGCAAGCAACACTTTACCATTTATCAGTTGTTCACAAACTTGTCTTGCAACTGCTCGCATCATGTTCTGAGAAGCAATGTCACCCTAAATAATCAAAACCAAAGCGTTTTATTAGTAAGCATCTGTGCTTCTAAAGACATAGTTTTTAATTAAAAAATTTGACAAAAACTGACTTTAAAGAAGACTTACTCTGTCACCTTTTTCTCCCTTGACTCCAGGTGCACCCTAAAATAAATACAGTAAAAATAAAGCAACTGAAGGATTATATTATTCCACCCCACCTATAGGTTTGAGACATGCAACCCTAGAACACAATTTGACTTCTTCAGGAAGACAGACCTGGTCTTCCTTGAACTTTACATGTCGAAGATGCCAAAGCAGGTGCCAGAAAAGACTGGACAAGCAGTGATCTTTTGTGTATGAACAAATACACTGACAGATGCAGAAGAAAAATATCTGAAGGGAATATTCAAAAGGAGGCCAAAGGAACAGACACATTGTGATACTGCAACCACACCGGCAATTTGAAAGTTGAATTTTTAGCATTACATTTCTGTAAATGGTGAATGGTCTTGTATGAGTTATATATGACTGTTTAATCTTAAGTCTTAAGCCGACTTATCATTAAAAAAGGTAAGTTAGGAAGAACAGCATGTCTCGGAAGGGTAGCTGTGTCCTTGAACCCACAAGAAACAGACCCTGTGTTAAAGAGATGGCACATAAGATGGAGACACTATTAAGTACTTATCTTATTCAGTTCATAACAACAACTTTCCTGCGAATCTTCAACCATTTCTAGTCTTATAAAAATCTCATGGAAGTCTTAGCTTAAGTTGCTTTATAATTATTGACAACTGCCAAGTGTTAACTTTTGTCTAACAGCAATTCCCATTTGCCTTTGAATGCCCTAGTGGTTGTGAGTTTTTTGGTTTTCAAGAACACTATTTAAGAAGCAAAGGAGAAGGACTAATTCTAATTTTTATATATTTATGCATTTCTGGCTGTAAAAACATCAGGTATACTGCAAAGATGTTTTTAAATGCTGAACTGGAGATAGCACGCACAATTTACTCTGCATACAAAATTCTGTGTGTGCACCTCTCATACAACATTTTGAGATTTTAACCTTAAGCTTGCATTCCACTGCTAGCAAAATAAAACACATAGAAAGAGGAAAACGTACTTTCAAAAAAAAAATGCAATTACAATGCTTGTTATGATGGATTTTTAAATTTTTTCAAAATAGCAATGATCTCAGAAGGATGTTTATAACTTACTTTGGTCTATTTGACATGATTTTGGCCACAGTAGAAGTTGCTGAAGCCCATTTAAAATAAGCAGAAGATTAGAATCACAATCATGTGACCCTTTGAAAAATTTGAAAATCTGCAGTATTTTAAATCTATTTTTTATTTTGACATCCAAATACCAGAAAAAAAAAAAAAAACCAAACAAAAAAAAAACACAGAACACCAAAAAAATACACACATGACAACAACAAAAAAAAAACCACCCAAAACAACCAAACAAAACCAAAACCCTATATTTACCACAAAACTTGCTTAGGAAACCATCACAAATAGCACTTCCAATGCTCTTGAACACTCACTGAGACAAATGCCATATGTGCTAATGAATACCAGGGCAGTACAAACAAAACTTTGGCCATAACTATGGCTCCTGAAGTGGCCAGTGTGAGTTTTAGAGGTGACCAGTGAATGCAGAGTTAGGACACAGCTGTCCCCTAAAAATCTGTTGTAAATTCGCTTGCCAGAAATGTGTCTAAAGAGCACAGGATCTTTGTTAGTTAAGCAAAAAGGGGCTAGCACGAGTTCAAATGAATTTTCACATGTAGCCTAGATTACTATTTGAACTCTAAGACATATTTCAGAGGTGAAAGACCAGTATTGTTATCTGCTGTTCTGCATTGCTTTTCACATGCTAACACATACATCATAAGTATTACTGCTTTTTTACATGGTGGTATTTCTTTAAGGAGGATTTCTGTTTATCACCATTAACAAAGCAAAGGCTAAGTGTGGGCTGCAGCTGTTTTTCATAACATTCCTACAGTACCCACAATTTATTTCAACAACACAAGACAACAAATCATTACACTGAGGTCACAAAAGATACAACTCGAATGCAGTGGCACTGTTTCAAAGACTTCTATCAAGGTCTGGGGCAAACAAATTCCTATGGAGTACATTAGGGTGTGAACCTAGTATGCTTGCTGAGCTTCCTTCCAGCACTGTTGCGTACCCCATGACATGCTACAGAAAATATGAGGCAGCTCATCCATCACTGGGTTAAGTAGTTGGCATACAGTACATTTGCATCACACGTAAGAGACCTTTCATGCAAAATTAATTGTACAGACTCAAATGAAAGATTTAGAATGACGATGCCGTAAATGTGCCACTGGAATAAATTATGCCACCAAACAATTACTAATATGTACACAATATATCCATCAAAATTACAAATATTTTTTCCTTTCTGGGCACATATTTATAATACCTGCTCATTGTATTTTCATTTTTTCTAAGGCTTTCATAGTACAACCTCATCTTGTTTTGACATGAAACAAATCATACAGTATGCCTTTTTGTTTACACAAGGTAAGTGCCAGCATTAGAAATCTGATTTCTGGCCTACTATCCTGACAAGATTCTAATAATTACTTTAAAAGCCATGTTCCAATTAATTCACTTGCTAGCACATCCACACAGCAGAACTACAGAGAAAGAAAAAAATAAGCAAACTTAAGATGTTCAAATCCTATATAGTGTTTCCAGAAATGTTTTTGCTGACTAGCCAAGTTCTTCAGACTGTCTTCAGCCACAAGTGATGCTGGTAAGACAGGAAGGTGCTCTGGTAACAAAAGCACAACATTGCTCAAAAGTATTGCCAACAAAGGTCCTCAAACTACAAAAATGCCAAGACCATTCTTTAATTATAATATGAAAATTGCAGTAATAATACAATATATGATATACAGTCAATTTTATAATTCATTGAAATCAAATGAGCCTCATTCTTCAATTTATGACTTTGCAAAGATGGATTTAGCTTTATGACTGGAAATCTATAGGCTATTCCAACCTAATTTTAAAATTTGAAGATTAGAGGCTATTTTAATGACAAAGTTAATTTTCCACCACCTGTGTATTTTAGAAATATGTTTTTAAAAAAAGAAATTATAACTGCAACTACTGAATTACTATTTGCATCTTCCTCCCACTTTGTTATAATTCTTCTTAAGTTTCAGTTTATTCCCTTTTAATAGACAAAGAAGTGCAACTTAGCCAACTGCTTGCCAGCACTTTGAGAAGCAGCAGCTGCTGCTGACATTCTGTTTTGTTGATGTCCTGCAATGAGGGAGTCACTTGAGGTCAGTGTGAGGAAAGGCTAGTTTATGCTGCATGTGAGACTTTTCTGAGCTGTGGGATGAGAGCTGGTCTGCAACAACGTTCTATGCTGAAGGAGGACAAAACGAAGTTTTGCTATTTTTGAATTTAAAAGATAATGCACTCAATTGTTTTCCCCAAAAGAATGTTTGCTCCACACAAGAACCACCAGTTCGCTGCTCCCAAAGCAGTGTCTTTTAAAAACTTCATCTAGGATGTCTGGGTGGATGGATGCAAGGTCAGTAAACACATGGTAGCAGAGAATGCAAAATGCTCAAAACCCGAATTTAACTACCAACAAACATCTCCCTTATGTGCTCGGGATTACTCTTTAAAGGTTTTCATGTTGAATTTGGTCTTGGAGGCATCAGTCTAATAGCACCGTATATAGAAAACATAAATGCCTTGCACTATGTCCTGGGGATTTTCTGAGTCAACAAATTCTGAGTCAATTCAAATTGTTTTAGAAACAAGACAACTGTACCTTAAGATGACTTAGTCTGTCTACTCATCCATTGCCATTTTCACTCTCACACCTATAAAACAGCAGTACTGGAACTTTTTGTCTCTGATAGCTTTGTATTTCCTATTACATTCATCCACAGAAAACATACCCATTTCTCCTTGAGCCAATATCCTCTTCTAGCTTAATGACTTTCTCACCCTTGCTGTTTGTTACCCTATGAAATGTGTATGGACTACTACCAAATTCTCACTCTCTGAACAGACAGAGAACAGATATTTTAGCCTCCTCTAGAATAGCCAGTGCTCAATTCTCAATAGATTACTGACTCATTTGTATTCTTACTGTTCCTTTTCCAGCCATTTTGTTACTACACTATAAAAAAAACACCTATATTTCTCTTGGAAGTATTTATAAGCAGATTAAGAAGTCAAATTTCCTATTTCCATGAATATTCAGCTAGCAATTCAAGTATCAACTTGTTCTAGTCTAAGTATGCATTGAGGTAGAGAATGTTTGCAGCCACATTTGTGGTGCGGTTTGCCCCTGCTTAGCACATTAGTAGTATGCAACACATCAGGAAAGAGCTCCAGCAGTCAGTGAGAATGTTTTCACAACACCAAGGCTCATCATAATTTGCATAACTGTTCACTTTTGCCTGGGGTGTAACACTCCTTGCTTTGCAGGGGTCCTCCACCTGAAATGTGCTGCAATGTACCAGCAATAGAGACTGCTTGGGTAGAAGAAAAAATGGTAGTATCTGGTCAAAAATTATTTACTCCTTGTATTTATCAGAGGCAAGCAAAACCTTATTATCCTTCTCCAGGACAGGAAGTTACAGATTCGGGCAGGCCTGAACCATGACACTGCAAGTTGCATTTGGCTATCAGGCTGCACCTTTGGCAATTCTAATGCTGGACACAAAGGAAAGCATTGAAATTCTGTCCACCAGGAATCTGATAAAACATCTGTGCAAGCTGCAAGCCAGAATTCCTGCTGGGATCTGTTCTAGAAACAAAAGAAATCGTAAGCAGGACGCACAGTGTCCCATTACAAGAAAGTGCAATAGCGGGGGGGGGGGGGGGGGGGGGGGGGGGGGGGGCTGGAGGGGGCAGGGGTAGGGTGGAAGGGTGGGTAGGGTGGAAGGGTGGGTAGGGCGGGGAGAATGTATTTCTAAATGAAAGGAACTCTTAAGATTAGAGCATAGCATTTACACGTGGTGCTTGGACAGGAGTTGACTGCTCTTGCTTTGCAAAATCACTGAAACTGGGCTTGTAACCAAATTTCCTTCAATGTACATTATTTACCTACAGATCTTCACTGCTGAACTGGGTCAGCTATCCAGTGTCCCAAGTGGAGGAAAACTTGGATATACCTGGTACTTGGAAGCGCACTTGTGAACAAACTGCAGCACCTTGTGCCTCGGCTGTCTATCAAGCATCTGACCTGGCAGGAATATCACATTAGAAATGCATGTCTAAAGGCAGGAAAGCTTCAGTGCTTTCTTAAGACTGTGTTCCCTACTGCAAAGAGAAATGGGATTTATAGGCTGGCAAACGCAGACTGAATTCAATATGTGTATGAGAAAATGACCCAGCTTCCAGGTGCTCCTGGGAACTTCCACTTTGTAACCACCAAGCTGCACAGCCTACTCCATATTCTTCCAAATTATCCAGCTGTTGTATACACAATGACATTGAAGCAGGATGGAAAATTCTGACTGATTGCCAGACATTAAGTAGAAGTAATGAATGGCTTCTCATTTCAATTGCTGTCTTCATTCCCGAGTCAAACATAATTTCTCAGAGATCCTATAAATGCATCAGTTCAAATTTCTCCTGAAACTGTTGGTGGGAGGCAACACCTCCTGTTCTTTATCCCTATTCAGGATGTACTTAAAGGTCTGAATCGATCTCACAGAAACCGCCCCCAAATAATTTTGCAATTACATTGTAAAAGGCACAAAAAATTTGCAAACAGAAATTATTATGTAATATTACCAAAGATTGTCTGCCTTCAGCAGTGTATCCTTCTTTGCTACACGCACACACACACAAATATAAAGACTTTCCAGTCATTTTGCTGACCTAGTTCTTTGCGCTCATGCAGTGTATGAATATATGTCTTGGCACATAATAGTCTACGATCTTTTTAGTGGAAACCAGAGACCACAATTTCCAGCCCCAACTATTAAACTCAGCAAAATGGCATACTGTAAATATAAGATTGTTTGAAAAAAACAGGCTTGTGGTCTTAGGTCAGCTCCACTGTATTAACCAATGTCATAAGTGCAAGAGAAGTATTTAAAGCAAGAAGAAGTCTCACATTCATCAAAAAAAATGTAATTTTAAATTTGATACTGTAAATGTATCATTATCTTACTGGTGTCCCACGATCTCCTGGTTTTCCTGGTTTTCCACTTGGGCCAGCAACTCCTGGAACCCCTGGAGAACCCTACAGTAGACAACATGTAAAATGAATTGTGTAAATCCACGACTGCCTAAGTGCTAATAAGAAATGTGTTACTGTATTGAGTGCAAAGCAATACTGAAAATGGGTCCTATCAGTCTTGGCTTTTTTTCTGTTAGGTACATATCAGGCTTGAAAACTTTCCTTCAAAAAAAAATAGGATTTTTTCTTCATGGAAATGTGTCCTTTTACATAACACCATAGATTAGCAGGCATTTCTGAATCTAAAGATTCAGAGTTTCTATATGTTTTTGGGATCATTCTTACTGACAGATTCCTAATGGAGTACAAGACAGTTTGGCCTTCTAACTTCATCTAGCAGATCTGTGATCCATGTAAAATTCCACAATAAGAAATGTATAAAATTCATTCTAGTGATACTAGATAAATACGAACAAATGAAAGACTAGTGTTAGGCTTATGTGATAAAAGCTTATCTGAACACCCACAAAGGAGCACAAGAAAGACAGCTGTGGAAGAGCAGGAGGAGCCCATATAATACCCTGTCCTAGGGACTCCTGTCTATAATTTATATACACACCAGTTATATTTAATACCTGATGTAAATATATGCTCTGTGCATTTGCTTACAAGGAATACATCTTCCACCTTGCTACTGGTTGCACCTGATAACATGGAGCTGCAGCAACTTGCCTATCTCAGGCTGTATCATCCAGCATTAAGTTTTTCTCTTAACAACCAACATGTTTTCTAACATGGTTCCACAAAACACAATGAAGTAGCTTTGTAAGCAAAAACTAATCTTTAAATACTCTTGTCAAGAAAAACTTGCATGAACAGGGTTTGGTTTTGTTCTTCTTATCAGAATACAAGTAATAAGCTGATTAGTTTTAGCAAATCTAGCTATGCATTTAAAGATCATGGTTAAAGTACCAAGTTAACTGGTTCTTCCCTTATTTACACTGGAAGAAATCAGTTTCAAAACCACTCTTACGAATGTTTGTGAATACATGCTTTATGCAGCTGTTTGCTCACCTTTTACAAAGAGTTCTCCGGATCTATTTAGGATATTAAAAAAAGGATCCATTTCATATTTGACAGAAACTGAATGTTAATGTGGTTCTCTCTTGGATCATTTCTGTTATTGCATGTATATCAAAGACAAAATTATATTTACCGCTGGTCCTGGTGGACCTCTGGGACCAGTAGGACCATCTTTTCCTGTGAAACCCTGCTCAAAAACAAAACCATGGTTAGCGATTTATTTAAGACTGTAGCCTGCTTAAAATGGCCTTTAAGATTATGTAACTGCAACACTCCTGGTTACTACTAGCATGTATTTTCAAACCTATCCATAAAGTCATTTATAAAAATAACAATCACAACTAATGCTGTAGAAGGCTATGGAAGAGAGCTTCAGCCAATTTAGAAGACGTCCAGCAGCTGTTGACTAACTGAATATAGAATGAGTCTCTCTCAACATTTTTAAGAAAAGGAAACATTGCTCCATCCAGAGAAGATCTCTCATTTTGCTGTTCTCTCACTCACAGATTACCTGGAAAATCTGAGGTTTCTACTTAAATGAAGAACAACCTCCCTCTCAGATACTTCCCCTGCAAGAAGAAATGCTGAGAAATCCCATTTCAATAACCAAACATAGCATACACAAATTAACATTGGTGGTCCATGGTCTACTAATGATCCACCAATCCAATGGTATGCTTTTTGGCAAGCAGCTACCAAATGGTGGTCTGTTTTCATTCCCAGCCAGCAACTGTCACAAGAAGATAACTATAAATGTACATCATCTCGGCAATTAATTTTGACGGTAAAGGTAAGTCATTGCTTCAGTCATCTCAAAGGTGATATGCCACTGTGAAGACAAAAGAGATTTGCATAGCTATCCCCAAATTAGAAGACAGGGATTGCAACACCTCCACAATTAAATACCTGTGTGCATGCCCTTTATTATGAAGGCATTTCAGAATTCACCATGCAAAGGAAAGTTCTTAGCTCCAGATGGCCAAAAGTTAAGAAGCAAACTTCACCTTCACAGTAAGAATGGCACAGCCAGATTCTTTACAGATATATCTCCCAGACATTGAGAAAAGCAGAATTTCAAAGGGATCCTCTGCAGCAGCAACAGCATGTGGAAGACAGCAAGGCTAAGTACCTCAACAGAGCTCTGCTCAGTGGACATAATGCTCTATGGCTGTAGGCATCTAAGAACCCAGTCAGGAGAGTAAGCATTGCAGTTCTTACAGTACCTATCTGGCTAGCCTATGGCTATCTGGGGAGGTTTTCACTCCTAGATTTTTCCAGTCTTTCCACTTTTACCTCTCGAACTAGATACAGATAAAAGGACTCCTTTTGAAAAGCATCTGAAAACAGATATGACAGAGAAAGAGTGGTGGGGGAGGGCAAAGGACCAAAACAAAGAAAAAAAAAGAGCCCACCAAAACCATTACTTGGTCTTTTCAGAGTTAAACTGAGGAAATCTTACCCTTTCTCCTGGAGGTCCCATTGGTCCAGGTGGACCAGGTAAACCTGGGGTTCCCTAGAGGGGAAAAGAATGATAAACTGCATCCATGAGAGAACAAATATAACTGCTATGTTAATCATTCCATTATATATGCACATATTTAAATATTTAACTCTTTAGTTAAATGCTTTTTTTGCATTTACAAAAATAAAATAAACCTTTAGGAGAAACCATTTATTTCATATGCATGATACAAGAGTCTTCACCCTCCCACATTCTACCTTTTTCTCCCATTTATTTATTAGCCCATAATTCAACTTCAAAAGCAATTTTCAGTACTGTTCACATAAAACAGATATATCTGGTTTACTGTCTTTATAAGCATGACTTACAGATGTCATTTAATCCTTTAACACTTGGTGCTAAAACGTAGCTGCAGTCACCAATCAGAATGTACCCAAACAAACAAAAATTAGACTCTTCCTTTATTATTCTTCCCTCCCTCCCCTCCCACCCACCCACCCCCACCCCCGGCCTATTTTTTAACATTCTGCTGCTTTATTGTGCATATTCTAAATTCTCTGTTTCTCTTTCTTCTAGTTTCTGGGTAAAGAATAACCCCTAAAATTAAATAGGTAGGCTACATTAGAGAACACCTAGGGATAATTTCATTCAACACTGTGTAGGATCAGTACCATTATTGTACGAACTGGAAATTGAACAGCCTTGTATCATGTTGTCTTGTTCTTCCCCCTTTTCTGTCTAATTTCACCATACACTAAAATGAAGTATCGCTTTCTACAGGACATTACTACTCAGGGTTATAAGGAAGAATAAAACAGGTAATGAATACAAGGCCCTTGATCCACGACTGACCTTATTGATATATAAAACTAAATCCACAAGACCATTTAAGTACCTTCCATGTAGTATTTCTATCCATAGCAAAATCAAGGATAATAAAGTAACCAAGGAATATTAGTTACATCACCACATGTGCAGATCAATGACCTTAGATTATCCACATCCGGCTGATTATAAAAAAAAAACAACCTTACTTTTTCCTCCTCAAAACATAATCCTAGCTTACAATATAGAAGCCTGCAAGTAAGTGAAATTTAATATAGCTTTCTTCTTTCAGAAAGCATATGATCAAAATCCCAAGACAATTTGACTTCCTAAAGTAGAAAGCAATTAGACAACATTGCTGAAGAGGGGTTCAGGAAAGGTTCTGCAACCTTCATTTTAGGAAGACATTCAACTGCAGGTGATCAGAAGTTGAGGGACCTTCCTGGGGAGTTATCAGTGTACTTTTCCTAATCCAAAGGCTTGTCCCCGTGCATTCACTACTGCCCAGGTGAATATTTGGCTGGATTCAGTACAGCTGTTCTTTCACTCTTGCTGTTTTGAATGGTTTACTATTTCCTACCTTTCACATTCCTAAGTGTAAGATAATTGTGTTTCCAAAACTATTGCTTAGGAAGGTATGAGAAGAGTCCATGATTCCTAGTGATGTCAAAGACAGCTGTCTAGCAGCCAACCTGCATCAGGAATAGTGTGAAATGACATTATCTTGTCTAAGCGTCTACTTACCGATCGCCCTGGTAGTCCAGGCTGGCCAGCATCACCTTTCATTCCTTGACGCCCCTATAATTTTCATAAATAATTGTTAGAGATTCTACAGTGGGTCCAGCAGAATAATTAATTTGTGTAATGGACACAAAATATTTATGCAAGATACTTACTGGAATCCATAATACTTAATGGAATCCATAAGCCAACTCTGTGTTATGAAATAAGTCAAGACACACATATCTCTTAAAAAGAAGCAATACTGATCTTCTCGCAAATATTTGCAAATGCACTTGATAAGGAAGTGACATGTTTTCTCGGTAAGAGAGCCTGATATCAATATCTTCACAAGCAGGAAAGCAGGGAAGGGTTACATGTTTACTCTCAAACTCCTTTACCTTTCTCAACTTAAAGTCTTGGTCTTTTTAAAGTATCGCTATTTTTCTCTAGCTCATGGTATAAAAGGCATTATACGCTTCCAGGACACAAGATGAAAGAGCATATAATGAAGCAATGCATTACCTTTCTCAACTAGCTTGTGTTCCACATACCCTAAAGCCCTGTAGTATAAATGTATGGTCTGAAATCACATGAGCTAAATTTGACAATACAATCTTTATTTTTCACAGTGGCTTGCATGATGATCCAGGATTAATAATTGTTGATGACATACAAAATCAAATAATTTGTAAACATAGCCTGCCAATGTGAATTACAATTGATGACTCAAAACGTCATAATATCAAGTGACTCAAAAGTGGTGCTCCAACTTATTATAAACTAATGAGAAGTTCCACCAATGTTGCTATTTTCATTTTTCAGAGGTTTCAAACTGAATACGACAAATACATGCATTTATTATTGTGTTCTGGCATGTGTTCTCAGTGTTGTTGTCAGGCTAGAGTCAAAACCACAGCACTGCACCAGCTACTAAGAAGGAGAAAAATGACCATTACAGCTGAATCCAGGACAGTTCTGTTCCACATGGAAAAGGAATGCGTTTGGCCTTTTTTGCTGTTTGGCACCTCTAGGTCATCTTGACATTTCTCCTCACAGTATATAACAAAAAAATAAAAAACGTCTACACTGGTTAACAAAATCTGTCTACTTTGTCCTTACGAAACAGAAGGTGTACCTAATCTCTATCTTAAAGTACATTTTGTTTTCCATTTCCCAAATTACTTTACATACTGAGAAAGTAACCTGGTTTCAAATGCAAAATGAGACAGCATGCAATCAGATACTAATTCTATTTTTTTGCCATGAACTTTATATTTTAATCAAAAACTTCATTGAAAAAGTTCCTGATCATATTAAAATCCAAGCTAAATGGGAAACATCAAAATTATATTCCTGCTTTTGGGATGATTACTTATTAAAATGTGGCAAAAGCAGTCAATACATTGAGAATGTAGAAAAAGGGTTACCTATGCTATCTGCTATAAAAAAAAGAATCTGGGGAAACTTCATCAGTGTTAATAAAGTTGCTCTGGCTTTGAAGGCATGCACACGAAATCTGAAGTGGCCTCTCACTAAAACATGCATGCTGTTGCAAAGAAAGCCCCATAGGAACAAAGGGCTGTTTTGTATGTCTAAATAGGCACCCATTGCCTCTCTGAACTTTCAGCTACTGATCTGAGTATCGAAAATAAAAGTTAGACATGTAAACCTCTGAGAAAATCTCCAGAGTAATATTGCTTAATTTTTCTCAACCACAGTTTTATAGTTTTGAATCCTAGAATTTGAAGGAATAGCAACTCTACAGAAAAGCTGTGAGACTGAAAATGGAGTAGCACAATGTACATTAGAACACTTACTTAGACTCTGTCCCTTCACAGGCATACCATAAGCACATGTTAACAATCAGGATAGAAAACGCAACTGTTTTGAAAGAGACCTGCTTTGTAATACTACTGCATTGCAGGGAAAAATAAATGTTAGGGCGAAGATGCCACTCTCTTCCAAGACTACCATTCCCCATAGACAGCTCTGACTCCACACACATTACTAGCCACACTCAGAATGGCCACTCACCGGTTCACCTGGGATAGACAGCCCGTTGGGGCCTTGTGGACCTGGAGGACCTTGAGGGCCAGGAGGACCCGTCTCACCACGAGGACCAGGCGGCCCCTTGAAGCAGAAAATTAAAGCAAGATTGTAAATGACAACCACTGCTTAGATCTGTAACTGCAAAATCCTTTGGGTTAGACACTTAAGGTAAATCAGAAGCTGGAGATACATTTAAAACTTCAGAACAACTGTGGAAACACTTATTCAAGTGGCATATCCTTTCATAAGCTATTCCCTGATTCATGTTGGCAGTCTCAAGCCAAAACACACCTTCTGGCAGTATTTAATTAGAAGTATAGCTGTCCCCTCTGTAAAGAAGAAAGGACAACAATCCTGCGGGGTGTTTATTCACACTCTGATATGCATGTACTGTAGTTTGCTGATGCGCAGTCAGTTTTTTTGAGGCTGCATATATGCATAGACTGTGTATATATAGTCTCAACAGGTAGGCTGCACATAAAAAACGTATAAACATATTTCCAAAAAAAATTTTAATTTCCATTCTTAGCCCAGCATAGAATTAAATATACAAAGTTTCATCACGCAGGTAAGCATGTAGCAACATGACAGATGCATTCCAGAAAGATACTTACAGACGATCCAGTCAAACCCCTTTCACCTCTGGGACCTTTAGCACCTGGGCCACCCTAAATAGAATATTTGGAAAGAAAATTTATTCCATTCAGGGAAAGCAAGGGTACATCATACCAGCGTGCATTTTGAATCTTCTTTATCAAACACTTATATGAAAGCCTAAAGTTTTGAAGTGTATAGATCACACTACTAAAAAGAGTACTTGGACAGAAAGATGCATCAGAAACTCAGTGAAAACACATCAGCTTCAACCTTGCCAATTTAGCCCATGAAAAATTATTGTCATTTTTGTCTCTGCGGATATAAACTTCTCCAATTTATATTCATCAAAATCCCTGGACACCTCTCTAGTAGACTGGCAGACAACTTAGCTAGACTTCAGATTCCCCATGCAGCATTTTTGATAGCTTCAAAGTAGAAGTACTACTGGGCTGAGTATATATCCTTTATATTCATACTGGTAGAAGGATATCCAACCCATAGATTGCTATCTCTCCACGTAAAAAAAAGAGAGTAGTTAATTTATTTCCCTGACTGAGTAAAGAATCTTTCCTTGGAGTGAAATCCTGATTCTATATTTAGGAAAAAAATTTGTACAGTCCATTAAAAATATCTTGTACATGAAGTGCAAGACAGCTGAGATTAGGCCAGATTCTTTCAACCTATCAAACAAGGAGTAGCTATTCACAGTGATTACATTGGAAATACGGGAAAAGGATTATTAGACAAATAAGTAGAGGTGGTAGGAGCTGCCCAGTCGTGGTTTAAACTAAGATAAAAGGGGAACAGATTACCACAATGTTATGGATGCATTGATCTCTCTGACTGACCTTTGTTTCACGAAACAACTTCCATAAATTTAAAAATTAGTAAATCTGTCCATTGCAAATAGTTACTTACAGCTGGTCCAGGGGGTCCTGGAGGTCCCACACTGTCTTGAGTACAGGTACAAGCATTTGGAAGAGCTGGGCATTTTGCTTCATCTCTCTGAAAATATAATCACAACTGTCACTGTCATTTTAAAAAGAAGAACTAGATGGCAGCATACTTTTCTGAAACAGTAACAGCAAGATTTTCTATTATTGTGTTTTCAAGTACAAGTAAAATACACAGCTAAACAGTGGCTTCCAAAAGTTTTTACATTACAGGACCTTTGACATTTTCAGCCAATTTTCTTTGTCAGCTATACAAGACACTAACAACAGACACAGGTAAAACCAAATTCATATGCAGTTTCCGTAGTTCTAATAGTTATACCCATTAGACAATCAGCTTGCAATGACAAAGAATAAACTAGTTACTTTTGAATGTTACTCTAAGAATAGATTAAATAAAAAAAATAATACAGCTATTTCATTCATTATGACACCAAGCTGTGCAGTTCAGTTGATATGCTGGAGGGAAGGAATGCCATCCAGAGGGACCTTGACATGCTTGTGAGGTGGGCTGATGCCAACCTGATGAAGTTTAACCATGACAAGTGCAAGGTCCTACACCTGGGTCAGAGCAATCCCAGGCACAGCTACAGGCTGGGCAGAGAAGAGATTCAGAGCAGCCCTGCAGAGAAGGACTTGGGGGTATTGGTCGATGAGAAAATGAACATGAGCTGGCAGTGTGCGCTTGCAGCCCAGAAAGCCAACCGTATCCTGGGCTGCATCAAAAGGAGTGTGACCAGCAGGTCGAGGGAGGTGATCCTGCCCTGCTACTCTGCTTTTGTGAGACCTCACTTGGAGTATGGTGTTCATTTCTGGTGTCCTCAACATAAAAAGGATATGGAATTGCTGGAACAAGTCCAAAGGAGGGCCACGAGGATGATCAGGGGACTGGAGCACCTCCCATATGAAGATAGGCTGAGAAAGTTGGGGCTGTTGAGCCTGGAGAAGAGAAGGCTGCGTGGAGACCTCCTAGCAGCCTTCCAGTATCTGAAGGGGGCCTATAGGGATGCTGGGGAGGGACTCTTCATGAGGGACTGTAGTGATAGGACAAGGGGTAACGGGTTCAAACTGAAACAGGGGAAGTTTAGATTGGGTATAAGGAAGAACTTTACCGTAAGGGTGGTGAGGCACTGGAATGGGTTACCCACGGAAGTTGTGAACGTTCCATGCCTGGCAGTGTTCAGGTCCAGGTTGGACAGAGTCTTGGGTGACATGGTTTAGTGTGAGGTGTCCCTGCCCATGGCAGGGGGTTGGAACTATATGATCTTAAGGTCGTTTCCAACCCTAACTATTCTATGATTCTATAACACCTTGGATCTTAAATATCATTGGAATGCAAAGTATAACTGACATTTTTTCCATCATTCCTAAGCAACTCAGTTCTAGCACATTATAACAGCTCTCTCGGACACAAAACTTTGAAATGAAGTGTTGTTCACTGGCTGCTCCAACAACTATGGTTTACATCTGTTGTCTATAGTACGAGATATAATACCAGGGTAATATTAATACTGTTAAATTTGCTATTAATAATGATTTTCTGAAAAACTGCTGGTTCATTTATACTTACCATAGAAGGAAGATCACAACATCTGTCTCTGCTAGTCCAAACTGGACTACATACAATGTCAAAATTCTGGATTTCTAACTGTAAAAGAAAGGAAGACTCTTAAAAGGCAATAAAGATGTTATTTATGAAATCTAGTGGCATTATCGTTAAAAATTACTCCAAAACCAGTTTATTTTTATGTAAGTTTACATCATTCAGACATTCATTTCTTTTTTTGACACTGTCAAAAAAAAATTTTTAAAATTAAATAATTTTATAAGTACATAAAAAATTATAAAATAAAATAATAAAATATTTTTAACCAAGCTTACATAAGGTTACAAGAACTTCAAGCACTGATGATTGCTCTTGTTCTGGGCTAAATATGAGACTGAAGAAATACTTTGCAATACTGAATGAATATTACCCATGAACTTACGCATCATCTGAGTGCCTGTGCACTTCAAAATGAGATCTGGTGGAAAAACTTTTGGACCAGCTGTAAGAACTGAAGTCCTTGGGTCATGTATTAATTCAGATTCATTTATGGAACTTTCCATTGAGATTAACAAAGAAAAGTTCTGCAAAAAGGCTGAATTTGGGACCTAGGTAGACTGTACAGTAAAAATGTTTTCCTTTCTTTTTTTCCACCCCAAGAGCTACAATCCTGTAGTTTGACACATGCAACCAAACATTTGATGGTGAGCACCAAGAGTCTTCTGGTGTTCAGGTTTAGGCACATGGGTCAGATTGCAGAGTTAAATCTTCTAATATGAAGCCCAGGTGATAGCATTGATAATATAGTTAATCCATTAAGATAATTGATATGCCCTTCATAGTAGCAGCCACTTTTTCATTATGGGATCATAAAGCCAGTGGGGATTACACTGATCATTTACAGTAAGACACACCACAGGCCTTGACAGAAATAAAACTGTTCATTGGAGAATGTCTTTTAGGAAAACAAAACAATTTTCATTTAAAGATTTCCAGTGATAGAGAATCCACAGTAGATGGTTCCAATGACTAAATGTTCTCCCTACCAGAAGAAAAATATTTCTGCTCTTGTTTGAATTTACCTGACTGCAACTTTCAGCTATTAGACTTTTATTCTTGCAATTCTGCTAGAATGAGAAGGTACCAAACCCAAACTCCTCAGCTAAGTAGATTGGGTCTTGAAGTACAGACACTTAAAAGCTGCAAGTGCAATACCAGTTTCTTAGCAATCCTAAATCTTTAATAACTTTCCTCAGAAAATTTCAAGGGCTTGCATTAATGAATGGATTAATATTTATTGCTCACTGTTGCTGATCTCCGGTCGCCTTTTAGAAGTTTCCCAAGGATTTCATAGCCATCATTTGTGATGTTTCCAGCCTCCTTAATTGGTTTTTCCAGTATTTCACTGCAGTCAATATAAATCTTAACATTTGATGAAGTTACAACAATATGGACCTGAAAAGAAGTTTAATGTAATATTTAGAAAAGGCACATAGGCACATTTGCTTTAATATTTTAATATAATTTCACTCTTTAGGTAATAGTTTTAAATTTTCTTCCTAGCAATCCTTCTATACTTTCAAATGGTGGAATAATAATCGGACACAAGGAAAGGCTATGACATTAGTAACCTCTTTAAAATGTGTTGAAGGTCAGTAAGATGTATATAGAAGTACAGCTAAGAAATACTATTTAATGTAATAGTTGAACTACAATGATCTATTTAATTGCTTTAAGATGGCATAAAAGTGAAAAATAAAAAGCATTTTTGAGAGGAAATGAATATAAGCTCTTCTTGTCCTTTTCTGATGGCTAAGACCACACAAGAGGTTTATGAGTCTGTGACTGCCAACGAGCTAATAGACTGTCTGTAGTTCAGAGGGTAGATTTAGATCCAAGGATCCAGCATTCAATTTCCACAGATGACTCAATCAGAGGCATCAGTTGCATTGAGATACAGAAAGTGAACAGAGAAGCCTGTCGAGAAAAAGACAAAATCATGGAAGAAGCAAGAGAGAAATTTCCATGAGAAAACTGGCTACAAAAACATATGCCAAACTAAGGAGAAACAGGGAAGAAGAGAAAAAGATTAATTATTGGAAAAAAAGGAAATTTAGAAGGGAGAAAAGACTGACTGTAGTAAAGTGAGAGTATGTTTACCAAGAGAATTAAGTGTTGGGGGAAACACAGTAAACCTTAAACAGAAGAGCAAACAAAACTGAAGCAAAGTTTACTATTTCAAAAATTTCTAGTACAGATGGCAAATGTTATGTAAGTGAATTTCCTACATTTCTATGAAAACAAAACACATTCAGTAGTCTCCAAGAAAGAAACAAGGACTGAACATTTTAAAAAATCTAACATGCAGTTGATGGAAGAATATCTTAAGGCTACAGAAAGATTTCAGTGGCTTTATATACCTTACATACTGCATATACTTTATGTACAATATTATAACACCTATTTAATTGTTAAAATATCAACAAAGATAAGCAGTAAAGAATCCTTGAAGTATGGATTCATGTTTTAAAGCTTCTGTTATCATACTACATAACCCTTCAGAAACATATTGCTATTTGATGACTGCTTAAAAAACTTGGCATGAAGTTGAAATAGAGATTCCCTTAAATGTCCTGAGTCAACAAGTGCCTCAACAATCTCCTGAGAATTTGTTCTTTTTTTCCATATTAAATATTTTCCCATGCAGAATCGTCTCCAAGGCATCAGCATAGTTTATCTAACACTCTTTAAACATTATGTCCTTTAAGTAATTGGAATTAAGACTTATGAAACTGCTCTCACTTTTGTCATCTGAAATTCAGTTGGCATCACAGTTTAATTCTCAGTGCTGTGTATACCAGTGGGTTTTTAATTAGCATTCCCAACAGTGTTTCTAGACCAAATTAAAAAATAATGGAAATATAACTGTGTCCAAAGTATAGTTTGGTATTACCTACCAAACTTTCCACAAAATAAAATAAGCACCATGCCAGAACTTTAAATTCATTATCATTTGTACATCATATACTCAGTCATTTGATTATATAATTAAATTTTACGGATTAACTAATGCATCAAGCAGTTTAAACTCATCACATACGTAATTTACTAATTCTGCAGGGTATCTAACATGCAAGTCCTTCTACCGGACTGAATTTAAATAAAGTAAATTACATCTGCATAGCAAAGGTATTTTCATTTGCAGACATTACTTCGGAGACATGAATCTACATCCAGTGCTGAATTAGAACACCAATTTGAAAATGTTCAAACAGCAATGACTGTCAAGCATTACCTATCCATCCAAAGAAGAAGCAATCCCAGCAACCAAAAAAAAGCAGAGCTTCCCTAAGGCATTGACTCAGCCAGCTAACTGCTGATTTAACAGCAGCTCTGAATTCCAGGGTCTGAATTCTCATGGTCCAGGTACAAATCTAATAGAGGTAGGCATCTAGTTTTTACTGTAGATAAAACACCTCTGTATTCAATTCTGATACATTTTTGTTGAAAATAAAATCTTAACAGAAACATTCTCTTCAATTTTGAACACACCAACATAAAGTATCAATTCTGATCATTTTCAGTGTCAGAAGGCACTGAGGTTTTAAGAAAGAAAACATACTTTAAACTTTCTTGCTGAACCCATTCTAAGATAAAGTTTTATGGTGTTCTGGTCTACTGCAAAATGAGCTACATCAATAAGCTAAGCAAACTATTATCCCATATGTACATCAGCAGAAAGACATACGCTCATTACCAAATCTCCTGTAACTAACTACTGTAAAACTGCAATCTAAAAGGAAGTCTAGCATGGTAAGAATAAGAATGTAGAAGTCGCCTGTCTCTCCAAAACATTCAGTTATAAATTTAATGACTGTCTCAGGCAGTCAGGATTTTTCCTAAGGGACCTGCCAGATTCAACAGCTTTCACCATAGCTATACTACACAAAGTGTTCAAGTATGCCAAAGTAAATTTCCCTGCACAGTTAGGTGTAGTTAACTGTGCTTCACTGAATGAGCCAGTAAATCATCAAATGAAAACCACAAAAATGTGTGATATTTTGGAAAACATATTCATGCATTCTGAAGATTTGTCATTTCTTTGAAACCGGATTGTAGGAGAAATTGAAGAAGTACCTCCTGAAATGTGTTAATCCTACTTTCCTTCCTTCACCCAGCTGAACCTCCTGCTATCCTTTATTTTAGGAGCTAATCAACATGGCTGATACATAGGGCTTTCCCAGTTGTGAGTTGCAGAATCCCATGGTGGTATCATTAACAACCTGACTCATATAGCACCCAGTAATCATTCCAGAGAGAATCCAGAGTCAGCTCAGTTACATGGTGAAAAATCCTGAATACAGCTCTTTAAATCAAGGCTACTCCTGTTACTTCAGATGCTATCAACACCTGAACTTTTGATTCCTTCCTGGGAAGAAAAATTAAAAAATAAAGAAGGGGAATGACACACTGCACTAAATAATGGATATATTTTTGCTAAGGAAATAGTCTCACAAGCAAAAGTTCATAGTTCCAGAGCTTTAAGATAATTTGCAAATGGCTGTTACTCCTGTACATCATTTGTCATTTTAGGATTGCTTTCTGTTCATATGTATTCAACTACTAAAATAATACAAAATTCTGGAATTTATTTCCCAGCTGTTTTCCCCCAGCAAGTGTAATTGAACAATTATACATAACTGGCAGTATTGCTGGGGTTGCAGGTTGCTCCCCATTTGCTCTGATAAATGTGCAGTACTTCACTGTAAGCACTGTCAGATAATTCTGCTCAGCTCTATCACATTTAGAGGAGCTACAAGAAAAAAAAATAACTCAATGGCTATGAAATTAGCAGCAGATACTTAAACCAGACTGCTGGCGGTACAGCATATAGAAAGCTTCACAACAGTAACTTAAAGAAGGGAAGTTTCAACTCAAACTGAAATCTAAAATGACACACACTACATGCTGTTCTCTGTCTTCCTTCTTGGCGATGACTCAGCTTTTATACCAAAACAATATCTATGCTAGAATTTACTGACAGTTTTTCTCATGCCAGTAGATTAATACCTTTCCTTAAAATTCAGTTCTCCTACTCAGATATTAAAAAAAAAGGGGGGGGGGGGGGAGGGACAAAAAGCCAAATGCCAAGGACAAAATAGAAGCTGCCTAATGCAGGTACAATCCAAACCTACCCACAAGCATCAAAGTCAATGACATAAACATTTCTTCATATACACAAAAACAATTAGCCATTCAATAAATTATAAACCAAGAATAATTGCATATAACGCAGTAATTTTGGAAATTATCCTCTGTCAAATTCTGAGGAAACCAATAGCTTTTATAGTACTGTGTGATTTTTGTAGTCATCTGTGTTTTTAGCAGATGAAGTCACAATAGCTGGCACCAGCTATCTTTCCCTGCTTTCAGCCTAGCAGAGCCAGGTTGACAATGTGGCCTCTAGTATCAGGAAGTTGACAGAGACAACCTCTTATCAGTATCCTTGAAGGAATGCTCGTAATAACTAGTCATGAAGGAGAGAGTATCGTAAAGAAAACAAATGTTATACTCTAGCCATATTTAGTCATCAGAAGAAAACTAAACTAAACAAAAAGAAGATACATAAAAAGAATGTGCACAAATGAGAATGCGCATTTCAGCTGACCAAAAATGTTGCAACTGCAACTCATTTTATCTTAAACATACATACTTAACACAGCAAGAAAATATTTTTAAACTGTGTTTCAGATATATATGTAGCCTGAGTCAAACACTTCCTCATAACTAGAGGGAAGGAAGCCTGGCAGGATGAAGTTTTTATACATAGGTGCATAAAATGAGAAAAGCAAACACAAAGCTATTACAATTGAAGGCAGATGCAGTAACATGTAAGGATTTTACTAGCCATTTTGACAATTCAAAAAACATAAGCTTCGTTCTAAATCACAAAGAGATTGCACAATCTTTTATGGGCTCTTTCCCATGATTGTTGTTTCCTCAGTTACTTTGTAATATTTTAGGCCCAGTGAATTTAAGCCGGAAATATACCAACCCACATTCATACATACAAAACATCCATATACATGTAATATGTTTTTTAACCATATGAATCTTATCCAATGTGCTATTCACCTCCAAAAATTGGTTCCCTGCCTTTATAAGTCAACAGCTATACACTTTCTGTGTCTGTATCTTCCTCTTCTCTTAATGATTTCAAACTATTATACTACCCTCCAATCTTTTCTCACCACAACTTCCTTTCTTATTCTTTACAGTTTATCTTTTACTCTTCCTCTTTCACGTCTCAGGAATCAGGCTATGATGTCTTGTTCAGGTATATCCCCCCACTTTCACAATCTTGACGAATCTCGTCATTGGTTCAAAGAAGTTCTGCAACTTCAGAGATCTTGTTTTACATGATCTGTCTCTATGTCAATTTACAGTACTGTATAAAGACTGGTCACTCACAGTGCCTTCTGCTTGCTTGTCTTTTGTTTCAAATAACAAACAACAAACAACAAATAACAAACAACAAACAGCACTTTAGAAAGCAAAATTCATAATTTCAATCCTTTACCTTATGGAAACTTCCATAAAAGATTTTCTTTACTTCATCATTATCAAAAGTTACAGTTTGAACCTCTCCACTTATATCCTTGTTAAAGAATGACAGGACTTTGCTGGCAGCTGCAATGAATGAAAATAAATTTCATTTCATATGTACTACTGAAACCACCATCCTAAGATACTCTTATAGACAAAATGTGTCATACCATTCAATTGGGTAAACAGGGGTTACAGATGGTCTTAATGACCCATAAGAACATAGATGTATTTTCTTTGGTTTTAGAGGTAATACCAAGTTGAAAGGTAGCTTAGGTGAATTATTCTTAATTAAAAATAAAAAAGTAATTGATGTACAAAGTAAAACCAAAAATCTCTTAAAACTAAAAAAAAAATAATAAATCCTTTCACCATGTAGGAATGCTTTGGATTTGGAAATATTTTAGAAGAATGCATGCAAAGTAATGTAAAGTATTAATTCTATATGCAATAAACATAATCATCCTTACGATCGAGAACAACTCCAACTTGTGGTTTGTAATCTCTGTCTGTAATCTGCCAAATTGCAAAAGGCTCATTAGGGGATTCAGGCAGAAGACGGAATAACAGAATGATAGTGTATGCCTGTGGCAATCCCTCCGGGTGAATCTCCCTGTTAAGACAATATGAAGATATTTTGTCACATGGAAACATGAGGAAAAGAAGATCTTCATAATTTTCTCTTTTTCAAAGATACAAGAGTAACAGGGAAACCACAGTGTTTAATAGAACTGAGCATTTTAACTATTCTCTCAAAAGAGAGAGTACTTTGTGATAAAAAAACACCACGTTGTCTCACACCCTGTCTTTAGTTGGTCCAGGCACCATACTTATGAAGGAAGCCAGAATATGACCAAGAACTCTTGGAGATGTATTCTTGCAGCAAGATTCTGTATAAACTACACATATTTAAAATTCCTTGATGATAAGTAATGAAAAACTGACTGCAGCATTGCTCTGGCCTGTTTTCAACACGCAACAGAAAACAGCACGTAACTACTGCTGCCCTTGAGGCACAGATACACTGAAGGAGTTATTTACTGTATTCTCTGCAGTTGGTGATGTATTTGGATTCAGCATCAGTGGTAGGCCTTTAGAATTGTGATGTTCAGACTGTTAGACATTAAAAAAGCAGAAAGCCAAAAGTAAATAGAATCATGCATTAAATGGCCTCCAGCATTTTCTGAAGGTGAAGAGAGGGAATGCAGGGAGAGGACTGCAAAAAAGGAAGTAGCTTATGCTTCTCCTTAACTATTATGATGGATTTGAGAAGGCGATTTGGTCTCATGAACATAAACACAGAAACCTCAAAATGGAGAAAGGAGCTTCACTGTATTTTAGGCAAAGCTTATGTACCCATACAATTATGGACACTGCAGTAATAACCACATCACTAAGTCAACAACACCACACAGCACAGTGCAAGAATGAAAATATTGAAGTAGATATAACAACACTATTTATAAGTTGTATACCAAGTTATTTCAGATATGGAAACAACTATGCCATTAGGATCAGGATGCTTTTATTACTTTGCTGACTCAGTCTAAAATGAGTTTTATTTCCTATCACCTGATGAAAAATAAGTGCCCAGAATACGCTGGTAAGTCTACTCCAAGCCTTACAGCGGACAACAGACTATGTACCACACCATCCTAAAAAAATTAAATAAATAGGAAGTCTGTCTCCTTGTCATTTTATCACCTTTCTTACCCTGCTAAATGCAAGGTTTATCTTACTGTAAGAGTTGTAAAAATGGGATTATCTTCACTTCTCTAGGTCATAAAAATCCAGGGTGTCAGAGACCAATCACTCCTACAGGTATAATGGCACGTCTGAACTCAGAAAGTCCACAAGTCCTTCACCTTTAAAGTTGTGAGCTGAGAAGGCTGGCAAAAATAAGTTATTTCTTCATATACTTCAGATCCTGTGGCTGTGATCTGATCTTTACCCAGTCTTGCAGAATTGCAGATTTCAAAAGCTTGTATGAAAAGATTAAATTTTCTCAAATTTTATAGGAATAATGGGCTATCTTTAGGCATCTCCTCTCAGAATGATTTTTTTTGGAACTTACTCAAATAGATGGGAGAGGAACAAATGTAAAAAGAAAAGGAGAGAGGTACTGTTTCCCTCTTAATAAAACTGTGCTTATGGGGGTTTTGTGAAAAAAATGTTGCCAAGAATGACATATTTATTACCCCTCCATAATCAAGCTCTAAGACCGCAGGCCCTTGAAAACTCCATTTCCTCAGCCAAATATGGCAACTCAAGTAGAGGAAAAACTACCCTAATGGCATCAGTGCGCTACCTACTGCAGTATGATGGTGCTTATGCAAAAAGTGGTGCTTATCCCTCCGTACTGAAACCATATCCCTCCAGGAGCACTAAGCTCTTTCTTGGTATGATGGAGGCTGGTGTTCAACTGCCTAAGGACAAACTGTGGATTATATACAACTCAAATGGTTGAGAAGCATAATATCAAAAGAGAACAACAGACAACTGGATTAATAGTGAACAGATCACAATGGAAGAAATAGGTTAGAATTTAATGAGAATAATGATAGATGTTCTCTGGAGCATTTTTCTTGGAGCTCAGAAAAAAGAACATCAAATAAATGCAACTTCCATAACATCATACTAATGCTGTCATCTATAAACTCTGTTAATCCTTCCTAACCTGCTTGCCTTGAATATGAGTCTTTCAAGTTTACCTACCGTATTGGCTGGCTGACAAAGGCATTTTTGTGGAGTCTATATGCTACATAGCTTGGGAAAGAGCCCGATTCCAGTGATACGCCTTGCACAGAAGCAAAATGCTTCTCTGTTAGATTATATGATTCCAGCATCTTGAAACCTTTAAATCCAGAGAGAAAATGAAAAATATAAACACTGTGGAGCTGGAAAAGACGCAAATGAACCTACACCAAAATATTAGACAGTTACTTACCAGGTGAGGTGTATCCCTCCAAGTAAATGAGAGGACAAGCTAAAAGACATGGAAAAAATATAATTAAAGACTATAAAACCTAACAGGATATGAATGCATATATACTTCAAAAAGTTTTATTACCAAAAAGTCTGTGCTATTATGCATTATCAGCCAGCTTTTTCTTACATTTGTCATACTATATTCTGCTCTATGTACTGTTAAAATCTTGTTACTTTTAATACAATATTTCTACTGCAACAAATTCTATGTAATAAATATTTTAAGATCTAATGCAGAAGAAGAAAGGAGCACAATGACACAGTCTTTCCATGAATATTTAAAGCATGAGTCAGGCTGCATAATAGATGTCAGATTCACAAGGAAAAACTGCAGATTTATATGACTCTTCAGGAGCCAGCAGTTGAGGCAGTACACAGTTGCACATGACAGGCCTGAGAATTTCTCATTTTCGCCATAGAAGGATTTGACTTGAGTAAACAACTGAACTTTATTAGATAATTTTAAAACAGTATCACACACTATAGCTGCACCTCTTTAGCCCCCCTAGATTGTGTAAGGGACCCACGCTGGTGCATTCTGTTCCTGAAGGGCTGTACCCTGTGGAAGGGACCCACACTGCAGCTGTTCATGAAGAACTGCAGCTGGTGACAAGAACTCACATTGGAGAAGTTCATGGAGAACTGCCTCCCATGAGAGGGACCTCACACTGGAGCAGAGGAAGGGTGTGAGGAATTTTCCCCTGAGGAGGAGGGAGTGACAGAAACAACGTGATGAATTGACTAGAACCCCCGTTCCCCATCCCCATGTGCTGCTCATGGGGAGGAGAAAGGGAAATTGGGAGCAAAGATAAGCTCAGGAAAAAAGGGAGGGGTGGGGGAAGTTGTTTTTAAGATTTGGTTTTATTTCTCATTGCCCTACTCTGATTTGATTAGTAATAAATTAAAAACTAAATTCCCCAAGTCAAGTCTGTTTTGCCCATAACAGTAATTGGTGAAAAATCTCTCCCTGTCATTATCTCTAAACATGAGCCTTTCATTATATTTTTCTCCCTTGTCTAGTTGTGGGGGGTAGTGATAGGGCGGATTTGGTGGGCATCTGGCATCCAGCCAGGGTAAACCCACCACACAACTATAGCAGTATATAAGGCTAATAGCAGTGTATTAATTTGGGAAAAGGGAAAATAATGTCTTATACTTACTTGAGGTAGCTGTCTCACACACAAAGGTGACAAGGTTATCTTGAATCTTTTCAAAGGCATCAAAGTCATCAACAATAAATACATGACGCTCACTGGGCTTGCTGGCAATCTTGGCCAGCTCATTGTAATCTACATCGGCCACACCAACCACAAAGATACTGAAGCCTGTAAAAATAACACTTGTTACTTGAAATGTAGTAAATATACATTATCATTTTTCAGGTCAGTATTTCACAACCCATCTCTGTCATTGATTACTCAGGCTCTACCTACTCTTTTATCTGGCCTTCATTATGAGCATACATTCTGAAGATCCTTTCACCCTATCTAAGCTCAGGAGGGATTAAACTGATTTTTTAATCTTTCTTTCAAAATTTTCTCCTCCTTCTTTCATTGATTTTTATTGGGCATTATCCAATCTCACACAGCCTTGGCTACATAGTCCCCTCACTCTTTCATACAAAATGTACAATCTTCTCAATTCTACAGTATCTTAAATCTGTTCTGTGTGCAGAATCTCTGTGTAGACTATTAATTATCCAGTTGTTGGTCTGTTGCCATCTCCTGCATGCTTCTCAGTTCCTCTTTCACTTTCTTAGGGTGGTATTTATCTCACAATTTTTTACTTTCTAAGTTAACAACAAGTCAAACTAGTTGTCTAGTCTTCCTCTACAATCAACAGACAGACACGGGCAAATTCAGAATTCAATTCATCTCACCTCCCTAAGATGATAACTTCAAAATAGAAGAAGCCATGGTCTGCAGATGCCTATCTGTTGCTCTCTTCATTAGCCACAAAAAGACTCTACATTATGACCTTAGATTAGACATTTAGTTATTAGATGGCTTAAGCCAAACAATAAGAACTCAGACCCTAGAATTTAGTCATATCACTAGCAGTATGAGCATAATCTGCTTCTTTGTCAGGGTGATTTTCCTTAAATTATCATCTTCTTGTCTTCTGTATCAAGTTTTTATTTCCTGCTAGTTTGTAGCTTTCACAGAATTCTGTCACTGACTCATTTCTTCCTTTCCCTTCTCCCACCTAAGTCTCGATGTAATAATTTGACCTCTCTGCCATACCAGAAAGTGAGGAATGAAAAAAACCCAACACCCTCATTGAACAATTCAGCACTATATAGACAAAAAAAATCTCCCACAAAATTTCACTGACATTGCACAGACATTGGAAATGCTACTTGGAGGCTGAAAGCAGAATTCACATCAATTGCAAATTAGAAATCTATCTTTATTTCCATTTTTAATCTTTTGTAAATATTATAATTATTCCTCTGTAGCCAACTCTGGTAAAGCTTTGGCTGAAATACTCCTCCCAGCTTTTGCATTCAAGATGCAAAGAAACCAAAGCAAGTAGAGAGGAGAGCAAAAATGATAAGAGGTTGAGAAAACATGATCAACAGCAGGTTGAAGGAAATGGACTTATTTAGTCTAGAAAAGAGAAGACAGAAAGAGGAAATTACAACGGGCTTCAAATATGATGGCCCATTACAGTGGAAAGTGATCAGTTGCTTTCCTGGTTAACCAGGTAAATTAAAAGAAGACAATAGCTTCATTAGCCTGAAGAAACACTTCAGTGAAACATGAGGAAAAGCTTTCTAATTATTAGGCTAGTTAAGTACTGAAGCAGATTATCCAGGGAGACTGTATATATTTTTATGAATAGGGTAGCCAAACATTCTTAGAAAACCTCTAGACAGAGCTGATTCCTTCAGATCACAGAGGCAGAGATGATGACCACTGATGGTTTACATGCCTGTGATTTCTGTGAGGAAATACATAATTTCCTTACTCAGGGAACAGAACTTTGGGTGTATCAGGCACTGATAAGCAGAACTGATGGGTGCAGGGACAGGAATAGACTATTAGACTCACATAAGCCACATTCAGCACATCTGAAGAGGAAGTGCAATGTTTCTCAGATCAGAAGTCAATGAAGGAGTCAGTTTAGATCCAGCTCCACTAAAAACACATACTTTGAATGGAGATCCACTGGTTTATACTGGGTAAAACATAAAGCTCAAAAAGCCAGGCCCATTGCATGAAAAGCAGTAAAATGGAGCACAGTTCACAATGATTCTGGGGGTCCACAAAGCAAGGAGAGGAAGAAATAACCAAAATTCACATATATGAAACAATATGCATGAGGAATTACTTGAAAGCTTTGGGAAGCCACATCCTTCCCCAGACAGAAGGCTAGAGAAAGAAAAGTAAGCCTGGCCCAGAGATTCTAAATCCTTTAAGTAGTTCTGCATTTTTTCCAAATACTCAGAATATGTTTTTGAGTCAATAAATTATGAGTAAAGGATTCCCAGATAACTGAAGCACAGCTTATAATTTCATTGCTAAATAAGGAACTGAAACAGCCAGGTAGTGTGAATTGCTTACCAGAGTGCTGTATGATCGTTGCTGCTTTCCTCACCTCATCTTGAGACCGACCATCTGTGACAACAACAAGCACCTTGGGAACACCTCTCCTCATGCCACTCTCCCAAGTCAAAACCTTTTCTTTGATAAATGTTAGGGCTTTGCCTGCAAAGCATACAATGAACAAGGAGTCAGCCATACTACCCACAAGAAAGAATTATTCTGAAAAGGCAAGAGCCACACAGCAAAAACAGAACATCAAAACCTGATTGTTCAGCCATGAAATATTAGGATAATGAGGCAGTTTCTGAAAATATTTTATGTTAAAGTACTATGATTTCTGCTCAGAATTACCTGTCCTTGTGTTTCCTCCTCTGTACTGAATATTTTGAAGAGCTCCCAGGGCCTGGGCTTTGTCATCAAATGTATTCAGTTTAAATTCAGATTTTGCCTCATCACTGTACTGCACAAATGAAACCTGAAATAGAACATATCACAGTGCTGTCTCATGCCTCCATGTTCAGACCAACAGCCTCAATTTAAATATTTATTGTGGTATATTAGTAAGCATTAAATAATTGAAAAATCTTTTTTCATATATGTATGATTATGCATACACAGACATATCTACATACATGGATATCATCCCAGCAATATGCACACAATGCTTCTTTCTTTCTCTTTCAGAGTATGAAATGTGATGTGATCTTAAATACATACAACTGATTTATTCCTATTACTGTAATGCAGTATATTATTAAGATGCCTATTCCCTGCTTCTGAGCAGACATACAGTATCTACAAACCCTCTTCCAGGTTTGTTTAGGAAATAAAAAAATAATTTGGCAATAGAATGTCAATAAAGTTGGATATATACTAAATTGTGTACTCTCTTGCCTTAAATACTGAAATACAATCACTGAATGTTTATTCTGAAATTATCTGTTTAGTGGACCCATGATATCTATTTTTAGGATGGGATGAAAAGACTTCTGCAAATGCCTCTCCTGAACAGATTCTGCCTACTTAGTGGGGTTCTAGGCAGCTCTGTAAGACAAGGCTTATGGCATGCCAGCTGGACTCTACATATACAAGACTTTTTTCTTGCACTGAGAAATTAAAATGTAACCCTCACTCAACAGGCAGACTGGCCCCAAAACAGATTTCTGATATGAAACAGAGAAAACCTAGTGTATAACAACTAGACAGTGTTCTAGCTGTTGATGCCCTATACAAAAAAATATATAAAATTAACCATATGTGGGCCATACATCAACCCAGCTTCTCTGACTGAAGGATTCATGCACACTACAACTTTTGTCTTTCAGAATAGTAACCTCTCAAGATAGACTGGATTCCCTTTGCATTTACAAAATGATCAATACATTTCATAAATAATTATACATGCATACACACACACGTGTCATGCAACAATCTAATACAAAGAAAAAATGACAGCATTCCGAAAGAAAGGAAAATCACATGCAACTTTAGTAATTCAGCTTCATCTTCAGTTTCTAGCCAAAATGTACCCAATGAAAATAACAAACCTACCTGGATTCCAGCAGGATTAATCAAGTCAAAGGCTCCTACTGTATTAAAAACAAATTTTACTACTTTGTTGAAGTTATCGTCACCAATACTCCAGGAAGCATCAGTCAAGAATACTATGTCTGCTTTGGCACCTCTGCATACTGGAAGACCAAGAAAAGGAACACTTAAAACACATCAATCATACCACTGTGAAATAAAACACATTGATTGAAAAATTGAAAATTCAAGAATGCTAAAATATTCAGCAAACTTCTTTTACCATGCAGCCAACGTGGCAGGTGGCTAATGTTCAATACAAAAACAGTTATTAAAATTTTTCACAGAAATGTTCAAAAAGTGAGAAAAAGCTCCAGAATAGAATTTCAAGGTTTTAAATTACTTTTTTTTTTCCTAAGCAGCTAACATAAAACATAAATTGTCTTCTGAGGGCAGACAGACTCACAGACTTGCTGCAGAGCTATAGGTTATCACGCAATTTTTCCCTAAATGTATGCACTTTGCTGCTCTAAACCAGAAAATGTTGAAGTCTAGTAAAGCTCAAGAGCAAACGGATGGCATTAGGAAACTGCTCTCAGACTTCATTTTCCTAAAATGCTGTGCTAATTTTAAATCTATTTAAATTTATAAGAAATTGAATTAAACTCTTAAGCAGTGGAGCAACTACATAAAAATAATGAGTAATTCTGCAAACAAACATACCATCCCTAGCTGGAGGAATTGTAGGAGGTGGAGGAGGTGTAGGTGGTGGAGTTGGTGCCTCTGTAGGTTTGAGGACTGAAATGAAACAAATTTTTTATTTCACATAAATTATTTAATACAAGGAAAAGCTCTAGATTATGTCATATAATGCAATATAGAAAGTTTCTAATCTTTTCTCACTAATCCAACCAATGTATCATTGGCAAAGAAGAATTTTTTGTATTACAAGAATAATGAGAGTATAGCTATTGTTAAAACAAAGGTACATGATTTCATTATAACAGGAATACTTTTACATGAGCTGAGTAACACTATACTATGATAATACATCTCCAGTTTTCATCCAAGTGCTATGAAACACTTGGTTTGAAGAAGAGAATAGAATTTTTCTTTCCCCCATAAAATCCAATTGACATTACATTGACAGAAACAGGAAAGATAACTTAAAGGTATTGAAAGCCATTTAGGAGCAAGACAAATTCTATAGATGAAACAAGTTCTACAGTCAAAACTGAAGGTTCACAGCATATCTACCCGTATGCTCCCTCATAGAGACTGGAGGTCCCTCAAGGTTAGGGGTCTGAACAAAGATGGTAGCATTGTATTCTGTGTCTGGTGAGAGGCCAGTAAAACAATAGCTCGTTTCTGATCCACGCACTGTGATTTCCTGTCCTCTAGAACCTGTCAAAAAAAGCCCAATGGAAAGAAACTTAGAAACCACTACTTCTCCCTTAATGTGTACACAAATAAGTGTAAAAATCAGAGACCTCTTTAGAGAAGGTCAGAGTGGATGGGACAAGTCTTATTCTTGTCCTGTAATAGCCTTTCTAGACAACATTGCAGTGTACTTGTGAAACCCAGGTAACTAGCAGATTCCCAGTCATGAAAGATAATTTGACAATAAGCAGCACTCCCTCTTTGCAGAGCTTTCACCACTCTAGAAAAACAGGTTATGTTCAGAGCTTTAAAGCTCAACCAGATGTATCATGGCTTCTGGTGGGGTGGGTGCTTGCCCCCATTTCAAATAATTGGTGTTGTCGCTGAAACAAGACAATTATGTTTTCATAAAATGCAAAAAATTAAATACACTTACCATCAGCTGGGTTTAACTTCAGTCTGTAGGAAGTTGCTGACCGATGTGGTGACCATCGGATACAGAAAGTATCCCAACCCACTTTGTAACTTGTTAGGTCACTGACATTCAAATATACTGTGAACAGAGAAATAGATAAATTGCTCTCTGGAAAACAGTATGTAATGGATGAAGTACATAGAAATGAAAATTATATTATCAGTTCTTGTCCAGAACTTGTTTTTTTTAAACAACTCACAGAAGGAAAGAGCAGTTCTAAACAAATCCCATAATTTTCTGTTATGCCCCAGAGATCACAGCCTAGCTGTTTACAAAGGCCCCAAGTCTGATACCTTTCCCATATTGGGTAACAATCCATTTTATGAGTTTTCATATGAATTAAGTTGAGTTCTTTATAAAATAAGGAACTTCTAAAAATGAGAATCTGACACATATATATGGCAGTATGAAAAGAATGTACCAAGTCAACAAAACTCATGATGCTTAATTCATCTTAATTGAAGAATTTTTTATAAGTTTCTTAGCTGAAGCCATCAACAAGATCATCTCCTTCTGAAAAGCTGAAGTTTCAACCACTGGACATTCCTGTGAGATAAAAGCAGAGTGGCAAAAAGCCTAGACCTGCTTAGCCTGGTTAGATTTTGTAGTTTTCTGGAGACAGTTAAAGATTGACTCCAACTATAGCTGAATAAAATTTTAGAAAGCAGACTAGAAAATTTTATATCATCAAATCATTACTTAAGATTTTATTTCCATTGCTGTTCCCATGTCTACATCATAGACAAATGACACGTATTCTCTGAGAGGATATTCAGCCTATCTAACAACCAAACTTAAAAATCCTCTCTTTATCAACATTATCTCAGAGCAATATATGTATCTAACATGACGACAACAAAATTATTTTTACTTACATGTAGTGCCTTGATCTGTCAAAGGCACACTCATTCCAGAATCATACTGGGCATAAACATTCACATCATAAGTAGTACTGGGAGATAGATTATGCAAGGTGTAGGAAGTCACTTCTCCCACAAAAACCTCCATGGGCTCATTTGAACCTTGAATTGAAAGGATGCATTGAGGAAGTAGGGAGAGAGGGAAAGATTCATGATTAGGTGAACTACAGAACTATCCACTGTCTTTTACATGTCATTAACTACTAATCTCATTTTTTTTCTGGAACAAAACATACAAATTTCTTAAATTGCAACATATTAGACTGTTGCAAATAGAGCATACACATAGTTTTACAGGCTATTGTGCAATGGTTGTGTTTGATTTAACCTACAGAAAGGTATACATATTGTTGTACTGTCACATAAAACAAAGATTCTGAAGGACTTTAGTACCTAAATTCCTAAATGTTCAATGCTCATCTCACATACACCAGTTCATACACTCAGCAGGACAGGAGATATTAAAGAGATAAAAACCAAGTCTGGTCCAGAACTTTATCTAGTAACCGTATTAAATCTCAAACAGACAATTCAATCTCTGCAACTGAATGTATGAAACACTGTTTGATAGCTTGTGCTTCATATAAAATACTGATAATAAGACTTAAGCTTCCATCAAAATCAGTAAGCAAAGAAAAGAAAGAAATCCTTTAACACAAACATTTCATGGTACATATGATTTCTATTTGGATCACCCATTAGCCACTCACTATTCTGAAAGTGGTATGCTTGGAATGAACAGGCTTTCTTACCCACAGGTTTGTATACAATTTTATAGCCAAGAACAGGGGATGGTGAAGGATCCCAGGAAACTCTAAATCGTGTATACCATTCATCAGTTATATACATATTTTGAGGAGGAAGCAGGCCAACTAAAAAGGAAGAAAACCACTCTAATTAGAATAGTGACTGCTTTTCAACCTCTACAAGCTTACACTGTAACTCTATCAGGTAATAATCACGTCAAAGACATAGTTAACATAATGAAACCTTAACAATGTTGAAGTGCTCAAAGTAATATGTGTCTTAAATTAAAAAAAAATATACAATATTAAAACTAATTACCAGTTCTGCCATTTCCAGTCAGTTGTCCACCATCTCCATCTTCATACACAGCCACAACAGTAATTTTATATGGTGTATCTGATTGTAGTGGTTGTAGTATCACATTATTTCTTATCCCAGGAACTGTTGTCTAGAACACAAAAGAAACAGAGGTAAACAAAATCACAGTCCTGTAACTGATCAATAATGACAGCAACTAGAACCAAAAATTTGTTTGGACTCTTGATGCACTTTTTTTATGTCCACTGTAGATAAAGTCATTCAGGATATCTTTAGGGTTATAGCCTATAGACAATTATATATATTACTTTAAATTATAAAACACTGTGGTTAGCAAAAAAGATAAATCATATTGACTCTTCAGTCCCTGCCGTCACGTCAGACTGAGACGCTGCAGTTTTTCATAGAATCATAGAATAGTTAGGGTTGGAAAGGACCTTAAGATCATCTAGTTCCAATCCCCCTGGTCATGACAAAGTGCTTGGAGATAGAAAAGACAGAAAAAAAATCCTAAAATGGGGATGGCAGTCAAAAGTCTGCCATGATGCTATTCATGAGCTTCATTTCTACCTTTTCATTACCCTCATCTTAGGGTATAATTTTCTTTGCAGAAACAAGTTAGTCTGAGAAGGAAGCTCTAAATAATTTTATATGTAAAAACACACCTATTTATGCTTCCTTCAATCTCCCCAGCTTCTTGGTGCAGCCATGCACTAGTGATCCCTTTTAATAAAAACACAGGCATAATACAAAAAGAGATACTGCTCCGTAAAGCAGCCATAAAGCACTGAAATTATGGAAAGTAAATCGAGATATCTATCTGAAAAGCATGTCTCAGTCTACGTTTTCCATTATTACTCAATAAAAATTGTTGAGACTTGCTGTTTTTCTGAAATGTCAAACTTTTTCTGCAAAAAAAAAGATGTATGTGTTGAAAAATATGTGTCCTGATTAACAGATCCAGCAGGGAATTTTCAAACGATGATTTTTTAGCATGCCCTATGCAATAATATATAAACAGTGATAGCATTTTAATAGCACTCCATACATGTAACATTTTGGCTGGTGGCAGTCAGCAGGAATTCTATTGACCACTATAGGTTCTGAGTTTGGCTTTGCTATAAACACTCATAGAATTTTATAAGCTTCAGATTTACTTACGATATCATTAAGCTGCAGGAAATTAAATGCACTTACAATTCATACTGAACCTTACAAAAGCAAGTTAGATGCTGAATCAACATTACTATTGCTTTCTTATTAAGCTCCACCTACTCTCTTTAGTTTATAAAATGCAAACTTGTGTTTATTCTGTATCTTAGCATACTGACTTCATAATTAATACAGTATGAATAGATGGCTATTCACTGTAGCACAATGTTTGAAGTAAATGTCAGAAAGTAAGTTCTGCTCAGAAGCTTAATTAATTAATGTGTGGCTCTCATTTAACATTATTTTACACACAAGTTGGTTCATTAAAGCACATATATTCTGCAACTTTGTGGAAAAACAAACAAAAACAAAAAAAAAAAATGATGAACAAACCAACCATTGTTTCATACAAATGGCTTCCTAGCATTGACCTCAGTGACCAAATAACCCACAGAGCACACAAACTGTACTAAGTGTAGAACAGGTAACATTGTTTTTCTGTAGCCTAAAGAATCAACAGAGAACCTCTTGGTGCTCACTAAAGAATTGGAGAACTTACATATTCATCGATAGGGTCTCCCACAGTGGGTGAATAAATGATTCTGTACTGCTGGACTGGCCCATCAGCATGGTCCCATTGAACAGAAAGGCTGTTTGTGGTCTCATCGAACACTCTCACATTCCTTGGACCACTGCGAGGCACTAAAGAAATAAAATATGGAATGCTGTATGAAGTATGATTCTTCCAGTTCAGTGTCACCCTCAGTGATTCAAATGCTGCCTTGAAACCAAAGCTAAGGCCCTCCCTGAAACCCCAAATAAACACATACAGGTAAATTTAGTCGATAATACAGCAATGCCTGAGGTTTTGAACAGAAATAAGACCTTAACTGGAAGAATTGGAGCAGTATGGAAGGGAGACAATATCCAAGGGATGCACAAACTAAGCATCTACATCATTTACATACATTCTGCTTCTCAGATCTTTGCAAACACATATAACCATAGCCTGTTACAAGTTTTAGGTGAATATGGGGATTTAACAGAAAAAGCACAGAAGCAGCAAAAGAGAGGGGACCTATTATTCCCACAGACAACTCATTTACATGTTATTTCTGGAATGAATTTTAAAGACGCTAAGCGTAAGCCAACTAAGATATCACAAGCTAAATCCTAACAAAGAAGTTTTGGTGTTTAGGCATCTCCAGCAAAAAACAAACATCTGGGGAGGCTGACATATATAATTATCATATAAGACACAGAAAATGAAGCACATTCTATTGACAGCAAATTAGACACATCTTAATGTGCCTTTTTTTTTTTTTCAAAAGACAAAGTGCTGTTTGTCTATAATCACATTTACTGTAACAGATTTTACACTCTTGAACATTCAAATTAAGCTTATTTCACAAGTGAAAATTACATTGACAATTATGCAGATACAATAGCTGCCAAACAACATAGCAAAAGATTGCTTTCATGAAGGCTTATAATTGCTTCAGCTATAACTCAAATGCATTGGTCTCAGAGTTGCATCAAACAGCTCACACTATTTGTGATTTTTAACCAATTCTATAAATTCTTCACACACCCATTTCGACATATATTTCACAAAGCAACTACTGACTGCCTCTTACATGTTCTTCCCTGTGCTTGGCTTGGATTTCCTTCTCCATCTGCATACAGAGCTATAACATTTATTGAGTAAGCAGTGTCAGGAGTCAAGCGCTCCAGCATCACATCACGAGTGTTGCCTGGTACCACAATCTAAAACAGAAACAAAAAGCACCTATATGAAATAGGCTTCAGTTTATACAATGTCTCGTGAGAATGAGCAGTTTGAATGAAATATAGAAAAATTCAGAACATGACCATGCTGCACAGTTTCCAAGAAAAATAATACAGGCTTAAAATAATAATATTTATTATTTAATTATTTATTTATTATATATTTATTTATTTATCAAATAATATTGATAAAAATTCAAGAGCAGGTACAAAAAAAAAAGGGGGCAAAATAAACCAAATCCATAAGGAACTCTCATTCTGCAAATGGAGTTTTTAATTTTTACATTTTATATAAAAATGGTTCAGAAAAAAAAACTATTCAGGAACAGAAAACAAAAAAGTAAATTCTGTCATGATTTACTGACATAAAAAGGCCATTTTCTAGCAGGTACTGATAGACAGGTTCCTACTTATGTGTGAAGTAATATGTAGTTTCACTTTACAGATGCAAATGATCCATTAAAAATTCTTAGACTTCCTTAAATAAAAACATATACACCCATCTGTACATGTACAATATGTGTGTACATTCGGTGTGAGTACATTCACAAGCTTAGCTCTAAAACTGCACCTATTTCTACACAAATCCAGGACCTCTTACTTCACATCTAGAAGCCAAATTTTTACTCATATCCACTGCTCACCAAGACCTACTTAAATATTAATGATTTGGGCTAAACAGATGGTTTCATTGAAAAATCACATAAAATTTGTGTCTGGAGTCATAATTAAACATTCCTAATAAATATTTGTTGTTTCTTTCTCTCTTCTTAAGGTAAATAAAAAATAAAAATAAAAAAAGTTTTATTTTAACTCATCTTTACTTGGTAGTCTTATTTCTTATTTCTTTATTTCACCAAATTAAACATTTATTTACAATGGACTAACTTCCCGTAGACAAAGTGTTTTCAGCAGGGACACTCCTGGGCACACAGTTGGCCTGAGCTTATTACTATTATTCTACACTCATTGAAGGAAGCAATATTCTCTACACACTTTTAAGGAATAACATAAAAAATAAGTTACTCACAGATTCTGATGGCCTTGGGCCAGACAGTGGAGTATAATTAATTCTGTACTGCTGTACTGGACCTGGAGCAGGTTCCCATCGGACATTCATGCTGTTTGGTGTGGGATTGTAAACTTGAATGTTTCTTGGTGTTCCTCGCTCCACTAGATGAAGGATAATTTAAATGGAGTTTTAGAGACTTGCTTTCTTTAGTTCTAGCTCCACTTGAATTTACAACAGTGCTCAAAGGAGCAAAAAAAGGGCATCAGCCCAAGATAAACATATTACTTCTGTTACCCCAAAATCTACAGATCTTAGAGTCTTGGTGATTAGCCTTTACAAACACTCCTGCCAGCCAGCAATGTACGTATGTTTACACTGCAAATTGAAGGTATGATCATACATTTGTAACCCTATTGCTGATCAGGCAGCTATGAAGAGTAACCATAAACTACACATTTTATGTCATTCTGACTTTAGGAGCAGAAGCTCCCTGAAAAATTTTAAGTACATGGTATGGACTTACTATGGATTAACACCAACATTTTCCATTTGTTCACCAGTATTGCTGCTGGCACTCCAGTTAAAATCTTACTATTCCACTAAAACTGTAAGTTTGCTGCACAACATAAGAGCTGAGACTGCCCGAGATAAATGGACTGAAAGCCTCCACCCAAATAAAAGCACAGAAAGAGGAGTTAAGTTACAGAGATGCAACCACACCCAAGCAGGTAAACAGTTTCTTGCATTTATGTTTTAGCTTTGAGGAAAAAAAAATGATGCAAAATCAATTTCTAATTATCTGAGTCACTCACGCAAAAAAATCCTTACATTTACTTGAAAACAATGATTTTACTTACAAGTTCTTCCAGTGTCAGAGACACGTCCACCATCCCCCTCTGGGAAAACTGGAACCACAGTTATAGTGTAAGGTGTGTTGGGTTCAAGAGTCCTCAGAATTACATAGTTTGTGTTTCCTGGTACTGTGGTCTACAAATTCAAAAAGAAAGGTAGAGTCATGACATTACATAAATATGCAAAAAGTTTAGGCTTTTTTTGTATCTCACTTACTCCTCCACCACATCTCATTTCTAGACTGGATGTGCTAAAAAATTTACAAACCCTGAAGCATAAAGTAATATGGTTCATGGTATCTTCTGGAATTATCTTTCAAGAAAGTTCTGTCTTGGACTTAACAAAAATTACTGTTAAATTCTATGCTCTCCCATACAATCCCTGAAGAGCTATCTTCACTTCTGGGTCCTGAACCTGTTCTGCTAATAACAGAATCTGCAGTGATCTCTTTAATGACTACTATTTAGCAGCTTAGAGGCATTAAAAGGCCACTTTCTAAATAAAAAAATAAACATTACATAAACACTAAAACTAATGATGAGAAGTAATGAGCAGCTCATGTAACAAAGTAAAACTCCACAGCATTTAAGAATATTTATCCCTGGTAGCTCTCTAGATGTTACTGAAAGAGTGGTAATTCATGTACTCCTCATTTCACAGGCACATGCAATTGCACAGATATGGAAAAAAAACACAAGTAGGAAGGAATAATATTTTTACAGTCTGCAGCAAGGTTTCACAGGTTCAAGATTGTTTTAGCTCCCTAGCAATTATGTAATTGTAAGAGATTAGAATAAAATACCCATATGGGTTTTTCTGCTTTCACATGTATCATCCCGGCTGACTACCTACAGCCACATGTCATCTGAGCAGTGAAAATGTGTATAAATGAGGTCTGCTAACTGTATAGCCTTTTGTGCACCCTGAAGTCAGCTTTGCATTCACATGCACTGCCCTAAGAATAAACAAACAAAAAATTTTGTGTGGTATTAAATCCCTGTGCTAAGAACTAATCACTGACAGTCTACTATAAAATCAAACATCTGTAAAACATATGGGAGTAACTGACTTTCATGAAGGTGCTCTCCCTTTTCTCTGAGGTAGCTATGAACAGAAAAAAAGCCAGTGCCTAATCAACAAGACCCACTTCACCTCGCAGCATTTCTGCACTAACACCATGTGCTGCAAATTATCTGAGACAGTGAAATCCACAAAAAGTCTTTACCATTTCTTCTGCGCCTCCAGCTGTAGGTCCATAAAACACCTTATACTGGCGAGGACTTCCTTCTGCATGATCCCATCTAATGTTCAGAGTACTAGTGGTTGGGTCATAAATTAGCAAGTTCTTCACAGTAGTGAGAGCTTCTGAAATAGATTAATGAGCTGTCAGCAATGTTGAACCACATGCTTAATAGTTCACGTTAAATATTATCTGTCTTTGTTAATCAGAACAAACCACGACATCCATCCAACAGCATAAGGAATGCTAAATATAGTAAGATAAAATTCTTTTGGACACTATTTTTGAATTACACAATGAGTTCCTTAGGAATGTTTGCTTCCTTCCTCACCAAACACACTGCTATGTCTGACATTGTATTGCAGGCTCAAAAGTAAACTAAGTACAAATGAACTAATAAACTTATGATCAAACAATTGATTAATCTAAAATAGTGAATTGGTTTTATGCCTGAAGTGCCTCTGGCAGCAAATCACTCAGTGCTTTCTATAGCATGATCAAAACAACACTATTGACGTAAAATGGTGGAGTCTTAAAGTGAATACTGTAAAGCTTCTGAACTGGAGGTGCTGATAGGAAAATAGTAAGCTTATACTCAGCAACACACATATGAGAGTTACCTGCCTTCAGATGCTTTAAAGATGTTTACTAAATTGCGGCATAAGGCAAACAGATTAAGATGAGGTATAAATTCCATAGTAGCAGTAGGGTTTCTTTCAGCCGTAAAAGCTTGGTGCCCAGTCTAAGGTAGTTGCCCAGGGTTTCTCTACAGCCAGCAGACTGACAGGCCTTCTTACTTTAGATACTTGAAACCCACCAAAGGACAAACGACAGCTACATATGGGATGAATTTCACCACAATACTTTTTGTCAGCAAATTTGAAAAGTAATAAACCAATATTGTTTCACACCTAATAAGAAGATCCCAAGAAGTTACTTACTGGTTCTGCCTCGTCCTGTCATTCGTCCTCCTTCCCCATCTGCATACATTGATGACACAGTAATAGCATATGGTGTGTCAGGCTGCAGCTTCTGTATCACCACGCTGTTCTGCCGCCCTCCAACCACAGTCTGCAGTAAAACAAAATAAAAGAATTATAATCCTTTTTATTCTGCACCTTTTATGCTTACTGTTATAGTGAAGAATGTAAACATTTGATGCAGAGTGGAAAACCCTGTATCATATGCTGCATACTCTTCTGACTGACACTGACAGTAGACATTGAACAATAATAATATTTAGTATGTATTCATCTTAGCAAGTTTAGACAGTCCAGTGACACAAAGCCAGTATTCTTTAAGACCTCCAAACTTGTATATAACCGCAATTATATATCAACTGTTGGATCTGCGGCAATAAAAAACTTTTAGAAATTCTACCTTAAATATTTCAGTGGGGACATTGCTACTGCTTTCCTAGCAGGGGCAGTTTAATCAAATATCACAGTAATGAAAAACGCAGACATGGAATTACTCTCATATGACCAAGAATTATTTGCAGACTGACATTAAAATGTCATGAACAGAGCACGAGTGTTCTGTGTGCTCTCCTTAAAAAGAGGTGTCTTCTCGACTTCCACTTTCGAACTCTATCCCGTTGTGAAAAAAGTCTATTAATTTGATTCTTTGCACAAATTTCACCAGAATTATCATAATTCTTTTTTTACTCCAGTACCAGCAATTCATTACAGATACTAGTTAACCTTACTGCTATTCCTCGTTCTTCTAGTGATTTCTCATTAAACTTACATTTACTATTCAATTCATTCAACAGTTCAACAATCTCAACTGAAATGCATGTTGTTCAGAAGAGAGTAAAAATGGATGTGAAACTGATTCTAAAGTAAACATTCCTAGATATGCTTCTGAACATGTGCGATCTCCAGTTACTGGAACAAGCTAAATGAGCGTGGTTCTCATCTGAGACTGCTCCTGAGTCATTTGGCAGTAACCATAACAGCCTCCCACTGCAGAACAGGCCATTTTTAAGTAGCACACATTTCTGATAAACAGGCTGACTGAATTACTATTCCCAGGCTGTGTTGTGTAGGCCGTCAGTAATCAACACAGCTCTTGCTGACAACACAAGGAAAGCTGGCTGATCATAAAGTACTGGCTCTCCCTATCATCTCAGCTGCTTAATCAAAAGACACTAAAAATATCTCGAACACTTCCCTAACTTATGTTTTGCATGGAGTCATTTTTGCAGCTGCTGCTTCTGGGTGGTTATTCTGTCCCTAGTCTGGTCCACAGTATGTTCCATGGCAAAATCCCTCTGACAGCACATGAATCACACTATCAAAACAACAAAATTCTGGATTATGAAGTAGTCATGGTAGTTATATTGTTGTGATAGCTATATACCTGTGACTTCCAGCCTCACGTGCTGTTTGACTTGTTCCTCAACACATTTTAACTTTATTCTACTTATATCTATAGCTAATATGATTTTAAAGAAATAAAGCTGTATCCAAAGTTATGATTCCTCCAAAAAAAGCATAGTATCTCGGATTTGAAAGTGGAGACAGAAAAAGATGGGAATATATACCTATTCACTATAAATTTTAATCTTCATCAAAAAAGGTGATTAATATATACACCATTGTACTATGCAAATAAGTTAATTCTACTGGATTACTTTGCAGAACTATCATTTCAGGTTGAGTAACTGAAGCTCTTCAAAATTAGTTACCGACTGTTCAGGGCCATCCCCACTGATAGGCTGGTAAAGGATTCTGTATCTCTGCACTCGACCACTAGCAGGATCCCACTTCACAGTCAGACTGTGTGAAGTTGCATTATACACCTGAAGGTTTCGTGGACCACTCTTTGGGGCTGAGAAACACAATAAAGAAGAGAACAAACATGTAATTCAAGCAAAAAGCAGTGACAAACACTTCATTCATATTTTTAAGACTGCATGAATGCCTCAGCAAGAGCAAAATGTATTAACTACAAGACAACATCAACTGTAATGTTTATAAAGTAATAAATATGTTGTAACCCAGTGTTTAGTATTCATCCAAAAACACAATAACATTTATTAAATGATCTCAGCTTTTCAATGTCAACATCATAGAATCATAGAATAGTTCGGGTTGGAAAGGACCTAAATGTCATCTAGTTACAAACCTTAAAAAGGCTAGGAGGATTGGCCAGGTTAATAAATGGTTAGAAGGGTGGTGCTATAGTCAGGGGTTTGAGCACCTTGAACATGGGACTCAATTTAGTAGGCCAGGTCTACTGGGGGCTGGTGGAGCTGGGCTGACAAAGAAGGGGAAGAGTGGATTTTGGAGGAGGCTTGCCAGACTGATCAAGGATGCTTTAAACTAGATGTGTTGGGGGAGGGGGGCATCATTCCATCCCAACACACCCAGTCACTTGCCAGCACCTATAGTAAACATTCAGAGCAATGTAGAGATATTCCAGCCACTCCAACCAATGAGACGGCTTCAACTGGAGCTCGGCTCAGATGTCTCTATACAAATGCCCATAGCATGGGGAACAAAAAAGAGGAATTAGAGATGTGTGCACATCTACAGGCGTATGATTTCATAGGCATCACAGAACATGGTGGGATGGCTCCTGTGACTGGTGTGTTGGAATGGAAGGTTACTGGCTCTTTAGGAAAGACAGGCTTGGTAGGTGGGGAGTGGGAGTTGCTATTTACGTTAGGGATAAGCTGGAGAGTATGGAACTCTGTCTGGGGATAGGTGAGCAGTCAATAGAGAGTTTGTGGGTGAGGCTTAAAGGGAGAACAGAGATGGGAGACGTTACTGCGGGGATCTGTCACAGACCGCCTGACCAAGAGGACTCAGTGGATGAAGCGTTCTACAGAGCGGAACAGCCTCACGCTCACAGGTCCTCGTTCTCATGGGGGACTTCAACCACCCTGATATCTGTTGGAGGGATGGCATGGCCCGGCACAAGTAATCCAGGAAGTTCCTCGATTGTGTGGAAGACAACTTCCTTCTGCAAGTAATAGAGGAGACAACAAGGAGAGGTGCCATGCTTGACCTCGTCCTCACCAACAGGGAAGGGCTGGTTGGAAATGTGATGCTCCAGGGCAGCCTTGATTGCAGTGATCATGAGATGGTCGTGTTCGAGATCCTCAGGACAGTGAGAAGAGTGTGCAGCAAGCTCACTGCCCTCCACTTCAAGAGAGCAGACTTTGGCCTCTTCAGGAACCTGATCAGTAAGGTTCTGTGGGATACAGCCCTAGAGGGCAGGGGGGCCCAAGACTGTTGGTTGATATTCAAGGATCACCTACTACAAGCTCAGGAGTGTTGCATCCCAACTAGAAGGAAGTGCTGTAGGAGGGCCAGGAGACCTCCTTGGATGGATAAGGAGCTGCGGAGGAAAATTCAAAGGAAAAAAGAGGCTTATGAAAAGTAGAAGCAAGGACAGGCGGCCTGGGAAGAATACAGGGATGTTGTCCGGGAAGCTAGGGACCAGGTTAGGAAAACTAAGACCCACTTAGAATTAAACTTGGCTAGGGGTGTGAAAGAGAACAGGAAGGGATACTATAGGTACATTGCAAATAAAAGACAGACTAGGTACAATGTGGGCCCCCTCCGGAACCTATCGGGAGAACTGGCTACCCTGGATTTGGAGAAGGCTGAGGTTCTTAATGACTTCTTTGCCTCAGTCTTCACCGACAAATGCTCTGACTTCACCACCCAAGTCTTGGAAGGCAGACACAGGGACTGTGAGAATGAAGACCCTGGGCCCACTGTAGGAGAGGATCTGGTTCGAGACCATCTTAAGAACCTGAACATATACAAGTCCATGGGAGCTGATGAAATCCATCCATGGGTCCTGAAGGAGCTGGCAAATGAAGTTGCTAAGCCACTGTCCATCATATTTGAAAAATTATGGCAGTCAGGTGAAGTTCCCGATGACTGGAAAAAGGGAAATATAAGTCCCATTTTCAAGAAGGGGAAAATGGATGAGGCGGGTAACTACAGACCAGTCAGCCTCACCTCTGTGCCTGGCAAAATACTGGAGCAGATTCTCCTGGAAGGCATGCTGAGTCATATGAAAAACAACAAGGTGGTTCGTGACAGCCAGCATGGCTTCATTAAGGGGAAATCCTGCCTGACCAATCTGGTGGCCTTCTATGATGGGGCTACTGAACTGATGGACAGGGGTAGAGCAGTTGATGTCATCTACCTGGACTTGTGCAAAGCATTTGACACTGTCCAACATGACATCCTTGTCTCTAAGTTGGAGAGACATCAATTTGATAGACGGACCACTCGGTGGATAAAGAACTGGCTGGATGGCCGCACGCAAAGAGTTGTGCTCAATGGCACAATGTCCAGCTGGAGACCAGTAATGAGTGGTGTCCCTCAGGGATCGGTGTTGGGACCGGTCTTGTTCAACATCTTTGTTGGTGACATGGACAGTGGGATTGAGAGCACCCTCAGCAAGTTTGCCGATGACGCCAAGCTGTGTGGTTGGGTTGATATGCTGGAGGGAAGGAATGCCATCCAGAGGGACCTTGACACGCTTGTGAGGTGGGCTGATGCCAACCTGATGAAGTTTAACCATGACAAGTGCAAGATCCTACACCCAGATCGGAGCAATCCCAGGCACAGCTACAGGCTGGGCAGAGAAGAGATACAGAGCAGTCCTGCAGAGAAGGACTTGGGGGTGTTGGTTGATGAGAAAATGAACATGAGCTGGCAGTGTGTGCTTGCAGCCCAGAAAGCCAACCGTATCCTGGGCTGCATCAAAAGGAGCGTGACCAGCAGGTTGAGGGAGGTGATCCTGCCCCTCTACTCTGCTCTTGTGAGACCTCACTTGGAGTATTGTGTGCAGTTCTGGTGTCCTCAACATCAAAAGGACATGGAACTGTTGGAACAAGTCCAGAGGAGGGCCACAAGGATGATCAGGGGACTGGAGCACCTCCTGTATGAAGATAGGCTGAGAAAGTTGGGGCTGTTGAGCCTGGAGAAGAGAAGGCTGCGTGGAGACCTCCTAGCAGCCTTCCAGTATCTGAAGGGGGCCTATAGGGATGCTGGGGAGGGACTCTTCATGAGGGACTGTAGTGATAGGACAAGGGGTAATGGGTTCAAACTGAAACAGGGCAAGTTTAGATTGGATATGAGGAAGAAATTCTTTACTGTGCGGGCGGTGAGGCACTGGAATGGGTTGCCCAGGGAAGTTGTGAATGCTCCAAATCCATCACAGTTTAGAGAAAGGTAAAAAAACCATACCTTGAAATTCAGATTCTTACCTTGTGTGGTGATAGGTACCAAAGGTACTAGAAAAAAAATAGAAAGTGTTTTCAGAATTCTTGTATGCGTATGCGTTCTGATTTAATAACTATAAATAAGAATATACAGAAACACTTCATCTACTTACATGTTCGTTCACTGCCAATGAGGTCATCACTTTCTGACTCATCAGGATAAATGGCAGTAACTGAGATATCATATAATGTATCTGGATTCAGATTTTCAAAGACCAAACTGTTGTCATCCCCATTTAAGATAGTCTTGTGGAGAAATTAAAAAAAAAAAGAAAAAAAAAAAAGAGTAAATAAATAAACAAAACCCAAACAAACCAAAACACAAAATCAGACAGTGGGCTATAACCGAGCAATTTTTTTTACACAGTAACATCACTACACGTCTGTAACTATGTGTTCTACACCTCCTTACTCCATTTCCACTGAGCTCAACAGGAGGGCTTGTAAGTTATAGGCTATTTATTAAATACATTTCTGATTTTAAAAACATACCCTTTGAGAGACTGCCCACCAAATCTTACAATGACTGACTATTCTTACCTCATGTTTTTCTGATCTTCCATAGGGTCCCCAGGTTATTCTATATAGAGAGACATCTGAAGCTCCATGATCCCAAGTTCCTCTGAAACTATTTGTGGTTATATCTGTGATTCTGAGATTGACAGGTGCTGGCACAGGCTCTATTATGAGAAAAGTATTTCAGAAAATGTAACTACAAAATAAACACAGTTGAACTGCATAAATACTCAAACAAAGAATTTAGGAGATTATGCAGATTTATCTCTCAGTTATCATACTTCTAATGACTACAACAAAATCCTGTAGTATAACTCACCCACCCACAATAAACAAAATTGTACTTCAGAAGTTCACATCACTAGGTCATCACCTGATAAAACAGATGTAGCTCTAGTGACTCCAGTAGAGAACAAATGTCTCATGCCTACTCACAACAACTTCAGTCCTAGCTCTTACATTTTAGAGTCAGAAGAAGGGATTATAAACTCACACACACAGAGATCAACCTCCTGCATGAGTTTTTTCCAGATCTTTAAATTCTGTATATAAGCCAACTAAGTCACGATTGAATTACACCCTTTATTTAGAAAGAATTGATAGGGGTTAACTGCAGGTTAAGGAAGCTAAATTTTATAGTCAACAGGAAGAAATGAGTAAATAGGTATAACCAGAGAATTAAACAAAAATAATTTCTTTTTCCTTACACACACATTTACACAAACCCACAGCTATAAAATAAAGGCTAGCATAAATGCAAGCAAATAAACCCTCACAAACATTTTTAAACACACCAGGCTACAAAATTAAAAATTGGATAAAAATAAAAAAATAAAAAAGAAAAAGAGAGCATCTGCATTATTTTTTCTCTTTTTTTTCATAGAAGAGTGAGAGGCATTGATAAAGTTTTCTGCTCTGGCTCTTCTAGTTAGCTGTCTTCCTAAATCATACTCCTGGATCAGGATGAGGGCTTTCCTGATAACAGCTTTCTCCCTTCAGTCTGTCACCTCCCTTGTAGGGAGATTGGCTCTTACCATTTGTGAAACACCATTTTCTTGTCCATATTTGTTGAGATTACTCAAATGCTGTCTTTATCATTCTATAAAAGTACAGACTGGTTTAGCATTCCATGGTACAAAAAAATCCTTTTGATCAGAAGTAAGATCATTTCCGTCTAATCCTCTGGCATATGCTCCATCTTCCTACTCACTTTCCTAGATTCCTGCATAAACTTGCTAAACCTTTCCTCTGCCCTCATATTTTCTTACTAATTCTACCCCTACATTCCTCCTTCAGCCTCTAAACATAAGTAATTTTGCTTCAGTTGCTAGTCTGTCACCTCTCTGCAGGCTGCAGGCTCAGTGTTTACTGCAGTAAGATACTCTATGCATCTAAGATTCCCTGGGATTGTTACATTGCAAATAATGCTACAAATGCAAGTAAACTATTTGTCAGACAGATTATAGTTCCACATAAACTCAGTAATACAACACACACAACTTAAATAAAACATAAGAAAAATAACCACAAGAAGAATTAATAGGAAAACTTACGAGTGACAGCTTCTGCATTTACCGGTAGGGATTCCCCTTCATCATACACAGCAACAACTTTTATATTATACAGTGTTTGGGAGGAAAGGTCAGAGACAGTAGTGCTGGTTTTCAGTCTGTCAATTTCCACCTAAGAATAAAACCAGCAACTTAAGAATTGTAAATTGCTCTATTTCTTACTCTACATTTGTCAGAAATTCCTGTACTGAAAAACAGAAAAGTATTCTGCACTAGATTTTGGCATTAATCCCTAAAGTTACACCTGAATAATGGGCGCTACCTACCTACTCCCTTGCAAAGCATATTGTCTCAAATACTAGTACAACTTGTGGATCTTTCACTGCTTCATTCTTTTGGAAATGAGGAAGCAGACTGCATCTCTAGAAAATTGCCATTCCCTTATAAAAGCACACTTCGCCTTCCAAGAGCTAGCAGCACAATTATGGAAAGCTTGCAGATACTCAAAGACATCTCTAACAATGCTCACACGTATTCAGATGGGGTGAAAGGGCTAATATACCTTTATTCCATAATCCTGTCTTCCCACTTTTAAACTGTTCTTTGAGCTTGGCAAGATAAAACTTAGGCAAAGAGTAGCAATGCCTATTTATCAAAGCACAGAAAAATTCTCCAGTTTGAGGACTTTTCCTCTCTGAAGGAGGAAAAAGATGGGAGTACCGAACAAAATCTCTCTCATACTTATTCAGTTTCCAGTTTACCCTTTACCTGACTACAGTCATCATGAACTGATATTCTTTATTCTCAATAGTAGCTTATAATACTAATTTTGCTATTATCCTTGCAACCTATCTCCTTAAGATAAAATCTTCTTCTAGTACTTTCCAAAATGTTCCTGCCATTTACCTCCTTCACATCAGCTTCATCAGCTATTTTGTATCTTAGAATGTATTTCCGAACTTTCCCGGGGGCAGGATCCCAAAGGATATTCATGCTGCTGTGAGTAACATCCTGAACTGTTAAGCCTCTGGGTCCAGGTAAAGGCACTGTAAAAATAATTAGTAAGTGAAAATGCTATTCAAGGCAGACGCATAGGTCTCCCACAGAAGGAAATAAATTCTTTTCATGCATTTCATTGAAATGGAGGCAATAACTTTCTGGGAATTTTATTGCTCTGGTCACCATTGTCCTAACAATAAGCATAATAGCTATAAACTACAGTAGCTTCACCTTTGTAAATTATGAGCACAATACTTTGAGAAGTATCAGTGATTAAAATCATAACTTTTGGTGACAACAGCCACTTTTTATGTATGGTTGAGGCCTTAACATTTTTTAAGAACATACAAATGACTGCATGCATCAAGACCAGAACTATGCCTCTTAGAGTAGAAAATGTGTAAAGGAAAAGTATAAAAATAAACCATGTTTAAATCAATTTTTCTGGATATGACATGTTTTCTTATAAATTTCTATACTTAAGAGAATGTCTTAATTTGGGAATAAGGCTTTTAAATCAATGCAAGCAAAACTGAGACCTTTAAAAACACTATAGCCTCAAGATTTGAAAGCCAAATTCCTTCAATATTCAAGCAGAAAAATCTTTTGCTCCTCTTTTAATAGTTGTTCTTTTTCCATTGAAATTGACATTAAGATCTTTTGGAAATGGGTGAGTACTAGAAAAATGCATGAAACACAGAAAAGATGATCTTCTAAACAAAACAGAATATATAAAAACTGTTGCATGAAATAAAATCAAAAGTAAATGTTGCTGAAGCATTAATAAAGCAAAAATCAAGATGCCCATACATGTCACTTCCTGGGTGGTGAGGGGGTCACTGGTCATATCACCAAACAATACATAAGCTGTTAAAGTATACTCAGTATTGGGGATGAGATCTACCAGCTGCACCTCATTGACTGATGGTCCAACACGCATCTGCACATGAAAAGTAACACACCATGTTTAAAAACTGAAGAAAGCAATGGCAGAAATGCAAGCAATGATTTAACTCCACGGGAATTTTGTTTGGGAGATTCACAGCATATTTACAGCTTCCTGACTGATGTCACTGTATACAATATCCCAGTAAGTTCACAGTACTTCAAGAAGTACGTGCCAGTCTCTCCTGACTACAATGGTAGATCAAGAAAACCCTCAGTTTTTCTTAATTTATTTTTGGTAGAGTACGGGAAGTAATGACAAATTCTCTCACCTCTTTTTCTGCGGTTGGGACTGTGGCATTCACAGGTTCATATGTTAACAAATAACCAGTAGCCCCATTGAGAGGTTCCCATCTCACTCGCATGGAAGTTGATCCAATATCATAAACATTCAAGTTTCTAACTGAAGAGATTGGCACTGTCAAATAAACCACATATATTTAATTATTTCCTTCACCTTTTTCACTTTTCATATTTCACACCATAGATAACACCACTGAGAATATTGCACATGGGTATTAGGGTACTTTGCGGGTAATAGAAGGTGATCTGCAAGTAGTGGTATTTTAAGTGGTGCTTAGTTTAGAAATGAGGTAATGGTCATCATATTTTGAATGTGCCCCAGGTTTGCTATACACACAGTTAAAACTATCTTACAAGACTACACTGGAACACTTGAATATTCTAAGAAGCAATACTAACCCGTATGAATGCTGTAATATGAAACAACATGACTGTTTTGGGATCTGTACTTCTAAAAGGGTTTTTGTATTTTTTTCTTGTTTTCTGTGTTTCTCAAACTATTACACATAAAAAAATGCCACAGAATTAATAAAAATCATGGACATACTTTAAGTGTTTATGACAAGCCTAGTACAAAACAATCAAAGAAGTGAAATGAACACCTAACATTCAATATTCTTAAAGAGGCAGAAAAGTCACCCTATGTTGCATTCAGCATAAATATACCTAAATTCAATCATGTAGACAGCTAACAGAAACATGACCAAGCTCTGTCTTGCAGAAATGATAAAATTATGTTGAACTGCCTTTTCATTAATTTTATAAAATTAGAATGTATTTTTATAGTATTCAGGCTCCTAGTAGTAGGAATTAATTATCTAGCATAAAAATTAAGGAGTACACATTTGTATATTGTCAGTTTCATGTCTGCTGCTCTAATCATGTACAGTAGTGCTTTATGAGCCTGGAAAGAAGCTGGAACAAACGTGTTTTACTAACACTGCAGTTTCACTTTGCTAAAGTTTGCCAGCCAAGATCTGAACAATCAGTGTAACACAACACAAATTGGTCATTCAAATTAAAAATTTTGTTTCCTCTAAGAAGAAAGCTCACAGTGCTACTGGACAGTTCCCCAGATGCCAAACTGGCTGTTAACATGTTATACAAGTTCCATTTCTAACTTACAAGTTGTTTCACTGCCGATTAGAGGTTCACTGCTTTCATCTTCTACCACAGAAAACACATTAACAACATATTCCGTTTCAGGTTTCAGATCTTTCAGAACTGTTGTGGTTTCCATCCTACTTACATAAAACTACACCAAAGAGAAGCAATGTTAACCACTGTACAAGAAATAAACTTGTAATCTTATCTCTAAGATAAAAAAAAAATAAATTATTTGTGAAACTCTTCAGAAATCATTGTTATGGAACTAAAAATAAGTATGGTCTTAATCTATGTATTTTGGCAGACAAACACTTGTTCTCAACAAAGCTGGATATAGCTAGCAGGACTCACTGAGCATCCTGCTTTTACACATGGTTCACACTTTCATATTACTCAGCAACATAAATAAAGTACCAGGGATACATGTTACGGCTTTGGAAAGAAGTTTTAAACCTCCAGGATAATCCAGATGGTTACAGCACATGGCATTGGCAACGCTTTGCAGAACATAAAAGCCAGCAAACAAGCTGTAAAGCGCAGCGGAATGGCTGCTCCAACCTTAATCAAAGCCCAAATCCTGAAACCATAATTTACCAAGACTAAATTCTCCCTGCGTCAAATCTGAGTTAAGATTTAAAAGCCACATTCAGAGACTGGAAATTCAGAGTTAGGTACACAGAGGTGTGTAACTTCATTCTTCTAAACACTGTTCTGGCTGGTTAAAGTGAGTGATGAGCAGTTCAGATTGCCTGAACCAGGGCTGCTGGTTACTGGCTCTCTGCATAGAGAAGTAATGACCACAGGATGAGTTTGACCCTGTGCATTAAGCAGTTTGAAGGATATGCTTAGGCACAGATTCCAAGTACCATCATAAATATTAATCAAAGTACTAGATTACAGTATCATTCACTGTTGGGTTTTTTTTTGGTTGGTTTTTTTTTTTACTAACAAGAAAATGTACTAAAAGGAGGGTAAGCCTACACATGAGTATGCTCCGAAAATTTCTGCTACAGGCTCATAAAAACCAGTGTATGACAGTGGAATATGAACAGAAAGGAACTGCTAGAAATACCAGTCAACAATTTTTAAGAAATAGATCTTTCTCCTGAATTCACGATTATAAAACAATCAAGGTAATCTTTATGCTGCTACTTTTTGTAATTTTGAGTATCATTTATGACACTCAAATTATAAAATATTCTTGACCTTGGGAGCCTTCTCTCATTTATTGTTACATCATACACAGCACAAACTTCAGAATGACATTACTGTATTGCAAAGGTACAAGGTTATCATGGGCAATGTCAGAGGTGAACATATAGTACTAACCCGCTGAGGGCTACCTCCAGAGGTAGGGTAATATTCAACTCTGTATCTATCAACACTCTCAGGAGGTGGATTCCATCTCAGTCTCAAAGAACGAGGTGTCACTTCTGAAATAACTAGGTTAGAGGGAGGTGGCAAATCACCTACAAGCGGAAACAAATTTCAAAATTATTAATTTATCTTATATCATCAGGAATAAAAACACTAGACAAAAAAAATGCTAGGGGAAAAAACTCTTTAGGTACTTGCTTATGTTTCCATTTCCTCAGGAATTCTTAAAACAACTGTGTGAGGATAGCTCACATCACACTCAAGACCAAATAAGCTTCCTATCATTCCTACTCTGTCTTCAATACCTAAGTTTCACTGGACAACCATCAGCTAACATTACTGTTTTTCTATGCTCAGCTTTGATTTGGGGCTGTCAGACATTAATCCTGGAAAAAAGCAGGGCTGCTGAAATTTTCCTTACTGGAGAAGTATCATCAAAGAATCTGCAACAATGAGAAAAGGTGACACACTGAGCAACATACTCCCTGACTCTGGGTGAAAAGAAGGCACATCCAGCCATGTCATGCTGTGTTAGGTATAATACTGTCATTGTTGAAAAGAAAGAAAGAACCCCTGCAGGGTAGTCCAGGTGGTCTGCCTAACTTCCCCACACCAGCAGCTGAAAAAACAGCCCAAGGCTACACACTGTTCCCAGTAAGTCATAAAAAGGAATTTGCAGTGCAAGCACATAAATGGAAAAAGGATGAATTAGACTGAAAAAGTGAGGTACCTGGACCTTTCACACTATTACACAGATTCGTGGTTACATCATCAACAATGTTAGCCAGGAAGGAGAAATCTGCAACATTGTAAGCATGGATGTCATCTGGATCCGTTGCGATCTGCTTCAATTCATTTTCATCTGCATTTTTAATACCTTACAGAGAAGACATTAAAATAAAACTTGTTATAAATTGTGGCCATGAAGCATAACGCTATGAAGGTAAGCCCCTAAACACATTCTTTGAATACTTTTTAGGTACTTATGCATGTAGCCACTTCTCTGTGCATTTAGCAGATGGGCAGGAGGGGGCTGGTGCAGGCCGCCTCTTCATATGATACTTACCAATTGCATAAAGTTCCACCCCTTCATCTCTGAGTCTTCTTGAAGGGGTAACTACATCATCTTGTGATTTGCCATCAGTGATGAGAACACCAATTTTGCGAGCTCTGGGCCTTAACCCTGCATCTTGTTTGAAGTTGTTTTTTAAGATGAAATCCAAGGCCATTCCTAGCATGATATAAAAAAGGTAACCAACACTATAAATTATTTCCATATTTTACTCATGGTAAAGGAGAGTATTTCATACTAGTGATTTCACTCTGACATCATCATTCCACAATTTACTTCCTTCTAGAAGCACTTGGAAACTAATTGCAGCCTAACATCTAGACTTACCAGCAACTGATACTATTTCAGCTATGTCAGAGACTCTAATCTCTTACTTTTTATGTATCACTCTCCTATCTGATCTCCTCTAGCCTCCCTTCTAGGTCCTTACCTTGTCTTCATCCCAACCCTGATATGGAACTTCCTTTTCTTCTTCTCCAATGTAGAGAGGTAATTGAACATCACCCAAGCTGCCCTTCATCACATCTCTCCAGACTTTCACTAAGTTTATATGTTTATGCTATGCCTGTTCTCTTTCAAACATACTGAACTGTAAGGCCCTTTCATCATGGACAAATTTGAACTCACTGAACAATACTGGGGTCAGCTATTAGAATTATTTTTATTGGAGTTTAAGGAAAATCCTGGCAGCATGACATACCTGTTAGAGTATTGCCTCCTTTGTACGGTAAGTTGGCTACAGCCTCTAACAAAGCCTGTTTGGTTCGGTAAGCATTGAGATTCCATTCTGTTCTAGGATCTCCACTATACTGTGCAAGACCTGGTAAAAAAGCCATTATCACTCAGTTATTACGTGGCTGTGCAGCAGTTACACCTCATTTTCCCTCCAACATATGAGGACTTACCAATCTGCACTTTGTCAGGACCAATATCAAAAACTTCAACAATACGAGCAATGAAGTTCCTGATAGTTTTAAAATTTGGCCGCCCGATACTCCATGAGCCATCCACCAGCAGCACAATATCAGCTTCTGCTCTGGTTCTACATTCTAAACCTGCCATGTCAACCAGAAATATATAACCTTAGAATGATAGCTTTCAACCAGAAAAATCTATCCTTAGCAAGATAACTTTCTTTCTTCATCCTTTTATATGACATATGTCATGAGTTAGATTCCAAAGTAACTCTAGTTTTATTCACTGGCGCTCTGTCAAGTATGACCTATTTGTGAACGTTATTCACACTAGTCACTGGTTCCATGGCAAAAGCTGCATAAATTTCTTCATGTATGTTTCCTTTTATAAATAAGCCTTTGCAAATGTTAAGGCCAGCCTTCTTCTCTTTTGTTCTGTCATTATCTGTTTTGGTCTTTAAAGATGGTTGATAACTTGATTTAAGAAATTTTGTAAAAGATTACTAAACTGACTACTGCTACAGCAGTGGTCATTATCAAATTTACAGTACTTTAGTCTGTCATGGATAGCTAAACTTTCAACTATGCAATACAGGATTTAATAGCACATATTACAACCACTTTCAAATAAATAGCATTTCTGAATTTTCAGGGGAAAAAGACATGGTAATACAAGTGGTATAGAAGTTTGCACATACCGGAAAGAAAGAACACAATTTAGGCAAGATACACAAACATAAATACAGGTCAAGAGATAAAGAGGAGACAAGAACAAACATTTATATAAAGCTGCAATGTTCTGAAAAGGTAGGAAGTTGTTCCAGATATCTTCAGTTTACAATTTACAGAATAAAACACACATCATATTGTTTTCATCACAAGGATAATCACAAAAAATTTATACAAAACAGAAAGACATAGTAATTTTATCCAGAGCCATTTGCAAAAATAAAAAATAAATCCTTGCTCTCTCTCTTTTCCTGTAGATTGTGTTACCAGCTGCAAATTTTCTGGCTTCCTGCCATCAGAGCTTCTGGTCTTTATATGGAAGAAATCCCATTGAGAAAAATCAGCCACACTCATCACAGTTGAAAGATATTGTGATTTCATATATGTTCCACATAATTGATCCAACACTGTAGACTCATGAATATAACTACTCCATGTACCTGGGGGTTAAAAGTATGATCCTCTTCTGCACAGAAAATATAGATCTAGTCTTTAGTCAGGACAATAAAATCAGTTGGGAGTAGGGTTTAAGTAAAATCATGTTAGTACAAAAACTTGCATGCATAACTTTAATATGGCAGTTACAGTTAGCTTCATGTACAATACAAAAGTTAAACTATCTTGACTTTTATTTTTTTTCCAACTACCATAGTTCCCCACATGGAAAATTCTAGCAAAGGCACCAGACCTACAGTGATTTTTTTCCTCTATCAATAAACAATGTGCTATTACATTTACAGGCTCAGATATAAAATTCATCTTTCACATTAACCATGACTCAAATCTTTGCATTAGTAAACCTAATTAGCTTAAAGACTGTATCAGTGAAGACAGATATGACAGCTGTCATAATAAAAACTAACAAACCATTCTAGGTACAATTCTTTTTCTGCTAGACTTATTACAACTTTACTCTAATGTCACTGATGGCCTGTTATGTAGTTTTTCTCAATTTTATCCTCTTGTTTTAGACAGAAAGGGACAGTAATTAAATAAAAAGTTTCTAAAAATTTTGCAAATAATATTACATGAGGTATTTTTTAGACAGTGGAAAAAAGGCATCACAGAGGTTAAGTGAAAAGAATAGAGGAAACTGTCAGAAAATTTTTTCTTTATTTAACTTTGACAGACCTTTATAGTTAGGTTATTTCTTCTCACCAGATTCTCTCTGATGGTTATGCAAACCTTGAAAGGGCAGAAAAGTCTTTATTTCTGCATGTATACTTGGCTATTAAAAAGCAAAGATCTGCTTCTTTATACTTTTCATGAAGGACAACTGAACCCTGAAATTCTCCTTATCCAGTATTAGCTGACAGTATGGTGGACACAGCTATTAGTATGCAGAGGCCCATTTACCACTCCAAGACAGCTGCTATCAAAATTATGGCTGGAAGGTTTAGCTATGCAGGGAGAAACTCCTAAACAGATAATGGAGAGCACTCAGCAATTGCATTTCTGACCTACATCTCTTCCTGCTACATTAATAAAAAAAAAAAAAAACCCAAATCATTAACAAATTACTCACTGATGGTTATGTTGAATATAAAATTAAATGATACACAATAATACTGGGACATTACCAACTATCACAGATCTTTGTTCATGACACCTCTTAGTCTTAAAAGGAAGAGGCACCATATAAGGACAAGCAAACACTAAAGATCTGCTTAAAATTCCTTCTTCTACTCCTCTGAACACCCCTGTAGATGAGCCATGATCTCTGTTCAAGAATTTGACCTTATGTGATTTAACACAGATGTGTATGGCTTGAAAATGCAATGCAGATGGCTTTGAGTAATCAGCAAAACATGAGTTGTCTGAGTTATCATCTATGTAAGATCATCCAAAGGGCGCAAAGGACTAGAATCATGAACTGGGGCATACTTAATGGTCATTTTTGACAAGGGGTTATGTCATCAGAATAGTGAGTACACTGAATCCTGTAAATAAATATTTATGTGCATTAGAAATATGATAAGGAAATGCTGGGGTTTTTCTATCCAAAAGCCAAGACTGTGCTTTCTTCAATCATGTTTACCTCTAGATAAAAATGGCTCCAAAGTAGTATCTGAAAGAGTGGTCATCTCTTGTCCAACCAGTGGGCTGCTCTCTCCTCCTTCAAACATTCCAAAAACATTTACCTTATACGTAGTTCCAGCCCTGCAACAGTTAAACAAATGTACTGTAACTAAAATGACGCAGCTAGCTGAACACTGACACTTCACTTCTGAAATTCTCACAGAAAAAAATCCTCCATGGAAAAGAAGGTGCTACAATGTCACGCCCAAAGACTACCTTTTCCACAAAGCAGTGAAGTTTTGGCAATATAAAAGCTGATTCTAGATTCTACACTTGAATTTATAGCCTTCATCTTTCAAGTAATTTAAGACTTAAAGCTCAGGAGCAATGCATCCCAACAAAGAGGAGGTCAGGAAAAAACAGCTGGAGGATGGATAAGCAAGGAGCTCCTGCACAAACTCAAATACAAAAAGGATGCCTACAGAGTGTGAAAAGGGTAGCCTGGGAGGAATACAGAGAAATTTTCTGAGTAGCCAGGGATCAGGTTAGGAAAGCTGAAGTCTGGCCAGAGACATCAAAGGCAACAAGAAAAGCTTCTACAGAAGACAACAAAACTAGGGAAAACGTGGGCACTCTCTGGAAGGAAATGGGAGATCTGGTTACCTGGGATAAGGAGAAGGCAGAGGTACTCAACAAAATTTTTTGTATCAGTCTTCACCAGCAAGTGCTCCAGCAACACTGTCCAAATCACAGAAGGCAAAGGCAAGGACTGGGAGAATAAAGAACCACCTGCCTTAGGAGAAGATCAGGTTTGAGACCATCTAAGAACTTAAAGGTGCACAGGTCCACGGGACCTGATAAGATGTACCTGCAGGTCCTGAGGGACTAAGCAGATGAAGCGCCCAAGACACTATTCATCATATTTGAGCAGTCATGGCAGGTCAGTAAAATTTCCATTGATTGATAAAGGGGAAAAATAACCCCCATTTCAAAAAAAGTAAGACACAGAGAGCTACCAGCCAGTCAGTCTCATCTCAGTGCCCAGTGAGATCACAGAGCAGATCCTCCTGGAAACAATGCTCAGGCACATGGAAAATAAGGGGGTGAATGGTGACTGCCAACATGGTTTTACTAAGGGCAAATCATGCCTGACAAATATGGTGGCCTTCTACAATCAGGTTACAGCATTGATGGATAAGGGAAAAGCAACTGACATCATCTACCTGGGCTTGCGCAAAGCCTCTGACACTGTCCGTACGACATCCTTGTCTCTAAACTGGAGAGGAATGGATTTGATGGATAGACCACTCAGTTGATAAGAAATTAGCTGGATGGTTTCATGCAGAAAGTTGAAGTCAATGGCTCAATATTCAAGTGGAAACCGGTGATGAGTGGTGTTCCTCAAAACTCAGAATGTGGATTGGCAGTGTTTAACATCTTTGTCAGCGACATGAACGGTAGGATTGAGTGTACCCTCAGTAAGTTTTCTGACAACACCAAGCTGCATGATGCAACTCATATACTGGAGGAAAGAGATGACATCCTGAGGGTCCTTGACTGGCTTGAGAGGTGTGCCTGTGTAAACTTCATGAAGTCCAACCAGGCCAAGTGCAAGGTCCTGCACCTGGGTCATGGCAATGCCAAGCACAGATACAGGTTGGGCAGAGACTGGACTGAGAGCAGCCCTGAAGAGAAAGACTTGGTAATGTTGGTTGATAGGTTCAACCTGAGCAGGCAGCATGTGCTCATAGCCCAGAAAGCCAACTATTCTGGGCTGCATCAAAAGAAACATGACCAGCAGGTTGAAGAGGGTGATTCTCCCCCTCTACTCTGCTCTCATGAGACTCCACCTGGAGTACTGCATTCAGCTCTGCGGCTCCTAGCATAAGGAGGACATGGACTTGTTGGAGCAAGTCCATAGGAGGGACACAAAGATAATTAGAGGGCTGGAGCACCTCTCCTTTGAAGACAGGCTTAGAGAGTTGGTGCTGTTCAGCCTGGAGAAGTCTCTAAGGAAACCTTATAGCAGCCTTCCAGCACCTAAATGGAGGCTATAAGAAAGCTAGAGAAGGACTTTTTACAAGGGCATATAATGACAGGACAAGGGAGAATGGCTTTAAACTGAGAGAGGATAGATTTAGATTAAATGTAAGGAAGAAATTCTTTCCTGCGAGGGTGGTGAGGCACTAGCACAGGTTGCCCAGAAAAACTTTGGCTGCTCCATCCCTGGCAGTGTTCAAGGCCAGGCTGGATGGGGCTTTGAGCAGCCTGGTTTAGTGGAAGCCGTTCCTGCCTGTGGCAGGGCGCTTGGAACTAGGATGATGTTTAAGGTCCCTTCCAACCCAAACCATCCTGTAATACTAAGACTTTTAATGATCCAATTTCTAATATATTTAGTATATTTGCATAACAGATTTTGGCATGGTCTGAAGCCTACTTTATAAATCCAGGCCCGATTTATCTGAGAAAATGGATCAAGAACTAAACTAAGGTGTTTTTTTTAACAAACATGAGGTAAGGAACTTCTGGGAGAAAACTTTAGATATCCCAACTTTTTCCAGTATCCCATTAGCTTTCTCATATGCCAAATGCAGAATACAGGCTCTGCCCCTTCAGTTCCTGTCAGAACACCACAAGTGATGTGAATGAATAATCTTAGGAAGAGCCCTGTCAGGCACTTTTCAGAGACTGCATAACAAGATCCTCATAGCTTATTGACAAAATTACTTACTTTCTTACTTTTGCCAGGTGCTTCAACACCAGATCATGATTAAACAAATCTCCAAGATAAAGTTATGAACAAAAAAAAAAAAAAAAAAACAACCTTGATTATTAGCCATACCTAAGCTCCTCCAAGACGACTGTGCTGTCATATGGCCCCACTATTAATTCTCCAAGACTCCCGTTGTCTTCTGTAGGGTGGAAAGTTACTTTGTACCCCTTCACACGCCCAGGAGCTGGCTCCCATGTTACTCGGAAGCTTGACATAGTTGAATCAGAAGTTCTCAGATTTCGAGGCGGCTTAAAGGGTGAGGCTGCAAGGATGGGGAAAAAAGGGTTTAAATCAGGTCTGCTTACAGAAAAAGAAAAACTTCAACAAGTATGCTCTTATGTAAAAATCCACATGAAAATCCAGTATTAAGGGCAGTCCTAAACTCTTTGTACCTTCTTTTGATATAAAGTCAATCATCAAGAGGTAAAAGGTAAGATTTACTTCACTTAATTTTATCTATCTAACCAGTAGGTATGAGAGCTAGGTTTGTTACTAAGGCTCCCTCTACAGTACACAGACTGAGGGATAGATAGCGATTCATCTCACCTATCTTAAACATCCATCTGATCTTCAGTAAGTGTTGAGAACAGGTGGACTAACCACTGCCAGTCTCTCTCTCTATTAATTACGGAGCAACTAGATGACCAGCTTAAATTAGCCCTCTCTCTTTAATATGGCAGCAAATAGATGAGGCATATAGACCAAAAGAGAGAAATGGAAGCAGCTTCCCCTCAAACTAATACTGGAAAAATCAGAATTCACTGCAGGCAAAAATCACACCCAGACAGTACTCAGTTGCCAATACCACTTCTCAAGCTGCTTCTTCCTCAGACCTCTGGGTCCAAGAGGTCAGAGCATGGAGAGAGCGGAAGCAAAGACCCTTTCACAGAAAAGGTCCTGCCAACAGCACTCTCCTTTTGCAGGCTCAGAGCCTGGCACCTCAAGGAACTTCACCAATCACAGGTATGGCAGTACGTCAAAAAATAATTCTTCAGATGAGCGCAGCCAAACAGCTTGAGTTTTTTAGGTCAAGAGCAGCTTCCTCTGAAAACTAAGAGCTACCCAGTGCAGGTCAGTCGTCATAGACAAAGTGGTTAATAAGCCTGCTGCGAGCTTCCACCTCACTTTTGCTTTGTATAAATCTAAAGTGAAGTTGTAGAAAATGCTGCAGCAGTATAATCTTAAGTTGCAAAAATGGGAATTAAACAGAAGTCACCACTACCATTTCGGAGTGAAAAGGCTGGAAAAACAAAAAACAGTTTTTCATACCCTTTTGCCAATGCAATTGTCTAGCTATAGCTGACAGATCATAAATGTCCACAGATTGTGAAATCCCCTGAGAAACCATAGATTCACTCCCACTCACAAGGAAAAATAAAGCCTCTCTGTCTCACCTCCCATGATACTCCTCCCTGAATTATCGTGACAGATTGAACTAACAAGATCACTCATGCTCCGCTTTCTTCCAAAGTGTGATTACCACAACTATTTACGCTGTAAGCAGAGAGACATATCCCATATCAAGATGAACAAAAAATGAAAAGCAGCTGGATGATCTGAGATTTATCTGGTTAATTTGATCTGGATATCAAGAGAACATTTCCTTACAAAAATAAAGACCAGCATCAGACACATACTAAAGGCAGACCAAAAAATTCGTTTTGCTTTTACCACAAAAATTCCCTCACCAGGAATTAATAAATATTTTAGAGCTTCGGCTTCTGAGAGAAAAGGGCTTGTCCAGAAGACCATGTTCTCTGAGGTCAAGCTTCCAATTATGACTCTTCAAAATCACCTATTCCCCCTTTTTTTTAATTCAGCTTTTCCACAAAAAATAAGGTGACCAAAGAAGACCAACTTAAGTCGTAAGATCCTGGGTAGCTATTTAATCAATGCCCACAACCAAGAGGCAAATTGTGAAGCAACTGACAACACTTCATTTAGTCTATATACAGTCTTCCTCTCAAAACACCTTGTTTTGACTTCTGATGGCAGTTTTTCAAAACAAGTCCAGTATTTTCAATGAGATTTTACACCGTATTTACATTCCCAATATGAACAGCAAGAACCTGTGCTCGGGCTATGACAGAGTGAAGTTTTGAACAAATCTAACTGTCTTCTTAACATCTGACATTTTTTTAATTTGCCCATTCATTCATGATCTTGTCAGACTCCACCATACATTTATAAGTATCATGATAATTAATTTTAGGCACAAAACTTTACTTATAAAATCCTGTACACACTTGTGATACACACCTGTTGTTCCTTCTGCTCTTCTTGATTTTCCTTGTCCAAAATCATAAACTGGGACAACACTGAGGTCATATGTAGTCCGCGGCTTAAGTCGTTTTAACACTATGCTTGTAGCAGGAGCATTTACTCTTCCAAACATCTGTCTTCCTCCACTGCGTGGTCGGTAGTACACACGATATGACAAGACTTTCCCAGGTGAAGGCTGCCATCTAACTCTCATTGTATTTTCTGTTTCGTTGTCAACTGTCACAGTCCTGGCATTTTGTGACACTTTTCAGTGTAAAAAATATTGATAAATGTTTACTTTGTCACATAAAGATGTATTTAAATGCATGCCTACAACATTCATTCTGCTGTATTAAAAAAAATAAAATTGCCCTTTTCAAAATTACAGACTTTGATTGTGGGTATTCTCACAGGCCACTGTCAAATTATTTTTTTTCAATTGTAATAGACTAAACAAACACAAGTGTACTTTCCACTATGACACAGCGTAATTGGAAGTTTTATTTAGTCACACTTTTCAGTAATCTATTAAATAATGGATTCAGCACTCTCAAATGAAAGTGATAAATTATAAAGCCACTGTTTTTTTATGAAAACACTGTCCTGTAGAGATAAGATTGTCTAACTTTCCCATTTACAGATCTTAAAAGGCGCTGGTAAATACCTAAACTGCTGGGTGTTCAGCTCCACAAAAACTATCCTCCAAACAGTGGTGAATGACTTTCCAAATGCTTGGAAAATCACTCACCACTATGCACATGGACTAATAAAGCATTTTCTGTACAAATTGCAGCACTCAGCTTCTAAGAGATATTTTCCAGACTGTAAAAATGCTACAAAAGATCTGAAGTGAACTGAAAGGTATGTAATGCTGGCTGTCAGCCGGAATAAGTCATCTAGGTTTTGGCAAAACAGAACCTTCTTGGCATGCCAGAATCAGTCAATATTTCATCACATAGTAAGGTAGACTTTGCAGGCTACAGTATCATCTCCCAGTCCTAGGAAGTGACAGGTTCTGTGTTTATACCAGAAAGTTGCGATGTTAGTCTCAGGTCTGAGTCTATTGATAGGCCTGACAACAGGTTCCCTAGACAGCACACCGGGAGAAGTAACAAATGATCTGGCTAAGCTGCCTACTTAACCAGGAGAAGGCAGGACAGCTAATACTGCTGTTCATGAAGAAAGAAGGGAGATGTGGGACAGCAGTTTGCTTTGACTCTGGGGAGTCAGATTTTACCAATGGCAGCAAACACTACTCTTGTGAGAACTTGAGAACAACTGGGTCAAGGACAAAGGTTAAAGTAGTGCAGCAGTCTGTCTCCAACAGCAGTCAAAACAGATGCTTAAGAAAGAGTACAAGAACATGTAAACACACAATGCTTCCCAAGAGCACTTCCTCAGGCTTTATATTCACATGGCCCCTTTAGACAAACAATAGAAACATTAAGGCTGATCCAGGGCATCCCTTCATTCATTCTGGCTCCTCTACTTGCCAGTTCTTGCTATAAGGCAACAAGCTATGCCTGGCCTCTCAGCATTTATTACTTTGCCTACACTGCAGGAGTGGCTTGAGCCTGCTTTGACTAACACTACATGATGTTTAGCAAATAAGAAAAATGATCTCATGACAGGTAAATAACAAACATTAAAATCACCCAGTAAGTGAGCACACAGTTTAAGGACTGTGAAGGTTGGAAAGGGCAATAATTTGGAATGGAATTTCACTGATTCTGCGGGATTTGAGAAAGTTGGGGCTGTTCAGCCTGGAGAAGAGAAGGCTGCATGGAGATCTCATAGCAACCTTCCCATATCTGAAGGGGGACTATAGGGATGCTGGGGAGGGACGCTTCATTAGGGACTGTAGTGATAGGACAAGGGGTAACAGGTTCAAACTTAAACAGGGGAAGTTTAGATTGGATGTGAGGAAGAAATTCTTTACTGTAAGGGTGGTGAGGTACTGGAATGGGTTGCCCAGAGGAGTTGTGAATGCTTCATCCGTGGCAGTGTTCAAGGCCGGGTTGGACATAGCCTTGGGTGGCATGGTTTAGTGTGAGGTGTCCCTGCCCATGGCAGGGTGGTTGGAACTAGATGATCTTAAGGTCCTTCCCAACCCTAACTATTCTATGATTCTATGATTTACCCCATCTTTTCTTCTTTCTCTATCCATAACATTTCTTCCACCTGACTTCCAGCAGTTATATGAAACCTGCAAAAGTCCGGCTTTAGAGTAATTTGCAGAGTAAATCACATCTTAAGGTGGAAGTAACTCTTGCTGAATCCAAATCTACATGACATAGGAGAGATTTTCCTTTTATTTAATTGTCAAACAAAAAGCCAGAATTGACTGATCTGATGTCGCATTTTGGTTTGTGGTGAAATTTCAGAGAAAAAAAAAAGGTGAAGAAAAATAAGTTCTATTTGCTTTAAAATCTCATAATTTCATCAAAAACAGAATGCTACAATAGTGGCAATGGTGCACTACACTCACCATCAGTAAAAGCCTCCCCTTCTACCGGGTCTCCTTCTCCACTGCTGTAGATTGCATATACTGAAATCCTGTATTTAGTCTCTGGCTCCAAGCCTTCTAGCACGGCATCCACTGTGTCTCCAGGCACTCTCTTCTCTCCCATTGTATCATCATAAAGCGATTTCCACACTATCCTATAATTATTAACTGCTCCTGGAGCTGGTGTCCATGATAACCCAACTGTAGTGTCAGTTATGTCTGTGGTAACCAAATTACGTGGTGATCCACGTTCTACAAGAAAGAAAACAGCAAATTGTCTCTAAAATACAGACAGCAAAAGTTAGAAAAGTACAAATGGAAAAGTAAAAATCATCATAAGAGTAAAAGCAAACATTTTCCATCAATATTAGTTTCAATACATTTGTAGTTCCAAGAGAAAATGGATAGATTTTTCAACAAAATGTTTAAAGCTAACTTCAGACTATGAATGATCCTATCTCTTACCATGCAAGATACTTAGCAGTTATGCTTCAGCACATGCAAAATAAAAATTTCATTAATCAAATACTTGGAATTAAGCAAGTGCTTAGATGTGCTGTGGCTTATTTAGGTAGGTTTTGACTCTTAAGTAAAAAAATTTATTTCATTCTTTCCTCTTCATCTTCAGGTGTGTAACTTTTATTTCAGGGTGGGAGGGTAGTAAATAAAGGAGACTTTTACCTGAGTCAAACAGTTCTTTCTCTGATGACCTTATTTTCTTATCTAATAGTACTAGTCTTATCTTCCAGACTGTCACCAGATCTATCAGCTATTTCATTTTATGTTTATAACTTATTTGTAGTGTGTTTACTTCATGCTGCACTTACAGCACAAAACATTCTCCGTCTTTCCACTCATAAGACTTGTACCTCTTCCCTCCCAACAGTTTGTTCTAGCCAGCTTGGAACAAAGGAGACGACTCATTAGTCTGTGAAATCCAGCTGACAGCTGTATGCATGAGTCTCACCTAACACATCAGAGTAGTTCCACTGCTTAAAAATGGAGCTCATTGGTCTAAAGAAGTGCAGTGAAAGGAGTGCTTCTGTTTAATGTTTAACATACATTTATAACATATGTTCAATTTTCCTACTGCAGTGGCTGGCTTTGATGGCAGGAAAGGAGTGCTAACTGGTGGGTTTATTGCAATGGCCTCACTGTAGCAAAATCTGCAAAAGGAATCTATGAAACCACATCCACATATACACAGAAGTACTTGATTTCTTGGTGTTTGTTCTCGGTGGTCTTTCTCCATGTACATTCTTGAGAGAATGCTTAGCAAGAGGTCTTAAACACCTGAGGTGGCCTCATGGCATCACAGTTAAGTTTCAGTGCACTGATAAAAATATACTATAACCCTATATTATACCACAGAAGCCAGGGGACCAGATTCAAAATCTCTGAACACAATGAAATTCACTACTTATCCAATTTCCACGGGTTAGACTCATTGCAAGAACAGACCTCACTGTTTTGAGAAGCCTGAAGCAGTTTCAGTCCAAGACTGAGCAACAAGTTGCTCTAAGTCATATACTATGTTGTCACTTTTCATATTCGTCTTTCACTTCCACTGCAAATATGCCACATTTCCAAACATAATCCCACTGGAGTGAACAGGACTACCTGTAGAAAGCTTGATTTTGCAATTATTTCATTGCCAGCACAACTTCATTAAAACTGAGCCAATGAATCCCACTTGGTTTAATGGTAAATGGAAATTAATATCAACCTATCTGAAAACAGTGCTTACAGTATAATAAAAATTCAATAGCTACAGAGATTACAGAATCAGAAGGTACCTCTCCAACCACAAAGCTGACTCTTAAATATAAGTAATAGAGCATGTAATATAATTCCTTTGTGTTGTGGGTTTTTTCTAATGTTAATTCACAGTCTTGGGACATCCCATCATGGTTTTCTGCAGACAATTCTTTTTTCATCCTAACTCCAAATCAGTTCTTACAATTTTACTCTTTAAACCAGTTTTTAGCTTCACAATATAAATCACCACAATTTATGTCATCTTCTCTTCAAAAAAAGTTTAAGATACAGAGGTTTTGGTAAAGTTTACTTGGTTTTCATTTCATAACAGTAGCTGCATATAGTGAAAAAGTTATAGTGAAAAGGCTTGATTCAACTCGTGCTTCATGAAGTCCCACTGAATTCAGTGACTGCACTAAATGAAAGCCAAGGCAGAATCTAAACTCCAAAGACAGATTTTCCTGGAAGCCTGAAAAAAAGATTTGCCTTCAGAAGTAAATTACACCAATTTTTCTGTCTGCTCTTAAGCTGCTACTCCAAAACCTTGGCTTTTTCATACAATTAAAAAAAAAAAAATTTAAGGCAATCCAAATGGAAAAAATATGGAAAACCTAACTTGATAGAATGCACAGATGTCTCACAATAAAAACCTTTCTTTCCATATTTTAATGTAATATAAATATACAAGCCACTTTATTTTGGCTACTTTAATACGTGGCTCTGCCACAACATGATTTCAGCATTAAAGTATCTGCTACCACAGCACAATTTTTGCAAGTCTACTTTTGGATGCTACAGCTAATGATATATGTTGGAAACACTGCAAAAATAATTGTGCATTTAAAACCATTATTGATTAAGCCATTATTGAGGTCATTAAATAACAGAGGAAAATAATTTGTTTGGAATGGACTGTAATGAATACCATTTACTGTTGGTTCTGAAAGAAAAATATCTTTGGAACTAAATGTCTTTTTTATGAGGCAAGGTAAGGGAGGGAAAAGGGACTGGGATTCCTACCAAACCACTAGAATTAAATGGAAAATTTTTACTTCAAATAGTTGGAAACTGCTGACAAGACAACTTACCTAGTAAGGGAAATCAGACTTTTTATATGTTACACTGCAACTGGGAACATTTCTTTAACATAACACACCAACTTGATTTGCACCTCATATGTGAGGTGGAAGTTCACTGACAGCTTTTTTCTGTTTCACTGAACCTCCCACAACTGTTTTGGTATTAGGAGAACACCTGTGTTTAAGATGCAGTCCAACTGTAAGTCTTAATTTCTTAGGATTCCATTAAATATTACCTAAGCTGCTACACTCATAGTCAAGGAACACATTTGTGTTCCACAATAACACTGGTATCATGTACTCTCTAGCAAACATACAATTAGACCTACGAGATATTTTCCCTTGGAATAAAACCAAAATATCTAGTTACCCTGCTTACATTTCACAAAAAAAAAAAAAGAAAAAAGAAAAAAGAAAAAATCCACAACTGTGACCCCTAAAGCAGTCATTCTGTTCTTTGGTCCATGTGTTCAGAAATGCTTGTTCTGCATCTCCTTTTTGCCTATTTGCTTAAACAGAATGGATAAGGAGCATTGAAGGACAATGCACACTGCAAGAAAGAAAAGTACTGTCTGGCTGGCTCACAAGTGGTTATCAAAAGACTCCTGGTTTTGCTGACTTGAAATGGAAACTAAAATATACTCATTATTTCATACTGCCCCAAGCCATCAGCAAGTGAGGAAGCAGCTGTTTTTTGAAAATTATCCCCTAACAGGCATTAGGTCCTACGGTGTTCTGGAGCACCAAACCAGATGGTGTAAACACAGCTGTAAGCCATGGTGAGTACATACGCTGTAAAACAAAGCGCTTGCATGGACAGGTCAAACCCTTGCCTCGACAAGCACGCCAGCCACCAGTTTCAGGCTATCAGATTCTCTAAGCAGTCTTTAGCTCAGTACTGGTCTATCCACAGTCCCCTGAACCTCTAGTACCACTCAGTGCAGTGCACTCTCAAAAATTAACTCGGGAACTGTCAGTCAGGTGCTTTTACACCCAGTTCTGGACTTCTGCAATGCCCAGTTTCCATGTTAAATTTTTCCACTATAGTATGCCAGAGACACCATATAATATTAAAGCAGTTTTCCTGTGTCCACTTGGCTCACTTCCCATAGCTCTCCAGCAATCACTGTTGTTGCTGAGCACAAGACTGTGAATCAGCTAAAAGTGAAATGTTAACATTCATAAAAATGAAATGGCATTATTCAAATGGCCCTTCTCCTCAGAAACATTTACACAACTCCAGATAATTTCAGTGGGAGTCGTACATGCCATTTGGACCCAAAGTTTAAACAGTGTCCTGTATGTGCTCTTAAAACCAGCTTTCAAAAATAACCTGCAGCAGTAAATTTCACGCAGAGACATGTTTCATATTAATTAAACATAGGATTGATATAAGCCAGCATCTGAAAAGGTCAGAATCAACTATATAAGTGAGCCTTCTCTTGCAGAGGCATATATTTGATTCCTGCCTTGTTCATATCAGGAATATCCCATTAAGTAGGCAGGCTAGGTCGCTGCAGACAGCGATCCAAGTGCACTCACCATATGAGATGGTCACAGGATCACTTTATGGATTTACTCTAATGATCAGACTCTCCTCAGCATTGCAGAAGGCAGTCACTTTGGTCAGCTGATACCCTTCCCTCCAGACCACAAAGTAGAGGGTTATTACTGGAGTACCCGCCCTTAGGCGCATTAAGAGGGGATGTGGACATAGTGCAGGGGAGAGTCAAGGACTTGCTACACAAAGGGAACGCTCACTTGATCCTTTTAGAAAAAGTTTCGGGTTCTTCTGCTACTGGGAATGCAGAAAGGTGAGAAGACACACACCAGGAATGTTCTGACCCAAAACAAAGGCACTTTGGCTAGAGCACTTCTGAGTCCCTGCTCTAGGATAAAGACAACAGGAATTCATACTCAGTCCTTTTAATATTCCATCTATCTTTTCCAACAGTTAATCAGTTAACACTACTCTCAACTGTCTAGAAATATCTTTTTATTATTCAATCAAACTTCCCCTGTGGTTTCTTTGTTGGTTTTGTTGGGGGGGGGGGTCCTGATATATATTTTGTTTCCTGTATAAAAGAAATTTTTCCACAGATTAATAGAAGACGATTTCAAATATCAGATTCAAAAATCGTGGAATGTATAATATTAGAAATGCATGAAACAGCATTAAATCTCCTGAGGACACACTGAGTCCTTGTTTCTCTCAGGACGGAAGCAGGACTATGCAGTCTGAACATTATGTAAAGTCCCTGTGATATGCTAAAAACATCATTGTAACAAAATGTCACTTGAATTTGTACTATGCTGTCTGTAGGAGGTCATTCATTTCTAAAGCATTCTTATGGTACCGTAGAAACAGCAAAACAAAACAATTTCTTTTCCAAATAACTACTATTGTCTGACAAAAAAGAGGGACCCCCCAAACATAAACTCTAAGAAATGTATACAACAGAAAATAACTTGAAACTGAAAAATGACCTAATGATTACAAGTTTTTGTACTATATTGATTTAGTACAGTCCAGTTCTCACAGCACAAATAGGTACCTATCAAACAGGATGGCAGGACTAGGCCCTGTATCACTGAAACATAAAGGTTCTCTTTCTAAAGGGAAAGCTACTGTGATGAAATTAGGTCTCAAACTTATCTCCTGAACTTAATACACCACACCTCTTGCTGTTTATTCTAAAGTTTACAAAGATAAGAATAAAGTGGGTTGATATGCCTGATAATCTAGACTAGCAGTCTCATTTATTTCAAAAGAACTACATCCATTTACACCAACAGCATTTCTAGCTTAGGAACTTCAGTGATGTCAGTGGAAAGGCTTCAAAATTTCTCAGTGCAAGCAAGTCACAAATATGAGCACAATTCTTTCCAGAAAAAAAAAAAAATACTTTTTTTCTAAATTCCTATGAAATTTGTATTACAAATGTAATGACTCCCCTGCTTAGAGTCAGTAACTGAAATATTAAGTCTGCTCCGAAAAATATAGAACTGCCAGCAAAGGACACTCATAAAATAGATCTACAGCTTTTAAACTTTTCAAACATTCATTAGGATTAAATGTTTGCGTAGATTTCTTAATCTAGCAATGATTTTTTTTTCTGTAAAACAACTGCAGACTATGAAAGTTAATCTATTTAGCAGCTAATGTACAGTATGTTCTTTTCATCTGACAGCATGTGTTTGGGGAGAAAACCAAATTCTTGCCAGACTTAAAACCACCCTCTCTTATTAAAATAGATTAGAAAAACAGTAGCTCTCGCGAACCACTTGTCTGTTGCATTTACATTCACTGCCCTTATCATGTTTGTCATTGTTAGTTCTGGTGTACAATGACTTGGGTAAAATCATATGATCCCCCCAAAAAATGAAAGCAAAATGGGGGGTTTGGGATGTTTGGGAATAAGAAGAAGACTTTTTCCTAAGGCATTCCTGTGGACATTTCTTGCTTATTCTTCAATCTGTATTTATTATGCATCATCAAATCTGTATTTATTATGTATCATCAAATAAAACTCAGTGTTAATTTGTTTAGTTCCCCCAGTTGTCACAAGCCTTGCTCCACCACATGGCAAATGACAGCCTGCACTGACTTTAGTTTAGCAGTTTCAGTGACACTGAGTGAGCTGAGGGGAATCACAGCCAACAAATATGTCTGAGGAAAATTTTTCCATGGCACTTTTACAGAAGGGCTCCAACCAAAGCTGCCTGGTGATGGATCACCATGCACTTTTGAAAGTGAGAGGATAAAGTGGAGAGTTTTCTACAGCACATATTTTGTATGTGCAGTTGTGTTTAATGCACTATGAAATATAAAGCTCCAGAACTTTCACCTTCGGAGTGTACTTCATAACTGCAGATAAAATCAGCCAGTGACTGAAAAAGGCTGTATAAAAGATCAGAGCACTATAAATTTCCTCAAATATGGATTACTGAAAAAGGAAAGCATACTCCTGCATCAAACGGGCAAAAACATTGTTTCCCTTTTTTTGCTCCAAAAACACAGAAAAGAAATAAACCATTCTCTCAGAATAACAATTACCAGTATGGTATGGAAATGTTCTGATTACTCATTTGCTAAACTCTCTATACTGTGTTGTCCATGAACAGTTCATAAAATTCTGATCCTCTGGCATGTGTTTTATCTTTGAGCTGGGCCAGATAGCTATGCAAACATCTTATAGAAGAGATTATACAGTTACTTGGGGGAATGTTTGCTCTCTATTTAATGCAGTGAAACAATAAGGGCATGCATATACTCAGCAAAAAGAAAAACAAACAAAGAAGCAGAGATTAGCCAGCTGGTAAATGATACCAGGTACACAGAATGATTGCTGGCTGGGTTTGTGTGGATTAATCTTCCCGAGTATCCTGAAACAAACAAGCCACTTCAAAACACTGAAAAAAATGCCTTGCAGAGCAAAGCAGAGGAAGAGAAGGAACTTCCAAAAGAAATTTGTAACTACTAAAAATACTTCGGAGATAACATACATAACTGAAGGACCTTCAATCCATGCCTGGGCAGACATCTTCTTGCAAATCATGTTTGAGCAGTCTAAAAAATTATCAGTTTTTCTCTCTCTACTGAAGGCTACCCTTGCAACTGAATACGGTACCAGCCCATATGAGTTCTAACACATGTACAGCAAAATAAATCATTACTGAAGGCAGTAAGAATGTTTGTCTACACCCTCAGTCTCAGCAGACCATTCAGTGATTCAGTAAAATTCCATTAACATCTGAGACCTTGGATCTTTCATTTCCTGCCACTTGACTATACAATAGCTGGAGAAGCTACTGTACCCAGTTCCTCTTTTCTCACTTTCCTACTGGTGCTGAAATGTTCACTGCACCCAAACTGACTTTCCTTAGGTGATGTTATCGATACCATAAACCAACAACTGTCACAGTTTGAAAGGCAATCTCAAGCCTAGCTCTTGATAATGACGATGAAGTGGCCAGCAACTATGGCATCACTGACTGAGTAGGTTTGGTGAGAAATCATATGGTGAAGACATCAAGTAAGCCCCATTGGGATTCCTGATGCAGGAAAATACTTAAGTGCTCAGTACTTCAGGGCTGTTGGCAATGAAAAACACACACTGCACTATTTTGTTTCTCAGACACTATGGCTCATGGAAAAACTAACTGAAATACTTAACACTTCTTTATGCTTCCTTTTACAGCTTTTTTGTCATTACTGTTGATAAGTTTATTTCTCCAGGAGTTAAGATCTGTCCCATTCCTAGCCTCAGTTAGACAAGTTATGTCAGTCAAGTATTCACTTCACTGACCTGTGTAAATTTTCAGGCAAGCCCAACCGTATTTATTTTAGCTTCACAGGCAGCATGACTTCTCAAGTAAACTCTATACTAAGCTTTGAAGTTTGAATGTTGCCTTTCATTTCCAAAATTGCAACACTTTTACTCTTAATTGTCTGGTTTTCCTCAAAGGTTTTGTCTTTTTATCCTTCAATGGCGTAAGAGAGTACCACACAGTGAAATGTCTTATACGCACTTTAACAAATATTCTGAGAACCCTTCATGCCATTAGTCAGAGAGTCTTTCAAAATATGTATGGACTATGTTCAAAGAGCTTTGGTCTAATTTAAGTATTTTTATTACCCCATGAAACTGCTATATGCTGATTACTAGAATACACAGTGGATGTTCCATGAGAAAACATCATGATTTATGCCCCTGCTGTCAAGTAAACAGAACTTTGTATTCTAGTCTTTACCTTTGATCACCAAGTAATGACTGACAGCTGTATATACTCTTACTAACATTTTATCTAACCAAGAAAAATTTAATAGACAGCTTCAATAAAAAGAGTAATGTTTTCTGGAATGTACCCTGACAGGATTTTCAAATCCAGCTGAATCTTCAAAGTATATTCATTTGAATCAAAAAGCTGTACCTGCCAAAGTGGTAAAAGTAATTTTTAATTTGATTTTCTCCCAACTCAGGAACTGTATAAAAAGTAATACAGTTAAGTGACAGGATGTTTATTTATTCATATTGATCCCAAGACAAAATCCATCACAGAATTTTTGCATAAGGTTTTAATTCAGTTGCTTAGAGTAAAACCTCCTACAGGAATGCTTCTGTGTCCTTTTTAAGTGCAACATCCATTTTGAACTCCATCTGGTTGCATATAAACCCATTCCTGAGCTATAGTCAACTATCCTTTTAAATTCTCTGACTCTTAAACCAATTTTCCACTGCAGAGAGACCAAATCAGAATCAGAGCCCTCCTAGGGAGGGGGAGGGGGAGTATGGAAAGGACAAGACAGTCTCTATCTGAGACTGAATTCTGGTTTTCTGATGACTCTGTATTCTCAATTCTGCTGTATTTCATTCACTGCTCTCTCCATTTAGAATATGTTTTAACTGAAGCTCTAGGCAGCACCTTAGAAGACTTTTCTATTGCTCAAGTTTTATGATAGGCTAAAAAGCTAAGCTTATTTTCTGAATTTGCAACACACTTGATCACTCCAGAGCTCCATATTAGTAAAGGTTCTCTCAGGTTTACACAAAGATACTCAGTGAAAACCTTTCCACCAAATGTAAACAGTTAACTTCGCCAACCCTTCAGTAAAATTAGAGGCATCTCCCTAAGGAAGTGGACAACTCAGTCTGTTTAACAGAGAGACAGACATCTTTCAAGATTTGCAAAGGAAGACCAAGGCATTCCTCTCTCCACTGACAGAGGAAAAAAACAGGGGCGTCAGGCTCCACTGTCTACTTGGTATCTATTCTATTCTTGTCTGAGAGTGAAATTTGTATTTCTGGATGTACAGGTTTAACAGAAAGAGTAAAGGAGACTCTTACCCAGCATACACTATAGCTTTGTGAATCCACTGCAGTGTGGAGATGTGAATTCAAACTCTCCCAGACAGTAAGGGCTACAGCTCCACCCCCCCTCTTCCCTTCAAAAAAGTGTTAGAATTAGAATACCACACAAAAGGAAGTGGCAGCACTCCCACGAACAGGGAAGTTCATTAAGTCAAGATCACTCTGGCCTTTTTGGAGGATATGGGGAGAGTTCAGCTATCTGTTCTCCTTTACCTGGATTTCAGCAGTGCTATGGGCAGGCGACAGGTTATTTTCTCTTATAAAAAAGGCATTTTGGATCTTGCATGGGTAGTGAAAGTAGGGGAGTTAGGAAACTTCCAACATAAATCACAAGGTGCCTGATTCTCTGATGGCTGCACCTTGTCTCAGTGGAAGTAGGTAAATTGGATAGTCATCTGAGACTTGGGTAGTGGGCTAGGCAGGAGGCTGGTGCCTAGCTCCCAGTTGGTCCTTCTGTAGTCAGTGAACAGAGAAGTGTTCCTTTGAAGGAAAAATGAGACCTTGGGTGGAGTACCTGCCTTCCAGAAGTATCTGTCTTCCTTCATCAATCACTGAAGAATCCTAGAGAGTCCATGCTGCAAACTGCAGTGTTCAAATAAGTGCCTAAATGTTAGTGGGATGAATTCAGCATATTGGTGAATCATTGGAACTAATTTTTGTTTGTTTGTTTTTCCAGGTTCCTATTTAAAATAGATTTTCTGGTCTGTTTTCTAACCTATGTCATACACAAAACGTTAAACTGATGGAGAAACTGAGGGCGAAGTATACCCCTACTTTAACTGCATTAGCGCCAATTGACAGGATTTAATTCCACGTAATTAATCTGAAAGATGTTTTCAAGTGCCTTGCCTACACAGCTGCAGTGCCAGACTTTAGCAATATATACCTGGCCAGCACAGACCACAGTCACACTTCCTTTCAAGGCCTAGAAGGCAGCTTTCCCTATCATCAGACATTTAACAAAGGATACTGAGAATGCTCACAGAAAAGTCCGGGAAATTCTCTGCTTGAAGGCAGAGGGAGAGCAGCCACCCCTCTTTATAAGAGAATCTTTGGCTCCAACTTACACTTTTGCTAGCATTCTGTCAATGCTCACCTCCAGGTTATCACTCCTATTAATTAAAAGCAGGATATGATTCATTATTCCTATGACTAGACTAGATGTTGCTTCTCTAATGAAAATATGGTCCCTGAACACCTTCCAGTTTCAGTTCAGTACAAACCCTTCAAATTTTCAAATAGATGAGATACTTTAACCCCACTAATTAATCCTGTTACATTAAGAACAATCTGCCACTCAAACTGAGTAAGGTTGAGAGGTATAAGACAAAGATATTTCACTAAGGCTGGTATGGAAGTACAGTCAGTTTTTTTAGTACTTCTGACAATACCTTTTTTCAAGACACCCAGAGTCCCCTCCACAACCAGTGATTTGACCCCACTGTTTTCTCTAATGGCCAATAAGTTTGGAAAATCCCTGTAAAGCAGAAGAATGCCTGTATGCCTATTTTTCATTCACATATTTACTTCTACAGAAAACTCAGGAAGACAGTACCTTTTAAGAGACCTTAAACATTAGTCAAATAAATGAATGACTGTAAAGAAATAATAAATAATTACCTTCAAGTGTTTCTCCCTCTCCAGAAAGGGCCTCTCCTGCTCCAGATGCATACAAGGCAGACACAGTCAATGCATACCTCGTGGCTTCATCTAAGCCTTTCAGCACTTTAGAGGTAGTGTCACCTTTCACAGTCACTTCCTTAGTTTCACCTCCTGCAACTGGAGTGTATGTTATAAAGTACTGCTGCACTTTGCCAGGAGCAGCCCCCCAGGACAGCTTCATTGTCGATGTTGTAGCATCAGAAACTCTCAAATTTCTTGGATTTCCTCGGACTGCACATGTCAAAAGACGTTGAAAACAAGTTGAAGCAAGCTTCATTAGTGGTTTATTTTTTAGGTTAACATTGGACTTATTGCTCAAAAAAAATTATTCCTGAATAGCCTGCACTAACACTGCTACTGTAATCAGGATTGCATAATTCTATAATTCTATCCCCACAATCCTCAGGCAAAAATGCCCAGTAAGGTCTTTTTTTCTCCTATTTTTTTTCTGTTAAAACAGGCTAAGTCCTGGAAGACTTGCACATACTAGCACCTGAATATATGTTCAGCTTCAGCACACCAAGATCCATGCTGAAGTCACTGTCTGCACAATCAAGTCACAGATCAACACTGAAATGTGAAATTAACACATTATAGTTTCCGACAGAGTTCTTTTTTAGAATCATAGAATAGTTAGGTTTGGAAAGGACCTCAAGATCATCTAGTTCCAACCACCCTGCCAGGGCCAGGGACACCTCACACTAAACCATGCCACCCAAGGCTATGTCTAACCCAGCCTTGAACACCGCCACAGATGGAGCATTCACAACTTCTTTGGGCAACCCATTCCAGTGCCTCACCACCCTTACAATAAAGAGTTTCTTCCTCATATCCAATCTAAACTTCCCCTGTTTAAGTTTGAACCTCTTATCCCTTGTCCTATCACTACAGTCCCTAATGAAGAGTCCACCTCCAGCATCCCTATATCCCCCCTTCAGATACTGGAAGGCTGCTAGGAGGTCTCCACACAGCCTTCTCTTCTCCAGGCTCAACAGCCCCAACTTTCTCAGCCTATCTTCATAGGGGAAGTGCTCCAGTACCCTGATCATCCTCGTGGCCCTCCTCTGCACTTGTTCCAACAGTTCCATGTCCTTTTGATGTTGAGGACACCAGAACTGCACACAATACTCCAAGTGAGGTCTCAGGAGAGCAGAGTAGAGGGGCAGGATCACCTCCCTTGACCTGCTGGTCACGCTCCTTTTGATGCAGCCCAGGATACAGTTGGCTTTCTGGGCTGCGAGCGCACACTGCCGGCTCACGTTCATTTTCTCATCAACCAACACCCCTAAGTCCTTCTCTGCAGGGCTGCTCTGAATCTCTTCTCTGCCCAACCTGTAGCTGTGCCTGGGATTGCTCCCACCCAGGTGTAGGACCTTGCACTTGGCATGGTTAAACTTCATCAGGTTGGCATCAGCCCACCTTACAAGTGTGTCAAGGTCCCTCTGGATGGCATTCCTTCCCTCCAGCGTATCAACCGAAACATAAAGCTTGGCATCATCAGCAAGCTTGCTGAGGGCACGCTCAGTGATGATAGTTTTTCTGTTTTCTAATATTTAAAATCTAATTGAAGTTTCACTAGTGTTCAGGACATTTCTACTGTCTCTGTACTTTCCGTATCTTGTTTAATAAAGCATAATACCAGGTTAAAGGATCATACATTTTCATACAAGTTAAGGCCACAGTGATAACTTTAGTTCATTAAATGTTTCAATTATTCCTTGTTAGCCACTCAGAACAAAGTGCAAACAAGGTCTTTTGCTGAAAAGAAATGTAATTTATATAATTGACAACATGAAGAATCATGAGGACAATTAATTAAACATACAGGTAGATTCTTCACCCAAGTTACCTTCCTGCCCTGCTAGGTGCTGCAGGTTCAATTGACTATATTTTAAAATTAAATATGGCAATTTTGGTAATTCATATTGTCTTAAATTACATCTCAACTAGGCTTGAGTAATTTTATAATTCCCTGTTCATATTGGATAATACATATGGCCAATGTGGGTTATTCTCTTTTCAGTATGAATATGTCAGCATGCAGGGAGTTCTTCTCAAGCTTACTACATTCACAGCATTGATTATGTACCTTCATCAGTTTTTGCATATCCATTCAGAGAATTCCCAGGCCCAGACTGATATTCAGGAATAACAGATACTTCATATCTTGTATCCTGGATCAAGTTCTGCAGAATAGTTGATCGTTCATTTGCTGAGACAGTCATTTGTCTCCTTTCTCCTCCCATAAGTGGTCTATACACAAGCCTGTACCGTAGGACATTTCCTGGAGCTGGAGTCCAGCCAACTACAAAGCTATCAGTAGTTTCATCTGTTATCCTTAAGTTTCGAGGGGCACCTTTAACTGCAAAAAATATAAACATATGATTTGCAAATATTTGCTTTTAATCGAGTAGTATCTGAAATTAAATCATTCCAATCATTCTGTTAGCTTATCCACTTTATCAAAACAACAGTTTATATTGCCATCCCATTGTTTTAGTCATTTCTGAAAATTTATGGGCCAGAGTTACAACAAGCAGTGTAACAAAGCTGTCCCCAAAAGCATATTAATCTCAGTTTATACAGGCACTTCTGAAACTTAAGATAGCCTGACTATGTTTAGTGATAACAGTTGAACTGAACTGCATGGGACACTTGGGAATAACTAGTAGGGAAATGCATTAACACAACAAAATATACAGATTTCTCTGCTGTGGCCATTTGCTTCTGCATGACCTTTGTTTGCAGATAGCTGACTACACACAGACAGCTCGCTGATTTTAAAGAAATGGCCAAGGGAATTGCTACAGGAAAAAAAAAAAAATCCAAAATTTATTCAATTGCTTTAAATTAAATTTTCACAAAAAATACATTCATTGCAATATAAATTGCATCTAGTGTTTAAAAAAGGCTTCTGATTTTAATTACAAACTCAAAGACAAAAAATAGCTTGCTATCCCAGAAATTAAGGAAAAAGCATAGTAAATCATCTAATCTAGTCTGCTCCTTAACAAAAGATACAGCAGCTCAGGTCATTTCATAAGAACTCGTGGGCACACCAAAGAAAAGCTTGACCCTTCCAACATCCATTAAGATCTAATGCACTGCAATTTGCCTATCAGTATGTTGCACTGTCATTTAGGTTTTGGGTTTTTGTTATTTACTATCTAAATTATAATTCAACTAGAACATTATATGCCAAAAGGACTGGTTTTCCATGTTAAATTACATGCCTGTTAAGAAAGAAGCAATTAATAATCACAATTTTAAATAATTAAACTTGTTTTCTACTCATGAGAAACACATTACCCCATTTCAAATTCTTTAAAAGCTTGAAACCAAAATTAGTTACAAAGGAAACTGTCTGGCCCAAATTGTTAGCTAGATCTGCACAGACTGCTACTGATGTTTACATAATTGCAAAAGAACTCTTCTCCCATATCGGGACCTCATCAGATCAAGATGCTGAAAATTATTTAAGGCATAATCAGTTATAACATGGGAACAATGATTATTTTTATTAAAGCTATTCCTTCTCCTGTCCCTTACACCCTAAACTACATTTTCTATTAGCCAAGATTTTGTTTTCCTACGGGAAAGTTAGGTGTGGCCAAAACATTCTGACTAGTACAGTCATGGAAACATGCACACCAACAGTGAAACCTGTATCTTCCAAACTTAACATCCAAACTAAGCTATTTTATAAGCATGCATTTCTATCAGTCCTAAAACGAAAGAGCAATTAAAAAATTTCCCTGCTGCTTCTTTTGCTCCCTTGGAACCATTTACATCACAAAAGGTCACAAATGACAGCATGGAATAATGAAAAACAGTGGATCGATATTTTAAAAAGCATGATTTAGACTAGACTGAGTATATAACTACTGGAATAGAAAATCAAATTTACTGTCATCGTTCTTCTTTAAATGAGTGGAAATGCATCATGGCAACTCTACCAAGAAAAGGTACTGCTACCATTAAATTTACAGCCTACCACTTAAATTTACAGCCTACCACTTAAATTTACAGCCATTAATCACATAAACTCTCAGTGACATCAATGGAAGTTTTGAATCAGTAAGAATTATTGGATCAGACCCATGAAGTTCTGATGAGAAACAGCTGACCAAAACCTCAGTCCCCCTTAATCCTATGGTATGTAAAACAGAATTTCTATTAATATAAGTAAGATGTAGACATGGCAAATTTCATAGGTACATGCTTGACTTTAAAAGTATTAAAGTCAGAATACATTCCTGCATCAGAATCTTAATTATTAAATTGAACAGAATAAAGTTGGAAAGGACCTACAATCATCTAGTCCAATTTAAATGTATATTAAGATCGATACATGTCAATGAATGTATTATTGACAACACACCATTCGAAAATAGGCCACTACAGAGAAACACGGGATCCATCCAACTTTCAGTAAAAATAAAATCCAATCTTAAAAAATTAAAGTGGGCCTATTATTGGAATTTTATATCTTTACTAAATGCATTAAGAAACAATAATGTTTATTCTCATCCCACATACCAGTACAGCTCCTCAGGCTTAGCTGGCTGTTCCACATACACCTCTTCTCTCAATTAAGCAAATTCTCATTCGAACATATGACTCTTTCATGTCTGAGAATAATGGGAAATCTACCTTCTAAGGTGGTTTCCTCTCCATCCAAGGGAGGGCCGTCACCATCTTCATATTCAGAAATCACACTGACTGCATAAGTAGTTTCAGGTAGCAAGTTTGTGAGAACTGAGCTAGTACTTGAAGCTGGTACTGAAACAATAAATTCTTCTCCACCAACTGCTACTTTATATTTAATGAGATAGGACAAAACCTCGGATCCAGCTGGAGACCAGCTCACTTTGAAACTGTCAGATGTTACATCAGAAAAGACCATATTCTTCGCAGGTACATAAGCTGTATGGAAATAAAATGCACAGATGAGGCATACTTGCCAGAATTTTTTTAACACAAAATCTCTAAAATAAATTTAAAATGTTCCTCAATTATAAGATTTATTCTAATTGACAGATATTTTGTTGCACATGCAACTGTATTTGTTTTCTATACTTGCTTATAGCCATTAAATGTCATTATGATCCTTTTTAGGTTGTCTCACATCATACAACGAGTAAAGGCACCAACTCAGTGATTTCTTGATAAAATGAGAACAGTCCATCTAAAAAAATGTACTTATGAAAACTTAAGTTAGAATCTGATGATCAAGTTGGGTTCCCTATGTCCCATGAACAGCAGTAACATTATACCCTCAACAGGAACTAAGAATCCTTGGGTTTTTTTCAGATCTAGATTAGAAATAGGACAAAATAAATCCCAGTATTCTTTTCAGGAATGGAGTCAAAGGGGAAACAAGGAACTTGACATGAGGCACAAACACACACCTGACATCCTGGGCTTGTTTTGCTTGGCCTAGTCAGACTAACAGTGGGGATGTTAAGACTGCTTGAGCCCTCTAAAACAAAGGCTGCTTTGCTGGTTTGTTCCTCAAAGCTATCCTGAAACAAAAGGCTTATTTTTAAAGAGAGTGGGGTTTATCAATATTGGGGACTATTCAGTGTTAGTGTTCTACTAAACGTAAGTGGGGAAACAGAGGGTGCAAGTAGTCATAAGTAACTTTAGCTGACCAAAAGCTGGTCATTTACAAATCTTGTAAATATTAAACACTACCCAAACTTGTCAAATTTGGATGCATGCTAAGACCTTTATTTCAGTCTTTACAGTTAGACTGAGATTAACATCACCTAGCATCTGCTGTCTCAAATTGTCTTGCCTACACTCATTTCAGAGGACTTACCCCAGAAATGTATCAAATCACCTCTGGCAGTGTTGGCATTGCTCCATTGCCTTTCAAGTTCTAAAAGACAAGCTTATACTAGCTACCTCATTGTGGACAGCTTATGAAGAGTGGCCCTAGTTAGTAACTGTTTTACTGAAGACCCTGAATGTAAAAGCATAGCATGTCTACTAAGGTCATTCCACATAGACCCACACTTTAATAGCTTTCTAAGTACCCAGGAGGAGAGGGGGGAAAAAGGTATTTCTCCAATATTTTTTCCATCTTTGCTTTTCAATCAATTTCCTCCATTGCTTTCAATATAGTGAAAATGAGAACCACATCCCCAGTTATTAAAATTATCATTTGTATATGGAGAATTTAATCAATGTCAATTCTTTAGGCAACTATAAGCACAAAACATTGGTTCAGATCTTTTTTCACTGCATTTTCCACATTTCTCTAAGTAATAGTAGTTACTTACATTTTTTCCTTATAGCAGCCAGTTCCTGCTCAATCCGTAGGCAAACAGACTGTGTAAGTTCAAATGATATTCTTTGAAAAGCATCAAAATCTTCCACTGTGTAAACATGGGTTTCGGCAGGAGGCGATGCAATTGCTTCTAACTCTGTACGTACTGCATCCTTCACACCAACTGCAAATATTTCTACATCTGCATCCCTCAGCTTTATTGCAGGTTCTTTAAAAGCATCTGATGATTTTCCATCAGTAATAAGAATCATGACTCTTGGCACATTTGGTCTTGATCCTTTGCTGGTAACAAATACTTTTTCCCTCACATATGTCATCGCTTTGCCTGTGTTCGTAGATCCACCTCTGTAGGGGAAGTTGTTAATAGCCTGAATTATGTCTTCCACTCTGTTGTATCTGTTCAAAGAAAACTCCATATGGGGATCTCTGCTGTATTGGACAAGACTTATCTGTACTTTTCGAGGCGATATCTCAAAGCTTTTAACTAACACTTCCAAAAAGGCTCTTACTTTAACAAAATTAGCGATACCAATGCTGTAGGAACCATCCACTAAAAACACAACATCAGCTTTTACATCCACACCACGTGAGCATTCTGCAAAGAAAAAGAATCGCCACTATAAACACATATTCAATAGCCACAGCATTACATACTTAGTTGCTTAAAAAAAAAAATAAACCATGCTAAGTAAAGCCGGTTTTCATAAATAATAAAGGTATGACATTAAAACAAGCATCAGAGGTACAAAACCCAGAAAGTTACTGTGTGAAAATAACGTAGTAGCTCCTTACTTACCCACTTGAACTTTTACTTGCTGTGTTTTTTCCATTATCGTTATTGGCTCACTGGCAGTCAGTCCTTTCACTGCATAAACATTAATTTGATATTCTGTGTCTGGAGAGAGATCTTTAACATTCAGAGCAGTAGTCTGAGGACCCACACTCAGTACATGTTGTTTTCCACCAGATATCATTGGAATGAACTGCAACCGATAGCCAGTTATTTGGCTTGTCGATGGATCCCAAGTGATCCTAACAGATTTTGAGGAGATCTGAGTGGCCACCAGATTTGAAGGAGGCTCTACCACTGAAAGCAATCAAAAACAAACCCAAAATATTAATTACAATTATAAAAATATCTTCTTCCACATTTTTAGTTCTCAAATAAATGTAGTTATCTTTACTTAATCTTTACTAAAAATCCCTTTCTTTTCTATTTTTAATCATAACCAAACACAAGGGAATTGCAGGGCAGTGCAAACAAAAGACTTTTTCCCTTTAGTGCATTTTTCCATAGAAGTGATGCTTGTGTTCAAATGGGCTGCATGAGACTTCTGATAACTGCACATCGTGTTGCCCCTGAAATGATGGAATAATGGAGTTATTCCAAATCTACTACATTATATTCTTCTCTCCTGTATTTAAATGCACAAAGCTGAGACCTGTTTTCCACACTTGCTAAGTGAGGCAACGGATCAAGTTCCAGAAATAAAGCAAAGGAAGTAGAGATAGCCCTTTAAATGTGCATTAGAATAATAATAATTAATAAATGCACTTGTATAAAATATCTCACCTTCTTCTCCACTGACCAGTTCACCTAGCTGTTCATCAACACCAGAGCACACTTGCAAAATAATTTCATTCTGTATATCCACAATTCCATCAAAATTAGCCACATTGAACACATGCTTCAGTGAAGGCTGAGATGCAATTAGCTTGAGCTCCTTTGCATCTGCTGCTTTGATTCCTAGAAGTTGCAATAGACAGGACTGTGTTAAGTGGCCATAAAATACAGACATCTGTGAATGTATTCATAAAGTATCAGAACATGCTGGGGTAAAGCTGAGTTCAGTTCAGTTCTGTCATTATCAATAACCAAACTACAAAATAATGATTAATGCAATGAGGTGACATAATCTGCTTTAAACCTGAGAAAATCAAGTGGTATCTTCATTCAGACCAAGGTTGAAAGCATGCTTGTCAGTCATCTTATCTCCATATAGGAGCTACAGAATTACTATAAAATTAACACAACTGTTATTGTGCATGTCTTGAGGGCATGAACGACCCATTTCAAGGCACACACATGGAAAGAGTGGCATAGTGAACTTATTGAAACAGAGAATCTGTAAAACATATAACTTATTCTTCAGAAATGTTAATCCCTCAATCAGATCTAAATCAGATCTCAATCAGGAATGCTAATCTCTCAATAGGAAAACTCAACGCACCCAAAGAAAAAATTTCAACGCCTGTGTTGCGAAGCTCTCTTGCAGGAATTTCAACTTCATCTTGAGCTTTTCCATCCGTAATGACAATTGCTACTTTGGGAAAGCCTTTTCTTGCTCCAGCAGACTCAGTAAAGGTGTTTTGAACCAGGTAATCGATAGCTTCACCTAAAAACATCACCACAGGTTGTGTTTTACTAGGCTTGAATGAACCAGAATTTAAAGCAAATTTGGATTATAAAATGAAACATTGAATAAACACGTATGTGGGAAATCTGTACCTGTCATTGTGTTGCCACCTTTGTAAGGTATCCTTTTAATTGCATCAATAAGATCACTTCTTCTGAAATACTGATTTAAATTGAACTCTGTTCTTGTATCTGAACTGTACTGAACAACTCCAACTCTTGTCTTTTCTTCCCCAATGTCAAAAGCTGATACAAGGGCAACCATGAAGTCCAGAATATATCTGAAGTTATTTCTCCCTACACTCCATGAACCATCTACCAGGAAAACTAAATCTGTCATTGCACTTATGGAACATTCTGGAACACAAAAAAAATTTAAAAAATCTCTTAGCAAATTAGGAATTGCATTCTTACAAATCAGTGAGAAATGTCTGACAGAAACTTATTAGGTAAAAGACAAACCAAACAGATTTATAGATTGATATTCTTATCTGGAATATTTTACTTGGGGAAGCATTAATAACATAACTGAACACCCATACAAGCCTTCTACCTGCCATTATCAAAAGGGAACTGCCACTTACATATTCAGTTTTGAGATGCTTCTCAGGCTATTTCATGCCAGATGAAAACTCACATACAAAAATTTTTGCAACACATTGATGTTACAGGAACATTTCATTTCGTACCACTTCAGTTTTGTACCTTTTTCTCCCCATAAAAGCTGCACAGGTTCCTCTGCAATGTCTTTTATCTACAGGACAATGTCTTTTGTTAGTAGGACTAAGACATTCATAGACTTCCTCAGGTTAGTTGCATAAATTCGTAGTTTCAGTACCAACTTTGCACCTTAGTCTTTCAAGGCAGCTATAAATTCCTTCCACCCCAGTCCCTTCCCAAGTTTTCTTAGCTCTGGACAATTTTACATGCTAATTTCATTGCTAGGTAACACAGGAACACAGTTTAACTTTATAGTGCCCTAGAGCTAGACCTTATCTCTAAAGTGTTAGATAAGTTGAAAGACAAAACACCTTACTTTGTAACTGAGCCTCAACCTTCTTTTCCTCTGGTAGCCCTGGACCACCTGTCTGAACTGCACAAAGCACAACATAATTAATGGAGGAAATCAGGTTAAACTTCTAAGCATCAGAGAAAAGCATGTAGGGAAATAGAGACACAAATCTGACAAGCCTCAGAACATGAAAATATAAATCCAAGTCATGAATACATCACCTGTACTTACAGGTTTGACAACATAGCATTCAAGTCAACAAAAAACACAGAAAATGCAGAAAGAATTAAGAATCCTCTGAATTTGTACCTCTTGTACAGTAATTTCCTGAAAACTAACTGCAACATCCCTAAGTGAAATACCAGTATTACCTCTCTCTAACACGTAGAGGAACTCATCATAAGTAGTTCTCCCATGGCTGTTTGTGAAGCCTGGCATATGTGACAAAATGTGTCACAGATGATAGTCTGATGTGTTTAACGTTTTTTATTTAATTAGATTTATTTTATGCTTTATTTGTTAAATATAAATCATAAAAATTTCAGTTCCATATTTTACCACCATATAAATTTACTGGGTCACATTGTATTGTTTGATGAAAGTAGTTAGCCTTTTTTTTTCTTCACACACAGGAAGCCGGTTGGATTCATTTGTTACTGAGGTCAATAAGAGCCTTCCCCTTGACTTCAGCACATGCAGTTTATAGGAAGTAGGTTTAGCTCAAAAGAACCAGTGGCCTCCTGCAAAGAATTCTTTTGGATGGTCAGACATGATATATCCATGCTAGTCTCCTCTTATCACTTGCAAATTACCTCTGCTTCTACTTGGAATATTCTTAATTGAAAATGGCTGTTCAGACAGCTACATATGATCAGAGTTTAGGTATATGGCAATTTTGCTGAGGAACTGGAACAAAGCCATATTTTGTGCATGACCACTCCTTTATGTTGCTTGGTATTAAATGTACTTACTTGTCAGTTGGCCAAAAACAGGTAGACTCTCCTCTCTTTCATCATACGAAGCTATTGATACAACATATTCTATATCAGGTATAAGATCTGATAAGACAGTTTGGGTAGTGCTAGGTGAAAGAGTAAATTCTTTAGTAGGCCCATCTGCAATAAATATATAAAACAGTTAATGCAGCCTTTAAATCTAGTAGTATCAATGACAAGTTGATCATTAGGGGAAAAAAATGCAACAGAGAATAATCTCTCTAAAATCAAATGATCATTTCAGAATGACACAACCTTTTTTGTCCTGAAGTACGAATTTTGAAACATGAAACTTCAAACTAATCTACTTTCAGTAGTGACCAAAATTACTGAAGTATTTAATAAATTACAGGAAATCTGAAACTTAAAAAGCACATACAAAATATACTATTATCTAACAAGTCATGGTCCAGTTCTGATTCAATATCACATTTACACTGATTATTTCTCAATGTGAAATAGAATAACGGGTGTCTTACAAAGAATTATCAGGAAGTTATATGACATCACTGCATCGTTACCTGACACATGCAACACTTCCCCCAGGAGAAGTATTTGAATGAAGTACAATACAATTCCCTAGCTAAGGCAAAAGCATACAAGAGGAGCAGAATGATAACTACCTTCTTTTTGCTTCTCGCAAAGGAAAGACATCCAAAACTTACTACCTGCAGTCTCAAAGGGTAAATGCTATGATAAGAAAAACTCTAACTTGGAAAAATCACTGCTTCTTCCTGTATGCCCTTTGCTGTTACCCAGTCTTGATCAGAAACTTCACAATGACATTAATAGCTACTAAGTTAGACATAAGTGAAAATAAGCCCAAGTTTTCAAAAAATGTAATGACATAATAAAATTTTATAGAACTCACCATTTGTTGGAACCACAGTAATCCTGTAACCCACTATTGCATCTGGTGGCCTTTTCCATGACATTTGAACATTATGTTCATCTATAATTGTAAAATTCAAGTCTGATGGTGGATTAACTGCAAAAGATTTATACCAGGTGGATGTTTAACAGCTTGAACAAGCTTTGGCAAATGAATAAATAAAATAATTTTAGCAAAGCTTACTAAAATTGTCTTTGCATAAATTTGTTTCCAACAAATATAAAGATATGTTGTTGGAGAAAGAGTAAAATTAAAAGCTGACAAGATATGACAAAACATCGAAGGGTATATGCATTACAGAGGACAGCACAGAACATATGTTTCTTGAGTTGCCAAGACATTCAAGAATGGCCAGGAAAATCAAGCACAATAGAAAACACATTTGGATACATGTACAATGAGTTCACAGATAATCACCACATATGCAAACATTTCACATAACAATTAAAGGAAATTTTTTTACATGCTGGGTGCAATCCGTACAAGCATGCCAAATCATAACCTGCTTACAGTATCGTGAGATCATTTAGGACATTGAGAACACAGTACTCTTCTTAATTAGACGTCAAAGAATTGATCAGCTTTTTAATATACTCTCTGCATAGTCATATTTCTTATCAATTTAAATGAATCTAGGAACTTGGCAGAGAAAAAAGTATTTTTAAGAATACGAGAAAATATTACGCATTTAATGCTCAATAAAACAATTTCTGTTAGGGTCTAGATCGAATATACATCCAAAATGTATATCAGATGTGTCATTTTATTCCAAATATGGGGTGCTCCACCTCTTTGTTCCTAGAAGCCACTATACTTTGCATACGGCTGTAAAGGATTCAGGAACTAAGGGGACGATAAGTGGGACTTGTATTGGTTGCAATTTGCCAAAATATTTGAGCTGATGTGAAAGTTCACAAAAATAAGATTCTACCTGTTTACACCAGATTGATACAATTCAAAGGTGCAAACTGTTGTTTTCATGTTCCCTTTGCAGCAGGTGTACCCATACTAGTAGTGGCATTTTGACATAAAATGCCAGTATGGTTCCAAACAACACAATGGTTAATTATGAAAAGACAACATCAAAGTATATTTATGGACATTTATTTTACAGAATTTATAGAAAACAGCAAAGAGGGCACCAATGATCTGAACAAATGACTGCAAATAAAACTTGAAGGAGCTGATGACAGAAGTAACTGAACAGTAACAGAAAGAGTTTTCATACGCTATTTTGCAGCACCATGCATATGTAAATGAAATGTTGATTATTATTTTTTTAGCTTCCCATGATGGACAAAGCCTCCATGTACAAGGTTCATTACACAAAGACGTTTCATAAATATTTTATAATGATATTCTCTTTGTAAATTTGGCATGCTTACTCATGCAGTATTTTACTGACTCACTGTCAGTGCATGGTAGGTGTACTACATATTATTGTTTAAATAGGTCTACAAAGTAAGATTAGATTCAGCCATACTTTCCTTAACTACTTGTGAGACCGTTTTGCAGGCATTTTTAATAGACAGATCTTCTCTGATTCATGGAAGATCTCCATCATGTGCCAGATTTTGTTTCAGTTTTGAATATAAAGAGCAGATAAGGAAATAAATGCTAGAATGTAAACTTATGAAAAGACACTGCCCAATTGCAATAAGTGATACTGAGCTCAAAAACCCTGGCAACCAATTGTGTAGGCATCTTTTTTCCTTTTAATTTCCTGTCATTTCCAACCATAGGATAATATGGCTTTGTAATACTGATATAGTAGATAAGCTAGTACTGAAGTAAATGTTATTTTTCCTATTCTCCATACACAGGCAGTGAGATTAGGCCATTAACCTGCATGCATAGTTTATTCTTCGTTCGGTTTATGAGTATCACAATGCTAGAGACCGCAGGGTAGTTATTTAGTATGAAAATCATGCAACATGTGTTAATAGTAAAATACACTTAGGTGATAAGAATATCATTATAAAATATTGTTTCAGTAGCAATGGCTCAGGACAAATTTAATGCAAAGGCAGAGACAACTGACCTGAGCATGCTTTTAAAAAAAAATCAGTACATGGAAAAAGTAGCGCCACCAACCTTGCAAGTAAATTGGCATGTTGCAGCAGAGACTTTAGGCTTTAACTGCTGAAGGACAGCAGCAGCCCAACTTGTTGATATCCAAATGACCGGATTCCAGATAAACTGAAAAAATTGACTGTCAGGAGAAGTCTTTAACATTTGAAAGGAATTTAATCCATTTTATGAAAATTCAGATGTGGATCTTGGAAGGTAACAGGAGTAGTACATTGATACAGAAGCGATGTATCCATTCATCCAGGTGTTCACAGCCTTTTAGAACAATGGCATTGCAGGGGACCTCAGAAAGTCCCCTCATCCATCCCACAGCCAAGATATGATCAGCAACCTCATGTCATTACTGACATGTTTGCTCAGATCGTTCTTAAAGAAATTACTCCACAGAAATAACTCCAAGGCCTCACTGCCTTTCTCATCATAAAGTTATTCCCAACACCTAACCCTGGTCTTCTTTGCTGCAGTTTAAATGCCTTCATTCTCAACCTGTGGCTGACTTATGAAACTCAATCATTGAACACTTCTCCCTTTGAAATCCAGAAAGGAACCTTGCCTGAGTTAAAAAAAGCCAGTTTGGATCCAATGTCGTCAAAATGTCTTCCAGATGGCCTGTGAGCTTTTCATACTCAAACAATCTCCAGAACATCACATGGGTCAGATTTCACCCATATGAAACCAGCAGCGGGGTGAAGACCAAACCATGGTCATATGATTGAGAGCAGTAAGTCGATCTGAAGTACAGCAAAAGGTTTAGATGATAAAAACCTTATTGCAATAATCAAACAGAGCAACTGTTACTTCACCGTGTTAAAATTCTTCTTCCAGAATGGAATTCACCAGTGGAAAAGTAATAAATCTGTAATACAGAATCAGATCAGACTTCTAGGAAGAAAATGCCCCTCGTTGTGGTGGGAGTTTGTCCCATTACAGGGACAAATCTTAAAACTGCACCCTAAAAAGGCTTAAGTGTGAGGGCAGCTTTACTCAAGCAAGCAGTCTCGATGTCAGGCTATCTGTGTAAGTGAAGTTGCAGCTGTGCTTACGGTGTATTGACACTGCTGATCAACCTGATGCTGTGTTCATCAAAATCCATGCCAAACCTCTCACTGATTTGTCAAGGTAGAGGACCATGATCATAACATGCAATGGTGTTATAGCATTGCCTTCATACAGTGATTCCACTGCTGATGCAGAGAAATGTAGGGCTCCCATACAGGTTTTGAGCATATTAAAAAAGTATCTTGCTGTATGACAGTAATGTTTACACACTGTCAACTTACAACTCTCTTAGAACTGTGATAACTTCCTCAATTGGATATCCTATCTTATGCACCACAACAGGAAGCAAAGCAAAAAAAAAAAAAAAACCAAAACATCAGACATATACTTAATTCATTGCCACTCCTGGTATTATATACATGCATAATAACAGTATCTTTTCTGAAACAGAAAATATAGAGCAAGACATCTTCCTCATGCTATGTATGTCTTATACTAGCTTGTATGCAATACAAACCTAATCTACAGATTTTTACAGATAACACAATGTGACTGCCAGAGGATCCCAATGAATATCTTCATAAGAGGAAGTAAAATATAATCAGAAGATCAAGTAATTTAAACATATAAGTCTACAACCAGATTTCAAAGTGGTGTAACTTGGAAGTAGCTACCATCGGCAATCCCTATGTGAAAAAGAATCTGTAATTCCATCACTGGAAAAGATTCACTATAATTAGCATGTGAAATAATATGTTAGCCCATGTTAACATAACATACAGGCCATGGAAGCTACACAATAATCTCAGCCTTGCTCTCACTAAGATAAGCCCTGCTGAGGCTGGAAGAGGCCAAAAGTCCTCATATATTATTTCCTTAATAAATAGCATGGATTTGACACAAGTAATTAGATCAAAAACCCAGCAAGCTCCTGTAAAGCCAATGTTGCCAGTCTGAATGGGAAAAAGAATGAGCTATTACCTAGATACTTGGCCAAGAACAGATTCTGAGCCTTGTTAGATATTCATTGCAATCACAACACAGCAGCATTGTCACCTGTATGTTTGCATTTTTTAATTTTATACATGAATATGAAATTTCTTTATATAGCTCCATAAGTGTATTTTGAAAAAAATCATTTAAATATATGCATTTCTAACTAGATTTAAGAATGTAACTAAACATAACTGCATACATACACAAAAACTGCATGCATGAATATATACCAACTTTTACGTATGTTTGTGCATTAATGTGTATGTGCATGTGTGTGTCTACACATACACATGTATAAACTTCGCTTCTAACTAGCAGTAGGAAAAACAAGGAGTTATAAGTCACCCCCATGTATATACAGATCTTAATTTCATACATCAGTCTATGTGATTCTCTCCTTGGGAACTTGGAAATCAACAACTACTTTCTCAAAAGACAGAAATCAGACATCAAAAGGTAACAAAATAATGGTTCCACCAACCAGTCCCAAAGCTGAATAGGTAGTTAACTCCAAAAGTTTGAGCTACCCTGGATCATCTCTAAACCATTCAGTCAATGAAAATTAATGTACTCAACACAAGCTTTGTTACATGAGAAACTTTATCTCATTTAACAATGAGAAGCTTTGTTACATTGAAAAGTCAGCACCTTCACAGCCTCAGTGAGGTCATACAAAGCCAGCGATTTCCTCATTCCTTTCCTGTGCCTTTTAGTATCCTATTATTGGGAAATCCAAGGTACTACACAAGCCACGACATCATCACAGCATTACCTTGAGATTATAACCAACCAGCTATTCACATACTAATCTACTTGGCTTAACTATGACTGAAATAATGAAAAGAAATCTTATCTAGTGAAAGGACATAGATTTTCCCCTGGCTTTTGTGAACACAGAAGGAAAAAATAATGCGACAGAAAGAAATCTTGACATGAGGACACGCAGGGAATGCGCTGGAGTATTACGGTGCAGGATTAAAAAAGCAAAAAACACTATAAACACAGCATAAAATATAGCATCATACACAAGAAGTTTAAGCTGAGAGATGTCAGAAGGATTGCAAAAATAACACAAGAATTCCACTGTAAAACAGCAAAAATGCTGAGCATGAAAACAGATTTACTTCCCTGTGGGCAGGGTAAACAAATAGCTTCCCCAGCGAAATGCCATGAATGCATTTAGGCTATATGTTTTTTTTATACCCTCTGCTGCTACAGTGACTGTCCAGCTAGAACCCCCTGCGTTGCTGTGTCTGCTCTGACACCATTACTGTAGCTCATTGCCCTGCCAACAGCAACAGAGCACAGCTCTCATGAAGTACTCGCAGAGCAGCTGTGATGCTGATGAAGAAATAGTTTTGTCCTGGAAGATTTAGGAATCTATGAACAGCAGTACTGGATAAACACCAGATCCACTCCCAGGATAGACTGAAAAATGAAAGCTGAAGGAAGACAGAAAAATAGAACTAACATTTCCCTTCCCTCTGCTTTCACTCCTTCTTCCCACCCTCTATCAACAATCTTTAGCACATCGAAAGGCCCTCTGCCTTATCGCCTCTCACTTTTTGATCCCACCAAATGTCTGCCCACACCTTAGGGAAAGAAAATTCAAACTGCATCTCTTGTGAACACCATAGGGAAATTCAAAGGAACAAAACGAGAGAGAGAGAGAAGTGGAGGGGATGGCAAGATGGAGAGGGGGGGAGAGGGAGAGAAAACTGACTGGTGGGATAGAGATTTGCCATAATGTAATCTGAAAGTTGGAAAAATAGACTAAAGGACAAATGTTCACAGAAGAAAGCCACTTCAGCAGACAACATTTAAGTTGTAATGATACCAGAACTAAAGTAGATAAGATACAACATGCAATTTATAAGATGATGTGAAATTGAAGCACAAAATTAAAACGGTGCAGGAGAATGACCAGTATAATGCAAACAAAAAACACACTGCAAAAAAAAAAACTTTACAAAAGCAATTTCCACCAGAGGAAGTCCTAAGGAACTCCTAGCTTTGAACTTCCATTTTCAGCACCACTATTTCTCACTGCTCTTCCTGATCAAGACATTTTTCTCTTCCTACTTCAAGACTCTGACACTGGCAGAAGTTTCTCAGAAAAACCTGATCACTGTGAACTATATATTTTACTTAATACACAATTCCGAATGCAGAGTAATGCAGGCCCTATCCAGGATCGCTCTACAACTCACAAGATCACTTTTGTTTACCAATGGTACATCCTTCCACCTGAGAGCTAAAGCTTGGCCATCTTGTCTGGCAATGCATCTATTTTCACCATTATTAAATAACAGTGTGCTTCTCCAAATACATTTTTGCAGCTTCATTAACAGTACTCAAGCTATGACTGGTTTAGTCAACACTACAGCTAAATAAAACATCTTCACTCACATTTTAAAATAACCTACTCCACACACGTAACCCCTGGTGTAGAACAGCAACATTACTGAAGTTCAGAGTGATCTCCCTCCTAACATGGGGAAATACACAGAAATACATCCACTCCCTCCATCAAAACTATCCATTGCTTTCTTTGCTTTCTCTGACATGGCAGTCCTGCAAATGCAACTCTGAATTGACTTCAAATGACCTTTTTTGGCTCCTCAGCCAACAATAACACAGCTCAAGAGGGAGGCAGCAAGCTGATTCTCTCCTAGGGTGACCAGATGTTGCACTGCTGGCAGAAATGTCATCTTTTGCCAGAAAGCCAGTGTACTTTACATCTGCATGCCCCAAGCAAGTACCACTGTTGGGGCAGCAAATGCCCCAGAGACATCTCTGATACACTATGCTTTTAGAAGCCATCAGCCAAAGTGACCAAGTCCAGACACAGCAGCTTGACGCAGGCCATGATCAGAGAATTTGTTCTGATTCAATACAGAAAGACAAGGAATGAAAAGAAAAATATCAGTTGGCTGGCTTCTGGGTTTTTTCCAGTAAATCCCAGGGAGTTCACAGCCAGCGATTCGGTTCCCCCTATGACGGTCACTTCCCAAAGGTCAGGCAAGTCACTTCAGCACAGGATGCTCAGCATCTCTATTTTCCTGGCAGCCACGGCTGGAGAAACACTGTTACTATGACCAAAGCCACACCGCTCACACAACTGGTGACTGGGGAGGTTGTCACCACACATGCTGTTAATCCACTGGGAAGGCAAATGCACCAGGGCCAGGCCATTTTGAGCCACGCTGCAGTGAGTGTAGTGTCCATGATGGGACTCTGAATCTGGAGGCAGGACACTGCCATGGGCTGACAAAGACCTCAACCTCCAGAGAGACTTGGCCAGGGCTCTGAAAAGAGGAGGAGGAGGTGGAGGAAAAGAAAGGCCTCACTGGGGGTGACGGCACCACATACATGACAAAGCCTTAAGGATCTGACTGCTACAGCAAGGCCTGGCCCAGGCACAGCCACTCTGTAGCGGTGCCCAGACCATACACCTAATCAAAACCAACATGGAGGCCAAACCACCCCAAGGGAGGGTCCGGCCACCCCAGGCCTCAGCGAGGGGTCGCCCCGCCAAGCTGGGGAGGCTGGTGAGCCGGCGGGCCGGCAGGGCAGGGACAGGGATTCCACCCAGAACAAAACACACAGGCGCAGAGAGCCAGACTCTGTTGGAGTATTTTATTTCAAAGCTGTGGGTTGTTGGGTGGTGGGTTTTCCGTTTCCTCTCAACATATCTAAATGAGACTACAGCACAGAGCCTGGTCATTCTCTATCCATCATAAGGGCAGCACTGCAGGCCCCGGCTGTGCCAGGCTGTCCACCGGCAGTGGCAGCGGGCTCCTCGGGCACTGCACCAAGGCGGCCCATGTCCTGTCTGTGAGGCGGTGTGGACAGCACACCAGAGAGACAGAGAGGGAGCTACCATCCGGCTGACTAGCCGGGAGAAACAGAGCACAGAAGGAGCTGGGCAAGGAAGAAGAGGCATTTCTCTGAAGGAGAGAAAGAGAGAACGCGAGGTAGTTACACTCAAAAACAGAGAGAGAGCCGGTAGCTCAAAGGCTGGGTGGGAGGTTTGCTGGTCAGCAGGGCACCGGGGGCAAGGGGGCAGGGAGGGGAGGTTACCTTCAGCCTCGATGGAGGAAAGGAGGGCGGCTGCACACAGAGCAGCGACTGCCGAGCAGAGCGCTGTCTTCATTTCTGCCCTTTCAGATCACAACAACATGAATGAATCTGCAGTGACAGGGGGGAGAAAGGAGAAGGAAATGATACGCGTGGATTAGAGGATTGTGTGGGTGTATTCATGAGACATAAAAAAGACAAACCGTGGATTTCGCTTTGTTCCCTTATCCCCAGCCCCACCCATGGGACCAGGTTGAAACCTCTAGACTTGAAAGCCGTCCAAGACGATGACAGATCTGCATGACTAACTGGAGAGTCTCGTCTCACAATAATGTGCCTTTTGTTGCTGAACCCTTTCCAATCACGGTGAGTACACACGGCTTTAACCTAGTTGGGGTTAATTCGATCAGAGAAGCGCAATGAAGATCCATGCCTCTGCACAGGCAGGAGCCAGGAGGGAGCTCCATGACTTCATCGCTGAGTGCGATGATAGCTAATTCAGAGGTCATTCCTTTCTTGGATCAACTAAATGTCTCTTTCAGCTGGAGATTTTATTCAGCTCCTTTTTCATAACTGTTGAAGCACTCAGTTAGCTGTGTTTTAGTGGTCTCAAGGCAGTTTGGAAACCGTAATAAAACTTTTTCTGAGGGGTTCTGCTCACGAATATGCTATTCATTTCTTGGTCTGAAATAGATTATACAGAAGTACGTGTAACACACAACTGAAACCTGACACATCTGTCTAGCCATGATGTTTCAACATCTGATAATTCATTTACATGTCCTGAAAGAAAATAGATTTAAAGTACACTACAAAAAGCAGGCAGGTGAAAAAGTCTTGCAATCACTACAGGTTGTCTAGCAAAATAGGTGGGATTAGGCCAAATTAATGGTTCCCAATTTCAAGCATCTCTACCTTCATAACTATACACTCCACGTCATCTCAAATTACTCCCATATTACCCCAGTAAAGCTTCCAGATTATTTCCTTGTCTAAGAAAAGGTTAATACAAACAGTCCTCATCGCATACACATATAAGTGTTTATGAAGTTTGGGGTTTTCTATTGTGGAAAGTAGAGTAGGAGTAATTTATTGGAATAAAGTCATAAATGCATCACATATCATAATTAGGCTGGAGGAAAGAGAATTCCAAAAGCAATTAGGCAACAGATTTTATTAGAAAGGTGCCAAGAGCAAAACAAGAGAAACATACATAAATCATTAGTTCACAGAAACAGCTGAAGGGGGAAATAATATCCTTCTGCCATCTAGAGAACTAACCAGCAAGGCACATTTAGTGAGGAGATGCTATGGAGATCCAAGAATTTCTCAGTTGCTGACATTGAACTTAACAGGTTTCTGCCGGGCAGCTGTATGTACTTGCCTGAATCAAATGCTTGTGTTGCAGATAAAAATACCAAGAGCCTGAAGAAAAACTAAGCAATGATTTCAGTCCAATGATACTTCCAGTGGCTAAACAGAAGAGTAATACTGATGTTAACAACTCCCTGACACTAACACAAGAAATACCACGGTTAGCATTCCATTATCCTGAAAGCTCCAAAATCATATCACTGATCTGTGTGGGAAACAGGCGTCCCTGAGCACATCTACTGTGTCCTGCAGCGAGTTTAAGGATTGCCTAAATTCAACGTAAACTGACTTTTGTCACGGAAATGTCATGTGGGCTTGGAGTGCCATCTTTTGATCCTTTTGAAGAGCAATAGAAATTAATCAGCTCATAAAGGCATCTAAAAGTTGACTACTGCTGCAGGTCTGCCACTTCCGATACGTATTTTTCTGTCAAAATATTAAACATCTCAGCCAAAGCATTCATTTGCCCACCTAGAAACACTGTTTTTTCATCTCGCAAACTTAGGAGTGTGGAAGCCTGGAGGCGGCAGAGGAAAGGTCCTCCGTCTGGCTTAGCAGGGACACAAGCAGACTGTGTCAGGGCTAAAGGTTTTCTCAATGATCTTTAGAGACCACTTCTAAATAAAAAATAAAAATAACAAAATACCCCAAACACGTCTTTCACCAATGCCAGACCAACCTCACATTAATTCAACCTACAAAAGCTTAGCCAAAGCATTACCAAACCGCACAATGCCCAACGCTTACCTCTTTCAAGAAGAAAAAGTAACATAAATGAAAACAACACATGAAAAACAAACAAACAAAAAAATACAACAACCAAAAAACACTATCAAAGACATTAAGAAACCACCTTGGAAAGAGGAGAAAACATCACCGGCAGCTGCACACACAAGGGACGGAAGCAAGAGCTCCTGCCATAAACCGCAGCAGTAGCGCGCCTCCAGGCCCGCCGGGCGCTGACACTAAGGCTCCTCCTGGAGCTTCCCACCGCAGGGAGCCACCGCGGCCGGGACACCGCCACCGCCGGGCTTCCCCATGCCCTGCCGGCGCCTTGATAGCCAGCAGCCCCTCGGGGTGCTCCGCTCTGCGCCTCTCCTCCACCCCGCCGGCCTCACGCCCTCAAGCCGGCGCTGGCATGCTCAACCCGCACACGCAGAGACACACCGACGTCCTTTCCACCTTTCTGTGCCAGCCTTCAGCCCGGCACTGCCAGCCTCAGCCATAAAGCTTATAAGAAGGGGCTGTGTGTGTGGTGGGTAAGCGCAGGCAGAGGGGTCAGCCAAGAGAAGGGCAGGGGGTCCCCGCTCCTGCGTGGGCACAGACCTTCTGGGGCGGCTGCAGGGGGCCAGAGCCGGTGGCAGGGCAGCTCCTCCGGCGGTGCCTGCAGCAGCAGCAGCCGTCGGACCTGGATAAAGGGAGAAGAAAGGATGAAGCTCCGGAGGCACCTTGTGGAGGGAGCAGCAAGTAGCAGCGGTGGCGAAGGAGGAGCAGAAGCAGCGGCAATAGCTGAGCACAGAGGAGGCGCCTGGATTACTGTAGCTCCTGATGCGAGGGGTCTGTCTGGGAAGACTTGCCTTCTCCAAGTGGGAAGAACCTCTTCTCAATCTGCTACTTAATAGAGGGCTGTTCCCAACTCTCAATTTACCCTCGTAAGCGGTTACGAAACTGCAGGGAAGGTGGACTGCTGCCACCGGGTAATATATGCGCTGCTCTGCTCCAGCAAGGAAGGGGATCCACTTCTGGAAACTGGCGCATACCTCCGCGCATTCCTGCGGCATGAGGCTGGCGGCCGCCGAGGCAGCGCGCCCGGAGGCAGGGGCCCGGCTCGCCGCCCCCTCCCTTCTTTCCCCCGCCTCGGCTTCCCGAAGGCGGGGGACACGGGAATGCAGTGGAAAAACTGAGTCTCTGGGTACGGCTTCGAGGGACGGCGGCGCGGAGGATGTCCCTGAGCGGGGGCTTCCACGCAGTCCCCGTGCTCCCCCCCCCCCTCGCTGACCCCCTCCTCGGGGCCGGTCCCCGGGACAGCCGTGCAGCTAAGCGCGGGTAGCGCAGATGCCGCCGCCGTCAGCCTTAGGGGCAAAAAGAACGTAATCATTTTGATACCGTTCAGGTGTGTCTGGCTTTCACCCTGTGCCGCCTACATAAGTTAAACCACCCCCCTCAGCTTATGGGTGTGTCGCTTCGAGCGCCGCCGGTGCTGGGTGCCGCCTGCAGCTGGGCGGTAGCGGCTCCCCGGGCCAGAGGGGACGGGGCGCAGGGCCCCCAGCCTCCGCCCTTGAGCCCTGCGGACAAACTAGCGCTCGTGGCCCCTGCTTCCAAACCGTGTGCTTCCAAAAGAAACTGCACCTTCCTAAACCGGACAGCCTGTTAGGCAAGAGACTCCGCGAGGGTTTCCCCTCGCTTGTTCCCGGGAGCCTGCCCGCGGCGCCAGGCGCGGTCTGGCCTCTGCAGCGCGCCGTGCCCGAGGATGACACAGCGGGACACACGGTCCCCTGCCTGGTCGCTCCGCCGGAGCCAGACAGGGCTTCCACGGGCTCCGCGCCCTAAGGATCTGCTCCCACACCCGTGAGGAACGCTATCTCCCGTAACGCTCTCGGAAGAGGCTCCTCCGGGGCCCCTTCGGGCTAAAGCACGGGGTGTCACCGTCACACGGAGAGGGTCGGGACGCGGAGATTAGCCGGTCTTGGAGCAGGATGCAGGGGTGAGCTGCTGCTGTACCTCACGGCCCCGCCGCCGAGCCATTCGCGGTGCAGGGACGCCCCCCGGCGCCAACAAAGGGCATTAGCTGCAGCCCTCCCGTCCGCTGCCGAGGCTTCCGCGGGCCGCTGGCGTTAGAGAGCAGTTTACGGGGGGAAGGGGCGGGAAGGAAAACAGGACCGGAAAGGCTGGGGAGGGGGCAACACCGAACAAACTCCCAGCCCCTGTTTGGAGAGGTCGGTAAGATTTCAGAGTCATGTTGGTCCCGTGTCAGCTTTAAGCACAGACAGGAGTTGCAGAGCAATTAGGGCAAGTTTCAACCTGGGTGGAAGTGCCAGGTAGTGGGGATTAATAGTTTACCAGGGCGTTTTTTCACAGGATTGGGAGATTAAGGACATGTCAAGGGGAGGATTTGTCTCTCCTGAGCTGAATAAAACTGTCTTCTTTTCTGTCCCAGGCCAGTCATCTGCATGAGGGCCCAAACGCTGGCCATGCACTGGCACTTCCAGACACTTTGGAAGTGAGTCAGCTACTCTCAGGGATATGCCGCAGCTTCAGCTGTCTGGTATTGATAAAATGCACTTTCTAAAAGCAACATCTCATTCACTGACAAACTTTCAAATACTCTTGAGCTGTTAAGCCCCTTGCCCAGCTGTTGAGCTGGGTTTTCTCTTTTGGCATTTTGGCATGAGGAATTTAATTTCTTCCTATCCAGATTTTATACATAAAAGCATTATTTCTAAGAAATAATAATTTTTAAATTTCAATTTAATTTTCTGAATGAAACCACCAAGAACACCAGTATAAACGTGGTGTGAGCAATAATTTCAGAAGAATGGACATAAGGGGTTACAATGAAATATCCCTCCATAGGAACTTAATTAATGCAAATTAGGTATTTTTATCACTTGTGCACTGCAAAGGTTTTTTTTTTTACAGTGTACTGTGGAGTTTTTCATCATAGGATATCTGAGATTCTATGTCAATAGTTAAAATCAATTAATGCAAATAACAAGGGTAGAAGAAAATATGTATTATTCTATTTAAAAGATAAATCACTCAGAACAATTATTTTTAAATCTTTAAATACTTTGCTACTAAATCTACAACTGTATTTATATGAGCAGAGACTCTGAAACCAATGGGTCTTTCAGGGGTGTAATAATCTCATACAGCCTCACTCACAGAATGAGGGCTGCTGAGGGGACCATCTCCCATTCCTCTCAGCTGACCAGCTATGCTTAATTTCCTGCCCTGAATTAAGTCTCAGAGCTGACAAGAGCAAATAATACATTGACTCCAAGGGCAGCAGGATTTCATTCTTGTCTTTAACTCTTCATTCTAACCATTCTAACCATATTTATCCTAAGGTCTTTTCCATGTAAAATACACCAGTGAATTGCATTTAGAGTGTGTCCTTCTATATGTCAACATAAGTAAATGGGTTGTTTTCAATCAGCTCTGTTGCTATGTACATTCATAGTCTGAGTACATAGTATGTGATGCAGAAGGCATTTCTGAAATGCATAAACATTTACTAACACTCTCCTGTCTGCTTGTTTCTTAGACAAGTGTTAAACACATTAAAACCATGCACTCCAACTCTGCAATTTTCTTTGCTAGCTAAGCTGAATATATTGTAACAGTGACAAATTTAAGTACAAAAATGAAGATTTGAATTAATAGTTATGCTTGTAATAATATTGGCCACTTCTGGTGTAGGTATGTGATATTAGTATTGCAGGTAACCTGGAATTTCTCCGAAATTTTGAGCTGGTTTTGTGTCTAGAGTAATTCAAGCTACTTTATGTTTCTGGCATCTTTTTTTGTTTCCTCAGGCTGCATTGCCAGGACAGAATAAAACAGGACGTTCTGCATTTCAGCACGGTAAACCTTGACTATCATTTCCATTGTCTTAGCACAGTCATTTAGGAGGCCCATTCGTTCCTTACAACACAAAGGACAGTTTTCCAGTGTATTTTATATATTCCCTATTAAATCAGTCATAAAACTAATATTGCACAGTATTGTATCTGCATGCATAAAATGGAGAACAAAATACAGCAAATGGCTTCCTCCAGGCCCTGCCCTTCTCTAAGAGTTTTCCAGTCAGTGGCATGAGAGGAGCTCAGTCTGGTGTTTATTTGTTTGGATAATTTCATTTCAGAGCTGGTATTCAGAGAGCAGTGCTAGTCTGACCTCTCATAATGACGAATGGCATCTTATATTAGCAGTGTTCAGAGAGGACTAGTCCTATCTTAAATCTACTCATTTAGTGGAACAACTACGGAAGCAGTGACCCTGGAGAGTATTACAGCCATGAAATAATTATCTCCCTCACCAGGTATGTTTTCCTTAGCAACTATTTATTTCTTTAATTTTCTAACTGATTTTTCCCATCATGTAATGTTCTGAAAGTAAGAAATTATTGTGGTTCCAAATAAATAGAACTAGAAAAGCAAATAAGTAATTAAAAAGCAGTGGTATAAATAGAAAGGAACTGGCCCTTTACTATGATTTGGTCTTATAAAAGCCAGGTAATTTGTAGGCCTTCATTTTTTAAAGATATCAGATCTTTACTACTAAAATTGGAAAATATAGATGCAATGAGTTTATAGTCCTTTCCACATATATACGCAAACATGGCTTATATCAAAACATTCCTAAATTAAGTTGCTTTGTTTTAAAGAAGCTGGTTTTTTATTTCACAACAGAATCCTGATCTATTTAGTAAGCATTCCCTAATGAAGCCAGTACAGATCTTGATTAAAGAGGGCAAGAAAATAAATTAACTGAGGACAGTGACCCTGGATATTTATCAGGTATCACATTGTGTCTTAACACAACTCTCCCATCAGAGCAATGGACTAGCCACAGAGACTTGCAGATACTGATCTAAGCATTCCTCTTCTCCATGTGGCTGAGGGGTCCCCAGTGAAAGAACATACACTGAGGAAACACATCATTTTAAAAAATCAAAACACTTTTAAAAGTCACTAGCTGCTACTTGCAGAGCTTTTATAACATGGTGTTCTCTGAGTACATAATTGGATTCAACATATGATGAAAGGTTAATAGCCATGGGTTCCCCTACACTTGGTGTCCTGAGTTCAGCAGTAGCAGTCATTTTTCTCCTTCTTAGTAGCTGGTGCAGTGCTGTGGTTTTGACTTTTAGCCTGGGAACAGCACTGATAACACCAATGTTTTTAGTTGCTGCTCAGTAATGTTTACTCTGACCAAGGACTTTCTGAGTCTGATGCTCTGCCAGGGAGGAGGGGAAGCTGGGAGGAAGCAGAGACAGGACACCTGACCCAAACTGACCAAAGAGGTATCCCATACCACAGCACATCATGCCCACTATATAAACTGGGGGCAGTTACCAGGAAGGGTTAGATCACTGGGTATTAGTCGGTGGGTGGTGAGCGGTTGTATACTATTCCCTTGTTATTTCCCTTATCATTATTATTATTACTGGTGGTAGCAGCAGTGGTTTGTGTTAGACCTTAGTTACTGGACTGTTCCTATCTCAGCTTGTGGGAGTTACATTCTTTCAATTCTCCTCCCCATCCCTCCGGGAGCAGGGGGCGGGGAGGAAGGGGGGAAGAAGCGAATGGCTGCGTGGTTTCTGGGTTGCCGGCTGGGGTTAAACCATGACAGTTGGTAACCCTTCAACTATTTCAATGTTATTATTCCCTACAAAGAAGCACATAATATTAATCAGCAGGAAAGTCTGAAGTGGTGGAGTGCTAAGCTCTGAATAGGAACATTTTGCTAACTCTTGTTGGTACTTCTATGTCATAAAATATAAATATGTATTATGACAGCAGGGTCTGTTTAGGTGGTAGGTAGGCTTATGGAGAAGATAAGCTTGTGCCTGAATCCAAAGGTGTTAAAGGTTCAAGTTGTGTTAGCTAATGAATGACCTTATCCCATTGTTGCAGACAGTGGAATAATTAATGATAATGGGGGAATCTTAACACCAAATACATGTCATTCGGCCAGCCCCTAATGCTGTCCTTCTCTCCTCCGCTGGCACAAAAGGTATAGAGCATGCTGTGATTCCCTGACTGAGGAGCAAGTCAGAGGGAAGCTATGAAGGGGGAATAATCTGCTGCTTAGCTTTCTCCCCATATGCATCTTTCCAAGAAGGCTTAGAGGATGTAAAGGTCAGCCCCAAACTTCCTGTCAGTTCAGCAAGACAAACATTCAAAAGCTTAAACACCCTGACAAGTGAATCCGATACAAATGCACAGAACCATCGTAAATCAGGATGGAAAAAATCCTGAGATGCCATTTAGTTCATCCCCCATTATTTAAAGTACACCAGGGCTTCAAAGAGAAACCCTCATACTGAAGTACTAACAGCGTACTTTGGGGAGCTGTTTCCTAGTGGCTGACAACAGATAATAACTTGTTCTAGGTGAGTTGCATGTTGTCCATAGCTGAACTATGAGCACAGACATCAGAAATAAGTCAGATCAACAGAGGAAATGTCTATTCTGAAGTGAAAGGAAAAATTATTTAGGAACAAAAACCTACACCAGAGAAGCCTTTATGTTTGGACAATTCCACAAAAATAGTCTCAGTTTAGCAAGGAAAATTAATTGTCTGCTTCACTGGTATCTCTGCAAACTTTCTTCCTGGGAGCAAAGAACCAGGACTGGGAGATTCGTTCCTACATGTGACTTCCAGACACAGCCCCCACCAGTCTTGCTAAACACATACTGCTGTTACAGTATGTCTGCACTTGACAGTCATGTGATTCTTTGACCATTTCTAAACTTCAGGAGAGATGGACTCCATCATCATCATCATCATCACTGCTCCCCTGTTCCCCCACCCTCCTAATCTCAGTGCCTTGATATCCAGACTAGCAGACTGTGCCATTCACCACAGCTCTTTCCTCTCCATAAGAAAGGGTACAGGAGGCAAAATTTGGGCCAGGACATGGCCAGCAAATACACAGGGCCCAAGCAGATACTTCCATGCATGTCATCTGTCATAGGTACTGATGGACGCATGGAAAGTTTGAGGTTTTGTGACAAAAAGAGTCAGGTAAGAGCTTAGTTTGCAGGCATTAAAAGCACTGCCTAGGGATTACCTGTCAGGACATTTATGAACTCCACATGAGCTAACTTTAAAAAAAGAAATTTGTTTCTTTTGCACAAGTCATGATTGGATAGTGACTGAAGAGGAAAATAGAGCAAAACAATTCAGATTTAAACAGCATTTCTTAATGAAGCCTTGTGGCTGCTGCTTTCCAGTGAGTTGAATGCTGACAGTTCCAAATACCAGAACATAAGATTTATTTGGATTATAAATAGATGTTGCCCTGTGCTTCAGTATCAGAAGCATTCTGTTGTGTAAACAGAAAACTATTGGGGGCTTTTTCTACTCTTAAAAATTACTTGAAAGCTCCTACCCACTCTTTGCTGACAGCCTTTTTCACTTGTTGGAGTTCAGTGTCTCTCTTGTGTATCATCACCTCTACAGCCTGCAGAAAGGCTTCACAAGAAGCTGTTAAATTGTCTTTTTTCATATGCCCTTTTCTCTGCTCTCTTGAATGCTTTCCAGCTGGCCACACTACTCTGTTAGTTTTTAGCCACCCAGTTTATTGAACTTGTCTTGGTTTTGGCATTGTCCTGATTTCCATTATAATATATTTGCCTCTGGGGAAACATGGTTGCTACTAACTCCAGTGCCTCTTATTTGTTTTACCAATAAATAAATAAATAAATATGTATATAAAAAAAACCTGCGTAGAATTTTTAAGCAAATATTTTTTTAAAGCACAAGATTATGCTCTCAGACACCACCCAGGTTCTTTCAATGCTTTGTTATTCCATTTTCTAGAGTGCAAATGTTCAGCTGGTAAATCTGACCTGCTGCTCCTTTACCCTCTGCCCACTGCTCTTTGAAATGTATTTAGGTGATAACAAGCTGCTTAAGGCACATCACAACATGGGGCTTTACTACACCATGATCTTCTTCCCCAGTTAAAACCAGCAGCAGCTGCAAGATGAGGTCCCTTTCTTTATGCTAACAGTAGTTGTTAGGACCTTATTTGCTAATAAAAACTACAGAATCTGCTTCTCTAACATCCAGAGAAGCCGAGAAGTCAGGTTGTGCTTCTTGACACATGCCCCACCATCACAGCTTTACTGCTTGGGATCATCAGCTGCACCCAGTACTGTGTCATGCATGGTCACCTCCGGTGCATTTGGCTCTGGGTTAAGATACGTTTAGGTGCCTGCATGTGAGCCCAGCGTCTAAACTTCTGCATTGGCTGATGAAGATCTAGTTAGTGAACTCAGCAGTGCCTGAGCAGTTTAGCTGCTCACCATTCACAGAGCTTGGCTCAGCTGCTTTCACACTGGGCTCTAGAGCTGTTTAAGCACCTTGCAGACCTGAGACCTCTTGTGGAGCTGCCAGCTACCACTCAGGACCCATATACACACATCTTGAGCTGTACTAGACCACTTAGGAAGCAGAAGTGGACCCAAAAGGACCCACTTAGGACCAAAAACCCAGTGCTGTTTTGGGTGCCATGGGCTCCCAGGAGCTATTACACAAGTGTGCAAGTCTCCTGAAGCTCCTCTGTTGTATTTGCCAGCCCCAAGCAAGTGCCTCAATATAGCCTGGGATAGTGCTAGACACCTAAGTTTAGGCAACTGGATTGAGCACTTTTACTTTTCAACCTGATATTTTTGTCAGCCAAGACTTCTGCTGCTCTGTAGCCTGCTCATGTAAATACCTGTTTACTGGGAACCAGAATGAGACCAGCAAATGGGCCTGATGGTGATCAAAAGATGTTTAAATAATTGTGATTTCCACTCTCTACCCATCTGCTTTTGGTTCTCAGACCTGAACGGAGAGGTAAAGATTGTGACAGAGGTTCCTGCCTAACTCTGTAAAATACACCATATGCAGCTTTTACTGCCTAGCCATATAGTTGAGGTTTCTCCTGTACCACTCCCAAGTTTTGTGACTTCCTTTCAGAAACTGCATTTACACCCCATAAGTAATTAAGCAGGAGTAAACAAAAGTTGTGTCTCCCCTCTTCTTTTCCCATTAATCTGGCCATATATTTGAGTATTATTTCCAGAAATAATAAAATCCTTTCTTCTCGTTGTTGTTGTTGTTGTAAGATTTTTTCCATTTTATGATTTTAGTAGAAGAGAATTTCTTGGTATTGCTCTTCTAAAAAAATCAGGCTATTTTTGTGAACGTCTGGGTATGGATTTTAGGAGTCTAAGTTTAGGCTCTTATTTCTGAAAGTCCCAGCCAAAGGGAGAAGGTGTACTAACCTCCTGGTGCACTGCGCTCCAGCTCTGTGGCACAGTGGTCCCAGTGCAATGCTCCACACATGGCACATATTAGCAAATGCACTATATTTAGCAAAATGTGCCCTACTGCTTCTAAGAGACGACTGAATAAACCTTGATAACAATGTTGGCCTGGCTCCTTTGGGACTCGTAACTTCCCACTGAGCAATAGCGATCATTAAAATGGTTTAATTATATAATTCCCTTTTGCATAATGTTATGGTAGATAAGATTGCATGTGTGTGAAAGCCTTTCCATTATGAACTTCAGGTCCCCGGGCATTAGGCATCCAGAGTAAATGCTCATGTGGAGATGAAACGATGTGGAACCAGTTAGATATTAAATAAACATATATAACTCAATTAAAGAACACATTTGTAGCTTAAAGGTCCTGATGGAATAGCAAGTTCCTTGTTGCACACCTGTAAGAACAGGAGCTGCTCTTAGGAACAAACTGTCTCAACATGTGAGGCAAGCTCTGCCAGCACCAAATCTACCTCTTTCCCTTTTCTTCCCAAAAGCATTTCTGAGTATCTGTGCATAATGTTACCATCACATTGATGGCAGTCATTCTAGGGGATTTGCATAGAAGCTCTTAGAGGAATATTAATCTGGGAGTAGGAACCTCCTGTGGTCTTTTCCATTGCGGTTCCTTCCCCTGTTCTGGTATGTGTAAAGCTTAAATATTACTGGATTTTAGGACAGCATCCCTTTCCAATTTATTTCCGTGCCCACAGGACAGCATCTTGCTTTTCTGCAGCCAGCAAAGACTCAACAAGACAACAGACAGACGTTTTCACTAATGAAAATACCAAAGCTAGTAACATAACAATAAAACAGGGAAATACTGGTGACGGAGAGAAAAGTTACATACACCACATAAACCAGACACAGGAAAGATCCTTATGTTTCAGAAAGTTCAGACTGGTGGATTAGGAAGTCAAAGAAAGAAACACATTAGCAAAGGAGAAATTCATTCCTCTTTGGCAGTGTTGTGTAGGACACAACAGGCTATATGCAATGGGAGTATTTTGTGAACTGACTACAGATACTGGTATTCCCCAAGGAGCTAAAACCAGGACTGCCTGACTGGGAAATCAGTGGGATAACACACTTCTCTCAAGTATCTCCCAGCTGCCAAGAGTGAATCTGGCTTGCTATAACATTTATAAACAGGAATCAGGGCCATTTACTTTCTTTTTGAGAGGGCATATCTGTCTGAGAAAATATATACCAATGTGCTTTAACTTCACACGTGTTTTAGGGAAGCCTGTGATCAGTTAGTCTGATAGAAAACCTATGAATAATAAGAGCAACTCCTGAGAAATACTGAGGCAAGACCAAAATGTATCACATTCTGTGTGTGCTGCCCACGGAGTTCGAAGACTTGAATATTCACATTCAGTAAAAGCAAGGTGCAGCCAAGGGATTCTCCTCAGATTGCACTTCTGGACAAACCATTATTTTTACAGCAGAATTGACTGAACACTGAAAAAGTAAGTGGAAAGTCTCAGGCAAGTCAGGCTGGAGAAGATGCTGTTATTGTTAAAAGGAACTTCTTAACAAAATAATTGCACAAGTATGCACATGAAAAGATATGTTCGTTTTGACTTACTCATCCCCTGACTACGTTATTTAAGGTCAAGTCAGGCTGATCAGATTGATTTTGTCTTTGAAAGTCTGATTTAGTCTAGTAGCTATGAAGGTCAGCCTACAGCATGTTGATGCATAAGTGGATTGGTGTCGTGGTTTAAACCCAGTCGGCAAATCAGCCACACAACCATTCACTCGCTCGCTCCCCCCCCCCCCGCTCCCGGAGGGATGGGGAGGAGAATTGAAAGAATGCAACTCTTCACTGGTCGAGGTAAGAACAGTCCAGTAACTAAGATATAACACAAACCACTACTGCTACCACCAATAATAATAATGATAAGGAAAATAACAAGGGAAGAGAATACAACCGCTCACCACCCACCGACCAATTCCCAGCCCTACCCTGCAGTGATCTAACCCTTCCGGGTAACTGCCCCCAGTTTATATAGTGGGCATGACGTGCTGTGGTATGGGATACCTCTTTGGCTAGTTTGGGTCAGGTGTCCTGTCTCTGCTTCCTCCCAGCTTCCCCTCCTCCCTGGCAGAGCATGAGACTCAGAAAGTCCTTGGTCAGAGCAGCAACTAAAATCATCGGTGTTATCAGCACTGTTCCCAGGCCGAAAGTCAAAACCACAGCACTGCACCAGCTACTAAGAAGGAGAAAAATGACTGCTACTGCTGAACCCAGGACAATTGGGAAACCCTAGATGATTAAGGAAGGGCTGCTTAATATGAAAGATGCCAAAACACCCTATCACCATGCTTCCTCATAGCTCAGAGCACTGATAGCCGAGGTGAGAAAAGTGGTAGTTTTATTCTGAGATCTTGAAAAAAAAAAAAAAGAAAGCACAGATAACATCATGATCTTTGAGACCTCTCTGGTGTTTTTACTTCTGAGAGTTTCTGAACTTTTCTTATGGTGTCTTTTAGGAGGCCGGTGCTATGATACTGTGTATTGTTAGTCCTCAGAGTTTTACTGGGGAAATGTTTATGAGCATCAGGCTAATTGGACCTACACTTATATTCAGCAGCCAAGAAAACATAGCCCAGGGCACAGATCTAAGAGCAGATAGTTCTGAGCTACCTTCCAAAGGGACAGAGTAAACCATGGTCTGTATATCTGGAGTCCTTGAAAGGATTGTGTAACCTAGAACTGCAATACTGAGGATTTAATCTTTATCTGTTTAATCTGATTATTGTTTGAATAGTAATTTCTCTTACAGTAGCAAAACCAAGTTGCTGGGTTTTTTCCATTCTGCCAAAGCTGGCACATTACTAACCTTTGTTAACCTTCAAGCCGTATAACATTAAAAGCTTAAATAATGCAAAATAGGGGGCTAGGGAAGTGGAAGGGACAGAGTACTCATTGCTTATCTAGCAGAAAATTCCCACCATGTTTTTGGGGTGACAATTAAAACAACCCAGCTCAGGAAGCCAGGACAGCATTCCTGTGTCCTCAGTTCCAGGAGGCTTTGCCATCCTTTAAAGCAAAATATAAAAAACTCATAGCTACCATTTCTAATAAAGGTAACTGGAAAATAAATTTTACATGAATCTGAAAATGAAGTTTACAGGAAATGTCTTTTGGGGAAGATACCATGTGTATTGCCTAAAGACAAATCAGAAGTAGGACAGCAGTAAGGGAGCAATATTGTATATCAGTATAACACCTAACTCCAGAAAATACTGATTTAAGGATGGTAATTGAGCACTACAGTAGTAGAATCAGACAAGAAGAGCTCACAGTTTGGGTGTGTTGTCTGCTACCAGTCTATGACTTCATATTACCAACCATTTCAATTTTTATTTAATGTATTATTTCTTCATATTAGCATGGAGTAATAGATGTTGCTTGTTTTATTTTCTGCTTCTCATAAAATGCCAGGAGAGAGATTGAAGATCTTCAGATACTTCCAAACAGTTTATGTTAATTTTAGCTGTACAGAAGATGCATAGCCCTATTTTCGCATTTTCCTAAAGACAGTACAGGCAGTATAGACAGTTTGCACCTTCGAGCAGACTGGGATGTAGGCATGCCTGCAACAAATTACACATATAGAAGGAACAGCTAGATGGGAATTTCCCTGCTAGCTTTGTAATGCAGTCCCAGAAAATGGAGTTGGGCAGCTGACTGTGGGTCTTGTTTTTGCCTCCTACTGTTCCTGCAGCAGAAAAGATCCAGACGTGCTGGCAGACCCACGGCTTGCGTACGCCACCCCGTGAGCCCTCGGCAGCAGCACAGCAGTTTCTTGTCATTTGTTATTCATTTAAATAGCATTTAAATGCTTGCATTTACCCCGCGTGCCCTCCAGCCAGGGCCGCTGCCTACAGCACAGCTTGCGAGCCAGCACATTCCTGAGACAGCGGATTCTGAGATGCGGTTGATTGCGAGAACAGCGGCTGCACGTTCTGCTTCAGTTGCACACAGAAATGCACGTTTACCACCCAGCTCATCGCAGGGTTTCTGTTATTTAAACAATTTTTCTTCTTTCAAGATTCTTCACAATTCCTGCGGGTGGAAAGGGATGTAGGCTTTTAAAGATTTTGATCTTTCCTTACATTGCCTTCCAGATGCCCACCGCTTGGGTCCACATCTTGGTAGTAACCCTGGGCACACGGTAGCAGCTGAAGCCTTACCAGTGTCACAGAGAGCGGACTGATTATTTTGCATGTTGTGAAGTACAGCTCACTGTGCTGTGAGGTTTCTCTTCCTTTTAGGCATTAATGCTCCTTCCCAGATAAACTGTACCCCATGTCCCAGACCTTCTTCTGGGACATCCATCCAGGCAGTTCTTACTCTTTGGGTCATGAAGCTGGCCAAACCCACCTGTGCAGAGTCTACCATCAGGGATATCCCCCCACTCTTCTTTTTTTAAGATTCTTGATTCTCCTAGAGAGTTCTGAGTACACTGCCCCTTCTCTTCCAGTTTGCCTCAAGTTTAAAAAGCATAATCTGGTTCTTCAGGATAGCAATTGAAAGCTCTAAACAAACATAACCCATAAAAGGCTTAAAATAGTGCTGTAGTGGGAAGCTAAATTTTTGTGCTAATTTTTGCATTTTGGAAAACCCACTGTTTTCCTGAGAAGAGAAACAAAAGGATTATGTTGATGTTCTGGGATTATTTTTAGAAGCTCTGTTTGTTACAGAGTCAACACCAGACTTTCAGTGTAATAACTCACAAGCAGCAACTTGTGGAAGGAAGGCTACAAAAAGCACAATGGTGTTACGAACATAAAACCTAACTAGGGATGCATAGCTCACACTGGTTCCCAGAGACGTCCTTCCACTGTAATTGCAATAGTCTAACTAGTAAGAGATATCCAAGGTAGCTTACAAGTAATTCTCATATTCATCAACTTAAAAATACTTCCTAGAAGCAGTTATCATAGAGCAAGCATTTTTACTGACAGCACTAGCTGCTTCAGATATAAGGCTTATTCCTAAGCACATGACAGCAGCTAATAGTTATTACCTGGTATCTCTGCCTAATTCTAGACCACAATTTTTTCTCCCGCGAAGACAATGATGGCTCTCCAGTTGTATTTGTGGCTGTCAGTGTCATAGCAAGCTAATAAACACCCCTTCGCCACAAAAAGAAGACAACTTTGGAAAGGATCACGATCAAACCATTAGTGTTATCAGCCATTTGTTGTGTTTCTGCATACACAGAATGCTGTCACAGTTCTGCTGGTGAACACTTGTCAACCAGGTTATTGTTAAGGTATATAACCTAACTGAAGGCACACAGTTAAGACTGCTGCCAGAAAGCTCAGAATGACCCAGCGGTAATGACATTGGAGTAGAACTGACAGCAATCCCAGAAATCAGTGTTTACTGAGCTTTAGAAGCAGCAGCTACCAACACCCTGACACAAGAGTAGCAGCAACCCAAAACTCCGCCATGCATACAGCTTTTGCTTCATTTTCTTTGAGTGGTCTTAACACATTGAAAGATTCCTGCTTGTCCTTTAAGTTTGTAAAATTCATGGTCATCTAGGCGGAAGTAGGCAAAGACAATTGTGGCTTCTACTCTGCTCTTGTGAGACCTCACTTGGAGTACTGTGCGCAGTTCTGGTGTCCTCAACATAAAAAGGACATGGAACTGTTGGAACAAGTCCGGAGGAGGGCCATGAAGACGATCAGGGGACTGGAGCACCTCCCGTGTGAAGATAGGCTGAGAAAGTTGGGTCTGTTCAGCCTGGAGAAGAGAAGGCTGTGTGGAGACCTCATAGCAGCCTTCCAATATCTGAAGGGGGCCTATAGGGATGCTGAGAAGGGACTCTTCATGAGGGACTGTAGTGACAGGACAAGGGGTAATGGGTTCAAACTTAAGCAGAGGAAGTTTAGATTGGATATGAGGAAGAAATTCTTTACTGTAAGGGTGGTGAGGCACTGGAATGGGTTGCCCAAGGAAGTTGTAAATGCTCCATCGCTGGCGGTGTTCAAGGCCAGGTTGGACAGAGCCTTGGGTGGCATGGTTTAGTGGGAGGTGTCCCTGCCCCTGGCAGGGGGGTTGTAACTAATGATCTTAAGGTCCTTTCCAACCCTAACTATTCTATGATTCTATGATTCATTCAGAGCTGTGTTACAGGAATGCCAACAGCCATCCTTTAAACACATATGTTCCTGTGTCCCAGAGAAGCAGACACTTTTCAGAGAAAGGACAATGAAATCCTGGAGCAGGTTGCGCAGAGGCTCTAGAATCTTCATCCTTGAAGATGCTTTCCATGTGACTGCTCAACCCCCTGGGCTAGGTTGCCCAGGACAGCTCTAAGTGGCAGGAGATTGGACCGATTGACCTTCAGAGGTCCCTCCCAACCCCCAACCTGAATTATGCTAAATTGTTTGAAATCTAATCCACTTAACCTAGTGTGTACTTATGTGGTGAGAATTGTATTCTTTCCTTGTATTTGCCTTGTCATTATTATTATTGGTGGTAGCAGTAGTGATCTGTGTTATACTTTAGTTACTAAACTGTTCTTATCTCAACCTGTGGGTGTTGCATTCTTTTCTATTCTCCTTCCCATCCCTCCGGGAGTGGGGGGCAAGAAAGAGGGGGGAGTAATTGAGAGAGAGTCTGCGTGAGTTAGGCTTAAACCACGACACCTGCCCCTACCCTAATGGCATGGGGCAGTCCTATTCTCACACTACAGAAGAGTACAATTCATAGAGACAGGAGTCTAAGTATTTAGCCTATCCTTGAAGTTACAGTGAGTGCTGGAAAAATTCTTCCAAGAGAGCATTAAACCTGACAAATATTAATAAGAATTTGAAGATTCTATAAGCACTGCCTTCAATATCTTCAGTATTTCTGGCTTACACTAGGGTCCAATTCAGCCTCATCAAATTAGCAGTCAGCTGCCATAGTATCTGTACAATTAACAGTCACTGTAAGCCTTTTCAATTGAGAAGTTCTAGCACTGCACCAGTATACTTAGTATTTACAATTCTTGTTCCCCTCCACCACTTTATTATTTGCTCTAGAACACCCTCAAATTCTCAAACTTTTTTTATACTAAAGAACTGATTACTTATTTACCTTAATGACTGGGAACAAGCTGGCTCTAGCCAGGAGGAAATGCTGGAAGATTACCAAATCTTTATCATTACTAAAATATATGTTGCTTTCATGGACAGTGAGATAAATACATCATCACTTGCTAATTGTATCTTCATGCTTAGAAATCTTCATTCTTTTCAGGAAATATGACATTCCATTGAGCTGTAGCACAGAAAAGCCTCTAGAAAAAAAATGTATTAGATGAAGGTGCTGAATGCAACTGAAACTACTTAAAGCTGCAGAGGACAGTGTTACCTCTACACAGTAAAAACTCACCTGTTTCCCCTGCCTGTCCTTCCTGATGAGCCTGGCTGCACTTTCCATTGCAACACTCATCATAGGAGCCATCCCACCCTGTCTCTGTGGTGCCAACAGGATCGTAGCCCTGCAGGCGTGTGCATGTCTCTCACTCTCCAAGATATGTGCATTTGCATAGATGCATTTAAGCTGGTCCCAGATGAAGCTGACGTACTGGCTGGAGTGACTGGAATTCCTTTGTACTGCACTTCAGGTGATCTTCTGCTGACCTGTGATCCCACTCCAGGCTCTGGGCGTCTTCTGCTGGCACTGGCATCAAACTGGTAGGAGTGGGATGGTGGGTTGCCTTCCCCAGCAAACCTCAGTTTAAAGCCCTCTCTCCACCAGCTTGGCAAGCCTACGACCAAAGATGTTCACACACACGACAGGGTCCAAACCACCACACCACCATGTAAAACTGCTTTATTGATTGCAGTTAACATGTTACAGTTAAATTATGATCCCAAGCTTTAAGCCAGCTGCTTATAAGCTGCCATCGTAGTCACATGGAATTGGACGAAGAGATGCTAGCCACTGAGGCATCTTGAACTGGAATCATTTCTGCTTCTTGGGCATTGAAGCGACAGTCAGAACATAAAAAACATAGATTGTTCCTGAAAAAAAGACATATAAAAGTTATCTTCAGAGACGTAGGAGAATTCCTTTCAAGTCAGCTTTCTTTTCCCAGTTTCTTCTGGAAGAAATATTGATAATAAACAGCTGGAATTCAGACACAACGCATTTCCATAGCCAGGTCTCCATGATTTTTACTTTTTTTTTTTTTTTTGGGGGGGGACGACAATTTACGTTTTAGGGGGAAAAAAAAGATCCTTAAATACTTCTCCATAGATTGCATAAAGAAACAGGAAAATAAAAAAAGGGGAAGAGGCATATTTGTGGAACCTACACAATCATGAAGTAATGGTTATCCTTCTTGAAATAACTGAACTGAAAATCTATCAGATCAACACATTTAAGTTAGAGGCTACCACAAAATTATCTAACAAGCAACATAAAGGTTAAATATATGCAGTATCACACAGCTTGAATATATTCCACAAGCTTTCACAGCACGTGAAGCCTCAGCACATCAAGTATCGCCCAGCACTGAAAGAAATTAGGCTAGCAAGAAACCTGGTGTATGTGTGTGCTGTAATTACATTTTACTCCTTTCAGAATAAGCTTTGCAAGTAGTTCTAGTTTTCCATAATACCATACATGAATTCTGAAGTATTCAGCCCATAGTACTATCAGTCAGGGGGGAAAAAAGCCATCTGAAAAGCTGAACTTGAGAAAGCACAGATAAATATATATAGGATAACCAAATAGTTTGGTTTTTCCCCTCTCTACAGGCATTTTGCATATTCTGAAGAACAGACTGAAGGAATTGCATAACTATTTATAGAGGGAATACCAGTCATGTTGGAGATTGTACCAAAGAAAAAGTACTTTAATAGCAGCACAAATATTTCAGTATTAGCCTTACCAACAACTGTGAGACCCATGGTGATTTTGTACAATACATTATCCATTACACCACCTTTGAGATGCACTGGAAGGCCATTATCCTCCTAATGGAAACAAGGGGCAAAAAGAAACTATTTAAATACAGTTCTTGCAACATTGCGTTCATACAAGAATTACCCAGCACAGGAGTTACTTCCCCAAATTATCTTCCCAGCAACCAAAAGACACTGAACCTTATTTAGATTTGTCTTTGTCTTTCAAACTTTCACTCTGGTATCAGATGATCACTCACTAGGGAAGTATAGTTGACATGTACATTTATCTCTAAAGCAGTGACTAACAGATGCCTATACACTTCTGACGCCAGTCACCAGGGTACAACTACCATCCCTAAAAACTTCCCATCCCTAGCGTAGTCAATCCCTGCTACAGGGAGCAACAAGGGTAGGAGCTTCTACTGCCACCTGCTGTCATTTGTCTGTCATACAGCAAATTGTTTTCCTCCACCAGAAGTGAAACTCCTAAACACTAGATCTATGTGATCTTTACCCTTGTCAGCAAGTTTGCACTGCTATGGAATTGAAGCCGGCCCCAATGCTGGTGACCTGCAAGCCAGCCCAGCTCACCTTGCTGTCCAAGAAAGGAATGTGAGGAGGAAGAGACCTCCTCCAGCAGAAACAGAACCTCTGACCTCACCCATCATCAACATTCTGCTTCCTTTTGGCTTGCAATGAACATTACGCTCCTTAGGCAGTGTCCCAAAATGACTGGCTTTCTCCTTAATTTGGAAGGAAAGCAACAAGACACAAAAGCTATTAAACTGAGGCTTCTAACCCTTTCACATCGCTGAAGCCCAGTCTAGTCCTCAGTACAAAGCTACTGCTCCAGGTTATGGCTCACAGCTGGGAGTATGCTTCTGAGTATCCCCTCCTTTGTCATTTGAAGAACCACTGGTTCTCACTAGGTGGCCCTACCAATCAGGAAAAGAGTAACTCAGAAGTTATATTTAAAGATTCAATATTTTTTTGAAGTGAATCCAATCCCTTACGACCTTTACTGCTTTCAAAACAGAGAAGTACAATAATACCACATCCTCTTTAAGAATTCTGGGGTTCACCTATCAGCTATGTATATAGCTATAAGATTGCAAGCTTAACTTTTCATTGTACTTCTGTCCTCTCACTTGCTGTTTTTCACTATTTGTTCTTAGGACATACTCCCCCATCTCATCTCATTTCAGGGTACTTTGTCTTTATTTATGTATAGTACCTACTGCCCATAAGAAACTTAGGTACAAATCATTTCACAGAGTAAAATAACCAAAAGAGTCAGAAGTCAAGTATGGATGTACAAATACTCTTCATCTCTGTAGGAAATAACTGCCAATTTCAAGCACTGTAGCCACACTAGGGATTTCAAAAGCTCACATCTCAGATGTACAGAGGATTCTTAACAGTTCTTTTGAAACAAAACACACACAATGATGATCTACTAAAGCAGTGTTATTCTTCTAACATTATCCTACTATCAGTGCTCATTCCATACCTGAAAAAGCTTCTGCTTCTCAGGAACTCTATTTATAAGCTGCCTGCGCGAAGCAGTGCTTATGGTCCTCTGGGAAATCTGGCGAAGACCCTGAAATAAAAGATAGACAGTTTTCTAAAAACAGTGTCATTTTTCACCTACATCCAAATTGGGTAGAAACAGTTTCTTTAAAAGTAAGATAGAAGTCGAAGAGAGAGGAAGAAAGTCTCAAACAAGCAAGCAAAACTTCACCAAACCCCCCTGGTTCCAAATTCAGTCAGTTTTTCAACAGACTATGTAAAAGACTAAATACCTAAAAAGGGAGAACTCGGGGAAATTACTTTCAATAAGATACAGCAGATTTATGGATCTGTAGCATAACCTTCATAATTAGTATCCTCTTTCAGGAAATCTCGACCTCTGCCCCTTAGATCTCAGTTTTAGGCACCATTTACTGTGTCTGACTCTAGAGATGGGGACAATATTTAAGACACAGGTCTGTGCAGACAAGCATCTTCTGTCGCACCTGCAGTTCACCTGCTGGCCACCAGCACAGGAGCTCACCTTCGAAGAGCTGAAGAAGGCACTTCTCCCCTTATTCTCCCCCTCTCCCACTTTAAAGGCACCCTGCGGTGTCCTCAGCCAGGAACTGTTTCCAAAGGCAGACCACACAGGTGCTAATAAGCACGGGTCAGGCCACCAAACCCAATGATTTGTAATTCTCCCGATGGCTCAAAGTCTGCTTTCGCTAACAGGTCATGTCTCAAAGGTAACAGCCAGCTGTACCTCTAAGCTGCCCGCGGCCCAGTCTCCTTCAACCTACACTGGTAACACCGATCCTCCCCCACAGAACTACCGCCACAAACAACGCGGCCACAGCGCAAACATCCGGGTAATGCCGGTTGCCAGTAAGGGAAAAATGCACCTCCTCCCGTCACCCACCCAAATACCTCCTCAGAGACGGGCTCAGCGTGCCCCAGCCCCAACTCTCCCCCCTTCAAGGACGCAAAGCTCGGCACTAGGTGCAGCGAGCGGGCCAGGACCCGAAATGTAACACTTCCTCCCCTCTTGCTCGCCATTCCCCCCCTTCCCAACGGCTCCCCCAGCAGCACCCAGCGGCAGCGTCCGCCGGAAAGGTCACCGGGCGGCCGTCCCGCTGCCCGGGAGGGCGCCGACAGCCGCAGATGGAGCCGTGTCCCCACATACCGCTCCCCACCCGTCCTGCCGCGCCAGCGGGCTGCGCTGCGCTGCTCTCCCCTCCCTTCCCCTGCTCGGTTCGGCCCGGCAGCCTCACCAGCAGGCTCCGCCACATCGCGGCTCCTGGTCCCATCACCTCCCGCCGGCGGCAAGGGCAGCGGAAGCGGAATCAGCTCCTACACACGCACCGAGGGTACAATGGATGCCGCAGCGGCGCGCCCAGAGCGCCACCGCGGAGCCTGCAGCGCCGCCCCCCTCAGCCCGACGCGTTAGTCCTCCGGCGGGGAGGAGGGTGGAGGGCGAAGATGTGGCGGAGGGGCATGGATGCCGTACAGGTGCTTGGCGAGAGCCCTGTCCAGGCTGGTCTAAGAAAGGCTGTTCCACTCGCACTCCCATGACGGTCTTCACCCAGTAAAACAACGGCGGCGGGCGACACCGCAGCGCAGGACAGTGCAAACTGCTACCGTAGGATCCTGGGGCCACTTCTCGCCTTCAAAAGGGTACATTGGCACATTCGTGACATAAACATCCCTCAGCTGCTACCTGCAGATTTAAAAATCACCTTTCATTAGAGTTTCAGACCTGCAGAAGGCTGGATGCATGTCCCAGAAGAGTACCGCCATGGGCCCCCTTGCCACCCATCCCCTTTGGCCATCATGGAGGCAGGACACAGAGCCAGGCAGAGCCTGACCCAGCCAGATGTGTCCTACACCCTTGGGACAGATATGGCATCCCTCATTGAGCCACTACACACACAAATAAAACCCTAACATATGTATCTGCCCACTGCCTTAAACTCCCTCGGTGGCAGGGACACTGAGTACTCCAGAAGTGAAAAAAAGAAAACCCAACCTCAGTTCCATGCTTTACAACATATAATTGCAGTGAATTAACACCAGATTTGTAGGAAATGCAAGCCTATTCACTTCTGAAGGAAGACTCTATTTGCCCTTCAGAAAAGCACTCTGAGCAGCCTGTAGTTTCTTCTGCATTGCAGATCTAGCCCTGTAATTGCATCTTCTCATGCTTTAACCATACGCTGAAATACAATGCTGTCAGGAAAACGGCTTCCTGGCTTTGCAGCAGTTGCAGTGCACTCAATTCTTGGCGTTACACTGTTTTTGCACTGGTGCCAAACCTCATAATGAATAACGTGTCAAACACGGCAAATTAGTGCTCAATCTAGTAAATACCAAGGATTGTATCTCAAAGCATAGCATTTCTCAGGCTGAAGGGCTGCCCCAGAAAGAAAGTGAAAATGCAAAGACGAAGTATTTATAGGTTTAATCTTAGCTGACTTGGAATTATTAAAAATACCATTTAGAAAGCATAGTCATGGAGAAATATGATGTGTTGTAACAGAGGAAACTGGATGCATTATTTAACAAATTGTTTTCAACCACTCACCAGTGCTATTAGAGAGTAATACTTGGAATCCATTACTATGCAAGATGGATTTCCATTCATTCCTCTTACAATCTTTCCTCTTGTAACTACATATAATATTTGCATTCTGATTTTTATACACAGTTACTGGTGAAAGGTTCATAATCCCCAGATAAACAATTATTACTTAATTTCTGCTGCATGGACCATTTCCAGACACATCTGAACCTGAGCTTCAGTACTACTGCCTGTCAAAATGCACTTTACAACAGAAAGGCCACACTTACAGCTTGGCATGTGGGGTTACATGCCAATCAAAGCTAAAAGACGGCTGCTCAGAGAAAGCACAGCTGGTGTCTTCAGTGATGGCTAATTTATGAAGCAGTGAAAACTTGAGGGAAAGAGAGGCGGCATCTTGCTGCCTCTGGCTGAGGGTATTTCATTAGAAGCAAACTCAGGCTGCTTTTCCCTAACGGGATAGAGTAACCTGTGCATGTACTGTATTGCAGAATAATAAAACTGTTAGTGAAAACTCACTTTTAAACAATTTTGTTTAAGCTGGGATGAAAACAGGGCAGTTAATCTGTATGTTAAAAAGCATTCATCACAAAAAACGTTTCACCTCTTGTATCAGTAATAGAAGGATATGTAAACCCTGCTAAAGAGATCACCCAAACAGCCAAGTTAACATTCAACCCAACTTCGGATGGGGAAGCCCCTGGTGTAGCAGAACAGCTGAAAATGACCCCTTTTTAAACCACCTCCTCCTCAGTCTTGCCTGCCCACCGGTTTAATTATTTTCTTGCAAACAATAATCAGCTAACCCAGTTAAAAGCTACATTGTGTATGAAGAGAGAAAACACGCTGTATTCTACCTTGGTATAAGCATTTTCCAAGTTTTATAATAGAATAGAATTGCATTAGGAGAACTTGCTGACAGAGAGCACAAAGATTTGTTTTGAAGCATCTATTGCGAAGCAAACACCAAGTTCAACCACATAACCCCAAGCCTTAGCAGGCGAACCTAGAGACAATCGTATTTTCAATTCTCCCAAGAATGTTACAGTCCAATCTTTCCTAGTTTCATAACGGAATCAGTGAGGTCACTAATCACATTCCCGGCCCTCTAGCTCCACTTAAAACATCTCACCATTTCATTTCACAAAATCTGGGCACAATCCTCGGGTACAAATTCAATTAAACTTGCACATAACTCCCTAGTCCAGTTTGCTTGAACTGTTTCTTTTACGCCACCTGTAGGCAAAATCAGGGTCCAATGAGAAAGAACTCTACGTACTTCCAATTTTACTTTTACTTCTTGAGCTTCAGTAATTATTGACTTATGTTTCTATTCCTTTATTTCATTCCCAACAGGAAATGAGAAAGACAATTTTCCAATTTCAGGCTTTCCAGCAGCAGATTGTGTAATTCAAATGATGGACAGCATTACTTCATTTTCAAACACAGGCTCAGCATATTTGGAATGAGAGGCTTACAGGAAAGGCAGTTTCTTATTTGAGACTCATGTCATCTAAGGACATGCTTATCAGGACATTTCATAATGGACTTTGGTCTTAATTGAAACTGTCAAGCAAGATTAGACTTCACATTTACGCACAGAAGGCAATACGATGACTGGAACAGATTCCATAAGCTAGAATGTAGGGTATTTTTACATGAAAACACTTGTGCTGAAGAAAATGGAATACAAAGAAAAAAAAAAAAAAAAAACAAAAAAAACCCAACACCCCCCTCAAAAAAAAAAAAAAAAAGCCAAATCAAACAAAAAAAAAAAAAACCAAAAACCCCACCAAAAAAAAAAAAAAGCCAAAATCACAAAAACAAAAACCCCACAAAAAAAAACACCCCCCCAAAAAAAAGCCAAAATCACAAACAAAAAAAAAAAAAAAAAACAAAAAAAAAAAAAACCCCACCAAAAAAACCCACAAAACAAAAAAAGCAAACAATTTTTTTTGCAATTGAGCTTTCTACCTCAGAATAGAAATTTCCATTTTCATACTGCTAGAAGCAGCCTCTTCCATAAACTCACCACATTGCTAAGAAAAGAGCAGGAACAAACTTGGCTTAGATGTACAGAGGTTTTTTTCCTGCTTTGGAAGTGAGAATTTTAGCAGGCTGTTCAATGCAAATAGTCGATACGTGGTGCATTTTGGGGTGTTGGGGGGTTCTGTGTTTGTGCTGTTTGTTTGGGTAAATGGTTTTAGTTCTGAACACAGCTCAAAAAAGCAGCATTTCAAACTTGAAATAAAAAAAAAAAAGGATTATGAATGAAGCAGAACACATTTGCATTTCAAGTGACAGAACACAAAGTTTAAAAATCAAAACAGTTTAATAACCAGGAATTGGGAGACAACCCCTTACTTGCTTACTGTATTGTTGGACTAGCAGCTACTCTACAGATGAAATCCAGTTTAACATTTTGTGTGAGCTTTCTGCCTTGCAGCACAGAAAGATACATGCCCTTATTTCTTGTAATTCCAGCAATAGCAATACAACACTGTAAATAAAATCTTAACGCTGACTGAAAGCCCTGTGCTGCCACACTGTACTATTCAATTATACGGGGTTACAGAAAGCTGGCACACAGAAAACACTGCCTCCTTCCATAGTTTGTACACACTCGCACACTTGAACTGTTAGCTTAAAAAGATTACACAAGTAATTCAGTAAAAAGGGTCATCTGTTTGTGATAATAGTGGTATTCATAGATCAAACTATTGGACCACGAATAAAAACTCCTTGCAACAATTATGCAATCCCAGAAATACAGCTCACTCGAACTGAATTCAAAAAGAAAGTCTTTTCATCCAAGTGAAAATAAATGTATGTTCAAGAACAAAATAAAATCTCTTATTAAATGGTTTGCAGAATTTATTAGGTCTTTCTTTAATATACTCAATACTTTATCAAGCTGGTTGCATATAAAGTGATCTCTACCATATACAGTTTCTGTGTACCATCTAAAAAAAAAAGTCACCAAAAAGTAATATTTTACAGGTTACAGTTAACTTTTAATTAACCCAAAACCAAACCCTTCTGTAATTTAAGACACTAACTTGCATATGTTTGTAACTGCTGTATTTCAATTAGGTTTCACAGCAAGCTCAACTTGCATTTCAGTGAGGTTACTCCCACCTCAACTTTTGAATCTTAACACTGCAAAAAACGAGGTGTTCACTCCAAATAAAATATAGGACCATTCCTTTACAGCAAAGCCTGCTCAAAATACGTATGCCTCAAGAAAATTAGGAAACTCCTCCAGTAAAAGAAAGTCACTCAAATTTCTGAAAAGACACTTTAGATTCTTCTTGATTAATGCTTGGTCTTGCTTATAAAAAGCAGAACCAGCAAGCATATCAGGTAAACTAGTATTGGGTATGACTTAAAGCAAACTAGAAAAAAGCAGGCTGTACCACCATCAAGCATTTCCCAATTTAGAACAAGCTTTAGAAGGGACTCACACAAATAACTAACAAATCGGTTTTCTGGTATCTTCATAGGATGCTAGTTTACTGGCCAGGCACATATATTGTAAATAAACAAAGAATCCAGGATGCTGAAATTTACACAGCACTTAAAGGATTTAATGTAACAGAGATGTGTGGGACACGGGAAGAATACTTAACTTATATAAATATATTAAAATCTCAGCAAGAAATGTAAGAGCCCATGCACACAAGACAGTAAATAGAAAAAAAAAAACATTTAGGACTTGACTTTTCCTTTCAACAGCACTGACACCTGAATTCTGGAAATTTAACAATTTACAGTATCTCAGAACAGTCTTTCTCCACGCAATCTAAATGTACTGAATCATATCAACATTACGCAGCACATGAACAAGCAGCAGATGCATCAAGGGAACAGGAGCTATATGCATCATGTGGCCTGCCCAATCAGAGGCAAGTATCAGAAAAATTGTCTCTGACACAGGCAGAGATACAATCAAGACAGCCAATTGTATACCCATCATTTTGAAGAGTGAATCCACAGAATGGGAAAGGGGAGCTTTAGATAAAAATTATGCACCCAGTCAAGAAGTGACAGAAGCAGACATTTGTCTTTCAAAAACTGGGTCCATTCTGGACTGGCATTGATGCACATGCAGTACATTTGTTTTCAGAACACAAGATTAATTGGGAATGTCTGCACTAGTGTTTCGATTTCCATATTTGTGATGGATGATCAACAACACAACTCCTAAGAAGAAGCATATGGACCCAACAGTGATGTAAGCAATTCCCAGAAAGGGGTTTTTGCCTCCCATCCACGAGATGGTGCTTAAGATCATTCTTTTTCGTCCATCAAAACTGTGTACAGGATAATCTGAAAAACATTAAGGAAAACAAGCAGCACATTTCCAATTCTAGCTTTATGTGGTCAGGCACATTAAAATCTTGGATCATTTCACTCAGGTTACAAATACAAACTGCTGCCTTTGAATACTGGAAGTGAAAATATGATACATTTAGCTGTTCTTTTAGGTGAAGACTAATCTGGGCACTGTCAGCTACTCCAAGAAAAATGCCATGTTAGATGATGTTTCAACCCTTTTTAAGGGAAGAATAAATGCACAATTATGTAGGGTTTTGAAAGCAGATTCAACAAATTGAGGAAAATCTAAATTTTAGTTCTTGAATATAAACAAAATTTTTCTTTATGTTCATTCAGTTTTATATGCACTCCCCAGGGGTTTGCAGCAAAGGAGAACATTGCAGTAGCTATTTAAAAATTACCATTAAGTGCTTTCAAATTTAAAGAATTGGGTAGCTATGACAACCCTTCTCTGGTCTCCTGCACTCCCACCCAGCCTTTAGTTTGTCCAAAATAGAATGAGGAACCTCCACTGGATCCACAGCTCTGCCATTTTTCTGACTTCTAGAGTCAGCCTGCCCTTGATTACACATTGTCATTACATCTGGCAGGTAGAATTCTCAAATTTCTAGCCTACCAACTAACTCTGTTCTTCCATTTTTCCTATGCTGCTCTTAATTTCTTTAGAGCACCCAAGCAATCAGATTTCCCTCTCATTAGGAAGCTACTAATTCTGTAAGAACTTAAACAGAACTAGAAGGTGGTAATAGTACACCATATTCTCACTACCAGTATTCAACCACTGCTCAATACCATTTTTGAAGAAAAAGGATTAGTGCAAATTGAACTTGCACAAATATATGCCTGTGTAATCCAGCTAAGGCCCTCAGCCACGTTCAGAGGTTTTTCAAAGGATACTGTATGCAATATCCAGAGAGTATTTTCCAGCCTGTAAGGTAGGCTGTAAGCTGTTCTTCCTTTCAATGAGACGATACAGCTTGCGAAATGTTGGCAGAGCAGCAGTACGCATCCACACAATGAAGTCTTCATTGATAAAGCCGTTGTTGTCAGGCTCTGAGTCCAGCATATACACTGGCTTGGGCCAGTTTACAGGTTTTGTTGTGCCTAGGATGAAACAAACAAAAAAACCCCAACAAACCAACACTGAAGTATTTCAAATACAGGACTACGTAACACACTGGCTCATCAAAATTCATTCAGGTATTACAAAAACACATACTAGCTTCTGAACAGACAGGTTAACTCACTACTATTTCAAGACACTGGGACTGTTTAAAACTTTTAATTTGCATCTTAAATAGTTTAATTTAAATAAATAAATAGCTTAATTTACTCTCATGACAGCACTGTCCACTTGTTTAAACAAATTTGCCTCCCCTACACATTTACATAGCTAGGAAGTCTTGTCTCTAAACATTACTTAGTGAGATAGTTCTCCATTATGATGACAGCTCCTCTAGTCACTTGTTAAAAGAGTTTGACTACCGCTTCCTGGACCATGAGCAAATAAAATTATGTACAATATTTCAGATTAGGCCATACTAACACTTCTGCTAATTTTATTGGAAATACAATTCTACATTATATTAGGGCAAGGCATCTGCTTTTCCAAGGGTAGCATCACATTAGTAACATGCAATTTGGCTGTGACTAAGCAACAAACCACATCAGGTTAGGCCTGAAATTATTATATATGCTGTATAAACACACACACACACCTTAGAGCCCTGAGGAAGATTATTTTCAGGCATTTGTAGCCAAAGAAAACTTTGACTTACCAGCTGTATTTAACCCAACAAAGGGGACACGTATCAATCCTAATCGTAACAAGGAATCAGGTTTTTGTTGAGTTTTGGGGTGGGGAGGGGATTAGGTTTTTTTTGTTTTGTTTTTAGAAAACTGCACAATCTAGTAGTCGAAACATTTAAATGGAATCTGTATGAAGAGTTGGATTAAAAAAAATGCAAGATTTCAAGTTAAATCCAAGCATTACTGCAGTTGTGCTAGTTTTGGCTTGGGCAAAGTTAAAATTTCTTCACAGTAGCTTGCATCCTGCTGTGTTTTGGATTTGTGATGACAACAGGGTTGATAACATGCTAATGTTTTATTTATTGCTGGTTTTAATTAACTAAGTGTTTACACAGCCTCAAGGCCTTTCCTGCTCCTCACACCAGTGAGTAGGCTTGTGGTGCACAAGGAGCTGGGAGGGGACAGAGCCAGGACAGCTGACCCCAAATGGAATACACCACACCATATGGCATTGTGTTCAGCAATAAAACTGGGCAGGCAGAGGTAGGTAGGGGCTGCCATTGCTTTGGGACTCAGTTGGAAGTAAGCAATTGTTTCCTTTTGCATCACTTGTTTTTCTTGTATTTTCCTCTCTATTCAATGGTTGGGGTTTCTTTTAGGGGGTGGGGGGCTAAGGTTTTGGTATGCTTGAGGGGTTGGTTTTTTTTGGGCGGGGTGGGGAAGGAGGGAGTGTTCTTTTGAGATTTTTACCTACAAGTTTTTACTTTTCCTGTTCTCCCCTCATCCCCCTGGGCAGGGGCACTTTTAGTGAGCAACTGCGTGGTGCTTAGTTGCCAGCTGGGGTTAAACCATGGCAGCAGTGCAGATACTGGGCTCTTCTCAGTATTCAAGGAGAACAAACAAACAAAAATTTACCGTAGAGGTAAAAAACCACTTTCACACTTCCACATGAAATTTGCAGCTTTCATTATTTAAAGACAACCTTTACAGATAGCAGAGCAGTCCTTAGCTTAGATTTCTTCAGAGAACCACAATGTTTTTATTAACACAATTCAGTAAAACGTTGTCAGTGAGGTAAAACTCACTGGAATCAAAATGCGTTTGAAGAGCTCTGTTATTCTTAAAACGTTTGGGTTTTCGTTATTTTTTTTTTTTACCTTGGAAAAGCGCAGTTAAGTTATTTCCATCTCCTGTAGGATTCCTGAACTTTACATTTTTATCTGTCCACCACGCAATGCCTTTTTTAATCAAAGTAATAGGAGTCCTTGTGTCATTATCAATACGGTACAATTCCAATGTATCTAAAGAAAAAAATCAAATTAGAAAACCGGCTGAGGAAACTTCCATTAGATAGATGATCCTGACAGGCAGTTAAAGTATTACCTCCAGGAGAACAAAGCAAAAAGAAGTAGACAAGGCTTTTATTACCTGCCTGCCACAAGCACAAGCTCTTCTGTAAGAACCAAACTATATGAGACAGTATTATCCATATACTGTATCTATGTTTCTACTCATAGCAGTAACAGTTTCTCAGACAGGTATTTCCATCCTTTGCGTGCTATCAGATTAAATTAGTTCTCATAGAAATTTTGGAAAAAGCAACAGCAGTACAAGATATTTATTTAATTCTATGAATGAAAAAGTGTTGATTTGAAACAAAAAAGCCCAAGATGTCTTCACTCCAAATAACATGCAACACAACACAAAACATACATTAGATCACAAAAACATCTAAGCGATAACTTGAAAGTGTTACCATACCATTAAACATACTGTTGGCAATAGCTCCACAAGGAGCAATGGGTTTGTCCTCATTTGTGCGGTAAGGCTCGCATTCCTTACTGGGATTCTGAAAGTTAGTTAAAATGAAAAAAGGCAGATGAGTCTGTGTTAGTTTTACCAACTAACTGTTCTTTACTGCAGTACCTCAATAATGTGCACATCTTAAATGTGCCACAAAACACTCTTTTCACAAGTCAGGCTGTTTACAAATACTACAGCATTCAAGACTAGTTAGCATGATTGATTTTTCTTTTACAAACAGGAACAGAATCTAAATAAAACATGAGTAATGTCAGAATCCCATCATGGTCATACTAAAAATAAGGCTTTTCTTGGAGGCTATTAGAATTATTTTTCCTTTTATCTTTTAATAGAAACAATTTTCCAACATGCAGTACTCAAGTATTCTCTTATTAAAGGCAGGGTGCTTTAAGTATGCATCAGTGTTATAGAAAAATAAGACTATAATAAGAAACCAACCTTAACATAGAAAACAAAAGGCTGCAAGGACTCCAACAGCATGCTGAATACTTTTCTGCATTAAAAGCTCACTCTCCTATCCTCAGGTCAGTCATGCAGCTTCTTGAAACTCCACACTTTTTTTAAAGTTTACTGGTAAAAATGGAGAATCATTCTTGCTGGAGCAAGAACACAGCTGTATTTCCCCTCTTCATAAAAATTAGGAAAAGGAGAGGTCTGGCCCTAAACATTACACAGCACCCTGAACAGAATGCACAGTGCTGATAATTTCCAATATTGCTGATGTTCAGTATTGAACCAGAGCCTACAAAATTGATGCACTTAGCTGCAATATTCAAACCAAGTGCTGGGCAACCAGGTATTTTATACTGAAAGCAAAAACTTCAGACAGAATGGATACAGGTAGATACTACTGACTGAAGACACGATAGCTTAAAACTATTCAAATTTGAGCAGTGACTGGAGTACTGCATTGCTGTTTGCTTCATGAAATTATGAACACAAAATTTGACAGTGTTACACATTTTTCTGTAAATAAAATATGAATTCTCTATGGCTGATCTTCTGTTATGCAAAAAAACCCTGAATGCCTCATAAATACTCTGCTACATGGCGATTTATGCAATAGTCAGAAGTTAGTTGCTTACTAATATCCATGCATGAATACCTACAAGTAGTGAACTGTTATCTCCATTTAGCTGGCTGTCATCTCGAGATTTCACATAACGACGATGGTTTTGATAGAAGTTGGAAAGTCCGTAATACATGAATACATTGCTCTACAAGAAGTAAGATGGTGTTTTCATTCACACAAAGCTTATGTTTTAACCTATTAAACTCTGTGCTTACTTTACAGCAACGTACTTTTTTCACACTGAGTACATACGAATACTATCCTAACACAAGCTGGCGTCATGAAGTCAAATAGTCTAAACATGTCATTAATTATCAGAATGGTATTCAGCAGCACCCAACACCAATGTTGTCCAATGTTAAGAACATGTACCCCACTATGTGCCTCCAATTTCATCAAAAGCACTTGTAGTATTTCCAATTCTTGTTGGATTGAGTTTTTGCAAACTGTGCAGGAATAACTGATCTACTTGCCAGCTGTATGGCATATATGGTAAATCTAAATGTGTAAAACACAAACATTAAATGGAATGTTGCACATTTCCACATAAACAGAGGCACTAAAAACCATCTCATGCCATGCTACTGAAAAGGCACACAAAAATCAGAACCACATTCATAGGAAAACTAGAAATAATCCTTTAAAATAGGAAAAAAAAAAAAAAGAAAAAAAAGAAGACTTAAGAGCGATACAGCTTTCCTACCAATTAGGAAATAACCCATGCAAACTGCTCTAATTTCACTTTGCATACAGGGTAGCACACCTCAAATGAATGTTCCAGTGTGAAATTGATGGTGCAAGTACAAGGTGGCGTGCTGTCCCAGGACACATTTAGACATTTGTTGCAGGGACTGGAAGGCTCTGTTCCCGTATAGTCAATCTGCAACAAAACAAAAAAAAAGGAAAAAAAAAGTCATTAATTTACAATAGGAAAGGAAAGAAAAATGAGTTGACGTGGCAGTTGTTCTGCAACCTTATTACACCCTAACACCAAAAGCCCAGTCAGGCCCGTGTGATGATCTCCAGAGGTCTTTCCAACCTAAAAGATTTTGTGATTCTACCTACACGCTCAATTTCAACCTCAAATAAATTTAACTCTGAGGCAGGCCATTATTGCTGTGGGAAAATAAAACACACATGCCAAAACACAAGCAGCAGACACTTTGGACATTACGCTTCCAAACGCGTGTGCACACACACACACACACACACACACTATATATGCCAAGTAGATCTGAGCTTCTACATGGTCTCCAGAAAGGTTAAAATTTTAAAAGCCTAGATGTTTAATAGAAAAAGTCTGCATTAGAAAACTTGCTTTGCTGACCATTTTTAGCAATCTAATTAGAAGACTAAGAAAAAAAAAAAAAAACGACAAAAAACCAACCACAAAACAAACAAACAAAAAAATACCACTTAATGTCCAAGAACTCTTTTAAATAGGAAAGATTAAGACACTAATACTAGTTTTCCAGGGATGGTAAAATACTAGATGGACAAGAAAGATGATCCCTGTTAATCTAGCTTATACAATATAATCTTATACAGTGTAGCTCAAAAAAAGCCATTATTTGAAATCTGTACATACAGGCTACCTGGGGAGTATGCCTGACATATCCCTGGCCATGAGCTTACCCTACATGTATTTCTATATTTACTATGAACTTCCTATTTAGAATTTACTCAGGTCACTGCAGCACATACCAAATTATGGCAACGAGCTCTTTAACAGCACTATCATTTAAACTACAACACCTATATAGTTTTATGAAGAGCTGCTGCAAATAGTTCGCCCCGATTTATGCTGGCAGTGAAATGCATTATCAAGAATTGGAGTGATTTATGATTTGCCCTAATATTAACGTTAGCAAAAACAAAGCATGCAGTTTCAAGATTCAGGGAACAACTGAAGCTTATTTTCCCCTGGATCTTCTTCAAGGTCTCTCTTCCTGCCATGTTTTCTGTATCTATTAAGCAGCAACTCTTCCCTCAGCACTTTTATTAGCATCTGTTCTGCTGCCAGACTTCTGACAGATGAGACCTACACCCTAATGAGCCTAGCTCAAACGAGTCAGCTTCAGAAGCTATTAGCTCGCACAGAGAAAGAGGATCAAATAATCTCTGCTGCCTTTGCTGAGCAAGGTATTGAGTTTATGCTGATCTAGAAATAGCAGCAATCCTGAACAGCTTTGTGTAGCTACAGAAGACCGACCAATCACCACTGCTCTCAATAAATAATGGAGCTCATTTGTTCAAGGCTAACTCAGTAGTGCTTTTTTTGCTGCTACAATAAGCTTAAGCAAGCACTTCCTTTACAAAGAACTTAAACCTGTTTCCTGAGCTAGCTCTCCAGCGTGTGGAGAAGTTTTACATCAAGAACAAACTCAAATACTCCAAGGCTGAAAAAAGATCTAAAGACTTCACTTTTAAATTCTGTGGAGCATAAAATTGATGCATACTGACACAGAACCACACTTTTGACCACTGCTATCAGCTTCAATGCAACCAAGAGCTTTCCCATACAGTAACTGCCAACAAGTAGGATGTTTTTCTGCATCCACATTTACAGGTTACATTCAACACAGTGTTTATTTAAAAGGATAGAAGTACCTGTCTTCATCTCTTGACAAGATAACAAAAACAGAACCTTGAGATACAAAGTACTGACTTTGGAGTCCACAGCAGGAATCCACCAGACCCAGCATTCTGTCCCTAGCTGAGTAGGACAAACTCACATAGAGGAGCCCTACCCAACCACCCCTCACCTAAGGACATTGGGTATACCCAAGTTATCCAGCACCAATGGCTTTTCAAGCAGCTACTGTCTTTCTCAGTCTATTTACATGTTGGCAGCATAGAAATAACTATTGCATATATATATTCCCCAAACCATTTATGATTTTATAGATTTCACATATTTATCCTACTGCGTCAACTTTTTGTATAAAAGGCATCCTGTAACTCTGGTCCTCTATTAAGTTTTGTATCATTTTTGAGATGGGGCTACCTGAATCACACTCAACACTGAAGAAGTATGCAACAGTCACCTCCTTCCTTTCAGTCCTTCGTTCCTACTCATGCCTTAAAGTCCATCTGGCTTTTTAACTATGATTATACATTTCACAGCAGCAGTCAAAGTACAAAGATCTCTTTCCCACACAGTTCATGTTCTGGATATTCCTCAATTTTTATCACATATGTGATATACATATGCGATAAATGCCAACTTATCTAAAAAAAAAAATCTTATAAAAAAGCTTTTTTTTTTTTTCTAAAGAAAAAAAGGAAACACAGAACTCTCTCACCCTTCCCCTTTAACAGGACAAAAAGACATCTACACAGCAACACTCACTTCCAACCCAAATGAACTACTTTTCATGAGAGAAGCACAAAAATGGCTGTTCATATCTTTTCATACAGTGAGAAAATGCTAGAGAAAAAACAGCACAAAACCCCTATAATTCACTTAAGCTGCTGGAAATCTTCCACATTTGAATTCAAGAGAGTTTATAAAGGAAATCAATGGAAAAAGCTACATTTTGCTGTTCAGTCCTTGCACCTGCACAAGAACAGTACAGTTCACAGAGATCCTGATGGCTACAACATGTAGCTCCAGGAAAGGGTGATTTGAACTGTACATAAATATGTATTTCAGGGGCATAATTCTTATTCAATTCCAATACAATAAGTTTACAGGCAAATATCTATGTACAGACACACACTTAACAAGTATGTTACTGTCTAGAAAGTAGGTGTAAATACCTCTGCTTCCTCCCCCAACTACATTTCCAAAAGAGCTTAGTCACTGCACCCAGATTCTAGATGTCTTGTCTCTCCGAGCTAAATTTACAGCTACTTATGAATAACATTTGGAGGTTACTAACAATCCAGCGTACCAACAGGGACATAGCTCAACATGCAGTGATGGCAGTGTCTTCATCTGTGTCCCCCACTGGTGTTCAGGGCCCAAACGCTGGTCTTTAAAATGCTTAATCTACATTTTGTTGCTGCAACTGTAGTCTTTTTTTTCTTTTCTTCCAAAATTCAGCTGCCTTTAGAATGGTAATCTCTGGATTATAACACTTGACAAAACATGCACGAGGATCAGAGAACAGAACCCAAGTTTCCCCATTCTTACCTGCATATCCTGACTGTCTGATCATACTCTCAAAAGTCAAGCACTCTGTTCCTCCTGTCCTCACAAAAACCTAAGGGTATGGCTTGAGAGAGCTTCATGTGAGGTGGGTGATACAAGACTGAATTGACTCAGTAAATAAACAAAATAAACCCTTTCTAAACTTGAATACCTTGAGATTAGAAAGGGTGGAAGGCCAGCACCTTCCAACAGGTTTCCAAATACAAACTGCTACTGTTGCTTTATTCATGCAACCCATTGCATAGGGGAGCATCAGTCACACCCCCAGCTCACGCACAGATTCTTGTAATGCGCATTAGGTGGGAACATGCAGTTTCTGCCTCCTACTGGAGCTTTTCAGGAGTACATCACTGAGATGCTTAGCAACATGCTATATAAAAATTTCATACACAGATGCAGTATACAGTAATATAAATGTAGTGTATAATATATTAGCAATATAGGCACAAGAAGACACTTGGTTTTGGACTCATGAAACTGATGCATTTCCTGTCCTTACAGATCAAGGAAGAGCCAGTCATAATGAAAAACAAAGGCAATATATCTATCCAACTATATTTACCACACAAACATTAGTTTGTAAACTTGTTTGTAGGCTTTGTATCGCTTTACTAGAAATGGCTATTTTAAATGCAATTGTATAAACACACACACACCGTTGTTAGCAAGGATTATTTTTTTACTTCCCTCCCTTAAGAATCCTGTTAAAAACATGTGACTGCATTTACTTTAAATATGACTGTAACACGGCAGTTTAAAAGTCTCCATGGCCAGGACAACTTGGTACTTATACCAAATTTCAGAGGTTCTGCTTACCCTCAAGAAGCAATTGCTTTTCAAAAATATGCTTGCATACAATATTTGAACTCTGTAAAATACACTCCAGCTTTGGTTTTTCCACTTCTTTTCTCCTGGACTGTAATTTTAGTTCTTAACATAGTAGGAAAAGGAACCTTAAATTAGTTTAACATTGTTCACATTTTAACAGAAATACGAAAATATAACACCATTCATTGCCTGCCCCAGAATTTCTTTAGTTAACATAGTTAATGGGGCTTCACTGCCACACGGATAGCATTAGCCAAGCCACTGTCATGAACACTACTAACACAACAGTGACAGCTTACTCTGATAACCAGACTGATTTGATCCACAAGAATTCATATTCTCCCATATAGCAGTCCATCAAACAACACTTCCTCTCCCCCCAGCAATAAATCTTGGTCGCATTAGCTGACTGAAACTAATCATAGCTGTCAATGTGCTTTTCAAGGTTGCCCCTAAGCCCTCTGGGTTGTTTCTTTACCACAGAAAGTGCTTCTGTTATCAAATGGACCTGTGATGTAGAGTTTAGTTTGCAGCTAATGCTCAGTCTTCCAGCAGACGGAAATGATCCAGTTTTTCTAAGTATAATTATAAAAAGCCACACTCTCTGATCTTTAAGTTTAATCCAGACACCATGGTCTCCTGTAGAGCACCTAAAACATCAAATCACTAGCACACGTAAGAACTGTAGTAATACCTTCACCAGGTATTTCAGGACAAAGCTTTGTCCTGAAACTACAATTACTCTGGAACACCTAAAGATACATAACTCATTGCCACAAGCTATCCCAAGGACGATGCGCATATGCTTCCTTTACTGCTGAGAACAAACCTTGCATTGGGCTGTGCTGATTAAATACCGGCCTTAACCTCCCAGGAAGTTCACTCAGGAACACGAGCAAAGCTACACTCTGTGCGAAAGGTAGATACCCTATAAACTCAGCGCCTGCTTGGGGAATTAACGGATGGCTTGGTGAGGAAAACAGACGTTAAACTGAACCGGAACAGCCAGGGCGAGGTATCGGCTCATCACACAAGCCACCTCCATGTCCCGCCTGGACCTGCACCTGCACCTGCAGGAAGAGACGGCGGCGGATTTCGCAAGGAGGCGCATGCCGCCATCGGGAAGACGATCCCAAACATCTCCCGCCCGGCCGGAGCCGGTATAAACCGGAGCGGCTCCCTCCGAGCGGCCTCCGAGGGCCCCCAAGCACCCACGGCCAGGCCCGAACCCCCGCCGCCCTCCGCCGCGCACCTCGTACTCGCGGATGTTGTTGGACGTGACGAAGATGCCGATGCCTATGGGGATGAAAATGAGGCCGATAATGAAGAACGCCGGCAGCACCGTGCCCGCGGTCAGGATGGGCTGCCAGGCGGGCAGCCGCTGCTGCTTGAACGCCGTGTTGTCGGGCTTGCGGGTCTTCACGGCGCCGCCGCCCCCCGCGCCGCCCCCCGGCATCCCGACGCCGCCCGAGGGGTGCCCGTCCGCCTCCTCCTTCGCGCTGTAGTTCACCGCCATACCGCGCGACCCAGCAGCTCCGCCCGCCTCCAGCTACCCGCCCCGCACGTGACCGCAGGGCACCGCGCCTGCGCGCTCGGCCGCGGCGGAGCCGGGCAGAGGGAGGGAAGGAGGCGGTGGGGCGCGTGCGCGGGGCGCATGCGCAGTAGCGCTTGGTGCGCTGCCGGGGACGGGAGTCCTTCGCTGCCGCCTTCTGGCGGCGCCGTGCCCCGGGAGGCGGTTCGGTCCCCGGGGGAGCGTCCCTGGAGGCCGCAGATAGGCCAGCGCGGCCGGCAGCGGCAGTCGCCTCAGAGCCGAACAGCTTGCGGCCTTACGACCCCCGCTGTGTGTGTGTTAGGGGGAGCCCGCCTCATCTCCCGCCTTCCCGCAGCGTCTGAAGAGGGCTGCTGGGAAAAGGCAGCGCCCAGGGGGTCGAAAGTGGAGACGTTAACTGCAGCTTCCTGCTCTCGTAAATAGGAACAGCGCCAGCGTAGAGGTGTAGTAACGCAGCAAGGTTGTGAGAGCTTATCTTAACGAAGTTGTTCATAGCAACCATCACTACAGGGAGATTTTCGCGCTGTCTTCCTGCTCTGTTTTCAGGAGGTACGTGAGTGAATCAGAGTACAGTGAATGCGCATACGGATGTTGCTGTCAGAGTTGTTGCTTTTTATTTCCCTTGGGAGCTAATCCTGCTTCAGTCCCTTAAATAGTCACCACGTGGAAAGCAGGTATCCCAGAATACCTCTTTGTCAGGCTCAAGACAATTATTAGTTCATTATTTACTGCTCAAGCCAATGCAACATTCAAAGTCCATGTTTCTCACTTTACTGGCTCCTTTGCTTTAAAGTTTGTTTTGTGAGGACTCTGTAGCCCTTTTATTATACAGATTGTAGCCAAAATGCACTTTTAGCCGGTATTTACATATTATCTTGATTTTATGGAAAAAAAGAAAACAACAAAAAAACACCCCACCAAACCCAAACCCCCCCAAAACCAACAAACAACCCAAGCCAAGCTATTTAATTAACTAACTTTGTAAGCGTGTAATCTAGTCTAAGACTTTTTAGCTGCCTGTGGAACAGTTCCCCTAAAATAGATGCCCTTCAGCTCTCTAAGGAACCGGAAGTTTCACCAAAGACCTCTGGGGCAGTGACTTGTGGCAGTGCCACCTTTGTGTGAAGACTCTGAAGACCTCGACTCATTAGACAGAGTAGGAAATCGGGACATTAAAATTTAAGGACTGGTTTGGTGCCTAAATAATTGTATAAGGTTCAAAAATTAATCGTATTCCTTATGGGATCTGTGCTAAAGCTGTATCTCATTCCTAATTAATCTTTTCCATTATCTTGTGGGCCCTACCTGTCTCCCACTAGCTAAGCCTCTTGTTCCTGTTTTCACTCTTTTCTTTATTGTCTTTGGTTTTCAGTTGCCACCTTCAGTTATAAGAACTGATGCGGTTAAACCCCCTAATATTTAGAACAGGGAAGGCAAATAAAATGCATTAATGGCCAAATAGATTATTTCAGAGAGCAAAGCCACAAAACTTAAAGCATTAAATATGAAGTTTTCAACTTAAATGTTACTGTTCAGAAGAGGTAAAACCCAACAATTCACAGTAGGAGGTGGAACAGTCAGGGCAGTAACCTCCATTTTTCATCTTTTTTTCTACAGTAGAGATGGTTCTACGAAACTTGTGTCTCTTCTGGTCCAATTATGTTTCACAATGAGGCAAAAGGAAAACTCACTGGCTGTAGAGGTTTTTTTTTAGAAATCAAAGTATTTGAAATTTTTTTAATAGATTGAAACATCGTATTTTATCACCTATAATCATACTAAGGTGTATACTATATAATATATAGTATACAATATATAGTATTCTAATAATAATACTATATAACTATACTATACCCAGAGGTCTTTCAATCCTCTTTAGACAGTAAGAGATCTTTAAGAGAAAAGTTGATCTTGTACTTGTTTTCAACTGCTTAAAAGCTATTGATATCTATAGCCCAAGATAGCCTCTACATTATCTTCATCTGAAAGCACTTCCTGATTAATTCCTTTCAAATGACAATACCTGTAGAAATTAATCACATCTTTAGTTTATATTAACAGATTTCTTCCCAAGTGTGCCCAAAATACAGGCTAATTATGTGTCTGATGCACTTCCTTTACTTACTTGCTTCAAGTTCATATCTAAATCAGATAATGTAAAAAATTGACCAGGAATATAATTGCATTGAAGATGAAATGGACCTGTCAAAGCACCCTTTGCACACCTGAGTTTTACCCTCCAGGCATTTCTATGAAATACTTTAGCTGCTTGCCAGGTGTCAGATCAGGATTATTATTTCAAATGCACCACGACTGTATTTATGCTTTGAACAAATCTTTATTTTGTAAAGCTTAAAAACTTAATGTACTTGCAAAACCATAAATAAACCAAAAGGAAAAAAACTTACACTCATACGGAAGTTGGCTTTATATTAAAATCTAGACAAGGAAAAATATTGTCTACATTCCTTGGGATCTTTTAAATCTAGATTCAATTTCAGAGTAAGATTTTACTTATATCTTACTGATATTTAAAGGCTGAAGTTTATTGCAGGCATGTCACTGTCACTTTCAAATAGTCATCAGTTTCATTCCAGGTGAACTTGATGTAGTTCTTACATGGACAGGTTCTGATTTCCAAGTAATGCTTTGAAAATAGAAGATCTGGGTCATAACAATGTTTGTTCTACTGCACAGTAAATTAAAATGTGGCACATACTAAACTTTATTCACCTCACCTGTATTACTCTCTGAGAGCTGTAATTCTTCTCGGCTCACTCTAAAATACGATCTACAGACATAGCTATGTTATTGGCATACATTGTGTGCTGTAAGGAGAAAGACCACTCCTTAAAAAACTCGGTGTACCAGGTAGAGTATAAGCTATACCAACAAAACAACTATTTTGCACGGATAAGCAGCATTTGTTTCCATTACTCAGTATAGCTCAATTAGCAAACTCTTTGCAATGCAGATCAACTCCAAGAAAGTTTATACAGGTCTCAGAATATCCTGCTTCTCTACAATGTCTGCATTTGCTGCAGAACTTATGTCTAGAAAGAAAAGCAGGTCCCATGGCTCCCATGAAGATCAAATTGACTACACAGCAGTGCGATACTACAGCTTCAAAGATGAACTGACCTAGTCATCTCAGTGGGACACCAAGTTAATACACTTTCTCTGGCGTCTCACAGCGTTATCGCCTGCAAGCAATACCATTTTCCCTTCCAAAAAGTAGTTTCTCCCAGTAACTTCTGCAATTCAGAAATCTTCAGTATTTTCAATATGTGCCAATGACTTAGATTAAAAATCATTAATTATGAAATGTATAAGGAAAAAAGACCCTCCCTGGGTTGTAGCCAGCTTTATATATAATTCATTCAGAAATCATTTGAAGTATAGCTGCCACAGAACTCTCTGGATGCTATTTGAAAAGCTGCAGCCACCAGTGTAAAATATGCCTCTCAGTGTAAGGCAGAGTGCACAGCACCTCATTTCTACAGTCATACTAGTTCAGGACTAAATATTCTGAACACACAATAAAACCAGAGATGTTTATCTCTGCCAGTGCAGTGAAAAGACAAGGTTAGAAATCATGAAGTCATTAAGTGCTTGGTGATAGATTCCTCTCCATATCTTAACATCTGAATCGATTTAACTATGTACATCACTGATACCATAGCGAGATATGAGTCAGAAAAAGGAACTTCCAAAGCCATACATTTTGTCCCTATAAAAAATACATATATGAGTACTGTCAATCTTAAGAAATCAGAGTTAAGATACAAACACTTGGTTACATTTGCATAGTTATGAAAATTTATTAGTTACAGTGCAGTGAAAATTAACTTTTTTGGTACAGGCAGAAATAAAAACATACATTATATAGAAAAAAAAATCACAGCTTTAAAAACTGGCTTACATTGTTTAAAATGAGTAAATCTGGTTGTATTTCAAGGCATTGGACTTTAATACTTAATTTTATGCCAAACCATCACACAGTGCAAGAAATATTCTGCAATAGTACAAATTCCATACAGCAGGCTTCAGAGTATTTAGTCTCACAGAATCTCATGGTGGCAAAACCAAATGTGCTGAATACACAAAACATTGCTGAAGTTAAATTTTTCTTTCTTTACATAGTCTTTATTACAAAAATATCAAATTGTGAGTTTGACAGTGTATTCTACAAATAAATGCGCCATGAACAACAGGAATTGCAACTTTGGGACAGTTACTTTACAAAGTGTATTATAAAAATAAATTATATGGCAAACATCAAACAAAATCAAGCATGTGCCTTAGGCTTTGCAAATAAAAGTGAAATTCAGCTGGCAGAAAGACTGCTTCTTTCTCTTTGACAGTGTACTTTCAAAATACCAGCAAGGCCCTTCATTCTTAAAGGTCTACCAAGAAACAATACATAAAATCTAATGGAAGCAATAAATACTTCCACAAATAGTCAGTAGCACAAGTGACCCTGGTGTTGATGGCAGAGGGCTTCTACAGTGATCCATCCAACTGGCAAAGAGGGTAGTGCACACAGACAGCATAGAGCGGGGGCAGTAACTCATCTAGAGTTCATGCGCAACTGGTGAATGATGACACTCTCTAGAAGAAAAGAGCAAAACACTTGATTTTATGAAGCTGCAAATACTTTACAAGTTACTTTAAAGAAAACAATGGCATTCCAAAGCATTTTTCTTCTAGGCAAGTCTCAGACTTACTCGCACATCAGTGGTTGATAAAACTGTCCTGGCTAATGCTACAAAGAGAAACTATAAATTAGTACCAGGCTAGGGCTTAGAGGGCCTTGGCTTCCACTTCAATGTCAAGACCATTATCTGGTTGTCTATAGGGAAAAATAGTAATTCAGTTGAATGTATTAAACCACAGGGGGACACAGGTTCCAGTCCCACACCTGAAGAAGACCTGGATATGGGTCTCTTCTATCCTCTCTAATCAACCCCATCATAAACCTGCTGGCAATTTTGAAATGGGGATGAGGAAGAGGTATGGGGTTATTTCTCATCTAAATTTGTGTTAGAAACCTATGCTGGCTTTATTCAGCAAGTCTGCTTGAATTTTGCTACTGACTTTAATGGGGATAAATTTCAGCTGCAGCATGCAAAACTAAGTGTTAGCATTGTCTTTGAAAGTCCGGGTTTAACTTTATCTTGTGTGTAACATAGGAGATCCCTCATCCTGATTAATCTCTGAGCTCTGACAAAACAATGACCTTTCTTCTCTTCCATCTATCTATATACACTGCGCTTACAGTCAACTTTTTAATATAACAATTTAGATATCAATGACATTTTTCTGTGCAAAGGTGTAATTTATACATTTCAAATAATATAACTGTATCAGTGTTAACTAGAAACATGCAATTATACATTTTTAGACATACTTATTTTCTTAATTGAAAATAGTTTTAAGATTCTTTCTTAATAGTCTGAGGATTTGTCGTTATTTACACGACCCAAGAAATTACATTAACTGTATCATTATTCCGTTTCACATTTGACTTCTGCCTTTTTCTGTTTCCTAATATTTGCAAGGTGTTCAAGTTACATTGTAAGAAGGAAAAAAAAAAACCACCGAAAAAAAATTTTCCGCGTACTCTTAATGCCAGAACTTTGCCACTAGATGGCAGATTCCAGTGCTGCTTTTCTTACATGGTGACTCAGAAAAGCGGGATTAAGGCAACGTTGAAGGAAGTATGTTAAGGCAAATGAAATAATAGAATTTCCCAAATAGAAAGTATTTATTTTCCCTATAATTTGTCAATAACAAATGATTTTCAACAAGATATGTATACGAGTTGTACCAAATCTGAGCAATGAACGTGAAGGATCTACAGTAGGATTTTACCTTAGAACCAGTGCTGTTCTCTAACTCCAAGCACTTGCAGAATGTGATGTAAAAAGCTGAATTTACATAATATCAGATTGTAACCTGAGGTGAACTCTCCCATTAACTTCAATGGGAGTCACGCAAACTCTATATGAAACAATTTGTTCCTTAATATTCACTATACACATTACATATTAATAGTTTAGATATAAAATGCTAAAAACTAAATGGGTAACAGAAAAATATCATGCTCCTTGTAAAGGTTCAGTCACTGAATGAACAGCAAAACTGCGGCAGGCTCCTGAATCAGTCGTCTTCCTACAGACGAAGAACAGCAATGATGCAGAAAACAGTAGGAGAAATAATAGAAAAGTCATTTCCACTTCTAGTATTCATTTGTTCATTCATTTCTCACACATGTATGTATGCTCTTACTTTGTCTATTGGCTGTTTATATTTGAAATGCTTATATATGTAAAAATATATGTATTATGCACACACATGCACACACACGCTCCAGTTACTGAAGGTGTCTGAGCAGTTCTTAAGCTAAAATTACAGTAGGACAGATTTTGTCAGAGTTGTTTGACCAACCTCTGTAGGAATATTAGTAAATGTCTAGGATACAATTACATATTTTTTCCTAGGGTTATAGTTATCAATATTTCAAGGAGCTATGAATTTACTTAGACAGAACAAATTCTTTTAATGACAGGAAAAGAAAACAAAGTTAATGTAAAACTGCTAATTCTGCTTTCAGTCCCACTGATGTAAATCAGAACTTCTCCAGGAAACACATCACTAACAGCTGGCCTATGAAAAATACCAGTTCATATAATGAAGCACATCAACTGACATTTTAACATACGAAGTTTAATTTCTTCTTACAATATATACAAACAAATAACACCAGATAATACAAAAATGTATGTACCACAGACAAGGCACGCACAAGCAACAAAGAGAATTTTACATCAGTATTTCTATTTTTTAAATCCTGAAGAGAGTTTTTAAAGTGAAGAACCATTCATACCTGACTCTGAGAGCTGATAGCTCTGCATCTGAGAACAGTTAACCCTGACTGCATCTTCCAGAAACCCAAGAGCAGTGTGTAGAGAGTAAGATTCAAAGTAAAGTTAACATCTACAATGAGAAATGTTGCAAATAGTTTTGCCAGAGAGAGCTCAGTCAAAATTAAGGGGAAAAGGGTAACTCACAGTGACAAAAGGGATCAAAACATTTTCCTAAATGAAAACTAGTTCAAAAGATGAGCTCACAGAAAGTCCTGCCAGCAAAATACAGGTTTCAAGGTGACTCAATGAAATCAGCCACTGATGTGTGATGGAAACATGTAATTGGTCTGAAAATTGTCCTGACTGTGGCAAGCACCTGAAACCCAGCAGGACAGTAGCTTACTCTCTTTAAAGATGTGCTTTTCCAGATCCGATCAGAATTACTGAATATTCATGTAAATATTGAGCATACTTTAGCACATGTCACATATTTCAGGCAGTAACATACGACTTGGCATCCAGTTGGTAATAATCAACATACTGATGTGACTCCAGAGATGAATCACATGATGCTAATTACTACGAGCTGTAAGTGGTTTGAGGTTTAAATATGGTGATATGCATACTGCATGGGCATGTTCTGATGAGCCACAAAGTGTTTATCTGTTTTGTGAAAAAAATCACACTAATGGGTGTCATGAGAGGAAAAAAGATGGGCAAAATAAACCAAAATGTCTGTGTAACTGCTATTATTTAGTTAGCACATGTACTGATCTGAGAGGAATCCCCCAGGCAGTCGGGTTGAAGTTCTGTGCTGCCTCATTTTCAGTCATACTTACTCAAGTGTCTTGCTCTGCTAATGACTACATTAGCAACACTTGTATGTAACAGCAATTCAAGTGACAGGATCTAATCTAGGTAATGCAGCGGAAAAGTAGTAAGTTTCTTATTAGGAACTAGATTTAAAATCATAGAATCATAGAATAGGGTTGGAAAGGACCTTAAGATCATCTGGTTCCAACCCCCCTGCCATGGGCAGGGACAACATACTAGGCCATGTCACCCAAAATCACAGAGATCATCTGGAGAACTGAGGGTGTACCTTCTCCATCTACATGTGCTGCTCATGAATGGGTTGGCATTCTCCATGCTCTTCCCCTTCTCCACTTTACTGCTGTCCCAAGCCATATGTTCCCACTGTTGGGCTTGAGTTATCACAACTGCCTATGTGGCCACACAGTCAACTAATAGCAAATCCTACCAAAAATACAAAGATTCGTTCTCAGCCAATTCAGTTCCTGATGAAGCACTCTATCAGCATTACTCTTAAGTTGCTATTTAAGTTTTGCTACTGAAATTTGCTATTGTTCCACTTCATTAAAATACAGAGAAAAAGGTAGGAAAGAAAAAGCATGAAGATGAGTCATTCAGATGATCACCTGGGCAGAGGAAGGCGTGGTTTCTGCATTGTACTCCTGTAATGTAGAATACACAAGAAGACCTGTAAATAAAAGTCCTAATATTTTCTTACGGATTGCTGTATCAGAGTTCAATTTTTTGGTGCCTAGTAAAACCTGAGGTCTGAACAAAGCTTTCCTTGTGCTATTTCTGACATCACTCTCTTGTGCTCATACTTTGATGTTGTTCATTTGAAGAATGAAGGTGAGCTCATGCTACATTCTTCCATGCGATGGGGCACTGCTAAGGTCTTGTTCCTCTTCTCTGTCACCCTTTTCATTAAACTGGAAGAACTTCTCCTGGAGACCTCTATTATTTTGTCAGGTTTTGTTGAAATTGGTTGATGCATTCAATCTAATTCATCAGCGAAGGGCAGATGGAGGGATGGATGAACCCAGACACTTCATCTTATAAGCCTTCTTTTCTCAAAAGGCCAGGCTCAAAGGCAGCCTTTGGAACAGGGACCAGAATCCAGGGGACTCCCTACTTCTAGTTCAGTATCCTGACTGCTCAACCACTCTTGTTCCTGCTCAATGAATACAGAAGCCCTCTGTGCAGAACAGCACAGCCTTCATAGGAGGGAATGAGAATGACACCTTCTTCCCTTCCCTCTCAACTGTCAGTGCCATTGGTGAACCTGGCTGGAGCCGATGTGGGTTTGAATCTCCTCAGATAATGGTAAGAAGGGGGATGAGTCTCCTACCTTTGAAGAAAGGCTTCAGTCAAAAGCTTCTTAAAATAAGCAGCACTACCCCTACATTTGTGTAACATTTGATCTACTAGGAGGCATTCATGATACCACAGGCACTTTAAAACAGTCACTTGTTTCCTACACCTTCCTTCTTTCTTTTTCTGCCCCAAGCACCTGGAACTAAGCTATGTTAAAGCCTTTATGCCTTTTTTGCCAGATTCCTTTTAGTTCAGATCAGTTCCTCAGTTAAGTTCAAACATTTGTGCCAGCTCAAAGGACAGCTACATGGAAGTAAGTACCTTCTTGGCTGGAGGTGATAAAGAAAGGACTACAGCTTTTGACTCCAGTGTGGGGTTACATCCTGACTTTAAGTGACCATGAAACTGGGGCTTGACTTAAAGCCCTTAAGAGGAAATACCTAGATTATGGATCTCAATCAGGTTCAGAGACTGCAGTGATAGTTATGTCACAACTGAAACACTGACTAGACAAGAGCAGTGGAAGAACTTGAGGAAGATCTTCAGGATGCCTCTGGGGTTTAGGTACTGTATTTAGACATGGCCATCTAAATTGCCTTCTGGAGCTGACCTACTAAATGGAGAATCTTACTATAGCCACTAGCATAACTGTCTTCAGAGGAAATTCCAGTATAATAAAGGCAGTTATGCTTCAACTTTTAAGACATCTGAACTATAGGCTTTCTTTTTGCTTCACCTTACCTTTCTTCTACCTTTAAGAAACAAGAATCTCAGGTCAATTAAAACAGGTGTTAAAAATTATAAGTACAACTAAATACCTATTTTTAGCTAATGTTTAAACCAGTTGTCTGATTCCAGCTCTTTAGGCTCCTGCTATGGAGCAAAAGCTCCTTTTCATTGTGCTGCCCCGAGGAAAAATAACAGGACCCTTGGTCTGACCCATCTGGAATTTACCATGTCTGTCTCACAAAATCCTACTGACTGTACAAGAGTAATCCCCAGCTTGTGCCTGCAGTTTGGGTTCAGTTGTGCTGATCTGTGTGTCCTGGATTTCAGGTATTGCTAAGGCTGGCTTGTTTCTTCAGGTGAATTAGTTTCTTAGATTTCAAGCAACACAAACAGATTTTTCAGCCACAGGCACATGTAGGATATTGCTTTGGATATAACAACAGTTAACTAAGGAACTACATTTCTTTGAAGCAAGGATCTGAAAAGGAAGGCGTAAGGCAGCTGTAGTTCATCATTGTATCAAGCCACATTAGCTTGGGGCTCATGTTCACAATGTTATTTAAATGTCTGTTTTGTCTTGAAGACTTGCTTCAGTGCCAGTATTTAGAGTAAATATCCAGAAGAAAAAGCTCAATGTGTTTCCTTCAAACATCTGCTAAAAAGTCTACATTACAATAAGAACAGTGAGGTCTTGGCAACAATTTATTGACAAATTGAAGCTTTTAAGTGATAACACTTAAAAGGATTAGTTGAGAGGATCTGACCTATTTCTGGCACAGTAAGTGCCATTGGTTGCTAGTTCCAGTTTCCAGTTTTTACCTGAAATACTGGGAATTGAGTGTTATGAAAAATGCTACTAATACAAATCTGATTTTCAGATGTCATAGGAACCAAAACCTTAACAGGTATTGCTTGTTCTACACATGTAAAAATTGAAAACTACTTATTTTCTGATGCAGCAGCGGCTTTTACATCACGGACAAAACACCCTTCATATGAATAATAAAATGCCACATTTATGCTGGGATAATGGCCGTATCTGGATCTTAAATTGGAAAGCAACACAAAGTGCAGACTGAAGACTAAACAACACTTGGATTGACTATAATTTTGTTGACCTTCCATAGCAGATTCTTCAATCAAATCTCTTCTCCCAGGCAGAAATCCATTTAATATTTCACCCACTGGTGCATTTTCTTTTCTGTGAATTGTAGTTATTATTTATTGGTAGTCTTCCTGCCTCGCCTTCTGAAAGCTATTCCTAGCCTCTGGGTCCTTTACAGCTTGCTGCGGTAGCTTAGGTATTATGCAAGTTTAAAACTCTCCTTTATCAATCTCCTTGACTCAGGTTCTTTTGGTTGTGACTTTCTTCTGTGGAAATAGATCACTTAATGGAAATGCCCTTTAATAACTTTACTGTTATTAAATAAACAATCATAGCAATCATCTGCATCCACACCACTTCCATGCTGGAACAATTCCTTAATACATGCTTAAAAATGCAAACATATAAATGAGGAAATCACAAAGAGGGAAGGAAAAACAATGAGTCACCATGGCATTTTGAGGCAGTCTGTATCTAAGACAAAATACTTCAAACTGAGAATTGAGAGCAACTTCCATACCAAACCTTCTCTCTTTCACTGTCTGTACCTGAGCTGTGCCTTTAGATAGCAACTTCTGCCAACAGCAGTCTGTGCTGACTTGCCCTCTAAGACGTAAGGATACTTGGCAACTAAGGTTTAAAAATAGCACAAGTTCACCCAGCCAGGAAAACTGAACACCCAGTGAAGTCAACGGAGTGACTTGCTTCATAGCCTTTAGTGGTCTTTGGAGCAGGCACAAATGGACTGTATTGATTTTAGCCAGATGCGTGTTTTCTCAAGCTTTTTCTAGAGACCAAACACTTTTTGGCTCACTTGCCTTCATCAGACCCCTGAGCTGGCAGTATCCCAGTGTGTGTAAGTCAGGGACCTGATTGTAAGTACTGTTCACAAGCATTAACCCTTTCTGGAAGAAACAGCTGCTGTTTAGCATGGCTGCTCCTGAACACTGTGCAACCTCCCCTACCCCCTTAAATTTTTTAACTGCCTTCAGAAAGCAGCTCACCACTGAGAAACATTGATTTGGATGGAGACTCCTGCAGGAAAGGCTGGTCACACAGTGCCCATCCTTTCATTCTTCCCCTCCCTCCCACACCTGAGGTACTAGCTTTCAGTAAAACAAGACCTTAAGTGCATTGTCTCCTGGCATTGCTTCCCCAGGCAATGTGGCATCTTGAAATGTAGCATCTCGAAATGTGGCATCTTGGCAATGTGGCATCTCAGCAGTATGATCAGGCAGGGAGGCAAGTGCCCCATGCAGTAGCAAAAGTGCGAAGTGATTTGTTAAGGTGGAAGACAATCTACTAAAAGTGACCAAACTTCCTCTGATCTATTAAAAAGTGGCCAAGTCTATCATTAAGAATTCCTGAGCAAGGTTACTGATCTAGTGCAGTTGCCTCATTCTCACTTCTTAGGCTGAAAATCTTCCTGGTGTCCAACTGCCTTATGATTACTTTTTTCTTTTCGAAACTTCAGTAAGAAAACAGAAGGATGTTGCTACTTAAGTAGTCAGTGCACACACTTATTAGTTTGTTGGAAGTGACAACTTCATTAGTACAGGCAAATGTGAGCAACTACACAGACAAGGGGCTGACTTCCATGGTAGCAGTAAAACCTGCAGAACATACCCCCTGAGCCACCGCCATCAGCCCTGACCCCCGCCCAGGGAGGCAGAGCTGCTGGCTGAAGATTTCTTCAGTTCTATTTTCATAGACTGAGTCTCGGCACGAGGCTCGAATTTTGTCACATTTCCTGCTCCTGGGGCTGCCACTACTGGCTTTCCTGCTTTCATACCTTTTGACACAGGAATGCGGGTTGGTGTAGGTCTCGGGGATGACCCATCCTGTCCGGTCTGCAAAGGAGAGAAACAGACAGAAATGACATGAATAGAGGACTTCTCATATATGCTCATCTTATACTTTTCATTGGTCCTTCATCTACATCTCCAGGAAGAGTGATGTCCCAAATCACTCCTATCAGCAAATTAATGGTCACATTTGGAACCTGGGTGTAGCACATACTGGTAGAGTAGGGCCAAAGGTCCAGTCAGGATCAAATGAGTTTCCCAGAGCTGAAGTTGGGTGTTTTGTATCAATACGTCACAGGGATGGAAATCCCTGCAACACTCTGATTCCACATCACAACACAGAGCAAGGCAGCCTTAGAGGCTACTGAAGAGGCTACACTGGCTTAGCTGTCAGACAGGTACAATATTAGCATCTTGCACAGACTAGCATGGGCCCTTAAAACAGCATAGCCACGAGGCTAATGCTGAACTCAGAGTAACAGCTGTGTTTCCAGAGCTGGGGCAAGATTTCTCGGCATTATAGACAAAATTAAACTTCGCTTTAAGCTGAGGAATTCCGAATACATTTAAAAAAACTAAAAATGGCCCAAGTGTTCGAGGAGCCAAGCATGGGGCTGGCAGACCCAACACAGCTCCTATTAGCAATCTATGCTCTTCCGGAGCACCAGCTGGAGGCCAGGCTGGCTATCCTATAGATTGAAAATGCAGTCAGTGCACACATTTAGGCAACCGAATCCCACTGTGTAAATGCACAAGGAGCTCTTGGATAGGACAAAAAAGATTCCAAAGGGCCAAATGCTATTTTCTCTCTCCATCGGCCAGATAATCTTGCCCACACTCTTGCAAGGCCAAAAGCGGAAGCTACCCCTAATGGACCATGACCTAAAGAAAATACTTATAACCATGACAATTCTGAAAGGAGAATGCGTTTTCTCTTTCGCAGTGTGCAATACAGACACAAATATTAATGGCGACAACTTCAGTGTCTCCGCTGAATTTCTTATGTGGCTTTTTTCTGTGCAGACAATGGACAAAAACTTTGATCTCACAAAAGAAAACACTTCTCATAAGATCCTGGAACCCTAGCTAGACCCATCTGCTAAATGACTGAATTCTGCAATTTATGACATGTAAGCAAAATAAAACTGCTAAACTGCTGAAATAGATTGGATTATGGGATTGTGTCGACTGCAACACGTATTTGTGCATTTACTTAAAAATGCTCTTTAAAAATGCTCCACGAAGCAGCGTTTTTCTCTCTGGAAGGATTTCCAGCCAGTAGCATCAGAACATTCTTCCTGCATCCTGAGTATTCAAAGGAAAACCATTCCTTAATCTTCTAAGAACAGTTTCAAAACCCCATGTGTACACAAAAAAAATCACAATTGGAAAACTTGAATGCTGTCTGCCTGGCAGGAAGGAAGCCATTTTCAATAACTAAAAGCAACATTTACAATAGCAGTCTGAAGGCTAATATGGAACTCACATGTAGATGTCAAAACAAGTTAAGCCCATACAATTCTGTAGGGCAAAACATGCAAATGCATTCCATCAGCCTTGGAAAATATGTCAACATCCCAGGGAACCCAAATGACAAACATCTTTTACTCCCTGAAAGAGTTCCACAGTGTGTAAACATGAGGCAATCAAATGAAGTAGCTGGAATCTCAGGCATTTCTTCAGCTTTATTCACATGTAAATTATTAACTAAGGATTTGGGTGCTTTCACGTTACTAATTTCAAGCCTAAATCACTCAAACACACTTTGAAAAGAACTCTATCTTGCTTTAAATTTCTTAGCCTTCCTTACAGCATACTAACATGTTGAGCATATGGAAGCTAATGCCTGCTTCACACGCAGCTGCAGCTGCAAAAGCATTTTGTGTTTGCTAAGTGAAATGGCACAAAGGTGGCTCTTCAGCAAGCCTTTGGCAAGAGTGACAGGGTAAGCAAGCAGAGGACACTCTCTGGTACGTGTCTGTAGCGTCTGTGGCAAAGAACCCACACGACCGTCTGCCTCTTGGTCATTTCTTCCAAGAACCAAGCTCTAAGCAATTCCCTACAGCCCTGTTTGTGTGTAGGCTGCTGTCTTCTGGCTGATACAGGAATGTGGCTCCAACCAGAAACCAAGTTATATGCAGCCGGCACAGAGACGAAGCCCGGCGGGATGCAGAGTGATGCTGGCTGGCTCTGAGCTGGCAGTACATGGCGCTGGAACAGCACAGGGGGCCAGAGCAAGGTTAGTAAACACATTACTGGGCACAAGATAAATACATGCAGCCGCTAAGCTCATTATGTCAATAATTAGCACTCATTGCAGACATTGGCAGGTATGTCAAGCTGAGAGCTTGCAGTAAGGTTGGACAGTGCCATTGAAGGAAGAAAAGCAATCTGAGTGTACAGCACATTTAGCATGTTTTTTAGTAGTTTATAACAGATCCTGCTTAGTGCATTTTGTTGCTACACAAAAAAAGTGCTTTCATGCACACATTCACTTTTGGAAGATTCTAATAACAAAGGTTCAGTACTTGTTCCCATCAGATTAGAGACTAGCTTGCACTGGATAGAAATGGTTCGGTTCAGTGGCTGACACAGATAACTAGTGCAATTTGAGATGCCCTCGTCTACTCAAGCTGTAGGGGCTGGTAGTTCTGACAGGACCCAAGGAGACATGCAACCTCTGACAAAGCAGCTGGAAGTTAGGCAGTCTACTTGACACCCAGATCGGAGCAATCCCAGGCACAGCTACAGGTTGGGCAGAGAAGAGATTCAGAGCAGCCCTGCAGAGAAGGACTTGGGGGTGTTGGTCAATGAAAAAATGAACATGAGCCGGCTTCGGTGTGCGCTTGCAGCCCAGAAAGCCAACCGTATCCTAGGCTGCATCAAAAGGAGCGTGACCAGCAGGTCGAGGGAGGTGATCCTGCCCCTCTACTCTGCTCTTGTGGAACCTCACTTGGAGTACTGAGTGCAGTTCTGGTGTCCTCAACATAAAAAGGACATGGAGCTGTTGGAACAAGTCCAGAGGAGGGCCACGAGGACGATCAGGGGACTGGAGCACCTCCTGTATGAAGATAGTCTGAGAAAGTTGGGGCTGTTCAGCCTGGAGAAGAGAAGGCTGCATGGAGACCTCATAGCAGCCTTCCAGTATCTGAACGGGGCCTATAGGGATGGTGGGGAGGGACTCTTCATTAGGGACTGTAGTGAGAGGACAAGGGGTAACAGGTTCAAACTTAAACAGGGGAAGTTTAGATTGGATATGAGGAAGAAATTCTTTACTGTAAGGGTGGTGAGGCACTGGAATGGGTTGCCCAGGGAAGTTGTGAATGCTGCATCGCTGGTGGTGTTCAAGGCCAGGTTGGACAGAGCCTTGGGTGACATGGTTTATTGTGAGGTGTCCCTGCCCCTGGCAGGGGGGTTGGAACTAGATGATCTTAAGGTCCTTTCCAATCCTAACTATTCTATGATTCTATGATCTCGTGCCATCTGAGGTATCATGTCAGCATCCACTGCAGAAAGGTACAGGTCCATGTAATATCTACCAGCCTCATGTCCATGTCTCAGCTGCCACAGGGCATGCAGATAGCACCATGCACCTCTATACCAGCAAGTAAGCTGAGCCCTAGATTGTCAGTAACTCCAACAAAAGCTTAGAGCGGATGTGGGACACCTACAACAAACTAAATTTAGATGCTGCAATCAAACTAAATGCTGCTGAAATGAAAGTAGTCTTATAGCTGTGTTAACATGTGCCCAGCTAGCTCTGGCACCCAACAGCCTTTCAGCCGTGCCTTCCTGCCTCGGTTACAGGACACTCTGCATGGTTGATGTTGTGCCACTACACTTGCTCTGCTGCAGCTGGGATTCCCTCTGCTCCCTCCAGATTTGCATGTCATGGGATTCACTGTGTACCCTGGCAAGATAAACAACTGGTGCTGGATGTCAGGCTTGCAGGAAGTGGGGAGCACAGAGTTGAATTGATTACAGGACTGACACCCATCCTGGTAACCAAAGAACATCTAAAATCCTACAGCCAAAGATAAGGTCTAAATAAAAAACAGGATACAGACACCAGAGGATTTTTTTCCCAGATAATATTTGGTTTTATTCGGGGGGGGGGGGGGGGGGTATTGTAAACTATATGAACTGTCCTGGAAACAAGGTCTTGGGCTAATGTGCTAAGGCAAGACTAACAACCAGGCTACAGTTTCAGGCTCATCTTGGTCTGCATATCCTCTGGTCTCATAGCCTTTAATTTTTGGTTATGCTGTGGTCCATCTGTAATAAACAAAATAAAATCATCTGCTTGGTCTGCTAGGGTAGTCCAAGTATCTTCCTGGGAATAGGTTTGACTCTATCAAGCTAAGGAGGACCAAACCACATTTTTTCCACTTCTGTGGTAATTACCCAAATCCATATGCTATCATACAAAAGGAAGTTACCAGCAAAGGGTTGGGTTTGTTTTTTTCCTAACACCTTTTAATCCGTGGGATTCATGGGATTCAAAAATCATGATGGTCCATCACGAAACCACAGTCTCTGGTTTTGTGCAGGGAGGCAGCACAGTTCAGTCTGAACCTTTAGAAGTACCATGTAGGGACCTTATAATTAATTTCACCTGCAGTACTGAAAGTAACTTTATAAATTCAGATTGGAAGAAGAGTTAAATGTTTTCAAATATGAAAACAGTGACTGCAAATCTGTTATAGCAACAGATGAGCGCAAGGAATTTCAGAATTATATTCCCGTTTGTAGCTTGGCACTGCATTAGGACATTGTACAAAGCATCATGGATGAGGAGAGTTAAGGAACAAAATAAAACCAGTGAGCTAAGAAAGCAGCTGTGGATCAGTTTGCTTTTTTTGATTTTATGAACTTAACTCTCAAAATTATATCAATGTTGGTTTCTTCTAAGGTGTCCTGAGTGCATGGCTGCATGGTTCTGAGCTACTGCCTGGGTTTAAACCACAACATAAGATTACTGAGTGAATGATCACGGTTTGTTTCTTCTGACTAGGGACATTGAAATGTGTTTGCAAAGTAGTCATTTGCAAAACAGATGGTGAATATACAACTTCTGTTTTTTTCAGGGGGTTAGGGAGGACAAGGCATATTTAGGCTTGTTCGAAATTCCTTTCTCATCTAACTAGGGATCTTAAAAAACAAAGGGAAGCATAAGATAAAGTAAATCTTATGGTTGAAGTATTTCCTTACATTCCAAATCAGGGAGAATGAAGTGAAGAAAGAAGCCACTTTTTAGCCAGATGAAAACAAAACAGAAAAGTTTTGTCTGCCACGGTTCAGTGCATCATTACAGTAGAGACAGACATCTAGTAAAAAAGAATAAGGAACTCAAAAAAAGAAGTTTTCCAAGCTTCTGAGAGACAAAGGAGTTTGTCAATGAACTAATTCAAGGCTTAAAAAAATGAACAGTTGCCTCTAATATAGAGGAAAACACTGTAAAGTATCTACAATACATTATGTATGTGGGGAGAGAGCGTGCATGTGCAATCCCAAATAGATCCGTATGACGACTGCAAGTTTTCTTAAGTCAGAGGGCTTAAATTGGAATGGCAGCCTCTCTCCAGAAGTGTGGAAATGTATCTTAAATACACTTTGACATTCCAGCTTAGAAAGAAATGGCTGAAGAGGAGTGTTGTAGGGGTCTGCAGACTCCTGAGTGGTACGGACAAATGAACAGGGGATGACTATTCAACGTTTGTCAAGATACAAGAAAGAGGCTCTAACCAACGAAGGTATTGCATAAAAGGTATCAAACAAAAGAGCGTTTTTCCCAGAGCCCACAGCTGAATTCACTGCCCCCTGATGTTGTGGAAACAACAGTATAAATGAGTTCAAAAAGCAATTAGAAGAATAAGCAGAAGAAAATGCTGCCACAGTCTATTAAACACAAAGATGTGGCTACAGGCCCTGGTTCAGAAAGAAATACCCACCTATTGCCAAAAACTGGGAACAGACACTGAGGGAAACATTACTGTGTGTTTACCCATTTAAAATAACCTTCCTCTAAGCATCTGTTGCAGGCTCTGTCTAGCTGAATAATCTTTTGGACTAATACAGTACTGCTGGGTTTCTATTTTGGTTAAATTCTTCTTTCCCAGGGTATTTTCAACTAAAGCAATGCAAAGCAATGTCCTGTAATAAACCTGAGGGGAGGACTATTTTAGTATGAAAAAGAAGCCAGGGTACCACCACAGAGGCACAGAGAGAATACAGCAAAAATATTCCTTCAGAGGAAGCACTACTGTAATACAGCACTTACAGAAGTTGAGAATTTCAGAGGAACAGAAACAGTCCTACTATTCAGTGGTGGAAAGAGGCTTGGAGCTGTAAGCAATGATACAATGTCTGCCTATTTATTCCTTTGGAGTTCAGTATTACAGCATTTACTAATTGAATTATAACTAGAATGGGATTATAGCAAAGAAATCCCAGCCTGGATGATCAGACTCTAAAGGCTTGCCAGCTTGGCCAGAGATCATTATGAGTATTTTCAGAAGTCAGAAACTCACCAAAAATAAAAATACGGTTTCCTGCTCTGTCATCTCCATTGTTCTTTGTCCCTCTCTGTCTCTCACTTGCAATTTTACAGGATTGCCATTATGAAAATAACTTTGAGGGAACTTTGAAGGGATTTCCTTTGGGAGATAATGCCAAAAGTATGCCAGTGCCCAACACTGATACAAAAATATATGCATTGGGCAAATTCTGATTTTATAGTTGAGCTTGTACCTGAAACAAATATAGGGAAGTCAAGAGTTTCTCCTCACCCCCTCTCTTTTTCCTGCTGGTGTTTCAAACCCAACCTATGGCTGCCCTTCTTACCATGAAGACTGTATCACAAGACTATGCTGCTTACCATTGATTGTGTTCCTCGGGTTGAAGATGTTGTAATAGGCGTTATAGTGATAGTACTTGTCACCTTGCTTGCTGCAGGTCGCGAGGACACATTGTTTCGGGGTGATCGAAGGACAGTACCAGTCACAACTTCTTTCTCTGCTGCTATGTTCACCGGTCTGACTGTTATCACAGGACTCGCACCATCAGGCGCAGCACCGGGAGAGCGTTTAAACTGGGAACCTAAGTGGATGTGGATTTTATTGTCTTCTGTTGTAATAATGTTGGCGTTGGCATTGTACTTGCGGATTGGAGTTGGGACAGTTTGTTTTTCTGGTGTGACTTTGAAGACAGCCCTTCCCATGGTCATATCTTGTGACTGCGGAGAGACAGAGATTTCTGCTGGTGCTGCAGATGTTGATACTGTCATAATCTGAATTGGTGATGCAGGTCTGTCAGCAAACGGTGCTCTCCCTCCCTCTGGGGACTTTTCCCTGGTGAATGTTGTTATAGTGACTGGAGACATAGAACGATCTCGTCCCAGTGGACTTTCACTGCCTTTTCCTTTTTGTGGCATAACATTTGGAGAGGGAATGATGGTTATTCGTGGCTTCTGGTTTCCCAAAGTAGGAATGACAGTGGTACTTGAAAAAAATTCCTCTGAGGTTGGACTCGTTATCTCCAAAGTAGCCGTGCTGTTCTCATGGTCTGGTGTCACACGAATATGAAGAGGTTGGCCCTGCTTTGGTGAAAGGACAACCTCCCCAGGATGCGCTTGACCGTGAGTTCGGGCCCCTTTATCAGGAATTGCCTGAGCCCCAGTTTCCCTCTTTCTCATCCATGGTATCCAAGATTTCCTCATTGCAAGTTCATTTGCTGCTGGAGGATATCTCTCAAGCACTGAAGAACGCTCCATGGGTTTTTTCAGACCTACCTGCCGCAGGTTGCTCATGATGTGGTTCTCCTCCTGGAAGGATTTCCTTATAAACACTGCTGGAGTTTCTTCTTCTGCTGCTTCACTGCTTACAGCATCTGTTTGCACGCCAGTGGACGTCACAGGGACATCAACCATTCTTCGTCCATTTATGCTGGGCCTAAGGGCGCGGCTATAACGCTTAGAAAGTTCCAGCTCTCTTGTTAGGTTCAGAACTTCCTGACCCATGCTCTTGTTTTTATTTTCTTCTTCCATAAACCTTTGCTGCAGAACTGAATAATCGACTTGGAGCTGAGAAAGCTGGTCTTCTTTGTTCATCAGCTCATGGATTTTTTCCTTAAGAGCTTGAACTTCTGCTTTCAAATCTCTGCTTTTGGCCTCTTCCAGTCGAAACCTGTGCCTCAGCTCGGCCTCCTGGCTCACCGCTTCACCTTTTTCTATTGCTTTGGTTTTAGCAATCTGGAGTTTCATCTCTTCCAGCTGTTGAGAAAGAAAGTTAGCTTTATCCTGCTCAGTCCTAAATTTCTGCTCTAGCTGATCATACTCATCTTCTGTTTTCATCAGATCTCCTTCAACCACTTCCAGTTGTTTGAGACGGTTTTTCAGTCTTTCAATTTCAATGGTAAGTTCTTTAATCTTGTTGTCCTCATGACAGCCATGCTCTGGTCCTTTCCTGGTTCGACCTCTTGTAATTTCTCTTTCTACTTCCTCCATACCATCAACTCTTTTCTTTAACAGGTCAACTCTACAGCTTAGTTCAGAGGATTTTTCTTCTTCACCTCTCAGTCTGCTAATTACCTCATCCCTTTCCTTTGTCAAACTAGACACTTTTTCCTCCATTTCAGATTTCAGTTTCAAAAATTTCTTACTTTCTTCTATCAGTTTCTCTGTTACATCCATAACTTTCCCTTGCTCAACTTTAAAATTCTTGGTTAGAACCTCAACCTTTTTTTCCTCCTGTTTTATTTTTTCCATCATATTTTTTCGTTCATCAACCAACATTACAGTAAATGACTTCAGCTTTGTGAGGTCATCTTTTAAGCTTATTTCAGCCTTTTCCAACTTGCTTTCTGATGCCTCAAGGTCTTTTACTCGAGTCTTCACCATTTCCAATTCATTTATCAAATCCTTAGTCAAATTCTTTTCTTTCTCCAAGTTTAAGTGTAGCTGGGTGCATTCAAACTTGCTTTTACTGAAAGCCTCTTCCAGCTTCTCCAGTTCTGACATTCTTTTCTGCAATTTTTCCACTTCAAGTTTCAACTCTTTGCTATGGTGCTCTTCCTCTTGCAGTTTATTTTTCAGCTCTTTACATTGGGATTCAGTTTTTGTGATCTCTTCATCTTTCCCCTCCATTTCAAGCACACGCTTGCGGAGGTTTTCCACTTCTGCCATTAAGCTAGAGTTCCCACATTCCCCTTTTGCTATTTTATCTCTCAGTTCTTGAAGTTCCTCCTCAGCTTTTTGAAGATTTTTGTTAGTTTCTTCTAGCTCCTCTATTCTGCGAGTCAACCCCACTAGCTTAAGCCTTAGCTGTCTATTATGTGACTCTTGATAAGCCAGTTTAGCAGTCATCTCCTCATGTTCTTGAGAAAATGATGAAGTTTTGTGTTCAAGTTCTGCCTCTAACTTCATCAGTTTTTGTCCATCTTCTTTTGTTTTTGCACTAATAGTTTTAAGCTTTTCTTCTTCTTCCTTTAGTTTTTGGGTTAAGTCCTGTATTTTCTGGCTTTGTTGACCAAGTTGCTCAATATGCATTTGTCTTTCATCCACCAGCATGAGTGCAAATGATTTGAGCTTGACTAGTTCTTCCCTTAGTTTATTGAGTCTCTTTGTATATTCCTTCTCCTTCCGGGCTTGATAGATCTTCTCTTGCTCAAGAAGTTTCTTCAACCTGAAACAGAAAAAGAGAAACAAAAATATACACAGATATATATAGTTGTATTTCTCCATTTTTTAAATCACCTTCATTTTCTTTTTTTCCCCCATTAATAACCTAGTAGTCTTTCAAGAAATAACTACCTGCTACACTTACTTTCCCAAACCAAGTATTTTAAGTTACAAAAGTTAACTGAAAACTATATAAAATCATCTAGAAATCAGAAAAACATGACATTTTATACATTGCTAGAAAACAAATACATCAGATTTCAATTCCTTTGCATTTATTTCTGTTAGGATGATGTCGGTAAAGGTTTATCACATCCTAACAGGACAGGTGTATCTAATTACCAATTCATTTTATACCAAACTTATTTTACAAGGTGCATTCGTCCTTATGTCTTGCATACACAAAAATCGTGTAAAATAAGACAGAAAATGAAAACTAGTTGCTATATGCAGTCACACACAAATGGATCAAGCCTGATTATAAATAAACCAGCAGAACAGAAGATTACATTAGCACACAACTAATAACCATCTGGGCATCACAGGCATAAGAAATTAGCAGGAAGACAAATTTGCCAGCACAGTGACTATTACATTAAAAGGTTTCTTCTTCCAGGCACATTTCCATTTTCAGTAGTATACTTTGTGGACTGCAAGGATCAGACTAATCAAACCTTTTGCTATAACTAACCTCAGCTGGAAAATGTTCTTCTTTATGTGGTCTGTAACGCTGATTTTCAGACAGTATAAAAGCTCACAATACACAAATTAGGTGTATCCTCATAAAGATAATGAGGACCTATGTTTTCCAGCCTTACTCATGCAACATTTCAATGGAGAAAGTGTTAGCAATATAAGTAAATTATATCTATGATTTATATGCAGGATATGTTGATACTGGTGCAGGAAGTTCCTGCACATGTTGTAAGCACAGATTTATGAGGATGGTGATCCTCAACTGATGGGGAGATACAGACAACACAGGGATATAGCTACTAATGTAAGAGCCTTATTGCAAGAGTAGCAATATAACTTAGAAAAGACATGGGTATGCATGCTGAATTTACTGTGCAATGACATGTTTTTCAAACCACTGATGAAGTATCTTCAAGTGCCATATCACTTATCACAACGTGTGATGATTCAAATCCTCGTTTTGTTAACCCTATGTCTGAAGCTTTTGAATACTTTTATATGTATTTTTATCTTAAATGCTGGACTAACTGGTGGTGGGTAAAGCACAGATATACATTCCTCTCTGCTGCCCCAGCAACTAAGTGGTGCAAAGAGCTCCGAGGCACAAAGCTGTGCACAAAGCATGTCTCCCGGAGCCCTCACCTGACCTCTAAACTCGTAACAACAGCCATATTAACTTGGTTAATATGCAACTGTTAATGTTTTACTCCTTGCTCCTGGGGAACAGAATGAACAGGAACTGGAAGGAAAAGCTGTAAGAAAAGAGAAGGAAGTCAGAAAGCAGAACACAGGATGTAGTAGGTAGGGAAGGAGAAGTCTGAAGAATGCATTTGAAAACAAGAGTCGGATAGGATGTGGGAGTAAGAGAATAGTAGGAACCAGCAGGAGAGAGAAAAACAAACAAACCTTACAGCCACCCTTGCTGGGTCACAGATTATTCTCAAAAAAAGCTCTGTAGCTTTGGCAGCTCTTTGGAAAGGACTGAAAGGGCGTGCTGGTGGATGTCTCATTATGGGTCAGCTTAGAATGTCAAAAGGTAAAAAAAGACCTGCTGCCACTCACAGAGCATGCACTTTTCACACTGAAGAAGGAACTTCATTAGCATGCAATATATTCCCTGGCTGCTCTATCACACTGCTTCACTCAAGAGCTTCTGCCAAGAACTCTCCCTCATCTCCCCCAAGCTACATTTTTAAAGAAATAGTATGCGCACTTCCACAAAATATTATTTACCATGACAGAATAATGTGCCCTAACTTGGTGGTGCTCTAAAAGACCCATCTCCCAAAGTCATGAACATATCTATATACAAGAATATGAGATCTTCAAAACAGAGAATGTTTCCAGCCTCCCTTGTCCTACAGGAAACTTTTAAGGTGACCCCTATAAATTAAAAAAAAACCCAAGCCTGAAGACAGCATTTTGTTTTCTTTTTACCACTTTTGCCACTTAACAGTCTATCTAGAGATGCTCTGAAACCTGCCTATGATTTTGAATTCTTAGGCTGTTCATGAGGCACTGGAATGGGTTGCCCAGGGAAGTTGTGAATGCTCCATCGTTGGCGGTGTTCAAGGCTGGATTGGACATAGCCTTGGCTGACATGGTTTAGTGGGAGGTGTCCCTGCCCCTGGCAAGGGGGTTGGAACTCGATGATCTTAAGGTCCTTTCCTACCCTAACTATTCTAGGATTCTATGACATATGTGATTTTCACCCAGCAGCCGCTACAGGTGGTACATGCCAGCCAGGCTGCTAAGCAGAGTGAGAAATAATTCACTGGCCACACATTCCCCCATGATTACCTGAGAGTCTACTGGTGAATACTGCCAAGAAAGACACTGAAAAAAAACCCCAAATATCTGTTAAACTAAGACAAAGAAATGCCAGGGATGAGACTGAGCAAGAGAAGAGAGCTCACTAGCACTTTTGTTGCCTTGCCTTACCTAGCAGGAGAGCTAGCAGTGGGGAATAACTGGCCTGGCCTCTCTGGGCAAAGCAAAAATAAAGTACTGAAACTGTACCTATACAAGGAGGTGAATTTGCTGACATGTCCGTGCCAAACTAGGCAGGAAGCACCTTGCAGCATTTTATGCTGCCTCAGCTTTCACATGGTAAAACTAGACTGTCCTAGATTCGACAAATGAACTTTCACAGGAGATACTTGACAATATTTCTGTTTGCCACGTCCAGGAAAACTGCTTCTACAATGTGGTTCTGTGAGGGATAGATAGGAAAACAGCATTCAAATCTGCACAGATGCCAAAGTAATAAACAAAATCTACACCTTTTTGGTGTGACTTTTAAACACTAAAATAAAGCTGAGTTTAAGCTTGCTCATGCTTTTCCATCTTTGTACAACTCTCATACCTCAGTGGTTAAACTGGAATTTCAGGGACCGTAGGGTGATCTCCCCTCTTGATGATCACAACTGATTTATTGTCAGGCTTCTCATCTGACTGCTGCTGCTGCTAATGTTTGGCAAGTCATGCAGACCTGCACAGGCTCCAATGCAGTACAAAAAGCACCTCAGACTCACAGCACAATGCATTATCCAGAGCGACTGCACTCTTGTTTTGTTTTGGGGGTTTCTTTTAGGTATGTGAAGAAATATTCAGACACAACTGGGTAACCTGCATTCATCAAGAAGAGTCTCAAGGGCCTGACATATGGACCACAGCAGGAAAGCATACCTGCTTCAGTTCCCTGTGGAGAGAGGGCTGTACCACCTGCTCCTGCTGCGGGCTCTGCAGCACCTCTTTTCTTCATGTGTTACTACACATAACATGTCGAAACCTGCATTCCCTGAATACATGGTCTTCTGCTGCCATGAGAGTCCATACAGTCTCTCCCTCTCCTTGCTATGTGTCCTCCCCACAGGACTTGAAGAACAGGTGCCCTACAACTGTCCAGCATTCAAGATGATCACACAGCCACACTCCCCATGGCAGTATACTGGATAAATGAACTAGCAAACCCTTAGGTGTGGATATGTGCAAACTGTTAACTGCCTCAGCCAAAAACAAACACCCCCAGACATCCTTCATGAATGGTGTGCTGGAAACTGCCAGCGAGGAGGAAGATGGGAATGAATGGGCAGCAGCCAGACCCTCCCTGTCCTCCTGCCTTTGGGTTTGGTGCCAAAGCATTTCAGGGCACAAGGTCTTTCTGCTTCCCCTTCCCTCCTTCTGAGCTTCAGATTGATCATCAGATGCATGACGGGATGCTGACAGCTGCTGATCCCTATCCCTCCAAAAATGTGTCTTTATTTCTTTTATTATGGTTATGTTCCTGTGCTGACTGCCTTGCTCAAGGCTAATCACTCCTTCAGGTGTGGATGGCAATTTCTCCTTAAGGCAAACCTGACCAATACCATACTGTCCCCCCTGCCCTCAGCTACGTGCCAGCTGCCAGGAAGTCCAGTTACTGCATCAATGTATTTACAACAGACAGTTCTGAGTTACAGCATAGACACAGTTTGTAAAACAGCACATTGGGTATGTTGGAAAGACATACCCAACACAGGCAGGGTTTTGGTCTGCTGTGGTGAGTCTCTGAGTCCACCCCGAAGGACACGTGACAAAGAACACAGATGGCTGTACCTGCTCCTTCCAATGAGAAGTGCAGAGCACTTGAAGGGCTTCTTGCTGGAGTCTGCTGGTTAGCCATCAGGGTGGTTTAACAGTCCCTATAAGGCTGATCAATTAATAGAATCAATAAAGCTACAGCCTTCACTAACCACATGCACTGTGCTTCCCATTCTGTTTCTGCATATGTCAAATTCAGTCACAAAGATGCACAGTACTATTTTCATAATGTCTCTTCTCAGACCAAAATAAGACTTCAACATGAATTATAACTTACAGCTGGAGAATAATGCTTTTGTGCTTTGAAAGACATTGCAATGGTTTCATACCTGGAGAGCTCCAATGGGCATACCTGGATTTTAGATGGGATTTATTTTATCTGTAAATGGTAAAAGCAGTAGCAGCAGCAAGACCTTAGCTAAAATCAAGCGTTAGTTCTTGGCTCCATTTACAAAAGAAATTACAAATAGTGGTCAGTAGGTATTTTCTTGCCTCCTAAAGAATCATAAACTTCATGACTACATTTGAAATACAATAAATGTAGCAAAATAGGAACTATAAAACCACAGCTATCAGATTGATAGCTGATATGAGAAGCCATTCACCAAAGGGGCTTACAATATTTCAAGAAAATAGGAAGGAGTTTCAGTTATCAGGGGAAAGATGCTCAGTGATTTCCAAAAAACACACCTCTCCCCTCAAAAATGCACTCATCTCAGAAAGTTTTAAGCAGAGCACATTAAAGTGAGAAACCCCCAACACATTTATTGAAAAATTATATTAGTGTTTGCATTGCCCTTTCCATCTGTACTTCCATCAAGGTGACGTTGACATCACAAATACTAATAAGACGCTTCTTGTCTCTAGTATAGAAATGGGCTTTCAGCTATGTGAGAAAACCCTGGTAAGGCAAGCCAGAGGGTGGCCTGAAAGGACATGAACTTGCCTATGCAGTTTGCCTATGTGTGAAGATTTTGGCATCACAGTTCAGCTGAACTGGCTTGTTTTAGCTCCCTGCTTTGCAAAGAGCCTAAGCCATGCTTCCCAAGGTGTCTCGCAGTAACTAAAGCAGCACTCATGGGAGGAGCTAATATGGAGGGCAGTCTGGAGGGAGGTGGAAAGCTATTCCCCCTGCCATCAGGACAGGGGCAGCGGGAGGAACAGCAGATAAAAGGAAGAGGTTGGGAAAAAGGGAAACAGGAAAGGTGTCTTGGGGACCTTTTCACTGAGTTTGTCCACAGCCTGGAGGTCCACAGAGTTCCTCATTTCTGCTCTCACACAAAGCCATCACAGATCTACTGTAGTTCCTGTAGTACCTTATTTTGCCATTTAAACTCTGAAATGTGTGTTGCAATGGGATGTAATGACTTCTGTCCTAGTCTGTGGATGGCCAGTAAGTGGGGATTAAGAGAAGTGTCTTAAGGAGGACTTGGTTACTCTAAACATGAGCTGACTGATAAAGGCTGCTTCCTTCCAAGGGCCCAACAGCATTTCTGCCATTCACAAGCAATCCCAAGGAAGCACTGGAAAAGCAAATGCCTTCACAAGCTCATCTTTCCACTTCAGCTCTAGAAAGTTTGCTACTGCAAATGTAGTCAGAGACTGGGTAACTTCCTGGTGGTAGCTAGAAAGCTGCTGCCCATTAAGTGATGTGAGAGGCTGCTTGCTGGAGTCCTGGGACAATGAAAACCAGCAAGAGGTGGTTAACTTAATAAAGGAGCTCCCTCTTCATTTTTTTTTTCTGTTTAATGTACAACAGCTGATTTTGAAGATTATTTCTAAAAGGCAAGGGGAAATCCTCTGCATGCCAGGGCTACTTCTGAGTGCTTCTGTGTTTGGGGACAGGCTGAGATATCCAGAGGCTCAATCTCACTGATTCTGAGCACTTAGTATTTCAGCTAAAATCAAAGAGAGCCAAAAGGTGATCAGGCTCTCTAGGAAGCAAAACAATCAGGCCTAACACTCAAGCTGGGCAATTCAAAATTAGGTAACACTTTCAAATCTTCAGCTGTAGTCCTCCCCTCATATCCATCTCAACTGAGGGAGAAAAGATATCAATTAGCTCAGACCCCATCGCAAGAAAAAGAATAAAGCACATCTGTGTTACTTTCTCCTTTCTATTCATGAAACTTTAAAGGCAGGGAACAGAAACAAATATTTGACTGACCCTGCTACAGAACTTTCCGAGTTGCTCTTCAGTTTATCACAGGGTCAACTCTGAAAACAAATAAAAACTTGTAAAAACAATCAGTTATTGGTTCTTGTAACTAAAGACAAATTTTTGTGGCTACCAGCTATATAAAGTTGAAGTGCACAAACCTGCATATTCTTCACTACTGAATTAACTTTTGAGAATTGTTTGTAGCAGATTACATCAAACGCTAATTAATACTGTTGCTACTTCAAAAACTCTGTGACAGTTCCCAAATGATACTTAAAGAAATTAAATGCTTTATTTACTTAGGAGAACACATTGCTTGTCGTCTACAACCATTTTTCCTCCTTTTGTTTCTAACTCTGAATTTGTAAAAATTAAAATCCAGTGTGCTGAAATAGTTCATTTGTGTTGAAACTGTCTTACTTCAACTGAGCAGTGTCTAAAGGCTGTATTTTGGAATAAGAACACTTACGAGATTCAGTGTCCCACCACCTTTCCAATACCTTGTTTACATATGAAAAGCACCGAAGTCCTTTAAAAACAAAAGACCAAAACCCGTTCAGGCTACAAAATAGTACTGTAACTGGACAGTCATTTTTTTCCCAGCCCCCCGATTATGATATCCACGTTAATTTCGCAGGTCAGGGGAGGGGAAAGGGGATGAGCAGAATGCACGCAAACAGCATCTGTGAGAAAAGGAAGCAGCAGCACTCAGCCGAGCGATGAAATCTGCCAAACCTGTCTCCGAGCTGCGGCTATCCTTCCTTGACCCCTGGGCGCGCCGTCCGGGCGCGGCAGTCCCGCAGCACAACCCCACCGGGGGCAGCTCCCAGGCTGCAGCCAAACACTCACTAACACAGGCTCGGGGCCTCCAGCCCCCTTAGCGCAGTTCTGCTCCAGCAGGAGCTGGAGCCGCGGCTGCGGGAGCAGGGCTGCCCACGGTATCCCGTTCCCCCCCAAGACGTCACTCCAGCCTTGTGTCCAGCACGCTAGGTTAACCAGTGCAGTGCGCATGTACGGGAGCAATTAGCACTGCTCAAAGGAAAAATAATAATAATAAACTGAGTTATCTTACCTTATAATTAGACTTTTCTTTAAAAAAGCTACCAAAAAAAAAAAAAAGCCCCAAACCCAATGAAAAGGGCCCGCCCCAGCTCACCCTCCGCCGTAGGGAAGGCGCCTGACGCCGCCGTCGTGTTCCCCCGCCCCGCAAGGTGACGGCTGCGCCCCGCCGCGGGGTCGGTGCCGGTCCGGGGGGCTGTGCCGGCGGCTCGGCATTGTGAACTCCCTCCCGGGGTAGAGGGAAGGGGTGGAGCCGCCGCGGCGGCTCGGCGGGGCAGAGGGGTGGACGGGGTTGAAGTGGCTCCGTTGCTTGGTTCTGCCAGCGCTCAATTTTAGTGTCGCTTCCCCGGAGTTGATTATTGACAGACCCCTCCGGGCTTACACTTTATAGGTTAACGATTAAGGAAGAATAATATGAACGCATGTGAATTGCTGTCGCGTAGCTGAGCTAGGATGCACAAGAGCGATGTTCGTCAGCCCGAGTTGCCAGTTCGTTCCTCTGACTCAAGAGAAGTTTACATTGCTTTTTCTGTTGTCTTTCTGGTGTTTGAAGCGACATTACCACTGTCGGTAAGCACTGGCTGATCTTATGAGCAGTTGGTAATACCATGACTACATGAAGAAAATCCCATATACATGCATATTTGGTTTTGGAAATTCATGCATAGTAGCAAGGCTAACTGAAGGTCTGTGTAAGGTCTGCAAAGCACCACTCTGCTAGCTCCCTGTTTAAAGAAATCTTAAGTCAGCCCTTTTGTTCACAAACTAACATAAAAGAATTTGGGAACTCCTCCTATTTGCCCAATGATTCCTTAGATTGCCCACAGTCACTTTTTCAAGTCTTTACAAGGCGAACAAGAACCCGCTCTACCTTTTCCCTTCCCTTTTTCTTTCTCCTCCTTCATCTATCCTTTCCTCTTCCTTTTCTCCCCTCTTTGCCTTCCCATTCACCTTCCTCTTTTCTTAAGAAGTTTTTAATACCCAAAACCACTGAAAGCATATATTGTCAAATATTACACATAAAAATGGATCAGTGTGCATTTATATCATGAGAAGGCACCTAATTTTGTGTTCTTTTATTTTCCCTTATGACCCTCACCTCATTCACCATGCAGGCTGGACAGTGCTCATTTGAAAAGCAGGGGCTTGATGATTGATTTTATGCTTTGTATTCAAGGCCCTATTTACCACATGCTCTTAAGACTCTGCTGAGAACAGAATTATTCATTTCTGGGTAGAAGATAGACGCACAAAGGGACTAGGGTTTGGTTGGAACACCTGCTCTGGGGTTTGCAGGATGTGGTTTTCAGAGCACTGCAGGGTGGGTGCTGCAGGTGCTCAGGTCACAGCCCCATTTGCCTCCCGCCCAGGAGTGTGAGTTTCAGACTCCTTCATGTCAGAGCCCAGATCTCCAATGAGCTTCCCAAAACAAGAATCAGTCTTAGAGTAAAAACCATTCACAAGCCATGTAAGTAAGTTTCACATGACTTTAACTAGTGCCATGTAGGAAATCCGTCCACAAATTCAACGGGTAGAGTCACATTTTCCAGGGAAACATATACCAGCCTTAATCGTTCTCTCCCTTTTTATATTCCCCTACCTCATTTACTAAATACTTTCCTAAAGATGAAGTTGGCGTCCTACAGAGAGATTGTTGCTTCCTGTGAGCAAAACTGATGCATCTCAATATGTTTCTGGTTTTCCAGTGTCAGAGATTTCTGTATAAAACTTGTGCCTGATTGTGCAATTACAAATGATTACATGCATTAAGCAAATGTTATGCTTACTCCATTTCTCTACTTACTGTGTCCTTTGCAGTCCTAGGAACTGTTCTGGTAGAGCAGAACATACTCTTTAAAAAAAGAGGAAATTGCACACACAATGGCAAACACTAAAACAGATATCCACCATCAAAATTTAATATTGTGTCATTATATTGGCACTTAGTGAGATTGTAAGAAGAGTTTAGATCCTTTGGATTGCCTGCATAAAAGTCTGCACTCTGAGTCAACAAAATAATTGATAGCAATAGCAGGTTGTCAGCCTCAAGGGAGTTTGATACTAAAAAGGCGTACAGCACTTTGCAAGCAAGTTTAGAAACTCTCTGCTGACAGACAGGTTTGAGACCAGCAGCTGAGAGCAAGGCTTTACTTTGCTGGCAGCACTGTCTCTGGTCACACACCCCGTCCCACGGGCATCTGGTTACACACCCCATCCTGCTTGTTGCACAGCTCATCCAGTCCCGCTGCACCCACCATTTAGTCCCAGGTTCCTCCTCATCTCTGTACTCTATTTCTAACCCCACCTTTCTCAAGTCCACAACCTTCCTAGATGTTCCCTCATATCTGCTGTGGCTCTTTTTTTGTCTGTGATGCCATGCAAGGGCCAGGCTGGAACTGCAAGCCACACATGTTCCCTCATCTGCGTTTTCATGGTCTTCATCTCAGCAGAAATTTCAGGGATGTCAAGAGGATCCTAATTCTTGCATTAGGAAAGCAATTGTGAGTTTATAGCAGTCAGCTTTGTAAAGATATGACATGAGGAAGGGAGGGGACAGTGGTGTCTAGGCCAGAAGTGATCACTGTCTCATGAAGCCCAAACACCCAGCATGACCAGCAGGCCAAGGGAGGTGATTCTGCCCCTCTATTCCACTCTTATGAGATCCCATCCCAGTACTGCATCCAGCTCTGGGGCCCCCAATATAAGAAGGATGTGGACCTGTTTGAGAGATTCCAGGGGGGGGCCATGAAGGTGATCAGAAGACTGGAGCACCTCTCCTGTGAAGACAGGCTGAGAGTTGAGCTTATTCAGCTGGGAGAAGAGAAGACCTGAGGAGACCTTATAGCCGCCTTGCAGTACTTAAAGGGGGCCTACAGGAAATCTGGAGAGGGACTTCTTGCAAGAGCATGTAGTGACAGGTCAAGGGGGAATTGCTTTAAACTGAAAGAGGGGAGGTTTAGGTTAGACATTAGGAAAAGATTCTTCGCTATGAAGGTGGCGAGACACTGGCACAGGTTGCCCAGAGAAGCTGCCCCGTCCCTGGCAGTGTTCAAGGCCAGGCTGGAGAGGGCTTTGAGCAACCTGGTCTAGTAGAAAGTGTCCCTGCCTGAGGAAGGTGTCTCTGCCCATGGCAGAGGGATTGAAACTGGATGATCTTTAAAAGGTCCCTTCCAACGCAAACCATTGTGTGATTATATGGTAAAGGTACTCCATGTATCATTATTTCTCAAGAGTGCCTTCACTTTTAAGTCACATCAAAAGCTGCGAAAATCTAACTTGCTCCCCAGAATTTCATGAACCTGTTTATGCTTTCATTGTGATGAAGTATTCCAAGAAACACATTCCTGAGTAAAGCAGCACTTGCAACTTCGTAAGACCAGATAAGAAAAACACTAAGAAATAAAAGCAGGGGAGGGAACAGATAGGATTCCCAAATTCCAGCTCAGGTCTGAAAGTCAGAAATTGTACTATGTATCTGTCACAGTTGTCTACTAAGAGTAACTGGGAAGCAAAGGATGGAATTGGTTTAACTATTTAATGATGTGCTAATAGACTACATGTTTCTTTGGTAAGTTGCTTTCTTTAATAACTCACTAACTTCTGCACAGCAGTGGATTCTTCTTGTTGATCTTAGGGACTTTTAACAGATGATTGCCTGATTTAAAATTCTCTGTAAAGAAGGCTTTGTAACCTTTCCAGCGGACTGCCCTGCTCTCTGTTGGCTCTTATCTTCAGTGAAGAAACACATGTAACATTTAGAGTGAAGGCAGCGCTTGCAGCTCTTTCCAGCTCATCTAACGTGTTACGAAAAGCCCAAATATTTCTGTTTGTGCACAAAGAAAACTTTTCCCAATTTTGTGTTTACTTACATACATGAAAAAATATGCTGTGTTGTTTGCCAGTCTTAAATTTTTTGTTCAAAACATCTCTAAAGCCCTGCAAATCTTCCATCATTATTTTGGTGGGTTTCTTCCTTCATTTGTTAAGTCAAACTCATTTGGTAAGTCAGACCTGTCCTCCATTTTCTACTTAGCCAGCTGCATACTCTGAGCATAACAGATATTAATGCATTCAGTAGCATCTTCACAGAACATGAAAACTTTGAATACTGGGAGAGGGGAAAGGCTGATTTTAACTTGCTGCTGAAGATCTAGTGAACAAGGTGATCCGTCAGGCCTTTTGGAGACAAATAAGTAATGGAGATAAATACAGTAAATTCTTGAAACATGACTTTGTAAGAAAAGCCTGAGAAAAAGACTTCAAGCTGGGCTCTGTGCTGTTATATCTCAGGCAATACTTTTTATATGGCATACATCATGCACACTAAAAAAACTTCATTTGATGAGCTGTACTGACAATTGGCTTTGTTCACCTTTGGTCTTATTTAAAACAGGTTGTTCATACAGCTGTTAAAGAAACGGTGCACGCACACACACACGTTTGCACACAGGCTTTTTTATTACTCCTCAGATCTTTCTAAAGAAGTCATGCTCCCTAGATTTTAAATCCTTTTTCTTTTGGCAGCATGAAAATTGCCCTTTTAGGATCTGCTGTCTTTTGTGGAAACGTGATTCAAAAGTTTCACAAAAGCATTTCTGGCTTTGTTTTCCTTTCCACTTTTTTCCCCCCTTCCGGGTTGTTTGTATTTTTTTTGTCCTTAACAGTTGTGTGTATCCTTCTGATATCTGGGAAAGCTCAGTATCTCCAGTACTGGTGGGACTCCCTGAAGGAAAAGTAATTACAGCTGAAGTAGGACCTGTCTATGTCAAGGATATTCTTTTAAATTATGATTAGATCATTGCTTTGTGAACAAGCACCAACAATGTAATAGAAAGAGGCTGTGGCCCTTTGACCAAAGCATCTCTGGAGCCAGGGGAAGAGGTATCCAGGACTTCAGAGAAGCAAGTGCACACAGCAGAATGGTTCCTTGCTGCCTCCTGTGGACCTGCCAGTTTTAGCATTGCTTGCTTCACATGTCCATGCTTTATTAGAGCATCTGCTAATACCATCTTCACCTATCTGGTCTCCAGGCTTGATTTTCTAAATTGCTCACTTTCAATTTGCTAGATGTTCATGTGGAAAAATGCTGTGGAAGAGTGAACTTGAGGCTTTGAGAGCAGGGAGAGCCGTGGTTTTTTTCAGCTTACCAGGAGATACTTGGGTCTTTTAGCAGTGTCTTGGCCTCTTTTGCTCATGCTGGGTCTGGGACATGAATTAAGCCTGACTGATTTTCACCCATGTGTTGCTTGTCTGTTGGCAGCTGGCTCTCTGTTGTTGCACCTTCTGCTGCCTCCCCCACACCTGACTTCTCTGAGTGTGGGTTTATAGAACAGAAATACTTCATCTAGAGATAAGAGTCACATTTTTAGGTGTGTCAATAAGTAACTCATAAAGAACAGTGCTAAATATTCCCTAACTGGAAACTGAAAATTAAGGCAGAATTACTTTTTCCCCTAAAGTGTATAATCTGTTGGTGCAAACAAGTTCTGGGAAGTCCCAGAGCCTGTGCTATATTGCATCAAGCAACATCATCAATATGATGGCTTCTGCTTCATTTTTGCTGTATTTTTATATGTATGTCTTTTTCTGCTTGCAGCTCAGGCTGTCTTCCGTCTTCATCTCTTTGCCATCTTTCTTCTCTCTGCCATCCAAATGGAAGGCTCTGCAGCGCTCTACTTTTGCCAACAGCTAGTTCCCTCACCACTCCCTCTGTTCTTATTAATCTCGTAATTTAGATTCACTTCCCATATTCTTTGTCTCGCGTCTGCCATCCCCTGACCTAAACATGCCTCTTTGCTATTCTTTGTCCTTTACCTTCCAGTTCTATGAGTTCAGTTCTTGCCTCATTGCTTTAACTCCTGATGGGCTTTTCTGGACTTCCTTTTCTTTTGTGGTTCTTACTGACTCCTCCTTAAAGCAAGGTGATCCGGTGACTTTCCGGGATCAATAGGCACCCGAGTCCTACACCTAAAACTAAACATCCACCTCACTGCTTTGCATTTGCTACACAAGTGAAAAAATGTATTTCGTGGAGTGAATAAAGCAAGTGGGCAGGAAAAAACAAGAGATAACAGGCTCTGCAGAATTGCTGCTTTGTTCTAGCACCAAGCAACACGAGTGATGGTGTCTGGAGTCACCATGACAGGGTTTCAAACATGGGCAAGTTTTAAAAAAATAAGAGTGAAGAGTTTTAAAATCTGGATTTAGGAATTAGCGTCATTCATATAATTGCACGCATGGGGCTAGTCAAGCATTGAAAAGCTCACAGAGCTGTACAACAGCAATGCAGCTTGAGAACAAGAGTTCACTCAAGTAGAGTCAATGTTAAAACTCCATTTTCATCAACGCAGGGTCTCAGAGTTTCTTAGAAATACAGGCTATGTGTGCACTGGCTTATATCATACTTGGCCACCTCAGTCACAGCTTGACACAAGGATAAAACAATGCACACCTATAAAAGCACAGAAAAGTAAATAATCTCATGAAGATTCCTTCTTGATTTTTAGCTATGACTTCCTATGAACACCATATTCAGTGATTTGGTAAATAATGAATCCTTAGTAAAATTATCAAATGCTATAAAAGAGCAGTTAGCAGCTGATTTTATGAACTAAAAAGAGACTGATAGTTTTTAACATCAGCACTGAGTAATCCTGGCAGTCACACCACATTCTAATGTACTATGTCCCAACTGTCAGTCTGAAAGTCTATGAAGGTATTTCTGTTAATTTTCATGCCAGAAGCCTCAGCTCTTGCCCTGAACACAAAGGAACACACACCTACCCACCACAGCCATGTCACAACCTCACCTTTGCTAGTTCTTTAGTTTTCCAGAGATGCAGCATAAATGGACACCACTTCCCCCCAACAAACAAACAACAAAACCCACCACAACTGTGAATTCTTAGCTTTGCTGCTTGCATTATATTTGTGTCTATTTAGAGGCAATTATAGAAGAGACTGTCCCCATTGTACACCCCACAGCACTCACCCAGGAGATAGACTCTCCCAGGATTTGAGTCTGCTGTTTTAACCTCCTACTTGTTGCTTGTAACAGTATACAAAAAAGAAAGACTCACATAGATTTGTGGAATGCAATTAATGAAGAATTTTAAAAGGGAAATATAGAAAAACCAACATACATATAAATCTGATTTTTGGGAAGATCTATATCTTGCAGATCTTGTATTTTGGATGTTGCACATCCTTGGAAGTCCCATCATCTTGCCTGAGATGAACATCACTCTCCACCTGAGGTTATTTGGGCCTCATGAAATACATGTCTTTACACACGTAATGGTGAGGGGCTTCATCTGAGGACCATGGAGACACGGGCTGACCACAGCCATCACACAAGAATGGGAGCCATAGGTGCTTCCATTCAAAGGAAGACTTGCAAGGGGACTGCATCTTGCACCAGTGCCTACGAGCTGCATTACTTGCCCAGGAAGTCACATACCTGGTTTTATTTCTCTCCTCACCTGAAGCCATTCCAGCCTTTTCCAAGGTAATATCATAACCACCAGCCTGTTGCATATTTGAACAGCTGAAGAAAAGGACAGGGAAAATACATGTACCCAGATGGAGAGCAAGCGAGGAGAAACTAGGCCAGTTTCATACACGAAGTGTGAATTAGAATGTGCTCTTCTTGTCTCTGCTTGCCTTAACATTTCTTTCTGCCCTGTCTGTGTTGCCCTCTGAATAAAAGGGCTTATGCATCCTGGCATATAGAAGTTATATGAAAATAGAATCAAACGGGAAATAAATATTGTTGATAAATTATTTTTCTGGAGACCAAACTCTTATGCAGGAGCTTAAGAAACTCCACTTTAGAAATTGGTGTATGTAATACATTTATATATGCCCAGATATACTTCTACAGGTACAATGCACACACTGTTTTAACATTTTCAGAGTTCTATCCCTGATTCTCATTAATCCCATTAATCAAGATGAGCTATACTGACTTCAAAGGAATTGCAACAATGCCAGCTTTGTGCTTATAAAATCCAGCATCAGTTTGGCATTTTTACAGATCAGTTATTTCTTAAGACCTGAAGAAGCTGAATGTAGAAAGTTCAGTGTGTTAATGATGGGCACAAAGCAATTGTGCTTGCCATCAAAAGCAACTTGGACCAACAGCAGCACTTGGTTTGTCAGATAAGGACAAGAGCCAGTCAGACTAGGACATACTCTTCTCCACTGTACGATTAGGCAGGGCCCACAGTGTGAGTTGCGCAACAATTGCAGGCAGCAGTGCCCTATCCTCCACACCACCCACCTGCCTTCCACCAGTATGGACACTGTTTTGCCCCTACTGTTTTTGGAAACAAGGTTTGTATCCCAGCCAGTAATTTGCAAAATGAAAAAATGTTGAAAGCTATGCATCATTTTAAAACAAGTCATCTAGGAACAGCCTGATATTTAAATGATAAAAGATAATACATCTACCCCTTTTCAGTTCCTCTGAAAATAAACATTTTACGTGGAATTGTACAGGAACTTTCATCCTGTAATATATACACTTGTCACCAAGAGATCCTTTTACACCTATGACATAATTGCTATCATCAGAAAAGCACTGCTGTCGCTGTACTGTAATTTAGCCTCATTTTCTGCTCATTTCTTTATCTTTTCTCATGAGGGCATTACATATTCAGCTATGTTACTATTAATCATTCCCTAACATAAGCAGCTGGATATCAGAGCTGTGTGAGTAACTGATTTTTCAGTTTCAGAGCTGAACCAAAAATTCAATAATTATCGAAGAAAAAGAAAGGAAAAGCAGCTTTATTTTCCTTTTTCATTTGAATAAAAACAAAAAAAGTTTCATGTGAATTTCAGTGAAACATTTGTTCATTTGAATAAATAATTTCATTTCCATCTTCGTCATTTTTAGAAAAGCAACAAATAGAGAGGACCATATCTGGGGACCATTCACATAACCAACAGGTAAAAAATTCTTGCTTTTTGGAAGATGGAGAGACCTGGACCAGTATTTCCTGTGTCTGGGGGAATTTGAATACCCAGGCTCTGACCTACAAGAAGATTTTTCACTCCTTCAGTAAAAATAATAAGTGTGTAAGTGACGTGCAAAAGTGGAACAATTTTACCTGAGAAGAGTGGGAACAGTGACCCCAAGAGATCCAATGACATGACCAAGAAGGCCTCTTCAGAAAGGTGGGTTTGGATCCAAACAGATTGATGGGAGGATTGAAAGTCTCCCATGGACCATGTGAACAGCACAATCACAGGGTTATTTGATAAGGTTTTTTGACTAGTTGGTCTTATGAATTAGGTCATCAGATTTTCTTTGATGACATTTATAATAATTAGTCAAAGCACTAACTATGGCAACACTATTAAAATCACAGGTGTATACAAATACGTGCTGAATTATACATTTTGTGTTCTGCATTTCTTCCCCCTCACATTTGCACAAGCTTTGGCAAATTTCACAAGAACATTTAGTCTGGATTTCTGTGCTCCCTAGGTTTTTTCTTCTGCCTTAAGATTTTTCTACATATAACTGTTAAAAAGAAATGGAAACTGAAACAATGCAAATATAAAACTCTGCTGGTAGAGATACTGCAGGAATGAGAAGAGATGCATGACTTAGCACACTTTTTGGGAAAGAAGATGCAAAAGCATTACATCTGTTTAGGGTTAGAAAAGCTTCTGTGTAGGCTCAATGAGTCAGAATGACCTCCCTAGATGGATGAAATCTTGAGGTTCCTCAGACAATTTTGTGGAAGTTACCTGACCGTATAGAACAGGTCTTGAATACTTGTAGGGCATTCATCAAAATAGTAAATCATATTCTTCACTAATCAGTCTTTTCATCTCCATACAGGTAAACTTCCATGTAAACTTAAAGCAAATATCCAAGATATTCAAGCTTGAGTGCTTATTAGCACAGATTTATACATGTAAATAAGTGGCATCTCTAAATTTTTAAGAAATTCACTGAAACCTAGCACTTCAACTAAAACCTGTTTCTAATCTTTCTGAATGAGGAAGCAATTTTCCCTACATGACGCTGATTCAGTTCTTGTTTTCTTTGCCTAAAAACCAACAACTTAAAAAGATGGCCTCAGTAGAGCTGGGAACTGATATTTATTTCAGTAGTATAATAACTCTGAAACATGCCAAAAGCCTCTTAAACGTTAAAATTGTTACCTATTGCACCCTGGACAGAGTTTGGGTTCATGAGTAGATTTTGAGTGAAGTCATTTTTTCCCCCCACCTGACCCTGGAAGCATTTGAATTGATGATTTTAGCAAGCAGACTTGCTAGGAATAATGAATTACATATAGTTTTGTATAAAAATTCTCAAGGGCTGTGAAGCTGATGCCTACTTAGAAATAGTTTTGGAAGAATAGCTGAAACAACACATGATGCCATTTTATATAATCCCAGAAGTGACTGAAAGACTGGACAGTTTTGAGGACTGTCCAAGTGTGAAGAGATGGATTTGGATTAGTCCCAGCTCGTGGCAAGCCTCACATTCTGTAAAACTTGCAGTACTTTTCATATTGCTTCTCCACAGTCAGATGTGGCTGTTTGTTCTCTCATTTTTAAATTACCTTTGGAGCCATCTTGTTGCGTCTAGGGACCAGATTCATTTGTTAAAACATAAACTCTGAGCAGTCGCTGCCTACCAGTCAGCTAAAGCTGTTAACCAGCACCTGCAAAATGGATGACCTTCATATTTACTTAACTGTGCAGAAATTGTATTTGTCATTTCCGTTTTTTTCATTTATTTCTTTTAATAGTCTACCACAGAGTTTGTGATCTGTGATCCTGTGAATGTATTACGTTGACAGAAAATAGCCAGGGTTTCCAAACCGTACAGAGAGCGTGTCAGCCTAAAAGAAAAGAATAAAAACTGTACTGCTGTCCTTGTCTTCTACGTTATAAGATTAAAAGTTTAGAGATGCACTTACTGAAAAGTAGACAGAGAGTGACTCAGTGCTCTACTTTGGCCAGTAATGTGCAGTAAGATGAGTAACTACTGTAGGCAATAGTGAATTCCCACAGTCCCATTGGGCTGGATTTTCCTTTTTTTGGGTCACAGTTTGGAAACCAGGACACAGAAACAATCACCATATGAGAAAAAAGCCAAAGTACAAATATGGCTAAGAATTCTTGGAGGAAAAAAAAAAAAAAGGGCAAAAAACTTTCTGTAAAGTAAATTAATTTCCAGACTTTCAAGGAATCACCAACAGATTGCACAGTTACAGGCCAAAATCTGTGCTATATGTTTGCATCATACACCTCACCCCAAGATCTCCGTATGGGGCTATTCTTACCACAGAATTTGACTTAAACTGGTAAATCACAGAGATTTATTAGCCCTGAACACTTCATACTTTTGGCTTGATTGTGCTCTAAAGGAGTCATTGATAGATACTTTGCTACTTTGCCCTGCTGTCTTCCTGCCAGCTTCTTTATTTTACAGTCTCCATAAAAATCAAGAGAGAATGCAAACTGGAAAGGTAACATACATAAAATCTCCAAGCTATGTCTCACTCCAGCCTTCACACTTGCTTGGGTCCATGAAATAAAGGGAAACAAAGCAAGCACTTCCCAGTGAAAGGCTTGGTACTGCCGTTTCGTGGGAAAAGGGAGAAGAAGAGCTTTGGTAATAAAAGCAGAAATGCAAAAGGGGGGGAAAAAGGTTTTTAAAAACTTGCTAACATCAACACTCCCATTTTTGTTTCAAAACGGCCGTGTGCTTTATTGCTCACAGATCAGTTTCCTTTGCAGGTGATGCGGGCCCAGAATTACATCACCAGCAGAGCAGCCAAGAGCATCCTGGTGCCAGGATGACCAAAGCCAAGAGGAATGTATTATCACAGACCTCCGAGGGACTTGCCAGTGCATTCCTTGCTGGGGGTGCTGCAATGGGGGAGGCAGAGAGGAGACAATTTTACGCAAAGACTGAAAGGAAACTTTGTGGAGGAAAGATCTGGGGTCACAGTCCTGCTGTCTCCTCTAAGCAGATCTAATTATGGCCACGTACTTCAAAAAGAGGGTTTAACTAAAACCAGATTTAGCAGGGTACTGCTTAGGAAGCACAGACTGAATCCCCAGCCTTGCCTTTGAGGAAAATGCGAAATGCTTCAGTGCTCTGGGAACGCTGTCACTGTGGTTGTAAAGAATAATTTGAAGCAAGGAAAGTAAGAGCCAATTGTAAATCCTCATCACTTCAGTGAATAAAGTCTTACAATAAAATGTGACTAAACATAATATCAACGCTTTCAGAAAATACTTACATTAGATATTAGGTGTATATTTACTGACACGTTTTCTGGTGGGGTAAACAAGTCTCAGCAGTCTCAGGGGTTGTGCTGGAAATGATCAAATTACGAAGCAGTTGCACAGATCTCCCTTAGCGAGCTCCATCAAAGCCTTTCTGCCACATCGCACCCTCTGTTCGGAAAAGGACGTCCCATGCATATGAAAGAAACTCCCTCCCCTCATTGAAGGCTTTCAGGCTATTTCTGCCCTCTGTCCTGCAGGACTGGCTCAGGGGTTCTCACCACAAGGCTGTTTCTGAACCACTGAAATCAATGGGAGCTTTCCAGTGCTTTTAATAGCAGCAAAATGTGCTGTCAACAAACAGGATTAAAAGAAGAGCACAAGACAATTTTTTCAGAGATTAACACCTCCAAAAATGCCAGGATTTTAAGCCTCATCTCTTAGGTCAATTGAGAGGTTGAAGCAGTGCAGAGATTACACAGAGCTCTCCCCTTTGCCACCAGAAGAAAAAGTCCAGCTAATCAAATAAAAAAGTTTATATTTGATTCTAAAGATCAGTTTCCAGTGCAACTCCAGTCAGAGCCCTCGTTCTCCATCTGCCAGACCAGAGACGCCTTACCCCACCATCTGCCACCAATAGTCTCTGAAGGGGCCCAGGGGCCTCCAGCTCTTCTCCTTATTCCTCAGCCTCATCAGGAGGCTCCAGAAAGATGGCTGGTTTTGAATTTCCAGGGTAGGAGATGCCCAAGGAAATCTTAATGTTACAGGAACAGCAGCTGAGATGGGCAAGCGTGGAATATGGGAATGTCGGTCAAAAGATAAAAATAGAAAATGTCCCTAACTTTCAAAACATTCCCGTTTCTAGATATTATTACAACATACCATATGGAATTTTGCACAGCTACCATGTCTGTAGAAGCACCTTCCACTAAAAGTACCAGATTTCTTTCATCTCCGCCTGGCAAACAGTTGTCACTACTCTCTTCCTGTAACACGCCAACCTTTTCCACAACCTTTCTGCAGCTTAGTTGCGCTTGGTGTTGCAGAGCCAATGCCAACAGTCAGGCCCTCCAGTTTTCTCCATTTACGCCTTCTAGGTGCCTACATTTTGAACATCCTATGTACAATTTTATCTTTTTTTCATGCATAATTATTCTTCACAAATCATGTTTTCCTGTTAGTTCCTTCCTGTGCAAGGCTGACCTAAAAATTGCTCCTTCACAGGGCCTTTTTGCTTTCATATCATGTTGTTGTGGATGGGTTAGAGATAATGTATGAAAGTGTATGTAAAAAAAAATAATTCCAAAGTAAATACATTAAGAGAGTGCTAGAAATATGTTAGAACTGACACATATTTCTGCTCTTAAAGAATTTCCTTTTTTATCTTGTTGAGACTTTCACAGAGCAGCAAAAGCAAATGTGGCCTTTAAAAGTTGGCGTGGACAACAATGATCAGGAAAGATTGGTAAAATACTGTGAGGAAAGAAATTACATGAATTACTTATGTCCAGGACAGAAATTATTCCTGCTCTCCTTGTACCAGACTGCTATGAGATGGCTGTCCCATAGGACTGTTCTTCCTCTGGCTCACCCTGTCTCATTAACATTATAATTGCAAGCACAGCAGAGGGGCTGACGGGCAAAGTTCATCTTGGTGTCCCTTTTTTTTTTCATTGAGACTACATGTCTGTTCAGCTCTTAACAAAATAAGCCCCAAGCCTCAAAGCACCACAGTAAAACAGATTATATATAGTGATACTTACAAAACAAGAATGCTTATGCAGAATCCTTGAGAAATGCCTTTGGTCAGGTCACTTCTCTGTCCCAGTATGCAGATTAAGTGAATATTGGAGAGGTTTTTGCATGTTTTAATCTACTGCAACTTAATCTTTCCAGTACAAACTCATTCTCTTTGACAAAAATCTATTGCTGATTACCACTGCGGGGCTTTCCTGAGAAGTCATCCCATCACCTTCTCTTTTGCATGAATATAGCTCTCAAACGATACTACTTCCAGTTTTTAATACCTACAAAGATGTGGGTGCAGCCTCAATTTCATGTGCACTTAGCAAACAAAGATGAGGCGCTGAGATCATTTAAGACTATACATTAATGTGTGGTTTCCAGCCCATCCTGACTTTGCTAATCTGTTTTGCCAATGATTTGGGGGGAGGACCTTGAAGAGGAACAGACATGCATGAGTGATTTTCTATGTCTGGCTACAATGCCATGTTCTCCCTGCTTGGTCACTACTAAATTTGAAATGAATTTTCTTATTAGTGCCTTAGACAAACAGAGTGGATTAAATAGCAAACATCATCTTTCTCATGTCGCTCAACATAAACCCAAAAGGCTTCAGCACTGCAGTTCTTCCCCTGCAGCCACCAGTACAGAGGCACTGGCAACTAAAGCCAGGGGATTTAGTTGCTCTGAAAGAACTGCTTTCAATAGAAGTTCGAATTCTAATACTTCTTTTTTTATTGCTGTTTTTCCAAAACTTATAGAATGAAGAAAACCTGAAGTTTAAAAGAAACAAAAGAGCAGGAAGAGTATGAGAAAATGCCCACAGAGGTGGGACTTGATATTTCAGTGGTAGTAATGTGAGACAAAAAGCTTTTCAATCAATTCATTGAAGGAAGTCTGTTCAAAACAGGTCATAATCTTAGGCTACATAGCGGCTTTCATGAATTGAGCTGGAATAATAAGAAGGCAATAATTGTCAAATTAAAGTGAATATAAAATATAGAGACAAATGTAAATGGCATTTTAATACCACTTTTACTTTTGTAGCATTTTAATTGCCTGCATATCACACATACACGGATATTCTGCATAGAGAAAAAATGACATCTATGAGAATCAGATGTGAAATTGCTCTTTGGAAATAGAACAATTTTTTTTTTTTTAATTTTCTGCTAAAAGATTCAAATTGTTATGATCCAGAAATAATTTTGTCCTTTAAAGTTTTCCAGTCAACCCGGGAAAATAGAGAGACAGAAACCAGCAGCTATTAAACCAGGAAATATGGCCACTGTAGCTCATGTGCCACCTACTCAAAGCTGGCACTGAACTGCGCTCAGGAAATGCACTAAACAATTTAGCTCCTGGCTCTTTGCAAATGCCTGCCACCAGACTGTGGTTTCCTCAAAAGCATTTCTTCTTTGAACTTGCCTTATGTATTTTTTCTCAGAGCTTTTTTCAAAAAGTTGTGGATTAATTTCAAGCAGTTTGGTATGAGCATGAAAATTCCACATTGAAAAAGTGAGGCTGTTAGCAAGTGCTCATTCTTCACCTACAGTAGGTGCTTTTTGTTTTCTTAGAGCCTCAGAGAACAAATTACTCCCAGAAAGAGAACAAACACTGGAAGAAAACCTGGAGCATATAAGCCTGTGAGATAGGCACTGCAGGCTGGGCATGTTTTATAAAACATAAAAATAATTTCTTCCAGGGGAACACAGAACTTGCCTGAGGCATGTGACTCCAAAAATATGAAAAATAATGCAAATGGCTTGTCACTTTGCAAGCCTAAATGTGAAGGGCATGGCATGACTTCTGTGCCAGTATCCTAATGTGTGTTGTGGTTTTCCTTACTCTGTCCTCCTGCTGTGACAAACCGTGCCCCATCCTTCATGAAATGCAGCACTTAGCCAAGCAAGCCAGCCTCAAACGTAGCCAACATAAATAACATCTGATCAAAAGCTACCCAAAGGTGAACCCAAAACGGGCATGAGTAATTCAAAACAAATTTGTTTCTTAATTCAAGAGCACACTGTATGAACACTTGATGGTATTCCTCCAGCTCTAGACTTGCACAGTAATGTACTTACTACTAGCATGAGTGGACCAACATTTACAAGTGGTTTACACATGCGTTTAGTGTCATTTAAACACAGAAAATATCAGACCATATCACTGCTGAACTAACAAGCTCTGGAATACTGGGGACACTCTTTGCACTGTCTTGGATACTCACCTCTCCCGCTCTTGTTCCAAGAGGTTGGTAAAGTCATCGCTCTTGTTCATGTAGTCTGTATGTTTATGTTTCTCATTTTCTAGCTCATAAACTGTGCGTCGATGGCACTTTTCTGCCAACAGGAGCTGTTCCAGCATGCGCCGATATGTCTCTCTCTGCTTTTCTTCAAGTCTGTCCAGCTGGATGTAGGAAAGGAGAATAGACTGTTTTAAAAGACTCCTTGCTTACTTCATCTGATTTATTAACCAACAATGTTGTGTTTGGTAAATGCAAGTCCCATAATTTTATGTCTTGGGCTTTACATAAAGCAGTGACTAGAAATAAGCGTAACTGCCCTGTAAAAGTTGTGATTTCTGTGGACAGCATGTGTGCAATGAACGTTTGCACAGTTCTCAGATACACAAAGGACAGAACTTCACCTAGTTTTAGGGTAAACAAATAATATTGTTGCAGTGCAGAATTTCCTCTCTGGCAAAGTGCTGTGCACACCTTCCTCATTTCACACAGAAAAAGCTGTAGCAAATGCCAGAGCAGGATACATGCCCTCAGCCCCTTGGAGCCTGAGTTCATGTACCTAGATGAGGACTAGACACTTACATATGGAGCGTAAGATATAAGCTTGAGACTGAAATTTGAGTTATGCATCTTCAGTGTACCTGTAGGACTGCTGAGATACAAAGTCTTAAGCTATTTAGATTCAGTATAGATTCAGTTTTACATTACAAAATACAATTAATGGTAAGCCTTAGAGTTTTCCCCAGATCCTGTTTTTGACAGAAATTTCTCTAGGGAGGTGTGTCTAAGAAGTTGCCAGGGCACTGCAAAGCCACCATGGCTATTCATGTTGCTTCTTTCACTGTTTATTGGGAGCAGATGACCAGCTCCATCCTCCTCCCTGCCAAAGCAGCCTGCAGCCCTGGCACTTCTCGGCTTGCCTGCCCCCTGCTCTGCCATGCAGAGCTGTTACCCTGCAAGAATTGCATCTTCTTTAGCACCAGCTGCACTGTGCAGTTGCTGTTTCACAGGGTGTCCCTGCAAACTGAGGGAGATAAGAACTGGAGGGCCAAGGTGACTTGCCCTCCAGAAGTTGACTATGGCAGTGTCAAACAATCATTGCATTTTATAAAGGAGCCAGGCTGGGTTCAGCCTTGAACTACTCTGGGAACAGATCTTTTGCACTTATGAAATTTTATCATCATCCTATTTTAGCTCAATCATAACTCCAGTGGACCTACACATGACAAAAGTTTTACACGGAGGTTCCTGTCAAATTATCGGCTTCTTTAGACAGAACCCTGCTAAGCTCTTTTAATCTTGTTCAACATCATTTCATGCATGCTCCAAAATGCTAATGTTTGCTCTCCTTATTTACTATCATCCCCAAAATTGCAGAAGACATTTCAGTGAGAATACACAGTATAAAGATATCCTGTGGTAGATGCAATTCATGGTGAAAAAATTAAATGTTCTATTAGGAGGAACTATGAAGATTTAGGTAGGCACTACAGTATATTTTACTGTATGTTATTGCATGCTCTTTCTCCATGCCCTGGACTGTTATTAATCTATAAACATGAGCAGTGGCTGCTTATTTTGGCACTCATGATGGCCTCAGACATTCCCAGGTCTCTCCTACATTCATTTACTGCTTAGATTTTAAAGCAAGGGATCAAGTCCTACAGTTCTCCTTTAGAGGCTGAACTGATTTTGCAGACCGAGAGCTTAAGTAAGTGACATAAAAGGATCACAGATTTATGATTCCATAAACATGGTCAATCTCTGCTAGCTACCCACATGATAGTGGTCTGGTATGCCAAGAAAATTGACGAGTGCTTACCAGTGCTGTGAGCAGTAGAGGTCAGAGCTTATAATTGAAAGGAATTAAAAAAACAGAAATGTAATACCTGAAGATTTGGTTCTTGCTTAACAGCACCGGCCCTAAGAAGCATACAAGCTCTTTATTTTCTGTCATCAAACCCATTGACTTTGCTTCCAATTTATGCTGCAGTTGATAGAACAAGAATTTTCAATTTTTCTCTGATTTCTCATCATTTGTACAAATGCTGTCTTATCCTCTTGCGTGCTTTGCGCAAATCCAAAAAATGTGAAGTCTCACTTCCAGTTACGATTCCCTCTGCACAGGCATAATGACAAAAATCAAGAAGTCGTTACCTCTGAAATTGGTTTCTCATAGACATCTTCCCCTACGGACTTTTCCTGGGCAAGGATGGCATCCCTGTGTAGCACTCGGAGCACATTCTCTGGAGCTGCAGATCCATAATGAGCTTCTAAAACTTCAGGTTTGGTTTTCTCTGTCTTCAGCATGTGGATCACATCCTCCCTTGCCTGTAACATTGCAATCACACCATAAGCCAACCTATTAACCACCAGTGGAAACAGGGGCATTTCATACATACAGACTGCACGCACAATAATAAAATGAACTAGAAAAATGCCAGGCTGCTAATGCCAATATGAAAACTTTGGGAGATATCACAGTAAACATCTCTTGTGCAATCCCAATGTCATCCTTGTAGGCATAAATTATTCTATTCCTGCCTGCCGTTACATTTGAATGCTATAAAATTTTATGTGGGTTGCAACTATAGCCAGGGAACTTCATTACTCTTCATATACTTCATCTTATTCACCTCCCATGCTGTCCCCTGACTGGAGTAAGGAGATGAGTAGAACAAGCAGCACAAGTGAGCTTAATTAATATTTCTCAGACAGCCTCTAATCACATATTTCCTAGCAATTCCCTACCCGACTTTGTGACAAAAGTCTCTTCAAGTAACTTTCAAAATAAGGTTTTCTAACTTGTTTGTTTAAAGAAAACCCTAGAAAGGCTGCAGACCCCAGCTAACCAGGATAACTGACAGCAGACCCAAATAGGCTGAGCAAACCTTCCCAGAAGCATAGGAGGGCTGCTGACGCTGGAGCAGGGAGCATACCTGGGAGCAGTGGTGCTCCTGTGACTGAGCAGAGTGCAACTCCCAGTTCCTGGTCTGTGTCCTGGGTGGGAGCCCCCAGTTTCACGCAGCATGATTAGGCATCTGAGCATGATGAGACTGCTCTGCAAGGTCACCTGGCCATGAATAAGGGGCATTTTAGGGCTATGCTGCAGACAAACACTTAATCCTGAGCTCTGTTTCTGATGACATTTGACAACATCTGTTAAGCCATCTGTAAAATGGGGGCAGGGCACTTGCTTGTCCTTCAAGGCAAGTTTACAACGCCATTATCCAGGGAGGGACTGTGAAAGGCACAAGTTTTCGGTGGGCACAGAGTTGCTCCCAGGTTTCCCTGGAAAGCATCTCTCTTACAAGCCCCAAGGGATGAGGGGCAGAAAAGTACAGACAACAATTTTTCTCTCGCCTGCCCTTTTGACACTCAACCCATGTGAGCTTGGGAAGCAAATTAAGATCTAAGGAAGGTTTTATGAATATTTTAGCAAAAATCCCTTAAATACAGTACCCCTATGTAAACAATAACTGTTTAGGACTTATGAACTGACCAATCCTTCATATGCTCCCATAATGTTTATAATGGCACTCTGTATTATCCATGTAGTAAATCTTAAATCTTTACCCAGTACTACACAGGTATTGCAGCTCTACAAAATCACCTGCTTTTAAAATGAGCAAGTAAATAATTTCAGCAAATAGCAATATATATATATATATTTTTAATAAATTAAAGCAACATGCAAATAAAAAATCCAAACTTGAGACAAAGACCATGCCATCCAATTGAGAACTAGCCCTATTATAAAAAGCTAGCTGCAGGGGCTTACTCTGTACAACATTTTGTAACCTTAAATAAAAGCTTTGTGCATGTGTGCAAGATGCAAAATACATGCTAGAATGATATTAATGTTCTTTCAACATGAGCATGGGAAAGGTACATCACTCATGCATGTCAAAACTACAAGTGAATTATGTGGGATAGTCCCAAAGAGTGCCAAAAGAGCATGTACACCTCACTACATCATGTCCTGGGAAAACGCCACGCTCAGTACAGAAATAGTGTTATTTTAGGAAAGTTTTAGACAGGTTCAGGAATATATCATTTTTTACATACCTGTAAAAATAACAGTTAACATTGTTACTATGAGGCTAATGCTTCTATATTGAAGAAAAAGCCCTTGAAAAGCCTAACAGGATAGTATGGGAGTTTGGGGGGAATTTATAAATACCCAGATTTTATGACACACTGTCTTAAGTCCTTTTAGCAACAGACAATTTTGGGGCCATATCTGCATCCTGCCCCAATGAATGAATTTGCTATCCTGCTGTGTACCTCAAAGGAGTACACAAAGGAGCACCATGTACAAAAGAGCCCCAAAAAACAGTAGGGTGAGGGGGAGTCCCCTTCTACCCTCTGCACCAACTGCTGCAACCAAGCCTTCTGAAACCTTGTTTCGGTCCTTAGGACAGAAAGCTCCTGGCCCCACATACCCCTTTCCTTCAGGGACAGGCACACCTTGGACCCTAGGCTATCTGGGAGGGGAGGATGAGTTCAGTCTCTCCTGTCGAAGATGGGCCTGTCAGGCCCCAGATGGCATAATCAAACATTGACAGGGCTAGGCAGAGCCAGCAGAGACAGCTTGGGCTGGGTGATTTAACACTATGGCTCAAGAGAGTAAAAAATCTGGACTCTCATCAATGCAATGGTTATTTAATACAGTAATAGCTGACAGAGGAACCAAACGCGTCTCTTCCCAGTGAGTGCCCCAGCCCCTGTTCAGTTGTGCATTGCCATGCATAATTCCAGCCTCTTACTCTTTAATCATTGATGATTAAAACATAGCAACTTTAGCAGGAGAGAATGAGAGTCCCTTGAAACAGCGTATAACTTGCCAGCTAAGAAAGGTTTCTGGAATGTAGGTTTGAGTCCCTCAGGAAGCAGCAGTAGATGAGCCAGGGGAGTGAGTGATGCTGAAAGCAGGAACTGGCACCCCAAACAGGAAAGAAAGTGCCCAAGTTCTGTTCAGAGCTTTGAAGGAAATGCTATCCATTGCTTCATCTTTAAAAGGAAAGAGTGAAACAGGTAGCTCCAGGGAACAGGGCAGGGCTGTCAGCCCTGAAAACCTCTCGCTGCAGCCCCCGGGGAGGGTACCCAGTCCAGGGACAGGCAGGGTGGAACCATTCCCAGGGCACAAGCAGATCCCCTCTCACATACCCTTTCTTGGGCACCCCATGCCCTGCAGGCACTTGGGATCTGGATCGTGTTAGCATGGCAAGGTGCCTTCTGCCTTTTCTTGGCTTGACCATGGCGCCTATCATTACCTTTACAAGGGTATCAGCTAATTCACCAAGTACTCTTGTTTCAATGGATTTATGATAACAGTTTGTGAAAGGCAAACTAACAAACAGACACTCAGGTTGCTAGGAAGCATTGGAGCAAAAAGAGGGCCCCATGCTAATAATAAACTGGAGACAAATTTGCTTTTATTGGTCAGCAACAAGCCCAGGCATAGGAAGATTCTGAAGTGCAGCCAGCCTTGATCAGAGAGGGGCGCAAGTGACAACCTGAACTCCCATCAGCCTCAGGATTTGCAAACTCCGGTTAGCCTCTTTGCAACTCTTCAGGATGATACAGAGGGAAGGAGCTGTAACAGCAGGCCTGTATAACTTGTGCTTTCATGTTTCCTCCAAATTATTAATTTTCCACTTCAATAACTAGAAGAGAACTCATGTTGAAATGTTCTCTTTCAACGTAGGGTGAACAACTATCACTATATTAAACTGTGGGATACAGACCATTGTCAGAAAACAAATCAGAATAACCCGTGGAGGAACACTTGGGCTACTTAAACACACATACCTTGAAAGTGGTATGAGAGGCTCAAAGTGAGAGGTCCTAGCTAAGAAGAGGGAGCCATACTGGCAAGTTGTTTCTACTGATAGACACTATTGTAAGAGCCTCCTTTGTCTCAAAACACAATGTTTTTTGACATAAATCATAAGCTAGGAGGCAAACACAAGGAAGAGATTTCAAATTGGAAGTAAACTTGTATCTAAATCCCAGAACAAAGTTGTTAGTTGTTCTGGTAGAAGGAACATGGTGTTTGACACAGGAAAGCCATCTCTCAAGTCCTTTTTGTCTTGTTTTGTTGATGCTCTGATGAGGGAGAGTATTCAAGCATGAGAAAACCACATATTGCAACAGCTTGTAACACAATGAATCTTATTTGCATAAGTCCAAAAGACTGCAATTAGTCAGAGATGCTCTTTAAAGTCAAGACACAGAACTTAGTAAATACATATATTTATTTCTATTGCTTTTTCATTACTTAAATTGTCCTACAGAAGACTTCAAGCTAACTGTCTATACTGTTTAGATTGTGTATTCTTGAAAATAAACACACTTTTCTGTGAACAAGGTGTCCCCAACTAGTTGATTCTCTAAACAGCAGGAGCCAGGAAAACAGATTAACGAAGAGGACCCACTACCTCCAAGTAATACTGTCAAGGCAAGAAACACAGAAGGCTGCATATGTTGAGAGGTATTTTTCCACGCTCGTATTCTCCAGGAGCAAAGCCTGTTTAGAGACTCCCTTTCATCAATCTCATAGAACCATAGAACAGCTCAGGTTGGAGGAGACCTGGTCTAACCTTTCATGGGAAAGGAAGCCTAGATGCATCTAGCACCATGTCCAATTGCATCTTGAAAACTTCAAATGATGGGGACTCTACCACATCCATGGGGAAAGTTGTTGCAGTGATTGTTCTCACTGTAAAAAAATTCTTTCTTCTTTTAAGAGAAACCTCTCCCAGTGCTACCTATAGCCATTGCCCCTTGTCTTCTCCATGTTGCCCCTTGTGGAGAGAGAACCTCTGTCCTTTGTAGCCACCCTTTAAGTACCAATAAGATCCCCCCCAAACCTTCTCTTTACCAGGGAGAAAGGACCTAATTCCTTCAGTCTTTCCTCATGAGATAGGTTCTGCAGCCTTTTGATCATCTTCATGTCCTTCCTTTGGACCTTCTCCAGCTTGTCTGCATCTCTGTTGAATTTGTGGGGACTAGAAGTGGACACTGTACTCAGTTAACTCCTTCAGCTCTCCCTGCTAGTAGAAGAACTGCAAAGTTGAACTGTATCTGAGCCTTGTTTTGTACTTACTGGAGGTGCCAAAATCTAAAGGCTGATGACCTCAGATCTTGAGTATGTCCATGGAAGGGCTGAAGTGCTGTGGAGCACTACAGTCCCACACATCTTTGCCCACTCTTCTTTTCCTCCTTTCTACTACTTACTGATTAGTGCACTTTTTTAATATGCTGGGGTCTATGTTTCTACCTGGGAAATATGAAATGATGCTTCCTTTTCCTCAGGACAGCATGCTAGCTGCCCAGCTGGAAGGCTGATGTGAGTCCACTCTTTGCAGGACTACCCTGAAACACTTTCTGGAAGAATAAAAGAGAAGAGCTTTCTTTTCCTCTCTAGCTTGAGCAGAACAGGGGTCTGAGTTCCAAACCTTGCTTTACTATGTGCCTAGTAAAATATTTAAATTATATAGAAAGGATGTAAAGAGGTCCCTGCATAAAATTGAAACCATTTAGGAAACAATAGCATGATTCTGCTGCTTGTAAAAGGGCCTGGCAGCCTAGCAACCAAATTCTTGGTCAATGGAAAGACTGTTACACAAGCCTGGCATTTGGACGTGCTTCCTCCTCATGCCCTGCCCTGCCAATTTACTACAGCCTTCTCTCCCCATTCCCACAGTCTTTGGCCTCTCCCATGAGACTGCTAGCAAAACTCAGCAGCCACTAAACAGAGGATTTTTGCCACAGGCCATTTGTCACCTGGGAAATGGGAATGAGCTGATCAAACTCGTTTCATATAAGGCATCTAGTAAATCAGAAAAAAAGTACGTTGTATTCAAGACGGGCTGAATGGAGTCAAACTAATCACTGTCAGCTGAGGGTAAAACCCACCTCAAGATCCTTTGCCAGTACATCTCCTATGCTGTTCTACTGAATTTTGTTTGTATGTTGCCTTTCCACAAATTCTTCTCTCAAAATTGGCTACCAGTAATTATTTCCTTCATGGCTTCATGTTTGGAGCCACCTAATTACTTCAGAGCGATCTAAATATTTCAATAACATGATGACATTCCCCTCAGTTGATAGAAAAAGTTTAGAAAATTTGGGAGCAGGAGAGGTATTTACAAGGAATACACAGAATATTTGGGAGATCTGGTATTCCCAGCTTTTGACTATTTATTTTTCAGTTTTCATGACACTTTGTTATGCCTGCACATAATGGAGGTTTAATGTTTATGAAGTCATATTTTTCTTGCCAGTGATTAATGGCAAGAAATAACTATCAAATCACAGAGAAGAACCTTTACTTCTACTTGTGTTGTTGTTACTTGCATTGCACACAGTTCAGGTTATTTATAGTGCAACAGCTGCTCTGTACTGCATCAGAAACTAGATAATGTCACAGGTTCTCCATGTAATGTTGTGGTCTTACCAGTGGCTGATTTCCTAAATTCCAGTAGACTTTACAAACATTTCACCTAGAGCTAAGAAACATCACACTCAAGGCATCCTTCTGAGGGGAATCAGGAGGACGTCCTCACACTGTACGATCCAGAACAAGCTCATGCTGTGTCACTGCAGGGCAGAAATAGACTGATTTCTGAAAATTTCCATTAGACACTTCAGAAAGTGAATATTGTGCATTCACTTAGTCCACTTTAATGAAAAAAGCCTCTTCAGGCAAATGTACTCAAAAACCTGCATCTGCAAAGCTTTCCTAACACTAATCCACTAATTGCTTTTTAAACTCAGTGACTTCACTTCCTTTCTTACTCTAGGAAGAAATTCAAATACTTAAAAAGAAAGTGTACTTTCTTTATTTTGTGTCTTGATACTATGAATATGAATAGAGAAAATAATAAAATTACCCCTGCCTACTGGAATGACACTTTTGTTAAAGGCCTGGTTCCTCAAACTATCCCTATATTTGAGGATTGGTTAGCAATTTATCTCCCAGCTCAGATGTACTTAGCGTACAAAGCATGCTTTGAAGCTGGGAAGTTAGATGCTCCACTGCATACAGTATGTACAAGGCTCTTGTTTGCTAAAACCTCAAGAAATATTTTTCTATCCTACACCAGATATCTGAAGTAGCCTTGTTTATATCACTCAGTGATTCTAGCTATGCAAAATGCTAGCTTATGATATGTATACATAGCTTTTCTTTCAAGGAAGACAAACAGCAAATTTTTTTTTCTTGCCTTTCATCTTAGCTTTGTTTCCTAATACTTGAAACTGTGGAGTTTACTTACATGAACTTCTTTTAGCATTTCTGGACTGAGGCATATGTACATGATTTAATTTGGAGGTAAGGAGGTGACTTCAGCAATGAAAAGTGACCATCAGTGAGTTTTGTTTTGTTTTGTTTCATAGAAAAGTTTGGTGAAATATATCCAGAAATGTAAGTGTTCCCTCATGACCCTGGGGAAATGAAACAGAATTGTTCTGTCTTCTCCACACTGGGTAGAACTTTCTGGCCTTGTATGAAGCTTTTGGAGCTATACAGTATATTTCACTTTGTTGTGCATTATCTTACACCGATAACATAGAAAGTCCTTCTAAAATCAATACTGGAGGAGACACACATGATAGACCAGCTCATCCACTACACAAATCCTCTGAAGCAGCTCCAAAAGAGCTACATCAGAGGTTAGTTTGGACTTTTCTGTTTAAAAAAGTCCACCCTAAAGATTGCAGAGCTGAGGAGAAGCAGCACTGGGCAATGTATTACTTCTTACAGCGAACTTCAAAACAGATCAAATGAGCACTAGAAGACATCTGTCTGTTATTTCCTGCCCACACAGCTTTGTTCTACTTTATTGCCAGAGAGCTCCATGGATGATGTCACTTTTTTCTGAAGAAAACAGGCCACCAGAGTCTTTCACTAACATAATTAATTATCTGTAGCCTGGGCCATAGCCAGAAATTTCCCGTGGCAAGGCCCCCAAGCAGTATTAACTCCACACTGCTTGATGTTTTCAGAATTATTAGGGTCTGGGGTATCCTGTCTTGTCTTTTCACACTGAAAGAGTGCTTTGCTCGATACTATTGAACCATGGGACAGTTACTGCAATATACAGAATTACAGTGCCATGATCCAGTCAGCACAGAGATACCAACATGAGGGGTCCCCGTCAGTTATACACATGAATCTGCATGTTGGGATATGTTCTACATGGCTCAGCAATGCATCACAATGGCTAAACCCACTGGTTTGGGTTTGCCATATCCAGTCATATGGCAAACGTCTCAGCCAACATTACAGTATAATAACAGGCTTCACGTGACCTGAAGCCTGGCAGCAAGCAGAGACTGCAGATTGATCCAACTAGCCAGCAGGGAGAGAAAGGAACATCTGTTAAAACACCTTCTTGGACACCTGAGCAAGAAGAATCATTAACAATAGCACAGGCATGACTGTGTTTGCAGTTCAGGGCTGCAATCATACAATGTTATGTTAACCAGTCTGGACTGAAACTCAAGAGATACATGTTCTGTTCATGGACCTCATTCTTGTGCTTCATGCATAAAATTAACCTCACCATACCCTAGTTTCCATTCCATAATGGAAATAACACTTCCCAGGAATGTTGTGAGATTTACTAATGCAATGAATACTACAAAAAATACAGCACTCTGATATCAAAGTAGTTGTTCTCCTATTCATTTCCCTCCATTCTTTACATTCTTTTATTTCCTCCACATTTATGTACTTCTATGCTATCATCCAATTTGTTGAAATCCATTGGAAACTAAAAAGTATCTTAATTACACATGTAACTCAGGTTGTCTAAATTGTGCTTTCAAAGTGTTTCATTGGCTGTATAAGTAACTGAAGCATCTGAAATTAGAGGCTCTGACCTGAACTTCAGGGAGGCACTTGAAGCTGCTGGTGTAAGTACCCCCTCTCTAAGAGAAATAAACCAGCCCAGGTATTTTTTTTTCTGTGGTGATCTAGGTCCATTCCGGCAGGAATGAGCATGTGTGGAGCAGGATGGAACAAGAGACAAGATGGTGCTAGTGGGGCCATAGCTGTCAGCATGACGAAGTTCAGAGGAAATCCTTCTGCCTCCTCTGTGGTGACACAAGCATAACTCAGAGTGGGATACCAACAGATATAAGTGTGTACACATGTGTAATAAACTATATACACAACTTTCCCTTGTCCAAGCATTTTGTTGACTTCAACAAGCTGTTTTTCAGTGCTCTGTGGTACATAGATGTGCATTCAAGTCTCTGATGACTGATGAATGGGCAAGAACAGTAGGACTGCGTTACAGCAAGCACTCACCAGCGTAGCAAATTATTTGGACAGAGGAGTTGTCAGAGGACATGAGGGAATTGGCTCAAACTCTTAGAGTGAAATGACATAGAGAGGGTGGGCAAAAAAAGGTGCAGAGTGAGAGCTCTTGGCAGTGGCCATGATACCCTCATAGCCTCCAATGTCTCTGAAATCCCCCTGATCCTCCCCTGTGTCTGTCCTTCCCCTTTCCATCCTGTACCCTGCTTGGACATTCTCTCCTCTCTCCATCCTCCCATTGCATTCCCAGGAAAGACTCTGAAGCCCATCAAAATTCCATTTTGCCTGAAATGCTGAGACTCCCTGAACCAATACTGGGAAAACGGGTTTTCATTATGAAGCTGACCGCATCAATACATCTGTTTCTGACTTGTTTATACTTGAAAGTGACAAATGCGTGGAAGTTACCATGAACTGTACTTTGGTTAGTCAGTTCCACTCATTTTGCTGCCATGGAAGAATTTATGCTGATTTTTTGCAAAGAAAAACAATCCTTTCCAGGATAAGAAAGACTTGCAAAATACAAGCCATTCCTGTCTTAGGAAAGGACTTCTCTTTATTCTCAGCAGTGTATCATTTTGGGTGCTGCATGTGCACAGCCCTAAGAAAAAAGTCACTGAGCTCATTTTATTTTGGACACCATGCAAAACTGTACCCTAACCCTAACCCTAAACATCTACAGCAACTTCATAAAGATGTGTTAAGATACAGGATGTTCAGTAGGGCCAGCACTTTTCTATGTGAAAACGCTACATTTCTCTCATTTCAGTCAACCCATAGGTGGAGCCTTTAACCCTAGAAACAAGACATCCTCAGATAGCCGTGCTCTCACAGTTATCATATAAATACTTACACTTGTTTTTATTGAAGCTCATTTTGGATGGAAAATAATCTATTTTGCTCTCAAGAGCTTATCTGATCCTCAGTTGGAGAACAGGAGACACAAACTTAATAAATATTCAACTGGGGCAGCAAAGTTAATAAAACCAGTCAGCTACAACTGCAGTATTAAATTAACAACTGGTGACTCAGAGTACTGGGCAGCATTATGACACATAAGACATATGCTCATTGCAAGCTTTCCCAAGAATCCCAGATATTTTAAAGCCAGAGAGTCCATGCATCTAGCATTTAGCATTACAAAAGGATTGGCCATGTCCTCTCCCACAGAGAGATTTCTCTCAAGAAAATGAGAAAAGACACAAGCTTTCTCATTACTGTTGCTCTGAGTACACAATTTCTATTAAGTAAATAATATTTTTTTAAAAAGAGTCGAATTACATCAGTTGATTAAATTATTTAAAAATTTGCAAAGGAGAATCAGTTGAAGACACTGATCCCAGTGGGAATAAGACCGAAATTTGAAAGTTGATAGGAAGTAATCCTTACTGTTCTGTTTTGGACAGAAGACCAAGAATTTGGGGGAAAAAAACCCAAGCTGCTCATACTCTTACTTCAAGCTGCTCATACTCTTCCTTCCTCTCTAGACAAGATGTTCAATGAATCTGAGACATCAGCCAATTGTTCCTCTCTTTGGACCCTCCAAGCCTAAATAGCATGATAGATATAGCTCTGTTAGGTACACCTCACGCATTAGCAGAGAAGGATTTTACAATGTCTTTGTGAAAGAGGTTTTCAGCCTACAGATGTCCAGTGACAGTGATATTTTATTGAGGATAATTACTTTGAAAAACATAATTCTAAATTTCATTATCAAAGACAATTTCATTATCAAAGAGATGGCTATCATTGCTATCATTGCTAGTGCCTCTGCCCTTAATTTCAGAGAGATCAGGAAATTGCCTGAATAGCACAATTTAACTACATTTCAATATACTGCCTAATCTATTTTTTTTCTTCTTTTTTTTTTTTTTCTTTCTCATAAAACATCAGGGCTCTGTTATAAAATTCATGATTCTGGGGCTAGCTAGACAAGACCTGCTTACCTCCCATAGTGTCTCCTGCACTTTGCACAGCAATGATTGCAAATTACAGAAAAAAAAGCATGCTATTCTGGACAAAATTCAGCTCTGGTTATAAATTATTCAGTGAAAATAAAAGGGGGCATTTGTGGTCTGAAGTCTATCCTATCTTCATTTTTTTGTCCTGCAAAAAGCTTGCTTCACCAAAATAAAGGAAAAAACAAGGGTTCAGTCAGAGGCAAGAGGGTTTTAACTCATTGTACTGATATGCCAGACATTTTTAGGGACTTTTTCAGGCTCTCATTTTGCTACAGTGTGCATGCCATCCTTCTCTTCATTGTCTTGCCTTTTCTATGTCCTTTTTCCATGTCTCTATCTTGGATCCCTTTATCCCTGTTGTATTCCCCTTTTCCTTACACTCTTTTTCTTCTATTGCCCAACCTCTTTCTTTTCATTCCATTCTCCTTAAGTCACCTCTCCTTCCTCACATTAACCCTATCTTCTCTTTTTCCTGTAGCTCTCTGTACTTGCCAAGATTTTTCTCACAGGGAATTTGAATTTCATCTGTATGAGATATGCTCAGAAAATTCTAACCTATTTTAATCTGATTAACAAGACTTTGCAGTTATAAACACTTAGTAAAGTTACTCTACATGCACTGTTCTCTGGCTTTACCAATGCTTTCCACTCTGTCTCCTCTTCAGCTTCACAAACTGAGATTCTGCTAATGACCATCTGAAAACTCTTTCTCTTCACTCTGTTATGTACTCTTTCCTCAGGTGCCAAGGCATCTAGTCCCAACTTTCTCTTCTTACCTTAATATTATTGTATAATTATAATATAATTATACATTAATATACCCAAAAGAAACACATTCTCTTTCCACCCACTTATCTAACCCATATTCCTCACTTGAGCTTTCAGGCAGCTCAGTAAATAGTAATATTCACGCAAGAGTATCAAGAAAGACACTGAATTAAAAAATACAGGGTTTTGCATGGTGTTTTTAACCAAGCAATACCTAGGTGGCTATCACAATGTTGTTTCAACATCTCAGGAAGTCAAGTTTGAAACAAAAGCAGTTTAAGGCATTACATGAAAGTTTAGACACTGCAGCAAGAGGAGGAAGAGACACAGAAAAACACACCACAGCCTCAGCTACAGAGTCAAACTCTCTGATTTATAGAAATCTGGCAAGTGATGGGAAGGCCAAGTAAAGCCAAGTCAGCAGAGAAAGGGAAACTTTAAACCCAACATACAAGGCACCAGTGAGCTCTCTCCTACTGCACTGTGCGCAGTTCCAGCCACAGGCATTAAGAAAGACAAACCGAGGGTGAAACTGGTGGTGATCAAAGGGTGATGAAGACATGGAAAGCCTACTTTGCTAGAAGAAATTAAAAGGATGTGGCATAGTTAGCACAGCACCACAAAGGCTCAGAGGGTGCAAGACTGCTGTCTACAAATATATCAGGCATTAAACAGTAGGGAGAGAAGTAGGCTTTTTGAAGCATTATTGGTGTATAGCACAATGTCATAAAGGTTTCACTCAACATAATTGCAAATGCACTAGAAGTTAAAAGAGAAATTTTGCTAAATGTTAAATTTTTCAGTTCTGGAATGTTTTCCAATAGTTGTCAAGATAAACAAGCCACCTAATCTTAAAACACAGCTTGAGAAATTAATGACAAAGGTTAAATTAAGTGGTTGCCTAAAGAATTAGCTGCTGGGACTTGATTTACAGCAGATCTTCTACAATTTTATGTCCAGGATTCTCAAGAATATGGTTCAGTCAACGCATCTGCAGTACGAGGTTAAAGAAAGCCTGAGTTTGGAAGTAACAAAAGGATAAGGAAAAAGGTCACAAAGAGAGAAATAAAGAAGGAGGGAGGAAAGCTAAAGAAAGAGGGAAAGTTAGCTATTAAGAAAAATAATATAATAGAATGACTATAGAATAAAGTATATTAATAAAATATGTAGCTATATAAAAAGGAAAAAAAAAAGAAGAAAGCAGAAAAATTGAAAGAGTAAAGAATTTTCCTTTCCTTTACATTTACAAAACTTAGTTTTCTGATAGAAAGCCGCATGGTAAAATACTAAAATACCTTTAGAAATGTTAAAATGCAAAGGGTAGTGTATCACCTGTACCCATGTGGATACCTTGTAACTGAGTTTGCTGAGAGAGAGGATTTCTCCCCTGGGAGGATGTACAGCCCCTGTTATCTAAGCGTTTCATAAGGACTTTACCAGAGAGAACAAAACACACAGACCTCACTCACCTCTACTAACCCTTCTGTGATACACCCTGATCAAGTGAAAGTCTTACAGCGTACATGAAGGTGAGCTCCTTCTGGCTCTGGATGAGACAGCTCCTTCCCCCATGATTGCCCTGTTTCAGTTACCAGCAACCAGCCCCCTGTACCTGCCCTACAACAACTCCTCCTGCAGCAGATGAAGTCACCAGTGCAACCTGCAGTTTGGTAGTCAGTGGCACAAATGCAGTTAAACTACTAGCCACAGACTGGCAGTCCTGGAAGTATCTTTTCGCAAGAAACCTCATCAGAGGGACCAAATCAAACTGGACATGATAAGAAGTGTTAGCTTCAAACTAAGACCAGGATATAGAGAGAGCACATCTTGCCATGGGGTGCATTGGCTATTGCTGCCAGGCAAGGGGAGGTATCCTTCCTGGGGAGCTATAGTTCTGATACTTTGTGTGAGCACTCATTTTTCTTGAAATCCCCAATGATTTGTAGTGGATGCTGACTTCATAAATCTATTTTCATCATTGTGGTGAATTTTTTTCCATACATGCAATAGAAGAGTGAATGGTAAACATGTAAGAATACTGCTCCTCATTTTCTTTTCAGCCCCTAATCAGGAAATGTTGCAAATCGATGTTGATATTGCTGGAGACTAATGGCTGCTGCCCAGAAAGTACACAGGGAATATATTCTTGCTAGGACAAAGCCATAGGCCACTGAACAAAAATCTGTGAACAGGTAGGTTCATATCATCATTGTAAAGATCCACACTGCCTGTGTTGCTCTGTAATTAATAATACTCACTCTGAATTGAATGAAGTCACTGTAAAAACCAGGCAAATTAATGCCATGTCTTCATGGTCCAATTTATTCTACTGGTGTTTGAGGTTTTCTTTTCAAATCAGTTTTGCAGTATTTAAAAATTAGATTGCAACCCCCCCCCCCCCCCCCCCCCCCCCAGGTATAGCAAGAAATCCTTCATGGATTTTTAGTCCCTGTATATTCAATTTGTGTTTAAAGACCATGTAAGCACTGTTTTTTTATATGAGCAGTGAGCTCTCACAGGTGAAAAGACACTCTGCTGAGCTATAAGGTCTTTAAAAACAATCCCTGTCATCAGTTCATTTGTTTCCTACTCACTTTCAGAGAGGTTGCACTTAAGAGCTCTCCTGCCATGCATACTAGGATGCATTTTCATTGCCACAGCTTCTGTATACTCTTTCTCCCCTTTTGTTTTCTTACAAAATAAGGCCTAGGCTACAGTGACCTCAGCCGTTTATGAAAACCTTTCCTTCTCTATATTCAGTAAGTGCACAGGGCTCTGCCAGGAAATCTGATGACAGGCAGGGCCGAGTCCAACTTAGCCTTAAAAGCCAAAGCACAGGCAAGCTACCTGAGGTCATTATAATAAAAAAAAATAAAAATCCCCAAAATAAAGAAAAGTTAAAAAAAGAAGATAAAAACATCGTTGCCAGGGTATGTCTCTATGGTTAACTGGCACATTCACCTTCAAAAAGCCCCAAAGTAAGGACTCAAAATTGATACCAACAGCAAAGTGGCATGGGTCTATCTTTGCTGTCTTGTTAGTGAACTAAGCACATGAAGCATATGTATACATTACCAGTTTACCCTGCTAATGCCGTGGTTGTCATGACCAAATTACTTCCTGTGGCTGGGCTTACTGGTTGGGGTTTACAAGGCAGCATCATCCTCCTCTGCATTTGGTAATGCAGGCATAAGATCCCCCCTGCTCATTGCTGCTGAGTAAACAGTTATGGTATTTTACCTTTTTTTTTTTCAATTTCAAAAAATATTGGATCTCCCTACAGGTACAGCCTGCCATTATTCTCTAAACAAAGTCTTCTTACATATGCCTATATAATATTTGCCTTGCCAGTATTGAAATGGCTTCAAGATAAACCCACAGACAGATTTGTCAGTCCAACAAAATGCCAGCCAGGCACCAGAAATGTCCAAACTGATCTGAAAATGAAAAGCCATGAAATGACTCAGTGCATTAGGTCACTGTGACAGCCAGGAGGTAATATCATAGTATTTACTTTGGCTGGAGTCTTTCTTGGCTCATCTTTGTTCGTAGTGTCAAAGCCAGGCTCTCATCTCAAGCCAAAGTGCCGTAGCTTGCTTGCTTCAGTAACGGTTCAACATAGGTACCAGGTAAATAACTAAAATGAAATTTTTTGAAGTGAAATGAAAAACTCATAGGGATTAAAAAGAATAATGATTTTCTTCCCTGCCTGGTAGTAAGGAGCAGAATAGACACACTCTATGGCTACCAGCGTGGTTGTCTTTATAATCCTCCTGTGATTCTGGGAAGCTTTAGACATGCCTAACATTCTCTGTGGGTCTGTTTGTATAAGTGTCCCTAAGAGTATTGTCCCAGAAAATGTAAGTATCATCTTGGTGAGGAGTTTTAGCCCACATTACAGTGCAGATGGCAGCTATCCTCATTGTTCCCATAGGGATAATGAGAACATGGGCAGATTTTATACATTGTGTAACTCCCCCCCAAACAATATTGTAAATAGTCACATTTCAATGTATTGAACAGGAAAATTACTCAGAAATAAGAATAAAGAGCATATTTATTGCCACCCAGGAAACATTAGGGATTTTCTTCACCTCCCCTTTCCAGACCACAAAGGTGACTTCAGGGTAAATCTTTCTAAACTACATGAGCATGATAAATTTCTAATGAGGTTTGGCTCTATTCACCACTGAAGCTGCAAGCTAACTCCATCTTTTAGGAAATGACATATACAGGGTTTCGTATAAAGTCAAATGAAGCACTATAAAAATGGATAATGCTTTGTAATGATAAAAATTTTTTCTTTTCAAAATTGCATTCAACAATTTTTCCTTTCTTGCAGTTTTTCACTGCAAAACAACTATTCTCTGTCTTTATGAAAAAAATTACTTAGCTTGAAAAATTATTTATCGTATTTAATGAAATTTGAAAGTACTTTCTGACAAACTGAAGGTGAATTATGCACAGGAAGAGTGATACTTAATGATTCTTAATGAGATGAAATCTCAGAGTTGTGGTAATGGTGCAACTCAATTGACTCATATACCAAAGAAATTAACAAAACACTTGCTTCTTGTAATCAGATAAGACAGTAACAAGAAACAAAACTAATTTGTCTTTGCAAGGAAGGGAATGTGCAGAGTGCTGGAGGCCAGGTGCTGGAGGCCAGATGATGGAGGCAGAGCTTTGACTGAACCCTGTATATGCAGAAAGTCCAGGGACCATTTAAGACCTTTTTCAGAATTGGTGACTTGCAGTTTTGTCTCTTGAATATTTGCATTCATTAGTGTAATTGCACTCACTATATTTGCTTGTCTTTCCCTCACCCCTGAAATGATTCCCCCTGTGGTTGTTTTCTGCCTTTCTTTAAGTGTTCAGCACCTCCAGATTCCCCTCTCTTCATCAGTTCTGATGGGCATTTATTTTGCTCTGGTAGCTGCAGATAGAGATGTTAAATAAAGCAGTACTTAAAACTATAACTGTTCTATTAAGCACCTTATGGTCCTTTGCCTTAAATTTGCCTGTCTCTGTCAGCTGAGCCCCGTGCTTTTTGGACAACCTAAAAATAAATAGGTACCGAGAAAATATAGTTTAAAATATGTTTACTTTACCTGCAATTCTCCTTCCATTATACTGAGGAGTTTTATCAAGTCCTCTTTAGAAAGCTCTATGGACTTCTTGTTCTTTCGTTCAGTAGGTCCAGGTGATTTTGAGTGCCGTTTGACAGTTGCTGAAACCATGACCTCATCTTCCTTCCGATGAGGTTTGTTCTTTTTCTTGGCATCCTCCTGAAGTTTTTCATTGTCTGCATGGCTGATGACAGGCTTGGAACTGGAGAAGTGCCCGTTAGACGAGCTTTCTCCACCTTGGTTTCGGGATCTCATCCCTACCTAGAAAGAAACATAGAGATGCATTTATAAACAAAATTACTTACAAAAAGCCGCAGTGAAAATACTGCCTTTTGGAGGAACAACAGTATTCTAAAAACTGAAAGATACTCTCATGCTCAAGAGACAGAGGCAGAAAGCTCAACCATTTCAACAACTCTGTGTGTGGCAGCCAGGGAATCCAGGGCATTAATTACAAATTTAAGAGATCTGCAAAATAACGGTAACCATCTTTTTCAGCATGCCAAGATGCTGATATGAGCTTAAATGTTAAAAGTGAAGAAGGAAAATTATAAAGAACATTTTCTAGTGTTTCCTTTCTTTCAGTCAGCATTTTGATCATTCACAATTCGTCACTACAGAACAAAGCAGGTTGTTAAGCAGATCTTATTTTAACAGGAAGTTTTTTTGAGAGACAGGAATTCAATTAAATTTTAGAAAAGCATACCCCTTGAGTATAAATTCTCTACAAGAATGGAGTGACAATGCATGACAAAAAAGGTCACTTGGTAGTTTCTCTGAGTAAAGCAATGGTTTTATTCTAAGTAACCAAGAAAAATGAGGAATAGTGTAAATCAAGTGTTAAACTCCATCTTAAGCTAAATACTACGTGAGATTATTAGACAGTAAGTGTCATAAAGGAAAGTTTAAAAGAAGTTTGAAAAATGGGCATACAGACAATGAAACTGCTAAAAGGATCATCACAGTCCTTCTAGAAGATTCAGGGTTTCTCAAAAATGTCAGGTCATGGTTAGTGAATGCTCACATCTCTTAAGCATCTACACCACACTCTTTGACTATGTCTATCATAGAAAATTAAACAGTGACAGCAAATGTTCCCAAGCTCTGGCATTTGACCTACTGTATTGCTAAATTTATAGCACACTCTGTGGCACACTTCTGGTCCAGGGAAACTACCACTCTCCCAAATAATTCCTGGGCACAATTCAGGAAGGTACAATTCAGACCAGGTACAGATGCAGACACCCTGTTCTGGAAGAGAGTTTAGCAGTATGAGCATGGCTGGACTGTGCTATTTGACCCCAGGGACAGAATGGGGGCCCTGGCTCTGTTTAGTTTACAACCAACATAGCCTTGGTGTCACACAAAACGCTGAAAATCATCCTTTCTGTGTTCCATCCTCATCAAACAACAGTCTTCTCTGATTCCTTCTGCTGAATGCCATTCAGCAATATCAAATTAAACCACTTGCCTTTATCTTCAAATCTTTTCACAGTTCTTCTCTTTCTTACCCATCAGCCCTTCTCAAGTTGTTATCCACAGAACACATTCCACTAAAATCAGCTTAATTTGCCTACCTTTTGTCTTCTCCTGTGAACATCCCTCTACTTTATTTCCCCTTGATCATGCAAATTGGCCAGGGAGGTTGCTAGCCCTTAAAATCCTATTTGCCCTGTAAGGTCTTATCCCGTGTCACTGACTAGCAATGGCACAGAAGACAGGATGGGTTCATCAGTGTGTATTTCATTACTTACCATCATCAAACAGATGTGCATAGGATACTCAGACATGCTTATACATGGCCCTATATTGCTACTCTGTCATGTCGCTATCCTTTTTTGTCACCTTTCTTTGAAGATGAAGTAGGTCTTTGTAATTATTTTCAGTGTTTAACTGTAGATTGTTATTTGTAATCTAACATGATCTAACAATCATAATTTGTAAATTATGAAAAAGATATTTTTTATAAACAATACAAAGGCAATAGTGAATTTAGGCTTGATTCAGGGCCAAACTGAGATGTAAAAGGTAAATTGGTCTCTTACAAATCAGGTATTCTTCATCCTACTTGAAATTGCTTGTATAACAGACAAGGGAAATCATCAGGAATTTTATCTTTCTTCAATTTACTTTTGTATATGACCATATATTTTAGTACCTTAACTTTTTACTTAAATCCAGTTTACCCAAGGTAGTCTAATACTAGAAAGCAGGACCTGCAGAGAGCAATATCTTGCTTTAGAGAAACTACGGTTTGAACAAACAGACTGAAGAAAGCTGAAGGGTCTGTATGTATGAAACTTGCCCAGTTTTTCTAACAGTAGATTTAATGAATAATATTCTTCTGCTCCCAAATCTTTCCTCTTACTTAAAATCATCTCTGAATTTAGTTTGCAGCTTGTTCATTAGTCAAACAGATGCTTCTCAACATCACTAACATCACACACTTTTCTGATAACGATCTCAGAGCAGCAATTCACTAATGACAGGGTAAAACCTAAAATACATTGTCTAATCAGCTTGGATAATGTTATACTGGGCCTGCTACAGCTTGCTACTTATTTGACTCAGGCCACTGTTATAAATCTCTTGCTCACATTAGCCTTGCATTTTGGTAGTTTCACACTCAGCAGGAAGATTGTCTTTTTATTATTATTGGTTACTCATGTCTTAACTTCATTAATTCAGTGGAATTCATCTAGCAGTATAAATGGGGAGAGAATTAGACTCTATGTTTTTGAGTGAGAGAGTTTCATGATGAGATTCCTTGCATTGTAGGTCTGCTCCTATCCAAACAATATATGATACAGGTATACAATGGCCTTTAACTTCCTGAATGCTTATGTAGTATGCTTTTCATCAAGCAGTTTGAATTAAACACATGAATTATGCTTTCTAAAAACAGATTTCCATTAGAAGCATGAACAATACCTGCAAACCTCAGGAAATCTTTTAGGTCTCAGGTTTGTAATGGAAAAATAAACATTGTACTATGTTTCCTTTCAGATAGGGCTTCTCAATTTGTTTAGCTTTAATGGGTTTTAAACTTTCCAACCATGCTTCCTCTCAGGATAGAGCACTTGGGATTCAATCTGTCTCTATTTTCTAAGTGTTTCCTTCTGAGTCCCTGTGGGTCACAGCCTCCAGCCACTCTCATCTCTGAACCAAATGTGTTTTTCATGGCTTACGGTGAATGGCTTCATGGCTCTAGAACATCCTACATGTTTTAAGAATAAATACTGCAAACTGTCTTACATATGTTTCCAGTTGAAAACAGATTATTACATGACAGTGTATTATGCTTTGTAACATGCTGCATTAATGGTTTCTCTGTAGTAAGATAACGCAACTGTTAGACCCGAAGGTGCACAATTAATTTTAAATTTAACTCGTGACTAGTTGAGACATATCATCCACCTCCAGCACTGCATAATCAAACAGATGCACTTAGCTGGAAACGTTAGACTGCATGAAAGGTAGCATGTCACTCTGCCGCATTATAACTCAAGACGGCCACTTTGATCCATCTATCCATCTGTCCCCATGGGAGCTGAGATAACAATTCATGAAGCCATGTAAAGGCTGAGTAGTTGACTGTAGGTTTATAAGCATGCTAACAGAGAAATATGGAATTCATATTTAAAGTGTGGTTTTACTTGATGTAAATCAATGTAGGTCTATAAAGGACACATGCAAATTCATTTTTAAAAAATTTGTTCATACAGCAGCAGAGCGGCCCAATCAATTCATCTGGAGTTTTGTATCAACTAACAAATTAGAATATTATTGCCGCTAAGGGAAGTCAAACTTGGCCTTGTAAAACATTTCTTTAGTGCTTGTAGGTTTATTTTGCATCAAGTCTTACATCACTGGAAGTGTGACAGACAGCCTGTCACTCACAGGGACATTGCCCCTGACAGCCTTTCTTTGTGTAAAAGCCTGCCAAAATCAGTGTAACACCAACACCTACTCTGTCTTCAGTTATGATGTTGATACTTTTCCAACATGATATCCAAATGCAAAGGTGTTGTGCGCTGAAGCCAGAGATGCAGGTGAACTCAAGCTTAAATGATGACAGAAAGGGACAAAGTTTTGATATTCACACAGTAATTTCCAAGGATTTTAAGGGCCAAAGTCAACGGCATGATCCAGCTGTTGTGCAGTGCTCTAGGAATACAAAACAGCTGTAAGGATGACAGAGTTTTAATTAGAGCAGCATGAACTAGCCAGAACATACCAGTGATCTTGGCTGAAATACTGTGTACTGGAAAGGAGTGCTTAGCATTACCATTTTGGACATTCATCTGTATTTCTGATGGCATCATAATAAAGAAGAAAAGTTTCTGACCAGTTGCATGAAATCATTTCAGTATGTAAATACCAAAATCCCCAAACCTTGCCTATCTGTTTTTTCACCAGAGTTCCAAAATCTATTCTGGGGACACTGCCAGTCTAACATTGGTAACAAATGACCTCTGCCATCTGCATTGATCAAGTCTATATATCTTTCAGCATTCCTGATCCGTGGAAGTGATCGTGTTCCCTGAAGAAATAGCTGGTATGATTTATAATGACTTTAGCATTTAGGATTTAAATCTACTGTTGGTATTTATTGTTGGTTTTGGTTTTCCCCCACCCCTCGCCATACTGCATATTAAACTGGAAACAGTCTCCAGCCAAATAAGAAGTCTTTATATGATCAGTCACCTTGATTTTGACATTTATTGGCTACTCATTTCAATATGTGCTCACAGCATTAGTACTTGGCATGGGAACTCTTTAGCCTCTCTTCTTTTTCACTCATTTGTTAAGCTTTAAGCACAAAAGACAAATGCTATGATTATTTACTTGGGTTTGTATTGTTGTTCTGGGCATAGGTCCTTTGGTTTTCAAGTTAGCAATTCGCACAAGATTTTATGAAATAACCTTTATGTGAGTTTTACTGACATCAGGAGGAAATCTGTAAGGAATTTGCTGAGTAGGATGTCAAGAGAGGACAGGCTGCATACTGGTCCAAACCCTTCCCCTGTCAATGGCAATTTGCTCTCCCTATAGCTCTTGAAATGACAGGTTAGATTAGGCTCTGTTAATAGCTCTATTAGAATCAGATAATGCAACAGTGTTCTTTGAACTTGATGTGTAGTCCCTCCTGCTAAATGAACATAGTGATTTTGGCTCTGTAATGCTTTCCTTTAAAATAACAACAACAACAACAATAATGCTATATGCTCAAACACACACAAAAGTTGATTTACAGTCATGATATGGTTGTTGCCTTTGGCTATAAATTTGGAGTCTGGAGTTCAGTTGCGGATCTCACTGATTAAGATATCACATGAAAGTGCTGGGTTTCTGACAGGCTAGCAACGTATTGTAGGGTCAGTGCAACTGGGTTATTAGTGAGCCAAAACTGGAATTATTTCTCAGCTGTGGCTTTGGGAAATGTGTCTTTCAGAGGTTTCACTGTGCAGGCATTTGGAGTGGAGAAAAGCAGCACTGTGTAGAACTGCTTGGTACACAGGGGAACATGCTGAGAAATCAGGCACCGAGCAAGCCACATCTCTGCCCAGTGTTTAGCAATCAGTATATATGACCAGGCATGAAAAATATTTTAAATATACTCAAAATGGAGACCAAATCATATAAAACTTCCATCAGATCTTAAAAACCCCATAAACGAGGAAGAGAGATGCAAATTTTTTTAAGTATTATCAGTCTGTATCTATAAGTACTGAGTACCAAGAAAAAGCACCAAACAAAAATACAGTGAAAGAAGACACCCTCTCATATGTCGGAAAGAGAGGAAGATAGGGACACCAAATTGACTTTGTTGGTTTAAAAGTCCTCAGCAAGGACCACCCTAGATGGGGATGGATGACTTTAGCCTCATGGGATCCAGGTAGCCCTAACTAAGGCTACATAGCCTCAGTGCTGTGGCTTTCACAGGACAAACATGTAGAGATACAACTCTTCACAACACCTTAGAGACTGATTAAAATTATTAGGTTTATTATTAAGTTTTTCCTTATTATTACTTATTTCAGGCTGTTTTCCTGGACTTTGTGAATGTTGGTTATAATTGGTTTGTCTGACCTGAAGAAATAAAAAGGAATCATAGTACCAAGAGGTTATCGTAGGACCAGGTAGGAACTGATGGCGTCATTGTGCAGAGAGAAGTGCTGAGCAGTGCTGCCCAGTTGGGCTTTGATGCTGCATGAAACAGGCACATGTCAGACTCCAGACTGTGAGATAGCTGAACAATGCAGTGTCAAGGGAACACAGACCTCATTCTTGGTTTTGCTTTTGCAGATGACTCCATGGTTTGTTTCAGTCATGCTAGTCAGAGGAAAGTGCTAAACCAATGACTAATACAATGAAAAACGGAACAAATATCTACCCTTAGCAATTCTGGAGTTTCCTGAATTTCTAAACATTCATGCCTAAAGCACTCGTTCTTTCTAACCCTCCCCCAATCTCTTGCCCTCTTATGCACCATGACTTATCTGCAACAGCAAACAAGAAAAGGTCTTTGTTCCTTCTGACAGTGTTACACATTACCCATGTGCTTTTGTGGGAGCATATATTAGCTGCTTGTCCTTGTTGCTGGAGAACTGACACAGAAGTATGGATACTTTATGGATCAGGACAATTCTCTACTCAGTGAGCAGCTTGAATAACCAAGTTATAAGGCTATAATTCTTATACAGACTAGGAGGGGATCTGTGGCTAGTCAAGCTACATAACACCACTACTGCCTTCATCTTTTCACCTTGTCTGCTTATTGCCCTGGAAAAGCATTTGCCATAACAGGTGTTAGGAGGAGCGATGCCTAAGCACACATGCTGAGCCTCACACACGGAAGAAGAAATGTTCATATCACCCTTTTGATGCTGCCTTCATAGCAGGATTTGCACCACCTCCGTTGTGAGCACTGCTGTGTGGGCTCCCTGCCACCCTGTAAGCCCTTTCCCAGGTGCAGCACACTGGACTGGTCCCTGGGCTGCTTCTGCTGCATGCACTCAAATGAGAGGGAGAGGCCATAGCATTCCTTAGAGGAGCCCATGCAGGAAGGAGATACTGCCCCACCGCAGCTGGATGTCACAGTGCCTCCCTTGTTTTGTCATACCCTAACATGGAGTCTCATCAATGGAAGAAACCTGAGGCTTTTTAATTACTGAGGAAGAAGAACTATTTGTCCTTCTTATGGGTACCTGGAAAAAGTGCAGTGACTGTTTAAGATGCAAGGCACAGATTATTTTCTTCTATCAAGTCACTGCTCTCTCATTATTCCCTCATCTATTTTGGTGACTAGAACTTTTCATGATGCATGCAAGTAGTGTAGAAAAGTAGCAAAGTTATAGCAGACACAGTTGGTTAGGTACAGCATGAGAATCAGCACAGCCCTTTAGTTTTATCAAAGATTTATTTTATGGCTTCTAAAACTGATTCTTATAACAGTGGAGCATAGTAGCACATGGATCATATGCACCAAGGTTTATATCAACAATGGCTCTTTTCCTTAAAAAAGGAAATAAGAGGAATAAGCATAAATGTATTTCCAAGAAGAAAAAGATTTCTGAAAATTCCATATCCAGGTGCCATTCTGAATAAGTATAATCTGTGTGAAAGTAGAAAAGGATTTCACAAAACTAAGAAAGTAAACCCAGTCATCACTAACACAGATTTATACTACTTTAACACCATTTTCTTAATTCCAAGATAAGCTCTTCTCTGACAAAATTATAGCATAGATTTACAAAGAGCAGAGTTTATGCTGGTGTAATTCCATTAATTTTTTCATTTTCAGGAAACTTTTACTTGAGGAATGCATGCTGACCAACTAAGGAGTAACATACTTGTTTCACAAGGATTCATGTTTCCCAGGCTTCATCTGGAAAAACATCTTGGATGCATGAGGCATGAGGAATGATAAGCTATTAGATCATCATTCAGTCAAAAAAATAAACTTTTATATATCACTCTACCCATGTTTTGATTACTGTGCTTCCCAGCTGCCAGAAAGCACAAACAGGAGTCATGGAGAAGAGACAGCTCAAGTAGCTGACACCCCTAGACAAACATGCCGCTAGGTCTGATGAGGATGTATTTGCCAGTGGCCAAATGGCAGAAAGGGACTGCCCAGGAGGAAGGTAGGTGGCAAGAGTGCTAACTGCCTGTGACGCAGCCTTTCTAGGACACTTCAGCTGAGCTGGGACACACAGGAGTAGGCTGATTTCTACTCATCCCTCTTCCCGGCATGAATCCAGCCCACTGGAGTGTCCTGTGCCCAGGAGTACTCCCAGTTTGAAGGAAAAGCATCGACCCTTGGAGGAAAGAAATGCCACTGCTTCCTGGGCCTGCGTACCTTGCACCCAGCTGGTGTACCCTTACAGAGCCACCCCTTGCTGGATGAACACTGTGCCCTATCATGATTGTCTACATTTTGTTTTACAGCTTTCTGCCCCTTTGAGTTATGCCATTGCAATTGAAAATCAAACTGTGAACTTCACATGAAGATAAAGCTAACAATGTCACCATTAGTTTCAGGCCAAACTCACTACACATTTGTTTTATCACCTGACAGCTGGAATGTGCCTGGAAAATGGTAAGAGAGGTGATGCAGATTAGCTGGCCTTCCAAAGATTTTTCACTCCTGCAGATCTTTGCTGTTAGGTAAGCGTTAGTCATTTCTTTTTGTTGACACCAAAGAACCAAGCTGATAACCTGCAAGATCAAATATACCGTGGGCTTATGAATCACGCTATGTCTCTATTAAGTAGTTTCTAAAGACCACTGCTCCTATAATGCATTTTCTGCTCCTAAGATAGCAGGAAACTGCTGAAAGCAGCAATAGACAGGAGCAGGCTGATCACAACTCTTGCTTTTGAGTACCTCGGCCCTATCCTCACGATGACCAACCAAAATACCTAAACCTGTTATATTGCAAAGGGAACACAGCATGGAAAGTAAAGTCATTCTGTGGTCTTTGCAATCCTACTTTAAACTAGGAATGAAACATGGGGCAAATAAGGAATGCAGTTAGGAAATGAGGAAACTAACTCTTATTAGCTTTCTAATACTTTTCACTTTAAAATTATTTTTTCTTCCAAAATTAACTTGGATTTTAACACATTGCAAGACAAGACAAAAAGCTCAATGTCTCAAAAACAAAACTCAAGCTTTGGGTCAAGGGAAGTATTTTGCTGTCTCTTGCTGATGAGATGTGAATCACAAGTCCTGTAATCTTCAGTAGCCATGATTTGCACAGCTCTGATTTTGCTGAAACCAGTAAACAAATGTACCTAAATTTTACAACTCGCTAATTTATCCTTCTTTTGTTTTATGCAAAGGACGAAAAAAAAAATCCCTGTGTAGATACCCTCATAGATTTTGCAAGGGGAAAAAAAGTCATACAAAGGACCTGTATCTTCTACAAATATTGTCTCCAAGAGACAACAGTGTAAAAACACATCTGCAGCATCTCAAATTTCAGCTGTCAACCAAAGCAGGGAGCAAGTTCCAAATCTCTCTCAGTGACTCCTTTGTAGGAAGTTTCAGTTGTTGATAGACACACAGTACCAGCTTGCATATGAATGCCTGGTCTTTTGGTGAGAGGTGAATTTAACCCCCTCTGTTAAGCTAGGCTGCCTTCCACCTCCCAGGAGGTTCCTCCTCTGTGAAGTTTAAATGGTTTCAAAACAAGGAGTTAAAAGTAGTCTCTGATACTAAACCTGCCCTTGAGTTTCACTATCAATTTTGGTGGCTTTACAATAATATTTTTCCCGTTGGAGGAAAAAAAAAGAAAAGGAATTCTCTGGCTACATGTATACTGGAGATTAACCATGTTCAGGACTGCCCTCTGACTGTGAGGCCAGCTGTCCTGGAAAATCCTTCAGGCTTTTAAGCTCTCTTAGCATCCATAACACGCTGGCTGCATCCACACTGCCCACTGGGAATTGCCCCTAGCCCATGCTGAGGCCTGAAACATGCTCTCAAATGATTCAGGAAGGTGTTAAGTGGCCTGGACAAAAGCGTGCCAGGGACCACTTCAACAGTTTAATGAGAGTACAGACATTCACCTTCTAATATCCATGCTCATGCCCTGGCACTGTTTAATTTACAGCCTTTCCTTTCCACAGCCTGCTCCTTTACAAAAAAAGGAAATGGAAAACTAATCAGCTGTGCAAAGGGAAAGTGCAACTCACCATAACTACACAGTCTGCAGAGAGAAAATAAGCGGAGGGTGGTGGGAAAACAGAAATGATCTGTATTTTTTCATGTAAGTTAGGTCAAGGCCACTTCTGCGTATTTAGAGCTGTATTTTTATTGAAGAATAGTCTGGAGATAGTGCAGTTCAGCAGGGATCAGGGAGAAACAGGGCAGCTGAAAGCAGAGCACATCCTCACTTCACACCAGGCTTCCCCTGGCTGTCCCTGGGCTCCATGGCAGAAACTTTGAGCTCTTCTGCTTCCTATCACTGACAAGAGGACTAGCTCTTCAGGGCCTCAGAATGGCCCCTGCATTATTCAAAGCCTCAGCCTTAACTTGTCATTACTATTTGTAAAGAGGTAAAAGTAAAGGAGAGTCTTACTTCATTCCTGGCAGTGCCAGCCCAGTGACTGTCATTATTTCCCAGTAATCATGCAGGCTTTCCACTGACTTCAGAATTTGTGGCAAAGAAAGTAAAAAAGTAAATGTCAGCCTAACTGATTTAAATAATACCAGTGCCTCATGCTGACAGGGAGCCACACAGAAACTTCAGATACCTCACCTGGGCATAGAAAATGGCCTCATCCACTTTAATAGCTTTCATTTATATAAACCATATTTATGTGCCTCTTCTAATGTCTTGGTTTCAAAATCCCTAGACGATTTCTTCACTTGAAAAGAATGAAGTTAAAGAGTTACCCTGCATGTACAGGTTTAGCTGGTTTTGATCTTTTTTTGAACAGCCTGTCTATGTTAATCTGCTCAAATCTTCACTTGGCTTTTTAGTTCAGAGCAAAGTCAGGCTAAACTGAAAACATAGTATAGCTACTTTGAGTAGGGAAAGAAAAGAGAAGGAAGAAGCAAATAGATATCTTTGCATGGGCTTGGTCTTCCATTAACTGAAATTACCTGCTGTCAGATTCAAGTTGCTTTAATGTCTGTGACTCCTTCAAATCCAGTTTCAACAGGGATAAAATCTAAGTGAATTCTGTTTGTCTTGTTGCAACTAGCCAAACACCCCACCTTACTCAAGTTTTTAAAAAGGATGAATTTTCTTTTTTCTTTTTTTTCCACTAGGACTAAATAAAAAAATCTTAGCTGCTTTTTTTAGAAAGCAATTTTCAGTTCAGAGCCATGGAAAGATATCAAAAAGAGCTCCTACAAATGGAGTGGGTGTTTTACAAGGCTACATAAAGTTAAAATCATCTGCACTGGCACAAATTCATACTGTTCAGCTTTAACTATCTCACTTGTGTGAGTGAGCTAGGAGTTCAGGTTTCATCCATAATCTGCAGCATCTTTGAAATGGGGCCCAGGCTCTCTGAGGTTATGTTAAGACTTCAGGCCTGCCCTCATCCTCAGTCACGCAGCTCCAGTGACCACTGCTGAAACCCACCATGTCTCCTGTCTATCAGGGGAAGCACCTCCTTGATTTTCTTTCCATGGAAAAAGGTGCTGTGCAGAGGGTGGTATTGCTACAGCCTCCCTGTGAGATGACACGGCTGGAGGACACCACTGCATCCCACCCTTATGATATGTTGGGAGATCTCAGTTTTGCCCCTCTGAGCCACCACTGACCTTTCTAAAGAGGTTATGACCTTAATTTGGGCACATCAGAAAAATAACTGATAAAGTGCCCCTGGATCTATAAGCACTTCATCACAAAGGCTGATTCTACTATTGGGTGGGGAGGCAATAGCAGGTATTTGGCACCTCGTTATCAGCATCTGACACAGTGCCACACTTGGTGGCAAATGTTAGGACATGACAGAGGCTGCTGGACTGTGTCCACCCCTCACAGTCCCTTCTATAACCAATCATGCCAACTTTGTATTAATGAAGTTGTAACCTCAAGCGGCTTGTGCTTCCGGGGTGGATTTTCTACAAGGCGCACAGCGCTGCTGCAGGACACCTCTGGCCAGGAGGAGCAGAGAACACAGTGTTTCTAAAAAGTACTGAAAAAGAGTCAAAAGGTCACTGTTACTGAGATCCCTAACTGGGAAATGAGCTCGTTTGACTCTCCAGCCACAATTAATTCGTGCTGAACAGTTTCTTGGGAGGAAAAGTGGGGAGAATTTGGACATTATTGACCAAAACAACTAATTTAAGAAAAGCAATAAACAATGGATCTATGTTAGCTTTCTTTTAGTTAGAGCAAGTGAAACTAGAGACTAATTTTTAATAATTAAGGTAAATCTGGAAAAAAAAATAATTTAATCATAAAATTTTCAAGTTTCTATTTCCTATGAGGATGTAGGTGACAAGAAAGCAATGTGGGTCTCAGCATTACTGAAATGAATTGGTGCGTTCCTTTAAATATTAAGGCATCACTGGGTCCCTCGATACAAATTTAGACCGATTTGACTTTTCACAATAATTCCAAAAAGTTTGGTCACCACTCAGAAAAAGGGGGGAGGCATATGCAAATGGTATATGATTAGTAAATCAAGTAAGAAACCAGGTAAGAAAGCAGCATATAAATAGAGAAATTACTGTTTCTATTTAATGCAAAACTGTCTGACCCAGCAGTTATGTAATGTCTCAGCATTACTTATTTGTTTACTTAAATATTTTTCAGCTGCCTTGAAGGAAGTTTAGATGACTGAGAAATTACTTTGGGCTGCTTCTCCTATGCACATGCGGCGAACCCATGGCCTTGGCAAGGACCTGCTACGGTCGCTGTTGGCAGCTCCCATCATGTCTTGGCTCTGTGGGTAGCAGGCCGGACCCTCCACTGCTCAGGCAGCTGCTTTTTTAGGTGTAAATGCTGGTTATGGTCAGAGCAGTAGTTTTTCCTCTGATTTTGCTCAAAATGGTATTGTTATTGCTTTTTAGCTTCTCACTTGTGGTTTGGGAAATGGAAGGTAAACCAGCTTTCTTCTTGTGAGGATGAAAATTCACCTCTTGCCATATTAAGGTGCTATATTGAGTTATCTTAAGAAACAAGATGTGACAGAAAGTATTCTCATGTGCTCATTTCCCATTTCATATACTGTTTTACTCCCAGTGAGAATAAACCTCACTCAAGTTTCTATCTCTGGTGACAATGTCTAAGCGAACTTTCAGTAGCACCTCTTTTCTCTTAATATTCACTGTACAGACCACAGATGAGAGCGTTTTCTTGTCTGTATTTGTCCACATGTGCACTGCAGGGATTTAGGACATGAAAGAGTTTTTTTCAGACCTGCCCACCTGAAAGTTAAAGGGCAGCTCTCCAGAGCACCCAGTAGCTGACTGGTAAGCACGGCTGTCCAGAAAAAGCAAGCTCTGACTAACCAGCTGAGCCTTCACTGTACGTATACTGAGAACTCTTCAGAAAAGTCAGGACAAAGTCCTCCTGTGGAATAAATATTTCTTTACTGAATTATGAAGAGTATTTTATATCTGTAAACCTGAAAGACTCTGCTAAACTAAATGTAATTTGAGAAATGCCTACTTTTGTTTTTTAATATAATATTTATCAGATGGGAAACTAAATTAAATTCATCAGTTCTTGTCCATTTCTATTCAGTTACACTTTCAGATTTGCTTTTAACAGCACAGTGCTTTAGGATTGGTATATTATCATCTTAGAGAAATTATTACATTCAGTTGAAACCCAGAAAACCCATCTGCCTCCATATTAAGTTCCGTAACTCATTAATCAAAGTTAATTTCAAAATCTGGTATGCTAACATACCTTTTAAATTCATCCCACACAGCATCACTGACTGTATGCAAAACAAACAACATAAATTAAATGCAAAATTAAAAATCAGTCAGCAATTTGTCAGTTGCTTCTAGGACTGTAAAACTGAGCTGGTATGAAATGGCCATATTTAGAGAATCTCTGTACAGCTGGGCACCTGCCATGTGACCTAAGGTAGCTGTCATGCTTGCAAAAACATCTTGATTATGATTGTACATACTGATACAAATGTTATCACTTTTTGGCATAAAGGAAAACCAAATGCTTGCACAGAAAAATGCTTGGAAGCACATGCCAGCGTGGTAGCATGGCTCAGCTATAGCACTGGCCTTCCCAGCACTAGAAATCATCTGGCCATTCCCCACAGAAAGCAGCAAACAACAAGTATTCAACAAACCTCAGACTTGTTGAAATAAGCATGTGTTGAAGACAAAGGATTATAATTAGACAGCTAAGAAAGCCTGGAAAACAAAAGCACTGTCAAAATGCAGCATTTAGCATTATAGCACAGACACCATGAACGGGTGTGCCAAGCAGGCTTAGCTCCCCTGCCCTTTCCTCAGCCAGGGTATGAAGTAATGTTGTGCAAACAATTGCATGACATTATCTCTATTTAAGTAAGCAAGAACAAGACTGAAGAGTTCTGTATAAATACTTCTCACTGACTGATCTCTCTTGAAGATGAATTTCTAGAAAGGAAAAAACCCAGAGTTATTCTTCCCATTGTATCTTCAAAAAAGATGACAGCTCAATTTTATTAGGCTTTCTCAAACCTCAGAGAAACTTTTCCAAATGCCTATAAAGGTGGAAGAGTAAATAAATGGTTTGTTGATGTAATGGAACAACTATAGGACTTCATAACGCATGCATATTTTTAAATAAAAAAGAAAATATTGTGGTTTTTTTTCTAATTTGGTTTAAAAATTCCATAACCAGAAACTCATCATTAGGATTTTGTACTCACGTCAACTTTGTATCAGGGAAAAGTAAAGTTTTGTTTGTGTAACATTGTTAGGCACAATAGTAACTATACAAATTTAAGAAATAAAAGCTTCTTTATGCCAAGTTAATGGAAATTAGCAACGACAATTTAAGGAGGATTATGTGATGTATTGCAGGTTTCAACCAACTAAAAATAGAAAAGCTATACAAGCCATAAAAATTGCACAATGTACAACTTTCAGTTCCAGGAAGATTGCGCTTGCAGTCCTTGACTACAAATGGAGTTGCTTTCTTACTGTTGAGATAGATCTTCTGGGACCATAATTAGTATAGACAATCCCAAGCATTCAAAATGAGTCAGACACTTAAAAATATGATATGATATTAGGATTAAAGTTGTGAAATTTTTATAAAATCAGTTAGTGATTCCCTTCCAGTTTTTGAGCTGGGTTTACAATTTCAAAGTATGTGCCAGCACCCTGAGGCATTTTAAAAACTGTTACTGTATAACAAATATGATGGCAATGGGGCTTTTAAAAGATAGGCAAAATCCCACATGAATATTGTGAGACACTCAGTATGGTCACAAAAGTCAGCAGTGCCTGCTGAAGAGTTCTTCATTACGCTGACTTGTTAACTCAGAATGTTTATTACTAACTCATTAAGCAAAAACAAAAATCAGGGGAAATAAGGTACTTTCAGGATGTCCTTGGTAATCCTCAGCAATCCCTGGGTACTTTGACAGCCCTGCAATTCAGATGAGCCTTTGAAAGACAAGAGATTACATAAGTAACTTTAGTCTCCTCCTGCAGCTGATATCAGCAGGAAGCTCAAGTGCTGCTTTCCAGCCATGCTATTGCAACAGCATCGCCTGAATGTTATTAATTTAGAAGCACAGCTCCACCTGAAAGCTCCCGTGTATCAGTCAGACAGCCCATGGTGTGGAGTAATACCTGTGTCGAGGGGTGCTTCCAGAGCAGGGGCTTCGCTAGAATCTAGGTCCGGAGGGGGGAGGAGGGAGTCGAGGATGGAAGTATTCCTGTGCCATCGCTCTGCTGCTCCCACCTGAGGCTGACTGGTGTCCCTGCTGCTCCCTAGAGAAAAGATACGGCTCAGGGGCTGCATGCAAGGACAAAGAGAGAAGCAGCATGTTCTGCTTGCTCTGCCTGCTAGCCAGAAGGTTAGCTAGAAAACAACTTCCAGACTTCAAAGTGGTTTTAAAAGGCTTATTTTTTTTTTAGCTTAGTTATTCCCATCGACTTTTTCCATGTGTCTCCAAAGCCATGATAGAGCATAGTAACCTGAAGAATGCGGAATATGCCAGGTGACGTGTTTTCAGGTATGATACAGTATACCAGCCCACATGGTAAAACCTTTTGCTCTTGCTGCCTCCTAAGAGGTGATACTAGGAGGTAGCAGCTTTTTGCTTTAATTTAGCAATCAACACCAAGTAACCCCCTTCATTCAAAAAAGCAGCTATACGAGGGAAGCAAAAAGCTGGTGGGTAATATGCTGGATTCCTCATTGAGTAGATTAGTTTTGCAGAATATGTGCAATGCCATGCAGTGCAATGAAATGATGAAATGACAGCAGAGAAGTAATATGTCCATCTTGGCCCATCTGTTAGTCACACTGCATGTAGTCTGCAGACTTCTGGCTGCTCAGTGAAAATGCATGACTCCCTTGGCTGGCCAGGCTGGGCAATCCACAGCACAGCAGCAAGAGCTGCAGAGCAGTTTCTTTCACAGCCCACAGAGAAAACAAAGATAGGCTGGGGACATGGTAACAAATCCACATACCATGGAGATAACACCAGACATGGAGGGAACTGAAGTGTTGCCTATTGGAAAGCTGGGTATGTTGCAAGGTACATGGGGAACTGAAAGAAAGCAAGGTCTCACGTTGATAAAAGCTCAGTCATGCATTTGATTAGTTTGAGTAAATGAACAGAATTTGAATTCATCTTGTGGATTTCCTGAATTCTGCCCTGACTTCCTCAACTGAGCAGCACGGTTATGGTATAAGCAGTTTGGTAGATCAAACCCACTTCAGAGACATCTAGCATGGAAAGATCAGAGCCAATGTACCTGAGCTACCTGTCCAGGCAGGCTCAGTGGCAGGACTGGCAGTGCCAAAGACCTTCTGAGGACCGAGAGACCATGGCAAAACATTTGGTCAGGTAGAACATGGTGTTCTGGAAAACTGTGATCTTTTTAAAGAAAACAGTAACAATTTTGTTCATCTCTATACACTGACTGTTATTTAAATCATTTATATAGGTCTCCTAATAACAATGTAATCCTACTAGGGATGTTACTATTTAAGGAATAAAGCTTGACTACTGGGGTGTCTAAGTTAGTAACAGAACAGTGTATGGCAAACTTCCCCATTTTTTCTTAACAAACTTTATGTAATTTCTTGCAAAGTAGTAAATACCAGCTTGGTATGTGCAGTTTTTTTATTTTTGTCCTTGCTCTGGATTGAAATAATAACATTTATTGCATGATGGACAATACAAGGATAGATACAATAATGGAATCTTAAGCAGCTGTAATCACAGATAAATTGGTGCAAACACATTGAGTAAAACTTGACTTTAAAAGGGGGGAAAAAACCCATCTGATTTTATTTATAAACACTTTGATTTTCTTCAAAACTTGTTTAGGAAACGTCAGTCTTGAGCAGCTAGTTCTAGGAGAAAATTGAGCAATCATCCATCTATTTATTTACTTATTAATAATAGAAAACATTTCCTACAAGTGCAAGAATTCAGGTTATCACACTGTTATCCCCACAAGCTCTGAATCGTGTCTGGCACGACAGTTTACAAGCAGCAAAGTAGAGATAATTTGTATGAGACGCATAGGATTTACAGGAATTAATTCTTTGTCCTACAAAAAGTTTTTCCTGCTAAAAAGTCAGTGAGATTTTTATCATTAATTTTAACAGAGGAAGGGTCAAGGCTATTGTCTTTAAAAAGCTAATGTGCAACTATTTAGAGCTAATAAAAGAAAGCAAGCCATGTGTTTGCAAAGAAGACCTTCATTTTCAGTAACTCACAAAATATAAGAAAGTATAGTTTTCTGACAATACCAGCTCATATTAATTAATAACATGACAAAAAAGGTAGGTCAAAACTTAATTAGTCAAATTCTGATTTAATCTGTCTTGACTCTTCTGAGTTTAAAGAAGTTACTCTGGATTTTCATCAGTCTAAACGAGATTAAAATCTGATGTACTGAATGCAAAAAAATGGAAAAAAAAAAGTGGCAGTGTTCATAATTTGCAGAAACCTTGTTCACAGGAAACATGGTTTAAGAACAGGCACTTAAGAACACTTTCTCTCCACTATATATTGGTTTAAAGTCATCTTACAAATGCAGTAACTACACCTAAGTCTTCCCAAGAGGAGATATGCTGGAACACTTTTCAGAATTGAGTAATTTAGATCTTCTGGTGCTTTACCAAGCAGCAGGACAGGTGGATGTTTTATACTACTCTGGAAAACCTTTTTCTTCATTAAACTTTAAAATATCTTGAACTAATATTTATGCATACATGCATCTTATTCTCCACTTTAACTAAGTGATGCTACACTAAATATAGTGAGCAAAAGAAACACTCAGAATATCACTGTACTTAATTAAAATACATGAAAATACTCTCCATGATATGACATTGTGTAAGCCCCATAGATTTTGCCACTGACTTGAATAAAGCTGGTATTTCACTCACAGACATCAGCACAGGCATATCAAAAACACTTCTAACCACTCGTTAGGCTAATTAAAGTAGCAGCTTGCAGACTTGCCTCACTAGCATCTTTAACCTAACAGGGCTACAGTTATATCACAGCCCTTTACACAGCAGGATGCCTCCTGGGCTACTTTTTCCATGCCAGTTGTTGAGAGTTTTAATCACATACACTAAATAAAATATTTTTTTTACTCCCAGGACAGTAACATGAAGCTATTGATTCTCTGTAGAATTTTTTTGGAGAGAGTGTCTCAGCTTTCTTTTTTCACATACACATATGCCCCTTTTCCACCATTCCACCATGGATCAGGGAACCAAATTTACCAGAAGTAAAGCTGAAGTTTTCTTTGTCATGTTGGCCAAGATACCCTAACGACAGCTTTGGTCAAAGTCCCTATATTCCCATTGATCTACAAGCCAGGAGCCTCAAAAGAACAGCCAGGGAAAGCAAAGAGCTTTCAAAGCTATTTTTCTCACTCCCTTGCACCTCCAAGCTCCAGCTGTCACATTGGGGATGGTGCAATGAAGAGCAAGTCCTTCTGGACAGACAGTCTGGTGGGCACTGTGAAGGTCTGGCTATGCACAATTAGTCAGAATAGGATACAAACTGAAGCTGATTTTGGCAACCACCTTATGCCCCACCAGCATCACTGGAGAAGGCTTCGGGAGGGTTAAATGGGCACCTACTTCCCATGACCCACAGGCCACTAGGGGCAGGCAGCATGAGACAGTTTTCAGTATCAAATCATCTCTTTGATGATGAATATTACTGTCAGAAATGTTTGTTACAATTACAGTTCCATTTAATTTATTGACAGAGCTGAGAGGGCCCAGGACCCCATGTCAGCCCCTGTGGGACCATCAGCTCCTCTCCCAGCAGGGCCAGTCTCCATCTCCCCACAGCCCTGCCCTGCTTGGCCATGGGCCTTATCGAGCTGGACCCATTTTTGTGCCCATGGCCTGTCCTGACCTTGTCCAATCCCCAGGGAAGCGCCTGATGCTTAAGTGTGGGGCTTGCCCCAGCTCACTAGTCCTCATGGAGATAACTCCTTCTTCCAGCCCCCAGGGAGCAGCCACCCATGCAATGCCCTGACATGTATTTCCTTAATTGTGTATTTAATTGCTTGTAATCACAGTTGGAATTCCCTGTTCTCTTGCTTAAGAAATAGCTTGTACTTTAAAAGCTTTTCATTTTCATTGATCTTTGTATATACATGTATCAGCTTAAATTTGTGCTTCTCTTTTCCTACAGCATACTACAAAAGTTCTTTTTTCCTGATGCTATGGTACAGAGAAAAACTAAAAAAGAATTCAGTGTGTTTATTCCGGAGAAAAGAAGGCTTGTAGAAAAACATATGCCTCCCCCCAACGCAGCAATGTCTCTCCTCACACTAACAAAGGCAGCCTACACTCCAGTGATCATGACTCCAAGCACCAGGATGCAGACTCAGCATGACTGGAAAAAAGTTTTTGTATGAAGCTCCCCTTGAAACTTGATTATACTATCTACTCAGTGAGGTTTAGAAATAAAACAGCCCCCAAAAGACTTCTGTCATAGTCTTAACAGCTGGAAGTCAAGAGTTGCCTGGAGTTTTCCAAGAAGGTGTGGCATACGAGACAGGGGATACTGGATTTGACCAAATATACTTTTCTCTGTGGTCCTAGGAGGCAGTGGGATTGGTTGTTCCCCAGTCTCTTCTGCTTTCCAATGGCTCACACTGACAGGAGCATTCTGCAAAGCTAACTCCAGGGAAACAACCCCCTGAACTCTGCCATTAAAATACAAAGACAATGCTAGACGATCTTAAGGTCCTTTCAAACCCAACCCATTCTATAATTCTATGACTCTATGTGAACACAACTGTGGCTTCTCCAGGAAAAACTCATCACATAGTATAGTGCTCATAGGAATTTTCTGTCATTGTTAAAAGTACTTTCAAATTGCCAGACCCATTTCTTTGATGATTACTGCCATAAATCTGAGCAACTGCACACTATGCTGGCTGAAGGTCTCAACCAAATCATAATTTCATTGATTTCCCAGCTCTTGATTAAAACCCTAAAACCTTTCATACTGCAATTTCAATCAGCAACTTAGAAAAAAGGCTCATTATTTCTAATAAAGATCCCCTTAGAAGATTTCAAAAGCTTTACTCAACCTCTTAAATATTTGGCACAGCATATCCTTGCAAGCCTGAAATTATTACTCTGTTTGCTACAGTTTCTTTTATTATGCTATTATACAAGACTCTTCTACATTGTCATTTGTAGCATATTACCTCAGACTTGTTCAGGTACAAAGATGGACTTCTAAGATGACTAGGGGAATAGAGGACCTATCATATGAGAAGGCAGAATGAAAAGCGTGGCTTGTCTAGCTTAGCAAAATAAGGCTGTTAAGGGATCCAGTTGCTGTCTATAAATATATCATGGAGGCAAACATCAGAGATGGAGGAGCCACTTAAAGTAAATGACAATGTTGGCAAGGGAACCCATAGGCACAGATCGACCAGAATTTAATCTATGCTACAAACCAGAAACAAATTCTCATTTGGACAAATGAGATTTGGGAACAATTTTCCAATTGGAGTAACAGCAGTAAAAATCCTAACTCCAATAGTAGAACTTGATAAGTTTATGAAGGGGATTATAAAATGGGATTCTTGCAATATTAGGACAATAGAACTGATGACCCATTCCAGTCTTGTATTCCTCTATAAAGCTACAGTATATCATGTAGATTCTGTAACCTTCAACCAGAATAAGATATGCCAATATACTTTATATGCTTCAAGCTATTTAAAAACAAAACAAAACCAATCAAACCTCCCAACCAAATAAATCTGTTTAGCAAGTGCATTTGTTCAGGGTAGTGGTAAAACTTTAATAATTTTCTCTCCCACAATGCCAATGAATTCAATATAACCCAAATGTATTACAAAATAAACATCTTTTATGTTCAGTTATCCATCACTGAAATTCCTAAGATTATTGATAATTAGTTCTATTTGCCCTCTAGCACTGTTTAAGGTTTATTACAAATTTTATGCAATATTTTATTCGGGACTTTAAAACCTTTGCAGGTGAAGTTCAACTGTTATTTATGGTATTCTGCTCTAAGCTATAAAGTAATTATGGACAAGTACCTTTTTGTGCTAATGCATTTTATGTTGGAGGGTATCCAAAAGATAAAGTCAAAGGAACAGAATTATGATTGTTTCTCATTTACTTTGGTCATAGCATGGGTTCTACAAGTGAGAGGAAAGACTTTTTGTTAAAAATAGAGCCATCTGGTTTTGGAGATACTTAATAGAACTTAATTTTTTTCATGCTTAAAAGATTGCTTATGCTGAGCTTGAAGTAGAAACCCATAAACTTGTACAAAGCAGAAAACTTATCGGGTAAACGAAAAGTTTGGCAAAAAACTACTTTCATCAAATGCAGTATTTACATAAAAATACATCATTTATAAAAAGTATTTATTTCTGAACGCATACACATACACGTACACATACACATACACGTACACGTACACATACACATACACATGCACATACACATACATACACACACAGAGACCCCCTGAATGGGACAAAACTATGGCCATGATGGAACTATGCATATTTTCACTTTTCTGTAGCTCCTATTTGAAATTTTGACAGAAGTACCAGCAAAGAACCTCAATATAGTGTCCTGGCACAGAGAAGGTAAATTTCACTATGAAGATGCCCAAAATACTACTATAAGATTATACCTTATGGCAATTAATAGTATTTTAATCTGATTCACTCTCTTCCCCCTAAACTGGCTTCATAAACATAATACCAGTTTTGCTGGTTTTGTTACTAGCACTCGGCTTTCTTAACCAGTGAAGTTAAAACTCTCACCAGCTTCTTGTGAACAATGATGATTACAGCTTTTCAGATTCAGCATTAAATGTTCAGGAAGAAAGGATCTAGTGGAATGGAAAGTATCTCTCCATTGTCATCAGTTAAGGGATGTGTTAGGACTGAATTATTGGCATCTAATGCCTTTTTCTACCTTGAATAAAAATACTTCTGAAAACATTCTAAGCTTCTGGCTTGAATGAAATGTTGAAAATCAAGAACTCATTTATACATGTGTTTGTCTACATTGCTTTACGTGTATTTTTTCATTTTGATATTGTTGCCTTTTCCTTTTACTGTACGCACATTCACTCATGTACTGGAAAGGAGCAACCATCTTCTCTAGACTCTTCTTATTCAACATCCTTCCTTCATGCATCCATTACACTTTTTTTCTCACAACTAAGCAATCACAGTTTCACTTTTGACTCTGACGATGCCAGAGATTTTCATCACATCCTCTGTTACTATTCTCATTTGTGCTGGCTTTGGCTTTATATCTTCATCATAGTAGCTAGTATGGGGCTGAGTTTTGGATTTGTGCTGGAAACAGTGTTGATAGTTCAGGGGTGTTTTAGTTATTGCTGAGCAGAGCTTGCACAGAGTCAAGGCCTTTTCTGCTTCTCACACCACCCCACCAGCGCGCAGTCTGGGGGTGCACATGAAGTTGGGAGGGGACATAGCTGGGACAGCTGACCCCAGCTGACTCAAGGGATATTCCATATCATATGGTGTCATGCTCAGCATATAACACTGGGGAAGGAAGAAGGGGGGGGGGGGGGGGGGGATGTATGGAGTGATGGCATCTGCCTTTCCAAGTAACCATTACACATGATGGAGCCCTGCTTTCCTGGAGATGGCTGAACATCTGCCTGCCCATGGGAAGTGGTGAATGAATTCCTTGTTTTGCTTTGTTTGTGTGTGCAGCTTTTGCTTTACCTGTTAAACTGCCTTTATGTTAACCCATGAGTTTTCTCACTTTTACTATTCTTATTCTTCCTCACATCCCACTGAGGAGGTGGGGGTTAGAGTGAGCAGGAGGTTGTGTGGGGCTTAGCTGCTGCTTGGGGTTAAACCATGACACGATTATATATTTTTAAGGATTCAGTCAGAATCCTTACCTCAGAAATATACATGATGTATATACACCAAAACAGTCTTGTTTCCTCCTGAAACTGCTACTTTTGTTTCCAGCAAAAATAGATCTTGATTTGAACAGAAACTGTTCCCGTGTCCTGAACTCTTTCAGACACAAATTGGTCATGAATAATTGGAGACTGATGATTTTTCAGAGGGCTGATGTTCTGAAACATTCTTCATACATGGGGGGAAATGTCCTCACTATTTTTAAGAGAAAACTTGTTCCATATTAAAAAGAAAAGTTATATACTTTCTGACACCAGATTCTGAATTTACACAGCAGTAATTCTGAGAAAATCTTAATGAGCCACATTATTTTGCTCAGTTTTGTTTATCTGGTACAAGGGATGGCTTCACTAAGGAACCTCCAGCACTGTAAGTTTTAAGTCTCTGTTATGACTGGTATAAGTACAGTACAGCCTTGCTAAGGACTGCTGGATTCTGTGCTCCTCTGAAATATTAGGTAGAAACAGTCTAGGGATAGTTGGAAAGTTTATAGTACTAATTCTAGATCTAGACCCCTGGGCAACAATTTCATATGAAGGTTTTTTATTCATTTGCTGAGAGAGACAAACCTGCTCTCAAGAATAATACAGTTATCAGATCATTTCTGTGCCTCATGGCAGCAGAGAGCATTTGCCTTCACCACTCCTTGCTTCTCTGCAGCTTGGGGAGCTGGACTCTGCAGGGCTCCTGTGTTGACTGCCTCCCATCCAGGCTGTGTCTGGGAAGGAGCCCCAGGAAAAGGTGGGTGACTGACATCTTTCAGACCCATAGAGTTCTAGTAGAACACTTGTCTACGCTACTGTCATGTCCTGGCACCTGCTGTCTTTGGCTGGTTACTCTTGCTTCACACAGGCTTTGAAGCAGTCTCCACCAACAAACAGAACAGACTGTTTATTCACACACTGAACAGCAAATCTCCAGAACTGTGGCAGATCTGCCTTGTTCGTGGATGCAGAAGTTAACATGGGTTGGAGGGAGACAGTAGAGGTACTTGGAAGAAATGCTTAAGGTTGCTAACCAGATAAACCACATCAGGTTCAGGCCATGTCTTGAACTGAAAATAGCTGGAGGGGGGAAGAGTTCTCAGGGGAAGTTTCAAATCCTTGCCCTGCACTTGCTCTCTCCTGCGAGCTGCTTTTGGCCACTGGTTTTGTGTTGGTTGGTTTGTCTGCATGCCTGGGGCAGAGCACAAATGCAGTCCCCAGCTGCCACAAATTATGCTGTGGAGTTCCCTGCAGCTGACTGAATTGCAGCGGTTGGCACAGAGTGAGTGCAAGGCTTAAACCTCACCTTGGGAAAACTAGTCAGTGGCGTACTGCTAATTACTTATTGCTAACTTCTCTCTTTTCATCCAATTGCTTATGAAAGGACATAGAGACAGAAGGATTTGATGCTCACCTATTTTAAATTACTATGTCTTGGCAGGGGTCCTTGAAAGCAGGCTTCTTTATCCCACTGTAGTTCTGACACAAAAAGCATATTATCTCACTGAGAATGCCTTTATTGAATTGTTTTAAATGTAAATGTTATGCTTCCTTTACCGTCTGAATGCAAAAGACTTCTATTTTTAGAAGAAAAACTATAATTCATACCCTGCAACAACACAAGCTAACTGTATCCTCAGCTGAAGTACAGGAAAATCATGTCTTCCAGCAGATCCTCTAGAACTGGCTTATGTTAGTCTTAAACAACAAAAATTTGTTGTCATTACTGAGCAGTTCACATCAAGCTTTCCTCACAAAACAGTATTTAATGGGCCTGCAAATAAGAACAGAACAGCAGGGAACTGCAATATGTTATCTCAAAAGCACTTGCCTCACCCTGAAATTAAATCCAAAGTCAATTCTTCTCATGAACAGAAAGAAGGGCACAGCATGCTGTTTATCAGTGGGTATGTGAATGAGTTGCATGCCATGGCTCAGATGTCACAGCACTCTCTTCAGCAATGTTTTTAAGCTTTCAATGTCTCAAGCACCTAAAATTAAAGGTGAATATCTTGAAGAGCAAGGATCCTAATCTTACTTATATTGAGAGATTTATGCTTATAGATGTAACAGTTGTTCCTCAGAAACTTTTCATAGTGCTGGAGTTGTAAGCTTTCAAAAAATCTGTATCCAATTTTTAATAAGCCCGAAAGACTATTTAAGATAAAAGTACTGGAAACATAAATTACGTTTTCAGAGCTACGTATTGAATTGCTTCTTAATTGCAGAACAGTTTGATATCTGCAATCATTAGCAATGCTTCTGATGCATGTCACAACTAAAATTCCACATAAACTTATTTTTAAAATGATCTTTTCTTTTACTTAGCCATTTTGTTCAAGAATTCCTTTCTCATGGATGAGTTGGTAAAATATGCATCACTTAAGGCTCTGTAAAGAATGTAGCCCCTACTCTGCTTCATGTCAGATGATTTCATCAGCTCTTGGAGAAGGATTTAAACAGGGATGTTGGCAGGTAAAAGTCCCTTTGGTTTGCTTTATAATAGTGATAATTTATAATTTTAACAAAACATGCATTGTGCATGAGCATTAGAAAATGATGCAAGAAGATGGATGGTCTTTTCTATTCATGCTATCACTTTAGGAGGTTCTGCTTCTCTAACAGGAGGAACAACTCTTGGGGCTCTAAGGCACTACCACTGTCCTTTCATAGGAGAGGAGGGCTGAGGGATTCAGCCAACATCAAATCCTTAAGAGTTGCTGCAACCCACAGTGCTCTACTTCTCCATGGAACAGTGTAGAAAGCTCTGCATGCCCTGATGTTCCGACTACATAAAAGTTGTGTGCTGCATTCTGCTGAAGCCAAGGGTTCAAAGTGGTTACTTGGGTTTCTGGTTGGTTGATTGGCTGTTTACAGTTTAGTCATTGATGCATCAAGAAATCCTTATTCTCTTCTCTGACAGAGCTTAAAATTGCCTATATGAGTTTTTTATGTTACTCATTGAACTGCTGTTCAATAAAAGACAGTCCTCCAAACCCACATATGGTTAAAATAAGTTTTTTTTTCTGGCATTTTTTTCCTTACTCACATATTTCCTTTTGAGAAGGAGATAGTCCTGTGAAATCCTGTGCACAATTGTGCCTGCCGTGCTAAGCACTGTTTGCCCATGAGGAGCTAAGAAGACCCAGTGAAGTATTATTAGTTTTGACTCATCTGACCAAAGTATCATCTGCTGTGCTCATTAAACACAATAGTTCAGGTGGAAACATTGGTCCCCAAGCTCTATTAAAATTGTCCGTTTGGGTTTTTTTTATCATCTAATGACAAGAGAACAAGGAAAAAGACATTTGAAGCAAAACAGGAGAAAGCAAACAAAGATGCATGCAGAGGAGATACTAAAATAATGCCTAAAGAATAAACTAAAAAAAAAGAAAATCAGTCTAAACATGTGCCACAAATTTCTTTCCAGTGCTAGAATTTTCCAGCATTAGAAGTTCAAAATATGCTTTGAAAGCAGTCACTCTATCTGTAATCTTAGAGAAGTCTGATTCAATAATAATAAAATATATCGTTATAATGCAGAAAGGGTTTTATGTGATTGCTCAGAGGATCCCAGGCATTTGATGTGTTCAGATGAGAATAACATGAGGATTGTTTCTAAACTAGCAGATTAAACAGTGCCAGGATTTGGTCAAACTTTTGGTACGGACTAACAAGTGGTCTTCCTGGAATGGTTCAGGAATTAATCCTGGCTGGTGACCAGCCTAGCCAGGGGGTGGTAGCCTGGACATAGCCAGCCTGGTTTTAAGGCTAAGGAAGTTCAACAATGTAGGTATGACCAGCTTGTGACAACTGGACTGAGGTTCAGAGAACCAGCATTGCCATTGTCTAATTTCCTGGAAACAGATATAGCCAAAGTAGCACCCATAGTTTTTTAACACTTTCTGTATGGCTGTTACCACATCGCTTTCAAAAAGGGTAAAACTGTGAGAAGCGGAAACACGTATTGTTGCTCTACCAAACCACAGCAGAACTGCAAAACCCTGATTTTTGAGAGGAATGCAAGCAAATGAGAAGCACTCAGACAGATGGCACAGTCATAGGGAAGGAATTCCTGAGGGGGAGTGCAGCAGGGAGAAGAGGAACAGCAAGCATGGTAAAAATATGGGAAGAGCAGCTGCCATAGCTGTTTCGACAAAAGTAAAGCAGGTTGAACAAATTGCCTCGGGAACCTGCCCTGTGCCCAAATCCAAACGGAAGAACTAAGAAGACAGCTTTGCAGGAAAATGTAGTGCCATGCAGATGGGGGAGGTTGGACTCTGCACTGTTACAGTTGTTAGAGAGGGATCAAAGATGACCACTTCCAAAACTCACAGCTGGAAGAACACTGGGACCCAAAGAGAAGCCCAGCTCACCTGGCAGGCAATGGTAAATGCCAAACAGAACACAAATCTCAGACCACAGAGATACATGAAATGAGATAATTTTGATTCCAAATTAATCAGTTGAAGATCCAGATAAATTCCCAATAAAAGCATACTCACACTGGCCAAGTGTGCTTGTTGATTATCCTCTGCCTTCCTAAAGAGGATAATCCCATGGCATAAGGTGATTGACAATACCTATCACTGGCAAAGAGATCCTCACTGACAGGTACAAAGGTTTCATACAAGGGCTAGTGATAGTGCTATTCATTTCCAGTGTCCCTTCCTAGCAGCAAGAACAATCATGCTGTTCACACACTTCTTCCCACTGTGGCATGTGCTTTGCCAAAGTGCTGTTGAAACATATAAAACAAGAGCCTTCCCCTCATTTCCTGTGCTATAGTTCTGTAGCATCAGATGAAGTAACTGTGGGAAGAGTATTGCTTGACCCTGTAACCCTGAGACAGAAGTACTCTTTGGAAATGGCATGTGCATAAGCCAGTTGCAAATACATGAGATGTGAGGAAATGGAACAGCATCAGCATATGTGGGCTATTCTGACAAGTTAGTTGCAAAACTCTATTAGGTACTGTCCAGGGTTGAGCAGTAGCAGTCATTTTTCTCCTTCTTAGTAGCTGCTGCAGTGCTGTGGTTTTGACTTTCGGCCTGGGAACAATGCTGATAACACCGATGTTTTCAGTTGCTGCTCAGTAATGTTTACTCTGACCAAAGACTTTCTGAGTCGCATGTTCTGCCAGCGAGGAGGGGAAGCTGGGAGGAAGCAGGGACAGTACACCTGACCCAAACTAGCCAAAGAGGTATTCCATACCACAGCACATCATGCCCACTATATAAACTGGGGGCAGTTACTGGGAAGGGTTAGATCACTGCTGGGGTCAGGCTGGGTATCAGTCGGCAAGTGGTGCGCAGTTGTATTCTCTTCCCTTGTTATTTCCCTTATCATTATTATTATTGGTGGTAGCAGCAGTGGTTTGTGTTATACCTTAGTGACTGGACTGCTCTTATCTCAACCCGTGGGAGTTACATTCTTTCGATTCTCTGCCCCATCCCTCCGCGAGCAGGTGGGAGGAAGGGGGGGGGGGGGGGCGTGAGATAGTGGCTGTTTGGTTCTGAGCTATGGCTGGGTTTAAACCACAAGAGGTACCCTCAGTGAAATGCTTTTTCCAGTGGCTCTTAGCCTGGCATAATTTTTACAGGGATGGCAAAAGTCAATTCACTGCCACAGAACAGTTTCCTGACTGAATTTCAGTAGATCCCTCTGGAACATGGAGATATTAAAGCTCTTCAACAAACTGGTTATGGGATTGTTATTACATGGGCAAACAACAGTTTTCTCTCATTTCATTCTTGGAAATGCTGAAAGCATTCTAGTTAAAACTTCCAAAACCAATTCAGACTCAGCCAGATATCCAGCCTGAACAACTGAAGTTTAGCAAAGCTGTAAACAACTGGGCTTCATACAGACTAGATTTTTTAATGAAAAATGTCAGGCAAAATTACATAGGGGTCTTGTTATCAGCTTGCTCTGTAGTATGTCTTCTCTTCTATGTCCCAACTTACCATCACATTTGTAAGTCAACTGGTGTACTTTTAATATACTGTTTAATATCTGCTCGCATTTATACTTCCCATTTGCATCTATTGCTAATTCATAGTTGACTAGCTAAATTTTGCTAATATGATGACAAAACTTGAGACTAATAGAAATCCTTCAAATGCCTCTACTAACAGAGCTTCTGATTATTTTCTAGACAGAGAAATCTGTGTCAGCCTCACAAAAAATATCTGGATACAACATCTTGATTTTTCCCAGGTTTTTTGTGACTTTCAGCAAAACCTCACAAAATTTAAAAGAAAGCTACTGAAGTAGTTGACTTAGATCAACTACTTCTTTTCCTAAGAATTAAACAGATGAGACTCAGAATGTACCTATGTTGATAAGACTGCTTAGCAACAAACCCATTCCCTCTCCTCTGTGTTCAAAACCAGGCATTTTTAAAGATGCTAAAAATAAAAACCCAGAGATTTAATGAAATAAATTAACATATTAGTAAAGGAAACTCTCACTATCTTATTCTCAGTTGATTTCACGGTTTCTTAGAGAGTATATGAAAAAAAGAGATGGTCATGATCAGTGAGCTGACATACACAGCACTTTCTCAAAGATGCCCAAAGAAATTTCCAAATACTCCTTATAATAGTTTCAGCCAAACTTGTTTATGTTTTGTTTTGTTTTGTTTTGTTTTTCCTTTATTTGATCTGCAAATATCCTATTTTGGAAGCACTCTGAAAATATATAAAAATAGCATAATGTCTGCAATTTATGTTTTCCTGCTGCAATGCTCTATGACAGCATTTTTAAGACGAATCTATGTGACACTCTGCCAGACTATTCTGCGATGTCCTTGGGAATTTTGGCCTATTAGCTACAAACAAGTTTTAATGCAAGCTGTTTAAGGCAGGCTTGTTTCCATAAAGAAACTGTTTTGTTTTTAGGGTTATACAGATGAAATGCTACTCCTTAGAGTCACACTCTAGATGATTTCACTGAATGGCATGACAGAATTACAAAGTTTTTACCATCCTTGAGAAGCCAGGGGAAGTGGCTGTTGTATCAAACAAGCCAGTGGAGATGTACCAAAGACAAAATAATCTAAAATCAAAGTCAAAGTACAACAGTACCTACACTAGGTATTTCATAAACTGTCAAAGGCTACATAATCTAGTATTATCATTGGGCTCACAGAAAACCTAGGTTCATTGCTTTCTTCATAATACAGTGACACCATACTATTTATTTGTACATGCAGGATTTTGTTTTGTTTTGTTTTTCAGTAATGGCTTTGTGCTCGGTTACGTTCTCTTTATGCAGAGAAATGGGAAGATGAGGTTGATACCAGTATTCTCTAGCTTATATTCTAAATCAGTTCCAGTTTATATTCCAGCAAATATTCTAAATCAGTTCTCATGTCCTAGAGAAAGGCTGGGATACCTGCACAGTCTCTAAAGGCTCAAAGATTCTTTCACTTAGCCCCAAGTGTCACAGTTACACATCCGTCCTGCTGCCAAGGCTTTGTCCCCTGGGGATTCCTACCACAGGAGGACTGGAATCAGAACACTCTGATTAGAGCCTGCAGCTGAAATTGTGCTGGGCAATTTATTCCAGTAAGCAATGAATCCCATCTAAAAGCAGGGGTTTGACTACTCTGAAGCAGATCTGGGTCAAATTCTGTGTAAGGTTTCAGAGAAACAAAAAATGAAAAGGGAATGTAGGAACTGCAAAAACAGCTCCTTTTGCCATTTCAGATCTTCTTTTCTCCTCACTAAGATCACAAGAAGTCAGAGGTGCTATCAGAGTGAAGCAGAAAACTGATGAGAAAATGATTTCTGCCCTCTTTTTGACACATGCCCCAGTTGCCTGTCAAAGCCCAGTAGTGTGTTAACATCTTACTATACAGAAAAAAAATGGTCAAATTGTCTGCTTGATTCAAAATAGGTGCTTGAATAAAAATAAGTGAATTTTGAGGCACAGGAAGTAAGAACCCTGTGACTTTGCACATAACTTCAGGTCTTTCCAAGTGTCAGCTCTTGCTCCAGTGAATATTTAAAGCATTTAATGTAAAGTAGACTTTTTTCCCCCTGCAAAGAGTAAAACAGTCATCTCAGAATACCTTGTATTTAAGTATCTTCCTGGGAGGTAGGAGACTGTGCTTTAATCCCTATACTGTACCAATGAAGTATTCTAACCTTTTCCTTTCCGGGTTGTTTTGGGGTTTTTTCATGATTCCAAACTCCCACTTGTCTTGCTGTTCTTTAAATTTTCTAGAACAGCCCCATAATAAAAACAGTATTTTGCAGTCTGGAAAAGTATTTAATCCAATCAAAACCTAATGAGCCTTACTGCAAATCCTGAAAACAAATAGCAAAGCCTTTCTTTGTTTTTTTTTTTATTTTATTTTAGATTCAGACATCAATCAGGAAAGTACATATATAGGTATAGTCTTAATCATAATTATTTTTCCTGGGAATTCATTTGAAGGACTAACTGAGCAATGCCTCCTTCCCAATTCCATTTTGGGTCTCTGTTACATGCTGGCTGCTTCCAAAACCTGTTCTCCACCTTTTTCTCTCTTGCAGATTCAGAGGTTCAGGGACAGAACTGGGGGCATTGTAAATGTTCTTGTTTACTGCCTTGGAGGAAAACAGTGCTGCCTTTGTGAAAATTTCCTTTTGTAGGTGAATCACCACAGAATTACTGAGTGATTATTACAACAAAACTAGGGGATTATACAATAAATGGATGAGGTTTGTTGGGGTTTTTTTTATATTGACCATGGTAAAAAATATACCTAAAACAAAGATAGAATCATAGAATTATAGAATAGTTAGGGTTTGAAAGAACCTTAAGATCATCTAGTTCCAAACCCCCTGCCAGGGCCAGGGACACCTCTCACTAAACCATGACACCCAAGGCTCTGTCCAACCCGGCCTTGAACACCACCAGCAATGGAGCATTCACAACTTCCCTGGGCAACCCATTCCACGGCCTCACCACCCTCACAGTAAAGAACTTCTTCGTTTTATCCAATCTCAACTTCCCCTGTTTTAAGTTTGAACCTGTTACCTCTTGTCCTCTCACTACAGTCCCTCATGAAGAGTCCCTCCCCAGCATCCCTATAGGCCCCCTTCAGATATTGGAAGGCTGCTAGGAGGTCTCCACGCAGCCTTCTCTTCTCCAGCCTGAACACCCCCAACTTTCTCAGCCTATCTTCATACGGGAGGTGCTCCAGTCCCCTGATCATCCTCGTGGCCCTCCTCTGGACTTGTTCCAACATTTCCATGTCCTTTTGATGTGGAGGACACCAGAACTGCACACAATACTCCAAGTGAGGTCTCACAAGAGCAGAGTAGAGGGGCAGGATCACCTCCCTCGACCTGCTGGTCACACTCCTTTTGATGCTGCCCAGGATATGGTTGGCTTTCTGGGCTGCAAGCACACACTGCTGTCTCACGTTCATTTTCTCATCGACCAACACCCCCAAGTCTTCTGTGCTGGGCTGCTCTGAATCTCTTCCCTGCCCAACCTGTAGCTGTGCCTGGGATTGCTCCCACCCAGGTGGAGGACGTTGCACTTGTCATGGTTAAACTTCATCAGGTTGGCATCAGCCCACCTCACAAGTGTGTCAAGGTCCCTCTGGATGGCATTCCTTCCCTCCAGCATATCAACCAAACCACACAGCTTGGTATCATTGGCAAACTTGCTGAGGGCGCACTTAATCCCACTGTCTCTGTCACCGACAAAGATGTTGAACAAGACCGCTCCCAACACCAGCGCCTGAGGGACACCATTCGTTACTGGTCTCCAGCTGGACGTTGAGCCATTGATCACTACTCTTTGTGTGCAGCCATCCAGCCAGTTCTTTATCCACCGAGTGGTCCACCTATCAAATTGATGTCTCTCCAACTTAGAGACAAGGATGTGTCATGGGTTCAGCAGCAGCAGTCATTTTTCTCCTCCTTGGTAGCTGGTGTAGCGCCGTGTTTTTTGATTTTGGGCCTGGGAACAGCGCTGATAACAGCAGTGTTTTGGTTACTGCTTAGTGATGTTTTGGTCTGGCCAAGGACTTTCTGAGTTTCATGCTCTGCCTGGGAGGAGGGGAAGCCGGGAGGAAGCAGAGACAGGACACCTGACCCAAACTGACCAAAGAGGTTATTCCATACCACAGCACGTCATGCCCAGGATGGAGAGCAGAGAGCAGAGACCCGGAAGGGTGGGGGTGCACTGCGTGGTCAGGCTTGGTTTTAGGTGGTGAGAAATTGTATTCTTTCCTTGTATTTGCCTTGTCATTATTATTATTGATGGTAGCAGCAGTGATTTGTGTTATACTTTAGTTACTAAACTGTTCTTATCTCAACCTGTGGGAGTTGCATTCTTTTCTATTCTCCTTCCCATCCCTCCGGGAGTGGGGGGCAAGAGAGAGGGGGGAGTGAGTGAGAGAGAGTCTGCGTGAGTTAGGCTTAAACCACGACAGGATGTCATGTGGGACAGTGTTGAATGCTTTTCAGAAGTCCAGGTAGATGACATCAACTGCTCTACCCCTGTCCATCAGTGCCATAGCCCCCTCATAGAAGGCCACCAGATTGGTCAGGCAGGATTTCCCCTTAGTGAAGCCATGCTGGCTGTCACCAAGCACCTTGCTGTTTTTCATATGCCTCAGCATGCCTTCCAGGAGAATCTGCTTCAAGATTTTGCCAGGAACAGAGGTGAGGCTGACTGGGCTGTAGTTTCCCGGCTCATCCATTTTCCTCTTCTTTAAAATGGGGGTTATATTTCCCTTTTTCCAGTCATCGGGAACTTCACCTGACTGCCATGATTTTTCAAATATGATGGACAGTGGCTTAGCAACTTCATTTGCCAGCTCCTTCAGGACCCACAGATGGATTTCATCAGGTCCCATGGACTTGTATACCTTGAGGTTCCTAAGATGGTCTAGAACCAGATCCTCTCCTACAGTGGGCCCAGGGTCTTCATTCTCACAGTCCCTGCATCTGCCTCCCAAGACTTGTGTGGTGTGGTCAGAGCATTTGGCGGTGAAGACTGAGGCAAAGAAGTCATTAAGAACCTCAGCCTTCTCCAAATCCAGGGTAGCCAGTTCTCCCGATAGCTTCTGGAGGGGGCCCACGTTGTCCCTAGTCTCTCTTTTATTTTCAATGTACCTATAGAATCCCTTCCTGTTATCTTTCACATCCTAGTCTAGTTTAATTCGAAGTGGGCCTTAGCTTTCCTAACCTGGTCCCTAGCTTCCCGGACAACATCCCTGTATTCTTCCCAGGCCGCCTGTCCTTGCTTCCACCTTTTATAAGCCTCTTTTATACCTCAGAGGCTCCTCAGCAGTTCCTTATCCATCCAAGGAGGTCTCCTGGTCCTCCTACTGCACTTCTAGTTGGGATGTATCGGTCCTGAGCTTGCAGCAGGTGATCCTTGAATACCAAGCAACAGTCTTGGACTGCCCTGCCCTCTGGGGCTATATCCCACGGAACCTTACTGAACAGGTTCCTGAAGAGGCCAAAGTCTGCTCTGTTGAAGTCCAGGGCAGTGAGCTTGCTGCACGCTCTTCTCACTGTCCTGAGGATCTCGAATTCAACCATCTCATGATCGCTGCAATCAAGGCTGCCCTGGAGTGTCACATTTCCAACCAGCCCTTCCCTGTTGGTGAGCACGAGGTCAAGCATGGCACATCTCCTTGTCAGCTCCTCTATTTCTTGCAGAAGGAAGTTGTCTTCCACACAAGATATAAGGTGATAACTAATGGAAAATATCAATCGACATATTGCATAGCTATATATGCAATATTATTTTTATTCCCAGATTCAGTCTATTTTCTTAGAGCATGGAGAGGATATGACAGGGGAGAGAAGAGGAGCTGTTACTGCGCCATTAGTAACTGTGCGATGGCTGATGTTCTCCCCCGACACATGACCGGACTGCAGCCCTATGTCTGCCACTCCATTACAAACGGCCAGTAGGAATAATTGCATAGTTACAGAGTTGCACTGTGGTGCAGGTAAAGCCATGAGTAAGGCAGCATTTTCAATCTAAGTAAAGGAGCCTTGAGATAGGGTTGATGTTGGGGTGAACTGAAATGTTATCTGTCAGCTGTAGCTGTCAGCAAAAATATTAAGGAAAGAGCAGCTGCATCATGCCACAAGCAGGGGAGTGGAGCAGTTGTAGCTCCAAATAGATTTTAGAGTCAGACTGAGTTTTCTTTTAATGAACTCCAGTAATAGTCATGGACTGTTTATTTTCAAACTTGCTTTGAGCCAGTTGATAATGCTATTGCTTTTAAAATGGTTTCAACAAATGCTTGAGATGCAAGTAAAGAAAAGCTATTTAGAATAGCACTTATTGAAAGGTATGGCACTATAGAAAGGTATGGCACTACTCGTAAAAAATGTAACTTTTCCTGCTGTTTTCATCTTCTGTAGTTTTAATGATACCCTCACCTATTTAGTGTATAAGTGCTGATATAACAATAAAACTGGTATGATAATAAAAAACCCTAACCATGTTTCTCAGTTGGAAGAAAAATTATTGGTTTATTATTGTTACTGTAGCATTTATTCTTCCTTTCAGACCATTTAATTAATAAGACACTAAGCTATCTGGGAAATATTTATTAAAGAATAATATCTTGCAGTCATTTTGTGTTGCTATTAAGGAAAATAATAAGCAGCAGCCTCTTTTGGTTCCTGAATTCCAAGATAAATGTAATAAAGCTTGTGGCGGGGTGTTATTGTTTACTGCTTGGAAAAACTTATGCAATAGCAGAACACTGTTCTGATTTTTGAGCCGCTGCTAATGAAGTACAACCAGACAGGGTACATTGCCATGAGTCAGGAAATCTGGATGTTCCTGGACAGAGGCCAAGGGAGCTTAGACACACCAGAGATGTGATGTATATGTATCCTCTGGGGGAGATACACTGAGTTGTTTTGAAGCATTTCAAGCTGCCTGATTCAAGAGGCAACCAAATGACCACCCTGAAATGCTGTCACTAGCTGTCTGTTTCTCAGAGTCCCTTGTTTTCACCCCAGGAAAACAAGAATAAAGTAAGCTGTTCAGGGGAGCGTAGAGATTAGATATTAAGTTCAGCCTTGAGACAGTAGGTCCAAACCCCTGGGGGTTTGACTTTGTTCACTGTAAAAAAAAAATTAAAAAAAGAAAAAACCCACATAACACACACACACAAAAAAAAATCCTCCCCCAAAACAAAGCCCTTAAATTAAAAAAAAAAAGATGCTACAAAGAGTGGCATGACTTTGTAAAAGAATGGGTGCTCCACTCTCCACAATGCTAAATCAGTTGCTGAAATGCTGCTCTTTCAGTACAGAACTACAGTACTTATGTAACTCTCGAACAATTTTTAAGACTTCAAAATATTCTCACTGTAGGTCCCTATTTTTCAAGTGAAATTAAGTGGTTTCCTAAAACTAGTCGAGATCACAAAAAGCGTGCCACTGGTTTCTTTCCCACCCGCCTTTTTTGCAGCTTAACATAACCACTGCAGGTGACTTTCATTTTTCACTCTCCCCCACCCTTTTTTGGTAGGTTTGTTTTCCTTATCTTCCCTCAACCATTCCCTGCATCATGCCCCAGGGGAGAACTACAGCTTTCACTGCCTCTCAGCAGAGAAGGACATGCAGAGGAGTTTTGTCCAGGTACATGAGTGGCTGCTTAGGCTTCCACATTTCACACCTTTTATCAGGGGAAGCTCTCAAAATAAAGACCTGACCTCCCTTTCACAAAATCCAAGGAAGGGTCATTTACTACCCCATTCTTTCCTCCCCTCGAAAGGCTTTCAAGTAAAGCAACAAATAATTTCCAGACCTCCTACTTTGATCTGGACTAGCCCTGGACCTGCCTTCATTCACAGTTGCCACTGCCATTACACCATGGCAGGGCATGATGTGGTAGACCTGCATTGCCTTCAGCACTGTTTCAGCAGCTGTGGCTGCAAGCCTTGTCCTGCCTTTTCTGTTCTGTAGCATATTCAGGAGTGTGGGATTCTGCCCTGCTCTCACACTCGCTGTCCCTTCTGTCTACTGGTATTGCCAATCACACAGATTCAAAATCTTGAGATAATCTTCCAAAGCTGCATGTCAGTGGATTTGAAAGACTCACATCATAGCATCAGATCATCTAGAGCTCATAAATGTCAATTCTCCTGAAGCCATCAAGACTGTTTTTTAATGATTTTCTCTCTTAGTTTGAAAAAAAAAAAAGTTGAGACTCATGCAATGGCAACCCAATTGCTAAGTCCTTATCAAAAATCTCAGTTGCCAAGAACAGCTACCTGAGTTGCTGACATTGCTTTAACAAAGTAGGCAGGACTGGAGACCCTGGCTATTTGCTGAGCCTGCAGCAGACAGGCAGCACTGCAGGACGTTTCTGGTTTCCAGGTGCTCTATATTCCTCCAGCCAGTATGCGGAGTTAATGTGGCCTTCCCTCAGCCCCACAGTGGCTCCAGGGATGTGCCATAACAGGCTCATTTGGGCAATCACCCAAATTAGTCACCTGCCCACCACTTCCCTCAAAGGTCCTTTTTCCTCCAAGCTGTTTTTTTCCCCAGATGCCTCCTCCCTGTACCAGTTCAGCTTCTCCTGGGCTCTCCCAAAATAACAAGTTCACAAGCTGACAGTGCCAACTCTGTCCTATGAGTTACTTCTGGTGCAACTGAACTGGAGGAAATGGTCTTGTTTTTCCTGAAGCATCTTAGTATTGTATTAGTTTGGTTTCTATTTTGGTATAGTTTTGTTCCTGCAGCTTCCTGGCCACATCCCTGGTCCTCCTCTTTCCTTTTTCTGCTGTGCTTTTACCAGTACAGCTGATTTCTTGCTATCTGCAATTCAGGGCACAGATCTGCCTCCCTCTGGGGAGCTCCTTTAAAAATACATATTCTTGTCATTCAGACTAATTTAACTTCTATTCCTACTTCTCCCAACAGAATCTAGTTTCCAAGGAGGGCTATTTAAGTCTCCTTATTCAAAGCTGTTGACATGATGTTCAATACTGCAACATCTCAGGGTATCAGTCACTACTATATTTATTCTTGTAACATCCCAGGTGTTATTAGAAGTGTAGAAGTAAATAACTTGCTGAGAGTCGTACAAGGAGCCATAGCCGTGAAAGCCAGCCATTTAACCAGCCTTCCTCTCTCCTGGTATGATACTTAGTACTTCACAGTTTAAGCTAACATTATTTGAAAGGCATAAACAACAAAATTCAAATATGGCATGAATATTTTGGAAAGGGAACCTGAATTTAGCAAAGTGTTCCTGATTAACAAACAGTCTATCAAATGTCCTGTCACTCTTACAGCCTATTCCCTGCAGTGTGATTTAGTTGTTGTTTATACAACTGATGCTGGAGGCATCTAAATTAACCTTCCTTGTGTGAAGTTATGCTTGCCTCATTTTTTTATATACTTGCTGACTTGGAGGGATTTTTTGAGTTGACAGTAGTAGCCTGTAGAATTGTTCCCACCATACTTATTCCTTAATAAACTTACAAACTGTTGTGTTCAGAGTATTCACTGAACACTTACACAGACTATTCAGTTTATTTCTGATATTTTCCTACGTTTCCTTTGCACTATCTAAGCTAAGGAGAAACTCATTACGCTGCCTATAGTTAACATCACATATTTTTCTAGCACTTCATTAGTTCTCAGAGACCTGTGATGATACAGGTTGTGTGGCTGGTAGTGATACGGGGGCTAGAAACTAGTATCACTGCAGGGAAATTGTTTTCTTGGAGCCAGGCAGCTGTGTCACTGTCACAGAGAGGGCTCCGAACAGGTCTTCTTGGGCCCCCAAGTACCACAGCAATCTTGCTGTGTATTTCCATTTACAAATAGATCAAATTCTGTACCGAAAGTACTTACATTGTACTCCCTCCATCTTTCTAATAAAAAGCTGTTCCAGAATAATTTGGTGTTTAAGAACACACTCTCTGAAAGCAGGAAAATCAGTTCTTTTAAAACCACTGCACAAATGGATTCAAGGCAGCGTAGTTAAAGATACTGTTATCTGGTTAACCCATGGTTTAGAGATCCTAGATTTAAAACACTAAGCTTCCTGGCCTCCTGTGGAAGCAATTCTTTGTATAACCTGCATGCATGCAAGGGATTAGCTCCTCAAGTTCCATTCTGCAGCAAGCATCAAATTTGCTCTAGACAAGTACAATGGGATGTGAGACTTGTGTACTCCTGTGCTGTGAGAATTTCCCAGCCTTTTTCCACTAATCTCTGTTGATGATGGCAAAATTTTAGTTACAGCATCCAGTTCTAGGAACAGTACTTGCTGAGATACATCTAAAGAGAAGAATACCTGTCTTAAGTGTTTATTCTTAATAGGTACAAGAAATTATATATGGAAAGACTGCCTGCCACATCCCTTTGAGCGCCACAAGGCCACTACCTTGTCCTTGTTTCATGGTATGGTAATCACCACCAGGCATATTTAGATGCTTGCATGACCAAGGTCTTTTCTAAACCAAAAGAGCTAGTCTCAGGTTGGTTCAACCAGAACTCCATCTAGGAGTCCTGTTTTCCATATGTGCATCATTCTCTGTTCCTGATTAGGATACAATTGAAAAGAGATGCTCAGTAAGAATAGTGAACTCAGCAGTGGAAGCAGTCTGCAGGGTTTCCTTCCTCAAAACCAGCATCTCTGTTTTCCTTCCTTATCTGCTTATTACTTACAATCTCAGTGCTAGTTTTTCAGCTTATTGGACTTATTAGAAAGATAAAGATAGCATATACTTAACCTTTTATTTTCAGAATTCTTTTTTCAAAGAGATGGCACCTTAATAGCATCCTAATTCTAAATGTTTGGCTTTCAAACACAATGTGGTAGGGAGGGGGAAGGTGTCCATACTAAAAGCTGGAGTGAACTAGGGTAGAAAATTTCATACAAAATTTTTTATTCTTATTATGCTTAGTTCAGATATAACACCTCAAACATAATAAAATTGAACAAAACCCCCTACCAAAATTGCTTCTTTTGCAATTTTGAAAGAGCCAAAGGCCTGTGATTTAGACTACTATCAGTTGTTGCTCCTGCCAACTTCTATTCAGCGTATGGATTTTGATACAGTGATTACCGTCACTGGCAAAATATTCCTCAGCCAGCCATGTTCAAAACTTTGTGGTCCAAGTAAAATGTGAGACCTTAGAACAACTACAGATTAAAAATACTCAAGATAACTGTAAATAATCAAATCCCCAAGCAATCTGATGAGATTCTGGAGTTAGCCCTCTTTGCATGAGACTGGATGGCTTCTGTCAGTTCCTTCCACCTTAATTCTGGGTCTGTAACACCATAAGTGGCACCTCTCATTCAGAGAACATACCGATGTGACCCTGCCTTTTACTATTTGCAAAGTGATGCCTTTTTTGAGTTAGATTCTAGCTTCTGGCTAGTGGCAGTAGTTGCCATAGCCAGCTGCCTCGTAACGTGGTTCCTCTGGCACTCAGGAGCACTGTTGCCATGTGTGTCCCTCCATGCAGAAGGGACATCTTGTTCTCTGGTATGTTTGACATGCTTGAGGACATCTAGCATGGCATCGTTCCCTTCCTTCTGACTCCTGCCCAGAGTCAAACATTGGAATGTTTATTTTTCCTCTAAAGAATTTTATCAGATTGAAGAACTGAAATCCTTATATACTGGAATATTGTTTGTGTTTCTTTTTATTACAGAAGTCCTTGTAGAAGAAAAAAAGTAGGAGAAATGAAACACTACAGAAGAACTACTGCCATCTTTACTTTAAAAGTTAGATCCAAGAGGTTTTGTGATTTCAGATGGTGGGTCAAGTGAAATTTTGGGGATAAGTATGAATGACAGACACAGGAATTGAATAGCTTTAGCATGAGAAATATATGTCTAATTTAAAAAAATATTAGTCAGCTCTACACCAAAGCAATCATAATTAATCACAAGTGCTTTACCACCCTTTCATTTACGTCCTTGCCTATGGCTTTTAATGGGATATTTTTTCAACAACCTGGATTATGTATTTTTAAAGTAAGAATGTTTTTTGAGTCACATAACTTGACAGTGTGAGGTTTTATGAATATCCTACCTATTATGTTCACAAATCTGAACTTCAGAATAAATTTTATATGTTTTTCTTTAGTGTGTATGTGTTGTCACAGTAACTGCAGTTTTCCCAATAAATGGAAATTGCATCGTTTCCTTAGCATTCAGGTTATTGCACTGAAATAGCACCATGAACTCACCACCACTTCTCCCTTCCTGTTGTCAAGATAGTTCTCATTTAGTTACAGGAACAGGCACTAAAACAGGTTAGTTTAGATATGCGCACATTAGAAAGCTGAAGCAAGTCTGCTTAGCCCCATTACATCCTATGACTCATGCATGTGTGGGAAAGACCTTATTTTCACAGAGACCTCTTAGATAAACAAGGCAAGTTGGCAGCAGTTCGATTACACTGATGTTAGCAGTCTCCTGCTTTCTGTTGCGTTCATTTGCTTTATATTTTCTGAAAAATGCAAGCAGTTTGATAAACTCTAATGAAAATTCTTGTCCCAAGGACACACAGGCTTTCATTTTCTTTTTTTTTTTTTTAATAACAGCAGTCTTGAAAGCAGTTTCTAAAATTTCCTTTTCTTTTATTAGAATAGAATCCACTTTTTCTCTTTTTTTTTTTTAAAGTTTGTTAATGAAGCTGTGGCTCTTGCTATCCTCACTCATGACACACAAGTTAGTTAGTTAGTTAGTTACCTCCCTACACCTAAGCCTACAACCCGCTAAATACTGTGGACTTCACATAGAAAATAGATTTAACTTCCAAAATATTACTTTTACATATGTACTGGAACAAAATTTTGAACAGCATAAATCACAAAATATTATACTCTTTGACACCATTTCCCCAAAAAGGAAAAGCAAAGAAAGCAACCCTTACTGCTGCATTAAAGAGCTCTTAAAGTATACAAATAAAAATGAAAAAGTTTATTGCAAATTCATCGAGGTTTTTCCTCTTGTTCTGAAACCATACTGGTTTAGATCTGAACGAGTCTGGCCACATCACATATAATGAAGATTTTAATTGCCATTTTATCTGCTTTGAAATGAAACACATTTGGACAATGTACAGCAATCTTTTAGATCCACACACCCCTTTGCTTTTGTCAGCTAACAGCAACTAGATGGGTTGCCCATTTAAGGGAAAAAGTACAAGCTCCAGCCTATTTCCCTGTACTTCAGATGTTTGTCCCAGTCCTTCAGCAATGTATTCTGTAATGCCAAAAAGCATTTCTTTTCTTACAAAAGGCATGCACACGTGCACATACATACGCACATTTCTGACTAAGCTTCAGCTCTCATAGAGCTGCACAATTAAGGAACTGGATGCTGGAATTCTTAATTTTCTCCTCAGTTTTATAATACCACATATAGCAATTAACTGGAGAGGAGATTTATTAACTGGAGGGGGGAGTGATGCCATTCCATTGCCTTGGAACACTACTCACGAAACAGCCCAGGACAAACCATGCATTTTAACAGCTGTGTATCTACAAAACAATGATTCCAAAATAAAAATTAAATTGCGCTTTTAGGATATATGCTTTTAAATGTAGGAATAGACTCCTGCGCTCTATTTGTGAAGCATGCAAAGCATTTTGGAGGAGACCACAATCTATGTAATCTCACAGATCATCTTTACAGCTAGAATTTGTACGCTTTACTTGTGGAAAATATTTAGAGATATAGTGATACAGTCCAGCCAAAGCTGATTGAGAATGATAGTGCAAAGCCATCTTGAATTAAAAAAAAAACCAAACAAACCACAAAACCCAAGCTGTCCCAATTTAGGAAGGCTTTGTGTTTGCATTGATATTAGTACTTATTTTGCTATGATGGTAAGAATAAAAAGTAATACAGAAAATGCAGATTATCTGCAGAAGCTGGAGGAGTAGGTGGAAAGACCCAAAAATAAAAGGAAAAATCTAATCAAGTATCCAAAAAGGCTCAATTTTCACAACTACATTAGGCACCATGCACTCTTCAACATGACTAGAGACTCCCACTACCACTCCTGAACAGGCAATAGGCACAATTGTTCCTGTCCTTTGGACACCATACCTCAAAGAATAACTACAGGACTGTGTTACAAATGCCTTATTTTTCTAGTATCACTAACCTGGTACAAATATTAGCTACTAGAGGAGAAAAAGAGAGGTTAAGAAATCTTAATTCTTTATGAAATATTGTTTCCTCAGTTACTCAATATCTTCCAATATCAAGAAAAGCCTGTATTCCTCAAATAATCCCCTGCATTCTGTATAAAATTAGGAAACAACTTCTAGTAGCAAACACTGAGAAATTAAAAGTGAAAAGGCTAAAAATGAAAAGCACCAGAATAAGATGATTCTGAAAAGTATAGGTGTTTGTGCTTCTTATAAAGAATTTAAATCTTCCATACAACATATTAACACATTTTATCACATGCACTATTTTATCTCTCTAGCTTTCAGTTCTTATCTCAGGTTTTACATACTAAATATCTTTTTGTGAAATAGAAAGTATGAATATATGGAGTTCCTTCTCCTTTGTCTTGTGTCATCTGGCTTCTTCACAAATTTTATAGCTCTATTTCTCAAAATGGCATTTTAGACATGTAGAACTACAAAATCCCTGCCCCCAAATTCAGTTTATGTATTAAAATAATATGTCAAACTCTAACAACAAGCTTTGAGAAAGGAAGAAACAGGAAATAAGAGAAAAAGTAAAATGTCTCTTAGGAAAAAAATATTTGGACAGCAATACAGATGATGCATTTTGTTAAATGCTCTTGAGGGGACTGTAAATTTATATGTTAATTATTGAAGACCTGATCTTATTAAACTCAAAGGAAATCTCATTCTGAATTCAGTGGCATAAACCTGGCCTCTGACTCAGCACAGCTCTGAGGCTCATTCTTAATTTATGCCTGGGGGGCACACCAACTGTGTTAGATAAGATACCCAAAGCCTTAAATTAAAAATGTGTTGAATCTGTGCCAACAGAAAGATCCTGTATCAGGAGGAGTTTTACTAATACACCTGGGTCAGTATGGAAATGGCTACACTGGTGAAATTGTATCCTGGAGGAAAAACAATTAGAAGTAAAGATTTCCCAATGTAATTATGCTTACTCTATAAGCTGCTTCACGGGCACAACCATATTGTCAGGACCCTACATTGGTCAACATAGCTCTGTTAGTAGACAAGTTTAGTCTTTCCATGACATTAGTGCCAGGTGCTACAGTGAGAGGCACTATAGAAAACTCATGTCATTAGGTCAATGCCAAGCTTGATAAAGCCAGTAGTGTACAGGATGGACCATTTAACACCACAGTCAAAGGTATTACTCTACCAGATATGAGCAAGAGGATTTTGGGAAAATCAGGGCAGATGTGAAGATGAGTTTTGAAGATTAATTTCAAGTCTTCAAATTTGGTGTTAAAATGAACCACATGTTCTATAATGAGATTGAAAAACTGAAATGATAACAAAACAGTTAAGATGACAACTTTAGCTGTGGCTATACTGGCTAGAAGAGGCCCTAAATTATAATATTGACCCAATGAAGGTAAAACAGTGAGCCACAATCAGAATCTGGAAGTGCATTCAGACTGGGAGGAATACACAGTCTTTAGCACCATGAAAAGCACCATTCATTCCGAAGTTATGGGAATATAAATAAAATCAGAATAATATCTAATAAGGAAAATAAATGGGTATGCTATATTTACTTGTCTTCCAAGAAAATCTCTACAATGGGATATATCGCCAAGACCTAAATGACTTTTTGAGTTGGTATAAAATTGAGCTTGGTTTCACTGGAGTCATTAGTAGAGTTGGCTATTCTTCAAATATGAAACCATCTGTTGAATAGACACGTTACATATTCCACAGATTCGATTGGGAAATCCCAGCGCCTTTTTGTGGACACCTGTTGAGAAGAGTAATTTTAGCCTCCTCCTCCATTTTGAAGTGGAAAGGAGGACAAATGTATGTAAAACCACAACTCCATGTGTTAGAGTTGGAAGTTACTATCAGACTGTTCACAAAATTGCTTTATTTGACAGTTATCAGGCTAATTTACCTCTTGCTTTTAAAAACTTTGCTCAAAGTAAATTGTGGAAGAAAAGTAAAATTATAAAGTCATACATTATGCTGAACAACAACTAAAAGCAAAAAGCAGTTGATAATTAGCATAGCATTTTCAGGTTTTGTCATCCCTACATATTCAGAAGGCCAAATTAGCCTTTTCTCCAAAGGTTATTACTTGCCAATTAACTCAGTCAAAAGAAGTGGTAATTTTCACACTAACGTCAAGATGACAAAACCTGTACAAATCATATTGTTTCAGTTTTAGTTCTCACTGTACAGCTTTCTTAAAAACAAAAAACCCCACAACTTTCTCCATATATGTCTACATTAAAAAGTGATACTAAAGTTTCCTTTTGAGACTTAGATATGGGATAACACAGTGCTGTAGTAATTCCACAGTAATGATTATCACATTAAATCATGGCCACCAAAAAATATTCCTATTTAGTGCTTAAGCAGTGTGCCCCTTGCTATGAAATAAAATGTAGAGTATATTATTTTTACTTTTAAGAATTTCCCTCCATCCTAATACTCCATTTATCTCATTGTTTCACAGGCAGTTACATTCTCAGACACCAAGTCAAAGTTGCTTCAGAGTTTTTTAATTTCATCAAATCTGTAAGTATGCAACTGCTAAGATGTGGTATTGACATCATTTGTATAGTATGCAGTGATGAAACTAGAATTATTTAGCAAGAAAGACCTTCTCATCTCCTTGAGGCAGTCCCGGAGTCCACAGACTAAGTGTCAAACACCACAGACAGTCAGCATAGACTCACACAGTCCATTCATTCTTTATGACAAATATTTTTCTTCTGAAACAATACTACATAAATCTGTGAACAGGATTTTTGCATGGGTTAAATGCATTCTTTAAATCTTTGCCTTCATAACTGAATTCATATTGCATGTGAATTCATAGTTGGTACATCTTTTAAAAATTCATACATACTAATTTTCTTTTGTTTGAAGAAAATGGCCTTAAAAGACAGCAGGGGGAGGGTGGGATGGTGGGGATTCATTCTTCAATTGTCCAAACAGCTTTTGTCAGTTTAGACAAAGCAAATCATACTAAGCAATTCCTCCCTTAAATTACATGAGCGTTATGGGACTATCGGATATGCATTTCCAACAGACAAACAGGCTTCCATTCTGCTGTCAGTGTTAAACATCTGAGCACTGGTTTCTCATTTATTTTGCTTAAAGAAACAAATATTTTAACATCAGTGATCCAGCTCAAGCACACTTGGCTACAATAAACACAAGGTCAGTCTTTAGGACAGTCGCATTATACAACAAATCAATCGAGCAGAGATACGTACTTGTTCTATATAAATAAGTACAAGAGGAAGAACCAGGAGCTCACATCAAAACGATAGTATGAAAGGCACCAGGTGTGCCTGTGTGCTAAAAGTTATTAAGGAAACAAGAAGTACAAATGCACTGGGTCGCAAAGTATTCGGTTAATTCAGTTAGTGAATGTGAATAGCTGTTTCCCCTTACTTCTCGCACAGGCTGTCACTTTTAATAGCTGCTAGACTATCACTGGTAAGGGATGAGATGTATTCTATTCTTGAATGTTGGTTTGTCTTCTGTCAGCATGTAAGCAGATATAAGCAAGATACATGTCAAATTCTATACACACTTTTTCATATTACTACTAGGCATTTGTTTATGCTCATTCTAAGAACTGCAAAAGTTATTTAAAGAATGCTTTTCTGTAATGACAGTCGAAAATAAAAATATAAACCTGTTATCCCAGCTTTTATCTACTGATGCTTCCAAACTATGCAGAAGATTGTTCATAAAAGGAAAGAAGCAATAGTCACTAGAAAAGAAAATAACTTCTTTTTAAAAAAATGCATTGGAGTGGTTAATTCGGTCTTACCTGTCAGCAACACAAACCTAGGAATATCCTTCACACCACAAGATCGCAGTTGCTCGTCTCACAGCACTACCACAGTAGTAGACTGATCCAGCCCAGGAGAACAAAAAGAGGGAAACTTTTCCCACTTTTGTAGGTCTACCAGCAGCTAAAGTAATGAAGGAAATGGTTTAGAGAACAGAAGAGCGGAGCTGCTTCTCACAGAAATTCCAGGCAGAAGTAGGAGGTATACTCTGTCTGTGTCTCACCCAGACTTTTGTTTAAAAGTTTTTTCAACTGTTGCTAGGTGGTGTTAGGCTTTGGCAGTTTAGTTCTCAGATTGTATTTCCCCTCTTCTGGTCTCTTCACACAGTGTTACAGCAATGACTTTGTTGAGCTCAGCTCGCTTGTGCTATATTTAACCAGTGTTCTCAGCAAGTCAAGCCTGTCAACAGCTGAGAAGTTTGGAGCAGGCTTTGCCGAGTTCCTCAGCTGCTGAATTATCAGTGGATGTAGCACTGCACAGCCCAGCTACTACATTCACTGAAAGATTCTGGGGAAACTGTCAAATCCTTTTAAGGGCTTCCAGTGACTTCACAGGAGTAATTACTATTTAAAGCACTAAGTACATGATATGTTTTTAGGCATATATTTCAGACTGCTAGAGAAAGAATACTTGTGTTCACAGCAGATGAGTTCAATTATTTATACAGTGAGGATTTTCCTAGGACAAGTAGGAAGTTTATAATTTGAAAGGTATGCACTTCACTTGAGGAAAAATTACACGTGGGGAGAACTTTTTGCAGCATGATTTTTTTACAGAGTTCAAATATATTAAGATGACATGGAGAAATTAATGAAAGGTTTAAGCTGGAAAGTTTTCAAAGTATTTCAAAGGTTTAAGCTGGAAAGTATTCCAAAGACAACCTTCTCCTCCCAGACCAAGAGCTTCCTAGAGTCATTCCTATTCTGTCTCTAACTGTCACTGAAGAATAGAAAACCCATGCAAATCACAATTTGTTTTATATGAGTATTAGGAACACATTACTCAAGGGCTGTATACATTCTGATGTATCTACACTTGCTTCTGGATCTAATTACTGTTCCTAATTCTAAGCCATAAGCCTCTTAATCAACAGACCAATAGTAACATTGGGCAGCTTTCAGCCCACAAAACCACCATACCAAGATTCTGCAAAGATGCTGCAGATCTCAGACTCCAGAGCAAAGTTCTATAACCTCATGGCAGAGCAACCCCGTAAACATCTCTGGCAACGAAAATTCCTTACCCTGACAATTCTGTTCTCATTTGAGCTGTGATTCAGAGTGAAATGCAGAATGGGCCTCCTTTGGAAAGCTTTTCCCTGGTGATGATTTGCAATATTCATCTAGGGTTAGATGAAGAGGAAGGAAAGAAAGAAAGAAGAAAGGGAAGAACAAAAGCAGAAAGATGCTGAGAAATTTGCTGACACTTATATGTGAAGACACCCCAAATTTTCAGAGCAAAAGAAGATCCAAGCAAATCATAACAGTACCCTTCAGTGTTGCAGGGTCAAAGTGCAAATAGTAGGATGGGCAGCAGTGAAAAGGTACCATGTCCTTTGTGGCAATTTCAACATGCAGGAACCTATTTGGCCACAACTACACGAGACACCAGTGGATGAGTACAAGCCCTTACGGGTAGCAGCTGTAGAATCAGCGGTAGCCTGGTGCTGTGACCCTGTCTTTGGAATGACTCCTCCTTGATCTATGTCATTGTCTAAACAAGGAGGGAACAATGAATAAATACTTTCATTCTCAAGGAGCTTATAAGGACAAAATGAAATAAATATTAGGTACTATGTCAAACAACTGATATTTAGACATTGATGATACATTTGTAAATGCCTCAAACACTTCCATCATGTCAAATATATTTTCATTTGGAGACCAAGAAATAATCACTAATTTCGTGTTGTCCATTTCAATATTTGACTTGGACAAAATACCTACAATGTATAAAAATAGAAACACTTCTGTTTTACAGAAACAACTATTTGAAAGATTATTTTAGAGACATAATAAATTGGCACAAAGTTTGGTGTTACGTGCTTATACTTTGAACTGACGTGAGTTACAAATATCTACATTCTAAAAAGAACATCTAATTTTGTCCCATCATATAAAATTGAGGTACTTCAATCAAATGAGTAACAGTTTGACTATTCTGGCCTTAACTTCTTGCTCAGAGTGCAATATTAATAGTACTTTATCCATTAAAGTATCATAAATCAGGCAAACAAAACAATTTAATTTGCTCATAAATCTCAGAAAAAACAAATGATTCTCAGCATTTCTCTCCCATTAGTTAGTGGCACATTCACTGAGTGCAAAACAATACAACTTCTTAGGAGGCAATCTCTGCTGCCAGCCCTTGTGGGTGGGTTTCAATAGTGACCTGCTGATGCAAGTCTGCTAATTCTTGTACACTTGCAACCTTACTCCCCAGCTGTGCACCACAGATACTAATCCTGTAACACAGTGGGAATTTCAGAAAAAATTTGGGGAAAATAGAAGATTTTGCAAGTGAATCAAAGAAAATATAAAGACCCCTAGCATAGGAAAGACTGTAATCAATCTGCATTAATGGAAGTGTAAAACTTTTAAATTTGTGCAGTATGAAAATGGTTCACATCTAAGTATTCCCTACTGAATGATGAAAAAAATAGTTATAAATACATAGGCTGTGGAGGATGGAGAATAGGAAAAAAAACAAAACCACAAAAGAGGCTTTTTCATTTTCATTTGGCATCCTACATTAGTTCCTAATGTCAATATAAGGCATCATTCTAAGTCCTAGTGACATCTTACAACTAAGTCTAAAAAGTGAGTTTCTTATAATTACAATGTGCCTGTAAGTAGGCTTTTTCTGGAACTGTCGTGGTTTAAGCCATAACTCAAGCAGTTTGCTCACTCATTCCCCTCTCTTTCTTCCCCCCACTCCCAGAGGGATGGGAAGGAGAATCGAAAGAATGCAACTCCCACGGGTTGAGATAAGAACAGTCCAGTAACTAAGGTATAACACAAGAGCACTACTGCTACCACCAATAATAATAATGACAAGGCAAATACAAGGAAAGAGAATACAACCGCTCACCACCCAATACCAGCTCGACCCAGCAGCGAACCCCCCTCTTCAGGTCCCTGCCCTCAGTTTTTTTTTCCATCCTGGGCATGACGTGCTGTGGTATGGAATAACCTCTTTGGTTAGTTTGGGTCAGGTGTCCTGTCTCGGCTTCCTCCCGGCTTCCCCTCCTGCCTGGCAGAGCATGAGACTCATAAAGTCCTTGGTCAGACCAAAACATTCTAAGCAGTACCTGAAAACATCGGTGTTATCAGCACTGTTCCCAGGCCGAAAGTCAAAAACACAGCACTGCACCAGCTACCAAGAAGGAGAAAAATGACTGCTGCTGCTGAACCCATGACAGGAACAAATACAATAGTGTTACTATATAACTTCTGTCTCGACTATACATCACTGTAGTGTATCAGTATATCTCATTCTCTTAAGTCATAAAGGCATCCAAAGATAAAACCTTTTACTTTTTTTTTTTTAAATATTTTACATCGAAATTAACTGGACCGATGTATTAGAAACAAATCTAAATGGGTTTTTAGTTTCTCAACTGTATGTCCTGAGGAGCACTACTATCTGTATATTTCTGTGTGAGCAATCACTGACTTCATTTTGTTGCTCCTTAAAATACATTGAAGTAAATCATCAGTATTTTCATTTCTAAAAAATTAACTTTTCATTTGCTTGAAGGCCAGTGCACCATAGTCTCTTGACACCCTACTTTCATAATACTCACTTCCAGAACAGCTATATTATTTTTGATTGCACTACTGCTCTTAGCTTTGTTTTGGCTTTACAGCATAACTTGTGCTGCCTTAAAGTATGTTGGAAGAGAGGGTGTTTGATCGTGTTTTGATGAATCTGATCTTAGCTGCACCTCATAAAAGCTGGTATTGCTTTTTGGACATTAGCTCTGATGTATCTTCAGCTCAAGCACATAGAACCAAAGAAAATACACATTTCTGCCATCTAGCTCATAGATTCAGTTTAGTTGTCTATTTAATAATCTTGCCAAATTAATGAAACTAAAAAGACTTTGTGATGTTCCACATATTTCCAATGTTCCAATATTTTCCCAGATATGTAAATTATTTTCCTAAGAAAACCATGTAGAATTAAAAAGTCAATTGCATAATTAACACTGGCATTTACATTTTTCTCACACTGTTTACTCCCTTTTTTGACATCTGCAAAACATATGCCATTAATCTTAATTTTACTAGTGGTAAACATGTCAGATATATAAAAAAATAAATAAAAAAATTAATGCCTGAAGGTCATTACCGTAGTCACAAATCTCCAGGAACACTTACAGGAGTTTTATAGTCTTTCCTGTAACAGTTTTGCAAGCTTTATCAGTGAAATAAAAATAGCGTGTCTTTTATTTTGATCCTCTCTATGCTGTCTTGATCTATGTTCTGTCTGCAACAAGCATTTTTGGCTTTTTTTTTTTTTTCCTTTTGTAATTTCAATTAAAGAAATATATTAAAAGATTTGGCCATTTCAGTTATTTTAAATTTCATATTTCTCCTTTGTACAAAAAAAAAAAAAAATACTGGCATTTCATACATCTTCTCCAAATGAAGTGAGGTGCAATTCAAAGATGATTTGAGACACTTAGAATACATAGCCACATCAAGAGCATCAGATGGCCCATCAGAATTAGAGGGGCACAACACTGTCTACAAAAAAACCCAGAAAAAATAGTGATAACTAGAATCATGTTTGGACACTTTCCAGTTCAAAGCCGCAGAACCCGGCTGTCACAGTTGGGTCAAATGGAGACAATGTGAAGCATGAGTCTGGAGGAAAGTGCCAACTCAGACCTCTGCAAATGAAGTAAATTATCTTATTTGCTTTGCTGACACACCCCAGGAGTGGTATCCAACTTGTTCAAAGACTATGATAAAAATGAGCTGAATATGGATTAATTGCTTTTAGGCCAGAATAAACTATTTTTATAATCTAATACAGCCTCCTACACAGGAAAGGCTGTGGAATTTTCTCATGCAAAACAGCAAGCTGCAGTGAATAAAAGCACATCTTTTAGAAAGATTATATAAATAAAATACGGATAATTTGCCACAGCAATGTATAATACAGTCCAACAGTTAATTACACTTACTGTTTCAAGCAAACAGAAATTGCAATTTATTACCAGTTTGATGTTCGCTGACCTTAGCTTCCAGCCCATGAGATGGCTAGTCAGTGGCCTTCAACTTTTCTCAATTTGTTCAATTCTAATAATGTTCCTGTAGAGACTAACAACCCTGCAGAGAAAAACTAGCTAGCTGTGCCTTTCCTGGGTTTTGTGCCCGCATTGGAAGTAGTGCAGATGTCCCTGGACCACTTTTCATCAAGCAGGTAATTAAAAATCATTATCAGACTTCTAGGGACTATAATGAGCTTCTGACTGTCCCTTAGAAGATATTTGTATACTATGAAAAAACTCACTCAGATTACCTACAGTTGTTAAAAAATAATCAAGCAAATATGTAAGCATCCTACATGTCTAATCCTGTGACACTAGATTATCCATCAGAAAAATACGAGTAGATACAGATTTTAATGCTTAAGAGTTTCCTTGAAAGAACACAGAGTATGTTTTATGAATAGTGCCATGATACGTTGAACTGAATTAATATAGTCTTATACAAAAACCTGGAAAGGAACATGAATATGTCAGCTGCAGGCAGGTAATTTGCACATGCAAAGAATATTATACACATTTGCTCTAAATCAATCAGACACAGACTTCATTTCCACTTTTAATGGAATAAGACCAAACAAAACATTCTTCTCCTTGTAGCTCTGGTTAATTGTGTTCAACAAGCTTAGTACCCCAATCTTTTCAAAAAGCCTAACAAGCTGTGAAACAGAAAACTGTAGCTTAATTGCAGTCAGTAGATCAATATCTATTTTATACCAGTAGAGGGTCTGGCCATTTACCTTTAAAATGTCTTCAATTCTTCCTGCTGTCTTGTCTTCATTAGTCAAAAAGCTTGCAGGAAAAGTGCAATTATCAAATAATCAATCATCAAATATCAATTCCATTATCGTCATTATGTAACTGTACAGATATTGTCAGAAGTTGGTAAGAATCCCTCTGCTGTAGATGTGCTCTTTACCAGATCTCTCCCCTCCATACAAATGGATCATCTTCAAATGAAATGCAGCAGTGAGGTGAAATGTGGCAGTCTTCATAAACTAAGAATATTCTGCAATAGATAAGTAGACCAGAAGTAACAGAATATTTTCTCTAAACTAATACAGAACTTCTATATTATTAAAGCTGTGACACCTAAGAACCTAAGGCACCAAGAGCATTGTCCTTGCAAACGGTGTCATGGACTATTTGATGTCCATAGGAGGTGAAGCTCTGGTTTTGATTGGACATCTCCAAGAGCACAGTGCCACTTATCTATACATTAGGGTTAATTCACAGTAGATGGTGGGAGAGGATGCAGAGAGGGAGCTATAGTCTTTGCACATAATTCTGCACTATCCTTCGTTTCCTTGCTTGATTTCCTGAGGGCTAGAAGGAGGCTTCCTCTCCTGCACATCCCCAGGCTGCAGTTGCATTCCTCATAAGGTGCTGGTTTCCATCATCAATTCAGTGCTATTTTTTACACATTTCAGTTCAAGCTCTGACTGGTTATACCCTACTTTCACAGAATCACAGAATCATTAGGGTTGGAAGGGACCTGTGGAGATCACCCAGTCCAACCCTCCTGTCTAAGGCAGGGCCACCTAGAGCAGATTACACAGAGACATGTTCAGGCAGGTTTTGAATGTCTCCAGAGAGGGATACTTCATGACCCCCCTGGGCACCCTGTTCCAGTGCTCTGTCACCCTCAGCATAAAGAGTTTTCTCATGTTGAGGTGAAACATCTTGTGTTTTAGCTTATGGCCACTGCTCCTCATCCTGTCACTGGGCACCACTGAAAAGAGTCTGGCACCATCCTCCTGGCACCCGCCTTTGAGATATTTATATGCATTAATGATATCCCCTCTCAATCTTCTCTTCTTTACTAATTTTGTCTTCCTGGAAGCCTCAGGACAAGATACCCCAGAGATGAGGCACAGATGTACTCCAGATGTAAATAACAGTCCAACTAACTTTGATGCAGAACAGTCTCCTGTCTGATGACCAAACTGTACACATACACCTCTCAAAGACAGCCACAGCATTTGCAAGTGTAATTTGTGTGTACTGAGCGAGAGAACAAGAGGGAAGGGATAAGATATTTAGATCCAGGCACAAAGCCATGCTTGGGGAACATCTTTGCAAGGGGCCAGAAGCAAGATTTTGAAATTCAAGATTATAATCTCCATGAAATATCAAAACCATGTCACTTTAAAGAAAAAGAGGATTTATGCAAAATAGCTTACTTCCGTCAAACTGCTCAGCAAACAATAGGCCTTCCAGATATCTCTGAATACTTGCCATAATTTACACACTGTGGTTTTACTTTCACAGATGTGGGGAATAGGAGTCTGCTTTCTACTTCCTATTATTTAAGAATTTGGTAAACAATAATGAAGAGGGCTCAGTTAAATTGGTGTTCCATTTACTTGCATGAAGAAACATGCTTACCAGTGATTGATAGCCAAAAATAAGAGTCTTTTAAAAATGCCCTGTTTTTAAGCAGTGATGTTTAGAACAGTTCTCCAAAAGCACAGTTTACTGAGGCATGTTAGAAGAGACTTGTTCTTCCCTTTTTATTGGCTGTTGAAAGGGCAGGAGAATTTGGATATCAGATTTTTAACAGTAACAAGAAAGAATGAAAATAGGAAAATTAAAAAAAAAAAAAAAAAAAAAAAAAGGTTTATTGCTTTAAGAACAACTTTGCCCTAACTTTTCCATATTAGCATAAAAACTTCCTGTATATTTTGGCATTCAAACTGTGTTTTGTATTTTTAAACATATCTGTTAGAAAACATTCTCTGTAAAGAAAACAAAATTGCTACTCCTGTTATTACCATTAAGTCAACAGTTGGAATAACAGAAAAAGATTAATCTATAACATGTTTGGCCTGAATATAAAATCTGTCACCTTCGCTCTGACTACAAAGCGCCATGCAAGAATGTCACCCATGGGAGAATTTAGCACTGAAGCAGGAAAAGGAGACTAGGATCACACCAGTACGTGACTGACTTAAAACATACGCTCACAGTGCTAAAGAGCAAACTGACAAATATAACCCCTTTTCTTCCATAGATAGTGACTATGTAATTGTCTAGAATACCCATCTGAAACAAAACCTACAATGAATGTCTAATAATCTCACTACAGACTGGTGTCCAATACCTGTCTACTAACAGAAATCACTGAGAGGAAAACCCTCAAAGTTAGGAGAAACTACTTGAGGTTCCTATTAGTCCTTGTAAATAAGAGTGCAGTTTTTTAAAGAATCCAAAACAGAGATGGGAGGTGAGATGGGGAAACCCTAGGTAACACGGAAATGCATTACTGCACAGTGCAGAAATCAAGAGAGGGGATACAGAGAGGAAACTGAACCTGCAGTAGCAATAGCACTGCATAATGCCTCCTCGCAAGGTGGCTCTTCCTAGAAAATGAAAGGGAGAAAGTATTTTAAACTTTCTGTATCCATTAAACTATCGGCCTTCAGGGTACAGGCAACCTCAGGAGAAGGAGGAACATAATAAGCCAAATGTAAGCAGTAATCACCACTGATAGCCATGCATGTTTTCTTCTTTTTCATTACCTTGATAATTTAAGAAGATCTATGTTCAGCTAATTCCTAAGTATCCATTCTTTCAGTACTCAAAAGCTTAACAGCATAAAGACTGCTGAGCACAGAAGCCAGACTTAGTGCTGGCTAAAGAAATTTGTAAGGAAATTATATCATATTATTTAGTTTATTAGGCCATTTTTCTTTTTACAAATTAACCATATTGCTACTTTCTACTTACAATGTCATCTTTTTTTAAAAGATGTCACAGAATCAGACAACGGTTGAGAATGGGAGGGACCTCTGGAGGTCATCTTATCCAATCCTCCTGCTCAAGCAAGGTGATCTTGAGCCCAGCACCACGCCCAGACAGCTTCTGAATATTGCCAAAGATGGAGTCAATACACAAAATGAACATTGTGTCAGAGCAGACTATCTTACCTAAATTTACCATGGAGTTAGGTATACTATCTGAGCTGGTTGTTTATGCTTCCTCCGTAGCCAAAGTGAGTAATTTCATCCAACTCATATTTGGACAGTGCGAGTAAGGTAAGAAGAATCTAAACTGAAGCACAATTCCACATCTTATCTTTATCATCTTTCCAGAGCAATAATTTGTATTATTTTTATAAGAGTATTTAGTAGTATTTTTCATGTGCTAGTTTAAATAACATATTTTTAAGATATAAATAAAGTTTAGGGTCAACAAAAAGGTAAATATACCAGATTTTTTATTTTCTCCAGAAATTCATGAAGTTCTGGTTATTTTTACGTTTTCTAGACTCTAGTGTGTCAAGACCTAAGTCTTCATAGTTAGCTGAATAAAACAAGGCGAGGCAGCAAGTTGCACTGCTGGTTCTTCTCACTGACAGTGCTTTCCTGGTTATTTAAGAGCTACAGATCTTCCAACATTGAAGAGCACAGTATCTAGCTGCCTTCAAAAGTCAGAGTTTAACGAGCTAAGAGAAGTCCAAGGAATCTCTTGAACTACATTTTTAAGAGACACTGAGAAAATACATGATTCAATTAATATTCAACGCTGATGCACTTTGTGCTACTTCTGTTGTAGTCCTAGAATCTCTATTAAGCCTAAGATTCCTTTAACCAGAAACAGATCTCTTTTTGGCAAATATTACCCTCGCATTCCTCCTTTTACAGAGGCAGGAGGCCAAGATTTTCAAGTGTTTTGTGCTTCCCTCCTACATATATACCTTTAAAAATTGAGGCTTAGTTTATTTTGTCATATATTCCCCACAAGTCTTTCATATTAAGCAGATTTTCTTTCTCCCTTAGGTCTAAGTAAATCCTTCTACAAACTCAAGAAGACACTCAGGAATCTCAAACTATTCTTCTATACTTCTGTCAGAAGGATGCCCTCCAGATCATCCACTAAGTGCTTTGGTATTCTCACTTTTTAGTGTTGCATGTATGAATGGATGCAATATAAAAAATTTCCAGGAAATAATGAATTTCTAGGGCACAATCAGTAAGACTAGTTCAACCTTCAGAAAACAAGTAATAAATAAAAATAAATAAAATAGATATTACCCTCCAGACCATAGTGAAATAGCTGGGAATTAGAATAGAACAACATGACCATTTTAAGTTCAAAACAAGACAAATCAGAAAAGCACTGCAAAAGAAGTAAAACAAATAATTCTTAACAGAGAATAACAAAGTCCTGAAGCAACGCCTGAGCACCTGAAGAAAAGGTTAGTTCTGCTGTAGCTGAAGGGTATGGCTGGTTTGTCACATACAGCTGTAGTGCTCTATAAGACAAAAAAAACCCAAACAAACACAAAATAATTGCTTGCTAGTCAAAGGAACAAAATCTGGTGAGAACTCTGTATTCTTCACCTTAAATATTAGTAGGAATTCCATCTTAAAGAATAAGCTGACAAATCTGAGAGAAAAAGCTCTTCAGAAACAGCCAAGCAAATAATGCATCCAGAAAGGAAATTGAAACACGCAGATAAGAAACCAGTAAAATGGTGGGATAGACAGCGCACTAAATACATTGTAGCAGGAGTATAGAAGTGATGAGGCCAATTTATGAACCTTAACTAGACACAGATGAGTGTCTTATGAAATCAGTTTGACCTAAGCTGCCAGCTGATAGACATTGCTAAATGTAAGCCTCTCCAAATACAAGAATAATAAACTCTTTAGTAGGAGTATGAGTTTCAAGCCTTTACCTACACTGAGGTTTATTTCTACCATTCAAAAGAAAATACAGCGGTCATCACACAGAGCCAGAGACGGCCACCATGATAGACCTTTAGCTGCAAACATGGGGATCTGATTTTTTTCATATATATGTATATATGTATGCATATAGGAAGATATACAAAGACATAGAATAAGCCGATTTGCCTCAACCATCTAAATGAACTTCAGCAATCATTAAAGCAAAGGACATGCTCATAGATTACTGTAACATCAGAAGAGAAATATGATGAGAAATTGAAGTAAAATAGTAAGGGATTTTAAAAAGATGTCTGTGCTGATAATAGAAGCGATCTAACTATTGCACTGAAGTATAAAGTAGCTTCCTGTGAACACAGATTACTGTAAACACTCTAGCTTCACTCAGGCCTGAGAGAAAGACATCAACTCAAGATGCTGAAACCCATCTGAAGGCAATGTTCACTTCTAAAAGGCCAAATATTGCACAAACATTGTGTCTTCAAAACATTTTCTTTTTGGAAGGGACTCATAGAAAGGAGAGGGCAGCCTGTGTCCATGCACAGTAAAGGTGACAGGCTGGCAGAGTGCTTGCTTTCTATCTGTTTCCACACATACAAGCGTTCCACATCTTGTCACTCTTAGATCAGCGTAAACAATGTGTTCAAACTGCAAAGGAAATATTCTCTGCAACCCTTCAGGAAGTACAGAAAAATAGACAAAGAAAAATACAGAAAATAACTGGCTTGTATCTGCTAAGAGCATGTTTGGAGTAGGTCTTAGGAATAACAGAGTGCACAAGGCAGCAGCACAAAGACAGTCACTGGAGCTGTAAGTGGGACCTGCGTAGTACAGCAGCACATCATAGGCCTTTTACACCCTGTAAACATCTAAACACCTAGAACTGATGGGACAAAGCAAACCCAGACAAACACTGCATTTAAGTGTAGATGGTAATCTATATGACACTCCTGGGCAATCAAACTACTGATGTCAAATCATCAGGATGCCAGAGATAGCTTTGGTACACACAGAAAGCTACATATGAGTTTTATTAGGATGGGGCTTCTCACCAGCTCCCTGCTACACCTTTTTCCTCTTGGATACAAAGAAGTTACCAATAGCTGGGTGCAGTAGATTCACAGAAAAGCAAAGGATAGCCAGGGTTAGAAGTTAAAAGTAGCACTGACAGCACAAAGAGCAAGAGAGAGTCTCCACCGTGCTTGTAAGGACACAGTCAGGACTAGTCACCCCCGGGAAAACACTGTGCCCTAAAGAGTGCATCCCTGCATTTCCCAGCGAAGAGCAGTATCTCCTTACTTTGAGATCTTTCTCCATCAAAACCTGTAGAGGCTCAGAGGCACTGTGAGAACAAGACCTTACACTAATGTCTTCAGGTCATAGACATATAAGATGGAGAGGTTTTAGTGAATAATTTTGATTTGACTGTTTAATCACTCTTTTTTTGTTGCCACTGGTTTTTTCTTCAATCCTAGCTACTGTGTGTCCTTTTCTTCTATCCCAGATATTTTCCTGGACACATTACAAGAATGAGTGGAAAAATAGGTTATTCCACAAATACTATGATCTGTAGTTTTGAGAGATTCCACAAAGAACAAAATCTAGTCCAAACATATATGGGTCATATATCCTTTAAACCCATTTATAGAACAGAATATTAATATCTCCCTATTCTTTTACATAAATATTTCTGACATCCCAGATCTTGTTTTAGGTTTCTTCGATGAATAACTAAGTACAAAAGAAGGCAGCAGAATATTTTCGCATGTTTTCAATGATTCTCCAATGTCGTTATCTTTACAAATTATAATTTTACAGATATTACAAAATTACCAAGCTACAACAGAACTATAGAAAACCCAATTTATAAAGAACAACCTCAGAAACAAACACAATAGATTTTTGTTTTCTATACTGTTTGAATAAAATAAAAAAAAAGAAGAGTTAAAGCACATAAAAGGAAAAGGAGGAGCACTGAAATATTCTGAAAAATCACTAATAAGCAAACCCTCCCAAATTCCTCTTCTTTGACTTCACCACAATCACGAAATTAATTCCTCTGGTATGTAAACAGGTTTGTCTTCTGTTCAGCTACCGACAAAACTAAGTCAGCCTTCACATGACCTTTGCAAACAATGGAATCACAGAGATACAGATTCCCTGGACTGCCCAACAGCTTCTAAAGCTTCTCATTCTTTCTTTGGCACACCTCACGGTAAAACAGCAATGCACTCTGCTAAAAACCCAGCACAGCAGTTCCCTGATTAACTTTGGTTACTTTCCTAGCTCTGTCAGTTTAACAAACTGCATATTGCAACTTTTCAGTGTATTGTAATACGAAAATGTTGCTCAAACTCTATCCCACAGCTCTGAGACTAATTTAAGATGCAAATAGTGGCTACACAGAAATGCATCATTTTATTACTGGTCAGAATAAGAAATCCCACAATTGCTCTTCATATAAGGAGTGCAGCTGTGAGAAATCTGGTCTCTGAGGAGAAGACACTTCAGATTAGATATTCCCATCTAAAGAAACTTCAGGGAAATTTCTGTAACTTTGGGCTTTAGCCAACAAACTTCACGTTAAATGGAAGGAAAACATGACCATAGTGATCTTGAGGAACTATGCATTATATGGTAAGTAGAAAGATGTAAACAAATTGCAGCTTAAAAACTCCCGTTTATTAATTTGGTACCAAACAATAATTGGTTTGAAAGTTTTGCGTCTAAAACCAGAGGAATTTTTAGAGGAAGGTGGGGCAAGCAGGGGCAAAAGGCTCTTTCTCCCATGTTCCGATGTGAGCAGAAAGAGAGAGTCCCCATCATCTTTATATTATGATATCCATACCACAGATCATATACATTATGATCAGCTTGGGATTCAGCTGTACTAACATACAAAGCTCTGGCATTCATGAATGCTTTTCAGCTAGTTGCCCAGTCTCCCTGTGCTGCTGAGATAAACAAGCATTTTCAAAGTGTAGCTCCCCTCCTACTAATACAGTCAGTGAAATCACTCCCTAGAAGTGTTTCTTTTCCTCCACTGTTCATAAGATGCTGAGGTTAAAATAGATGTCCCTCACATGTGAAACTAGATGACATGACTCTTACACTTACCATTCTAACTAACTATTGCTTTGAGATCTCAGGTATCTGTCTGTACCCCTGGAGAAAAACTTCATTTCCTTCACAAATCTGAAGCTCTCATTATACAGCTATTTTAAAAGGCTAATTTTCTGTTCTCTATCTTCATTACATTGAGCAGCCTTATGTTTTCCATTTTTTCTTCAGCCTTTCCATCTAGCCAGAAAATCAGCCACAGGTAGAGAAGGCTAGTGAGACCTACTAACTAAGCATCAAAAAAGATATGCAACTTGGGAATAAATGCATTTAGCTAAGCTAATAATATTTTCCTCCTAGTTTCAACCCAACTTTTCTACTTAAACACGAGCTTGATGTAAACTATTTCTGTGGGCATTCTAACATCAGCTGAAGCCAGTATAAACAAGGAAGGGCGCACCACAAAAAAACTAAAATCTCTTGAAAGCGTCCTGGTTTTCTCAGGAAAGCTTAATGAGCCTGATCCAATCCTTATTTATATCAGATCTTTATAAAGACCACAACACCATACTCAGTGTATGCAAAATAGTAATAAAAACCAAAACCAACCAACCAACCAACCAAAACCCTGAAAAAAAACCCCAGAAAATAACTAAACTGCCTTGGGCAGACTTAGGTTGGTAGCAGACACAATTACCATGCTATATTAGCTGGCTATATTTGTAGAGATATGTCCCAATATACTATATAGTAGATGCTCTGTTACTCTACTATCCCGTGTAGACTGAATGAGTGTGACTGGTGAAAGAACAGATTATGTTTATTATATCTGTATTTGAATAAGAGTTTATTAGGTTAATCCTAAAAATAATCAAGCTCAAACTAGCATCTGTTTTCATATCTTATGCTCACATATCCTAATGACAAATATTAGAAGTACAGAGGATGGAAAGGTTCTTCAGCGAAGACCTTGCCCACTCAGACTCAGAAACTTTGGCAGCCCCCTGAATCTGGAGGACACTAGTGCCACAAATTGAGGTTTCCCACCATGAACAGCTCTGAAGACTCCCCACTCCCTGCTGACATCATTGCCAACAGGAAAATTAACACGGGTCAGAAATAAGAAAAATTTTTGAGGAACTTTAACTAAAACCATGTATAAAGAAGACTTACAGATAAGTAAAATTTGAATTTTTATAAATATCCATGAGAAAATTAATGACTAAATTTGCCCTAAATTATAAAGGTGAATCAACAAGAGCTATATGCCTGTAGAGAAGCGGTGAGAATTTGGGGCCATTACTAATAGAGAAGCCTTTGGGCTACAGCTATTGTCTGCAGAACTGAGGCATCTGAAAACTAGTTTCTCATGGATATTTTCTCTCATTATGAAGCCATCATAGCAAATGGTAAACTGAATAGGCTTTGTTAAAGAAGTCCCAAGGGCTGCAGTACTCTTGGTAGGGATACACTGAGGCTCCAAATTTTGGATCTGAGACTAGATTTCAAGCACACTAAAGTTCATGAATAATTGGTTCCAGGAGTTAGTCCCATTCTAAACATGGGGAACATTTGCAAAATTCCTAACTGGAAATGAGTGTTGAACATCATCAGGGTTTGGAGTTATTCATCTTCAGGGTTTCAACTGGGACCCATCTGTAGCTGTAAGTCAAGGCTGGATACAAATGGAAGAACTGCAGAAGAAACCTTACAGTGTGTGATTGCACTGCACTCACAGTGCTTCTGTCATCTGTCCCCATTTTTAATATTATTACATTTTCCAGCGATCACTCTAAGTGTCTATATACTGCTAGTCTGAGTTTTAATAAGCTAGCAATTACTGGTATGCTGTTACAAACCAATATTTAAATATCATATCTTATGATCTGCCTTTAAAGTGACACCATTGAAAGTTGCATGAGATGTTTTTATTTATTTGTATGAGACGTTTCTACCCGAAAACAAAAAGATTTGTTGTGGTGCAGTAACACCAGTTTTCACGTTATCTGTGTGTGTTATTAGCACCGCGCGCCTTTCCATAGTTTCCTAAATGAAATAATGGAACACAATGCCATCTAGTGGTAGAGGGCTTCAGTTCTTTTGAAAATGCTAAATTCAGCTTGTTAGTTACTTAAGATGTCCAATTGTGAGACTTGCGACGGAAACCATCATAATTATGACTTTGGTACTTAAAATAAACTGATCCTCCAAACTTAAAGACTTCAAAGCTTATTATAATCCATTTAGATTCCAAACTGTATTATTATCAATTTATAACAGGCACAATAACTAGTTATTTTGAGTCTCAGGACAAATACACAGCACACATTCTCATGACTGATGCAAATATATTGCAGCTATTAGCAAAACAAACACAAGGTGCATAGCAAAACCTAACAATGTGGTTATATAACTCATCACATTTAACATGCTCCACTTACAAAGGTCTCATGTCAAGAGTCAGCGCTGAATGGGCCATGTGGTACAGCCACTTGGGAAGCACAGTGAAGCACAGGGGCTGTTATTCTACTGCATCCTTTATACAACTCCTTTAGAAAGAAATAATTTCCTACCAGCCTTTAAATGTCTCAATTTTACCAGCCTTGTTAACACAAGACTAGGTTTCTGGCTTCACCATCTCTGGCTACACCTATATGAGTAATAATATTGTGGCCACATGGCTCTACTTTACCCCCTTCCAGACTGCCTACTTCTGTGAGTAGACCTTGGCCTGTGCTAACTTGAATCTTTCCCAGGCAACATACAGGAAAATGTTGGTTCGCACAAACAACAAATGGTTGCAGGTTCTGCTCTGATAATTTAAAGAATGGTCGTGTCAATGCTCAGGCGCATAGTTTGGACCAGCTTAATTTACTAGTAAAGATGTACTCTCCATTTTTTCATAGCTGTTCTTTCAGTCTGGAATACATGAGCTACAACCATCTCTCATTGCCCATTCTTAAGAAGTTGTCAACTATTTTGGTCTTAGATTATGATATAAAAGTAGGTGGACAAAATGAACCATACTCAGAAACTCTTCTCCTTTTTCCACTTGCACCCTGTGGTCTCCAAAGAGATCACAGAGTGAGCACTTTTGATGCTTTGTTACATGATGCTTCCTAAGCAGCCCCTGTCAGTCTAAGCTTTTGTTTAAAGATAGTGTATTTCTAATTATTTTCACTGCAAGACTGAGTAGCATGTAAAGCACATGGCGCTCTTTTCATTTGTTAATGACTTTTTTAAACACTATAGCTCCATTCAGTTGTATGCCCTCTGCCTTCTTGTGGAAATGTATAAATTTTTGTCATGAGATCAGTAAAACAGTGATAAAAATACCTTCCAAAAGATCAGAAGCTAAATTTTCTAACTGTAATAAACTTACTAAATATCTTACTATTATACACCTTACATATATGTATATGCATATATAAGTATACATCACAAAAAAATCTAAGTCAAACAACATAACCCTTAACAATAGCATAAATTACTTCAGGTCTTCTTTCATACTGTATTCAGTATGGGGTCAAAAAGATATTAAGCAATAGAACCCATTTATCCACTCACTTAAGATCAAAAATTAATTTTCCAACATTTTTATTCTAGGAATATTGTGACATAAAACTGAATTAAGAAACAACACTTTCTTACCATCACCTTTGTCACCGTTTTCCAAAAGTTTCTGGACATTCCACTTTGTTCCTGAATTCAAAATCAAAGAAAAAAGATCACATACACATCCTGGACGATGTTTTAAAGTGCATAAAGAGTAAAAAGCCCATTCACATCCAGTGAGATTTCTTAGAGAGCTCAGCTAAAATTTGCAAACACAGTACACTAAATGTTTGCCATCTGGTCTGTCACTAGTTAGATTCTAGAAAATGTCTTAAAGAGTACTTTGATTCTATTTAAGTGTGGGATGTACTGTCCACAACAACATTATGCATATTTTTCCCTTACATAATGTCCTGGATACAATGAAGAAGGTCAGTACACACCAGATTTACTAGTAGGAGTAATGGCAGCATGGAATAAATATTTGGCATAATAAATACATTTCTGTTTCTCTCATTAACTACTACCATGGGACACTTAAAATCACAAGAAGTATACACAGTAATTATAGAAATAGAAACAACACTGTTTTGATGTAGAAAAAAGCAAAGGCAAGTTGACATCTTTTCTTTTAAAAACAGAGCAAACATTTCAACAGTGAGGCTTTTAAATGCCTGTCTTTAGATCATGGAACAATCACCCCTTTGTACTTCATCCCACATACATATAACCTGCAGACTGAGAACAGATTATCTAAAACATTTGCTTATTTGTAACAAAGCCTGGCATCTGAAAATGCATTTATATATACATATGAAAATATATAATCAATTTAAATAATCTGCTTTTGAATTTGGCATCAAAATTTTTGATTTTTAACATTTATTTAAACATGTCAAATATTTTAGTCAACCACCATTTCGTTTGACAGAGCTTTTATCACGATACATACATACATATTCATACACAAATACATGTACACATATATATATAATATGCAAAATTACTAGATAGAATCTCTTTCCTATAGTTTTCTCATACTTTAAACATCTGAGCTGAAATTTTCTATAGTGTAGAATCACTGAATGGTTTGGGTTGGAAGGGATCTTAAAGATCATCTTGCTCCAAACCCCACTGCCCTAGGACAAGATAGAGACACCTCTCACTATACCCGGTTGCTCAAAGCCCTATCCAATATGCAATTTCACGTTCAGGCTCAGTTTATTTTACTTTGTTTTGTGACATTTTATTTCAGCAAAAATCTCTTGCCATTTCCTAGTACAGACTGATTGCAACTCTGCTAAAACTAAGATGTTGGTTTCGTTTTTTTTTGTGTGTCTTCTCTTACATGAGAGGCCTGACAGTTCTCAAGGCGGGCTGTTTTTACAGATCCTTCAACTGGGTGGACTATTGAGTTATGCTTGTAGCAAATAAAGAGGGAGGGATGCAGTTTCACGTAAAAATGTACTGTATGAAGAATAAAGGGTAAAAGAGAAAAAATGTTTGCTTTTTATGAAAGAGATATATTTATGGAACTAAGTTTCTACTGGTTTAATTTGCTTTCATAAATATTTTTTTTTAAGGGGTACTACAGAGTGTTATCACATGATTACCAGAATCTGTGAAAGAGTTAGAAATCAAATCTGTCTCATTTGCATTTATAACCTACAGGAGTTACAAAAGTAGTAATACCTAATATTTACAGTGGTTGACTGAACACTATGTGACTTGTGAGATAAGTAGAATGCAAAATCCACTACGCTTTATTGTTTAATTTTATTTCTTGCATTAAAAAGTTACAAATACAATCCCCCAGAACAAATGTTCATTCTGTGATTGAAACAGTCAACTAAAAACCTTATTATTCAGTACTGATAAGAAAATCAAACTGTAGGCAACAATGTATTTCAAGATTTCTCAAATGATAAGTCTGCACATATGTCTCTTCATGCAGATTGCTACTGCTAATGACTGGAAAAAAAAGCCCTATAAACTTCAACAGTACTAATCTGCCCCCTTGTGACAGACAAAGAAAAACCGTTACATCGATAAAATCCGGAGTCTACACTAAAAAATGAATTGAGAGAGCGCTCAGTAAGTGAAACTGAAATCAAAGGGCTGCCTGTATGACAGCTTCCTGATGCTGGTGGGAGAATACAGCATCACTAAATGCAGTCCTCTAGAAGTCCACCACAACACATTCACCAAATGCTAGTCATGGAAGAGGTCTGTCTTAAAATAGTGCTATACCTCTTGATGTCTTCTACCAATTTGGACTACTTTTACCCTAACATTGTGGTTCCTTATCTCACCTTGTGTTCAGTGATACAGCAGGGTACTTTGCAATATATATAAATTCCTCTGAAGAGTGAAACGTTCATACTTTCATAGTTAGTTTAGACTATTTTTTAAGATTAAGACTGTCAAGACAGTGGTTCTTTATTGTTTTGTAAAAAACAGGTATGTTAAATGGCACACAGCCTGGTCAAGACTAGCTTCATAAAGATGAAATATTTTTAACTGCAATCCATCTGACTAAAAGTATAGTTTTAAAAGCATGATTTGAAAAGGTGACAAAGTAATTTTAAAGGATACCTGCTCTTTTATTATCGCACATATGTAGTTTACAAAGCCAAGACTGCCTAACTATCAACATTTATAGGTTCTGGTTTTCAGCTCACTAATTAGAACACTCCTTCAAAAACTTAAAAAGAGTAATTATAGTTTCAACTTCATAAGAGAATGAAAATCAACATAATTCTTTAACTTACTTTGTAAATGACTTGTGAAAGGACAGTGTTACACTTTACTTTGAAGCATGGACAAGAGGTCTATAAATTCCTATTCTTGCTTAAAATTAGTATTTATATTCATCAAACATTGCTATAACAACCTAATTAGATGAGATGAAAAAGCTGTGAAGAAATTTTCATTCCAGAAATGACAGAAGAGAGAAGTCCTAACTAAAACTGATTGAAGGTGCTGCTTGCACAAGTAAAATGACATCTGTGTGAGACAGGATAAAAAAGAATTTGCTCTAAAGTTCCCTGTTCCCAGGAGATAACACAACAGTTAAGAGAAAAGTGTCATATAGCTGTTTCCACAGTAAGTGATGAAGCTAAGAAAAAGGGAGAATAATACTGTGGATGCAATGATTACAGATGCAGACTGCACAAGGTGAAGTTGTCACCTGAATTTCCTGAAGAGATTAACACATAATTTTAGTAAAGGAGATCTCACTGGAGAATCTCAGTCTTACCTACACCCCAATGACTGTACATCATATTCTTTGTTCAGGATAAGACATCCTCCGATGTTAATTACTCTGACTGCAAGTTTAAAAATAGTTCTTGCTAGTTATGTGTTATTTACACCAGTGCAACACTGATTTTTGGTTCTTTCTGTTTAGAAGGCTGGGTAATCTTTAGAGTTGTCTACTCAATCAGGTCACATAGAGGAAAGAAGCTATAATTCACTAATTCCAAGACATCATTAGATCTTTTTTATTTTACTTATATGCAACGATCTTCTCTGTGATTATTACACAATCATAATCCTAATCAGATGACAAGCAGACTACACAGCTGTGAAAAAGCAGATGGAAGGGTTATAACCTTTCTGCAGCTCTGTCTACCTGGTTACTTCTGACAGGCCCCAGATCACCCTGCCTGTTCTGTGCTGAACAAAACATGCGTGAGTGCAGTAAATGTCACACCATGCCAGAGCTAACAAGCTTGCTACGTGGCATGGTTAATTAGCCAGGGCCAGGCACTGAGTCCACACACTCTTGGTTGGCTCAGAACACTTGCAGTGTGAGGATGCATTCAGCACCAGCACAGAAAGACTGTCTACTCACAGCACAACATGTAGGGATATTCTGAAGATAAACTGGGGTCCAGAAGCATTAGAGAAGGCAAGAAAAATCAGAAAGAAATAAAAAAATTAATCTTGAGACCCATGGACAGGGCATTGAAATGTAACATTATCATTATCCAGTACTTTCCTCTTTAAGAGTAGGGATGTATGTGTGATTCTGGAACTCAAACAGCCAGCAAGTACTTTCCGGTAAGATACAATTCATCAAATCAAAAGGGACTCCTATACTATAGAAATCTACATCTAAGCTAGACATCTAGATACCCTTTATTGTTAATGGGAAGAAACAGGATATTTGAGGGAGCAATTCACCCCATTCTAATGTAGATATCTAAAAATATCTCAAATGAGTCATACCTTAAAAGTGCCTATTTCTCTCCATTAAACATAAAAGAATGCCAGGCCTCTAGCTCAGATGGAGACTACAGTTCTACATTCATCTAAAGACAAGAAAGATGAATCCCACTGTCTGTGTCTATGTACCTTTAAATAAGGATAACTGTTTCTTAACTCAGTAGGAGAACTGTAAGGCATTAGAAACAGTGAACAGTTCAAACACTAACTTTTCATGGGCCAGGTAACTGTAACAGAAATTTATTTTTGTAATAGCATTTATAAAAGAATTCTTACCTCTGAGGTTAGGTCATTTGAGATTATATATATGTGAGATATTTTTGTTCTTAACAATACTTGCTTCATCCGCATGTTTTAAATAATCAGTCAGCATTGTCTGCATTATGTAGCTATTTTATTTCCTAAAATTATTATGTAGCTATTGTATTTCCTAAAACACAAGCTAAGACCAAGGGCTAATTTTCTGATTTCATATTTAATTGCTCAAGGAAATTGACCAATTCTCCAAAACATTCACCAGCTGATCCTGCTGATGGACTTAAAAGGTTGATTTGGAGCTCTTTGTTCCTCCTCATGTAGCCTCATCCTCAGTATCTTTCCCCTCTGAGCTTCAGCTCTACTATTTCCAGCACTTCAGATTCCTTGCTTGCATAATTGAAAAGGCTGCTATCCAACAGCTTCTGTCTGAAACCTGAATGAATTACCTTTATCAATCTCTTTCAAGATCTTCTGTAAGTGATCTTACATGTTGACATTTCCCATGGCATTATGGCTTGCAAACATCTTGCAGATGATACATTCGAAGTGTAAAAGCATCAAGAAAACCTTCATGACCCAAGAAACGCAAATGTTGATGACAAAACTAACTTCATCTCTTTGCGCTTACCCTTGGTGGCAGGCTGTTCTTACATATACACATAGATTATGGGTAAGTCAACATACACTTTAGTACAGTTTTTGTTTATGGGTTACTACTGTTTTATAGAAATTGAAATATTACATTTATTAGTTGCAGTGCTGGTATCGTGTATATATATATATCTCTCTCAACCTCAGTGTTGCAAGACTAATATATTTATTTTAACCTAAGTGTTATGACTAGTAAACTTACAAATATGGTTTAGTGGGAGGTGCCCCTGCCCATGGCAGGGGGGTTGGAACTAAATGATCTTAAGGTTCTTTCCAACCCCAACTATTCTATGATTCTGTGATTCTATGATTCTATGTAGATGTTTATGAAGTTTGTAACAAATAGCTGGAGCAAAACAGCAACAGTTTGACCCGCTGCCAAAAAAAAAAAAAAAAAATTAAAAGAAAAGGCTTGTGACTTTTCCAGTTGAAAATAATGCTTATGTTCACTGGAATTGTAAACTGCTTTCTTAAGAGTTACACAGTAATCGGTAACGCAGTAGTTATATTTAGCTGAAGCTATTCATTACATAGACACAAATGCGTCAGAAGCCCTTCTCTGGGGGACGGCTCCACTACCCGCATCCACCTCATGAGGCGAGGCTATGCCTTGCAGGAGTAGAGCCCTGCAAGCAGCCCCCAGGCCGGGCCATGCCCTGCCGCTGGGGCGGCGGCGGGCGGCGGCGGTTGGAGCGATCGTCGCGCGGGTCCCGGCAACTGCGCCGGCGGCTGCAGACGTTCCTCTGGGCTCCGGCAGAGGGAGCTGCCCCAGGGAACCTCCGCTGGAGGCTCCCCCGGCAGGTGACTTTCTGGACCAGACGCGTCTGTTTCGGTCCTCCCCGCACGTCAAAGCTTTCCCTTCCTCTCCGACACGTGAGCCTTTCCCATGGCAACGCAGGAAAGATGTTTTGCTGTCCCAAAATCCACTTTCTCCAGGCAGTTGCTACAGGCCCGTAAGTAACCATGAGTGAAAAAGATTTTAAAAAATAACCAATTTAAAACCTGGTAAGAAAACAACACTTTTGCCTATGGACCCCCAGGGCTAGACAGGTTCTTGTCTCAGGATTGATTCGGAGAAAACTCCCGGAACAAACTCACCAACAAAGTTTTCAAGTTGACAAGCAGGTATTCTTTATTGCGGCCCCCGGAGAAACGGGGGATAGCTCCTCCTAACGTGCATCCCCATATTGCCACACAGGCCATCCTTACATAGTCACTTGGGCATACATACATATTCATGAGGCTACACATGAATTATATAATTTTCCAGAAAGTTTCCCGCATACATACAAAAATGTGATGGTGGTCTTTGAGAGTCATTTACTTCTTCCAACAATCTTCATCACTGCTGGCAGTCTTTGAAGCACCAGCTTAATTAACATTACAGACATAGCAATCATCTTGTCCTCCTACTTATCAGGTAGTTTAACTGCTCCCATCCTGGACATCTGCTAGTCCCGGATACTCCCCAGTAGATGTCTACACCAGCTTAATGGGTTCATTAACACCACAAACATAGCAATCATCCTGCCCTTCTACTTATCAGTTACTTTAACTGTGCCCATCCTGGATATCTGCTAGTTCCAGAAACTCCCCATCCCCAGGTCCTGTTTTCCTATTATTTTTCGTACACTTTTTGTATTAAGGTCATGTCGTGGTTTAAGCTGTAAATCACGCAGCCCATTCTCTCAGTCACTCCCCTCTCTTTCTTCCCCTCGCTCCCGGGTGGATGGGGAGGAGAATCAAAGGAATGCAACTCCCACAGGTTGAGATAAGAACAGTTTAGTAACTAAAGTATAACACAAATCACTACTGCTACCACCAATAATAATAATGACAAGGCAAATACAAGGAAAAAATACAATCGCTCACCACCTGAAAGCCAGCCCGACCATGCAGTGCACCCCCACCCTTCCAGGTCTCTGCTCTCTGCTTTACATCCTGGGCATGACGTGCTGTGGTATGGAATACCTCTTTGGTCAGTTTGGGTCAGGTGTCCTGTTTCTCCTTCCTCCCGGCTTCCCTCGTCCCTGGCAGAGCATGAGACTCAGAAAGTCCTTGGTCAGACCAAAACATTACCAAGCAGTAACTGAAAATAACGGTGTTATCAGCACTGTTCCCAGGCCAAAAGTCAAAAACACAGCGCTGCACCAGCTACCAAGAAGGAGAAAAATGACTGCTACTGCTGACACCATGACAGGTCATAAGGACCTAAAACTATGTCAACTACATTCAAGCACTTCAGTTATTTTCCATTACAAAGCCATCAAACTTAACATTACTTAGAACTGATTACATTTTGTGCTTTTGTGCCTCCTTGTTTCAGGATACAGTTAGTCCAAGTGTATGGCATTCCTCACATGCTGGCCATTGTTGATGGTTGGGTGCTGCTCTCCTAGTGAGTGAGAAGCTGAAGTAACTTCCGTCTTAGAAGAAGAAATAATAATGCTGTTGTCTCTAAACTTTGTAGCATAGGTTAAAGGTATATTGACCCACATTAGAGAGTTGTGAACTGTATCAACTAAGGACAAATTGGTAAGGAGGTCTAATATTCTTGTTGCTACTGCTTGTGCTTAGGAGAATTTGCAAGGCACTACTTCCCTGGGTGTAACAGGATTTAGATAAGAGTTTCCCTGTTCATAGCATCAGAAACCATTTTAGCCTCCTCTGCCATACAAGCCTTGACATCTAGCAGCAGTCACACATTCTTACTCTTCAAACTCTCAAGCTTTTTTCCCCATTATGTTTCTATTTGTTGTTTACATATTTTCAGCTGAGCTATTTCCCCACTTTGCCTCCGTGAACTGTATCTAGATGAAACCTTTTCATTTACAGCATTCAGACCTCTAGGATCTCATGCATTTGCATTTTGTTTGGGTGAAAAAAAATCCCAAACTTGAACTTTCTCTATCTTAAATGAGGGTTTACAATTAAATGTGCTAGTTCCAACAAAGCTTAATCCAGCACAGCACAATATGATTACTGCCTTGCAATATCCCTGTGAGAAAGATGATAATAGTTGAATAGTTCCTCATTATTATTTCTCTGGGGAACTGTTCAATATTTCAGAGTGCTACCCACTTTCATTTGGATACATTGTCTCATTGTTCTCTATATATTATTATGGGAAAGCAGATACTCCGGGAATCTGCCAGTCATCTAATTGATGAGTGTCAGATTTCTTTAGAGCTAGCAGTGGTTGAATACCAGCAGTATCCACTTGCTTAGCTTCTAACAATTGTCAGAATATTCACCAGGTATTCTCTGTAGGTCATTATTACAAATATACTGGATATGGAAAACGTATTCTGCAGCCCAGCTGAGGAAGTGGATGACATTTCCTTTTTGTTAGGAGTACTTGTGTAATTCCTTGGTCACTGTATTATTCTTGTTTTAAAATCCTTTCCAAATTAACTGATTGCCATCTGGTTTCCCAGAATTTTGTATCAGTGTCATACAAAACACTTCCAATTCCAAATATACATTTCAAGGGTATGGATAAATTACCAGGGATCTCAACTTCGTCACCTTGATGTAGATCCAACAAAAACTTATGGTTTAATTCCTTTTGAGCTGCAGTGCCTAACCCAGCAACCAGAAGTAGAAATCAAAACTCATGAGTTGAGTGCTGAGGTACCTTATCCAATGTCTGTAAAAACATATCCCCAGGTTCTCTGATACAGTCCTCTATGAAAAATGTCACAGCTGAAGAATGTAAAGTGCTGAATCAATGTTAACTCATTCTGCTGGTTTAAATACACACACAAAAATGAAGTTCTTCCAGCATTCTTTATGTATAAATAAGTAATATTGTCTGCATAATTTTAATATTTGGTCAAATAAGGTATAATTTTTCTTTCTGCAGTCAATGTAAACCCAGACTAATCATAGTGCTGTTCTATACCTACTCAAAAGAGATGGTCTGTGTTGTCTTATCTAACCCAGGCCACATTCGTATTGCAAAGTGAAGATGAAGTCATGTATTTGAATGTGATCAGACACCGGTGTAGTCTGGGGAGACTCCTGTATCTAACCCATAAGGCACATAAAGTACTCAGAATTGTCTGAAAATCTAATTCCTTTTTCTTAGACAACACAGCTTGGATTTATCCTACTTTAAGCATTAAACTGGGCTAGGAAGGAATCTTGACTGATTTCTCCAGACCTACCGTATATTCAGTAGAGTAAGATAAGCAAAAGGGAAATCACATTTCCAGAGAACTAAATCTTGCTCTGGAGATGCTCTTCTGCCTCCCTAAATTGTACAGAAATTACAAGGTACATATAACTTTGCCGTTTATTTAAGTGCTTACAGTTAAATTGGATTATTTCAGGCCCTGAAGTCTGACAAAAGCCTTCCTCTTTTGAGTTCACATATGCTTTTACATAGCTCCCTACTCTAGAAAATAATCACTTAAAATTGAAGAGTCTCCTGGTGTTTTTTAAGAAGTACCAACAATTTTCCTCCCATAATTATTTAGCCTTTATATTTTGCATATATACAGGGAAATAGATAATTGGGAAACTAAAAACGTGCCAAAAATTCACTTGCAGGCAGGATGTTAATGATAACATCATGTTGAAGCTTACATGAAAATTTCTTCTAGTATTTATACATATACCGTACCTCTGCAAGCCACACTGATGCATTTTCCTTTGAAACACATATATAATTTTGTAAGTCCTTGTGTAGTTAACTCACCTATTAAACTGATGTTCTATTTATGGAATAATACAGCACGTTCTCTAGCAATATGTGGTCATGTAAAAAAAGGCCCTATCACACAGACACAGGAGGAGACAGAGTAAGGTTGCTATGGGAACCTTAGCTCTAAATGGTCTGGCTTTTGTTGGGCGTAAAATCTCAAACATTGTGCATTAATGATATTTTTATTGAGGTTCTTGCACTAAATATGAAATTTGTTGGATTGCTGTTTCAGTCTTACATGTATGTATGCAACATTTTTAAAACAAAATGACATGTGCTAGCTAATACAAGAAAAGAAGAATGCTGTTTATTACCACACTGAATTACGGCACTAGAAGAAAATAGACTGGAGAAATGGGGACAAGATTTTCTTTCTATTCACCTAGCTAAATTTCAGCTATCTCTATCCTCACTTACTGAATATGGATCATGGATCCTAACTAATATAGTAAAAGGAGCAGTGGGAGGGAACCAAAACAAAAGGCAGGAATGGGGTGGCAACTGTGGAAGAAAAGGGTTGCAGAAATCTCTGTTGGAAGCATGGGAGTGATTTTGTTACTGAAAGAGTAGGGGGAAAGAAGTTGAAAACAGAAACTGAATAAAAGGAAAGAGCCAGAGAGAAAGAAGGGAAGAACTTGAACATTGACAGACAAGAAGCTGAAGGATTGCATTTAGCGCAGAAGTCACAGGGAGAAGTGAGACAGTATTGGATAAAGACTCTGAAAACAAGGTTGAGTCTGTCTAGGGTGGAGGAGAAGATGGTAGCTGATGGGTTGCTATTAAATAAGCTGATAAGGACAGTAGCAGAATTCAAAATACCTCAAAACTATGAAAACATTGGTAATCAGATCCTGCAAATCAGAAACCACAAAAACACTGTAATACAGTTTAATATAGATAGCATATATATTGTTCTAAGGCCACCCTGACTCTTCTGCTGTATGAAAGGATCAAAGTTTCAAGCAGTAATAAAGGAAACCTTCTGCAGCACTGAATTTCTTCCCAATATATTTCAAGCGTCATGATGATGACTTCAATGGCAATTTTCCTCTTGGAAAACTACTTACGAATAATGAATAAGATTTAGTTTTCCTTCCCTGAAATTATACGATCTATTCTTAAGAAGATTCTATTTCACTTGCTGAATTTTCCATAGAATGATTACAATCTTTATTCATCCTTGTGGGTGGTAAAGAGTCTGGAATTTTTATGATGAAAACTGATACAGCACTTTAAAACTTTTCTATGCTGAAAATCAATACATTTAGCTTCAATACTACAAGGCAGCAAACAGGACAGACATTAATAATAGGTCAGCTCCACTTCAAATGTCCTCATACAGTAACTAATTTAAACAGGCTGCTAAAATTTCACATTGTTTTAGCAACTATAAATGCTCAGTCAAAGTACATACATCTTCAAACTGACAGAAAACTGATCAGTTTTCATAGCTTCTTTGTTTTGTTTAAAATCAAAGAAAACAGTGCTTGCGATCTAAGTACCTTTTAGAGAAATTTACAGAATTCGATATATTAAAGTAAGCAAATTTAATCACAAATTACAGGGATTTCTGAAAAAAGAAATACAGATTAACGTCTTCAGACTTTGGCCTCTTCAGGAACCTACCCAGTAAGGTTCCATGGGATATAGCCCTAGAGGGCAGGGGGGCCCAAGACTGTTGGTTGATATTCAAGGATCACCTGCTGCAGCTCAGGAGCTATACATCCCAACTAGAAGGAAGTGCTGCAGGAGGCCCAGGAGACCTCCTTGGATGGATAAGGAGCTGCGGAGGAAAATTCAAAGGAAAAAAGAGGCTTATAAAAGGTGGAAGCAAGGACAGGCGGCCTGGGAAGAATACAGGGATGTTGTCGGGGAAGCTAGGGACCAGGTTAGGAAAGCTAACGCCCACTTCGGATTAAACTTGGCTAGGGATGTTAAGGATAACAGGAAGGGATTCTATAGGTACATTGCAAATAAAAGAGAGACTAGGGACAACGTGGGCCCCCTCCAGAAGCTATCGGGAGAACTGGCTACCCTGGATTTGGAGAATGCTGAGGTTCTTAACGAATTCTTTGCCTCAGTCTTCACCGCCAAATGCTCTGACCACACCACACAGGTCTTGGGAGGCAGACGCAGGGACTGTGAGAATGAAGACCCTGGGCCCACTGTAGGAGAGGATCTGGTTCCAGACCATCTTAGGAACCTCAAGGTATACAAGTCCATGGGACCTGATGAAATCCATCTGTGGGTCCTGAAGGAGCTGGCAAATGAAGTTGCTAAGCCACTGTCCATCATATTTGAAAAATCATGACAGTCAGGTGAAGTTCCCGATGACTGGAAAAAGGGAAATATAACCCCCATTTTAAAGAAGGGGAAAATGGATGAGCCGAGGAATTACAGTCCAGTCAGCCTCACCTCTGTGCCTGGCAAAATCTTGGAGCGGATTCTCCTGGAAGGCATGCTAAGACACATGAAAAACAGCAAGGTGGTTGGTGACAGCCAGCATGGCTTCACTAAGGGGAAATCCTGCCTGACCAATCTGGTGGCCTTCTATGATGGAGCTACGGAACTGATGGACAGGGGTAGAACAGCTGATGTCATCTACCTGGACTTGTGCAAAGCATTTGACACTGTCTTCACATGACATCCTTGTCTCTAAGTTGGAGAGACATCAATTTGATAGGTGGACCACTCAGTGGATAAAGAACTGGCTGGATGGCCGCACGCAAAAAGCTGTGCTCAATGGCTCAATGTCCAGCTGGAGACCAGTAACGAGTGGTGTCCCTCAGGGATCGGTGTTGGGACCGGTCTTGTTCAACATCTTTGTCAGTGACATGGACAGTGGGATTGAGTGTGCCCTCAGCAAGTTTGCCAATGGCACCAAGCTGTGTGGTTCAGTTGATATGCTGGAGGGAAGGAATGCCATCCAGAGGGACCTTGACATGCTTGTGAGGTCGGCTGATGCCAACCTGATGAAGTTTAACAAGTGCAAGGTTCTACACCTGGGTCAGAGCAATCCCAGGCACAGCTACAGGCTGGGCAGAGAAGAGATTCAGAGCAGCCATGCAGAGAAGGACTTGGGGGTGCTGGTCAATGAAAAAATGAACATGAGCCGGCAGTGTGCACTCACAGCCCAGAAAGCCAACTGTATCCTGGGCTGCATCAAAAGGAGTGTGACCAGCATGCCGAGGGAGCTGATCCTGCCCCTCTACTCTGCTCTCGTGAGACCTCACTTGGAGTATTGTGTGCAGTTCTGGTGTCCTCAACATCAAAAGGACATGGAACTGTTGGAACAAGTCCAGAGGAGGGCCACGAGGATGATCAGGGGACTGCAGCACCTCCCGTATGAGGATAGGATGAGAAAGTTGGGGCTGTTCACCCTGGAGAAGAGAAGGCTGCGTGGAGACCTCCTAGCAGCCTTCCAATATCTGAAGGGGGCCTATAGGGATGCTGGGGAGGGACTCTTCATGAGGGACTGTAGTGAGAGGACAAGAGGTAACAGGTTCAAACTTAAAACAGGGGAAGTTGAGATTGGATATGAGGAAGAAATTCTTTACTGTGAGGGTGGTGAGGCACTGGAATGGGTTGCCCAGGGAAGTTGTGAATGCTCCATTGCTGGCAGTGTTCAAGGCTGGGTTGGACATAGCCTTGGGTGTCATGGTTTAGTGTGAGGTGTCCCTGCTCCTGGCAGGGGGGTTGGAACTAGATGATCTTAGGGTCCTTTCCAACCCTAACCTAGCAGTTAACATCTCCTTAGCTTTTGACAAAATCAACAGCAATGCTACAAGACATTTTTTATGTGACATGAGTGTGTTATTATAGGGGCTGCAATGATTTCTGACAGGACTTGGAGTGGTAGCAGCTATTCCCTGACCCCATTGTCTTCTGGCCTCTTGGCCTCCTTCTTTTAACAGCTACATGTGACTACTTGAAAGAGACTACGACCTGATGGTACCCATTAGGAATAATACACCAATGATGATCAGATTAATCTCATTTTTATACATGTAACTAATGATACGGATTATATATGCCTGGAATGAATCAAAGACAGAATATATAACATCGTCATTTATCAAAGAGCATAAAGACTTGGAGAATCTTTAAAGTTACAACACATGCTTGTGATAGGCCATTTTATAAACTGGGACAGCTTGTTAACAAATGCTGCAGAACTCACAAATCACTTTGAGTTAGAACATCCCCTCCCACTGAGATGGCCTTATACAGTACAATATGAGACAACTCCCATTTCTTTAACCTCCCCTCTCTCAGGGCTCTTATCGCTTATCCCAAAGCTTTCTACACACTATCAGGGCTGAGACTCTACTCCATGAGTATTTCTTACCTCTTATTTCATAGGAATCTTACTAATCATAGTTTGGCTATCCATACAATTCTGGAGAAAACTTCATCCTGCATTGAGCCTTCTAAATACACATGCCACCATTTGACAATTACTCTATGTAGATTGGTGCTGTTAGGATACACCTCCATTAAAGAATGTAAATGACATCTTCAAAAATAGCAGTGGACATCCACATCCTTCTAGTAGAGGAAATTAATATCTCAGACTGACATTCCTAATCTTGTAGAAAAGAGGAAAAAGACTGAGAAGAGCAAAGAACTTTGGACTTTTACACAGATATGAAAGTCTTCTTATACATCTTTGGGAATCATATTCCAGTCTTCTGAGATTAAAGACAGGATTAGAGTTCACAGGGATCTGGATAAATGAAAATAAATTATTTAAAACCAGCAACATGGTACTCAATGAAGACAAGTAGAAAATCATACACTTTGGAAGGAGGAATCAACTGAACTAATCCAAAATGAGATAGAGCCCACGGCTAGGGAACAACAGTACAGAAAAGGACCTGCGATTTATGTAGGATTACAAAATGACCAGGATCCAACTATGATTTTTTTGACAAATATTTTAGGATCTATTAAAGGGAATTGCAGTATGTCAGAAGCAGAAGAGAGTCATTTTGCTTTATTCAGCTTTGGAGAGACCTACATCGGTACTGCACCCTGTTTTGAATATCCCACTTTAATATACAGACAAGTTAAAGAGACTCCAGAGAGATTAAAAATAAGAAATGAAGGAAGACTGAAGGAACTGTAGAAAAGACAGAGGAACACATCAGCAATATCCCCGGATAGAAAAGTTACTCAAAATTGCCAAGTGAACTCTAATTCAGATAGAAGAAACTTATTTCTAGAGAAGATTATTTAGGTAAATATGGAAAAACTCCCAGCTTTCTAATGCACTGTGGTGACTGAAGATCAACCTTAAAATGAGATTTTTAAGGTCATATGCCAATGACATTTTACATCATTACAACTTACCTCTATGCGGAAGGACAAATGAAATGTGTCCTTTACACCTTTCAAAGCCTGTATTGGGTAGATTCTCTTCTCTGTAGTATGGTCATTCCTACATATGTTCTTACTGGTTCCACTTCACAGATGACACTGAGTACATCACTGTACTTAACAACTGAAGCACACAGACAGAAGCAAGTCTAGATCTTTAATCTCCTTTGTATATTGAGAAAGAGGTTTTGGAAGTTCCAATTAGAAGGGGAATTTTTAAGAAACAAACCCAGTGCCTGTGCCAGCAGCATGAGCAGTAGGGAAGTAAGTCATGCACACTGTCTATAGGTAGTATGTAGTGATTTTTTGCCTCAGCTTTCATTATGATTATGATACAATCCCTTGTACATAAACCTGACCTTTCTTTGCTTTAGTATGTATTTTTGCCTGTATGCGCATGGGTTAATATCTGCTGTTTTGCATGCCCTTGCTGTAATTTATTTTTATAACCATGAATGTATATATACATAAGTTTCCTATATGAAACATGTAATAACTTTTCATAAAAGATTGCCTTAATTGCTCTGAAACCCAAGTATTCTTAAAGCTTTAGACAAATATGTTATCTAATGAAACAGACAGGCAGAGAAAAGGTGATCCTCCTTTAAGTTGTGTCACCCCTTTAGAAACAATTTCAATTACATATTTTCTGTTTATTTTATGTGTTTCTTTAAATTAGACATCTCTATCAACATAAAGATCTTGATTCTAATGATTATTGACAAAGTATCTGCAAGGATTCCAGCTACAAAAGTTTCCTTTTCTGATGGTTTGAGACCATTATAAAGACCAACGGCAAGTTCTGCTAGCTGGCAATTAAGAACATGCATTTCTTTCCATGTGATTGTGAGAGTGATGGTATAACTTCATACCAAAAAAGTTTCAATATCTATTAAATGTGTTTAAAAATACTTTAGAAGTTGACTTAGGCATATTTTCCATTGATTTGGATGGAATGAGATTACAGACAGGGTCTGACCCTGTACATACGTGCATAGTATGTTTTGTATGTTGGATGCTTTTGGATGCCTGACATGCCTTAAGCAACAGTCTGAATCTTGCTGTGCTTTTATTTTTATTGCAGTAAAAAATCTGTTATTTTCCTGATTACACAGTCTTTTAATTTTTCTTGCTGTAGATGCATTCATTATATTCTTTTTGTTAGCAGATGAAAGACTACTGTGATGATGCTATACTATTTATGTTGACAAACGCATTTTCTGTATTTCCATATTTCCTCCTTTAAATCAGTTGGAACTTCAGCTCTTATTAGCGAAATTATGAAAAGAGTTATGCAGAAAGACAGACAACACTGTTGCCTAATCATAAAGCTTGGACTGGGTTTGATAAATGTATTTCATCAGTCTGTATATAAAAACATATCTCCATTACAGAATTACCATAAAAATATTAAGAGAAAAAGAAAAGTTTATTTCAGATTACCATCAGTTACTTCAGGAAACTTACAGCAACTATTATAAAGTGCATCAAAATATCAGTGAAACGAATCAACAGTTAAACGAAGTATCTTTTATACAGAAATTTTGAACATACACTGGGAAGTATATTCACAGAATCATTGACCTGATGTATTCTCTTAAGCCTTTTATGTCCTTCCCTTTTAACATTTACAGAACTACTATCAACAGTTTTGCTTTTCTTTAAAGATCAATTTTGCCTCAAAATGTGTAATAAAGTAACTACCCAATGTACATGACTAAGGAAAATTAAAAATATAAAAGATTGTCCATGTTCTTTCAGATGGAATATTTTATATTTGATTTGGAATTGGTCATTTCTTCTTTAGTATGATTTCATGCATATATTTTAAATTACTCTCTTTTATAGTTTTCCTTTTTCTTAGGATCATAATAATGCTTCTATTTAGGAGAGGTCACTGATGTGATGATTCTGGGCTGCACACCAAAAAATGGTCAGGTGTAGCCCAGACTCTGCACAAAAAAATGTTTTATTTCCAAAAGCAATATCTAATGCTGTGTTGTGGCTAACAATGCTAACACATCACTCTTTATATCGATAAATCTCATTTTGATACTTAATGAGTCATAATTTTCTTAGCCCAACACAGTTGCTTGACCTCACTGCCCAACAAGAGAAGTTGCAGATTTAAAGCAAAATTGTTTCTCTTTGAATGATTATAATGCAGTGAGACAGTACAGTGAGACAGTCACAGCAATGAACTTATATTTATTACAGTAGCAGGAAACCTAATAGGTTATTTGTTTATTATGGTTATTCTCCAACACCCAATACTGCATTTTGAGGTAAGCTGACCAGATTTAAAAAGCAGGTCTCATTCAAGCAAGGAATTATGAAAAAATTTTTGACCAAGTCACAGTGATCTTAAGCAGTCTGTAGTTATCTACCTACTTGACAAGCTGTCATTGATACCAAAACTTAATATAAAACTTTTCCACATCCTGATGTATCATTGTAAGTTCTAGCACACAAATGAATGATACTTTTCCATTTGGGAATGTTACCAAAGAATTAACTATAGTATGTGAGCTACCCTGGGATAAAATAAGGTCAAAATTAAAACATTAGCTTTAAAAGCAAGAACAAAGACATTTCAAGCACAAGAAATAAATCTGCTTTAAAATGCACAGCAAAAACCAGGCATCAGGTCATGAGGACAGCAACAAAATTGGTTTTTGTTTTGGTTTGGGTTTTTTTAACAAAGGACATACATAGACTGCGCATCATTAACGCGTTCAAGGGACAGTTTTAAGAACACCAGTGGGAAACAGTGAAAAATAATTAGCCCATAACTGTTATTTTCTGAAAGGTGGGACTGTTAAAGAGCACTGATTAATAGTCTATGGAATGGGTTCAGGGGTTGTAAATAACAAAAAATAAGTCAAGATGCCTATAAATTCCCTTAAACATATGCAATTTACGGAGCACTAAAAAAAAATAAGTTATGTACACTACTACAACTACAGAAATTGCGAAAGTGTAATCCCAATTCCATTTTATTTCCTTTGCACGGAAACGAGAATTTCTATGGAATAGCCACTCCCATTTTGTTGGCAAACCTTAAAAATCCTAGAGGAAACAAGAAATAATTGGAAGGAATTGTAAATACAAAGAAAAAAATGTCCTTTTTTTCCCATAATTTCAGTACTGAATAATCTAAGCCATAGTCATTAATATCATTTTTTTCATTGTGGGAAGAGAAGGAAAAAAATAGATTCCTAAGGTGAAACAAAAAGACTTCATCATTGCCTAATAAATTAATCAGCTTTTTACTTTATGTGGTGCTGAGCCAACAGAGCTGTGCACATGCAAGTGTTTGCAAAACTCAGGATCTTAGACTGTGTCCTGTGAACATAGGGGGACTAGTCAACTTGCAGTGGCTGCTAAAGGCCAGGTAGTAACGATCTGATGCATTTCATCCCTGGGTTCTTACTCTGTGAATACAATTAACAGTTTGACTGAGAACAGGAAGAAAACTCAGTAAATTCTGTATGACTTCCCCCAAAAGGAAGGGGGTATGCTGATTTTCTCTTTGTCATTGATGACTCAGTTACTTCTTAAACATGAAGAAAATCCTCTTGTTCTAAGTAAAGTTTAACCCACTCTAAGGCTGAGAATAGACTACTAATTAAAGCTTAATTAAAAAATAGATGAACAAGAGATTTGACTACACCCTATTCTCCTGCATCCTTCAAGAGCTTCAAAATAAAGGAAAAATACTACTGCAGTAAGATGCAATTCTGGGGCAGCTCTTCTCCGTAGAAAAGTAGATATTAGATTACCAATCAAAAAGTCTAAAATCAACCATGCATCTAAATATTGGTAACTTCTTTACCTGCCATTTCTACTTTAGAAGGTATCATAATCTACAGTGCCTTAGCTCACTAAAAATAAGACTATGGAGCTATATTTGATGCCTTGACTTGGATCAACAATAGCACACTACTGTGTATCAAACATTTATTCAAAAAACTCATAATCCTTAGTTTTTTAAAAACAGCAAATAACTGAGTAGACATGAAGCAGTCTGGTCTCAACTGTGCGTAAGAACTTGGCTTTGTGAATTTATGCTGTAACCTCTGCAGTAAACCCTCCATCTAGACAATGTTCTTCTGAGATACAATAGGATACTTTTTGAAAATTAGATTCTAGATTTACATTTTTCTGGGTTTTTTTGTTTGTGGGCTGGTTTATGTTGCTGTTAGGGTTTTTGGTTTTTTTTTTTTTTTTTTTTAATTAGGTTTCTATTAAGCATTTCTACCAAAGTCTTCTGGTTTCTGTTTAATTAGCTTGCACCAATTTTACCTATTTTTTCCTTTTAATTTTATTTAAAATTAAATATTTTATTCAGAAGTCTTTTTTCTAAGGAGATTCTGAAGATCAGGGCAGGTTGGCCAGCACTGTTCCAGCTTTTGGAATTCTTTGTAATCACTCATTAGTTCTGGTGGTATGAGGTAACATTTGGGGAGCAGCCTTATGTCTCATTGTGTTTTCTTCCAGGCCAGTTCTGCACTCTTATCTGCTTCTGTGTACCTCTTGCTTGTGTAAAAACTGAGCATTCCTACTTACAGTATTTTTAAATACTTTGGCTTATGACTATGGTTGGTGTCAATACAGAAAATCCAGTTTTTAATTTCCACATGCACTAGGTACTTGAACTTACCTAATTTAGGACTTTAGTCTACAAACTCTCAGGTTCAGGCATCTTTGGGAGCTCATTTTTCAAGCATTAGTAATTTTGGAAACTAGCTACTTTAAATTAGACATAAAAATTCCCCAGTTCTGCAGTAAAAATCGGGTCAGGAGAATTCCAGATGAAGGAACCCATTCGAGAAAGAAGGATCTAGTTTTCCCTACCTCAAGACTGTCACAGTTTACCTCCCAGGTTTTAAAGGAATGTATTTTTCATACTTTGGCTTCACAAGAAGTCTTTTTAAAATGTAAAACCTCACATGCTAAAAAAGGAGCTTTAAAATTCAAATACAACTGAGAGCATGACTTGCAATTTCTGTAGAGTTGGCTTGGCAACGCTGTTCGTTTTTCAGAATCCAGTTTTGCATTTAAATACGCCTCGATTAGACCACAGGTTTTATGATTTGTAAGAACTCCTAAGACCTGCGTGGCCTCTAACTCAAGCGTGAGCACGGTGACAGATCAGCGGGTCCCAAAGCTGCGCCATGGCCTCCCACACTCCTGAGAGTCCATTCATTTTACGCAGACCGATCCACCTCCTCACCTCCCAAAAGCTGCCGCTTCCGAGCTGATCAAGGGGGGAGCGGGAGAGCTCCAGGCATTTTACCGGGCGCAGCCTTACTGCGGCCATTTTATCGTCTAGAGGCCGCGGGGAAGTCGGCGGCCCCCAGCGCGCGTGGCGGGCCGGGCGAACCGGGGGTCCGGCAGGGGTGCGCCGGTGAGGTCCCGCCGCGCCGTTCATGGAGGAGAGGGGCGGCAGCGCGACGCGCACCGTTCCCTTATCCTCCCCGTGTGCTCGGAGGTACCGCCGGCGCAGACCCGGCCAGGCCCTCCTCCCCCACCGGGCGCCATCAGCGGCTGCTGGGCCAGACCCAGCCGGCAACCGCTCCGGGGACTGCTGGTGGCGGGCTCGGTGAGGGAGGAGCGGGCGCGCTACCGCCGCTTCCTCCTGCACGGAGCCCGGAAGGCAGCGCGGCCCGGGCCGCCGTGCGCGCGGACTGGGAGCTGGAGAGGGCCGGGCCTCGGCGGCGCCGCCGCCGCTGCGGGTCACCCAGCCTTCCGCAGTGGGGGTGGGCGGCGGAGCGCGCAGGCCGGGGGAAGGGCCAGGCCCCGCCGCCTCTCTGGGCGATGGAGTGAGTGAGGGAGCGAGGCTCGGCAGCAGGAAGATGGCCGGTGGCGGCAGTGGCGGCGGCTGCAGAGACAGCTTGTTTCTGGAAGGTGAGTGTATGGCTGAGAGGGGGGGAATGCGGCCCATGGGCTGCGTTTCCCTTCTGGCAACCAGTAAAGGGTACGGTACAGACTGGGGAACGGGAGAGGAGGGCGTGTGTGTGTGTGTGTGTGTGTGCATGCATCTGAGGGGTAGAGGGGGAGGAATGGGTCCCCTTTGGGGGACGACGACAATGAGAGGTGGCTTCGTGGTGGGGGAAGGGTGGGTGCCGTTGAGGGGTGGTTTGATTTGGTGAAAAGAGACCTGCTTTTGAGAGAGGGGTTAGTTAGGGCGATTCTATTCCTTATTCTTTTTCTTTTATTTCTTTTAACGTTCCGAGGCTTTGGAAGTGCAGTGGTTTCTTTGTAGGGGCAGAGGTCTGAGTGTAGCCTGAGCTTGGTGCAGCAGGGCCAGTTTTGCAGCGGGAGGGATCTTCTGTCGGTGGGCTGGTGGGCGGCCGGGCAAGGTTAGCCCTAGGTGAGGAGGGGAGGCCAGGACTGCCGTGCCGCCTCCCCGCTGCACTGCCTTGCCTTAGCCTGCTCTCAGGCCCCGGCCTAGCCCGTACCCTTTCACCCCACCATAAAATGAGGCTCATGTGCTTCTAAAATACTATTTTAAATGTTTGGGACTGAGGTTAATTTTGGGAGGGGGAATCATCCTTACGTTTATGATGCGAGGCTGATGATGAATCTGTCTGTAGCAAGTGAAAGAAACCTTTAGCGTGTATGAAGCCTTGAGTAATTTTTTTGATGCATGGGTTGGGTGGTTCGGTTGTTTGTTGGTTTTTTTTTTTTTGGTCACTATAAAGCTCTTAACCTGAAATTCGAATGCCTTTAACTGTTGAGCCTTCAGTTTCACCAATAAAAAAAAATAAAAAATCTGCTGTTGTGGTCTTACAAAATTGCTATACGCACATATCCTGATGACATAGGCCAGTAGTCTGTTACATTCTGCTAATTTACCATGATGATAACAAAGAAAAATACATGTTAATGAAATAAATTATTCCTCATAAGCAGAGTTTTTCAAGTCTGGGGTAAGTTTAGCATTGGAGATTTTGCAGTACCTATATTACGCAGAGCACGCCTCTTGCAGATTTTCTCTTGCTGCAGTACGTTGGGTTTTGTTTTTTATTACTAGATGTTCTGGAACAGAGGTACTGTGTGAACAAAAATACTGCTTGTTGCTCTGAGTAATTTGAAATTCGGATGTTCAGAAACTCTGCTTGATAACGGCTATTACATTACTTCCCTTCTACCTTTAAAGTGGTGGAATGCAGACACTCCATTTTTTCTTGAACTCTCTCCACAGAATACGGTGAGCTTTTCTCAGACGGCTAAAAGTGTCAAGGTGATGATGCCTGGTCACTGTCTTCTGTTGTACACCTTGGCTATTTGCTGGTTGGGCAGATGGTTAAGAAAAGACAGATTTCATGTGCGTCACCCACATGTTTTTTACTTAGGAGATCTCTTTCCAAGAGCAGGACCAATACAGCACAGGGTAGCATCCCGATTAGAAGTTTTGGTATTCTACAACTGGTGAATTGAGTTATCAGTTGGTTTTGTGTTTCCCCAGTATTTGGGGACGTATTAATTTTAGGACTGATGATGTGATAGCATGTGAGTGCGCATGCAGTTGTGAAGCAAAACTAATGTGGATGGTGACAAAAAAATTCTGAGGATGGCCCAAGTCCAAATGGGATGATAGTACTATACCAGATCTAGTAAAATCTGGTGAATTTTGTACTGATTTGAAACAAAAGAAAAAGAAGGCTTTCTGATGTTGTTTGTGGGGGATGAGATGTTCTTACTAGGGATGTTGACTTTATAGGAAAATGTAAAGGCACAGAATAGATATATATTTGTAGGGTTTTTTGACAGTCTGTAATCTGGAGCTGAGAGCACATTAGATGCACCTAATGATGTTAGAATCACCATTATCCAAAGGTGAGACAAGCACAAGAGTGCCAGACTTGTGAAACAAGTGTAACATGGACAAAAACAGGGATAAAAGTGTATAGAGTAGGAAATATGGCAACTTATATTGCAAGATGATGATTAATCCGTGAACCTATAGTTACATCGATAAGTAGTCTGTGTATATTTCATTAACTCTGTTGAAGTCTATGTAAGCAACAATCAAAAGTTGTTTACATGATGTTTTTGGAAGTGTTATATTAAAGGCTGGTAAAGAGGAAGGGGAGGACTCTTCTGTCCATCCCTGGTGCTAAAGCGTAAAACTAGTTATGTACCAAATAGATGTTAGATCCATCGCTGATTAAAAGTCTAATGCAAACAGTGCTGTTTAAATATGTAACTATATGTGTATGTGTGTACACAGAAAACTTCTGATCCTGTCATGCTTAAGTTGAGTATCAGTCAGACTTAAGATAAACATACAGGTAAATTAAATAAATTGCTTTTAAGTGTGATAGTTGTTCAGAATTTTGGTTTTGACTCCACATATCTAGTAAGGTACTCGTTTAGTGTAACAGACATTACTCTGAAGAAATGTGGCTATCATTCTGCTGTTAAAAGTGCTTCCTTTTAGTATTTTTATTATTTTATTCTCCAATAAAAGCAAAACAGTCTTTCTGGAAGGGTGTTCCTTGAGTGATATATCTTTCGCCTTTCTGGCAATGCTGTTGTTGAATACAATGATTCATACTGGTACATGTTTTTTGTCTAGTTTTGCCTGTCTAATGTGTTATCATTATTTATTTGTGTCGTATAGACTGTTTAATGGAAAATATGAAAAAGGTCCTTAGAACTATGATGTTTGACTTTTTTTTTTTTTTTTTTTAGCTGCATTTGTTACCATTCTGGAGCAGTGCTAGTAGTTGATATGTTGTATACAATGATACACATGGTCTGTGTGTTTACTTCTTGTGAAATGTCAGGACTGTTAGACTTTAGAAGCGTGGAAAGTACCTTATTTTTGTTATTAAAGCTAGTTTGCACGTGCAGTTAATAAAACTTTTCTGAGTTTACTTTCCTAAAGTAAGGTTTCTAAGTTATAGGCAGAATATGCAGAAATTCACAGTAGCAAATAGGCCTGTGGCATGGGAATTCTTTCCTGACTTGGAGGAGTAGAAATTTAGTGATTCCCACTTGAAGGAATTCTTGTGTTTTTTCAACTGATAGTCACACCTAAAATAAGAAACAGTGACAGGCAAATCTGTTTGGATTTAGAGTAGGGGGATGTTCGGCATGTGGGAATGGAGATGACTCCTAATCATTCCCCCTGGAGAAAAATTGTGAGAACCTGTGTTATATTCTGCCTCCTTGGATGTTGCTGAGTTGCAGTGAAGTTGTAATTTCTCTTTTCCAGCCTTTCATTTAAAGCTTCCCCATGTTTGTGCAGTTGATAACAGGCAAACTTTAAAGTATTCCTATATGTCCTATATGCATGTATTTTCCTGATGAAAGGAGAAACATTTTGTTCCTTCCTGCATTTTTATTTTTTTTTTCCCCCCGCCCTTCAGTCTCCTGGTGGTTACAGTAGTGATACTGAGAACCAGTATTGAATTTTCTTTCTGAGGATCTCCTTCCTAAGGAATGTTGCCAGTCCCTACCTTCAGAGCTGCTGAGAGACTTCAGTGCAGTCATGACAGGAATTTGCTCAATTTTCATCCCATTTTCTTGGCTACAGGTTTCCTAATAACAGTAGAAAAAACTATGTGGACTTCCTATTAACAGCAGCAACAGAAACTTCACAATTGTCTGTCAGAGGACTTTAGAAGATGGCTTTGTTTTTCATTCAGCTCACATGTAAAGAATTATCTTCACAAAATAAGGGTTGTAGACTTGTGTATTTTATTAAAGGTGGCTGAGATTTTGGAGTGGTACAGAAACACACAGAATTTGTATCTTAGTGTGTCGACACAGAGCTGCCATTTGAAGCAATCAGCCTTTCCTGCCTTTTTCTTCCTTCCCCTCCCCCTCTTTTGATCATACTGAGAAATCACTGCCAGGAGTAATACAAGTTAGGAGGGCAGAGAGGAGTTTATATTCAGGTAGAACACTTGATGATTTTCTACCTTCTGTGACTCTTCATTTTTCTCTTAACAGTGAAATTTAATTATTATTTTTTGTAACTGTTCCTGAAGCAGTCTCTGCTGCTTTGTTTATGACCTAGTGGAAACGAGTATTAGCTTGAAAATGAGGGGAAGGAATATTTCAGGTATCATTCACTTTGTTCTGTGTCTTTATCATAATCTGAACTCCTGCTCTATGATGTTGAATTATTCTTTGGTTTGTGTCAGTCCCATAAATGTCCAGACATGTTCTGTTCCTTCTGTTTTTCTTTAGTGTAGTTTTTGATCAGTAAGTGAGAAATTTGTGATTTTTCCTTTTTGGCTTATGTCTCTCAGTCTCTGACCCATTCAGAATTTCTTTCCAACACTGCCTATGTGTCTTTTTAGATGTTTGTTCAGATGTCCTTTACAGTAGTTTTAAGAATAAGAAACCTTCTCCTTAACTTCAATGACAGATTATATTCTAGGACTGAAATGCACTTGCTGAGAACTATTTCTCAAAGTGAAGCTATTTTCTTATTGTCTAATTTTTTTATATGTGCCTATCTGACCTTTGAGTAAGAAAGGCTACTTCTTAAGACATACAGAAAAATACGAAAAATAAACCTTTCTATTAATGCTCTAAAACACATGTTGTAATATGCTTGGTAGCACATTCTTAAATAATAGCCTGTGTCCAAGTCCTCTTCTGCATCATCACCTTCTTTTTAATTTTAAGATTTAAGATTCTAGGAGCCCAGGTTTGTCCTCAGCTTTCTCTGTTCGAAAGCATTTGTGTGCGGTATTTCGGTTTTCATTATGGAGGCATTTATTATTTGGTAGTATTTCCTAAATAGCTACTGCTGTCATAATTTTGCACAAAATGGGACATAGAAGCTGCAGGTGTAAGAGTAACTGTCTTGTATGGGATGCCTCATTGGTTATTTTCTGGCATTTGGATTTGGTAGTAAAACTCTACTCTTTCCTCAGAAAAAGTACAGAAATTCTACTGAGTTTTAGTGGGGGGGGAAAGAATGTTCTTAAAAGAGATCCTTACACTCTTCTTTATGTAGGTAGAAATACAAAAGTAATAGTAATAACAGAAGTAATGACAGCAATATGTGGCTTGATAGCAAGCATAAACCAATATTTTGCAAATGTCTGTTTGCACAGATACTTTTATGATGATCCTATTTGGATATTTTAGTCTTTTCTTGTTTTATGTACAAGTATAAAATGTAATAGATTATTTATTGTATGGTTTCGACAACAACTTTGGCTTTTATTACTGTTGTTTTTGTAAGACTTCATGGATTGCAGTGCAGTGTCAGACTTTCTATGGAGTTTTAATTGTGTGTCTTCATGGAGAGAATTAAGGCGTTTCAAGGTGTGTTATGTTGTCGCAGGTCCTATGGTGTGAGATAGATCACCAAACTCATAACTTTAAAATACTGCTTTATAAGAATATGAGGGGGGTTTAGGTCATATCGCATAATTTTGTCTCCTCTCTTCCTACTAATAGCTATTAAACCTTTTGTTTGCAGAGGAGTAGAGATCTCGCGGGTAAACGTCTAGGAATTTTGTGACATTTGCTTACTTCCATAAAACAGAGAGGTCAAAATCAGTGTCCCTGAAGCAAAGGTTTCAGTGCTGCCTCAGTATGGATTGGTTTGCTTCTAACGTGTGAGTTCATAGACTGGTAGAGTAGTCTGGGGTCAGGACAGCCAGAGCACTGAGTACACCCAACAGCATGTGCCTCCATCTGTGTGTATCTTGCAGAAAGGAGTAGAAGAGTGTACTAAATAGCTGCTGGAGACTGAGAAAACAAGATAAAAATTGAGCTGTTGTGGTGGTGGAGGTTGGATAAATACAGGCAACAAATTCTTTTTGCAGGAAAACCAGAAAATGTAATTTTTCTCTTAGCTTGGTTGTTCTAAACTAAAGGGCACTTATATTGGTGGAAGTAATTTAGAAAGTTAATTTCTTTTGGCCCATGTTTTAGCACCTATTTGGTTTCAATTTAGAGGGGGTTTGAGGTTGAGATATTCTTACATTGGTTGAAATTTGTCTAATGCTCTGTACTTGATTACTTTGTGCTTACATTTAAGAAAATTAAAGCACTAGTAAAAAGTTTACTGTTCTTATTCACTGTATATGTAGAATTAAACCTGGTGGTAATTTCATCTTACACAGTTTTTTAAAGCATGTGTTCTTAGACTTCCTTTTACAGTGTTCAGCAGCCTAGTGTATATAATATTTTCAGGTGAAGTAAAATTTGGTGTCTTACATAGGCCAAGTCAGTTGCCTATGAATGTCACGTTCAGAGCAGTAAATGGCGCTTCCATAGTGGGTGCTCAGCAGCCTGTGTTGATGTATATTATGACACAGAAATAATTACCTGGCAATCTTTATTTTCACAAATATGAGTTTAAAAAAAATGTTTTTAATTTTGCTGCTGAGGCCACAAAATTTCATTTCCTTTAGGAAATGTGGAAAAGATAACCAGTTGTTAAATAACGGGTTAAAGTCAGTGTATTTTTAATAATTAAATCACTGCCTAATTCAGTGACACATGTTTAGATTGGAAGCTTTGTTTGAGAACTGCTAACATGGTATAAGTAGAGCTTAGTAGTTCGTTAGTACGTGGACATATTTTTGAGATGCCTTTTGAGTACTTTCAACAGAATGTCATAAAAGTACTGAAAACTTATTTAATTTTCTTGTATGGTGTAGTCTCCACGCACAGACCTGGGGATTGTGCCAAATGGAATTCAGTCTCTAAATTACAGTCTAGTATAAATCAGAATACAGAATGGCTAATGGTTATTTGGGTACTGTAGCTAACAGGGATGATTAAGAGTAAATAACTTGTGAGAAGATGTTTTATTTTGATTTATGGTTTAATGTCTGCTGTGAGTTAAGGAATTACCATTTTGGCAATGCTGTAAGTAACTTTAAATAATCTGTGGAAGGAATTATGTTCTAATATATGAGGATAGTTGGCTATTAAAAGGACTGTAGCAAATGCGTGAGTACTGATGTGGTGTAGTTAATGTACAGTAGCAATTTGCAGCATGGATAGCAAATTTGAAAATAAAGCTTTAAAAATAAACTGAAGAACAGTAAAATTATTAAGGTGTGATGCTACTGTCTTGTACAGGGTAATAATAAATTTGGTGTATGAATTCCGTAAAGCAGCAAACTGTGACATTGCTGCTTTTATCTTACTGTGCAGCAGCTCCATTTTGGATGCAAAGCTGAATGGCAGCTATTTATTGTTTCCCTTTACAAGACTTAAAATTATTAATTGGTTTGGGGGTAGGGACTAACAGAACATTATTGGCTGATTAGAAGAAGTTAGGTGTTGCAGCTATGCTGCACTTAGGCTGCAGGTGGGGGAGAGATGCCTGCTTCTGTCCTCCCGATGCTCCCCCACCTTCCCCCCTGCCTCAACTTGCAATCTTGTGGTGTGTCTTGTACTGCCCTACCACCCCTGAGACTTACCGGTTTATAGTCAGAGAGGTTAAAGTTGTGTACAGTTTTCTCAAATTGGCACTTTGCCAAACCTCTGTTGAATTTGTTCACTGAACCGTAAGTGGAAGAGGCTGGACAATGGCTTGGACTGAGGAGAGCAGACAAACTGCATGTGAGAAAAGGGTATTCCTACTTTCATCTCTCATTGGTGACCTGTTAAATCAGGTTAAGGTGTAATATGTAACTTAAACTTTAGAATAAATAATTTTGTGTAACAGCAGCTTTACTTTTCCCAGGGAAATGCAGTTATTTTAAATAGCAGGTTAACTTCTGTGCAGAACAAATTTTAAGGCTGGAGAAGGGGGGAATAAATTAAAAGGCTGTGGTTATTTCTGGGTTGGTCAGCAGGCCTTCAAAAAGTTTTTGTTAATGGGTAAGCACTCCCAAGTGCTGCATGAGACAAGGGAACATTTCTGAGTGAGTGTCCCAGTAATTCCTATGAAAGAATAATTTGGAGTGAGTCATGCTGACTTTGGGATATCTTTCTGTAGCTGAATCTTCAGTGATGGTAAATAAAGAACAGTGATGATCCAGAAACTGTGCTGAGACTTCCTGAGTTTTATTTGTTTCTTTTTAGACCATATAAGCTGGAGCAAAGTCTCCCTGTTGTTTGGAGTTTTTTATATTTTAATTTCTTTTTAATAAGACTTGCCACAAGGCTGTTTTAGGAGTGATATATACCAATAATATTTTGCAGGTGTAGTAAAACAATACTACATGATATGTTTAATATTATGTAATCTTTGAAGTGTATGTCTGTGAGAAACTGCTGCAGAAATATATTCATGAGAATGTTTTTGTCCAGTTCCATACAGTTGTTTCACTTGCACTAAAATTCATTCTTCTGAAATATTTTTATTAATGATGTAGGTTATAGTGTCATGTTTGTTCGGCATGTCCGATTTTTATGGTTCATTTAGCAAAATGTGAATATCCTGATGATAACTATTTAATACAACAGTCTAACAGATTATTGAAGAGCCTATTAGATGAGAATTTGAACTATGCAGTAGACGTTAGCTTTCATATTTACAATTGCCTTTGTAATTTCTGAGGGTCACTTCTACAAAAACTTATTAGAGTTCATTGTAACTGTATTTTTAGCAAGCCTTACTGCTCAAGAGGCAATTTAAGGATCCTTTACAACTGCAGATAAACTTTCAAAAGTTTATTCTGTTGGACTGCTCTGGTCCAGGTTATGATGATGGATATACCTGGCACAGTGGGGCACTAAACCTTTAACTGACATTAGCAGTTCTGCCATTAGGCAAATATATTTTATATATAGCTGAATCTTTACCTGTTGAATACCACCGAAAACACCCCAACCTATTATTAATGTAGTAAAAAAGTTCTTTGTCATCTAACAAAGCCTTTGTTAGATGGAAAAGGCACTGTTCCTTATGTGGAAGAAAGACGTATGGTGTGCACTGTGATTGGAAGAACTGATAGGTCAAGGTAAGGATAATTTAATCTTTGGGTGAAGGTGGCTGAAACTCATCTCTAGTTGCGGCTGGTGTCTTGAGTTGGATGTTTTGCTTCAGCTGTCTTTTGAGTGTTATTTCTTGAAAAGTAGGTTTGTAACGATTAGCAGTCAACAGGCTGACATGTTATTTTGTTATATTAACAATTGATTGATAGCACTTCTTCACTGCCTTTACAAGTAATTACAAAGAAAATGTTTGTTTTTCCAGCGATGTTAAAGTTATTTTTTACCTTTTAAAAATAAATCCCACTTAGTGAATTTCAGTATACTGGGGTTTAGTTAATAGTTGTCAGTGTTACTTAAACTCGTTGTTACTTCTAGTGAACTTTTATACTTCCATTACAAAGAGTACTGTGGTTTTAATGCAGTAACGTAGTTGTATTACCTCATGTCTCATTGCATTGGTGATCTTTAATTGCAGAGGAAATTGAAGTATATAGTGTATCTGGTATAAGCAGGAGGCTGTTTCTTATTTGTGTTGCACTTCTCCGTTTGCTTTTTTTTCTCTTTTTTTCAACCAGACTTGATTTACTTGCAGGGTCATTTTCTAACTTTTAAAGAGGCCCCACGTGTGGGGCCATATTGAATGGCCATGCAAGTAATTGTACCAGCAATTTACAACACAGCCAGGCCCCCCTAACTGCTCTGTGCTGCTGTGAGTGACAGTCCTGCTGCCCCTCCCAGAGTCACTGCACTTGCTCACGGCTTTGCTTAAGTCAGTACCAGCACTTCTCTGGCCTCATTGGCGAGTTGGCCGAAGGAACTAAATTGGCAGAAAACTAATCCTCAGGGGGAAGTGTTGGTGGAGCTAGTCTGCATTACTTTTCAGCCATATCAGCAGTCTAATCCAGCTGTCTGCTCTCTCATATAGGTATGAAAGCTTGCCAATGTCACTAAGAATAGGGGGAAAAACAGGTCTTTGGCCTTTGCAGAAAAGCAAATGTGAATTTTTCTCACAACTTAAAGTTTAATTGACTCTTTCATATTCCTTTCGTTCTTTCCCTACTCAGATTTTTCTGAGATGTGCCTTTTTCATTTTGGCAAATTATTGATTTTTTTTAATTGTGGTTTTCTTTATATGTGCTTTTTTGCTGTCCATTTCAGCTGAATTTTGAACAGCTGGCAACGTCAAATAAGTGTCTTGTCTTTTTTTGGCTTTAATTGCATTTTAAAGTTTTTTCTTTTGTCCTACCTTTGCAAGTTATTTTCTTGTAGAAGTCATGGAACCATTCTGGACTTTAATTTCGGTATGGTTTTATATAAAGGGGATCATATCTGTGACATAGTTTTAAAAGTTTGCAGAAAGTGTTAAATAACACATTCTTATTTTTTGTTCCTTCCCTTTGGTGTGTAAATGCAGTGCTTTATTTCAACCTGACATTCCAGTTATTGCAGCAAACCTGGAAGCCTTCTCTAACTGTTGGTTGCCGAAATTCCAGGAACTTAGGCTAGGTTATTAATCTTAACCTGCCTTTCAGCATTTTATAAAAATAGATTGTTTAGTGTTGCTATATTTTCAGTTGCACAACTTTAGCTTTTCTTTATGAAGGTAGATCCCGTGGTGTAGAGCTGAGTCTAAAATCGGAAGTGTATAAATCAGATGCATAATATTCTGTAAGGTTTCCTGCTATGTTTTGCTTATATTGTAAAACTCTTCCAGTGTTTAGAATTTGAGATCATATGTAATTAACATCACATACTGATTTGCCACAGAAATTGTGCTCTGGAGTTCTGGTTTGCTTGTCATCTTTCTTGAAATGGCTTGTTAGCTTTATATAATTTTTCACATTTTGAGAGGAAACTGTCAGTTCAGAAGTTGTCCCTAGCCTATCCATCCTCCATTTTTCCTTATAAAATACGACGATAACTCTCCTATATTTATATTTCCTATAAAAAACCTTCAACTTTCTACTTATGTCATGGGTTCAGCAGTAGCAGTCATTTTTCTCCTTCTTGGTAGGTGGTGCAGCGCTGTGTTTTGACTTTTGGCCTGGGAACAGTGCTGATAACACCAGTGTTTTCAGTTACTGCTTGGTAATGTTTTGGTCTGACCAAGGACTTTCTGAGCCTCATGCTCTGCCAGGGAAGAGGGAAAGCTGGAAGGAAGGAGAAACAGGACAGCTGACCCAAACTGACCAAAGAGGTTATTCCATGCCACAGCACGTCATGCCCAGGATGTAAAGAGAGAGCAGAGACCCAGAAGGGTGGGGGGTGCACTGCGTGGTTGGGCTGGGTATCAGGTGGTGAGCGATTGTATTTGCCTTGTCATTATTATTATTGGTGGTAGCAGTAGTGGTCTTGTGTTATACTTTAGTTACTAAACTGTTCTTATCTCAACCTGTGGGAGTTGCATTCTTTTGATTCTCCTCCCCATCCACCCGGGAGCGAGGAGAAGAAAGAGAGGGGAGTGAGAGAGAGAATGGGCTGCGTGATTTACAGCTTAAGCCACGGCACCTTACTTTCTGAATTTTTTAGTATGTCTCCAGTCTAGCAATAGAGTCCTTATATAAGTAGAGAGATAAATTCATAGTGCTAAAAAGCAGAAAAAAACCCCAAACCTTTTTGTTTATTTCTTTTTTTTCTTCTTGTTTATTGTTGGACCGTTGTGTGGAAAGTTTGAATGGGTAGCAGAGAGAAAAGGAAAGTGACTGAGGTACTTCATTTTGGAAGTGTTTGCAATGGTAGTGCAGGTGCCTTAGATGACGCTTTGTACCTACGAGTAGTCACTGGTTTTACCTGCCTGCTGGTGGAATCACATGGGTTGGAGCCTTCTGTCCCAACCAAGCCCAGCTAGATCAGTTTGCTTATTTGGTCAAGATGTAGGACTTTGCATTTGTTGTTGAACTATGTAAAGTTCTTGTCAACCCATTTCTCTTGCCTGTCACGTCCTTCTGAATTGTAACCCTGGCTTCTACTCTACCAGCTGCTTCCCCAAATTTGGCATCATCTGCAAACTTGTTGAGTGCACTTGGTCCCAGCATCCAGATTATTAACAAAGACATTAAACAGTACTGGCTCCGGTTCTGATCGCTATGGGATGCCAGCAGCTGGATTTGTACTGATAGTCATCACCCTTTGACCCCAGTGGTCCAGCTGGTTTTCCTCTCACATTCTCATTCATTTACTGAGGCCATGTCTCTGTAGTCTGGCTGTAAGAACCCTATGAGAGACCATGTAAAAGGCCTTGCAACACCCATTGTTCTCCCTTTACCTACACAGCCAGTCATCTCCCTGTAGAATGCATTTGGGTTAGTCAGGTTTGCGCTTGATAAATCCATGCTGGCTGTTCACTTTCTTGTCATCATGTAGGTGGGAATGGATACCTGGAAGATCTGATCCATAACTTTATGAGGGGTTGAGATGAAGCAGACTAGCCTGTAGTTTACCAAGTCATCATGTTGCTCACCTTGAAGATAGGTATGATATTTTTCCAGTCATTGGAAACCTTTCTCATGCCATGACTCTTCAAAGATGATGTAAAGGAGCCCAACAGTGACATCGGCAAGTTTCCTCAACACCATAAGATACATCCTGTCTGATCCTGTGGACTTTTGCTTATACAACTGGCTTAAGGGTTCCTTAATAATATCGTCCTTGGCAATGGGTGGTATTACATTCCCACATATTGTGCTGGTAGACTTGGGGAACTGGGAGGTCAGGGGGCAGAATTTACAAGTGAAAACTGGAGTAGCAAAAAACAAACAAAAAAATGTCCAGTGTTTTCTATGTCTTTTATCACTAGGTTCCTGTCTCATTGAGCAGTAGGCCCATGTTTTATGTAGCATTACTTTTGCTGCTGGTGTAGATAAAGAAGCCCTCATAAAGTTCTTCTGCTTTTGTTTCTGATGCTGTCATAAGAGCAGCATCCTTGGGTGATACCTCTACATCTCTGTTGGGAGAATCAGTAGAAAAGTTCATTATGTGGTTACCACCACAATCTTATCAGAAAAACTTTCAAAGACATAGCAAAGAAAATGTTTAACATACTTCAAAGCTTTATCCTCCTTTTATCCTCCTCTATTACTCGTTAATACTTTGCAAACGTTAAACACAGTTCAGCAAATGAGCAAACTTAGGCAGGTCAGTGTTTTTGAGTCCAATCATTATACATGATAATCTGCACTATAAGCAACCCAGAATGTATTAAAGTCCTGAAGAAAACCCGCAGTCGTTTTATCAGAACATGCAGATTTTCTACCTTCGAACTACAGACCTCTTATAAATGCTTTTTATTTGCAAACTTTTTGTTCAGGAGCGGATACTCTGCATTTATCATTGTTTTTCTGTTGTTATCACATTCTTGAAAGGGTAGGGGGCTTTCATTAGCAATCTGAGAAATTAAATTACCTCCATTTGTGAAAGATTATCCATAATTCGTATTCATTACATTGGTGTCATAGAACTTTACTACTGAGCTCTGTCTTCATGTAATATCTCACTATCCATTTATGTTTACTGCCTGTTATTGGAAGTGGCTTTGACAGTTTTTTGCATCTGCAACTAATTTGGGGAAAGTTAAAGCATCTTTTAAGCAATAGATCTCCAAATCTGTACTTATAAATGAAGGTTAGGCTATGGTTCCATGCAGTTTTCTTTGGTGCCTTAAACAGTCTCAGTTCCTTGCTGCTCTTTTCCTCTGCTGTGCTGTCACAATTGCACTGTGGTAGTGTTGTCAAGCAGAGAGGGGAACTGATAGAGTTGGAAAATAACTTTGCCCCTTCCCTGCCTCTCAAGGTTTTTTTTCCTGAATTAGTTTTATTCCCCAGGTTTGCTCTTAGTGAAGAAACAGCTGTGCTGACATAGGAGAGATGCAGGGCAGGAACAAGAAACCCCATCTTTTAGGAAGTGTGAGGGGTGAGTAAACCCTTTAACATAGTGCTGCCTCAGAATGTGAAAATGCAGTCTCAACTGTGGTTATACATTGATGTACCACAACTGATGATATCAAAGCTGGAAGATAAAAAGCTATTTTGCATAGATGCCTGAAGAAGCCTGTCTGAAAGAATAATGAAACAACAGGGAAAGTAAAGCAATAAAAAAAAATATTTCTCTGTCAGACTTCTCTGAAGCAGAAACTTAACATGAGCCGGCAGCATACGCTCACAGCCTGGAAAGCCAGCTGTATCCTGGGCTGCATCAAAAGGAGTGTGACCAGCAGGTTGAGGGAGGTGATCCTGCCCCTCTGCTCTGCTCTTGTGAGACCTCACTTGGAGTATTGTGTGCAGTTTTGGTGTTCTCAACAGAAAAAGGATGTGGAACTGATGGAACAAGTCCAGAGGAGGGCCACGAGGATGATCAGGGGACTGGAGCACCTTCCATATGAAGATAGGTTGAAAAAGTTGGGGCTGTTCAGGCTGCAGAAGAGAAGGCTGCGTGGAGACCTCATAGCAGCCTTCCCGTATGTGCAGGGGGTCTGTAGGGATGCTGGGGAGGGACTCTTCATGAGGGACTGTAGTGAGAGGACAAGGGGTAATTGGTTCAAACTTAAACAGGGGAAGTTTAGACTGGTTATGAGGAAGAAGTTCTTTGCTGTAAGGCTGGTGAGACCCTGGAATGGGTTGCCCAGGGAAGTTGTGAATGCTGCATCGCTGGTGGTGTTCAAGGCTAGGTTGGACATAGCCTTGGGTGTCATGGTTTAGTGTGAGGTGTCCCTGCTCCTGGCAGGGGGGTTGGAACTAGATGATCTTAAGGTCCTTTCCAACCCTAACTATTCTGTGGTTCTATGTGTACTTGTGTTCCCTTAGCAGTACATGGGATAACTGCAAATGAACAAGAAATTAGAAAACTTAAAAGCAGTCTTTTTTATTTATTTAAATATGAGTCTGGATGAAGGCAATGATTTGAGCACATTTAAATTAATTTGCTTTTTTTGTGTGAGCGCTGTAGTATTTGGTAAGTTGATTGCAGTTGTGATGGTCTAAGCATTTATAAGATGAGGCTTGTATTATTTCTGTGCCATGTAACTGGGAAAAAGAATGTAAACTTCTGGAAAAACACCTTGGTCCTGTAACAAACCTCTGTTTGGTTTAGGTTTCACGTTTAGGATTTTTCTTGGATGCACAGAAGGAGCTGTCATCTCAGCAGATGAAAGACTTGTAAAAGCTTCTGTGTGTTGTAATAGAAACCTTATCATCTCTACTGTTGTATTCCGAGGGTGGTAAGGAGTTGTTCCAGCAATCCGGTGATGTACCTGAAAAAGTTGCTTTCCTAGAAAAGCTGGTCTTTGTGTGGCCAGTAAAGGCATCTGGCATCTGTGTTAGGTTAACCCTGGCTGGTCACCCGGTACCCACCAAGCTATCCTATCATTCCCCTCCTCAACTTGACAGGGGAGGGAAAATATGACAGAAGTCCTTGGTTGTAATAAGGGCAGGGAGATCACTCAGCAGTTATCGTCATGGTCAAAGCAACACTCTTCCCCTGCTTCAGCATGGGTCCCTTCAGGAGCATACAGCTCCAGCAGGGGTCCCCTGCAGGATCACAAGTCCTGCAGCAAACCTGCTGCAGTGTGGGCGCCTCTCTTCACGAGGGGACAGGTCCTGCCTGGAGCCTGCTCCAGTGTGGGCTTCCCACAGGGTCGCAGCTTTCTTCAGGCATGCACCTGCTCCAGTGTGGGGTCCTCCATATGGACTGGAGGTGGATATCTGCTTCACCATGGACCTCTGTGGGCTGCAGGGAACAGCCTGCCTCACCATGGGCTGCAGGGGAATCTCTGCTCTGGTGCTTGGAGCACCTCCTCCCCTCCTTCTGCACTGACCTTGGTGTCTGCAGAGCTGTTTCTCTCACATTCTCACTTCTGTCTACTCACTGCTGTTTCACAGCAGTTTTTTCTCCCTTAAATACATTTTCTCAGTGATGTTACCAGTGTTGCTGGTGGGCTCGGCCTTGGCCAGCAGTGAGCCCATTTTGGAGCTGCCTGGAACTAGCTCTGTCCAGCACTGAGGGGGGGGCAGCTTCTGGCATCTTCTCAGAGAAGCCACCCCTGCAGCACTCCTCCTTACGCCCCACTACCAAACCTTGACATGCAAACCCAATACAGCATCACATCCAAACCAATAAAGGAATAAGTATGTTTTTCTGGTCAGATGTAGTATAGATTCATATGGAATGATTTGCCTTAGAGCATGAGGTAAAAGACGCGGAAAAATACCTTCTAAGATGGTATCTTATGTGGGACACAGCAGTTTACTAAATATTGTATATGTCACTCCTCACTTCAGTCACTTCAGTGGTGTAGTGTTTTTGGTTTGTTTTTTTTTTTTTTTTTTTGTTTAGTGGGGGCGTTTTTGGTTTTGTTTTTTTCTTTTGTAAATGCACAACTTTTCTTCTTCAATGGAGATTCACTGTGAACTTTTTTCCTCCCATTTGGGAATTGCTTAATGACACTATTGAATGATAGAAACTACTGTGAAAGAAGTTTAAAAAAAGTGTCCACACACAGTAACATAAAGGTGTTAATCTGCTTCCTACAAGTATACAAGTTCCTACAAGTTTTTCTTCCTACAAGTATATATTTTTGTAATCCAAAATTTGTTATTTGTGTTTTACTCAAAAAGACTGTATGAGGATTTTTAAAATGCTGGCTTCAGGATGTGGTTAGTAGTGTTATAAAAGTTCTCATAAAAAGTAAAATACGCATTATTCAGGATTTGATTTTATTGGCTTTTAAAAAATTACATAAAACTAATCACAGTTGTTTAAAAAAGCAGTGAAATATCTTAGATATATACCTGTTTGTTTAAAATTCCATCTAGTTTCTTGGGCTCAGAATTGCTTATCTCACCAAAGAGGGCCTGTAGTGGGAGGAAAAGTGATTTGTCATTGTTAGTGAAATCTGCTGCAGCATGCTGCCTTTCTTGGGAGGAGGCCTTTCTCAGAAAAGGGACTTAGATTGGTCATTGGCTTCTATCTTAGGGCCAGTTCTGCTTATTTGAATATCTTCACCTTCTGGATGTGAATGTGTCTTGCTGATTAAAGTGGCTGTGATAGTATACATAGTAAAAACTACAACACAGAGATTCCAAATGCGTTACTACAAAATAGTGAGAAACTTTGCCTGTGTGACAGATACTTGCTTTCCTTGTTAAAAAAAAAATATCTGTATAGAATCAGATGCCACTTGACCATTCAGATCAAGTAACTCAGGTGAACAGTCCTGCTAACATGATGGTATTTCTAGATTTGCATTTTTTTGATAGAACTGTGAATGCTAGAGAGAAAATTGATCCAGAGCTGAGTGAGCAGAGCTGGGATACTGAGACTCCTCTTCCATGGCAACTGAGCTGGTCTCTATTGATGGACAAACCATCCAACACAGAAAAGCTTTATTCAGAAAAAGGACTACAGAAGATCTCCAAGGAACTTTTTGAAAAGCAACTACAAGATGCAGCTGGGGTGTAAAATACTTACAGACAGCTTGGGAGTTAGTTAAAGACACCATATTGGAGTCTTACTGTACATGCATTCTGCTTATTTAAATAAACTTTAAAAGGAGAAGAGAAGGCTGTGTGGAGACCTCATAGCAAGCCTTCCAGTATCTGCAGGGGGCCTATAGGGATGCTGGGGAGGGAGTCTTCATGAGGGACTGTAGTGAGAGGACAAGGGATAACGGGTTCAAACTTAAACAGGGGAAGTTGAGATTGGATATGAGGAAGAAATTCATTACTGTGAGGGTGGTGAGGCACTGGAATGGGTTGCCCAGGGAAGTTGTGAATGCTGCATCTCTGGTGGTGTTCAAGGCCAGGTTGGACATAGCCTTGGGTGGCATGGTTTAGTGTGAGGTGTCCCTGCCCATGGCAGGGGTTTGGAACTAGATGATCTTAAGGTCCTTTCCAACCCTAACTCTTCTATGATTCTATGATTCTGTGTTGGCATGGCTAAACAGCAGAATAAGGTGAGATGTCTGAATTAAAACGTCATCCTTCCTGAAGCTGTATTCTGTATTTTCATCATTAGTCTGAATGATGAAAATACAGAATAATGAAAAAGGTGATGTATTTAACCTATAATCATAATGAGACAGGAAAAAAAAAAGTGTGTGTGTGTGGAATAATTCCCAGCAGCCATAAAAACTATTGTTAAGTATTTCTTCGATCTCAGCAGAAAAGTTTCTGGAGTATCTGTAGGGTCAATAGACAACCCAGATGTAAAAGGTGGCTTTGGAAAATATAAGGTCATAGCTGAAAAGCAGAATTGCTTGCACTTACTTTAAAAACACATACAGATGTCTTCATGCCAGAATATTTCTAAAGGAGGAATGTGATAGTTTATGACTCAAAACGAAACATCAGTGGAAAAACTGTAGTACATTAAGCGAACAATGTACAAGGCAGCAGGATCAAATGGCGTTCATCCAAGTGTTGCAAGAAGAACTCGGGGATAAAGGAGCTAATGGCTGTAGCGTATTACTTGTTGGTTAGAATCATCTTTCTGCTTCAGGTGAAGTAGGTAGCTAGTATGATACCAGCTTTTTTAAAATGCAGTGGAGGTATTTGAGGAACTTTACATGAGTGAGCTTTGTGACCACACAACCCAAATTAATAAAAATGATAATGAAGATCAGAATTTATTTCATTGTTCCCTTTGTAAAGGCCTTTACCAAAGGCTTTTGGAGAGGCTAGTTGTCTCTGGATAAAATTGAAAGTTTTCTAAGGAACAACTGATAACAGATGGAAAGAGAAGGCAAAAATGGTTTGTTTTGTTAATAGAAGGTGTAACCGATTGAATTCCACGAGGTTCTGTGTTAACATTGGTGTACAGGTAGAAGGAAAAGGGTTTGATACCAAGGTGACAAAGTTTGTAGATGTTGCAAACTTTACTTGTGTTAGTATAATGGCTAGCTATTTAAAGAAAATTGCAGATGCTCAGGTTTTGGGTTTTGTGGGTTAAAAATTATATATGAAATCCACTGTAGGTGAATGCCATGTAGTTCTAAGTGAGTGAGAAGTAGGAAAGAGAATTTTTGTAGAAAATGATTGGCTCTGAACTGGTTTGTACCAATCATGAGTGGAAGATGATATTATCTAGTATATAAAGATCAATGCAGTTCTCCTTAGCAATGAAAACAGCAAATTCAGTGTCAAGTGTTATTAGAAAAGGAATAAAGAATAAAACGGAAACAACACGCTGCTGCTTCTGTAGAAAATCATGGCACATACGCATCTTGAATATTTCTTACAATGTTGGTATCCTCTTCTCCTTTCAAAGAGGTACAGTAGACTAGAAGAGCTTCAGAGAGAAGCATTGAGAGTGATTTAAAGGCATGAAACAACTTTCCTGTGAGGAAAAATTAGGAAGACTCTCTTTTTCTGCTTGGGAAAAGTATGACCATGAAAGAGCACATCAGAGATCTAGGCAGTCATGAGTGAAAAGGGAAGGATTACTTCCCTAAAGGGTTCAAACTTAAACAGAGGAAGTTTAGACCGGATATAAGGAAGAAATTCTTTACTGTAAGGGTGGTGAGGCACTGGAATGGGTTGCCCAGGGAATTTGTGAATGCTCCATTGCTGGCTGTGTTCAAGGCCAGGTTGGACATAGCCTTGGGTGTCATGGTTTAGTGTGAGGTGTCCCTGCCCCTGGCAGGGGGGTTGGAACTAGATGATCTTAAGGTCCTTTCCAACCCTAACTATTCTATGATTCTACTTATTACTGTCTTGCAAAGTACAAAAACTGAAGGAATAAAGTACTAAGTAGGAACAAAAAATGCCAGATTGAATCAGGGCAAACAGAAGGAAATACTTACTCATATAATGTATAATTAAGCTGAGGTATTATCTGCTGCAAGATGTTGTTGATTCTCTTAAGTAAGCTTGTTTAAAAAAGCAAGTGGGGAGACAAAAAGGGCTAGCAAAGGCTGTTAAACACAGAAATGTTACCCATGGCTTGGGAAGTGCTTGATACGGAGGTTGAATATGCAATAAATATTTCCGTGTGCCTTGTTTGTACTTTACCCTAGACATCTGTTAGTTGTGATTTATTTTTTTCTTTTCTATTAAAACATAAAGTTGTATTCATTGTTTCTAAATGCATTTCCAACTACGTGAAGAAAAATGTAGTAAGAAAAGACATTTAAATTACACAAAATCAAAGCTGCTGCATAGTTTGTCATACAGAATTTGTGTGAGACTATCTTAGTCGCAATAATTAGGACCTGGAGTGACCAGTTCCTTGCTTTAATGAGTGCTGTCTCCATGCTCTGGACCTCCTCCACTTAAGAATACCCTCATGCTGTCATATTATATGAAAATCTCCATACTGTTGGATATTGCAGTAGATAAATTTGATGTAGTGTGACTGTAGTTTCTACTTCATTGATGCTAACGCTGAAATTTCAGTAAGTGTCAGATGTTGAATTAAAAAAAAAACATGTTGAAATTGTACTTGGGGCAGCTCAGAACTGTTGCTTTTATATGGAAAAATTAAACATGTATTTGGGTATTAGATAAATAGTAAATTTTAGGACCTTCTCTGTGTGTGGCATTATAGTTCATATCAGAGAAGGAATCCTTAAACTTCTGGGTGTCAGCAAAGCAGTCGAAACTCTTGTAACACTGCTTTGCATCGTAATTTTCAATAGGTTGCTAACTTGTTGCATTAGTAATCAAGATGTTGTCAGATACTTGTATTTATTTAGGAAAAGAAGTCACCACTGCATTGATGAATTTACTTTGTTAAATGATGGTTAAACATTAGCATTGACAAAATAAATACTTGGAGAAAATACATGCATCTGGTTTACTCCTCTAGTTTGTGTTGATGAATAACTCAGCTTGAAATCTAGACTTATCTTAACTTGTTCTCATTTCAGCTTTGGATAGATCACAGTCCAAGAGAGATGGAGGTTTTAAAAATAATTGGAGCTTTGATCATGAAGAAGAAAGTGAAGGAGATGCAGAGAAAGAGTAAGGATGCTTTTATCTAGGCTATTGAAAAGTATAAGTGTCTATTTATAAATAAATAATTTTTGTAACTTATTAATAAGAAATAATCTATAGTATCTTAGAACTTCAGCGATAAAGAAAAATGTTTTCAGAGAACTGATTATTTTAAATTATTTTAAATATTATTTTAAATTGCATTTTAATGTAAATTTAATTGTCAACATGGGGCTTACAATAGTACATTTCGGAAGTGTTACAATTGTCTTTGGAGCTACTGTGCAAGTCTAAGGAACATAGGCAAGAAATATGTCAACCTGCGAACTAAGGAAATGAAAAAGTAAGGTGTCTAATCAGATTCAGCTTTTCCTTTAATGGTGCTGCGACTCGGTACCTCACAGTTATGATTAAGATACTTTGGTCTGTAGGCCTACATAAGTTAAATTCAGCTTAAAAGACTAGGTATTTCTCCCTTGTGCTTATCTCACTGGGTAGAGTTAAGGCTGTTTTTGTTTCCTGGTCATTTTTTTCGTTACTAAATATGTTTGGATTTTGACTAAAACTTAAACCCTATAATGTGTAGTTTGAATACATACTTTGTCCTTGTGATATTTTATTGTTACTAATGTATTTATTTTGAACAAGACTAATGACCTGTTAGAAGAACAAGTTTCATGCATGAAGAATGCATGTTGCATTTATTTGTTGTTTTTACATATTTGGACGATAGGACTTGAAAGTTTAGAAAGGATGATGTGGTTTTCTAGTAAGGAGAAACTGAATCCTGTTTAAAGAATCAAAATAATTACATGAATTTGTATCTTGTAATTTTCTGCCAAATATTATGTGTTGGAAGGGAGACGGGAAAGTAGATGCATAACCACTTAGGCTGTAGCAGCAGGCTATGCTGTAATCTTATAAAAATATTAGGAAATGTGATGTTTTAGTCATTAAAAATGAGTTTCGGAGTTCACTGAAGCGTGAGGTAAGCATTAAGAACTTTTGTCAAAACAGAACTGTATCAAAAGTTAAAGCACTTTTTAAAAGGTTCTCAAACTAAGGGCATTTTAGTTTTATAAAATTTAGCTTGTTTTTTTATTTTTAGCAGTTTTATATCCGTTTCTGGTGCACAGTAATATGTTTAAAGTGTGGTGGCAGTACATACAACACAGCATTTGCATTTTAATTCAGAAATAAAAGTAACTCATTTGTGAGCATAGCAGCTTTTCTCTGCTAGTAATTTACTGCTGTTTTCCATCTCCAGCTGACGTTGACTTAAGAACACAATGAGATACATGTCGTGTAGTGATGTTACCAAAAAAATTGTTTGAAAAACTGATTATGGAATGTATTTCTGACTGATTTTTCATTCCTTTCAAATATTCTGTACAATAAACATTTTTCCTATAGTAAGTATTGAAATCTTGTTGCCTCCTCACATCATGAGTTTGCCTTTATACCTGTGAATTATGCAGAACTTTATCTGGAAATATAGATAAAAGAGTAATTTAAAATAGATTTAAACCGGAAAACCTGCCTTGTTTGCTACCATTTCACTCAACTTCTCTCTCCCTTCAAACAGCTATATGTTTTAAGTTACCCATATATTTACATCTGGTAACACCTTTTCTTTTTTTTTTTTCTTTTTTTTTCTTTTAGTGGCGTTGTAAGCTTGGAGTAGAGTTGTCCTTTTCTTTCTAAATTCCCTTTACCCTTAGCAGAACATTTCAAAGATTAGCAGCTTTAGTTCATAGAATTGTTCCAACATAGAGTTTTGCATTCCCACAGTATTTTGAGTATACTATAATAAGTATGTATTCTGGCAATTTAAAAAAACTGGCATTCACTATGGAGTGCTGCAGTGCTTGTAACTAACTGCGTTCCTGTGTTGAGAAAGCTGTAAATCTGAAGCAAGCATCTGGATGCATCTTGTTGTTGAGGCGCTAGCATTTTAGTGTCTGACCTTATCACAGCTTTTTGCCCTCTTAATGGCAGATGCACAATAAGTTTGTTTTGAGCTGGCCCAAGAATAACATTAACATTCCAGCACTTAAAGGGTTAGCTGTATTCATGTGTTACTCCATGAGCCCTTTGATAATGTTGTTGGTCAATACTAGATGTCTGCTTGGATTATCTTTCCTAAGTGAGATGAACAGAAAATATGTGGCCAATGACCTTCTGCCAAAACAATTTTCAGAATAGGTAGATTATTTTAAAAGCAGTGTGTTGTTAACTTATTTGGGGAATCACATGAGCTGTGTTGTAATGTTAAGGTTTCCAGTAATGAATACAAAAAGAGTAAAGAACATTTGTAAACTGGAGGTGATTTGGAAAAATTAAGGATCTCACAACACAACATATACATTTTAAAATGCTGCTAGAGTTGGTACGCGACATGGTTAGAGTTACGGACATTAAAAATGGTAGTGGACAAGTATCTTATCCTAAAGTAAATGCCAGCAGATAATCTTTAGTCCACTTGAAAGAGTAAAAGTTACATTTTTGATGATTTACAAAATTTGATCTACTCAGGAGAGCAATCAACATGATATAGCAAGTGTCTTGAGACTTTTCTTGCTTTGTACTTGGAGATTCCACAGGAGAGGAACCTTTATGTAGAGCAATAGTGAAAAACCCAGTTGGTCAATGGAGCACACTGAAACTTTTGTAAACCATCACAAAATAAATGATGGAAGTGATGTGTATCTTATGTAGCAGAAGACATGAAAGGATGGCAGACTTATGCAAACATGGCCAAAACAATATAAGAATTTATATTTACTTGCTTTTTAAAATTTGGGCAAATGTTTTTGAAATACGTCTCTTATGTGCCTCACAATGGTTTTGTAAACTGATGGGCTCAGTGTTCTGGTTGTGGTACTGTTTTTTTAGGAATCCAGGCTTAGGCCTTCCCCTGAGATTTGTTACTAATAGCTTTTTCAGAAACTGAGTACAAATAAATGGCTAATAAATAAATATTTGCACTGTGGTGTCCTTTCTTAACTAGATTTTTCTTTCAAAAGGTTTGTTTGGGTTCTTTTTATTTATTACCTTGCTGCTTGTTTCCTTGTATTCCTGACTGTAAAACCAGTAGATTTTTTTTTTTTTAATTTCTGTTTAGCTTTTTTCCAGGAATTTCTTCCTTTTTATTCCTTTCTCAAAAAAAACCTGTATTTCTGTAGATGTTTTATGCTTCTTTTTGACCCTGTTAGAAAGGCACTACAGCTTTTAAATTGATAAAACCTTTTTGTTCAAAGCCTGAGTTCTTGATTTTTAGCAATTTTTGTTAAGGTTATTTTTAATGGCATGGCATCGTACATGACTTGAATAATACCACTACTTCTCTTGTGTCTCTGATACCAGCGCTTCTTTTAAAGCACTGCCTACCACCATGTAATTTAAAGTCAAGAATGTACACAGTGCACTTAGGAGAGAAAAATGTTAGCCTCTTGTTTTTATATGTAAGAGTTTTCAGAAAAATTCTGTTTGGAATGTGACTGAATCAGTTGCTTGAAATATGGTTGGAGCTCAGTGGAGTGTAACTTCAATGATCGAGAGAGGTTTAAACTTTGGGTTGCCTGTAGATAATAGTAAACCCATGGTCTATTAAATTGAGGTGTCCGGCTGTTGCACAGTTTTTAATGTTTTAAAACATTAAATAAATGGTAAGTGATTAGAGATACTAATCAGGATTTTTTTTTTTCTTTTTCAATGCCTAAATTTGAATGCACAGTTACGAACTCCCCTTTGGAAATAACTCTGTTTACCTAATTTTTTTTATCTCTCTCTCTCTCTCTCTTTTTCCCCCTTAATTTTAGTAAAGGCTTTAACTTTTCATTTGTTATAAAATTTTAATTAAAGTATTTAAAAGTTAGAAACTTCTCCCAGCAAGGCCGCTGAGGTTTCATTTCTGTAGTGTTAAAATGTTATTGTCTGGTTATGTGAGAGTGTGGGATAGTGGTTTTTTCCTTGTCTGTGTAAGTTGCATCTTTTAAGCAGGCAACTGTAGGCATGTGATACATGAGCAAATAGACATTACTCAGTCGCTGTGTATTCAGCTCTCTGAAAAAACAATCTTTCTGGTACTGGTACGTATACTTTGCATTCCTTAAAATGAAAAATACTGGTTCTTTAAAAGCATCTGACTCCCAAATATTTTTCTAGTCACGTCATCTTAATTGTATCGTAGGTGTTACTCTGGTTGAGTTTGATTAAAGGATTTTTTTCAGTGTTATGTTCATTCGCAGTCTGTTACTTTCTCTTCTCTCTCACCCATTCAAACACCCTTTTTTAAAATGGCTGCAGTATTGTGGCATCTGGAAGCCCTAAAAGTATAGCCACGGTACGAGGGCATTTTGAAAATCATCGTGATTTTTACACAAGCTGGAGCTGAAGAAGGAAAACATATCTAGGGATTAAATGGTCTGGCTAGGTCAACACAGTAAGTAAATGCCGAGCTGCAGGTGCTGTGAGGTTGCTGTTCAGGTCTGTGCTGCAGGTTTGGTTTTTTTTTTTCTGTATGATGTGGAAAATTTCTGAAATCGTTAAACTCAATGTCTTCAGGTGAAGGGTTAAGAAAAGTCAGTGAGCCTCCCTGGAAAGAATAATCTATCCTGAAAGAGAGGTTAAAAAATTACGAGTATTTTGAAATTTTAATATCCATGTATAGTTTGTATAGAAGTACAACTATTTTGTCTTTTTGACACTTTATATTGGAAATTAGTGATGATCCAATACATTGTTTGTTTTACCATTACATATCTCTGTGAATGCAAGGAAAATACGACAGTGCCACTGGCTGCGTCTTGACATTTACATCATTCTTCCAATATCAAGGCCAACAGTGTGCGCAATCTTATCTCCTGAATTTTCAGGGTGTGCAGTTCTTACCCTGTGAGCCAAGAACATTTTTCTTTTTCTTTTTTCTTTCTTTTTTCTTTTTTCTTTTTTTCTGTTTTATTTTGCTTTTTAATTTGATGTAGGGATATTTGTATTGCATCAGGTAGAGGAATAAGTGTAGCGTTAAGGGAAAACTTGTGCCTGGAAGATGTTTTTAGGAAATCGGGGTGGGTGTGTGTCATGAATGGTTACTTTATCTATTAAGAGCTAAAATCACTATGTATATTGCAAGCAGCCTGTCACACTTGTAGCTAAGAAACATTTCCACTATCACCTCTATGGTTTTTCCCTTGTGTAGCTGTTCCCTTGGAAATCCTGTCGTAACTGCTTGTATAACTAATTTCTGTCTAAATGACCTGAATTAAAACCCCCAAACCTATGCAATTACAAGTTGGCCAAAAGTTGTATTATTTAGTTGCAGCCAAGAGAGGACTAACCTTACCAGGATTGATGAGAAGGGATTATCTGCTGGTTGCTTCTGGAAGCAAGAATGTGTTAGCCTAATGTAGCTGCTATCAGTATAAAATGTGTTCTTGGGGTTTCAATTTAGATGCTGGAGATTATTTGAGGATTATTGCATATTACTGAAAAGAGTATGTTTTCACAGTTATCATGGGGTGGGTTTCTTTTTTTTGTGGCTTCCTCCCCATTATAATAGTTGAAGATTATAGACACAGAAGTACTAAAGATACACATTTTAATGAGCAGTTGAGCCAAACTGCATACGCTATTTTTAGGAAGACATATTTTTGCAGTAATTGCTATGGGATAAAATTTAGTTATGCATAAGTTCTTCTCCTAAAACACTATGAAGTTTGCAGTTTTAAACCATGTACTTGATATGCATGCACAAACTTAAACTGCATTTTATAGCTTAATTTAGTACTTGACTCAATTTATACATGGGGTTGTATAGAATCTTTCATGATGTCAGTAACATTGCCATAACAGTATTGAAGGTTCAACAGTATTCTCTATTTTGAACTTATAGCATATTTTCAGTTTTGCTTTTTGTGAAATAATTTGATGTGCACAAATGTCTTCATCGTATTTCTTGGTCACTGTGTTGCCCGCTTATATGTTCCTGATGTTATAGGCGCATGTATATATATATATATATATATATATAAAATGTGTATGTAATGCCTTTAAATTTAAAGAGGGAAGGGGAAAAAAAAGCCCGTGGTGTTTAAATATTTTGATGGTGCTTGGTTGCATTACGAAGTATTTACTTTTCTCTTCCACACCTATGTAGCGAGGCAAATCTGCTCAGCATAGATGACAGTGATGGACCTTTCAGTACCAATGAAGAAAGAAAGGCAAGTACTTTGTTCATCTCATGGTAAAAATGTATCTTTAAGGCTTTCTAGGTTGTTAAACAATGTTGCATAGTCATCTGTGCAGTATTGAAAAATGAAAGTTTCTGTGTTGATTTAGCAACATATGCTCAGGCTGTCTGTGTGCCTACCCTTAATGGTTTTGTTCCTCTTAACTCCTATAGATCTTGTGTTTGAATAGTATTCTGAAAATACGAGCATGAATAAGTAGTTCTAAGTTTAGAAAGTTATCATAATATGATTATATTTTTTAATCGCTAATTTTAGTCATTATGTCCCATGATTCTATGATTGCTTACTGTGGGATTCCTAATTTTGTATGTGTGCACATGTGGGTATGTGTATATCTATAGAAAAGGAGAAGATACATAGGCAGAACTCGTGCTTTTATGTGTTTTATTTTAATGTATGCTGCAATAGCTTACAACTGTTAAGATGCTTCATGTTTGGTTGATACGTTGGAGGGAAGGAATGCCATCCAGAGGGACCTTGACATGCTTGGGAGGTGGGCTGATGCCAACCTGATGAAGTTTAACCATGCCAAGTGAAAGGTCCTACACCTGGGTCGAAGCAATCCCAGGCACAGCTACAGGTTGGGCAGCGAAGAGATTCAGAGCAGCCATGCAGAGAAGGACTTGGGGGTGTTGGTCAGTGAGAAAATGAACATGAGCCAGCAGTGTGCGCTTGCAGGCCAGAAAGCCAACCGTATCCTGGGCTGCATCAAAAGGAGTGTGACCAGCAGGTTGAGGGAGGTGATCCTGCCCCTCTCCTCTGCTCTTGTGAGACCTCACTTGGAGTATTGTGTGCAGTTCTGGTGTCCTCAACATGAAAAGGACATGGAACGGTTGGAACAAGTCCAGAGGAGGGCCACGAGGATGATCAGGGGACTGGAGCACCTCCCGTATGAAGATAGGCTGAGAAAGTTGGGGCTGTTCAGCCTGGTGAAGAGAAGGCTGCATGGAGACCTCCTAGCAGCCTTCCAGTATCTGAAAGGGGCCTATAGGGATGCTGGGGAGGGACTCTACATGAGGGACTGGAGTGATAGGACAAGGGGTAAAGGGTTCAAACTTAAACGGGAAGTTTAGATTGGATATGAGGAAGAAATTCTCTAGTGTAAGGGTGGTGAGGCCCTGGAATGGGTTGCCCAGGAAATTTGTGAATGCTCCATCTCTGGCGGTGTTCAAGGCCAGGTTGGACATAGCCTTGAGTGTCACGGTTTAGTGGGAGGTGTCCCTGCCCCTGGCAGGGGAGTTGGAACTAGATGATCTTAAGGTCCTTTTCAACCCTAACTATTCTATGATTCTCTGATTGCTTACTGTGGGATTCCTAATTTTGTATGTATACACATGTGTGTATGTGTATATCTATAGAAAAGGAGAAGATACGTAGGCAAAACTGATGCTTTTATGTGTTTTATTTTAATGTATGCTGAAATAGCTTACAACTGTTAAGATGCTTCATAGTACTTTCAAAATAGTCATATTTTGTTAAGTAAGGAATCCTAGTGAGTAAGGGTATAGACAGGGTATGTTTTACATTAAATTTGGTACAAAAGCAGTCTGAAAATGAAGCCAAAGTAATATGTAAATATTTTGCGAGTAATCTTTTCTTTTTACTGAAGTATTTTTAATACACGTGAATTCTTTTGTTACAGTCACTTCGTTGTCGGCCTGGAGCTGTTGGCACCAGTGGTGATTCCTTAAAAACGTACGCAAGGCGAGGCAAAGCTGGAGGCTTGAGACTTCTTAAAGGGAACTCAATAGGCCTCAACATGATGGGAAATAATAAGAAACTGAGGTACTACTTTTAGTTTTATATTTGCTTATTTATTTGGTCATTGATACAAGTCAATGCTAAATGAACAGAACATGGAGTATATTTGCATTATGTGCTGTGCATTTTAAGAAGCTATGCTGTTCTGTGCTTGTGAGCAGAGATAGAAAACTAGATTGTTACGGTTTTTGCTCTTCCAAAATGTTAAATAGCACATTACTAAAATAGCAGAAGATTATTAAAATAGAGTTAGAGCAGTCACTGGCATATTTGTCAATGCCTTACCAGTGTTGTCTGCATAGGCTATTGCTTCCTCTATACAGTGCTCGCAGGTAGAAAAATATTTCTAACATCCCCATCAAGAATTTCTTCTTTCCATGACTGTGAATTGCCAAGATTAACTGGGTATGCATTTTCTGTTTTCCTTACTGCAAGATACCGTTTGATTTAAGAGTCATGAACTGTACCTTTAAAGGATTCAGAAATACATGTACTCCTGCAAAATAGCTTGAGATTGCCACTTGCCTTTAGAGCTGACAGGAACAGTGTTTAAGCATTCAGTGCTGTACTTGCTTGTTACTACTGTTCCTAGCTTGTAACAGGCTAATGTCTTTATTTATTATGTAATAAAAAGTGGTACATTTGTGTAACTTTCTCTGGGAGTGTTTCATATTGCTAAAGCGCACTCAATTTGATTACCTTTGCGGGAAGGAAAAGTTTGTAAGATAGCTGTAGTTGGGCCTGTTATTGGTGAATGGGATCATCTTAGCACTGAATCACTTGAGAAAATAAATCCTTGAAGTCCTGGGTGATGTGTCCCCTCTCCTGCTATTCTCATCTTTGATCTGGTTCAGCAAATGCAGTATGAAACTAGCTTAACTGTAATAGTTTTGTTGTTTTTTTTGTTTGTTTTTTTTTTTAATCAGTCGTTCTTTAAATTGCTTTTTTCTTTACTAGTTTTCAATAACTTGTATCAAAATTTCTCACATTAAGTCCCTTATAGATTTTTTTTTTGTAATATTTTGTAAAAAAAATTACTTGATGAATGGCAGTATTAGTGTAATCTGTAGTTGTGTTCTGTGTTCCTGAAAATACCAGTGCAAGATTACTCTGTGCTTTGCCTTTTGAATCTGTGGTGTTAGGAAGTTCCTAGGATCAGCTGATAGAATGTGATGCTGTAACCTTTTTTTACTTGGAGCCTGTACTTTAAATGGTGCTGTGGTTTCTGAGATCATGTCAAGGAGAGATGTATATTGTTAGTATATTGTAAGGTCTTTGAGGCTTATAGAACACTTGTTCTTTCAAGGAATTTTTTGACCATTATGTCACCCTGGTTTTGGTGTTGTATGTTAATTTCCTTGAAACGGTGCTGAAACCTGCAAACCCAGATTTCAGTTTGGATGTGCCCATTTTGCAACTTGCTAGGACTTAATGACTGAATTTTCTGTTGATTCTGTCTGTACTGGGTATGTTCTATTCGAAGAACAGGACTATAGAGCAGATTGTATTTTATGGCTGTCCTACTTGGAAGCATATCTGACGCCATATGAACCATTTAAGTGTGCTGTCTAGAACAGTCAGCTTTGACTCAAATGTGGTCACCCACCAGGCTGTGATATTCTATTCCAGTACCTAATGGAGTTTCTAACTACTTGAGTGTGAGGCAGAAGGCAGAGTGCTAACAGTTTTTTGTGTTCAGGGGCACAAGACTTAGAGTTTCCCAATCACAATAGCTTGGTAAAGCTCAGATTCAACAGATAAAATGGTAAAACATGAAATAAGTGTGTTTATCAACTTAGTTGCTTGTTTAAACTCCTCAAGTCTTCAGCAGTTGAGAAGATATTCCTGCACTCTGCTTGTGTTTTCTTTTCTAAGAAAATGTCTCTTTCAGACATTAAACTGGAAGCCAGAGAGGATACCCTGAAGTATTTAGGGCAAGTAGCTGTCAGCTTTTTATTTCTCAGGTGACAACATTAAACAGAAAGTTGACTGCAAATAGTCTAGATGATAACTGACCAGCCGCAGTTGCGTAGTCTTGACTTAGAAGTAATGTAGGATGAGTGTGTTTACTTTCAAGAGGTTGGTGTGAGAATTAGATGCTATTGGTTTAGTTTTGAGGAAATCAGACTGTTAACTCAGAATATTTATGATGTTTCTAAACTTCATATTCTAGGAAAGAGTTTTACCATTTGGTTGGTTTTTATAATCTTGTTCTGTTATGTTCATGGTTAAACAATGTCAGATCATAACAGTCATCTTATGACCAGTCAGAAATACTCTGAAAGCTCTAATATTGACTTATGATACTCAAAATATGGCTTCCAAAAGGGTTTGTAGTGCTAAACTGAAAAAGAAAAAAAATTAACAGTCAAGCTAACAGTTTGCACATTTTTATCTTTTGAGAGAACGTAAAGGAAGGATTAGGAATTGGTTGCCGTCTTTTGGGGGAATTTTGGTACTTCATTCTTTTCATTGTTCATGACAGAATAAAAGCAAAACTTCTGCTGAATAATATTTCTGAGAAATATTATTAAGAATGCTTTTTCACATAATTTTATTTAGTGCAACAATAATTTCCAAGCAATTTTACAAGCGAAATTTAAACATTGTATTTCCATAATTTGAAGCATTGTCAAGATGCTGTCTGTAAAAAGTTGCCTGCTTTCTGAACATTTCAAATGTGGTATTGTGTGTCTGGTCACAGAAGTGTGGGGGATAATTTTTAGGGTCTAATAATCTTCCAGGGAGTACTGTATTATTGGTCTACCTTATCTTTATATCAGGTTTTACTAGAGGGGATAATGGTGAGTAATCGTCTTTCCAGAATTACTTGTTTTACATAGTAGTGAGATTAAAGTGTTAAAAGGCAAGAAATGATAAAAAAGACTGGGGAATATGCTATCTCTCTGCGTAGTCCTCCTCAGATATTTGAGGACCCAAGAATCCTTTACTTTTTTTTTCTGAGATATCTTGTGTTTCAGTTATGAGGCATCTTACAGCCATAAATTTGCTGTGGTTTCTTTCCAGTTTGAGTAACTAGAGGAGGGAAATTCCAGAATGTGCAGTCTGTTCACCTTATGCCTTTTGTCATATTAAAGAAGTTAATACCATATCTTAATAAAATGAAATTTGGAAGTATAAATTATAATTTAATTAATTAGCCATAAATAAAGTATGAATAAAATTATACACAGCATACAATATATATTTTACATAATATATAAAATATGCATTCTATATAATTTTATTAATTCTCTAAGTAATAATTAAAAAAGGCAGTGTCTTTTTGCAGTGGCAGGAGGAAAAGGAGAACTGGTTCGCAGTGTATTAGATGTGACAAGATTTAAAAAAATCTTAGCTTTTCTTCTGGGAGGGGAATTATCATTGAATTGTGTATATTCTTATTTGTCTATTTTAGTCTAGGATTGAATGCTTTTATGCCTGTCAAAAGACCATAAAAAGTTGAATTACTGATTCAGAAATACTTTGTTGATATTTGGGTTTGTATGGCTGAGGTTATAAAAGTAGAACACCAACATTTTTAGTCAAGACCATGTACAAATACTCCAGAGACATTTTGTCGTTTCTTAAACCATTTTTCTGTATGTTTGCAGTGAAAATGCTCAGAACATGTCTTGTCCTGTAACTGTGGTACATGGTAGACGTTTTCACCACGCGCATGCACAGACAGCAGTAGTAAAAACAGCAGCCCAAAGGTAAGGCTAAGTACATTTGTTTCTCCAGATGTTCCTAGTGTCAGAAATCCTTTCTGGTTTTGCATGTAATAGTTTTCCTTATGCTTTAAAGTGTTTTAAGGAAACATGAGTAATTACATGGTGTGTTCTTGATCACAAGCTTTGATCTTAATTACTGAAGTTTCATAAGACCATTTAGGAACTACTATTATTTAATCTCAGAATTTACTTATTTTAAAGCACACTATGGCACATATTCAGTAGGAGAGCACCTGCTAATGTAAATGTGTTTAGAAAATACTTTGAAATGGGCGGGCACAATAGGCAGAAGAAATTCACGTAACTGACAACATGATCTTCAAATATTATTTCACAGCAACTTCAGTTTGTATAAGAACCATCTAAAGATTAAGTTATAGATCTGTTGATCATATGTATTCTGTAAATACAGCATGAAACATATAAACTGGAGCTTCTAACAGAAGCAGGGTTTTTCATTTATATAAATAGTTAGAATGAATGACTGGGGAATCTTACTCAGCTATGCTGAGTTAATTGGTTTGAAAACTTAAAAGTACATCAGACTTCTATAAAGTGTAGGGGTTTATATTTTTTTTTACAGGCTTTTCGCACTCATTGTGAGTCAAAAATACATGAGCGTTAGCTTTAAGGAATTTTCTTTCAAATTTTGTCCGTTCAGAGCTCTCTTTATGAATTTCATGGATTTCTACCAGGCCATGAGTGCTTCATTGTGTCAGCATTTTGTAGCCTCCTTCTGCCCTCTTTTATCCTCTCTGCTTTTTTAGTGTAGACTTTTGAGGTGGGATCATATATAGGCATTATCCTCTTTTTTGTCCCACTTCCCTCACTTCGATTTGCTATGTTCTGAAAAACAAAGCCCATATACTAATTTGGATGAAATGATCTGAGTATGTATTAGGATAGTCAGGCATTGAAGAAACAGACTGAAAAATGGATGTTGCAGTCCTGTCCCTGAGGACCTATACCTACACTATTGTTGCATCCTTCTATTTCAAGCTGGACTGTCATCTGTAAACAGAAAAATAGCATGTACATTTTCTTTCCCTTAGTAGCAGATGCAGTAGTAAGGGTCTCCCTGTTCTTTACATTACTTGCCATCGCTGCAAGGCAGAGATGACTAAGGAGGCTTGGCAGAGCTTTTCCCACAAATCAAACTGAAAGAGGAGGTTTATCTTGCCAGTGTAGTTTGGGCTGAACCAGCTGCGCTCTTTTCTTCTTACATACAGTCCTTTTTCAGAATATTTTTGTTCAGTGTTGATTGAGGAAAGCATGGGGCATCTGCAAGCATTCATACTCTTCCATTTTTTTTTTTTTTTAATTTTCTAATTGTAAGGGATAAAATCTTGATCTGTAGTGCTAACTAAAATGGTTTGAAGTGAGCAAAATAAAGCGAGACTGCTCTTTACTGCATCTTTGAATGTTGACCCTAGTAATGTTAGTGCATTTGATTAAGTTTTGTTGTGAGATGGTTGTTTGAAACAGCCAGTCAACATCTAACTAAACTTAATCTTGTGTAGCTAAGTGCTGTATGCTTCTTCAGCATGCAAGAGAGTCTGCTCTGGAGAGTCTTAATTTTGAAGGTATGCTAGACTTGCCTGTTTGCCTGTCTCACCTATGGGACTTGCTTCTTTATAAGCCTGCAATGTAATGTGCAAATGAAACCCAGAAGCAGCAACTCCATGTGACATGCAGAAGGAAAACTAATGTGTAGTATAGGTAAGCTGAATATTGCGTGAAGTAATTGGATATTAGTCATTCTGAATATTTCTAAATATGTTTTCTTTTAGGGTTGTTATTGTAGTTCATTTACATTAACAACAGACAATTAACTAAGAATATTTCTGGAGTTTCAAAGGCAGGAAATAGTCATAACAATTCCAAGCAATGCTTTGCTGCTGGAGGATGTCAGAACCAGCATGATCTAATTGGCTGAGGGTGAGCTTTACAGGGGAACTGTGCAAAGGATATTTAATTCCAGTATCTTTTGCCAGTTGACTCAACTGACTACTTTTTAAAGGCTTCTAAATCTGTTTCTGAGGTAGAGGTTTGAAAATTAATAGAACATGGTCTTCTGTAATGCTGTTGTGTTTTTTTTTTTTTTTTATTAAAAAAGAAGGGGGATCTCAGGGCTACTTGATATGGAAAGTACAAGTTTATTAATGAGAACACAGTAGCTGTTAGGAAAAAAGTAAGTAAAATAGGACTGCTGAAAACTGTTCATAACACAAAATTCCATTGTATATGAAGTGGGTATGTTGTTTTTGGTTGTAGTTATGTGTGATTTTTTTATCTCTTTTTGCTAATTTTTACTGACATTGCACAATAGTGAGTTTAAAAGTGAATTCTGGTTATGTTTTCTCAGAATGGACTATATGCAGGAAATGTGGGATGCAGACCATGAGTAAAATTTTAGGTATATATCAAGATAAATAACATTAGACAATTAGACACAAGACAAAGTAAAGCTGTTAGCATGGAAATTGAGTTCTAAGGTGTTGGTTTTTTTTTCCTATACAAATTTACAAGCAACACAAAGATGTGTTCTTTTGCATTGATTGCATTTATAAAATTGTTTTAAGGTATGGTGATCAGAAACAACACAGGAAAAATAGTTTTAACTAACCTAATATATTGTTCCTGAATCGGTAGTGGATTATTGAATGGATAACTGAAAATAAAACCATGATTAAATTAGCTCTGAGCAGATTGACTCTCTGGCACTGCCATTACAGATTCTGTTATTTATACTGGATTCTTTGTGTGGGGATGGTGTCACGCAGGGCAGACTAATTATAAAACTCAGTCATAATCTCTGTCAAGTTGAATTTGGAGCTTGTGATGTGTCCTGTATTTCTCAGCTCTTCAACTTTTTGCTCATGCATGTTAATTATTAAATTTTGTCTGAGTATCTGTTGTACTCATATGTAAAATATAAGCTGCTTGCAAACAAAATCTGGCATTTCAAAATAATATTTTGATAAATATGGTTTTCTAATGCAATCTGGGGGTGATGTTAAAATTTGTTCACTTCTGATACAACAGATTTTCAGCTATGGCATGGCCTAGTTTTGTAGTTGGTTCAGACTATTTTGCTTCATTTAATGGATGCATAGTTTTTTCTTATGATGTTGATTTACTGTTCTCTAAGACTTGGCACTGGAATGGCATGTATGTACAACATGTTTAAGAGACCTTATATGTGAGCTGCATGAAGCAATTTATGGGGACACTCCTTGTTATAATTCCTGAGTCTGTCCAGGATTCTCATTTCTTAAAGTTTCTGAGATGTAAGAATTTTTAAAATGCATTATATTAATGTGGGATTTTAAAACAAGCAAGTGAGGCATCTGAGGTAATGAAAATGTATGGTATCGGGCATTCTGGAATTTTTTCCTGCCATTAGTTTTCTTAGCATTAAAATTTAGAGTTCTTGACAGTGTGACTCTTTACAGCACCTGTAAACCAGTTAATCCAAGTTACATATTAACTGTGCCAAGGATACAAAGATACTGGATCTGGCTCCATCTGGACATGGTCTGGATCAGAGTGGATTTATAAACTCAGATGTGACCTGCAAAAAACACGATGTTTTTTGCTTGTAAAGGCCAGCTTCAGTTGGAAGCAATTTTTTGCCGTTTTCATGCAGCATTAGCTGATCGCCCTCATCTCAGTCAAAGTTGCAGTGGTCACATTCAGTTTTGAATTCCTTTTACTCTCTCCCCAGAGCATTGTGGAGATTAAATACGTTTTTATACTGCACTCTGTAGGACTATCAGGATTACCTTCTTATGTGGTCTACTTTCAGTATTGCTGTTCCTTTGGGTAACAAAGAGTTTGCCCTATTCTTGTGAGTGTTCTGTTTGTGAAAAGGAAAGGAGAATGAGTTTATATTACCCTGTAATATCATTACACTGTTTAATTTGACTGCCGTAAAACAGGGAACAGTTTGAATTTGTTCTCTTTTAGGATACTGTTAGTGTAATGCATATATGACAGAAGTTTGTTAGGTTTTTGATGTTTGGGAGGAACAGCCACATAGATTAAAAGCTTACAGCATTCCATGTTGTGAATTTTGAAAAGGCAAGAGAGATAACGACAGTGTTCTCAAGTTGCCTTTGTGCTGTGCTTAGTTAGATCTATTTTTATCTCCGGCTTGATATACAAAGGACCTGAGTTGTGAGTATCAACTCTGTGCACTGATGTTAATGGAGACACTTCTGAAACTAGTAGCCCTAATTCTTTAAAATATCTGGAGGTTCTTCTTATCCAAAACCTCGGCAGGAGGCTGGTTGCTTCTGTTTATCCTTCTCTTTCACGTAGCTAATTGCATGTGGTCTTCTAAATGTTTAAGTAGTGCTTTCTGATTTTTTTTTTTCCTCTCAATTGACACACTTAAATATTTTTATCATGTTTTGCATGGTAATCAGGGTTGAAATTGAGGCTTGATCTTAATTCAAGATTCTGTCATGTCAGGTTCTATATTGCAGTAAATTATGTGAGGTTGCCAGGTTGAATTTGGTATTAATCAAATTTTACATGTTGAAAAAGAGTCAAGACAGTGTAGTGTTTGGACCATTGCTGTCTGTGAGGTAACATTTGGTTTTGTGTTTATAACTACTGTTACAAAAAATGCTATGAAAAATAGTAATGCTCATTTGAAAACTAGTCAAGTGAGCGCAAGAGACAATTAAACAGTTATAGCTTATATTGAATAACTTTTGAATTTAGTGATGTGCAACACCTGTGGGGCTTTGCATCTTATGTTTTTTTTTCTTTTTTCATATTTTAAGCAATCTGGATCGAAAGGAAAGGTAAGCTTACTGTTGATGAAATGAGCATGGCAATGAGCATTAAGAAAATTAACTGAGTGATTTATCAATTCTAGTTAAAACATATTCAGTCCAGTCAATCATATCTGCTCATGTGTGATAAGGGTTGGTTGGTTTTGTTCTGTTTTTGTGATTCACTTACTGCCTTTTACCAGAAAAGGATCTTTCCATGCATCCCTAAATGCTATGTTAATGTGAACTTTAGGTACATTTCCGCTGGTAATTTACCTATTTATTTAGCCAGTGTGAAAATAGATAAATTTTTACTGTCTTCAGAATTTAAGAATTTGATAATTCTTTTCATATTCTTTGTGCAATAGAATGGTTCTGAAGCATGTCCCAGTAGGGTGCTTAACAGCTTTCAGTCTGTCATCTCAGTTTGGTTTGAATAGCATTAAAAGTTTTTATTGGGTTACTGTGTACATTCTGTTCATGAATTGTATGTGTTAAAGCAGTTAACAGAAAATGTATAGCAAAACCAGGCATACTGGTTTTTCATTGCTCATTTCAGGCTCATTTCTCTCACATTTTGCATCTGTTTTATTTCTGTTAATATTTCATTAGCAGTAGGAAATATACTTGGTTTTCTTTCTATATAGGTTAAACTTGCATATTAGTGGAAATGTTGATAGTAATGAATTCATTGAGGTTTTGTAAATATTGTGTCTATGTAGGTGGTTTTGATAGTATGTACTAGGTGTCATGTTGAATTGTTTAAATTTTGTATAAAATGTTTAACCAATAAGGATATAAATTACGCAGAAATATCATGTAGATCTGTTCTTTGTGAATGCAGGATTTTCTAGATTAAGTAGTAAAATTGAGCCTTTTCGGTTTACTGCCTTTTGTTATTTCTTAAAAGAAATCTCAGATATATTCACCAGTTAGTGTTGGCCCTCTAAGAAGGGATTTGATCATGTTTTGGTGCCTGGGCTTTGAGTTTATATAGTTTTTCCCGTTCAAACTTGTGCTGCATTTATGTTATTAGTTACCCGTTCAGCAATTTTTTTTATGTTTTTAATTTGGCACTGAATGTCATGAAAGAATAGGGTTGAGTTCCATGCTGATGATCTTTATTTTCCCTTGGGAACACCTGTTGCTTTTTAGTCCAGTACTCTACTGGATATGTCCTTTTTTTTTTTTTTTTTTTTTCCTTCCCTCCTTTTTGTTGCTGTCCTAGTGGGGGAACGTGACTTAGGCAGAAGGTCCTAAATTTAGTTTTAATCATTGCCATCATGATAAGTGCAGTTGCACCTCCTGACTTTCTGGGCCAGATGGGGCTACTTATCTGTGTACTGAAACCCCAAATATCTGTGCTGCTGCTTCTTTCTTTCAGCTTTTCACTATTGTACTCTGCTTTTCCTACAGGGCATGCTGAAGGAAAATCTCACCTCAGCAGCTTGGTGCTTCCTATCTTACCATGATTTACTCTGTTTTTGTATAGTGATGGAGAAACCAGCAGCTGGGCTGTGGTGTTATACTTCCAAATAGTAGTATACAGAGGCAGAGTGAGGGAAAGCTGAATAAGGCAGCCTCTCTCAAATTGATGGTACCAGATTGTGGGTAGTTTTGAAAGCTCTGATCTAGGACAGCGCTGTATCCTAAATTCCCATATGCAGTTTTTTCTTTACATTCATTCCTTTCTGGCATAGACAGAAATTATTATCCCTCTGTGTCATGTTCACCACCCCTCCCCCCCCCCCCCCCCCCCCTTTTTTTCTTTTTTTTGTAGAGAATAACTTTTAAGATGAAAATTTCACTTTGGCTGGAGAGTGTCACAGAGGTCTGTGTACCAGCCCAGTGTGAAGGTAATTAAGGTCCAATTCCATCAGCGTAGGAATAGGGCAATAATTTCCAATATGTGCTGAAGATACTAAGTCAGTGACACTATTCTGTCTGGGCATAACATGTTTAATGAAGAATACCATACCATTTAGTTGTTAAGATGTGTCAAAAGTTCAGGATTCTCCACAGTCTAGAATGCCTCAGTATTTCTGCCATGTCTGCTGGAGGAAGAGCCTGGCCTGTCTTGGTACTGTAATTAATATTTTGCTGTTTGATGCTTTGCTACTTCTTGAGATTGCTTTTATCAAATACTGGTCTAACTCTCTTGTACTTAAGGTATTAAAATCAGAACTACTTATAATGGACGAGATGAGATACCTAAGATGATTTAATCTCGGAGCATGAAGCCTTGTTCTTCAAGCAAAATCTAAATCACATAAATATTTCTGGGAAATATAACAGGCAAAAAAAAAAAAAAAAGAAATTTGTGTATTTTTAATATTTGGTAGGACGGTAGGAATAGAGATCAGTATTATATTTCTTGTGGTTTTTTCTGTTAAATACAGTCTGTAGATAGTCTTGCATCTTAATCTGTTTGGCTGTTTGATCCGTCATTTATTTATTTTGAAATGGGAGACTCTTAGGATTTAACAGCAAGAAGGCATTTGTTTGGAAGTGCTGCATGGTTTTTTTATTCTCTAATAAGATTTTTTTTTTCTTTTCCAAATAGCCTTTAAAGATAGGTGTCATATTTGTTTTAAGAAAAAAAAAACTTGAGTTTCTATTCCATCCCACTTCTGCACTCATGCAATTAAACCACTCAGTGTACTAAGGACTTAGTGGAGTAGAAGGTATTAATGGAGCTGCAGCTGTTCAGATGTCAATGAACGTTGCGCTGTGAGGGGAGCCTTCATTTTGTCATCTGTAAAAACTTTGTGGTGCTGGGCTCTGCTCTGGGCTCTTTTTGGTTTTGTGTGGGTTTTTCAGGATAGGAAGCTAGTAGGAGGCACCTCAGGTTGCTGCACTTTTGTGGGAGGACAGTCCCTATCTCCAAGAAAGCATATATTTTTTTTTTTTTTTTTTTTTTCAGATGAAATCTCCAATTAAGTAGTCTTAAAAGTTCTCTTTGCTTTTGTTTCTAACTCAGAGCAACTTCTAACCTGACCTTGAATTGCTGACCAAGTTAAACTGTGTTGGAAAGCCTCAGTTGACTTGGAGCTGGTTTTCATATCATAGGTTTGGGTGTTACTGGTTCATTGTGAGCATGCGAGTGAAAGCATATTGTGGGAGAAGAAAGATACTAATTCTATGCTAGCACTTGTGTATTCTTGCAAGTGTTTTGCCATTTAGTAAGTATCAATATCAGTCTATATTGATAACACAAAATTTAGACAAGGGTAAATAAGGCTACTGTATTCTGATTTATTGTCAAAAAATTCTTTAGCGATATCTGGTAAGCAAATTACCATCCTAAAACAATAAATACATGTTGCATGTTAAAAATGTAACACAAACCTGTACGATTTTTAGAAGAAAAATCCTAACTTAAAAATGTCCAGAGACCTTTAATTGTCAAACTACTTTTTAAAAGATGCTTTAGTATTCTAAACCTCCATATTGTTTTCATTGCTTTCAATTAAATGTCAAGTAGTTGCAATACTTTTTATCATAAATATTGATTAAATATTTTCTATTTAAAATGTCTTACAGAAAATACTTTTTCAAACAGTGGTTATGTTCAAAACAAGACAATGTTATTAAATACTACTGGGGGATAATTATAGCACGTCAGAAAACACCTCACACATCCTTACTGCAAAGTTTATATGTTTTTAAATCTCCTATAATGGTGTTACAGGGTTTTTTCTACCCTTTAGAATGTCATTATCATTGGTTTTGATAGTAATAGCTTCTCACTATATAGGGATTAATCTGAGCTCTGCCTTACATTTCCACAAATTCTGCCTTTAAAGTAATTGCTTGTGATTTATTTTTTTAAAGAAAATTTTCCAAAAAGTCCTATACTTTTTGAACAAATATTCATGTTAAGCCTCTGATTTTGGTTCAGGTTTTTGTGTGTGCAGATGTTAAAAAAATATCTTTTTTTGGGAGCAGGGTTGTTTCAGAAACACGTTTGACACAATCAGTAACAAATAAATTACTTAATCTGTCATCTCTGATGTGTTTGTGGGCACTCAGGGTTAAGTAGTGTGAGGTCTCTACATTCTGTGTTGCAATCTGACCACGCTTATTTCTCAGTCCTTCTCAGTCCTCCTTTCTGCCCGAGTTTTTCTTCGTGCTGCAGCCTCTCAAGACAGTAAAACTTGTTTGTGTTTAGGTGAAGTATCCCAAAGGGCATTGCAGGTTAATCTTGTTTGAAAGAACAGGGAAAACCCTGAGGAATACTACCTAGGAATGCAGAAAATTCAAAGACTTTATAATTTGATGTATTGGGAAATGCTGTGCTGAAAGAAATAAAAACTTATGCCTACTGCTGAAGTTTGCTTCAGTCAGAGCCAAATTTTTGTCAGGTGGGTTATCAAAATTTATCTGTTAGTTTGAGATGTTACTGCCTTCAGCTGTTTGCTTTACCCCCTTGCTGTTGATTAATGTGCTTGTAAATCAGAAGGAGCAGTATGGGATGTGTGTGACCTGTTTGCAGCCCATTGTTCTGGCTTAACTTGCCGGTAGAAACAGTTTCTGCTGAAGCTGCTGGCAAGGCGTGTGTTTCGGGTGTGTGACATCTTCTGTTATAACAGAAACCATAACGTTCAGCTGCAGAGCAGGGTAAGAGAGCTGAGAGAGAATTGCCACAAACAGTAGCTGAGATGCAGTGAGCTTCAGGAGTCTTAATTTGGTAACAGCCAGTTTGACACACTTGTTCATAAACTTAAAATATCTTTCAGGAGACTCAAATCTTACTATAATGTTTTATATTGCATTAATTTGCACAAAAAATGTGGGATATATATTACTCAAATTATACGAACAAAACTTTTATCATCCAATAGTTTGTCTATATTACTATATTTTCAAAGCAAATGTACAGGAACTAACCCTTCTCCCATGTTCTTTTGCATTTTTGGCCACAACAGTTTTTGACGTCAGATCTCTTTCCTCTGTTTTGCATCTTCTCTTCCTGTTTTTTAAATTGTGGAACTTGTGGAATCCACTTTAATATTAAAATAATAGTTGTTTCTATTTTTGTATTTCAAAAGTATCTTATCTTGTGCTTAATGAGTGAGGAGAGGAGGAGATGCAGGCTTCAACCTTTGAAGACTTGGGTCTGAAAGCGAGAGATTCCTGAACTATTGATTACAATCAAAGGGGATTTAGATCACAAACACTTCTAAGACCTTTACAGTAGCTGTTCCCTAAGGTTCTGGTCATGCTGAAGTATACAAATAGCATGTAAGAGGAGAAGTTATTTGTAGCTTTCAAGATACATCTCAGGGTTTTTTTGTCCTTGTATAATTGTTGCTGAATTTTAATGGTGTCTGTCAAAAGAACAACTGTCTGTCTAATTCATTTTCCAGAAAAGAATACCCGCCTCAGCTTCAGAAGGTAGAAGCAGACCACATTAGGTTACCACGGTCTCAAAGAGTGGGTAAGTTATGTTTAGAGTTCTCATTTCTGTTAAGCAGAATAATTTTTTTAATACCTGCTTTGGGAGTGTGTGTTACCAAACTTTGTGTAACCTTTAGTACATCTGTTTGTATCCTTATATCATGTTATTCTATATACAGTTTTGTGCATGAGGGAGGATTTTGCCCTTTTTGACTGATTTCTGCAACCTATTCAGTCATGTTATAATGAATTTTAAATTAGCTTCAGTTATTTTAGAAACAACTAAATTGGGGAATTCGAAATCAAAGAATTGTTGGAGATGGAACAGACCTCTGGAGGTCATCTAATGTGAGTCCAAGCCCCCAGCTTGTTCCTGAATTATGGATGAGGAACTCATGTAGCACTGTTAGTATGCGCAAAATGTGCCATTCATGATTAATAACACTTGGTATCAAGTATATTCATGCTCTGAGTTAGTGAGTAGAAGAGTTGGCATCAGCACTGCTCTGTGCCTCTACTGAAGTATGCTTTTGTATCCTTGGTTGGAGACTGTTGATGGAGAGATGAGGGAGAAAATATAGTGTGCTTTGAGGTGTGGAAATTGTGAAATTGGAAGAGAAAAGTTACTGTGTTTGGTTGAGCTTTGTCAGTGCGGGTACAGATAGAATCTGTAAAACCCGCTGTTCAGCTGCTTTAGCCATCTGCATTGGCCAGTTACCCTTCTGTGCCTTTTCAGGTTAATGTTAAGTAGAAAATCTCACACTGTACATTGTTAATTTATGGGTTTCTGTGTTCCTGTATTCTTCCAGTATTTAAATGAATGCCCCAATATGAAACAGAATGTAGCAGTATAGTTCACTGTACTGCTTAGTCTTTGTGTTGAAGGAATAAATCCTAACTGCACACAACGTTTCCAATTATTCTAAGTGCAACCACCAGCAGTCCTTTAGTGAAAATTACCACCAGCATAATCCAGCAGATCCCCTTCTGCTTTCAGTAGCAGATGTAGATTTTTAAGTCCAAAGTCTCCTCCAAAGATACTGAGCTACAAATTGTCACCAAGCGAAACTGAAACAGTATTAATAAACCAACATTACTTCAGGGATTTTTTTTTTTTAATTCATACAACAAAACCATGAGACACTTGAAGCAGTGTAGTTTGTTGGATGCTTAAAAATGTGTATTTGTAATTCAAGTTAGTATATGTTAAAAATTAAGTTGATCATAATTTTAACAGCATATGAGTATGCATTTCTTGTTAACATTTTTGCGTTTTTTCCCCTCGTAGACAGTATAATGGAAAACAGAGAAGAGTCGGAATCAGAATCAGAACCTGAAATTAAGAGAAAGGTGCAACAGAAACGTCACTGCAATTCATATCAATCTGACTTCACTCTATCTTCTGCTACAAAAAAATGCTTAACTCAGTTAAAGGTGGGTTAGATTTTAAACACATGTAAATTAGATTTTTAAAAACATGTGAAGCATGATGGAGATAATTAAGAGTGTATATTGATACTAGCTATGAAATACCTATTTTCTGATTTTAAACAAACATGCTGCACTGGATGGCAAAAGAACCTGTGTTTAAATTCATTGGCTGATTGCTAAACCAGCAATTGATAATTTTGGTTTCCTGTCAGAAATAGAGAAATGATTTTACTCTTTGACACATGTTGGTGTCTTTGACATTTTTAGTGTCAAGATTTTCTGTACTGATAACAATAAAAATAGAGGTACTGCAGAGATGCAAGTGCTTCTTCCTAAGCTGCTTTCCTTCCCTGTGAAACTAGCACAGGTGTCCAAATAGCATTCCCTGGTCTGGGTGCAACCAACCAGGGTGCTTTGTCTGGAACTTTTTTCGAACAACAGATGTAGGATATTTTGAAAATTCCTATAAGGCTTTCTGTATTTGTTACCATCTTCCCAGGTTACTATGGAAGATAGATAATCATAGAATCATAGAATAGTTAGGGTTGGAAAGGACCTTAAGATCATCGAGTTCCAAACCCCCTGCCAGGGGCAGGGACATCTCACACTAAACCATGTCACCCAGGGCTCTGTCCAGCCCAGCCTTGAACACCACCAGAGATGGAGCATTCACAACTTCCCTGGGCAACCCATTCCAGTGCCTCACCACCCTTACAGTAAAGAATTTCTTCCTCATAACCAGTCTAAGTTTCCCCTGTTTAAGTTTGAACCCTTTACCCCTTGTCCTCTCACTACAGTCCCTCATGTAGAGTCCCTCCCCAGCATCCGTATGGGCCCCCTTCAGATACTGGAAGGCTGCTAGGAGGTCTCCACACAGCCTTCTCTTCTCCAGGCTGAACAGCCCCAACTTTCTCAGCCTGTTGCCTACATACAGGTCACACTGCATGTCTATGAAAGCATACATATGTAAGGAGATCTTGGTTAAAAAAAAAAAGAAAGTAGATCTTTGATTATTGTATATAATCAGCTTGTGTTTGCTCCTGTGTGTTAGAAACCAAGTCTGATTGTATTTCTTTGTTAGGTTGAAACACTTAGTTGAAACTCTTATTGAAACTAAGAGTTTCTAAGTTGAAACTCTTATACATTTACATTACATATTTAGTTAATTAATATGATGTTATTTGGAAATTCTGGTAGCTGGAGTTTTGATCTTAAACCACAACAATATGATATCTGTATAGAAATGAACTATATAAGGTAAGTAATGAAATAACAAAGCAGTTAAAAGCAACAGACATTACAGTTCTGTGGAGTTTGTATTAAGCATTACATTGATAACTTCATTTATATTTGTTTGAAAAAGTAAAAAATTCAGTACAGCCTAACTTACATTCTGTCTGTTAAGGGACAAAAGAAGAAAACAATCTTCTAGATTGAAATTATAATTGAAGAAAGCAATTTAAAAATAAATGGAGTATAAAAAAACCCAAAACCCAAAAAACAAAGAGTCTGAAGATCTAACAAATGTCATCTTTATGTCTTCCTTATGATTTACATGAATTAGCATGAGAGGAAGGGGGGCAGCCCCATCGTTTGTTGGTTGGGTTTTGATCAGTGTAGGCCATTTGCAGTAACTCCTAGCTCTAACTTGAAAACTCTGTTTACATGTTGGAGCAAGGTGTGCTTTGAGCGCACTCCTTACTATTACAAGGCCAGAGCTACTTCCTGGATAGTATACATGTGGAAAATGAGGCCACAGTTGCATGTAGAAGCATCAGCAGCTTCGTGTCCTTGAGCTAGATTGCATGTAGCGGACCTCATTGCTACAACAAACTGTTCTCTGCCTCCCTGATAAAAAAGTGTCAGACTAGATTACATTGTTCTGGGAGCATGATTTAATTTGCAAAGCTATGAGACGCTGCATTTGTAAGCAGTATTTAACAATTACATCTGGTACTTTTTCCCATGCATATCTTAGAAGTCTGTAAAGTTGAGAACACCAGCAGCCGTGAATGGAAACCTGTTACTTTTTCTCAGACCCTAGGGCTGAGTGCCTGTGGTAAAACTGTCCAGCAGTAAGCTGAAGTAACCCCCCATACTTTTCGCACAATGTATTATGAGATTTTGAGAAGGGATTGATAAAATTTGTGAGGCTACATCATCATCAAACAGATTTATTTCAATTCAACCACTGACTCAGGAAATGTTTAAATTGGTAATTAAATCAAATAAAGAGGATATATCCTTACTATATTTACTGTGCTCCCAGCCTTCTACCAATGGCCACTGCTGAAAGTGCAGCACAGCGCTAGCTGAACCTTTACTTCAGTCCCATGGGGTAGTTATGATCCCATAAGACTGTGTAGTTTGAACACCTTCTGGATATAGAACAGGTCTTGCTGCAGCTGAATTCACTAGCACAACTCTTTTTTTTTGTAGGAACCGTATGCATTTTCATGAGCTGTGAGTTGTCTAAGTGTGCAGAAGATTGATTGGAGGTTTATTGAACCTCTGAACAATTGGAAAGTGTTAGCTGTAGTTTTGTGCTAGGGGAATTACAAACATAACCAGCTGCTTGCCAGGCAATGTGCAAATGGTTTGCATCTTATTAGGCTGTAACAGGTTGCACTTTTTAATTGTTAAAAGTGTACATAATTTTTAAAGGTAGGAGAATTTTCTTCATCATGTGTGCTTACTAAAATAGAAGCTGAAAAACAGCAGAAGCTTTGGATTCTGAAACATTTAGATGTAGGGCAGGGTATTTTTATAGGGCATATAGTGTTTGTGTTTTACAGGTCTCAAAGTTTAAAAAAAATGCTATATGGTGCAAGTTATGTGGCATACACATTTAGGTAGAACTGATCTATTTAAGTAGTCATTTATGTTTAAAAAAAGTCTAAAAAAAAGAATATGCCCCTCTTAATTAAACACTGCTACCCCTACCATCAAAATGTAGGCTCTCAAACTGTGGAAGGGAAGTTGGTTTTAAGTTTCAGGTGTGTGGTTGAAATAGAGGGGTGTATTTATTCTGTACTCAGGATCCTTCAGGTACAATTGGTAGCTTCTGTTGAATATTTTAATGTCTGATTGAAATTCTTCAATGCAATATCTTTGTAAAAACTACATCCTGTAACTGAGCACTGAGGCACAACAGCGGTTTTCATGTTACTTACAATCTTATCTCACCGCTCAGGTTTTAAAGGCTGAAGGTCTGATGCATTTTATACCCTGGGGCTTTGGGGAGTTTTTTTGCATCTGCTTTGCTATGGTCTGTGTAGCTTTTTTTAAACTGCAGAAAAAGTATGTACTCCTTATATGACTTTACATTTTTTTGGGGTTTTCTTAAATGGTTGAAGATCGCACACTAAAGGAAGTCCTCGTTATTGGATAGCTGTTCATGGCTGGGGGTGATGGCTGTGTTTTGGAATATCATGCCTTTGCCATGATAGGATACATTGTTCATATTTTCCGTTGTGGCTCCTGCTTTGCTCTTGGAAGTTTGGGGAACTCTTCCTTGAGTCCAGTTTTCTTTTCTGAGTAAAGAACTCTAGAGCAATGTATTTCTCATTTCCACACCCCTCCCTCCTGGCCTTTTGTTTGGTTTTTTTTTTCTTAGAGGAGTGATTTTTCTACATGCTTTGCCAGGCTGTTAGGAGATATCTTGGGAGGATAAATTAACTTCATGACCTGGGACGTTGCTTCTAGTCCTCTTTAGCATTGCTGTATGGATTCTTAGGTTATTTTTGTCAAATGAAACTGTTTTAATAGAAATGATGTAACTGGACCTTCCTGCTGGTGGATATGTGTATCTGAACAGTGTGCAACCTTTTACGTAGGGAAAGAAAAAAGGCAAGAAGGAAAATTTGAGTTGTCCAACATTAGTAACTTTTAAAAAAATTGCCACAAATTACATTTGTTCCTGTTAGAACATTTTTCATTCTTTTAAATGCTAATATAATGTTGTCGGTCTTAATTCTGAACAGAAATAAAATGCAAAATTTGAAAATGGTATCACTCTACTTACCCAGTTACTGATTTTTTGTATGTTTTTCTCTAGCTTTTGGAACAAATTGATTATTCTACTAATTGCCCAAATTGTGGGCGGGCGAATGAAAAGCAGACCAAATGCCGACATTGTGAAAGTGTTTCTCTGCAGAGAGTCTCCAGACAAGCTGTGTCATTAAGTGAATCTGTGGGACCTTTGTCACGTTCTTCAATACATCAGAATTCAACAGGGCAAAAATCTTCAGGTACAGGGTTCAGCACAAAGAAGTTTTATAGTTCTACTGTTGGGAAGGGTCCAACGGATATTCTACTAAGTAATGAAATTGTAGGACATTCTATGTTGCGACAGAATGGAAAAGTTGGTCTTATAACTGGGACAAAAAATCCTAAAATTACAGGAAGCTTAAGACAGAGGAGTACAAGACCATCTGAACTAAATGATCCAAGTAAGTATCTTTTTATGACAATAGTCATAAACTGGAAACCCTAAATATTGTATAATGAAGGAACTGTCCTTGCAGGTTTATGTTACTAATTTTAGATGGAACTATTTTGTGGATGTGTTCTTGGGAAGTGGGACAGACCTTTTTGTAATTTCTTTTTCATATACTGAGGTACTTTCTGAGGAAGATCTACATTGAGGAAAAGAAAAATTATTTTATGGATCTTTTTTGTTTTAAAAAAGACTTGTAAGTTTTAAAAAAGCATTCGTAGCAGAATTCTATCATTCATTCTCTCAGAGGGGCAGTATTTGAGTATTTTATATTTTTCCCTGTTTTTTAATTTGTAAAATGTCTTTTTTTTTTCTGCTTCCTCTGTATAAACTCAAGTTAATTTATAAGCAGGAAGGAACTGGAATTTGGGAACTTATGTTTCTAGTTACATGCTTAATTTACTAGACCATGTTGTCTTACTGATTTGAATAATTTCATTCATAATTTCTCTTGTCAGTTTCTCTGAAGTTGTATTATTCGCTGTCAATGCTTAATTGCGCCAAGAAATGTATGGCTTCGCTTCTGTGTCTAGAGGCAAATTAATGATATCCATTTCTTGTATAGTTAGTTGTGAGAAATAAAAAATGAGGGAGAGAGCACCTGCGAGTAGATTCCAAATAAACAGTAATAAAAGCATAATATAATGATAAATGTGGACTTTTTTTGGCACTGCAGGACAATTACATAAATTACTTTTAAGCTATTGCTTGAAATATCTGTTACAGAAAAATGTAGTGGTTGAGAATTTAATATTTTCTGTTCAGTTGTTTTGTCTAGTGATGATGATGAGGAGGAGGATAGTGGCAGCACTAGGAGAATGGAAAGCATTTCACCTCGTCCTGCAGATTCAGCCCGCTCCTCCCCAGCTCCTTCTACAGGAAAGGTGGAAGCAGCATTAAAGGAAAACAGTTGTGGAATAGAACAGAGAATAGGTAGTATAACAACAGATACAGAAATTGCAGTCACACTACCAAGAAAAGCAAGAATGAAAGATCAGGTACTATTTAATGCTTTGTTTAAACAAAACAAAAATCAAATCATAGATGGAAAATGTAAAGCCTTGTTTTACATTGTCAGAAGTTGACTATATTTGAATGTTTTTATTATTTAGTAGCTCATCAGGTAGTAATCTCTGCTTACGTAATACTGGAAACATGAAAATATGTTCATTGTATTTTTACAAGCGTTCTCAATTTTAACATAAATGCTTCTGTGTTGAATGTATACTCTTTGAGACTGGGTGGGGTATCTCTATGAAACTCAAGGGCCTACGTAGTTTGCAGAAGAATGTCAGTACTAGCTGTTGCCTGGTAAGACTTTGGACATAGAAAGTTAAACATGAAAAGAGACACTAGGAACAATAGTGGCCCTTTAAAATCAAAATACTTTGACAACTGTCCCAATTAATATTGCTTATTTTGGGGATTTCATTGTGGGACTTTTGCTTTTTAGTTGAGTGCCACTGCAAGAATTGAATAAACAAAGACGAAAAATGCACCATGAACTTAGGTGCCATCAAAGGGGACAGCTTTCACAGTATGTTAAAATCTTATCCACCTCAATAGTGAGCCATTATGAAGAATAAATTCCCTATGGCAACTGGTGCGGAATTAACAGTTCTGATTTAAACCATTTTTGGGTCACCTCTCCAGTTTCACTATTGCGAGTTTTGTTTAACAAGAGTATTTAATCAGATTTCCACCTGCTGCCTCAAATCCTTTGTGTTTCCTGAGTTAGAATGCTAAAGTAATGATGCCGAAACTTTCATACTATATTGAGATTCAGAAGCCAACATTCTAGTGCTGTAATTGATGCCATTATGGATGTTTATAATGTGGTGTATAGTTGGTCACCACTAGCAGTATAAAGCTTTTGAACCTCTAGCCTACAGTAAAGCTTGGATGATAGTTACTTTCGAATTTCAGTTGTTCTGACTTTATATGTGGATTAATTGAGCACATTGCACTGTGAAGGCACTGGTGTCTAAGACTTCTGAAACTCTTCCACATGTTTTCATAGAATGATTTCCTGTGTATATCCGTTTGTTCCTGTTCACTAGTCTTCAAGAACCAGTTGTAAAATTGGAAATTAACTGCATATTGTAGGCAAAAGTAGGCAAGAGTTTGCTTTGGAAAACAGGTTTGTTTTGGTTTTTGTTTTAGCGTTTGAGTTTTTTGGGGGGTTTTTTGGTTTTTTTTGTGTGGTTGGTTTTTTTTGTGAAATTTAACACAAACTCTGTATTGATTCAAGGAAACTACCAAAAAATTCAGCTATTGGCTGATATAATAAAAAATGTAATAGATACAATAGAAAAATATTTAAGGCTTTAAGGAACCTTTTGTTTTTCTCTCAAAATATTTCTTAATTCTTTACTGAAGAGGCTGCTTTAATGTAGAACCACTTTAATGTTTTCTGGCTTACAGTTTGTCTGTGATTTGAGTTTTGAGTTTCTGATAATATTTAGCTACTCCAGCAGACAAAAATGAAAAGCTGTCTTCAACAGGAGTCCTAGGAAGGTATTTTAATTACAGGTGTTTAGAATCTGCCTTCTCCACTATAGTTAGATGAAACATCCAAAAGTGTATTTTGCATTATGGCCAAGATAGGCCATAGTGATTAGGGACTTCAGCACAATTGTCAAGGTTTAGTCTTAATAGAAATATTAGATACCTTAAAATGTTTTTTCTGTGGGAGTTTGTCCTTTGTAATCCAAAAGAATGTTTATTAATGGACTTCAGTATGAAACAATAGAAATATCAAAGAAAAGACTGTAGAAAAACCTTCTACAAAATAGAGCAATGTAAGCAATACAGGAAATACATTAATCTGGCAGCTATCAGCCAGCTTGCTTTCATTTTAATACTTTTTTAAAATACTGGTCTGTTGGTTAAGGGGTGACTTCATTGAAAGTAGAGCCTCAGTCAGTATCTAGAGACTTTCTTGAACTGGAGCCAAACTCCATGTGGACTTCTTCCAACATTTAGTCTTCTGGGCCTGGAATTTGTCCTAAAAATATCTCAATAGTTCTGTAGAGTTGCTTTAAGGAATTTTCACTGGGCGTATTTATTTAAGTTCCTTGAAGACTGCACTCCTGCTAATGTGATGCACTGTACTTCAGTAATTACTCCGTGTTTTCTGTCACCAAAACCTTAGACTAATAAAAACTGAAAGAAAAAATGAAACCACCAACATTGTGGTACTTTTACAGCATTGGGGTTTTTTTGTATATATATATATATATAAAAATAAATTATATTAAAAATAACCTTGTTTTGTCAGGCTGCACAATGTTTCAAAATTACAAAAACTAAATTGGTTTTGGCAATTTTAGAAGCACTGTTTGTGATTTGGAATTATTAACAAAATGTCTACAAGTGCCAGCTTTTTTTTTTTTTTTCTCTTGAATCTAGCAATAATTACATGTTCAGGTGTTTCAAAAAGTCTTTTAGGAAATTTTTGCCTTTTGTATATGGTTGAGGTGGATGCTATAGTAAGTAATCCTATTTACCAGCAAGAAGGTACTGAAGATAAAGTCACTAATATTTAACAGGATTGTTTTAGCAATAAATCTTAGTGAGACGTTCTGAAACCTTGACAATTACTTTTCAGTTTGGGAACATTGTGTCTAACACTCCAATAAAACGTCGTAAAGTGATTTCTCAAGAGATTTTAACTGAGACTGTACCACTAAGTTATCAAAATTCCTGTGAAAGTGTCATTCTGAACTGTCGAAGTATACGAATAGGAACGCTACGAAGAATGGTAGTGGAACCTGTGATTGTAAGTAAACTTGTTATTTGACAAATTAGGTTCAGTTTTTGGTGGGCGTTGTTATTTTCATACTTGAATAACATATTTTGCCTTTTCCTGGAATAGTAAGTTTCTCTAACTTCAGAGGCTGTGATTCCCAAAGAATCCCCCAGTACTGTTACATACTAATGCATAGGAACTAGTTCTGGTGTTCAATAGAAGCATCATGCTTTCAAACCTCTTAAAAACCCTGTTCACGTGTTTGGGGAGGGGCTTATGGATGAGTGTGCATTTGTTAAGAACATTGAAGATGACCGCTACAGGAATAAGCATGTCTGCAGGTGAATAATTTTACTTCTATAGAACAATATTTTTTTTTTGGTTAGACTTCTAATTTACATGGGGACTTTCAAGAACACTGAATGTTAGCTATATGCAGTAAGCAAGATAAAGTGCATACTTCTTGCTGGAGTAATCAGATAAATAACAGAGAGGTATTAATCGTTCTTTCCACTTCTCTGCAAAACCCTATTTCTTGGTTTGGTTAAATACTGATACTGATAGGTGACATTCTCTTCTGAGGATTTTTTTTTCCCTCCTGATAATTTGTGGCATTTCTCAGAGTATTTTAAACCTTTTTGAAAATGGAGTACTTGAATACTAGGTTTCCACAGTTACTATGACTGAAAGAGACATTGAATAGTTAGTAAAGATATACTTGCTTCATTGAGTTGTGCTAAAATGTACCCTTAGTTTTTTAAAAAAAAAATATATTTTACATTTTTAAATTTTTCATTACTTACGTACTTAGTCATATGAAGTATGTTTACTAACAGTTAAAAGGCATTAAGTCAGTTTCCGTTTGGAGAAGGTGTGAAATCTTACTGTTGTGTTGTCTTCCACAGTTTTGCCTGGATTATATCAAAATACGCCTAGAAAGTCAGGAAGGTGAGCACATCTTTCATTTCATGTTAATACTCACTATACATATGCTGAATGAAGAAACTTATTAAAAAGGAATTAATCACGTGAAAGGAATTATCAAGTGAATCATAATGAAATTTTGATTCTGCCTTTGTTGTGTACATAATAAATTTTACTGGGTGCCTATACCCAAGTAAGTAGGGGATGGGGAGAGGGGTCAGTAGGGGATGGGGGGAGGGGTGGGGAAAAAGGGGGAGTATAAATTTGACCTGAACTGCTTGTTGAATAAAAACCAAAATGATTTTGCATCATCTCTGCCTTCTACTGATGGAAAGAAATTCACAGATGGCAGGAATTAGCAATTTGTGGCGTGCTTGCAACTGGGTTGTTAGTTCTTCCCCTTCATCCTAGTTGAAGAGCTGTAGGTATTCTGGTGATGGTTGGCAAAGGTTTTCTTGAAAATGATTAACAAAAGCAAGAGGCAAGAGTAACCTCCTATAAAAGGTGTTCTCTCTTTGACACTTTCATAGTTCTTTCATTTGAGATGCTTAAGTAGGCTGTAATAACCACCCAGCTGTGTTAGACCTTTCCTGTCTATATCTCCCTTGCAAATTTTTTCTTCTCTAGCCTAAACTTGGTGTATTTCATGTTACTGAAAGAAATGCAGTGACATAGTTTAGGAAATGGTGAGCTTACAACTGTTGCTCTATTTCCTTTGTTTTCTTTTGTAGGATTTTGCTTTGAGCCTGAAAGCAAGCTTTGCCTCCTTTTGTTAATCTTAAGTTTCCATGAAGATGCAGTCCTATTGAATTTTATATTTTGGTATTTGTAAAAGAGAACTATTGCATTTTGGCATTCTTATGTGCAAAAAGGTGTCTGACAACCTGTAAAGATAAGCGTATCCTTTGCTAACTGAAGTGTTTAAGTTTCTGTTGCATCTAAAATAAGAGATGCGTAGAAACTACCACTTTTCATGCATTAAGTGTATTAAGAAAACCCACCCCAAGCCACTAAAAAGCTTATTAAAATTTATAGTAAATATCTCTCAATTTTTAGTCAGAACAGCTGCATGGTGAAATTATTTCCATGGGACTTGATCACACAATAGCATAAAAATGGCAACTCGTTAAGTGCTGTGTTTCTGCATTTATTGGAACTTTAGCTATTTGGGGTTTTTTTTTGAGTTTTGCATCTGGAGGAAGATGGGTGTATTCCCAGCTAGCTCCATTTCGGTTAACTTCATAATCGTAGTATGATTTGTTTAAATACAAGTAAGGGTCTCAAAATAAAAATTACACCTACTGTTTCTTCTTTAAGATGATTACAATGGTCATGCTTTTTCATGGAAAGGCAAATGCTTTGAACAGCTGTAGAAACAGCTGTGCTGTCTTGTCTTGAGCCTGTTTTTACACGTATAAATATATGTCAAGTTCTCAAAATTTTCCTCACATTTCTTCTCAGTTTTCTGGAACTCCCAACTGGTGTTTCAAGGAAACAGCTTTCTAATGTGTAAAAAAAAAAAAAAAAAAAAAAAAAAAAAAAAAAAAAAAAGCCAAACCAACCTGTTCTTGTTGCCTTTAATGGATAAGTCCTATTGTCTGTCTTGTGTCATAGAATCATAGAATAGTTAGGGTTGGAAAGGACCTGAAGATCATCGAGTTCCAACCCCCCTGCCAGGGGCAGGGACACCTCACACTAAACCATGTCACCCAAGGCTCTGTCCAGCCCAGCCTTGAACACTGCCAGAGATGGAGCATTCACAACTTCCCTGGGCAACCCATTCCAGTGCCTCACCACCCTTACACTAAAGAATTTCTTCCTCATATCCAATCTAAACTTCTCCTGTTTAAGTCTGAACCCTTTACCCCTTGTCCTCTCACTACAGTCCCTCATGTAGAGTCCCTCCCCAGCATCCCTATAGGCCGCCTTCAGATACTGGAAGGCTGCTAGGAGGTCTCCACACAGCCTTCTCTTCTCCAGGCTGAATAGCCCCTACTTTCTCAGCCTATCTTCATACGGGAGGTGCTCCAGTCCCCTGATCATCCTCGTGGCCCTCCTCTGGACTTGTTCCAACAGTTCTATGTCCTTTTGATGTTGAGGACACCAGACCTGCACACAATACTCCAAGTGAGGTCTCACAAGAGCAGAGTAGAGGGGCATATCAGTGTTACAGGAAATGTTGTTCACAGGTTAAGGCATTTATGGTGAAATATGTTGTGATTGTCTTAATACAAGATAAATATAATTTAAATTTTCACCTGAAGAGACAGTCTTCCTCACACAGGCAACACAGTATGCTTCATCTCAGTGTAAACAGTCACAAGGATTCCATTTTCTCCAAAGACCAACTAGGTCATGTTTTGGCAGTGTTCTCTTATCTAGTCACAGTTAGAAGGACCTGTATGCTTCAGTTAAATAGGTTGAATCTGGTTTTAAGTTGGGATTGTCATTACAGTGGTCTGCTTCTGAAAGTGAGAAATTAGGAAAAATTAATTAAGTGCTTTCATTAAGAAAGGAGAAAACTGGCTAGCAGGCCACACCCAGAGGATGGTGGTAAATAAATAGCTCCTTTACAAACTGCCTGCCTGTCACAAGTGGTGTCCCACGGGGATTAATATTGGGCCCAGTGCTTCTTAATATCTTCATAAGTGATCTGGAAGATGGCATTAAGTGTACCCTGCCAAAGTTTGTTAATGATACCAAACTGAGTGGGGAGGTAGACACTTTGGAAAGGAGAGCCACCCTGCAGGATTACCTGGATAGACTGGAAAAGTGGGCTAACAAGAACCTTACGAAGTTCAGCAAGGACAAGTATAAGGTCTTGTACCTGGGAAAATGTAATCTAGGTGTGCAGCACAGGGTGGGATCTACCCAGCTGTGGAGCAGATCTGTTGACTGAGACATTGGGGTCCTGACAGACAGCAAGCTCAATATAAGTAAACAGGATGCAGCTGTGGCAGAGAAAACTAACAGGATGCTGGGTTGCATCAACAGGGGCATCAGAGATAAAGATGTTATTATCCAACTCTACATCGTGCTTTTCAGGCCACTCCTGGAATACTGTGTTCAGTTTTGGTCCCCACTATTCAAAAAAGAAGTGGAGAGGCTGGAGAGGGTCCAGAGAAGGGCCACAAAGACAGTCAAAGGACGGGAAGCCTGACAGGAATGGCTGAGTGAAAATCATATTTGAAAAATCATGGTAGTCAGGTGAAGTTCCCGACAACTGGAAAAAGGGGAATATAACCCCCATTTTTAAGAAGGGGAAAATGGATGAGCCGGAGAACTACAGACCAGTCAGTCTCACCTCTGTGCCTGCCAAAATCTTGGAGCGGATTCTCCTGGAAGGCATGCTAGGGCACATGAAAAACAGCAAGGTGCTTGGTGACAGCCAGCATGGCTTCACTAAGGGAAAATCCTGCCTGACCAATCTGGTGGCCTTCTATGATGGAGCTACGGAACTGATGGACAGGGGTAGAGCAGTTGATGACATCTACCTGGACTTGTGCAAAGCGTTTGACACTGTCTCACATGACATCCTTGTCTCTTAAGTTTGAGAGACATCAATTTGATAGGTGGACCACTCAGTGGATAAAGAACTGGTTGGATGGCTGCACGCAAAGAGTTGTGCTCAATGGCTCAATGTCTAGCTGGAGACCAGTAATGAGTGGTGTCCCTCAGGGGTGGGTGTTGGGAGCGGTCTTGTTCAACATCTTTGTCGGTGACATGGACAGTGGGATTGAGTGCGCCCTCAGCAAGTTTGCCAATGACACCAAGCTGTGTGGTTCGGTTGATACATTGGAGGGAAGGAATGCCATCCAGAGGGACCTTGACATGCTTGTGAGGTGGGCTGATGCCAACCTGATGAAGTTTAACCATGCCAAGTGCAAGGTCCTCCACCTGGGTGGGAGCAATCCCAGGCACAGCTACAGGTTGGGCAGAGAAGAGATTGAGAGCAGCCTTGTGGAGAAGGACTTGGGGGTGTTGGTCGATGAGAAAATGAACATGAGCCAGCAGTGTGCACTCACAAGCCAGAAAGCCAACTGTATCCTGGGCCGCATCAAAAGGAGCGTGACCGTCAGGTCGAGGGAGGTGATCCTGCCCCTCTGCTCTTGTGAGACCTCACTTGGAGTATTGTGTGCAGTTCTGGTGTCCTCAACATAAAAAGGACATGGAGCTGTTGGAACAAGTCCAGAGGAGGGCCACGAGGATGATCAGGGGACTGGAGCGCCTCCCGTATGAAGATAGGCTGAGAAAGTTGGGGCTGTTCAGCCTGGAGAAGAGAAGGCTTCATGGAGACCTCCTAGCAGCCTTCCAATATCTGAAGGGGGCCTATAGGGATGCTGGGGAGGGACTCTTCATTAGGGACTGTAGTGAGAGGACAAGGGGTAACGGGTTCAAACTTAAACAGGAGAAGTTTAGATTGGATATGAGGAAGAAATTCTTTAGTGTAAGGGTGGTGAGGCACTGGAATGGGTTGCCCAGGGAAGTTGTGAATGCTCCATCTCTGATGGTGTTCAAGGCAGGGTTGGACATAGCCTTGGGTGTCATGGTTTAGTGTGAGGTGTCCCTGCCCCTGGCAGGGGAGTTGGAACTCGATGATCTTAAGGTCCTTTCCAACCCTAACTATTCTATGATTCTGTGATTCTATGAACTGGGTTTGTTCAGCCTGAATAAAATGGCTCATTGGAGACCTTATCACTGTGTTCCAGTGAAGGGTTGGTGCAAAGAAGATGGAGACTCCCTTTTTGTGAGGAGTCACATGGAAAAGACATGGGGTAATGGCACATGTTACTCCTGGAGAGATTCTGACTGGACACAAGAGGAAAAATTTTCACAATGAGAACAGTCAGCCATTGGAATAATCTTCACAGGGAAGTTGTGGATTCCCCAACATTAAACTCTTTTAAGATTCAGCTGGACAGGATGCTCAGCCATGTAGTCTACACTGTTGTTGCAAGAAAGGTTTGAGCAGATGATACTTGAGGTCCCTTCCAGCCTGGTATATTGTGATTGAAAATTGAAGTATTATGATACACACTGAGGTATTACAGCCTAGCTTGGGAAAAGTATTTTGTTGGTTTTTTTTTTTTTTTTTTTTATTTGTTTTAAACAAAAAAGAGGGAAAGGAAGACTCATAAATGAAGAGTCATCTATAGATTTTCATTTAGTTACTAGTTTTGTTTTCTCCTATGTAAGTCCTTAGGGAGAGAAAGGAGAATCAGGGCAAGGAGATGGGCTAGTTAGATAATGTACAATATTTCTGCTGCCCAGTGGGTTTGAAGGGAGTATGTTTTTGCTGCAGCCTGACTTAGAGCTGTGCTCCTTCTTCCACCATTAGTGGGATCAGAAGTATTGGAGGTTTAGAAGAAAGGAGAGCTGCTTTGCTGTGCAGAAACTCTGGTGCCCACCACTTCCAGTCTGCAGCCAGTGAATACTTGCTTTTGGTTAACTGTTTAACTATTTTCCTTGGCTGTACAAGCAGCAGACTCCCTTTATGGGAGCCACGGGGGGGAATTCAGTAACCAACAGAAGGGAGGATGTCGAGTATAGACTTTATTTATTTATTTATTTATTTTATCATATGGTTTTCTGCAATTATGCTCAGGGTGATGCAGATTGGGTGGTAATAGTTCTGCTAATTTTCGCTCACCATCTGTCTGACCAAGATGTATTTACAAATTTAACTGAATAAAAGCCTAAGTATTTTCAGGAATTCCCTACAGTGTCTCTTCCCTTTTACAGGGAAAGGAGGAGGAGGCAGACATGTTGCATTGATTTTTTTTTTTTTTTTTTTTTTTATTAGAAGGGCTTTGTGTTGGCTCCTGTTTTCTATCCTGTTGATGGTTTGGCTCCTACGTAGCCTCTGTGGTGGAGGCTGCCACTAAATAAAGCTTTAACTGATTATCATTAATCATTTTTCTAACGATCATTCATCATTCTTTTAATTTTGAAGTTATTTTTCATAAGGGAGCTTTATCAAAGGTAAGTCTACAAAGAAAATTTTGCAAACCTGTTGTTGTAAAATATGACGTAGCAATAGTTGCGAATTTAAATCACTGGAAATGGTGTTTTTTCTGTGGAATTAAAACTGGGTTAAAGTTGGTGAGAAGAAAACACTGTTTCTGGTTACTTTCCTGACAGGTGAGAGTGGAGTTCAGTTTGTCTTTTAAGGTATTAACAGGCATCACTTCCTCACTATGGGTTAATTTCAGACTTTAGAACACTTTTTAGAAAGTTAATGAGCACATACTGATTCCTTGTTAAAATCAAGGGAGAAATTGCAAAGGAAACCTATGTATTTTTACTATAATTTAATATAATGTCATTATTTTCTTCTAGAATCAGAAAGTGATATCCGAGAAATTAACCTGAAAACTTCAGAACTTACCAAATGTGAATGGTGTAGTGTACGAAAATTACCAGTAGTTTTCTTACAAACAGTACCATCAACCTGTAGTAGCCTGAGAGAACAACTGAAAATGAGTAAAGATAATGTCTGGTACGAATGTAAAGGAGACAGTAAGTAAAACAATTTTAGTCTACTGTTCTCTTTAAATTGCTTTTTAATGTTTTGCATCATGACAGAGTGAACAAAACACTAAAATTGGCATCATTGGCAGGGGCAGGTGTCATGTTTTTCCAGACTATCACCTTCCCGGGCTGATGAGGAGTACAGTTCAGAACAGCTTGGCAAAACTGTAGTCTTCTGTCTGTCCAGACATGTGCTAGTTACAGCAGTTAGTCAGTTTAGTATAACTTTTTTTCCACTAATATTTGTAGTGAATGTGAAAGCAAGTCTCTTTAGCTTTTGGGCCTTTACGTTTATAGAACAGTTTTGGGTTATGTTTCCGTCTGCTTTGTGTGCTATTCTGCTTACAGGCCTGAGTTTAAGTAGAAACTGTGTGAGTTGGTTTGTTGTTTTTTGCCATATACTTGTAGTGATTTTGTGATGTAGACTAATGCCTGCTTGGAAACTATAAGTAGATTGTCTTCAGGTATCTTAACATTAATTTCAACATAGTTTTCCGCAAGGGTCTAGCATCTTAATATGCACACTATTTTTTTCTAAATTAGCATAGTCCTCTTCCCCTTAAGTAGGCTTTTCTTTAGGTTAAATTTTGTGGTTATTTTTACTTGCACTCAGCTTCATAGGTACATGTTACATTCAAATGGAGGAAGAATGCTTTCAACAATCTCAGAATTGTGTGCTTCTAACACATGATACTATTATAATAAGCTCATCCACTTCCTATAAAAAGTATGAGCTGTAAGGAGTATTATAATTACAAAGTAATTAGAGAGCATGCCGGGAAGCTAGAGACAACCCTGGGAGTAGGCATTAGACCCCAAGTGAACACAGGTGTTCACAAGTGAAAAAAGAAAGTTTCCTGAGTTGTCTGGGTAGAGAAACCCTTCCTTCATGTCTCTCAGCCTTTCTCTCCCTAGCTTTTCCCTCTGAGGCTGTGGCACTGAGCTAGTTTTATACCCAACTGCTTTATTGTACTTGATGCTTAAGGAGTACTTTGTGATAAGACTGTTGCGATTCGCTTTGTGAGCAGTGAAATTACTGTAAGCCTGAATCCATAGCTGTGTGAGCAGTTGTGTGTGTGTGTGTGTGTGCGTGTGTGTGTGTGTGTGTGTTTTCCCAAAATAGGACATCTCAAAACCCAGTTATCCACCTGAATTCTGTAGGTGGTGAATTGGGAAATATGCTACTGAAGAATTATTTTTTGGGACAGTTAGCATGCTGAGTTAAAAAATAACCAAAAGGAAATGGTTTTGCATATGTTTGAAACTCTTCTTGTCTTACAGAAAAACAGGTCCCTGCAGCTCTGAGTTAGCCAGCTATGTGAAACTGGGATTTGCAGCCTGAATCCTGTTCCTGTGTCTAACTGTCTAAATCCTCCTAGTGCAATTTACTGCTTTTTTGTATTTTTCAGATTGTGTGAATAAGTGATATTTACACAATAACTGATTGATCTGACACATTCTCCAACTTTTGGTAAAGGGGTGGGATGACCTGTTGAAGCCACTGTACCAGAAAAAATGCCACATTTATTAGGGCTACCAAGAGTAAGCATGAGAGAATATGGTATTCTGCTCACAGAATGTTCACCGCAGGCAAAAGAGTTTTTTGATTGTTTGTTACAGGACCTGAAAGCAGGGCTTTGCTCTTCTATGTGGTGAGATCCCTTTACCTGTGTAAGGAGATGAAGGTTTTGATTACTGTGACATTTTCAGTTTGTTTCCTTCTTCAGATGCATACTTAGAAATGAAACTGGTTGCTAGTGGATTTGAGATCCTTAAGAGATTTCTGTTTCTATGGTAACAAATCTGATCAGAGAAAAAGAACTTTCTTTCATGAAATTTCCGTTGCAGGTTTTTGTACTTCTGTACCCAAAACATGTGCCTAGAATCACTAAGAGTAGTTAGAACTTGGTGCCTCTAATGTGTGTTATATGGTTTATTTCCACTTTTTCAAAAAACATGCTTATTTTCCCATTTAAGTCTGGAAACAGTCATCTCAAAAATGTACTTTTTTTGCCTCCTCAGTATTCTATTCAGTTTAGTCTCTAAGCAGCGGTTTTAAGTTTTGTGTCCTACTTGCTAGCTGCCCCAAATTAAAGCAGTATCTTTTTCAATCTGTCACTGTTTCTCACAATCTCTATTGTCTGAAAGAGCTGACATGTAGATGTCAGTGCTGTATATCCATGTAAAAATAATTCTTGTAGACTGTGTTAGCTAAAAGGCTAGGGACCTCTAGGCTTGTATGCTGTGACTTAGTATGTAAGATTTTCGAAAGGCAGTAATGTAGCCTTCTAGGATCAGGGCAGACCATGAATCTACCTGAATCATGGGAACTCATGCTGGGTTTTTTCATTTAGCGTATGTTCTCTTAGTTCTCCCATTTTTCTTTCCCTTTTGTAATGACATCTATTTGAAAGTAGGAGAAAAACAAGCAGAAATATTTTAAAATAAATGACATGTCAACGTTGAAGGGGTTAAGTAGATGAAAGCCATTTTTATAATAAACCTTGAGACCACAAATGTCTATGTTCTTAATACAGTTCTCCTTTTTGAATAAATTTGCACAGATGAATATATATCAATCACTGATTGATTTGGTTTTTGGTTTTATTATTTTTTTTTTTTAGAGAGCTGCTCTAGACATTTTAGCATTGACCTGGGAGAAATTAGGGCATGACGTTTCTGTATATAGAGAGGAAATTATGCTGAATACGTAATTTCTGGAATTGTATTGAAACGGTAGGATAGGAGCTATAATAAGAAAAATAAGATAATATTAAGTAAAGAATAAAGAAAAAAAGAAAAATAAAAGAAAGTATTGATTGCGGTGTCTTACTGTAATTAAGGGGAGAAGCTGTTTTTTCAGAATGTGTTTTGGCTTTGCATTCAATGTCTTTTAAAAATCTGTCAGATGTAATACTCAACATTTCTAGACTAGGGCAGAAGCTGAATGCACTTTTTTTGCAAATGTAGGTGGAAGGCCTTGGTAGTTAATTCTTCTATCTGTATTACCGCTTGCATATATTGTCAACAGTGTGTGTGGGTGTTGGCCCATGAGCCTTTGAAAGCTGTTCATTCTTGCAACATATTTTGTTTCTAAATGATAATTTTCCCTCTGCTTTTTTGTAGGTCAAGAAGAACAGTATATAATTTTGATTTTTGAAACTGGTCTTGATCCTCATGCAAACTCAATATTTGAAAAAATTATTACTGACATTGGTATTAGAAATAATATTTCTGACTTCTTTGTGAAAATTTCCTTTGAAGAAGCCAATGGCAGGCTTGTTGCTTTTACCAAGTGCTTGGAAGACAATTCCAAAGGAAGCCCATCTCACAGAGAAAACAAAACAAAAAACGTAATTACATTTTTGTCAAAGTCATTATATTATTTGGGTTACAAATACACTAAAGGTAGTGTGCTAGTCACCAGAACACCCCAAAATTATCAAAAATTTCTGCTGGCTTTTATGTGAGGATTCTCAGACTGCATCATGGTGGGTTATGAAACTATGGGAAATACTCTGTGCATTCACAATACGTTTTAGTGTGGTCCACAAGAAGTGTTGCAATTCAAAAATTACTAAGAGATGAGAAATTTCTACTATAATTAGACAACAAAAATGTTTCCAAATTAATCTACTGGTAGAATGGTAGTATTTTAAACAATAAATTAAGTTGCAGTGTGCTGTTAAATTTAATCAGTGCTTTCTTTAAACAAAACTTCCTCTTAAAGAATTTGAAAGATTTGTGACTCTGCAAGAAATAAGAACAGACCTAAATGTAAGAAATTAATTAGGAAAGGAAAAAAAAACAACCAACAAAAATTTGAAGTCTTTGCAAAAGCAGTGGGTAGTACACTGCTGGACTTCTTAAAGCTTTATTACCTTTTTCGTCAATTTGAGCGCAGTATGCAAATTGATTTTGACTTTATTCTGTTAAGGTTGCTTCTGAATCCAAAATACAGCAGCGAAATAAACAGTTACCATATTTTGATGATGATGAAGAAATTGGAGAACCACATACAGTATTTATTGGTCCTATTGAAAAGTAAGATGTTTGTCTTTGCCCTGTATTGATTCCCTGAGGTTTTTTCATTCTGTCATACTTATTATTGATTATATTTTGTATTTTTATTTTCAGGTTGATAGTTTATCCACCTCCTCCAGCTAAAGGTGGTATTTCTGTGACCAATGAAGACCTCCATTGTCTAAATGAAGGAGAGTTTTTAAATGATGTTATTATTGATTTTTATTTAAAGTAAGTTTTATTTCAAATCAGTTTTTAGTTGTCTTTGAAACTTGAAAAATTCTTACACTAAAAATTCATAAGTCAGTTGTTAATACTTGGTCTCCAAGTATATATAGCTCTAATTTAAAAGGTTGTTTTGTATCTTTGCTAGCAATTTTGGTTCCTCTGCTATCCTGCTTGACAGTGACATTGTTCTTACTTGGAAGAAAGGTTCTTTAAAATTTCTTAGCATCTGAAGAGGAATTTTAACTGAAAAAAAAGAAAAAAAGGCAATTTTAAAGTTCAGTTGTTTTTTCCTGAGTATTTGTATTCCATGGAATTTCATTTGTTCTGATTAACATAATACATAAATTATATTTTTTGTGTGTCACTGATGCTGCAGCTACTGGAAGCATATTATATTGTTATGTGTGGCTGTGTTTATGCTATACATAAAGCGCATGTGTGTAATTCTCAGTCTACTAAAATATTTTAGAAGTAAAAAGAAAATCAATGCATCACTGTGGGAGTGCTTGAAGATTTAGTGGCTGTTACGAGCTATGAATCTTTCCTAGATTTTATATGTATTCTTTATGTCTTTGTGTAATATATTCATCGAAAATTTGTCTTGCTGCCATGATACAAAAACAAATACAACAGCAGCAAAACAATTTGTTGATTGAACATAGAACTTAGTATCTTGAAATATTGGCACGGATTTCGCTTTAATTAGTTTGTGTGGTTAGTTAGCTCTAATACTCTTATCTATTTGTGAAAGGCTGTAACAATGTGGTGGGGAGGTAGCACTGTTGGCAGTCCTTTTTACTTTGGTGATGAATACTTTGATGAATTCACCTCCATGAATTTTTTCTTTTGCCTTTTTTTTTTTTTTACTGACTAGATATTTGGTACTTGAAAAACTGAAAAAAGAAGATGCTGATAGAATACATGTGTTCAGCTCTTTCTTCTATAAACGCCTTAATCAAAGGGAAAGGAGAAATATTCATGAAACTTCAAACCTTTCGTAAGTCTGTTGATAAGTCAGTTTAACTAAGAGCTGAGTAGAGGGAAGGCTACAAGAAGAGCTGCTTTACAGAGGTAAAAGCCTTACAGACAATATTGTGATACCAGAAGAACTCTAGGAAGCATTCAGACCTATAACAAACATAAAATACAGCTTGAAAATCTTAAGAAGCTGTGTAGGTGAAAATATCTGTAAAATAGCCTTTCACTTAAAATAAGCCACCCTACAAATCGTGTTTTTCTTGCAGAATACAACAAAAACGACATGGGCGAGTAAAAACATGGACACGACATGTTGACATTTTTGAGAAAGATTTCATTTTTGTTCCCCTTAATGAAGCGTAAGTAAATGAACCTTTCTACCACAGTCAGTAAAGGTTTAAGCCTCCTCATTCTGAAACTGAAAGTTATAGTGTGAATTGAAGTTAAAAATTAAGAGAATAAACATATTTTCCAGGTGATTACAAAAACCACAATTATGTAAGACCTTTCAGTTCGTTGTTGTAGTCTAAGAAGTATGGGCTGATGTCAACCTTATGAAGTTTAACCATGCCAAGTGCAAGGTCCTACACCTGGGTCAGAGCAATCCCAGGCACAACTACAGGTTGGGCAGAGAAGAGATTGAGAGCAGCCCTGTGGAGAAGGACTTGGGGGTGTTGGTCGATGAGAAAATGAACATGAGCCAGCAGTGTGCACTCACAAGCCAGAAAGCGAACTGTATCCTGGGCAGCATCAAAAGGAGCGTGACCGTCAGGTCGAGGGAGATGTTCCTGCCCTTCTACTCTGCTCTTGTGGGACCTCACTTGGAGTATTGTGTGCAGTTCTGGTGTCCTCAACGTAAAAAGGACATGGAACTGTTGGAACAAGTCCAGAGGAGGGCCACGAGGATGATGAGGGGACTGGAGCACCTCCGGTATGAAGATAGGCTGAGAAAGTTGGGTCTGTTCAGCCTGGAGAAGAGAAGGCTGCGTGGAGACCTCCTAGCAGCCTTCCAGTATCAGAAGGGGGCCTATAGGGATGCTGGGGAGGGACTCTTCATGAGGGTCTGTAGTGAGAGGAGAAGGGGTAACGGGTTCAAACTTAAACAGGGGAAGTTTAGACTGGTTATGAGGAAGAAGTTCTTTAGTGTAAGGGTGGTGAGGCACTGGAATGGGTTGCCCAGGGAAGTTGTGAATGCTCCATTGCTGGCGGTGTTCAAGGCTGGGTTGGACATAGCCTTGGGTGTCATGGTTTAGTGTGAGGTGTCCCTGCCCCTGGTAGGGGGTTTGGAACTAGATGATCTTAAGGTCTTTTCCAACCCTAACTATTCTATGATTCTATGATTCTAAGTTTCAGACAGAATAAAGACTGAGAAAAAATGAACTTTTCTGAGTCCTTCTTCTGAACCCGTTCAGAGAATCAGTTTTGCCTGGTTCTCTGAAGTTCGTTCTTCTAAGCAGTTATTGCTGGTAATTTTTGGATTTACTTTTTTTAGCCCTTACTTTTTGTTCTGGTGAGATCTGTATGGTTTACGTGAGATCATTCCTTAGTTACATTAAACCTACATTGGAAGAAAATGCAATTAAAAATCTCTACTGCCCTATATTTAGAGCTTTATTCTTTTTCTTTATATCCGTTTGTCCTGATAAGTTTCTTGGGTCAGGAAGCTTACAGATAGCATTCTAATAGTTGTTAAGGACTTTCAATGGTGTTTGCTTTCTTTAAGATCAGAGCACGTTGCTACAAACACATTTCCATGTTTCATGAATACAATCTAAGCTGTCCTTAAGGTGAAATATTTAGGAATGTTAAACTGCTCCATTTAAAATATATACAATAAAAACGTAAGTAAAGGACAGAGAGACAAGAGTATTGTAACTGACTTATCACAGGCGTACCTAACGGGTCTTTCAATAATATGAAGAAGTTCGGGGTTTTTTTAATTAGATTGTCTTCAGTGAAATGTGTCTAGATACTGTGCCATTGTGCAGTGGGAGGAAAATTTCTCCTCTCTATCTGAATTCTGAGGCTCGCTGTAGAGAGGCAGTTATGAGGTAACTGACCATAGATGTGTTGTGAAGTTGAAAGTAAGTCGTTTAGAAAGCTGTTTGCAAGTATGGACTTTAGATTTTGAGATGCTATGACCTCTCAATAGCCATGGGAAGACAGCCAGCCCTTAGGTGATAAAAATGACTCAGTTGTGTGATAATTCTCCCCGTCCACTGCAGACTTCATCCTTGTCATCCCTCTCCTCTGAAGCTTTAAGTACCATAATTTTGAAGTGTCTGTCACCTATATTTTTGTTGCTTTAGAGCTTGTTACATAGTTTACTTCCCACCATCCTCTCTTGTATCATTCACACATCTGCATAGGAGAAACCATAGAATAGATGAGACTGGTAATGCTGCGAATAACAGACAGTGTGAGTTAGAAGTCACCTGAAAATGAAAATAAATAGTTGTGTGGTTTCACAAGCATTAGTTATATTGCTAGTACCTTAGCACATAGTAGTTTTCACTGTCTTGTTCATTTACTGATAAGGAACTAAAGCAATGTCTACCTTAGGAAGTAGTGCAGGTCCATAGAAGTGAATTTGCCAGTTTGTACTGAAGGCATGATATTCATCCCATGTGTGAGTTGGGGATTTTGCTTTGGACTAGCTTGGTCTCATAGATTAATCCAGTAGTGATTAGAGCATGAATACTGTACTCTTGGTGTACATCTTTCATCTGGAAGCAATGCCATTCACACGTTCTGGAACTGTCCTTCAGTGTGAACTGAAACTTGATAAGTGGTGGTAGTGGGATATTCTTTTGCAAAAGTGGTTTCCTGCTATGTACAGTAAGAATATTGCAGAGAGAAAAAAACAAGTATCCAGGGAGCTGAGAAAGTTGTGGTTTGACAGATTGGGAAGTAGTTGTGGTGGTGGTTTGGTTTTTATTGGTTTTGAACTGCCTTCTGGCAATGAGAGCATAAATTAAATCTTTTTGTTATCATTATTTATTTATTTATTGTTACTAGCTGCTAATATCTTGGATGCACCTTGCAATTCTGTATCCCCTCAAACATGTCATTTCCCACATGCCCCAAAACCCAACATTCAGTTTTGAGGAACAGAAAGCTGAGCTTTTTGCAGGGAGCTACTAACATTTAGGAAAGAATTGGTGACAGGACAGTGAAATGCTCCTAGTATGGTAACTGGTATCTCAGGATAGAGAGGAGGCTGGGGAGCTACCTAGAGAAGAACACAAAACCCAGCACCCCGTTATTTTCAATGTGCCTTGGCATGATTTCCAGGAGGATCTGCTCCATCATCTTGCCGGGCACCAAGGTGAGACTGACCAGCCTGTAATTCCCTAGTCTTCCTTTTTCCCCCTTTTTAAGTTCCAGAAAGTCTTTCCAGACTCTCCCATAACCACTAATTTAGGGAGTGTGGGGTCATCATCTAACAAGTTATCAAATTGCGATAACTGGAGGTGGGCAGAATGAATCTAGAGAATTACCTTCAGAAGAATACGGCTCATACAACTGTGACTGCATCTATGTCCTTTGTCAGTACAGTCCTTTTTGTTCATGTCTCCAGTTGAAATAGGTTGTTCTTTTAAAAGTTACAAGCTCTTTTCTCTTTAGATCCAGATTAGTTTGCTAGTCTGTTTACATAATTGGTACGTAAAGCCTATATTAATAGAATGCACACAAATTCTAGCATTTGGCAGTACTTATATTTATTTATTAGTTGTGGCAAATCATTCAAGAAAAAATGCTTCCATACTTCATATGCTGCTTTAAGAGGCCACTTACTTTAACTGCCTTTGAATTTCAATAGAATTGAGGCTTTGTAATCATCTAATTTTTAATATGTCTGTTAGACATGCATTTTTAAATACAGTTTTTCTTTTTTTCCTAATCCACATTGAAATAAGTCTTCACCTGCATAATACATAGCTAGGTTCTGTTTTGCCATTTGCTGTAGGGAATCTGTAGGGAGTCAGAAAACCTTCAGAAAATTTCTAAATCGGGTCAGTCAGTATCTATTTGCAGTGCCTCAGTCCCTGAATTTGCTGCTGCTCCATTTCTGATGGAGTGGCAAGTCAGTGAAGTCTGAAGAGGGAAGAGGAGATAAAGAGGAAACTGGGGCAAAACTTACTTTGTTTTGGGGGAAATAACTAATTTTGGTCCTGAAAAGGTTACAATGTCAGTTCTTTGAAAGGGTCAGCCAAAAGGACAACAAGGGGAGGACAGCAGAGTTGTGGTGATGGCATTACAAATACTCTTTTCTCTCCTTTTTTAATTCACTGTTGACAAGATTTCTGTAAAAATGTCAAGTGTCATATACAATTGGAAGATCTTGTAGGCAAAAGAATATGGGCAATTCAGCTGTACCATTAGATCTGACTAGTGTTGCTCGTGCTGAACTACCAGAAAACTTTATGGAGCCATAAAACATGAACTCTACAATCTCTGTCTCATGCAGTGATAAAGAAAATGTTAAAGATGAAATACGCTTTAATTAAAAGAAGGAAAAGAATGCAAATAGTATAAGCAAATTGAAATAAACTAACTGCATCATATTAATGAGTTGGTGACTGGTTGAATGGAGTGATCTTACCTTTAGAGAAGACTGAAGGCTTGAGTAAAACCTGCCCAGAAAAGTGAACAGCTGTTACAATCTATCCTTGATAACTATGGGAGGCAAGGTTTGGTTTTTTGTGTGTGTGTGTGTGTGCACATAGGGGACACTCAGTGTTTTGTTTATTTATTGTCAACTTCAGTTTTAACCATGAGCATTAATGTTTTTTTTTTTATCTTTTCAGTGCCCACTGGTTTTTGGCTGTCATCTGTTTTCCTGGTTTAGAAAAACCCAAATATGAACCAAATCCCCACTATCATGAAAATGCTGCAACACAGCTAAAATCTCCCTCTCCAGATGGAGAGAGCAACACACCATCTCCTTTGCCGAATGAATTAGATGCACAAAACTCACCTTCCAAGTCCACAGCAAAGAAAATGTTGACCAAAAAGTTTAATACAGCTTTAATTGACCCAAATGCTGAAACAGAGGACAGTGAGTCTTCGTGTTGTAGAAGAAGTCCTTGTAGGGGAAAAAGTGCTTTCAAAAAACTAAATCAAATAGACAGTGATGTAGAAGAGCCTAACACTGTGGAATCAGCATGCCATAAACTAGACCATAGGACTCTGGACGCGAATGGTATACAGGGTGAATTCACAGTTGCTAGCCAATCTATGGGTATGTAATTGTAAAAATATGCACATTTTAATTAAAAATTTTGAGATTTCACATCTGTTACTACTTCTACAATTGTGTAAACTTCATACTTTGAAAGTTCAGTATGTGCTGAAGTTTGAGTGCTTACAATGTAAGTAATTTATAGCCGTTGCATATTAAGTGTTTTTGTGGTTGTTGACATAACTTTCATGGCAAAGGGCTGGAGATGAAACGCTGTTTTCCTAAATCAGATTAAGTTTTCAGTTGTGTGACCTTTTTTCACACAAATAATTTTGTAGATACTGCTTTGTATCACTTAAGACTGTAATTGTTAAGGGAAAAACAGGAGTTGACTATGGATCCTCATAATGTATGTGCATGGAGGAGCTGAATTAAGATTGTGTCAGCAACCTTGATTCCAGTGTGTTCCAGCATTTGAGGTTTTGCTTCAACACCCTTAGGTTCTTTAATGCCCTGAGAGAAGGTATGTAAAAAGAGTAAAAATAATAATAATAAAAAAAAATATCACTCACATGACCTCTGTGTTACATGTAGAGAAGCTTTCTCCATGCATTACTGCTGTGGAGGCTGATTGATTTCAGTGCTCTGGAGCAGCATTTGTACCAAAGTGAGCTGACATACTTTTAAAGGCAGATGAAGGAAATAGGAAAAGTTTGTTTCCTCTGTTTGCTGCAAGGTTTGGATCCTCTTCAGATACAGATTATATTGGTGGCTTATGGTCATTCAGTTCCTGACTAAACCACTCAGACTGCTTTGCTGAGCTGTTGCAGATGATGGACCCTTTTATTAATGTAGACATTTGTATAGGTCACTGTCATGGTTTAAGGGTGAGATTCAGTTTGAGACTGACACTAGTAAATGCTTAGGTATCTAAATTTAGAAGTGTATCTAAACTTTCATTTCAGTCAGATGGAAGATGGGGTATAAGCCTTGGGTTTTCTGCCCAGCCTTCAGCTTGTGCTCCAGAAGGGTGTGGGTTTTGATTCTTGGCCCTGCCAAACCCATAGGTATGTCCTTGATACCCTAGGGTATCTCAAAAGGTAGCAGATGTCTCTTTGATAGTATAGTCAATGAAACCAAGAGACCACCTTTTCTTGTGCTGAAGCAGACAGAGTGACTGTTCAGTTGAGTAGTACTAAGTCACGTTAGTGTATGGCCTACTTCTTGTGCTAAGGTCTTTTCAAAGATACGGAGTAAGGCTAATTCCCAAGTTTGTCCCTGTGGAATTCCACTGGCAACCTCTTTCCAAAATGTTTCTTTAACTTCTCTGTTGAAGTGTTTTCAAAAGCAGGTCTTTGCCATTTTTGCCATTAGCTAATTCATTGCCCTATTTACTGTTCTTACAGAAATCCTGGTTTTCCTTAATAAGAAATATATCCTCCAGTGACACTGGAACCAACACTTTTTATTTTAGCTATTGTTTAGATATATTATAGAGCCCTTTACGAAAAGCTTTCTTATGAAGATTTTGGGTTTTGTTGGCATGAGTTGTTAATTTTTTCACTTATTTCCACATATTTTTCAATTTTTCCCCTCAAAAACCTGTTCTGAAGTCTTGCATGTTAGTTTACTAAGACTAGTGAGCCTGTAGCCTTATGTATCTGCTCCTTTCACAGGTATACCTGTAACATTCAGTAATCTTCATATCTTCTGGTGCAGTTTCCCAGGTGACTAAATATGTAGAGAGGATAGGACGACAGGAGTGAATTTACAAATACTTCTTTTATGTAGCGAACAGTGAAGTTTCATAAACATTTCTAAGCTGCCGCTCCCAGGAGAGCTGATCCTGCATTCTACCCTCCCTGGCAATGCATTCCCAAGCTGCCTTTTACTTTTACCAGTGCAAGTCTTCATATCACTGCACAGTGAATCTGATCAAGGAAATGATTCAAGTGAAAAATAATAAGGTTGTGACTGTCTTTCTCATTGTGGTCTATTGTGTGTGGATATATTTGGTGTCATGGAAGAACCATGGGAAGGAAGGAATGGGAATAAGTGCTTATATGAGGATCCAAATGAGACTGCCGCTTTTGATGTTAGTAGCAATTTATACTGTTTTAAAGGCTTCATGGAACTATAGGGTAATTTCATGATAGTTTTAGTCTGTCTTTAGAATATTTTTACTCATTTCACAGAACAAGGAACATTTTCTGCTGTGTTACTTAGAAGAAACTTTTCACTTTTGTTCATACACATGAATAAAATATTATATGTCAGCATTATCACAGTTATTGTGAGAAATCCTGAAGAAATCTTAGGTATTGAACATGAGTTTGGTCTTCAGTGATGACATAGTATTTGATGCTTAAATATACTGCTGTCTGTGATTGATACAGATGGATTGCACAAAATCAGGCTAAACTATAGTGAAGACTCAGCTGATGGCAGTAAACTAAACGAAGATGAGCTTATAGATTTTTCTGAAGACCAAGATAATCAGGTAAAGAATTCAGCAATTTTATTTGGGGAACGTAAATTGTTGGTTTATATTTTGAATGGGCAGTTTAAAAGCTGTTTCTACATTGTAAATGTGTCTAAAACTAGTTATCTTTGCAATTGTCAAACCCAAAGCACTGGCTACATAGACAGTTTGCAAATTAGCTGGCAGGAAAGGATTGTACATTAATTCATTGAACTGTATAGTAGGAAACTGCTGTACTAATCCCACATTTAATATTTTGTGAGTCTTTTGCATAGTGACAACATTAGACAGTGATTTTAGTGGAAACTCTGAAAGTCAACACATTTCTGCCTTTTATCTCCTCCACTCCCACGTTTACCTACCTACCAGACCCAAGAAAAAGTTACTCTTCTTTCAGCTGCTATTTCCTGGACATAGACACATTTATAAGTAGGTGCTACTTTGCTGTTTTGTTTCGTTGATGCTTCTCCTAATCAAATTTTAACAGCATGGATATGTAATCAAGTAGTGTTCTTGTTCAGATTGGAAGAAGTTTTAGACCTGTGGAACAACTGATCATTAAAATGCCCTTTCATTACAGGGTTTAAGGGTATTATACCACAGCCCTGTTGCTTCTACAATGTAAGTTCAACATGAGCAAGCTAGGAGTTACACATTTATTCTTCCTAATTTGCCTTCCTGTTCATGTTCCAGGTGTATGACTCCAAGTTGTCCGAAATAAAGAATCGGAGGCTATCAGATATACTATCTAGGAATTACCCGTTTTTCACCATTGAGTCCAGAACAAAAAAATATTTTCCAAAGTCTGCAGCTATTTGTAATGACTTCCAAATAGTATGTATATGTGTGCACACACATAAAAGCTCCAGTTCATGTGAAATCTAAAGATGTTTTTCATACAGACTCAACCCACCTCTGCTGTCATGCCACTTGCCTGAACATTCTGTGGTTCTCACCTGATGGAAGTGCCTTTCTGTCTATTCTGTAGCAATTAGAGTTCCCTGAATGGGCAGCAGTTTCTAAAAGGGAAAATCTTCATGGCATAGCATGAGGATTTCAGTTGTAGGATCCTTCATGTTAGTGATGTGTACACAATTCTCACCAAAAATGTCACAAATTACGCTGATGCAGCAGTTCCCATTTTTGTAAAGCATCTTATTCCCTGTAGCACAATGGTCTGCAGTAGTAATGGTGAAAATAGAAGGGAAAGGAACTGTGGATCATTGGGATGCTTTTAGATACGATAACTTAGTAGCTTTGTTCATAATACTTCTATATCCTTCGTAGCAATCAATATTGAAATTGAAAGGTCAAGGATATTCCCAGGTGTGGCATGACTGTTTTTGCAGCCCATGATATGTGATTTCACAGTGGTTTAATTTCCCTTGCCCCAAAAACCAACTTGGTTCATTCTGGAGCACAGACCAAATTTTAATGCTGAGTTCATTGCAGATTTTGTCTCATTTCATCTAGGATGTAATATACATAACACTGTTAAGCAGGTTCCTAGTAGTCATTGGCAGGGGAAAGTCTAATTTGGATTATAACCAAATAATGGAGACGCATCTCCTTTAAAAAAGCCAGCAATGATTTGAAAATGTCAGTTGCAGCTTTTTTCTAGTTTCAGTGGTTGTTAGATAAATAGCACCATTTACTCTGTGTCATTCCAGCAAGAATTTGAGAAACCATGTGACTAAAAGTTGGTAATGCAACCATTACAAACTATGAATGGTTTCAGATTAAAGCTACCACTTCTTTATTAAGTTTGTGTTACTGGTCTTGAATAAGAATGGTAAGTATAGCAATAATTTCTTTTGCATCTGTTTGAAAAACAATACTAGCTTTTAAACACCTGTAAACATGTTGCTTCTGTAGGAAGACAGTAGTGATGATGGTGGCCTTCTGGATGATAATTGTAATTCAGAAATGGGACAATGGCACCTGAAGCCTACCATCTGCAAACAGTAAGTATTTAAACCGTTAAAATGGAGATTTCATATGAAAGTTTTATGAAATTGTCAAAGATGGTAATTATGGGAAATGGTCATACATCAGTGTTCAAACACTTCAATCAGCATGTTATTAGTGTTTGAGAGAGAATTTTATACTTAGTAGTATCATCTCCAGTGAGCAGAAAATTTCATGAGTGAAATTGCTACTGATATGGAAGCATTCAGGGTTTCTGTTAAACTTCTATGGCTTCAAGGCAAGTGAAGGTTGTTTCTTCAAATAAAGCTGTTCTTCGATAGCTTGCACTTAGATTCCTACAAAAAGAAGGTGCAGAAGCATATGTAGCTTTCTGTATTATAAAGCAGATTAATGCCTTGAGTAACTTAATGCTGAAGAAAACCTTTGTCACTACTCAAAATGAGTACAGGAAAATGGGAATAATTTTTAACCACCCCTATTTCCTATCAAAATGTGTTTTCGAGGTTTTTTGTCTCTGTAGAATATTTCTTTTTTTCTAATAAGACTGTTCTACGGTGCTAAATTCAGTTATTTTTTTTTTTACATTTTTTTTTAACCTTTCTAACTGTTTTGGACTTGAAAACTTTCTTTTACTTTTTATGTTTGAAACCCAGAAATTGCTTCTTCATAATAATTGGCTGCAGTTGCTTGCATTTTGGCTTGACAGAAATACATGATTCCATATCCTGAAATATTGTTACTTGTATTGCTATCTGACAGTTTCCTTCATATTTTTTCAGAATTTATTTATCCATTTTCTTCTTTGTGTATCTGAGGGTTGCTAGAAAGAGAAAGGCTTTCACAATACATGCTTATGGTGCACCCTAAGAATAAGAATAAAATTACATATTTATACAGTCTGACAGTATGCTAAACGTATGGTTAAATCTAGACAGTCTTGCATTTAGCTAGCCCAGTTAGGGGATTATAGCAGCACTGGTGAAACTTTATAGTATTGACCTACTTTTGTTCAAGGTCACCCCACTATTTCATAGCTAGTTGTGTAACACTGTGCTTCCCAAACTGCTGTAAAATACCGTGTACTTAAAAGTTGTGTTCTCTCTTAGGCCCTGCATTTTGCTTATGGACTCCCTAAGAGGGCCTTCCCGGTCAAATGTTGTGAAAATACTACGGGAGTAAGTTTCATGTCTGGGTTTGGGGGGATTGTTTTCTGCAAAATTCTTCAAGAAGAGAAAGTGTTGATTTGTGTGGTCTTTCATCATAGATATTTAGAGGTGGAATGGGAAGTCAGAAAAGGCAACAAAAGAAGCTTTTCCAAAGATGTCATGAAAGGTTCCAACCCAAAAGTGCCACAACAAAACAATTTCAGTGATTGTGGAGTGTACATACTGCAGTATGTGGAGAGCTTTTTTGAGGTATGTAGTGTATACCTGTTTGTGTAAATATTGGGGGTGGGTTTTCTGGTTTGGTGGTTGGTTTTTTTGTTGGTATCCAGCAGCAATTGGTGATGAACTACTAAATTATAACAGCTATAAAAGGCTCCTAGTGTATGTGTTATACCTATTTATTAGATTGTGCATTATAAACTAGTGTATACATGAACATACATCATATTTTTTGGGAAATGAACTGATTATCCTTTTTAGTTTTATGTATGTATCAGAAATTGGAAGCCAATTTGAAATAGGCTTTTTTTCTAAGAGAATAAGAAAATACATACAGTCTTTCTTTTGTGTTCTTATTGTGCATACCCTTTAAAATAACCCAGTAAGAACCTGAGTTTAAATCTGAGTTCTAAATCTAACCTAAAGATGCAGGACAAAAAGGTGGTTCTTTTCCCCCTAAGAACCGTGATTCTGAGTGAATTCATTAATATGATACAAGTAGTTTAACTTGCAAGAGAGCATGCAAGTGGAATCATTACAGCTAAATGCCTGATCTTTATTGCACTGAAGAATTTGGTTAAACACTTAATGACTTTAACTGTTTCGGTGTTTCAGAAGTGGTGGAGGTGTTGACCCTGTCAGGTCTAGGGGAAGGAGAAGTGAGGGTCAAGTGAGATGTTGCCTGTATTGGACATAAACTCTGTTTAAAGTCCATGGTTCTTGAGAGCACTGTTCCTAAACTGTCCTGTTACTGAACCTTTCCTGGGAAAGTGTCTGTTTCTTTTCTGTTCCTCCACCCTCCCCATGTTCATACATCATAAGGGCAGAAAGGCAGAGTGTGTTCGTGCAGATCAAAGCCGAACCCTTTTGCTTTACCAATGAGTCCTTGAGAGCTTAGAACCATCCTCCTTCCTCTTCTGTATTCGGGGAGATATGAGGAGCAACCAGATTTTAATAATCTTGCCCCTTCTACCCCCTCCCTTGTTGCAAATGGATTGCTGAATTATGTCAGGCCAAATCTCTCCTCCTGCCTGGTCTTGCGGTGTGCTGCAGCTTCATCTGTCAGTGCATATAGATGGCATGTAGATGCATCAGGTAGCAGATCACGGGGTATTCTCAGACGTAACACTGGTGGGGAGGGAAAACCCATACTGGCTGCATGGTACTTCACTATCATACAGTCCTTGAACTAGTAAGTTCAGCTGCTAATGTGTTTCAAAACTTGCACAGAGTCTCATTGTTTTCAGCAGCTGTGCAAACTGAATGGAGCATGTGGGGAGGGGTCCTTAATTTGATGTTTGTGGACTATTTAGGCACATCTTTTTCTTGTTTGTTGATTTATTTAAAATACCTTGGTTTTAGTAATAATGGTTTAAATCATGATGTGTATTTTTTAAAACCAAGACTCCTTGACAGGGTAGGTGGTGTAACAAGGCGCATACCTGTCAGCTATCACAGCAAGTACTTGCGAGCGCTCCTTCAACACCATGGCTGTTCAGCTTTGCCGTTGGGCCCTGGAGGGACACCTCTGCCCTGCCAAAGGAGTCCCCCCAGTTTCCTGTCAGCGATCTCCGGGGGGCCGGGTCAGGAGGGCTGCTGCGGCGCGGGTCCCGCCGCCAGGGGCCGCCGTGGTGCCGCATGAGGCGGTGCCGGTGCGTGGAGGGGCGCAGCCGGCGGCGGCCGCGGAGCTCCTGCGGCAGGAGCCGGGGTTTACGGGGAGCGGGCATTGTCAGTTCCGCGGGACATAGCTGGCAACCCAGCACAGCGTGCACAGCTGGCTTCTGCCTCCTGTCCCTGCTCTTCTTCCCCACAGCGAACAGTAACAAAAAGCCCTAGTTAAGGACGTGTTCAGGTTAATGTAAAATATCTTCCTATTGTGTTAACCACACTAATGTGTTCTTACTCCTTTGTCTGACCTATTTCATAATTGAAATGGTGGAAAACCTGTTTCATGGGTTTTACCCATGGTTTTCTGCATCTTTAGTGTCGTTCTTCTGAAATCTACTTACTGCTGGTGTTAAGCAGCTTCGTTGGTGAAGTCAGTTCAACATAAGGGTTATTTTATTGCCATTTTATCTAGCTGATGTTCTGTTTGGAGGTAAAGTGATGTTGCTAGTACAGCATATGGCATTTATTGACTTGTTCCCATGCAGAATGTCACTAGGTTTTTTCCCAAGTAGTCTTGTTAGTATTAACTCAATGGATGAATGTAATTCACTTGATGTAAACTGGAATACACAAAGAGAGGAATTTCTTTGAGAGAAAACACTATTCCACGAACTCTTGTTTGGTTAGGGTGAAATTGCTGTATGGTGTCACAAATTGCTGTATGGTGTCACAGAAGTGGCATAGATAATAATAATAATAATGATTCTCTTAATTCTTTGGATGAATAACCCCTAGCAAGAAAACAATATGCAAATACAGAAAGGGCTGGTGGTAGCCAGAGGCTTTTCACAGGCCTGCTTTTTAGGGTGAAATGTTAAACTGACTTTACTAGTTGGTTATGGTCCTTAAGCTTATTTATAGGAACAGGAGAATTTAGCCACTGATTCCTAATCAACTCTAGATAGTTTGATTGGTTTTACCTTAATTGTACCTATACAAAGTACCCAAATCATAGAAATTTTGTTCCATGCTGATAGAATGAGGTGAGGAAGAATGTGCTTTTCCCCACTACAGTTCTCTCCAGTCTTCTGGGTTGTAACTTCTTACTGTAATATCCAAATGACCTTTCTTTCCAGAATCCCATTCTGAGTTTTGAGCTACCAATGAACTTAACAGACTGGTTTCCACGCCCAAGAATGAAAACCAAAAGAGAAGAAATACGAAAAATAATCCTGAAGCTGCAGGAACAGCAGAACAAGGGAAAGAAGGGACAAAAGGATGCGAGTTCAATGGAAAGATCTTTGCAGGAAAAAACAGAACAACTTACCAACAGCAGCTCAGACTGAGTGTTGTATCTGTTGCATGTTTGCTCCACAATCAAAACTGAAATATACATTTTTGTCTGCCCAGACTAAAGATTTGGCATATTCTCTGCTGAAAGTCACTTGGGAATGTTTAATGCCTGTATAAATGTGTGTCATAAAATGATTTAATTTCCACAAAGATGTGTATTAAGTAAGAGAGTCTGTACATATGTTAATGAGGCCAACTTTTTCAGCATTTGTAATTACTTTTTTTCCACTTGTTAGGGAGCTTTTGTTATGTATTTCTGTTAATAGAACTTAAATAGCAACTTCTAAACATAAAGCAAATAAAGAAAATATTTATAGGATAAAATGGGTAATTTTTTATTTTTCAGTAAAGGTGTAATGTCACAGGCTTAAGTAACACATAGGAAATTATTTGGTAGTGAGATAATTAATTCATATTTTGACCCTATTTAGTTGCCCTAAACAAGATTATTCTGCTTGCGCTGCAAACAATAATATGGGTGTCTCAATGTACCATGGCCTCAGAGAGGGTGATCCCCATCCTCCCAGTATCTTAAGTGTAGGCAGTGTAATAGGTAATAGGTCTACTTCAGATTTGGGATTTAAAAAATACTCCTTGCAATGAAAATAATTCCACCCTTGCTTCAGTGGGATGGGCTAGGGACAGGGGGAGAATGCTCTTTGACCAGAGATAACTATTCAAACAGTATTATAACAGTGATTTCAATGAAGTGATCTTGAGTGATACTATTAAATCATATTTTGTGGATCCCAATTGTTGTACAGGTGTATTTTGAGACTTTCTTCATTATAAAATTGTATTTTGGTAAGTGTACTTGGAATAGGAAATTTCCCACATTACATTTTCTATGTTACGATTCTGAATGTTACATTCATATGTGCTTTATCTAAGTAATGAACATTTAAAAAGAAAAAAGTGTATGATTACTATTTTTTGTAATATCCACACAAAAAAAAAAACCACAACAGAATACCAGTGTTCATTGCTTGATTGTTTGTTCTTGGCTTTAGGTTGCATCAGACTAATGTTGGGATTTGTTTGGATATTTCCAGTGTATTTTGATTTTAACAACAATCTGAAATTCCATTGTTGCTTAAACTGCAAAAAGCCTTTTTGCCTTGTTAAAGAAAGGCTTTGGTATTCAAATGAGGAAAGGAAAAGATGGTTTGTGCAAGGAGGTATACATGCACAGTCTTCTAATACAGGTATCTTTGAAAGGAACCAGAAACTTGTCTTTCACCAGGAAGAAATATGTCGAGGAGAGAGAGACGGACCTTCTGCCCCTCCTTGCAGATAGTGTTTTCTCTCCTGATTTTTCTACTGGGAACATCATTTGTCATTCCCTTCTCCCACAGAGGAGCAGCAGCAAATTCATTAGCTGAACTCTTGTGTCCCCAAAGACCAATTTTTATACACAAGATCAAGTCTAACCCAGTATACAGGTTCTCCATGAGTTTTCATTCTCACAAACCCTGAAAACATGGCTGCTAATGATGTTACTACCAGGGCATTTCTGCATAGACAGCTGTCTGTGTGAAACCCTCTGTTTTCAAAGGGGCTCACTCCCCAAGGCAGAGTGATTGCACGTAGGTTGCACAGGCTGCTCAGCTTTTGTACAGATAACCTGTGGGATTTAGGGGAGCTGTTTGTTCCTGCATCTCTTTCCTCTTACATAAACCCTGGGCCCCATGGAGAATATGTAAGAACCACATACATACATTATGCTAGAGATGGCACTTACACGGGTTTCTAACTGCAAGTATGTGGGGACAATCTTCTGGATTACAAATTAAATATGTGATCTGCACACCTCCCAAGTTGTTTCCTCCATCAAATTTATCCAGTATGGTTGCTGTTGTTGGAGAAAATCTGTGATAAAATAGTTTCAGGTGGTTTCCCTGCAGGCTCTGATATATCTGACTTTAGTGCAACTGACTTACTGGAATAGTAGTTTATACAAATGCAAGTAAATCAGCTATGACTTGTAGAGAGGGGAGGAAAAGAATTTCTTGGAAATACCAAGCAGAGACAATTGCGAATAGAATGTATTTCTTCCAAGTCTAGTCTTTCCCAATGGTGTGTTCTAATTATATGGAATATATCCAGATTTGATCAATAATAATAGCTAGTTTTTCTAACATTTGTGATGCAGGTTCATAGTTTGATGCTGTAGAAGATTCTCTTGCTAGGAATGCCTGGTGCTTCCTGCATTTCCTTCCTCTTTCCTGTCCTCTCCTTCTTCCTCCCTCCGCTTTTTCAAAGCTGTGAAGAAAGTGTTTATTATCATTTAATGTTAAAGGTCTCGAAATCTTCAGTCACGTACAGCAAGCTAATGTGTTAAATATAGGAAATTTATTTTTTTAATAAAATGTTACATTAATAGAAAAAATGCACAGAATTAAGAATGAGTTATTTAAAACCTTACTGAAAAGTTTAAAAGCTCATTACTGCATGTGCTTGTAAAGTATTTATTCTTAATGCAGTGGTCAGCTATGCTACAATGTTTTGCAAGTCTTAGCAAGGAGTTTCACCAGTGAGCTTTCTGAATCACATTTATTCAGTGGAAGTTAGTGGGGTGGGGACTAGAGGTGTTTGTTTAATAATTATATGGCAACACATGCACTGAGGAAAGTGTAAGCTGTATGTTCCTTTATAAGCTTTTTAAGATTACAAATGCTATAAGAGTAGCATGACTACATTCTGCAGTGTAAGCTATCAGATGGCTGCCTAATTAAATGTATCTCTTTGGATTGTTTTTCACATCGGGTAGAATAACAGTTAAGAATTCTCATTAAAGTTTTAGATCACGTAGCATAAAAAATGCATGTGCTTCTGGTGGATAGCTGCAAAAGCAGAAGAGACATCTAAGTAGTCCCTTGTGACATTCCTGTTTTCCTTGCTTAAGGAACTGAACACACTGTAAAGACCAGAGAGTTCAAACATAAGAACTGTGATGTTGATTTTTTTGAGGTTGAATCTTAACTTCCAAAACAGCCAGTAAAGAAAGAGTTGAAAAACCAAGCAAACTACCCCATGATGAGAAAACCATGCTGTCTTATTTTTTTTTCTCTTTTTCTTGTTGGTCATGTATTGCATAGCAAATGAGTAAAGCAGAACAAGAAGCTATTGCATGTATGATTTTTAATTCCTCTTAATGTCGTTCCTCTGGAAATTGGAGTGAACTACTAGACTCTTCTGATGAACAAACTGCAGCAATTTCTTTACTAATCTACTGTAATTTTTTACTCAGATTTTTAAATAGAATGTGTTTTCATTGGTCACTGGTTAGCGCTTTACACTGCCCTTCGTTGATAATATGATACTTGTGGTCTAGTGTATAGGAACAGAAGTAGCTGCTATAAGGGTGCTTGTTTGGAGTCCTCATTCTTGGGGCCACAGTGATGAGAGGTGCTGGAGTCTGGATAAAAGATTTGATTTCATTTCAGCATGGCACTTTTTATAACAGCCTTTCTTAAGTTCTGCATACTCAGTACCCCTGAAGGAACTCTGTGCAGTGACTTGGGTTCACAAAGGTGCTTCCCTTTCCCAAGTCTGACTTCCCATCTACCCCTGGAAATGAAAGGGGAATGGATGTTACAAAGTACAACTTTTAAACACGAGGGGTGAGGTAGCAGCTATTTCTCTTATCTTTCACCACCATATTTTTTAATCAACTCCTTTCTGCTGAGGTCAGTCATACCTGCCCAAAGATATGATGAAAAATGTCTGTCTCATACGCTCCAGTCTGGTCCAGTGAGGATGTAATCTGGGAAGTGAGTGCTCCCTCTGTTGTGGTCTCTTGCAGTTTTCCGATGGGCTGGATTTTGCTTACTTTTATCAAATTTGCATGTGGACTTGCACAAGCCTGCCGTTACAAAAGGAAAGTTGGTAATGTACACCATAGCTAGGGGATTCTTTATTCAGCTGTGCAAGTAATTGCCAGCCGCAACCTAGATTCAAACAGCCAGGCTGCTGCTTTGCTGGGTCTCTGGGTCTTGTTTTCCTTCTAGTTTTTTCCTTGGTTTTTTTCCTGTGAGGCTCATAGTTGATGTTCCTAGAGGAGAGTAAACAGCACTATTTGTGATGGAAAACGTTTAAGAAGATACATGAGCTACATTCATATATGAATATATATGAACAGAAGGTTATATGGATTAAGAAGTATCCATTTTTTAGCGAACAAGAACCTCGTCTGCCCTTTTTTTTTGTCTTTTTCATGCCTCCTTATTTTGTTGGGTTTTGTGATCAGATTCTCTTGAGAGTTCTTTGGGTATGACTTTACCCAAAGTAATCATCAGTGTGAAATGGTGACTAACTCAGGGGAGGGAAGAACACTTTAAAACAAAAGGTTCTTGTGTATAAGAAAAACAGCAGAATAAAAAAAAGAGAAAACCACAAAAAGCTGGATGTGCTTTAAAAATAAATGGTTTATTTTAACGAAATAGTCAGATCCAGGTAGTATATGTATCCATTTGCCCAATATCATAGATGTAGATAATATCTTAAAAGTCCATCTTCAGGATGAGATTCTCTTTTATTGTATGTAAGCTGTCTCAATAACTGTAAGGTTAATGGGAGCCAGACTGGTTTGTTTCAGCTGAGTACTTTTTCCCCTGTAGGTGGTAAGGAGTCCACTGAAGTGGGAGCACCCTGCTCCAGCCAGCGGGAGCTTCCTGGGTTCGGAGTCTGCTTCGGTTCTGGTCTTCAATCCAGAAATTCAAGCATGTAGATTTCCCCTGTGGTTTAACTTGGTGAAATTTATCAACTGTTTACACAAAACTGTATCTGTTTAACCATATTTGAAAGTTCAGGAACTTGGTTTACTTTTGCACATATACTGATGACAGCTAAATATATACGTACTAAATATACTGATGCCAAGTCACAGCAGTGGTGCGCAAACTGTTACTACAAACCTCTTCGCCTGTTGTCTACTAAATACAACAGTTTTTAAATCAAACTCTGTGACACTGCCTGTTTACATCAGGTTTGTTCTTCCTAACTCAGATTTTGGAAAATTACTGCTGTGTTTCCCTTACCTTTACATGTACTTAAGGAGGAGTGCAGTGGTAGCATGGATAGAGACACTAATAACTGTTGGACCAAACCTACAGCAGTGATCACAGGATCATAGAATGGTTTGGGTTGGAAGGGACCTTAAAGGTCATCCAGTTCCAACCCTCCTGTCATGGGCAGGGACACCTTCCTCTAGACCAGGTTACTCAAAGCCCTGTACAATCTAGCCTTGAACACTGCCAGGGATGGGGCAGCCACAGCTTCTCCGGGCAACCTGTGCCAGTGCCTCACCACCCTCACAGTAGTTTCTTCCTAATATCTAATCTAAATCCTCTTTCAGTTTAAAGCCATTCCCCCTTGTCCTGTCCCTACACTCCCTTGTAAAGAGCCCCTCTCCAGATTTCTTGTAGGCCCCTTTAGGCAGTGGAAGCTGCTCGAAGGTGTCACTGGAGCCTTCTGTTCTCCAGGCTGAACAACTCCAACTCCCAGCCTTTCTTCATAGGAGAGGTGCTCCAGCCCCATAGGAACTCTCAGGAAATACTTGGGAATTTGAAGCTCTAGGATGAGTGCATTATTTATGCAGCAGGCTGAAAACAAAGTAAGTATTTTAGCTCTAGCAAACTGCATATACTGTTGCTTCAAGCCTGGAAATTTATTTCATACTATACATCAGTAATATGCCAGACAGTGTGTCAGTTTGATAATAAAAGATCAGACAGGCTAATCCCAAAGGAGCAGTATTAAAAGCATGACAATTTTCTAACAGAAAATTAACTAAATAGGACGTAAGTTGCACTGGAATGCAAACAAATGGAATACGTTTCTTACTTAAACGTTCCTTGCTTCTGAAACTTAAACTGTTTTGTAAACAACATTGTCATAGTATCTGTCCGTGTTACAAAAGGGCAGTAAAAGGCCGTGAGAAGTTGCACAGCTTCCTCCCATCCTACAAGACCACTGAAGTTTCCAGACTTCAGACAAAATCTGCAGTGACTCCTTACACTGCAAATGGATATTTAGGTTCCAGAAGCAATGCTTGTCTGGTTTAATGTGCTGAATGTGTTTGTATGGACAGCTTGTGGTACAATATTAAATTAGGAAGTGATACAGCTTCTTTTTTTGCCCAGGAAAACCAGGCCTTTGTTGTGCCAAGGCAGTGCTCCCTGACTGAATTTCTTAGTCCTTTTTAGCTCACACCTTACTGCACAGTCATTTTTGTGAGCTTTTGGTTCTAGTCTCAATTCTCCTCAGGCTTTCACATATAATTAATGAACTCAGATGCAGCAATCACCCTGATCTCTGGATCTAACTTGCATCCCTGTTTCTCAGTTACCTGTGTGAAGCAAGTAAGTTCTCTGAGTCAAAGGACATTCCCTTTTTCACAGGGACGTTGTCTATTTCAGATGCTTTTATTTCACCCAGCAAGCCTGTGGAATCTCCATCCTTGGAGATACTCAAAAGCTGTCTGGATATGGTGCTGTGTAACTGGCTCTGGGTGGCCCTGCTGAAGCAGGGGGTGGACCAGATGACCTCCAGAGGTTCCTGCCCACCCCAACCACTCTGTTTGTGTGAGCTTGCTCTTGGTTCCTGTGCTTGGTGAGACAAACCTGGGGAGGTAGAGGCAGCTGCAAAGCAAATCCTGGGCAGCACTGCAGTGGGAGTGCTGCAGTTACAGGTGTGCTGACTGAGAATGAAGCCACAGGGGTTGAGACCTGCCCATCAGTAACACTCATCAGAAGCTTGCAGCTTGGCTAAATTTGGTGGCATTGAAAGACTGATGGCAAAGGCACATCTCTGGCATACAAGGCAAACTGCTCGTTGAATTCAAATCTATGCTACAAGTCTATGGGAAACTCTTGCAGCACTTGATCAGTGTTACTGTTCTTTAATATCATGAGCAGACACATTTTAGCCAGCAGTCAACTTACAGCACATGCCTTATTCGGACCATTTTAACTGAGCAGCCAAAGGTTAGTGAAGGTGTTACAAGCTACTGAAAGAAAAACACAGCAATTTTTGATGCCTGCTATTTTTCTAGAATGATTTGGGTATTCTTTCTGTTCATCAGAGAAGTTTTCAGGTACTAACTTTATAAACATTAATTACACAGGCAACCTTAGAGTCTCGTAAAAAGCATTTATAAAATGGTTAGAAAGTGTCAGAACTACTGGTACCAGGAATTGGTGACCTTACCTTTAGAACAGAAATATGACTTAGCTGCAGCTATTCTGGGGAAACATGAAAGCTAGATGTGCTTTAAAGTAGAACCTGTCAAATATATTAACTTTTGTGATATATTAATGATTTCTGCTTTTTGTTCATATGACATGCTCCGGTTTGTGTCCTGTGTACACCAAACTATTCACAGTCCTCCCATTTTTCAGCCAATGTGACGCTAAATTAGTATTTATATAGTCAGAAATCCCCTGAGTTCAGGGAAGGAAATGTATTTTGATTCCAAACTTAATTTTACCCACAAAGTTTATCCTCATTTGTCTGAGAAGTTGACATTGCTAAGAACAGCACTCTGAATCCATGAGGTTTGATTATTTATGCCAAGAAAACACCCGCATTTACTAGTATTTGCATGCCATCCAGAGGGACCTTGACATGCTTGTGAGGTGGGCTGATGCCAACCTGATGAAGTTTAACCATGCCAAGTGCAAGGTCCTACACCTGGGTCGGAGCAATCCCAGGCACAGCTACAGCTTGGGCAGAGAAGAGATTCAGAGCAGCCCTGCAGAGAAGGACTTGGGGGTGTTGGTAGATGAGAAAATGAACGTGAGACGGCAGTGTGCGCTTGCAGCCCAGAAAGCCAACCGTATCCTGGGCTGCATCAAAAGGAGCGTGACCGTCAGGTCGAGGGAAGTGATCCTGCCCCTCTCCTCTGCTCTTGTGAGACCTCACTTGGAGTATCGTGTGCAGTTCTGGTGTCCTCAACATAAGAAGGACATGGAACTGTTGGAACAAGTCCAGAGAAGGGCCACGAGGATGATCAGGGGACTGGAGCACCTCCTGTATGAGGATAGGCTGAAAAAATTGGGTCTGTTCAGCCTGGAGAAGGCTGCGTGGAGACCTCATAGCAGCCTTCCAGTATCTCAAGGGAGCCTATAGGGATGCTGGGGAGGGACTCTACATGAGGGACTGTAGTGAGAGGACAAGGGGTAATGGGTTCAGACTTAAACAGAAGAAGTTTAGATTGGATATGAGGAAGAAGTTCTTTACTGTAAGGGTGGTGAGGCACTGGAATGGGTTGCCCAAGGAAGTTGTGAATGCTCCATCTCTGGCGGTGTTCAAGGCCAGGTTGGACATAGCCTTGGGTGTCATGGTTTAGTGTGAGGTGTCCCTGCCCCTGGCAGGGGGTTTGGAACTCGATGATCTTAAGGTCCTTTCCAACCCTAACTATTCTATGATTCTATGATTCTCATATCAACATCTGAGATGTCATTCTGCATCTGTTTCAGATACGTGGTTTCACAAGGAATTAACTAAACTAACAGGCTGTCTTTAGTCTTTCCCACCTGTTTCCCATTACTATAACTGTGAACAGATAAGTGATTTGGAATATTTGCAGATTTAGTAACTGAGTCAGAACTGGACAATTTGGCATTCCCAGGGCCAAATAAGCACACCAGGAGAGCATATTATCCTGCGTTGGGTATTTGCCTTCTCACTGAGGATTGCCTTATCTTGTACTTCAAGTCCTACCACAAGGGGCTGAAGAGCTGGTGGTGGAATTTAAGTGTGGGTGTAAAACCCAAGTCAAGGGCTGCTCCCCAGCAGGAAAGCACTCAGTGTGAGGTTCAAGGTCATCTAAGGTTGTACATGTACAGGGAGGGTATGGGTAGGCAAGTTTAGTTTGTCTGTGCTTTTGATAGTGTTCAAGTGCACGTGTAACTGCACTGCAAAGGAAAGGGAACAGGGTGCCACTTTGGCAGCCTACGTTTCTGGCAAAGTATTACTCTTCCTTCATACAGCAATGGTCCCCAGGCAAGTTCATTGAGTGGTTTGCCCAGATGGATATCAATGACAGAACCTTTGAGAGTGTATTTATTCAACCATCAATGTAAATTAAACTGTGTCTGTTCTGGATAATAACCCCATGGTGATATGGGAGGGCTAGACAGGAGAGAGGTGCCTGCAAGAGCTTTGCAGGATTTCATTCTTGTTTTAGCAGCATCAGCAATCTTCCTTTTCAGCCTAGCAGCGTGTTCCTCACACTGCCTTTAATCAAGACTATATATTTTTTCCTTACTTCTTACATCAATGTGAAGTGTAGGAGAGCTGCATATTTTGTGAATTAGATTACTGCCAGACCTCCTCTGGTCCCTGACCAAAGGTGTATCAGCCTTTGAAACGGATCAGTCATTCCTCTTAACTTCTCTTTCCTGAGATTGGTGCAAAAGCAGAAGCTGAAAATGTCTAAAATTGAACGCCTGAAATGGAATAGAAAAGAAGTCCTCACAGTATGTTTAACAGCACATAATCATTAAGGAACATCCTAGGTGAGCAGTGGCCTTTACAGAAAGGTTTAAAAATTGATTAATATCCTCACAGAATTCACTAAAAAATGTCTCCACTTCTCTAAGAAGTGTGAGAAGCCATCAGTGCCATGATCTACCGGATCCATACTGAGATTCACTGAACTGCAGATGAGTAGCTTTTGCTCCATGAAGGAATAACAGCTCTATCCCTGACACCCATAAGCTACCCATTTACTGCAGGCTACTTTTGTTTTTCAGATAAGCCTGCAGTTATTTTATGGACAATAGCTGCTTGTTACCAAGCAGGTGATCACAGTGTGCATGGGGGGGGGTGGGGGTGGGGTGGTGAAGGCAAGAAGCAAAACTTAATTACCATAGGTTTTTGCCATTGTGTATTATCTGTGTGGCTTGTACTGGCTTCTCATTACTACAGTACAGCCCTTCCCTTTTCTCCAGATGAAATATCTAAACCAGTGGGGCCCATTCTACTTTTAATAGGCATGAGAGTGGGCTTGTGTTATCTTTACCAGAGAGAAGCTTCAGCAGAAGTAAAAGCAAATCTTTTCCCCAGAGACATGGGGTGTGTTGCACCAGGAATGAAATCTATCTTTCTTCAAATATTGGGATGACTCCAGAATATCTTCCAGCTATTCTAGTAGCTGTGATCTCATTTTCCTGCCCTCACCATTTGGGTTCAGAGAATGAATCTGCTCACAAAAGTAAAACAAAAGCAGTGGACTTCAACAGGATTAGAAGTTGACAAGTTCAGTATTCCTTTTACCTCCTTTCATGCTGTTATTTACACAAGCCTATTTCTCTGGAGCTACCCACAATTCAAAATAATCTACTTGCTTAATTAAATTATCTTTTAAGGAAATGAAATAGAAAAATGGGGTATACCCCAAAAGACCCACTCCCAGTCAAAAAACAGAGTTTCAGAACTGGTCACACATTGCCAGGGGGGAAGGCAAAACCATTAAACTTCCCTAAGCAACATCTTGCCTGATAACACAACAAGGGAAACTACTTACCAATTGTAATGAAACAGGAAGAATTTAAGTAGGAGCTCTTGCTTTAAAACATAATGTCTACTTTTTTTCTAGCTTGAACAAAGCTGTTGGAATATAGAAGGCCTGTGGAAAAGTCAGAATATTACAAAAATTAGGTGTAGCCAAAACTGGCATTCATGTAAACTCTACTGGGGAGAAAGAAAAAGGAAAAAAAAAAAACCCAAGGATAATTTCACAGATGTCAAAATCAGAGAACTGTCTCTGTGCACATAACACTAAGTGAAAGGGTGCAGATAAAACGACTTACACTCCAATTTCCAGTACATAATTCACATGATAAGGAAATGAGTGGTGCTTATCTAGAGTAAGCCTCCTTGGGAAGAAAACAAAGGTTGATCCTGAAAGGAACGTCATGTTGGAGTTGGTAGGCAACTACTGCTAAAGTCCCAGCATATGTTCCTGTTCTTTCTCTGTCTCTGAACGTAAGCTGCTAAACCTTGAGCCAGTTAGAAATGTTCTTTTGCAAACATATGAGCAAGCTATTCTTTATCCAGACAAGTAACAGATAAATTGTGCTGGCAGGACTACATTGGCAGCTATGATGCCAATGGAACGTCTGGAAACTCTGCAGGGGTAATTCCCGAACAGTTTTAAACCCAGCGAGTTTGGGTTTAGTTGTTCTCAGAAATTAATTGCAAAACTGTAAAATCATTATAGGGAGTATCAAGGCACTGAACTGAAATACTCAATGGTTAGGGAACTCCAGGAAGTGATGCTGACAAGCTGAGAGTTATTTTAGCGCAACCACATGACACAGAGACAGTGTAATGACATCACATTCAAATGTATTTAGAGTATGCCAACAAAGCAATGGGAAGTAAACTAAATTCTGGCCTTGTTAAGTCATTAGCTGACCTAAGTCAATGCTGGTCGACATTTTTACATGCCGAACTTTACCCATTACATGCAATGTGTAAAACAGTTGTAGCTACCTGTAATCCATGGGGAAACAGCTAATACCAATACGATGTAAACACAAGTGCTCTGTCTGAAAAGATGCATAAAGTGAAGGCTTGTAGTCGATATCAAACCTGATTTTTGCATTTAATTTTTCATAATTAAGTGTGAGGAGGGAAACTGAACACCCAGCACACTGACCACCTGAGAACCACCATCTGTGTGACAGCCTTTACCTTCTTTGTATTTATATTGAACGGTCTAAATTTTAATCGACTGAATTACACATAAGAATTCACTTGCACAGAAATGTAAATAGCCAGGACATTGTATCCTGAGATGAAAACATACATAATAACCTCCCAGGGTTTCCTGAGAAGTCACCTGGGGCCCTTTACCTGCTCACCCTTCCAAGCTACCAGTCATCAGCTCTGACAAATGCAGTTGCTTGTGCAATTAACACATATTTTTAAAGTATGTGACAACTTTAATGACAGAAACTGTTTACTATGACCTGTAACAACCTGAATTCATATTAAAATATTCAGTTTTAATTCCTGAGTGAAGGAAGACACCTTGGACATGTGGAATGTCATCAGTTCTTTGCAGCAGGGCTGCAGCAGAGGTGTGTGTGGATGTTGACAGTCCTGTTAGAATGTTGGGCTGCCTTGTCTTGGTGATCTTTCTCCCTTTGGCAACCTTGTGGAATACCTGGTAGGCTGTCAGGAATAATGCACTGGCACATTTAACAGAGCGCTAATATGTATTTCCTGTTCATGGTATTTCTTGTTCATCGCATACCCTCATGGTCCGACGGGTATAGCGTAGAGTGTGGTCTGGTGGTAAAACCTGCCCCTGGGTGAAAGCAATGCTGACAGACCTCATCTGTGCATTGCAAATTGCCAACAGATGCTCCTTGCCTGACACACTGAGGTGCGGGAGGAACAGGGATGCCAAAGGCACTCAGCTGTCCCTCCCAGCCTCCAACTGTGGCTCTCCTGTATACAGCTATTAAGCAAAAATTGGTTGTCATCTCCACGCTGTTCCCGGTGCTGTGGAAAGTCCTGGTTAGAGTGAAATTACAGAGGTTCATCCAGCTTTCCTCGGAACTAAACTGGAAATGCTTCTTGCCACCTAATACACAGGCAAAGGGTGCAGTCAATACATTTTGCCATTTTTCTCTTTCCACCTCTCCCCACCCCCTTTTGTTTATTTTGAAGTTCTTGCACTCCAATTTTACTTGTGAGTTTTCCCATACTTTCCCAGAGGATTTACAGAACAGACACCGCTGTGTCACTGGTTATTTTTAGATTTTCCTGGGAGAAAAGAGAGGAGAGAATGCAGATGCACTCCTCCTGATGAGGGAACGGCATGTCAGATGGTGAGATAGCACTGGGCACTGCTCAGCTTCTGTGCCACTAAGGAGCCCACCGGCTTGTTTACACTGAAAACACTCTGTTGACTATTTTCTGCCGTTGTATTCTGTTTTGTTAACAGAGGGGGCTTCAACCAGTCAGCAAATATAAGTGTGCATTTAGTTCTCCAGTCTTATTTTCCAGATAATTATTATTCTTATCTGTCTTTCACAAATAAAAGTAAGGCTGAACAAACAAAGCTCTGCTCTGAAAGGTATTGCCAAAGGCAAACTCCAATTCTCTAGAGATTATACAGTGTTTTGATTTGTCCAGACTGTAAAACATTCCTAAATTACCTGAAGCAAAGATGGAACTTCTCCTTGTCGCATTCACCTTGCCGCTTTGCAGGCACGAGGAATGTTTTAAAAACCAATGCAAGCTCACTGCACATCTCAGGAGCTGTGGGAATGTTAATCAGGAGACAGGATTTAACTCCACCCGTGCTCTGCCCAGGATGCAGGATTACTCAGGCGCTTTGTGTACTCCCATTTTCCTTTCCCTGTGTACATCCACACTGATCCCAGACAGAACGTTTACCTAGAGAACCCCCTGGCTTTTCTCTATGCCTAAAAGAGGCCAAGGCATTGTTATGACAGTCGCATTTACAGGGGTTGATATGGCTGGAACGATTTTGTTTAAATTATTTATCAGCTAGCAGCTGTACTCACAATGTCCCTGCGTTGTCCAAATGTTCAAAAAGAGCGCAGCGAAGCACACCGTGCTAAAGAAAGGTAGCTAGGGCTGCAAGATAAAGAAAAACACAGATTTTGAAGTATGGCTTGGTTTGTTTCCCTTTGTCAGCAAAACACAGAAGAATTTTACGGCTATCAGGTGGAGAGCAAAGAGGCTTTGCGCATACAATCAGCGACATTGTGTCACTTGTGAAGCATTGTGAGAAGGGAAGCTGACAAACCAGCTGGCGATGCTGGGAATGAATGCTCGTAAAGCTGAGGGACGCAAACTGCAGCACAGCGGGTCAGGGAGGGGCGGCTGCTGGGTGCCACTGGCAGTGTGACACCATGGTCGAGCATGATGCAGTGCATCCAGCTGGGCTGCTCTCCCCGAGTCACACCAGCCACCACGGGGATGAGCAGCCGGGTGTAGGCAGGTGCCAGGGAAATCCCACAGAGCTGCCATGCAGGACGGCACCTGCGCGGCCTTGCAGAAGCTGCAGGGAACAGGGCTCGGGCAGGTGGGCGCTGTTCCACCATTGAGTGTCAGACACAACCATCGCCGCTGCCAGCCGTGCAAAACCTGTTGATTTAGGTCCCTGTGGATAAGGTTGTCAGGGCAGGGACACCCCAGGCAATGGCCTGGGAGAGCTCAGGGGAGGAAATGGGGCTTAAACAATTTCTGACTTATGAGGTTTGCTGCAGCAGGAGGGCCATCGTCATCTCCATATGTTTCTCTATGGGGTAATGGCTGATGAAGTCAAAGGAAACCCAAAACCTGACCCTTTATGCGACTGCATTGATAAGAAATAAGGAAGAAACCCATCCTCTCCGGGCGCAACAACCACGAGCCATGCCCCACAGCCAAGCCCCCACACAACACTGCCGTAGCTGTGTCGGGCTGCCCGAGGGGGGCCGAGCAGGCCTTCCCCTGCCCGTGACGGCTGCGGGGAGTCCCAGGGCAGGCGCCAGGCCGGGGCTCCCTCCCAGGCAACACCGATGCGGAGGGAAGGGAAACGAACCCGGGCCGAGCTCCGCGGCCACCGCCACCGCCTCCTCTCCCTCGGGCCGCCCCAGCCCCCGCCCTCGGCCTGCCCCAGTGGCCGTGACGTCCCGGGCGGCCGGGCCGGGCCGGGCCGTGCCGGGCGGCGGTGGGCGGTGCAGAGCAGCGCAGCGGCAGGGCTAGGAGCCGGGCGCTCAGCGCAGTAGCAGCAGCAGGAGGTAAGGACGCGGCTCTGGCTGTCGCGGCAGGCCCTCGGTCCCCCTTACCTTCCCCTGCCGGCTCTCCGTGCCCCTCTCCCGCCCGGGCGCGGTGCGCTGCCCCGCCGGCGTCTCCCGCCTGGCGCCGGGGCAGCGCGGCCCGGCCCTCCGGCAGGTGCGACCGGATTCCCTGGTGAGGAGTAAGCCAGAGGCTGTGTGGCGGGGAGCGGGGCTTTCGGGCGGCAGGTCCTGTGATAGCCATTACTGGTTCCCTCTCTAAGGGCTGCTCGGGGCTGGGGGCGAGCGCTGTGGGGAGGGGCCGGCGCGGCGGCTGCGCCCGGGGGTTCCCACCTTGCACGCCTTGGTACCGACGGGAGCGTATTACCGCCGCCGTCCTGGCGCCGGCACCGGGGTCTGCGGGCTCCAGGAGGGCCGGTAGCTCCGGAGGAGCGGGCGGGGGCCGGGAAGGGCCAGTGCGCCGGGTGGGTGTGCTGCGCCCACACCTCCCCGTGAGGGACAGTTACCGTCCGCAGCGAGTTCTCTGTACTTCCTTAAGTGAACTGTCACGGGAATTCCTTTCCTCTCTTTTTTTTTGAGTCTCATGCTCTGCAAGTGGCGCTCCAGCTGAGCTCCTCGGTTCCAGATCATTTCTGTGCTGGTAAGACTGCCTTTGTCACAGAAAAGAGAGCTTTTTACAGCCTTGACTGGCCGAACACAATATGATCTGAGTGTAATTGAAAACCATCTTCTCTTGGAGGATTTCTTATTGAAGTACTTTTGCAGGCTGCACTTTTGGAGAGCAGTGTGCGTAAATGTGATGTCCTACCAAAACCTGATACCCGATTCCTGTAACTTGCATTCACTACTTGAACGGGAGAGCTTAAGAAGACTCACTCCCTTCATGAGCCATCGCTTTAATACAACTTACAATGCAGCATATTTATTGTTGATGCTTGCCTAATACTCGGCCCTCAAATTCCTAACTAGTAAATCCTAATGCCACTAGAGGCCTGTGAGATTGAGATAGCTAAATTAATAGATTACAGGTTGTAGAGAAGGGTGGTTGTTACCTGTTATTTCATCTGAATCTTGCTGATTGTCAGCCCTTTTTTACAAAGGTGGAGAGAAGTAATTTTGACTTACTCTTCCTCCTTGGAGGAAAAGACCTTTTGAGGCAGTCTGATTTCTTGCAGTTCAGCTGGCGTTGCTGGGCTGCGGAGCGGCCTATGAACTGAGTTTGCAGCCATGGGAGTACAAAGGTTGGCCATGGGGCTGAGTCTTCCTTCCACTGCAGATGTGACAAATTAACAGGCCGGGAAGGAACTCATGATTTAAAGTCATCTGCAGTTTTTCTTTTCAAGGCAGAGGAAATGCTGGGGTGAAAAGCCTGATAATGATAGAAATGATTTTAGGATTGAAATTATTGTTGTGCAAATTTGAAAGTATAAGCAAATGTCTTCTTGCAGAATTTGTTTAAATATCATAAAACTGTGCTAATGTACAAGTTAACTGCGAGGTGTACAGTTTATAAAATAAGTGCAAAAGTGGTATGCCAGTATTGTTGGGGTGGCAGAGTAAATATTGAAATTGTCATAGCACAACTTAGAAACCTTTGAATGTTGTTTTTACTGATGTAGAAATTGGGATTTAGCTTGACTGTATTTTTAGTGGATATGTTTTTGAGGCATGTAAGTTAATAAATTGTTTAGCGATGGTACAGTTATGCCTTTTACTGTGAAACTATAAGGCCAGTGATGTGAACATAAAGGCAGTAGTTTGCTGTGAGGCTTTATAGCTTTCTGAATTAAAACCATGTCAGTATTAGCTTGCAGAAACTTCAAGATGAACTAATTTCCTCACCTCCTTATTTCTAGCCCGAGTGGGTGTTCATGCATAATCTGCACTAAGTACTGTGCCCTTCAGGACCTGGGATCGCCATGTGCTTTGTTTTGATACTGGGTCAGTATTTTGACCCATTAACCATAATGTTCTCCTAAGCAAGGTGAAGTAGTGCTTCCTTGTGCCTGGTCTGCAGGGGTGGAGAAGGCTTTGTGATGCAGTCTGACCTTCATATTCTCTGGGTATTTGATAGTGCTGGTCAGAGGAAAGCTTTGAGGTTTTAGAAATTTTGACAGCGTAGTGAGTGACGTGGCAAAGTTGAGTAGGGATTAACTTTTTATTGTCACTTTCAGTGCAAAACGTGAAAGCATGACATTAAGCTGGCATGTTCAAATTGAACAAAAGGGGTGTGTTTTGCTTTTAACCCAATGTGTAGTTAGTTAAGCTTTGGAAATCCATTCTGAAGTATGTGGATATTTAAAGTTTACAAGGAGTTGAAAAGCAGCCGAACAATTGGAGAAAAGTCCACTACGGCTGACATGTACAGAGTACCTCCTGTAGCTCAGGGAGTCACTGAGCTGCGTGTGGAGCCTGGGAGAACATACTGGGAAAGTGCTGTCAAGTATTTACTGATTTTTTTTTTTTCATATTAATTTCAGGCATTGACTACTGCAGGCAGCATACTGAAGGCAACAGACCTGCTGCCTAACCCAGTAGGGCTGCTCTTAGGATAATTATTCATCTGAAGCATTTGAGAACAGCCAAGCCAAAGGGACCAGGTCTAGAGATAGCAACTCTGGGTGCTTATTCTTACAGTGATTATGAGTCACCATCAAACTGGGGCATCAGCTTAAGTGGTGCTGGGGCAGTTCTGGCACCTTTGTACTTGGTGTTATCATTGATGTCTTTGATAAACAGAATTATCAGAAAGTCTGAAGGAGGGGTTTCAGACCTTATTTTCCATGCTGTGTTTTGGAAGATGAGGTTTTAGATCTATTCAGTGGCTGTGTTCAAATATGAGATACTATTTTCAAGAAGGTGATCCCATAATGCAGGTAGGTAAAGTCAACTTTACTGTGGCAGCAGTGCCACAGAAGCACATTTAAGGCTTATAGGGGATCATAACAAGGAGTGAGATGCAGCACTGTTGAAGTTAAATAATGAACCTTTTGTACTAGGGAAGCCTAAGTTAACAGAAAGAATAACGTGTTCAGTTTTGGCCACAGCCCTTTAATAAATGGCTCAAACGTCTCAGTCTGGCAGAAATAGTCATCAAGGTTTAGGAAGGGTTTGGAACTTATCATCTACAAAGACCACACATGTTTGGAAAGTGTATTGTACAAAGGCTAGCCAAGCTCAATTCCAGCAGAAGGAGGATGAGATGAGGGCACAGGAAGGTGCTACAGTCTTAAAATTAGTGAGAAGTGGTCTGCGTCCTTCTGTCAATGACTGTATTGAAGGAGATGAAACTAGTTTGTATAAAAGATTTAATGTACTTCTTAAAATCTGTTTTGCTTTAGGGAAAACTGGAACAAGCTGAGGTTGTGCAATCTGCTTTATGAGAAATTTTTGAATGTCAAATAGGACTTGTGTTAAGGATATATTAAAGACTTTCCTCATAACGGTTTTACTTGTTCTCATGCAGGGGATTGAACTTGATTAATTCTTCAGGTGCTGTCTGTATTCTGGCCTGAGTTTAGGTGGAAAAAGTAATGTTAGTGCTCAAAAGAAATGCAGTTTCTGTGAGAAAGACCTAGAATCTTTCAGTTACTGCTGGTCATCTGATGTTACAGCTTAACACATTTAGGTTTAAAGTAGTGTTGAGGTAGACTACTGCATTCAACAGCAAAATGCTGTGGTTTAGGAGCATAGCCTGTAATCCCATACGAAATGTAGGTGTAGGATCATACTATGATTTAAACCAGGAAAATCAGAGGGATAAAGCCTGAGGTATTCATTATCCACTGTAATATATACTGTATGTGGCTTCATAATCTGTATCCAAATATTATAGTATCTTCTGTTCTGGAACACTTTTAAAGAACTGTCAGCCGATTTAAAAGACATAAAGCAGACTTGTTAAGTACTTGTTAAGGTACCTTTGTTTCTTTAGGTACCCTCATTTTGAATCTGTTTTTTAAAGTATGCATAGGCAGATAAAAATGATGTAGCACTTTAACATAGCATGCCATCTATTTAGGTTTTTGCTTTGCTGTTTCTTGTGACGACGGTTTGTGGTAAATACTGGTGACTGAGACTTATGTTTCTGAAGTATTGATATACACTATAGTAATATAAATAACACACAGGAAAAATACAGTTTTTTGAACTGAAGTCTGAATGAACACTTCCCTTCCTTCCCCCCCCAAAAATAAACCAAACCAGTTTGGCGATGCTAAATGTGAAGTAGCAGCAGCCTTCATGGATTTTCCTAAGGTTTTGATGGCAAGACAGATAAATCTGTAGGTTCTTTCATCTCTGGTAGAATGATTTCTCTAAGTAATGACCATACCTAATTAATAGTATGTATTTTATTGGAAAGAGCACACTAATTCTGTCTTTCATTAAGCAGCTATCTTAGAATACCAGTAAAAAAACAGTTAATTTAGCCAGAGTGAGTTCTTGCTTTTTGTCTCATTGAACAACATATAAAATTGGAGCAGAGGCAGCTGGGGCTGGGGAGGAGGGCTGGTTTGGTTCAGTCCTGCTGCTGTATCTCAAAGGCAAATCCTGTTTCCACTTGTGGACCACTTAGCACGGCCTTGTGAAGGTGGTTTGGGAGCCCCTAGCAGCAGCACGTTAACTTTTTCCCAGTGAAAAGGGAGTGAGTTGCAGGGTGAGTTGTAGCCAAGCAGTGTTTACCCTGCAGACACGGTGCCGGCTGCAGCTCCTGTAGGAATGCTGGAGCTGTGCAAGCTCCATTGCAGCTGCTGTCTATAGCACGGCATGTACAAGCTGGGGGTCTTTCATTGTCAGCTAAATGCTTCTCCCCACTCTGCAAGTGGGTGGATGAAGACTAGTTACTGCTTGCTCCAGGGAGTGAGAGATGGATGAGGCATCTGGAGTTAAACTTCACTTTTCATATGTGCAGTTTGCAGTGCTGCTGCGCTCAACTGATCTCTTGGTGGGAAAGGCAAATGGGGCTAGTCTCCAGACTGGGATCCAGCCCTGGCAGTGGTGAACAGAGGAGTCATGAGCACTACTAGAGCTGGGGTTTCCACATCTGTACCTGCATCTTTTGGCGTTTGATCTGCTCTCAGAAAAATCAGTAGAGAAATTCCCAGAGTCTTCAGAAGGAAGTCTGATGAACCCTGGATCTGTAAATGCTCAACAAAAGGCCGTTTCTAACATAAAAGAAAACTAAATTTCTTTTGCAAAGGTAGTTAATCAGACAATTAAATTAAGAGTATTATTTATGTAGTGGATAATTATTTAGTTTCATGAACAAATTTGTTTTCTTTGTAATTAACAAGATCTAGCAGACATTTGAAATTTGGGGGAGAGAAAGAGAAGTAGGAAATGTAACAAAAGGCAGTGGTTCACAAAGCTCTTTCAGGTGTCAGCAGGATCTCTAGTTATAGTGGTAGCAGCAACTTTCTGAATTACGTCTAAGTTTCTGTGGATCCTTCAGGTCTGATCTCAAATTGTGTGAGTCTTGTTACATTTCATATTTTGAGCAAGTCTAGCTTGTGATTTGAATGACCCAGAGCTCCATCCCTCTCATCTGCTGTACTATCCTTGTTGCTATGACTCTCAGCAAGGTTTTGGTCATCTCAGGTTTATTCTTAGTACCCCAGATCCAAAGCAACCGGACTAAAAGGTGGTAGCTGTATTTCAGAAGAAGAAGCTGCATGACTCATGAGGGAGGCCGTGCCTGTGGTGGGATGAGGACCCCCTCTTCTGAGTTCCCATCTGTATTTCTCTCTTTCCTGATTTATTCAAGTACAGTGCATCGACCCCCTTTACAGTGTGGAGGTGATAGCGAAACAAATCTCTTACAAAATCCTCCCTGACAAAGATTGGCTATTTTGCTGTGTCTTCCTTTTTCTCAGCTGGGTGAGCACTGTGTGCCTTTGGCCCTGCTTACCTACTGCAGAGTTTCCAGGACAGGGATTGAAGCGTTCAGGAATGAATGGAGAACCTGACAAATATTTTTTAATAACTTAAATTTTAATGATTCCCTAGAGCTGCAATTTTGTGAGTTGTTGGGCTGAGGTAATGGCCTGCTGGCCACTGAAAGGCAGAAATCTTTCCATGGCTGTGCCTTTCCCTCTGTTCCCTTCCCAGCAGCACTGATGGTCACTGGGGTCTTCCAAACCTCAGTACAAACTGCTGCCTCTGCAGAAAGCCACAAAGCCCATCACTTTTCTCCATATCCTGCTGCAGAGGGACATCGTGTTCAGCTGCAAGGCAGCAGGTGCACATAGGGAGAAGCAGAAGGGAGGGGAGGCAGATGAGGGGTTTCCCCTTCTCAGGATGGTAAGCTGTTACCCCTTCAGCTCACCCTCTCTCAGTGAACTACAGCATTTTTTGCAGTCTCTTAAACCTGTGCAGCCCTCCATTGCCTCTACCAAAAAGTACACAAGTGTCTCCAGTAGCATTGCTGTAGAGTGAAATGCAGACATAAAGAGTCTATGTAGGGATTTTCAGTCATAGCAGTAGGACCAGAAAGGATTTTAAAAGATCACCAACTTCAGAGGGCTCTAAGATAACATGAACTTTTATTACTCTGTAAAGATAAGAACACTTGGCTTTAGAACATGTGGTGGTTTTGCTGGTGGGGAGGCCCTTTACTTTCCTTTTTTTACCTTTACCTGGGACCCTTTAAAATGATAGACAAACTAATGAGATAAATCTGTCTTGTTTTATGGGTTTTCAGTAAGTTGCTGTTTTTGCAGTGTTTGCTGATTGCTTTAAAGCCTTTGCTGTGTTCATGCAGTGAGCCTTTTTGGCAGGTGCTTGGGTACATGAATGGCGTTCTGCAGCATATTCTATTATCTCTGCTCTACTGTAGGGAGTGTTACTTTTGTGGACACTACAGGGATGATGCAGTTTCTCCTTCTCATACTTGTTGGCTTGACTTTTGATGACTGTGCTGCCCAGGCTTATTTTATTTTATATTTTATTTTATTTTTATCTTATTTTATTTTTCATATTTTATTTTATCTTATTTTATTTTATTTATTTTATCTCCCAAACAGACTTGGCAGCTGTGTATTTATTTGTGGAAATACACGTGCATGTTGCATCATCACTTTATTGCCCCTGTTTGCTCTTTTCTGTGATCATTTCTCAGACTTTAACGGTTTTTATAGATCTCAGTTACTGATCTTCCCGTGGCTGCAGTTAAGGGCATTGCTTCAAATTCCAAAGTTCTTGGGAAACAAAAATAAATGGGCTTCTCTTGAATTGGAGTTGTTGGGAACAAAGCATTTAACTGCAGGTGCACAGAAGAAACATGGTTCAGAAATGGTGTGATGATCTTCATCTTCAATTGTCATCCCATTACAGTACTCTTGCATCTTCTCAAGCATCTGAAATTAGTTATGATCAGACACTCAATCTCAGATTATATGGACCTTGAGTTAGTGTTTGGTTCACTGCATAAACATATATTAAAAAAAATTTTTCTTTGTATGTTTGGAGATGCATTATGGGCTTTTGAAAAGGTAGTGTAACACCTTAGGGTATTTTAGATCATTTATAAAAGAACAAATTGTAGGCTTTGTTTAGGACAAGGACGTTTTTCAAATACATTTTGTATCGTTCTGATGGTGATCTGAAACAAATTTTAGATGTTGTTTTATATTTTGCTTTGAAGTTCTAAGTCCTTTCAAAGGAAAAGATTATTTCTTACTAACCCAGGGAGAGGAACTTTAAACATGAAGTTTCTTAGCCTGTTGTGCTGTACAAGTCATGTCTGCTCAAAAGGTCAACACCCACAGAACATGTTTTTTGCAGTGCAGTGGATAAGTAGCTGCTTTTCTTGGGGCTGTAACAGTCTTCTCTATTGTAAACAAAATTACAATCTTTCAATGGTATGGCAGCTGATGCTATGGATATTTCTATATTACATGCTAAATTATATATATTCAATGCCAAAATGGCAATGATAAGCATAAGTAATACTGTCCTGGATTCAGCAGTAGCAGTCATTTTTTCTCCTTCTTAGTAGCTGGTGCAGTGCTGTGGTTTTGATTTTCAGCCTGGGAACAGTGCTGATAACACCGATGTTTTTAGTTGCTACTCAGTAATGTTTGACCAAGGACTTTCTGAGTCTGATGCTCTGCCAGGGAGTAGGGGAAGCCGGGAGGAAGCAGAAACAGGACACCTGACCCAAACTGACCAAAGAGGTATTCCATACCACAGCACATCATGCCCACTATATAAACTTGGGGCAGTTACCTGGAAGGGTTAGATCGCTGCTCGGGTCAGGCTGGGTATTGGTTGGCGGGTGGTGAGCGGTTGTATTCTCTTCCCTTGTTATTTCCCTTATCATTATTATTGGTGGTAGCAGCAGTGGTTTGTGTTATACCTTAGTTACTGGACTGTTCTTATCTCAGCCCGTGGGAGTTACATTCTTTTGATTCTCCTCCCCATCCCTCCGGGAGCCGGGGGAGTGAGCGAGCAATTACGTGGCTGAATTGTCAGCTGGGCTTAAGCCATGATGATTCTTTTTGGCGCCCAATGTGGGGCATGAAGGGTTGAGATAACGACAGATCTGACTGGAGTGGCAGGAGGATCCCAAGAGTTGACTGTACTGGAGGCCAAAATCAGCCTGACTGGGAGGAAATGGCAAAAGCACCCCATTGTGACTGGTCCAGAGGCTACATGCACCTTGGCATAGATTACCTCAGGAAAGGGTACTTCAAAGACTCAGAAGGGTACTGATGGGCTTTTGGTATTGCTGCTTTGGAGACAGAGGAAATTGAACAGCTGTCCACTTTGCCTGGTCTCTCAGAGGATCCTTCTGTGGTGGGGTTGCTGAAGGTCAAATAACAACAAGTGCCAATCGCAACCACAACAGTGCACTGGCGGCAATATTGCTCCAACCGAGACTCCCTGATTTCTATCCATAAGCTGATCTGTAGACTGGAGAGCCAAGGAGTGATAAGTAGGACCCGCTCACCCTTTAATAGTCCCATATGGTCAGTGCGAAAGTCTAACGGAGTGTGGAGACTAATGGTAGATTATCGTGGCCTGAAGGAAGTCGCACCATCCTTGAGTGCTGCCGTATCGGACATGCTAGAACTTTGATATGAACTGGAGTCAAAGGCTGCCAAGTGGTATGCCACGGTTGATATTGCCAATGCATTTTTCTCAGTTCCTTTGGCAGCAGAGTGCAGGCCACAGTTCGCTTTTATTTGGAGGGGCATCCAGTACACTTGGAACTGACTGCCCCAGGGGTGGGAACACAGCCCTACCATCTGCCAACAGAGCTGGCCCAGCCCCGTCAGAACTTTTACATACTGTTGAAGGGGACAAAATTCCTGTGGTGCGCATAAAGAATTTGCTGGGGAAGACAGTCTGGGATATTCCTGCTTCAGGTAAAGGCAAACCCACTTGTGGGATTGGTTTTGCTCAGGGACCCGGATATACTTGGTAGGTAATATGGGAAGATGGGGAAGTCTGATGTGTACCTCAAGGGGATTTGATTTTAGGGGAAAACAGCCAATGAACTCAACTGTATGCTGTTGCCTGCTATGTAGCACTTATATAGCCCACCAACTAGATGTCTTCAGGTCACCAGCGACTGGCCCTGTCTTCCCTCTGACCATCATCCCAGCAAAGAATTAACTTTGATGAAACCAGACGAGTTCTGCAGTATCATCAGCAGGCAATGATCCAACACTGCACACAGCCTCTCCTGCTCTGGAAGACTGTTGCAAGAGATGGAGCCCAACAGCATGGACTGGATGGACTCAGCAGCTTTATAGGGATTGGTCCATGCACTAAAGAATGATCTCCCTCTCTCTCTCTCTTTCTGTGAATGTATACATATGTATATATATGAAATAAGAGTGATGGTATATTGAAAATGCAGGATCTGAGCATGATGTGAATGGCACGGAATAAGGGGTGGATACTGTCCTGGGTTCATCAGTAGCAGTCATTTTTCTCCTTAGTAGGTGGTGCAGTGCTGTGTTTTTGACTTTTGGCCTGGGAACAGTGCTGATAACACCGATGTTTTTAGTTGCTGCTCAGTAATGTTTACTCTGCCCAAGGACTTTCTGAGTCTCGTACTGTGCTCAGTCAGGCTGGGTATTGGTCCGCGGGTGGTGAGCGGTTGTATTCTCTTCCTGTGTTATTTCCCTTGTCATTATTATTATTGGTGGTAGCAGTAGTGGTTTGTGTTATACCTTAATTACTGGACTGTTCTTATCTCAATCCGTGAGAGTTACATTCTTTCGATTCTCCTCCCCATCCCTCTGGGAGCCAGGAGGAGGGAGGAGGGGGAGTGAGGGAGCAGCTGCATGGCTGAATTGTCAACTGGGCTTAAACCACAACAAATATGTTAACCATATTCTCTTATGGATTGTTCTCTTTCAATTTAAATCCTTGCAGCCTTGCCCAATTTTTCATACATTTCTGTATTTTTGAAAATATTATGTCAGATTTATTTTAACTTGGAACTGAAAGTACTTTTGTGTTAACAAGTGTGTTAACAAGAGTTCATTTTCTTTATTTCTCTTGATAGAGGTGCGCCTCTGTTCCTGTAGTAGTTGGCCTAGCAGGAATTTTAAGAAATGAAGCTGATTCATAGAGTCTTTAAAATGCCCTTCACAGCTTCTGTTGCAAACCCCTCCGTTATGGTCCTGGATCAGTTGCTGAGCTCTGTAGAAGGAGAAATATTTTTTTATCCCCTCAAAAAAATGCAGTTCTATTATTTCCTGATTTTTTTTTTTTTTTTGGTACAAAATTGTGAATTCATGTGAGTAGTAAGTACTGACTGCTTGGGTGCATCAGATGGAAGCAGAAATTTGTGTGGTTTGTCCTGGGTTCAGCTGTAGCAGTCAGATGAGTTGTTCTGTGTGTTAATCCTGGTTTCTTTATGAAACCTGTGGGAGGGAAGAGGGCGGACAAAGGCCACTTTATGTTGCTTATGTGTTTGCTGAGTGACTCTGCTGCTTTAGCCCTAGGGAGGAGGTAGGAGAGGGAAACTACCAGAAGAGTGGTTTAGGTGAACTTGAGGAATATGTGAAGAGGGAATTATGATGCCAAGGTGGGAAAGGCTGGGAAGCTGAAAGGGCAAAGGGGTCCCCAGCAGGTTGAAGAGGGAACACTTGAAGTTAATAGTGGAATCAAAATGCAGGTTTCACTGCTTGAAGACAAAACTGATTAGCATCAGGGGTTGTCCTTCCTACCCTGCCTGGTGTGGGTTCTAAAGGTATATTTTCCTCCTCAACTGAAAGATGCTGCCTGATGCCCATATGTGCCTCAGTACTGACCATGGGTGTGCCTGCTGTAGGTGTAAGAAGATCATGAGGTCTTGCAATTTGGGTTAAGTATTTCACCCCAAGACAGGTGAAGGCTAATTGGTTCATGTTTTCCTAGGATTCAGCCTGTTCTCGCTAGCAACCTCTCATTTCCATCAGTCAACTTGTTGGAAATGGCTGAGGGGTTTTGAGAGGATCCAGGTAAGACAGGAGCTTTCTCAAAAAGATCTGTTATTGCCTGCACTTTACGTACTTCATGGAGAAATTTCAACAGACAAGATACAGCTGTGTATGAAATTCACATGGCTTTGTTGTGTTTAGTTTGATCTGCTGCTCCATTTTAAATTCATGGCCTAACTTTGTGATGGACATCTTATAGGCAGGCAAACCCACAAAACTCTAACCGGTAGCCTCCGGTCTGACAGTGAGGTAAGCACATCTCCATGATAAATACAGGATTTTTAAGAAGTATTTCATTTGACTGGTTTCAAGCCTTTGCTTGAGGAAAAGCTGTGTAACACACACCTGAAGATACAGCAGAACCAAGTCGACTACGAAATAGTAGCCACATGGCAGGAAAAACAGTTTTATGTTGTGAGGAATTAGCCTACTGAGTTAGCAAGCATTTAAAGAAAGTTTGGTGGTTGGAGTGGGGGGCTGTTTTTTGAAGCTCATGTCTTAGTCTTCAGATTACTACTGTTGAAAAAGGATAGTTTTTGCGGTTTTTTCCTGTCACATCACCACTTCCTTTAAGCATCTGCTGGAGGTGTTTGGACTCAGCTGAACTTTCGATATAAGCTAGAAGCTTGTACTAGAACCTAGTGCCTTCTCTATTATTGTGCTTCTATCAAGGTCTTCACATATATTTCAGTACTAACAAGAAAACATGGGAGAGAATGAAGGTTTTTTTGAAGACCTTCTTGTAGCTGAGGGGGGATTTCCCCTTTTTCAGGTACCGGGGCCCTCCTCCAAGGGCCCCCACCCAGCTGGGATGCGAATGGCTTGGTGTGGAGCTTGGGTGCTTCAGGCTATAGCAAGTGATGCATGTATGCAAGGACGAAGATCTTGGTTCGGTGATAACTGATACCACTTCTTTGCACTACTGGATGTAATGGCAGTCAAATTTTGACCCAGATGCATGTGATTGTGTTCATTTGGAGTTCACCAGAGCATAAAATATAGTGAATGCTCCAGCGTATGTTGTTAGCACGTCACCTGGATTGGCTTCCTGGGTTGTATTGTGTCTTGCCTATCGTTCATCTGTCTGGATCACTCTGGGATCCAGGCTGCAGCTGGGGTGTGGTCTGGATCCTTAGTGCTTCCTCAGTCAGGTATTTGTGGGTGGCTTCACAAGGTAGCTCACTCTGAATCAGGCTGCTGCTTTCAGGATCAGCTGCTGCCCTTGAAGAAGCCCTGTGTAACTTATTCCCAGGACACCCGTTTTTTTAAAAAGAACTTTCTTTTTTTTTTTTTTTTTTTTTTTTTAATGTTGCTACTTCCAGGATATCCTGCCCTTTGTATTTCACAGCTTGCTGGAAATAAGAAGGATTTGCATGGCGTCAGTTCTACAAATGAGCATGCAGCTTCACATGCTCTTTGGGGACTGTATATACCAAGACAGATTGCAAATGGAGTTTGTACAATAGAGCCAGTAAAACTGGCTGCATCAGTGTGGTTTTCTAAGGATGAAAGAGATGTTGGTTTTTGTTTTACCTGGCAGCCAGGCTTGGTGTCTTGTGAGAAGGGTAGTGGAGAGATGTAGGGCAGAACATCTGGAGGTAGCAGGATTTAAGGATTGGAAAGAGGGTTCTAGTTAAAATCCACATTTTTCTCTACTTTGCCTTTCCTTGTTGACAATGATCAATGTCATACCAGTAAGCACTGGATTGCAGATAGCTGTAGCTAATTAGAAGCTGTTGACTGACAATTAACCCTGCTCATTAGCCTGAGGTTGGAAGGGTGATGTGGAGGACACATTTGCTGTGGGGAGCACTCCTTTCACAGCAGGCTTTGCTTATCTGTGCTTAGCATGGCCTAGGAAGCCCTTCAGTAGGATGTGCTTGCTCCCCATGTGAATCAGCAGGAAGCAGTAATTTTTGTTGTTGCAGTCCATTGCAGGTTCCTGCTCTGCTGGGAACAGCAGGGCAACTCGCTGTGGCTGGGAACTTTGGCTGCTCTCAGTGGTCCTTGCACCAAATGGTATTGCATTGATCTTATCTGGATCAGCAGAAACACCTTATCACCATGCTAAGAGTGCCCTAGCTAAGAAAGCCCTATGCCTTTTGCCACCCAACATGTGTGTGGCTTAAGTAGATTCCTAGACCAAAGCAGCAATCTGTTTTCCTGTTTCAGGAAAACTATTAAGTAGAGGGAATACTGTTGCACTGAGATGAAGATCTGCTTTACAAGCTAATTTTAGGTGCAGCTTAATGTGTAAAGGAGGAGGCAGTTTAGACTAGCAAGGTTTGAGAAGATAACTACCAGAGATACAAAATTATTAATTCTGGTGATAACCACGGTGGGGTGGGTGGTATAAGCAGAAGCAGCCATGTGATGAAGGGAAAGCATTATCCTAACAGTGGCTGCTGAGCTACAGACCTGCTAAGTGGAGGAGGCTGAGAAGATGTGACCTTCCAGGCAGAGTCTTGCTGGCTTGCTGCATTTAGAGGCATGGCACAGTGCAGAGCTGGCACAGCTCCACTGGTGGATGGAAAGCTCACCAAAATCAGTACAGAGCATTTCAAGGAATTTTTCTTACCGGGCATAGCATCAGTGGTGATTTTCTAGGATTGGCCCTTTTTGCTGCCATGTTTTCTCTTCAGTGTCTTCAGTGATCCTGCCATTTCTGTTGGTTTTGAGTTGCTGATAGCTGACAGTTTTAATAATAAATGTGTGTTTCTTTATAGAGAGTAAAGAGAAACTTTACAGTTTCTTTCTAGAGAGCAAAAAAAAAAAGCCACCCAAAACATTTTGAGGTGGGGGGAAGTTATAAACTCTGGGGTGCTTAGGGAAAGGGGAGAAGTCAAGTGTCAAAGATGATGAAAATCGTTCACTACAGTCAAGGCCTATCTTTTTTTGCACTGCTACAATAGAACAGCAGGCCAGGTGAAAAAATAGTTCCTTCCCTTATGTTTTTCAGTATAAAACTAGTTCAAGAGACCCACAGCAGTAAAGGCTTACAGGAAGGCTGCCGTAGTTATTAGAGCACTTCCTGGGTGGCTCAGGATTTGTCTCTGAAGCCACACCTCATGTATGAGAGTTTCCTGTGCTGTTATTACAAACACACTGTGTATATATTTCCAGAATAATGTCAAAAGCTTCTGTACCTGAGGAGGATCATCAACAGCACAGGGTGCTGGATATGTGAAGCAGCTGGTTAAATTGCAACATCCAGTAAAACTTGGGGTTTATAGAAAAGAAGCTGAAAAAAACAAATACTTTTTTGATAACCTTTGAAATATATTTGTACTTCTGTGCTGTGCACTTAAACGTGAAGGTCAGCAAATCTTGCCAACTCATAACTTCTAAAAAAATAGATATGTATTATCTCTTAACAGGCTAGTGGTTTTTTTCTTTAGCAAAATTAATTTGTCTTTTCAGGTCGTAACACTGGGAGGTTAGCCAGTGTGGCTCACCCTTGTCTGTGAAGTGAGTATAGAAAATGGCTGTTGCTGGCTGTGCAGCCGTTTGAGAAGGCATTTGATTAATTTTTGTTTCTCTTGTTTCCAAGTTATTGGGAGTTATTCAAGAAACGTGTGTGTTTGTTTTGTTTTGATTTTTAAGTTTGTTAGGGTAAACCATTATAGCTAGTAAGTTCTTTTTACTTTTCACCCAAATAAAGCAGAAACTCTGGAAGTTGTGAATTTCCTTTTGACAGAGTATTGATCCCGAAAGGCAATGTCAGGTTGATGATAAAAATTATTAGTTTACTTTCTGCGTAGTAAGTAAACTGCTTTTGGTTTTGGGGGGATACTGTAGCAAAAATATACTCAGTCTTCTGAAGTATAGTCGAATGTTTTGTTTAAATGTCCTCTATTTACTAATAGAAATAATGAGCTAATTGTTCAAACCTTGTGTCTTTCAATCAATAAAAGGCAACATGTACGTCCCTGTAATTGAAGACACGTATGCTATTGTGGAAGGCGGAATGTGCATCTTCATATAGAGAGGTGGAGTCTCCACTAACATAGTGTGACGAGGGTACTGATTCATCTGCTGAGGCATTTGCAAAATGGGTCTGTGCGTTGGCTGTATTATTTTGTTTTGGCTTTGCTTTTTTTAGCTCAGTAGGTTGCGAGTTATGTCAGTTTGTCTGCTTTGTACAATCATTTTACACTTTTGAATGCAGTCATTCTTCAGTTCTTGTCTTAAGGTGTCACATAGCTCTCTGGAAGATTACTGAAACCCATGTGTTTACTGCTTTGTCTGTCTCTGCACCAAGCAGAGGAATTGGGCTTTTCTGGATTCCCGACCAAGTGCCTGATTTGAATTAACCCTCCAGGTTCTTCATTTTAGTCAGATTTTACATGTAATTATTTCTTTTACATTGTGTTTTGAAATTTTTTTCTAAGATGACCTTACATCTCTAATCATATGGTGTTGTAAGACACCTATACTTACCAGCTTTTAGTTTTCTACTTCCCATGAATAATTCAAAAGCAAAACATCTTCCCTGGGGAAGATCTTTCTTTACTCCAGAGAGAAAATACAGGAAATCTAGAGGAGTTTAGTATTAAACCCCGTGCGCCTCCAAGAGGGTGTTCAGGTCTTTCAACAGTTTGAAGATATACCCATCATGAAAGCAGATTTGAAATGTTTCTGTTCACAAGGAACTATTTGAATTGGTTATATCTGACTTCCGTGTAGAATTTCCTGTTCCACTGTCATTTAAGCCCCTATGGAGCTCAAATTTTGGATGAATTTTCCAAGAAGTTATATGGCCTATGTGAATCTGCTATAAAGAATATATTTGCTGTAATACGGAAAGTGCTGAAGACCTCCGGACTGGAGTCCCAGATGGAGTGCGTGAGTAAACTTGAGTTGGAGCATTATAGACCGCAGGTTTGAAAGCTGAAGGGGATACTTCGTAAAGTACCTGAGCAAGGGAGTCATCAGGTTGTTTTGTTGTAGGTCCATTGATGATAATTTTCATTTGATTCCACAGTCTTTCCTTCAATAGCACACAGTCTGTTTTGCATCTTTGATCAACTTGTTTTGTTTTAGAATTGTATTTCTTACCCTTTAAAAGTTAGTAACATATTAGTTTTCCATGAAGAAAATGAGGGACTGTTTTCTGGTTTACTGTTTGGCAGTCAGCAGTGAGGGTCTTGCTTGTAACGATAAATGCATTAATTAAATATTTTTATCATCAGGACTTTGTGTGCGACTTTTTTAACAATCTCATAGGCGTTTTGATTGACATTGTTGACATTTTTGAGTACTTGAAATATCTGCAAATGTTGAAACCAGCCAGGAATTGACTCTCAGGTGTTCTGGCAGAAGGTGCTAGCACTTATCTTCAGTTCTGTTTGTGTATGTACTGAAAACAAGTAAAAAAGGCAGCCACTTCACAGAGCGGTTATCATGTCTTGCAAATCAGACTGGGAAATACTGAACTTGGAAGACAAAAAATCTAGTAAAAAAATCTAGTCCTAATTTAAAATCTGTTTTACTGGTTAAAAATAACTCTGTGAACGAATTTCAAAATGATTGATGGTTGTGTTTAAAATAGTGCCTGTTTCTAGTCTATGTGGCCTCTGTTTCCAGGGGCTCTGTATTGCAGCTTTTTCTGCTAGACTGAAGAATTCTATAATCTGTTTCCCATGTAAATATTTTACATGTTTAATCTGTGATTCTGTTATCCCTACAGTTTTTCATTTGACAAAGGATTTGTTTAAAACTACATGGAATTTCTATGTGGCTGTAATTGTTACTGTAGCATATAGAGGAAAGTTGTAAAGATGTGCCAGAAGACAATGTTTTGCCTTGGCCTTGGAAAAACAAGGTGCATGTGTCTTCAAGGGTAGAAATTAGTAATAATGTACTTTTTAGTGGGAAGGTCTTGAAACTGTTGGTGAGATTGGGCTAGAATTGGAGGAAGATGGTGTTCTTGATCACAGAAGGTGTTTGAATGAAAAGAAAAATTAAAAGAAGATTTAAGTATCTTTGTAGCATGCTTAAGAACTATTTCACGTTATCCTCTTCTCTAATTGATTAACTGGATAATAGGTTTAAATGTGCCAAATAACAAAACCCTTGGATTTTATAACAACTAATCTAAATTGATCTAATTAAATCTGTTTTTTCTCTTGTGTCTTCTGGGTGAATTCTAGTGATGTATAGCAAGATATATAATAAAATATTAAATTGGGTTGTGCCTGTTTCTTGGGAATGGTATTGAGAAAATTAGAAATTACTTCAGGAACTTAACAGCCATTTCCACTTATTACTTTTCAGTGTGGTTCTGCTTCAGCTGCATCTGGTCCTTCTCACACATTTAGGCAATTCCATTTGATTGCCTTTCTTGATAGTCTTGATATCGAGCCTATTGACTGCACTTTGTATGTGTAGATGTGTAGCTGATACATGGTTTGAACCTTTGATGTCAACTGTGATGTCAGGTTTGCTCATTACCTTGTAGAAATAATTTAGCCTTTTTGGTTTCTGGGCCCCTGAACTTTCTGCTGAACACCTGGATTCTGTCAGCAATGTCACATCTGTGGGGTCTTTGGAATATTACAGTTGGAAAACATGGCATCAACAATCCTTGACTTTGGATAGCTCAAAGAAATGCTGCTAATCAATTCTAGAAGCTCTGCTGTTTCAGTTATTTTTCATATTTCTGCATCAAATACTTTGCTTTTAGTAAAGAGAGACCTTTACGTCTAATAATTGTATGTTAAAAATTAATAAAATGAGTCTGCCTTAACTTTGAATTGCAAGAGGATTCATTTTTGTGCCTTAGAAAAAGCAGATATTTGGTCTGTATTGGTTCTCTTGGACTGCATCCTTTGCACGTTTTCAGAGATGCAGAGAGCCAAGGTAACAACATGTTGCCTCAAGGAGGAGTTTTCTGCTCTCATTTCCTCCTTGTTGTGGATATACTATCTACTTCTGTCATGTGCTACCAGTGGAGCTCACTCATCTTCTTTTGGAACTGGGAAGAATTATTTAACTGGATTAAACCATGCACTTTGGCAGAAATATTTTTCTGCTGTTAGAGTGCAGTGAGCTGGCTTGCAGGCACTGGGGCTGGTACTGGCTGAGCTGGGAGGAGGGGAGCAAGAAAGGGGGAATGTGACTTTTTGCCCTTGGGGCAGAGAGCTGCTCAGTTACCTCACCTGCTCTTTTGGTGGCTTGATTTTTGGTTTTTGGGGCTTTTTTTGGGTGGGAAGCTCTTCCTTAAGTCACAAAATGTCCTTGATACCTCTTGACTGTTTCCTGTTTGAATGTGAGTTGGTCATTGCATAGTGAGTAAGGGGGGTGGGTTGTCCTGGAAGAGAAGAAAGAATATTTTACTTGGCTTTTTTGATAGAGGTATCTGTGCTTTGTGGGGGAGTGTAACATTGCACTGGTCTTGTATTTGGGAACATTAAACTTGTGTTAGAACCTTGTATGGTCTCCTCGAGGGTATTTTTAATAGTGTCCTTCAGTGTGTTTTTAAAACATTTTGGATTTAAATTTTATACATTGCCCATAAATGAAAGAAAAGTTTACTTTTTAGAATGTGGTGTTGAAACGAGCAGAAATTTTGATACATGATTAAGGTCTGCAAAACTACAAATGTTAGCTGTGCTTTTGGCTTAAAGCCCTAATTCAAATCTCAGCTATCAGACAAGCAGAAGGAAGATTAATTCCCTCCAGAGAGACGAATCCATACCCCAGTTTTAGACAAAACATGATGATTAAAGTTATTTGTAGGTTGAATAAGTGCAAGCCTTTGTTTGGGACTGCTGAACAGGGTTATGTCGAAACATGCAGGAACATGGCTTAATCGCATTCCTGTTGCTGCTGCTTCCATGCTTCCAGTCCACGGCATCATCTGATGGGGAGTCGGTGGTAAGTTACCAGCTGAGTGTATAAGCAATACTTTCTTTTAAGATTTATTGTTTGATTAACAACAGTGCCTTCAGTTGTCTACCTGCAGCCAGGGACAGAGCTGCTTTTCGGGTGCTCATTTCAGTGCAGTGCCTCTGGGTGGGCCAGGGATTGCTTACAGGCTGGGGGCTGCTAGATCATCTTGGGACAGTGTAGAGGCAACTAAAGATAGTTTCAATCATGCTTTGTTTTTTAGAGAGCAAGATCACTACGATTATGTAAGCTCTGAAGTGGGAAGCTTGGTTTAGCTGGTGTTTGAACTCTGGCTTTTAAAGAAGCATACATTTCAAGTACTAAACTTTGGAGGTTTAAGGCAAAATTTTTGTGTTGTAGCAGTTTTCTGTCCTTTGGGAGGGAAGGAGGATGAATAACTTAGCTGATGTTATTTAAAAAAAAGTTATGAGAGACTTTGCATTGTTTTAAGGCCTTTTTTGCTGGTTTAGTAGCACTGTATGATTGGTAGCCATATGTTATGTGATCACTAATGCTTAGTATGAAAGAATAAAGCTTAGATTAAAATGGCAATAAATTGAAGATAAAGTGCAGATAAAAAAGGGGAAAAATGTGCTAAGTTGGCCTGTGACTATGTTTAGAACAACAGACTACAATTTCTGTCTTTTCCTGTACTAAGAACCATCAGCAACTGGATGAAGAATGAGTAGAGATTTGTCTCCATTGGGGTTTTAGTTCCTCTCAGGAGCTTGCTCTTTTGGTGAGCCTCCTAGTTGTCTGCACTTAACTGCCCTGTAGGTCCAGGCACCAAACTGAGTCCCATTTGGATGAAAACGGAGTGGAAGATTCTCCTTAGGAAAAACACCTGATATTCTCCAGCTGTGAATTCAAATCCAATCTGGAGGACTGTGATACTTGGTACAGACTACAACTAGTAAAACCCTCAAAATGTGTGTAGCATGGACACTGGCCCTTCAGAGCTGCTGTTTCACTGTACAAATTTGCTCCTGTGTACTATATTACTTGCTAACATAGATGTATCCATTTAGTTTAAAAATTATCTCAGATTTATGTCTGGACAAATAATGATACAAAAAAAAAAAAATCTGTAAATAATGTACTCTCAATTTCTGAAATTCTTTCATTGATGTAATGGATATTATTCAAATCTTTATAATTAGTGAAAAAAGAAAAACAAAAAATCCAAGCCAGAAACATCTAAAATACAGGACTTCCATAAGACACCTTTGGTTTTGAAAGAATAATACTTTTAAGATGTTTCACCCTACAGTTGAATTCAGAATTATTGTCAAAAGGACTAAAAAGCAACAAAATGGAAGAAATGTGTTATTTAGAGTTGAAAAGAATATTGGTGTTTCCATTTTTCATTTTGTTCCTGAGATGAAAATCTCTGTAATATGATCCTAGCCACACTTCAGTGTTAAATTTTGGGCTGTTTGTAGAAGACAAGAAAGCTAAATGGAAACTAAATATTGGTGTAATTGTAGGAAGAAAAGGAAAAAGAACTCGTGATAATTGCAGTATCTTTTTATTTATCAGAGAGCCTGAGATCCACTACACCTTTTAAAGTGTCTATCCATCAGATTATCAGCAGATGGATTGAACACGTCTTGGACATCTAGACTGACACTATTACAGTTGGCCTAAGCGTGTGGTGGCAAGACTTGGTGACCTGGTGTTGTTTCTTAGACAAGTTTCCTAACCTGTGGAGGTATGCTTGTTGTATGAAATATTTTGCATAGTCTGAAATGAAGGGCCAAGTGCTATGGATGAATGCTCTCATCTTTGAGCTGTTGAGTCCAACTGGGAAGTAGCAGTGGTACCATGATAGTGCTCATTCTCCCACAGTTTTTTTTTCTAGCTGTAATTGCTCAGGAAGTTTTGAATTTAAAAACACCTGAGCCACATTTTGTGGCTAAATTTACAACCTGACTAAAAGCTTTCCTTGACTCTGCTGCTGGCCTCCTTGCCAAAATAAATAGGCTGTTCTTTGCATGTGACTCTGGTGGTTTGTCCTCTGCATAAGCTTGTGCCCAGAATTCTTAATTATGCTTAAGGGTTGGTCTTGGTAGTCATGATTCTGCATGAGTTATTTTCAATTTATTTCATATCAGATTTACTGAGACCGCATATGCCTGCGGTTGCTGTGCCTTAGTACAGTTCCCAGCCTCAGGGATGGCTCTTTCATGTGAAGAGGCAGCGAGTTCACTGTACTGCCTGCACGTTGAGATTTGCTATTGAAAGCCTTAAAGCTACCCCAGATTTCTCTGAAAGATGGGTTTGGCCAAGCCTGGTCTGTTGTATAGATCTGATAGCACTTGGAAAGAAAATTAATAATGGTTTTAGTGGTAATGTTGGTTGGTATTTTTTAGTCACTATTGCCTTTAAGAGAATTTTTTGAGCAGCATTCTTGTTAAATTAACAAATAGCATTTTATACGTGGCGGGAATGGGGATTACTGTTCAGAAGATGTATTTGAGGTTTTAAAATGAGTCGGTAAAATACAATTGGACTTTCATCTCAATCTTCTGCCTTAGATCTTCTAACCGTTTTCAGAACAAGAAGTGAGCCTGTTGACCTGGATTTCTTATGGACTTGTGGTCCTTAAAAGTACGGAGCTATGGGAGCTGCATCAATCACTACCTGCAGCTCCCTGAGACACTGAGTCAGTGATGAGAAAAACAGCATATCTGGCAGCAGTATGTTTGTCTTGGGCTGTGGCAAAATTTGAGCAAAGATTAGCTGTGGTCCAGAGTCCGTAGTCTCCGTGACCATACCAAGGTTTAGGAAAGCCCGGAACTTTCTCAAACCTTGCAGAGGGCTACTGTCTTACCAGAAAAATGAGAGGGTTGAGCTGTGTGGTCAGGATGTGGCTAATGTGGAAGTTGTTACGGTCTGCCGCTTTCCCTGCTGCTGAGATCCTGTCAGTGCTAATAGTGGATTTTGTCTGATTTGTTGCTGTTCAGATTTCTAGCCTTTACAGCACTTTTCCTTCTGGTAAAATATGAGCTTTTCTGGAATAGTACAAGAATTAAAGGGTGGTTTTTTTTTTAGCATCACAGAATCGTTTGGGTTAGAAGGGACCTTAGATATCTAGCCCACCCTCTCTGCCATGGGCAGGGACGTCTGTTACTAGATCAGGTTGCTCAAAATCCCATTAAACCTGGCCTTGGATTTTTCCAGAGATGGAGCATCCACAACTTCTTTGGGTAACCTGTTACAGTGCCTCACCACCCTCACAGTAGAGAATTTCTTCCTAATGTATAATCTTAATCTCCCCTCTTTCAGTTTAAACTGTTGTCCTTTGTCCTGTTACTATAAGCCTTGGTAGAAAGTCTGTCCGTCTTTCTTCTAAGCCCCTTTTATATGTGAAAAGGCCGCAGCAAGGTTTCCCCAGAGCCTTCTCTTCTTTCGGCTGAATAACCCGAACTCTCTCAGCCTGTCTTCATGGGAGAGGTGCTCCAGCCCTCTGATAATTTTTATGGGTTTTAGATGGATTTAATTCTGAAAGCATACATTCCTGGTCTTTTTTTTTTTGAGATTAAGACAAGTGTAAATGCTGTCTTTGCAATTACTGTCTTTCACTGTAATTACTGTTTTCCTGCATCATAGTAATGGGACTATTATAATCATATTCCCAAGAAAACCGATGGATTTGCTAACAAAATGTGTTCTGTGTTACTTCTTCTGGGTAGCTTTTTTGTTCTTTGCTGTTAAGACTGTCTTAAATGGCTTTTAGGTTAAGTGAAGGTGTCATGGGTTCAGCAGCAAGAAGAATCTCTTTCACAAATGGAAAAGAGAGGCAATTGCAAGCATGTTGAGGCTTTCAGTCTTGTCCATCAGAATTACTTTATTAATGACATTTATGAATGTGGCAGTAGTTTTTTTTCCTTTTTTTTTTTTTTTTTTTTTGTAGACAAGATTGAGTAGATTTAGGCAAAAGTCTTACTTTTTTAGTTATGTGTTTCTGAAGGAGGAATTTATCCCGAGTTCACTGTGATCTGTAAAGGACTGTCCTTTTTTTAGCCCATTGCCTATAAATTACACCCTTACTTTTTGTAAGAAGTACAAACTGATGCAGAGAAATGAAAAAGGAGATTGAAACTGGTCATGTAAGAGTTTTCAGGAACTAATTCTGTCTCTGAAAGAATTATGATTTCTGTAGAAAGAGGGATGGCAATAAACAGTTCCTGGATTATACCCATTAATCTGCAAATGCTCATTGTCATTAGTTTTTAGTATTTTCTCCTTTAATCAAGTGGCCAAATCAAAGTGAGTACTATTTAGAAACCTCTGATTGCCTTCCTATTTGTTTTCCTGGTAGTAAGACAGAAAGTACAATTGTATTTTTTCCAGTCCAGCCTCACTTCAGTGGTCTGAGGTCAAGCATCTGAGGTTTCCTACAGACCCTTCAGCAGCCTTTGATGCTGCCTTCCTCAGTGCTTAGTTTATTTGAATTGACTTGGATCCTGGCTGAGTATGTATTCTTATTTTTCTAAAATATCAGTTCCATTTTCACTCTGATACATAGTGGGAAGTGGTGTTTTGGATGTTTTCTGATTGCTGGACTTAAAAACAACTTATCATGCAATTGTGTCTTGCTGTGCTTGTATTTATATGCATATGTACTTGTCAAACTGATAAACAAGAATGAAACCTGCACTGGGTTCTATCTCTATATTTACTTGTTTACTTAGTTTTGTTTTATTACCCTGCAGGGAGAGGGTTATATGGCTGAAGTTCAAAACTCAGCAAGACAAACGGGTTCAGGGAAGTGGCCAGAGTTACGTGATGGTTTCTCCCGAGAGTCCCCAGAGTATTTCTAAAGCATTCAGAAATGCAGCCGAGGAACCCCAAGTTACTGATAGGCTTAAAGTTACAAGTTAGCACTTGACTTTCTCTGTTGGAATTGTAGGATTGCCTGAGCTTCAGGGCTGAGCGTGACTCATGTAAAAGCGCAAAATGTATGGTATTGTTACTGGTTAGTGTAGGCTTTCTTCTTCAAGTATTTGCCTGAAAAATTAGTTGAGGAGAGTTCTTGAATTTGCTGGTGAACTACCAAAAATTCAGAAGCACTTAAAAGTTGGGCCTTTGGTTGTTTCCTTCTCTCTTTCCCTTAAATTGATGGGTAGGAATCACAGAATCATAGAATAGTTAGGGTTGGAAAGGACCTTAAGATCATCTAGTTCCAAACCCCCTGCAATGGGCAGAGATGCCTCACTCTAGACCATGTCAGCCTCTGATTTTCTTGTGAGGGCATGAACTTTGTTGGCTTTATCTGTGTTCATAGGAGTTAGAATATATTGTTGGGATTCAGCCTACCTCAGCCTCTTTCTGAATCAGCTTGGTAAAAGCTGAAGTGCAATATATGTTTGCTTTGACTGGTATGAGCCCCTGTAGCTACACTAAAATGAGGTTTTAGCTGACATTTATGATGGTCTACAGAGGATTAAAATTCTGGGGTCCTGATTACTTAAAAACTACAGCTTCTGCGATTCAATTTATGGAAGTTATTGACCAGGTATTTGCATACCAAACCAATATTTGTAAGTGATAACATTTCCTGTAAGTATTTCAAAGGAAGCACTTTCTTACCTTACTGGGGTTTTTTTGTTTGTTTGTTTGTTTGTTTGTTTTAAATTTGTGTAATCTGATTTTCTACTTTTTGTGCTGGAGCTGAGGTTCCTTGTGTTTGGCAGGCTTGAGGCGCATTGGTAATTTTTGTTTTATCTTGTATAAAAAGTTCAAAGAGAAACTGATAGGTGCATAGTCTCAAGAGAGAATAAACATATCTGTTCTTGTATTAGGTCACCTGAAGATGAGCAATAGCTTGGCAATAGGGCGCACTGGGTGGGGAAATGGGGCACTCTAATTTGCAGTAGGAGAGTTTGAGTCGTACAAGATGAATGGGTGGGGGAGGCTGGAAAATGACATAACTGTAGGAGAATTTAAATTTCATTAGCTTAGAGTCATCCTCAGCCTTCAAGAAGTATTTGTTCTTTCTGATGTTTACACTTGGAAAAGGTGGTACAGGAGGGTGTATATTAAAGTGCTAGCTTAAGGGGTCTGAAGTTACCTGCCTTTGGGGAGACTGTCATTGAATATGATTTGAGTGATCGCACAATGTGGTCTCTCAGCTGTAGAAGTAGTTAACTCCAGAGTTCACCTCATTAGCTTGAACTACTCCAGTTAAATCTGCAAGAGAGTCTGCTTCTGCGTGTTCTTTTGTATTTCATCGTGAGACGGCTTAAGACATCTTTGATTTTGCTTTGATTCCTTTATCTGTTTGCTGAGTTATGCCTTGTACTTTCTTTCTGCCCCTCTCATTGCCCGCTGGTTTTACCAGGTCTGACTTGCACAATTTGAAAGGGTTAAGTTGGTTTGAGCAGCCTCTTTCAAACTGTCTCTTAGCCATACTGGCTTGCTTCTGTTTTTTTTCTGGTCTTCATTTCTGTTTTGCAGTGCTTCTGAAGTAGTGTCCAGACCATAACTGAGGAGTTCTTTGTTTAATTTTAACTTCTGCTTTGTGTGTATGTGTTCTTGCTGAAATTCAACATTGTGTTTTGGGTTTTGCTACTTTTCCTCTTTTCTGCTTGCTGCTATTACTGGCTTAGGTATTGCTTGTGCAGATCCCCTTGGCATGCTTATTCCTTGGTTTGGCAGGAAGTTCCACTAAGGTTATTTTAATTAACAAGAATTGGGACAGAAACCTCTCTATTTTTGTTAGTTGGAGCTAAGATAAGACCAGTGTTCTTGATAGAACAGTAGCTTAAAAAGCTGGCAGAAGAGCAAGGGTCACAGAGGAATCATCAGACCTTGTTGATCCTCGTATGAATCAAGTTTAACTTCCTAATATCGTAGTGAAAAGGCCACAACCTCTATGGTTAGAGTTTTACAAGCTTACAAGTTGCACAGAATTCATCTCGGGTCTTCTATAACGGTAGTTGGAATTGGACAAATACTGGCTGCTGAAGTCTGACAGAATTTTAAAGCTAGCTAGCTAGAATGTTATTAAGAAATTAACTAGAATGCTACATTGCTGCAAATAAGAGCTGTGTCAGCATAGGCTTCATGATATTGAGGGATTTTTGTGTGTGTTTTGTTCTCATTTTGAAGTGTTGCTGCAGTAGGATATTGCTTCCTAAGTCACATATCAACAGATCCACTCAGTACTTGCCATGGAGAGTGCAGGTAGCACAGTGCAAGTGGGGGACAGTTATGTCAGGTGTCACAAAGACCTTTGGTGCTCACATGGTCTGGTGAGGGATGCAGTTCCAAAAAATAGTAAGCCAAGTTGGGCATAGTCCACTGGGAATCTTCCTCCACAAGCACTTGCTCCTGCAGGCCCTGTTTGGCAGATGGGGAAACTTTGCACCAAGGTTTCTGCAGCTACTGGTTTTCGTTAGGCCTAGTAAAAGTAAGATGTTGCTGTTTGGTAGATTTGAAATTCTTGAAGCTGGAACTACTGTTAACATTGTTATAGGGTCCCCAAAATGAATTTCATGTAAGATGATGACGGCTTTTTCTGTCAAAGAGCTAAGCAAATGCTTGCATACTTCAGCTAGCAATGCTGAGATTACATCTATTGGCATTGATGACAGATGGAAGCTGCTTGTTCCCTTCAGTTTATTCTTTCAGGTTTATAGAAATTTACTTTTTCTTTTTTCTTCTTCATGTAAGCATTGGTCTTTGTTCATGGAAGTACATCATGTCAAGTACTGGTGTGGTCATGTTTACCTTAGGATTTAATATGAGCCAATGTCAATATGCTAGTTCATATAAAATATGTCTCTGTCTTCCTTTGCAGAGTCTCATGCAGCCTTCCATCTTCTCCACTCCTCATCTTCTCACATGGTACAGTTTGCGAGAGTGTTTGCTAGCATGCAACAAGTGGTCCTCTTTTGTCTCCAGCCCCTCTTGTGGACTCATTTCTTCTGCCATACCTGTGGAGTTACTGTGTTGTAATTGCCAAACCCTCCTTCCTTTGGATTTCTTGGAGCTGCATTGTAGTCTCCAATAGCAGATTTCCTTGTCCACACAGTATTTATTTTTGTTTCTTCGGCAGTACTGAAGCTCTTAGCACTTAGCGAACAACAGCTGAAAGGCACTTGGCCTTCTAGAAATCTGTTCAGTTAAACTACAAATTATGTTAGATAAGCTTCCTATGATAGGTGGTTCTGTTTTGGTCTCACCCTTTTCTCATAGGCTCCATGTTTGTATGAAAAGTGCATATACATACAAAAGTGATAATTGATTAAACATGATGCATTTGAAAAAACATGAAAACTTTTTACCATTAATCAATTTTACAAATTTGTTCTTTTTAGGAGCTTGTTTGAAGGTAACAGCCATATAAATATTTGCAGATGAAGTAGTTGTGTGTTTTTTTCAAAATACTTGTTTTAACTCAGACCATCTCCTGCCCTACATCAGTATTTCTCAAGGTGGCTGGAAGGGGAAGAGGCAGGAGCAGGGAGCAAAGCTGGAAGCGTAGTTGGGCTGAATTGGCTTGAGCAGCAATTAGGACAGAGGAAGGTGACATGGTTTAGAGTAAATTGTACAGGTCTTTTGCTAATCCTGTCCCTACCACACACCCTTTTCTGTTCCTTAAAATTTGTTCTACCCACAGCGTGGGTGTTCCAGGCAAAGGTATTTGAGAAATGATACTGAGTGTTGTAGGTTTGCTTTACCGAGGTCCAGAACAGGCTTTGTTGTAATTGGGAATTGACACAATGTAATGTGGAAAAATAAAATATTTCTCCTCTGCTTTAAGCATGAGGGATGGGATTGCCTTTTCAAAAACATTTTGGGTAGTAAACACAACATCAGACTAGGCATGTCCTGTGTGAATGCTAAATACAAAGTGAATACAAACGTGAAAGAGTGATTCTTATGGAAGTACTACAGAAATCAGTTTCTAGCTGCTAAGTATTGAAAACATGTTGATAGATGCAAATATACAAGAAAATGTGCATGCCATGAAAATAATTTGATCAGCTCAAATTGCCTCTGGCATTTAGAGCATGTAGCTTTAAAAGAAGTTTTTATCTAGTAATATTCAAATGTGTCAACTCCTACTCTTCGTTTTACTTGCATACATCTTCAAAATGCATTGGCAATTAGCAAGGCAGCATTAACCTTTTCAAGGCAAATTGGTTTTGAAGATACCTTTGTGCTGAGCTGTATTCTAGCCTGTTTTCTTCCTTCCTGAGTTGGGAGAAGTCTCTGCTTGCTGCAGTTACCTTGCTGTGTGGTGTTTATGAAAAACTACAGTTTGGTATGGCTAAACTAAAGTGTCTTAGTGCAGAGAAGTTTTCTAGTACATTGAAAAATTAAATAAGAAACAAAAAGTAAATGGGTTGAATATTCAGTTAAATAATGCAATTGTGACTGTTGCATTTAGCTAAAACAAAATCACTGTAGTGTATCTGCAGCTCCTTTGAAATATTATCTCACTTGCAGTAGAGTGCTGAATGCTGCCTAAGCTTTGATTTCTTCAAATTTTGGTCAAACAGTCAACTAGATTGAAAAAAATAACCTTATTGTCAGTAAGCTACCACTGTGTATTGATGTTTTCCTCTCTGTTCTTTGTCCTGTATTTTTACAGGACCTTTCCCAAAGCATTAGCATGTGCCCAGTGTAATCTGCAGAATTTTGAGCAGCTCTTAAACACACAGGAAGTTGATTTATTTTTTTATAATATAAAGTTATATAATTGTATTTTCACTGTGATAATTACCTAATATACCAATTCTGACTAGTTTAGTTTCTTTGGATTTAGCCAGCCTAAGGGGATACCATCAGTGTTTAATGAATTTTGATTTAGCCAATGTAATGAGATACTGTCAGTTGTTTAATGAAGTTTAATTTTTTATTTGTTTTAATTACTTAATTCAGCAATCTGTACAGTGTCTTCATATAGTAAACTTCAGAAGGTAGTAAATAGGATCAGATCATGTGAATACCTAACCTCTGGTCTCAGGTAACAAGTTTAAAATTGCATTACTGTATTTTGCCTTCCTAGAATTCTTTCACCAGATAGTAGTGTTTGATTTCCTTTTGAATACTCTACAGAATCAAAATGCAGTTGTTTTGCATTCTTTCAAAATCAGGAATACCTAAGAAAACGTAAGTGGATGGTCATGTGCCGGCTTTCAACTGAGGAATTCTTAGTTGTAGCATATACTCAATATGATATGTGGATAATTTTTTTGAGAAACAATGTTATTAAACACTCTCCAAAAGAGAGAATAACAGTGCAAAAAAAGTTGTAGAAGAGCTGGCTTATGTTTTTCTCACTGTTGTAATCTGGGGAGTGTAGTACAGTTTTATCTTGCAAGTTGTTTGAACTGCTGGCTGCTACTGTTTAGCCAGTGCTGAATGCATGGAGGTCTTTTATTGGTGATTAAGGAAAGGTTTATTACTGCTTGCCAGTTATGAAAATATAGTGTCTAACATTTGAAGAAATAGTTATTAAATTTACCAACTTCAGACAAAGCCTTATTTTATTACCGTCCCTCTCCTGCTCAACAAAGAGATGAACTCCAGCTTGAGGTTCTTCGTCTCTTTTTCTACTGACCCTAGAAGGAGATAATGGCAGCTGGCTTCCTGGTTACGAGTGTAGCCTTTGTGAATTCTCTCCCTCATGTTGGAGTCTTAGTTGTGGAGACCAAAATGACCTCGCAAATTATAATCAACTATTTTAATATGTATTGAGTACACATATACAAATGTGGAAGATGTCTCCTTTTGGTCTCCTTTATTTGGAAGAATTATACAGGTGATGCCTTGTGTTTGGTGGTGGTCTTAAATTCGTTACCTTGGTGCTTTTAGCCTGGATTTAAGTCTTTTTGCTTTTGTTGTCTTCAGAAGCTGTGAGCTCTTTTAACATTGTAGTGAAGTTGGCTTCATGTAGACTGGATTTAGATGGATGCACATGGGTTAAAAAAAAAAGTCAGCTTGTTCCCACTCATTCTATTCTATTCTATGATTCTATATCAGGTAGTTGAACTTTGAACTCGTTTTGTTTCTGTTCACCTTAAAATGCTGGACTGGAAACTGGCTATTGAAGAGTTGGTTCAGGAATAGACTTTGTGCATCTCTCTCAAGGGCAGTGGCATATACATCAGATGGAGGGGTAGATAATAGAGCAGATATGACATGCTGGGTTTCGGGATCCAATTTTAATGTGCTGTCTGTTAGAGTCCCAGCTGACAGAGATGGAGTGGTGCCAAACACAAAATGTTACACCTGCTTTTGTGTCACTTCTCAGGCAGAAGACTGTATTTATTAAAAGGAATAACTGCTACACTTGTATTTAGATGCTTTCACCCAGTGACTTTTTAGACACTTGCAAAGCCTCAGGTATTTTTCTTAAACATGCATTTCCTGGTGGTGGCTGAATTCAGTCACTGCTCTGTTCTTTTTTTTTTTTTTTTTTTTTTTTTAAACTTGTGACGCTCCCCAAAATAATTTATTCATAAAGCATGAAGTGGTCTTAAGAATATGTAAGAATTCAAAAGCCCATGTCAGTGAGCAAATCAGAAGCCTTCGGCTGCTAACTGGGGCACTGGATTCTAACTTTTGGCACAAATTTTGGCAGTAATTCCAGGGTTTGTTTCTTGCTCACCAGAGTTACATCCAGAGCCCTGGCTGTGCTACTCAGGATGTAAAAAGAGAGCCTTGCTTTTAGTGGTTGTGTGACATATCACTTAAGTACTAATTTGACCTCGTATTTTAAAAGGAAATGATAGGCTTGTGAAGAAATGAAGGCCTGGGTATATCTAGAAATAAATTCAGCTGTTTAGCAACTGTGCCCATGATGGCAGTTGTACTCAGAGGTCAGATCTGGCTGAAAAAAACCCACCAAGCCAAAACTAAACCCTAGAACTGTGGTGTATACTAGATCTGATTTACAGTATTGTAAGGTAAAGACAAAATGGCCAACAGCCAATTGTGAGTGAATACAGATGCTGTTTTACAGGATTTATCATATGGTGCTGGTAGCACATGATGAAGATGATGCTGTTTTGTAGAGTTCGTGGGATGTGGCAAAATGTGTGAAGTAAATAAAAGGGAATTTGACACTTGAGGTTTTAGAACATAAACTTTCTATGAGTATTTAAAAGAAGTTAATATGCTCTGTTTATGGGGGAAAAGTAAGCCACAAGCTTTCTTGTGTTGAGTATAATGTTTAAATAGCATGAATTACATGACTAGAATACACTAGAAACATTTGTTGAAATCTTCATGAGCTTCTTAGATCCTGACCTGCGTTCGAGGAGGAGAGGAAAAATCTGTTTAACTGAGAAGATTTAAACACAAAACCAGACACCAATGCTGAATTCAGTGCTCTATAGCTCGTTTTTTCAACACCACATTTTAAAAAAATTGTCTTTGCATTCTGAGTCTTTGCTTTAGAATTAATTTTAATCTATTATTTCATATTCAAGTTAACAGTAAGTGGTCTTATTACTTGACAAGATGCTAAGACGAGCAGCATTCTCAAAGCAGTCACAGCAAGCCTTTTCCTTCTCTTCAAAGTTTTCTAAGACTCCTTGGAGGCAGCAAAAAGCAGGTCATGTACAGCATGTCCTGACATCCTTTATGGAGCAAGAGTGTCCTTTTCTGCTCTTGGTTGTACAAGATTCTGATGGGCTGATGACTCTTTTTCCTTGCTGCTGCTTATGGCAAGAGGTCTGAACCTTCATTGGTAGTGAGAAATTTTGGAGCTCCTTTTTCCTTCAGATGTGGGAAGAAGAAAAATGTGGGATGTTTCCTAGCTTGCAGACTCTTGGAGTTTGCTGCCAGTGTTTTCTTTGCTGCTTGGCAGGCTCATTTTGTTCATGCTAAGAGAGGTGACTTACACCTCGGTAAAATGAGATACTTTTTACTAATTTTTGGAATCATTGAAACATGTCAGTTTAGCATGTGAATGAGTTTTGGAAAGGAGTAAGAAATGGCCAGGAGACATGAGCCTTTCAAGCTGTGTGGACTCTCTATTCTCATTAGGGTAAGGGCTATAAAATAGGTTAAAAAAAAAAAAAAACCAACCCAAAAAAACAACAACAACCCAAAAAGGACTAATTCAGCATATTTAAAATGGCACCATTAGCCATTCAGAGTGTGCCAATCCTGGCAACTTTCCTGGTCAGCTCAATGCACATTGCATGCAATCAAATACCCCTTTTAGTTGGGAGCTTATTTAGCTGCCTAAGTTGAGGAACCTAAAGTTTGACTGTCTTGGTCTTTGCATCTATTTCGTTTGTACATCATAGGTTCCTCTGAAACAATTTTTGTATTTTTATAGAAAGTAAAGTTGGTGTTCCTTAAGAGGCTGAGTTGCAATGTTACAGTATCAGAGGTCAGTCTCTCAAAGGCTTATAGTATGATAAATCAATTGTGAGTGAATATATTTGTGGGTTATTTAAAAGCCATATGCCCAGGCACATGAAAAGAATGAGCACATTCATTCGTCTCGAATGACAGTAGACTACATTTCTGCTCACATGCCTCAACATGTGCCCTTTAGAAATTCAAGTGTTTGCACACCAAATTATGTACAGAGAAATATCCGTTAGTTGTATGACCCCATTGCATGTACATATATATATGTGTGTCTGTACGGGTGTGTATACATATGTGTGTATACACACTCCTCAGTATATCCCTAGCTTTGAATCGGTCTTGTGTGTCTAATTTGATCATGAGATAGACCCCCTTTTGGTTCACAAATTAGGGAAAATGGGAAAAAAGCTGCAGAGAGCAGTCTTTTTCCCAAATTTGGGGGTCTCCCTGGGCATCCCTCCCCCCCCCCAAATTTATCTGTTCTTGAATCTTCTCCATACTTTCCAAGTCTGAGAGTATTCTCTGTAAGCAAAGCATTGCAGGTTGGAAGAAGGCTGGAAGAGTCTTGTCCTGACAAGCTGGCTGCATTCTACAGGTGGGTTCCTTCCACACTGACTAATAGGAATAAACATCATAAACTAAAGTCTGTGTGGTGAATCCTGATAGCTTATTAAATTTGTATACAATTTCTTCTATATATATATATATTTTTTTTTTTTTTTTTAACAGGAAATACTGGATAGATCGCACAATGGAGGACGGGAAGCCCGTTTGGGCTCCACACCCAACCGATGGGTTTCAGATGGGGATGATTGTGGACATTGGCACTGACAACTTAACTATTGAACCTTTGAATCAGAAAGGCAAGGTAAGAGTCTTGCAACCAAAGAAACAGATAAAAACCTTACAAAAACTATTTTACCTGTAGGCCATATCTTTGCCAGTATCTACAATTATACACAGCCTGAAAGAGTGGAAGATCAGTTTTCTGTTCTAAGTTTGGCTAAGGGTCTTCAGCTTTAGCTTGCTTTGCAGACGAAACATTCCCCTGATAAGAAGTGCATGCTTTCTGTCAGTTATCTGCATGTGCTCATGAAAGAGAGAACTGAATCTACACAGCCATTTGATTCAGTATTATATGCTTTCTTCTCAGCTAGAGACTGGTTAAGAGTCCACTGTTGAGATCAGCTTCTGTCTTTTCCCACATAGAGTGTGTCTTGCAGGAGTGTACTAGACTCTGGTTTAGATTAGACTCTTTACTGTTAGATTGATGAAGACTGAGAGATGAAACCTTTAACTTCAAGTACCTTAAGAAGTAACACAATGTCAAACAAAGGTCCTGTGGAATTGCTTCATCAAATGTAAAGTGTAACTTTTAAAATGAAGCCGTAATTCTAGTTAGTGTTTTCCAACTGCTTCATTTATCATGAACATCTTTCAGATTCAGTATGACATAATTAAATGTAAGCTTTTAGTGAAACCAGCTTGTATCTATCAATTATCCTAGTTCAGATGGTCAGCATCCTGGTTTTTACTAGCTGGAATAAGATCAGACACTGTTGTAAAAGTTTTGATTCTGGTCTTTGTGAATACGTGGTATGTGCCCTTCCTAACATTTTTTTTTTTTTTCCTTTCTGTATCTTCAGGTATGGAAAAGACAAACCAGGTTTTGTTAACTTCTTTTTTTTGTGTCGGCAATAGTAGAGAATGTCTTGTCACAGCACAAAAAGGTTATACAGCAGTCCTTCCTTTCAGGGGAGGACTGCTTTTTTCTGCATCTTGGAGAGGAAGTTGATTTTGCTTTCCTTAGAAATACAAAGCAGTTGTAATGTCTGATTTTTTGTGTGTGCATCAGAGAAAAGGTCTGCAGGTTTAGTAGTAGCAGTATGCATTCTTCGGTTTGGGGAAGAGCAAAATTACACAGACATAAATATTAAATATTCCAAAGCTATGGCTAAGTAGTCTTTAACTGCTTCAATGATTTTGACCCCTGCCTCTATTTCTGTTTATAATCCCAAGTGATTCTGATATTATAAAGAGCAAAAGGCTGTATACTGAAACAGGAAACAAGCAGATTCCTGAGTTGCTCTTTATTTCTGATGTGTTCATTTCAGAGAGCATATTAAAAGAAAAAAGGAAAGATATTAAAATACAAATATTTTGCTTTATGGTTCACAATGAACTATCTCTTTTGTCTAGAAAGTTTGTTATTCTGCTATTGGCTGTTTTCTTAAATTAGGCAGATCAATTAAGGACCTAATGTTCCCTCATCCAAGAGAACAAACACTTCACAGTTTAAATACCATAGAGATTACAGTCCTATATTTCTAATTATCAAACTTCCTTATATTAATAGAGGTGAATAAACATTTTCTCAATTACTTTCTCAGTCTTTTCAAGGTATCATTAATTTTTTTTATAGTGAAATGTTTCTTATTGCTTGTTTTCTTTTTAAGATGACTCTGTTCTTATTCACTTAGAACATTAATTTGAAGTAGTCAGCATTAATACCCATGATTATCAACTTTGTTTACATAAAAAGATAGTTCAGAAGTGCTCTTCAGTAAGAAGGAGTGATCCAGCAGCTCTAAGAGTTGCCCATGATAATTACAGGGAGGAGAGGAGTAAACTGATCTTGTAAACATATCCGGGCAGTGTAACTTATTATTATTTTTTAATCTGGGTCATTAACATGTCATGCGTATTCTCTGTAGGTGCTGGTAGTTTACCAGAGATCACAGGTAGGAAAGGAAATGTGTATGCATATGTTTGATTATTGCCTTTTATACCACTTAATGGTTAATTAAAGTATGTTGTTAATAACTGCAATAAATGCTGCAAGGCAGCACTTTCATGGTGTCCTAAAATCTTCCCTGCTTTCCCCACCCATTGGTAGCTCTAGCGTTGCAGAGTAGCACCCTCTCAGCTCTGCCTGCTGAGCTGTACTTGACACAGCAAACAGGGACAGAGAATGGATCCACCTTAAAAAGGAAGAAGTGGAAAGTTTTCAGGACGGCAGTAAGCCGTGGCAGGAAAATGGAAGACAGGAGGCCAGTGTGGCCATAGATTGCTTTGTATTATGAAACCAAGTTACGCAGTCCAGACTATGTCAAGTTGTCCAACATGCTGATTTACTTATAAACCACCAATAGCAGTTTTGGATACCACAGAATTAACAACAGCGTTTACATTTCCTTGCAAAGGCTGGGTGTCTAAAGAGAGGTGAGGATCTGAGTCACCCAGCTTGCACTGTACAAAGAAGGGTAATCCAAGCTGTAGGAGTGTGTTATCAGAACAGAGGTTGCATGGCAGGAGCTGCTCCCTGAAAACTAGATCATTGGCTTGCAAGGCTGGTAAGTGCCAGGACAAGAAAGAAAACAGAGAAACTAGGGAGTGATTTGCTAATGAGCGTGGTCCCACCTAGGACCGCAGGGCTGGCAGCCCTGGCCTGTGCCCTGCAGTCACACAGTGTAAAAGGGAGGAGGTGGATAGAAAGGCAGCCAGTTAAACTCAATAGGCTTATGCTTCTACTTGAAGCGTACTTTTCTGGATTTACTGGGAATCCTAACCTCAGATCCTGTTGCATATACCTTATTTTGTTTTGTTGCTTGATGCTGTATCAGGGAGAAGTTAGAGGCAGTGAAACTGGCAAACAGGCAATTTACTTTTTTCCTGGAGGTAGCAAATCTAAGTAAAGCGATGGGTAAGAGATGCCTCAAAGGGACTTGCACCCTAAGAGGCCATCCTGAGACCCTCATGGCACTGAGGAGTGAAAGGCAGCATTTCCTAGACTATCGGCAGTAATGAGCTTCTGGCAGTCATGAGGAAAAGTGTACGGTAGTGTGAGTGCTTACTGACATCCCTCCTGCCCTTTACTGAGAGTCATGGTGTGGCTCTGTGCCGGTTCCGGTAGGGCTTTCTGGGGCACCTGCTCTGGTATGCTCTGAATAACCAGAAAGGTATTTTTCCAGGCTAAGTATAAAGGATCAGAATGTCCAGAGTTCAATGTTTCAAGCTAAGGGCTGGGTTTGCTGTTTGTTGAGTTTTTGTTTTAGCAGTTAGGGCAACTTGCTTGCACGAATGAGACATGTTCTTGTCTGTCTTAGACAATGATTTGTACTGCTTTAGGTTGGCCTGTGAAATACAGCTGAGAGTAAGGATGTATTCTGTCTGTATCCGAAAGGTATAAAGGAAGGCATGGTTACACATATTGGATTACATGGTAGAAAGAAGATCCTGCTTGAATGGAAAGATATCATTTTTCACTCATCTGGTTTCTGGGAGAATAGTTAAGATTGCCATGGGATTTCAAGGGCTGCTTCATTACAAAGAGGAAAAAAAAACCAAACCCCTAACCCCTACAAACCCTAAACCCACTCTTTTGCCTCCTGAGTCCACTTTATTGTCTCATAACATTAATAACTTCTCAATTTTCTTAGAATAAATTTGGCTAAGCTGTGCCTTAATGCAGAAGTCTTCCACCAAATGCCTGAATTATTTCCTCTTTGTAATAAATGCCCGTTTTAAAAAAAGGGACAACTTAGTAGAGAATTTTTTGGATAATTTTTTATTGATGGACCTGGGATTCCTTGCCCATTTTGCTATTTATTATATTAGATTTTAATAGTAATTGGCAATACTTGGAGCTCTGCACATCTAGTTAGCGTACTTGCCTACATAGCAAATAATCACCTTACATAAAGCAGTAGTCCAACTGTGACACACAGGAAAGAAATTCTTTGCTGACTTAGTTGAAACTAGGCTTCATGTTCTGATCTAGAAAAGTCCAACAGAAAAAGCATCAGCTTTCAGATAAGACACCTTCATAATGCTTATTTGTTTTATCACCTCTAAAATATTCTAGAAATTAATACACAATTCACACTGGGTGTAAGAAATGAAGGAGGAGAAACCAGGGTGAATTCTCTTTGTTTTCATTGAATTTTATCTTGAATCAGAAGGCTGACTGGTGAGCATGTTGAAAAACCTCTTCCTTCCTCTTCTTCGATAGATCTGGTATGGCTGGCTTTAAATCCATGAAATGTTAAAAACATCCGAGATTTGTGGAGATCTTGCAGAATAACTGGGTATTGTGTTTGTTCTCTCCTGTGGAAAAAAAATTGTGTCTTTGTTAGTGGTTAAACTTGGGTTGCACATCAGCAAACGAGAAGTGAAGTTAGATTTTCATGAAGTCAGTCATACTCTTTTTAAACTTTTCTACTGTTTCATGCACAGGGAACTGATTGCAAGGGAAATTTGTGTTCAAATACATCTTCACCCAATGAGATACACATTAATCGTTGAGAAAACTGCAGAGAAAATTATTATGATAGTATGTTCTAACTGTAATATTGTGGGAGGGAGGAAAGGGCAGGGGGCTTCCTGCCCTGCTAAAACTCTGAATAGCAGCTGGCAACTTTCTGAGGTAGATAAAGATGTTCAGTTCCTCCCTGTCTCCACCAATCTCTGATAAAGGATATTTCAGAGGAGGCTGATCTGATGGATGTTCACATACTCCAATGTAATCAAGCAGCTCCATTTCCCTTAGGAAAGCTTTTTGTGCATATTTTCCTTCATTAGATCCTGTTAAGGGGATAACAAAATACAATTTATTATGGCTACGAATTGCATACTTCATGATAACTTTGTAGGGAAGGGATATTGTTTTCCTATTGGCATCAACCAGTCCTGCTCTGAGGCATTTTTAACCTTTACCACTTCAAAGAGAGTTGGAATTTGTGGTTGCCCATCATGATGTAAGCTACAAGAGCTCACATATTGTGTCTGTAGTAATGAAGATGAAGCAAGATGCTGTCTTTCTCCTAAACTTCCATGTGAGATGTTTCTCTGGGGACTATTTTGCTGAGCACAGTGTTAAGCAAACATGTTTGTTTATTAAGGTCGTTCTTCAGATCCAGTTGGTTGCCTTTTCAAATATTAGACTAGACTTCTTGTCTCTATTTCCATGGGGGAAAAGGAGTCTGTGGCTGTGGCAGCATGGCGGCTGTTGTGTTTGATTGGTACAACAGGGTTTTTGTTCATTCATAGGTAGCTCAAACAAGCTATTACTACAGTAAACAAAAAAGTATAATTAAACACATACCTCTTACAATAAGTATTTTTGTGCAGATGCTATAATGTGTGTGTGTGCTAGGATGTTTTTCCTTCCTTTTTACAACAATATAAGTTATGATTTCTGGAGAAGAAAGAAGAAACAATGTTGCTTTTGTTATTATTTTTTTTTCCTGTTGGATCTGAACACTTGATAAATGGCTGCTTTGTATAACTGGAATACAAGGGTTGAAGGAAGGTTTTGGTTTATGTTAGTATTGATTTACTGAAGAAAGAAAACCAGCAAGCAACAACCAAAGCTATGGTATTTGGTGATACAGAGGATACTATGTATTGAACTTCTATATTATAAGTAGGAGTGTTTTAAAACAGCATATAATGTACAGCACAGTCCTTCGACTGTGTAATTTGGTTTTAATTCTTTGTGCTGCTTTGGAGAGCCGAGGAAACTGTCCTTTACAATGCTGTTCCCTTTCCAGTACTTTTTTTTATCCTTATTTTTTATACTATACAATATTACAATATAAAATTTGGAATTTAGCATCAAATATTAATGCAATAAAATATGTATTACGGTGACTACATTTTTATAATATAGTGTAGCTATGTAAATGCAGCAGCTCTTATCTCCATCTAGTAACTCAGTAAAATTTCCAGTGCTGAACTATAAAGCTGGCAACTTCATTTTAAATCACACACAGTCACAGTGCACTCACTTATATCATTGTAAACAGACATCTTGGAACTGTATCTATTTTTATGGAATTCTGACAGGTTAATATTTTTCATCTAACAGACATTCCAGGCTGCTATCAATCAAGTGTTTCCTGCGGAAGAGGACAGCAAGAAGGATGTAGAAGATAATTGTAAGTTATGAATTTTAAAATAAATTGGACTAAAAAAAAATCTACATAGAGGAGAATATTATTTCCTTACAAGCTTCCTGTTTCTTCCTTGTAGCTGTCACTTTGCTTCTTTGCTTGAATTTGTTTATGACCTCTACTAGTCCTTTAAAGTTCTTAAAGTAAGCCCATTTTAAATATCATTTATTGTGGTTTTTGGTTTTCAAACGGACGCTTTAGAGGAATTCATAGTTAACAGTATTCCCACTTACAACTGTTACTTGACTTCAGATATATATCAGATATTCACCTACCTGCATCAGGATCAACTGCAGTCAGCATTATGGGGTTAAACTGATCTTCTATAATGCAGCAAAAGAGTTAGTTGCTTTATCAGCAGTTGTATTGTACAGCATGTACAACATTTTCCTTCATGTTATCCATTTCTCAGATAGCATTCCCATGGAAGCACAGGTAATTGAAAATTAATTTTAAGATAACTTTCCCAAAACTGGACACTGGAATCTGGTCCCGTTGGGACCACTGGAAAAGGAAAGAGATTATAGTGAATCGGATATAGGAGTACTAATGGAGACCAAGTTTTTAGGTGAACTTGTGTAATAAACTTCAGTGTTGATCTGCAGGGCTTTTATTTAGTTAAATGTTTTATGTTTTGTGGACACAAATGCACAGTATTCAAATCTGTAGAGAGGAGAGAGAGTACTAAGTAAGGTCTAGCATCAGCATTTAGAGAACTGTTACGTATTTTGCTGACGTTGCTCTGTGTGAACAAATCACAGAGATTTTCCTTCCTTGAAAAGCTGATGAAAGAATGTTTTTAAATGCTTCCTATGGTGTTTACTGGTTGATGAAAAGATATACCTTTGTAAATGGTGGGCAAAAGTATCTTCTATTGTTCTTCATTTAAAATAGATGCTAGGACTTTGAAAGTTGTTTAGGTTATTTAACCACAATTCCTGTTTTGGAATGGGGGTTAGTATTTATATCCCGTGACAGGAAATACAGCTGTTACAGCTGCTCCATAAGGAACACGAGACCTGGGGCTTATGGTCTGACTTAGATGGTGTGGTGCTGTTACAGGAGGAGCCAAGCTGGTAGCCTTGTTTTCAGTTGCTTATAATTTTACAAACATTATATGGGTTGAAAATTTTCAAAGCTAGTATCGGTACTGTTTGTGCATGATGATTGTTAGGGAAATGTGTTTAATCTGTGCATTTGTCACAGTGATTTTACATGTCCTGACATGTCCTAGCACCTCAGTGTCCTAGTCAGAAATTGAAATTTGGAATCAGATTATGAATATGATTTGAGATTCCAGCAAAATTCAATTAAATTAAAACACATCCTGTCAGAGAAAATGTCTTCTTGGGTTTGCTGAGTAAAATAAAAAAACCTCAAAAATGCTTTGTCAGTAATCTTTTCTGTATGAAACATTACTTTGAGATCTTTCTAGCATAGTTGAGGTTTATTTCCAGGATATGTGAAAGTTCATTTTCCTTCTCTGTAAGATAGCATTTGTGCTGAGCATCACTGATCTTTAAGATAAAACTTCATAAACACTGAGTGCTCTCAGTTTTTCTTTGTAATACTGCTCTGAAAAATCCTGAAAGACTAGTTAATAATATACTTAGCATTCCAACCTATGCATTAGTAATTAACTCCCTTCTGGGAAGTAATTTGCTGAAGTATTGCTTTTTTTGCACTCTTAGTCTTCCATATCCCACATGCACTAGCTGCAAGAGGTGCCTTTTTGAGAATCTAGCCTTCCTTAAATGTGAACTTTCAGTAGATATTGCAAATAGAACAGAAACAAAGCATTTACTACCTGTTTCGGCGGGTTTTTTTGTGTGCGATTCACACTCTTCTGCTTCCCCCAAGCCCCACTCAGTTTTCGGGGGGTTGTCACCACATGTGCAATTTTTTTTTTTTTTTTATGGCCAAGAACAAGATTTTTTAAAATATTATGTTTGGGGGAAACAATTTAAAAAAAAAATGACAGGGGCAGGGTATCAGATAAGAATCTTAAAAAAGTTCATTTTAGAGATGCAGAGCCTTGCAAGTACTTTATAAAATCATTTTCCATACAAACCCTGCTTCATTGGCTTCATCATGCAGAGATGAGCCAATATGAGTAAATTTGACATTGATATTTTGTAGCTTTTAGTGGCTGACTTCGCTCCTATGAACTCTGTGTGTGTGTATAAATAAGTATATGGACTACAAAATGCACATACATATTGCATTCAGGTTATATTTATGCATGAGCCATATGAATATTCAGAATTCTCTCTCTGGTGACTTCTTTGGCTCTGGATGTGGATGCCTCTTTAAAGGATTTATTCTGAAGAAGATGCATTTCGAAGTTGCTGACATAAGCCTTAGTTTACATCTCTTCAGTGAAGGCAGCGATATTCCTTCAGTAGCAAGCTCCCATTATGCACCAAGTCTGCAGGTGTAACTTCTTTAAGGACTTGCAAAGAGAGTAGTGGGGGAAGCACTGAAACCTGGAGTCCTCTGTCCTTTAGTTAATTATCAAGTTTTTATTAGGATGCTTAACTGATGACTGTTTCCTCTAAAACATCCTGCAAACCCTGAGAGGTTCTTAGGAAGACAGAGTCAAGGGAGATAATTGTTTCTGAAGTGTGTGTAGACAATTACTATATAGTAGTTTCTCAACTCAGTATTGAGAATCGAAATGACTTGAAAAATTAACAGACTTCACAAGTTAACATCCTGTTGCCCCCAAGGCATACACAAGGGGAGATTTTTTCATTAGAGCAAGCAGGAGTTTGTTTCTGGCCCATTTCCTTTTAATGTCTCTTTCTCTTGGGATGACCTCATTAAGAGAGGTGAAGGTGGAAGGAGATCTGGAGGAAATTTGTGGTCCCAGAGCCATTTTCTCAGCTGTGTGGACTGAGTGTACCTGGGGAGGGAAGGAGGAGAAGTTCTGCTGTGCAGTGCAGTTCTGGGTGCCTGGGCTCTGTTGCCTCATGAACCAGTGACCATGAAGTTAGGGGGGACAAGTAGGTCTGCTGAGGTGGCAGGAGAAAAGCCATGGTGATCGGGGCCAGCCTGCTGCTTCAGGAGGGTATCGTGCACAGGCTCAATTACAAGGCCGTTGTGATGCAAAGGGAGATTTGCTTAGTGTAAAGCTAGTGTGCCTTGTATGCCTCTGCCAACACTGGGATGCTCATGCAAGGTATTTTGTGGAGGAAGATGATTTCTTCAAAGCAATCCAGAAGCTGTATGGTCTTTTGAGAAGAGTGAATGATTCCAGCTATTAGAAGCAAAACTCATTTAGTCATGTGAGGAAATGAAGGGCTGTTGTTCAGTGGAGCTACAAGCCAAAGGGAAGCTGCAAATGGTTGCTGAACCTTCCTCTGTTTCAGGCTGGTCTGGTGCGGGTGGTAGGAGGCAGAGCCACAGCCACTCCTCGGTCTGCTGTGGGATGAAGGATAGAAGATTGAAAACAAAAACACAGATGCTCTTGAGAAGCTCCCATTATCCTTTGCCAGTATCTTTTGATTCAGTGGGAGGAGTGCTGAAGGAGATGTTAAGAGCTGCATACTGAGCTTCACATGTCCTTGCAGGGCATCGTTGACTTCAGGTCATAAGAAGTGGTGGCCCTTCTTGCGCATATGTGTAAATAAGTTGGAACGCGTTTTTTTTTCTGCTGGAGCCCTCAAGAAGAGGCATTGGTCCAACTTGAGAAAAAAAGCTTTTGGTCATTATAGATGAGAGGTGCATATGTGACCTTCATATGAGGAGGAGGGCAGCAGTTACCATTATAGGCACAGTGCTTTCTCCATCAACAGTTGCCAGATGTATACAACTTTTTAAGTGACACTAATACTGTAAGGTTTACCAGTATGGTTGTCAGACAGCTGTAACTATATAAAGTAGTGTTGCACACTACTAGGGGATTTAGCATATTTGAAAATGGAGGTTGTGCAATGAGTAGTACCCTCAGTTGTTTTATTGATAATGTTTTTGATATTGTTACAATGGGAACTGGTAATGGCCTCTGTAATTGAGGCTGCTGACACTTTCTGGTCCTTTATAGCTGAAAGCAAGGACCAGCTTTGCCAGAATGTGAACCCCTATGGTCTGAAGCTTTCTGTGGGTACTCACTCCCTTGAGCTGCCTGCTTGAAAGATTTCAGCAGAGCTGGTTCAATTATTATATTAATGAGCTAAGGAGGAAAATAAAGCTAGGTTTTATGTTAACTTTTACCCCTCCAGAAGTTTCTTTGAGGAGGCCTAGTAGCAACAAAATCCAGAATTGAAACAGAAAAGGTTGTTTGGTGCCTGGTGTTGCAGTCACACCTTGTGGCCACCCTCTACAAGAGCCAGCAGTTACTCTGAATGTCAGGTGGCATTATCATGGGGACACTGTGGCTGAGATTGGAGAGGGGAGCTGGAAGAAAGGAAACAGCCAGCATTAAGGATTTTGGAAGGCACTGGTTTCTGTAGTTACGCACTCGAGTGGAGGTTGATGCAGCATGTTTGTCTGCAAGGCTGGTAAAAGGGAGCTTATGCTGAGCAAGGCTTGTGTTGAGACTCCTGGAGTCTGACGCTTTATTTAGCAACATTCTGTAACTCTGGATGTACAGCATAGAGCAAGTCTGTAATTTTTAAAGAGTATATTGAATCAGAAGTTCTGCCTCAAGACAGAATAAAGAAATTATAGGATTAAGCTGTAACTGAAGAGAGAGAAAGTAAAATTCTCCTTAATCCTCAGATTTGATTTTTTTCAGCTGCACACAAAGGTAGTCCTGAGTTCTTAATGGTATATGATTGTCTTCTACTTGCAGGTTCCCTTATGTATTTAAATGAGGCCACTCTCCTTCACAATATCAAAGTGCGATACAGTAAGGACAGAATTTACGTAAGTATTATGTGTCACAACAACCAGCCTAATGATACGTGTTCTTTCAAAAAATCAACAAAGCCAGTGTTTGCAATTCCATTTTTTCCTCTAACTGAACAGAAATGGTAACATTGGAAAGTCAGGAGTCTTTAGGATTATTTATTTTCTTTTTTTTTACATTATACTTGAGATCTAATCACATTTAGCACACATAAACGTTAACTAGTTTTTACCAGGCAGAGCAATAGTTTTTTTCTCTGCGTAACTGCTCATGTGCTACCACAGCACAGCATTGTATCACAGATGTCTGTTCCTGCAGGTAACTTACTTTGCCAGTGGAGTAGCTGTTAACAAAGATGGTTTTCTTTCTTCATTATTTTTGAGCGAAGCAAACAGGTGCCGTCTTTGACACCTCCTAGCTCAGATGTCCATCTTAATCTTTTATATTGCTATCAAATTGCCTAATTGTACTTAATGAATTCCGACTGAATTACGTTTTGTCCTTGCCATCTGCCCAGACACTGACAGCTGTGAAATACAAGATAAGTTTTCTTTCTTTCTCAATTTTTTTCCTAACAGAAATCTAGCTAGTGATAATACAAAACAGTTCTACATATTTCCAAGTGTCTGTGTTGAAATAATTAACTTTTATGTTAGCATACTGCTCTAAAATGAATTGGAGTTGAAGCCTTTTATAGAAATATAAAGCAGTTGTTTTTCTTTGTTGCAGTTAACTTTACATAGCTATAAATTCTTTATGGCTCAAGATCAAGCGCCAGCTTTAAAATAAATGAATAAATATGGCCATTTGAATGCTGTTCTGGAGAAATAATAATTAAAAAAAACCAAAAAGGAAGTAAAATTCTAAATCTAACTGGTTATAAGGTAGGATAGTATTTAGGTTCATAAAACCTTTTTTTATTGTAAACAAGAACTACAAATAAGTTGTCATGAGTGGGTGTGTCTTCTGGAGAAACAAAAAGTAAAGGTCATTTATATTTTAACTACCTTTTCCTTCTAGCTTTAAGATACAGATTGAGTCAACAATTTCTTTTTATTTTTCTTTTTGTTCAGTTCTGGTTAGCAATATTTGTCTTGTTACTAAAAGAAAAACTAATATTAGTACTTGCAGCTCTTGAAGAAACGTTTTCCTTCAGTGAAATGAGTGCTGAAAATAGAAACATCAAAGGAAATTCATGTATTGTGTGTGATCCAGCCTTCTATCAACATATCACAATAGTGTCTGTATTTCAGGGATATGTTCAGTAACAACAAACTAAATAAGTTATTCAAGCTGAAGGATTATCTTTTCTTTGTCAGATCTTTTCCTGCAAATCTGCTTTTTTAATGTAATTCTGACATCTTTACTTCCTTGTATGTGATTTGGCCATTACAACAAAGCTGTGAAAGCTGGGCTTTGTTTGTTTTTCCATATACCTAAACCCCCCCTTATCTTTAGTCTTCCTTATGCTATGGGAAGTCAAAAAGCAGTCTTCGTTTGAGACTGTTCCCAAATTTTTTCTGTGAGAGAGAACATTTGCATTCTGGATTTCGGGCTGTGGAAGCAGCCGTAGCTGATTTTCTCTCAGCTGAATGCTTTTATTGCTTGGCTTTAGCGTGTTCCCAGGCAGGATCCTGTTAGTCCTTCCTGCTGAGCTGCTTCCATCAGCTAATGAAAAGTTATCCTCCTTACTGGGGAAGAGCGTGTTATGCTAGCCAGGAGCTTAGTTTATTCGCATTTGAAGAGGAGGCTGTTGTGTCCTATCCTTGATCCAGTAACTCACACAATAAGAAATAATTTAAAAGGAGATTGAGGGAAAGGTCAAATTCAGGACATAATCCACAGCTCAGCGGTTAGGAAATTCTCCCGAGAGAATTTTGTAGAAGTCCTGAGAAGATAATTAAAGGAATTCTGAAAATATATCCCTGCTTGTATTTGCATTAGCTGGGGAGAATTGTAAATGTAATTGTTGTACTTCGGCTGAAGTCTTCAACAGTAACAGAAAATTGCTGTTAACTGCTTGCTTGGATACTAACTAATAGTTTGCTGTTAATTCTTTTCTTCACAGACTTATGTAGCCAACATTCTTATTGCAGTGAATCCATATTTTGATATACCTAAGTTTTATTCTTCAGACACTATTAAAAAGTACCAGGGTAGATCACTTGGAACATTGCCACCACACGTTTTTGCTATTGGTATGTATTGAGCCTGTATTTATCTTTTACAAAACAAACATTAAATACTTTGCAGTTATCTGTAAATTGCCACCTATAGCAGCAATTAATTTACTTTAAGGTATCATAAAATAAAAATACTGAATGCTAAAATTGCAGATCTTCTTATCCTTGATATGCAGTTTAAAGAACTTTGAAATTAGCAACCCTGGCAACACTGTTATGATTATTCTGCACCTGCAGTGTTTTATATCTAAGCAGTTTAAATCTAATTTACAACCATTAAAAAAATAAAAAAGAAAAAAAGAAATTCAGAATGTACAAGTGAAGAATGACTTAATTATGATTGGTACAGCCTTTTAGTGTAGTGATTTCCTTTGCCTTTTATTATGTTGCCAGAGGACATGCACTGCATCGTTTTATATGCTAGTGTTCTAGGCAGAAAGTCCATTTAAATGTTAAAAGGATAAACCTGATTTCAGTCACATTTTAAAAAGAAAAAAAATTGTAAACTACAAATCAGCACTTGACTTGTTAAAAGCCTTCTCGCTGTGTTGCATTTTGTTTTGTAATCTAAAGTATAAATAGCTGGGGTTTTAGTACCTTTTGCATAACAAGAAACCCACATTTTTCTAAATTTCCTTGTCTCAGATGTTACCTGTTATGAAGTACAACTGAAAGTTTCCCTTTAATAAGCATATTAAAGTAAGACTGGTTACTGTTCTGTAAATACACGTAATTCAAGAGATTTAGTTCTAGGTGGATGTTTTTGTTTTATTTTCTCCTGGATGTAGTTCTTTGTTTTAGTAGGTCTTTGTTTTGAAAGACTTTTAAGCTCTTGCTTCTGTTACAGTGTTGGAGGGTGAGCAACTATAATATAAGGGGAAACAGATTTTAATAATTTTTAAAGATCTACTTTCTATTCCTGAAAATGTTACATTTTCACTTTTTCATTGTAGCCTAACTTTATGCTTGCAATTCTACAGAGTATTTTTTTTGTCATGTTTAACATACCCTTCTTTTTAAGCTGATAAAGCATTCCGTGACATGAAAGTGCTCAAGATGAGTCAGTCCATCATAGTCTCTGGGGAATCAGGAGCTGGCAAGACAGAAAACACAAAATTTGTTTTGAGGTTTGTATTTTTGGACAAAAGTTACTGTGTGAATCTCTTGTGTTAATGCATTTTGTTGACACACAGAGTGAATTGTAAGGCAGTCAGTAGGCTTCAGACACAATTCCGTAAGGTAAATATATACTTCTATGTGCACTTTAATACAAGAAATTAATTTGGTTAAATTTAAATGCTGATGGGAGAATATATGGAAATGACTACATACTCACAGAAAGCCTAGCTCAGTTGTGACACCATGTAGTTATTATGGTTTATGATGCAGTCATTTTAGTATTGCACATCTGGTATCGTGGTAGATAAAAATGTAACTAGGCATTTTGACTGTATCTTGCAAGACACTTGGTTTTGCCATAAATGTGCATTTCTCTGTTTTCACTGCCTTAGTTTTTTTAGTTTGCTTGAGTATCCAGGGCTTTTAACTCTTGATTTTGAGATGACTGCAGGGATTCTTTAATATACTTTGCCCAAATAAGACTGAATAATGGAATTTATTTATTTGTTGATGGTCATGTATGACTTATACTAAATCAAGCATATCAAGCTGCATAGAGGCCGTATTGCTGATACGTATCAGCCTTGCTTCCTCTTACATGGTTCTTAATGTTTTTGACCATATTTGCATTATGCTTCAGATGCTTTAAATCACTTTGGAACACTGCAACTGGAAAGCACTTCTCCATTAAATTCACCTATATCATAGGTGGCCTGATTATCCAGGGAAGCACAGTGCAGGCAGTGCAAATATACTCTTTTCCCCCACTTGTCCTTGTTTCCCTGCATAAGTCTTTAATTCCCTTTTCCCTGACATCATGTGTTCTCTAATATTTATGTACAGTAGCAGTATTATCTTCCAGATCCCATGAAGAGTTGTCATGACTGTCTGTCTGTCCTTTATACTGCTCTTTTCTGCCCCTGTGCAACCTTTAATAGATAGCTGTTAACAATTACTGCAAGGTGCTGGTAATGATTTTTACAGGGGACATCCTAACTTTGGTCCTGCTTAAGAGTAAGGAAAGATGGCAGGCACTGGGAGAATATCTCTTGATTAATGCTCTCAAAGGAGGTTATTCTGCTTCTTGGCAAAGGAAGTTCTGATTACAGAGCAGCAAATGTCATTGCTGTTGCTTTTCCCCACCACCTGCTCCCATAGAGTCCACATACAAAACAGTGAGTTTTAAAAGCAGAAAAGTTTTTCCCTTGTATAATCAGAAAGCAAAAGCTACTAATACAGCTCTGTTAGTTCTTCTGAAATGTTGAGGTTTTTTTTGAAGGCCTTGTTCTCAAGAACTGTTTTTAACTTGTCCCAAATTTCCAGAAGCATGCCCTGTGTGCACAGAAAAAAATAAAGAATAAAAAAAGGCTGCAACTCTGGAGCAAGAATATTGTGGATTTATTTTCAAATTCTTTTTTTCAATTGCTAAATTAAATCTTACCTTAATTATGCACTTGCAGTTTCCTGTCTCTATGTGGGAGTTTTAAGAACACTAGTAGTTACGAATGCAGAAACTGTATGCATGAAAACAGTCTTTAATTCAGGAAATACACATGAAACCTTATGTGTTTACTAAGATTATTAATTAATCCAAATAGTACAGTAATAGTTTCATTATATTTGAATAAGACTGCAATTTCCATATACATGTCTAAAAGAACTTTCTAATGTACCTTGAAGTATTGAAAAAAAAATCTGAAGTCTGCAAGAATATTTTTGTTTTAACAAAAAAGAAAAGTCAGACTGCATTTGTGGTCAAAGATAACAGGTATTTGGAACTTACAATCTGTATGCTTTCCCTGTAGTAAATGGTTAGTAAGTATGGTACACAGCTGTGCTAAACTGCTGAATTGCAGCAACATGACACATGAAAGATAACAATATTTTTATCTTGCTTTACAGGTATTTGACAGAATCCTATGGTACTGGCCAAGATATTGATGACAGAATTGTAGAAGGTATTGATTTTTTCTTCATTGAATTAAAGGTTCCAATGTGTTAATTTTATTTTTTTTATTTTTTTCAAATTTGAAATTTTCAATCAACATCAACTAAATGAAAGCTAGGATGGAAATACTGTCAGACTTCCTAGGGCATAATTTAATGCTGTGTATGCTTGTGACCTTAAATTCTGAAAACATATTTTTTATTTGTGATGCACTTTATTTAGTACAGTGTCATACAGTCCTTGGTCTACAAAACGTTTTAAGTGTGTGTTTGAGTTGAACTTCACACATGTGTACCCAAGATTGGATTTTAGGCTGTATGAAATCTGCAAGGATAAGATTGTATTCTCATTACTATCTGGTAGTACCAGGATTCTCACTAGTATCTGTTAGTACCAGTGATTCCTCCTCCTCACCATAAGCTTCTCAAAATCAGATAAACAGAGAAGTTCTTTTCAATTATGTTTCTGGGTCATTTTTCTGTTGCATGTTTTTTGTCAGAAAGCACATAATTTTGATTAACTCTTTCACTGTGACTGTCTTTATAGTAGACTCCCAAACAAGGTCCGAAGATACTTTTTGAGAAAATATATATATCTCAAAATCAAACAACCCTCAGCCAAACTAATAATGCTTCATATGTCAGATTTAGTCTTCTATAGCATATAGTAGATTTATTTTGCAATTTCATTACTGTGTGTCTTTTTCTTAAACCAAAAATATTTACTTTTGCTTTAAATTTTTCTCTTTTCAAATTTGAGCCACTGGATTTTTCAAGAGAAGTACTGTGGGCTTTAATCTCTTGTTACTGTAGGTTTGCTTAAACCAATTCCTTAGTGAAATCTACTGTGTTCTAAAGGAACTCATAAAGTGCCCAAGAGGTGGATAATGCCAGATGCAGTATGCCATAAAATTAACTGGTAATTGTAGGTATTCTTAGGAGAGTTTGGGTTTTTTAATCTGAAACAGCATCTGCTGCATGAATTTTGAAGTTTTTTAGGCACAATTTTAATGAGCATGCTTACGGGGTATGTGTTACTAGAGAAACCTTTAACCCGTCTGAAAGACCTCTTGCATTTTGTTTTTATTCATAATCTTTCCTTTAAAACTGTTAATATTATGTAAAGTACCTGAATAGTTATCAAAGATATTTTAAGAATTCAGTTTTGGAAGTCAGATTTGTATTTTCATAAGTTTAAATTTAAAATAAAACCCCAAAATATAGCAAAAAAGAAAAGGTTAATGCCGATGTTGTTGTACTAAATATTTTATTATCATCTATGCTTTATCCAACCACTATAGCTATTCCTTCATTCTGCAGTTTTTGTAGGGGCAGATTTTTAGATGATGGTGTTGGAGTTTTAAATCCGAGTTTCTTGCTTGCTTAGTTTCTAGTGTATATCTTTTAGTTAGAAGCCTTAAAAAATCTTGCAGATAATTTCAACGGTTTATTTTTAGCACAATTCAGTAAATCAGTTTTCTCTGATCTTCAGAGCTAGCAGAATGCAGTCTTTCAGAGGCCTTGTGTTTCATAACTACTAAGCATTTTCAAACTGCTGAAACTGCAAATGATGTTTGTACACGCGCATGTATATATATATGCATGAGATTGCTGACACTCCTTCTGTATGAGCTGTAAGGCGCTTGAAAACAGCAGCCAGTAAAAAATAAAATCACTCAATCACTTAATTGACTGAATTTGAAAGGGCATTTTTAAGTTGTTTTGTGAAATCAGTGCACTCTTCTAATGCATTTTGGTTTCTTTCTTTTTCTTTTTAATTCCCCAATCAATCTAACATGTTGCATGCATGACATTTAAGTGGCATTTTTGTCTGCAGGATAAGTGGGTAGTTAAGATTTTATGACTAACAACTCATTGGGAAGTGTCAAATTGTGTGTTGTCTCATACAGTTTATGTATCAATTATTTACCTACTTGCTGTAGAAGAACATCACTGAATTATATTTAGTGTTTGTCTCTGAATTTCTTACAGTATCAATTCAAATATTTTGCAGCGTTATGTGATATTTAAGTACGTCATGGTAAGTTCCACCACAGTATACCCAGTACAATTTATGAAATTGATCATTCCTAATAGGTGGTATTTTTCCTTTAATTTTCAAACCTTTTTCTCAGTAAGTTCACTGAATAGTTAGTATGTATTTGTTCTCTCTTTCTTTTTGGTAGTTTATTGATCAAACGTTAACACTTCAAAACTTTGAATTTTCATTTTTTTAAACAGCAAATCCCCTATTAGAAGCCTTTGGAAATGCAAAGACGGTTCGCAACAACAACAGCAGTCGTTTTGGGAAATTTGTTGAAATTCACTTCAATGAAAAGGTACTGGAATCTTGTTACAGATAACCAGGGATGACTTTTTGCCATAAATGGAAACATTAGACTGGTAGTAGGCTGAATAGATATTAATCTTGCAGCAAATAGCTGTCCTACTTAATAGATTTATTTTGTATTCTATCACCTTGAAAGGAAAACCAAAGCCACGCAATACTGTGTCACTACTGGAAAACAGTTGGGTCATGTCAGCAGCAAAATTGCTTCATCCACAAAAGAATAAAATTGTTCCCTTCATTTGCAAAAAGGCGTATCTAAAGAATAACTTCACTGCTGTTAAGTATTTATGCATTCCTTTAATGCACAAATAAGTGTAAATTGCATATTAAATATAAACAAATATAATAATATTTTAATGTTTTAATATGTTAAGTAAGTTCTTGATGTTTTTATGCATTTGTATGAAATTTTGGGACCTCACATTAGTATTATATATGTGACAGAAGTAATGGAACTGATTTTTGTCAGAAGTACTATTCACTGTGGAGCTTATGAAAAATTTTCTTTGTTTGGGTGTAGTTTTGTTTGGATACTGTATGCATACACACATTCCACAACTAAGTATGACTGTATGGCTTTCCAGCATGTCCAAGTTGAAGACTTTTGTTGACGATCTTTGTAGAGATTTTGTACATGCCTCCTAATGTTTCTGATTGAGGACATGAACAAATTATTGCATTCCCTTCCTGCAGACTCTGAGCTCATTATCTGGTCTTAAGCTTGTGGTCTTTTCCGAAGTTGTCATCACTTGGTTTTGTAACCAAACTTCCAATCTTTGGTGAATAGTTCAGATAATTCTTTTGAGGGTAGAGGAACTATCTATTTGTCCAGTTCATGTTAATAAACTCATGTTACTTCAGCTGAAGTAAATAGCATTCCCAGTATCTTCAGAAACTGCTTAAAAGCTTATTTCAGCTTTGCAGTGCAAGATCAGCCTGTTTACTTGAGCCCCTCTTTTTACTAGACTTCGTATTTCACAAGACTTCACCTTATTAGGTCTGGTTTCTCAAAGCAATATGGGGCCTCCTGAATGAGTGGGTAATTGCATAACCGTAGTCAAATTTGTTAGTCAGTAAGTCCTCCTTAGTTGCTGTAATGGCCATAAGGTCAGGAATTTCCTTGCTATTAAGATTTGTCTAGGCGCAGGGAATTTTATTAAAGGCCAGATAAATGGATTTCAAAATCTGTGTCAGACTTCCATCTGGGAAAAGAAGTGCAAGTGTTTGAAATAAAATGTTTGCTCATAATTAGTCTGCCTAAGATGCTGTCCAAATATGTCGTCTTCAATTTTAACCCTTCCTTGTCCTTTGTAAGAGTGTTGGTGAAATGCAGCTAGAGAAGGTTCTTATTGGTAATGGTGCTTACTGCTGGCCAGAACAAAGAAGGGTGGCTGTAGTAATGCTCTTTGCAGGAACTACTGGAATTCTGCCAAGGATTTCTGCTCATTTGGGTGAAGCAGACCCTTCTTTTAAGGGGAATGTATGAGTAACAATATATGAGCTGGAGGAGAAATTATGCTGGAGGCAATAGTTTCCTTTATAAGCTTAATATGTGTTAGGTATAGATATATTTTAATCTTCTTTGGAGCAGTGCCTGAGTGACGTACGATCAGACAATTGTAAATTTAAAGCTTCTGAATCTCAAAGAATTAAAAAAATATTCAGATAATCTGAAAAATATTTTTTCCTCCTAGAATTCGGTGGTCGGTGGATTTGTATCACATTACCTTCTGGAGAAATCTAGGATCTGTGTGCAAGGCAAAGAAGAGAGGAATTATCATATCTTTTACAGGCTTTGTGCTGGTGCTCCAGAAGACGTTAGGGAAAAACTGTATCTAAGCTCTCCTGACAACTTTAGGGTGAGTATGAAGAGTCAGTGTTTGTAAAGCTCATATTGCATACAAGCTAATAAGATGCAAATAAAATCTGTGCTGAATGTAATACTCCTAAATATACCTAAATGAAAGATAACTTAAACAGTAGGAAAATAAGACTTGAATCATTGTGCATAGTTCTTTAAAAAAAATGTTAAGTTAATATTCAATGCCAGGGAAAAGCAGAGTAGAATTTTAGTTGTTAGGAAATGAAGGGAGAATGAAATAGTTATGCTGCAATGTACATCCGTGTTTGCAAATAGCATACACGGTTTTGTCATCCCAACTCGGAAAGGAACAGTGAAAACCTTTGGTGAAGCAGAGGTCATGTTTGAAGACAAGTTCTTGGATAGTATGGGCCTTTTAATTCCATCCAGTGAGCTTGTTCCTACTACTGATGATTTCTTTACTTCCTTCCCTTCTTCTCCCTATGCTTTATTTTTAAGGGTTTCTGCTCTTTTTTGAGGCCATGAGGTTTCTCCTAATAAACCCTGATCCTGTGTTATGTTTCTAGTAGCAATCCCAATCCCACAGAAAGGCTGGCTTTCCCTCCTGCCGTTAAGTTCAGTTCTTGCATTCTTTTCCTACCATTTTTCCACTTTTTTTACTACTTCAGTTTAACTTCTTCCAGCTTTTCCTTCTTTCCCCTCCCCTGCTCTATGTTCAGATTTCACTGAATTGTTTTCTAAAATGATCAAATAATGTGATGTTTCCTTTTGCTTTCTTTTCCTTCTTGGCAGTGATTTTTTTTTTTTGTTCTCTAATTTATTGTCTGTTTCCCTGAGAGGCTCCAACTCCGTTTGACCAGGAGGTCAAGGGAGGTGATCCTGCCCCTCTATTCTGCTCTCGTGAGACCTCACTTGGAGTATTGTGTGCAGTTCTGGTGTCCTCAATATCAAAAGGACATGGAACTGTTGGAACAAGTCCAGAGGAGGGCCACGAGGATGATCAGGGGACTGGAGCACCTCCTGTATGAAGACAGGCTGATAAAGTTGGGGCTGTTCAGCCTGGAGAAGAGAAGGCTGCATGGAGACCTCCTAGCAGCCTTCCAGTATCAGAAGGGGGCCTATAGGGATGCTGGGGAGGGACTCTACATGAGGGACTGTAGTGATAGGACAAGGGGTAATGGGTTCAAACTTAAACAGGAGAAGTTTAGATTGGATATGAGGAAGAAATTCTTTACTGTAAGGGTGGTGAGGCACTGGAATGGGTTGCCCAGGGAAGTTGTGAATGCTCCATCTCTGGCGGTGTTTAAGGCTGGACTGGACATAGCCTTGGGTGGCATGGTTTAGTGGGAGGTGTCCCTGCCCGTGGCAGGGGGGTTGGAACTAGATGATCTTAAGGTCATTTCCACCCCTAACTATTCTATGATTCTATGATTTTTAAGTTCTCTTTTAATTTCTCAGCGTGTTACATCTCAATTATTGCTTTTTTTTTTTTATTTTGAGGAAAGAATATTATTGAACCCTTATACAACCAGTGCAGCTTTACTGATACAGCTGTTTCTCATTGTTTTCCTGATTGTCCCTTTGCTTTCTGGGTCCTAAGCCTTTTCACGCTTTACACTGTCATTACCAATTTTACTAGTAAGGTGAAGACTTGCCTTCAGTCATTCATTCCTGCTATTTAATTATATATGAATATATTTTTAGGTTTTTGTTTAGTTTTGTTTTTCTTTTCCTTTTGACAATCCCACTTGAAATGTAAGTATTTACAGATATTGCAGTGGGCTTTGTTGACTTGTATTAAAATTAAAAAAATATTGGCAAATCAAATCCTACTAGTAAATACTGGTCAGTTTGCTTGCGTTCTGTCATTTGTTTCCATTTCTCACTGCTTTCTTGGCTCCTGCTTCGCTTGGAATCTCACAGAAGACAATTTTATGTATTTCTAAAATAGACCAAATCCCTGCTGTGGGTTTGGAAGGGTTTCGTAACACAACAATGTGGAATTACGAGGAGGACGTATTTTAATCAGTTGTCACCTTTTTACACTTCCTTCATCTTAAATGAGGTGAGGAGCACTACTAACAAAGAATACCTTGCTGCCTTGGTTGTTTTCTTTGTTGGTGTATTCCCCTGCTTGATTTTCTAAGTAAAACTTGGACTGTCCTTTTCTGTTCCTTTCCATGAGATCTTTTGTACTTAGTTTCATCAGAATTCAGCAGAGGGCTGGAAGCCTTAAAGATACAAAGTTCCTACTAGTTTTGTGCAAGGCACAGGTTGCTTAGGTGAGACCTGAACTGATGCATTCTTTGTGGGGAAGGCGGGTGTACAGTGATCACGAAGCAGGCTGCTGTTACCTCTTGGCTTGGCCAAGTCAGTCTGCTTACTAGTAAGCCAGGAAGCAGGCGCAGAGCTGCAGTTCCATATTGTGCCCACCGTACATTTGTAATGTGATGTCTGGATGATCTTGCTCCATAAAAGACACTGGCAGTATTTTAGGGCAATTTCCCTTACTTCCTCAGTGGTGTTACTGGGGGTCTTTATAAACCTCATATTATTTCTTTAAATATTTAGTTTGTATCTTCTTATTCATCTAGTTTTCAAAACTTTCTTCTTTACTGTGCAGTTATTCTGTACAATATTCTCATCTATGATTTAAAGCTAAAATCTTGAACAAATTTTCAAATCTGTATTTTTTATTGTGCAGCCATTTTTCTATTAAGACTTCTTTCTTGTAGTTAATAGATTTTTAATTCTGGAACTGACTATGCTATGTGCCCACTTTGGGGACATTTTTAATCAAAGGCTCTGCTCATGTGAGCACACAAGGTTGTAGGATGTCATGGTCAGAATTGCAACCTGCTGAAAATTAGGCTGGTGCAGTTATAGAATCATAGAATAGTTAGGGTTGGAAAGGACCTTAAGATCATCTAGTTCCAACCCCCCTACCAGGGGCAGGGACACTTCCCACTAAACCATGTGGACATGGCCAAGGCTATGTCCAATCCAGCCTTGAACACCACCAGCGATGCAGCATTCACAACTTCCCTGGGCAACCCATTCCAGTGCCTCACCACCCTCGCAGTAAAGAATTTCTTCCTCATCTCCAGTCTAAACTTATAGTACTGGACAGCCTGAGTGCCTTTACAGTAGGCACTTGCTTGCCTTTTTCATTTGTAATTTACAGTCACATCAGCCTTATCACGCTGTGGCATATTTTGTTTGACTGCTTCTAAGTTTTGCATCAGGTACTTTCATTTCCATTAAGAATGTTTATTGCTATACTATCAGTTAGCATTCAAATCCTGAGCTCATGTGAAAGGGCCATCCTGCATGTTATATTTAAAAATTTTGACACTTCTTCCCTCCCCCTACCCAAGTTAATCTACATTGTCTTTAATTAAAATGCCCTTAGGATCATTTTCATCTTTGTATGTATATAAATGAATATAAATATACTTAAAATTTATTAGTTATATTGCACGAAATTTTCACAAATTAGTGCTTTATAGAAGAATTTTGGAAAAAAGACCTGTAAAAGGTTAATTTTCTTCCTAAATTTGTATTGCTTTTGTCAAGATAATTTTTTCTGTTGTCTTGATTCTCATTTGTTGCTCCAGGTTCTATCATAAAATGGGTCTGAATGATCAAGCTTGTGCCACTTTTCTACCACATTTTTTGTTGACTGCATGTCTCTCTCTTTCAAATTTCACATAAATACCTTCTTTTAAGCTTCTAATAATAGATGGAGATATTACACTAGGAAAGGCTTGATGATTGATCAGGATTTTTATAGTAATGCTGGGTTTTTTTGGGCAAGTACATCATTGAGGAAAAAAAAATCCTACTCTTAAATTCGTTATTTAAAAACCCCATCCCTAAAGTTGCAGTTTTGCATTGGCTCTTTTGTGCGACCTGTCTTGTGCCTTTTCACTTATCAAGATACTTCAGGCCTTATCTTCACTAAACTCACTTGAAAATAGGACCATCTCAAATCTAAGGCAATTCTCATTAGTCTGAGAGAAATCAGTGTGTCTTATATTTGGGTCACTGGTGTTATATGGGGGTGTTGTACTTCACAGTAAAAAAAAAAAGGAAAAAAGAAAAAAGTGTAACGGTTTGTTAGGTGTAGTATATGGTAACCTCATATTTCTGTGCTTCAAAAATACACTTTCTCCTAGATTTAGTATGTAAATATACTTGAGTTTTTAGCTTTCAAATGAAAGCCATTATCTGGTGATTAAATGTCTCCTACATTGGTTATTACTGAATACCTGTGGTTCACATTCTCAGCCTGTCAGGTAAGTTTCCACAAACTCTTATTGAAAAGTTCACTTCCCATCTCCAGTTTCTGCGACAGTGTTTCTAATACTGTAATACAGGAATACATTGTGTTTAAAATATGCTGTGCTTTGCATTCTTATTGGCTGATAAAGAAAACTTTTCAATATTTCGTTAAACACAAAGCTAATTTTGAACAGTGTTTCTTGTCAGTTTGTTTTCATATTAAATGTGTCACCTAGTTTTATTTGGCTGTTAGAAATGCTGTATTAGTTTTTAGAATTTTGTATAGAAATTTTAATCAAAGTGTGGAATTATCTGTGTTCACCTAGTCGAAAACATTTTTGTTCATGGGCTAGAGCAAAGAATCAGTTCACTTCCTTTAGACAAAGAACTCTGTCAAGCTTTTGGACAGAGCTCTTACTTTGAGCTGAACGAATCAGAAGGAAAAAGCTGGCAGTCCCATTTGGCTGGAAGAGTTAGTCATTATCTGAATGCCTGGTCTATTCCCTTTACTATACAACATGAGATGGGTATCAGAAGCCAGGTTCTGAATGAGGCTTCAGCTTGTACCATGTTATAAGCTTTTAATACTCTTCAAGCTTTTTAATACACTGTGTGTCTTACTACCTAGAGAAATATTTTACTGGTGAGGAAAAAATGAGTAAAATTTAATACTACACACAGGTCAGAAAATTTATTTTCTTGTTTCTTAATTTTGGTTGTCTTTTCCATTCATAGGTTTAGTCAGGTAAAACACTGAATATCCCACTGTATCAAAAAGTATTTTAGTTGTCAAAATTAAGAAGTTTTCAATAGAACGTTGTTACTGTTGCACTTTGGTAATTTTGTGGAGGTAAATAAATTAATTTTCAAGGAATGGATTCTGAATACCTCCTGTGTTGTTGGTATCATATGATTAAATCAAGCTATGTAGATCAAGCCTTAAGTAAAAGTATGTTTTACTTACATTTCCACTTTTTTTGTTATTACAGTATTTAAATCGAGGCTGTACCAGATACTTTGCTAACAAAGAAACAGACAAGCAGATTTTGCAAAATCGCAAGAGTCCTGAGGTATGTTTGTATCTTCAGTTAGTTTATATTATTAACTAATGCAGACAGAGTTGGAAATAACAATTACAGTTTTACAGTGTGGAACGAAATGTTCATTTTACACATCTTTATAAGTCTAAATGGGTATTGTCAAAGCTGGTATATTTAGAAGTCTGGTTTTGGAGTTCAGTCCTAGCAATATATTTTAAGAACTTAAAATCCCAAATGGAACAGATTATAAAATTGTTTCCTTTTCATTCTTATATTATTATAACACTTAATGATGCAGCTTGTCTTCCGTGCAAAACAAAAACCTATCCAAGACTTTAATTTTCCCATTAAATCTTACTACTGCTAAGAAGGCCAGGTTGAGCAGAACCTTGGGCACATGGTTTTGTGTGAATTGTCCCTGCCTATGGCAGGGGGGTTGGAACTAGATGATCTTAAGGTCCTTTCCAACCCTAACTATTCTATGATTCTATAAGCAGTAGTTTTTTTTTTTTTACAGAGCTATTTTTACTGTCTGGATTTTTGAAGTGATGCTCCAAACTGTTTTATAAAACAATGTAGCCTCACTTCCAGCGTAAGTCTATACCCCTTCACAGTACACTTCATTCTTTTATTGTTTTTTGTTGTCCCTTGGCTATGAATTGTTACTTACAGCAGAGCATGACATTTCCTGAAAGAAAGTGTGAAACATTAAAACATTTCTTTCCTCTTGCTTCATCTCTCTTTACATTTTGAAAAAATGGAATGACCAGAATTTGTATCATTTAATCCTTTGAGCTTGTTCACATGAGGACATTAAAAAATTTGATCTGAATTAACAGTATATGTAAATTGGAAGTTGTTCAAACACTTCATTAAACTGCTGCTCTGTTCTCTAATGTAATTTTCATCTATTCATACCTAAAGTATGAATTTTGGACTTGTATAGCTGGAAGATACTTCAAATCTGAATCAAATCTGTACTTCTGATTCAGTAGCAGGGCAAGATGCATATACATGGAGAAAAATACAAAGATAGCTTTACTCAAGAGCTTATCTCCCCCTACGATCATGCCATCTCTTTTACCTTTGAGAAATTGGGGTTGAGCTTGTATATAGCTCACGCCTAGCTGTGAGACACAGTATAGCTCAAGTCAATGTTGTAATGTTTACTTCTGGATTTATAGTGTTTGTATGTTGTAACGCTGAGCATTTAATGCCAGTTTCTTTTGCCTGAATGTAGGCTTGTTTCTATAATCAGGGATGTGGAGAGTGACTTAACAGAAATGCTGATTTGGTATTACCATGAGGCACAAAGCTGGTAGATATTTATTTCTTGTCAAGCATATTGGCTGGGAGATTTTTGCCTCAGTTTACCTAATTTGCCTCAAATGAATATTTGTGGTAAAGTTGATAATTTGTGCAGGCGTAAAGTATCAATATTCACTTATTCTTGCTGCTGGAAAGATGAACCTGTGCAATCTTCTGTTACTGATGTGATTTATAGGCGGGTGTTTTGTCATAAAGTGTGCTCTGTAAAGGACTTGATTTGAAATAACTGTCTAAACTAAAACATACTGACAGAGTAATTCTGAAAATATGTTTTAGACATTAAGTTGTGGAACTACTATATGAGGCCATACTACATAATCGTTCAAATTCACAGCCATGTGAATTTGAAGGCTCAATGAAGGATTAAATTCCAGTGATATTTAGACTTAGTCTAGCCACTTAAACAGGAAATATATTGCATTGTTCAGTTTTTTAAATCAGAAATTTAGTATTTGCTTTGTCATTTTATGAAAAATGTTTATTTTAATAAAAGTAGCTGGAATAGTAAATTAATACTTAAAATTATTTTTGTGTTTTCCTTATCAGGAAGATGAGGTGATCATTTTACGTAATTGAGATGTAGTTTAATTTTACTGATGTGTCTAAGTATTGTGTGAAGTGAATTTTTCAGATGCATGTGGTGTTTTGATGAAAATCGTGTTAGCTTATTTGACATTAGCGAGGCTTCTATTTAGTTAATTATCCTTTTTAGTTGAAAACATTTTAAAGTAACTAAAAATGTAGCTCAGTCTGTGCATGTTCCGTTACTCTTGATTGCATGCAGATGTGTTACTAGCTACTATTTAAACCCATTAATAGTTAAAATGGCCTTTGATGTATTTAAATTGGGAAAATCAACAAAATGTTAAATTGGTGTTTTTAAAGTAGCTGGTATTCTTCTAACCCGTAGAGCACTGCAAACAACTTTTCTGTTTCTTAATCACCAGCAAACATTTACAAGTATATTTCTCTAAATAAGTCTGTTTAGGGTAGGGATAATTCTTCCAGTTCTGGTTTGTCCTATACTCTTTTCCCATGCCCTTTTAGACTTTCTATCATACTATCACAAGGACATCAGTCTTCTTTCAACCGCTAGAGGCTAGAAGCACTCCTTTGTATAAATGTTTAGATAGCTCCCTAGCTGGAGTCCTCCTTTCCACTGCTCACTATCCTGTATTTCCATCCTTAGCTGTAACATTCTCCAAGTTCTACTTTCTGAAGACAGTTTGAAGCTTTCTTTGAAGTTTGAAGATCGTGATTCAAAGAGTTGACAAATTAAAACAAATTAGGGTTCTTGCAATGAAGAGCTCTGGTATCTTTCTACTTAGTTTAGCATGCTTTTTCCTGTTTTTTGTTATGTTTTTTTTCTTGACTGGTAATAATTGCATTTACTTTAAAATCACTTACTGAATTTTTTGCTTATCTGGTTATTTTATAGTATCTCAAAGCAGGTTCCTTGAAGGATCCACTCTTAGATGATCATGGAGATTTCAACAGAATGTGCACAGCAATGAAAAAGATTGGACTGGATGACACAGAAAAACTTGATCTTTTTAGAGTAGTGGCTGGTGTCCTTCACCTTGGAAATATTGATTTTGAGGAAGCTGGGAGCACTTCAGGTTAGAAAAAACAAATCAGTTTTCTGTAAAAATGCTGAAAATGTCTCTTGTTTATAGATGATTCCCTTCCACTTGAATTACCGCTTTAGAAAGCTGCCCTGTGTTCAAGGGTAATTTAATCTTAATTCACTCCATTTTGAAGTCAGGTTACCTGTTTATTTTAAAATTGTAATTCTTTATATGCTTTGAAAGCAAATAGGCTCTCACTGAAATTGTTCAAGAAATTGTTCAGTGTGAAGTTTGATATAAAGATATGTTGGTACAAGTGTTAACTGAGACTTAATAGCAGAATGTGCAGGAAAGCTGAGGAGGAGGAATGAGTACTTTGGAAACAGTTGCTTTTATCTTAGTACTGAAATCAGCGTCTCTTAAGTTAAGAACTGCTGTCCATAGGTTCCTGAAAGACTGCAAAAATTCATGTTCTGGATATACTGCAAATCTAACTATAGTAGAAAAGATATATATGTAGATATTTATCTTCAAGATAAACAGATAACAGTGAAATTGGTTCTTCTCTACTCCTGCTTCAGGTATGTATAGCTGTTGCCAAACTTGGCAAAGTTGTTAGGAAGGGCATAGCAAAGAACATTTACAAGATGTTTTGAATGGTAAATTGAATGAGTACTAGCCTTACAGGTTTGCAAGCTCCCAGCCCTGAGCACAGAGTCACTGCAGAACTGTACAGACACTGCTCAGAAGAGATTGTAGGAGGTCTCTAGTCCAATTTGTCCTCAACAAAGTAGTGCCAATACGGAATTCAGACTGGTTAGTTCACAGAGAAGGGCTGTCACAGGGAAGGTGAGGGTTGTTTTATTGTTTGTTTGGGGTTTTTTTTTGTTTGTTGGTTTGGTTTGGGGGTTTTTCCCCACTTAGGTCAAATCAGAACCTTCCCAGTATCAGTTCATGATGTCTCCATCTTCATGAAGAGGACTGAAATGAACATGATTAATGTGACTGAATCTGGGAAGACATTGGGCTAGAGAAGAGTAGTGGCTTCACAGGGCTCAGCAGTAAGCTGACAGGGAGCTCCCTGTTTGAGCTTTCTGTGATTCGGGATTTTGGGACTGACAAGGTGGGACAGAGTGAAGAGGGTGCAAATGTGATCACAGAGACAGTTTCAGGAGGCAAACGAGGAGAGGAAGAACCACAGACAGGAAAGTCAGGGTTTAGAGAAGAGAAAGATGACACCAGAAAACTTATTTTCTCTGAATTTGGAATTTCAAACCTTTTTCCCCTGGAATAAGTTACTGAACTTCTGAAATGTTCATTGCAAATACAGGCTGTATTCTGCTCTCACATTGTATGTGTACACACAGGGTGCACATTTAAACTGCTCCAGGCAGTGTGTCTCTTACCGGAGACCCTCTGAAGTCCCGATGCTGCTTCAGAAACCTGGGAAACACCAAACAAAAGCTGTTTACTACAGGACAGATGGTGTTTCAGAGCTTCCAAAATCAAGCCACAAAAGCCTCAATGTTTTAAGGACTCCTTTTACCTTTTATTTTTTCTTAGTGTCATTGTAGAACTAAGGAATTCAAATAGTTTTGGATTAGTTTTTTATCCCTTTTGGTCTCTTTACTTACCTGTGGAAATAAATTTTACTGAGAACAACAGGAAATGTAATCGTGGCACATGTAATTAAGTGTTAGATTTTGCTGGAGTATTTGAGTGCTTCAGTTAGAGAGTTATGAACCTGTAGTGGCTGGACGGGCTCTGGCGCTGAGGCCGTGGTGGCAGGCAGAAGGTAGCACACCTCCCTGCTGTTTTCCTGGGAAAATGTACATACCAGTACCTGAAAATGTAAGTGCTGGGAGTCTGCTGCGCCAGGCACTTGTGTTGCAGTGCAAGGAAGTCTGGGGGATTGCAGGAACACCTAGATCCCAGAAGTTTAAATCGCTGCAGCTAGTTGCTAGGTATTAGAATTTTGGGGTAGTTCTTTCACTTATAAGCAGGTTAGCTTTTAAACAGCTCATGCTTAGAAAAATATTCTAAAAATACAGAATTTCACACATAGTTTTGGGGTGGGTTTTTATTTTGTTTGCCTTTTTTTGGTTTTTTTTTTTTCCTTTTTTGTTGTTTTTGGGGTTTTTTTTTTTTTTTTTTTTTGTTATTTTGGTTTTGTTTTGGGAGTTTCTTGGTTTTGAGAACTGGCTCTTCACATTTAATACATGAATTAATTTCCAGAGGCAATCTTTAATTCCTTCAAAGTTGATGTTACTTCAAGTTGCCATGGGAAGATCATCACCAGTTCAGTGTTTTTCCCTAGAATTTCCCATAAAACGGCCCAGCTGGCAGCTGCTGAACTGACACTCGCGAGTAGCCTTTAAAACAGGCGAGCGAGCCAAGGCCTGTCCGCCGCGGGCCGCGCCTGGCGGAGGCGGTGTGCCGGCGGTGTACCGGAGCTCGGCTGTGCTGTTGCTCGCAGGGGGCTGCACGGTGGGGCCGCGGAGCGAGCCGGCGCTGGAGTGCTGCGCGGCGCTGCTGGGGCTCGACCGGGAGGACCTGCGCGGCAGCCTCACCACGCGCGTCATGCTCACCACGGCAGGGGGCGCCAAAGGAACGGTCATCAAGTGAGTCCCTGTCTCTGCTTTCCTGCGGCCGCGGGGTGGGGAGAGCGGTGCGGGGGTGCCGCGGGTGGGCAGGGGTCTGCCTTGGTGTTCGCACGGGGGCGCCCGCAGCAAGGGCGGCCGGGGCTGGGGCTCCTCTGCCATCGGCCGGCCCGCGTGCCGCCCCCCAGCGCATCGGGGTCTGGTTTGTTCCCTCCCGTACCCGCGGGAAAAACTCGCTCAGACTCCCCCTTAGCAAGTGTTAACCGAGTTGCAGTCCGCGCAAGTGCAGCTGTTCGCGTCGCTTGCTTAGTGGTTTGCACAAATACAAAAATACAAACCCCGTGGTGCCACAAAAATCCGAGTCTGCAGCAGGCTCACCTGCTTAGTACCTTCAAAACAGAAACAACGTGCTATGCTTTTTCATCATGCAAATGATAAGTTAGAGATGGCAAAGTATTAACAGGTTTGGTGGGTTTGTTTTTTTCTTAATATTTTGTTTTTATTTTTTATTTTCCCAAAGCAGTTGATCCAAATGCACGTTTTAGATGCCTGGGCTTGCTTGTTTTGTTATTAGTTTATTGGAGTATTATCTTAATTTTCAGTGGGAAGAGTGGCAGTGGTACGATGTCTGACTAAAATGCATTTCATTTTCAAGAAAAAAGCAGTTTTGAATAAGTCGCTATCACATTTTATAAAGTCTCTCACATGCCAGTGAGTACGCTGTGTGGCCAAAGGAAGCGTAGCAGTCAGCCTGTTAATCCATAGCTCACATAGAAAGCTAGATATGCTAGAAGATCTAACAGGTACACTGTGTTAAGAATTGTTGGTGCTGTGCCTGAAGTAATTCAGAAGATACTTGGATGAGTCTTTCTTGTAATAAAAACAGTGGAACAGGATGAATTTAAGGGAAAAGGTTTTTTGGTTTGTTTTGTTTTCATTTTTTCTGTGGCTATTAAGAATGCATCACTGTTGAAGTAAATATGACCTTAAAAAATTGTAATTATCCCTTTTATTTTGTCAAGAAGCTATTGTCAAGGTAACTGCATAGGCACAGAATTAGGATAGTGTTTTCTTTCTATGCGGAGATGTTTCCTTTGTTATAGTGAGAAATTTCTAGCTTCCACCACATTTTCTTCTTGAGATTGATCCCACTAGCATGCAAGCTGTCAGGGATACCAGCTAAGCTGTGTGCAACTGAATTGTGTCTTTTAACATTTAGGTTTCTATGTTGTGTATCTTCTGGAGGTAAAGAAAACACTACATCAAAAACTGAACTTGGGCTAAACGGTTTGGAGAACATTGAAAGTAATTGTCAATGTTTAGCTGAATGCATCAGTCTTTTAATACAGAAACTGGCATTCACTTCAGTCATTGGAAGAATGCACTGGTACTTCCTATTGACTTATGGAAACAATCAGGTTGTTTTAGTGAATCAGAAATACAACTTTATGCATATTATACCAGAAGTTTAATATTTGAAAGCTAAAATGATCTGCATTAATGTGGAATATATAAATTCCTTGCATATTTTGTCTTTTGAAATTTATTACTATAATTTATAATTATGTCTTGTAGTATGAGTATTTGATAATATTTCATAAACTTGTGGACTGAAACATAGTAATAGCTGATTGATTTAGCCTTTGTATGTCACTGTGGCCAGTAAGGTGGCAGGTGTTAGTTAATACATGCTTAAGTTATGTCAGACTTCTGAGGTGAACAGTGGACCTTTGAGAATTTGAGAGCATCAGCATTTTAGTTCTCAAGTGATGTAATGCATTTAAGTAATGAAGGTTTCCAGTGGTCAAAAACTCATTCTGTGCAGGGAAAGTAATCTTGAATTATACCTAGCTCTACCCAATAATGATAAATTAAAATACAATAGTTTTAGTGGCAGTACTGTTCAGTGCCTGCTTCCTAATCTGCAGAGTGAAACTGGTCTTCCTGGCCAAAACTGAAGCACAGTAAGCCGTCACTGACAGTCTGTGCTGTTTTAACATCATAGGGTTTTTTTAGGGAACACAGAAGCTCTTCTGAATTAACTCATATTCAGGAGTCTTAAGTTTAGCATGGGTATACGCAGTTGTTTCGTTAAGGCATTATTACCGAATAGCTGATCTTTGAGGAGTATTTCTAGTAGGGCAAACAAATAGCTTTTTGGTGGTCTGTTTATTTCTGTACTTTGAAAGAAGGGATGTTCAAGAGTTAGAACTTCATAGTGACTACTATGGGAAGAGTTATAATGCTGGGACAAATAGTATGTAATGACTGGGGAGCGGTTATTCTGCCTTCAGTTAAAAGCTCAAGATCTGGATCTCTTCATAATGTATCCAATAATGCATTACTGGAAAGTGGTTATAAATTCCTCTTCTCCCCCTCAGTTATTAGAAATTAAAGACTATTGGTAACTATCATCTTGCTGCTTTATTAATTGATACAGAAAGTTACAAGTAATTTTTGCCTTATAACAGCCTTTAACATGTAGGAGGACGCGGGTCTTGCAGATCAAAGTGCCTTCAGTGGCCAATATTTTCTGGGGTTTACTGTTTGCTGTCTTCCGGACCATGTCTAAATTGACCACAAAATCTTTGATGTATTCATCCAGGATAAATTTTGGCAGTATTATGGGCAACAGTAGAGTAGAAAATTATAAATTATACAGTACAGATGGTGCTCATATTAACACAGGGCAGTATGACAGTTGCAGGTTTTGATAGTAATGTTTTTTACCTAATTCAACTTGTGATCCACTTTCTCTGCCACCTCACTGCTTACCTGGTTATTCTTCATCTTGCATTTGCATTTTTGAATTCTCCTAAGTATGTTATCACACGGTTTTATGAAAATTTATCTTGTGGATGTTTAGAGTATGTTTTCAATTTGTGAAAACAATTTTGTATGCTGATGTTGTTAGCAGATTTTCTGCTTTCTTAGTTCAGTATTACCAGTTCATTTTTTGAAAATACCCTTACTTTCATATTCCTTGTAAGTGAAAGTGTTAATGGGAAGCAGAAGGGGGTTGAACAAATCATATCCATGTCAGATTCAAGTGGCACCCCACTGGAAATGCTCTCAGTGAACTGTTGACTCATCCTCTGAGGGCAGATTAGTTTTGTCCGTTGTACACATAACATATAGATAAAGGGTTTCTGTATAGTTTCCCTTTGAGAAGGTTTGGCACATAGCAAGCGCTAAAGCAAAGATTTTTCATAATATATGGCTTCCCTTTCACCACATCTCAAGTAACCCTGTCAAGGAAGGTTTCTTAAGAACAAACTCAGTTTTTGATGCAGCTTCAAATTCAGTTTGGATTAAGACTGTAAAGATTTTCTGTTCAGCATATTTATCCTGAAAAGTCTGGCATTGCTAGCAGTGTACTGTTTCAAAAGTCTGCAAACACAAGAAGGTATGTTCCTGTGGAAGTACTTTATTTTTCCCCAAGTTTTATTTTGTGGATTGCAAAAATTAATTCAGAGGTCTCCTTCCGCTATCTCAAAGGATAAATGCATTAAGCCTCTTTATCTAGCCTTTTCTAAACTTGTGCAGCTAAAAGCAAACATATGCTAACAAGTACACAAATATCTTTTTCTCATGTGCCTTACTGCATGTACAAGGAAAGTGGATTATAATGTTTTAGATATTTATTAAAGAGCCACCAGGATTTTCCACAGTAGCAGTAGTTTCTAAATTATTTGATTACCATCAATATTAGGGTTTTGACAAGTGCATTGTTTTATTTTGTTCCATCAACCCGAAGGGCTACTCATTTCCCTCTCTCTTTCTTAGGGACCTTTTGTGTACAAGTAGATCATGTGAGTCCTAGCAGGTCACAGTGAATGAATAGCTCAGCTGAAATCGCTGAGTGTAGAGTAGAACAAAGGCTTTGTTCTGCTGGGCACAATGGAGCCAACAAGGAACAGTAGGAGGGTGATGTTAAATACTATCTCTTTGAATTTTATTAGATACTAATGTGCAGTGGACTGCCAGGGACACTTGACAGCTGCACTATGTTTGTCTGTCCCTGTTAGTCTCCCAGAAAGGGCATAATGTTGGCTGATGTTTTTGCCATCCATGTAAAGTGTGTTTACGTACAGAAATGATGTGTTATTATTCAAAATCCAGTACACCTCTTAGACTGTAAATGCACTGTACTACTGTTTTACTCAGTTTCTCCATTTCCAAGAAAGCTTTCAAAAAGTACTCCATCATCACAAAGTAAATTATTTTACAGTGTGCAAAATTAAACTTACATCATTCCAGATCTTTCAGCTCTTTTTGGAGTACATTTTCTACCAAAAAGGCAGGTTTTTGCATGGTGGTACCAAAGCCTCTGTTGGAAAAATACTGTGTTTAAAAAAAAAAAAAAAAAAAAAAAAAGTTTTTTACAGGTTTTGGAACTTTCTCAAATTACAAATGTGCTGCTAATATTCTTTAGTTATGTAGGCCATTCACTAGGTATGGTTACTTCATCCAGGCCATTTTATTTGTGAAGCAGTAACTATTGGATGACAGTAATTGATGGGTATCGCTTCACCTACCTTCTCGCCCTTAATTGTTGTTAACCATGGGCAAATTGTGCATATTTTAGTTGCAGTTTATATGTTCTCGAAAATGTTTGGAGACTGCACGGAATTGTCCACAGGATAAATCTAGCCCATGAGAATGCTTTCCCCTAGGCCTCAGATTCCTTGGATTGCTGGAAAACATGCTGAATAAATTAGTATGAAGACAAACAAGTTGTGGGGTTTTTTTGTTGTGTTTTTTTTTTTGTTTGTTTGTTTGTTTGTTTTTATTGCAAGCTTACCAAATAGCTCAGAATTTAATAAAATTTCTTCCCTGTTCCTTACATGTAGCTGATGAATGGAAAAGGTGAAACGGAGAAAGGAAAATGTATTTTCCTGGTCAGACAAGAAACAGGAAGAGGAAAGGGATGCCTTTGTTAGTGTGCAGACCACAGGAAAGGAGGAGCTGAGTTAGGAGCAAGTTCATGAGAAGGAAGTTACTTGTTCTGAATGTCACTTCTGTAATAGGACTATTTTATATTTCCTGGCCCAGTGCAATTTCAGCATTATTTTGTGATTCTGTACTTTCAGCTGTGCAAAATGCATTGCAGGGATACATTTACTTTCTGTAGATTTCTGCTGCATACTATGAAATTTAACAATAAGGTTTTGTACAGCCTCTGGAGTCCTCCTTAATAATGGCAGAATTTGATATTTTTGAATAACAGGGCTGTTTAATAAATACATTCTCTATAAGTATGACTGTTTGCTGTGTTGTTAGAAAAAAAAGAAAGTAAATGGAAAGCATGAATGATTTTAGTGCATTGTATTATGTAATAGGCCTGCAGCTGACGTGTGGGGATTAGTATTCTGATCTCTTAAACGTATCAGAATGGAACGTAAAGGTACCTTCTTTCTATTTATAAGATAAGATGTCTGTCAGTACTCATTACCTTAAGATAAGTCAGGAGATACTTAGTGGAAAACAAGATTGTGTGTTAAAGCTAATTACTATCAAATGTAATGTAGCTGCAGGCTTCCTTACTGAACGGAGTCTGGTTCCCTGACTTACGCAAGTCACAATAGACAGTGATCTCCATCAGTCTCACGTTTCTGTATCAGAAGTACCATCCTTGAAAAATACAGAAATAATAAATGTGACTTAGTTTAGTGCTTAAGAATTCTGGGAAGTGAAGGAAATGATGCAGTATGGGTAAGCTGTTGTCATGGTTTAACCCTAGCTGGCAGCTAAGCCCCACTCAGCTGCTCACTCATTTCTCCCCAGTGAGATGGGGGAGAGAATTGGAAGGGTAAAAGTGAGAAAACTTGTGGGGGTTGGGTAGTGGGTTTTTTTTGTTGTTTGGTGTGTGGGTTTGTTTTTTGTGGGTTTTATTTTTAGGTTTTTTTCTAGATTTTTGTACACTGCTAAACTGGGATATAGGCTTGTAATAAATAATCACAGTGCAGAATAAAGGTTTATGAGTAAAAGAGAGAGAATAAATTATCATCTCTTAAAAGGCCTCTTTTTCCAGTCTTTTAAAAAAAAAATCCTTATTTTGGAATTGTGTCTAACTTTCACACTCCCTTATCTATGTTTTTTAACACCTGTTAGTGATTAACTTACAGCCTTATAGCCTCCTAAGCTCTGGGACAAAGATGTCAGAGCAAAACTGGACTATAGGTTTTATTGTAATGAGGCACCTCAGAAATATACAGCTGAGGTGTTTTTTGTAGCTGCAGCTGTATATACTTTAAATATCTTTATCTGGCAACTGTCAATATAGTTTCTAATTATCTAATAAACAAGTATGAAAACATCTGCATTTCACCTCTACTGAGGATAGTGAAACATTATTTTTTAAGTCTACAAGTAGGATAGTTAGTCTAACTTGGCAAGATTGTTTCCTACCTAGGCCTACAGCTCAGATTTTGTTTTTTCTTTTTGTTTTTGTTGTTTTGTTTGTTTGGTTGGTTTTTTTGGGTTGGTTTTTGGTTTTTGTTTTTTTTTTTTTCTTCAATATACAGTAATTGGAAAAACATTTTTCAAGTTCAGGATCTAAGCTCAGTATTTCAGAGTAAGGAATTCTGAAAATAAGATCTGTATTTTTGGTTTTTAGGGTGCCCTTGAAAGTGGAACAAGCAAACAATGCTCGTGATGCCTTAGCTAAAACGGTGTATAGTCATCTGTTTGACCATGTAGTGAATAGGGTAAACCAGTGTTTTCCATTTGAGACTTCTTCTTTCTTCATTGGAGTTCTGGATATAGCTGGTTTTGGTAAGTATACTTAAAAAAACCACTTAATTTCTTCTTGTTTTTTATTGCCACCAAAGATTCAATGATAAATTCTGCAATGGAGAGAGGGAGTGCTTTTTTTTGTGGTTGTGGGGGAGATGAGTTACGAGGACTTAAGAAAATATCAAGAGAGCAGTTAAAGCCTCGCTTTCCAGAGACATAAGAAAGTAGAGGAGGTCTAGAGCTTCTCCTGGTGACCTAATAACACTAACAAGCATTAGTGTGAAACTAAGCATCTTTGTAACGGTTTCAGATTCCTGTAATGTCTACATATACACAGATTTTGAAGGACTAATTATTTGAAACTGTGGCTAGCTGGTAGAATTAGGAAAGATATTGTATGTGTGTGCTCTTTTCCCATTCAGTCCTGAGAAGATCACTGGATACTAACAGGCAAATGAAGTCTCCAAATTAAGATGCTGTTTCCTGGAGGGTGGATAGTGCTGTTACAGATTTGGACTTTGGGCTTCTGGTTGCTCCAAGAAAGTGGTGGGCATTGGTCATTCCTGGAAAGCTTTTGTCTGGATTTAGGGGCATGTTTTCAGATTAGGGCATGTTTTATGGTGTGCTTTCACCTTGCTAAGGTGGTCCATAAAGAATGAACCAAGGGAACTTTGGTTTTCAGGTCTCTAGAGCTATGGTATGCTATGCCAGCTTGTTGTAGCACGGATGGGTGAGGATGTATTGGTACAGTTTTACTGTATGGTAGCATCTTGCTTTGGTTTGCTGCCAGATAAAAGTGTTATTTGTCTTAGAAATATGATCTGTTGCAGTATTTTTATATCTGTTTTATTCACAACTTGAAAATATGTGAAAATCTGAAATCTGTATTTTACTGAAAGAAAACATACGGATCTGAATACATCTTTAAGTATTAGTACTGTGTAGCTTCTCTTATTTATTATTTACTATAAGTTCTTGGAACACTGGTTTATCATAGAAGTTTATTTTCTGTTTTTCAGAATACTTTGAACACAACAGTTTTGAGCAATTCTGTATTAACTACTGTAATGAAAAACTGCAGCAGTTTTTTAATGAAAGAATTCTGAAAGAGGTATGTTATATTTAATGTTATATTTGAGGATTTATTTTTTAGGTAGGGAGATACCTGAAGTAGCACTGCTTTCAGTATGACTGCACATTATGCTTAGATAAAAAAAATCAGTTGACAGCTTTCCTACTGTGTGACATCTAGTTGTGTCAGAAAAGGATATAGCTCTTTAAAAAGCAACAGTCTTTTTTTCCTCTTCTTTACCATTCATTAAAATGAGGCATCCATATGTTGGATAGTGCTTTATCTTTTCAATTACTTTTTTTTTTTTCCTTTCTTAGGAACAAGAACTTTACCAAAAAGAAGGCCTGGGGGTTAATGAAGTGCGCTATGTAGATAATCAGGACTGTATAGGTATGTATTTCTTGAAATGTCAAGCTATTCATTAGTGTCATAGAGAAAAAAGCTTCAAGCAGAAAAAGCAAGATATACATAGCACTAGTAACTTGATGCTTATAATGACTGTTGCAACCTTGTGAATTCTTCCAGCTTTGTATAACTTTCTGGTTCTGGTTAGTAATAGAGCCGTGTTGTCCTACAGTGTGTGTTAACTGCAGCTACGACCTGTAAATTTCCTGTGTGTTTTCCTACAAAACTAAGTGGAACCCCTAAATAGGGTAAATAAAGAAGGGTGTGAGGGTGTCTGGGGAAAAATATTGCATGAATTTAGAAAAAAATCCTATCCCATTCTCACCACCTTTTTTGAGCCAGTGGACAAAAAACCAAAATGCATAGGCTGTAGATGTTACTGCTGTTTTTAGGTTTCCACAAAGTGATGTATCAGCAGCTTAAGATGTTGTTGCTTCACCACACAAGTTTTTTCTCTGCATTCAACTTGTGTTTTTCAAATTGGTGCATTATGAACAAAAGTTCATCTTGCTTTTGCATTTACAGTAATTTACCTACAGTAACTAGTAAGACCTGACTGAGCAGAGGATTCAGAGTGACAGAATTCAATGTCTGTTGGAAAATGTCTTGTTCTTCTGAGGCCAGGATGGGGCTTTGAGCAATTTGGTCTAGTGGAACGTGTCCCTGCCCATGGCAGCGGGGCTTGGAACTAGGTGATCTTAAGGGTCCCTTCCAACCCACATTATTCTGTGGTTCTATGATATGATTATGTGATCCCTTGCCACCCAAACCATTCTGTAGCTCTGCTGAAGAAGTTTTTGCTTTGTCAGATAGGACTGTAGAATCACTAACTGTGACTTAATTAAAGATGACTCTTTTCAAGTAAACCTTTAGCTGCCATGTGAAAAAGCAACAGGAAGGTATTTTGGGGAGGGAACAAAAGCATAGCAACAAAATAAGTGGCTTCTGTGAATACAAATCTTAATCTCTTCTAGTGATTTAATAATGTGTATATGGGCCTGAGCCTGTTCCCAAAAATGTTGTTATGGTTAAAAGACTTGTTCCCTGGTGACTACTGGAAGAAAAAGTCTCTCTCTGACTCATAGTGGGGTGTCGTGGTTTCAACCCAGCTGGCAATTCAGGCATGCAGTTGCTCGCTCACTCCCCCTCCTTCTCCCTCCCCTTGCTCCCGGAGGGATGAGGAGGAGAATTAAAAGAATGCAGCTCCCATGGGTTGAGATAAGAAGTCCAGTAACTAAAGTATAACACAAACCACTACTGCTACCACCAATAATAATAATGGCAAGGGAAACAACAAGGGAAGAGAATGCAACTGCTCACCCCCCGCCAACCGATACCCAGCCCGACCGAGCAGTGATCTAACCCTTCCAGGTAACTGCCCCAGTTTATATACTGGGCATGATGTGCTGTGGTATGGAATACCTCTTTTGGTTAGTTTGTGTCAGGTGTCCTGTCTCTGCTTCCTCCTGGCTTCCCCTCCTCCCTGGCAGAGCATGAGACTGAGAAAGTACTTGGTCAGACTAAACATTACTGAGCAGCAATTAAAAACATTCCCAGGCCGAAAGTCAAAACCACAGCACTGCACCAGCTACTAAGAAGGAGAAAAATGACTGCTACTGTTGAACCCAGAACATGGGGAAAACAGGTCAGATTGTAAAGCTCGTTGCCAGGTTGTTGCCTTTTCCTGCCCTAGGAAAGGTTTGGGCAGCTTACCTAAGAATACAAGTGGCAGTGCCACAGTCATGACTTTTTTTACTATTCCAGCCAACGTATGACACCCCACCACAGATTTGACACATTTCTTCATTATATGAGTTATTCTTAAAAGTTAATAAATTACAGGTTAGTTAAACCACATGTATGCCTTTTCTTCTGTTTTTGCGTAGTTCGGAAAATAGTATTTTCTACAGCCTTTTTGAAGTGAGCAAGGAAGATAATGTTGGTTTATGTGTAAATATGCTTTTGTTTAAGATGTTAGACCAGGCTTGTAACAGCAGTGAAAATGTACAAATATTAACTGCCACAAAAGAGAAGGATATTATGTTGGTATGAAAAATTGTTTAGCACTATGGATGAATCTTAGAAACAGTCTTTAGTAAGTTAGAATGTGTTGATGGAATGGTAGTCATCTCTGTAGCTAAATTAGCTTATTCAGATTTTATGAGTGTAAATTCTTTGCATCTAGGGTGTCTGTCTGCTTTATATGGAGCCTCATACTGTTTAAAGTCTGTGGCGAGAGTTCACAGGCATTGCTGCAGTACAAGTGTTAGTCATTTCTTCATTTCCACAGAAGAAAATTAGGTAGTAAAAATTCCTCTTACAATAACAGTTTCATAGATAATGCAAAAAAGTTTTAAAAGCCACAAAATTCTAGTGTCTAATAGTTTTAAGGGCATGAATCTTTATGTGAGCTTTCAAGGGCTTTTGTATATGTATGTGAACGGTTACTTGTAAAAAGTTGTGAAGCCACTATTGTATGATAAAGTCTGATCTGATTTTCTTAAAACAAATGCATTTAATTTTTCTTCCTGGATCTTGTTGTGAATGGAAGTATTTGCCTTGTAATGCTTATAGTTTAGGATGTGGAATAGCCAATTACCACTTAAAGACCTATAGGTATACCACACAACTATTAGAAACATTTAGGCATCTTTTGGGAGTTAGATGACTAAATTAAACTTGAGACCAAGAGTAAAAACCAAACAATCCATGCCTTATCTTTTTTTTCCCCAATGTTCCTTGTGTTAGTCTTAGAACTTGGTATGTATAGGGCATTGATTAAATCAACAATTCAGATATGTAGAATTAATTTTAAATTACTTTCTGTGTTTTGTGTTAACAGCTGTCTCTAGATACATTTATGCAGAATTGGATAAGTAGTATTTTAAATTTGTAATGTTCAGTTCTGATATGGATTTATATATTCAATTTTTTTAAAATATATTTTGTTTTATTAATAGATTTGATTGAAGCAAAGTTAATAGGTGTACTGGATATTTTGGATGAAGAAAATCGTCTTCCCCAACCAAGCGACCAGCATTTTACTTCAGTTGTGCACCAAAAACATAAGGACCATTTCAGGCTCTCTGTAAGTTTATTTTTGCCGTCTGTCTTGTTTTAATAAAACAGTTCTTGGAACAGTTGAGAGTGACACTTCCAAGTTAGTGAAAACTTTTCCTAAGAAATCTCATAACAGACCAGTTTGCACAATCCATATCCTTTTGTTAATGACAAGTTTAGTTATTAGTTTGTTGAAAAGTTCGCTGAAGGCTTAAGTCTTCTAGCAATTCATATTTCCTGCTGAACCTAAAGCCATATTCTTCACTGATACTTGGAGCTTGTTAACATGTAATGCATGAAAAGGAAATAAAACCACATTTTAATTTAGCTTATTTCATATCTAATATGAACTGTTTTGTTTCAAAAATTGCTTGCTTTAGAGAATATGTGACTCACATGGAGTGTCTAGCTAGCACTTCAGAGATGAAAATAGGGAACAAATAAGCAAAACCTTTTTTGTTGCTAATTCTTTAACATACAACACCTTGTGGACTATGAATACAAATTATTGCAATTTACATTACTTCTGTTGAAATGAAAAAAAAAACAAAACAAAAAACTCTGTTCCCTGCTGAAAAATTGCAAGCAAAGGGAGCTAAATAAAATTGTTATCCATTTATCTTTCATTAAATTCACACTTAATCTTGCTTAACTAGATTGCTGTGCAATGAAACATTTTTGTCTGTGTGTGATCAGCTAGGTGGTTGTCTTGTAAAATACAGCATCTAAAAATATATTTTAAGTGTCTGTCTAATCCTGTTCATATGACAAGGCTATTCATCAGCTGTGAAATGAATGGTATTCAAATCCTTGATTAAAGGCAGAAAGAAAATCAAATGCTAATGTTAGCAATCCTGGTAACTTTTGTTTTGAATGTGAGGTATCTTAAGGGTGCGAGCGAGAATGAAAATGAAAGCAGGTTTTTGAGTTTCGTGTGTTGAATGGGAAGGTCAGTGGTCAACATAATTGTACTGCAGGAAATGTAATTTTTAAAACCTAGTGCTCCTGGCAAAGTCATGGTGATGTTTTAAAAATAAACTTTTTCTCATTCTCCAGTGTAATTCTTCTTTGTAATTCAACTTTTAAATTGCAGATTCCTAGAAAGTCTAAATTGGCTGTTCATAGAAATATCCGAGATGATGAAGGCTTTATTATCCGGCATTTTGCAGGAGCAGTATGCTACGAGACGGTAATTTTACTTTTGCAAAACTGTTTCTGTTATGCTTTGTAGTATTTTTGTATTTTTCAGTTAAATAATAAAATTTCCTTTCACCAAAGAGAAATTCAAAAGTTGATATGTCTTAGATTTGAAACTAATTTTGTGAGTATGTGACAGAATTGACTGTTTAACTTCTCAAATTGGAGTCTGAAAAAATACCTGAAGTTGCCCTCCTCAAAATACTGATATATACAAAAACATTGAAACACCTGAAGCTAACATCTAAACTCTTACTTTTAAGAAAACCAATTTTTAGGATAAACAACAGATCCATAATGGTTTTGTTGTTCTGGTCTGTAACTCCAGTGTGTAAGAGCAAAGCTACTTCCAAAGATGTTCTTTTTGTCATTTAAAAATACATACTTCTTCATATGTACTTCAAAGCACTCCAAGAATTATAATGACTGCTGTGCTGTTAGAAGTAGGCGCATCCTGTAGGTCATTTTACAGATAAGAAAATTCAAGTCTGTGTGTTACCTACCTCATTTTTCTGAGGTCAGTCAGTGAGTCAGTGTCAAAATAATCAATAAAATTGGAACACGTTTTCCCAGGTGCTCTATGTTTAACTGTGTATCTCATCATGATATGTTAATAGTACGTTAGAGTGTCTTCAGGAACAGAGGAGCCAGATATGAGCGCATAAGCTGTGCTGTCAGAGTTAATCAGACATGAGTAGCTTTGGTCCAGAAGATGTGCTAACATGCTTGACTTAATTTATTCCCTTCCCCAGAGGAATTTTCTTAGCCTGGGCCTTAAAACTTTCGGACTGTAGCTACCTTGTACTCACCTGTTATTTGTTTCTCTTTCTCAGTGCATTTGAGGCTATTCTCACAATCTGTTTCGTGGTGGGGACACTCAGCTGGCTGCATTCAGAGTCCAGTCTGGTGTTTTCATAGTCCAAGGAAATTTTGAAAACCTATGTTCATTTTTTGATTCTCATCCATGTTAAATCCTTTCATGTGATACCTGACAAATTCGTATTTACTTCAAATTAGTCTTGGCCTCTTCTGTTCATAATTACCAAAGTAACTATTAAAGTTGCGTCAAAAGCTATTGAGAATTCTGTTAATGTGGAATTGCATACTAGTATCTTGATCTCAGAATGTCTGTATAACATTGTTTTTAGCTTCTAAAATTAGGAAAGCCAATTCAAAATAAAGGTGAAAGGTAAGGTTTGTAGGAAAGGACAATATCTTTCATTAAATCAACTGTTCTTAAATAATCATAGTACTACTAAAACATCAATTTTTCATTTCACTTTCTAAATTGTGTAAATGCACCAATTAAAGTGTGCATGTTAATCCTCATTTCACAACAGATCTTAAGTGATATTACAAGCAGTGAAGAACTAAGCTTCTCACAACTCCCAAGCGATGATGTGCTGAGTGCAGGAAATGGAAACAAGGAGGATAATCATTGACAAAAACACAACTCATCTCTTAAAAGGCACTAAACCTTACCTTGGGTTCATGATTCCAACAACATCCTTCAAATTTAAGAATATATTTTCTCTCTCTGCCATTAGTGTTTTGTGTGTCCATTTGAAAAGTTGTTTAAACTAATGTATGAATACTTACCCCACATATTATTGCCGATTTTTGAATTATGTATGTAAATAGTTTCTTTTGGTTTTCTTTAAAACTTAAGTAACTGGGGCAGTGAAGCAAACGTGATATTATTTCTTGGGTTGTCTTTTCAGATGCAATTTGTGGAAAAAAACAACGATGCTTTGCACATGTCACTTGAATCTCTTATATGTGAATCCAAGGACAAGTTCGTTCGACAGCTGTTTGAATCTAACACTAACAACAACAAGGATCCCAAACAAAAAGCTGGGAAACTTAGTTTCATCAGTGTGGGAAACAAATTCAAGGTAACAGTATAGCAGATAATCTTCTTGTAATATTTGCTAGTTTTAAGTTAAGTGACATAAATAGTACCTAAGGTTGGGAGAATTGGTGGTAACTTGAGATTCAGATAAAGAAAATTTTGTTAAATAGATTTTTTTTTCTATTGAATTATAAGAAAGCAGTATATTCGAGCTACGTTCTATGCATTTCTGCCAGAAATATGTTTCATAATAGTCCTCACAGAGATTATACAGTAGTTTTTCAGTGAGAATTTTGCAGATCCACTAGGAAGATCTCAAATCTTGAGATCTAAATTTAGATTCTGTGGACTTTAAGCAGTTCTAAATGTGAGAAAAGGTATTCTTCCTTCCTCTCTTAATTGTGAACTCTAGAAGATGTATCAATTTGCTACAGTTTGCTATTCTCAAAATTCAATACCTAACCTAACTACTGTTTTTCTTCTTCTAAAGTATGAAGGTAGTCATGGCTTTCACAGAGGGATGTTCATTTGCTGGATGTTTCCTTTCTTAATACCTGAATCTGATGCTTCTCCTCATTTTCTCCTTTCTTCTGCTTGTTGTAAAGCTGACCTTCAAACCTTGTCTTCTCCAAATGTTTTCTGCATCATTTTCTCATTCAGCAGTTTTATTTTAGCTGGACTATTCCAGCTCAGGATGGCTAGAAAGAGAACTATAGGGGAATTAAGAGATGAAAAGCAGGCACAAGCATGGGCTGCAGGTAAATTTTTCAATCTCATGGATTTACTGTTGGTAGAGCTGCTGCCATTTCAGCAAGAGCTCTTCTCAACACGTCTGGGCCAGATCCAATGAAGGATTTGTATCCTTTCAAGTCAAGTGCTGCACCGTTTTTGGTATGCTACCTTACCTAGGGCACCTAAAACCCCGCATCATGCTCCTAGCTAGACTTCTTGCACAGTCTGTGGGGAAAGCAAGTATCTTAGACAATCCAAAATTTCTTCTGAAGTGGGGCACTACTTAGTCTATGCAGAAGAGCATTTCTGCATTTCTGGTACATGTCAAGGTTGGCTGCTGAATCAGGATGACAAGATAAATTCCTTATTGGATGATCGTATCTTGTGGCTACTGTTTAGAACTGTTCTGTAAAAATGGAGGGGTTGAAGAATGGGAAGTATACGATAGCAGCACTTGCTTTTTGTGTAGCAGCAGTATTGTGCTTAAGGTCTATACTGTGTTCAGTGTTTTATGTCTATTGTATTTCATGTAGCACCAAGTTATTGGTCAGTCTGACAAAGAGAATTCTCTTCAGATTTTTTTGTAGGGGGATTGCTACATAGCCAGAAGTAAAATTTTCATGGGCCCAGGAAGAGTAGGAGCCAGAGGCAGAGCCTGACTTGTAGTGGGTTTTCAGTGTTTAACTGGGAATTGGGCGGCCTGCGTTCTTGAGTTTTGCTCTGATGATTATTTCATCCTCCTTTTTATTATATAGTGGTTGTAGAATTAGACTGTAGCAGTTGGTTTAATATAAAATACGTGATCAGAATGCAGACTGAAAAATGGAATTACATAAAGATAAGCCATCTCCCAGGCAAACCCTGCACTATGAGTCTTTCGTGGGTGAAGCTAGGATCTGTTGTTTTATATTACTAAATTTTCAAAATGAAACAAATTGTGGTTTATTTGACATAGTTTCCACTTTCTTACATCTGGGTTTACAGTTCCTCTTGGATTTAGCACTCCACATCCAGTAGATGTAGGCATGTGAATGATAACATTGTCCAAGAAGGGCTGAAATAAAAAGGGAGACGTTTTTTAAGTTAAGCAGCAATTGAGTGGGGAACTTTTTGGGTTGCCTTTTGGACTTTGGGTGTTCACCTCTTCACTTTGAACATGACTGAAGTCCTCTTTGGATCTGGCCCATCAATCTATAATTCTTTCAATGTTTTCAAGTTTCATGGCATTTTGAATGTATGTGTTACTTCCAGTAATTCATTTAGTGTTACCTTCCCAGACACAATGTATGCTGCTGATGAACACTAATAGCCTTGAAAATTTCACTATTTCACTTCAGATGAAATCAAAATGTGTTCTGTTATCTTATTAGAAATTTCATCCCTTTAAGAATAAGAATTCTTGTTTACCACTATGTCAGTCTGTTTCAAATTCTTCTAATTACATAAATTATTAGATGATGTTGCAGAGACTTCTCTTTATGAAATCCTTCACACATCCCTTCCTTATAACTAATTAAAATTCTCATGAATCATTTGTGGGAATAATGATTAATTAGTTAATCAGATCTACTCAAGAATCTTTGGGATGATTTTATCTTACTATGGTAATGATGGATTAAATCTTGATAATTCAAAGATCAGTAGTTTTAGCAGAATGTTTTATTCATATGATTATTTTGTTAGTGAAATTTACCTAAGAATGACTCTGGCTTATTTCTTGTCAAATCACAGAGTATAAGGAAGGGGTATTTTTCCTGTAGCAGAAATGTGGGTTTTTTTGATGGAAATCAGGCTGTCCCTTTCAAAATTAAGTATTTTAAATTCAAGAAAACATGAAGATTATATTCAAGTAGAAATATAAATAGTATGTGTAAGTGAGAACCGAGCAGGAGGTTATTAGTGTTTGTCATGCCCCTTGTGGCACTCCTCTTTTTCTAACCATGGTACTTTAAATAAACCAATTTTATCCACTGGAAGGACAGCTGGCTGCTATAGGTGACGCATATTGCCAATACAAATCTGTTTTCTTGGATTCAAGGTAATTGAAAGATCTGGTTAAAAATATCAGTCAAAAGTCAGATCCTTTCAATTTTGGTTCCAGTATGGAAAATGAGGAATATGTTAGGACATACAGAATTTTGTCTTACTTCAGTCTATATATATTAAAAGCTTGCTGGTAAACTAGAAAGGCTGGCACAGCAGTAATAGATGGGGTGAAGCAGACACATCTGTAAAGTAAAAGTATAGATGTTTTCCTGATGTGGTTCTGGAATATTTCAAGTCCCTACCAGTTACATTCAATAGCAACTGTAACTTGTTTTCCCTGGTAGTGTTAAGTCTCTGGAAATCCTGTAGACTTGCTCCCAAATAATTATATGACTGTGGTCTTTTATCATGATGGTATGTTTAAATGAAGCTTTGGTAAATGTGGTTTTAAAGTTATAATCTATTGTCATCAACAGTATCAAAAATCTGGAAGTTCAGAATTAAAAATATATTATGCAGGTGCATTCTCATAAATGTTGACTTAGCTTCAAAAAAACCCAAGAAAACCCTGAACATTCCTGCTTTTTATGTTAATTACTTAATATACAAATATATGCTTGTTACAGATTAAACTTGGGCTTCAATAAATTTTCAGTATATTTTTCCTTTAATTATTGCTGATCAGTCCCATTTTCTGTATAATTGTCTTGTATAGGCATTATTTCCTTTGATTTCCCACATGGGCTTGCACTTTTTTTTATAGCTATGTAGTAGTAAGTACTTAGTCCATACAATATTGTTGCACAGTTAAAACACAATCAATTCACGCAAGACCATTCATGTACTCTTGCATGATTTTCTGTTAAAAATTGTGAATGCTTGATTTATCAGTTCTGTCTGATATACTAACAATGAACATGCATGTAGTAATGCTATACCACTGTTCTGTGTGCATGTTTCTGTAATTGTTGTGGTAAGCCTCTTGAAATACCTGTTTTCTTTTACAGACACAGTTAAATTTGCTTCTTGAGAAGCTTCACAGTACTGTAAGTATGTATGCAGATACAGGCTAATAATTTTCTGAAATATGTCATAATAGATTATCTAAACAACACGGCTTACAATAAATGTGATAAGTAATTGCTTTAGCGTTTGACATTATAAGGTGCTTCTGAAACATCTTCCTGTGTGCTGGTAATGTTTATTGAGTTACTCATGCCTCTTCACTTCCCCTTCCCCCGTCTTCACCCACTCTCCCTCTCCCCCTTTAAAAAAGTTGTAGAATGAAAGTTACACAATTTGGGTAAACAATATGAAATCTGTGTGGGCTGCATTCTCCTTTTTTGTCACTTTTGCTTCCTTCCATCCACTGCTTATTGCTGATGACTAATTTGCAGAAGATTTAGAGATGTTATGTAGAAGTAAGGCGATGATAATTTATAATTAATTAACTGTTTTCAGATGCAGTAAAGCTATTGAAAATAAAGTGTTTCATTTCACTTTTGTGATAGGTTGTAAATGCACATATGGTCAAAGAACCAAATTCGCATAATGAGTGTTTGCTAATTTAGCAGGTGTAATTTGAGAGTTTGTGGAGTGTAGTTCAACATAGCCATTTTTTTAGAATTTGGAGTTATAGGAACACATTCTTCTTGCTCTTGGTTGCATGTTCTAATGAATTTTAGATATAAGGTTATGCCCTGTCAAAAAAAAAATAAAAGAAGGGAGGGAAAACATGAGAAACAAATGGGACAGGTGCTGGAGTGTAGTAGGAGCTAAGATTTTACTGTACTTACGAGGCTGGTCTGAAAGATAGATGATCTCTTTAACACAGAGCACTCTGTAACTGAGACCCAGTCCAGGAAAAAAGTATGTGGCCAGGCTTGCTGTACTCTGAATTTAGCTAACCTGTGACTGAGGATGTATTTTTAATACCAGCTCCCTTGGCAAGTGTTCTCTCTCAGCTGAAAGATGGATAAATAAGACACTGCAAACCAGGTGTAATACTATGTTTTCTGAGTGCCAATTTTGTTTTAGTATATGAGTTACCATCAACAGCCACTTATTACAAGAAAATCTGAATAATTGGGTGGTGTTTTGCAAAAATGTCATCCTTAATGAATGTGAAATGATCAGACAAAGCAGTGGTCAAAATTGTAGAGATAGCACACATGGCGCTAAAAGGGGAGCAGACTAGAACAACATGAAGGGAGAGAGAAGCCATGCCAAAAGAAACCATAAAAAGTAAAAATTAGAAGAAAGGAAGGTCAGGTTCATCTGGCATCATTCTAGTGTCGGGAGGCTAGCAGGATGTTCGCTAATGTGGCTTCGGGAAGACTGAGGCATTTAGGTTTTGTGCCTGTAGAAGGTAATGAGGGTAGTAGAATCTAGACCGCTAAATTATAATTAGATTGTGTTAATGTTAAGAAGAACAGTTGAGCGAAAACTCTAAAGTTGAGGTCCAGTTAATAGCTTGAGCATTGAGATCAGTTGCATCAAGACCAATGCTAGAGTGCAAAACTGGTATATGAGAGAAAAAGAATGTCAGAAATTCTCTATTAAAATACTGTTATTTTATATCTTCCACCCTCCCCCCTCCAGTAATTCTTAAATGATGAATTGTTATTTCAAAAGGTTTAAAATGTGTAGATTCTGCTAAATTCTTGTTTTGGTAATAGGGGTCTAGCTTTATTCGCTGCATCAAGCCTAATTTAAAGATGACAAATCACCATTTTGAAGGAGGACAGATTCTTTCTCAGCTTCAGTGTTCAGGTAATGTTTTTTTTCTGTTTATTAGTTTGGGTATTATAGATTGACCTAAGTTTGAAATACGTGAGATGGAAGCAATATTTTGCTAGTTTGAACAGTTGCTTTCTTGAAGGTAGCTTATTTATGTCTTATGAACAGTTATTTAGATTCTTGGTAACTTTAGTTCTTAGTAAGTTAGCTCTCGGTCAATAGAACCCTAGAAATAATTCATCTGAACAGCCATAAGGTCTCTTCTTCACAAGAAGAGTTGATGTAATTTCCATTGATTGCTTTTCCATTGATTATAATGAGAGTTTAGCCACAAAGTGCCTGTGTAAGAAGTCATGTAGCCATATATTGGTACATAAATTTAGATTTCCCAAGGCGGAGTTGAATCCCTTCTCTTTGTGTTGCTCACAAAGTCAATAGGGCAGCCATATAGTCCAGGACAATAGAATTCCTTTAAATTACTGTGGCAGATGAAGTGTTAGAAACGTGTGCATTTAGGGGCAGTCAGCTTTAGCTGAGATACCTAATAATTGAAACATACCTGTTTTCTTTGATCTATTAAATATTATGATAGAGTTGAATAGTACTATTTTTTCTGCTTTTCAGTATTTTTGTACTTAATTTTTGTGCTTAATGTTTTTTCTTTTTGAAGTCAAGATACTTCCACGTAGTTGATGGTTTGACCAGCCCACATGTTTAATGTGTCACATTATCATCACAAAAGCTTAACAATTTTTCAGCAATTAGAATTACATTAACATCCCTAGTAATAGGTTTCTGCAGGTTAACAGCATTAAAATTATATCTTAGCAGCTGATACTTAGCAGTGCAAGCACACTAAAGCAAGCACTGCATATGTATTTGATGTTGCATTTGCAACACATCTCACAAATATCATTGACATGATGGAAAGAAAAGCCTGGTTGGATGTTATTTGCTTGTTTTTCCTTTTATTTTAAGAATAAAAATGTCAATTCTGCTAAAAAAAATATTTAGGAGAAATATTAGATTTGGTGTTACTTATCTCTCCAACAGGAAAAAGATCATATGGGCTCTTTGTATTTGTTCAGTATTAACCTTTTGTGAATGATCACATGATCAAGAAATATTAGAGGGTGGATCAAGTCCCATCTGAACTTTGTGATTTAATCTCTGAACAATGTCTTTGGGGCTTACATCATAAACTGTTTGCTATAATAAAAATCACTGCTTCCTTTGCATTTTACTGATATCAGCTTTTGTACATGTGCTTCTATGAATTTAGGAATGGTGTCAGTTCTGGATTTGATGCAAGGTGGTTTCCCTTCACGAGCTTCATTTCATGAGCTATATAATATGTACAAGAAATACTTGCCTGAAAAGTTGGCTCGACTGGATCCTAGGCTGTTTTGCAAGGTAAGAAACAAATTCTTCACCTATGATATCCAGGACAGAAAATGTATTGGGGGAGGGTGAGGAGTGGTGGTTTTGAAGGAGGCAGAATATAATCCTAACTGTTTTTGGTGTTTCAGGCACTATTTAAAGCCTTGGGACTGAATGAAAATGATTACAAATTTGGGCTAACCAAGGTGTTTTTTAGACCTGGCAAGGTAATGTTTCTCTTGGACTTCATGAACATAAATCTTTGAATAATTTTGGTTGGAAGTGACCTCTGAAGGTGACATTGATCAGTGCATTGCTAAAAGTGTGGCCAACTTAAATAAGATTGCCCAAGGTTTTTTGTAAATAGCATTCATTTTCTATGAAAAAAGCCAATATTAATACTGATATAGTTTGTTTCATAGTCTCATTGCTAATGCTGCTCAGTTCCTAATGCAATGTTTGCATTCCCAGATGTTCTACCAGTCACTTAAGACTTATGTTGACTATTAAAAAGAGCTAGCGAGAGCAAAGAAAAAGTATTTTCCAGTAAAATCTATTCATAGCTGAAAACTCTTGCTGTGATTCTGAGCATTGCTGTTGCTATGCAGAGAAAGGTGATGTAGGGAGCTGTTGTGACTAGAAAGGAAGATTATTGTAGTCCCAGAAGAATGTTCTTCCTGCCATAATAACAGAAAAGAAGTAGTGCAAGATTTTCAGAAAAGGTTACCTTTAGCTGGATTCTTATGCAAAGGTTAAAAATTGAGAAATCCTTTCAGGGCTTTATTTTTTCCCAGATACAGAATTAGACATGTCTCAAAGTTGTGGAAGGCCAGAGTAAGTGTCCAGGATATAGAGAGAATTGTGGCAAGAAGTATTTTTAGTGGTAAATAGATGGTTGGATTATTCAAAATGCAGTGTTGCCCATCAATTAAACAAAAAAACCCTGTAGTCATTTCTGTTATCATTAAAGAATAAGCCAATGTCAGATGTACCTGCTTGCTTGAAGTAATTGAAACTGATACAATGATTGCGTATACTCAACATGCTCTTAAATAATAATGTCTAATTCTCTCTGTTCTCCTGCTCTGTAAAGCTTCATTATTATTTTTTTTTTATTCTTTAGTTTGCAGAGTTTGATCAGATAATGAAGTCTGATCCAGATCACTTAGCAGAGCTTGTGAAACGAGTGAATCGCTGGCTCATTTGCAGTCGTTGGAAAAAAGTTCAGTGGTGTTCTCTGTCAGTGATTAAATGTGCGTATTTCATGTTTTATTAAATCAAAATGTTAAAAATATAGCTAAGCAATTTATTATCACCTTGAAATGTGGCCAAGGACAGGTAAGCAGATGGTTACATACTAAAGTCTGAGCAATTGATTTCAAGGTTGGTGAGATTTTTTTTTTATTGTTATTTTTTAAATACTTTATGTTAGGTACATGCAGTGGGACTTAGAGCAGGGTTTTTTCAAAGTGGGACATCCAGCCCACCAGCAATCTCCTGAGTCCAGTTTGCTTCAGTGCTTGCTGAAGCCTGGTCAAGCACTTGCACAGAAATAACTATCTATCACAGGTCTTGCAGGGGAGAGACTTCTGCATCAGCAGGAAAGAACAGTAGTTCAACTCTCAGCTAACATGGAGTCACATAGTTCTGGGAAGTGCCTGCTGCACAGAGGTTGTCATCTCCAGACAGAAACTGCGTGTTTGAAAGCACTGACCTGAATTATGGGACAAACATTCTCTGCTCCAGCGATTACTGCTGATGGGCAAATAAGTGCCTGTCACTATTGATACACAGTTCCTAAGTGTTTGGCCCTGCCCAGTTTGCTGTGCAGAGTAGGAATGAGGTGGTATGAAATAGAGGTTGGTGCTTGTGGGGTGCTTCAATAAAGCTGTCTGGGAGATGGGGTAAGGTCTGATGCAGGATGTCAGGGATCTATATAATAACATGGAGGGTGGAAAGTGTACATTAAGATGGGGAAGAAAAGCATAAAGGCCTCACGTCTTCTGGCTGTGTGTTTGGGCCAGCCCAGTTTTGACATCTGTATCCATCACTGTTTGGATACTATTTGTTGCTATTTATACCAGGGCAAATAGAAATTGTAAATTCTTTTCATATAGGTTTCAGATATCAGAAATTGTAACACTAAAATAATTTTTGACCTTGAAATTTATGCCATTTACTCAGAAAGGTAGGACAGAAAGTCTGTCACTGCATCCAAATAGTAGCAACCCAGGAAAATAATATACTGTTATGATGTACCATACTTTTTTTTTTTTAGTGTTTTATAGGAAATTAGAAGCTAATTTTATATCCAGAATAAAGCTGAAATAGGTACAGAAAAAGTAGGGTGCATTTTTATGATCACCTAAGTCCAGTAGTTAAAAACTACTGTGTTCACAAACATGCTCGGCTGATAACAAAAGACAGCATTGATCTTTAGGCATCTATGTTTCATCTAGTAGACATGTAAAAACTTCATTTATTGTTGTACTTCTGAGCTACTTGGCATGCATGCTAGTACTTGTACCTTGACATTATTCTGTTTAACTTCTCTCCGGTACCAGCCATTTGAGTTTTTAGATGAAGACACTATTGGAAAAACAGCTGGAGGTCTTGTTTTGTGGTTTTTAATTTCAGTATTGCAGAGAAATCCTCAGCAAAGTTGCAGCCACTTTATTATCTCTAGCAGATACTGGCTACTTGATTACCCGTCAGCACAGTACTTAGACTTTATGCTGAGCACTTCCTGATCACTAGGTCCAGTGACTTTTCACTGAGGTTACTGATGTCTGTGAGTCTGGAAGTGGGGGGGTGTGTGTGTGTGTGTGCATGCATGCTAGTGTGCACATGCTGAATTCTTCCTGTTTGTTTTGAGTGGGAGTCCTCATGCCTGGCTAAGGATTGTGAATTCTGTTGTCTGCTGTATCTTAAGTATTGTGGTATAGACCTAGCTCTCAAAACACATGTTGTCTGTATAGTTCTGAGCCATTGAGTGTGTGAGTAATATAAGAGTTGTGTTAAATTGTAGAATCCATTGAGTCTCAGTATTTTCTGTCTGTTTGCAGTAAAAAATAAGATAAAATATCGAGCCAGTGCCTGCATCAAGATACAAAAGACTATTCGTATGTGGCTATGCAAGAGAAAGCACAAACCACGGTAAGAGAATGTTCCTTGGTTGAAGAAAATGGATTCTTAATAATATTTTCTTGTGAATGTAAAGAGAGGATTTAATATGCTTAACTAAATACATCTGAATTCATAGAATGATGCTGAGTGTGACTGGGAGACTTTAGGAGGTTCTGTGTTCCTGTTCTCTTTCAAAAGGTGTATAGACTAAATGCGAACCTCCTAAGAGTTATTTGTTTAGGTCTTTGTTCATAAAATCCTTCAGTGATAGCCTAGTTATTAGAAATCCTTAGTTAAGCCTCTCTAAATGAAACTTAAGCTAATTATTTTTTGTCCTTTTCCCGTTCACACCTCCCTTTATAGGCCCCCTTTCTTTATCATCTTAAAAATAATTGCATGTTCTGTCTGTCTTGCCTTCTCTTGAAATTAAATATTTCCATTAGCTTAAATGTGACTGCATGGAATACTGGTGGAAAAAGCACTTCAGTCATTATATTCTGCTGCCATCTTTTTGTTCTTTGATAGAGATCCAACTCTCCAGTCTTATAAAGTGTTTTCTTTTACAAACTTTGATAAGTATGTTTCATTTTGTACCTTGGAATTTCTGACCATGGCCCTGTATTTTTAAGCTGTTCTGTACTCCTCTTTAATGATTTGATTTAGTTTCTACTTTTTGTGTCTTGTTTTCCTGAATCACAGTTCAGTGATTTCTTTCTAAGAAGATGTCACTGCAGTGTTGTAACTTGTATGTGTGGCGTTCAGTATTGGTTCTTAAAAAAAGCTCCAAGTTTCTTGGAATCTTCCCCAAACTTCTCCATCTAGTCCCTGCACCTGTGGGGCAAACGGCTGGGTTCATGTAGTTAAGTTTTATCTGATGCAGTCCCTTTATTTGAATAATGTGGAACAACTCAACCTTTATCCACTCCAGTCAAAATCCCCTAGTGGACACTAGTGATTTGTTAGTGAAAAAGCGTCCCAAAACATCAACCAAAAAAACCCAACCTCTCATGAAGTCTCAAAAACACCTGCCTTTTTCCATTTTGAGTTGCTGTCTGCTAATTAGTTTTAAATATTGTTTGCAAAAGTCTCCATTGCTTAGTTACTTCATGTGATAACTTTTGATTTCAAAAAAAGAGAGTGGGTTTTATCAGAAGGCATAACTTATATCCCCTATCTACCTCTTTAATGTGAGTGATTACTGGTAGCTTTAAAAATATTACCTTGTAAAAACATCTCAAGATGCAAATAAACTGTCTTACCTTCATAGCATTGATGGCCTGATAAAAGTGCGTACACTGAAGAAGAGACTTGATAAATTTAATGAAGTAGTTAGTGCTCTGAAGGAGGGCAAGGCAGAGACAAGCAACCAGGTCAAGGAGCTGGAGTATTCTATTGATGCATCAATGACCAAAATTAAGGTATGATAATAAACAGAAATGGTTTCTTATTACTGGAATCTTTTAAAAACTTTAGATTAAGTAAAAGACCAATGTATTTTTCTTAATAAAAAAAGACATTTTAATATAGAGGTCTTAATTTTTAGAGCACTAGGTAAATCCTCTTTAAAATTACTTGTGAATGTAACTGAAGTGAGTCCTGAATCTGGGTGCATATATTTAGACTTTGATAATATTATCTGTGTTTCAAAATTGGCACTAGGAAATGTAAAGCAAAAATGCATGTTGATATTGTGAGGAAAGTGTTGTTAATAATTTGCTTGTTGCTTTTATTATTGGAATAATTCATATTAGCCGTGTTTAAAATTAGCCAGGACTGAAACATGTAAGCATTTATCACAGAGTGAAGTGATTTATATTCCACTTATGAGTTTTCTTCAGACTTGATAGTAAAGAGAATTCAGCTTGCTGATTATGCTTCAGGATCTATAGTTCTCAGTTTCTTACCACAAAAGCACACAAACAAAATGAGAGCATGCTGGGGTTTACAAATGTTATAAAAAAACTGATGTGTTGAATTTCTGTTTCATGCAATATTGTAGCTTTCCTAGTGTACCATATTAAAATTTTCCTATCTAAAATCACAGTTGAAAAGATGATAGAGTTAACCTGTCAACTTAGAGCTCTCTTAAGATAAAAGAAAATAATATCATCATCATCATCATCATGATGTACCCTCAGGAAAGGTCAGCAAACATCCCATATTGTAGTTTTACTAGTATATCTTAATGTGAATTGTAAAATTAAATTAAACTGTAGCTAAGAATGAGGTTTGCTACACATGTAGCAAAGGTTATTGTTGTATTTTCAACCTGTTATTTGCTATTAATAACTTTTTTAAGAAGTTATTCACAGCACAGTCCAATACTTTTTCTGCATGCAAGCACACATAGTAAGAAAAACTATTCTGTTACAACACAAAAGGCAGAGCTGTAAATAACTGCTCTAGCAGCAAAGATCATGAAACACAATGCATGTAGGAGGCCCTTAGTTTTCATTTTAGCATGGTGAGAATTAATTTCTGTTGCTTAAAACTGCATGGTTTAGAAAAAAAAGGCATGTTTTAAAGAGAATTCATGCTTAATTTCAGAGATAAAATGGAGATTAATTTGTATGGTTTTATATGAGAGAGGAGAGTAAGGGGAGTAATGGATCTCCAGGATTTCAGGAAGAAAGGAAAAGCTAGTGCTCAAGCACCCCCAACCTAAAGAGCATATACAATTTAATTGTACTGCTCAATGCTCTCACTTAATTTCTTTTTTTCAATATGCATGTTTTGAAAGTGAAGTGCAAATGTAAAAGAATATAACCCCCTCTAATTATTTAATTTTGCAGACCACTATAATGACGAGGGAACAGATACAGAAAGAATATGACGCTCTAGTGAGAAGCTCAGAGCAGCTTCTGAGTGCACTGCAAAAGAAGAAGCAGCAAGAGGAGGAAGCAGAGAGGCTACGACGCATCCAGGAAGAAATGGAAAAAGAAAGAAAGAGACGTGAAGAGGAAGAAAAACAACGAAGGAAGGAGGAAGAAGAAAGACGTCTGTGAGTCTTGAATAAGTTGCTGATTATAGAATAAGAAGAAAATAGGAAAGGCACTTTAATGAGGTCATTTTTCATAGTCCCATGCTTAAAGGGTCACTGGGATTGTACCCCTGGTGTGCTATGCAGTGTCAAAACATTTCCTTTCCCAGTGACTTATAAGTGTAGTCATGATAGAGTATGGAAGAAATTATATGATCTAGCTGCAAATAGAGATAAACTTAGGAAGTTTCTTGACTTTCAATATAGTGTCCTGTCATCAGGACTGTAATGACTTCTGGATTACCATTCAGTTTTCTGAGAGATGCTTTCCTATCTATTGTTCACTTGCCTCAGAATAACATATTTTCATTTCCTCCTTCTCTTTTGTAATAGGAAATCTGAGATTGAGGCAAAGAGAAAACAGGAAGAGGAAGAGAGGAAAAAGAGGGAAGAGGAAGAAAAGCGTATTCAGGTTAATATTTTAGCTGTGTGGCAATTTGGTTTTGGTTGTGTTGTTTTGGTTTTGTGGGGATTTTTTTGTTTTGTTTTCTAATTTAAAAAAAAAAAGTCTTTTTCACAGCTTAGGACTGTCTACTGAGTCTAACAGCTTCAGATTCTAAATACGTGACTGAGAGTCGTTTAGCAGCTTTGCTTTAGCAATAAATGTAAAGCACAAATTATGATTAGGGCATCCCAGGTCACCTATTTCTAATTCATATCCAAGTTCTGGTCTTCTGAATAGAGGTGCATTTGCTTTTAAAGGGTTTTTAAAGTTATTTTAAAGTTAAAAATACAGAACAATGGAGAATCCTAGTTTAGCCTTAAAAATTTTTGCCAGTGTTCCATGTCAGGCAAGTTTGGCACTCTCTTAGTAGGAATCATGCTTGGACCTTGGGCTGTGTCATGTACCAGCTTAACCCTAACCACTTTCAGAATATTAGTAATAATGAGACGATACAGGACTGTCTTTAGTAGCCCCTTTGGCTACTTTCATGTAGAATAAATACATGCAGTTCAACCCCTGCTCCTCCACAGCCTACCCCCCTTGATTCCTAGCACTTCTTACTGATCCCTTCATGAACTCTCACTCTGAGGCTGTTTGGCCCCTTTACCCTTGTTTTGCTATTGTGTTTGAGATTGCCTGGGTCAACTAGGAGAGCAGTTGTAGAGAGAAAAAAAATCTTTCCTGTAGGGGCAGTTGTAGCAAACACAGAGCTGTGGTCACGGATACTTACAGACTCAAAGCCCTTGACCATGATTAGGGTTAGGGTCAGAACTAGAACTTTTCTGCTGTGTCTTGTTAACCCTGGAGTTAGACTAGCACTGCTTATCCTCCTTGCATCTGCATACTCTTTTCTGTCCCCTCATACTTGTTCTGGATAAGCAGTTCACTGGAACTAACAGAGAAATTATAGCTTAACTTTGATGAAATATTACTCTTTCCTGTAGTATTGGCTCTGCACTTTAACAGTGCTACCAGCTTGCGGAAGTTAAACATAAAAAGGAGTAAGGTTCTATTTGATTAGTCTTTAAATCATTGCTTAGAGACCATTGCGCATGTGCCTAGTGTTTTATGAGAAATTCATAGGGCAAGTTTGCATTCAGGGGCAGTTTAAATGGATTAAACTTTGTCCACTGAGAAAGTAAGATGGCCTGTTGCCAGAAGGTTTTAAAACTTGGTCTGCCAGCACTCTAGGGACCATCTTTATTTTGTTTCCGAGATGTGAATATCTGCAATGCAGAATGTAATTTACACTTTTACTTATAAATGCTGTTTGAATACAAAGCACATAGAAATACCCTACTAGATTACCTTTCTTTTACATTCAGTTATTTACTCATTATCTGTCATTCTGGTGGTTGTTACTATCAGCTAACCTGAAAGGATTCATGGGGTAAAGTCGCTTGTGTTACGCATTGCATTAGTGGTGCAAATTCTCAGTGATGAGTGGGAAGTGACTTTGTCTTCTTTGTTGGCTTTTGGACACCAAGAAAGGTGCTGCTAAGACTTGAGGTGTATGACTTTCAGAAGTATGAATTGGATGGCTGCATTTCACTTACTGTGTGTGCAGGACCCCTTGATAAACGGCAATTACAGTTTTACTCTGAAGAGGCAGTATATCTGCATTGATTCTGCATTGCTGTAGGTTGGATTTCGACCATTTGCTTAAATTCAAAACCTCAGAGTTTTCCAGTTATTTTTGATATCCCTTTTCAAAAGGAGCCACAGGCCAATATGCAAAGCAATGCCTATTGCAAAGTTCTATAATGCCAAGTGCAGAATATTAAGGGAGTATTGTGTTAGTGTTATGGAGGAGTAACCATATTGCTCTGTATCATGAGTTTGAATGAACCTAAAATCTTTTTAAATCTGATATTCATAATAGCGTCATGTGTTTTTTAAATAAGGAATAACTGGCACTATAATTTAAAAACATAATACAAGTGATGGAAAATAATTATTTGATAAACTGTACAAAAACCATGATGCAATCTGTAGCTGTTTTGTTTTTCTTGGGACTGCTGCTACTTGGGAATGCTGCTACTTTTTCAGTTCCATAAATTTGCATGTTTTGGAAGCTATAAATATACCACTTGGCATATTTTTCTAATCATTTGCTTATGTAGCTTTTTCATAGAATTGTTTGGGTTGGAAGGGATCTTAAAATCATCTAATTATTTTGATTTTGATTGGATAAGGTTAAAGGTGTGTTTTTTATGAAACAGGCTGAAATTGAGGCTCAGCTAGCTAGAGAACGAGAAGAGGAAACCCAGCATCAGGCAGTGCTTGAACAGGAACGTCGTGATCATGAACTTGCAATGAGAATTGCCCAGAGTGAGGCAGAACTCATCAATGATGAGGCTCAGCTTGATTTAGGATTGCGCAGGTATGGAATTAAGTGTTTCTGTCTCTTGTAAAATTTGCTTTTGCTCATAAACTGTCTCCATTTTGCATCTTGCTACATCAGTAATTTAGTAGGTGCTTATGAATATGACCGCAGTTCTCTTTTTGAGTTCTGGCAAGGATGGTAGCCAATTTAAATTATGATTTCTATGACTCACTTGAACTACTGAATGGAATTTCTTCAGTGGTAAGTATAAATTATACCCTTTCTGTTATAGTAGTAGTAGTTGTATTGGTGTCATGATTGGTAAGTTTTTTAAGGTGTAATTAATATATTTAACATAGATGGGTTTGAAAATTAAACTTTGTCTTACACTTTTTTTTTGTTTTGTGTGAATTTTATGTGTCACAAGAAGTGCTTGGCTTTTGGTATACGGATCCATGTTGCCTGAAGAGCAAGAGCTCTTCATGTGTAAAGGATGATGCTTTAGAGGCAACTTAGAAGTTTCAATAAAAATGGTACTCATTGGGCAAATTGCATAAGGAGACCTATAAACGTGATCACATAATTGGTGACTTCATTAGTGCTAGTCTGCCCAGTTTGTTCTTGTTGAAAGAAGAGGTGTAAGCAAATCCCAAGTGATTCCATGGAATTTCAAGCTCCCAGATTTGTTCTCTTTGTTACTCAAATTTTATCTAGATATATACTTTTTAAATAACTGTATGTCTGTGTGAGATAGCTGGGTAATTTTTTTGGCATGTACGATACTGGTTTTTAGGCACACTAAAATTACTGTGGTTTTGTCCTCAGTTATAAAATAGCTGTCATATTGTCTCAGATAAGATTTTGATATACTCAGATGTCCAAGTGCTTCACAGACAGCATTCTGGAGATTTTCCTACTTCACCTGTTTGGATTGTGGTGCAGTACTTTGAAGGTAAACTCAGAGTCACTCTAATGTAACAACCTAGCAGAATTCTCTTAAATACAAAAGAAGGCAGGAAATAGGAAAGAAGTACTTGGACAGTTCAGTACTTTTCAGTCAGCTCTAGTCTCCACGGTGTTTCCAACTGCTCATGGATGATTCTGGTATTTGTCTTTCTTGTGTAGTCCCAGAATGGTAATGAACTAGCTGTCCTGAGATTTATGACTGCCAGTTTATCTCCACTGTATAGGTAGCAGTAGGAGCTTGAAGATACTTTCTTGAATGATTGGAAAGTGCAGAATGGTTTGAATATGTTAACATAGTGATGTAGATACTTTCTTGAACAAGATAATATATAAATCTAGAAAAAGCAAGAGGGAGATTTTTCAGCTTATTATGAGGGGTTTTTTAGCCCTTAGCAAATTTTTTCACTTTGGTTTCTGCAGTCTGCTTCAAAGAGGTTTAAGCATGTCCAAAAATTGAAGAAAATGCTTTTAATTTCCGCTTTGATTTGATTTTGTTTTGGTTTGTTTAAAAAAAACTGAAAACGTTCTCCAGACTCCGATACCTTCTATGGAAATCCTGGGGTAGATTTCCACTTAACTGCAGGAATTGGCTAAAAGATAGAAACTGTGGGAATTCTCTGAAATTTAAACTATTTATTGGTTTGAACAAAACACATAATAATTTATATAAATTTTCAGGACTTATTTTAACTGATGTCAATTAAAATTTCACTAGAGTCTAAAGAAGTTACATTCTGACATCTTTTGTATTCGAGACATGCATGTTACTATATGATACACTGAAATCAGCGTGAGTTTTATGTATGTATGTTTGCCTTTTTTTGTTAAATTTTGCTTTTGTTAGATAAAGCAGGTATCACTCCATACTGAATTAATGCAGTGTAACTGATTCAACAGTGGTTTTGCACAATTTTGTAAATTATAATTTCCTGCTTGTATTTATGTTGTCATGAATAAAAGGGTATTTTTCCATTGTGCTGCACTACCTGTGTAGTGGAAATAGCAAGAACAAGGTGAATTGGGTGTGCCACTTTGAAGGAACTCTTGTATTTTGCTCATTTTTAGGGAACAGTGTCATACTTGATTGTTGTCATATTTGAAAATGAGTAGCCCTTACTTCATTTCTTTTCTCCTTAATACCTTGCTCCATTCACCATTAGTTTTCATAGATATTTAAGGATTCATAAGTAGTTTCTCTGAAAATATACTCATTGGCTGTCGAAGAAGAAAAGTTGTTTGTTGTGGCAGTAAATAGAGCATTTTTTATTTGTGCTTATTCTGTTCTGGATACACTGGACTTCTGCCTTCATCCAATTGTATTACTCATCCATAATTTGAAAGCATGTGTCATAGGGATTTACGGCACCTAGGGGTGAATTAACAGAAGTGCTTAGCACTGAAATTGAAAGTTAGTTAATAATAACCATCTATTTTCAACTGCAATATTTTTAAATTGTATGTCCTATTGAAACATATAGTACAGCATAGAGCACCAAAATAAGCTAGCCTCAGTGAAGGTGGTGTCAGTATATCTGTTCTGTGCCTTGCGTGGAGCAATCCAAATAAATTCTAATTTGTACTGTATTCAGTGCTACATATGTTTATGTGTTGGTCTTCAGTAAGGCAGTTGAAGTCACTCTCTTTTCACAGCTTGCATGAAGAAACCATTTGTCCTGTACCAGAGTACCTACAAGAGAATTGCTGTTATTTCTTATAATGTGCTTATCCAGGCATAACATACAACAGTAGCATGTCTCAAAATCTTTGATTAATACGATGAGAGAGAGCAGGAAATACTATAACCCACCTTTTACTTTTTCACATTATTAGAAAGGTAACTAGGAAGTAGTCTATCTAACATAAATATCTTCTATTTGCAGAGCTGATGGAACAAAACTCCAAATGACTGCGTATGGCATTTTTTTCTATTTGAATTCTGTGATAGAAAAAAAGCAATACTATTTAATGCAAATAAAATTGATACTGTCCTCTTATTTACTAATACCCCATAATAATCTTCACATTGATTTGTAAGACCTTATATCCACTACTTTGCTGATGTCTAATAAAAAGTTAATAATCTAATATACCTAATAATATCAATTTAAAGATTATTATGTAATTACTGTAAACATTTTCACATTCCATCCGTTTTTCCCTGCCCTGCATGATTTATTTCTCTTTGCAGAATCAGGACTGTATGTATGCATATTAGAATGGAAAGGGATTTAAAATAAGTAGCCTTTTGTTTTATACCCTTGAATTAGCTTCTGTTTGGTTAGCAAGAGACTTTCACGGTTAAAAAGGCTGTTTTTATATTAATATGTTTGGTTTATGCCTATTTATCACTTTTCTTATAGGGAACAAATGGCCACAGAAATGTCAGAAATATTGTCTAGGTAGGTGAGAAGACAAGGCCAAATGAATCAATCAGTTATAAAAAGAAATCACACACATGAAATGGGTTGAATGATTATGGAATGAAAAACACTGGAATCTGGGGGGTTTTAAGTGCTATGCAGATAACAATTATTTCTTTCAGATAAATTTCCTCTATCAACACCTTTTTCAGCAATTATTTTTCTGCTATTTTAATTGATTATGTATAGAAAAAGGAATAAGAATAGTTCATGTACCCTGGTATTTTGTGCTCTGTTCTCTTTTCACCTCTCATATAATGATAATAGCAAACTAGACTCCACATCTTTCAAAGGAGTGTTTCTACAGATTCACCACTGAGTTAATGAGGTTATTTAATGTTAATGTAACTGTTAGTGCTGTTAATAAGAAGATCTTCAAGTTATAATTTCGTTCAAATAAAAGCAGTTTTGAAAATTAGCATGTCAAAAGCATATTAAAGCCCCTCTTAAGACATCTAAACAAAATCCCCTTCTGAGATTTCTTGAATGCTAATGCAACATTTTACACACAATGCGGGAGGAAAGGAGAATGGAGGTTTTGATCTGAATACAATTCTACTGGAACAGTCTCATACTAGTTTCTGTTAGAATACTAATTCTCTGTTGAAATAAATTGTTATAATGTCCTCCATATCAGTGAGTAATTAGAAAGTATTTTGTGCAGCTTGAGGACAGAGATAACCTTTTGACATTCATTTTCTGAAACTTACATAAGAAGTGAAATTGTTTAGTTTTAAAAAGTGAATCTGTTATTAAGCTAGGTACTCTGTTGTGTATATGTAGTCTGAAGGTGATCAGTCTCGCGTGGTTGATGGATTTTCTTGTAGCGTTGAAAATTGGGAATGGAGCTGTTAACTAATTTATTTCTTGCAGTGGTATTTTAAGAATAGGAATAAACAATGTTGTGCGTAATTAAATTTGCATGTGAATTTAGATGGCTAGTTTATATTGCATGTATTGATGTAGTTCCAATAACAATGGCCAATTCTGTAGTGTGCAAAGTATCACACAACTTTGGGCTGAAACACAGAGGCCCTGTGTTTTGGTTGAATTCAAAATACAATACTTCTTACTGCATGCTTGCTTAACATTTTTTTTTTTTCTTTTCATATTCATTTTCACTTTTCGTATACTTGGAGCTCTTGACTTGAGACTGACAAATTTTTTTAAGTCTGAAAATACTGTTTATGATTCATAACTTTGTCAGACTGAGTGGTGAAAGATTGAACAGTGAAGGCTGATTATCAAGTATGATGCTGCTCTCAGTGCCAGAATGTTATGCTTAAAGTCATGTAGAAAACAGAAGAATGATCTGCAGAGTGCAGAATAGCACCGGAATAGAAAGACTAAGCCATTCAATTGGATTAGCATTCTTAAAGATTACAAGTTTAACCAAAGATCTTACAACCTAGTTCTGCTGCTCTAAATTATGTAGCAAACTCTTAGAGTGGTGGGTAGTGTTGCTAAATAAGGAAAATCCATAGGATTTGCCAAATTAGGTTCAAGAAGGTTAGAGACCAGGCAATGGAAGTTATTACATTTATCAGCAATCTTTTAATGTCGTACAGGTATGCCAATGATAACAAAATATTAAGATATGTGTTTTGAAGGAGACTAATGATTAACACTTACAAGTAGTGTCTAAGGTGAGGAAAAGTTCTGTCCCTCATCTATGTACTGATTAAAAGTCGAAGAGGTAATTTTTCTTGTCAGACTTCTCAGACACCATAACTGGAAGCTGTGTGTTGAGTCAGATTAGTAGTATGAGTAGGCATAATTAAGCTGATACTGCAATAAACAGTAAGATTGTGTATTTTTAATTACATTTGAAGAGATGGTTCAGTTACTATTAAAAAGAACATTTGGTTAAACAGATTGTTTTGTTCTATGAAACTTAAATTGCATTTGTTAACTGCTTTCAGAACTGCTACATCTACATGGAGCTATTAACTAAAAAGGGAAAATAAACAACATCAAACTTCATAAAACATTTGTGGAAAAATAAATGTCAAGATTATATTAACTGGATTATAAATACTGTAATATGTAATAGTCCTACAAAAATACTGTGGCGCACACAGACTTTAAATGAAAAGGCCCAGTTTCTCCTGGTTTTCTCTCTTGTGAATTTTTAATGTGACATATTGCATCAAGTATTTTGCTACCCTGTTAAATATCTAGTTTATTCTGAACATATCCTCTCAGATCCTGAAAGATAATTCAGTTTGCCTCATGTTCTTAGTCAAGGGCATTATGCAGAGGTTAGTAAAATCATGTGGCTGTTCTTGAATTCCATAGTGTTTAAAAAGTATTCTGATCATCACTGAATGTTCAAGTGTTTTGAACTTCATTTATATCCAGACAATCATGGGAAGTTTTTTGCTTCTAAGGGAGAGTTCTTTCACTTCTCATCCATACAATTTTTAAGGAAAAAACAAAAGTAATAAGAAAGAAAATCTGGTTTCTCTCTATATGCATACAGGTAATGTTTGTTTGTTATATGAATAACCTTATTGTGAAAGATGATGGAGATTTTAGTAATGATTTCTCATTTCCATTTGCTGTTGACTTTGCATACTACCTACAAGGTGAATACCTTTTGCCTTTGAAAAACAGTGTTTCTGGATGAGTCTTTTTGTACTGGTCAGCCTTTCTTCTGAGAGTTTCTGAGTTCTTCCAGTGGTTTTTTTGCCTTGGTACCTCTTGATGATTTCCTCTTTCCTTCTCCCCCCTTCCCCAGTGAATAAATACTGACTTTGTTCAGGCAGCTAATTTATAGTTAATGCAGAATTAATTTGATTTCTTTTCTCAACTTAGATTTGCATCAAAGGCATGGAATATTTTTATAGTCTTAGAACAAGGATTTTGTCCTAGTCCAGTTTTAAATAGCAGAAGAAACACCTTTTCTTACTTGTCTACTCCAGAAATATTTTTCCTCATCTGTTTTTTTGAATGGAACTAAAAATGTGTATATGGTTCCTCTTTGTTGCCTATATTCTGCATTTTGACTAGTACTAAGAAAAATGTACACCAGCGTGGGGTGATGTACACACAACTAGAATATGTATCTTTTCACACATAAGGGGTAATTATTAATGAGAACTCCTTTTAATGTCTAGGCTACAAATCAGGCTATTATATGATTTTGGATGTAAAAGGTGCCTTCACTTAATCATTTGAACATCTTGAAAATAATATAGTACTTTGCCTTTTAATTCAGTCTCTCTGATGCTGGTTTTCATTGTAATAAACACATTGCAGTTGATCATGGGATCTGTTCATCCTGTTGTAAAAATTCCTGTTTCATACTTTAAAAAATGCATTTATATTTTTTTAAAAATTGCAGGGGTCCTTCAGTTCAAGCTACGAAAGCTGCTGCTGGTACTAAGAAGCATGATCTCAGTAAGTGGAAGTATGCAGAACTTCGTGATACAATCAACACATCCTGTGGTAAGTTTTTGTTTGGTTCGGGGTTTTTTTTCTGATTTGAGAAGTCAAGTCATAGTTAATATGAAAGTTGTTACTTTCTTCCTATGACAAAGATAAAATCTTGCTTGTGAATTTATTCAGGTTTGAATGAATGTCAAATTAATTTTAACAAGTTCTATTACCCTAAAGGTAACAGCAGACTAACCTATTTCCATATCGAGGAAACAGAATTTCCTTTGTTACCTCCTTTACTGATTGCATATTTGTGATGTTAAACTGCTTGGGCCATGAAACTCACATTATAATATTTTAATTAAATTGTCGCAGTTTTATGTATTTCCACAAAGTGAATAATGGTTATTGTGCTTTGCCAAGAATCATAGAATCATAGAATAGTTAGGGTTGGAAAGCACCTGAATGTGTGTGTTCTAAGAAATTTTGCTATCACTTCTTGCTGTCACCAAGTCACAAAGAAGCAAATGTCATGTAAGCACAAGATAAAATATTTTCTGCCTTAGATGTTGAGATTATTGTATAATTTTCAGAATGTGTAACTTCATTTGGGAAATTCACAGTTGGGACATTAATTACTTTCCCCCCAATGTTATGAAGATAGAAACACAATAATTATTACTTTATTAAATATTCCTGCTTCTGATTGAAAGCAGTTGGTTAATTTCTGATTTCAGATGATTGAGAATTTCTCCACGGATGTAAAATATGGAAACAAACCCATTCTCTTAATTTTTATTTCAAACCTGAAGTTAGCTCCAAATTCTAACTGTGCATCTATTGTTTGTACATCTGAAAGACTGGAGCAATGTTTTTAGCTGAATAGGTAGTACAGTAATACTTGATGCTAATTTTTTTTCATCCCTAGTGAAGCCAGTTTGGATACTCTTAAGATACTAATGAAAAAGCTTTCCAATCGTTCAGTCTCTTAGTTTCATGAAATTCAGAAAAATTAAAATATGTCTAAAAAAAGTGGAAAAAGAACCTAATCTGAGCAGTCACATTACCATTTTTTTTTTTTTAAGTTGCAGACATAAAGTTCAGCAGTGAAATTTTATCTGGTTCTGAACTGTTTGACTTGTGATAAAGTCAACAGGCAAATTTAGTGAAGTGAAGATTTTATTTGTAATATTTCACTGCTCCATATCTCACAGTAGGAGAGCTACTTTGGGGACTGCCATTACTCTGAAGGTGAAAATGATATATAGCACTAAAGGGACTTTCTGGGCTGTAAAATACGGACCCTGTTGCTGCAAAGAATAAGGATTTATTATGTAACATATTAGTATTAAAATGTGCTCTAAAGTTCTTCACCTCAATATAGAAAACCATTTCATAAATAATTTTTCTGATTTTTCTCACTTTTCCATTCCTTCCTTATTTTCGAGACAGATATTGAACTGTTGGCAGCTTGCAGAGAAGAGTTTCACAGAAGGCTAAAGGTGTATCATGCTTGGAAATCCAAGAATAGGAAACGTAATGCAGAAGCAGAACAGCGTGCTCCCAAATCAGTTACAGACTATGGTAAGGAAAAACAATTTTGTGTTTATAACAATTTTGGTGACAATATTGCAAAGAAAATATTTCTAGAATGACTTTTGGGTTTGCTAAGTTGAAGGAAATTCTTGGGTTTCTTTAAAGAGTATTTTTATATTGATTTAAGGTAAATATTTGAAAAGATGGGAACTGACAATTACTTTGCAGAAAGTAGAGTACTTTCAGGAGACCCAGATGTACTGGATAGATCTCTCCCTAAAACCATTTCTCATACCATCTCACGTCTGTTAAAGATAATTCTTGATTTGCTATTGCAGTTCCTGGCATTTTTGCTAAATGATAATTTTGCATTTATGAAACTGTGGTTTGCATTTTGTGACTTGTTTTAAGGCTGCTCTGAACTCTGTAATTGAAAGTGTTACTTTCTGAGAGTAGTTAGAAATAGCTCAGTACACAGAATTATAATGAAGGATAGAATAGAGGTTCTAAAAATAGTTAGAATCATAGAATCATTTAGGTTGGAATAGACCCTTAAGATCATCAAATCCAACTGCAAGCCTAGCACTGCCAAGTACGCCACTAAACCATGTCCGTAAGTGCTACATCTTCATGTCTTTCAAATACCTCCAGGGCTAATGACTCCACACTTTCGTGGGCACCCCATTCCAATGCCTGACAACCCTTTCAGTGAAGACATTTTTCCTAATATCCAATCTAAACCTCCCCTGGCACAACGTGAGGCCATTTCCTCGTCGTATCACTTGTTACTTGGGAGAAGAAACACCCACCTTGCACCCATCCATCCAGCCTGTCCAGATTCCCTTGTAGATCCTTCCTACCCTGAAGCAGATCAACACTCCTGCCCAGCTTTGTGTTCTCTGCGAATTTACTGAGGGTGCACTTGATCCACTCATCTAGATCACTAAAAAAGATACGAAGCAGAAATGGCTCCAGTACTGAGCCCTGGGGAACACGACTTGTGACTGTTTTCAGATAGTCCATTTAACAGAACTGCATGGAGGGGTTTTTTTGGGTTGTTTTTTTGGGTTTTTTTTGTGTGTGTGCTCTGAAAAGCAAGATCGGAAGGAATCAGTCTCTGTTATGTGCTATGCTGTTATATTTGGGGTCCTGACACAAGTAGAAGCGTGGTGATAACGTTTTTTTCTCATTATTTTATTCTTTCACAAGGTATAGATGTATAGACGTAGATGCAGATAGTTTTAAAAGGTGCTAATAATTTCCTCATTTACAGTACTGTAAGCCTTACATACTTCAGGTTACATTCTCTTTTTTAAAATTTTGTGAGTGTTGTCATCCCAGAAACAAGAATCGCAATATCAAGTTTTGTGTAGCTCCTGCTTTCTTATTAGGCTGTCATTCTGCTGATTTCATAGATGGGTGTTTATTGTCAAAGCAGTGCACTAATGAGAATAAATGAGTGCCTTTCAAATTCAACAAGGTATTGTAGGAATTACCATGTTTAATACTTGCAGACCTGAAAATTAGGTGGTTGGTTTCTGGAGCAATATTTGCAGAGTGAATTGTTACTCTCTTCCCACCACCCATCCTTAAAGTCCAGTGATTGTCTGTTATGAAAGGAATCTAAGAAATGAATGGAATCATAGCAAATTGATATAATAATTCAGTCGGATTTTTCCTGCTGTCTTCTGATTACATGATTCTTATGTTCATGGCCACGAAGTTAATGGGAGAGGCACAGAAAAGGGAAAAAGGGCAGAGGATGCTCTCCCAAAAGTGCCGTTAGCCTAGGATTAGAGCATTGTCCCAGGACATGAGGGATACGGACCCCAAGGGGCATAGGTGCCCTACTTAACTCTCACTGTTAGTCCTTATACAAAGGTGTCTCCTTCCCCTTGATTAATTTACTGAGTTATATGCATTGCTTGAGCATTACCTGAGAATTTGAGCTTTTCAGGAAACTTTGGTGTAGATATATAGCAGGTGAAATCTGGACCCCTGGAGAAGACATTACTAAAGAACAGGTCCTTGTGGCCATGCCTAGTAACACTTTTTTAAGAAAATTTATGTCTGAAACAGCAGGAAAGGGCATTTGAAGCACTTCTGTAAAGTGGTAAGTTGCTCTGAATTTCAGTTTGTAGGTTCTGTCTGGAGTCAAATGGGTAAAATAAGTACTCATCCTCAGTATTGCCAATGGGGAGTGTTAAAGAGCACCTAATCTTTGGATTTGTGTAAACAAAGCTTGGAATATTCATGTTCTCATCACAGACATTTACAGCATGATTTTCAGTGTTTTTCATTGCATTTCTTCACTTTTCTTGAGATACGGCTTTGTATTCCTAAAGAAACATTGCAGTTCAGAAGAAAGTCAATGAGAGTGACCTTAGAAGATATTCTCATTAATGTCTGAAGTAATTTTTCCTATTGCAAATAATTATACTACATGGGCATTTCACATCTGTGTGTTACAGTGATCTGAGAAGGGAGTAGAAAGGAACTCTGATTTCTTATCTGTTTAAGTTAAGTCTTCCAGGTGTCAGTGGATATGTGTTTCCAGTGATATAGTTTCTTCCTTCTGTCTTTTCACTGATGTAATATAATTTTACAGATATCCCTTAAGTTCATACATTCATTATAGAAGCTAAACATTGGTTTGTGTATTATTACTGGAATAGGCAGATTTGGTATTAATGGAGGTCTGGAAATTTTTTCTTAACAGAAATGTCAAAAATTAAAAGAACTACATTAATTAACTAGCAGATTTGTCACAGCAGCCTGTGTTTAGCATCTGTACAACTGAGGTTTCATAACAGGCATTGCAAATCACTGAAGTAATCAATTCCCAAAATTAAATCCTGTTGAAAATAGAAGCAGTTGGATATCTGTGAAACTTGAGGAAAGGAGACATTTTATACATGTCTGTGAGCAGAAAATGGCAGAAAATAGCTCAACATCTGCATTATTTTGTAACTAGAATTTCCATTTGTCTATCACCAACAGTGGTAAAAAATATTGAGGTAATGAACCAATAACTTATAAAGGATCAGCACTTTAAAGTTTTGTTCAACATGTAATATTTGTTCACAGATTTTGCACCATTTTTGACCAATTCACGTAAGTGGGAAGATGGTTATTTAAGCTAACTTTGAAGAATAGGAAGACTTGAGAGCTTTATACTAACATTAATTAATCCAGTGTTTTGCTACACATATACATAAAACATAATTGCTAAAAAAACAAAACCAAAACCCAGTCTATTTAGCGATTTGGTAATGTTATTCAACTGTTGGCAATTGCATGTTACTCTAGTAATTTATGAATGTACTTATCTTCACGAGATCCTGCCTATCTGGGTAGTCATGGGAAGGAAGAAGTAATAACCTTTTAATGTACGTTGTTTTAAGGTATACTCTCCTATTTTTTTTCTTTCTTTCTTCCTTCCCTCCGGCCCTCCCACACCCCTTTCCAAGAAATACTTTGCTTGTTCTGACATTTTTTTACTGTCTGCACATGACTTTGTTGTAGCAAAACTCTGGAATCAAAATAACAGCTATTTTTCTAGCACAGAGACTAACATTCAGGTGGTGGTTTCTTTTGAATAAAGCACTACAGTTCCATAGTACTAAAAAGTAGAAACTATATTGGCTGCTTAGCATTCCTATCCTCTAGATTTCTTCTTGGATTTAGGTATGCATAGGTGTAGAAACAAGCCTTAGCAATAACCACTGCAGTGCAGAAAGTGAAAGCACTGGTCTGCTGTGATAGATGTTCAGACGGTTTCCAGAAAATAGAATTAATTTCTAATAAACTGTAAGATATGTCTCCCTGTCTGTTAGTCTTGTTCATAACTGTGAAAATGCATTATTAGAAGTGATGGTAATTTTTAGTTTATTAGGATTTAGCTCAAAAATTAGCTTGGCTGTTTAATAAGCAATGGATGAAAAAAGGAATTAACTTTCAATTATGCCTTTATGCTGAAATGTGGAACTGTTAATACTGATTATTTTCTTTGTAGAGATGGCAAAGATTCATACTTAGAGTTCTTGAATAGTGTATTTATAGAAACAGTATTGTAAACCACTAAAACCAGGTCAGTAATAAATTTTTGCAGGAGGCTGTTATTAAAGGAAAGGATCTTATCTTGCTTGTAAAAGCATTTACTGTTTAAACCTGATTATGATAGTATATACATAACATTAAGATGATTGATCAATTCATGGGTTAACATAAACTATTTGCTTTTATCCAAAAGAAAGTTTCTAATTCTGAAACGTGTGGGAGTCTGAGGGAGTCCAAAAATTCACATGGAAACATTTACCAAAAATATATATGAAGCTTTTGTGTAACTGTCTCTAGAAGTTTGGTCTGTTTATCTTAATGATCTGAAGTAAACAGTTTCTTTAAAAAAGAAAGCAATCAGAGAGTAATTCTAATGCTGGAGTCTAGGACACAGAAATCTAGGCAGAAAGTTATGTTGGGAGGCAGCTTTATAATAAGCCATGTTTGTTGTCAACATTTCTACTAACAAATCAGTAACTTTTAACAGTATTATACACCCTTCTGTGTTGACTGTCAAAAGCCTTCAAGTGGTGCTTTGTAGTTTTGTAACTGAAAATGCTTCTTTGCTCTGTGACCTTGTTTTGCAAAGAGATGTACTGAATGGTTCTGGTTAGTAAGAAATTTTAAATGTGAAATTTAAGTTTAAATATTGATTTAAAGCAGACTGATTTTACTCACTTTGTTTTGTCTAAACATACTCAATGCCACTGAGCAACCTGCAGAGCAACATGTAGATGCAATAGTTAACAGGAACCTTTCCTCACAGTATTGTATTTAGAGTGATTAAAAGAATTCACATTATATGAGATGGGAGTAGTCTTTTGGCTCAGTGAGACTTCGTATGACCTTGTATTCAGAGACTCTCTCAGGCTTTGGAGGATTAGGTTTGGTTTTTGGGGTTTGTTTTTTTTCCTACTTGGCTGATTAACCAGGCAAGTCGTAACATGGTTTCCTTGTTTTCTATTTTTTTTTGTTTGCTTGTTTTTTGGTGGTTTTTTTGGTACAATAGCTCAACAGAACCCAACCACCCAGCTACCAGGCAAACAACAGGAGATTGAAATAAACAGGCAGCAGCGTTACTTCCGTATTCCCTTCATCCGTCCCGCGGACCAATACAAAGATCCCCAGAACAAGAAGAAGGGTTGGTGGTACGCACATTTTGATGGGCCATGGATTGCTCGACAAATGGAACTTCATCCTGACAAGGCACCCATTCTTCTTGTAGCAGGTTGGTAAAATTCAGATGTTGGAAAGGTTCAGAGCTGATAACTTTAGAAGAAGAGGCTGATGATACAGGTTTTTCACATTGGTTCCTCATTTTTATGTCAGCAGCTCTTGTATAAGCAGAATGTGAGGATTTGGGACTGCTGTTAATAGTGGCCAAATGTTACAAAATATCCCTTGGAGATGTAACTGATCGTGTGTTTTACTTGTACATGTACTTTATCTGGGAATCCAGATGTGAATCGCTTTATTATTAGGTGTCCTCAGGTTATTCACAGGAGACCATGTGAAGATAAAACATCACAATTCATCTATGAAAGTTCTACCCATCATTGCATTGGTTTTTCAGTCAGCTTTGAAAAATTACAGCAGTTTGTATCAAAACAAGTTGTGCATGTGATATATTGCCTTTCCAGTTTGTTTAGTGTGGTGCTAATAAGAAATTGGTGCTCTCGCCATGTTTATGCTGCCTAGATGGGGGAACTAACTTTTTAATCTTAAACATCTAAAATAAAAACTAAATGTGGCAATGGATAGGTAGAGATTGATCTGGTATTGAAATGCATCCTCCTGTTTTGGAGGGTAATAAAAGGGGAGAAAACACTGGAGAAATTATGTTTACTGTTCAGTGTTTTGAGGTTTTGTATTTAACGTGGAGACTGAGGAAAAGGCCATAACCAACTTGTTTAGCTTCAAAGTGATGCTTTGCTAGCAACAAAACTTCCTTTGTTTTCTGCTAGTTATTTTTAATAGAATTCCATATAGCAGCTGTGTCCGTTCAGTGTCAATACCCCTAGCTAAAAGTAGCTCTGCTGTCATGAGTATCACATGCAATGGATAACCTATTAAAACTAAGATTAAAATATAGTGAGTGAGCTACGCTCCTTATTTCATTGGATTCCTTGTGTCAGTCCCATTTGGTAAATAACTGTTTGTTTAGCCTGGGAGGCTGACAGATTAAGAATACTGGCTACTTAATCAAAAGTCTCAAGTTCTTAGTTGCTTTGCCTCTTTTAAACAAAATAAGAACAGAAATTTACCCTAAAACTGTGTAAAACTCAAAAATGTAAAACAAATGCAGTTGTCATCCTGCAGTGGATATCAGGAGAATATATCAAGATGCTGATCTTCTCTGCTTCTTTCCTTTGTTCCTTTTTGCTCACTTTTTAAGCACAATTTTGTAAATTGCAGCATATGATACTAGTTTTTTTTCTGATGTGCTTTTCTGCTCTGTGTGTGTTACAACAAAATGAAACCAAAAAATATCTGTCTGCGGACTGATTTCCTCATAAGCTCTGCAGTCTGTTAAAAATCCAGGCCTTGAGAGGGGAGATCTAATTAAGGAAGATCTAATCAATCTTTGTTAATGGGATATTTGAATGATGTAAAACCTTTTTCTTCTTCCCTTTATCATTTCAGGTAAGGATGATATGGATATGTGTGAGCTTAATCTTGAAGAGACTGGCTTAACTCGAAAGCGAGGTGCTGAAATTTTGCCGAGACAATTTGAAGAGATTTGGGAGCGCTGTGGAGGTATCCAGTATCTTCAGAATGCCATTGAAAGCCGACAAGCTCGTCCTACATATGCTACAGCTATGCTGCAGAACCTGTTGAAATAAATGGTCATTTTGCACAGTAGTGTTTGAGAGGAGAACCCTTGCCTGTGATACAAAGGGAAGAGTTCCTCTGCACGACAGAGGTCATAAACACATTCTGTAATCATATTAGAGATGTTTAATATAAAGTGAACAGATTTTATTAATCATAAGGTTTGTTAATTTGTACTTTATGATGTTTAATTTGTGTAGTGACCTTTACTAGGTTTGAGGACCTTGAAGAAACTTCAGTCAGTGTAGCTTGTTGTGTTTCGTTTATATGTTGCATTTTCTTTAACAGTTTCTGTTATCATTCCTAACAGTTGGGTACATATTGCTACCACCTTTTTGTAAAATCCCTCTTTAAAACGCTGAATAGTCAGCTTCAAGTGGTGGCCTAGTAAAGAGGATATGCTGTTTTTAATAACTGGAATCGTGAGGCCTTAGCTTTGACTTCTGTTCTGGAGAAGTTGGAGTATACTTTTATATAATCTGAGACATTTTATGTCCTGATTTGAAAACTGGTTGGTGTCTGTATTTACTGACTTTTTCCAGAAAATGATGGGAAATACTTCTAAATTTGAGATCCATAAATTCCTATTTAATGTGTTCTCTGTCTTGGTTTGAGAGAAATGGGTTTCTGTACATTCTGAGAAGAGCATTCATATATATCCATATTGTGTAATATTGGAGGTACTCAAAGAATGTACTGCTCATTAGGACTTATACCACTTCTCTCTTAGTTTCTTTTTCCTTTTTTCTCTTTCAGTACAAATTTCCTTCTACTTTTCTTTTCCTGACCAAATTTCCATTAGGAATTCTTGGACAGTTTGTTTATCCAAGTAGTGTAATTTCAAAATATTATGCAAAACTGTCCAACACTTGTATCTGGAGGCATATAAGATTCAGGATAGCATAAGGGAAATATGTTCAGCTTTTTGGTGGCAGTATAACTTACCTGAATATAGAGGCCTGAGCCTCAGAAATCCTGTTTATTTTAGTTGTAGTGAAATGCTCAAGGTCTGTACTTTCTGTAGCTTGTGTAATACTTTGGTCCAATAACATAATGCATCATCTTAATACTATGTGCTGATGAAATAGCTACAGTTTTTAGTATACTGGAATATCGAGCTTTATCTTAATCTCCTCTGTCAGGTTTCATAGCTTGCAACAGTTCCCTTATTAAGCAGTTTGTTATGGGAGTTTTTTTGGGTGGGAATTATTCATTTCATACAGTTTTAAGGTGCATCTTGTTCACTTATGCAAACATTATTTCACCATGCTGGCCATTATTTTGACAAATTAAACTTGATTATTTATTATCTCCCTGTTAGGAACTCAAAACATAAGTAGCTTGATGTCCAATTACTATTCAACCTGATGTCAAAATGAACTCTTTCTCTATGAATTGACAAAGTGTGCTTACACTATAGAATAATTTCCTCACTGTTTGTTCAGTTTGAAGCCTCTTGGAAACTTAAGTATATTTATGCCTTTAAAAACTAAATTAATAAATTTGTATGAAGTACAGAGAAGGCTTCCAATGCATGCATCTTTCCCAGACTCAGATTGTGCTTGCATGACACAGTGTGCTTTTCGTTATAAATGCACCCCTTACTGTCATACATGTGGACATACTTGAGCAATGTTTAGGGGTCCACCGCATCAGGGAATCTCAGCTTCCCCTTCCTACCCACTTCACTCTTCAGTCCTGTGGTTTCAAACAAGAAAATGCTTTCATTTTACCCAAATTCTACACTGAAGGAGTGATTTTGGCTGGAAGATGAAAGGAGAAGTGCATCAGGCTGCTGGCTAGCAAGTTGTGTACAAACCTGTACAGTGTTGCATGAGTCTAAAGATGCTGCTTATGAAATGAAGATTACTGCTTTAATGTGTTACTGAATTGGAACTTGGTTTCAGGACTGCCAGTCTCCAGAAACTTGGCACTGCAAGAAGCTGTGATTTTTCATGCGATACAAGGAAGAAAAGTCACTGAACTGATAGGGCCGAGGTGCCCTACCCTGTATTTATTTCTATCTGGATTTAGCTTCTTGACTTAATATATTCAGTCTCAGTTTATATATATATGAAACAGGTCTTATGAGACTGAACATGGTAAGCATGTGTGTACGTACATACACATATATATGCTTAAATATTTTAGTATCTGTATATGTAAACACACTAGTGGGGAACTTCAAATAAGTAAGACTGTTAACTGATTTTCTCCAGTCTGTTCCTTTGATTATGCCAGGATTTCCTTGACTGGCATCAGAAAGAAAATATTTTTCAGAATGGGGTATACAAGGATTCTTGTTAACTAAATGGCAAACAAATATCAGCTATCAGGGCAATTAAATTGACTTTGAAATAGTGGAAGAGGAGCTGGTGGTTGGATGTTCTCAAATGAGATGTTCCCACCTTTCTTCATTGCTCCTGCAGTATGCCTTAGGCAGGCAGAAGATGCATTCCAAAAATCAGGGTAGTCCAGTTTGTTTGTTATTTTTTGTTTTATTTCTTTTCTCTGCACCAAAAGCAGGATCTGCTTCGAGTTTTATTGATGTTTTTGTGCAAAAAAAAAAAAATTTCAAATTCATTTCAGATTTTTATTGGGTTTCTTTACACATCAAACAATATTGTTTCGATAGTCCTGTCTACAGTGTCAGATAATTATGCTGCTGGTTGATTTGGAGAGAAAATAAGAGGCATGGGGAAGAGGGCTGATCTGTAGGATTATAGTGTTCCTAATGCCCTTCTGATCTGTGGTTATAGTGAAACATTTAATTTGTTATTTTAAAGCACAGTGATGAGGTAAACATGTTGGCTTGGTTCTGTGTGTTTGATTAAAAGAAAAAATAATTCATCCTGCCTCTCAGTAAAGCTGCCCACCATAGTTGAGATCTTCTGCATGGAACACTCCCCAAAACACAGGAAAGGTAGAAAATTACCATGTGAGACTCCTCCCTGATTAGGTAACCCAGGAGTAGGAATTTCCTAGAGAATGTGACTTCAAGATCACAAGGTCATTAAATACTTGTCTTTCATCCACTGATAAGATTGTTTTTCTTCACCTAGTTGAATTCTTCGGGGTTTTCTCCAAAATCTTTATTTAAAGTAAATGACCTCCTAATCCTGTACTGAAAATTAAAAAAAAAAAAAAATAAATACATTCCATGTTGAAATTTCAGTTGTATCTCTCTTGTCATTTTGTCTTTAAAGATTTAAAGCCTAATAAGTTAATGGTAAATTAAGTTATGAATAGGATGATAGGATTTCTGGGCTGGAGCTACCTGCTGCTTTTCTATCAGAAATTTACACTACTTAAAGCTACTCTAGTAGAGATTTTGTCTGTACCTTCGAAGGTGAGTGTTCCTCTAAAATAACACTGGTATTAAAAAAACCCACGGTTTTGCTACCTCATTTCTCAGTATTTGTTGAAACAGCTGTCTTCTAACTTTTATTACTATTTTTGTAACCTTTGTTGCTGTCACTTCCAATGTATTTATCACTTGCCATGCTGTGTTTTATGTGCATCTTTTTTCAGTTTAGATCATGACAATCAGTGACAAGTGAAACCACTTATAATACTTTGTGTGCTGCAGGAAAAGCTTTATGTTTTATTCAGTCTGTGATACCTGGGAAGATATAGTTTTTTTCCCTTTCTCTACAGCTTTCAGCTGTAGCTTTACATACATGTAGTTTTAAGGTAACGTGATGTGTTTTAGTACGAGATTAAATACCAGTTCAATTCCTGTGAAATTTTCAAGTAAATAGTTTTATTATATTTTATTGAAATACAAAAGGCATACGTCCAGCAAATATATTTGGTAATTAATAGTTGAGAGTGATAAATACAGTAATGAATAATCATTATTAAAATACACATTTTAAAATTACCGGTTTTTTAATCTGACTAGTGATAACTAGTACGAATTGAAATACACTAAACACATACAAAAATACATTTGTGGCGAAAAAAAATTGAATGCTTTCAGCATTCTTAATGCATTCTTAACTTAGGTGAGGAAGAGTGAAAAGCTAGTGTTTGTTGGCAGGGATGACATCCAGTGTGTTGCCAGAAGTATTTGTAGAATTTTATGCTGAAGCTTAGCTGTGTAAAACCACATCTTAGGTTTCAAAAACTCAACCTTGTATTCTTGGTGCATTGCCTTCATTTGTACACAATCACCAGTTGTGGTGGTTTTGCAGGCAGATCTGTGCAGTTAATTGTTTGGAATCATCCAGTTCTTTTGGGCATAGGTAATATGGTAAACTGAAGATCAGTCTTGGCTATGTTATCTGTGTGGTATGAAGCAAAAAGAATTGTCAATAAAATCAGCTGCTATTCTGAACGCATGAAAGTTTCCCATCTGAATGAGGAGCTATCATCCAGCTTAGTCATGAACTTTGTCGAAGCTCAGTTTGAGCTGTAAGTACAACTTCTGGTATGCACCAAGTGGCAAGTAGGGCCTGCGTGTTGTAGAACACTGGTGTGGCATGTAAATACAGATATACTCAAGAAAAAGATGTTCTAGGTAGAATAATACTCATACTTGAATCAGGATTGTGCATCCATAGAGCATAAATTACTAAGCCTATAAAATACTTAATGGCCACACGTTGTCTGCTTAGATTCCTTCTAAAAAACCTAAGAGTAACCTCTCAAAATCATTTGTGTGTATACCAGATTTAAAGCGTACATGCTCATGCACGGTTCTGTAACCTGCTTGCTCCTGGGAGGGTACTTTTGAATAGAAATCTCATGTTCTGAAAAGGTGAAACTGCTGGTGTCGTGCCTCAGCAAAAAGTTTGATGTGTTAGGATAACCTGGCAGTTTAACTGTCACCAGAAATTAAACAGTGAAGTGTATATGTACATATGTATAAATAATGTGTTTTTACAGAAAAACAGGAATCTGATGTTCATAGAAGCCATTAAAAAATTAATCCCAAATTCTGTGTGATTTGCAGTGTGAGCACTGTGGAGAGACAGAATGAAGTTCCCAAGCAGTTTTCATGTGGCCTTGGGTTGGTGTTTGGTTCACACACCTCTTAGTTCTGTGTTTGCCTCTTACATCGGTGTATGTAAAGGAGGTTAACAAAAGGGCATAGACGTGTGGTAAAGTTTCATCCAGTTTTACCAGAATGGTTGTTATATACAGTATTGAAAGAAGTAACTTCTCTGCAAAACCTGCTTGTAGCACTTGGCTCTTACATAAAAACACCAATAAGATATGCAACCAGTGGAAGCTGAGTGTTGGTGTCTTAACACTGATGACTTCTGACTAGGCAAAGCTGAGACATGATCAAATAGCTGGTCAATTGGGTCATGTTGTTTTTCTTTAATAAAACTTTTTTTCTCAAATGTGTACTGATTTTAGAGCTAAAATGTTGCGTCTTTAGGAATCCTTGAAGTATTTTTATATTTGTAGTCAACCTGAAGTCCAGGATTGAATCATGCAGACCTTTTCTTTAATACCTGTAAGAGGAACTCTGATGAGACATTTGAAAAGCATTTTTTAATTTGAAGATATATTATTTATTTACTACTAATAGGCAGGGTCTCACTAAAATCTGTTGAGATAATCTCCAGTTCATGGTAAGAAGAATTAAATTAATCCTGAAGTTACTTTTTACATACTAAATCACTGAGCTCAGAGTAAAATTACTGTTTTTCCTCTCCGATATAACCATGCTGTGTTTCTGTATGAAATAACAAACAAGTGCCACTGATACCTGAATCTGAAGAACGTATTTTTGACTCTAAAGTAACGAGAATACAGCATGCTACAAAGGAAGCTCTATCTAAAGTACCTGCAAGAATCACAGTTACAGCAGACCTGGGAGAAAGTCTTTAGGATGTTTGGTTTCTGTGTGTCGTTTTAAGTGTCAAGGTGGCAACTGTGCCATGCAGACTGGAATCTGGTAGAACCTGACACCTGGTGTTCTCAAACAAAGACCTTAGAACTTCCAGATCTGTACTACACTTGAGGTCATCTTTCCCCTGTATTCTGGTAATGAAACACTAAATCTCTGATACTGGTGGGGAAGATCTAACAGGCTAACTTGTGCTGTGGTATTATTGTAATCCAAAATTCCAATTTGTTCGATGATCCAAGTGACTGACATGAGGATGAAACAAATGAGAGTGTCATTTCAGTCATCTTTCTTGGGGGCTGAGAGTCAGTTTTTCAGAGAATCATGCTATGTGTCGGTTACTGGTTTTGATAAGCAAAGAATGATGTATTTTGTATATTTCTTGGGGCAAAATCTATAATGACTTTAAGATTTCATCTGAATTAAATCAATGAAGTGGTCTTTGTCCATGCCAATTAGATTTAGCATTATGAAACAAAAAATTCTACCAGTGCTTTATTTCCGAAGCTTCTGGGCTATATCATATCAAATACTTGTTGGTCCTCTAAGATTTTATCTAAGGTTGTTAAACCTGATTTTTCTGCAGTATCTGTTGCAGCATGATTCTTTCACAAGCTTAGAAAAGTTTGTGAAAACTCTTTAGATGAGGTGCTTTTTCCTTTCAAGTGTTAGATCCATAACTGAATTTTGCCAGATAATACCATGAAAAGGAAGCTTACTCGCCTGTGCTGTGTACAAGCACAAGTAAATGATGTTTATACAAAAGCGTCTGTTAGACCAACTGAACAGTAACAGACTTTACAGAGAGTTGGACCTAAGACCCTTACAGCTGTAAAGCAAGGTGCTCTATTTTTCAGTCACTGAACAGACAAAGTTCAGCACAGTCACTAACAGGGACAACAGATACTGCAAGAGAAATGCTGTATTTCGAATGAGGTTGTGTCTTTGGCTTTCACTTCAAAGAAGTATAGAGCACATGTGTAGGTGAGGTAGTCAGCAGAAAGTCAGGTTGGCAGGGTTTTTGAGAGCTTTAGCATGTTTGTCTCCCAAATATGTCAGGCCAACTGGATGTGGACTTGTTGGCCTTATGTCTCAGTCTCAGTGACCTGATTCACTTGAATAGCTCATTGTCATGTTCTTCTTTGGCCCAAATAAAGATGACTCACAGTCATTTTATACCTCATACTATTCTATTGGTGGAATTAAATGCACCATATTCCCAGACACCTCACCATGTGTAGAGATAGCTGTGGTTTTCAGCTGTTTGTAAGAACTTGTGTTTTCTACTGAGCTTAGAGAAAAGGAAGACCAAGTTCTTCACCTGGACATAAAACATGCTTGTTAGTTCCTGGATGACTAATTAGGTAAAAGTACAACTAAATAAACTCCCTCCGATAACCAAGTTTTGCAGTAGTTTTCCATGTAGTGACCCTGTAATTGAAACGTTTTTCATGCCTAGGAAGAAACTGAAGGTTATTTTGGCTTCTGCTGGAATGTTGTGCTTATTTTCCCATGTGCCTTTATAAGTACAGAGCTGTATTTACTGTAGATATGTCCTAAAAAGCTGTCACTGCTGCCATTACACATTGCAAACCAGAATTTAAAGACTGGAATTTTCGATTTAGCCTAAGAATTCTAGAGATCCACCTCCTCCTGAAAATTGAATTCAAGAGCCCTGTTCTGTTTTTAAGGAGTTTTCTCAATTGTGATATGGCAGTGGTGCTCTTTGTTTCAGCTAATGAAAGCTGTGTTGCACATACGTTTTTCTTCCTCTACTGAATTTTTTCACATCATCAGAAATACGTTCAACATAAGGACTCTGATGTAAATACCTGTTTTGAAGTTAAGTAATGGTGAAAAATGGCCAAAGCCACCTAACTTTTTTTAAACCCATTCCTATTTTGTGATTGCCTCACTTCTCATTAATTTCCTTACTAGATCTTACGAAGAGCTTTGTCAATATACTACAGATAATTCAAGTAGAGTCTAGATGACACAGGCCCAGTTTTCTCCCACAGATGAGCCATTTTATTCCTTTCATAAAATACATAATGCTTTTGTAAGTAGTAATTTTAAGTAGTTCAGCTGGTGTGAAAGTGGCTTTACAATTACCCACAGTCACATTTCTTTTAAGACAAATATAAAGTACAAATTGCAACCGTCTGTGCTTTTTTGTCAACAGTGAAGCCAATTCCTTCTTGTCCAAACTGCTGCTTCCTGCTGACTTGTCCATCTCTCTCTCTGTGTTCCAGTCCCCACCTCTTCAGCTCAGTCTGTAACTGTGACCTGAAGAACCTGAGAGGCCAGACCTGGGTATGATGAACATCAGTGAAACTGAATCTTTCCACATGATATCGCTACTTGTGCCGTCATTTGCGTATCAACTGGCTCAAGCCAAGAGTTCATGTTAGCTGTGTATTGGGTCTCCAATAGTCTATATCCAGTGCCAGAGTAATCCTGTACTGATACTCCTCTCAGTAATAATGGGTACTAACAGCTGTCGTGAAGTCGTTTTTCTGTAATTGGGCTGTGATTCAGATAGATGAAAATGGTGAAGTCAAACCTTTCTCTCTTCGAGAGAGCATACTCAGATACAGCAGGTTTAAGAGACAGCCTGGCAATTTCTAGAGAATTTCTTGACCCAGCTTCCCCCATCTCTCCTCCCTGACCTCAAAGATACAAGAGGTTTCATGCTGCAAAATGAATGTTTGAGATATGGTCAGTATTATGCTCGAATTAGAAATCCTACTTTTTCAAGCTCTGCGTAGCTTAAACAGGCAAAAGTTACCTTCAGATGATCAGTTATTGCTATTTGAAACCTCCCCTTTGGATTGCATTTTGTCTTAGTTTGTTATTTTAGATACTCGTTCTTCCTTTATGTGGATCAGTGAATGCCACATTATCAAATGGGTTTATGGAAAGGAACTTTGTTGCGTAAAAGCACGTAAGAAGGGATTGTTGTTGTCTTATCAAGCATCCAAACCCCCTGAGCTTTCATTTGTATGGAACTAGTATAAAGAGGCTTCCTGGCAACATTGATAAATAGGAAACTCAACAGATTTTTAAAGCTCTTGAAAATGGTCACAAACCTTGGTTTTATCTGGCTGATGCTGGAAATGAAGAATTTCAGAGACTAACTTGTCAGTTCTGGCTTTGTAACCTCATCTGGTGACCTACGGCAGTTTAAAACAAAAGAAAACAAACAAACAGAAACACGAGATTAATTATTTCACTAAATCACAAAGAGCACTCCAGTAAGCTGGGCCACCAAAGCCATGCAAGAGAGCTGTAAGGAAAGCAGTTCTACAGTCCTGTTACAAAACCTATGCAGCAGTAAAAGTGGAAAGTAAATGAATTAGTATTTTTAGTCCTGAATCTACCAAGCAAGAGATTAGAATTGGATTTTAGTCAGTTGTAGAGTTAATACGTAAAAATGGACCTGTTATTTGAGGTGGGGCTGTTTGCTGCAGGGTAAGAAAAGCATTTCCATGCATTTTACCTCCAGGCTGAATTGTGTTTTCGAGTTCGTGTAATGCTTCATGATCAATAATCTCTGAGGAACTGAGACAAGCACTTACACTGCAAGCCGTGTGACAAAAGCTAGTTATGGGTTCATCGTGCTCAAAAGCAGGATTAATCCTTATAGCGTTTTCTGAACTGCAGCTGTTGAGTGTAGGACTTCTACAATGCAGAACAGTTTTGTTTAGGTAAGAGTTTAAATTGCAAAATTAAAAAAGGAATATTTTGAAATGTGAACAAAAAGATCATGAGCATCTTACTGCAAATTAGAGTTTCTTTTGCTTTTTCTTCTTAACTTAATAATTAAAATGATGATAAGAAAAACGAGGCTTAGTAAGCCAAGAAGGAGAGGTTTAAAAATGAAGGGTTGTGTGGGTTCTGGAGCAAATTTTGCACAGCGCTGTCGTTGGTAAAGGTCGTGTCTACGTACAGGGCATCTAAAATAGGGAGAGGAAGAGAAAAATGTGCAGAACTTGAAGGCATAACATACAGAGTACCTCTAATGAAAACAAAGGAAAATCTGCAATTAAATATAAGCACGGTATTCCCAATATGATTATGTGTCTGTACCAAGTAATGTGTTAACAAAGGAAAGATAATATTCTTAGATCCATGAGAGTGAGAGCTAAATAAAAAGACACTGATTCATTCTTTGGCAGCCTACAGTTTTTAAGGCAATTCTGCATTTAGAACATCTCTGACAAATTTCTAGCCCCACAGGTTAAGTTGAAATAGCATTTGTGGTTTAGAGCTGTGGAAGTTAAGTGTGTTTTTGAGGAATGTCTACACGTTTTTGAGGCTTATATTCTGATAATTGGTGGTCTTAATCTGAAATAAGAGTTCTACAAATAACTCCCTTTAAAGTAAGGGAGAAGATACCCTTATTTTACATGAGAACAGAGGGCTTCCAGCTAGTGGAAAAACTACTGTGGTTCTGAATAAATTCAAAAGCAGAACAAGTGGTTGACTAAAGCAAATAATAGGCTGCAATTTTGTCTCTGCAGACTGTACAAGTTTGCACAAGCTGTCAGTCTGTGACTGGTGGCAAGTTTGTAACTTGCTCTAATTCACAAAATGTTTTATCTGTTATATTTAATACTTTTATCCTTTCAAAGGATGGTTTGGTTATTACTGTATATCAAGTCAGGGTTTTTCTGAAAGGGAAAGGTATTACTTTCCTCAGTGTATTGGTCTTGGAGGAGTAGGCTTTATAGCCCTTGCTACTTCAGGAAAGTTTTGAATAGGACCTTGTTAGCTCAAAGGCTTATTCTAATACCAAATACTTCAGCTGCGCTAATGTGACTCTGCAAGTCAGGAATTCAGCAGTAACTGCGGTGAGTTCAGTATAATCTATTATAGTTTCTATGATGCCCACTGCAAAAAATGAATTGTGGCAGTTATGTTGCTGCAGTGAAAATATGTGAATAGTTTGCTCAGTAGTTTTATTTTTTAACATTAACCCCAAGTACACTTAAAGATGTATCATTAATCTGATAGTGTCAATATTAAGAGAGAATAAACAAGTGCAAGAATTTTAACTTCTCTCTTGCTTATATATGTGCCGCACAGTAGTTGCGTAACTACTGTGTAGTGTAATCAACAGTTTCACAGCATGCTCTGGGTAGTCCTGTCTTACAATGAGATGAAACCTGATGCTTTGAAAAGAGAATTCATATTTTCAAGTACTGTGGTAGCTCTCAATTTTGGCTTAACATCATTTCATGTAAAAGTCATTATAGACCGTGTAATCCTAGGGTATATTTGCAGTTAGGAGGAGCTGCTAATCTTCAAGTCTTTCCCAGAAAGCCCTGAAAGCTGCCTCAGCCTTCACATGCTTTATTGGGTGTTCTGAAATCAGAACAGGGCTTATAGGTGTGTTTGTAAGAATATTGATTTCCTTTTTAATACATTGTAGAAAAATGTAGTTTCCTGAAATACTACTGTGTAATCAATAGCAATGTGAATGTGTTATTTCATTTTTCCAAGATGTATTTCAAAATCAGAAAAGAATGCATGGCTTTATATATGTCATCTCTGCCAATGATGCTGAATTCCTAATGAGTTTCTAGAACATCTCTAAAAAATAACTGGATTTTGATGTTCTGTGTGTACTAATAGGAAGGAAAGGATTTGTCCAGAACTCAACTATTTATAATGAAGAAGGGAAGTGCAATGTAGCTCAAAGTGTCTGAATGTTGAAGTCTTGGCTTATTACCCTTGACTTATTTTTGTTTGCTTTTGAAAAGTGTATACTCAGCCCTACTTGTTCATGCAATAGATATACCAGGGTCTGTTAACAAAATTCAAGGTGAGTACTACTTATTTACCTGCAGACAGCTCCTCTTCCTGGAACTAACTCACATTTCCCCCCATTGACGCAAAGTTGTGGTTCCAGCTCACACAGGCTCCGGCAGGGTAACCCGTCTTGACTTGCGTAACCGGGTTTACAGAGGCAGTCGGCCTCTTTTGTCCACTCATTCATTATGCATTCCGAAAACTTGTCACATGCCATGAATTTGCAGGGGTCTGCCTGATCAGCTGCAAAGGGTGGGTGAATCATTAATGCATTGCCCCGAAGAAACTTGGCAGGCTTTGAGGCAGCTAGAGAAGACAATTCACATTTACTGGCCTCCTACTTGTGCATGGTAATAGGATGTAGCCTAGCGTAAAAGGACACACATCCTTCTTTCTGTAGGTGACACAGTGGGCATGCAAGCTTATATTTACTTGCAATTTGTTTACTCCATCACTATTAAGCTGTGATTTTATTTTCATCTCACTGACAAGAATTTTCACATTCAGATATTTTTATTTTACTGTAAGTGCTAGTTTTATACTAATGGATACTATTCTACAGCTTTGCCTATGTATTAGAAATACTTTCAGCTGTAATGATCTTAAACACATAATTTAGGACATGACAAGGGAAAGGAATTGGATTATTTGTTATTGCACAATACTGGGAGGACTGCAACCTAGAAACCCTGTCTAGAGAAAGTGCATGCTGTAAAGGTATGCACATGTAAACTCTTAACAAGTGGGCATCAAAATAACATAATAACTTACAAAGTAACTTTATTTGCTTGTTTATATTGGGGGGGGGGGGGGGGCGGAAGAAAAAATTCAAGTACTTCGTTTTGATCATGGCTACTGGATTTTGGATATTATATAATGTAGTTTCTAATGAAACAGAAAAGGGGATATTAATTCTTACAGATAGTTTTCTTGCCCCACACAGAATTGCACTTCAATCAAAACCAGAACGCTTACTAAGGAAAAATAGTTAATAAAAGAGTTTGTATGATTAAGGACTTGATTAAAACAGTGACAGGTGCATTAATTGCATGTCTCTTGTAAGTCTCTCCCCAGTGTCAGTGGTCAGTTTACCTTTATAGTATTGGAAATAAAGTTTGATACTGCTAATAAGGAGACATGGGTTCTGTCAAAGCTTTACCCAGGGTTGTATGCTATAGTTTTGCAGTTTTTGGAAGCTGAAAGGTCTCAGCTCATTTTCATTTGACAAGTAGACCTTGGTGTGATTATTTCACTGGGTTGCAGGGTCATTTTTTCATGGTAATGTTTCGTTTTCCTTCACAAAGCATTGGGCTACTTACCTGCCATACCTCGTCATGTCTTCTGTGTTTTCACTTTGTTCAGATTACAAAAATAATGCATGCAGGTATTTTTAAAAACCCACTATGTTATTCTTTATGACATTACTTATGACCAATGCTGTCAGCCCTTTGCATATGCGGAGTCTTGACACATATTTTGAGCGGTCAGTTCCCACCAGCGTTTCGTCTTAGTGCAATGTTATTACCACTAGATGGCTCTTACTTTCACAATAAATAGTAATTTGCTTAAATTACCTTAATTTATTCATCAGGTTGGGGTTGGTTTGTTTGTTTGCTGGTTTGTTTCTTTATTTTCTAAAGTAAACGACAGTAGGTATTTGAAACACCTGTATGGGAATATACTGGCTTTCTAAACCTAATTTATGCTATTTTGATGTTTTACTGCTGCTCGTAAGCCTTGAAAGAGCAGCTCTCCCAGCGAACTCAGTGTGAGATCGTTTTCTGGAATTAATGTTGAAATACCACATCAGTAAAGCAGATGATATGGATGAAGGTGAAAGATTTTAATTTTTTTTTCTGTGTTTGCATTTTAGAAGGTTTCTAATTCTAATGTTTATTTAATGAATATTCACTACCAAAGCATAGAACATGTGGTACCCCAAAGTTCACTCTTTCTAGTGAACTCATTTAATACTTTATTCAGCAAAACATCCATTTATAATGGGCATATTAGAAAGTTTGTATACTGTGCCTTGTTAACTTTCTCTACCACTCACTATCTATGCTCTTAGTGGCCACAAGGAGATAGGTAAAATGAAAATAGATTAGAAACTGCCTACATGAACTGTAAATAGATTTTTGCTCTGGAGTAGTCAGATGTCTGTACATTAAAAGACAGATTAACCAAAACTGCTAAAGGCATCTGCATTCTAAGGTATTGGTATAGTTGTTCTCCATGCCCATAAAATTAAATTCAGCCCTTGAAATTATTACCAGACCCTGAAAATAGATCCAGACTTCAAATTTATAAACCAATATAGTTTGTGAAAGTTTCTGACATTGCAAGTGTCCGGATGTGTTACAGGCTTCCTACTGTTTAAGAATGACTACAGAATTATTTGGAAGGTACTAAACCAGGAGGGATTCTGGAATTCCAGCTCTATGGAGTGCTACAAATAATAGTCATGCTCTGGTCAGTGAGCATTTGTACAATCCAATTACTCCTAGAAATTATCTCCTTCTGTCTTGAACTCTGTAGCTCTTCAAAAGTAGATTTAATGACTCTCTAAGCTATGGTTTGCTTACAGCATTGCAAAAATAATCAGAAATTGTTTAAATACTCAAGTGCAACATTTCCATAAGTCACTTCTGTAAGCTGCACATGACTGTTCTTCACACCTGCCTTTGCCCAGCCCTTGTTCTAGAGAATTTTTAGTTCACTATGTTTGGCTGTGAAAAGCAGTTGGTGTATATGGACAGACCAACACCTCCACCTAGCATTTCGTTATAGTATGAAAATATGTCTGTAGATAATTTGGGGTTTTTTCTTATTACTTGTGATCACTGGGAGGCTGTTGTTAATACTGTTATTTCCAAAACAATAATGCTTCTGAATCTGTAACAATCTGAAAAAGATTATCTGCTTGGTTTTGACTTTGCACATACATTATTACCACAATCTTACCTGGCTCAATATCCAGGGAATAGCTGTCAATCTCCAAATTGAGGAGCTGGGCTGCAGCATCACAGAAATCTTCCAAAACGCAGTGTACTGCTTCTGTGATATTGTATGGCACTGTCCTGGCAAATTTCATTTTGCTATTCACGATCACACTTCCGTTCCTGAAGTTAAGTATTTCCAGTTGCTTAAAACCTGTGAGGTTGGACTGAAGGTATGGAAGTAGCTGCAAAACAGAAAATTGCCTTTTATTTTAACTTACTCTTAGTGTCTACCCACTATTAATTTATCTCACAGTAACTTTTTGATATTGAGTAAACACATCATGCATTTATTTGTCTGAATTTAATGCAATTGTTAAACTCTACCACCAAATCCACTTTTCTTTTAGCACTGTCTTCTGACTTTTGTGTCTTTCTCAGTAATATATTGAGATGGATGGACAGTAATTTTCCCTGTAATGAAATGCATAGCAGCTGGGGAGTTTATTCATCTGGAAGAGAAAAAAATCACCTCAATCAAAAGCCAAATTTAATTATTTTCAAGCGTTCAATACAGGCAGGTTAGAGCGTAGCATAGTAGATGCATTACTGAGCCGACCTGCTGCCCTATTGTACCCATAGAGAAAATCCAGATCTAATCCTATTCCTCCTGCTAAGCTATGATATGTTTTAAAAGGCCTGTTTTTAAATGCAGCATGTAAGACGCAACCCTTAGATGTAACCAGCACTGCTATTCTGTTGATGTGAAGCTAAGAAAAACACAAATAAATTACATGCCAGGCATATATCTGGAGTCTCTCAAACAAGTAGAAAATCTCATGACTGACTTCATGAACTTTCTTCATACCCTGAGGGCATCCTGGGCTTATGGAGCCTTTCAAAATACAGCTTTATCAGACTGAATTGTAGCAGGGTCTGATATTATCAAAGTACTCTGCTCTTCGGTATATTTCTTTAAACCGTGCCTGACTACTGCAATATGTTGTTCAAGTTGATTTTCACCCACCAATTGCATGAACTGTTGTTCTAGGGCTTTGTATTCTGTCGAGCTCCTATTGAAGAGGTCATCAGAAAAGTGCATGTTGGTTACCCTCAGGCTGAAGAAAACCACTAGCTCTTTGCCTTTGGCTGCGGTTGTCATGGAGCTGGTAGTTACATACTTCAGCGTAGGAGCTGGGGTGGCTTCTGCAGGCTCAGTTGTCAGCACTGGGATGTAACCGCTGCCATGCTCCACTTCATCCAGTGTGGCTGTGCTCATCACACTGATGTGATCCAACTCTGCAGCAATATCCTGCACTCCTGTCCCGGGCACTGTGGAGTCTGGTACCTCAAGGGACTGTTTGATGATCTCTGAGAGGCTGTAGGATGGGCTGGTTGCTGAAGGCAGCAGTGCTGTTTGATCTGATGGTACGACAGCTGTAATAACATCTTCAGGCTGTGTGGTAGAGAGATCACTTGAACCAATAAAGAAAGGCAAAGTTTTGTAAGTGCTGGCTGGCACTAAAATGTCATCACCTGATGATTCTGGTTCATCCATGATCTTAACTGCTGCAGAAAAACAGGGGGAAAAGAAATAGCTACTTGAAAAGCAAGCATAACAAACATCAAGCATGAAAACAACGTTTATTGTATTCTACTGAAGCATTTTAAAAAACAAGTATTAACACTACTACCTAAACATGAAAATGGTATTTCCATCACCAAGGAAAGATTACTGGACTAAAACAACTCATACACATGAGGTGGATTGAGTAATGAGATTTCTGTGGGTGCCCTGTTCAAATAATAATTACACTTGGTAAAGTATTTCTCTAACCACTCCAAAGCACATTCTCGTTTTGAAGGTACCTACTCACACTGTCAGTTTATATTGACTGAAAGAGTAGATCGCATCTTTGAGCTATCTGCTCAGATCACTTGTTTGCTGGAGTAATTTTGTTCCCCTCTGCAAGAGGTTGAAGCTATTATTTGCCAGTAGTCATAAACAGTAATCAATCTATGAAAAACAGTGAAGTCTCTTCAGATGCAAACTGAAGGGAGCAAAACTGTCAATTTACCTAAAAGACAGCAGTACCAGTGGAAACAAATTTAAACCTTAAGAAATCACCTGCTGCACGTGAAGCAGCCATTTAATCAGATGCTGAACTTCTGAGGTCCTCACTGAGGCTTGGTGTGGAACTAGGATGTGTGATAGCTATAGCTGAAATCCAAATCTAAAGCATAATGTATGAGAATCTGAATTTGGCTTGCAGCTATCTGGCCACAATGTCTTCAGAGAACACAGTGGCCTCCAAGCAACAGTCATCAATCCAAGCTGACAACTTGTCCTTTTCCAGTGATACAGTTATGTGGGCTCTTCATGTGGGACTTTCAGCAGCCCCCTCCTAGTAAAATTCACTTATCAGTTGATGGGAAAGAAATTTGTTGCCAATTTGAACTGTTCCATTCCCTATGCACTAATTTCCTCCTCCCAGTGGCCAGTGAAGGTAGTAAAGGAAAGCAAACTTCTGCGTTGGGAATCGCCCCTAATGAAGATGGCAACTATCCTGTCCATGGCACATGAGTTTCCCATGGATGTTCTTTGTGTCTCTTTCAGTTTCCTTGCTTCTGAACAAACGAGGCCCAATTTTTTGCTCACTGTATTGCTGATTTTGGGAACAAATTTACAATTTCAATAAGGAAAAGCTTAGTACAAGATAGCTGTCTATTTTCCTGATGCTTAGTTTAACAGCACATACAAACCTTTTCCTTTCTCCCTGAAGGTACAATACCTTGGTCTAATGTGGATTATTTTCTATATAGCCCCATTCTGCTAAGCTAACCACACTTCTCGAAACATCAAGTAATCTGTCTGAGGCACGGTATGTGGTTTTACTAGAATTAGATGCTTGAAAAGAATTTTCTCCCATCTGGTTACCACTTTGCGTAAGCCTATGTTAAGAGATGCTACATATATTTTTATCCTCTTTATTGTTTGTTTTATTATGTGTGTTATAATGTGTATATACACATGGTGATTCAGTGATAGAAGTATAAAGAGATAAAATACATGCTAATAAAATAATATGAAAATAATAAATTGTATAATATCAATATAAACATATTATTATTTATAAATATTTATTTTATCATTAGTAATAAATTAAGCAAAACACATAATAGACTGACCAGTGGTTATACTATTAGAGTAGGTTGTGAGAGAGCTAGATTTACTTTTTGGTTCCACTTCAAATTCCTGCTCAGGAATCTTTTAAGGATACACCTTCAGGTGGTATTGAACTCTCTTCTAGAAAGTACTTAAAAATGAGATGCATTCTTTAAGCCAATATTTTTTTGCTCCCTTTTTAGTCAATAACGAGATATTTATCTCACTTGAAGAAAACTATCCGAATACTCTGCATCTTTTGAAGCGCCTGTATATTTCTGTTGACTTCAGAACATACACAGCAAATTTATGTATGATGCCTGCTTTTCCGCTTACATAGTCTCTGTTATGTAAATCAATCTCTTCAGCCCCTTGTGGCACTATTGTAAGGTCAGTGATTTCTCTGATGTATGACAAGGACTATTGAAGTGTTTTGAAAATGGGAAACACTTTCCATTGTGTGGTAGTGTGAAACTCTGAGCAGAGCGGTGTGGTTCTGGCCCTGGAGAAGGCTCAGTGCATTTTACTCTTGAATACCACTGACAAGGTCTTACTGGAGCGTTGCTCCTCCTACTCTTAGTTCTAAGGTTTTCTCTTCCGTAGAAGTGTTTTGTATGTCTCAGCTAATGGAAGAACTAGACATTTTTGTCTGTTCTGTGGGGAAGTGAACTTCTAGAAACAATATTCTGAAGCAGAACTCCTCAGGTAAAGCAAGCTGGAAGTAAAGTTACTACAACTGCCTCTATTTATGCAGTCATTACATCAGTAACTAGTGCAAATGTTATTCTGTTACGTTGTTCTTTCAGATGAGTTTATTTGTATATTAATACCTGGTTTTGATAGGTATTGAGTAATAGATGCTAAGGTGCTGAGGAGTATAAGGTAAATTCCTCCTAGAGCAAATTTTATCACAGCAGCAGTGCACATTCTCATAGCTACATATAAAAAAGCATTCTAGAAAGAAGATGTGCACTACCTTGACAGGGGTAATCAGGGAAAGGAGAACTTCCACTTCACTGCTTTCTGGATGCATACAATATTGCAACTGCCTTACAAGATGCTGCAACTCTTTTGAAGACCAGGTTATTAGCTCCTGTTACATGTTCTTGCAGGATTCCCCTGTTATCTTGCAGCTCAAAGTAGGATAGTCATCAAAGAGAGTTCCCAAACTGTCATGGGCAGCTGCTGCTGATGGACAAACATTTTGTTATGCTTTGGCTCATGAGAACAAATCGGTAGGCATTAGGTGCAGCCAAGATGCTCCAGAGACCAGATTTTAGGGGAGACAACTGCAAACCAATGGAATCCCACAGGGGGTACCTATTTTGCCTTTAACACTAGCTGGCTGATGGCAAGTTATTGAAGATCACTCATCTCTGTAAATATTTGTACCTCTTTCCCATAGGTGACAAGGCAAATTTTTATAGTCGGTTGCTTGTATGAAAACATCTTCCCCCAAGAGCCTCTTTTTAACTGGCAGAATATTTGGAAATCAGAATGATTTAGCTGAAAAAAATTCCCACTTGATAAGAGACTATATTTCACTTATTTTGCGTTTGATATGTAATGGTTGAGTTCTAATTCATATTTATGAGCAGTGAACTTCTTACCTTCCACATGATGAGCTCCTTCTATCCCCCTACCACATCCCCAGTGGCTGTTCATGACATGAAATATGTTAAATTTTGTATGCTTATGTACAAAATAATGAAAGAGCCTAGAGTACTGGTGATACTGGAGAAGATGCTGAAGTACACTGCTAATATGAAGCATCTGTGGGATGGGATGCAGAAAAAGACCAAGTGGTGCATTCTCCCTTACTGCAAGGCCTGACTGTGCTGATCTGGAGCAGGACCACAACATGTGTACAGCAAATTCCCATTTAAAGCAGCACAGTTTTGCAGTCTCCTTTTATTTGTTGTAATACGTAATTTGCACCACTGACAGTGTAATACAAGGCCTACAGTCCTAGTCCCTCCAGCCCTAGAAAGCACCCAGAAAAGAATAGCAAATTGCTATATTGTTGTGCATGCTCCACCAGAGCTTGATGCCCTAATACTTCTTTGAGAACTTGAGATGCTTTTCTCTTGTCATGTCCTCGTGTTTCTTGTGTAATCAAGGATATGGACAGATTAGAGAAGAAAAGCCTGGAGATGTTCTCTGTTTACAAAGCTCTTGCTGTTACTTGTTATGCTGATAGGGAGTGAGAGTCACTTATTAGTTAAGGGAACTCCGAACAGATTTCTTAGCATTAGTGCTTGAGGCATTAATGCAGGATGATCTACTGATGGGATGAACCTGCAGCTCCAGAGCAACCTTCTCTAAGCATGACAGCGTACACATGGTCATGATTGATAGTATTTGTCAGGCACATTGTATTTTAGAAAAAGGTAACTACAGGAGAAAAAAGTACTAGAATGGTTTTGAAATTGCAGCAAGTTTGAAGCGGAATAAACATATATATTATGCATTTGGCAAATAGCCATGTATGCATGTGTGTGTGTATATATCTATATATATAGAGAGATAGTCTATGCATAGATTATAAAGGTCTTCTGGCACTCCCTTATTACAAGCAAAGTAACTTAAAAGACCTTGGGGGCATACCAAGATGATCTCAGTGCATGAATCACCTGTGTTCATATGCTGCTATTTCTTATCAGTCACTGTCTCTCCAGCTGAGATATATAAGACAGTGACAGACCACAGAGGTGGTGTTAGTCTCTTCCAATGTGAAAGTGAATGGGCTCCCCTAAAAGGCTTCTGAGTGCTTAGTGAAGCACAGCACCAGCCCTGAAGGCAGGGCTTACTGTCCCCTTCTGTTGGTTACACATTTTCTAATGTGTGTCACTTTCCTGTTCCAACACTTGCAACTTACCAAATTCAAATATACCACAAAAGTAACCATATTACATTAAGGTTAAACAATATAATGAAATTAAAACCTGCTGTCAGCAATGAAAAACTTAATTTGAACTCTCAGCCACCACTGACCCTCCCAAAGAGATGTTCACTGAACTCTCCAGATGTTTTTTTTCATATTACATGGACAATATTGTACTGAAGAGAGTTTAATATCTGAAGTTAAACTGCTGTTGGCAATGACGTATAAGCACTGAATTAAGAGGCAATTTCCTGGGTGCATTGCTATATTAAATCTTTCTAAAAAGAGTGCTGCATGCAGGCATTTATTCCCAGCTGAGGGAGTAAAATACATAAGTTTGATTATCAGAAAGAATCAATTGCCATTTCAACAGCTTTATTTCATTTCAGGTATCTAATTTGTTGGTCCTCTTACATTTTTTTAAAGTGAGGAAACCTTTTATAATTGACCATGAATAAGGAGTTATTGTTGGGGAAAGGTCAAATTGTCATGAGACATTTTTCTAGTGGGTTTGTGTTAATAAGCAGGCCCAGAAGATTACGTATTAAGAGGTCCTGATATTTCATTTCACTCATGAGCTTAATAAGCATTGACATTTCCTATTGGTAATAGAAAATTTTCCAGTTCACTGACAAATATTGTTCAGTATATGAAGGTTACAGTATTGCAATGTGCATATATATATATATTTGTATGCATGCTGGCTGAAGAAAATAACTGACAGGGGAAAAAGTGTGCAATGAAAAGACTGGTCCATAAGGCAGGGTGAGAATCTCCTTATGGGCAGCTATGCTGATATAAATACCAGATGGACTGGAACATCAAGCAGCTGGATTCAAATCTACATTTTTTGTTGGTGCCTGAAATGCCATAAATCCATGAATGCAGTACTGTTGTGTACAAACAAATAGATGAAGTGCTGAATTTATGTTTGAAGTCTTTCATTTTTAACTAGGACACAAGTAAGATGAGGATTAAGAGAATTAAGTCTCATTAAGCCAACATGTCACAGCAATGTCTTGCAGCACATAATTGCTAACTTTGTCTTTTTAACTGTAAAACCAAGGCAGAAGAGCCAGAATGATCTATGGCTGTCATTCTGTCTGTCAATATGAGCTCCTCATAAGCCAGGTTCAGTGGTCCAGTGAAACCAACAGAGCTCTTTCTCCAAGGACTGCAATGCCTATAGGGATGCTGGGGAGGGACTCTTCATGAGGAACTGTAGTGAGAGGACAAGGGGTAATGAGTTCAAACTTAGGGGAAGTTTAGACTGGATATGAGGAAGAAATTCTTTAATGTAAGGGTGGTGAGGCACTGGAATGGGTTGCCCAGGGAAGTTGTGAATGCTCCATCGTTGGCGGTGTTCAAGGCTGGACTGGACAGAGCCTTGGGTGTCATGGTTTAGTGTGCGGTGTCCCTGCCCCTGGCAGGGGGGTTGGAACTAGATGATCTTAAGGTCCTTTCCAACCGTAACTATTCTGATTCTATGATTCTATGAATCTCAGTGCACTGGGAGTGAATTCCATCTCTTCTCCATCTCCAGCCATAAAATTTCTTGTATCTCTCGACCTTTTTCCCTTAGCATCCTCGCTGACACTTCTTGAGGAGCCTGTTTTTTCACAGGACAGCCTGATAGCTGCAGCTCCAGCTCTACTTCTGTGTAGTACTCTGTGTAACTTAAATAAGAACTCCTCAGTTTATTCTGTAAATTTTCTTATCTTGCAGCTGCGCTTTATCATCATGCTCTCACCACCAAAGGTGCGATAAATGTCATTCTGAGATGCTGTCACAAGAGGATAAAATACTACTTAGTAATGCTAATCTTCTCTCATTATTCTAAGAACAATCCAGCTCTACCTGACACTCTGAAAACTAAGAGGATAACATAAAATTTGCAAAATGGATACCTGAAAAGTGAAAATACTGTGAATTCAGGGTGTTGAGCAACTACAGCTTGCTCTTCTCTTGTCTATGTTAATTATAAAAGAATCTTCTAAGGGTGCTTTAGCTGGGCTTCTCACACTGGCATCAAGGCTCACCCTCTGTTTGGTAAAACCGGGTAGCCTCTTTTACTGACTCATGCTTAGCTGAGTAATTTGGCCAGACCACCAGACTATGTGTTTGATTTGAAATGTTTGCTCCCACACAGAGTTATGATATGGCCTTCATCTCATGTCAGTATCCTTATCAATTCCTTTATTTTGCAGATCAGTAACGTTATATACTTCTGCAATGACTGAAGAAATGAAAAGCGAAGAATTCTTCACTTGTCCCTCAGAGATGCATGAAGATTAAGAGTAAATCATTAAGGACAAAGCCAAGCCCTGACTACTACTCTTCTGCAACTTTTTTCCCTCAGTGCACCTAATTCTGCCTGAGAGAACCAGAATGATGCAGCTCATAATAGTCTGACTGCCTATAAACTTTTCACTGGTGTAAATTAGCTGGTTTTACTCAACTCACACAAAATTTTCAGTATGAAGAAAGACTTCCCTTTATGAAATTAGGGTTAATATTTTCATTGATCCATCTCTCCTTGGGAAATGCAAGCTCCCTTCGCTTTCATGGAAGTCAGTCAGTAACACATCTGCCTGTAGCAATTTCATGCTTGGACACTGTACCTGTAAAAGCCCTCTGAACTATCAATTTTCTGTGCAATTACAAATTATTTTTCTCTCTGATTATAATTTTCACATGCACTGGCCAATGCATGCCTGAAAAATAATAATTCACCTTGCCATTATCTGTTTGGTTTAGGGACTTTCTTTACTTCAATTAGCTATCTACTAATAGTTTTCTCATTAAAGGTTTTTGTATATTTCGTGAGTAAGCCTGTTTCTTTAAAGCTTTGAAATAATGAAATAGAGAGTTAATATATGATTTTTTTTTTAGATTTTTCAGCTTCAAAGCATTTAAGCACAACAGGTGGAAATACAATAGATACACAATTAATTGGGCAAGCTTATTTTAGACCTGTGTCAAATTCATGTACTGAGAGACTTGACTATTAAGCTTTAACAACTGTCATTGACATTCTTCTGTTTCACCAGTTCTAGAGGATTCAGCATTTCAAAAACACATAAGTACTTTGAACAAGATAGGAATAGCTGGTGATTAAAGCATCCCCAGAACTTTGAGTAGCAGTGTTTGATTTCATTTTGCACTGGAACTATACAATGGAAGTATCTGCAGAAAACTGGAAAACAATCAGCAATAATCTATTAAACCTGGGTCTCAACCACTATCCCACCACAATTTCTCCCCTGAATTCACCAGCTGTTGCACCTGATTATGGTGACTGTTCTGCCTCTCAGTTAAGACTCAAACATTCATCTGCCTCAGTACTTCTCTGACTATAGCAGAAGTCAGTAATTCCATATTGATTGCTTTAGGTAGTTAACAGTCTTCACCCTTGTAATTAAAGTCAGAGTATGAGGCTGTATTCCTGCTTTTTACAAGAAAACTGTACAGACAGGTGTATAATAAGATACCTTGTATGGACAGTAGGTCAGTGGTAGTTTATTTCCATAACATGACAAGTCACTTTTACCATGTAAGAACTTCTACCTCCTCTGCTACTGAGATTGTCAGATGAAATGACATACTAGTGCTCAAGTGCTCTAAAAGTCAGTTTTCTAATTAAAGTCCTTGCTGAAGAAATGATTCAACTGGGGTATTATACTCTTGTGAAGGAAGGAAATTAATAAGTACATTTACAGTTTAAAGATGTAAAAATGCCAAAGACTGCTGGGACTGTTATTTATTGTAAGCTATTTTGCACTGAAATTCTGCACAGTTTGCTACCATACTAAAATTATATTAAGATAAATCTTAACCAACTAAGACATGAAGCTAAACTGAGAAGTCTGGACTTCTCTGGTGTTCACATTAGTGAATTAAATAGAGAAGAATATTGAGAAGTATTGAATTTGCAAATATTAATACACGTCTACATAGCAGTGGAATCAAAGCTGAATAAGAAATATCTCACTTAAGACCATAGCTTCAGAAGGATTAGCAGCTCATTCCTATTGTTGATTGTTCTACAGTTAAGTTTGAAAAATATATTTCTTGAGTTTAAACTAATGAAATATGTGTGAAAATAACCTAAACCTGGAAACATAAACAAGCATCCATCTAAACATTGGAAATACTCCAGCCATGCCACTGCAGTGATTTTGGAACACCATAAATGGAGAACCTGGAATATTATTTTTGATTCATTTCACTTTAGAATGATTAGAAACAAAATGTGACAGGTTACAATACCTATCCTTCAGATGTAAAAGTACCCACCAAATCCCTGCCCTCTTTCTCTATTTTTCTCCACTGTGTGACAGGAAAAAATAAAGAGCACAGTTTTGTAGGTGATGGGACCATAAAACAGTTTTGTGGTATTGAAATTTATTAGTTTGCAAAACAGTAAAAACAAAGTAGAAGTCACATGATATAAATTCAAGTGATTTGTTGACCCAAGGACCTAAAACCAGAAAAGACAAACATGACATTAGAAAATTAAAAAATGTGACTGTCTTGAAATCTTGCAATCACATGAGCACATTAAGATTTGTCCTGATGCTTCCAGGCATTCATTCCCCTCAAGCCATACTACTTTTTTTTTATTGGAGCTTTGCAGTATCGTATAGGTTACTCTGCTTGAAAGCCCATCATTCCGAATTACATGGCATTAAAAATGGTTATTAAAGGAATGTTTGGCCATAAACACAATTTTGACTGTAAATTCAGTTATCTGTTATTGGCACCATAATTCCACAAGTGTTATATATCTTTTCTACAGTACTTCAACTTAGAAAGAAAAAAAATCCACCAAATGGGGAAGAATGATAGGAAACCTAAACATAAAATGAACAACAAAGGAATCTTTTGCATCCAGGATTGGTTTAATCATGTTCTTACTGATGCAGATAATAATCTTACCATTCTACAAAATGAAAGTGAAACTTCTACATCGTTCTAATTTACACCTGGATATCATTGCTTTAAATTGTGTTTACTCATGTTCTCTACATACCTTTCTGTAAAGTTGCATTGACAAAACAATGTTAAGAACTTGTTGGAAGGAATGCATTTTATCTTCAAGCAGAATTCAGAACTTATTTCCCCAATCCCCCCCACCCTTTTTTTTAATTGCAATATGTAAATATATGAGATCTGTCCTGGCAAGAATTTTGCACATTCTAGATTTTCACAAACACAAACTCTATTATATTTAAGATAAACATTATTGCGAATTTGTCTCCTTTTAGAGTTTTTTTATGTATTTTTGTTTGTTTTAAATACTATAGCATCTTTCAAACTGCAGAACAAACACCTTAAATAGATATTGGCATCAGTGCCTATTATGTGAGGCATCTTGGGTGTGGCAGAGAAAAGCAAAGTTGGAAGGCCAAGCCTTCTCTCCAGATATATATAACTCCATCTAGAGATGTGATTCAGAGCACCTACGTTACAACTTGCGTATATGAGTCTAATACAGGTGGCATGAGTTATCTGCTAACAAGGAACTGACTATTAAAGACTCCAAGCTGAGCTCAGAGGGAATTGAATCTGAAACTGAATCCTCCAAAGTGAGAAATGTAATAATTATAGAAATAAAAAATTTAGTACCATTTGGTCATAATACATTATTTCTCAAAGCCAGCATTTCTAGGAACACTAAGGGTTATTAATGAGTGAGGGAAATGTATTATTTAGGGCATGTTACTCTCAGCAGTGCCACTCTAACTGATATTTGTTCCAACAGGACTACATGACATCTAAACTTAATTAGTTTCATTCATTTATGAGTTGGCAGAGGGAAATCTTACTTCCCCAGCTCAAAAGTCTGTATTATTTGTTTTAAAGTATTTTTTAGTATTTTACTACTCTATTGGTCACAGGTTTTTGAATAATTGTATTCAAGGCATTAATATATTAAAGTTATTTGTGATATTGGATTTTCAAATTCTGAACTTATTTCTAGCCTTTTTGCGTTCAATTTTTATTAGAGGATTAGAATTTACTGTAATCATGTCTGAAGACAGTAAACTTCCTTCAAAGAAGTTTCTATCTGTTGAGTTCTAAAGAAAATTAGTTTTCTGGAACAAAGTGCTATTAGACCACATGCAGCCACAGCCCCATGCCGCTCCTGGAGGGAGAGCTCCTTTATGCACAGTGACAAAGATAAAGACGAATTATGGGTGGTTTGTAGTTTTGTCAGGTTTTCAATGTTATCACATGGCAAGTACACCTTCCCTCCTCTCCTCTGAATCTCAAGCCTCTGTGGCTGCTCCTGTTTTCATAGGAAACAGGCAGGAGAACTTTCCCATTTTTTTCCACTTTAGATCCAATCTCTGAACACTGCCAGAAAGGTTGGTTTTAGCACAAGATGGGATCTGAAACTGAAATGTATGAAAGCTTGTGTTACGTATGTTACATATCACTCGTGGTGGAGGGCTACCTACAACCAATGTAAAGCTTACTTAAATGAATTGATTTTAAGTCACCAGTATTACGGTGAATTTGGAGGGAGGGAGATGATTAATTTGTAGAGAAATGACATTGAACATGGAAGGGGACAACCATCAGGGGAATGCTAATTATAGAAGTGAAAGCATTCAGGAAACAAGTACTGAAGGATCGTTAGCTTTGAGTCTAAAAGGACACGTGAGGTTCATGAGAACCTCATTGCAGAAACAATTGGAGTTGACTAGCAATATGCAGAGATGACTCTGTGAGAAAAACCCCAAGTGTGTATGGAGAGTATTAGAATCTGGTCCTTGTGGAAACAATGTGATAGCAATGTGTGTCAGTGTCTGGGGAGAGACTTAAAAACAAAAAATAGGAGTGAACAAGTGCCAGAACACTGAGGTGTATCTTGCTGCTATCTATATAGGTGGAGAATGAGGTGTTACGTTTTTTCATTCTACAGGTAGCTCAGATTTGCCTCTGGATCAACAAATTTCCTTAGCAGAAATACAAATTGTATTCTGGACTTCACACAGTAATTACAATGAGTCATTGGAGTTACCAACTGCATATAAAGTTTAATTTAGTTTGTTTTGGTCAATGTTTACACATTTATATCATGTATTTGGGGATGTATAAGAAATCACATTTGAAGGAAGCAAAGCTTAACCTTAAGTTAAAACTGAAGTGACTGGATAGCTTAATAATTTAAACAAGTGATGTGTTAAATTGGGAAAATATTTAGCATTGTTTCTCTTGTATATTTTTGCTTGGATTAGCCGTTTCATTTTAGCACATTTAATTATGTTTTGAAGATGTGATGCACATTGTTCCTGCTGCACTCAGCATGGTGATAGTTGAGCAGTAGGCTACCATTAAATTTTTGCCATGCACTAGTCACTTACTCCAACATGTTTAGGACTCTTCAGGATGCCTGTAGTATTCTGAGTGTGCTATTCTAACTTTATCACAACAAGGAAGGCACTATGCACATTTTCTTAAATCTGACGTATCCTAATATGAGCCTGCTGAAATGTTTGCATTCTGCCACATCTTCAATTCACAGATAACTTTTAGGCTAATATCATACATAATGCTTGAGAAAATGACATGGCTACACCTACCTGTTTACTTCTCCAACCATCAGACTGAAGCAGCACCTCCATGAAAAGCATTCTTTGCACATCTGAAGCAGCAAGCAACAAGTGAAAGGGCACAGAGAGAAGCTGTTGAGGGAGAATGTTAAGAAAATACCGTCAGTTCATGGTCAAAGAAAACATAAGAAAAGCAGAAAAACATGCAAGGAAACAGAGGAGTTCTTTACCTTGTATAACCGTAGACGTGGAAAAACTGCTGGGTCTTCCTGGCACAAAGGATGGGTGAATTCCAATCCTGGAAACACCCGGAGTGGTTCTTGAAAGAAGTAACGGGACTTTCTTTTCCATCACAATGCTGGTTATGCCAAACAGAAACCTATGCGCTTAGGCAGCTGGGGATGAACCAGATGCAGGAAGAATCCCCAAACATCCAGAAAATAGTTTTTCTACAGATTGCTTAGAAATAGTAGTGAGTGAGGAGAGCACACCTGAATTAAGAGCTGGGCAGTAGGAAGACATGAAACAAGACTTTGTGAACATATGAGGGTAATTACAGAAATTAATGAGGCCTTTATCAGGTGCACATACCGAAATGTGACCACCATCTACTCCTTATCAGTCAGTTTCTCACAGGAAAAAAACCCTCTGTAATACACCCTGCAAAGTCTTCTCTTAGAGTCTTTCTGGAGAGCTTGAGAATGATCCAGGTTTGTGAGAATGAGATGTAGTACAACAGAGTAGCTGAAGTGTATTACATCTACCTTTATTTTGTCCTATGCTTCTGGAATAACTTCTCCATAAATAATGCTTCCTCCATGATTGGATGATGGTCAGGAGATTTACCTGTGTTGTATATTTGTTAGCAACTATGGTTAAAACAAATTCAAATTAAAATTCCCCTTACTGTTTAGGAAATAGAGCTATATCATTTATTGTTGTTACAGGCTTCATGAACTCTTTTATCACTTTATATATTTGTTTACATTTGTTTACATTTGTTTTACTGATGAAATGTTATTGCTTTTTGAAATAACAATATGTCTAATACGTTACACAAGTGTCTTCCTTTCTGAATGGTTATACTGTTTTAGGTGGAGTTACAAGAAGACCACAGAAGCATAAAAGAAATTTAACCATACTGAAGATACACTGATGAATTAACTCCAGAGGGAAAAAATATGAAGAGAAAGATGAATGTTAGAGAACAGTGAAGTGGTATCATCTCAAACAGTAGAAAAAAACAGGGATTTTGCAGTGATTTTAAATGAAAAATTGAAAGATCTGAGATTTTGCAGGAGCTGTAGCAAACCTTTCTGAGTAGTCAAATGTTTAAACCATGACATCAGATTCAAGCATTCCAGAACTTTTCAGTAAGAGGGTTTGTCTCTTAATTCTATTGTAAAATCTCAGACAGAATTTCATATTCAAAGGTTAGGCTTACTTTAAAGCACCTTCCTAGTAGTTCTGGGCTACTTTGAGGAGTAGAGTAAATGCCATCACTATTTGGCCAGCACGGCTGTTTAATCCTCACTGGCCTGCTCTTTACCTTCACCACAGACAGCATCACTGTCCTGAATAAGCACAGTACCGTATGAAAGAAGCTTCACAGCTGCTTCTGGCTCATTCCTCCCACTGGCTTCCCAACCCTGACAAGTCCCATCCTGGATGTCTTAGAAGGATGCTTCTTGTTAGTTTGACTCTTCATCCCTCACCTGTTTTTTACTCTCCTTTTCCTACATGTTGCATGCAGAACTTTGCATCTATTTGTTTGTGTGAATGTGAGTCTAATTATGTTTTAAGGAGCTGTGAAAGATTTTTTTTTATTGCTTTGATCAGTGACCTCACATAGGCACAATTAAAGTATCTGGTGTAGGTTACAGACATTCAATGTTCATGAGTCTGTAGTAATGTTCAGCCTACAGTTGCACACATGATAACAGATGCAATAAAGTCCATCTGTGAAACATAGCTGATAGGAAGACCTGAAAGAATCTCAGATCGTGTTATTTCTTGTAGCCATGTCTTCCTTTCATGGTAAAGAAGAGTAAATTTAAAGTTCTAAACGTGATGAAGAAAATTTGCTCCACCTTCTGAACTGAAAGGTGGGAAAATGGCTGGGAATTAATGTAGTGGAAGTGAAGGCAACTGTTCAGACCCTAACCCTCTGTCCAAGCTCATACAGAACTAAGTAGTTCCTGCTGTTTCACACCAGCAGCAGTTAAAAGTTTAGGTTTCGTGGGTTTTGTTTGTTTGTGTTTCAAAAAATACTACTAAAAAACGCAGCTATGAAATGCAGCCAGGCACAATGTGTGAAATATTCTGTGTCTGATAGTGAGGAATTTTGCTTGCCATATTAGAAGTAATATCACCAACACTGCTGATATTAATAAAACCTCTCACATAAATGTTAAGTCCTGAATTTCCAGATCAAATTCTATCAGCTCCTATGAAATAGGCAACATTTAGCGAAAGAAATAAATACAGGGAATGCTGTTCTCAGAACTGCCAGAAATGAAAAAAAAGCTATAAAGAAATTTTAAAGATTATACATTATTTGTTCTTCTCTAAACTTAGTAAGTAGATTTTAACCTCTCTCTTCTGTTAAGCATGCAGTATGTTTTGTGTACTACAAGGTTGTAAACAAATATAATAACTCCAGCTTTGTGCCATTGCTAATAAGGTGTCCTTTCTTTTTTAGACAGGGAAAAATTATTTCTCTCCTGCTACTCAGCTGCAGAGATAATGAAGGAATTCTTGTATTGTAGTGCTTGTTTTAGACATAGCTTGTGTTCAGCGAGGAGGAGCAAGGCAGTGGGCCTTATTTTGAGAAAGGAGATTTTCTACAGTTCTAGTCAGTTTGTTCTGTCTTGCAACAAATAATTTCTTAAAATAGTGTTTAAAGGGTCAGTACCAGGTGTTTACAGGATCAAACATGCAGTTAGAGAAGATCCACACCACTTTAAGCAAACAATTCCATGCTGTGTGGGCACAGGCAATTATGGCTTTAGGAAAAAGAAAAACGCTGATGTAGCTTTTTTACTGCATTTCAAATTATATGAGAAAGTTTGAAGACATTTGTACAAGTAAGCAAGTGGTGAACTTTCCATTTGTATAATACTTACTAAAATATCCTTTGGTCCTGATATTTGCCTGATGACGTTGAAACTCACTTAACTATTTAATGTATAAACTCTGAGGATCGTTTAATAACACAGAATGTAGTCTTCATTTTGAACTGATGTATCAAAGCCTGTGCAAGACTCAAATGAACTGTGGTCCTACACTCTCACTTGGAAACAATCAAGCAAGCTTGAACCCTGGGGCCAGGGAGAGGCCCATCTCCAATATCCTCCCTCCCATCCAGCGAAAAACAATGAGGCAGTAACTGTAATAAATTACAATAAGGAAATTCTTTACCATTTTAGATTTGAAGACAAAGAATAAAACTAGTATCTTTACCAAAAATTGCTCTGCATTTTTTGGGGAGACTCTGCTTCTCTTCAGCCATTTGGAGCTGTTAGGCTACAAAGTTTTTCAGCTATTTAGCAAATTGTAAAATAGATATGCGACTTTATGTGGGTTTCATGACATCAAATCCCTAACCCAATGAGTGAATACAATGAAAAATGCCTATAACTTTTTTACAACATTTTTCCTCCTGCAAATTTAAGACTTCTCCACAATTATAATGAATGTTATTTATAGGCATGCTATGCTGTTTTTGAAGGTATGATGTACATTTATCAGTGGGACTACAAGAATTTTTGCCTTAATATCCTGTACAAATCGTGCCTTATCTTTAGTCTTTTGTTGCTGAGTTTTTGTTGAGGTTTTTGTTTGCTTGTTTGTTTTTTCTTTGACACCCCTGAAGTCAGGTACCTTAGGATTTTCCTCAAGTAAGCATCAGAAATGTAAATTTTTCACTTTTGACAGTCCAGAAAAAATTCTGTCACAACTGAAAGGAATGATTACTGTACTTATATGTGAACTCCATGTGTATTAACAACTGGATCTCTTCTACTCTCTTTTATAGAAAAATCTTTTGTGACTTACCTTGTCCAGACAGACTATCTTGGTCAAGTTCCTTGAAAGGTGGTCCTGTTGTATCTTCAGCTTCAGTTTTCTCTTGTAGAAGACTAGGTGGGATAAAGCTACCTGTGGCATAAACTGCCAGTGTGGTAGCCTGCTCCACTGGAGACTCATAGCCATCGGCGATTAAGTCACTGCTAGCAGAATCATCTGCTGGAGGAGGCAAATAGGAATCCTCTGGTTTTGGAGGACTACTAGTGCTACGCAGAGCACTGAAAGGCACTGTGAAACTTTGGTAGTCAGCAGAGATACCTTCTGTGTCTGGAGTAGATTTCTCCTGAAACGGTTCTCTTGAAGGTTTGGTAGGGAACACAGGTTCAGATGAAACAAAATTGTTGAAGTATTCAGGGTCACTGATGTCTCCACTTAGCACAGGGATTCCAGTTGTAAATTCATTGAACAGGATGTCTCCAGTTTGGCCCACTGTTGCTGGGCTGGGGTAGCCCAGTGGGAGTTCCACACTCATGGAGTCCTCCTGAAAAGGTTTATAAAAAGCAGCTTTCATTATTATGCTTAACTTTCATTGCTAAAAACACCAATAATCTTTAGCCACAGGAGCTTGCAAACAGCTTACTCAGCATGAAGCCATGGGATGTATGAAATGTTTGGCATGTGATCCTAATCACATTTTCTGTAATTTAAAAAATGGTCAAAGAAAGATGGCTTTCACTACCCCGTCAGTTGCTCTCTGTCTCTGAAATGTACTACTGAACTGGTAAGACAGTGTAAACTTAGTAATTACAACAGGAAAAGATAATCAAGCAGTAACATTCACCTGTAAATGCTCTAAACAATACCTCCGTTGCAGTATAGCAAGACAACATTCATCTTTACCACATTTAAAAAAGGCAGATATGTATTTTAGCAAAACATCCTCTTTCTGTATATTTATATACATTTTAACACTGTTTAATTTCATGTTTTTCCTCAGTTCATGGAGAAATAAATAAACAAACATAACAACCAGTATTAACTTACCAAATCAACGCCTGCCAGAGGAATAGTGACCATGGCCTGGATATCATTATCAAAATCACTAGATGGTCCAATAGATTCTGGGGAAAAAAAATTATAAATTAAATAGTGCACAATATATCAGCAGTGGCACCCTAAAAACTGATGAAAATGAACTCGGTAAAAACCAGTATTAAAACTGTCCACCATAAAAAATTACTTTTAAAAATCCATGCTAAAGAGAAAAAGGCATAAATTTCCGTTTAAGACAGAAACTATGAGGAAACCAAGAATTTCATTTACATTATTCTTTGTAAATTCTTTACTGTAAGGGTGGTGAGGCACTGGAATGGGTTGCCCAGGGAAGTTGTGAGTGCTCCATCACTGGCGGTGTTCAAGGCTGGATTAGACAGAGCCTTGGGTGGCATGGTTTAGTGTGCGGTGTCCCTGCCCCTGGCAGGGGGGTTGGAACTAGATGATCTTAAGGTCCTTTCCAACTCTAACTGTTCTATGATTCTATGATTTAGAATAAATGGGATAGGTCTGCAGAGAGCTGAATCATGGATGAATGCTTAAAATCAGCTGAAGTGTGAAGCACTTTGTTAAATCCACTTGGGCAATGATGATTCATTATATTGTGTGGTTCATTAAGAATAAATTGTTTTCAGTTTTACCCAAAGTCCACACCATTGCTACACTCAAAGTTTTGGCTTTAGTGTCTGGTGGTTCCCCTCACCCTCTCAGAGAAGTTCTTTAAACATAGTTACATGTAAGCTGTCCTCTAAAACTGGTTATTAAGAATAATTCATGGGGGAAAGTTGATTAAAATTGTTATTATTAAAGTGCTCTATAGCCACATTTTTTTCCTTCTCCTTAGGCCATTTAATCTGCATTAAAAAATGAGTTTTTATTCTTACAGAAAGTATTAGTTCATTTGAATATACATTTTTTTTTGCAAGAAAATGCTGCTGTTTGTAAATGGAGCACTTTACAATTTGGTGTGTGTCTTAAGATTGTTTTGGTAAACATACATATGAAAAAATATTCTAAATTATTTTCCCCATTTTTAACCCACCTCCCCAAAACTAGGGGGATACTATCTTTGAGAAAGATCACTGATGGACTAAATGGGGATATTTATTAGGTGGATTACTGAACTGGATGAAGCCTTTCAACATTCTGCTGGAGGTCATCACAGCCAGCTTCACTCCCTCTGTGTTTCGGAGAGCAAAATGCAGTTTCATAATATGTTTCACACCATCGATTTTAGCATGAGATCAAATACTCTTTGAGGTGTCTGTCCCTCTGACTTCACTGGGAGGTTAGACGGCTTCCTTACAACCAAGACTTAGCTTCCAGAAAGCTAAATTTATGTTAGAGGAAGCCCTCACTTCTTATCAAGGAGACTGGGAAATTAAAATGATTTCGTGAGTATACATAGTATTTCTCACTCCCCACCCCTCCCTTATTTTTCTTAGTATGCAAAATATCCAGCTTTTCTAAACAAACAACTAAGGAAAACGGATTCTCCAATATGATTAGAAGTATAATTATAAAGACATTTTGTTATAAAGTTTAACTTAGATCTGTGCATCCTTGGGACACTATGCAACACTTAGGAGAATGAGATACATCAAAGGAAAACAATCTGTTAGAGAGCAAAGGAGACCTTACTGAAATTGCATCAGTTTGAAAAGGTGAGACTTGTGACTGGCACTGGCCTGCCTACTGACCATCAGTAAACTGAAGTGTTCCAAGGTCCACTGGCAGGGACTGGTCTTCATGGAGTGCTATGGCAACCAGCTGCTGGAGGTCTGTTACTGTGAGTTTAGTTGCTGATATCTCCCTCTCTTCCTTTGGAGAAAGTGGAATTTTTTCGTTTTCAACCTTATTAGATCCAATAGTTGAGATGTCACCTGCTGTGCTTCTGATTTCTGAGCCGTCTCTCTCAAAGTTTACCACATATCGTGCTACAGTGCTGCTTGATCTGCAAGAGGAAGATGCAAAAATGCCCAGCGCAGCAAAATCAGTTACAGGTGGAGGATTGATTTTACAAACAAACAAACAAACAAAAATATATGTAACCAAAATATATTACAGTCTGTACAAATAATGCAGATATATTTCTTCCTAATGAGACTGTCATCTTCAAATTACTTTTGCAATGTCTAAACCTTTATTTTTTTTTTTGCATAATTTTTACTTAAAATTCCAATAATGAAGAAAATTATAAAAATGTTCTAACGTAATCCAGTTTAATCTGGCCACTCAGGCACTTGTAGAAATACTAAGGTAACTTGAAGTTACAGATTATTGGTTCGAACAGTCATAAATGCATGCTGGTTTCACTAGAAGCCATAATCACTTCTTAATTATGCAGGAAAGGGATTAGACAGTTCATAAAACTACAGATAAACAAAAATCCTATCACATCTGAGGCTTTTTTGGTTTTTTTTACTCTTTTTTGAAGAACAACAAGAAAGATAGCTAATATGGCAAGCAAATCACTTTTCACAATGACAGTTAGTTTTCCAAGTCCAAATTAATGGGTATAGCTTCTCTCTAGAGGTCCTTGTTTAATACAAGTCTCAAACTTTCACCATTATTAATAAATCAATTTACATAAATGCTAAATTCACCTAATTAAAAAGAAAAAAAGAATACATTGTGAAACATTTGCACTTCACTATATTGCCTTTTATAATATCAAATAACTATAGAGAGAGGAATCTCACTTTAGGTAGTATGTGCTATGTATTTACATTTGTACTACATTGCAAGAATTCAGGAAAAGCATTAGACAATTCTTCCTTTTAAACTACAAGTTAAAAATTCTGGGAACTGCTAGACACATTATTCCCCAGCAGCACTTTAAAGCAACAATGGGCTCTGTAGCTGTTTGTATTACCAGTCAAAATTTCCCTGTATTTTATCAAGCTAGTAACTTCTTTCTTTGCCATTCTACCTGCACTGATAATGGAGATAACAATTCAAATTTTACCTGCTTGCTGAAGATAATGTGTATATGGGCATACTAGGAAGCAGCAGATCAAAAATGAAAATTTAAATATCAAGTTTCCCTATTTATTCTTTTCAGTTTCAGTTTATTACTGATAGAGATCTTTTGTTATCTGTATGTTAATTTTCTTAGGTCAAACACTTTTCTTTCAGAGGGATCCTGACAAAATTTGATTACATGAACATTTCAGATTAAGGTAAAAATTATCCCTGCTGCTTTATATCACAGATTGTGTATGTAGGCAGAACAGTCGTTTCACTTTGTTACATCAAGATAAAAAACATTTATTGATGTATCTATTGACATTTAATAGTCTATAAAATGATTAATCTTAGTTATAAATTACAGACAAATTACCCATCTTTCTCCTTCTTCTGTCTTCATTTCATCACATAAGGAAGGGCATGATAAAGGATTGCAAAAGAAGGAAAAGAAAATAAATTCACATATACCAGTAAATCAATCAGTTGTACACTAAAAAACATCTTTTGACAATTTATCTTCTATGTGTCATCTATAATTTTTATCTCTGTGAAAATGACAGCCTGCTCTCCATCGCTTCGCTGGTTGTCTTCCAAACAACAGGGATCTCCAAGTTCTGAATGGGGAAACAGCTTTACCTCGATAGTTTGAAATATCTACTTTCATATTTCCCACTATAAACGGTACAATTTGAGCACTACCACTGTTACTCTGTATCTCTATTGTGGCAATGAACACCTGTGTCAATAGTAGCAACTATTACTGTTACCACACATGGTGCTACTCAGATCCTAGTCACAGGGGTAACTTGACCTGACAATTACCTCCAGAAGACATGTCTATGTTGACTTTCCATTATATAATGCCATTATTTTCCATGATGAATTCTCTAGCATATCTCTAATGTCCTTCCACATTGTCTCATGGGAAATGTTGCTAATATATGTAGTAATATGGCTAAAGGAGAATGGACACCATCACCTGCCTTTGCTGATCTGAAACTCTCAGCAGCTAACTAAATTGCTAGATGATGGGAAACAATCCTGGTCTTCCACACTGATGAATTCATGTGAATACATTCATTTCAGCTCCTAATCCAAGATACTAAACAGAAATGGATCTCTGATCTCCTGAAGTCACAACTTGAAGTGGTAAGGCACTGGAACAGGCTGCTCAAAGACATGGCAAATGCTCCATCCCTGGCAGTGTTCAAGGACAGGTTGGACAGAGCCTTTGAGAAACATGGTCTAGTATGAGATGTGCCTACTCATGACTGGGGGGGTTGGAACTAGGTGATCTTAAGGTCCTTTCCAACCCTAACTATTCTATGATTCCAGGAGGTTATTTATTGCAATGTGTAACTATAAATTGTTACTAAAGATTTTCACTGCTTGTTCTGCAGTAGCCAGATTTTGTTTTGTTACTTCATAAAAAAAATGTAAGAAACTAATTTTTACTTTATTTTGCTTTTCTCTGTCCTTTCCTCCAGCAATTTTGAAGAGAAAGAAGCTAGGAAGATGCATGCTCTTGTCTAAAATCGGATTGCAATATGAAGGTTCTTCAACATACATTAAATATTACTGGAAGCACTGAATGTTCCTGATGCTGTGCCAGAAGCCCATGTGAATTTCTATCTTTTTTTCCTGCTCTTTATTAGCTTTCAATTTTTTGTTATCTCTTACTGTTAGTAATTTGTTTTTCCCTTGATTGTTTACGTAATGTGCTCTTATCTATAGTTATGCTTCCATATAGGTAGAAGCATAACCATATAAAATATCTAGGTTTTGACTCCTCTCACTTTCCCTGTAGATTCTCTATTGAAAAAAATGCACAGTAACTTGCATTAGCAGTAAACATACAAGGAAGCTAAAAGTAAAAGAAATGACAAGACAGAACACAAAGTTATTAAAATATGAAACCATTTTAATTGTTTGAGACACCTGGAAAAACACCTATTGGAGAAGTTTTTATTTGTGTAAGCATGGATCCTCCTGCAACCTTCCCTTGCCAAGGCACCTTCACTGAGATCTATGAAGGGCACAAGATGTGCACACAAAAAAATAGCCACCTCAATAATCATACCCCTAGATCTTTTTGTCTTGCCATTTAAGAAAGTCCTTAATACAATATTTCTAGCAAACAATTTCAAAGGATTTATTGATTACTTCACCCATCAGGGAATTAAAACTAGTTCTACTTAGTAATTCAAAACCTCATAATCTCACTTGGAACATGTTTGCATTTCTCTCCACATTGTCTCTGTGTTGTTTCTAGAAAACTCTTTTTTGTCTATAGCAATACACCCACCACTATCCTATAAGTCTATCCATGTTGGAAGGATAGAAGGAAGAGGAGAATCCTAGTAGCCAATAGAAAAATGAGTCCCATCTTCTTACTTACTTAAATCCTAATACGTGGATTTCTTTGAATCCCGGAAGTTTCTCAAATATTTTTTGCATCTATAGAAAACAATAAAATCATTAATAAAGTGCAAGTTGTACTGTTAAAAAGTAAGCACAGGTTGAATATCTAGACAATATTTTCCATATTTCAGAAAGAGCTTTGAGAAACAGTCTCAACTGTTGCCCTCAACTATTACCCTCTGTAGTATCATCATTGCTGAACTCAAAGACGGTATTTAATTTGTGTATGCTTCCTGTATTACCTGTTAACAGGCAAAATTAAGTATGAAATACATCTTTTTTAGTAATGTAATTATGTAAATAGGTGATAATTTAATTCATAATAAAGCAAGTCAAACAAAATTAATTAAATATTTTTCTCATTTTCAGAAGTTTTGGTCTATGAATAATTTTGTGTTTCAAGTCACCTTAACTGTAAATAGCTAATTATTTAGAAATAGTAACCAAATGCAGGTGGGTTTAGATTATTTGTCAAATCATTTCTAAATTAAACAGTTATAACTGTCTGGTACAAATAGAATAACTTTGTATATTTTTCATTCTGATGTAAACAAATGTGCAGTTACATGATTTGAATAGAAGAGATGGTGTGAAGAATAAACAACGAGCAGAAAAGGTCAACTGAGTATATATTTTTCAGAATTGAAGATAATAAATGTTTTTATCAGCACCTCAAAATGAACAATATTTTGCGATCCAGCAGATTGATCTAGTCTTATCTCTTTTCCAACTGCAGCAACGTTTATGCAGCTAAGTCAAATGAAACATTTTATGTAGATCTACTGTGTGAGAGGAACAGGATTTTTTTTTTAAACATATAGTTCCACAGCTCCTTTCTGTTTCACTTTCTGGTCCTGTTAAGTATCAGGCAACAAGCACATCACCTAAGCCTTTCATCTGCAAGCAAAGCCTGTGGATTTGGGGGAATTCAGCACTTGAAAAAAAGTGAAAAAGCCTTTTGAGGAATCAGGTCCTTTTAATTTAGCATATCACTATATGCATATCACTATATCACAAGTGCATGAAGTGATGTGGTGGTCTTTCCCCTTCCTTATGTGACTCTGTACAAACCCAGCAAACATTTAAAACTCATTCATTCGTGCATGAGCATTTGTCAGAGCAGGTAGGGAATAGGTGGTTAAACCCACAGGTTTCCTTGCATCTCTTACTAGGTTAAGTGAAGAAATAGCATAAGAATAGTGCATTATCACAATAACAGATATCAACTACACCATATAAGCCTAGATGTCTTTTTCACAGCAAACAGAAGAGACTATAATGACTAGCACAGAATATAGCCTGCCATCTATCCTCTCCTTGTCTGTCTCTTGCAAGAGGACAGCAGGAAAGGAACTGAGGTAAATAATTCATTTCAAGCTTGGTCTGACTTATTAAAAGTGGTGCAGAAGTAGCAATTAGACTGTTGTAAGATTTAAAATGTTCATGTGACTAATGCTCACTTAAAATAACAGAGATTAAGGGCCTCGATCACTAGGATGCAATTAATTTCCCTAAATTTAGATAAGCACTATCATTTTAGATGCCTTAAGGATGTTTTCTGCTCAGTTGCTGGTTCTAAAGAGTGCAGCTCTGTCATATTTGAGAGGCCCTTGCAGATGTGTTGGATAACATGAAGCATCTTAAATGGCACCAGATATCCGTGTCTAGGTAAATGAATATCCTTTTAGACATATTCTGCTAGCTGACTATTCTTGGCCAGTCTCTTCTTGCTTCTCTTTATATCACAATGAAGTTGATTCTTTTTTTTAAACTGTATGCATACATGTGGCTTCTTATTTCCTGCTTTTGCCAAATTAATCTCAATTTACTGAGTAATTTAATAGATCTGAATCTGCATTCCATTATCCAGGTGATTTTAAACATATGTTGTGGTATACAGATGTACTTCTGAACATTTGCACTCTAATGTCTGCTGTAACTCTTACTTGCTGTATCCTGGAATTAATTATAAACTGAGCTTGGAACTCAACAGCATCAACCTTCACAAAGCCTTCTCTGGAATTTGTACAGGAGTTCATGTAGCTGGACAAGGTTTTAATTCTGAATCTCATCTCCTCTTTCTCACCTTTTGTTTGCATCTGTAAAACTGTCTTGTATCAAGATTGCCCTCTGCCTCCTCTATGGCCTGTCTTTGGAGGAAAGCGCATCGAGTGTATTTCATGTCACTGGACTACAAATAATTTTCTATTCCACATTGAATGTCAAGAACTACTTTGGATCCTTTAAAGTCATAGATAAAATTTGATGACAGTGGAAAATAATTAAACAGTCAAGAAAATTTGCATTTCTCCCCCTCCAGTTAATGAGGTAACTTAAAAGCCAGATTGTGAAATTACATCATTATACATATAGTAAACAAAATTGGCAGGCAGTTCTGTCAAAGGATAATCTGGAAATCTCCAGAGAAGCAACTTTTTATCAGCTCTGCCAAAATGTCCTTCAACATTTTTCTATGCATATCTGAAACTGAAGCAGGCTAGCTAAATAGCTTACACTAAGGAATGCTCATGAAACGAATAAGATGTAGTTAATTTTGCTAAGACAGACTTTTAGAAACCTCAACTCATTAACTGCTATCTATTAAATTGATAGCTGAACAGTCAATATTATTAATTATATGAAAACACCACAGATGTTCCAGTTCTTACGGAAACTCTGGTAATGCAGAACAAAATGACTGGAATTCCTTTGAAGAATAGTTCAGACAACAGCAGCTAATTACTTTTAACATTTATGTTACATTTCTCAGTAGACTTGTTGTAGAATTAAATTATAAGAAAGTACTGCCCATGAATTTCTGATTAAGCCCAAATGATATTCCTAAAGTTACTCTGTTCATCAGTTATCTGAGTCCCTACTGCTGACAAAGACATTGACTTGTTAGCTTTGTGGATGAACAGATGGCCTAAATGAGGGTAAAAGCTGACTATATATGAAGGAAAAGTGAAGGTCTTAAGACAACAGTAATTATCTATTTCAAGTGAGGGTAGTAGATTCTAATTCTGTTTCATGGTGAAGGTAGTTTCATAATATGAATCTCAGCCAAGGTACAAAGCCAGCATATTGGCATTCACTCAGTCTCCTTACCTGTAGCTGAAATTTGGCAGCTAGTTGTCTGTACTGTGGGGAGTTGGGATCATTAAGTTCAGCCATGTACTCTTGATCAGTGAGAGTGACACTGAATTCTACCATTTGCTCCACAGGCAGTTCTGGGACTGTATTTGTTCCCAGCTCCTGGAAAAAGAGATTAGAGGAATTAAAAGGAAGAAATGAAACTAGGTGTGTTTTTCCCCAGTATTTATTAAGTGGAAGGGTTACCTTTTAAACCCATCCCCAAAATAACTTCATATATAAAAATACAGCTCATCAGTTAGAGAAAGAGAATTCTGTAATATTTTATCATATAAACAGAAAATTAAGGAATATGCACTTAATTATATAGCTCCCCTATAGCTTTTGAGGAGCCAGCATTTAGGGAGCTGATCACAAAGGACTAGGCCAAGGAAGAACGAGGAGATCAACAACATGGGGGAACTGGTTAATCCCAATCTCCTAGTACATGCCAAATACCATAAATAAGTGATTTTAAAACCATTTTTTCCCTTATATTCTACCTGTTCTTTTGCTCCAACAACTATAATACAGGGGGGTAACACAGTTGAGAATATTAGAATTATAGTGCTGGTTTAAATTCTGAGGTTGTAATAATCTTGAACAGCAAAAATAACATTTACATGGGATGACTCCAGTGCAATTCCTGTGTCAGAGCTGAGAAGCGTGCAGAGGCAGAATGGAGAACAGTAGAGATTTGCCAGGGGTGCAATGGATGAGGTTTTGACCAGCATTTCTGCCCTCAAATTCATGGCAGCAGCAGCACCAAAACTTTGAGTTCACCCAAGCAGGAAGGAGGTGACAAGAGCCTCTTCCTACAGCCAGTACGTACAAAAAAAACCAACCTAACCCTGGAGCAACTCTTCAGTGAGCTTCTTTAGGAAGTAAAACATCTAGAAATTGAAAAATGCTCAAAGCAAAGCCCAAAGGAAACACGAGAGGCAAGCTTCCATCTGTGGCTCCTCAACAAGAAAGTCCACCCTCATGCCCTGGTTAAGACCTTAGTCTTTCTCTAGGGGAAGGTTCTAGAAGGTTCCCTGAAACAACACAGCTGTGCTGAGACCAGGGCCACCTCCCTGTTACCACAGGTGCAGCAATCAGGAGAGGGAAAATAACAGCCCTTCTTATCAACCTCATTTCTGCCTCAGATATAACCTGTGGCTGCTACTATAAACTTTTAGATGAAAAGATAGTTGTGCTGTATGGCTCCTGTGAGGAGACTTCAGTGGAGGCCCCCTGTTTGGCAGCTAGCTGCCTGGCAAGTAGGTCCAGTGCCCATCTTCTGTGTTATAAAAAGCTCAGAAGCTATTAGTTTTTACATTATTTAATGAGGATCAAGGTCATAAATGGTGAAAAATGGGCAATGGCCTTTTCATTAAAAGAATGAAGGCTTTGCATAAAAGCTGTTGCAGTACTTTTATGCTTTCTACCATGTATGCAAGAAGCATCACACTCTGTTCCAGTACAGAATGGATGCTAATAAAATCCTCTAGTCCTATTAGCAGTAATAGAGGGGAGCAGTCAGGATTTATAAGTGCTAAGTGTTTATAAGATTTCCTCCCCTTCTTCTAGCTGAGCTCAAAACCAAGAGGTAAGTGAAAAGTGGAATAAGAAATTGGGCAGCTCTCACCTTCACAGTAATCTTTGTGTCATTAACAATTTCATTGAACAGTGTGCCATTAGGTGCAGTTGCATATGGAGTCATGGATGTGCCAGGGAAGCCTGGGGGGATTAAAAATAAAATCAGGCAAGAATAGGTTTGCACATCAAAAATTGTTATCTTTCTCTGTTAGTTAGGTGTCAACTCACTGAGAAGTTTTCTTTATGGAGGATGTGTTTGAGCACAAGACTCTGCTAGTGAAAGGTGCTCATCACTTAAGGCATGGGTAAAACTGCTGCTTTTTATATAGTAAGCAGCCTTTCTTTCCAGGTCAGAATATCAGTAGCATTGTATGTGTGTGACTAAAGGCAAAAATGGCACGGACATCAATGAAATAATGTGAATCAAATTTGATAATTCCTTTTGGTGTTTGTCACCAAACGTCTAAGCTCAATTTTGCCAATTGAGATCTTTGTCTCTGCGATAGCCACCTTTCTTAAAGGCTCAATTTAAAGCAACAATAAGCTTTGACAGTTTCCCTGCTAGGAACAAAATTATTATGCTGTCATTTTTAATAAGATTCTATCGTATTTCCCCCTCAAAAATATGCATGCAGGATGTTTTGTCCTTGAACCAAAACACTTATATTTGCAGAGTTTTACTGTTGCATAAATTTACAATATTATTTTAAAGAAATATGGTACACAGCAGTTTTGGTAGGTCTATTTGGAATAAGCTCAAATGAATGTCTTGACATAATTGTGACTTTTTGGCATGTTTGTTTTGGCTAACTGTGGCATCTGACACTTTAAATGTTATAACTGAAGCAAAATTAGTTCTACTCTCTACAGGTGAAACTAGGAAAATAGATGCATTAGAGACTGAAACAAACGTGGAATGCTGCATCTGAGTAGCAGACATGGTGTAAACAAATAAAAAATGCTTCTTATAGCTTATTTTGCGAAAGTGTGTCATTGTACTTTACTGTACTTGTCATGCTTCTACTGCATTTGTTAAATTACAGCCTTCTAAGATGTGTGAATCACTGGTTTTAGCAATTCTATTTAATGGTCAGGCACACAGCAAGCAGAATTGATTTTACCTGTAGGAATAGAAGGAATGTCTTCAAACTTTTTGCCACCTGTCTTCTCTGTGGATATTTCATCTTTCCTATCAATCGAATAGAAAGGGATGATTTAAAGATCAGCATGCTGTACTAGCAATGACAAAGGTGTAAAAAAAGCCAAAAAAGAAATAACCCCTATATTAAGTGTATTTTAAATGAGAGAATTTATGTCGAATGGAATATTTAATAAGCTTATTGAACAGGCAATGGAACAGTAGATCATATCTTACGTTTAACAGTTTATATATTTACTTTCTTTTTCTTCAATGTGATATTTGATTTTACAGTGAATAAAAATACTGATTTGATATATTCCTCCACCAAGGACTACCAATCCTGTCAGGAGTCTGCTTATAAGGTTTCATGACTGATTTTCACCAGCAGTTAGAGGGATGGTGTCACAAAGATTAAATCATTGCACAGGGTCTGCTTTTTCTCTCCTTGAAGTCTATGAAAGGTTGACCACTGACTAAAATGGAATCAAGACTTCTTGTACGTTATCTAAACCAATGATTGTTTCCTTTGCTGTATCTCCTCCTGTTAAGATAGTTTAATGAGGGCTCTAATTTTAGAACTAATGGACATCTCATGATTCCAAGGGTATCTCATATGGTTTGGTGTGAGGAGAGGATGTGTGACTTATTTTTCATAGGATCACAGAATAGTTAGGGTTGGAAAGGACCTTAAGATCATCTAGTTTCAACTCCCCTGCCAGGGGCAGGGACACCTCACACTAAACCATGTCACCCAAGACTCTGTCCAACCTGGCCTTGAACACTGCCAGCGATGGAGCATTCATAACTTCCCTGGGCAACCCATTCCACTGCCTCACCACCCTTACAGTAAAGAACTTCTTCCTTACATCTAATCTAAACTTCCCCCGTTTTCACTTGTCAGCCTACATTATAGTATCATAAGAATGCTTCCAACTAATGATAGTTTCAAATCAGATTCCTGGATGAAGGTTATTATGAATTTTAGGAATGTTTATGATTGGATCTAGATGTAATATTTGTGGATTAATGCCTGCCATGGTCCCCATGGTAGGCAGCTAAAAACTCAAGAATATGGTGGGTGTTATGTGCAAATTTTCTGCCTCAAATCACAGGATTTGTTTTTGTATTGTTGATATTATTTTCTGTTGCAAGCCTTATAGTCATGTGCCGATGAATAAATTGTGTAACTGAAACTGTTAACTTGCCTGAAAAGCAGAGGTGGTATGTATACATAAATATATTTTATAATATATGTGTTAAGTTTTAGTGCAGGTAAGTCTATAGAATAATTTCTGCTCTAAAACCAAGATGTTATTCATTTGTAGCTTTTGGAAACATTTAGAGTCTTAGATAAGAATCTTTTAACATTTTGCATTTTTTTCTGAAATTGGTGGGTGAAGAATTTCAGCTGTTTCAGGTTCTGAGTAGTGTGATAAAACCCCCACAGCATAAAAAAAAAAAAAGCCCAATCGTGGAAATACATGAGGACAGAATTATGATTTCTGTAGAAATAGCTATTATTAAGGCAGCGCACTCATGTGGTGGGTTTTTGAAAACTAATAGGAGTGAAGGAACTAAAGGCCCTGCAGATAATACATTGTGTTAACTGAGGCAACGTGAAGCTTGTAGCATAGACAGAAAAGATAGCTGGGCTGCATTTCTATACAGGACCAAGCCAGCTGTTTAATAACATAAAGAACATGAAGAAACTCTATTTACCACGTCCTCTGGATACCTTGTGTGGTGAGAACTAAAATATTTGTAGAGTTTTTGCAATGTTAACTAATCGTGTTATGTCTTTAGCTGGAGACTGATTTCTTTACACGGCATCTACAGAAGATACAAAATGTTTCCCAAACCAGAGTAGTAAAGATGAAGTCCAACAGTTCATAATCATGGCTGCCTGTATTTCCAGTTAGAATATCAGTATTTTCATAGAATTTACTTCACCGTCTGAACTGCGTCTAGGGAAAACCATACCGCACACAAAGAGCACAAGAACTGAGATCAGTCACTTCACTTACTGTCTTGCTGCTGCTGTTTGCACTAGACTGAATGAAAAGACCTCCCTTTGGAGTTCTGGGGAGTTTAATTAGGCCCTACATTATTAAAAATATATTTCTGAGAAAGAATAATGCTCAAAGCTCCCATGTCGTGATGAACAAAGATACAAAAAGCCTCTGTGATCATGAGACAGTGTAATTAAGGGGCAGGAAAGACTGTTTGCTGCACCCAAAAGTCTAAGAAAATTCAAAGGAAAAAATAATATATAAATCAGAGAAACTGTGGATGATGTTTTTTCTGGCTGTATTGTAGTATTTATATGCAAAGTGATAGAATTCAGTATTGCAACCTTAATCCTGTCATTTTCAGATTTCTGAGCATTGCCAGGAGCACTTTTTTCTTTTTGCAAGAATTTCTGGAATAAAGCATCACCTTAATTAACACTATGCTGATATGTAAAAATATAAAGATAAAGTGAAGGCATAGTGTTTTTATATTTCTGCTTAATGTAACCTCCAGATAAACTTTCTTTAAAGGCTGAATTTCCTTTCCAGTATGATAGATGTTGTGGGTAATCTTGTCACACTTCCAGTCAATAATAGTCAAATGTATAGCTCTTGCTCTATCACTGTTTCATGCTCACATTAGTCAAAGAAGACATTCTGTAGGGTCTCAAAGTGAACAGGTAACTCAGACATTTGTCCACCTTCATTATTTGTGATTCAGTCACTGTCTACCAAGATACCTACAGTATACAACACAGCTCTCACAGCACACACCAAATACATCACAGTGCTATCTGTGTATCTGTTCACATCCACGCACATCTACACATATCTTTTTCACAAAAGGCAGTAACATGAAGTGGCAAGGTTCTGCTTGTGCTACTTACCTCTCCTGGAAGGTTCTATGTTTTACTCGCTGCAAAAAGATTAAGAAAAACAGCATTTTACTAGTTGGTGTATCCAACCATTGAGCAGAAGCCTGTTAGCTCTTTTGTTTATTGTACTTTTATGTTTTTCTTCTAATACATGCCCCCTCCTCTTCCTGAACATTACTTTGCCTTTATATAAGCAGATGGGGAGGGACTTGGGAGTCTCCCACAGTTTCTAAACAAATGTCAGTAATACTTACCCGTTGGATTATTTCCAGGTGCTCTTGGGAGTTGCTGAAGTTTTTGCCAATGTCAAATATGCAGAAAGTTTCCCTCTGGCAGGCAGTAACCCAGTTCTGGTATTCAGAAGTATCAGGAATCCGGTCCAAAAAAATGCGAAAGGCTTCCCACACAGCTTCCTGGCAGACTGAGTAAGAAGAAAGGGGCTGGAGATGGATGCCTTGTACCAAAAAGTAAACTTGAAAGCCTTTTTAAAGTGATTTGGGATTTATACATTTTATTGTAGTTAGTAAAAGAATCTAGCTTCTAGGTATTTTTAGAAATTTAGGTCTTTTAAATATTTCTGAGTTGACAGTCATAGAATCATAGAATAGTTTAGGGTCGGAAAGGACCTTAAGATCATCTAATTCCAACCCCCTGCGTGGGAAGGGACACCTCACACTAAACCATTTCACCCAAGGCTATGTCTAACGTGGCTTTGAACACTGCTAGCGATGGAGCATTCACAACTTCCCTGGGCAACCCATTCCACCACCCTCACAGTAATAAAAAGCTTCTTCCTTACATCTGATCTAAACTTCCCCTGTTTAAGTTTTAACCTATTACCCCTTGTCCTATCACTACAATCCCTAATGAAGAGTCCTGCCCCAGCATCCCTATAGGCCCCCTTCAGATACTGGAATATACAGCCTTCTCTTCTCCAGGCTGAACAGCCCCAACTTTCTCAGCCTATCTTCATACAGGAGGTGCTCCAGTCCCCTAATCATCCTCGTGGCCCTTCTCTGAACTTGTTCCAACAGTTCCATGTCCTTTTGATGTTGAGGACACCAGAACTGCACACAATACTCCATGTGAGGTCTCACAAGAGCTGAGTAGAGGGGTAGGATCACCTCCCTCGACATGCTGGTCACACTCCTTTTGATGCAGCCCAGGATACGGTTGGCTTTCTGGGCTGCCAGTGCACACTGAAGCGGGCTCACTTTCATTTTCTCATCGACCAACACCCCCAAGTCCTTCTCCACAGAGCTGCTTTGAATCTCTCCTCTGCCCAGCCTGTAGCTGTGCCTGGGATTGCCCCAACCCAGGTGTAGAACCTTGCTCTTGGCTTTGCGCTTAAGGAGTAGCCATCTTTAAGTTAACAATTGCTGATTTCTCTCATTTTGAAAGATTAATTTGGCTTGCTATCATCATCATTATGAATAACGAGCAAACACAAAGCACACTTTCTTCATCTCAAAGGTGCATACTTCCAAGGATACATATTGGATATTCTAGTAATCTAGCAGTCATCACACTTGAATAATCACAATTTTAACTGTATTCAAAAATTTTGTAGGTTACTATGCTTAACTATGTTAGAAAAGGATAAGCAGGACATATTTAAAATTTGTATGTTTCCTACACAGGTAAAAATATCTTAATGGAAAATTATACTTTAAATGCTGGAGGCTAAAATGATTTCATTATATTCTAGATTTTCAAAGTAATTCAGTGTTTCAAAATCTTAAGGATGTTCTACAGCAGGTACTTACTTTTATGTTTGTTTGAACTCCTGTGGAAAAACTGGATTACTTAATATCCATTATTAATAAAAATAAAATTCTTTAGAAAAGAAAGAACATGTTTTCCTTCCTCTTTACACTACTGTACACAGGCATTTGTTCAATGTTAGATATTTCCTCCATGGTGATAAATCACCTAGTAAAATGCCAGGCTACATCAGACAAGATTAACATGTACTTCGGCTGCAGAATGAACAGTAATGTTCTGCATCATTTGGGGAATGAGAATGAATATAGAGAGTAAGACAGAGGGGAAGACTTTAAAAAGATCATATTCGGGAATGGGTTCAAGGGAACTTAATTTATTGGATGTAAACTGATTATGTAAAACACACATGGAGACTTTTACATATTCAATTGTCTCACTCCTTCTGCAAGAAAGCTGTGAAGTTCAGATGTAGTATGTTCCAAAATATATTAGAATACCTGTTTCGGCTTGGCATCCATTTTTTGATCTATTTTTCTAGCAGTCAGAACTCTGCCAGGCATTTAAGGGAAAATCTGCAAAAGATAAGTTCCTGCTGCAAAGACCTTGCTCTCTAGCACTGACAGTAGGCATCATGACATGCATGAGTATGTGAGGGAGAGGAGAAAGCAGCAACAGCAGCTAGTTCTTAAAGAGACTGCTCAGAAATGCTTTATAAGGTTTACTTTCCATTGATGATTCTGGAAATGCAGATCTTAGATATGTTTGCAGAAGTGAGTTTTTGAGAGTCACAAAGGTGGATGTTCAGGTGGGGCTATGCTTCTGAGTAAACTTTTGAAAATGTCTTGATGAAGTTTCCTCTTTGTAATTTGAAAAGATCCTGGAGGATGAACTGTTTTCTCTTCCAGACAGCCACTGCCTACCTACCTAACTATGCTAATATATATTGGATTATAGTTCAGATACCACTCTACACACAAAATATTTGGGCTTCAGCAATTGCAGCTGGAGAAGACTGGAGGGTGAGACTAGATGAGAGCAATGGCTCTGCAGGCACAAAGAAGGAGGAGGCGAGGAGGTGCTCCAGGTACTGGAGCTCAGATTCTCTTTCAGCAACTCGCATTCTCTGTCCCTCTGTGCTGGGGGGGGGGAGGAGGTAGAGAAATCAGTAGTGAAGTTAAGCCTTAGGAGAAGGGAGGGGTGGGTGGGAATGTGTTTTTAAGATTTGGTTTTTGTTTCTCTTTATCCTATTCTGATTTGATTGTTAATAAATCAAGTTTTCCTCAAGCAGAGTCTGGTTTACCTGTGACGGTAATTGGTGAATGATCTCTCCCTGTCCTTATCTTGACCCCTGAGTCTTTCATTATGTGTTTTGTCCCCTGCCCAGCTGAGGAGGAGAGTGATAAAACGGCTTTGGTGGGCACGCACAGGCTGTCCTCTGCAACCTGTGTGGGGTGGGTTCACAAATACTCTACAGTGTCTGTGAACACAGTTGTGTAGGATAACCAAGATGGCTCTGTGCCTGCTAGAAGCAATGTCTTTTGAACAGAACCAGTTCAGTTTATCTCAGCTGTTGCTATACTTTCCCGTTCATGGGTGATGACTGCCTCTGTCACTGCTTGTTGATTGCTTTGGTATTAGAGTCAACAAAGCCAGCTATATTTTTGGCTTTGTGAAAATATCATTTACATTCAAGATGAAGGAACACTCTTATTCAAAATGTTGTTTAAATACTTTTTGAGAATGCTATTTTCAAACATTTTTAAAAAACATTAAAAAAAGCTTATTAGCAGTTTAAAAGCTGTTGCCTTTAGCACTTTGCAAAGCTCATTACTGTGAGAAGTGACATTTATTTTCAGTACTTGATACCTGCTTTGTCTTAGAGTGAGATAATTATCTGTATGTCATAAAACATTGGTGTGTCTGAAATTAGTATAATCAGTTTTTCTAGGTATTTTCTAAGCTTGCTGTAGGGGTGAGCTCACCTAACTGTGTTAGGGCACCTCAATAACACCTCAGGAACAGCCTGCTCTCCCAGTAGAGCAGCTGCATGTGGAGCAGATGTGGTCAGATTATTAAAAAGGAATACACTGTCTTGAAGAGACTTGTTCATTATCAGGAAGCAGTTAAAGCTGTGTTCTATCATCTTTTTCTCACAACTCTGGTATCTGTTCTTCTGAGCATGAGCTGCTGAATAAATATATACTGTTTGATGGAAAGTAATCCAGTTACCAGAGTTTAGTAAACATGACACCTGGACAGCTGAGGAGGTGTCACAGGTGATTCCATGCATGATGGGCTGTCTTCATGGTGACTTAAGCTATGGTGTCTTATTGGTATAGAGTCACATTAGGCTCAGGTTATCAAATAGCAACTGTCTGTGCCACTTTGTGTTGTGTGCTCATTCCTGAAAGCATAGAATATATATACGTAAAAAAAAATTAGGAAAAAAAATTGTACTTTTTCTTAGGAAGCAGTGAAATGAGGGCAGGTATGATAAATAGTGCCATTACAATTCTAAATGGAGGGGTGGAAGTGGTCTCCTAGACTTTAGATATAGAAAAGAACGGACGTAAATGTATGTCTATGAAACAAAATTATAGTTCCGTGGATAGGCATATGCTATGAGACCTCATTGTGTCTGCCAGATTATCTTTTAATGAAGGCTTGTACTGTCATTACAGTGTCAAGGATAATGCTTGCATCACCACATTTTCATTTCTACCTTTTTTCGTTTACCACTTTCATCAGGTAAATTGACATGCTCAGCTGCGAAGACAGAAGTCTTGGGTACGGATCTTTTCTTGAAGGAAAGATGTTTTTTTGAGTTTTTGACAAAAGACATTGTAATGGAAAATGTGCAGCTATTCAAGGGAGCAGAAACATCTTTTTCTGAATGAGTGGACAAATTATTCAGCTGCAGTCATCTGTTCTCTTTTATACTTTTGGGGAAGTACTCCAGCTTCAGCTTCAGAACTGGATGATGCCTGCGCAGAGAATTTTGTGAGTGTAAGACACTGCTGAGAAAGAGGAGGAGTAAGTTTAAATCTGCTTGCACTACAAGACTCAGAAAGCCCTATATCCCAGCTGATGGGTTGCTCTCCAGAAAGGTGGTGGTATTTTCATCACCAGTTTTTAAATGAAAATGTCATAGTCGCAGCTCTTTGAGTTCAGGTCAATGATACCAGCCTTTCCCAGGATACCTTACTTTTTGGGATGTGACCACTGAGTTTTAGAAACTTTGAGGATTGATTATTATTTAAGAAAGGCTTCTTGGATCAGCCTCTTTAACACATTTCAGAATTCTGTCTAATTGTGTTGGAATTCTCTCCCACAATGGATACCAAATGTGTTTGTATGTATAGGAATGGATAGAGACATTGGTGTCGTTTGTCTATTCTGCCTATAGCAAGTGGCTGCTGGAGGAAAATTTTTGCAGCTCTGCATCTGGGTTTTATGTTAGAGGGAACTAGCTGGTTCCCTGAAAGAGAACTGATGAGCAGACAAGTTACATACATGTAACTTGTATTGGTTGGAGACCAACATAGAGGTCAAATAGGTAAGCAAAGTTGATTTGGGGTATATGTTAGTTGATTTAGAGAGTTGTTGCTTTAGATACTTGCATCCCAGAAGTCCTGACTGGATTTTAGAATTAGCATTGAACCATCTAGCTGCAGCACAGAAATACGCATTTTTCTAATGCGAATTGGAACAACCACAGAATGAAAGACTGGGAGAGGTAGAAGGAGGAAGAAAAGAAACATGAAAAACACTGGCCTATTTTCACTGTGCTCTCAAGGAACTGAATTGGACTGGTACTTCTGTAGGCTTTCTACAGTCAAGAGAGGTAAAGAAAGGGCTGGAGAGGGAGTGAATTAATTGGGAAAGTGCAGAAAAACATTCTAGACATTTAAAAATTAAGACAGAGGTCTTTGAACTCCTGGCAATTGTCTCAGTGTTTGTACCATACCAATGCTGCCACGGTCTTAACTATATTAACTACATATACACCAACTTATTTATGCAATGACTGATGAATAGTTTCATCACTTGTCTTGAGCTGGCAGGGTTAATTCTGAGTAGCAATGATGGTACCTGCTGCACTTTTGAGAAAGCTGGTACATCTTTACACAGTAGTGCAAGCCAAATTTGATCTTCATGTTCTGCCGTGCTAGATAACTATGCAGTTACACTAAGTTCATTAGTCTTTTGAGTGCATTGTTTGTTCTGGTCTGGTAACTGTCTGCCTTGAATGATGCTGATGTACAGGAAACATTTGATTGTCTATTTAAAAATAAAGCATAAAGCAAATAGCACATACATTGCCTGGAGCAAGAGAACAAGATTCTGGAAAATTGTTTCCTCAATTAAAAAGAAATATTTTCAAGAAAGAAGTATATGCTGCAATTGTCATCTTACCTCTTAATCTATAGTAAGCTTGGTGACTTGCCAAAATCTGCTTCACTGATTCTTGTGGACAAACTTTCACGCCAGTTGAGAAAAAGGATGACCTCTTTGTTCGGTGCTTTGCCATGTCAAATATCCGCCTTATGGTTGATACTCTGGACCTCTTTGTTGTTCTTTCTGTTTTTTCTGACACTGAGGCCTCTGCAAGATGTTTGGCTTCACCACGGTTTAGTTTATTAGGGATTTCTAGAAGAGATGAAAAGCAAGCATGTACATAAACATACATTCCATAGGCAGTAGTTATCCAATGCAAGATCATGTCTGGAAACTTGCAGGAACCTGAGAGTTCTTTTTGTTACATTATATTGGTGTCAGTGACTTAACCGAATTACTGTGCTGAGGAGAAATGTCCTGTGATCACATGGGGGAACTGGAACTCGAGAGACCTGGTAACTAATTTCCTTATATCTCAAAACATGATCCCAGGACACACAGGGTAAAATTTTTCAGAAGCCCTAAATTTTGTTTTCCAAAGTAACTTTGGGTTAGATTCACAAAAGATAGTTAAGTGTTTGAACTTCATGCTACACCATCTCATCTGTGAGCATGTCACCTTGTAGGGAAATTTACAGTACAGTGATAAGTAACAGTCTGGAGCTTGGGGACAATGAAACATATCTGTGTCAGCTTACAGTACGAAAAGGTGTCTATGCTAGCAGGTAAGTAAAATGAGAAATAGTTGTACCTTAAATCTACACCCTTTTAAGATACTCTTATCTTTCCTTTGGGCTTCAAAGCACATCTCCCTTCACATCAGGTTCATGGACTTGAACCCATCCCAAGAAATGGACTCTGAAACACTTTTTTCCAAGAGCTGAACAGAATTTTTATTGTCTTTTGGGAAAGAAAGAGCTGTTTCCAGTCTCCCTTTTTTGCTTCACAGTATGCTTCTCTCTCCTTCACCCACATAGACTAGAATATTAATCAGAGCAGACTGCAATTATGTTTCTTTGCCACTGGATGATTGGTGGTGTATCTCAGTAAATCTGTAACTATTTTTGGCAAAGTGGAACAGCTACAGTAGAAAAAAGTGAAAACAGTGAGTGGGAATTGAAGATCTAATCTTAAGTTTTGCTTATGGAGCTATTCAGTTATGAAAAATGGAAACGCATCTAGGGTGTCAAAACAGCCTCAAGCACAGGAACCCTCACCTTAAAAGGCACATAAAAATTCAGGACTTATTTTGTTCACTTCCAAAGTGTTTGTGATGCAGTATTACATGACATAGCAGCTAAATTTAATGTAAAAATTTTGATGATAAAAGTAGCATCTCAGATACACATTTAAATGAGCTGGAATATGGCATTTTGCAGGATTGCGTGATGAGCAATTAGTGTCTTTGAGATTATCTTCCAAAATTTTGCATACATATTAATAAAGATGTTAATTTGGAAATAACTTTGTTGGGTTACATTTTTGTACATTTGATGCAGTTATTATAGAAGAAAAATAAAGAAAAAATATAAACAGAATAAAAGATATTTTGAAAGATCTGTTTTGAAAGAAAAGTGTAAAATTTGCAGATAATTGGAAAGCTTTAAGGGAGAAAAAGAAAGAAACACATAGAATATGTGTATCTGAATGATAAATGAAAGACACAGAATATGTGTATCTGAATGATGAATCGACTGAAAAAATTGCTCTGAAGAATGGTTTAAGAACTTGTAAAAGCAGAATAAAGGAAATTATCAGGGCTCACTGTATCAATAATGCTATAAAAATAAATTATTAGTTTGCTGGAAAGGAAGGAATGTCATGCTGCATATAATACACTAATTATCATGTTGTTAGGCAAATCAAGAGAAAATAAAGTATGTGAAAACACATTATCTTGGTAACCTGGAAGTGTGTTAAATGTTTAAAGAAAAGTGGGCAGATGAAGAGAAAAATAATTGAAAGACATGCTGTTAGAAAAAGGATAGTTCTTGGAGTAAAGAATCAGAAAAGTTCTACCATATATGTTGGTATTCGTATGTGTGTGCATATAGACATGTTTCAGTTCTTGTTTAACTTCAAAATGAACACCTAATCCTTACTGTGTAGAAATCATATATTTATTATGAGATAGTTGGTACTCTAGTATGGAAAAAAGTTGACTTCTTGATTGTGATAAATATTATATGAAAGATGGGGTTATACAATGAAGGCAACAGGTGGTTGCTAGTGCTTTGTAAAGCATGTTGGAGGCAGCAACTTGTGCACATATACTGTTTAGTTGTTGCAAAGTAATTTCAAATGGTGATGCAGTCATATATAGTTTGCCATTAAATGAACTGGAAGTAATTTTTCCATAGCAATGTCAGATCATGAACCATAAATATAGATTGCATAAAAGGAATTTCCCCTGTGAAAACAGGGCTCTGGGTTCATCAGAAACCACAAGTGGCCAAACATCGGATCAGTTAGACATTAATTATTTGAATGATACATGGGGTGCAAGGGGAAAATCCAAATGCCATTAAAATCTCAAAGCAGATTCCTGAAGTCCTCTAGGAGAAAATACCAAAAAATTTTTATGGAAAGTAGGCATTTGTGAGTCTGTTACCTTTCACAAGATATATTAACAGTGATAGATCAGCTGCCCAGGCAGTCTGAGCAACTGGGGCAGAGAATTTTGTCACTAAGCTCTTTGGCAGCATTCATGTGGAGCAGAGCCCTTTCTTGAAGGATCTGCTTCTTCCCCAGAATTTACCCCTAAGTTCTTAACTTGAATTAAGAATTGCAGTATTCATAACACTGACAAAGGATATTCTTCTCAAATTATTGTAGCAATGATTTCAAACTCTGATATGTTTGGTTCACTGTTGGGCTTTTTAATCTGAGAAGGTGACCATGCATTCTCTGCTTCCAGTTGTCACTGCTTTGCCAGCATGTTCAGGGGGGGTATAATTTTTTTCTTATTTCATTCTTTCCTTTCAATTTTCCCATTTTCTTTTCTTTTTCCTTTCTTTTTCCTTTCTTTTTCCTTTCTTTTTCCTTCCCTTCCCTTCCCTTCCCTTCCCTTCCCTTCCCTTCCCTTCCCTTCCCTTCCCTTCCCTTCCCTTCCCTTCCCTTCCCTTCCCTTCCCTTCCTTTCCTTTCCTTGTGTGTGTGAGGGATCTGCTGCTAAAGTCTACTTATTGTAATAGGTTTAATTAAATTTATATCTTGTGGTTAGTAAATTTCACTTGCTAGAGTAAACTTTTGGTAACACCGATTCTTGAAATCATTTTTTTACCAAACTTAAGCAAGATTTGAATTGGAGAAATCATCAGCCCCTCTCTCCGTATGAATTCAAATACTTCCTAATATTTGCTGAATGTGAATAAAAAGCCTGTCTTCTGGTATGAACAATATTTGTTCATAATTCTTCAGTCCTGTGCTTTCTCCTGCACCTGTGTAAATTCTGAACTGAGAATTCTTTACTTAAGACTGCCTGAGGGCTCAGCCACACAATTTCCTGTAGTATGCGTCCATTGACAACTTTTCAGATGTTTTGTTTTCAGTGTCTTGGGTTGGGGAAAAAATATCTAAAAAGACTTGTGTTATTATGAAATTGAACCCATTAATTTTAGCTGATCCCTTTTCTTTTTACCATGCAACACAGTAACTGAGTAAACTGGAGTGGTGCAAATTTGACAGGGTACCTCACTTGATCATATAAAAAAAAAAAACAACCAATAATACTGGGCTGTTTTACTTAAGTAATTTTTGTAATTTTGTTCTTCTTTTCTCAGACAAATGCCGTTTCTACATTTAGTGTTTGCCCTGTCCAATTTGACTTTTTATTTAAGTCTGTTGTTTCACAAAGGTGACTGTCTCAGTTTCACCTTTCAAAGGTGTGTCTGAGATTTTTAGTTTTCTTTGACAGTTCTAGGGCAGAAGGGCAGATAACTCTAAGAGTCTGATAACAATTTACTGTAACTTAGCTTAGTCTCCAAGGTGTCCTAAACAAAGCTGTAACTGTACTTTATTCTTACATGAAAGAATTTACATCATTCTCCCCATTTTCTAGGCTGCAAACTTGAGAAAAAAAATTGATATTGTTTCACAAAGGTGATTTACAGGGTCACTGTCTGCCACTATTAAAATTTGGAGTTCCTGACCTCTGGGTCTGTACTTAGACAAATATAGCAAAAGATTTTCAAAATATGACAAAGTAATTTCCCAAATATGATATAGCATTCTTATTCATATGGGGCCTAATCTAAGTGCTTTGATGTTCATACAGGTCTCTCAAGCACATAGCACTCTTCCTCAGGTTTTGCTTTCAGACAGGTAAATGGTATTGATCCCTCAAATTAGAAATCTAAAATCATTGGAATTAGGCCAGGCCTCGCCCCTGTGTCTCTTGAGACGTGCATTATTAAATTTATACCCTCACTAAAAAAAAACAAAATCCCAAGTCAGGAGAAACAGATTTTAAAATGAGACAGTTCCTATGTGGTTTTAATAATCTGCATTGTGAAAAGGGAAATTGCATCAATATTTAACTGGATTCTAGAAAAAAAGAGTTTAAAGCCATTCAAATAATTGTCCAGTGTTTTGTTGTTGGTTTTGTTTGTTTATTTTCCTAATATAAACACAGGAGCAAGAAACTTGTATTCATATTATTTTTTTTGTATAACTGTAAAGGATGCTTTTCTACAGAGCTTTATTCATTAGCAGCTGTTGATAGTACCAGTTTTGAGCCGCCTCCATTTTTATTGGGTTTTTTTGTTTGTTTGTTTGTTTTCATTTTCAGCAATCTAATTGTAGCAACATTTACCTACAGCATTAATTTGGAAGTACACTTTTGGTTTTGTTTGACCTTAGGAAATTAAGATGTCATTGTATACAAAGGGGAGAATTTAAAATATGGTAACTAAAGGTTTCAGCAGCAAAATTCAAAGTGACATCAGCACAAAACTGTTGAAGGGGCTTAGATGAACAGGGACAGATTAAAATATGGCATGGCTTTATCACCAAATGCAGCCTGAATCCTCCATGAGTACTAGGAGCAGCACCCATCTTCTAGAGAAACATGCAGCAAGTTTTATCCTCCCATGCGGATGTAGAATTAAAGGCCCAGCCCTTGTACTCTTGCTGATGTCAAGGGCTGTTTTGCCAGGGCTTTGTCAGACACTTGTAGCTCTGACCGTGTTTGCATTTCCAAGCTTGTTTTCAAAATCATGAAGGCTTACAACTTAAAGAACTGGAAAGTATGGAATCCCATATTAGAAAAATTAGTACTTAGTCTGCTCATGTCTTGTCTCTGAGAGGTCAGTGCTCTTAAACACAAGGTTATATGTCTTACCTGTACGTATATTTGGGTCCAATATACACTTTAACTATTTGATATACACATTAGAAGAATTTTGAGAGGAATTATTAAGGGGACTCTGCCCCAGCAGTTATTGCATTCTAGTAGGTAATAGGTCTTACTTGGGAGCTAAGTGTGGTAGCTGAGGCACAGCAGAGGACTATGTTTGGATCTCACTTCTCCAGGTTTAGTGTACTTAGCCAGTGAACTGCTGGGGAAAAAAGCAGTATCCACTACTGTGGGGATGTTTTGCTGACCAATGTTCACTAGCAGATTTCCTGCATGTATGCCACAAAGATGGTGTCTACACACTACAGAACCTTTCACGTACCCACTAATATATTGTGTTGTGCAAGACATGTCATTGTATTACATGTCAGGGAGGTGCTACGCACTGCCTGTACAGTGGGGACTTGTACTGAAGACAAAATGCATCTGATCCTTGTTTCTCTTGCTTGGATTTAGCATGACAAAATAGCACCTGCACTTGTTCACAAGCCATGGTCAAGCTTTCTATGACACAAGAGAAGACCTCCAGGCTCCTGGTTGAAAGGTAAGTTCTGTAAGCCTTTTAAAGACTGTGTTCTTGTTTTGAATTAGACCTGTACCAAGGGGTTTTCCTTCTTGAGATTTCAGGAAAGTGGTTGGTTTTCATAAATCCTGCTTCTTGGTGGGAATGTGTGATAATACTCCTCTAAACATTTACGGAAGATGAAGAATTTAGTTTCTGTTAACTTAGCATCTCTTTCAGACAAATAAGTGCAAATTCTGGTTGAGAATCTTCCTTGTTATTCATCAACTCTACTAACTTCTGCTGCTGGAATTCATAAAAAATATTAAGGGTCATCTATGGTTTCATGCCAATATCTAAATCCTGTAACAGTCTCTTAAAGTCCATGACCCAGGCTAGAAACAGCATTGAAGAATTACTGTTTTTAATGTCAACGTATGAAATGTGTCTATTCATATTTCCTGGCCATCTTAGAAGCATTTGACCTGAAATGCTGTTCTATTATCTGATATGGTTTGCATCAAAAGATGCAAGAAAATTATTTAAATTTTTAGCATAGTTTTTGGAGTGTTGTGTCCAATCTGCCATGATGAAACACTCAAGCACCTCTGTTGGTCATTTTCTAATCAGTCTTAATCAAGATCTGCAATCTTGATACTTTGAGAAAGTCAGTGAGACAACGCAAGTTCAAGTTCCAGTGATATTTTGCTGTATATATTAACATTTCAACAATTTTGATGGTGTAAGTCAAAGGCCTGCAATGCAGAATAGGCTTATTGAGGTAACTGCATTCAAATATGATGACAATTAGGATGACTGGCATATGAGAAAGCTTCAGGAGTCAGAACCCATAGTGCTATCTCTTTGCATTAACTTGTGGGATTAGAACTGGTCAAATTTACTCATAGTTTGGGGCACTCATCCTGCAATACAATCTGCACTCTCTGGCTAATTGACTTCATCTCATTTTGACAGAGAATGGCTCCGACTTAACTTTAGCTATGTGTCAAGTTGCATAGACCAAGTTAGGTTGGGAGGACACCTGCAGGTCTCCTTGGCCAATTTCTTGCTCTAAGCATGGCCAGTATATGGGCTAGATGAGATTGATCAAGTTTTGAGGAAGAGGAAAGGGAAAAGAACTTGATTAGAACTGTCTTCATTTTGTGCTGTAACCACAAAATCACAAAATGAAAGATGAGTGCATTATTGCTTCTTACCTGGAACTGCTGGGACTTCTGTGGTCTCTATTGAATCATATGTATGAAATATATACCTGGAGCATATCCACTAAAGCTGGTATTTCAGGTAGCAGGGTTACCATGACTTAATATTCAATTGCGTGAAGTCTGAGAGAGTACTGAAAGATTCAGAGGAACCAATAAGAAGGTAATTTGGCTCTGCACAGAAGTAGAAATTCATAAGCCAATAAAACCTCATCACTGAAAAGATAAACATGGTGGTCTAAGTATAATTAGCTTTGTAGCTATGAGTGTGTGTCCTTCTGCTTTGCAGACATCTATGTGACTAGGCAGTTGCTTTGAGAATCAGCCTGCTGTTTCTAAAACCAGTCGTCTTAACACAGGAACCAACTGCTGTTGTCTTCTATGATAGCAATGCTTCTTACAGGTCAGGTTTTAATTTTCTGTGTTACACCTGAGGACTTCTTGCTTTTGTGAAATGAGGATGACAGTGTTACTCTGTCAGAGAGGTATATTATAAGGTTTAAACTGCTGCCATGCTTGCAGAAAATGATAAGGCATGCTACAATTATGTAAGCGCATATAAACATACCTACACTCTGTCAGGTGTCAGTGTACTCCCAAGTGATTGTTAATCTTATGTTTCTAAATGTGTTACTATCCTGAAGTGTCTGTACAGTAAATGACAGCTGATAGTGACTAAATGCCAGTATATATGTATACACAAGCAGATAGGTCAATAGGTATTTCTTTTTAGGAAGTATGTTGTTCAATATTACTCATTTGTGAGGGGAAGAAATTGTTTGCAATGCAGCTGGGGTTGCAAAGTGCAAAGCACGTGGAATGTGCAGGATAGTGCACTTAATTCCTGATAAAGATGGAAGGATTTTGTGATCTTATTGTGAGCAGAAGACTCATTTTAATCACAGAGGGATTGGGGATAGGACAGAGGTACAAAAGCAGAGAGGAACAAATATATTTAAAATATTTCAAAGCACCAAAATGCAGATACAGTTTTTCTTCTGGGAATAAGACAGTGTGTGTGCTGCATCTGATGATTGTTGGCCATATCATTTAGTGCACTGCTGAAGCCAGTTAGGACAATGAGTTGAGAAATTAAGAATACAGTAAACAGTAGTCTGGATTTCTAGCAGGTTAAGACTCCAAGTAAAGTTACTTTACTGCAACTTGAAAATTAATGCCCTGTAAAGGGGAAAACCTTGTTACTATTAATAGTGATCATTTTGACCACAGCTGTTTTCAGAGAAAAAATCCCACATATCTAACTGCTCATTGCCACACAGTTCACTAATCATTATGGTATGGGTGTGATTATATCTGGAATTAATTTTTAAGTTTCAGCAATGATATTCTAGTACTTTTATTGAAGCTTGGCTTTTAGCCAGAAAATAGATAAGATTAAAACCCACATATAATGCAGTGTTACATTTTGAGAAAGGGAAAAAATGTTTACTTTTCACAGTTTCATTTTCACGAACAGGAAAGATAACTTTAACTTGGTAGTTCTTATTTTGTAGATGAAACTAGAAAATTATCTTAGTTCAAAAAGTAGATGCCTTCTTTTCTTTTTTCTTTTTTCTTTAATTTTTTGAAGTTTTATATTCTTTGACTTCCCTTTCCCTTTGGCAAAAATTTGCTTAACCCTTTTTTCAAATGCAATTACAGTAATGAGCATCTTCAACACTTCAGTGTTGAATTGGAACAGCTGAGAGGGAAGGGGTAAGTCAGAATGAATTAAAATGATTTCATAGAGCACACACAAATCCTTTGTGTCCTCAAGAATGGCTGAGTAAATAGCAGATATTTGCTTGCTGAATAAAAAATAACACTAAACAGCCTTGGACAATCTCAAGCTCCCTTACATTTTCAGTATAAAGTGCTAAGATCTACCCAGCAACAGTGTATGTTTTTGGGAGTTCAAAGTTTCTCTGTACTTTGATAGTTGGTCTGGGTTTTCAGTGGTTTAGAATTCAACAGTTAAAAATTACTCTAGCGTCTTATTTTGTGCATAGACTTTTTGCTGTTGCAAAGATCTTATCCCTTCACTTTCCTTTCCCATTTTTAGAGACAGTTTATGTCAGGACAGTAGCAAAGATCTGAGTTCAAGTCCTGAAGTAATATCCTGGATTCTGGCAGTAGTCATGGCCAAGGTTAAACACCATATCTCTAAAGTCTTTATTTTGTTTCCTACAGTTTCCTGTTTGTTTACTGTGGAATTGGAGGTGCACCTGGACAGCCTCCAAATGGCAACATCCTTCCTCTAGTAAAGAAGTTAAATACAAGCATTAAGTCTGTTGAGATGTGTGTGCATATATTTGAGGAAACATAATTTAAAATATTATATATGTCATAACTATGTGGCAATAAATGATAATTATTATACATTTATGCGTACCATATGTACTTTATAAATAGGTGGGATTTTTTCCAATTATCATTTACATGTATGCATGGAAAAAATATTTTTTTACCCCGAAAGCTACGAAAATGAGAAAATTCCAACATTGCTACATAAGCAAGACGCTATGTGGAGCTTATTGTTGCTCATTGTTTCCTTAGAGTTGAAAACATTCTATGCACCAAACCTACTGCAACTCTTAGGAAGATAGCACACAGTTCTGTATTCCTCTCTGTCAGTACAGCCTCCCAGGATTTTGCTGAAGTCTTTTATGGGAAATGAATTGTAACATAGGGTCACAATGTACAATGGCTGAAACTGTGTGACCCCACTTTTTACATTATCACATTCTCAGATCGTAATTATAAATGTGGACTGCAATGATACCATCAAGCATGCACAAATTACCTGGAATTCATTCTAGGTCTTTCCATCATAGAATATGCAACTTAAATGCAAAAGTAGTGCATTTTAATATGACTTTTCTTCTTTTCAGATTTGAACTGTCACTCATTCTCTCACTTTTTGTCACTTTTCCAAAATACCATTAATGGTTAAATGACACTATTTACATGGAATTAAAAAGTAAACTCAACAAGCAACAGAATATAAACCTAGTGTTAACTAACACATGACTTTTTCCCAAGGATTTTTTCAGCACTGTAATTGTCCATTAGGAAAGATTTGCATCATTTCAGTGAGATACAAGAGCTGCTTTCTTTATTTTTTCTTTAAAGAAAATCTGTGCAAATTAAAACAGGACAAAAAGAAAAAAGTGTAAAGAAAAATTTCCAAGTATTATTGACACCAGATTGTGTTTTTTTTTCACAGCATCTCTTTAACAAATATTTAAATGCCACTGAGGAGACTTCACTTTTATCACTTTACATTCTTTGCATTTAATTAATGTGTGAGATTGACATAAAACAGGAGGTCATTGACTTGGGCAAGCATAAAGCAGCTGTGATGTTGACTTTTAATTCAATTATGTAAATATCAAAGCATAGATGGAAAAGTTAGTAAGAAACGTCTCCCAAAATTCAATATGTTCTCCGAGGCTCTAAATGTATTGAATATAACTCAACAGGGAACATTCACACCATCATATTTTGTTTTTTGTTGTTAAAGAAGGTTTAAAAGTCCTGTGAACTTTTTACTGTTTTTTAAAGGAGCTGTTGTACTAAGTACAGGAGTTGTCTATATTTGTTTTCTTGCAAATAATTTTACAATTATAGCTGCAGTAATACTTAATGGTATTGCATTTTTTTTCTATATTTGCAAGTATGTTTGATTCCTCCAGAATTTGTATATATAAGAGTTTTAGATGTTTCTGACAACGGCTAGAAAATACAAAGATACACTTTACTTTCTCTTAGTTTCAAGGATTACAGGCCATCTTTTACTATGTCAGCATTTAGATGGTTTTTTTAGCTATTATACCCCTTCCCTACAATTGTTTCTGAAATTGTATTTTTTCATCACAGAACATGTGCAGATAAATCAAAATTAAATGGCGTCTCTTACAGAGATTGTAAAGCCTGGGAAACACACATAAGAACTCTTGCTAGTGTTTCTTTTCCAACTTTATAGCAGTGTCAGTAACTGCAGTGTCTGTAGCTGAATTGTCAAAATACCAAATTCCAAACGAAGAATTCTGTAATGTGAAAATAGCCTGATATTTCAACTTACTTTTTTTCAACATGCACAATGTAAATTCATACAAGCGTTTAATATAAGAACTTACCTCTGCTTCCCTGAACTTGAAGAGCAAGGCAAACGATCAAAAATATTAATCCAGTTTTCAAATGCATGCTGTCTATTGATCATTCACAGTTTTCAAGATCAATAATGTAGGAAATCAGAATATTTAGGTCAATTAAAATATTTTTTTTCCTTAAAGAACTAAATAAAGTTCCCACAAGTCTTCCCTCTTATTTCTTTTTCAGGTGTCCCAGCCTTGTACTGCATTGACTTGCAACTGAGCAAAGAGTGCACCAGGTGCCAGAACGCTGGAGTTGGGCAAACCCCTGCAACACACACACTTCTAGCCTGGGGGGCTGGAGTGGTAAGACAAGAGTGACGAAGTTTTAAAAAAAAGCAGTGCCTGTTTCTGGAATAATCTTTTTATCTGCCGCTCAGACATAATCCCTCTTACGGTCCGTCTAGAAGAGCTTTCTTCATCTTATTAACCTTCTGGAGCCGCATCTGTCAACCCCAGAAGACTTCAGTGGTACCATGATAAACAACGGAAGTCTCTTCTACTGCTTATTGCCTTTGAACATTGATCCTTTGAGCATTCTGGAGGTACGGCATGTGAGCAGAGGCGAAATCATGGCAGGAAATAATTGTGCTATTTCCCAAACAGTGATTGTAAACCCCAGGGAACTTCCTTTGAAGAGGAAGACAGCTTTTTCTGAAAAAACATACTATACTCAGCTTTTTCCACTGCGTGTGTCTTGGAAGCCGCTCTCCTTTCTCACACCAAAAGGTTGCTGCTGCAATGTTCCTGTCGGGGCAGTGATGATGATGATCTATGACAGCAGGGTAACTATGATTCAGCAGTAAATTGCAGCAATATTCAGGGCTGGCACAATCTGATGCCAAACTGTGAATGGTGGAGGGAAGCTGTTTCAGGGAGGAAGGGTAAGAAACGGTGGTGGGAAATGCTGTTTCAATCACATAGCTATAACCAGGACAAGAACTGGCAGTGAGTGAATACACTTGTCAAACAGCTCTGTTTCAGTTTCCCAAATAACTATTCTGGTTAAATATTTGGCACGTGTAAGAACTCCACACTCACTTTTTATTTTCCAGGACATTTTTTACTGTTGCATTACACTTAAAAAAGCTACCATGTGGGCATTTGTAATGGTCTGTACCCCTTAGAGATTTTTGTGAACTGTACTTTAGCATAGGAAGTATCTAGACTGGCAGCAAGAATCTGTAAATGCAAGTTACTTTAAGAACAACCTTCATTTGAACCCAGTCAGTATTCTATTTTTACTTAGGATTTAAACAATTGTAAGCTACCTCCCTTCCCGAGATTGCTTAATTTTAACTGCTAAGACCACGTAGTTCAGAGATTGGGCTGGGACCAAATAAGATCTGCTTTTTTCAAATTTTATTTTCACAGTCTTCTTATGATGTTCAGTGCTCATATTAATGCTTTAGGTTTATTCCTTCATTCATCTTGTTTTATTGTTCAAATAAAACTAATTAACAATACCTTGTCAGCAACACAATGCAAAGTAACGGTGGAGATAATCAGGAATCCCACCGGAGTTAATTTGAGTAATACTTAAGGATTATTCTTTAGCAGTAGCAATATTTGGTTTTTCATATTTTATATATCATAATCATGTGCTAAATACTGTAACCATATAAGTACCTCTACAAACCATGTAAGCTTTCATAAGCGTGTTACAGTTGAAAGGTGAAGTTCCCCCTTATATGTTATCTAATTTTTAGTTGTTTCAGCTCTCAATCTGCAGCAATTGGAAGTGTGGGAAATATTTCTGAAACGGGATCTACTGTTTCAGGTGACATCTGAAAACACAGGATTGGCATAAATCAGGTTATTTCCTCAGATCACTTTAGGTTCCAAACTCCCCATGGAATTTGATAGGAATGTGACCCTTTAATTCTATTACAAATTTAAAAATAAAAACAAAAGAAAAATAAAAGCATCAGACTACATTTAAAAAATGTATAATAAAGAGATTTACTTAATTATTCTGCAGAGACTTGCCAGTGAAGCAAGAGCCAGGAATCAAACATCCTTCACCAACCTTTCATTTAAAAACATGTTTTTGAGTTTTTCATGTACTGGAGAAGACAAACATTTAATGAAACATACTCATATCTTTCAAAGATAAAGGAACAGGAACAATCCTCGAACACACCCCAGTGTTTAGTGTCAGGTACAGCTTAAGGAAAATACTGAGCTCCATAGGTAAACTGTGACTAAAAATTTGTAGGGCAGGAGTCTGCATACTTTGACATGATGAATCTCATCTCTCTTAAACCATGAATATTTTTAGCTCTTTTCTGTTAAGGCAATGCCTTCTATGTATTTCCATTTAATTAAGAAATTTTGTAATTAACCTTGATAACTGCCACAATGGAAGCAAACAAGAATGATAAACATGCATTAAAGCTAAAGCAATATTCTCTACAGACCACTCCATCTCCAAGTACAGTAGTGCTTAATTACAGGTCACTGTTAATAATTCCAAAACTATTTCTTCTAGTTCATGTGCTGTCAACAATAATATATATTGTTAAAGAGGCAATTAAAAGGATTCTACTGAAATTCAATAGTGCATTATAAATATGCTACCAAGACATGGAAAGGATGAAACTGTATACTAAAATATACATTCACCCAGGATAAGTGCTTGTAAATGGATTAAATCAGAGCTGTTAATGGTCACCTCAGTGAATTGCTGCACATACCTAGCACAATAAACTGATGTGCCATTTAAATACAGCTAAAGCTGTGTCATGGGTTCAGCAGGAGCAGTCATTTTTCTCCTTGGTAGCTGGTGCAGCGCTGTGTTTTTGACTTTCGGCCTGGTAACAGCGCTGATAACACCAGTGTTTTCAGCTACTGCTTGGTAATGTTTTGGTCTGACCAAGGACTTTCCGAGTCTCATGCTCTGCCAGGGAGGAGGGGAAACCGTGAGGAAGCAGAGACAGGACACCTGACCCAAACTGACCAAAGAGGTATTCCATACCACAGCACTTCATGCCCAGGATGTAAAATGAAGTGCAGACACCCAGAAGGGTGGGGGTGCACTGCGTGGTCGGGCTGGGTATTAGGTGGTGAGCGATTCTATTTTTCCTTGTATTTGCCTTGTCATTATTATTATTGGTGGTAGCAGTAGTGGTCTTGTGTTATACCTTAGTCACTAAACTGTTCTTATCTCAACCTGTGGGAGTTGCATTCTTTTGATTCTCCTCCCTATCCACCCGGGAGCAGGGGGAAGAAAGAGAGGGGAGTGAGTGAGAGAACGGGCTGCGTGATTTACAGCTTAAACCGCAACAAGCTGTTTCCTTTGCTTGAAGAAAAATTAGAGTTTAGGCTGTCAAGGACTCTGTTTAGAAGAATTTGGATGTAAATTGTTGGTAAGTCTGAGGCTTAAGGCATTGTCTCATAGCTATGATCTAAAAGCTGCTATGCATAGCGCTCAATTTTAGGTACCCTATATATGTATATAAACCAGCCAACTCACGTTACCCATAAAAGTGAGTCAGATTCTATACCATCAGAGTCAGTCTGTAGCACCTAAGTTTGCCTTTTGGTTTTAGCTCTCTCAAGTAATTTCTCCTACTGGTCTAGCCAACTGTTTTCCTTATAATTTCTATGCTGTGTTTACCTAAAAGGCCTGTCCAGCCCTGAGGAAGGGAAGATATATAATTACAAGGTACATTACAAGTCTTTCTCTGGCATTCTTTATTTCCATAGCAGCCAGACTGGCGCCTGACAGGCAGCATGCAGCAGGCATAGCTTTAGACTTCTGATTAAAAGTGAAGAAACCTGGGTTCTTTTGCTCCCTTCTTTGCTGTTGAGTTTGTACAAACCAAGTCCTGTGTCTCAGCCTCTGTATCTGGAGGGGATGACCCTGGGAGAGAGGGAAAAACTTCTGTCGGAACAAACAAGATAACATATGTAAGGAAGAATGGAGTTCTTTTTCTCGCCTTTCTCATGCATTAAAATATTTCACAAATTATTATTTTAAATTTTAAAAACAGCATATTGGTTTTGATGTTCTGGTGTACATATCAAATACAGGCATCCTGTAGTGGATTTAAATAGCTTATCATGAAGAACATGTCTTTTTGCTCTTTGAGCTTTTCCAATTGGGCAGTATTTGTATTTTGCCCTCTACTGCTGTGCAGCCACCATTGAACTTATGCAAGATTTATATTTACTCAGTCAATTAAATAAAAAAACCCAAACACATAGCTCTCAAGACAGTAAAAAAAAAGCCTTTTTTTCTATTTTTGTTTATATTTTGTAGATAATTCCTCTTTCTGATGTCTCTTTTTAGTAGTGGGGAGCAAATATGATCACATCGGGGAAAGCCAGTTTGAAACTAAGCAAAAAATTTTCTCCCTGAAGGAACTGATCAGTGTCCACACATTATGCTTGCAAATGTTCTCTTGTGTTTCAAACCAAATTTTGTTTTAAACATGTCTTCTGGAAATTCTTGCATTTTAACTTCAAAACAAAACTTAGCCAATGCATCCTGGAAGGCTGCCATATAACTCATTTTGCTGACGGCCATAATGACAGCACTGGGATAATGCACTACATTTCTATTTGGGTATATTTCATAATTTTGTTATCTGCAGCTTGCTGGGACAATAAATTTTACAATTTAATTATGCATTTTATGAAAATTTATTTCCTTTATATAAGAATTAGAAGGAATTTGACAAAGTCATGAGCACTAGATCCATCGAGGAATGGGATATACATGCTGTTCCAATTGCAACCTGTTGCACAAAGTCTGTTAATCATCCATTGTCAAACACTGTGAGGGCAAGCTAAGAACTGGATCACTTTTCCTTTCGTGTTCCTTGTATTATTTCCCTGTCCATTTATTTGCCATAAATGTAGATAAATTACTAGATTAACTTGGTTTGAACACAGAATTGAAGCAGGCGATAATGCAGTTCTTTGTCCCTTTTCATGAACATAAACCTAGACTTTTTCTACAGTTGAAAGACATTGTCAAGGTTCTCTAGGGTCTTTAAAAAGCTTTGCTGTTTTGTTGTTATTACCACATTTATGAAGTCCTAGCACCCTTATAAATTATAATGGGAAAAATATTATATGCATACATTTACATGATGAGTCACAGATGCATCTCTGATGACTGCTTGACCCAATCATCTGTGCTGCTTCTAAAATTTTTGATACTGTACACTCTTAAATAATGTATTTAGATGCTGTTTAGTGTGATAAGGGAGAAAAGAGTGTGGAAAAATCATGGTGGTATTAACAGAGTAATTCAACATAATTATGAGGAAAATACCCCACCTGACCTCATGCACTTGCTTACACGTAAAAACACAACTTTCTATTATTCTTGGAGGTGCTTAAGCTTATACCATGGGGAGCCATGTAGTGAGCTGGGACATGTTTCTTCCTATGCTTGACAAATTGTTTTCTTCTTGATGCTTAGAAAGGATCTTTCTAGATTTTACTGATAGTTATCTGATGGAAGCAAGCCTTCAGAGATGTGGTCTTTTACAATATGTGCTGTCCAGTCAGAAGCAGGAACATAGAAGTAGCTGGCAGCTCAGTTTCTTCTTACAGTAATGGGAGAACAGGTTTAGTAGTGAGTGAGAAGGCAAGAAGGGAGAGTATCTAAAGTATTAGGTGTGCTTGTATCTCTATAGAAGTTTAGACTCTTCTTCTTTGAGAGAGTTGGCATGAGATAATAGTTTTTATTGCTTAGCCTAATGCTGTTCAGTTTTTCTTTCACAGTTTTTCTTTCACAGTTTTTCTTTCAGTTATTCCTTGTCATGCAGAGTTACTGCATTTTTTTATCAGCGTTTTACTTTCTAGATTTACCACAGGAAAATGAAGTATGAAATGACCATATTTCCTGTGCACAGGACTGACCTGGTAGGCAAGAGTTTTTGGCTCAAGGAAAGGTCTTGTAAAAAGCCTTAATTTGTGCTCCAGTGTTATGTGGTGCTGAAGCTGTTGAAAAGAGAGTAATTAAAAACCTACCAGGACAGATAAAAATATGTGTGAGTGTATGGAAATTATGGTGGAAACCACGTAATTTTTTTATACTCATCTTTACTGCTTCTGACTCATTTTTTCAGGAGGAGGGTGTGTTGCTTTTGTTTTTGATACGGGACAGGTGATAATCAGCAGGACTCTTATGGACCTGACCATACCCTGGAGCTTCCTGATCTGTGTGTGTGACAATAACTGTCATTAACAAACTTAATGGCTGCGATATCATAGTTTCAGCAAGAGTAAACATCTAAATTCCAATATTTTCTTAACAAAATGTAGGAAAATTTGAAGAATTAGTGTGGAGGCTGCATTTAACTAGACCTGTGAAGGCTCAGAGAATTTTTTAAGTGATATGAAGACTGCTGTGATCCTTATTACTGGTCTCTTTGCTTCAGTTACTTTAAGTAATAAGCCTACTGCATTTGAACTCTGAGAAGTGCTTTGAAAAATGTCTTCTGTCAAAGATACTTTAAGAAGCAGGTTATAAGTCGATTTGGCCTCTCATCTAACAAGCTTGTTTTATGCTTTTGATAAGTTCCCATCTCTGGCCAGCTGACAATATCATAATTGTCATTGCTTACATAATGGATTATATGCATGTGCAGAAGGTTGTTTTCCCGGTACTGTTGCTGCTGGATCCCTCCATGGAATCTCTCAAAGTTAACTTCGTTGTAGTTACCACCAACAAACTTGTTCATGGTTTATTCAGTATAACATTACCGGTGTAACTGCCACTGTTCAGATCATGTTTTGTTTCTTGTATCACTAGCCACATTGTCTTAGACTGTTAAATAAAGCTTTATTATTATTATTTTACATTCTTTCCAAAGGCCTCTGTGCCAGTTGGGCCGTCTTCCACATCTTATAGCTATAGTTTTGGTAATACACCTGATACACTCTAAGGATTTAGAAATATTTACCCTAGTTTTTTCAAAGCATGTTATAGCTCTTGTTTGTATTGCTCAGTTCCTCTTTCTGATCTTTATATTTTGGTGTTGATAAATTTTAAGGGAAATAACATTTAGATGAGTTGTTAGCCAGTGTCTATTTCAAACAGAAAATATTTGAGTATGTTTTGACTATTTCCTGTGAAGACAGGCATATTGTTGTTTCCAAAAGTGGTAATCGTAAAGTCGTTCTTATGTTTAAAAATTGCTTTTTCACTTTCATTAAGCAGCTTGAGACGTTGTCATGTATTATTTAGTAAGGTTGAGACCTTACTTTTCTACGAAGATTCCAATTGCCTGTCCCATTTATTTTTCCTTTGTGCAGATTTGTATTTCTGGAAGTGTTTACAGTTTCACTGTACTATTCTACAAGACCAAATGTATTATACATGCATTATTCTGCATGCTGAATAGGGCTGAGGTCATTTAGCTTTCAAAAGAGAAAACCGCTGTGGTTTAAGCCCAGCCGTAAATCAGCCACGTAGTTTTTAGCTCCACCCCCACCCTCCTCCCTTGGCTCCCGGAGGGCTGGGGAGGAGAATCAAAAGAATGTAACTCCCACGTTGAGACGAGGGCAGTCCAGTAACTAAGGTATAACACAAACCACTGCTGCTACCCCCAATAATAATAATGACAAGGGAAACAACAAAGGAAGAGAACACAACCACTCACCACCCGCCGACCAGTACTCAGCCCGACCCGAGCAGTGATTTCACCCTTCCTGGTAACTGCCTCAGTTTATATAGTGGGCATGATATATGGCATACCTCTTTGGCTAGTTTGGGTCAGGTGTCCTATCTCTGCTTCCTCCCGGCTTCCCTTCCTCCCTGGCAGAGCATGAGAATCAGAAAGTCCTTGGTCAGACTAAACATTACTAAGCAGTAACTGAAAACATCGGTGTTATCAGCGTTGCTCCCAGCTGAAAGTCAAAACCACAGCACTGCATCAGCTACTAAGAAGGAGAAAAATAACTGCTACTGCTGAACCCAGGACAAAAACTCAAGGACAAATCTTAACATTTTTAAATATTTGATGAGAGGGAGTAATGAGGCAGACCCAGGCTTCTCGGTGTTGCCCAGTGAAAGGATTAGGGGGTAATGGGCACAAATGGAATTACAAGAAATTCCATGTGAACAGATTTTTTATTTTTTTGTATATAAGGGTGATTCAACACTGGGACAGTGCTTTCCTGAAAAGTTACATGGTTCTTGGAAATACTCAAAACTCAACTGGACACAGTTCTGAGCAACCTCAGACCAGCTCAGACCACAGTAAGACCAGCTCTAGCTGACTCTGGTCTTGCTGTAGGATTGCACTGTATGAGGAAGAAATTCTTTACTCTAAGGGTGGTGAGGCATTGGAATGGGTTGCCCAGGGAAGTTCTGAATGGTCCATCGCTGGCGGTGTTCAAGGCCAGGTTGGACATAGCCTTGGGTGGCATGAGTTAGTGGGAGGTGTCCCTGCCCCTGGCAGGGGGGTTGGAACTTGACGATCTTAAGGTCCTTTGCAACCCTAACTATTCTATGATTCTATGATTCTATGTCCAGAGGCCTTCCTACCTCCACCATTCTATGGTTCTATAATACTCTCATAGTGAGTGAACAGAAATAACTCCCTGTAAAGGGGCAAGTAGCTATTTTTCAAATTTATTTGAGCACCATTTCAGCCTTTTGTAGGGCCTGTATAAGCCACATTCAGCTCTAAAGTTTTCAGTGGGATTCTTTGATGTAGCAAATATATTTACACACAAAGATTGTAGAGTATGATCCACACCGAACAGGTAGAATTATTCCATGTACAGTTAGGAGTTTATCAAGTCTAGAAAGCTGAAATTACATTTTAAAGACAGAAAACTTAAGATTGATTGAGGAAAAAAACCCCTCTAGAATTTGTTCTAGAATTTCTGGAACAGAATTCTGTGATGTGGAAAAAGTTTCTTTGTGTGTATTTTTAGAAATGGCCTTAATATCTTGTTCAGGTTTTTATTTTCTAATTGTCATTCTTCCTATGATTCCTAAACTAGGCTCCAACAATTCAAGTCACACTGTGCAAATACTCAGTTAAAGATGTCCTATTCCCAGAAAAAGAATACATAAGGGTGGGATTTCAGAAATATTTTCACAGTACAAATAGGATCAATTGCGGTCAAATTTCTTCTAGTTTATAACCTGCATCCTTTATAATCTGCATCCTTCAGTTAGGATACAGTTATCCTCTGCATAGCACTGCTGGTATGGATGGATGACAGGAAGGGAGAAGCTGGGTCAGACGCAAATCCCATTGTTCCTTCCCCTTCAGTACAGAATGAACCCTAAATATTCAATCTTCCTCTCATCTTCTGCTCCATTTTTAAAAATCACAATATCAACCAAGTTGTTATTTACCCAAGCACCACTTTTTGATCCTCTGCCATGGTGATCATGTGGCCTCTTGTCTCATATCTTTCCACCAGATTTTCCATCCTCTTCATTTTTGCTTTATCTTCTTTCCAATCTTCCAATTCCACCCCATCTCCTCATTTCATTCTGCTTCTTTCTACAGTTTTCTCATCCTCTCCAGGTCCTTGACCCGAAGTTGCTTTCCAGCCCATTACTATGTGTTATTTTGAAAGCTAAGTGTGGAGTGGAGGATTGTTGTGGTGTTTATTAGCTACCCCTGCTTGGTAACTCCAAGGTACGAAGGGAAACGCTACTCATTTTATCTTATGCCATACCACCCTCCACTGGCAGTTCCTCCTTCCTTCCCTCTGCATTTCACTGATGGGTATCTCAGTGTATAAGTAGCTCCTGCCTTCAAAAGTCACAATAGAATTATCATTCTAAGATGTTAAATAGCTTATCTTTTTCTTAGGAAAAAAAAAAAAAACAACGGCACTGTGCCTTCTTTCCATCCCCTACATTGGATTATGTCAATGTGAAGGTTAACATGAGGGTTTATTTAGCTTCTTTTCATCCATCTTTCTTATTCTAACTCCTCTTTCTTCACTGCTACTTTCAGTTTCCTACAGTGACCCCCAGATTCTCCATGCCACAATAAAATGAAGCCTTTCCTGGAGCCAAAGCAGGCTCCATAAACCTGGCCCTGCTGTCAATTGGGTTTTGTGCTCTGCTTAATGCTGATGGAAGAGGATGTGCTATGTGGATTCCTCCCATCAGCCCTGAGACAACTGGGCAGTGAACTGGAGGTCCCTGGGATTCCTCAGCCGTCAGAGATGTGTCAGCTTTTTGTGCCACAGAGATTCTCAGCCAAACATATGGTTTTGGAAGAGCCAGCTCAAAGCTGATTTTGACACAGAAGAAGTTAAACACCCAAAACTTTCTGTATAACATCTATGCAAGACACCCTGTAGTCTGGCTGAGTATCCTTATTACCCATTCAGAGCTACCTCTTTACTATGAATTTGTTAGAGGCAAGACAAGAGAGTACCTCTATCCTATACATTTAACACCAGAGACATCAGACTGCTTTTACAGTTCTGGTTATAAGTACCTCTCCTCTGTGCTGCGCAGCCACCTTCTGCAACCTCTGAGTTTTGTTTGTAACAGACTCAGTTTCACTCCAACAGTTTTTGTGTGCCTCTCCTCATTCCCTCTGGCCACTGTGTTACCTCTTTCATGACTATCTTTAACATCCCCTGTCCTTTGTCTTTCTGTCAACTAATCCCTTACTAATTAAACTTTGCCCAAAGGACAAGTAAATACAAGTAGCTGAACTGACATGAAATTTGCAGGCTATTACTACTCTTGCTCTGTTTGTACATTTAATCCTTCTCTTTAGCTTTTATCTTCTTGTCTATTTAGATAAGAAGCTGTTGTGGAGTAGGGATGATGTGTGTGTATGGTACAAGCCTAGCTTTCATAAGCACTGTGGTAACACATAATAAGTGCTACTGTCACACTAATTTTGAAGGACATCAGAGGCGGCTGTTGCCATACCTTCAGAGTGCTAGTAAAAGCCATTTTACTGCTGTCTGTTTGGGATCCTGCTTCTGCAAACAGGTCCTGCTTGTGAAACAGACCACCTTCCATCAGGCTGGAAGCTTTTTTGGGGCTCAGATGTTTTCCTGGGTGACAGCTACCATGAAAATGCTCCAGGAGCATTTTATAAACTAGCACTTTAAAACAAACAGGTCTCATTGACCTGTTGTCACACATGAGGACAACGGGGGCGTGCTGCAGTGGTCGGCAGCCCCAACTTACTTTCTCAAGCATCTTGAATAGCTTGGGATGAAAGGCAGCATATTTGGAGGGATGCCACTGCCCTGTATTTCTTCCATTTACCACAGAAGCCTCTGGTTTCAGATTGAATGAGTAGTTTTGAGAACTTTTTAAACTTGTATAGCAATACCTGAAGTTCATCTGTGCTTATGCGTAGCTAGTAGCAGAGGCACAAGAACGCACACTCACTATTGCCTGTAAAAGCAAGGCAAGAAAAAAATTAGCTGTCAGGCAGTGCAAGGTTCCATATTACTTTTTTTTTTGCAGTGACTGAATTGTCTAGTTTAAAACAAGCATGTTCATCCCTATTTGAAACATTGAACATGTGGAATCCCAGGCTACAGTATGTCTCTTATGGGGAACCCATGCAGGGTTTTAGCAGCTGTCTTGTCCTGCATTTTCCATGTGGGTGTGTTTATCATATGTGAAGAATCTCCTGCATTCTTGGGACTTAAGTTTTCTCTGAAAATAATCTGTGGGCTGTCCATAAGGGCCATTTGCTCAAACACCTTTGAAGAATTCATCAGTCAAATAGCCCTGCTTCGCAGGAATCCTTTCTATGGTACATTTAATTTACCCTGGGAAAGTGATAAGTGTATGATTGTCTAGACTACAATAACAAAGTGAATGCAACATTCTGTTCTACTTTCATGTGGAATATAATGTCGAATTCCTATTTATCCCAATTTTTCTTTTCACATATTTTGACCTGATTCTCATTTTCATCCAAAGCAAACATGTCTACATATCTTAATGTTGAAATTGACTCTCTGTTATTAGCTGGAAAGAATTAACTATTGGGAAGCCGAATAATTTTTTAAGAACAATGCAAGGGAATTCTTCACCAAGCTGAAATTCCTGAGCTAACATTGTGTCTAAGGAGTAGTAATGTAATCTAGGCTGCTGATTTTAAAATGGAACAATTGTTAGTAAGAAGCAACAATTTTTCTTGTTTGTCTTTTGAATGATCTTGTTGGGATGTCTGTGGTTGATCCGAGTTTCAGGTCAGGGTTTCAGGTCAGAGATATAGGGTAGGGTGCAGTTGTTGACACTCAGGCTTTCTAGTGTCAAGTAGGCCAGTTTCCCATACTGATATCTTCAGGACTGTACTACTGGGATTTGCGCTGTCTGGATTTGGGGTAGAACATCTCCCCAGTCTACTCCTGCAACACAGAGGTGAGACACAGTTTATACCGTTGAATGGATTTGTGCGAGTTATCCCCTTTCCCAGAAAGTCTAACACTCTATTAGGATATGGAGAGATTAGTGGCCACTTCTGAGAAACATTGCATCTTTCAAACTCTGTGCTATAAAATGTGTCTTGCCTAAGTTAGTAAAATCTCCAAACAAGTTAGGCAAGAAGACACATGAAGGTCAGAAAAGAGAGTTTAATTTGCATAGATTAAAAGACTGAGTTCTTGGTGTTATGGAAGTGATTAGAAAAAATCCACTATGATTAGGAATAATCCCTCATGGTGACCAGGATTTCAACCACAAGCATAATATGAAAGTGAGTGTAAAATTCCCAACACACCTAAACAATAAAATAAGGATGGAATGCAGATATCACAGTGAACTAAAATGGATCATAACGAAGAAGTAGAGGAGAAACATTAGTAGCAAACAATAATAATGTGAGAAATAACAATGTTTAAAAGAATAGAATATAGTGCTGCATATAAAGACTCAGGAAACAGAGATACTTTTTTCCTAAATATTCTATAACTTTGCTAAACCAGGCAAGATGGGAGACATGGACTGAGATCCAATCTTTCAAATATGTTACAAATCTATGAATAGGACCACTATCATTGCATCAGCTGTGAAAGGGAGCTAATGTACTCCATGTTCTTTTTTAATGTATTTTTTTGACTTAAGAAATGGGCTTCTGTTCTGCTATAATATGGCAGTCTGAACAAATATTCATTATCTGTAATAGCCTCTTATCAGTATTATTTTTTCTAATGTAGTAACAAAAACCTTATCACACGTGACAAAAATATTCCTGATAGCAAAGGTAACATAGTCTAAGTAGCATGGTAAAAGAATTTCAAATACATTAGAATTCCCTCAGCAAGATTTTTGACACTGATTTCCTGTTGTACCTTGGAATCACTGCTTACCCAGCAAATTTCATAGCGAAATAAATAAATAAGCAAAATTGGTGAATAAAACATCTCACTATCGAATTTGTTCAAGCTGTATTGAAGCTATGTGCGCTGCACATTTCACAGGAGCAGACTGGATAAAAATGGAATTCACTGTGAGGAAAATACTAATTGCATATATCTAGATCTGGGGGTGTAAGTGGTTTATCTGACAAAACTAACTGTTGTTTGTAACACAACATTTTGGCCACTACTACTAGGCTGGCTGAGAAGCATCAAACAAAGATACATAGCCCCTCATTCAACGTTACTAAGCCTACCAAAATGTACAGAAAGGTTTCTGTAATAGATCATCATTACTTCAAAATTGGGTCTTTATTCACAACAGAGGAGAAATGTTTTCAAATTATATTTTGCTTTACTGCAGAAAAGTGGTTAATGTCACATGCATTTAAATTGTTTTGTATTAAGCTAGATGCTTAAATGTGTCACACTGGTTAAATTATATTACTCACATTGGTTAAATTATATTACTTTCCACAAGGAATTGTGTGCTGTAGAATAGTTATCAGTTTAAGTGTTTGGCAAGAGTAACTGTAAAGTCCCACATGGGATTTAATAATTTTCTTCTATAGAATTCAGATATGAATGCAGAGTTCTACTGAAAACTTGCAGAGACTAAAGGTAGGGCTTCTGCTGAACCAGAAGATGGCTTCCGCTGAACCAGAAGATAGCTTCTGCTTCCAGAAAATTGCAGAAAATTCCAGAAAAGAGCCAAAGACATCAGGTAAGTATCTTATATTTTCATTACTGATTCTTCTCGTAACCATCTTAGTAGACTGGATTTGTGCTCTTTTAGTGAAAGTCCATAGCCTTTAAGCTCTTAAATTAGCTTTGTTCTAATTCCCATTAACAAGCGACAGATGGAGATCTATAATCTGAAGGGCCTGTAACTAAGTGTCCAAACTGTATTCTTAATAAAGGGCTTATTCCATCATCTTTTTGGCTTCAGCTCTACAAAATATTATATAACTGACTTAAAGTATACAATTTCACTGTAAGCAGTGTAGCACACATGCATGTGTTTGTATGACTGAAGCCCTCAATATATACTTTTCTCAACTTATATTCATAATTTTCTATTTCAACACAATAAATGTATTAATCTCCTTAAACTGTCAGCTACAATTTATAGAGACAGAAATGTTAAAATCATAAATAAGTGGCAAAGACATGGTATAAATAATATACCAAGCCAAACTAGCTATTTGTTTTGAATTTTGGATTCGGATTTTTTTGGGTTGTGACTGGATTCTTAAAGTATGCTGTAGTTTCATAGACAACTTAACTTTTTTTTACATAAGAATGTAATGCATTTGGCCTTTACAAAGGTTGGTAAAAATTTAGGATGGGAATGTACAGAATCATAGAATAGGGTTGGAAAGGACCTTAAGATCATCTAGTTCCAACCCCCCTGCCAGGGGCAGGGACAACTCCCACTAAAATCATGACACACACTTTGTCAGATCATCTTTAAAAATATATAGCTCATTTATGTCATTTTATATAGAATATAAAAATAGTGAAAATATCAGCAAGTAAAAGGTTCACTAAAAATCTTTTTGCTGAGACTCCTGTTGGACGTGGAGAAACTTGCACAGTCCTACACATACATGTTCATAATACAGAAAGCAATATAATGGAAATAAGAAGAATACACATCTTTGATAATTTGCAGAGATAAAATTTCCATCAAAATGCAATAATTTCTCTCAGTGCTATAGAAAAGTGATTAGAATGATTGCTACAGTTGTTGCTTTTGTTACATTTACAGAGACTTCATTACAGAAACATTTAATATCAGGAAATTCTGATGCTTCTAAATATATTTTCCACTTTGTAATATAAAAGGGCTGTGTGAAATTTACATGACAGCTACTGAAGCATTAAGAAATATGAAAATATTGTGCAACATCCGTTCAATTTGCCAAGTGATAGGGTAGAAAAGTATCTTTTCTCCCCTTTTTTTTTGCAAGGCTTATTTTTTATCCAGAATGGATACTTTGATACTGACATTAAGTGCTGGAAATTCCACTGTTTTTGAGTGCACTGCAAAAATGCATTCCTCCTGTTGATACAGCTGATAATATTGATTCTTTTGATATAATACAAACTGGCCTGTTCTGCTTTAATTGTGCAGTCAGTGCTCCTGTTGAAATTGTTATGATCTCAAGGGAATCAGTGTGTAGTATTTCATAACCATGTTTGTATTTTACAATTTATTGTTTATTTTTTTAAGGCTTCTTAACTAATTTGTAGTGAATGTGAGGGGAACTGCATATTAAATTGCTGAGTCCAGGATTCCAATCTAATGAGGAACTGCAATACGAGAAAATCAGCAGATTTTTGTCCCCACAGAATCTGCTCCATTATTCAGGAGACTGTATATTGCACAAGGAGGATGGGGAGAGAGCAAAAGCTAGAAAGCTGCACAAAAGAACAAGCTTAAGTGAAGAAAGACAGGAAGATACAATGATGCTCATGGTACATGAGCAAGTTAAACTGATCTTTAGTTCTCATTGGCAAAGCTATTCATCTAAACTGGACAAACTGAAGGGACTGACTTAAAGGACAGTTGACAGCATCTTGTCCTACTGTATAAAAGGAACTCTGCTACTTAACTAGGATTAGCCAATTGATGTTTCTGGATATGTAATCACTTGGAATACACCTGCAAAATGGTAAACAGCAGGCGTTCTTAGGGAGAAGGCCTGTTAACAGTGTAGTAACAAGCATAAATACTACAGGCGGACTTCCCAAAACTGATCCAGCTCAGCCCTACAGTTTATCAGGGGCTACACCTGACACAGAATCCTTCACAGTGCACAGGGACATCTAATGACTGAATCAGAGACTGCAACTAAACAGACTAAAGCTGCCTGAGCGCGCAAGAAATAGGTTTATACAGGAAAGGCTGGGGTGAGTGCAGGTAAAGGTAGTGTTCAGAAAATTACAACACATATGCAAATCTTACATTATATAATCCAAAAAACGTTGAATGTTTTCTGAATACAAACCCTGAACGAGGCTGTAACTGAGATAATCCCGACCGATACAGTATTAAATAAAGCTAACTGAAGCAATTTGAAACTAACAGCCCCCATCCTCCATGTTATTGCCACTGAACAATGTGTAGTTTTAATATGACAGGGTGTATCTATATGTAAAAAATCAGAATATTTCTCATATAGGAAAATTATTTCAGTAATCTACTTAAGGCATAACGATTCAAGGAAGAGTTATGCAAATATTATTCTTGGAATTTAGAAAGTTGGATTGAATTCTGTGCTTATCTACAGGCATCTGTGTGACCTTCAGCAAAGTCCTTGGGTCAGATCCCCAAGGCTGTACTCAAGGGGAGTTAGAAGCTTAACAGCCTTTGGTGATCTGGAGCTTTGTTGATCAGTCTAACTCATTTGCATAAAACTTTTCAATCTCAAGGCAGTATTGGGAGGGTAAACATGTTTAAAACCTGGGCTTTTATGATAATAAGAGAAGTACTTATTCACAGATATTTCAAAACTGGGAGACTGTGACTTGAGCATAGATGCTAACCTTACCTATAACTTCAAAAGGTAAATGCAGACACTTAACTGAATCTTATAGATTTCCTTTCTTGTGCAGGAGAAGAAATTTTCTTGAGGACTTTAAACACCAGACAAGACAACCTCAAGTCAAGGTTAACGATCTAAACAAAAGCTCTAGCAAGAAACTTCTATCTAGTCAGTTCTGTTTTCATCAAGAGATGACTCTTCAGTTAGTGGGAACTGTTATGAAAGATTTCATGTAACTCTTGATATTATTAAGTCTGCCTGTCATTGCCTACTTAACTTTAATATCTTTCTAAGATTTATGTAACTCCCATTGGCCACCAAGTAAAAAATAAAAGAAGAATCCCTGACAGATTTTCTCCGGGTTGGAAATTCCAGTGGACTCTGGGGTGTCTTCTCATACTTTACAGGCCTCCTGCTGCTTTTAAATCATCGATGTTGTTTCTCCGTACAATTTTCTTTCATTATAAAAATCTATTTGAAAATTTCTCTCCTCAGGAAGGAAAGTAAATTCCTGCCTTTGAATATTCTCTTTGTATGTGTCTTTCTCTTATAAAATGGATTTTCAGGAATAATCTGTATAATCTTTTCAGTGGTTCCTGAAGCACAAATGATAGCTTATTTGTAGAAAAGGTAATGGCTGTTTTAAGTTTATTTACATAAGACTAGTATAGGAAGCTTACATTTAGATTCCGAGAGATTGTTTGACTTTACCTGCTCTGATTCAATTTGTGCACTTTTTTCAAGCTTGTCCCTCATTATTATTAGAAGCCTTGCAAACACTGAGCTATAGACACAGAGAGCAGAAATATTATGGAATATTATATTTATGCTCTGATTCAGAATTATCAGTTTGTCTATGTGGTTGATAATTAAAAGACAAAGTTGAATGTTAAAAAAACCCCAAACTATCCAATATATTAATAATACTTCTCTGTTGAGAAGGGTTGAATTGATGGCATCAGTGTACTCTTTTCCTAACTAAAATTTTAGGAAGTTAAAATCTACAAAGTGGTAAATGTGTCGTTTCTTTGACGTCAAAGGAGACGTACCATCTTACATTAGAACAGAATTCGTCCCAATGTATTTATATAAAAATACATGCAGATATATTGGCCACAAGAAAACATTATTATTCAGATCTGTCATTTTTGTCTATGATTCTATAGATAACCTTTAGGGTAACTCCTGAGGAAATTAGGAGCAGTAAGATGGTAAACATAATTCATGGCTGATGTATACAGTGTAGTCAGCGTTAGAAGAAATAGCAGGAGCTCCTCACTGGGGTCTGAATGCAAAGCCACCCAGGTACAAAGACCTAATCTGAAGGGGGCCTATAGGGATGCTGGGGAGGGACTCTTCATGAGGGACTGGAGTGAGGACAAGGGGTAAGTTCAAACTTAAACAGGGGAAGTTTAGATTGGATACGAGGAAGAAATTCGTTACTGTAAGGGTTGTGAGGCACTGGAATGGGTTGCCCAGGGAAGTTGTGAATGCTCCATTGCTGGTGGTGTTCAAGGTCAGGCTGGACATAGCCATGGGTGTCATGGTTTAGTGGGAGGTGTCCCTGCCCCTGGCAGGGGGGTTGGAACTAGATGGTCTTAGGGTCCTTTCCAACCCTAACTATTCTATGATTCTATAATTCTATGATTCCTGTTGACACCTCTGTTAAAACTAAGACAAGATTGGAGAATACCATCAGTAGAAATGATCCTGAACTTATGCAAAATTTTCATGTAACTTGCTGAAAATGCTGTTTGGTTCTATCATCCTTCTGCCACATTTCTTGAATAACGTCTAGCAAGACATGGAACCATTCTTTTCCTGTTTCCTCTGCAGCAAAATAATCTGATGTAACAATAATTTTTTTGAGGTTTAATTTGTGGATGCCTGATAACTATCTGGAGACCTCTAGTTGCAAGCTGATATAATAGGTGCAAAGCATTATTATTATATCACATTAGCATTTAAGGCAGCAAAATTTTTTAATGCTTAAAGAGACACCATGAATATTGATTAATTCAAAATGTTAATCCGCTGTCTGAAATTCCTGTGAAACAAGTTTTCTACTCACCCTGCGCCTATTGTAGCTCCCAAATGATATAACTCATTCATAAAAACCTAGTATCTGTAATGAGGCACCTGCTGAAAATAAAGTTCAAGAAAGTACTTTTCTCTGTGTATGCAAATTCATCTTTAAGACTACATATGTGACTGATAACCTCTACCATTTCTATGAGCTAGTAGAGCACTAAACACCATGGTTATGAAAAATTTGGAAGAATTCTGAAATTATTATGTCTCCTGCACAACCTTATTGAGAATTACTTTGAGAGTTTCAGATCTCTCTCTCTCCTTTTTTCTTTTTTTTTTTTTTTAATACATCTAATTGTTCTAGTACCACTCATAAATAACTATTACTGTGCGTCCTAAAAAAGACACAGCATTGCTTAGGTGGAGGAGTCTGTTTAGTCTTTGGAAGGGACCTTCAAAGGTCATCTAGTCCAACCCCACTGCAGTGAGCTGAGACATCTTCAACTAGATCTGGTTGCTCAGAGCCCTGTCCAAACTGACTTGAATGTTTCTGGGGATTTGGCATCTACCACCTCTGGGCAACCTGTGTCAGTATTCACCACCCTCACTGTAAAAAAATTCTTCCATACGTCTAGCCTGAATCTCCCCTCTGAAAATATACATCCAAGATTCTGTATTAAAAGAAGGAATTTGATTGCATTATAAAACTGAAGAATGTTCAAAATAAAAAACCACAAACACAGTATTTGCATATATGTATTTTTTTTTTAACAGATGTCCTTGCCCATGACAAAGGGGTTGGAACTGGATGACTGTAAAATCCTTTTCAACCCAAACCATTCTATGATTCTATGGTTCTAACATCTTCATAAAACCCCAAGAAAGATATAAATAGGCATAATGGATCAGGCCAGATGTTTTTCTTGATTAGCCTATCTCTCACCATTTTGCAAGGGCAAATATTTAGCATCGAAATATTAAAATAGAGTAAGTAGTAGTAATTCTCCACAGAACTTTCTAAACCTCATAAATTATGCACATGGCTGCAATGAAAGAGCTGTAAGATACCACATGAGCTCTGTTTAACTGTTTTCCTTGTAAGTCGCTTATCATAAAAAAATATAAATCTGTTTTGGATGTTTGTAGCACTTTAGGGATAGATTATGCTCTTAAAATATATCAATCAGTATAAATATAATAAATTGACTTCTTTAAGTACATAGCTGTAGCTATAGCTATAAATATGAATTACTTAGCACAGTGCTTAAGTAAATTGTTGGGGTTTTTTCTCACTACAATTAAAGTTTGAATGAATAAGCACTATCTGTTCTGCTTTTACGTATGTGCAGTGATTACTGCTGTATGAAAATGTATCACTTTTAGTATTAGATTCTCTATTATGGTATTTGAAATTCTTTAGTACTGTAACTCTGACACATATATGAACAGAGTCATGGAATGATGTGGGGGTTAAGAGGTCCCCAAAGGTAATCTGATCCAGCTCTCCCATCAAACAGATCCAATCTGTGGCAGTTACACTAGACTTGGATCAGTTGAGTTTGGATATCTCTAAGGATGGAGATTCCACAATCTCTCTAAGCAACCTTTTCTAGTTCTTTTTTTTTTTCAAATATCTTACTGGAGTGTCCCTCACTGAAGCTTTTGCCTGTTGTCTCTCATTCCTCACTGTTAACTTCTGAGAAGGGTCTGTTTTTCTCCCTTCTATACCCTCGCAGTGGGTAGTCTTAAACAGCAATACAATACCCCTTGAGCCTTTTTTTCTTTTCTGTTGAATTAATAGGTACAAGTAATTGTGTGAAACTCTGCTGAAGTAAAATATGTTCACTAGATTTTATTCATGGTCTTGTTGCTATTTTAAAATGTGTCTCCTGGAGCCAAATTGACCTGGAGAACTTTATAGACTTAACCGAGGTCTGACTTGTTGACTAACTCAAGGGAGTGCTAACACAGTGCTGTCTCCATTCCACTTGGGGCATATCAATCTGTACGTAAATGCTGTGGGTTAATAACCTCTCTTGAAAATATCTGGGGAAAAGATGGTTAGATGATTCTAAAACACTGACTGGCTGGAGCTTTATTGTCAACATCAGGCCAGTTTTGCTGTATTGTTATTCTTAGCAAGCTCTTAAGATTCATCTGGTTTTTAATTCGTTCATCAGGTACTGATGGTGTGGGGTTTTTTCCCACAAGATTCTTGTCAATCTTCAATGTTAAAAGGTATGCGAAATAGTGTCTTTCCAATCCTTCTTTTTCAGTGGCTTTAATTTATTGATTATTTGAGTTACTGTTTTTATAATTTTTTTTCTACTATAAATGTTAATTATTGAGTTTTGACAATGTACTTAATCTTGCATAAGAATGCAATTGTGACTCACGGGCAGTACAGAAGTCGTAACATACTGCCAAAAAGCCAAATCATGAGACCTTTTCTCTCAAGAGAAAAATGATGCTCACTGGATTTCTAATTTGAATATTTTTACACTAAGATGATTTTTAGTTTGAGACTGACTTTGTAGACACTTCTTATGGCACTCGCTCATTCACCCCAAGCCATTCTGTTACAATGTTAGGATGTGCTCTGAAGAATGCCTGAAGAACTTATGTAGTAATTCTATTTTTCTAAGAATTTATACTAGGCAATATTTTTGTATTGCTGCAGATCAATATACATGATGTGTGCCTCCTTTCATCAGAGCTTCATTCTTAGATATGTTGGCTAAATAAATTATTAAACTTCAATCACTTGGTAGCTATTAGTACTTATGCAAGTGAGAGCCAAGTCAGGATCATTATTTCCTTTAAAGGCTGCCGAAGAGATGTATACATTTTTTTTCATGATTAATATGTATTAAAAGCTTCAGCAGCTGAACTGTGGAACTAGATCATATTCTCAAATGACAGGAGAGGAAAAGTTCTTTGTTATGTCTATGGAACTTGAACAGAATTTAAATAAATGCTGAAGTCATTCTTATGCTTTTTAAAGTAACAAGTTTTTAAGATTTCTGAATGCGAAATACAAATTTAATTGTGTTCTCCCACATAAAAAATGCAAACTAGTTTGAAGAATGCGCAGTGCACATTGCAGTATTTTCAGAAGGGGGATGTAATGACTTGTCTTTAGCGCATGATACCATTTCGGTACTTTATTTTAAAGATGACAAATTTAAGCATGCATATAGCCCTTTTACCTTAGTTTGGGTATGAACGTGTCAAGTCTAAGAATATGATTTTAAATGTACACAATGACCCATTCACATTAATATATCATTAGATCTTCAGAGTTCTTGAATGTTTAGAGAACTTGCATCCTCCAGTATGAAAATGAACTAATACAGAAAGAGAAGAGTCAAATGTTTTCCATATTTACTAAAGTACCTCTACGAAAATTTTCAAAGTATGACTTTAAATATACTTCTTAGATGCTGTGAGGAAACAACCAACATGTTCTTAAAATCTGATAAATTGAATCTGCAGCACTGTGATTAGTGGCAAAATTAGGGTATATATGGAGCTATCAATCAGGAGAATTGCGCTTCCTTGTTTCTCTGAGCCAAACATAGGTCTATTAATACTGAAGGAGCTGCTGAAAAATTACTTAATGTTGCATTGTTATTGACAAGTGTGTTTGAAGGCAAAGCACAAACTTTTTTGGTGTTACTTAACTTCCCTTACACTTCCTATTAAATAGCAAATGTAAACCAGAGTGTCCAACTAAACTAAGGGAAGAGCTGCCTGCATCAAATCATCAATGGAAGAGCTCCATCAGGCAAACTGAAAGATGCCTCAAGACTTGCAGAATTTCACCTGCATTGGCATCTGCCACAAATTCAAGTACCAGGGGGAGACTGAAGTTTCTTGAAGTGTTAATAACTGTTTGCTCCTTCCACTTAGTTAAACCAAAATAACAGCAGCAAGCTACAACAGTTCTGTAGGCCTGTCAGCAGACATTTTAAAGTGATGTCATTGGTACTACAGATCAATTAAAGATTTCTTTATGAAAGAAGGAAAAATCTAAATATTTTATAAGCAAATTCCTTTGACTGATATGAAAAAGACTTTATATTGCAGGCCAAGTATATGACCAGCACTCAGAAAACTGAGTTACTTGAGCATACTGCAATCATAATACTGGAATAGGAGTCTGATAATTCTTGCTGAATCAATAAAGATCTGACAGGCTGATATAAGCTGCAACTAAAGGACTGAACAGTTCTGCACCTGAAAATATTTTGTCTGGAAAGTAGAACAATAAAGTTGAAAGTAAGCCCTCTGTGTTTTTACTAATAACATGTAGGAAAAATCTGTACAATGGCTCCTAGTTGTGGTTTATTACCCTCACCACTTATAATGCCAATTTATTTTGTATTGGTGTAATTTCATTTCAAGGGTCATCGCCATGTGACTCTGTGGAGACCCACGTTATCTTGCTGGTTCAGACAGAGGTATAAGCCACATCTAGACATGTAGCCACAATATATAGATGTTGCCACAATGAAAGAACATAGCACACTGGGTAAATTCACCCTCCTTCTGAGTTTTTATCAGGCTTCACTAAGCTCTGCCTTCATTATCAGCATGGCTCGGTAAAAACTGTTAACCTCTGAGAACAATTTACCTATCTGTCCTCTGTATACATGCCCATTACATAGCTGATGACAGCTATGAAATCTCCCATGTCTTCTTTTCCTGAGGCTGCACAAGCCCATTTTTTCAGCCATTTTTTCCAGCCATTTTTTCATACATCTTGTGCTCTGGGTCCCGAGTAGTTCTCCCTGGACTCACTCCAGTGTGTTAATGTTTTTCTTGTACCCTAAGAGCACCAAACTGGGCACAGTACACTGCATATGGTCACACGAGTACTGAACACAAACAGAACTGATGCGTTAAGTAGCTGGTGAGGCTTACCTTTACCTATACAGGTAAGTACATCAGCCTAGAGGGGAACAGATCCTGCACGTCACACTTTTCATCACATGAAGCTGAAAGCTTAGGCATTCAACCAAGGTTGATAACTACATCAATCCCTAGATGTCTGGGAAAATATTCTTAACTGTAATAACAATTTTTCCCTTTGCTAGCACAAAAAGAACAAGGTCAGTATCTAGTTAAGGTTTTTTTCTGAAGTCAGTATCACACAGTGATAGTGACAATGTGTTCTCTGCTTTGCTATGGCCTTGGCCTAACCACTGCCTAAGGGAGACAAATAAGTTGGTGCAAAATCTGCAAACCCAGCTTAATTTTATATTTGAAGTTCAGAGTAACTGTTTTGTTTACTAATGGTGGTTGTATTTTAATAGAAAAAACAGTTTCACAGCTTTCTCTTTGTAGAATAAGCTTTAGGTTTTGTTTCATATTTACTTAGCACTTTTGGCTGCCATCTTCCAGTTAGGACTAGCTCCCATTTCTCTCAGTAATATTGAATTTGTCTTTGTATGCCTTTTGATTGAGCTATTCTGTGGTCATCTTTATGAAGACACCTCTTCCCTGAGGAATTCTTTCTGGAATACAGCTACTTCTGAAACAAAAAGAATAGGCTATATCTTACAAATCTGTCTGCTAAAGGAAAATTTTATACTTTCTTTTTTCATTAGGACTCACGTTTTTTTAACTTGGTAATACTTAATCTGTATTAGATGTGAAGGAATTATTTTCAAATGGTTAATAAATGACACAAGTATAAAGTATATTTGACTTTGTGATAATCATGGGCATGTTTGAAGGCATTCATATTGAAATTTTGTGTAGTAAAGTGACTGAAGCCACACACCAGGCATTTGTATAATCATGTAAGCTAATTGAAAAAGAGAAATAAATGTATTGCTCTTAGTCACCTAATTAAGTCATGGGAATTGACAGAATCCCATTTTATCATCTCAAGACTGTAAAAGCATAGTTTTATTTCTCTACAACTGCTATTTATATACAGAGAAATTAAAAAGCTGTTAAGAAGGGAGAAGATTCTCAGTGCTTTCTTAAGCTGGCACTTTGTTGGATTTCTTTTTTCAAGTCCTTGCACTCAGAATAGTGCGCAGTTCTGGTGTTTTCAACATAAAAAGGCCATAGACCTGTTGGAACAAGTCCAGAGGAGAGCCACGAGGATGATTAGGGGACTGGAGCACGTCCCGTATGAAGATAGGATGAGAAAGTTCTGGCTGTTCAGCCTGGAGAAGAGAAGGCTGCGTGTAGACCTCATAGCAGCCTTCCAATATCTGAAGGGGGCCTATAGGGATGCTGGGGCAGGACTCTTCATTAGGGACTGTAGTGATAGGACAAGGGGTAACAGGTTCAAACTTAAACAGGGGAAGTTTAGATCAGATGTAAAGAAGAAGTTTTTTATTACTGTGAGGGTGGTGGAATGGGTTGCCCAGTGAAGTTGTGAATGCTCCATCGCTGGCGGTGTTCAAAGCCACGTTAGACATAGCCTTGGGTGAAATGGTTTAGAGTGAGGTGTCCCTTCCCACGGCAGGGGGTTGGAATTAGATGATCTTAAGGTCCTTTCCAACCCTAACCATTCTATGATTCTATGATAATAGCTTGCAAATTGTAACTCTAGATAAAAAGGAGCAATCTGGAGGGTTTTCTGCCTTTCATGTGCAAACTGCTTTTTGTCAGGGTTCACAGTACAAACAGTGATATTATTATCTGCTAGTTACAAATGCATTCCGAACTTGAATGGACCTGCCAGAAAATAATAGGAGTTCAACATAGTGTTTAATACAACACTATTTGAGAGCACTCTTCTGAATGTGTTCAACTTTGTCCAGAAAATGCAGAGGCACATACCAATCTCATTTCATAAAAGATCAGACAGCTTCTAGTTTGTTTAGATCAGTGGCTTACTATTGAAGTTTTATTAAATTTCTCAGTGAAGCTATTATTTAGTATATGTCGTGCAGACATAAACAGCTTATTTACACATTTGTGTTAAAGGTCAAGTGTTTAACATACTATTTTGAATTAAAAAAAACCCCACCATTTTCTGATTAATTTTTCGCATTAGAAAAAATAATTTCACTGCATGAAGAAAAACAACTGACAGAAAAAACAATTCATATTTTTTGCTGTGTTCCACTTGTTTTTATTAAAGAAATGTGTATTTGAATTAGAAATCTTTCTTCCTAGATATAACTTAACACAACTTCTTTTGATACTGCCTGAAAGGCAAATTCTTTTTTATGATATTTCAATCTATTGCTATGATAGACTGCAATTTCTCAACTTGGATTGATTAAGGGCATTGCAGGATTAACCAGAAAAAGATGATTACTGGAAAATAAGCAAACACAAAAACGTTATTCTGAAATGAATAGTTAAAAAAAGAACCCTAAAAATCAAAAGTATGATTCTACAACTTGAAGATAGGAAGAGAACTGAAATTCAGTGTCTATTATTTCATTATGTAGTTCATTGTCTTAAAATCTGTTACTTAAGCAATATATGTGTGAAATTCATACTTAAGCTCAGTTGTGGTGAAGGCTAGAATTATGAAAATTGCTGCTTAATAACATGGCTGAAACTCGATTTTTGCCATCTTGGGCTTGTTGTAACAGGGTATATTTCATCTGCACGTGCTGAATGAAGCTCTGCTCACCCTAGAAATAGAAGAAAAGGAGTAATGCAGAATAAAAAATGATTGGAAGTCTCACTGCTTCTAAAAGCCAATACCTAGGAGTAGTTCTTTATTTCAAATAGCAGGAAGTTCATATTAAGTGAAATGATCAGGCATCATGTTCAAAGCAAATAAAAAGAAAAGGTGTTGATTAAACTTAATTAAGCTTTGATACCTACTGCATTTGGGATCCTATAAAGACTATTTGGGCTTTAATAACAGTTGGATGAATTTATGAAGCAGCTGTTAAACATGATAAGTCTGTCTACAACTTCTGCTTGAAGAAATCCTTCAAAATGCTCTTTTTAGGAAGCTGGGGAATCCACTAGGGAACTGATCAATCTTTAGTCACCTTCTTTCTTGTAGTTTTTCTGTAAGCATCATCACTTGCTTATGGGCAGAGAGAATGTGTTTGGCTAAGCAGCGTTTTACTTAATTCTGTGCTCAAACGTGATTTTTGCCTAATTGGCAGCCTATGAGGCTTTGATGGCAAGTTCTCTTTAGCATACACCTATCCATACAGCTGCTTCTTTCAAAGACTTCACTGCTGTAAACACAAAAGAAGGCTGAAGTGCAATATTGGTAGAAAGACATAATACCTATAAATAGTTTTAGTGAAGAATATTTACATTGTTTTCATGTACTCTGCAGAAGTGTGCCTGCGATTCCATTTAGCTGAGAATCATTTAGCTGTGGAAACAGAAAACATCTGCAGAATATTTTTAACATATTTCTGTTTTCTTCTTGTTTTTTCTAATCTGCCCACCAACAGTAGTTCAGTATTGTCCTTTAATTACAGTTTAGTCTGGTGTTCCTTTGCTTTGGAGGTGATGCTGCAAACTGCAATAATAAAAACAGAAAGAAATTGGAAGAAGTATATGAAACTAGATGCTTATGTAAAAGGAGTCAGTGACAAACATTGCAGTTTGGGGGTTTTTTATACCCAAAGAAAGCTGTTTGTACCAGCGAGTAAAATTGCCAGGAAGATGTTGCTAAGCTCCCACTCTTACCTGTTTTGTATTGCAATAGACAGACATATGTAGAGTCTTTTCTGCAATGTTTCTGTAAGATGCTTCTAACTGTATAACTTCTCTTTCTTAGGTCCTCTTCTGGGCTAGGTTGAGAGATATGAAATCATGTCAAAAAACAGCTAATACATGTGTATTATTTTCATTTGCATAATAATACACATACATAAGACATATGTATGTATATTATTTATGTTGGGGGTTTTTTTGCCTTCTTAAGAAAGTTTTTGTTGTCTACTAGAAAAATCTAAGTAGTAAAGCAATGAAAATACCTCATCCTTAAAGTAGTGTTCTTCCCTGCAACATGCCATTCTCGAAGCATCTGCTACTAGGTTACAGAAAGAGTCATAAAATTGTATGTATTTCTTTTCTTTGTCTCATTTTCCTAGTATCTGGTTATTCCTCAGCTGATGATCACCTCTGGAATGAAAAGAAGTACTCATATTTTTTTGATAAAGTATTGAGGAAAAAACTGCTATGCATGCAATCCCTTCTGCCTGCTGAACTTCTAAATATTGCAGTGCTTAAGAGCTAGGGTTTTAGCCGAGCAGCATCAACAGGTGTCTAGGTTCCCTGTTTAAGCAGTAAAGAAATTGGGACTATTTTAGGGCAATCTCAGAAAGCCATACATTGAGCTAGATGGATGCAGATGCAACTTATATACATGTCTTTAGGTTCCTTCTCTCTGAGCCTCATGGCTCATCTCCTTCAAAACTTAAGAAGTGAGTGGGAGCTGTGGTGGCCAATGCTACTACAGTGCTTCTTGAATGAATATTATCACTATGCTCTATGTCAGTACTCTCTAACAGCACAAATGTGGTGTCTACCTTTTTACAGAACTGCCTTGTTGTTAGACTTCTCCAGAGACCTAGAAATGAGAATTCACACTCCCTTTTCTGCATGAAAACTTCAAACAATAGATTTAGTATGCAGAACACAGCTGGTCCATCTTCAGCAGAGTTCAATTTTAATTTTGTTTTAAATTATCTGCTGCTGATCTGGGTGGTGCTGAGTGACAACAGTATTTACTTGTGTTCTGAATATTCTTAATATGCTCTATGCATTAGAAAAATTATTAGTTGCTTTATCTTCAAATTGTACAATTATTCAGACAGCAGTGATCATGTCAGCAAGACAGGCACTTCACAGGTGGTCATGGGGCCTGTGCCAAGACTGTCCAGCCTTTTTACTATTCCTGAGGATATCATGAGATATTGTGGTTGACATAGTGGGGAAGAAGCACAAAACACTGCTTGCACTCTCTCTGTCTTCAGTTATGGACTAATCTTGGGTCAAGTTTCTTCTTATATGATCCATAAGCATCTGCTAGAAATCTACCTCAGATGTCCCATCCAGCAGGTCAGGAACTCCCTGACCAATGCTCCATTCTCTCTTTTGAAGTCCACCACATTCTGTGTGCACACTAACTGGGCATTCATTTTCTCTTAGATTGGGCCCTGCTGTTAGTCTCAGACCATGCAGTCTTCTTCTCAGGGAAGACTGGACAGTTTGTCTGCCATTCCTTTTGTTAGTGGTATTCTCCAAGAATACTTATCGGGAAATGTCTCCTTCTGCTCCACATCTGCTAGTGCATGTTAGAGGTTAAGCCAACCAATGTGCCCCTGGAGAAATATCCTATTAAAATATGACGGTAACAGTCAGCTTCATTTTGTCACCATTCCCGTCATGTAATTCCGGAGAGGGACAAATACTGTGGGTATCCCTGGAAGTACATGCATTCATGTGAGAATTAGAGTTACCTATGTAGCTTTTCTGCTGCTGTTCATGTAGGTAGCCAAGGAGATGATTTTGAAATTAGTATATCAGGGAATTCACCACTGGATCGTGGGTTAAAAAGGACAAAGGAGATACATCTATGAATGCTGAGCTCTTTAGATAGCTTACCTAGCTCTTGCCTTTCTTTGGCCCAAGATTCTATATATTCTGTCCTCTGAAAGAGGCAACAAGACCATTTTCCAGGGGAACTATTTCAGATTCCAGCCTCCTTTATCCAGTTAATTGTTGTATTCACTGTTACTTAGATGGTGACGATGCAGTAGAAGGAAGACTCCTGTCCATCCTTCACTCACCAGCAAATTCCACGAGTGTTTTCAGTGACAACAGAACTGATGATTCTTGAAAAGTGTCAGCAGAATAGGGCCCACAGTATTTCAGTCCACAGTTTCAGAGCTGTGCTTTATCATGGATTAGAATCATTAAAAAGCGAATAAAACTATCATGAGTTTCTATATTTTACCATTTGTGAAAATTCCTTTTAAACGTTAAAGCTATTTAAACTATATTCTATGACTGTAAGGGATACTGTTTGTATCACTATGAATAATGAATCTTATCTGTGTAAAAAAGAAAAAATCACGGGAAAAACCTGACAGATTTTTCACAAAGTGACCTATCCTTGTTTCTGGGAATCATTGTCTATTTCTGCTCATATCCGATTAAGCAGAGGGAAATACTGCCCAATGAACAAAGAAATTATATTTTTAATATACAACACCCCCTTCAGAATCATTACAAACTTCATCCTTAGATCTAAATAGGACAAATAATATGGTTTTGAAAAAAAATAAAATAAATTAATCATATTTTTTTCTGTTTTTCTGACTCAGTCTTGCAGGCTAATAATGCAGAATCAGTATGTTTCATAAGTATGTATATGTCTTGAGAAGTCAGTATGCATGTTTCACAGAAGAACTCTGAAAGTAAGTGGGGGTGTCTTTGACACTGACCCCAGCAATGCAGTGGCATCAGTCTGCGCTGTGGAGCACAGTAGAAAGGGCAGAGAAATTCAAGGTTACTTGCATGGTTTTGTTGTCAATGCCCACTGTAGTTTATCTGGCTAAAGTCTGGGGGAAAAAAAATTTGATATGCAGATTGTTCATGCTGGGATTATGCATCTTTTGTTCCATTTCTCTCTGAATACATCAAAGGTGATTTCCACAGGTAAGGTTGAATGGAATCTGGCAGTCCAAACAGAAATTAAATTACTTTCTGCTTATTTAACTGAAAATTACAGAACCTGCCTTCTTTTCTGGGTGCAGAAACATTTTCCTAGGGCTAGACACAAAATATGATTATGATTTAAATTAGATCTTTCAGAAATGTACCCCTTTGTGTCAGTTCATTTCCTGTTCTGGCTAAATTCGGTAGCAACCACCATACAACAGGGTAGTCTGTAACTAAAACTCACTTCACTCCTGTATACCTTCAACACTGATACGTTTTATCCATTGTAAGGCTGTTATTCATTGCTCTTTCAAACAACTGAAATAAAATCCTTACACACAGACTGACAAATCCTTTTTTTTCCTACAGCAAATGTCACAAAGACCTGCCTTTCTTCCTTTGTGGGCCTTTATCTATGTTTTAACTCGCAGGCTTTTTGCAATGGATGCCCTGGGTCCCTGTGTTAAGCGCCATTCCCAGCTTCATGGTCACTTCACTCCTTTTTCAACTGTGCAACAATATTTCATTCTTTTACGTCCTCCTTTGCTTTGTTTTTATTTCTTTTTTTCCCTCTTTATTCTTTCATTTCATTGGTCCACACTAGCACACAGAGAAGTCCCACCAGCACCTATCATCCCCATCCCAGACAAAGCACCAAAATGATATGGCATGATAGTTTCCCTTGTAAATTATACCACTTTACTCTGCTTTTTGTAAGTATCAACAACCTAGCATTCATCTATTCTGTTCTGTGAAATGGCCTCCAGAATGGGAACACTTATTAATATAACTCTTACAATATGTGGAAACCAAGGAACAAAATCTCATGTTACATTCATGAGATACTTGTTTAGACTTGGTTGCATAACTAATTATGTAAGTTAAATAATTAATTTATAAATTAAACATGTATGCAACATTTTAGTGTATTTAAGTAATTGCTTAATTTGTTCATGTATTTTTTTATAATTTCCAGTGAAACTATTGTAATTAATGCTATTTTAAGAGCAAATGAGTGTAAAATTGCACATGATTTTGAAAGAACAGACTTCATTTAGGCAGGGGGTGGTAACTGAAATAATTGAAATTCACATTGTATTCAAATTTGCCTCCTGCTTCTTTTAACAGTGACAGAAGAACATGGAATTAAGTCCTTTAAACTTTGAGATGAGATTAATTTCTTGTCAGTGTACCTGGGAAAAAGACAAAAGAAGGAAGAGTGCTTGAAATGGAGCTTCCATGTTCTTCCTCACAAAACAGCTTCTGTTAGAACAAATCTTTCTGTCAGGATTTTATTTTTGGATACGTAAAAAGGCATGGCTGCATAGTTTCAGAAACTGGCAAGCCTCAGGACAGACTTTTCCATACATTGCAAAATGCTTCTGTCTCTGCAGGGCACTTTCCTTGGCATGGAAGGGACGTAGCACCCTGAGAGCAGAATGTCTTTTCTGTGAATGGCCCCTTGCAAAGCTGAGAGGACAAGCCTGGGTGTGGGGGGACATACAGCTGCTCAAGCTGTGAACCTCTCCTGCCTCTGCTTCATCCTTGACGTGCCTGTCCAGCTCTCCAGGACATCTGAGCAGACTGGATGAATATTTTCATCTGTCTATGGCAGCAAAACCAGCTGATGAACCCTTGGTCTTGCTTTTTGTCCTTCTTCAAATCAGTTCTTGTGCCATAACTCTCAACATCCATTGCTTTGCTGGTGCAGGTATGTGTACTGGTCTGAGCTAAAGAAGTCTTCTAGAAAAGATGTTTTTTGTTCCCTTGCATACTGTATAGTGCAGGCTGTTACCAATCACTGACACTTCTAGAAGTGCTCCAGCACGCTCTCCGCTGACTGGAAATAGCTGATTCAGTGGTTCAGGGTCCTGCTGAGGGCTTGAAGCATGTGGGTGGCATCTCCTGCAGAAAAAGCAGAAGTAGCAATGTAAGGGCCCTAATGATTGTTCAATCATCATAGGCCCCTATTTGAAAGCATATGGCTGAGCCTGAACAATTAGGGGTACGGAATAGACAGGGAGTGGAGGCTGGCTCTGGGTCAGCCAAGAAGGTTAGGAGAACATTGGTTTTGGATTGAGATGGGCGATATGGAGGTTATAACAAAATCAAGTGAAAAATGGAGTCATGGGATTTCTTCTTATGATAGGGCTGAGATCCGGCAAACTAATTTAACAAGAGTTATTACCACTTCTGTGTTTAATGCATAAGTTCTCAGGTAGAACCCTCTAGCTGGACAATACTGCTATCCATTTGTTCATCTTATTTTTCCTGTATTGGGTGAGGTTTCCCTGACTTTCTGATTATCTCACGGTAACATGACAGAATTTCATTTGAGCAAAGTTAATGCAATACAGATTTATACTGCATTATGTTGTATAGCAGTTGTCTTGTCTAGTTCATACAGCACAGAGCTCATGTAGTAGATTTGAGATGCTGACAAGTTCTTCTCCCCTGGGAAGGATGAGTTGCTTTGAAGTTATTAAAGTTTCAATGCGAAACAAGAAATGGTGCTTTAAAATAAAATAAACCCATTGATTTTGTGTAGCTTTTTGACTGAAAGGTTGTTCCAAGACAAAAGAAAACACTTTTGAGTAAAATGGCAAGACTGAGAAGAGAAAGAGTATTTCTGTTGACTGCTACAGTTTTGGCTTTTAGGCACTTGTCAAGAACCTCTTGTTAAAAGGGAAAAAAACAGAAGAGAAATTTGAAAGTTTCATGGATAATTATCACAAAGCCTCAACATAGTCTTTCTTGACTGTAGTTTCCTGCCATTTTTATGTAAAATTCTATTTAGTAGCACATTTGAATTATAAACAATGTGAATTATACATAGAAAACAAACTCTAACCCTTTTTATTGTAATCCTAGAAAGCACAGGCCCTGTGTGAGGTCCAGCAGAGTTGTATTGGGGTCTCCTGATATTGCTATAGGTGAATTTACATCACATTCCTTCTTGATGACCCCCTTGTGGGGGAATGAGGACAAAAGAAATAATGTCTGGCCTAGGATATGGGTCAAGCATTGATTTTTTTTTACTGGGCTGGTTGTAGCTGGCTGAATTGGGAAAGTTGAAAAGCTGGTAAGGGACTTGAGTCTTCGTCATATTATTTTTACATATTTGACGAATACTATTTTTTAAAGTTACAAGTTTTGCTGTAGGATTTTTTTTTCTTTTCTATCATTATTATTATTTCATTCTATGGAAAAGTAGAAGGGAGAAATATCTCAGACCACGTAATGAGCTTCTCTGTAAGGGTATATTTCCATGAGGCTCAGTACAGAAATAATGGTCTGCTTGAAATTTCATGTATGCTTGAAAATTCAATACAAAAATTATACTCATTAAGTCAAACAAACAGCTCCCCAAACCCTTCCACACACATACAGGTCACTTCACCCACACTGAATAAATAAGCAGAGGATCTCCCTTGCTCATCAGAAGAATTAATTTATATGCCTTCTTTGGAAAAGAGTTACTTGGACTGCAAGCATTATAACTGACACAATGCATATGTTTACATCAAAGCTTCCTCTTAAATTTTTAGAATTCAGTTATAATAGGGACTTCTGGGAATCTAGAAATTGGTAGCTTCTGGCTACCCTACAAGAGTTTGTAAATCCTTCATGTCACACAGTCCACCCAGATTCTCTGCATCTAGCCCTGCATGACCCCAACAAAAAGTAAAGTAAGTTTTCTCTTACTGCAGTGTACCTTGAGAGTTCAGCTAAGATGATAGTCAGAAATTCACAAGTTACCTAGCTTATCCAACTAAGATAGCAGTTCTTGGCAATTCTTTAAAATGTTAAGAATCATCTCTTATTCACCTGCCCAGAACAGGAAAAAGCACTTGGTAGAAGAAAAGAAAAGAAAACAAAGAAAAAAGCAGTTGGAAGATGAAAAGAAGAAAACAGAATGCTGGAATTTTCTGTGATTGTTGGATGAAGAATGATGGAGATCCTGCTGTTAGGATTGGAGAAGGGGAAATGGGAAACTGGGAGTCTGATGTTCAAAAGCAGAATGATGAGAACAGGAATTAGAGTAGAAGAGTCAAAGAATGAGCCAGGCTTGCCAAGTACATCAGAAACCAATTCATACAACAGAGTAATTATTTCAGGATCTTCTGAGCGAGGCAGGCCTGGAAATGGTATGAGAAAAACTATGACTTTATCATCTGCTTCAAGTTCAGCCATACAATGTTAATGCCACTTGTCTCTTTCACAGATGTGTTTCGGGAAGATGGTTGAATGCCCACAGAGTTCTCAGAAATTCTACTGAAGACCTGCGTAGGAAGAAAAGTGAAAAAGTTAATTATACTGCCTATACTACATAAAAAGTTTTGAAGAGTGTTCAGAAAATAGGCAAGCCATTAGCTGAGCACAGTCCATTCTGTGCATCAAGTCAGACAAGTTCTGCCCCTGAAGAGATGATATACATCTCATTTTTTTTCCCCTCTCAGTGTATTCAATCCACTACATCTGGACACCATGACATGAAGTGGACCACAGTGGTAAAGCTCTGGGTGGCGCATAACTCACCAGGCACAACTCTCCCTGTGCGTCATCTGTGAGCTGCACACAGACTGCTTCAGATCCATGCACCTGGGGAAACCTAATGCAAAGTCACAGGACAAAAGGAAAGTCCAGTGTTGTGCTGTAAGGTATAGAGTTTGTAGTGAGAAAGAAAGGGATGTGAGCCCATAGTCCGAGTCTAAATGTTGATTAGAATATGACTACGCAACAAAATGTTGTGGCAGACAATAGATTCCTGGGGCAGATGAGAGGTGAATGACGATGTCTGTAGACAGTTCTGTCATTTCCTAAGTCTGAATTCTATCATGACAACTTTAATAATGTTTTTTCACAGGTTATTTTGCACATCTTTATTTTGCAATTTTGCTATTTTTGTAATTTTTGTAACTCAAGACAATGTATTTGTTTAGTTTGCTTCAAGAAGATGTGAACCTGCTTGTGATTAATCAGGTGACTTTGTCTTCTTCATTCTGTGAGGAGGATAATATTTGCCCCAGCTCTGTTTCTCTTTTTGTATTTCTCCAACGCATATCTTTCCAGATATATGGGATATGAGAAGCAACCCTGCAAAAGCTATTCCTTTCGCACCCCCCCACCCTGTCTTCCAGAGCAAGCTTTGACTACACAGATAGCCAAAGTAGTTATCCTGATTTAAACAATGGCTATTAATCTTCATAAAAGTATATTGGGGGCTCACAAGCAACATAGGTAGGAATACCTCAGGTTCCTTTGTCCTTCCTTATGTAACTTGCTCTTTTACCTTAAGATGGCACCTCTTGCGTGTTGAAAAGAAAGAAATAAAGGGATTGGGTTGCACTTGACCTTGAAAAACAGAAAAGCCTCTTGAATTGAGAATTGCCTTTTTAGATTCTGTAGACATGGAAATCTTGAAGAGCTGAAAATGTCATTAAAAATATGATTAAGAAATAAGTTGAGATTTTGAACCATTCCAGAAGGCTGTATTGTCCAAAGAGATGAAGTTTGAGAACTTCAGAGAAACAGCTCTGATGTGAAAATTTTAAACTGAACAGGAGAAGAAATTCTATCAGGTACTATAGAAAAAGAAACCCAAACCAACAAACCCCAGACTCTGAAATTAGGTGGCTCTGTGATTTAAATAGGGTTTGAATTAAGATCACTAACATAACTTTGAATGCAATTTAAACAGGAGGTTTTCTCCTGTCTACAAAAAGAAGAGCTTGAACTTCTATTCCCTGCTTGTTTATATCATGAAACAGCTAACACAGTAGCTGGTGTTATTTACAGCCTGCAGGTTGCACTGGGGAGGGAAGGAGCAGTGTTACAGGGAATGCTGAAGTTAGGGAGGGAAGTGCCTTAGCAGTCAATGACAGAGCTTGCTTATGGCCTAATTAAGCCAGTATTTTGAAGGAAGCCTGCTATTCAAGGAAATTCTAATTGTCTTTTATTTCAATCAAACAGAGTTTTTATTTCATATTCTTCACCTCTTCAGATTGCTATGCTGAAGAGTCTTGTATCTTGTCCTATGCTGCACATGCAAGTGCTTGTGAGGCTAGGTGCCTATCTGCTGAATTGCTTTTAAACAAACTTTGAATAAAACTTTCAATTTGTGGCCTCTGAACACTGAGATTTTTAATAAAAGGATTGGGAAAGAGATAGTCACAACTAATGTTCTAGTCAAACTGTCATAAAATGCTTTTTTTGAAGACATCATGGTTCTAGCTAACTTCCTTACTTAGTACCGGATCGTAGCCCATAAAACAGAATGAGCATTAAAAGACTTGAGCTGCCATTTGAATTTCATCGCTTTGAGAGACCGGATTAGTGTTTTATAGTATTTCTGTTTTTTCTCCTTACTACACGTCCTAAAGGCTTAGAAATAAATGCCCAGTGAGCCACTGAAGTGCTTAAATTACTGCAAACACCAACAGCTGGTATAAATAGTTAGTTCAGTATTTATAATTAATAGTGTGCAAATATTCCATTTTTATCCTTTGTGAAAAGTTTATGCAGCTCAGTGGCCAGGAGCCAGTGTAGAGTTCAGGGACCTGGTTTTAGAACAACATACTTAGACCATGAGTTGTCACCTTTCAGTCAAGCCCTTGCCTTCGAGCAGTGGTGGTGGCTTTGCCAGAGGAAACAGTAGTTTGGACTTTGGCTTTGTAGGTAGGATATAAGCTGCTTTTATTACAGGAGTCCTGACTTTGTGCCTTAAGGCATACACTCTCAGGCTGTCTCATAAGGTGGTTTCAAGCCCAAGAGTTGATCCTGTCAGTGTTTCTTTTTGAATTTATAAACTGATCTGCGCAGGTGAGCTCCCATGACCACTGCCTGGAAACTCTTCTGCAGAGCTCTGTGTGGATAATGTCTAAAGCCTTTCTGTAGAATAAAGAGATGTCTTCTTGAAGGTTCAAGTTTATTCATATACTATGTCCCTTTTAAGACAAGGGTCATGAGCTACAGTTCAGATCTCTCTGCATTCTTGGAATATGCCGTGTAGCTTTGCCATTTTAACCTTGAATATATAATTGCCTATAAATTTCTTTTTCATGTCAGTTTTCCATTACATACGCCATTTTTGTGAGCAAAAAAGTATGTTTTAGTAGTGGAGTTAAATACACGGAAAATAGTGTCTCATCAGCTACAACATCTGATCTGCTCTGGCTGTTGCTGTGGAAATGCTGTGGGCTTGCCAGCTGTCTGTCTTGCTAACATCTTGATGAGTTGCCTTGCTTTTTGGCACTCTGGAATGACTCCTAAGATAATTTCAACAGGTACTGCTTATATTTTCCTTTGTTGATAGCTCTAGCTCTTTGGGGAGCATTCTTTATTAAAATGAGTGTGTATATCTCACATGTTCCACCTAACAGCCCCAATGCAAAAATATTCACTTTTAAGTCACACCGACTTAGAAAATAAGGGTGGGCTATGACAGTTCCACTGAAAGTCACTGGGAGCTGTGTCCCTCACCTCTTCAGAGCATGCTCATGTCATGCAGTAGAGCCCAGTAGAGATGACCCTGAATTAGTACTCACTTGACACCTTCCCAACAAACTAGAGTTGGAGGCAATGCAGCCATCTCTCATCAGTGGAGTACTTATGCTATGCATCATTTATCTGCTTATGAAGCACAGTTCATTTGTTTAACCAAGTATTACTGGGATACCTCTGTTCTCTTTTGGGACCAGTAGCTAAAATCATTTCACTGTGTCTGCCTGTGCCATTTTGCCATACAGGGAAGCTTGGGCTCTTTCAGGGAATGCACTGCTTTGGCATTCACAGCCCCCTTTGGCAGTTGCAAATATTTTATCATCTGAAGTTTTTTGTGTGATCTAACTAGGGTTCAGTTTGATACTTAAAATATTTTCTGCTAATTCATTTTGGTCAATATATCAGTTCCTTCAACACTTCAACAGAAAATAAGAAGTAATTATCTTTATTATTATTATAATATATCTTTATTAGTCTATAGCCTCTGTTGATTATCCAGTTGATATGGAGACACACTGTAATCTTTTGTGAGTGTAGTGAATTACCAAGATGTGGGAGTGTTTCTTGTTTGTTTTCATTCGGTTTAATATGAGTCTGCTATGAAAAATAAGCAAGAGGAGAAATTATAGCTGAACATAAGATAGACATCTGCAAACCTTACAAGTTTTTCAAGTGCAAACTTCAACTAACAACAGTAATATTTTTAGATATGAGCCAACTTGCTATTTGAAACAGTGAAATAGAGGTGTCTTAAAATCCATCTTTGCAAGTGTTTTGCTTCAACTGTGAAAATAACAATGTTTTCTCAGAAATATCTAGATCAACTTTGGATCAACAATATAGATAATTTACGGTGTTTATATTCATTTAAGATATTAAAAAATACTTTAGTGGAAAACTGTTTGTGATTTTTGAACTGGATTTTTCAGTTTGTTTATAAGAATTAATATTTCAGAAATATAAGAAGAAGACAGCACTTTTTAACCAAAGATTGTTTTGTAGCCTTTTTTTGTCTAAACTTTAAATAGGCAAATTGCAAGCATGCTTTCTTTCATGGTCTCTACTGCTATTCCACTTGCAGAAAATGCATCTTAGTTGAGGCATTGACTGAAAACTGGGTTTTGCAAGTAAGCTATTTGTCATCTGTAGAACAATTTTTGTTCCCTTTCTAATGCATTATATATGGCAGTTTTCTATAAAAAGTGTTGGTGTCAAGAAGAGGGATTGAGAAAAACTTACACAGAAATATACTGGAACCTGTCGATAAAGATACTCTCCTGGGATATAAAGGTCCAAATCCCATCAGAAAGAACAGGTATGTGCTAGAACATGAGTCCGACATCTGACTGAAAAGCCCTGCTTTTGGGTCACTAGGAAAAAACAAAAAAGATGCCAGCTTTCCCCGTCAGTTCTGTGAATATCTTCTCAGTCTATTCCATTAATTGTTAATATTTAGGTTATTTAAAAATGTGGAAAGAGAGACTCTAAATTAATCTTAAAATAAAAAAACATCTGCTTTTTTTTTTCTTTTTTGAAGAAAATAAAGATTTACATTTTGAATTCAAATATATATATTTTCCACCTCATTTTTAATTGTCATTAAAATGAAAAATCATTTGAAGAGAGAGAAACAGATTTAAAATCTGTATGGGAAATGAATTTGTCTATAGAAAGAGTAGATAATACAGAAGATAGTCTAGAATACTCATGATTTCAGAATTAGCAGGAAGAGAAATATGGAGATGCAGCTTGAGAAGAACAGTGCTGCTTCATTCTAATTTGCACTGTCCTCAAGGTGGACTGGGCAAAACAAGCATTTCCCAGCACATTCATCTATTGAAATAATTGGTAATTTGATGAAGTACATTTGCAGGTCAGGGAATTTCCATTATAATTGCACTAACCAAAACACGTATCTCCACCATAGTTACAAATAATGCAAGATTATTCAATTTTTAACTATTATACTGAAGGATTCCTGGCACTGAAACCTGTTAAATAAAAATACTTTAACCTGTTTAATACTGGAGCTTAAATTAATTATATATGAATGTAATTTCATCTAGACTGTGCTAAGTAGTAGAAATGTGTTTTGCTTTTTGTTTGTTTATCCTTTTTATTTTTTTTTTCCTTTTCTACAGAAAAGCTTAGGTAAAGTTTTTTCAGAACAAGTTTGAAAACCAGGTTTTGACTTTGTGCCACCATCCACTGATTAACATAATTGACGTGTGCACAAACAACAGGATTTTGACTTTCAATATACTGTGATAAAATAGAAAAAGACACGTATGATGCCAGACACATTTAATGTCAGAAATTATCCTTATGATCATAAATTTAAGGTCTGGATGGTGCTGGTTCTTAAAATTTGGCTCTAAATCTTTTACCAGAAATTAATTAATAAGATGAAGACCTAATGAGATATAATGTTATTTATAAATTCAGTATATATATATCACTAATATATGATAATTTTGCCTTTGTTTATTTTAACTGAACTCAGCAACATTGCTTTAGCCTCCCCTGAAACAGGCACATATAAATAAGGGGTTTTTTTATTATGTATGTGCTTTTGTAGCACTAGCAAGTTAGTAAAACCAGATTTGCACAGACATCTGCAGCAGAATGAAGAGTGTTGATTTCCCTCGAATGCATCAAAAGCATATTTCTTTCAGTTCATCTTAAAAGAACCTTCCTTTGTTAAATCAGCCCCATTTTGCTGGATGTTCCACATGGCAAGTAAACAGGAAGTCTAAAGAGTCTCCTGTTTTTGCAAAGTAAGACTGATATTAAATCTCTTTTGTTACCATAAAATCATAGAATCATAGAATAGTTAGGGTTAGAAAGGACCATAATATCATCTAGTTCCAGCCCACCTGCCATGGGCAGGGACACCTCACACTAAACCACGTCACCTAAGGCTATGTCCAACCTGGCCTTGAACACCATCAGCAATGGAGCATTCACAACTTTCCTGGGCAACCCATTCCAGCGCCTCACCACCCTTATAGTAGAGAATTTCTTCCTTATATCCAATCTAGGTTATTTACATATGGTACATGTCTTGGGAGCTTAACTTTAGAAACATCAGTGAGTTAGACATGATCTTACAGATGTTAAAAAGTGATTACTGCAAGATTTGTTGAGCTATGAGTACTCCTCAGTTTGTAGGAAATCAGAAAACTATTTCTGGGGAGACTGTAGGAAAAATACCAGGTAAAGAGGAGAGATTAAAGAGGGTAGTGGAAGTTTTATGCATAAGATATTTACAAAGGTATTTCTGCATACAGGAATCAGGTGACAAACAATGGAGGAGAGATTTTGAGAGAGGTCAACAAAAGGAATGTGAATGGCCACTGGCAGAGGGGAACATGAGACTTGTAAAGAAGGGTAGTAGGTGACTTAACAGCGTATGAGCAGCAACACAGCTATACAGTGTTGAAAAATCAAACAAATTAATATGAAGCAGATGCAGATGGTGCTGCCAGGATAAGAAAAGTGTTTGTGAAAGAGGTGACTGTGAAGTAAACAGATGCTTGCGCTCAACAAACTTGCTTAAAAACACTGTATAATAACTTAATATTGAGAAAAAATAATTTCTGAAGCAGTCTGATTTTGTAGATGTGTCCTGGTGTTGGCTGGATAGAGTTAATTTTCTTCCAAGCAGTTGATGCAGTGCTGTGTTTTTGACTTTCAGCCTGGAAACAGTGCTGGTACCACTGATGTTCTTAGTTGTTGCTGAGTAATGTTTAGTCTGACCAATGACTTTCTGAGTCTCATGCTCTGCCAGGGAGGAGGGGAAGCCGGGAGGAAGCAGAGACAGGCCCCTGGCCCAAACTGACCAAAGAGGTATTCCATACCACGGAACATCATGCCCAGTATATAAACTGGGGGTAGCTACCAGGAAGGGATTCATTGCTGTTTGGGTCGGGCTGGTTGGCCATCAGCAGGTGCCGAGCAATGTTTTGCGCATCACTTGTGTTTATTGGTTTGGTTTTGGGTTTGTTTCGGGTTTTTTTTTTATTTCCCTTTATTTTGCTCTCTCTCTTCTTGCTATTTCCATTCTATCAGTAGTAGTAATAATATATTGTACTTGATTTTAGTTATCAAAGTGTTCTTATCTCAACCTGTGGGTTTTACATTCCTTTGATTCTCCTCTCCATCCTGCCTGGTGTGAGGAGAAGGAGGAGGTGAGCAAGCAGCTGCATGGTGCTAAATTACTGGCTGGGTTTAAACCATGACAGGATGCACTTAGCTGAACTCACCTTCAAGAACCAAGTGAGACTTCAACCCTAGAAGACTCATGTCTGCACCACAAGGACATCTTCTAGATGGGGACAGCAGCAATGGTAAACATAAACTAGAGAATTACACTTTCTATCCACAGTTCAGCGTTTCAAAGTGTCGTGGTTTAAGCCTCTATAACTCATGCAGTTTTGCTCACTCACTCCCCTCTCTTTCTTCCCCCGCTCCCAGAGGGATGGGAAGGAGAATCGAAAGAATGCAACTCCCACACGTTGAGATAAGAACAGTTTAGTAACTAAGGTATAACACAAACCACTACTGCTACCACCAATAATAATAATGACAAGGGAAATACAAGGAAAGAATAGAATCGCTCACCACCTAATACCCAGCCCGACCAAGCAATGCACTCCCTCCCTTCCTGGTCTCTGCTCTCTGTTTTACATCCTGGGCATGTTGTGCTGTGGCATGGAATACCTCTTTGGTCAGTTTGGGTCAGGTGTCCTGTCTCTGCTTCCTCCCAGCTTCCCCTCCTCCCTGGCAGAGCATGAGACTCAGAAAGTCCTTGGTCAGACCAAAACATCACTAAGCAGTAACTGAAAACACTGGTGCTATCAGTGCTGTTCCTAGGCCCTAAATTAAAAACACAGCGCTGCACCAGCTACTAAGGAGGAGAAAAATGACTGATACTGCTGAACCCATGACACAAAGATATAAAAATATTGCAAACTGCAGGGCTTTTGTCAGCTAAATGTATTTAATTTTTATTTATTGGCAGCTGGACCTACATATGTTAAGGGACTCTACTGGCCCAGGCCTATACAGAGTAAAGGCAAAAAATGCAGTCCTTGCATATGATTTAACCATAGGGTAAAATGGAGGCATCAAAAATGGGGAATATATTACATTAAGTTAAAACTGCTCACCTAGAACGCAGAATTGGCAGCCTAAATGTTCTCAAGCTTTTGTGAGCATCCCAGACATGCAGGGATGGCTGTCCAGCTGTTGATAGCTGTTACCTTGTACAGGAGAGAGTTCACAAGAGCAAGTGCAAAGCTTTGAAAATCAAGCTATACAGAGTAGTGGAAGATTTTATTCTGGGATGGTCAAAGCAGTGGCATTGTTTAGAGTATTATAAGCAAGAGACTAATTCGAATCAATCTGCTGGAACTCGGTCTACACCATGTGCTCCAGCTGTTGCTGTTGTCTGTGATTGTCTTTGGTGATTCCTGATGCTCAGTTTATGTGTCTCTTGAAAGCCTTTAGGAACTAATCTTTGACTACTGAATATGACAAATAGGTTATGAATAGACTGTGAAGGACTTTGAAATACAGTTAGGTTCTCTTCTAGATGACATCCACTTGAGTAACATATAGGGAAATATAAAAATTTTTCCTGCGGACTCTCTTACTTTAAAAAAAAAATTATTTCAACCATGGAATTTGAGGAATATCCAGAGCTTCATGAATCGTAAGAGCAAAAGGGACCACTATGTTCATCTAGTGACAATTCCTAGGCTGCATATAATTCCTGCATAAGATACAGCAGATATGGCATGAATCATAGAATCATAGAATAGTCAGGGTTGGAAAGGACCTTAAAATCATCTACTCCCAGCCCACCTGCCAGGGACAGCGACATCTCCCACTAAACCATACCCCCCAAGGCTCTGTCCAACCTGGCCTTGAACACCATCAGCAATGGAGCATTCACAACTTCCCTGGGCAGCCCATTCCAGTGCCTCACCACCCTTACAGTAAAGAATTTCTTCCTCATAACCAGTCTAAACTTCCCCTGTTTAAGTTCGAACCCGTTACCTCTTGCTTTATCGCCACAGTCCCTAATGAAGAGTCCCTCCCCAGCATCCCTATAGGCTGCTTTCAGATATTTGAAGGCTGCTATGAGGTCTCCATGCAGCCTTCTCTTCTCCAGGCAGAACACCCCCAACTTTCTCAGCCTATCTTCATACGGGAGGTGCTCCAGTCCCCTGATCATCCTCGTGGCCCTCCTTTGAACTTGTTCCAGCAGTTCCATGTCCTTTTTATGTTGAGGACACCAGAACTGCACTCAGTACTCCAAGTGAGATCTCACGAGAGCAGAGTAGATGGGCAGGATCACCTCCTTTGAGCTGCTGGTCACACTCCTTTTGATGCAGCCCAGGATACGGTTGGCTTTCTGGGCTGCAAGCACACACTGCTGTCTCACGTTCATTTTCTCATCGACCAACACCCCCAAGTCCTTCTCCCCAGGGCTGCTCTGAATCTCTTCTCTGCCCAACCTGTAGCTGTGAATGCTGCATAAGTTGAAAAAAGAAACAAAAAAGATATGATTTAAAAAAGACAAAATGCTTGAGAACCCACCTCCCTGCTATTATCCTTTAGGCTCACAGTTGCAAAAGAAATCTTAGCCTGAATTTATCTTACATTGTTTTCTGGTTACTGGATGTTTGTAAAATTGTTATTGTAAGGACCTATAAACCAGGGATCTTTCAGATACATGTATTTGTAGATGCTGTTCAAGTAATATCTTATTGACAAACTAATTAGAGCTTATTGATGCTTTCACAGATGGACTTTCCATATTACAGGTTATTTCAAAGACCTTTCGAATCCTTTTTGACTTCTTACCAAGTAATTTTTAAAGTGTACACTGCACAGCACAACATAATATTCCAGTAATGGTCTCACTAATACTCTTTACAGAGATAAATAGCAGCTCTTCAGTAATCTTAGTATTTGCTGGCTTAAACATCCAGGAACCACACTTAGTTTCTTATCTATAGTACTGTGCTGAATGTCAATGCTGAATTAGCTCATCTGCTATGAATTCAGAATATTTCTCAGTGTAGATGTGTTTTGGAATGTGGTCTCCCATTTTGCTCTTCGATCTTGTTTTCGTCTCTACAAATTGCATGGTTTTCAAAAAAATGCAACTTGTGGAACAGATTACTGTGCATAGCAGCTCTATACACTGTTAGTTGGCACTGATGATTTTGTGTTATTTTCAGACTGCGCATGTACAGAACTTAGCATTTGTTCATCTGTTACACATCTTCACTCTTATTTACAACAGTAAGGGAGAATTATACGTTATTGAGTTATTAATGAAATGCAGAGAAAACAGATGGATTAAAGTTGTGTGTCTGAGGCAGCTGGTGCTTTCTATTGTTTGCTCTGTAACAAATCTTGCTGCTGCAAATAGCAGGACTAGCTGAAGCATACATGAACTGGTTCCTGGGCTGAATCATTTGCAGTCAAGCATACTAAGGTAACTGAAAATGAATATCAGTTTACATGACTATGCTGCAGTGGGCTTGGGGCTATTCCAATTTCTTGAAAAGCAACAGCAATCAAGGAACATATATGGGTGGATATCTTGTGGCAGGAACATCTTTAGCCACTAAGTTTATTCCACCAGTGTTCACAAGTCAAAACTGCAAAATATGTAGCTGCTGTATTTTAGGAATAACAATGTAAGGAGCATCCTTCGCTGTACATGCTCCTTCTATCCGGAAAGCTTTCAGGTCTGTAATAACACTTCATATGCTTTTGTTCTGGAATTGCTGTTGAGTTGTGATGCAGGATGAGAACTGTTCTTGTGAGGAGATAGCTGCTGTACTGTGATAGAATATGAGCTAAGGGCGTGGGATTGTGCTTAGGCTCTGTGATTGAAAATAATGTGTTCCTGTCAATGCATCTGGTTTTGAATGCTCTCTGCATACAAAAAAACTGTTTCATTTGAGGCAAAGACTCTGTGTGCTTGAAAAATAACACATCATCTGCCAGGTGCAAAGATAGGATTTTGCTGTTTTGATGTGTTATCATTCAGGTGCTAATGGAGTGGGCCTCTAGATTTTGTTCATTAAACACTGTTTAATTGCCAGGATGTAACACGAAGGTGCATAAGAAAATCATGGCTTCAGAAGGATGGCCAGAAAAGCTACGTGTTTGCATGCGTCTGCATACAAATGTTTCTCACAGTCCACATGATCTGTAGGTAGTTCTTTTCCATCCTCTGTGTACCAGCATTTGCAATATTAAATAGTAAACATTAATATAAGAAAATTGAGGTTTTCGACTCACAAATAATTTTTTGGAAATGTGCAGCTAGATAAAGGCCCAATTTGAACCCTGGTGACAAATGACAGGACTAGCTGAAGCTAGTGGTGTAACTGATTGGAAATATAGGTATAAACATATGCATTTAGAATAAATGTGCCATATAAAACTGGATGTCTTCAATGGATTCAGATTTAATTATTCATATAACCACTTCCATTATGATTTCATGACATAATAAAGATATCATTAAAAACAACATACTAATGCCAGACATCATTATCAGTTATTGGATATTATTTAATTTGTAAACCATTTGAACGTTTCTTCTTAATGCAGTATCTATCTGATGTAGCACTGGTAAGGTTGGTTGTTTACAGCTGTTTTTGTAAGATCTAAGTTTACAGTGAAAATATATTTCTTTGCACTGGTAAATAAATTATCACCATCTTGTCTGGGGATGTTTGGTGATCAGGCTAACACATTCCTTTTAGGTTTTGTACGTAATAAGGTTTTTTTTTTTCCAATCCCATTTGGCCTTCCGTAGTAAAAGTGAGGCAGATGAGTTATTTTTGAAAAATAATTGTAATAATAAGATGATAAATAAAATAACATGCTAAAAAGAAGCTAATGTCTTCCTCCTCTCTTTCCCCCCCCTTTATGAGACATTCTATCAGTGCATGGACTTTCAGGGGTAATATCTCTTGCAGATGTGTTGCATTAACTGTCATGAAAAATCTGTCTTCATCAAATTGTTATCTGCTATATAATCTACTTGCCTTATCCACTGATGCATTTCTTCCCCCTGAGTATTAAAAGGATCAGATAGAATCCTGATATGTGCACAGTCTTCCCAAATCTAAAAAAGCTTTCTTTGGGAATGCAGTTTTGAAACTCATTCAATCTGTAAATGGCCTATCTCGGACTAAACAGAACACAATACTTTTCCTGTACTAGCACACTTGAGTTTTCAAGAATAAATTTATCTTGTGTTTTCTCATTTATTATTTTCCATTTTATTCTCCTATCTACAGTTCCATTTGTCAGATATTCTCATGCTGGTGATTGTATGCACATATAAGCCTTTCAGTGGCTGAGTAGTGGAAATAGCAGAGCCTAGAGTTTGTCCTCTGGAGAACATGTCCATCTTGTGGTACTCTTTGTTTAGGAGCACGGCAGTTTGGAAAGCTTGAAAAGGGACAATGGTGACAAATACAAATTTTCATACTGAACGGGTATAAAGCTTTGATCCGCCATTCTCCTTACATGTAAAAGTTAATTATGCTTTGCAAAAGCAGTGAAACAGGAAGTGAATGTGTGATCTGCTATACAATCTAAAGCTGCTTTCTAATGGTTTTATGGCATGGGCTCCGAAGTAAAGTTATTGAACATAATTATTGCATTTTCTTTTATGAAATGTGTTAGTCTGTCTTAATAATAGTATATTGGAAAGAGAAGAAGAAAAACAACACTATATGAAAGAGCATATTATAAACAGTGGCCTACTTCCAAGCTGTAATCTGAAGTGACTTTGGAGGTTAGGAAATCTAAATAGTTGAAAACTCTGCAGAGGAAGGAAATGGGAAGTTTTTCATACACATTTACAGAGACTTGATGTAGTTGAGCATTATGGTTAGAGTTGCGGGAACTGGTAAACCTTAAGGAACTAAAAACTGCATATAGACTGCATACTCTCTTATTTTTATTTTTTTCTTCAAAGTTGTGTTTCTTAATAGAATACTTAGCTTTAAGAAGGCCTCTCTGCAGATTGCTGCTTAACCAGATAAATGCTTTCTAAAATGGCATGACAACCTTGTATGTTTTGCTGTCAGGATGCTAACAGCTAATGTTTCAGGCTGAAGCACTCTCGCATGGCATGAGACAATGATGGTTGCCTTGTGAGGAAATAAATTATAAGCAAAAGTTGTTGGTCAATGAATAACATGTCATTTCTGTAGCAGAAACATATTTCAAGTGAACTGTGTTAGTGTCTGTATTTCTTTCTGCTAAATACAAAATGTTAAATACAAATCTGCATACAAATATGAATGGTAAATATCAATTTATATTCTGCAGCAGCAGGAATTGTGCATATGAGCAGAAATCACAGCAAGAGAATTAAAAAAACCTGAACAGACTTAACCTTGAATTTTGCAGTATTAGTCAAAAGGCATTGTCTTTTTTAGAGAGTTCCTGAGGTCCTACAACAGGGAGCAGGGAAAGCAAATGGAGCTTTAAAGGAGAAGCTGGAATTCAGGCTCATTTCTTGCCAAGAGAGTGCTTACTTTCCATGATGGCAGCTATGCTGAATATATGTTTTCTGCTCTTGCAGGTTATATCCAGCCTTTCTTTCCCCCAGCTGACTCCTGTTCACTCTCTTTATTACCTCATTTCTTAAGAGTCCTAGCAGCTTTGTAGCAATGTTGTGTACGACATCTCTTCTGCTTTTCTCTTCCCAAGCTGCCTCTTTTTCCAAAGCCATAGCTTTCATCTTTACTGGTCTCCTATGAGGCAAAAATGGGCATAGATATATGAGAAGATGATTTTGGATTACTCCAAAATGATAGGATTAAACTTATTGTATTCTAAACAAATAATATAAAAGAAGTTGGAGGAGTATTTGAAGGCAGAAGTAGAGAAATTGGGAGTGAAATTAAGCCCAGGAAGAAAGGAGGGGTGAGGGAAGTTGTTTTAAGATTAGCTTTTATTTTTTATTATCCTACTTTAATTTTGATCTATAATAAATTAAAATACTTTTCCCTAAGTGAAGTCTGTCTTGCCCATGACATTAAATGTGAATGATCTCTCTCTGCCCTTCTTTCCACCCAGGAGTCTCTCTTTATATTTCCTCTCCCCTGTCCAGGTGAGAACAGGAATCATAGAGTAGCTTTGGTGGGCATCTGGTGTTCAGTCAGCATCAACCCACCACAGTGTATCCTTGAGATCCAGGTATTTCTTTTAAGAAACATGAAAGAAAGATCAGCTGTTCAGACTGGCTTTACCTGTGCTAGCAGGTTCAGCTGATCTGTTCTCTTTTTAGTCTTGTCAGAACTATCTTTTGTACATTGCAGTTCACCCACTTTTTTTTTTTTTTTTTGTCCTTATCTTAAAACTGTCTGTTCATTAAATTAATCCCTGAATGCAGATTAATGGCTTGTTATGATTTTGGCCTGGTCACTTACTTATTTCTATTACAGAGACAGTGACTTTTGGCAAGAGTAATAAAATGTATCATAAATTACAGGGTCAGATCATTAACTGCAGTTGTTATGCCACTAATATTTTATATACTTCATCATCAAGGAACTGTTGGAGCAAGTCCAAAAGAGGGCCACGAGGATGATCAGGGGACTGGAGTAACTCCTGTATGAAGATAGGCTGAGAAAGTTGGGGCTGTTCTGCCTGGAGAAGAGAAGGCTGCGTGGAGACCTCATAGCAGCCTTCCAGTGTCTGAAGGGGGCCTATAGGGATGCTGGGGAGGGACTCTTCATTAGGGACTGTGGCAATAAGGGAAGAGGTAACGGGTTCAAACTTAAACAGGGGAAGTTTGGATTGGATATGAGGAAGAACTTCTTTACCGTAAGGGTGGTGAGGCACTGGAATGGGTTGCCCAAGGAAGCTGTGAATGCTCCATCGCTGGTGGTGTTCAAGGCCAGGTTGGACAGAGGCTTGGGTGGCATGGTTTAGTGGGAGGTGTCCCTGCCCCTGGCAGGTGGGCTGGGAGTAGATGATCTTAAGGTCCTTTCCAACCCTAACTATTCTATGACTCTATGGTTCTTCTTTCTATGAACCTACCTTGGCCAGGAAAATTTCAATGCTTCAAGTCTCTAAGCAGCTTTAAATAGACATTCTATCTTTTAAAAATCATATTGTCTCTTAGCTGAGAGATTTTGCCTCCAAAACAAGCTGGTCTGAGTACAGGAGGGTGTTGCTCAATTACGCACAAATGCTGACTGAAAATCTTATATTTATTAGACCTTCAAAGCAAAAAAAAAATGTGGATTTCATATCTCCTGAGGGCAGAATTTCCTGGATGTCCAGCAGGGCCATGCAACTCAACTTTTGGTTCTGTAAAAGTCTGAAAGATAGAACAGTGAGCAGGGTTGTTTGTGGTAGGAAAACATCAGTGGGTTGAGTTGTGTTTTGGTTTGTTTTTTTTTATTTTAAAGGACCATCTTAAATGTATCTTCCGTAACTTTCTCTTCCTCAAACTTTTTTTCATTTTGAAAAGCCTAATGATTTTCATACACCATTTTCTCTCCAAAGTGTTCCAACATTTTAGAAATGTTTCCAACATTTAGTGTTTTTTTCCCCCTGAAATAAATAAAATACTGTATTGAATGTATTTTTAATTCTTTCTGTGACTGTCTGCATGATTCCCATGTAAGTAATGCTTCTCTCCAAAAATTATGGCATGAGACATTTGATAAACTAAACCAATTTTTTTTACCTTTAGTACATGTATGTGTGTAAATATATTTATAGAATAATAGAATCATGGAATAGTTAGGGTTGGAAAAGACCTTAAGATCATCTAATTCCAAATCTCCTGCCATGGGCAGGGATACCTCAGACTAAACCATATTACCCAAGGCTCTGTCCAAGGCTCTGTTAAATTCATGTATCTTTAATAGATATTATTTATATATACATAGACATAGTCACACACACACATACTTATATATGTAAAAAAACCTGCTGAAATTAAGACTGGAAACACATTTCCATGTGCTTGACTTTGCTTTTTGACAATGTATGCATGTATATTATTTATTTGCACACTAACCAAACTCCTATAACATAAAAAATATGCATTTTCTCAGTAGCTTTATGGTTCATCACATAAAATTTGAGTGCTTCAAAAAATTTCATATTGGAAACACTCCTTAAACTGAACATATCTGTTTTATAAGCAAGTGACTTCATCTAAAAGAGTACATTCTATTAAATTAGTCTCCCTGTTGTAGTTCCTAGGACTTGAATTTTGTTGGTTTGGGTTAAATTTCGTAACATCAAATTCAGATGCTGCTGCAAATCTTAAGAATTTTGAAAAATCTGGGCTGAGGATTAATTTAAGTCATGAACATTCCTGAAATCCTGGAACACATTGCCCAGAGAGGTGTTAGATGCACCATCCCTGAAGACATTCAAGCCCAGGCTGGATTTGATTCTGGGCTACCAGATCTAGTTGAAGATGTCCTTGCTCACTGCGGGGGGTTTGGACTAGTTGACCTTTGGAGGTCCCTTCCAACCCAAGCTGTTCTATGATTCTGTGATTCTATGATTCTGTGATTCTATGATCCTATGATTCTATGAAAACACGGCAGATTATCTTGCTCCTTCCCCTGAATGCTGTTCATTATGTACATGGAGTGAAGCAGGAATGCTACAGTAGAATTAGAAATAAATTGAGCTTTTGCAACTAAAATCCTTGAAATTCTACTAAGGATCTTTCCCCTCACGAATTTGCAAGGTGAGTAAACTTCTGTCAAATGGAGGAGTCACAATATTTTGAAGATTTTGGACTGGAGAAAATAATGTAACAGCTCTGGGCATTTCACTATTAGCTTAGATATCTTATATTAATTTTCCTTTACAATCTCAGTATTCCAGTTTCAGTTATTCTTAGTATTCAAGAGTTCACTTTAAATATGAAACCTTTTTTTTTTTTTTTAACTGAAAAAGGAGTCTTTTGTCTGGGCTGTCACTGCAGCATAATTTAGCTTGCATTTATTATGATGCACATTCAGTCACTTTTCATTTTTTATTTCCTATTTCCTTTTTAATTAGAGATTTAAAACCTTTTGTATACTTACTCCCCCACTGCTATATAATTACAGCTTATAATGAATTATTTCTGATTTTTGATTGGTTAATGTGATTTCTCACAATTTAACAGATAAACCTGGAAATAAGAGGCACATGTTTCACATTGTTTAGGAAAAATTAGTTTCACCTAGCTTAGCCCTCTGAAAGCTAAGATTTTCATCTACCATCTTGGCATCATAACTCCTATTGTCACTGAAGAAAGATAGGTGATGGACAGGATAGCTTGCCCCCAACATTTTTATCTCTGAGTCAGATGGTCACAGGAATCTCTCACCACTGTTTATTGGAGGCATGGTTGAAAATGTGGGGTGTATATTCTCTTTTTCATCACGGAAATGCATAATTTCCCATTTTTACATTAGTTTTGACCCTTTTAAAAAAGGTTAAGAGATGTGCAATTTTAAGACTTTGTAGAAGATGCTATCCTAAATCACTACCTTTTTCTGCTCTCTTTGGCATAAAACGGTTGTTTTGTCCTTTGAGATTCAAATTCAGTTCCAAAATCAGGAACTCCTTACAGTTTTTATATTTTTTTCCTTGGATTTTGATCTTATGAATTTAGGTTGTCCAGCAGAGAAAATAAGCATTTTTTTCTCCTGGTTGAACAGCTGTTTCAATCTTTATATAATGCTAAAAGGAAAATTTAGTAAAATTCTTTTTTTTTTCTGGGTTTTTTTTTTATTTTTTTTTAAGAAAACACAGTTCATTGCTACAGACAGGGATGTGGGACACTTTTTCTAAAGGTAAAATATTCTTCAGTGAAGTTTGCATTTTGGCAAAATATTATCTGATTACTCAAACATGATTTTCTATATGTTCTTAAATTGTATTTTTTATCTATCTAAAGAAGTTCCTCTTGCATTCTGTTGCATTCTTTCCTTCTGTTAATGTGCAACACAGTATATGTTACTTCCCTAGCAGCATGGCAAGCTGATAAAATCATCCTGTATTTGGAAAATTGTGTATCAGAATTCTGAATCCTCTCATTACATCAAAACCAGAAATCTACCTTAACAAAGAAATTAAATTGTTGATTCATCAGTAAGAAGAATTTTTATTTTCATTTTCTTTTAATCAGTGGATCTTTACTGACTCTCAGATTTCCCAACAGAGGCATGCACCTTGTTAGCCTGCTCTTGGAGCCTATAAAGAAAAGAATATAATTTAAATATTTTCTGAGAGTAGTAAGCATACAAAGCCTCACTGTAAATTAATTGCAGTATGTCATTGAGTCAGAATAAGTAAGTGGAAGAATAGTCCTTTCAAAAGTAGTGGATGGTGCAAAAAAATTATAACTATTGGTGTCCTTGTTTAAATCTTTGTATGAGTCTTTTTTCTCATAATTTGATTTATACCAAAGAAACTTCAGCACTATCCCAGAAGAATATTTCTGTTACAGAGAGGTGAATGGTAGCCAAAGTGGGAAACTTCAAGCAAAGGTAGTGCTTGTTGTTAATTGTTTCATAGAATGAAGTTTTCCTTTCTGGTGAGTGGGAGAGTGAAAATCTGGCGGCTGGTTTTTAAGAGTGTCAAAAAAAAAGGCTAACAAGATAGGCACTGGAGACACCATTTCCCAACACCTGCCTTTCAAGTTCCTTCATTTAGACCAAAGAAAACTTGCGCTATATGATCTTGAGTGCGTAGCAGAGTGCCTCACCCCATGTCAACCACCGTCCTGAGAGCCCTCTCATTACAGCTGCATCAGACAATGATATCTTGATACAGGTATTCTCTGCAGGTCTTCTGTTCCAAGCAATCCTATCTTTTGGCTTTGAAGAGAAACTCCCCTGGTTCTGCATCTTAGAGACTGTGTCTGTCCTTCCTAGGCTAGCAGAAAGCAAGCCAAAGTAACACAGCAATTCTCCAGCTTGGAATAATAGTATATCTACACCTTACCAGAGATCCCTTTTGGGGACCTATGTTTGCACAGCAAAAACAACAGAAAAAATCCCTACCTAAACCACACTAAATAAAATATATTCCTTCTTTTGCTAAACCAAAATAAGTTATAAGATTGAACTTGTTAAAAATCTCAGAAAAAAAGTTTGAACAAAGTTCATCATGTTGTCACTTTGGGGAACATCTCCAAATATTGATTCTTAAATCCTTTTTGTGTTCATACCAGCATGACTATATACTTGTTAAATTACAGCACATGGCTATTATGACTCAGTGATAAAGCAGGGCATGATATTCTGTTGATTTATCGTAGGCAGTTTTGTATTTATGGAAAAAAATAAATTAAATTTATTCTTACAACTGAATTCTTTCAAAGTCAAAACATCTTGTCTCATAAATATAATTTTAAAGTATCAAATCAATTTACTTTATACTACTAGTCAAAGCACCTTTCAGTCCTAACGAAATGACACATAACAGGCTCATTACCCTTCTATCTAATGAACAAAGATGAATTGTCTTCACTGTCAAAGTCAAATTACTCTCATATCATTTACTCAGTAGTCCCTAGAAGAACCTTTAAATTCTTCAGATTAGATCTCAGTGAATAGAGGTCCACATTTTCTCTGCTCAACTGAAAATACTGAAACCTTTAGCTGTCTGTGTACATTTTGTGCACGTCCTTAAATGTTTGCTAGAATATCTTCTTAAAATCACGACACCCAAGCATGTATTTAAGTGGGTTATTTTTTTAGATCCATGATGGAATGTGACGTGTTTTGCAGAGCTCCTGCTCAGAACTACAGTACTGATTAATATTCATGCCTAAAAGGGAAGCTTGATTTAGGTAACATCTCAAGATACAGTTATGCAGGTTGCAGCATTCAGTGCAGTTCTAAAGCAAGAAGTTGCTTGGTAGGTGTTTAAGATGTTATCTGTTATTCTAGTCTCTGTGAAGTAGACTTGGCTTCTGCTCTGAGGCTGGCAAGACTGTCAGTGACCTTTTGCTCTCTGCAGTAGTTGTGCATGGACTGTGATCTCAGTGTATCTGGAGACAGGGCTTTTAATATTAAAGAGTTCTAAAAGAATTTGTAAATAGCTTTAAGCAAAACAACAGCTGTTTGTCTTCAAATATTATCTGTTTTATTCATGTGAAGGCTATAGGTCTCATCTGGCACTGTTATTGCCTTTGTGTGAGCCATGGCAACTATTGAACTTATTGCTAGCTGACACTGATTTAAATGAATTGGTGCAGACAAGAATTTGCAGCTTGTGTCATTGTGAAAGTATTTTGTCATTGTTAAAATGTGAGGCGTACATTTCTTTCTTGCTGCTTGTGTGAAAACTTGATTTTTTTTCTCTGAAGAAAATCCTTAATTAAAACAATTTCTCTTTAAAATAATAATAGTTTATAGGAGGTTTTAAAAATAAGATTAAATGCTTAATTCTTTTTCTTTTTTTTTTTAAAAAAAAAAGATCTACAAATCCATGTCAGACCCTTTTCTTAAACACATTTGTCACTGCAAAGAGAACCAACTTCTTCAGCTTTCCTTTTGGAGTTCTTTTGTGTTCTCAGAGTTGTGGAAAGGTCCAGTCAGTTTATGCATGTCTTCACTAAGGGGAAATCCTGCCTGACCAATCTGGTGGCCTTCTGTGATGGAGCTACGGAACTGATGGACAGGCATAGAGCAGTTGATGTCATCTACCTGGACTTGTGCAAAGCGTTTGACACTGTCTCACATGACGTCTTTGTCTCTAAGTTGGAGCAACATCAATTTGATAAGTGGACCACTCAGTGGATAAAGAACTGGCTGGATGGCCGCATGCAAAGAGTTGTGCTCAATGGCTCAATGTCCAGCTGGAGACCAGTAACAAGTGGTGTCCTTCAGGGATTGGTGTTGGGACTGGTCTTGTTCAACATCTTTGTCAGTGACATGGACAGTGGGATTGAGTGTGCCCTCAGCAAGTTTGCCAACAACACCAAGCTGTGTGGTTTGGTTGATACACTGGAGGTAAAGGATGTCATCCAGAGGGACCTTGACATGCTTGTGAGGTGGGCTGATGCCAACCTGATGAAGTTTAACCATGCCAAGTGCAAGGTCCTACACCTGGGTTGGAGCAATCGCAGGCACAGCTACAGGTTGGGCAGAGAAGAGATTTAGAGCAGCCCTGCGGAGAAGGACTTGGGGGTGTTGGCCAATGAGAAAATGAACATGAGCTGGCTTCAGTGTGCGCTGGCAGCCCAGAAAGCCAACCGTATCCTGGGCAGCATCAAAAGAAACTTGACCAGCAGCTCAAAGGTGATCCTGCCCCTCTACTCTGCTCTCGTGAGACCTCACTTGGAGTACTGTGTCCAGTTCTGGTGTCCTCAACATAAAAAGGACATGGAACTGCTGGAACAAGTTCAAAGGAGGGCCACGAGGATGATGAGGGGACTGGAGCAACTCCTGTATGAAGACAGGATGAGAAAGTTGGGGGTGTTCAGCCTGGAGAAGAGAAGGCTGCATGGAGACCTCATAGCAGCCTTCCAATATCTGAAGGGGGCCTATGGGGATGCTGGGGAGGGACTCTTCATTAGGGACTCTAGTGATAGGACAAGGGGTAACGGTTTCAAACTTAAACTGGGGAAGTTTGGATTGGATATGAGGAAGAACTTCTTTACTGTAAGGGTGGTGAGGCACTGGAATGGGTTGCCCAAGAAAGTTGTGAATGCTCCATCGCTGTCGGTGTTCAAGACCAGGTTGGACATAGCCTTGGGTGGCATGGTTTAGTGGGAGGTGTCGCTGCCCCTGGCAGGTGGGCTGGAACTAGATGATCTTAAGTTCCTTTCCAACCCTAACTATTCTATGATTCTATGCTATAGAAGGGCCATGAAGTTTGAATTTAGTTGTTTTGCTTTTTTTTTTTTTTTTATTTAAATATTAGTGGATTATCCTTTCGAGTAAGAAGCATTTAAAAAGCAATATACTGATAGTTTTGCTTTTTCAACATTTATAATTTACTTTTTATTATTATAGTTGCATTTCATTATACTTTTATTTTACTACTTTTATATTTTGTTTTTTATTTCAAAAGATAGCTACGTGCTCAACCCTCAATTTTATTGCGATGAACACCTTAAGGAGAGCTTGTGAGACAGTTATTAAACTGACATCCTCATTACAACAGGGAGAATACGATCCTCTATTTCCAGCACTTCATGAAGTGTCCTTTAAGCAATTAAGGTCCACACTGATTTTCTAGGAGGAACAGCAAAAAAATGTTCGTGTTCACAAAAATACTAAATTGTGTATAACAAGGTCTTGTCAGAATTGACTCCTAGACTGATACAGTAGGTTATCCTCAAAGGTACTGCATGTGTTTCTCCCATACACATTTATATTCCTCAAATGAGAGCAGAACAATTAAATCTTCTTACAGTTTTGCCCTCTTATTTTATTACTTTTATATACCAATTATAAAGGTTTTGTATGAAACATTTTCTGACATGATTTTTACCAGTGGTCCACAAAAGCTTTTTCACTTACTGAAGATTATTCTCTGCGTAATGAAAAGCAATTGCAGTCTTTTTAAAACAATGATCTCTTGTACTGAAGAAAATTTAATGAATATATTTCTGACTTAGTAAAAATTAAATAGCTGGTTTAAGTTATTTGAAACTTGCTTCTGAAATTTTAGCACCTGGCCAAAAATGTATGCACAGGTTTTGCCAAGCAAAATTACCATTTTTGCTACCTATTTTCTCGCACAAAGTTTTGCAAGTTTATTGATTTTTTTTATCCACTTTTAAACTGTTGCAGTTTCCATTTTCCATGTTATTGTATAAAGAAAAAAACCTGTGTTCTTTGGGTTTAAAACCACATATGGATCTTTCTTAATCAATTAGATTTTGAATAATGCTTACTCTATATGGTCTCAGACTTTTCTGTCTTGAGCAGTGTGAGGACCTTCTTAGGAGATCTGGGTGCCTTCCCTCTCTTCCAGAGCAAACAAAGTGTTAAGCACCATGAAAAAGGAAGTGAAATGGTTTCAGAGGGCCATCTTTAGAGCGGTGGTCTCCTGTCACAACAAAATAATTACCAGCAAAAAAAAAAAACCCCAGCCATGCTAATATTTCTGGTAAGAGTCTCTGTACTGCATGCCTGATGTCTGATATGACACAGTTAGACTGAGACCTCCTTGCCAAAGCAGGCAATGAGAAGTTGGGTCCAATGTGGGTTTCCTCACACCCCAGAAAGTACAGTAATGATGGCTTATCCATGTAGCAATGCAGTGCAGGCTCTGCAAAAAAGCAGTGCCATCATTTTGGATTTTTAGTGGTTTTCTGTTTCTTGCTGGAAGAATTAGAAAACCATGTAAGAAGGATCCTGCTTTCATTTTGGTCATGACTCCAAAACAGTAGGCTTTACCACCTTTCTGCTAGCTTTGTTGCAAGGCTGCTGGAAGTTGCTCTTTGGGATTGCACAGGAATGGTGTGATGTTCCTCTGTAGCTGTTTTGGGAAGACTGCAACTGAAAGGTCGTATGTAAAGTAAAAGTTTCTGTAGCTTCTGTAGTGACAGGTATTTGGAAGTACTTTTCCTTTTTATTTAGATAAATAATGGTCTTTATTTATTTACTAGGGAGGAAAGGACAGAAACAGCTGACCATTTTGTTTCACATTTATTCAATGGAAATGGTTATTCATTATTTCAAAGCTTTTGTTTAGGTTTTATTAGGCCAGCCCATTCTGGGTGCCTGCTAGGTTACAATCTTAGATTAACTGTTATGACTCCTGAAAAATGTGGTGTTCCAAAACAAATTCTAGAATGCTATTATATCAAAGTCAAACAAATAATTAAATGAATAATTATTTCCCACCTAGCACTCATTGCAGAGTTATTGCATAATAAACAGATCAGAATGCAAGGAGATAAAATAAAATACAGAGAGAAATCAAGTCAATATGCTTGAAATTACTAGAATTCATTTGGATGGAAACAAAAGTAAGAAAGAACGATGGTGGTGATCTACATCAACCTAGAGAAATTCTTTTATTATACCTGTCCTTACTGCTGAATTGCCTTCCCACTTGAGCTAGATCCAAGAAGCTTCTTATTTGTCATCTGGCTGCTGATAGTCAGTGATTTGAGCCTGCACAAATCTAGTCACTGGACTCTGCCATGAGTTCATTTTCTTCTACTGCTGCTACTGAAATCTCTGCCTTTGGCCTCAAGATCAGAGAGAGAACTGTTAATCCTGCTCTTATGGTAAACTTTATTTTGCCCTTTGTGCTTAAAAAAAAACAATCTGAGGAGTGGTAGAGTAGTGGCCACAGCTCTTACCAACTTCAGGAGGTAGGGCTGATGTCCTCCAAACCATGTTCACAGATGCTGGAATTAGAGGCCTCTGAGCACAAGAGCAAAATACCTGGTGCTGTAAGGCACTGTAGTCCTGGATATGTAGCAGGACAAAGCCATAATTCCAGTTTCTCCCTGTCAGCTTTGTGGCTTTGAAAAGACACAAGTCCTACATGTGCTGCTTTGGTTGCACATTTTAGAAAAATAGTCACTTTCTCTCTGACCTGCACAAGCCATATCACAGTGACTTTGTTTCCCCTCACCCTGTATCTTCCTTTACCACCTCCACCAGAGGAGCAATGACAGTCTTTGCAGGAGGATTATGGGTGGTTCAAGCAGCACCTGTGTCATGGTTTAGGCCTCTATAACTCTCGCTGTCGCTCTCTCACTCACTCCCGCCTCTTTCTTCCCCCTGCTCCCGGAGGGATGGGAAAGAGAATTCAAAGAATGCAACTCCCACAGGTTGAGATAAGAACAGTTTAGTAACTAAAGTATAACACAAATCACTATGGCTACCACCAATAATAATAATGACAAGGGAAATACAAGGAAAGAATACAATTGCTCACTACCTATACCCAGCCTGACGAAGCAGTGTACCTCCACCCTTCTGGGTCTCTGCCCTCCATTTTACATCCTAGGCATGACGTGCTGTGGTATGGAATACCTCCTTGGTCAGTTTGGATCAGGTATCCTGTTTCTGCTTCCTCATGGCTTCCCCTCCTCCCTGCCAGAGCATGAAGCTCAGAAAGTCCTTAGTCAGACCAAAACATTCTAAGCCGTAACTATAAACATCAGTGTTATCAGTGCTGTTCCCAGGCCGAAAGTCAAAAAAACACAGTGCTGCACCAGTTACTAAGAAGGAGAAAAATGGCTGATACTGCTGAATCCATGACAACCTGGTAGGAGAGATGGGAAAGTGAAAGGTCACCAGGGCAAATAGCAAAGACCTGAAAGTAACTTGCTGCATGAGTCTCTGCTGTGGAAGCAGGGGTTCTCTTGCTCACAGCAGGCTGATAAATAGGAATTTTCAATTGGTTACCCCTCAGTTTAAAATAGAGGGAGATAAATCAGGCTTGAACAGAGCTGAAATTAAAAATCTGTTACTAAAGCATGTAATAGTGGCATGAAGATTTCTAGGTATCAATCGTGATTATTTTTATTTGCAAAGTATTTTCCACAACCTGGACATTTCTTGCTCACTTTAGAAACCTAAATTAGGGCAACCATGCAACAGCCATAGTTTTCGCTGCCATAAGCAGTGTTCTACTAGAGGAAATCAAGGCATATATATTTGAAGTGTGCCTGAGGTCATGCAAAAGATGCTTATCTAGATTTTCAGTGATTTTTTTTGTTAAAGAATAGTACACAGTGAAATATCAAAACATGCAATGCTATCTACGGTATTGAGTTATATGTGGTATTTCTCAGCCTTGTAGTTGTCACAACGAATTCCAGCCACAGAAGCTAGGCACAAATTAACTGTGTTTTAACTTAGATTTCCAAGAGTGGATAAGACACATTGTACAGCTCCACATGTTTTGTGGAACAGGGGCACTGTAGGGATACCATGCACGGTACCATAATACTCATCAATAAGATGCAACATTTATATATTTTGACAGAGGTGACAGGAAAGGCCCAGGAATTAACACTGAGTGGCAGGAGATAAAAAGTAGATGCAGTCTGAAATTAATTAATAACATTATTACTTTGATCAGCCATTAAACTGGAAATATTTATAAGAGAAGTCTGTGTAAGAGAAAAAGTGACAGGAATACGCATCACTGCCTTAACTTTTGACTGCTTTAGGTTCACACAATACCTATCTGTATAAGAAGTACTGTAATATTCTGCATATTTCAACTGAAAAATAAGAACTATTTCATCATATTGTGCATGTAATACAATTTTACACATAAAAAAGCAAACCCAAAATGAAACAGAAATCTGAAGAAAGAGGTTTGCCATGTTATTTCCAGTGACTATCAGTGAAGTACTGAAGATATTTTTGTGTAGATAGAAATGGAACCATTTCCAACATATTTCTGTGCTGGATAATGTCACATTTGCCTGAATAAGTTGTTATTATTAGGCTCCCTCCGGTTTGACAAGTGCATTTGAACTGTCAGATTGCCTCTAAAGGCAACCACTCACTTTTAGTCCCACATTACATACGACATTTATTGTTAAACTCAAGGTGCCTCCATGCAAAACTGATTCACTTTTTGCAATTGTGCACTTTCTACTGACTAATCAATAGATAAGCAATTTACATGGCCTGTGGCTTCTAGTTCAGTCACTGGCTTTTAACAGAAATCACTGCCTTGGAAGCAACAAAGACCTTTAACAGGATTGAAACAGTCATACATAATTAAGATTTTCTGCCTGTATATTTCTGCTTAGATACCAGCACACAGAGGAAAAAAAAAAATCAAATCTGCAGGGATTTTGTCTCCTTCAGTTAAAAAAAAAATACTGTTTTCAGCTTATGTCTTTTCATTAGTCATGGACCAACAGTTTCTGTGCTACTTGGCTAGGGAGAACCAAGAAAAAGAAAGAAATCAGTGAAAACTTGTAGAAAATGTAGTAGTTTTAACACATGTTTTTGCTTCTCTAGCAGACTTTGAATTTACTCTTTGCTGAGAATTAATGGGTTTTGTACTGGGATATTGGCTAGGATTCACTGCTGGAGATGCAAACAGTTGATGACCACCTCCTATCTCTTGTTTGTGACCTATAGGAAATTACAGTGTGGGAGTGCATCAAAATCATAAAGATGTGTCTTTGATAAGGTGGGGGAAGAAAGAGGAAAGATGATTCACTTTCACATGTCCGTTGTCTGGTATTTCCAATTGCTTACAGAAGACCAAAGAAAATTGTCTTTCACATTCAAAGAATTTAGTGAGGTTTAAAGAGCACTGTACTGCTGGCAAATTGTGCTGTGTCATAAAAGTAATCTTTACTTTTCAAATAACAGTATGACTTTCACAAAGCTGAAGTTAGGTGAGATGTCCACCTACAACACAAAGTATTTGATTTTTCCAGATTACTTAGATCTACTTTCATTGATCAGTCTCATGATGAGAGCCTTCTTAGTGAATCGTTGGTGTAGTAGCATTCAATCATTTCCTTACTGTGAGGGATGAAATAGTTTTCATGAGCCAGGAACCAGGCATTCCCCACTGTCCTGGGTTCAGCAGCAGCAGTCATTTTTCTTCTTTTTAGTAGCTGGTGCAGTGCTGTGGTTTTGATTCTCAGCCTGGGAACAGCACCAATAACACCAACGTTTTTAGTTACTGCTCAGGAATGTTTAGTCTGACCAAGGACTTTCTGAGTCTCATGCTCTGCCAGGAAGGAGAGGAAGCTGGGAGGAAGCAGAGAGAGGACACCTGTCACAAACTAGCCAAAGACGTATTCCATACCACAGCATATCATGCCCAGTATATAAACAGGGGGCAGTTACCTGGAAGGGTGTCCAGGACAAAGGGCTAGATCATTGCTCGAGTCAGGCTGGGTGTCTGTTGGTGGGTAGTGAGCAGTTGTATTCTCTTCCCTTGCTATTTCCCTTATCATTATTATTATTGGTGGTAGCAGCAGTGGTTTCTGTTATACCTTAGTTACTGGGCTGTTCTTATCTCAGCCCGTGGGAGTTACATTTTTTTTGATCCTCCTCCTCATTCCTCCGGGAGCGGGGGGAGGAAGGCGGGGAGATGAGCAAGTGGCTGCGTGGTTCTGGGTTGCTGGCTTGGCTTAAACCATGACACCCACCTTCTGTAATTACTGCGCCCTCCTCAAAGACATGCTTGACCAAATATGCTTGAGATCAGTAAAGAACTGAAGCTGAATAAAATCAACCTGGTAAAGGGAAACACAGCTTTGAATGAAGGAACTGGCTCATTTTCTGAAGAAATTATTTAGAAGTCCTTTTTCAGGAGGGAGTTCAGGTCAGGGAAACATCAAGAATCTACTGTGTGGAGAGAGCCAGGATTAGAGGGACACCTCCTTACGTGTCTCTATGGCTCCTCATCACCTAAAACTCATCTGCAGATTCATCTGCAAAGGCAAAATGTTGCAAGCTGGCCACTGGAACAATGAACACTGCACAATGTGGTTTGTGACCTTCTTTCTCCATTGCTTTGCAGTGTTGTCCAGTCTAATTCATTCAGTGGTCCAATTCAGGACCTTCTTCTTTATTTTATTAAAATCTTCAAAGATTTACCTGCTTTGCAGTCTGTACCCTTGGCATGTTAGATATAAATATAACAAGCTCTTAGAGACCAAAGGCTCTCATGCTCAATAAATCCTTTGAGACTTGTTATCACCTGTCAATCATGAGCCTGATAAATCTTCCTAATTAAGGCAATTTAGAACTTTTCAATAGGCCACTTGAGCTTACAGCATCTTTTAAAATATTGCCTGAAAGAAAAAAAGTTGATGAAAAGGCGAAGAGAAATAGCTCTTATTCTAGTGGGAGTATTTTAAGTAGTTTATGTCTGTCCCAGTTGCTGTCATGAAGCCACTGAGCACATGCTTCTTTTTATTTACAACGGGCATTTAATGATTAACCTAGAGCTTGTACAGCCAGACATTATGTTTGTCAGTGGGGATGTAGCTGCCAAATTCCGTACTGAAAGTCCAATCTAAAAAAGAATGTAAATGCTGGTTTAAGACGAGACAGAAAACCTGAATGCCTCTTGGAATGGATTTTGCATTATTTAACTGAAGTCTCCACCCTTTTGGCTTAAGGAGAAGCTAATCATATTTGACTTTCTCAGAGTACTACAAACATGATACTAGTAAAATGTATTCTAAAACCTGGAATCATTGGGAGCAGACAGTGAATAAATTTTGTCTGAAGTGAAGCATAGAATCATAGAACGGTTTGGATTGGAAGGGACCTGAAAGATCATCTAATCAACCCTTCTGCCATGGGCAGGGACACCTTTAGTTAGACCAGGTTGCTCAAAACCCCAGTCCAACCTGGCCTTGATCACTGCCAGGGATGGGGCATCCAGCATTTCTCATCTAGGAGATGACCCTACTAAAACAAGACCCTAACACAGCATGCTTTGCTGTAATGCCACACAAGATCTAAGTGTCAGTCAGTGAAAGCAATCATCATCTAATAAAGATGATGTGTTAAGTTTTATGAATAAAAAAGTGCATAAAAGCTGAAGGTTATTATTTTAAATTACCTGACAAGTGTTTTTTTCTTTTCTTCCTTTCTGGAACTAAACTGTGTCTTTGGTTACAGGTGACATAAAGTGAAAACCAAATTACTAAGAAAAAAGTATTAAGGAAATAAAAGTCCTTTTAAACACTTCCGTCATTCAAATTAACCATGGCTAATGACAGAGACAAATTCTCCAGTTGAATATCCACAAGAAAACACAGAAGTTCCTCTCATCTGGGAGGTGTTTGAGAGTATGCAAAGCAGCACGTTAGCTCACATCTGGGGTTTCCATGTAATGGATGGCAAGCTAGCAAGGATCATCTGCAAGTTCAGGAAATCCTAGAAACTGATGAAAATCCTCTTGCTTTGAGGTAGGAAGTGTATACATGCTTCTTTATTTTCCATTCTATAGAAGATATCTGTATAAAGACATCTATATCTTTATATTTTTGTTATTGATTTTAAGAAAATTTAATATGTAAAATAACTTATTTTTGTTTTGGCAATATTGTACATGTTTATGATGATTCAGTGTGAGTCTTTGCTTTTCACAAAACTTCTAGATACTATGGTGATTTGCATTAGAAATGTAAATTTCACAGAAATATGTTGACATGTTTACAGTTGTAACAATGCATGGCCTAGTTTTGTTTTAAGAAATTACTAGAGCAATGACAAAATGACTTCAAACAGGCATGTAGAGCAACAAGAGCTACAAGTTAACTTTATTGAAGGGACAAAGTAAACCTCATGGAGCTTAATATTGCCGTATTTGTTCTGAGATTTGTTCATTGTTTTTTTAATACTTAAGCAAATGTTAATTTACAAGTAGAAGTTGCACTGTTTTTACAGTAAGCTTTGGAAATGGATGTGGTAGTTGGGTGCTCCCCTAAAAGCTGGGGTAATATGTAATTCATGGGTGAGAGATTGGTGGGTTTAAGGTCCAATCTTTATTAACTGTTGTAGCCTCCTGGATCCTAGAGAAGGAGTTGTACTACCTTTTCTCCGCACCTTCTCTCAGTTTGGATAGCTAAATTTTTTTATGTGAAAATGATGCCCATTCTTATATCACAGAATCACAGAATCATAGAATGATTTGGGTCGGGAGACCTTAGAGGTCATCTAGTTCCAACCCCCTTGCCACTGGCAGGGACACCTTCCACCAGACCAGGCTCAAAGACCCATCCAACCTGGCCTTGAACACTTCCAGGGATGGGGGAGCCACAGCTTCTCTGGGCAACCTGTTCCAGTGCCTCACCACCCTCATAGTGAAGTAATTCTTCCTTATATCTAATCTAAATCCTCCCTTTTTCAGTTGAAAGGCATTCTTCCTTGTCCTCTCATATTTCCCTGATACTAAGATACTACATCTATCCTTTTCTCCTTCCAAATCTCACCATAGCTCTAAGCCTAGGATACCAGAAACTTTTCAGTGGTTTTTGACTGTGATGCCTAGTCTTCTCATGGAGAGTGTGCCGTTTCCTTTCCAGGAAGTGACTGAGACCCTGCCATATCTCAATGGTGGCACATACACCTGAGTTGGAGGACTTTGAAGTGAATCTTGTAGTCACAAAAGCAGGTATTGCCATAAATACCAGGCCTGTTCTTTCCAGCAAGGTGATGTCTGTGGTCTGGTGTGCTGTTATTGATGATAACTACGATTATTTGATTTGTGATTTTCTAGGAAATACCACCATCAAGTTTGCTTATGAGGGTGAGGCAATATGGAGTGTATTCAGCCCTGTGTATTAGAGGGCACACATCATTCACCCTCATTAAGACTCTCCTAGTATTTTCTATGAGTGAATAAAAGCATCAAAGCTTGGTACTTCTCCAGTTAACTGTCGTCAAGACAAGCACAAAGGTTAGACAACATTTCTGCCTGCTGTCCTGTATTAACCTTGGTTTTTTCTGTTTAAAGTAATTAAAATTGTCTGGGACAACAGTTTATGAAGCCCCTCAGACATAGAAATGAACTGTCTTTATATATAAAAACAGTTTTGTTAAGAGATAAAATGAGAAAGAATATCAGAGCCACAGAGAAAATTGCATTAATTTTTCACAAATTGTTGTATGTGAAATAATTACTAGTAACTATACTCCGCAATTCTGTATTCCAAATGGCAGCAAAAGTAGTGATGTAAGCTTAGATATTTGAGATTTAAATGCCTGTTTAGTCTACTCATAACTAAAAGACATATATGCTGGACTATGGTATCTTGCAGTGTCAAGAAACTAACCAATGGAAAGGCAGCAGAGGCAGGCTAATTGCAGGAGTTGTAGGAACAGAACAGCTGCTCTGACAAAAATGACTCAGCAATGTTTTCTTAAATGATTATCCAATAGCTTAGCTGCTATCATTATCCTTCAAAATTCACATACAATTTTCCTTTTATCTTAGAATGAGCAAGTCATGTTTTCAGATACTTCAGCGCTCAAAAAAATAAAATTAGCTGAAGGTAAGCTGAGTTTTTGTTGACTGCATATGTAAATACTTCTATGTTTCTCATGTCATCTACCTGGACTTGTACAAAGCGTTCGACACTGTCTCACACAACATCCTTATCTCTAAGTTGGAGAGACACCAATTTGATAGGTGGACCACTCGGTGGATAAAGAGCTGGCTGGATGGCAGCATGCAAAGAGTTGTGCTCAATGGCTCAATGTCCAGCTGGAGATCAGTAACGAGTGGTGTCCTTCAAGGAACGGTGTTGGGACTGGTCTTGTTCAACATCATTGTCAGTGACATGGACAGTGGGATTGAGTGTGCCTTCAGCAAGTTTACCAATGACACCAAGCTGTGTGGTTCGGTTGATACGTTGGAGGGAAGGAATGTCATCCAGAGGGACCTTGACATGCTTGTGAGGTGGGCTGATGCCAACCTGATGAAGTTTAACCATGCCAAGTGCAAGGTCCTACACCTGGGTTGGAGCAATCCCGGGCACAGCTACCTGTTGGGCAGAGAAGAGATTCAGAGCAGCCCTGTGGAGAAGGACTTGGGGGTGTTGGTCGATGAGAAAATGAACATGAGCCAGCATTGCGCGCTTGCAGCCCAGAAAGCCAACTGTATCCTGGGCTGCATCAAAAGGAGCGTGACCAGCAGGTCAAGGGAGGTGATCCTGTCCCTCTACTCTGCTGTTGTGAGACCACACTTGGAGTACTGTGTCCAGTTCTGGTGTCCTCAATATAAAAAGGACATGGAACTTTTGGAACAAGTCCAGAGGAGGGCCACAAGGATGATGAGGGGACTGGAGCATCTCCCGTATGAAGACAGGATGAGAAAGTTGGGGGTGTTCAGCCTGGAGAAGAGAAGGCTGCATGGCGACCTCCTAGCAGCCTTCCAGTATATGAAGGGGGCCTATGGGGATGCTGGGGAGGGACTCTTCATTAGGGACTGTGGCGACAAGGCAAGAGGTAATGGGTTCAAACTTAAACAGGGGAAATTTGGATTGGATATGAGGAAGTTGTTCTTTACTGTAAGGGTGGTGAGGCACTGGAATGGGTTGCCCAGGGAAGTTGTGAATGCTCCATCGCTGGTGGTGTTCAAGGCCAGGCTGGACAGAGCCTTGGGTGGTATGGTTTAGTGGGAGATGTCGCTGCCCCTGGCAGGTGGGCTAGAACTAGATGATCTTAAGGTCCTTTCCAACCCTAACTATTCTATGATTCTCTGATTCTATGTTACATCTTGGGTGCCTCTTACTGTTATCTCATGCTATTACTACAGTTGTTCATAGAATCATAGAATAGTTTCTCTTAAAACTGAAAGACATTTCACTAACTAAATACCATACTTACATTTATCTTCTTAATTCAATTATTTTCTGGCCCAAAAATACTAGTTAATAATGATCATTCTTTCTACTGTAGTTTTGATCTTGCAGCACAGAATTAAATCCAGTCCTTCTAGAATAGTAGCAAGATCTTTGCAAAGAGAGAGGATTTTGGGCTTCTCCCTGTATAGTAAAAATTTTATTTAAAAAAAACCCAAAACACACATAGGATGGGTAGAGTGAGTGCAAGTGTTCTGATTACCAGTAGGACACTGGGAGGCAAACCAATTAGCAGGTCATCCCAGATGCTACAAGAGCCTTCCTTCTTCAATTTCTTTGTTCTTTGTTACATAAAGTAAGCAGATGCATTATTAAATGAAAATATAGATGGGTGAGCCAGAAGCACAATTTCTGTCTTACTGCTCTTTTTCAAATATTCTTTATCACAGAAATAAAAACAAATCAGTATATTAAATATCAGTATGTGAAATATTAAATATCTGGTGACATTGTGGAAGAAAAAAGGCTATGTCAGGACAGGAAGAAGATGGACACCTAAATATCATTAAGATTAGAAAATTATCTGAGAGGCAAGAACACATCCAGAAGTATCCATGAGCAGCAAAAATTTTCAGAAAAAGGTGATAAAGTTTTCAAATGTTCATGGTTATCAAAAAGATTTGATATTTGAAAAGCAACTAATTTGATGAATGATTCATTCCTCTTCTGATATAAAATCCTTAGTCAAACAAGCAGATTTACTTGTAAAGAATATTTCTTTTTCTCTTGTTTTGTCCTACAGCTCGTAGATATTCTTTAAAAATAGTGAGGTTTACTATAACTGCCTATCCTGTTTTCTCAGCCCCTGCTAGTTGTGCATTACCTACTACACATCAACATGAAAAACACACAAACAAAAATAGGTAGATGTCTCTTATTTTCAATGCCGCTTGCTACTTTACATCCCTGGGAGTATTCCTCCCTATTACCTGTCCAGTTTTATCATATGTCTTAATTTCTTTTATTCCCCTGGGTGTCAGATTTTGTTTTCCTTAAGAAACCTACTAATCTTATTAATGACTGCCCTGTTTGTAGAATGGTACAGCTAAACCACAAAATATAGCCTCTCTTGAAGAGCCAGAAATTTGCCAGTTGAGACAGGCTCTCTGGGCCATCTGGGCTGCAGTCAGTGGGACAGGGAGAGTGGCTGTGCCTCAGTTTTCCTTTTAAGGGCACCTTGAATAAGCTGGAACAGGCTTCTTTTGCAAGAGACTTCAGTGCTTTTCTCACTTTGGGGGTATCCATCAGCAGGGTCCTTGTCTCATCCTGACACCATGTGCACAGTGTAAAAGACGATAGGGGCAGCTACTTTCTTCCTCTATAGATGTATCCTTCTGTTGTCATCTTAGTTTGCTGCTCAAGGTCACATGTGAGTGACTGTCGTGGTTTAAGTCCAGTCAGCCACACAGTTTTCGCTCTCTCACTCCCCCCTCTTTCTTCCCCCCGCTCCCGGAGGAATGGGAAGGAGAACCGAAAAGAATGCAACTCCCACAGGTTGAGATAAGAACAGTTTAGTAACTAAAGTATAACACAAACCACTACTGCTACCACCAATAATAATAAGGACAAGGCAGTGCACCCCCCACCCTTCTGGGTCTCTCCTCTCTGTCCTCCATCCTGGGCATGACGTGCTGTGGTATGGAATAACCTCTTTGGTCAGTTTGGGTCAGGTGTCCTGTCTCTGCTTCCTCCCGGCTCCCCTCCTCCCTGGCAGAGCATGAAACTCAGAAAGTCCTTGGCCAGACCAAAACATCACTAAGCAGTAACCGAAACACTGGTGTTATCAGCGTTGTTCCCAGGCCCAAAATCAAAAACACAGTGCTGCACCAGCTACCAAGAAGCAGAAAAAATGACTGCTGCTGCTGAACCCATGACAGTGACTCTCTGGCCCTCCTGTCTATGTGTTGGTTTACAGGTTGATTCGAAACTAGACAGAGCCAGATGGGTTACAGGTGGAGAAATGTGGGTCAGGCAAGAAGAAAAAGAGTGGGAGTGGTCACAGGAGTAGTATTGACTTGAAATTTAGCCTCATCCTACTTTTAGGGTGTAGAAGGTACAACCACCTGAAGCCAAGGGGTGTGCTGAGTGTGAGCCTGCATTGCAGCACTGCTGACAAGGCAAGGGAAACCCAGAGCTCTCAAGCTATTTACATTTTAAGCACCTGGATTCGGAAGCCATTCTTGTGTGTTTGCGCATTATTTGAACAACAGAGAATCAATTGTTAGACCTCTGCATATGGAAATGCAGGTGGCAATTATGCCTTGCAGAAGGGTAAACTGTATGATGGCAAAAAGCTCACAACAAATCTTGTCAGCTCCAGCCTATGTTCATTCATTGCACAGTGTCAGGAAAGATATTAACATGCCTTTCTGAAAACAAAAGGGATTTTCTGCCAGGAAACATTTCCCTAGTCATGAGTTGAAGTCAAGCAATGTTAGCTTTAATTAATATATGATGCAGTGTTAGGAAATGTGTTGCAGCAATGATAGCATTTTCTTCTTTGCGGTTCAGCGTTCTACCACCAAACACCAGCTTCTATCTTGCTGTTGCAAGTCTTTATTTGTGCTTTACAATTTACCACATGGCCATAATCATTGAATGTTCAGAGGATCCCTTTTAAGTATCTTAATTCCTCTTTGTACCATTTAATTTATTTTACTTTGAGTTCCTTTCTATACTGTAAAGCGATGGCCCGTTTAACACACCAACAATAAATGCTGCATTACAAACTGTCTGAAAGATGATTTTGCATCTGCATTGTGATTCACATTGGAGACCATAGCTTCACAATGCTTCTGGAATTCAAACCCAGTGACACTGTTGCAGAGAAGGAATACAAATATTTTCATTATACTCTTGTTTTGAAAATTATAACTGTTTAGGCTCACCCATGGTAGACCAAGATGCAAAATATTTTTTTTTCTGACTAAATTTAGCTCACCTCTGCTTCTGTCTGTGCCTAGGATATGACTACAAACCTCTGTCCATTTAGAATCAAACAAAAGGTTTTAATGTTCTCAGTCCCTTGTTTGATAGTAGTGCATCCACTGGAATAAAATCTGTGAAGAGAAAAAATTAGACCTATAGATAAGCAGTTACAAACAATTAGCACAAAGTAAACACCTTTGCTCTAGTACTTGCATTAGGTTAGGTTCAAGTGTATGAAAGAAAGAAGACTCTGAAAGCGAATAGCTTAATGGTACATGATATGGAGCTGTCATCTATGTCCTGTAAGAGAGCGGGAATAAAGTCAAGATGTCACAGGTAAGTCAAAGTTATGGAGGTCCTGAAGCAAAGAAAAATTTTATTTGCCTGCTCATAAATATTAGAAATCTAATAATCAAAAAGGTGGGAATTCATATTTTATTAGCATCAAATGGATCCTCTTTGCTACCCCTCAATCTTCTGAAATGCTGCTTAGAGTATATAAACCTTTTCTGGGAATGACTTTATAGACAAACAGGCAAGACATAAAAGGGTAGAAGCACTTAGTGTCAAAACAGCATTGTCTATTTCAGAACTGCAGACAACTCTGAAGCAAATGATCTCAGAAGTGCATAGATCAATGTATTAATAGGTAAAGCACAGACTGGACAACAGAAAGATCAATCATTTAAACAAGAAGCAGGAAAAAATACCTGTTATGAGGGAGGACATTAATCTGGCCAACATATTCAGGAGGGCTTATGCTGTCAGCATTACGAATTTTCTAGAAAGTAAAAAAGGCAAGTTCTTCAGGCAAGAATTTTGTTCACAATTCTTACTCAGATGAAAATAATTTCTTCACAGTACTAATAAGAAATGATTACTTAAGTGTAAATGATCAAGATTTGATTATGTTTTTTAAAAAAGAAGAAATTGCAAGCAAGCAGTATTCATGTTCAGTTTTCAAGGTTGAAATTCACAGAGCAGAAAACAGTATGTCAAATCATTTATAAAAAGTATGTAAAGAGAAAAATTTTTACCAAAGTACTTTCATCTCCGTGTACCATCTGTGTGTCCTAGCAAATTAGTCTACAGAACAAAAAAGGCATGACTTCATCACCTGCTATATTGTTACTAAAAAATCTGCAGTAGGCTGGATTCAGCGCTGATTATGCGAAATTTCTGTGCACATGGTGAACATTCAGATCCGCAGTTACTTTCCAGTAATCTTTTGCCTTTTGCAAGTTTAAAATTTACTTTTTATTGCTATTCAAGCAAATAAAAATTTCAGCTAAAATGAGCTAGTACAGTGTAAAAAGTGCTTTGATCCAGTAGCAATACTTTATGTAGCAATCAAATCCTTTTAATCTACTTATCAATATTTGCTCCCTAATACCCTGGCCCTACTTTGATCAGTAGAAAAATAATCCACATAGAAGTAAGTGACCACTTAATTTTATCATAAGAACTAAACATATTTGCCTGGTGAGATTTATTTAACATCACTTTGCACATTTTAAGAAATGTGGTTCAGTTTTTGCTTGTTTACTGGTAATTCATTTCCATATCTTCTCAATTATTCCACTAAGAGAAAAAGATATGTGTATTATGTGATGCATTCTCTTCATTCCCTCTTGAATGCTGGTACAAATTTTACCTTCCTAAAGTCTTTGCATGGGCCCCAGCTGTTCATAAGTCATATGAAAAAGCAATAATAAGTGTCACTGATTGCTGTTAAAGCTGCAGCCTCACAAACACATGTAGAGATATGTGTCTTTATTTGTCCTACCCACTTTATTTTAGCTATTAAGATACCTTAGATATTAAGATACCTTAGATTACATATAAATTAGAAAGCTTGTAATTTTATGATTTACCAAAGACACTAAATTTGCCCAAACCCACATCCTAATAAAGTGTGAATATGCCATTGTCAAGCGCCCTTAGATAAAACACACATATATTTCTCCCTGTGAGAAGAGATTTGTTCTTTCAGTTTGCTGTGAACTTCTGAGGAGGAAATCTACTGGACGTGACAGGAGATAGTGAGCAGGCTAGAAGAACAATAAAGCAGTGGCATTTTTTTCTTCCTGGAAATATCTAATAGTACAATGCTCAAGTGGGTATTCGGATTTTTCAAGTCCTAGCACCGTTGCTCACTTTTTGGAATGAATTTCACATGTATTTGATTTCTTAATAGTCCTTAACAGTTTTATTCCATTCTCTTGCTGGACTTCCAGTTAGGAATTTTCATATATGAAGGGTGTGTGAGGCAGCTTCTGCAGAGATGAAATATGCATGAATTCCTCAGGGGAACACCAAAGTACTGTTTTATAGATGATTCTCTGATAAGTGGGAAAAGTGGTAGAGAATAAAATAACGAAAAGTAAATATCTGAAACAAATAACAGTGATTTTTGTCTTCAATACATCAATATGTATTTAAAGGACACAATTTTTGCCTGTTTTCCATAGCATTCCCTCTCTTAACTGGTTAGAGAAAAATGGCTAGAAATGATCACAAGAAGTTCATTATAGACTTAAAAATAAAAAAAAAAAAAAAAGGGAAGACTTCAAAATTATTTTTAGATTTTGAATATGTTGTCAACAGATGTCAACAATAAATGTATTAAATGAGAATATACCATGTTTCTTACCAGAAGAAAAGATTCTCATATAATTTTCTGCCTGACATAGAAATAAAAGGCAAACCAAGCTGAAGGGGAACAGAAAGTGATTTGAATATCACTTTCTAATGTCTAATATCTGAATTTCATTTTTCATTTTTCTACCTAAAGGCTTTAGAGAGGCAAGGTAAGTCTGTGTCATGGCAGATTTGAATTCTAGTGAAAGTAAAATAGGAAAGGAAAAAAAGGAAAAGAAGTAATAAGTTCAATTCATGCCAAGACACTGCCAAACATGTAAAGCAGCAGGTGAATAGAGGCTGGAATAAAACAACAATTCCAAAGCATGTAGGAATAAAAACCTGGGGAATACCCTAAGCTATGTGCACTGTTATAGTTAGTTTTATTACCCTCTTTGGGAAGAAGCCATGGCAGAGAATTGAGAATTTTCTTGCTGGTTTATTCCTCTGGAAATAATTCTTGAGAACTCCCTATATAATATAAATAATTATCAATAAAGAATAAAAATATACGTATTTTGAAAGGCTTCTGTCATGGGTTCAGCAGCAGCAGTCATTTTTCTGCTTCTTGGTAGCTGGTGCAGCACTGTGTTTTTGATTTTGGGCCTGGGAACAGCACTGATAACACCAGTGTTTCGGTTACTGCTTAGTGATGTTTTGGTCTGACCAAGGACTTTCTGAGTTTCATGCTCTGCCAGGGAGGAGGGGAAGCCGGGAGGAAGCAGAGATAGGACACCTGACCCAAACTGACCAAAGAGGTTATTCCATGCCACCGCACGACATGCCCAGGATGTAAAGCAGAGAGCAGAGACCCGGAAGGGTGGGGGGTGCATTGTTTGGTCGGGCTGGGTGAGCCATTGTATTCTTTCCTTGTATTTGCCTTGTCATTATTATTATTGGTGGTAGCAGTAGTGGTCTTGTGTTATACTTTAGTTACTAAACTGTTCTTATCTCAACATGTGGGAGTTGCATTCTTTCGATTCTCCTTCCCATCCCTCCGGGAGCGGAGGGAAGAAAGAGAGGGGAGTGAGTGGGAGAGCGAAACTGTGTGGCTGACTGGACTTAAACCATGACAGCTTCCTAACACTAAGATTGTTCTTCTAAAACCAGTGGTGGATTATGTGCCATGTCTTGAACCATCAAGACCAGTGTTGATAACCCAAGCCACCCTAGTAATTTAAAGTACATGTCTCTTTGGGGGGTAACTAGTGAGAACTTCACCTCTGCTGGTGCCTAATGGAGGAAGTCTGGCTCTTGCATTACAAAAGAGATCACAATATTAACAATATAGATTATTCAGCAAACCAAAACATGGATGGGGACCTTTGCTTGTGTTTATACAAAAAGAAGGTAGATGTTTAAGTTATACCGTTAGTGCTCCTATAGATGAGTTGTTGGCACGCTCCTTGGTATGGGCTTGGCTTTTGCCCACTAATATCTTTATGAAGAATATCGAGGCATTTCTTCTGGAGCAGTGTAGTGCTGCTAATTGTTTATGTAGATGAAACCACAATATGTTGGGTTGGGAAAAAATTTAGTTGCAAGGTACCAGCTGTGTTGTACCAACCAGTCTCAGCACCAGAGGATGCTCACCAGCCCGTTTTATTTACTAGTATGTAAGTTGATTTTGTGCAAGTGTTCTAGCATCACATATACCTGAGTTAGGTTACAGTCATCTTTGGAGTAAGACAGTTTTGTAAATTATTTTGTGGAAAAAAAATGTTCATCAAATACTTTTTCAGATATATTCAGCCATCCTAATTTATTCAGTCACACAACAATTGAGTATCTATCTTAAAGCTTCCAAGACTCTCAAACAAACCCTGAATAATGTGGTGTCTAACAGCACTGAAACTAGTGGGGTTTTCTAATTGGCCATGTTTCACTGTAAACTTTAAGAAGGATAATATATGTATGCCTAGGTCCTGGAAAATAAATTAGAAAAATATTTGACTGTTCTCTCCATCCCCCCATCCCCCACCGCTGCAGAAAGCAGAGTTTGACAGCAGCTGTATATTGTACTGGGAGCTTGCAAGTTTCTTTTCAGCAGAAGTTGCCAGTTGTGACAAATTGTGTTCAGTTTTATAAGCAGTGGCCACTGGAGACTAAACTAAATTGGATTTGCACTCAAATCCCAGAGCCCCTGCCTTTTTAGGAGAAGCTGCTGCTTGGATGATTGTAGGATTTAAATATGGTTTTTTATGATATGCTAGAAAACTACTTCTGTAAACAAAAGCAGTTTCATATGGAAGAGCAAAAAGAGGATGTCAAGAAGAAAAACTACAGGAACTGATGGTTGCTTCTGTAATATATGTGATAATCATACTTTCTAAATTATTGTATTATTAATTTCATAAAGCCTCACAAAAATCTGACAGGATTGCAAACTCTGATTTTCAGATCTTATGAATTAAGCTGGTAAGCTATAGCAACCTTTGTCCTTCCAACTAAATTAAAAGTTTAGAGCAGATATTCTGTAGAAAATAGAACTTCCAAGAAGCAGGGAACTAGTCCTGAAGCAAAAGTTGCTTCTTTTTTTCACTCCTGTTTAGCAAAAATTCAGGAATTCTTTCTGTTTGGATTTATTTGCAACATAAGTAAAAGGTCTCCTTTGCCTGAACCCTGAGGATCTATTTTCCTTACAATTCCAGGGATCTTTCAGATGGCTTTCCAGCCAAAATCTGTTTCTTTTTCTCCCTTTTCCCTTTCATGTGCTTTGCTGCTGCCTGGAAACCTTTTTTCTAGCTTCTGCCATTTCTCCCAGGAACACAGTGGAAAGGGGGAGGACTAACTACCTTGTCACTTTGGTCAGCAGCAGGTGCAGCTGGAGTAGCATGGGGCTCAAGCACTCTTAGTAAAGACAAGTCTTCAGAAACTTTAGCTTTCAAATCTCAGAAATGTTGGAAAGCTTCTGCTGGACTTCCCCACGCAAACCCTGACTTTGCAAAGGCTTTGAAAGAAGCCATATGGGGTGATTTTGACTATGGTGTCAAAAGGCATATTCTTGATGGAAAAGCTCAGCCTTGCCAAATGTCATGGTACTTTTGCAGAGCCAGGGACCAGTAGAACTTCTGTAAGAAAGGATTAATGCTTTTAATATTTAAACAAAACCATATTTTCCTCTGGATGGGCTCCTAGCTGAACTATTCTTCTGGAAATTCTCAATTAAAGTGTGATTTCAGGCAGACATCTGGCCTGGAAAATTTCTGGCCATTTAGCTTTGCAAGCTTAAAAAAATTAGTAAGCAAGGTGTTACAGTGGGAAGTGCCTGACAATATCACTAATGGATGATGATAAACAATATGTACAAGGGTCAATAATAATTCTGTAAGGTATGCATACACAAATGAAGCTCAGAGGCAGACTACCAAATGGACTAATCACATGATTTGCAGGCATTCTTGGGCAAGCCTAATGGGAAACTTTGCTCTGAGTTAGTCAAAGTGAGCTTTTACCATTATGTGCAATGTTTGCTGGTGAGGAGTTTCTCTGCAGAGTGCACTGTGCATGAAAGCCTCTTTAAATGGCTCATTCACTTTTGTTAAGAAGATGACAGGCTTCATATCCTAAAGGAGGATTTCTGATTACGTTACTTCCCTTGGAGACGTAAAAGTATAGTAAGTAAAGCTATGGCAACTTACTGAAACCTGCTCTTGGCATGGTTCTTGGTTTCCTTTGGTAGCACAGTCTGTGTAACTTGTTTTTATTTCTCCAGCTCTTTCACAGTTTTTTCTCCTTCATTGTTACCCCGTAAGCGAAGTTGAACAAGTTTCACCTGGTAACAAAATCTCTATCTACCATCTATTTTATCAGTTCATTTGAATCTAAGCTTTGCTTCAACAGCTGTGACAAAGGATGAGGGGTAATTTAGCTTCCTGAACAGATTATCTTGTCTGAAAAAAAAAAGGGGGGAGATAAACAGAGAGAAAACAAGCCCCCTACATGACTTCAGTGAACTTAAATGTTACTTATCTAGTAGCAGTTGTGATTAAATGGTCTTGGGACAGTGCTAGGGACCCCATTACTTGGGGTAATGCTTATTTTTTATGCTTCTGTCTTGGAAACTGCTCAGAAATGCTGAATGCACAAAAGACGTCTTGTAAATTTATGGGGCTTGTTAGTCGAATATGACCTCAAGTAACCAACATGAAGGCATTGCAATTTATATCCCATAGGAAAACAACTAATTCAGGTAAAAGTAACTTAAATTCATTAGGTCCAGTTTAAACTCTAGTATTTTTTTCTACTCAGCATGAAAACTTAATCTGTCACCTCTTAGCAACAAAGTCCATTTCATAATTACAAGATCTGCTTTTGAGTCTAAGGTATTTTTGTTTCCTGTAAAACAGGCCTATAACTCCTAATGATTCTCTGATTAGAGCTGTATTTGCAAGATATGTTACACTGACATTCTCTTCCCTGAAAGAAGCTTCCCAAATTTGTTCAGCACAAAACACAAAGGGCTGTAGACATTCCTTTTGCCAATAATGCCATCCTGAACAGGTGTGGGATTACTCATGCTTAAGGGTTTTGCTGAACAATGGCCTTAATCTCTGAGGTTTAGTTCCTTGCCCACACCAGCGTGTTTAGCATTGCCTCTTCCCAGCCCCACCTTTTTGTTTAGGTTCCAAGTTTTTTATGACCTGAATTGTCTCATGCTATGTCTTTAGCCCAGCATGCTGGAGCTGTGTTCAGGGTCAGGGTCCCTATACAGCATCGCAATAAAAACAGAATGTTTTTTAACAAAGAAATCTCTGTTAGGAAAGAAAGATCATGCTAAGAAAGATGAGGAAGTAAGTAGAATAAGTCCCAGAAATTATGTTTGAGAAAGGCACCAGTGACAGAGAACATGAAAGGAACTAGATCTAACTTGTGTCTCTCTGCCTGAACATGATCCTTAGGTGGGCCTGTGTGTATAAATGTCTATCCTGAAGGGTAAAGAATGAGATGCATTTGGAGTCTGGCCCAATTGGGAAAATATAATTGATAAAGTCACTAAACCAACATCAGAATAAGAGCAAATTTTCTTGCTCAAAGTATTGAATTTATTCACCATGATGAGTGTAATACTTCTTAAGGCAGATAAAAATCAAGCCTGTCATGTTTTAGATATTGTACAAAACTGCAGGATTAAAACCCTCTCATCTTTAGTATTAATGAACTACTGGAAAAAGATTAAGTTGGAATGTTTGTTTACTGATTAAACATCACTGTACTTAGCTTTAGCTAATTAATACAAAGAATGTCCGTCTTTTCCTGTTGTCTTATATCTACATTTTATATTGTATTTCCTACCTTAAGCTGTAGCTATATTCTCTTTAACATATTCCTTTTGAACACTGCTGTAATATGCATATACTTGGGTAATTTACTGGCAAAATCAGCTGCTGATTTACTAGTTGGGAAAAATGGAGTACTAAGTGAGTTTTTGTTTCTCCCCATTGCCCTGAATCAATTATAGCCTGGCACTATGAAATATTATAGCATCCATTTTGCAGCTGCACTGCACATCTCCCTTTTCCATTCAGCGGGGGTTGCAATGTGCCGTAAGCAAGTACCACCCCCTTGTAGCTGGTCCAGGTAGAACAGTAGTGTAGTGCTTTAGTCTCAACTTCCTTCTGGAGTGCTCAAGTAACAGAGCTTCATGTTTGCCACTAAAAATCACTGTATTTTAGGCACGGGTGTGATTCATAGCCTATTGAATGTAATGTCTCTACTTTGTCTTTGGGCAGACCCAAACTAAAATAGAACTAAAAAACCTCTCTGATAAAAGCATTTCAGTGCTGAACCTGGGAACCTTCAAGCCCACACATGAAGTTCTGTTACTTAAGCTAAGCAAGAAACTATGCCAGATGGTAGTTAGAATAAGCTGCTCTTCTCTGAGTAGACTACCCAGAACATAGGAATGTGAAAGAGGGTTAAACACACCTATCTTACAAGCACATTATGAAGGCAGGAAATTAACACACAAATTTTTCAAAAGACTTGCTGGATGTGCCTACACTGTTCTTAAAAAGTGCTCCCAAGAGAAACACCGAAGTGCCTGTAAACAGCCTACAAGCTTGCGTCACGCAACCTACTGAGGCATGTAACACCACCAGTGAGCCCACAGGAAGCCTCAGGCCATGTCAGAAGCAGTGCTACCATTGGTGCCGTAACATGGTTGATCAACTTGTTCTTGAGTGTCATTGGAGCCAGACTAGAATAGCTGATATTCCCTCCTATTCCCTGAAATATGTTCAACTACATAAAACAAGGCCACAGAAATATTTTCAGTCTATGGCAGTGTTTCTGTTGTGAGAAGAGAATACTGCTTGAAAGACGTTGGACATCTGAGGAAATGATTCTTAATTTCTTTGGATCACTTTGGCTTGAAATGAAATTACTTATTCAGCCAACAGGATGAATCTAAGGAGATCGTTGCAGAGTTTTCAGTGCTTTTGGTGTCAGCTGATGCCGTATGATTTTCAGAAACATTGGCAGCTGTTTTAATGGAAAAAATGAACAAGTGAACCGAAATGACAACTCTATTACAAAGAAATCTGGGTGAAAGTAGTGTCATTCTTTGCTTGTTCACAGACATTTAATATCTGGAGGAAGAGGTAGTATGCTTCTCCCTGTAGGTTGAACAGTGTCAACCCAAAATCAATCAATCAATCAATCAATCAATTCCTTGTACTGATAAATTTCTACAGATTGTCATAGCCTTCTCAAGCTCATCCAAATAGTGTTTGTACTTTAAAATTTGTGGCTAGAATGTTTTTTCTAAAACTCCTTTTGATTTCCAGAACATGTTGGGGTTAGCATAAATAGCTAAAAGCATACGGTTTCATGCAAAACAGATCCTATTATTTTATTTGTATATGTGCTGGTGTCATCCAGAAATTCAGGACCATATCCTTTAAAAGCTCTTGCATTAACTGAATTTAAAAAAACAAAAAAATGCCACTGTTTACTGAAGAAATGTTTTATCAAGCTAAGGTTTTGTTTGGTGTTGTTGGTTTTGTGCAGATTAACTGCTGCCTGTGCTGTGTTTAAGTGCTACCAGATTTCTTATCTCATTCACCTCTAAAATGTGTTTGTATTATCTCATGGATACTGTATGTACACTGTAATGTCTGTACATTGTACTTGACTCTTGTGTATAGCTTTGCACGTGGAACTGTGTAAGCCTGGGTCTGCCTACATATGGAGGCTACAGCAACCTGTGTGGCTCTGCAATGGTTTGAAGTCTTGATCTTATGATGAGTGTTTCTTGCTCCATAAATAAATTTCACATGAAGAATTCTAACAGAGCTCTCTGGCAGTGCAACGATGACTCAGTGTATTTAGGGTAAGAAATATTTGTTTAGATTTATATAGAATAGGATGTCTTTGAATCGCAAAAAAGACTGGATCCTGAAATAATAAGTAATCTATTACTACATATTTAATGTAAGATAACTGAAATAGATGTGCACTGAGTGACTTGAAAGCACATCCAGCTACATAGATCAGCTTGCCCAGGGTTCAGTTTAGGGGTTGGACTTGCTCCACCCAGAGATCCTTCCCAGCCTGCATGATTCTATGATATAAATAACAAACAGAAGTTCGATAGTTCAGCTGCAAAACACTTATTAAAACATGTTGTTCCTGCAGTAGTCAGCTCTGCACTTCTGTGGGAGCTAGAATTCCCTGGGTAATGGGAAGATGTAGGTAGCAGTCTGCACTGCAGAGCCGCCACATTGGCTGCGTTATTGCACTGCGCTGCAAGCTGACCCTGAAAAGCCGCTCAGGTATCTCTGCATCGTGCTTCAGACAAACATGAGGAGCCACCATAAGCTTGGCATCGTGCTCAAGTAAATACACCCCATGGGAAACCAGAGTGCTGCTGGTGTATTTGCTTGAGCAAAAGAGTCTGTAGAGAGCCACTCCATGTGTCATGCTTTTCATGGCAGGAATGCCATGAATCTGTGTTGCAGATGAGCTGCCTATGATGATTAGGTGCCCATGATAAAAGCCTTGGTAATTATTATATGTCTGTGGTGAAGGGTACCCAAGTATTGACTGAAGCTACTTTAGCATCTAATGAATCAGCAAAACACTAACCCACCATCTTAAAGTAAAGGATCTTAAAATCAATGGGACATTAATTAATTAGATGATTAAGGGCTTCTTTGAAAAAGGACATTGAGTTGTCATTTCTCAAATAGATGATATATTTTTTTTATTGTTGACTGCCTACACTGTGGCTTCCCCTTATCACAGAAGGAATCAGTCATAGGTTTTCTGTGTCACCATTAGAAATAAGTAGGTAAATTCTGTGCCTCTATCCCATTTTGGAACTTTTCTTTATTGCCAAAGTTTCCTGGTTTATTTTTAGTTTAATTTTTAAAAATACATGCAGCACTCTATTTGTCCAACAGATCTCTCTGCTTCCTTAGATCAGAGTCATGTAGTCTAAGTTGAGCATTGCTAGAGCATTATCAGTGAAAGGCCAGTTTCCTGGATTGTAGTAACTTTCATTTTTGCTTTACTTTATGAGTCTTTTGTTCTACAGTGTAATGGAAAACCTTATTAATGTAGAGGAAATCCTGGAACCAAAACAAAAGTTTTGCTTTGAAATGGATTTTACAGTGGAGGATGAATGTGCAAAGACCTGAGTGTGAACAAGAAATATAAGTGCCTAAAAATTTGTATGCAGTGTCATTTTAGTAGTTGTAGGGTATCTGAGATGCCTATATGAAACTGATAGATGCTATTACCCTACAGGACATCCATCTCTTTCCTTCCATATCTATCTGTGTACTAGATGGCATCCAGATTTTACTTCAAGATATTGGACTGAGTTGCGTAATATGCTTTATATGCAAAGTCAGTTATAGAAAAGGTCTCTGTAGGACCTTGATGCTGTCTAACAACTGACTTCAAAGCACAAAGCATTATTGATACATTAGAAATCTTAAAGTTGACACAAGAACCCATTTAAGCAGTCGAAATAATTTTTGAAAAGCCTTTTACAGACTAAAAGGTCTGTGATAACTGTGGCTACTCAAATAGCTCTTTGTTTTGAGTTTAGCCAAATGTCATGCTCAGAATGACCTTTAGCATCCCTGTTTGTTTAGACGTGGTTATTTCCAGTAGCTGTCCAGCCTTGTGTTTACCCTTTTTCTCCTTCCTTGTGTTCTAATTTCTAGAAGAAATATATTACATGTTTTTGGCCTTTATTTTATGTTCCTACCTTTTTATAAATTGTTTCATTATTTCTGTGTAAAAGTCCAAGCATTGTGTCTACTAATTATGAGTTTCTCTCTTTTAGCTTGGGGTGAATTCTGTGAGTAATGTACAGTTGCAGATTTGCATACTTTATGCCACACACCTTTCACTCACTGCTTCTACTGGGTGTTTGGAAATAGATCAGTTTCAGTCACTAGATTTTCACCTAGTGAAGTGTTTTGACTGGGTCTGAGTAAGGAGTGCTTCACAACACAAAAATATCAGAGAAAAGCCTGTCCTGATATTTTTCAAGCAAGACCATGGCTACCAACCTCATTCTTCTACCATATGCTGGAATTTATCAGTGAGACTTCAGCCAGGAACTAACAGTCACTATTCAATGTTTATCATTATTTCAGATCAATTGGAAGGGGAGAATGAGTCTTGTGTCTGTATTTCTGATAGAGAAGAACACCTGATAGAAAATGGCAGAAGTCATGGATACAGAGATATCTTATATTCCACTTTTCTTTTTCTTGTCTGCCCATTATGTGTCTGTTAGGCTAGCACAAGGAACCTCAAGAATATTTCCTTAAGCACTTGCTTGTGTTAGTTCAGTGAAAGTCTGAGGGAACTGGGGTTGTTTAGGCTGGAGAAAAGAAGGCTGAGGGAGAAAACGGAAAAAAGATATACTACAGACAGTTGTAGTAATTGTCTGCAACTGCCTGTAAGGAGGTTGTAGCAAGGTAAGTGGCGGTCTCTTCTTCCAAGTAACAAGTGATAGGACAAGAGGAAATAGTCTTAAGTTTCACCAAGGGAGGTTTAGCTTGAATAAAAGGAAAAATTTCTTCACCAAAAGTGTTGTCAGGCATTAGAACAGGCTGCCCAGCGAAGTGGTAGAGTCACTGTCCCTGGAGGAATTTAAAAGACATGTAGATGTGATGCTTAGGGACCTGGTTTAGTGGTGGACTTGGCAGCGCTCGGTTCATGGTTGTACTTGATGATCTTAAAGGTCTTTTCCAACCTAAAAAATTCTATGATTTTACGATTCTAAAGCATCACTACATTTCCCCAACAAAATGGTACTGGAAATTGCTGAATAAATAGCACACAATAATTAAACAAAACAAAACCGAACAATTAAGTCCTTTAGGGTTTTTGTATCTACATTAATATTTTCCCCTCCTATTACATAAGAGTCCTGCTGCAGTTTGAGGAGAATATTTATTTTCCTCAGTTTGAGGGCTGTAATGAAAAATAAAAAGTGGTAATTTAGTTCAATTTCCCTTCCTTAGAAATTAATAGGAAATATAGTAGGAACCTTTCCTTATCTATTAAATTTACTTTAATCCCAGTTCCAGCTTATGCATATCTTCTAATATCATATAACTATCTTCAAGGGAAAGAAAAATTTCCTATCACCAAATCATTCTAGGAACTCTAAAAGTTTCTGCTGTACTTAGATTTACCTATTTTTATGAAAGGTTGGTCTGTGTATCAAGGCTGCCTTGCCAGCTGCTGTAGGAACTCCCTGTGTTTAACTGTATTATAGTGGGGAAACAAAGCATACAGATAGAAACATCATTGCTTGTGGTTGCCTTCAGGCAGCTTGAATTGATGAAATGCCACTTCTGAAAGGTTGTCACAGAATATTTCCTCTTTTATTTGGAACATTCAGCTTTTTGGGGATGTTTCCAGTTACAGCATATTGTGCCTTTTTGTCCTAGAGAATGTCACTTTTCTGTACTTGTTTCAGATGGAGGCATTACAGCTGAATACTTACTTAAAAATAGTTGGTGCTAGTTTCTGAAAATATCAGGATTTCTTTTTCACTGATCTAAAAGTTATTAAATACCAAACCTAATCATGTAAAGGAATTTGACCTTGTGAATTACCGAGAATTTGGTTTTGTTTTAGCACTTTCTGTTCCTATGGACTTCCAATTATCTGTAGATTTATGTGACTACTGATGTCACTCTTCTTATGCATTCAGTGAGCTGCCTATCTAAAATGATCTAAAAATCTCCTATAAAGAAACTGGGACATAGCTCTTATGTGGGCAACCCAATGATCACTGAGTTAATAAGTGACTGAATAGTTTAGAACATAATTCAGTTTTTAATCTGAGAATACAGTAATTTAGCTGGTTTTAATGCTAAGCCACTTGGCTTTAGGAATCTGACTGTTCCTTAGCTTTCCTGGTGAAGAATAGTTTGGGGGAAGCATCCAGTTTTAGTAGTTGTAGCTTTTACATCCAAGCAGGATCAATTTAGGCAAGCGTGAAGCTGGAACAAATAGGAAATATTCAGATATACACGGAAAGTATTGGTTTGTGACAGAGGCGATCCTGAATGAGAAGCAGCAGGTGGACATTGTAAACATGGATCAAGGCTAACATGACAATAAATACATGACCAAGGATATTTAATGTGGCTTTTTTTACATGAGAGTTCATCAACTCTTGTCTTCAGAATCAGTCTTTTCATACACTGTACTTTAAGCTCCTGGGACACCTCGGGCTGAAGTCCATTGCCTGAATATAACTGTATGGGCTTTCACAGCTACAACTTCAGACACATGTAAATGTCCTTAAGTCCTTGGGTTGTGACAGAAGCTTCATGGTATTGTAAATAAAATGTCTGTCGATAAGATTTGCACAACTGAACAGTATTCGTCACCCCCTTTACTCATGCGTAAACTTCTGTATTCTCAGAAACTCACTGAACAAATTAAGATTTGGTATGCTTTTAAGGATGCAAAATTCAACTCATCTTTTAAAATATAAGAGGAAAACCTTTTTCTTTTAAATATGCATTGGGCATTCATAAATAAGTGTTGCATATAATAATTTCTTGTGCCGGAAAGAATCAGAGTGCGTTGGTGTGTTCTGCCTTTTATATTTCCCTCCAATTGGCTAAATATGCCACTTTAGCCCACACAGCTCAGTAGGGAGCTAGCTCCCAAAAATCTGGAAAACCGTGCTGAATACTAATTTCCCATGTGCAGATAATAACATACACCCTAATTTGGAATTTACATTTGTGAAAGAAAAAAGCCGTATTCAGCAGCAGAGATGAGGGACATCTATGCGCAAATGAAGCCGAACTTTAACTACTGGAACTAGAGCTTTTTAAAAACTGTATAATTAGAAGAAACTGCAAATCTTATTTTTAACACAAATGCCATGGAGAACCCTTTGTCCTTTGGCATCTAACATCCTCCCCCAATCTGCAAAAACATATACATATTTGGAAAGGATTGCCATAGATTATTATTAAGAACCTTAGGATATGAACTGGGGACAAAAAAGCTCCCAGCAACGTCCCCATGCCTGGCATTAGCCAATGAAAACTCCAGGTAACATACCATTATCAGCAAAATACATACTCTCGTCATAACTGACTGGAAACCTGTGAAGGCAAATAATTACCGCTGTGTTTGCAGTTTGTGTTTAAAGTGTGTAATTATCTCTCCAACCCTCTAAACAAATGCGTTCCACCATGTTTTAAGGGTGTCTAATGAACATTTACTGACATATGTAAAATCCAACAACTATTAGAACAATTTAATGAAAGAATTTGGTTATGTTTTACATTGAGAGACTTTAAAAACTGAAGAAAAAGACTTCTAATCTTTTATTAAATGTAAGATCTCAGAATCTTTTTGATATTTTCCTTATATGAACACCAAACACATAAACATGGACTAAATGCAAGATGAACCCTGAGGATCCACATTACTGGTAGGTGTTTCAGAAATTTCTCTGTAGAGAGGAAGGTTTGTTCTGGTGAAATACAATGCATGAGCTTTCAGAAAATTTGAATAACTGAGGAGGCTGAAATAAGTTTGAACGAAGCAACAATTTTTCAATATTAATTTAAGCCATATTTCCAAATTTATTAAAGAATTGTCTAGCACATTCTTCATTGTCACAATCATTATATTATTACTGGATAAAATTGAATTTAGAGTCATATCTAAAACTCTTTAGTCATTGTAATTCAACAGCAGAAGTTGTTAAAACGTAACTTTCCTTATATTTTTCTAAAATAATAATTTGAATTTGAAAGTGGATTATAGTATATTTAGCTGTGCTAAATTTTACCTTACTTTGTGTATAGACCTAAAGAACTTCTTTCTTAAGATTGTTGTTGAATGAGGGAGGCAAAATCCTTTTGCTTTTCTCAGAATGTATAGGCTTTACCCCGGTTATGAAAATCAGTCAAGGTCCCAGTTGCAGGACACATGAAAAGAGCACCATAAACTTATGCTCACCATAAACCCTGCAGGATAGAAACATGATTAGCAACTCACTTTATAAGAAAAGCTGGTTGCCTATTGTATATTGAAATGGTTTCTGTGAGAACTCAAAATTGTTTCTATTGAAGAACATATTAGAGTTTTGCCTATTCATGTTTGCAAATAGATTTTGAATGGATTTCAACACTTCAAAAATATTCATTTCACAGAAATAATTAATTGCTTTAAAATACTTATCAACTTATTAGGCATTTGGGTTTTTTTCTTACTTGAAATCTGGTGTTGTTTTTCCTATGTTTAAACCTTCTTTGAAATTTGTACTTTACAAAAAAAGATAGCATTATTATTTCACTTTTCTTAACTAGCAGACTAGTATGTTGTCATGGGTTCAGCAGTAGCAGTCATTTTTCTCCTTCTTGGCAGCTGGTGCAGCTCTGTATTTTTGACTTTCGGCCTGGGAACAACATGATAACACTGATGTTTATAGTTACAGCTTAGAATGTCTTGGTCTGACCAAGGACTTTCCGAGTCTCATGCTCTGCCAGGAAGGAGGGGAAGCCAGGAGGAAGCAGAGACAGGACACCTGACCCAAACTGACCAAAGAGCTATTCCATACCACAGCACGTCATGCCCAGGATGTAAAGATGGAGAGGAGAGACCCGGAAGGGTGGTGGTGCACTGCTGGGTCGGGCTGGGTATTAGGTGGTGAGCGATTGTATTCTTTCCTTGTATTTGCCTTGTCATTATTATTATTGGTGGTAGCAGTAGTGCTCTTGTGTTATACTTTAGTTACTAAACTGTTCTTATCTCAACCTGTGGGAGTTGCATTCTTTTGATCCTCCTTCCCATTCCTCCGGGAGCGGGGGAGGAAGAAAGATGGGGAGTGAGTGAGCAAACTGCGTGGCTAACTGGGCTTAAACCATGATATATGTCTACCCATAGAACTTTAAATGAAAAATTATCATTTTCTGAGAAATAGTCATACTAGCTCATCTGCCTAAAAAATCATTGAGATGTATAATGGTTATGAGCTTAAGAAAATGAACATAAAATTAAAAACTAATGTGATCACCTCATGCATTACCCTGCATAGTGGCACATCCTTCAATTTTGGCCATAAGATACAAATGTCACAAAGACCTGTTCTTTTCTCCTTCTTCTCCCCCTCTCCAACCTGGCTTCAGGGTTTTTATAACACCCTGACATTTTTCCTCATTACATAGCATTTGGGGAACATCTGCAATTAGGCTCGACACCATATGGAATAGGCTTGGTGTCATACTATCTTTCAGATTGAAACATGTTGTGTGAGTTTACTGTTCCCATGTAAGTTGGTCTACAGTTGGAATGAGCAGATAATGCAGATTTTGCATTATAAATGTTCAAGCCAGAAGTCCACAAAGGACTTCTGTGCTAAAGCAGATGGAATCTGGCTGTTTTGAGACTCACATTCAAGATTGGGGTTTCAAGCTGCTTACAAGCTTGAGTGATAGTAACAACCCTTCTCAACTGAAGGCAAACCATGGTTACATAAATAGAATAAAACACTAAATTGTGGATAGACACCAAGCTGAAATCCTAGTGATATACCTTAGATTTCCATTGTAACCTAGGTCCAACCCTTTGCCTTCCAAATTCCTTTTATTTTTAATCTACATTGTTCACCAAATTGTGGTTGTATGAACATGAAGTAGCCAGATATGGTAATTATCTCTAAATCTGCTAAGTGACTTGTGACTTTGTATTTATAACCATGAGCATGCTTCAGATGATTGAGTTTCAGAACTGCTAAAAGTCAAGTCTCTTTCAAATGCCTCCAGGTAGATGCTGAAAATTGCAATGACCTCCAAAGCACCAAACATTTCAAACCACTTAAATATACCCAGGTATTTTGGCAAGGCTAACGAACAAATACGGCAAATATGAAGAAGGGAGGAAGGTTATGCAGATGCAGAGTGCATAATATTCCAAAATAAGTTCTTATACATTTAGAAATTAAAGGGTGATGAAATATGCAACAATTTTGTTACTTGAGGAAAAAAAAAAGCTATCCTCAAAATGCACCAGTTTTGGATAGAACAGTGGCCAATTGTAAATACACACAACTTATATTCAAAGATAAATATATACTCTATTGTTTAGAAATAACACTTTACACTGTTTCTTTTTGAAATGGAATCAAATTGCAATTCAAACACCACACTATCATTTTTTCCCTCACTTGAAGTTTCAAATGATAATCAACTATGCCTTTAATTATATTCTTATGATGTAGGACTAATTGCAAAATATACACTTTAATTTTGTTACGAGCAATTAAGTAATTGTGAACTGTGTGCTAATAATTTGAATGTTTATATAAAGAAAATTCAGGATGGAAAATTTGTGGATGGGGCTTATTATATTTTGAGAATGTCATCCAGAGCTGGAGCTCATTAGTATATTTGCTCTGTTTATTTGCATGCAAACATAAAAAAAAAAAAAAAAAGTGGTGGCAAAACCATTATGTAAATTAATTAAACCCCCCCACAACTGCTGATCTATTAGAAATTGTAGATGTCAGTATTGTGCAGTCCAGCAACACTGAAAAGCCCCAGGGCAGGTGAATTTGCTGAGCCGTGGAACAGTGGTCAGGTTAGAGGGAAAACTAACTAGGGTGTTTTGTCGTGAACAGTTGAATTTTACAAAAAAAAAGGTTTTTCTCCAGCACGTTCATTTTAATGGCATCTTCCACTTGAAAGCATTCTCGCACTTGTCCTGATTTTTGTAGTTGCATTTGCTAAGAAATTGAAGTACATTTTTTTCACCAAAGGAAAACATGACCATTTCTAAGAAAATGGAAATCCTAAGCTGGAAGTAGTGGGGGGAAGTTTTTAATGGCATGAGCCGTTAACTATGTTTCCATGCAGCAAGGAGAAGTTGTTCAAACATCTGGTAAGCGCACTGGGGCTGCAGTGATACAGTGGTGAATTTACCAGGTGGTGGTAAACTCTGCCGTTCTGGGAGACAGTCAGTACTATTGTACCCATTCCCTACCAGAGGGAAGGAAAGCCATATGTAATGGACATTGATTCACTGTACATGGCAGGACGATACTCTAGTAAGATTTAATTCCTTTTTTTGCCACGGTGATTCATTTTACTTTGAGAATGAAGTGGAATTAATGTTAGGAGATTCACAAGCTCAGAAATCCTGCACAGAATGACTTTAAGTTTTATGTCCTCACCATTTTTTCCCTAGAACAATTTTTACTGTGACACAGTGAATGAAGGAATCTGCAGCATATTACTAGTTTGGTTCTGTCCCTTCTTCTCTACTCTCTCTCCCACCACTGAAAGCATCCATTGTTGGGTCGATAGTCTGAGTTCACAACCTCCCTGGAGGGGTTCCAGTTTAAGACAACCTGTGCACAGACTGCATACTGGAGACAGGAGAAAAATCAGCACTAGCTTTGCATTCTGAATGGTAGTACTCTGTGCATGTCTGCTGAAATCGTGATCAAAACTTATTGTGCATGAAATTCGCTTCTAGTGTATTAGGTGTTGAACTGGGTGTACAACTAGATTCTTTGTCTTCACATCCTATGGGAAAAGTCTGGGGTTTGAGGGAGATTTTGTTAAGTTTTGATGGCTTCCAACAAAAAAAAAAAAGTTGTGTCTTTTATAGTGGTGAATGATAGCAAACCACCATGAATCCTTTATTGTCTTATTCTCCAGTCAGTGCCCAGGTGCTGCAGCTGACATTCTGTAGCCCAGTAACTCCTGGTTGCCAGCTAAAGGACTGCTTTTAGGATTGGTTTCTAAGAGGAACTGGAGCCTTTGCTTTCTGTTCCCGATGTGAGGCTACTACAGAGCATTAGGGAAAATAATAAAAAAAGTGAAACTGACTTTCCCCATTTTGTTAGACTGTGACCCAGAGCTCCCTGGACAGTTACCCGAATGTTGCATTTATAACACAAACAAAACTTTCTTTTAAATTTTGTTTGTTTGTCCATCGATTATGTTGTGTTCTGTAGTTGCTGGTTGCTGCAGTGCAGTAGGATTATGTTGTACTCTTGACACACAGAACTTGATCCCTCAGGACTCCCCCTAAAATCAATGTAATGCTCAAGGGAAGTAGAGGTAGGAGCTGGAGGTCCAAAGAATTGCTTCTAACCACTGCTCTTAAAACTTCTCAAGCCTTATCTAAGGGTAAGTTATGGAAACTCTGATGTCTCCGTGTCTTTTCTAGTGTTAAAACTGGTTCAAGGTTTTTAGCATGCTCTCCTTGAGGTCCCTGTGCACCATGGCCACAGGTGTTACATCCCTTTTTATAAGTACTCTTCTCAAACTGCATGGCATTGCTTCCTCTGGGGCTAGAAACACTGTTGCTGTGAACAGCACATGGAAATGAAGGAGAAAAAATACATTTTTGACTTTGCTACTTATTCCCTGCTTACTAACAAGGTAGTAATTTGCTGAAACATCATATCCAAATGCATGTAAATTCTTCCCTGTTCCCCAAGTTCTGAATGATTCAGGACTACTAGTGTTGCTGTCTCACCTCAGAAGAGGTTTTTGGCTTTCATAGGACAATGTTCTGCATGCTGGCAATAGATGAAGGACCTGCCAGTTGGAAAGAATGACAAGAGGGAGAAAAGGCACCATCATTTAAAAGATATGGTAGATGAGGGAGGAAAGGGATAGGGAGTGTGATGCATTTCTGTTGAGCAGAAATGACTGAACACACAAGGCAGGATACACTGTGCTGTGTCTTGAGAAAAGTTACAGAGTGGTGTGTGCTGGAGGGGTGCTCTCACAGCAACTTCTACCTGATGTCTCCAAAGCCTTCCCAGCAATTGGCACAAGCTCATCTATGTCTGCTTTTTTCTGTCTGAGAGCATGCAGACTGTGCTGTTGTTCTGAACAAATGTGAACATGAATAGAAATGTGCAAACAACAAGGTGGTGAAAACTCATATCCAAAGCTGCAGAAATACTGTCTTGGGCAACTATTACCATGCATTTCTCAAAGCAGGGACTTGGTCTGAATTTAAAAAAATGCCTGGTGAAGTAGGATTATTCAAATTTAAATAAGTATATATAAAGACATGATAAATCTGTTCGGATTTGAACACATGAAAATATATCTTAATGTAAAATATAATTAGTGTCGTGGTTTAAGCCTAACTCACGCAGACTCTCTCTCAATCACTCCCCCCTCTTTCTTGCCCCCCACTCCCGGAGGGATGGGAAGGAGAATAGAAAAGAATGCAACTCCCACAGGTTGAGATAAGAACAGTTTAGTAACTAAAGTATAACACAAACCACTACTGCTACCACCAATAATAATAATGACAAGGCAAATACAAGGAAAGAATACAATTTCTCACCACCTAAAACCAAGCCCGACCACGCAGTGCACCCCCACCCTTCCGGGTCTCTGCTCTCTGCTCTCCATCCTGGGCATGACGTGCTGTGGTATGGAATAACCTCTTTGGTCAGTTTGGGTCAGGTGTCCTGTCTCTGCTTCCTCCCGGCTTCCCCTCCTCCCAGGCAGAGCATGAAACTCAGAAAGTCCTTGGCCAGACCAAAACATCACTAAGCAGTAACCAAAACACTGCTGTTATCAGCGCTGTTCCCAGGCCCAAAATCAAAAAACACGGCGCTACAACAGCTACCAAGGAGGAGAAAAATGACTGCTGCTGCTGAACCCATGACATTATCCACCCCTTATTCCATACCATTCACGTTATGCTCAGATTCCACACTGTCAATATACCATCACATGTATATGTATATGCATACACACACACACAGAGAGGGGGAGAGAGATCATCCCTCAGTGTATAGACCAATCCCTACAAAGCTGCTGAGTCCATCCAGTCCATGATGTCAAGCTCCATCTTTTGCAACAGCCTTTCAGAGCAGGAGAGGCTGTGTGCAGAGTTCACACTCGTCAATAACCTGGGCAATAGTGTCCATTGCTAAGTCCACCCCTTGATCATAAGTCCATCTGTATGTTGTATCTCTGCCCTGATGGCCTGAAGTGTCATGGGCCCATCAGGCTCAAAATAATTCATCCACCCCTCCAGCAGTTTCTGCAGCTTGTTGGTGGGGGCTCCATACAGCTGCCTTCCATCTCCAATGCTTCCAAAGCACTGGAGGGGCCCAGTGGACTAGATACTCGCCCATACTGTCCCACACACACTGCCACTCATGGCTGTCCAGGCTTGGGGAAAATCTCTTAGTCATCCTGCATTGCAGACTAACCCCAGACAATGCCCACACCCCACTCTGCTTAACTCTGGGGACCAGACAAAATGGTTGTGGGTAAAACACACTCTGTATGCATGCCACCATGCTGATCCCCATCACAATCAGCAGGCAGGTCTCAAGGGTACCCAAAGGCCATTCAAAACCGTCAGAGTTCTCAACTGAGGCTGCTGTACTTGTCACTGGGGCTGGTGTAGCTGCTGTGCTTGCCGGCTCTCTCACCACCAGCTGCTCTTTGTCTGAGTGCAGGTCTTCCTCCTCTGCCTTGCTGGGAAGTGCTGCGCGGTCTCCTGCATCCCATTGGGGCTCTGCAGGCGGCTGCTGGGGAATGCTCTCAGCCGCCGCAGGGCTGGGCTCGGCTACGGGGCTCGGCTTCTCCACCGTCGTCTCCTCCCGCTGCTCGGCAGCTGCCGGGCTGGGCTCAGCAGGGGGGCTCACCCCTTCTGCTACCTCCTTGCTCTGCTCGGCAGCCGTCGGGCTGGGCTCGGTGGGGGGGCTCGGCTCCTGCTCCCCAGGTCCGCTCCCCCGGGCCGTTTCGGCAGCCGGCGGCTCCCGAGGCAGCCCCCCCTCGGCTCTCCACAGCCTCGCCAGGACGGTGAAGAGCAGCCGAACTGCCAGGTACACATTCGCCCCCCACGGCTTCTGGAGCCCGCCCGTATCACAAGCCATTCCAATAAAGTACAATGAAACAAGAACCTTAACCCAAAACCCATATCTGAAACATGCTAAGATAAGAAATACCGGCTGTAGGTAAGGTACAACAGGCTGAAACCATGAACGCAAGAGAACCAAAAGCAACAACTTTGAGAGCCAATAAATCAGCATTGTGACGAGTGGCTATTAATCCTGTCGTTATCTCAACCCTTCGAGCCCCACGTTGGGCGCCAAAAAGAACTGTCGTGGTTTAAGCCTAACTCACACAGACTCTCTCTCAATCACTCCCCCCTCTTTCTTGCCCCCCACTCCCGGAGGGATGGGAAGGAGAATAGAAAAGAATGCAACTCCCACAGGTTGAGATAAGAACAGTTTAGTAACTAAAGTATAACACAAATCACTGCTGCTACCACCAATAATAATAATGACAAGGCAAATACAAGGAAAGAATACAATTTCTCACCACCTAAAACCAAGCCCGACCAAGCAGTGCACTCCCACCCTTCTGGGTCTCTGCTCTCTGCTTTCCATCCTGGGCATGACGTGCTGTGGTATGGAATAACCTCTTTGGTCAGTTTGGGTCAGGTGTCCTGTCTCTGCTTCCTCCCGGCTTCCCCTCCTCCCAGGCAGAGCATGAAACTCAGAAAGTCCTTGGTCAGACCAAACCATCACTAAGCAGTAACCAAAACACTGCTGTTATCAGCGCTGTTCCCAGGCCCAAAATCAAAAAACACGGCGCTACAACAGCTACCAAGGAGGAGAAAAATGACTGCTGCTGCTGAACCCATGACAATTAGATATCATATTATATAAGTATAATTACATAATCATGATATATTATATGATAAAATTATATAGTAAAATTGCTATTATTATAGTAATAATATAAAATATATTTGAAGATATGTTTTATCAACTTCTCTGCAACTAGCACCACTATCCTAGCATTTGCTTAAGATTATTGTTCACTCAATGTCTCACTCATTTTTTTATTATGAGGTTCCTTTTCCATAATCTTTGGTATCTAAAAGTTAAGTGCCCATTTTAAATAAATCATCAGTGTCCTAAGGTCCTTTTTAAATTGGTAAAGATATCACCCTATAAAGGTAGCTTAAAGGGCTGGGCTATAATAGATGCCAGATTTTCAGATAGTAAAACTGGAAAAGAATGCTACTTTCATTTTGCTCAGTTATATGTATTCCTTTTATTGAGTTATGCAGCATTGTCTCTGATCTGTTGGGGTTTTCAATTTGCGATTTAGTCCCTTCTGGAACAGCTAGTCTATCTGCAAACATATGATTTGGGGTGATACTGCTGAGTGTTTAACTAAACTAATGAACTTGTTCCAGATGAAACAGAACTTTCCAGGAAAGGAAAGGTTTACACACATTACTACATTGAATTCACTTTCTGTGTTTTCTTGGTTCACGCGCCCATTCACAGAATGGCAGAACCACAATATGCCTGAGGTAGGAAAGCACCTCTGGAGATGGCTGTCCCTCCAGCTCAAAGCAGGTTTAAAAGGAGCAGGTTGCTCAGCTCTTGTCCAGTCAGGTTTTGAATATCTTCAGCTTCTATGCAGAAAATAAATACTTTATTCAGAGATATATACATTACTGGAATGTCATCTGAGTTGAGAACAAACAAATTGTTCCCACTGACCCTTTTGGCACAGTAAAATTACCTGTTTTCCTCCATGCTAACTCTATGTTGGGCAGGACCTCCATTTAACATTGTATTTGACAGGGACACACTTAAAAGGTTGTTAATTAATACATCAGGCACTGAGTAAATTTTTGCCTATCAGCTGCAGCTTCCTGCTGTGTTGTGTTAGAGTTTATGTCATGAAGGATATTACAGCATACAAGCCAAACCTAAATTTTATTTAACAACATTTATGATAACTTTCCAAAGCTGTATGAAAAATTAAGAAATACATTTTGTTTATCCATGCACTAGGGAGAGCAATTATGTTAATTGCATATTGCATGTAATATCAGTTATAATTTAGGAAAGAATTATTTGTGCATGTGTGTGTGCTCATTCTCACACAATGAAATTTGATTTACATAATAACCACACCACAAAACATAGCTTGTACCTATTTAATTTTAAAAATTATGTGTTCTGCTTCAAAGTAATATTGCTAATAAAGTAAGGTTAAAAATATTACGGCTCTGTAATAAAAACCTAACAAATATAAGGATATGTCTTTCTTATTCATACAGATTAATTAGAAACCACCTTACTGTACTGAGCTCAAAATATCCCAGATAATTCATAAGGGCTACCATATGGAGTTTATTTCTTTTTTTTTTTTTTAAACAAATAGTTGGATTAAAAAATGTTGTTATGAAATACTGGCAGCAATTTAAAAGAACTTTGTAAACTTTGCTGAAATCAGATGTTTGTGCTTTAGCAGAAGGCACACTGAAGTATTACATACTGCAGCAGGCAATGGATTGGCATGGCAGAAAGGTTGTGCTTTCTAATCCAGCCCCATAGCAGAAGAAGGATTTGAATATTGGTCTTGGGGAGAAACTGGTTTGCATGTCTGCCTTCTCAAAGCCCCTGTTTCATCAGTCTGGCTGATATGAGTGTACTGGCTCATCACATCATAACTCACTTCAAACAGTCCTTGTCAAATTGCAAAATACTGTAAATATACCTAGATATATAGAAGAAGCAGTACCTTCTCAGCATGACCTCCAAAATAGATTTGAGCATTTACACTGGTGCCATTTAATCAGTACCTCAATAAGAACTGAAATGCAGATTGCCATTTCCACATCAGGATTGTTCCTTTCAAAATTCATTTACTTCAAGTCTTATCTTGGCAATCCACAGGAATAGTTGTCTAGTTGTTGAGGCTTCCTGTGTTGGTGAGAGACACACACATAGTAAAGAAATCACATTTAATTTAGGCAGTGAGAGTAGGGTGAATTTGCCTGAAGAGATGTCTTGCATCTTAGAGAAGAAACCATACGCCAGATATCTAACTTTTGGATGTCAAAAATGAGCTGATATGAATCACGAACTCTAAAACACAAAATAGATTAGCAGATGAAATGTTACGCTTCTTTCCTATTCATCATGATCACACAACTTGATCAATACAGAAAAACTGCACATTTGTTTTCAAGCTATGTCTTTGAGCAGAGCCAGTAACCCATAAATTATATATAATAATCACAACTGAGTTTAAATGTGGTAGCTAAGGCTGAGTTTCCTCCCAGACTTGCTGTGCAGAGAACACTTTAATCTGTATGGATGCCACAGCACAGTATCAACAAGGACTCCAAGAGAACTGCAGTGTTCTCTTGTTCAAGAGAACAAGCATTCTCTTGCTCCATAGCAAGGGTGACTGGGTCTTGATCATTCTTGTCAGATGTTTGTCTAAGCAATTCCCAAGGGTCTTCTGTGCCAGAATCTCAACATCTTCCCCAGGTTGATATATTCCAGTGCTACACTACATTTAACATCAGAAAAACTTATTTAATCTAAATCTTCCTGATAATTCAAACCAATTATTTCTGGCATTAACCACCACTAGCACAGTCAGTTACTTTATTTCTCCTTTCAGCAGCCTTTTATATATTTGAATAATGCTGCATGCCTATTCAGTACACTTTAATTTAAATGATCCTTCAACCTTTATATATCATGATTTCCTGACTTCTTCAGTCTCTCCTAAGGATTCTGCTTAGTTGGTCCACATCTTTATGAAGGACAATGCCTGAAACTAGAGAGAGATGAATCCTTATTAGTGTTAATCAGAGAGAATGAGTTACTTCAAATGTTTTGCACACTGCATTTACTTTATATAAATTCCAGTATAATGTCATAAGCCTGTATATAAAAGTTGAAAATTTGAAGACTGTAATGCTGATGAAACAAGCATGCCAAAAAAGTGGTCGCATTTTTGTAGTATCAGGAGCTATAGGGAAGTTGTGAATGCTCCATCGCTGGCGGTGTTCAAGGCTGGATTGGACAGAGCCTTGGGTGGCATGGTTTAGTGGGAGGTGTCCCTGCCATGGGAGGGGGTTGGAACTAGATGATCTTTAGGTCCTTTCCAATCTTAACTATTCTATGATTCTATATTAGTAATTAGATATAAAAAAAAAATATATATATAACCTTGGAATTGCCATTTCAGAAGCAAATTTAGGGTTTAGGCACAGTTTAATATCTATTCATTGGCTGTGATTACTTGATAATGAAGCATTAGTAATTCAAGCATCTCTGCACTGTTTTGTTCAGGATCTTGAACTCCAACCTGGGCTCACTTCCTGAATGGAAGAGCACTGCTACCATGACTACTGCTGACGTTAGCTACCAGGCAGCCTTAGCTTTAGTATCTCAGTTATAATGACAGTAAAAAAGCTCAGAGTCAAAATGCAATGAAGCATTTACTTCTATACCTTGCAAGTGGTTAATATTAAAAAAGTATCAATACAGATGCTATTCTTCTGAACCTTGCAGCTTTCTCTGTTTTGTTGACAATATTTTTGACCTTTGAAGGATAAAGGAAGTCGCAGAGCCTCCCCTTTACTAGCTCCAATCACACCTTCAGGAGCTACCTAGACCAGGTCTCCCCACGAACATCCAGGCTGGAGATGCTTCAGCTGATGCTGTGCTGAAGAATGCCATGGCCACTGCCATTTGAAGCTGCTGCTGTTACGGTTGCTGCTTCTTCCTAGGCTCAGGAAAGTAGACATAATAGTATGTGGCATTATCATTGACTAATGAAGCTGGCCGAGACATCTTCCTTCTTTTGTTTGTGCACCCCAACAGAAAATAAAATTGAGAAGTCCATATTTGGAGAGTGTTTTTAATAAATAGTTACATGCTTTGTTTACTACTTCCCTATTATAAGCAAGCAAACAAATAAATAAATAAAACCCTATTCATCTCTGCATATCCACATGCCGTTTACTTAGCAGTGAATTACTGGCTTTGACAAAACTAAGCCCAAATCTCTTTTTATTTGTGTGGATACATATAATGTATGAGCTTATGTTTATATTTGGACATATAAATGGTGAGAAAAATCTTCAAATGATTACAGAAGTCTATTTTGTGTAAGTGATGGACTTCAAAACCTTGTAGATAGCATATAACTTCAGAACTGTGAACTGCACAAGCTAGAGAACAAAATAAATTGTTATGTTTCATTGCTGTTTGACAAAATTATTATTTTTTATGAGTTTTCTGTCTGGTGACTAGCATCTCAGGTGGCTTATAACTCAGAAAGAACAGTCTGTTTCTGAATTTAGAATCATAGAATCACAGAATCAGTCAGGTTGGAAAGACCTTTAAGTATGATAGATAGTGGGTCCTCACGATCTGCCACCGTACACATGGTTGTCAATGGTCCTGTTTTTTGAACTAATACTCTGCCTAGATTAATTCACCAATCTTCAGTTTACTTTGTGAACACTTTATGAACTTTATGAATACCTAAAGTTTGCTTTATGTAGTATCAGGAGGATACTGGGATTATATTTAATTGAAATCAATTTCTGTTGCTGTAATTATAATTTGGCATGTCCTTTCCCCCTCAACCTTTTTTTCTAAAGATGAATTCTAAAATCAGATGTTATTTTCCTATTTAGATAAATTATTTTAAATTGCCTTGAATTTAATTTATATTTGTAACTCACTGCAACACATTCATGTTTTAAGGCAACTTTTGTATAACTTTGCTCTGATGATATGCACTTAGGAGAGTTATAACTGGCAGCTGGACGTTTTTGAACCCTCAGCAAGATTCAGCCTCAATGGAACCTCAGTGGTATAACATTATAGCAGTGGAAATACAACACATCCTTTTCCAACTCATTAACAGATTTCAGAAGGTTTCAGCTGAGAGTTACTGTCAGCAGCAGAAAGTCTAAAATCACTGTAACACTCCTTTTCCACAGGATCTGTCTGCTGATGACAAAATTATTTTTTTTAAGCTTAAAAGAAAGTAGTGGGAGGTGTTCCTGCCCCTGGCAGGGGGGTTGCAACTAAATGAACTTAAGGTCCTTTCCAACCCTAACTATTCTATGATTCTATGATTATAAACTCGAAGTAACCCACTGTCGTGGTTTAAGCTGTAAATCACGCAGTCTCTCTCTCACTCACTTCCCCCTCTTTCTTCCCTCCGCTCCCGGAGGGATGGGAAGGAGAATCGAAAAGAATGCAACTCCCACACGTTGAGATAAGAACAGTTTAGTAACTAAAGTATAACACAAGACCACTACTGCTACCACCAATAATAATAATGACAAGGCAAATACAAGGAAAGAATACAATCGCTCACCACCTAAAACCCAGCCCGACCAAGCAGTGCACCCCCACCCTTCTGGGTCTCTGCTCTCTGCTTTACATCCTGGGCATGACGTGCTGTGGTATAGAATAACCTCTTTGGTCAGTTTGGGTCAGGTGTCCTGTCTCTGCTTCCTCCCGGCTCCCCTCCTCCCTGGCAGAGCATGAAGCTCAGAAAGTCTTTGGCCAGACCAAAACATCACTAAGCAGTAACCGAAACACTGCTGTTATCAGCGCCGTTCCCAGGCCCAAAATCAAAAACACAGCGCTACACCAGCCACCAAGGAGGAGAAAAGTGACTGCTGCTGCTGAACCCATGACACCCATGAGGTTGAGCATAGCCATTTAAGGCATACATTTTACACTTAATGTAGGGAGAGGCACTCTGCTGTGCGATTGCATTCCAGGGTCTTTGGGCTTATTTAGATCTGCATTCCAGGGTCTTTGGGCTCATTGCACAGACAATATAGAGTCAATCTCTCCATGGATATATAGTGTTGCTCACATGCAGTAGACGGAAAAAAAATTTCATGAGATCTGCAGTTTCTGAACTTGCAACTGAGTCAGCAGTTACTTTTTATAATGAATCTTTTCATCTTATGTCATTAATATGGTAATTAAAATGCCAATTTAAAGAGAAGTCTGAGTATACTTTTTCTTCAAAAGAAACATGCGAGGAAGAATTGAAGTCTTACATTCCAGAAGGGCTATTCTTGAGCGTATGAAAAAAAGATGTTAAAATGCATAATACAAAAAATCCTTCCTTTTGTTTTCTTGCAAAGACAACACAAAAAAATAAAAACTGCTGACATGCTACAAACAGCAAGTGCAAAACATTAACAAAGAAAGGGAAAATTTCTATACTAATGAAAGGCAAACATTTTCTTCTACATATACACAGACTCATAAAACAGTCTAATTGCTGCCATTCTCCTGTTGTTTCTCATTGTAAAGACCCTGGAGTGGTCAGTACACAGGCAGAAATCTCAAGCTGGGGATCCTGTACAAGTCTTTGAAGGGATGAAAATGTTCTGGTGCTGGAGGATGGAGGTTGAGAGTTGGGAATGACAAGCCAGCAGAGAGGCTGTACTGCCTGGCTGGGATGGGTGCTTCTGAGCTTGTGCGGGGGCAGAGTCCCCTCCGGGCACTGTGGATCTGATGGTGTTTCCTGTTTTCTGCACGACTGACTTCACTTTCCCATCTTCTCTGGGTAGAGGCCAGGCTTGCAGTGTGCCCTCTGGTGACATCGGGTGACTTCCTGCCTTTCACATTTACGCACTGAGGCAAATGAAAGAACATAAGACTTCTTACTCCCAGGTTTCATGCTATAACTTGGTGTTTCAGACTGAATACCCTTGCTTACATGCTCACTGTTCCTCCAGATAAATAATAGATAGTGTTTCAAAGAATAATGCCCTGGGGTTCGTCTGCCTGTTTGTTTGTTTTTAAAGTTTCTAAGGGATCTTTAATTTTCAGTCAGGAGTACCTGAGACATTTAAAATAGTAACCAAAGTGCACTATTTGCAGCTTAAACAAATGTAATAAGTGATATTTTAGAATATAAACATCTATAATAATGCATTCCTGTACAAGATACCCTAGTTTTATCCTTCTCCTGAAAGGAGATCTTGAAGGAAAACACGAAGATCTCATTTTCTACGTGTGTAGAAATACTGGTATCTCTTTTTCTGAAGTGTTTATTTTGCTTTCAGAGGTATGGTAGCCATGGCAAGTAATCTTCTCTTTATCCTTCACTAGCCTCTGACTGACATATGCATTTCAGAGTGGTGTCTTGGTTTTGCTATCACAGTTGCTGAGGCAGGCAGACAGTTTTTAACAGCACTACTATATTAACATTTACCACAGATCAGCATAAACATAGATTACTAACAATTTTACCACTTGATTGGGCTTGGAGCGAAAGGGGGCTTTTTTTTCTGTGGTCTGCTTCTACCACTCAATTCCCCAGAAGTCCAAACTCTGTGAGATAAAATTTAAGTCTGGCATTTTTTTTTAACTTTTTTTTTTTTTTTTTTTTTTTTTTTTTGTGGCACTTGAGACTGAAGCTACAATATAAAAATCTGTTCTCTTTTCTCCTACCTGCCACCAGAACAATACTTATTGTTTTCTTCTGTAGGGCTGAACTCCGATATAAGGCTCAAGACAGAGTATGTAGGTATAATTCTGAAGTTGGAAATGTGACAGGCAAAAACACACAGTTGCACTGTGGTAGCATGCCCTCTAGCTGATGAATTTGTCCATTTCATCTCATGTTCACACCAGGTCCTCCCTGTGGAGATTTAAATTTGCACTTTCCAGGATAAATGCCACTTTATTCTGTACTGTGTGTGCAATACCTTCTACTGACTCTTGGAACAGAGGCTAAATGTTCCCTAAGACAAATAAAAAAAAAGAGCAAATATAACTCACTTATGATACATTTCTGAAAAACGAGACCTTAATTCCAACTTCTGCTCTGAAGCAAAGCATGGATTAGAGCCAAGATTTGTCACCTTTTAGGAAAGTGCTTTAATATTAAGTCATTTTCCTTCTCACTGGCTTAATGAATATTTAAGTAGTCCATGCAAAATGAAATAGAATCAGTGGGAGAGACTAGGAGCAAATCGCTCTAGAATACCTTACAGCGTTGCAGCTAGGTCATTTTTTAAGGAGACATGGATTCAGGTGATCTCAGGAAAAAGAAAAATAATGCTTCTGCCTCCTATAATTTGGGTTAAGAGGTTTTAGATTTCTTAGTGGTTTTTTTGCTCTTTTTTTCCCCCATGTTCTAAAGCAAATATTTTGAATATATAGAAACAAGTAACTTTAGATACATTGAAGTAAATTACTTGGAAATGTGAAATTATTATGTGTCGTGGTTTAAGCCTCTATAACTCACGCAGTTTTGCTCACTCACTCCCCCCTTTTTCTTCCCCCCGCTCCCGGATGGATGGGAAGGAGAATAGAAAAGAATGCAACTCCCACAGGTTGAGATAAGAGCAGTCCAGTAACTAAAGTATAACACAAATCACTGCTGCTACCACCAATAATAATAATGACAAGGCAAATACAAGGAAAGAATACAATTTCTCACCACCTAAAACCAAGCCCGACCATGCAGTGCACCCCCCACCCTTCTGGGTCTCTCCTGTCCATCCTCCATCTCGGGCATGACGTGCTGTGGTATGGAATAACCTCTTTGGTCAGTTTGGGTCAGGTGTCCTGTCTCTGCTTCCTCCCGGCTCCCCTCCTCCCTGGCAGAGCATGAAACTCAGAAAGTCCTTGGCCAGACCAAAACATCACTAAGCAGTAACCAAAACACTGCTGTTATCAGCGCTGTTCCCAGGCCCAAAATCAAAAAACACAGCGCTACACCAGCTACCAAGGAGGAGAAAAATGACTGCTGCTGCTGAACCCATGACATTATCCACCCCTTATTCCATACCATTCACGTTATGCTCAGATTCCACATTGTCAATATACCATCACATGTATATGCATACACACACACACACAGAGAGAAGGAGAGAGATCATCCCTCAGTGCATAGACCAATCCCTACAAAGCTGCTGAGTCCATTCAGTCCATGATGTCAAGCTCCATCTTCTGTAACAGCCTTTCAGAGCAGGAGAGGCTGTGTGCAGAGTTCACACTCGTCAATAACCTGGGCCACAGTGTCCATTGCTAAGTCCACCCCTTGATCATAAGTCCATCTGTATGCTGCATCTCTGCCCTGATGGCCTGAGGTGTCATGGGCCCACCAGGCTCAAAGTAATTCATCCACCCCTCCAGCAGTTTCTGCAGCTTGTTGTTGGGGACTTCATACAGCTGCCTTCCATCTCCAATGCTTCCAAAGCACTGGAGGGGCCCAGTGGACTAGATACTCGCCCATACTGTCCCACACACCCTGCCACTCATGACTGTCCAGGCTTGGGGAAAATCTCTTAGTCATCCTGCATTGCAGACTAACCCCAGACAATGCCCACACCCCACTCTGCTTAACTCTGGGGACCAGACAAAATGGTTGTGGGTAAAACACACTCTGTATGCATGCCACCATGCTGATCCCCATCACAATCAGCAGGCAGGTCTCAAGGGTACCCAAAGGCCATTCAAACCCTTCAGAGCTCTCAAATGAGGCTGCTGTACTTGTCACTGGGGCTGGTGTAGCTGCTGCGCTTGCCGGCTCTCTCACCACCAGCTGCTCTTTGTCTGAGTCCAGATCTTCCTCCTCTGCCTTGCTGGGAAGTGCTGCGCGGTCTCCTGCATCCCATTGGGGCTCTGCGGGCGGCTGCTGGGGAATGCTCTCAGCCGCCGCAGGGCTGGGCTCGGCTACGGGGCTCGGCTTCTCCACCGTCGTCTCCCCTTGCTGCTCGGCAGCTGCCGGGCTGGGCTCAGCAGGGGGGCTCACCCCTTCTGCTACCTCCTTGCTCTGCTCGGCAGCGGTCGGGCTGGGCTCGGTGGGGGGGCTCGGCTCCTGCTCCCCAGGTCCGCTCCCCCGGGCCGTTTCGGCAGCCGGCGGCTCCCGAGGCAGCCCCCCCTCGGCTCTCCACAGCCTCGCCAGGACGGTGAAGAGCAGCCGAACTGCCAGGTACACATTCGCCCCCCACGGCTTCTGGAGCCCGCCCGTATCACAAGCCATTCCAATAAAGTACAATGAAACAAGAACCTTAACCCAAAACCCATATCTGAAACATGCTAAGATAACGAATACCGGCTGTAGGTAAGGTACAACAGGCTGAAACCATGAACGCAAGAGAACCAAAAGCAACAACTTTGAGAGCCAATAAATCAGCATTGTGACGAGTGGCTATTAATCCTGTCATTATCTCAACCCTTCGAGCCCCACGTTGGGCGCCAAAAGAGCTGTCGTGGTTTAAGCCTCTATAACTCACGCAGTTTTGCTCACCCACTCCCCCCTTTTTCTTCCCCCCGCTCCTGGAGGGATGGCAAGGAGAATAGGAAAGAATGCAACTCCCACACGTTGAGATAAGAACAGTTTAGTAACTAAAGTATAACACAAATCACTACTGCTACCACCAATAATAATAATGACAAGGCAAATACAAGGAAAGAATACAATTTCTCACCACCTAAAACCAAGCCCGACCAAGCAGTGCACCCCCCACCCTTCTGGGTCTCTTCTCTCCGTCCTCCATCCTGGGCATGACGTGCTGTGGTATGGAATAACCTCTTTGGCCAGTTTGGGTCAGGTGTCCTGTCTCTGCTTCCTCCCGGCTCCCCTCCTCCCTGGCAGAGCATGAAACTCAGAAAGTCCTTGGCCAGACCAAAACATCACTAAGCAGTAACCGAAACACTGGTGTTATCAGCACTGTTCCCAGGCCCAAAATCAAAAACACAGTGCTGCACCAGCTACCAAGAGGGAGAAAAATGACTGCTGCTGCTGAACCCATGACATTATGTGAAATTCAATCCAAATTTGCAAGCAGTTTAGGTATTCTGAAGATGTTGTATTGTTGCTTTGCTGTTTTATCTATATATGTATATATATAATAATCTGCTTTGAAGAAACTTATGTTCTTTCACCAAAAAAGCCGCTCAGGTCTCACAGAAAAATATAACGTGCATTCTCTTGCCACTGTTGCAAAAGAGAATTTTTATCTTCATCCACCTGAAGGACAAGAATGAGCAGTGGAATGGCTGATATAGTTTCCTAAAGCGACTTGCCAGTTTATGAGGTATTAAATTATACACAGAAACATTACTAACACTTGAACATGGCAGTTGAGCTCATTTTTCCCAAAGGGTCTGCAAGGATGAAGATGTTTAGGCTTCCTGGGCAGATTAAATTGACAGAAGCCTTCACAGGGGCTGAGCAGTCTCCTTCTCTTCTAGTTTGGGCTACTTGCTCTGACATTAATCATCCCAAAAAAGTAGCTTGAATATGTCTGACTCTCTAGTCTGAGAGAAAAACAGGTGGGTTTTTTTAATTTTCCCTTTTCTCTGAGCTAGTTCCATGTTGGTTTGTCAGTCTTGTCCACTCCGAGGTTGCATAATTCCTAGAGCCTTCTGGCAGATTTGCTGTCTTAGAATGTCTTTAGTCAGACAGAAAACTAGAAGCAGAGGCATAAAAGAAAAAGCCCTTTTTGAGAAATCAATGGATGCTATGAATGGACAGTTGATGCTGGTATACTTGCACAGCGAGGCAGGGACAGAGCTACCTGTTTCCCCTGTGCATCCCCCTGTGAAGGTCTCCAAAAAGGCAGAGCATCCCACTGTTTGTGTCATAACTATGTGGTTTGTTGTGTTTGTATAAATCTCAAATCTAGATAAAAGTAGGTATTATTATCTGTTCCTAGCTATAAGACAGGGTATTCAAGTGCTGCAGTCCTGCCTGAAACTCTCTTATTAAAAAGATGTGGAAATACATTCTCCAAATCCCTGGAATAAGCTGACAAAAAGCAAGTTTGCTTTTCACATCCCTATTCACCATAGTGGAGTAATTTAGGTTTTCTCTTCATTTACAGGTAGGTCCTGCAGGGAAGCCTATAAAAGAGTCAAACTTACTTTAGAACCTTACATAATTAACGTGACCCACTACAATGTTTCTATTAGGATTTGTAGGTTTTGCAGCTGGTGTATCTTTAGAAATATAAATGTAATGTTTTAGCATCTCTGTCTGCAGATTTGTAGAGCTTAATCGATGATGAACCATGTCAGATATGTAATACTGCTATTTTTTATAATGTTCTTTGCATTATTTTTCCTATTTTTTCAGTATTTTTTGTACTCAAAATTAAACATTTTGCCCAAACAATAGCAACTGTTGCTGTGGTGTTGTTCTTGCTTTTAGGAGGACATTGTCAACCACAACCTATATTTTTAACTCTCTCAGCTAGTAAGGAGAAATTACCTCCTCCCTTTTTATTGATGTGTGCAACTGTATTATGTCTCTTGATGGATATTGTGAATTTGATTTTTAGGGCTAGAGTAGTTCCAGAACTAATGAGTATATCTGCATAAAAAATCACTCTTCTAGATGTCATGGATGGGCTGTGTTCAGTATTAAAATATTGAGTTTTGGAGGAATTACTCAGTAACAAAGAATCAATTCCTATACACTTTCTGCTGTGTTTATTTGTTATTTGTATTCTGGTGGCAGGCATAACAAGCTGGATGCTGGCTGAACATTCAGGATGAGTCTGCCTGTAAAGCTGCAGAGCTCACAATCAAACTCCTACCTCCCCGGTATAGAGAATTTCAAGTATTTGGAGAGTCATTTTGAAGTCAAGGTTTTTATTTAAAATATCAAGCTAGCAAAATGTTCTTTGAAACAGAAGGTGATAAAAATATTTCACAAATGTGAACCTTGAGAAAAAAATATTCCCAATTTTCACTAGCTTACGTTTTTCTTGAAGAGTTAATTTTGTAGAAAAGTGTAACAATTAAATCTATGACTTAGAAAAGTTTTTGATTTCTTAGTATGAAAAGTGTCCCTTTTTCAATGCTTTAAGTTATAATGTAGATCATCATCTAAGCCATAAAAATAGCTATTAAGTTTCTGGTCTTCATACACCAGATTATAAGGGCAAATGGAAAAAAATGGAGGAGAAGGGGTTTACTAGTTACTAAAGCAGGGGCCATATTGAACTGTTAGGCATAACAGCGTAAATCATAGAATCATAGAATAGTTAGGGTTGGAAAAGACCTTAAGATCATCTAGTTCCAACCCCTCTGCCAGGGGCAGGGACATCTCACACTAAACCATGCCACCCAAAGCTATATCCAATCCAGCCTTGAACACCACCAGCAATGGAGCATTCACAACTTCCCTGGGCAGCCCATTCCAGTGCCTCACCACCCTTACAGTAAAGAATTTCTTCCTCATATCCAATCTAAACTTCCCCTGTTTAAGTTTGAACCCGTTACCCCTTGTCCTATCACCACAGTCCCTCATGAAGAGTCCCTCCCCAGCATCCCTATAGGCCCCCTTCTGGAGTTATACTCTCAAGGGCAGTTGGCTTACTCCAGATTTACTCTTAGATACCTGAGTTCAGCATCTGGCCAACATTATTTTCTCATAAGTACATTTTTTAAATTAACCTTGTTGATAAAAGAAATATTAAAAAGAAAATTAGTAGGTTTTGCTGGATTAATCTAGTAATATGTCTGCAGCATCAAGTTTGAAATTATTTCTTCACTCCATAAAAATTTCCTGAACACATAAAACCAATTTCTTTAATACATAAAAGTACAGCAATTTCCTCACTATGTTTCTGGATCCTCTCTATGTGATCATTTATATTGCATCATTATGACGAAAATCCCCACTACTGGATTCTCATGCCACCCAACTCATATTTGTATTTGCACATTCAGTTGGACAGAACCTTTGTTTCTTCAAGTTGACTAATGGTCTGTTTATTCTCTCTTTCTTTGACATTAGACTTTGTGTTAAATTCATCTCTGTTTCAGGAATTAACCACAGCCTTGCTGTGATTTTCTTCTGAATGCAAACGTTCTGTTTCCTAAAAGTCAAAGGCTTTGTCAAAGGCATTGTATTTGTTCTTTTAGTCTATACTTCATTTATTTTTTCACTATTGTAACTTGATTTTCATAATGGTGTGCTTTTCTTATTGTTTTTACAGTCTGAATAGCAAACAAGGACTTCCCAGTCATGCCTGATATTTTTCTTTCTCTTTTTTAATACACAAAGAGGGGAAAAAAATCTCCTCTTGTCTGGACTTCTCCATCCAGGAAGACAAATATTTGAAAATGTTTCTTATATTGGAAACATATTCACACTATAGAAATTATGTTGTGGAAACAGAAAATTCATTAAAAATGAATGACAAATTAATTTTTTTTTTGCAAAAATTCCTAGCATATGCTATATGTTTTTTTCATCTCTAAAAAGGGACAGTTTATGGTCGTTGAAGTGCCATTCAGATGACTGATCATAAAGTGTATCTTTAAGAAGATTTTGTAAGTTACCAGTTTGGGAACCTTGGGAATCTTCTCAGGAAAATTGCGATACTTTCTTGAGGACTGAGGAAGAAGTCATGGAAGGATGCAGGTAAGACAGTGTCTCATTTCAAAATTGCATCAAAATAAAATTTAAGTAAAAGCTAAGATGTTGATTCATATCTAAAACAAATGAGGAGGTAAAGAAAGAGGAAAGCTATTAAGAAAGAGCCCTTACGTTTAGCTTTATAAAAGGACCTGGAGACAGCAATAAGAGTAGTATCAGTAGAGCAGAAATATTGAAAGCCAAGCTGGAAGGTAACCCCCTGCAAAAGAGGAAGCCTGTGCTCTTGTTGTAGGTAGTACATCACATGGTTTTAGAGATTGGTGGGACATCTGGAATGGAACCAGTGTTTGAGAAAGGAGTTAGAAAAGAGTATGGTAACTAAAGAACTTCCTGAAAGAAATTCCTGAATTTTCTGGAAGAGAAAAAGACCATGTAGGACAGTGAAAGGCTGAGAAGAAAGGTGTCAAAGGGGAGCAATTCAGAAGCAATAAAAGCAAAGACACTGAACAAATGACTCGGTCAGATGAGAGGGTTAAATAGCTAGTGTAGAACTGAAAACTACTCAAAACTGCATAGCCCTATCAGGGTATGTCCCAAATATATGGTGTTTCCAAAACCTCAAGTTTAAGGAGCATCTCCTTAAACATCTCGTCTAAGCTCCTCCTCTAAGAGGGTCAGTTCTCAGGTTTATTGTTATCATAATGACAGGGGTTTTTAAGAGTTAGCCTTTCTGTTAAAGATACAGTCACACAGGAATTAATTAGCTCTGACAGAAGTCAGTTTGACAGCTGTACTCAAGAGAATATGACAGTCAGAAGGGAAACAATAACAGACACAGTAAGATTATTCCTTTCTCAGAGCATTAGAAAGACTTGTTCATTGGCACATACAGTGAATCTGGAAGTCTTCAACCTCTTGGATGTAAAAGCTAAGCATATAATACGCCATTGCCATGCTAAGCAAAACCTGATTTTTTTAATAGTCTGTTCACAACAAGATGGATTAATGATTGGCAGAGAAAAAAGAAAGACAGAAAAATAATTCAGAGAATGAAAGGACCAAAGTGATTTGGCTCTGGTGAGGCAAACAAATAATTTGAAATTCGAAGGAGAAATGGAGGATAAAAAGTAAGGACAAACTCAAACATTAACTTGGAGCATAACCATTAAAATATGTTCTTTCTTTCATTATTTTCTTCTCTCCTCAACTTTTAATGCAATTAAAGGACACTTCAAAGTGTGTTTAATTTACTTTGGTTTTCTAAGCCCATTTAAAGATGCTAAAGCTTCTTATGTGTTGTTTCATATCTACAAATATTTGTTTCTATACATGTGATGACTGAATTACAGTGCATGGACAGTGCAAATGAAAGTGCTATTGAAATTTCTTACAGATGTAATAGTTGCACCAATAAAAGTCTCTAGTACTCTCAAAGAAGGAAGAATGGTTGACCATAGGACAAGACAGATTCCCATCAAATTTACTGTTGTCCTGGGTTCAGCAGTAGCAGTCATTTTTCTCCTTCTTAGTAGCTGGTGCAGTGCTGTGGTTTTGACTTTCGGCCTGGGAACAGTGCTGATAACACCAATGTTTTTAGTTGCTGCTCAGTAATGTTTACTCTGACCAAGGACTTTCTGAGTCTCATGCTTTGCCAGGAAGGAGGGGAAGCTGGGAGGAAGCAGAGACAGGACACCTGACCCAAACTAGCCAAAGGGATACTCCATGCCACAGCACAACATGCCCAGTATATAAACGGGGCAGTTACCTGGAAGTGCTAGACCACTGCTCAGGTCAGGCTGGGTGTCAGTAGGTGGGTGATGAGCATTTGTATTCTCTTCCCTTGTTGTTTCCCTTATAATTATTATTACTGGTGGCAGCAGCAGTGGTTTGTGTTATACCTTAGTTACTGGACTGCTCTTATCTCAACCCATGGGAGTTACATTCTTTCGATTCTCCTCCCCATCAGTCCGGGAGCTGGGGGATGAAGGGGGAGAGTGAGTGAACAGCTGTGTGATTCTGAGTTACAGGCTGGGCTTAAACCATGACAACTGAAAATGCCATAGCAATTGGAAAGGTATATGATTACCCTATGCTGCCTTTTCAGATAGTCTGGAATGCATGTAGTGAAGAGACATGTAGCAGACCTTCAAGTGCGAGCTAATGCTGAGCCCACTGTAGATGCATGTCCCTTTCAGTAGCAATGTGTTTTGCAGTGTTCATGCCCTCAAGCTGCTGCCTTTGAACAACACAGGGGAGCTCTGTACTGTCATCCTTTCGTTCTATCTTAATGCCTATCATGGGAAATGTCTGAAGAGCATTGATATTTCTTTTATATTTCATTGATACTCCTGTTGAGAGATCCGCTTTCCTAGACAAACTAAATACCTTCTTATTTTAAACCCTCAGCGCCTTGCAATGGACTTACTCTGTTAGCTGATCATCTCAGCCGCAGTGTGCTGGGGGAGGTCTGCACCCAGTGCATCTGTTGTCTTTAGGGCCAAAATCTTGAAACAAGCACCTTAGCTTTGCTTAGTGCAAATGATGTGCTGCCTCTGACTCTGAGCCACTAACACTTCAATCCCAGTGAGTCTCATCCCTGCCACTGGGTGTGCTGTACCAACACAGAGAGCAAAAGTCCCTCAAGAGCAAGTCAGCAACCAAGTGGAGAATAAGCCAAGTAGCAGGGAATGTTATTCAGGAAAAAGACATTCAGAACACAGATTAAAATGACTCCAAGCAAGGGCTGGAGTCATCTCCTATACAGGATCATCAAAACATTTTCCTCAAGAGGTCCTCTAAGCCTCACAGGGTTGGCAGCAATGGCCAGATAAATGGGTGGTATTGAAAGAGCATCTTGGTTCTCACCAGGACGCTAGAGTGAATAATATAGACAAAGCAGATAATAGCACTGGTGTCAGCTGTAGATTTGACAATGATTATCAAACCTGGCTTTGTTTCTGATAAGTATTTCTGTGCCCAGAAATCTTGATTCTTCCTGTACAATTCTTCCTGTAACTACCATTTTTCGGCTTAGGAAAGAATGCTGTTCTTCCTGAAGGTGTGTTGACTTGAGCTCTATGTTGCAGTGGTTTTTTGGAGGATTTCTCTGTAACTTAATGCAGAACTATTCGAATGTGAATCTGATTTTTCACAAGTTTGGCAGTATTTGGATCTCAGTTCTGCATAACTACTTAGTGAAACACTGGATGACAGAAAATTGCTAAAATCAGACTGTTGAAGGTTTTTTAAAACTATTACAGATCAAATTACAAGTTATGAGTGGGAAGGAAGGAAGATGGAAAAGAAAAAAACAGTTATGATATTAGACCTCTGAAGAAACTGGAACATTTCTGACAGAGAAAGTTGAGGAGATTTAGAGACGAGTTAAAGTAAAAAAAAGGAGGAAACTATGATTATTAGATGTTAGTTTTTCTCTTCAGTATAGGCTTTACTTGATCGAAAAAAAAAGGTTTGCAGATAGAGGCTGTTAAAAAGATGGGTAATAATGATCATAAAAAAATGCATTTGTCAGGCTTAAAGAGTGGCTTTTGTCCAGAAATCAAAATGAAAAATAAATTATAGAAAGCAGTAATATAGCAAGATAATTGCCAATATGCTTAGATGAGATAGCAGATAACCGAAAATTATTCAGTAAGAAAACTACAATAGTATATAGAAAAATACTTTTTAAGAAGGCACTATTTTTATTGTCTGCAGGGAATAAAATGCATCTCTTAAGAAAATTATCAGATTTTCTGGGGTAAGAATTAAATAATGGCTAGATAACAAAGAGCTTGCATGAAGACTTATGGAAAATCCTACTGCAAAGTAAAAAAGCAAAAATATATTAGTCATCCACAAAGCTAAGGATTATAATTTTTCTTTTATTTCTGTCAAGATGCCTTAAATTACCAGCACCTAGTGGAGTTTTTTTGTGGGTTTTTTTTGTGGGTTTTTTTGTGTGGTTTTTTTGTTTTTGTTTTTTTTTTACAGTACCTGGAAGCAGATACACATGAAAAGACCACAAGTCTTCTGGACAGAGCTGAGGATGGGATTGAGCCTGGAATAGGTGAAGGTGTGGTGAAGGTCCTGGCTACAGTAGTCTGAAGCCATGTGGTGTGGACGGACTGCCCCCCAACATGGACCAATCTAAAGACAATGGCGTTGCCCCACCTTGCTGTAGCCAAAGCTTGCAGCTTTAGCCCATGCAATGGGCTTCACTTCCTTTCCCTTTGTCTTGTAGCACTTGTGCTAACAGGATAGTGCCAGGGATACAACTAGACACCAGAGGTTAAGGCTGAAAAAGGAGAGGTAAAGAAAGGCCCTATCACTCTCTGACTCTCTAACTCTGCCTGGGACATGATAGCCACGTGAGATGAAGACATTTGAAATTAAGGATCTACATGCTGCTATGTGTCTAAGCTCCTTTTGTAGTCAGTGGCGATCCACCCAACATTCAGCAGAATATCTGCTGCAGAGTATCTTCATTGGCTGCACTGAGGATTCACTGTATGTCCAAATGTTAGCCTGAACACACGGAGTTCTAGAGCTGTTTTGGATGCTTTGTATATCCCCAGCAGTGTGTCAACTTGTTCAAGTAATTTTAATGCATGTTAGCAGGTATCACCACTTGAAAATGTAGAGCAGGTTTTTTATTGCTGAATGCGTGAAACAGATAGTTGGGACTAATTAGTTCCTAGGGTAAGTATTACTACGCTATTCATCCCCATTAAGCTAACAATGAGTCTTTGCTGACCAGGAATCATAAGCCAAGAAGGGAAGAGTAGGCTTCTCTTGTTCTTTGAATGGGCTGATCCTGGTTGGTTCTGAATAGTCATCTTCTGACTCCCAGCTGTTTCACTAAACCTTCTTTATGTTTTCCTGTTTACACTCTCATCTTGAGTCATGGTCTATGTACATTCTCACAGTTTTTACTTACAACTTAGTAATATATTCAGAAATCTGAGCTGATCTTATGCAGTGAGGCTGTGTCCAAATTAGATCTGAGGAGCAGGTAGGCAGACAGCTGAGGAGATAGGTAGGAGGAAGAAAACACCTAGGTGACCCAGCATATCCACAAAAGATGGTCAGACATAGCAACCATCCTCTGAGGAACTGCACCCTCTGGAGTAGAAGCAGAAGGCTTGGCAGCCATGGCTTTAGATGCTAGGCTGGTGACAAACGAATCAAGTCCTACACAAGGTACATATAAACTCCTAGAGTGCCTGTAGACACCTACATGTGGATGCTTAAATGTTGAGATGTTAATCCTAAACTGAATTTTGTCTTAGATGCTTAGCTTAGAACAGTCACCCAAATGTTCAATAACATAAATTGGGTGACATCTATGCAAGCCATAGACACTGAGTATGACCTTGCTGTGAAAAGGCTACACTCCAAAACCATTATCTCAATCCAAATGCACCCTTTCTTGTCTGTCACATTAGACACAGCTTTACTGCTTTACTTATATGTGTCATACTCTGCCTATTTCATTTATTCTGGACATACTAACTGTTCATATATCACACTAGCATTTGGACAGACTTTCTATGTTAATGCACAGTCATTCAAATCCAGGCACTGCAAGATGATTTCCCTTTTCTTTCTGATTCTGAGATGTTTTCCATAGCTCTGGCTTTGAAGTCAAATTACATTTTCTTTTATTTTTCTTTTATTTTTTATTTTTTTAAATAGTGTCTCCTTAGTGTAAAACTACCATCTATGATGCTTGCAGCTGGCAGTCAAAATCCCCCAGTAAGATTCTGCATGCACTGGATATAGAAAAGCATGCAAGATGAGCAAACTGGATGTGATAGTGTTTTCATCCCAAGTATAAAATGTGAGTTTTGTGCAGGAAATCAGATGAATACTGTTGGTCCCTATAACCATGAGTAGAAAAATATTCACAGAGAACAAGTTGCACTTATGCATTAGGGTCAATGTATCTTTGTACTGAGTTGGGAGCAGACTGCTAACCAGTACATATTAAGCTTGACTAATTTTATGGAATGCACCGCACAGTGACTGATTTCTTCACCAAATAAAACATAAATTTAAATGTAACTCCCTGTGTTTGCTGCCTTGAGTAACTGAGGTGAGCCTTTTAATTATTTTGTGTAGATTTCTTAATAAAATACTGGCATAGCTGCAACTTCCCATTTCTTAGAATCATAGAATAGTTAGGGTTGGAAAGGACTTTGAGATCATCTAGTTCCAACCCCCCCTGCCATGGGCAGGGACACCTCACACTAAACCATGCCACCCAAGCCTCTGTCCAACCCGGTCTTGAACACCGCCAGCGATGGAGCATTCACAGCTTCCCTGGGCAACCCATTCCAGTGCCTCACCACCCTAACGGTAAGGAATTTCTTCCTTATATCCAATCTAAACTTCCCCTGTTCAAGTTTGAACCCGTTACCACTTGTCCTCTCACTACAGTCTCTAATGAAAAGTCCCTCCCCAGCATCCCTATAGCCCCCTTCAGATATTGGAAGGCTGCTATGAGGTCTCCATGCAGCCTTCTCTTCTCCAGGCTGAACAGCCCCAACTTTCTCATTCTGTCTTCATACGGGAGGTGCTCCAGTCCCCTGGTCATCCTCATGGCCCTCCTCTGGACTTGTTCCAACAGTTCCATGTCCTTTTCATCTTGAGGAAACCAGAACTGTATGCAATACTCCAAGTGAGGTCAGGCAACAGTGAAAACTGCAGGGGTTTTTATGCTTGCAGATCAGTAAAAACCAATTCAGAGCCCTGGCATTTGTTCTACTGACTGCTAACAAAAAACAAATGGAATTTGGAATGGGAAGTGACGGTAAAACTGCAGCTTTACAGCCAAGTTCTAGACCTGCAACCTTATTCTCTCCTGCCTGCTTCCTCTGAAGCTCAAGACCCACTGAACTGGAAGACAGAAACACTGTCACATTTCCCAATTTCTGGAGTAGACAACTGTCTGACACAGGAACCGTGAAATATGAACTGAAGGTCACTGCTAAAAAAATTTAAGGAACTCTATGAAACTCCTAGTCATGCACACCTACCCCCTGTCCCATCCTCTTGGTCTCACACACATTTCCCCATCCTTGTGATTCTCCCAGAGAAAAGCATTTATAGACAGAACTGACTTAATTCTTGGAACTGTTGCTTTGAGAAGAAATTGTTTGACCTGTAACATGGATACAATTCTAGTTTGGTACTGAAGTATAAAACATGAAAAGGAAGGACTTAAGATGTGAGGCAATTATTTAAAAAAAAAAACGATTTTTTTTTCTGTAAGAAGTAAGTCCTATAGTCTGTGGCTACTTGGCTTATGTATTTAGACATATTTTTCCTTTATCTACCTTATGTTGTGAAATTAGTATACCTCCGGCAGTGAAACTAATATGGTGAAAGAGATTGAGTAACTGAGAATGCAGCAATGCAAAATAATCTTCCACTGCAATATAACTTATTTTAGATCCTGGCTGTTATCCAGAAAATCACCACAACTTGGAAAAGGAGTGGAAAATTTGCATTCTTTGTGACTGAAAGTGAGAACAATTATCAAAGATAATTCAAGATAATTTTGGTAACTCAGAAGACAAAATTGTACTTGTGTTTAAAAATATTGAATATTTTTGTGGAAACCAATAGTACTAGGTTTTGTCAATATTTTTTCTGTAATGAAATAGTTAATTATCTGTGAATACAGTGGAATATATTAATTTTTATTAAATTACTGTAGTGTATCAAGCACTGCCTTAAATACTGCTAGCATGTGGAAATTCGTGTTCCTTTATGTAGCTGATAACTCATAAACTTCTTTGAATTTAAAACCCAGCTCTTCAGAAGGAATTATATTGTTTTAAAATAACTGTTAGAAAATGCCACGTGATTAGTAATATCCTAATGAATATTTATAAGCTGCAGCCTGAAAGGTGATCTTCAACATGATGTCTCTAACAAGCAATAAAAATAGAATCAAAGTATTGACCATTATGTCTGAATCTATATAAAAGGAATCAGTTTCACTCTTACAAAAGAGCAATACATGAATTAGTTCCTTTGAATGAACTTATATTCATGTGTAAGTAAAGTAAGTGAGGGGAAAATTAGCAGTTGGCATTAAAGAGGATCCTCACTGTTAAAATGTTTTGAATAGATGGCAAAAAATCCATAGTGATAGCTGAAAATGATGAGGTAGCAATGAGAAGCTGGTTATCAGCATGGAAAACAATGAAAATACTAAACAAGTAGATTCTCTTTTATCATTTGCACATCAGTGACAGTCACAGATGCGTAGCTTTTAACAAAATGCTTTCCTCCTATCAAAAACCCTTTCTAGACCAACAGTGACTTAATTGACAGCATAAAGCAATTAGTATTTGTGACCTGGAAAAATAGTATATTTAACTTCACAATGGTAAATACATTTATGTGGACAAAACACTTATAATGCTGATGAAAAGCTCTTAGCAACTGTAGCAAGGTAAGTGAAATAAATTGAAGTGTTTGTAGTAAGCACTGTGCCCTGGGTTCAACAATAGCAGTCATTTTTTTCCTTCTGAGTAGAATTATAGAATAGTTAGGGTTGGAAAGGACCTTAAGATCATCGAGTTCCAACCCCCTGCCAGGGGCAGGGACATCTCACACTAAACCATGTCACCCAAGGCTCTGTCCAACCCGGCCTTGAACACAGCCAGCGATGGAGCATTCACAACTTCCCTGGGCAACCCATTCCAGTGCCTCACCACCTTTACAGTAAAGAACTTCTTCCTCATATCCAATCTAAACTTCCCTTGTTTAAGTTTGAGCCCGTTACCCCTTGTCCTCTCACTACAGTCCCTAATGAAGAGTCCCTCCCCAGCATCCCTATAGGCCCCCTTCAGATACTGGAAGGCTGCTAGGAGGTCTCCACACAGCCTTCCCTTCTCCAGGCTGAACAGCCCCAACTTTCTCAGACTATCTTCATACAGGAGTTGCTCCAGTCCCCTGATCATCTTCGCGGCCCTCCTCTGAACTTGTTCCAACAGTTCCATGTCCTTTTGATGTTGAGGACATCAGAACTGCACACAATACTCCAAGTGAGATCTCACAAGAGCAGAGTAGATGGGCAGGATCACCTCCCTTGACCTGCTGGTCACGCTCCTTTTGATGCAGCCCAGGATGCGGTTGGGTTTCTGGGCTGCAAGCGCACACCTCCGGCTCATGTTCATTTTTTCATCGACCAACATCCTCAAGTCCTTCTCCACAGAACTGTTCTGAATCTCTTCTCTGCCCAGCCTGTAGCTGTGCCTGCGATTGCTCCAACCCAGGTGGAGGACCTTGCACTTGGCATGGTTAAATTTCATCAGGTTGGCATCAGCCGACCTCCCAAGCATGTCAAGGTCCCTCTGGATGGCATTCCTTCCCTCCAGTGCATCAACTGAACCACAGAGCTTGGTGTCATTGGCAAGCTTGCTGAGGGCGCACTCAATCCCACTGTCCATGTCATGGACAAAGATGTCGAACAAGACGGGTCCCAACACCATCCCTGAGGGATGCCACTCGTTACTGGTCTCCAGCTGGACATTGAGCCATTGAGCACTACTCTTTGCCTGTGGCCATCCAGCAGGTTCTTTATCCACTGAGTAGTCCACCTATCAAATTGATGTCTCTCCAACTTAGAGACAAAGATGTCATGCAGGATTGAGTCGAATGATTTGCACAAGTCCAGGTAGATGACATCAACTGCTCTATGCCTGTCCATTCAGTTCCGTAGCCCCATCATAGAAGGCCACCAGATTGGTCTGGCAGGATTTCCCCTCAGTGAAGCCATGCTGGCTGTCACCAACCACCTTGTTGTTTTTCATGTGCCTTAGCATGCCTTCCAGGAGAATCCTCTCCAAGATTTTGCCAGGCAGAGAGGTGGGGCTGACTGGTCTGTAGTTCCCCGGCTCATCCATTTTGCCCTTCTTGAAAATGGAGGTTATATTTCCCTTTTTTTAGTCATTGGGAACTTCACCTGACTGCCATGATTTTTCAAATATGATGGACAGTGGCTTAACAACTTCATTTGCCAGCTCCTTCAGGACCCACAGATGGATTTCATCAGGTCCCAAGGAACTGTGCACATTCAGGTTCCTAAGATGGTTTTGAACCAAATCCTCTCCTACAGTGGGCCCAAGGTCTTCATTCTCACAGCCCCTGCGTCTGCCTTCCAAGTCTTGGGTGGTGTGGTCAGGGTGTTTGCCAGTGAAGACTGAGGCAAAGAAGTCATTAAGAACATCAGCCTTCTCCAAATCCAAGGTAGCCAGTTCTCCTGATATCTTCCAGAGGGGGCCCACGCTGTCCCTAGTCTGTCTTTTATTCGCTATGTACCTATAGAACCCCTTCCTGTTCTCTTTCACATCCCTAGCCAAGTTTTATTCTAAGTGGGTCTTAGTTTTCCTAACCTGGTTCCTAGCTTCCCAGACAACATCCCTGTATTCTTCTCAGGCTGCCTGTCCTTTCTTCCACCTTTTGTAAGCCTCTTTTTTCCTTTGAATTTTCCTCAGCAGCTCCTTATCCCTCCAAGGACATCTCCTGGTCCTCCTGAGCTTCCAGCGGGTGATCCTTTAATATCAACCAACAGTAGCTGATGCAGTTCTGTGTTTTTGACCTTTGGCCTGGGAGCAACGCTGATAACACCGATGTTTTTAGTTGCTGCTCAGTAATGTTTACTCTGACCAAGGACTTTCTGAGTCTCATGTTTTGCCAGGAAGGAGGGGAAGCTGGGAGGAAACAGAGACAGGACACCTGACCCAAACTAGCCAAAGAGATACTCCATGCCACAGCACATCATGCCCAGTATAAAAACGGGGCAGTTACCTGGAAGTGCTAGACCACTGCTCAGGTCAGGCTGGGTGTCAGTAGGCGGGTGGTGAGCATTTGTATTCTCTTCCCTTGTTGTTTCCCTTATAATTATTATTACTGGTGGCAGCAGCAGTGGTTTGTGTTATACCTTAGTTACTGGACTGCTCTTATCTCAACCTGTGGGAGTTGCATTCTTTTGATTCTCCTCCCCATCAGTCCGGGAGCTGGGGGATGAAGGGGGTGGGGGGGGAGTGAATGCATGGCTTTGTGGTTCTGGGTTGCCAGCTGGGCTTAAACCATGACACACTGTTAGAGAATCGAGCTTTTGTGGTAATCAAAATTGTTCAGGTGGTACATCTGGAGAACTGTGAGAGGACATGCAAGTCTGAAGTATGGATAAGATAAATGGAGTGAAAGGTGGACTCAAAGTTGATTTAACTGCCAGGCTCAGAGTATTGTGGTCAGCAGCATGAAGTCCAGATGAAGGCCAGCCACTAGTGGCTGGTTTTCAAACCACGGGGTTTGAAACTTACACCAGTACTTTTTAACATCTTAATCACCTGGGTGATGGAATCCTCAGCAAGTTTGCAGATGGTACAATACTGGGAGGTTTAACAGAGTGAGTTCAGAGGGACCTCAAAAGACTGGAGAAACTGACTAGAAAGAGCCTCATGAAGTTCAACAAAGGGAAATGCAAAGTCCTGCACTTGGGTGGGAACACCAATACATGCTGGGGACCATCCAGCTGGAAAGCAGCTTCATGGAAAAGGCCCTGGGAGTCCTGGTGGGAAGAAATTTAACCATGACCCAGCAATACACTGTAAAGAAGGTTTGAGGAGTGTGTGGAGGGGTGTTCTTATCATTGTGAATTAATTCTTGTTGGGAGACAGCAAAGAAGCCAGAGCCAGTCTCTGTGGGACCACGTGAAGAGGCAAGAGGCAATAAACCAACTTCCCTGGTGAATTGTGTGTGGGATCTGTTTGCCATGGTGTTGTGCAGTCCCCGATGCCATTTGTGACCAAATCAGAGCAAACTGGTTTATTTCTGTGGGAGAAAGAATAGCATAAAATGAGTGCCACAGGTGGATGTCAGAAGCTGGTATTTCTTTAGGACAACCTGTTTAAAAAACAATCACAGGTTGTCACTGTGAGTTCTACATATTATGGAATGTAAAGCAATGTTGTTTGTATTATGAATATTGAGAACATTATGTATAGTATGTGTGAACCTTGTTTATTGCTATATAATTTTCATAGGAATCTGTTACATCTTTGTGCTATTTTTTTCTTTCCAAAGAACTTTATTGGAAATTGTCAAGTAACATAGAATGAGAGCTGTGCATTCCTCAACCATTTTTCTTCAAAAGTCTTGTTGAATTTTATTAACAGTTTTAGACTTACTACTGTTACTGTTTGCTTAAATGCTTTTGAAAATTCCTTTAGGAAACAGTTGAGAGGTAAGTAAGGAACAGAATTAATATAATTTTAGTAATAGTAATTTCTTAGAATTGACGTACTTAGGTTCATACCGTGTTTTTTACTGTTGTTTTCTGGTGTAGGTATTTCAAATCGTGTTCTCTCTTTCTAAATGTGTAGTAACTGGTAAAGCAAATAGGTTACAATGAAAAAATCAGCAGGCATTAATATGTTACCTTAAAAAATATTGTGATCAGTATGTAAAGGTCAGTGCAGAAAACTTCCTATGTTTTAGACACTGTTTGACTTGTTCAATTGAGAGAAAGATGTTTCTATTTCCTCTGGTAGCACCAATCATCTATTAGATATTTGAATTTAACATGATTTTTTCAGCCTTTAATGCATATGGCAAACTAAATAATCCAGATTTAAATCTTAATGTAATTATTTTCTACACTTCGGTTTTAGACCAATTTGAATTCTGCCATCTATAGGCATTTGAGGTTTGATTGATCTTATGAAAAGTCACAAATAAAATTCAAAGTACAGATCTGTGGTGTACAGTAAAAGACAGCCCATTGAGTGAAGATGACCATCTTGGTGTCAAACCGCATCTGATATGTTGATTTCTAAAACTAGATCTAGGAATTAATACATTTAGAAAAAGTAAGAAAATATTCAGAAGCAAATTTTTGAAAGTAGCCTATGCATTCATACAGTACAGATTAGTCCCTTTCATCTGTATAACACTTCCAAGTGAATATATCTTCATCTTAGAAATGGTTCCTTTCACTAAGAATTGTTTTAAGGCATTTAATAGTCACAATGAATTAAATTTGGCTGTTCTGCACTTTCTAGGCTGTGCTGCAGTGGCCAGTGATCTGCACTGACGATATGAGGCTGGATCATTCAAAACTGCTTATGTTTTCATAACGCTTTTGTAAAGCAAACACCATTTCTTTGCCGGATAATTAACATCTGAACATACTACTGACTGTTTAAGTAAATGGTGTGGCAGAGAGGGTATGTGATTTAAGGCCAGGAGGGAAAGTCATCTAGGAGTAGGAAAGGATTCATCTACAACATAAACTTACAATGTACCATGGAAAAAAAAAAAAAAATCATAAATTGTGTAAATTTGGACTGTACTTTGAATGTGATGTAACTGAATAAATTTCTGAATTATTAATTTCTCTTCCTTCTTGAAGTACGACAATGTGGCAATTAATGAGGATAGCTATTAATCCTTGTCTTGCTTGTACTGGTGAGCTTTGTGGAGCTGTTTTTGATCAAAAAAGTTGTACTGTATACTCAGAAAATTAGAGTACAGCCTAAACCTGCTGGTGAATTATTCTTTAGATCTAAAGTTTTAACTTTCTTGACATTATCTGGTGTACAGGAAGGGTAAATAATGGTGCAGACAAGCTGAAATTCTTACTGCTTGCCTAGGTTTTTGCCAGTACAAAACTTGTTTTTCCTTAGGAGGTTTCAGGCTCACATTATTTCACTGGCAAAAGAACTCCATTGTGTTACGATAAATACATAATGGATGCTCAATTTTATCTGTATGATTGCTTTCATTATTGTTCAAAGCATAAACTTCTAACTTGATCAACTTGCCAGAAGATTAGTTTTTAACATTTTTATGGAATTGAGTTCATTCAGATGAGTTGCTTGCGAACTTCTAAGTTCAAATAAAAAGTTTACAAGTTTACAATTAGATGTGCTTTTTTAACTGCTTGCAGACTTGACTGGGAATCAGCCTTTTGACTAAGCATGTTACCTAGGAGGGCAGCTGCCTTGTTGATGCTGAGGATGTCCATGGTCAATGTGCTGCCATGGGGTGCAGCTGGTTGTGCTGCACTGACTGCTGCAGAGGACAGGGGAGAAGGGAGTTTGTATCCTTAGGACAGCAGATGGCACTTCTTGCTGAAGTACCATTCCTTGAAATAACCTCTTTGTTCTTGCAAGCTCTCGTGCTTTTCATGTTTATAGTCTAGCCATAGAGATTTGAAAGCTAAGGCTACACATCTTAAGTATAGTCCAAAGCTTTGTAATACATTAGGGAGAAAGCTGAGGGACAGCTGCAATTCAACTTGCTTTGGCCACTGAGAGTAGTAGTAATAGTAATAGTATTATTTTATGGAAATTTTTGTTCTATGAAATTTATAAAAAAAGTTACTCTGTTTTGTTTTTATGAACTACGTATTTGTCCTTTGAAGTTAAAGACTGCACACTTTTTCAAAGGGTATCTCCTCAGAGCGTACAAAACCTACGTAACTGATTAAAAAAGTAGCAGATTATCTTTAAAGATGCTTTTAAACAGTAGTAGTTAATTTGAGGAGTATGCTTGTTTATGTACCTTTTGACTTAGTCTTTTAGCTTTTCACCATGGCCAAAAGAGTGAGAAAGGCACTTAAAAAGGATAATAAAAGTGAAAGCTGAGTTTCTGTTGAAATTACTTATTTAATCAGCTTAATAAAAAATCACTAAGTACTATGGCACTAAAATCAGAAAAGTTGACAATGTTTTCTTTGGTTTTCTGGATTGCTTCTTTTGTATCATCTTGTTTGCTGCAGAATACAAGTGCAATAGAAATTTATTTTTAGAATTTGGGTTTTATTCAAAACAAGCATAATTTTTTTTTTCACTTTTTTTCTCATGAAACCAACAGGGAATGGCAGACTGACAGAGGAGATTATTTCTTTTCTATATTTATGAATCCTATATGACAAGTAACGAGAAGATGGCCTACTGCTTCTCTTGAGTTGAAACATTGTGCTGTGTATTATTTACAGTGGAACAAGAACAAAAAATGTTGCAGCTTTAGACAGACAAGAGAACCAACTCATGGTAGTAGCAGCAGTACACCATGTCAAAGACTTCATTGCGTAAGAGTGGATATAAACATGTGTATGCAAATATAAAACAGATTGGAGAAAATTAATTTTCTTGGACCTTTTTTAAGAATTACATTGTATTTTACAGTACAAATGATATGTATGTGCACAGATGCACACTGCTTAGAAATGACATATGCTTAGGCACAGAAATTATTTTCTGACTGTTTTTGGTCAACAGTTGATCTTCAGCTTTCCCCTTAGAAATGTTAATTCTGGCAGAATAACACTTTTGTAGTGCCTTTAAAACTCAAAAAATGCAATGTTGACTTACACATAGGGCTAGCATTAGCTCTGGATTCTAACTTCACTCAACTCTTCTCCGAGGGAGGGCTTCTGCCTGAAAATACAGTTGAGGGAATATGTCTGCTTTGATGGCACTTCAGTAGAAACAGGTGAGTTTATAAGCAGACCTGATGACACACCAGTGTCTTTCCAGCTACTTTTCTTCACATCTAGGACAGACCAGGAGACTTAGATTCACAAAACTCAACAATTTACTACTTTTTACCTTTACTTGGTATGCAAAGCATAAATAAAAATTTCCTAGGTGACCAGCTGGCCAGCACTATTTTTAGTTGTTACTTATCTTGCTAGGCTAGTGGAAGTCACAGAGTTTACAGAACTATACTTATTCTGATATCAACAGACTTCCTTTACAAGAGGTATGGTATGCAGCACTGAGGGAGACTGCAAACAAAAGTGATTTGGATTATGTATTTGCACCATAGAACCATGGAATCAGCTAGGTTGGAAGATTGTAAACAAGACTGGCCCCAGTACTGAGCTCTGGGGAACACCATTAGTGACCAACTAGGTGTGGAACCATTTACCACTGCTCTTCAGGCTTGACCATCCATCCAGTTTCTAAAGCAGAAAAGAATACACCTATCCAGGCCATGAGCAGTCATTTTTCTAGGAGAGTGCTGTGGGAGACAGTGTTGAATACTGAAGTCCAAATAGACAATGTCCACAGCCTTTTCCTCATCAACCAGGTGGATCACCTTGTCATAGAAGGGGATCAGGCTGGTCAAGCAGGACCTACCCTTCATGAACCCATGCTGACTGGGCCTGATCCCTCCATCTTCCTGCACCTGTTGTGTAATCACACCAGGATGATCTGCTCTGTGACCTTCCTAAGGCTGACAGGCCTGTATTTTCTGGGGTCTTCATCTTCCTTCCTGCTCTCTTTGTAGATAGGTGTCACATTGGCCAACTACCAATCCTCTGGGACCTGCCTACTAGGCCAGGACTACTGATAAATGATGGAAAATGGCTTGGTGAGCTCATCTGTCTGCTCCTTAGCACTCTTGGGTGGAACCCATCTGGCCCCATAGACTTGTGTATGTCTAAGTGGAACAGGAGGTAACTAACTATTTCTTCTTGGATTATGGGGACTTCAGTCAGCTCGTCATCTATGTCACAAAACAGTAGGATGACATGAGATGATAGCAGGCTCCTCAAATGCATATTTACTGTCATTGCAGGAAAATAGCCTAACTCATTGTACAATGTTTGCCATTTCTAGTCTATCAGAAGAAAACCCTTTACCGATAGTAATAAGTGTGATGTTAACTTAAAAATTGCTTAAAGCAGAGGTCTTTCTAGCCCGATGTTCTTCTTTGAAGAGCTTTTTCAGTAGAAAAAGGGATTCTGCAAGAACCTACCATCAATCAATGTTTCCTATTAAGTACTAGTAGGAGGCAATTTTTACGCCTTAAATCATGGAGGTGCAGAGTTTATGCTCCCTCTAAAACATTTCTTGTAAAGATGGATTTACTACTACACATCTGATATTGGTGTTATTCATACAACTTTCCAATACTATTTTAGCTTTGCTAAATTTATGTTTTCAGTAATATCAACTGACAATGAATTTCAGAGCATGATTGTACATTGTATGTAAAATGATTTTTGTATTGATTTTATATTTCCTAGCCACCTTTTTATTCCTATGACTAGCTGTTGTTTTTGCACTCTAAACAGGGCAAATAGAAATTTTTGATAGATCTGCTGTGTAGGAATCATAGTTTCGTAATTTTGTATTTTCTCTCATTAGTGAAAAGAGTTAAAATTTTCATTTAAATATTCAGTCATGTACCCCTGTTAGTTTCTGCACTGTGTGCAAAAAACTCTGTTCTGCTCCATTAACTTTGAGACTAGATGATTGCAATCCAACTGAGGGTGAGCCACACTTTGCTATTATTGTATTATAACAATTTTGGAATTATTTTTTATCCCATTCTTCTGTTTATATTATTTAATATTTCCTTTTTGTCTGATTTCTGCTACACACTGGATGGAAATCTTAATTAACTAATGCTCAAGGACTACTTTCTAACCTGCAATCATTACTTTAAAACCCAAAATCTGGTTAAAATATTTATTACACCCCTAACATTTGCTTTTCATTGGTATGGACAGTCATTTGTCATTATGATTCACTTCACCTGTTCAGATCTTTTGAAGGCTTTTCACTTTGCTTCCTGATTCAAACTGAACTATTTTATCTCATCACAAACTCAGCTGCTTGATATTCCCCCTTGTCACATGTAGAATCACTTAACGCGTATATTAAAGAACACTAAAACTGGTGTAGAAGGTAAAGATACATCATCTTAAAGTTTAAATGGTGGAATGAATATAATGTTGTCGAATCCTCTGATTTCGTCAGCAATTCCTACCAAGTCATTGACTGATGATTTTTTTTGTCTTTTACCTCAAGACTAATTAGCCTTTCTAGTCCACTTCTGTAGATCAGCTGTCAAGGTCTTCCAGAACAGAAAATACTTTCAAGAATTTAGTGATGCTAAGAAGCTGGCAACACACTGGTGATTGCTTTGGGTCTCCCTTTCCATTGTAACTATAGAGTCCAGAGCTATTCAGCAGTACAATTAGTATATCAGGAAAGGAAAGGAAAAAACCTATCTAATGAAGACTTTTATATATCAGCAAAAGATAATGTAGGTACTGTAACAAACAAGTTGTTTTGATTGGTTTACAAATGCATATTTAAAAAAATAAATTTGTTTATAGACCTTGTATATCAGTGCATATCTAAATCTTCTTATAAGTATAATTTTGGATCTGATAAAATATCTATACTAGAAGTATATTAATCAAAAACATGAATAAGAATTGCAGCTGCATTTATGCTATATAAGAAAAGAAACCCCAAGCTAATCAAATTGGTTTTGTCTGATTTCAGATGTTTCTGGCACTGTCCTGAGTATGTGATAGCTAACTTCTTATGCTCCTGACACTAGTGAAGCCAGCAAGAGTCAAGTTCAGTTGATTTCATTTGGGCCGGTGTTTTACTCTTTAAGCTTAAAAATAGTAGGATTTTTATATTCTCAATAAATTCACCTTTTGTTTTGAAGGAAAGAACACCAGTACAGTAGACAGAGGGAAAAATTACTCAACCCTGAAGAAGAGGGAACAATTAATAAAAAATACATTCAGAAGATACTCAGCAGAAAAAGAAAATGGTTGAATTACTAAATACATTCTTGTGTATGCATACATAGTTAGAAATGTTATCTGTGTCTGAAATATAACAAACAGTATAGAGAAAGCTGAGAAGACAAGAACAAAGAGATTGAAGATACAAACAATTCCATAATGTTTATTTTGGAGAAGCCTTTGAGTAATAAAGACATAAAAAGATAAGCCTTATGCTTTTCCTCATTTGGAACTGCATACTAAGACTGCCAGTACAGGAAAAGAGAGAACTTGCAGTCCTTAACAGCACTGCTTTTTTCCTCAACGTGGGGAATATCGTGACACGACATACATGTTATCTTCTGCCTCTCTCATTTCTGAAAGAAATATATTGCTATGACCTAATCTTATATAAATCCCTAACAAATAATTTCTATGGCCTATAAACCTGAGAAGTTCATAAATAAAATTGCTGCTTTTCTTTGGGGGTGTCTGTATGTGATTGCAATTTCTGTTAATCTTGCCTTTACATTCTTTTTCGTACTGAATGACGTAAAAATTGTTGAAGGCAATAAGAGGAAATTCATAAACTCATATGCTGGCATGAGTGTTAACAGACTAACACAAATAATAAATATCTTTTTTTTACAAGAATTTTAATATTCAAAATAGATCTGATTAAAGAAAGAATGGAGAAAAGGAGGAAAAATATAGAAATGGTAGAAGAGTAACACTGCAAACTAAAATAGGCATGTATGATGAATACACGATACTGAGCAACTTAAATAATTTCTACACTGGTAAATATGGTTCTTCTATAGCATGATCTCAGCCTCTATTGCTTTGTAAAAGGATCTAGGTGAGTTGCCTAAAACATTGCATTATCACTTTCCTTTTTATCTTCACAAGATCCTTTTCATGAGTATTATGGGGATTTGATCTTTTCTTCTTTCTTTACTGATGCTCATTTCGATTGAATTCACTTAAAAGTGAGTATGGTTTTTTGCTTTTCTGGCTTTTTATGAATGCAGTTCCAGTCTTCATCCCTGTCCTACGTGTATGTTTCCTATAACATGCTTTAGAAGAACTTTCTGATTGGTTCTCATAACTTTTTTAAATGAGACTAATTGACCTTGACAGCATATTCGCTCCTGGAATGCAACTGGGAAATGATTCAGCTGAAGCCTAGTGAAAGCTTTTAGATTTTTTTTTTTTTATATAGCACTCTGTTGTGTTGCAGGCTTGATAATAATGGAATGTCAAATAAAACCGCTAAGCATTTTCCTGGCCCTGAGGCTTTTCTCTTGCTACACCTCCTCCAGGTTATGTATTCTTCAAAACTAAATGGTATTTGTTGTGAATTGTTCCTATAGCTCATAAACTGCCTGAAAATACAGCAGCATTATCACTTGGGACAGGAAAAAACAGAATTTATTGCATAGGATTGTATTGACTTATGTAAATAGTATAGTTACAAGAAATCCCTTTGAATTCCCTATGGAAGTACATATCCCAGAAAGGCAGGAAACCTAGTTAAGATTCAAGCAGTCCTAGATATGGAAATCATACCAGGTCTTCAAGTGAAGAGGGAATCCTGATTTGCTGGTGATTGTCTCAAAAGGGAGCAGCTCTTTCTCTAGGAAAGGAGGCTACCTAAAGAAGACATTCAAGTGGGCCTCCTTGCCAGGGTCTCTCAGATATTCTGAGAAAGCTGAACCATATCAGAGAGGACATGGATCCTTTTAGCAGCTGCTATAGTAAAACTTCTCTAGCACTGGTGCAAAGATGTTGTAGGAGTCATATGTAAAGAATCTTACATTTACCACAGGAAAAGCTTTGGAGTGGTCATATAAAGTGCTTTCTGCCATGAAGAGTATCCTTCAATTAGTGAGAGATGGAATATAAGCTTCAGCACTTCAGCAGCATTGAAGCTGAATGATGAAAAGGCAGTCCTTTTCATATTTCCACCACACCAGAGAGCTGCCAGAAATTACTCTGTTAAACAGCAGTGGGAGAAGTCATCAGGTAAGGATGAAGAGCTAGGGGAAAACCACCACCAAATCTTAAAGTAAAATAAATTATTTAACCTCATCTGATGATCCTTGTTCTGGAATGAGGGGCAATCTAGGATGTAGGAACCCTTTAAAGTCAAAATTGGGTTGTTTCTAGTTTAACGTTGCTGAAAGCAGAGTGCATTTCATCAAGGAAAGAGGACCGACAGAAGCTAAGAGAAGTTTTTACCATTTGAAAGATTTTAAGGACAAAGCTGATATGCCCTATAGAGAAAAATACTATAACAAGTGATTGGAAACATAAAGCATGCTTGACTTCCATGCTTGACTTCCTCCCAGCAGCAGAAGCTGTGTCAGAAGGTAGGCAAAAACCTAGATTATATGTATTCCCTTTGCTATTTTCTTTTCCATGACTGCCTCACTTACAGCTTTGAAAGGTTCATATCTTGCAGTTTATAAACTCCAAATGGTTGTCTAATAAATGTACAGCCAAAGATTACACCATTTTGTTAAGTGTTGAGTGATTGTTTATTGGGGGTGGTGAGGACTTCTGATTGTGTCCTGGTGGACCGCCATTTGGTGTATGGCAACAAAGGAAGAAAAAGGTTACCTTTATTTCATATGAAAGAGTAGAGAGGTGGGTGATGACTGGATTTAAGCAAGTAATTAGCAGGGTAGTAAGGTGACTTATCAATGTCCCTTCAATGACACCAGTTTTTCTCACATTTTCTTAAACCTATTCTATATTTCACTAGTCAAACAGCTTCATTTGCTGAATGAGGGGACTACACTGAGTTTTGGAACAATGACAAAGAAGTGATGACAATCTGCACTAAAAACAATAGGCAGGAACCAAATGCCATGTTGCTAGTGCTGTGAGAGTCAATTTCTAGCCATGTTGATGTGGTATTACTTGTCTGATGTCCAGACCGATTTTCCTAACTATGTAATATGTTGTGCCAGCATGAGCTGAAATCACTTCAGGTTGTTATTTTTGCCCTTTTCTTACTACTGCGAAGAAGCCCAGCGCTGCCACCAATGAAGTTTGATATTTCTAAAATTATCTGAAAGAAAGGCACAACCTGAGTGCAATTAAGTAGACTGCTGATGCATCCTGGGGTGAAACCTACTCATTTTCTAGTTTTGATGATCTATCCACTTTGCTCACATCCACCTGCTACCTCTTTTCTTTCCTTTAGCAAGGCCTACTGAGTCATATAAAGGATCCAGGCTAAAACCATTTCAGGACACATTGTTCAGTCATCATTTCGTGGCTCTTTTACATAGATTTATGCCAATTTTAATTTATATTCAAAGTCGTAAGTAATTACACATATTACAATTGATCAGCATGACACAAGTTGATGCTGATAAGGACTGTGGGTGTGCTGCAGTTCTGGGTGAGGTATTCTAACATCTGAGCTTTTACAGTTGCTCCCCGTAGAAGTTACATTCCTGTTTGAAATAAACTGAATTAAATGTTTAAAAATTAAAAAAAAAACAAACAAACAAACCAGTTTAAAGACAAGTGACAAACTTCTGACCTTTCTGCATGTAAGACTTTTTAAATGAAATATTTGCTGCTTCATTTGGGAAATTACTGGTGCATGAAGCTGACACCCTAAACAGTAAATGCTGTATTAAGTAAAGAAACATATTTTTCTTCACACAAAAGGATCTGACAACGCACTGGTCAGCCTAGAAAAAGAATAGACTAATAAACTGGAACTGTTACTCATCCAGATAGTGTTTCTGTGCTTGCATAAGGCCTGTCCTACCAGCCACCAAATTAGTATTTTTAAAATATTAATTTAAATGTTTAAATTAATTTAAAAAATATTTAATTATTTAAAATTAATTTCAAATTAAATTAATTTAAAATAATTTAAAATAATAAAAAAAAATTTAAAAAAATTTAGAAATGTTTTTTCCTCCTCTTATCTTATCCAAAGGCACCACCTGATATCCAGGCTTAGAAAACAGCTGTCATATGTATCTGGCCTGTATGAACACCATGCTGGAGTTCAGACATGAATAGGAAGACAGTGAATGTAAGAGTGGGGCTAATAGTTACAGAAGTGAACAAGAGCTGACACACAGAAAGAAACAACAGGAAGATTACTAGAAATTCAGCCTTTATTGCTTCCCTTCATGGCTGAGCCATTGCCTGGTTGAGTGAACACAGACTCATTATATTCTATAACTGACTTTTAAGTCTCAGATCCAGAGGATAGGGGCTACCATGGCACACTGCAAATTCCTCATGTGGACTGGATCAGGGAGGTTTTCATCTCCTATCTACTGGAGCTGGCTTCCTGCTCTGCCCAATGGACAGTATGGGACCATTTCCAACATGTTTGCCATACAGCATCTAACAGGATCACATGAATCACAAGTTATGCGGGCATTGCGGTACATAAGCTTATTCCTGGATCTAGAGATCTGGCATTCAAAAAACACTGAAGTGCCACTGCATCCAAGGAAAACCAAGGAAGTGGTGTGCTTAAGTAAACATACTGAGTAAAAGACATCTGGTTTTATATTTGTGGTAGGGAAATACAACTCAATTCAATCAAACATAGCTGAAACAAACTAAAATTAAATAATTTTGGAAGTGTGCAAAACTCACTGTCTTTAGCACAGGTACAATGGCATCTATTCAAGTCAGTTTCAGTATTATTTTTTGTGAGAAGATGGTTTTCTCAGTACCTCTTGAAACATGCGCTAGCTTTATTCAGTATCTTTGAAATAAAAGGCATATGATACACTGTTGATTTTCAAAAAATCTTTTCATCAGATCTCAGTGCTTTCCTGCCGTTTCCCAATGACCATTTTCCTCAACAGAGCTAATACTTGCAGTGTTGAACCATCACATCCAAAAGCAGTCTATTGCAATGATGATGCTTGTGGACATAATTTGCTATGAATGTTCCCTTCAGACCAGTCTAGGACAGAGGACCAACTCTTCACTTTTTCTTCTAAATGTGAACACTTACACCCCAGGAAGTCTGTTTTTTCCAGCTGACAAGGGGAGCCATCTAGTGAGAAATTATTTGAATGACCACATCTGACTTGGAGAGTGTTACCTTGTTATTTGAAAACAACACCATAAATAAACATCAGAAAGATTTTGAGCACATAAAGTACTGCTGAATCCTATGACTACTGCAATCTTGAACCCTATGATTCAGTTTATCAATGTAGTCAGATAAAAAATCTGGCACTGTAACTGTCTGCATATTGGGAAATGGTTGTGCAGACATGCTTTATGCTAATATTTGCATTTGTTACTGCTTCAGCCTTTGTTGAAGAACGATCTTGTAGGTCAATTTAACTGAATTTTTGTACTCATTGTTGTACTTTCAAAATCCATCAATCAAAGTTCCTACTTTGGTTCATTCTTATTCCAACCTTTGGCTCATTCTTATTCCAACCGCTTGTCTTACATCTAACAGACAATGACTGAGGTAGACATTTGTCACTTGGGCATTTTGATTTCATTTGATGTTTAAAGAGTTGCTATAAATAATAATATGAATGCTAGTCTGATTAAAATGAGTGCTGGTCAAGTCTGAAGTTTTTGATCATCTAGTTAGTATGTCATTCTTCTGCTTATTTCCATTGATGCATTTAGCATACAATCAAAGTGTTATCATGCATCAATATAAAAAAGATCATATCAGAGGATGAAATGCAAGAAGAGGACATAAAAAGTTGAAACAAGAATAGACAACAAAAGAAGTGTCTAAAAGCATTTTTCAAACATTGCGGGACAAAGGAGAAAGACCAAAGCCCACCTGGAGGTAAAGCTACCGAGGCATAACAGGTAAAAAGAAGGGATTTTACAAGTTTTCTAATGCAGAAGGAGTTTTAGAGAAAATATGAGCCTTTTGAGAGACAACATAATGATGTATGGTATGGAAAAGGTCAAAATATTCAAAGCTTCTTCCTTGGTCTTCACAGTCACAGTCCTGGCTTCTGTGCCTATGGTTTGGGAAACTGAAGAGCAGTCAAACATGGCAGGAGCCAACCTATATCTACCTCAGCAAATCTGGTTGCGCCAGGGATCATTATGTGTCATTTTATAAGTGAGGTCAGTGCAACGGATTGCTCTTGGCACACAGCCTTAATGTAAACCTCTGAACTCAAACCCACTGAAGCCACCATACTGGGTTGGTACTTGTCTCCAAATTCAGCTTTGTGGTGATGCAATGAAAGGCCCATCTTGCAAAACTCATCCAGCCATGAGTTATTTAGTATATCCAAGAAAATTCAGTTCCTGAACTCCTTACTGAGACCTGCAACTGCTGAGGTGATGATTGTAAGGAAAATTAATTGCTGAAACCCAAAAATGTGCTCAAGTTTCAGTTCTAGAAACTGTCCATTTTAATAGTTTCTATTATTAAAGGGGGAGAAGCCTGTTACTCTATTTCTGAGAGTTTTTACGTACAGGCTATATGTATCTTTCAGTTGAAAATGGGTTTCTCATTTCCAGTGAATCACATGATTCAGGTTAGTAGGCTTAGGAATGCAGCAGATGAATGCCTACAGTGGTTAACTGAAGAACAGTGGATGAAGGAAAGACTTGCAGCCTTGTCTTTCAGTCTGTACTCTAGAATTGTGACTGCCACAGACATCTGCTTAGTCACTTCCAACTCACGTTTCCTGAACAATATAAAGGCAATGAGCTCATGATCTGCTTTGAAAAGTACTTTGACTACTGTGATGAAAAGTGTTAGCATGCAATATCTTATTATCTTTTTTGATGACCAGAAAAGCTTTGGAGATCAACCTGGACAGTTTTCAAACAAGTCTTTTTATTATTTAACATGATTGTAATGAAGCTGACTATGACTGTAATGAAGATTTCTCAAGTCCAAATCACCATGAAGTATTATTACAATTTGCCCAGAAACTGAAATGATCCTTTAGAATAAAAGACTGGCTTGCTTAGATATGTATTTTATCCCTTCCTTCCTTCCTTCCTTCCTTCCTTCCTTCCTTCCTTCCTTCCTTCCTTCCTTCCTTCCTTCCCTCTTTTTATTTAAAATTATTACATTTAAAAGAGAAATCCTTTTTTGTGTGGTATAATTGTGCTGTTAGCAAGGAGTGTTCTGCTTTCCAGCTTAATACTACTAAATCTAGGCAGTAAGGCATCATGTATCTTCGTGTTAAATAGAGGTCATTTTAGGTGCTGCAGGGCCATATGAAACCATACAAGCCTCTATGTCCTCAAGGTGCTATTGTTGCAATCAGAAATAGCTGCTATAGAAATCTTGTGTAGAAGTTGTTTCTCATGTTTTCTGGCCTATTTACCAGTCAATATTATTTTGTCCTTGCTATACAGTTTTTAAAAATTTCCTAGAAAGCTGATTGCTAGGCAAAGAAAATTCAATAGGTCTAATTTCTTGGTACTTCAGTGGCAAATTTTGTACAGTCCTATACATATTTTCTTTTTATTCCAACTTGGGAAAGAAGTTTAAGACATTGAGGAACTTTTCTATATGGGAAATGGCAACCACAAGAATAGTCTTTATTGAATAAAGAGATTACTGAGTAGGGCAGAGCTTATTGCTTGGCATTTTTCAGGGACTCATCTTTCTACACACCTTATCAAAAGTTTTTCTTAACATCCCAGTGCAAAAAATAATAATATGCTGATGATGACTGTTTTTGCAGTGGGAAACTCAATCATCATAGGCATAATAGTTGTAGGAATGGAAGGGAAAAAAATTGCACGGTGAGCATGACAGGGCTTAATAAGAATTTGTGTTAAAAATAAGGAACTCATCAGTTTGAACTAATGAAAAGTCCAATAATGTTAGTGGATATCTATGAATGGTTAAGATACAAGACAAAACTATAGAAAAGCCAAAGCTATTGTAAGACAGAAAATTTCTGGACAATAACAGTATCAATCACTTCACTCAGCTTTGTAAGATCTCATGCATAATGGTATAAACAGGAGAAAGACTGGATAAAGAAAAGGGCTACTAAAAGAACAAGGAGCAAAGATCCTATCTAGCAAGAAGAGATAAAAAAATCTTCTCTTGTTTCACTTTGCAAAAAGCTGTCCAAAAGTGAGCATCATTGTTCTTTGTGAATACAGTAGTATCATACTACTCTTTGTGAATACAGTTCAACATAAACACAAGAAATAAAAAAGAAATTATTGAAACTGAAGGCATTGTTGCCAGCAAAACACCTGATAAAAAATATACATAATTTTAGACTAAAGTTTGTACCAATATTTCCAATTATGCGAACAATGTGGCTTGAGAACTTTTTTCCAAAATTTAAAAAGGTAGAAGCAAAATAACCAACCATATTACTGGATAAGATTCTGGAAATTATTATAGCATGTTTATTTTGTATATATATATATATATATATATATGTGTGTGATCATACAATGCATACTGTATATATGATGCATGCTATAATAGGGGATGAGACTTAAAGTGTCTACCATATATAAACTCCTAACCTTTAATATTCTAGTTGGTATAATTTAAGTACACAGTAATATCTTATTGTGTCTTTAATAAATGAACACCAATTTAATGGTGTTGCAGTAAGCAAATGTCAGAAACTGGTGTAATATTTTATTTGCATACTTGATGTGCTCATTTTGAATGTAAGTTTTGTGTTCTCACAGGAGTGAAAGAAAAATAAAGCCACAGTGTGCAAAAAAATAAATCAGCACATTATTTTTGACTGTGGAACAGAATTGGAAAATTGATTATTCTTTAAATCTTATGGTTTCTCTCTGTTGAAATTCTTTTTCCCCTGTGCTCACTGTAGGTACTAGGACTTATTGAAAAGTCTTCTGCAAGACCATTGAAAGGAGAATGCCATCAATAGAGCAAATCCTAAGGCACTCCGTGTGGCCTGTTAGTTTTTCAGGAGTTAACATTTTATCTGAGGAGGTTTTTTTTAATCCTTCTAGCCAGTGAGCTATGCAGCTTATAAAAACTGACTTAAAGACTGATGAACCAGTGAGTCATCAAGACTGTTTTCATGTGAGGCACTGAAATATGTGATTGCCAGTGCATAAAGGCTGCATCTGTATTCACACTGAGCTGTGGCAAGACCTATCCTACAGCACTGAGTCCAGCTGGAACAGAATAGCTGGTGTCTAAGTCAGCAACCATTAGAAGCCTCTCAGAAAAGACAAACAGGGTTTGAGTGGTCCCCAGCCTGTGCCGACCTTTCAACTAAGCACAGGGATTGTTTGCAATAGAAAATAATTTGGTTTGACCCAAAAATGACTGGAGACCATTCTATTAATTTGAATAGCAGAAGGGATTACAGTGCAGGGTCCAGGACTCAGTCTCAGCTGTGGCTGAAATATTGGTACAGCCAGAGCCTCATAGTCCTGCTTGAATCAGGCTTTTCATGTCCTACATAAATTATGAAGTGGTGATTTATTTAAGAGATTTTTATGTTCCTGATTGCACTACAGCTAAATTTAAAATATCTCCTTAAGACTTTAAGAACTGTTTATCTTAGCCCTAATGTCGCCTCAAGGCTCATTCCCAGATAAGACCATTCTATTTCATTTTAATAACTTTAATTTTTTTATAGAAACTGGTTCACTGGAGCCTTATGTCTTCAGTCACTAATTGTTACACCATGTTTACTGAAGTAATTGATTGGAAAATATTACTTGATTGCTGCTGCTGACTTACTGTGCTCCTCAATGCTTCAGTGCTTGAAATGTAGCCAATGGCTTTGTCTTCTGATTTGAATAATGGTATGTTTTTCTAAGGCTGAATTTAACTCTCATGTATACCAGTATAAATAAGAAGTTACACTTACTTAACTTGACATTTTCTACACCTGTAAGACTGAAACAAAGAATGCTTACAGCAAATGTACTGCACTACTAACAAAACATACCGTGCAGTTATAGAAATTAACCAAGTGATAAATACTGTAAAGTGACACCATCAGTGCAATTACTCTCTCGGTTTGTGTCAGAAATCCCCTACAGGGATGAACTTGAGTTACACACCTGTCACTGAATTCTTTGTGCATACAACTAAATCTTTTCCTTTCACTCTCTATCCTTCACTTAACTTACAAATGGATTACTTCCCCTTCCTTCCCACAGGTTTGTAATACTGACCATCTGCTTCCATTCACTATGACCGTGATCTCCTCTTTGACAGAATAAGTTCTAGCAAGGGATTGTTAAGAGCCTTGTTTTCTGAGCAACTAACCAACTAACATTTTTTACTGTCAGCAGTGTTGTGGTTTAACCCCAGCCAGCAACTAAGTACCATGCAGCTGTTTGCTCACTCCATTCCCCTCTCCCCGTGAGATGGGGAGAAGAATCAGAAAAAGGTAAAACCCATGGATTGAGGTAAGAACAGTTTAATATTTGAAATGAAGTAAAATATAATAATCATCATCATGAAAAGGAGATATATAGAGGAATAAGTCCAAGGAATACAGCAAAAAACCACCAATCTGAAACCAGGTGATGCACAATGCAATTGCTCACCACCTGCTGACCAATACCTAGCCCATCCCCAAGCAGCGATCACCCCAGTTTATATACCAAGCATGACATTCTATGGTATGGAATACCCCTCTAGCTGGTTTGGGGCAGGTGTCATGTCTCTGCTTCTTCTGGGCTTCTGGTGCCTCTCCTCACTGGCAGAGCATGAGAGACTGAGAAGTGCTCGATCAGGGTAAGTGCTACTCAACAACAACTAAAACATTGGTGTGTTATCAGCATTATTCTCAGACTAAAGCCAAAACACAGCATTGCACCAGCTGGTAAGAAGAAAATAAGCTCTATCCCAGCTGAAACCAGGTCAGCTACCATTACTCTGGTGATGTGTTTGTGTTCATTCTGTTGTTGTTATGCCAGAAAGAAGGGAGCTTTCAAGGCAAAAGATAAAGAGGCTTCATAAAACTTGCATTATAAATGCTTGTGTCCTGCGTAGCTTCTCAGCTACTGAGAATATGAATAGTGTTGAATGCAATTTTGCCAACATATGACTGAATGCAGCTGAGGTATGGGGCAGTACTTCCAGGAGTACAACTTTACTGAAGAGAGGAACTCTTCTTGATCTTCTTTCTTCAAGATAGGGTATACACTACCACATCTGGTTGTGTTCTCACCCCTGGGGATGCAGAGGAGAAAGAAGGGGACTGAACACAAGAAAGGGTTTATGCGCTTGAATTCAAGTTGAAAGCTGTGGTACAAAATGCATGTTACTGCTGAACTCAGAAGCAGCATCCTTGGTGCTTACCTTTTAGTTGTAAAGATTCTGGAGTATGTATGTGTGTTAGGGAGGAAATGATGGGGTTACCCCCACCTCACTCTTACAAAATGACTCCATGGCATCAACACTTGCTTAGAACCTTCATTTCTACTTCTGCTGTATTTTATCACCTCATTGTTGAATATAAAATAGATCTGAGTAGAACCATGAATATAAGGCTCCCTTGTGGTTCAGAGTGCCCTGATTGTGTAGTGAAAGATGCCAGCATCAGTCTTACTATCCCGTGTTGGATCTCTGCACCCAGAACTCATTTTGGCACAGTTGCACAGCTGCATTAGGAAGAGATAGTATCATAGAATTGTTTAGGTTAGAAAAGACCTTTAAGTTCAAGTCCAACGATGAACCTAGCACTGCCAAGTCCACCACTAAACCACAGAATCATAGAATAGTTAGGGTTGGAATGGACCTTAAGATCACCTAGTTCCAACCCCCCTGCCAGGGGCAGGAACACCTCACACTAAACCATGACACCCAAGGCCCTGTCCAACCTGGCCTTGAACACCGCCAGCAATGGAGCATTCAGAGCTTCCCTGGGTAACCCATTCCAGTGCCTCACCACCCTCACAGTAAAGAATTTCTTCCTCATATCCAATCTAAACTTCCCCTGTTTAAGTTTGAACCCGTTACCCCTTGTCCTCTCACTACAGTCCCTAATGAAGAGTCCCTCCCCAGCATCCCTATAGGCCCCCTTCAGATGTCACTAAGCATCACATCTACATGACTTTTAAATACCTCCAGGGATGGTGACTCCACCGCTTCCCTGGGCAGCTTGTTCTAATGTTTGACAGTCCTTTTGGTGAAGAAATTGTTCCTAATATCTGAGCTAAATCTCCCCTGGTGCAACTTAAGGCCATTTTCCATTGCTTTATTGCTTGTTACTTGTGAGGAGAGACCAACACTCACCTTTCTATAACCTCCTTTCAGATAGTTGTAGTGAGTGATATGCTCTCCTCTGAGCCCCCTTTTTTTCAGACTAAACCACCCCAGTTCCCTCAGCTGCTCCTCAGAAGACCTGTGCTCTAGAACTTTCACCAGCTTTGCTGTCCTTCTTTGGATGTTCTCCAGCACCTGAGTGTCTTTCTAGTAGTAATGGCCCCAAACAGAGCACAGTCTTGAATGTTTTCACACAGAGATATGTAAATCTCATCTTGTAAGTCTAATTGGTTCTACTTCATAGAATCGTAAAATCATAGAATTATAGAATAGTTAGGATTGGAAAGTACCTTAAGATCATTTAGTTCCAACCCCCCTGCCTTGGGCAGGGATGCCTCACACTAGACCATGTTGCCCAAGGCTCTGTCCAGCCTGGCCTTGAACACTGCCAGGGATGCAGCATTTATCACTTCTTTGGGCAACCTGTTCCAGTGCCTCACCAACCTTACAGTAAAGAACTTCTTCCTTATATCTAATCTGAAAGGTTAGATATAGAAATTAATTCAGAATTTATTTGAGGGTGTTTTATTTTTCCCCAATATTTAGGCTCCTTAGGTTAATTAAAGACCAATATAATTTTATATTCTTTGACTTTTTTTATAGTGTTTAAATGAAAAGTGGAGAAAGTTAAATATTCTCAACTTAATGATTTTGGTATTGATGCAGTGTACTTTTATCAGGCTTTTGAAGCAGATGACTACAATTCAATATATATTTAATCATCATTCTACAGCAATAGAACTTAAATACAGTCAGGTGTGTGTTATCTTCTTTGATATTCTGTGTGTCATAGAGAATTTGTCTCTCTAAATAAATCATCCGGAATTATTAGGGGAGTTTTATTTTTTAAAGATAATCTGCTACATTTAAATCTTGTATTGTTTCAGAATAAAAATGTGAATTCATAATAAAAACTTGTTAAATAGTAAAGTAAATGAGACAAGAATATACCTGAAAATACTTAGAAAAGCTCCTGGGTTTAATATAAGCCTTTTTTTTTTTTTAATTTTCAGAAAAAATGGAAATATTCACCTCATGAAATCTCTGATTTGTGGGTATTTATAGCAACCTTCACCTTCTGAAAATCACATGCTGGATAGGCATTTGATTAATAATGTAATAATACAAATCACAATGCAAATTAAATTCAGAAATAAGATAGCAGATGGTAAATTACTTCTTTCCTGGCAGAAGTATGGCAGACTGGCATTCTATAGTTGCAGGACATCATATTTCACATCTGTATTATCAATATCTTGAATTAGGCTTGCAATGACTTTTGATGTAAACAGTTGCCTGCTTTTAACAAACAACAGATGCATGGATTGCCTATGATTGTGTTGGCTTACCTATATGTGATATATATGAATATTCAGAGGATTAAAAATAATTTTTCTTAGAAGGTACTGATGTAGCATCAGCAGCATTTGTTGGAATGATTAGATACATTGAATACATCATTGTGAACTCACTCAGAATGTATTTAAAACTGTCAACCTCCCACTTGTATGTAACTCACCAATTAAATAACATAAAAATTACTTTCTTTCCTCCTCTTCCTAACCCTATAAACCCCGTGTTTATTCCAGTTCTGTGAACAAATAGAAATGGAATGAATCTTATCCAGACATTTCGAATACAGTATTTACCAAGAGTGTATGGTGACAAACTTCAGGGCTTAACAGGTGTGCAGAATATTACCTATAATAGGGATTTGCAATATTTTGTTCAACTGGATTACTGCAGTCACCATGTGCTGTTTGCGGTTGTCAGAAATGGAAGCAAAATTAGGGTGTAGAGGAAAACATAGTTTTCTTTGCTTCAAAACACTTTAAAAAGTATCTTTGGGATGTCAATTTTTACTAATGCTAAATGTAGCACTGATAACGGATTTAGAAAAGTATGCCACTATACCTACATATTGCAGACACCCTTAGATAATCTGAGAGAACCTTTTCACATTAGACATTTTCTATGTCTTCAGAAGAGAGGTACCTTTACGACAAGCTTTTATTCCATGTGTCAGCATTTTAATGGGCTCCAAGTAAGAAGTATTTTTTTATTGCATTGTAAGCTGATTATTAAGAATTTGATCCAATCTGCAGTGACTAGGTAATTGAAGATTCTAGATAGTACAAAGGCTACACTGATTACTAGAGATTTTGCTTAACTGAAAGGTATGATAATTGCTAAAAATTCTGTGTAAGAGTAAACTACGTTAGCTGCTAGAAATCAGAGATAGCAAGTCATGCTGATATCTCATTTTTTATGTGACAACAAAGCTCTAATTACAACTTCAAATCTGTGATCATTCCTCACTCTACCAAGAATTCCTAAAAGAATCCACTGGTCACCGTAGTGTTGGGTGACAATGCTCACAGCCTAGAGGAAGATCTACTAGTTGGCTATACATTTCCACTGGTTTAGGAAGATAGATATTGCTTCAATGTTTTTCCTTCACCATCAATGCCCAAAGCCTCAGCTTCTGCTATGTGTCTGTGAGCTTTCTAATTCCATCCAAAAATCTCTCCCACAGCATACTGCATGGTCTTTTTTCCTTCCCAAGAATTAGTTGGTTCATTTTGGATGTAAATATGCATCCAAGTGATAGGAATCATCTGCTTCCCAGTGTGCTCTGCTCCCAGTTTTGTCTTCTTTGGTAAGTAGGAACTGTCACAGAGACAAGATCAGGGTATAGCTAAATGTCAGCTGCATCTGAAAGAGGAAGAAACTTTCCAATAGGCATTGCATTTTACATATTGTAAGATAATTAGCTGGAAATCTCAGTGTGAGGATTCATACATTGCACAAAATTTGTTGTATATCTACAAAAACTCTGGATATTGTTATCCAGGATTTTTTTTTTTTTTTAAGATTTGATCTTGTTAAGATTTTTATCTCAGATTTATGCATGAAGATGAATTACACAGGCCAGCGTTGCATTACAGAACATTTTCAGTGGTTATTGTTTGGCACCACATGTTTCGTATTGGTTTGTGCTACCATGTGAAGAGATTTTCCTACTTATGTATTTCCTCTCTCAATTAATCTCCTTCCAGTTCAGATTTATTGATTTTAAGTCTTTCATATTTTACCAGTAGCTTTGGGCTTATTCCCTCCTTTCACTAGGTCTGCCCACATATGTGAGATAGGTGGTAAACCTTATGCTCTGGCACAGTAAATTTTCTGATATGGATCTAGACTTATTTCTCAGGTTGAAACTGGTGCGTCAGAACCAATGTCAGTGCAGTATAAAACATCTATTCCTCTTTGTTTAAAAAAAAAAGCACAAATTCTTTAAATGAACTGTTTGATTTTGAACAGGAATTGAAGAAGAAAGGCCCTGGTCTCATAAGACAAGGTCTTATGTTTTGCTTAACCTCATTTGACCTCCAACTTGACCTCCCACACTAGCCTTACCTTTATCCAAAGGATTCCAGGGATTTGGAGACACTAGTAGAGGTCACTGTAACCATACTTAAGGGTTTGAGTATCATTTAGATTGGAAGGTGCCTCCAAAGATCTTCTGACCCAACCCCCTGCTCAAAGAGGTCCCGTTAGAGCAGGTGCTCAGGGCTATGCCCAGTCAAGCTCTGAGCACCTCCACAGCCTTTCTGAGCAACCAGCACCACTATTTGGTCACCCTCACAGAGAGGTTTTCCTCCCTGCATGTCAAATTGGAATTTCCCATGTTCCTGCTTGTGTTTATTCCCTTTTGTACCTCCACTGCGCACCTCTGAGAAGAGTCTGGCTCTGGCCACTCTATACCCTCTGCTTAGGTACTTGCAGAGAGTAGTAAGAACTTCCTGAGCCTTCTCTTCTCCCAGCTGAAAAAGCCCAGATCGCTCAGCCTCTCCTCTTCTGTCCTGTGCTATAGTCCCCCTCTCCTCAGGCACTTCCATAGGTCTGGTGTTTCACTTTCTCTCTAGCACTGGGGAATCCACAGCTGGACTCAGCATCTTAGTATGTTTTACCAGAGCAGAGAGGAAGGGAGACTCTTCTCCCTCAGCTGCTGGCTGTGCTTTTACTAATGCAGCCCATGCAGCTCTTGAAGCTCTTGACATTTCCTGTATGTGCATATTGCTGGCTTATGTTGAACTTGTCCTCGACACCACTAGGGCCTTTTTCTGCCCATCTGCTTTTTCAATCACTTAGCCCCCAACCTGTACTATTGCATGGAGTTAGGACATGCCGGGCACAGGGCTTTGTATTTACCTTTCTTGAGCTTCAAGAAGTTCCCATCAGCCCACAGACCATCAGGTGTAGCCTGAACAGCAGCCCTGGCCTCCAGGGCTTACTGACGACTCCTCCAAACTTGGCATTGACTGCAAACTTTCTGTAAGTACAGTTGTGTTAATGGTGACGAGATAAGGACCGACTCAATGTCATGACTGAGTTAAGGTTACACAATAGACATAACCACTTCTTAAAGTATCTTTATCATGCTACTATGGAAAATTTCCTCAGCCCTCATCTGTTCCCTTTTCTTGCTTACTGAATTATTTTGACTTTCCTGCTGTCAAATTAATCTCCACCAATTCTTTCTGTTCTGCTTGGCATTCAGACAATTCATTTAATTGAAATGATGTTTTTCTAAATTTTATGCTGACCTTGTAGTTAAACTTGCTATTTTCTTCTTTACTGTAATTGTACAGAGTCTTTCAGCTACCTTTAATACAACAGTCTCGAGTTTGGGACTCAGTGTTATTTTCAATGGTTTCTTTCAAAGGGTGACTATACAGAGATGGAAGGGATGTGACCAGTTTTTAATTTTAATTGGGGAAAAATGAGCAGAAAAGCCCAAAACATCCAGTATTTTGGGTTGTCCCTCTTTGTGCCAGAACAGGTAGCTCATGCTAACATTCTTATAATGGAAACTAATTCTGGAAAATCAAGCCATTCAGAAATCTGGTGGGTATTTTTTCTTGTGCCACAGTAGGGTAGGCAAAAAATTTTATCCAACCTAGAGATTCAGCAAGTTTTTCTTGCATCTTCTGAGCCCTCAGAATGCAGGTCTCATGAATGGAAATCTCATTTGGGTTTTAATGCTGTTATAGGCTTCCTTTTAAATTGTTTATGAAGGATACTCGTTGCTATTGAATCATTAAAGTGTACTTTCTATTAACAATTTTGTCAGGTCACTGGTTTTGCATCAGAAGCTTTTTCCTTGCAACGTCAATGCTGCATCTTTCATAGTGATAAAGTATTTAAAGTATTCAGGACAGAATGAGTTTTTGTATCCAGGCTTATGACTAGGCCCATGAAGAGATGGATAACAGTTTCTTATTTTTTTTTCATTGTATTACCAAAAATCTGCAGCATCCTTTTTATATTTAGAATTTTAAAGTATTTCTATTTAGCTTTACATATCTACACTGTGCAGTTCAGACAAAAAAGAAAGAAAAATCTTTATTAATATTTAATATTAAGTACTCTCAGTAGAAAAATTCCTGAGTAGAAAATTCCTGAGAGGTAAGATACTGTATCTCAGAAGCATACAAAAAAAAATCTTTAACCCGTGCAAAAACCCCTTAACCTCTTTTTTGAGTCTGGTAAGGCAAAAAGATCAGGTGCCTTGTAAAGGAAATTCAATAAAGCAGTCAACTACACCTTTGTTCCTATAATCCCCGAATGCGTCCAGAAAGATAATCTGTCATTATTCCCTGCTGTTGGTAGTGAATTCCTTGCTGTAGTAGCCTATCATGGCATTCATCCTACCCACTACTGTAGACATCTTCATCTGAGCTAGCTGTCATAAAGCCTGTTTATAGTCAGCAGAGAGAAATGTGCTTTAAAGCCCATTTCACCTGATATATTTCAGGTGAAATAAAATCATTCTTTGAAAGAACCTGTTTGAACCTGTTTGTAGAGGAAGCATCAGGCATTGCAGACATAAATATGGTAGATATTTCATCAGATGAGCCCCATGTCTAACTACTATTATTGCTTAACTGTTTTTTCTTATGTTTAGAGCTCTAAGTAGTTGAGTTCACTAGTTGAATCTAGTGGATTTTGGCTATGAAAACCTCACTTTCATGGAATTTCAGCTTTACATAGAATTTCTTTACATGTCAAAGTTGTCTTTATATTTAAATGTGAAATGTCTTACGTAACTGGCACCTGAAAATTTCCTTCCTTGCAATAATCGGGTGCACAAATCTGAACCACCCAGGACATGTCCTTACTTGAAATTATATGAATACCTGACACTCAGTTTGCTACTTCTCATTCATCTAACTTCTCATTTTGAGAGAAGTGTCTTTTATTCTATCTTTCAGCTTTTTTTTTTTTTTTAATATTTCCACAAATCTAGAGATGTGTCATAAATTACAGGTTTCAAAAATGAAGCTGATTATCTTTTGCCATTAATGATTTTTTTTCCTGCTTTGAGGGTATGCAAAGAGACATTTATTGCCAAGGATCCAAGAACCCTGTTCCAAGAAGGAAAAATTTCAGGCACAGCACAAAGAAGAACTGTGCATCTTGCTGAAATTCAAAACAAATACAAGCAGCAGTACTGTAGTAGATTTCTATTCAGCCTGGTGAAAAACCACTAATAAATGCTGCAGAAGGTCTAAATATGTTCTTTTAAAGATCCACACAAGAGTAGAAAAGGGCTTTATTTTGGACTTCGTACTTCATTTTTGCCCTGTTTTTACAATAATTTTCTGCTTTTAAAGAATCGCATAACTATCATAATTAAAAAATGCATTGCTTTTGTTTAAATAATACTGAGTATTCATTACCTATTGAAAGTCCTTTTTATTTGTTACCCATTAACACAGAAAATTTATATGTTGTGTTATGATTTTTTTGAAGTTATTTGCCTCTGATTTTGCTACTTGAAAGAGAGAGCAATTTAGAACAGTTTGTGTCTGGGAGAGCAGAAGTGAAAGAAGTCAGGTTCTAATGAGTGTCCTTTTTCAGACTGTGAGACTATCTGGGAAGCAGCCCAAGCTAAGTGCAAACCTGAACAGCAGAAGAGGCAGAGAGGGGAAATCCATGGGTCAGGAAGCTAAGCTGCCCTATACATCCTGGCTTTTACATGGGTTAAGAATGTTCTTTCTGTTACTTAACTTGCTTGTAAGTGTTATAGAATCATAGAACCATAGAACAGTTACGGTTGGAAAAGGACCTTAAGATAATCGTTTCAACACCCCTGCCATGAGCAGGAACACCTCACACTAGACCATGTCACACAAGGCTCTGTCCAATCTGGCCTTGAACACTGCCAAGGATGGAGCATTTACCCCTTCTTTGGGCAACCCATTCCAGTGCCTCACCTCCCTCACAGTAAAGAACTTCTTCCTTCTAATCTTAACTTCCCCTACTTTAGTTTGAACTCATTACCCCTTTTCCTATTGCTACAGTACCTAATGAAGTGGAGCAAAAGCAAAATGTCATAATTAGCAGGTAATGTTACTCAATTCTGCACCCGAGAATTAAACTGAGGTCCTAGCATGGTAAGCTGGGGCAGGCAACAATGGACTAAACCAACCAGTCAGGGTTTGTGGAGCCTGATAGCTTAGCGTGGCCACTTCCAGAGGATCCTGCTCCTAAACCAAATCAGTTAAAAATGTGTTTAACTTTCAGTATTCAAAGAGTATTTCTGAAGTTTATGACTGGTTATAAGTCAGATAAGACACCTAAATAATTTCTGAGAAATTTTACTTCTAAACAGACTGCAAAATTGGCACTGAGGGCTGGATTCATACCGTGTCTTACGCAGAGTCATTTTTGATTTGCACTGCAGCTAATGGAGAAAGGTACACCACCTGGTCCTGATTTAGAATTTTCTTAGGCCCACCTGAGGCCCAGCTATTTTCTATTCCAGTGTTTTCTATTCTTTCAATATAAAGGGAGACCAGAGTGACTTGGCTTCTAGTTGAAGTTAGTTGGGATGAATCCTGGCCCAAATAATTCATTTGGCTCACTATATAAATGTGTATTTTATGTTTCATTGAATTTGTAGGGAAACTGCTATAAAAGGAATTTTTCTTAATAATATGATTTATAGTGTAATGAATGAAGCATAGTCCTGAAGAATTGCTTAGAATATGGCCATTTGTCTTCTGGCAACAATCTGTAGGCTTTGGCTGCAGGACGTTCTTATTACTGCTCAGTGAGAAAAAGATGGCAGCCAAGATTGCTAATACCAGGAAGACAGACAGCCATAGTTTGAAAAAAGCCTTTAGAAATATATGATGTGTACGCATGCATATGTCTTTAAGTCTATAAAAAATCATGACACCAGTGGTATTTCTGCATTCATTCTTAAAGGGATTGTAGCTGCTGAGTGCAGATGCAGAATTCTTGTTTCTATTCTGTATAAAATTATTGAGTATTTTTATATATATATTTTATCTTCTCAGGGTAATTATCATGTCATGATACTGCATATAAGCTTAGCAAAGCATATTTCAGATAGAGACATATAGAAAAAAACTGCTTATAAGCAGGGCAGGGGGAATGGGGGCTGGTGGCATAATCTTCACTATACCACTATATAGTTTTTTGTTTTGATTTTTATGGAATCCTGTCTTGCTTTAATTGTTGTGTTCTGGAAGCTACATAACTCTTCTGGCATGAATAACAGTGGCATAAGGTTTTCACAGATGTATCACAGTATCAGACCGAATCTTTCTACACGAATAATTATACCACTTTTGTGCTGCTTTTCACCTGCATCAGCTTCTCTGTTGATCTTTGCATCTTTTGCTGTTCTCGCTCCATTTTGACAGATTGTTCTCTCTTAAAATGCATATAGGCAGTTAGGTGCAACTCCTCACAACTGTAACTGGTGGCTAGGAATCACATGCATCTTACAGCTGTCTTTGCTTACTGCTTCCTTGACCTTCTTGTCCTGTGAAGACAGGGGCATGCTCAGCACTGTTGAACAGAGAGACACTGTTTCACTTGCCATATTGAAAAGAGAGCCTGAAATAGATTTCCACATTCATAATGTCCAAAAAAATTAGTTGATGAAAATATTTTATTTTAAATAATATACAGTGATTTTTGACAATTTAAAGTGTTATGTTACAGTATTCAATACAAAATAAAACCATTTTTTTAAATAACTTCATAAGAAAATGCCAAAATATTTTGAGTATCATTTTCCCCTGTTTCCCTTGAGAACATTTTACCCTTTTCTCTCCAGATCATCAAGGCTGTAGCAGTTAAGATATTAGAAAAAATTAATTATCTAGTAAAAAATATTTAGTTCTTTTTAATTTGCTTCAGTCTCAGTAAAATGCTTGATCCAATTGCTGTAAGAAAAATTATCAGGTTTTCTTAAGAAAGAGAAGTTGGAGGTTCACAGAATAATTGCAGACTCAGGTTTTCATACAGAATACCAGATGAGCTCATACCGGCTACTGATGCCGCAAACTTAAGAAGCATTGTCATTTCAGAAGAAAACTGGGCTAGCATTCTGGAGGAAATGAATGACCTTGAGAAGTGAGGGAATTGAAGCATTAAAGCATTCAGTAGTGCAAAACAAGATTTTAAGTCCTTAAATATAAAACTTGGTTTGTTTTTTTTTTATAAAGTTAGTTATTTGGTATGTTGCCTGCAATAGCTTGTAACAAATCTGAGGCCTGATCTGGCACTTCTAATTAGGTGCTATTTATAGGCTTTTTTTTAACCAGCACAACCTGAAGCATGGGTAAGTGAAGCTACTGTTAACACTAGAGTGTTTTATGCCAGCATTTTATAGTGGGACTCACTTCTACAAGCACATGTGAAAGCTTTGTGAGTTTACTTTCAAGGTAGTGGCTGCAGAGAAACATATAATATCAACCACCTTTGGCAAGGAAAAGGACAAATGTTTAGTCTAGAGAACATTTAGGTTTTGGACTATTTGTGGTGTGATAGTCCACAGGCCAGCCTCTTCAGAGAAGGGAGATAGAAAAAGACAATTTTTGTGTTAATGATTCTTGGTATCCTTTTGTACTCAGTGTCTCCCAGTGTATGGGAGTTGAACATGGCACACCTGGCAGACGTCAGAGGCTTTTGTGACTTTCCAGATTTTGGCTTTAGTATCACTGGATTTGCAGAAACATTTCTGGAGAACAAGCATATAGAATCATAGAATAATTTCGGTTAGAAGGGACCTTAAACATCACCTCATTTCAACCTCCTTATGATGATCAGGGACACCTTCCACTAGAGCAGGTGGCCAGGTTGCTCAAAGCCCCCTCCAACATGGTTTTGACCTGCTGGTCACACTTCTTTTGATGCAGCCCAGGATACGATTGGCTTTTTGGGCTGCAAGTGCACGTTGCCAGGTCATGTTGAGCTTCTCATCAACCAGCACCGCCAAGTCTTTCTCTTCAGTGCTGCTCTCAATATGCAGCTTTGGGTCCAGTTGGCAGGTTTCTATAGCACGAAATCAGGCTGCACTCTTAAAAGTCCCAACACTTCAATTCCTAATTTCAGTTTTGTGTTCACTGGGGCTTCTGTGGACAGTCAGACAATGCATCTCATCATGTCCTGACATACCTCTGTCCCTGCATTTTGTATAGCGCTTCCTCTGTTCTCAGGTCTGCCTCTTCAAACGTCTGGACTCATAAGGAATAAATACAATTTGTTCCTTGAAACTTTCTTCTTTAGACTAAGTTATCAGTCAGCATCAGGGCCATACCATAGGGGACTGAAAGTTTCTTTTACTGTTCAGTTGTCATACTAAAGATAAAACTCATTGTTTTTTTTTCCTGTGAGTCAGGGTAGTCTTTACATAAGACAGTGGCAAGGAATACTTGGCCAGACATAGTCTAATTTCCCTTCTCCTTGAGAAATGCTTGGCATGATCAGAAAATTGTCATTAGTTTCTATTTTGTTATTCATTTCTTTTATCTTCAGTCTGCTTGAGATTGCAAACTCCAAATGAAAGCACTACTGAATCAGTATGCTCTTCACTGCTATTTTTCTGCAGTTAATTTCTTGCATGGCGTAGGAAAGAGGGTGAACATTAAGGTTGAGCTGATCAAGAGAATTTATGCAAAGATGGTAAATATCTTCATGCATATGCCTGGATACTTTTCTGTGTAATTTTGAAAAATGAAACTTGTGTTTACTTTTTACCCTAATATCATGTCTACTCACCTTATCTAAGGATGCAGCTGTTGCTTCAGTTGGATGCTGCAACACTGCATGTTGGAGATGCTCTCCAAGTCGTGGCCCATGAGGAGCATAGCTCCTTTGTGCTCATTTGGGCTGCCCGCAGGAGAGAGCTTTTTGAAGCACCCCAACACAATCCCTAGGTTCTCTGCCCAGAACATCACTCTCTCCATTGCACAATGTTTGCCTCTTTGTATGTAAGATCAGTTCCATCAGTGCCTTCTGCTGGCTTGCTCCTGCATGTGTGTAGGGCTGTCCCTGCTTCTTTTATAACAAGGACATTTATTGCCTTGCATGCATTGTTCGATGGACATAGATATATGTTTTATTCCACTGTAAAAGTCATTCATGAACAGGGATGAAATATGATCTTAATCTTTATTCAGATAGAGCTCAAAATCACAGCAGTAGAATCATTATGATCCCTTTCAGAAAGCAAGGGTTGCAGGGAAGCAGCAGGACAGAGTTATGGGCCGTGTTTCCTAGACTGAATGGTATCCCTAGAGTGAGGTGCTGTGGGTTAGCATGGTTTTGATGCTGCTGCAGCTGCGCATTCTCAATATATACTGGAGTTTCTGATCTTCATGCTCTTCTCAGACATATTTCACAATGTAGCAGAGTGATCAGATCCTGGGAATGATGTAACACATCAGAGCAACTGAAAGAAATGAGAGCTCTGTCTTTTAACACAATAGCAGACAGTGGAATTAGTCTTAAGTAGCATATGGTGTTGACTTGCTTTTATTTTAGCCTTTTTCTGTAATTTAATTTTTTGGACAGAGGCATCATCTCTGTGAAGTTGTTAACCTTTCCAAGGAAAGGCTGGACTCTGAGAACAAATTAGCATGGTTGCAAACAAAGAAATCCTTTGCTCCCTTCCCCTCATTCTGGGACTCTGAGGTTGAGGATAAAGAAAAATACCTAAAGCATTAAAGGCGAGCACACACTGCTATGGGAGAAAGGATCTCTCTGCCATGCTTCAGGAGTGAAAATAAAATTCTGAACATAATCAGAGTGGGATTTTCTGAAGTAGTTCACTGCATTCTGCCAACCACAGAGCTTTCTGTTAAGTTTGCTATTTTTATGTGGTATTATTAGCGAGAAAACATTTATTTTAGTGGGGTATTTTTCTGAATGTCTTCATATGCTTATCTTGGCACAGCATCTTTGCCTAATGTGCCTACTGTGCTCAGGTAAATGTCCCACTAACCCTCAGAAGTGTACCTGTTGACTGTGGTGACTGTGCGGTAAGAGCAGCTCTGATGCCACTGCATGTTCTGGTTTGTTTATCAAGCCCTTAACTCACAGAAGATGATATTGTGTCAGATCATCTGCAGTTGATTAAAGGGCTACCTGACACGAAGATAAGAAGAAAACATCTCATCCTTTTCCTACTGATGTCTGCTTGGTGTTTGATATCTTTGCAGTATTTTACCGGACACTTCACAGTATAGTTTCTTCTGTGTGTAGTGTAAAAGAAAAAGTACCTTGCTGTTCCTTTCTTTGCCTTTTTTTTTTTTAATTAAATGTTTCCTTATCTTTCTTTTATGGTGTCAAAAAATTGAATTCTTTCTGAACTAAAGAACTGAACTAAAATTCTCCCCCAAACTAAAACTGCAACAATCTGACTGATGAGGAAATCTTCAAGACTAGTGTGGGTTTTCGTAAAAGCATTGCTCATGAAAAGGGGGTTTAGGAGCTGCTGGGATAGCAACTAATGCTTTAGATTCACTTGGCAAAAGCTCTCTTAGTTTACAGAGAAAAGTCCTTATGCAAAGAACTGGAGAAAGAATTCTTCCTTCACTGGTGGTAACAAAGAACTAAGGTTTCATATATGTTTAAAAAAAAAAAAATTCCAAACTGTGAAATGCAGATTCAGTTCTGGTTATTGTTTAATGCATTTTCAGGCTGGTGAGAATTGTGCACCCACCCGTCATATCCTTCCAACCCTTGAAACAAAGAAAACTGGATTTAAAATAAGCTAGTAAACAGTGGTATATCTCATTTTCCCTTTTCAGATCTTCAAACAGCTTTCTTCTTGTACACAGACTCAAGAATGGACAGTCCCATGGGAGACCACCAAAGTCAAAACCATTACACAGCTTCCTCCTGCTCTATGTGTTGCAAAGGTTGTTATAGATTGTCCTCTGACATGAATTTCATAAAACAAGTTCAGAATGTTAGCTGCAAGCATGAATGCTCTTAAATCAAAGTTTTCTGAACTCATGCTTTCTGAAGCATCAATGATGAGAATATCACAGCAGAGAAGAACAGGTAATAAAACAACTGCTTCTTCAAAATCCAGGTCAGGGCCTTATGTTAATTCTGTACTCACCAACCTACTTTTGTAAAAACAACTTTCACAGAACTGAAAGGAGAGAAGTGATTAAATAATACATCTGGCCCTGAAATATCATTTCTTGATGTGATAACTCAAAAAAGTGCAAATGGCAATTGTGGTGTAGTTACTGTGAGATAAATTCTGCTCCTCTGTCAGCACCTGCTGGGCAAAGAGAGGGGAGGAGACTGAATTGAGCCTTCATCTTATTCACATGGCCTGATTATACATGAGCTTTAAATTCAGCTGTCATTCCACTTTATATTTTTATCTCCATTCAGTTTCCAGTGAAGTGTTCCTGTGTTCTTGAGAAAAAAAAAGGAGGCCATGATTAGGTAGGAAAGTGAAGCATGCCTTCCATTACGGAAAGCAGTATTATCTCATCCCTAAATCTGATTAGTTATTGTTCACTTAAGTAACACTAACTATGCTCATATGCTTTACAATCCAAGCCACAAGGCACATGCCCTGTCCAAATGCAAGTGTAGCAGCCCATGGATGCCATTCATAGAAAACAGAGCCTGAAAAGTCTCCAGTGGAGATCCTCTGAGCCTGAAGCTTTGGCCCATATTTTCCAGGAATCCTCTTTCTGAACTTTCTCAGTGGCCCTTGCTCCCTGCCAGTTCACATTCATCCTGTTAGCCAGTCAGTGCAATGTGGGAAAGGAGCCTAGACACTTGCATCTTAAAATCTGTGGTGTTCTGATTAATTCATTTAATAATTTTATACAATAGAGGAATTTAAACATAACTGTGATTATGCATAACTTGTGATGATTTTACATAAGTTTCTGTATGCTCAATTATATTTTTCTGAGCTGCTGTGTGTACCATAGCAGACACATTTCTGATTTTGATTCAACACTGCTATATGGGAACGCTTCATGCTTTACAAGTTACCCTGTGTTAACCATCATTGGTAACACAAAAATGGCAAGATAGAAAGGACAAAGGACAGTCTCTAAGAACTGCCTTCCTTTATGTCAATATAGAAAGAAAGACTTTAAATAAATGCAGTCAGCTCCTTAGGAAGCCTCTTCCCTGCCTGCCTGCCAAAAAACTAGGGGGCTAGAGCTTTGGTGCTCCTTAAGCAGTTGCCATATGAAAGCCTCATTGGGCTAAGAGGAGAAATGTAGAGCAGCAGGAACTGAAGGAGAGAATGAGTGCACCAGACTGCAGGAATGATGGGCCAGCTGCAATCATTTAAGGTTTCTCTCACACCTCAGCAGGCCACCAGGAATCCTCACAAAAAGCCTTCTCCTTTCCCAGGTAGACCTGAGAGCAGCATTGACCATGGCAGGGACAGATGTTTACTGCTTTTTTAAGTCTCACCACACATCTTGGCCTCGGCAGGTGAGGAGGGAGCTATAAACAGATAGAAGGGGGACTCTTCTGGTGGGTAGTAGTGTATATAAAAAAATAGAAAGAGAAACAGGGTCATAAAGGATATTGCAGAGCTGTCAAATACAAGGTATTATCTTTCAAAGATTAATTTTTTTCTTTGTCTGCAATTGTGTTTCTGTCTGCTTACATCATTAAATCACTGGAATGTGTCCAGTCTTGCAGTATTCTATCAGGTATCTCATTTAAACTGGAAGCTGCCTAATATTCATTATTAGCAACTAGTTAAGCAAATGATGGCACATGTAAGCTGCTTTGGTAGAATTTCTGTAAAACACTTAAACATAGAATTGCAATCACATGTGTTTTTTTTTTTTTTTTGTTTAAATATTTGTAGTGCTCAAAAAAAGTTCTTTGTGGGCAATTTATAAGCATAAGGCTGCCTGACAAACTAATTTATGCATAGAGGTTATTTTACTATACAGCAGATTCTACAGAAAATTAATCATGAACAGATAGACTATATCTTGAAGTTTTGGTCCAGGACCTTTAAAATAGAATGTGTAAGTAACAATCATAAATATTTTGTGCTTATATAAACTTCAAAACAAATGTTTTGTGTTATTTGCATAAAAATTAGGCTCATGTATGCAAACTGAACTCTAGTATGGGCATCTCTAAAAATGAACTTAAGCAATATAGTGATAAGAAAAGTTAGATACAGTCATCAACTCAGTTAATAATCTAAAAAAATATGCTGTGTGCATTATTAAAGACAGAAAAGATTGTCGTGGTTTAAGCTGTAAATCACGCAGCCCGTTCACTCAATCCCCTTTCTTTCCCCCCACTCTGGGGGGGAGGGGGGGGAATGGGGAGAAGAATTGAAAGAATGTAACTCCCACGGGTTGAGATAAGAACAGTCCAGTAACTAAGGTATAACACAAACCACTGCTGCTACCACCAATAATAATAATGACAAGGGAAAAACAAGGGAAGAGGATATAATTGCTCACCACCCGATGACCGAGCCGTGAACTAAACTCTTCCGGGTTTCCCCCAGTTTTTGCATCCTGGGCATGACGTGCTGTGGTATGGAATACCTCCTTGGTCAGTTTGTGTCAGGTGTCCTGTTTCTGCTTCCTCCCGGCTTCCCCTCCTCCCTGACAGAGCATGAGACTCAGAAAGTCCTTGGTCAGACCAAAACATTACCCAGCAGTAACTGAAAACATCGGTGTTATCAGTGCTGTTCCCAGGCCAAAAGTTGAAAACACAGCACTGCACCAGCTACTGTGAAGGAGAAAAATGACTGCTGCTGCTGAATCCACGACAGTATCCACTCCTTATTCCATACCATTCACGTCATGCTCAGATCCCATATTTTCAATATACCATCACATATATATATATATACACATCCACACACGCACACAGAGGGAGAGAGATCATCCTTCAGTGCATGGACCGATCCCTACAAAGCTGTTGAGTCCATTCGGCCTGTGACGTCAAGCTCCATCTCCTGTAACAGTCCCTCAGAGCAGGGGAGGCTGTGTGGAGTGTTGGATCGTTGCCTGCTGATGCTGATCGTTCCTTTACTGCAGAACTCATCCAGTTTCATTATAGCTCATTCTTTGTTGGGATGATGGTCAGAGGGCCAGTCGCTGATGACTTGAAGGCTATAAAAGTATTGCATAACAGGCAACCGCATACAATTGAGTTCATTGGCTGTTTTCCCCTAAAATCAAATCTCCTTGAGGTGCACATTGGACTTCCCCATCTTCCCACATTACCCACCAAGTATATCTGTGTCCCTGAGCAAAAGCAATCCCACGAGTGGGTTTGCCTTTATCTGAAGCAGGAATAACCCAGACTGTCTTCCCCAGCAAAATTTCATATGCACCACAGGAACTTTGTCCCCCTCTACAGTGTGTTAAAGTTCTGACTGCGCTGGACCAACCCTGTTGGCAGATCCTCTGGTGTTGACCAGCCAAATGGCCTTTGGTAAATGTGTATCCCAATGTTTGAAAGTCCCACCACCCATTGCTCTCAGTGTAGTTTTTAATAGCCCATTGTACCGTTGGATTTTCCCAGAGGCTGGTGCATGGTAGGGGATGTGATATACCTACTCAATGCCATGCTCTTTGGCCCAAGTGTCTATCAGGCTGCTCCGGAAATGAGTCCCATTGTCTGACTCAATTCTCTCTGGGGTGCCGTGTCGCCACAAAATCTGTTTTTCAAGGCCCAGAATAGTGTTCCGGGCAGTGGCGTGGGGCACAGTGTATGTTTCCAGCCATCCAGTGGTTGCTTCCACCATGGTAAGCACATGGCACTTGCCTTGGCAGGTTGGTGGGAGTGTGATATAATCAATCTGCCAGGCCTCCCCATATTTGTATTTCAGCCATTGTCCTCCATACCAAAGAGGCTTTAATCGTTTAGCTTGCTTAATTGCAGCACATGTGTCACAGTCATGAATAACCTGGGCAATCGTGTCCATTGTTAAGTCCACCCCTCGATCACGTGCCCATCTGTATGTTGCATCTCTGCCCTGATGGCCTGAAGTGTCATGGGCCCACTGGGCCAAAAATAATTCACTCTTATGTTGCCAATCTAAGTCCATCTGAGCCACTTCAATCTTAGCAGCTTTATCCACGTGTTGGTTGTTCTGGTGTTCCTCAGTGGCCCACTCTTGGGTACATGAGCATCTATGTGGTGTACCTTCACCACCAGGTTCTGCACCTGGTCAGCGATCCCTTGCCACAGTGCAGCAGCCCAGATGGGTTTACCTCTGCATTGCCAGTTGCTCTGCTTCCATTGCTGCAACCACCTCCACAGGGCATTTGCCACCATCCATGAGTCAGTATAGAGATAAAGTACTGGCCACTTTTCTAGTTCAGCAATGTCCAAGGCCAGCTGGATGGCTTTCACCTCAGCAAACTGACTCAATTCACCCTCTCCTTCAGCAGTTTCTGCAACTTGTTGTCGAGGACTCCATACGGCTGCCTTCCATCTACAATGCTTTCCCACAATGTGACAGGACCCATCAGTAAACAAGGCATATTGCTTTTCATTTTCTGACAGTTTATTGTATGGTGGGGCCTCTTCAGCACGCATCACCTCCTCCTCCTCTGGTGACATTCCAAAATCTTTGCCCTCTGGCCAGTCCATGATGACTTCTAGAATTCCTGGACGACTGGGATTTCCTAGTCAAGCTCGGTGTGTAATTACTAAACACTTCTATTACATACCTCCCAAAGTATAGAGTTGGTGACCACATTGGGAATAAAAGCCAGGTTAGTTTCATGATCACTGAGGGATGATCTCTCTCCCTCTGTGTGCGTGTGTGGATGTGTATATATATATATATATATATATATATATATATATATATATATATATATATATATGTATGTGATGGTATATTGAAAATATGGGATCTGAGCATGACGTGAATGTTATGGAATAAGGGGTGGATACTGTCATGGGTTCAGCAGCAGCAGTCATTTTTCTCTTGGTAGCTGGTGCAGTGCTGTGTTTTTGACTTTCGGCCTGGGAACAGCGCTGATAACACCGATGTTTTCAGTTACTGCTTGGTAATGTTTTGGTCTGACCAAGGACTTTCTGAGTCTCATGCTCTGTCAGGGAAGAGGGGAAGCTGGGAGGAAGCAGAAACAGGACACCTGACACAAACTGACCAAGGAGGTATTCCATACCACAGCACGTCATGCCCAGGATGCAAAAACTGGGGGAAACCTGGAAGAGTTTAGTTCACGGCTCGGTCATCGGGTGGTGAGCAGTTGTATCCTCTTCCCTTGTGTCCTGGGTTCAGCAGTAGCAGTCATTTTTCTGCTTCTTGGTAGCTGGTGCAGCAGTGTGTTTTTGATTTTGGGCCTGGGAACAGCGGTGATAACACCAGTGTTTCGGTTACTGTTTAGTGATGGTTTGATCTGACCAAGGACTTTCTGAGCCTCATGCTCTGCCAGGGAGGAGGGGAAGCCAGGAGGAAGCAGAGACAGGACACCTGACCCAAACTAGCCAAAGACGTTATTCCATACCACAGCACGTCATGTCCAAGATGTAGAGCAGAGAGCAGAGACCAGAGACCAGGAAGGGTGGGAGTGCACTGCGTGGTTGGGCTTGGTATTAGGCGGTGAGAATTGTATTCTTTCCTTGTATTTGCCTTGTCCTTATTATTATTGGTGGTAGCAGTAGTGGTTTGTGTTACACTTTAGTTACTAAACTGTTCTTATCTCAACCTGTGGGAGTTGCATTCTTTTCGATTCTCCTTCCCATCCCTCCGGGAGCGGGGGGAAGAAAGAGGGGGAAGTGAGTGAGACAACGGGCTGTGTGAGTTAGAGAGGCTTAAACCACCACACCTTGTATTTCCCTTGTCATTATTATTATTGGTTGTAGCAGCAGTGGTTTGTGTTATACCTTAGTTACTGGACTGTTCTTATCTCAACCCATGGGAGTTACATTCTTTCAATTCTTCTCCCCATTCCCCCCCCCCCCTTTGGAGTGGGGGGAAAGAAAGGGGAGTGAGTGAATTGGCTGTGTGATTTACAGCTTAAACCATGACAAAGATATAGTTCTGCCCCAAGCAGACATATATGCTGCATGAGAATGCTCATAAAAAATCCAGATTTCACTTGTCTTAATTTAGCCATTACTTATTTAGTAATGTAATATCACCAGTAGAGAATGAACAAAATTAAGAAAATGAGGGTTAACAGACAGGACTATCTGGCTATCTAAGCACCATAGAAGCATATCATAATAGTTCTCTTTTGAAATAAGCTGACAATGAACACTAAATGTCACAACATACCACGGATTGATTTCATTTTGGACAACCTCAGACATAATAATTAATGCAAATGGTAGATAATGCTTCAATTTGCATACCATGATTAATGCTTAATCCATTAGTACTGTAAGTATGCCATGCATCTCACTCCTAAATTCCTTCATCTGAAGACATTCACGCACAACTTTAAGCTGGTCTCCAGCATGCAATACTCGCTGCCATGATCAGCAGTATGAAATGAAATGTTAAATCCAAAAGCAAAGAATCAGAATTAGCTTTATGAATTTAACATTCAAATCAAGCAATTTAAGTTATCAAAGTCTGAACTGACAACACTCTCTAATTTTTTATATCTCCATGTGAAACTTTCTGCTCTTGCAAAAGAGCTAAATATATTGACAATCAGTGAATATTTGCCATTTGAAAACCACTACCCAAACTCAGGTTTTATAATAATTCATTTTAGTTCTGACAGAAAGAGAAGAAACATTCTTGAGTTTCTTCAAGACTTAGAAAAGCTCAGTTTGATTATCATCTTTTTCTTGCAAAAGAACTGTAGAAATATAGATTCCAAGAGAACCGAAACAGATTTGTAGGTAACATCAGCGGTACAGGAAATACAGTTATGGTATACCATCCACATATTTGATAGAAAAATGTATTTTGAAGCTTTTTACTTTCTGGCTGCAGTGATAGGTGCTAACTACTACGTGTGAAAAGCCTAACAGGTCCTGAACTTCGAAGATCCCAGCCTAAAGATATTTGATATTTTGAATGATTTTATTGATATTTTCTGTGAAGTGGAGAGATATGCTTAAGGGTTTTCTGGTATATGGAGTTCTGTAGCTGTGATTTTTGGGTGCATTCACATTTTGTAGTTATGAGCAATCACTGGGGTCCGTAATGTCTATCATACTAGAATTTCTGTCCTGATTTTAAAGAATATGTATTTATTTATATATACCAGGGAAATTATGAGTTCAGGTATATGGCTACCAACATTCAAATATCCTAAAGCCTTTTCTGCGCTATTTACAAGTCCTTGAATCTTTGAGATATGACTGTCCTCTTGTTGAAACTAAATATTAATGCTTTAAAAATTATGCTAAAAATGCAGTACCATATTTTCAGAGACATCATATATTCTAGAAAGGCATTCTTCAGATAACATTTCTTTATGCAACATTTTATTCTGAGGAAGGGAGACTCTCATGCATAAGACAGCAGCAAAATGTTGATCTTTTGCACTCCGTTAACCTTAGATTGCAATATGCAATCTATTTCAGGAATTACAGACCACACTTGACCTCTTCTAAAACGAGTTAGAGGAAACATCTTCTCTTCCTGTGACTTTTATTGTGATGAGAGCAGTGTTTAAAATTAATTTCTATGTGTACGGGGAACAAGTCTTGATGCAGACCTGAAACAACATTGTTTTATCTGATAAACCATGGACCATCCTTGCTCATCAATGCCACTTCCAGAATAGCTCCTTGAAACTCCTGTATATTTTTTTCTTTAGGAAAACTGTGATCAATACATCTACCATGCATCTTTTTACTGCTAATTTACAGCATGTAATTCATGTGTCAGCCTTTTCACCCACTGTGTTTGTGAAAGTTCAGTGAGCAATATCAAAGCCAGTGGAGAGGAAAAAAAACAGCAGAACAGCAATAAAATATCCCAGTTTATAGACACCCTGCTTGCAGAGAATCTTGTGCATTCTTTTGCATCCACTCTAGGGAAGTTCTTCATAGCTAGAAACAGGCAATTTAAAAGAAAAAACACTCAGGCTCTCTGTTGCCTGAAATACTGTTTTCCTTGTGAAGTATCACTAGTGTTTTCTTTCAAATCCGTAGCTCCTAACATTCTTAAAGTGAAAGAAAATGAAATTTAATTTAAAAGGCATAATTTTTTTCCATCTGCTGCGGGTGTTGCAATAATTGTCCGTTTGCAACAACAACAAAATTTCCACTTTGAAGATACTGTTTCCCTTCCTCTGAAGGAAAACCAACTTTGGTCAAAGCAGCTGTTGTTCAAAGTTCTTCAATAATTTGAAGAAGATTTGCTGTTTAATTTTGTACACACTGTAAATGCAGTGTATAAGCCAGTACTAAACAGACATGGATTTAAGTGAGGTGTTTGGAAGACTTTACTCAGTTCTTGACTGTAGCATGGAGTAGTCAGCTTCAGTTTGGAAAATAACTTGCCACTGTCATAATGTTTGCAGCTGGAATAGGGTTGACTCAAATTGCCAAGAACAAAATTGATTTTGGAATATACTACAGAGGTATGGCTTATTCTGTCAAAAATGATTGCACACTGAGAAACCGCTGACTCTGTAATGTCATGTACAGAGCCTTGGGTGGCATGGTTTAGTGGGAGGCGTCCCTGCCCATGGCAGGGGGTTGGAACTAGATGATCTTAAGGTCCTTTCCAACCCTAGCTATTCTATGATTCTATGTGCACCCCTCTCTTTCTTTCTTTGATAAGTTTTAGCAGTTTCCCTAACTAGCATTTTCTCTCAAAATGCCTTCTTCTGTCTCCTGCACTCCAACTCACAGATTTATGATACTTAGAAAATGCAGAATGATCAGAAAATTTTGAGAGCTATTTATTTATTTATCTGTGGTGCTTACATAATTAAACATGCCATGATTAGTTCTAATACAATGAATTACAAAGATTGAAGTCTAGCATGATTTATGACTGTTCATTTCATTTGCAAATGCTACACAGATCCTCCTTATTGTCTGTGGTACATCTCCACAAATATAACAGTATGTTTAGAGAATTCACAAATCAGTCATCTTAAGCCTGTAGAAATGTGATAAAGTCTAATGTGAACTATGCAGGCTTTTCTTTCCTGGTTTACTTTGGTTTTGAAACCAGAGCTGTAACTATGACAGAAGCTGTTTCTTTTGTCCTTCTGTGTCCATAATTCAATTCTCATTGGAAAGATCAAGAAATACAATATAACTAGGCAGACCCTTCTTCCCCAAAAGATCTTCTGATATCTTTTTTATATACATACATCAATAAATTTGCGCACATTTTATTCTATAGAACATTATCTTGGTTGCATCTAAAGAGGTTGCATCCTATCTTCTAGTGACACACAAGTTTTGTATAACTAAAACAAAACAAGGTAATTTCAAATAATCTGTTAAAAGAATTATTTGCATTATTATATTCTAATTAAAATTTTTATTTATTAGTTCCATTTATTAAAATAATTATATTTTTCATTTAGATATTAAAATAATTTTCTTCTAATTGTATAATTGTTATTGTAATGATAATTATTAACATTAGAACATTAGAACTATTTTATTTCTTGGAATTGAACTTCTCCAGAATAATTTTGATTTCAGTTCCTCAACTGTTATCTTTAGTGAAGATCACACAGGAGTCTGGATATAAGCCTTTGTAACCAGTGATTAAACTCTGAACAGGTTGAATCACCCTCATTATGGGCACCTGAAGTAGCCAGTGGGATTACATGATGCAAGGCTACTTTTCTCTGATGTCTGAATTTAGTTAGAGACCTATGCGTACTTCTCTTAGTCCAAAAGAAATAGAAGAAAATGAATGAAAAGATAATGGACAAAACCAGATTACAGTCAGCTAAAAAATGTGAAGAAACTTAAATGCCAAAGTTTGTCCATCTGTTGGAGAGAAGCTGGATGCATATCTCGCTAACAGAAAGGAGACACAGTGTCTCTGTGACTTCAACACTGCATGTGACATCAACACTTCAAATTTCTCTTGTAAAAATGTATATTATCTGCGCTCATAAATTCTCTGACTGGGACAATACTTCTACGATTGGAAGGTGACAAAGTCTTTGGGGAGGGCGGGGAGCTATAGATAGACCAGAACAATATTTTATAAAAGCCATCCCGCGTCCCCTCCCCCAAACCGCTCCCCCCCCCCCCCCCCCCCCCGGCTTTTGTTGGGGTTTTTTTGTTCTCCTTTATTCTATGATTTGTTTGGTGTGCTCTAGGCAGAAGGGTGGAGAAGGTGGCATAGATGGGACTAGTAGCTTTTGAAGCCATGTGGTTATTCCTTCTGAGTATGTTCATCTCCAGCTACTCTCAGCTACTCTCAAGTCAAGCATGATATTCTTAATTATAAAAAGAACATTTTTTTATTCCTGTTGCAGAAATGTCTATTTAAAGACGATGTTAAAAATCAGCATCTGTAAAAACTTAATTCCTTGCTAATGTATTTTCATGTGTTACATAAACTAACCAAATAAACATGGGAATGTTACCAGCTTTGACTAAAAGCTACTACAAATTACAACACCATAAAGTACATCCCCTTAGACCTGTAACCTGCAGCATACTTTCAGCCTTTGAGAATGACTCATCTTGTTTCCTTAGTATTGAGCAGAGGATGAAAGCTGGTACAAAACCTGAACCCATCATTTTCTCCTTTCTCTGAAATCAAAATTAAAACATCCCACTGGCAGGCAGGTGTTCAGCCATCTCCAGGAAAGCAGGGCTCCATCACGTGTGATGGCTACTTGGGATGACAAATGCCATCACTCTGAATGTCTCCCCCCATTCTTTCTTATTCCCTAGCTTTATATGCTGAGCATGACACCATATGGTGTGGGATATCCCTTGGGTCAGCTGGGGTGAGCTCTCCTGGCTGTGTCCCCTCCCAGCTTCTTGTGCATCCTCAGGCTGCTTGCTGATGAGGTGGGTATGGAGCAGAAAAGGCCTTGGTTCTGTGTAACCTCTGCTCAGCAATAACTGGAACATCACTGTGTAATCAACATTGTCTTCAGCATGAAGCCAAAACACAGCCCCATACTAACTACTATGAAGAAAATTTATCCTAGCCAAAAGCAGCACATTGCATCATGGTGCCTACCCACTAGGCATTGTAGGATGCATGTTGTACCTGTCTAATATAGATAGCCAAATATGCTTTTTGCACAGGTACACTGGCAAAATGCTTAATGAAAGGGGCTATCGTTAAAAGCCACTGGTGTTCTGACATCTGCCATTGTAAAGAGTGTTTTGTAGCAATGACTTACACTAGGTAAAACTGCTTAGACTATGCTAAGTTGATCTGGTGTTCAGTAATAGCTAAATTCATTATTTTCTAAGATCTTCCTGCTTTACCTGAATGTCTCTGATTACTCCTCTTATGTCACAGTCCATGTGAGAGAACATGAAAAAGACAGATTGGAAGCCTGAATGTTAATGAAAAAGTGCATAGATAGCAAAAAAGGACTCCAAAAATAAAGCCCTGCAATCCCCAGGAAGCACCTTTATTCTTTCTAATATATATTTTACCTGCCACACAGTACTGTTGAGGGTAAATTGACTGATGTTTTAAAGTACTTTCCATTTCTTTAATGGAAGTTGCTATGGAAATAGAAAGCACACTTATTAGATATTTTCTGTCACTTTTTGTTAAATCTAACTCTTCTAGGTTCTCTTTATCTCAGTGTTGCTGCACTTTCCAGCATCTGATGTCATTAGGAGACTCACAACAGGAGCTGTCCTGTTCTTTTCTGTGTACTTACTTTTCATTCTATGTATTTTAGCTGGATTTCTAAATGGCAGAGCTATAAAAACTGTTTTTATTATTGGAGAATCTCTGGCAGTCATCCTGGGGATTCTCATAATAAGCAGTTCATGTATACATTTTTATGTATTAAGGAGTTCAAAGGCTGAAAGGGCACTCAATCAAATGCTATTTTCAATATTTATAATATCAATTATCATATGCATAATAATATGTAAATGTAAGCAAAATATTAACCTCTTGTAACAACTGCCATCAGGTATACCATATCAAGGCATTTGGGGCCCTAGAGGCACGTGCATACAAATATACACATAATACCTTTTTAGCCCTTCTGTACTTTATGTTGCTGCAGCTTTATGTTGCTGCTGCCCCTTCAAGACTGTCTTTCCTTTTCCTGGATTATTACAGCAGAAGTGACAGAAGAGATGGAGGTCTCCATTTTTGTTCCTGTTTGACCCTACTTACATGTAGGCTTCTCCCTGTTAGAGTTATATTTCAACTTTTGATTTTTTTTTCCCACCAATTCTTCCTTGTAGTTGAGAGAAGAAAACTGCAATTGAATCAAGAATGGTGAAAGGGTTTGTTTGGTTTTTTTTCCTCTCATATTATTTAATGTATCTTCAAGAGAGAAATTTTTCCATAATGGCACCAGGAACAGCAAAAAAGTGGTATTTAAAAAGTCCAGCTCTTTAATAAGGTCTAGCTTACACCTCCTAGGCACAAACAGGAATAGCTTCTCAGCGTACCTATGCACATATATGGAGAATAGCCCTTCAGGAACATAAAGAAAGAGGAGGAAAAACTTCACTAGGAAAACACCTTCACCAGAAATGAATGCCTATGTTAAGTGAGCACCACTTACTGCTCCGGAAGGGAAAAGTGTTGGCAGTATTACTAAGTGGATTTGACCTTACTGGAAAAATAGACAGGTGAAGCTGATTTGCAATCAGAGCTTGCTGGGGGAAGAGTGGATGGTATTGGACCAAAGACAGATAGGAGTCTCCTTTTCCTAGGCAGTGAATCTTTTTTCTTTGCAGCCATTCTTGTCTCTCAGTTCTTGGTTGCTTTCCATTGGTGTGTGTCCTGAAGGAGATATTAATAAGTGAAGGTTGTGTTTTCATATTACTTCCTAAATCTATTGTAGGTATGAATCAAGAGCCTTGTCGTGGTTTAAGCCCCTCTAACTCACGCAGTGTCTCTCTCGCTCACTTCCACCTCTTTCTTCCCCCCAGTCCCGGAGGGATGGGAAGGAGAATCAAAAAGAATGCAACTCCCACAGGTTGAGATAAGAACAGTTTAGTAACTAAAGTATAACACAAATCACTACTGCTACCACCAATAATAATAATGACAAGGCAAATACAAGGAAAGAATACAATTGCTCACCCAGCCCAATACCAAGCCCGACCCAGCAGTGCACCCCCACACTTCTGGGTCTCTCCTCTCCATCTTTACATCTTGGACATGACGTGCTGTGGTATGGAATAACCTCTTTGGTCAGTTTGGGTCAGGTGTCCTGTCTCTGCTTCCTCCTGGCTTCCCCTCCTCCCTGGCAGAGCATGAGGCTCAGAAAGTCCTTGGTCAGAACAAAACATCACTAAGCAGTAACCGAAACACTGGTGCTATCAGCGCTGTTCCCAGGCCCGAAATCAAAAACACAGTGCTGCACCAGCTACCAAGAAGGAGAAAAATGACTGCTGCTGCTGAACCCATGACAAGCCTTCATTACCTTCTTGTCCATCTGTTAAAAATCTTACAGAATAGTGGGGAAAATACAAGTGTTTTACTGTCTCTGCTGCTGAGACTGGCAGTTTCCTAGCAGTAAAAGCAGAAACAAATAAACCCAATGACAATGAGGGGACAATGGAATAAAAAGTGACCTTCACATGTATTTTATTTTCTTTAAAGCTTCAACGGAAAAAGGAAAAACTTGCAGCTGGGTTGTCACAGGCTGTAGCAGTGTGAAAAGAAACATGCTTCAGGATGTATTTCTGCTTCCAGATTTCTAAATGCTTTTATATTTTAAAAGATGTTATAGTCTTTCATGGAATTACATGGAGTCTGCTAGTGCTCGACCACACTTTTTCTACTGAAAAAAAATAATTTAACTTCAGCTGCCTAATGTTTCTAAGGACTGGACAGTAGCACTGAAATAATTTCCAAAGCATCCAAACTATCCTGTAATTTTTGTTATAAATGTTTGGAACATTGCAAAAGTCATTTGGGAAGGAGCAAAAACATTGGCAGAAGGGGAAAAATACCCCTTCCTAAAAATTCAATACCATTTCCATTAAATCATGAGATACATAAGTGCCTTGTGTATTCTGCAGCACTGATTGTGAGTTGTAGTTAGGGGTCATCAGGGCAGTTCCAGTGAAAGGTAGGAGGGGTGGAAGAAGGGTTGTGGGAAGGTTACACAAAGTTTATGTAGTGCTTGCTTTACTACGTGCTAAGCAGCTATGAGAGAATGTTTCTCCACATCTCTGAAAGGTCTCCCATTTTTCCTTTACAACTCAGGAAAGAATAAACGGCTGAAGAAGTAATTATACACAGTAATTACACTTGGAGGTCTCACTAATTCAATCTGTATCTCTGTTTCTGTTGCTTTTTTCATCCCATTTCTTCAGTGACTGGGTGGGTGGAGAGATCACCACCCCTTAAGCCTTTTTTACATGCAGCTATGTTTCCTTTTGTAACACATTTGGTGAAGAAGAAAGCAGTGGCTTTTGTTGGCCTCCTTTTCTCTGATAATGTTTTTCTGGCCCCATCAACATCCATGAAATAGAAATGAACTGTTCATTCTTGATGTATCTTCTACTCAGATGAAAATGATGAAGGCTCACCTTGTCCCACCTTTCTTGATGGAGCAGTTTATCTTGTGGCCTTGGTAATGCTTGATGTCTACCTCACTGCTGCTCTGGTTATTTCTGGCTTATTCATAGTAAGCTTCTTCACTGAAGAAAAGCTGTGGTGCTGTACAGAATGAAGACAGCTTGAGTGGTACTTGTTTAGCTTTAGGAGAAAAGAGATTTTACACAATGCAGAACCATGAGACATAGGTATAGGAAGCATAAATTTAATTTTTTTTAAATTTCTGTCTAAATTTGAGTGATTTCAGAGTACTTGTTTGTTATTGATAGACAAGCCAGCAATTTTTTAAATAAATTCTGCTTATGGTGAAGGTAAAAAAGAAAAAAAGAAAGCAAAGAAGAAATCCCCTTCTTTTCTCTGAAATCATCAGGAAAAAAAAACAGCTTTTCACATCAAATGCTGTTATAGGGAGGTAAGATACTTTAACAAGAAGTAACATATCCACTGTGCTAAAATATCAATTTCAGTACAAACAGATCGTTGAAAGTAATCTAGATTTATTTCACCCGCGTCTTTTCAGAACCGGAAGATGCTGAACGACACAAGTTTGAAAACTTCAGGGTTGTCATCTTTTTCAGGTATAACTGATTTGTAGCAGAGAATGGAAAGATACATGGCTTTTATATGCTGAAGGTCAGTACACTACAGTATTGTACTACTAACTTCAATTTCACTTGAATTTCTCCATCATTTTCCTATAACTTGTCTGAGGTTTTGATCTCTAGAAGCAAACGGTTCAAGGAAATGGTCCTAACTTTGTTCTTCTGTGAAGCTATTGAAGTATAATTAACAACTTTTTGAGGTAAATCCTCACACAAATAAAAGATATGATCTAAAATTATAAATACTGCATTTGTGGAAGGATGTCCTAAAAGTTAAGATGAAAAGTATTAGTATTTCTTTCTTTTAACGAGGCATGACAGTGAGGTTTTCTTAAATAAAGTGAGATCTTTCAGGTGCAATAAAGAGATTTTAAATGTGCAACGTCAGAAGAGGAGATACTGGGATAAAGTGCTAGACGAAACTCTGCTGCTGACATTACTCACATATGTGTGTACCTTTATTTCCCTTAGTTCCTTCACTGGTAGTGATAGGAAAGTATTTCAGTGAGTAACAGCAAGCATACCAATTAGTAAGTTGTGTAACTGGACTGTAGTGAGCAGGAAGTTAATCCTGAAAAAGCTTCAAAACAATAGCTGAACAACTTACAAAATATTTTAGACTAAAAATTCCTTGGTTGATTGTTCATATTAAACAAATAAACTCTCACTACAAGGTGCTACAGCTGCCTTTAACTTCAGACGGAGATACCTAAGCCAGGAATTTGTCTTTTTGTTAGCAAGCAATAGATGCAAACCATTTTTCAAAGGTCAACACAGTAATGAGTACTTTTCTGACAGTAGAAGTATTTCTCTCAAAACAGTTGTGGGTTGTTTTTTGTTTGGTTGGTTTGGGGTTTTTTTGCTTCATCTCATAGACTATTTATCATCCAGTGAATGAGAATATTGTTATGTTTGGTTCTATTTTTACCGAAATAGATAGTACTTTGAGCCAGAACAGCAATAAAGGATTCCAGCAGATATGATTATTGGGCAAGTTTAGGGATGCTGTTGGCATTCCCCTTGAGAGAGTACTATGAAAGAAAGCCTTGTGGGTGTCATTTTTACAAAGAGAACTGTGGATGTGCTCTGCCTTTCTCTTTCTGTGGAGCTGTGTACACCCTTAAACAAATGAAGAAAGTCAAAGGCTAGACTAAAATTATTCAGGGCTTTCTTAGTGCAAATACACTTTTTTTTTCTATATGTGTCTAAGGACATCTCTTTCTAGACTGAACACTTCTCTGTATCCATTTAGACATTCACATTGATTCAGAAAGATACTCTCTTGACTTCATCTTCCCCAGTAGTTGCTTCTTCATGATGCCTACAGGAGTTTCTTAAGCTATTTTATCTTCCAAGTATAGAATCATAGAATGATTTGGGTTGGAAGGGACCTTAAAGCTCATCTGGTTCCAGCTCCCCTGCCATGGGTAGGGACACCTTCTGCTAGACCAGGTTGCTTAAAGCCCCTTCCAACCTGGCCTTGAGCATGACCAAGGATAAGGTAACCACAACTTCCCCTGGGCTACCTGTTCCAGTGTCTCACCACCCACGCAGGAAACAATTTCTTCTTATTATCTAATCTAAATTTACTTTCTTCTGTTTAAAAGTGATTGCCCCCTTGCCCTATCACTACATGCCCTTGTGAGAAGTCCCTTTCCAGCTTCACTTGCTAACTAGTTTGTGCAGGAAATAGGTATCTGTGAAATCATGGTCCTTTCTGTCTCTATTTTGGTAAGAAATATCTTTGTGCCACCCCTAACTGAAAGCTGTGGTTTTAATTTACAAAAGGCTCTAGATCAGACAATTGCTAACACAGAGAGCTCTTCAGTGTAACGTATATTTTACCAAAGCTTGTCCCTTTTTCTTTAAGACAAGATGTAACAGAGCTTGCACTGGATATGCACTTTTGTGCAACCAGCCTTACATGTAATTTAGAAACTATCACGAATAAAGCCAAGGAAGTAAAAGGAGACTGATAAAAAAAAGTTACATACTCATAAGGGAATTGTTTCTATCAATAATAGTAAACGACCTATCCAAGAACCTGTTTAAAGTATTTATTTACTTGTATCCTCATTTACTTTTGTCGTCTTATCTGTGACACTTCTATTATTTAGGTAGCAAAGCATTCTTTTGTCTAGCAAACAGTGTGAAATTTAAATTCATGTTTCATAGACGTCACAGATCTCTTAATATGGCAAAATATTTTTGTATACTGGCTTCTATGCTGCTGTTGAGATTTTAAAACATGTATACCTGCATAAGTTAAATATTTATTATTTTCATAATCTGTCTGCTGTATAATAAAATCAGTCAGTAATTTAGAAGTTGCTACAAAGGATCTCAGCTGAAACTCAGCCTACCTACTATTTCATAACAAGATGTCTTGCTTATTCCTTAACAAATTTGATTATTTCAGGAGCTAAAAGCCACTTAAACTACACACTGTCAATCCACCTATTTCTGAATATTAAAAGTATGTCAGGGACGGAGGGGAGAGTTTTTCAGAGATTTTCTTCAACTGGGCAAAATTTCATCCTTAGCACTTGTCCAAGGCAGCTGCACTGAGGCTACATGCCATCTTAGCATGCATTCAGGTATGATATGTCCTTCCAAGGACACACCAAGTCATATTTGGAGATTCAAGCAGGACATCACAGTAATTTCTTTCTTTCCTGAAATGTTTCCTCCAAAATGCTACCTGTGAGACATAGAGCCATGCTTTCACAGTATATCTCCTCCCTCAGTTCTGCACTTTACTTAGGTCTTAACATAAACCTTTTGTAATTTCACACAGAAAAATAAATAACAGAAAGACTTCTGATCATTACAACACAGCAAACGCTATTGTTAGATGAAAAATATGTTCTCAAACTCTACTGTTGCATTCCTTATTTATTATTCATAGGTACATAATGTTGAAAAAAAAAGTGTGCAGTCTATCAGTGTGATATACAGGCAGTGGCTAGACAAACTATTTCTGCTTACAGTACGGTCAGGTTCCCTATTAGCCCTTTTTGAACAAATATTCAGTATCGCTTTACTTTTACAAAAAGGGGGTGTTTCTTGGTTTTATGTCTTATTTGTTTTGGGTTTGTTTTGTTTGTTTGTTTTAATTTGCTTAATGTGTTTGGAGGAAATAAAAATAGTTCACTGTGAAGTAAACTTAGAGTAGCAATGTAAGCTCTGGCTTTTGCAATGATCTCTAATGTGACTGCATGCCATAACAGCCAGTAACAAACTACTAATTATAGAGTGTGAGCTATTTCTAGTTATTGAAGGACAATGTCTATTGTAAAGGGAAAAAAAATCCATTTTAACTAATTCCTAAAAAGATGTTCTGGCAAACAAAAGGGCTCAGAGATGTATTTTATGGCTACAGACCCAAATTCAGCTATCCAAAGACAGTACTTACCTTTTTTGTCTATTGCTATATACGGGTTATACACACTTACATGTGAACAGTAGGAAAACCTCCCTGCCAGTGACCAATAAAGATGGCCCAGCTTGTGAGAGTTGAGTGAAAGACATATGTACTGTTGAATGCCCTTCAATATGTAACTTCATTTTAAAAAAGGATTTAAACATGGCAGTTTTATTAAGCAACATGAAACCACTGTGTGATATGTGGGTTGTACTCTGCTACACCTACTACATACTGCAGCAGATGTCCCCGTCTTTATAAGATCTCGGGCACTATCCTGTAGTGACAGGTACTTAAACTGCCTCAATCAAGTTGCATTTAATGTCTTAGTCTAGATTTAAGAGACAATTTTAAGATGTACTTGGGGAAGAAACTAATCAAACAGGTAAGAAACTTACTACAGTTTATGTGAAAGCTTTGATTTATTCACTTTGCCCAAATCAGACTTTCTTCAGCTTTTGCTGTTTCTGATAAAACAAAAGAAAAAAACTCAACAAAAGTAACTAGTTGTGTACCTGTCATTGTGTATTCCGGTACACATTATTCTGTAGCTAGTTTTCCTGTTAACAGTTGTGCTCAGAAACACACAGTAAAATATGACTTGTTCTTTGTTTTTCTTCAGGATGAGATGAACAAATAAAAAAAATGAGCCAAGAAATGTTGCAGACTTGACAGCTGCTCCTGGTTTTAATTAGTTATTTTTTGTGTATTTATTAACACATCTGTTTAAGTGTGAATGTAATTTTAATCTGATAATTTCACTGCTGAGGTCTCCAATCTAATATATTCAGGTCATATTCATTCTCATGACCTTTAACAATTAGTTGGCTTTTTCTTAGGATTATGAATATAATTTGCATTAAAAAAAATTCTATGTGCTCCTCCTTTATTCAATTATTCATAAATTGTCCTGTGGACATTTATGTGAACAGAAATTTTGATTAAAACCAAGTATGAGTAAAGGGAAATGTGTTTTGGTTAACAGTAGTGACTTGTAACACTGGAAGTTCGTCTAAAGATATTATTTATAGTAAATTAATTAGCAGGATTTTTCAGAATACAACTGCAAAATAACTGGAGAAAACAAATGAACAAAAAAGGACAAAACCCCATCCTTCTGAGCTTTAGACATCAGGCAGTAATTTGTCTAGAAATTTCTAATTTTTAATTTACCTATATTTTTGTAATTTCTAATATTTCTATTTTATTTCCAGTTTCTAATTGTAATTATATCATTGTGAGAACAATAATTCCAGAAGATTTTTTTTTGTTTTGTTTAGTAATACAGAGGATTTCAGATGAGGGTATAAGCCTTCTCTTTGGGTAGGTTCTATACCGTCAAACATCGTTACTTCATAACATTGATAAAGCTTCCTCTGTTCCTAAATTCAGTCCAAGAGACTGTATTTCAGGAAGGATAAGTCTCTTCTGGCTTGGAACTCAAGAATTCACCTGAACTAAAGCCAGAAGAGAGCAATGAGAATCTTTTGTGGCCTAGGAAACTAGGGAAAACTAAATACTGGATAAATGGAGTAGCTTGACATAAAGAAAGGAAGTTGAAGAAGGGAGATTAATTTTTAGATATGTTAAGAGCTACAGCAAAAAAGGAATATATTTCCCTTTTTGTGGTAGAAAAGGCAAAAATGAATGTGTCTGAGCTATAATAAAAAAAAAGATGAGTGCAGAGATTTAGAAAAGGAAGAAAAAAACCCAACCCTGCCTCAAAGGTTAACAAAGCACTGGGAAACATCACGTAAGCACTTGTAAAAAACCTGTCATTGGAGGATTTCAAGACAAAATTGGTAGAACAGCTGTTAGGATGTGGATTGGATGGTCTAGATGACTTCTGGAGATGCTTTCTAGCACTGCAACTCTGGAGCCCAGCTGCACTAGGAATTTACCAGCAGCTCACTAGTGCACAGTCGAGCCCTGACTGCTCAGCTCTGCAGTAGTCCATGGGTTCTCAAACCCAAAGAACATCCTTTGTCACAGCTACTGTCACAACAGTATTTGTACCACAAAATAACCTGTAATAAGAGAAACCCCATTTCAAATGGATAAAAGATTTCTGTGAAGAAAGTAGAATTGTGAAGACTGAGTGGCAATAGAAGAAATGGGTTGAGGCAGCTGCTGAGAGCAACCCACTGAAGTTAGCTTGAAGGCAATAGATTGACTAGCGTTTTGTCAGGAGTTAGAGCATGATTTGATGAGATGTGTTTTTCCAATAATTAACACTAGGAATATTTTTATGAAAAAAGAAAAATATTTCTGCTTCTTAAGCATTTACTTAACCCTGCTGTGTTGTCCTCATCTGGTAAAAGTTTCAGCTGTTCATTTCAGAGTAATGTGCTCCTTTTTCCCTTTTGGAAAAAAACTGTGACAGAACTGAAAGGAGACAAGTAGGAACTTCGTGCTTTGGGCTGTGTGAACAGGTTTTGAATGTTGTAGAAATGTGTGGAAACAGCTAGTACTAGTTTTAATGGGTTTAGTCTGTAAGCATGGAAGAACTGTACGGGCACAGTGCAGCTTTGGTGGTTAGCAGCACAACTTCAGAGCAAACTGGTTTGGAGGCCAGTCATACCAGGTATCTGCTTTTCTCTGTAGCTTCAGAATGTCTGTGCAACACTGTCTGGTACTGGACATCAATACCGTAACTCGTTAGAGAAGGGGAGCACTCTTCTTGGTTGAGTTTGGTGTCTGCTATGCTGAGCATACAGATGAAGTAGTATCCACTTATATGTGTTTCCTACATTCCGTTGATGGTTTAAACTTATGTCTTTCTTTGGTTTTGTTTCTGGAGCAATGCCAGATAGAGACACTGAAGGATGGCTTCAGCTGGGAGTGGACTTTTGTTTGAATACCTCTGCAATTTATGGGTACTAATGCTTTTGGAAGCTCACCTGGTCTGTCTTCCATGTATGGTCCTGATTTAAGTTTAGAAGAAATTTTGTCTTGATAAGATTAGTAGAGATACTTCTGGAGGGAGGATGTTTGTTTTGTGCTTTTCTACAGTAGATCAGAGTACAATCTATCTGAAAATGGTTTCTGACAAATTCCCAGTATTGCAGGCAAAAAAGATGCTGATGATAATCTTTTTTCATGCTGTTCTCATGGCTGCTGCTATTGTTCTTTGTTATTGGCTTCATATTTGCTATAGGCTTTTCTGGGACACAGTGGATGTTTGTTGAATGCTTTGGAGCTACCTACTCATTTTTTTCCACTTTTCTGTAAAGTGTAAGACTAAAGATAAAACTTAGGTATTTTGAAGTTTGTACTGCATTTCTGTCTTCCAAATCTCCAAGTATGTTTAAATATATAAGTATTTTAACTTCTATACTTTTCTGCTCACTTTCAGTTTATTTTCCACTTTCTTCAGGCTTCTTTTTATATACAAGTGTGCCTCTCAGTGTGGTCTCTATGGTGTTAGTAGGAGCAGAAGAAATGTAGGAAAAGGAATTTAGATGTGTGGGATTAAAGTTACATCAGAAAATCGTTTTAGTAAATATGCTAATTTAAGTGGTTTGTTGCAGTTCTTCACAGAGACCGTCAACACACTGCAACAAGCAAATCTTTTTTCCACTTTGTCTTGATTTTCCTAATTTTGAATGTATAGAGCATGGTAACAATTCATTGGTGTAAAAAGGAGGTTAATATTTGAAATTCAGTTTTCATCAAGAAGTATTCAGCTGGTTTAGCTGATACTGCAACCAAAACCTGTATGTGTACATGGGCTGACTTTGGACTGTGACTGCTACTGAGTACTGCATCCTGGATGCAGCCACCTAAATATAGAGATGGACTCAAAAACATTACGTCTAGGAGTAAAAGAAAAATTAACGTATGGAGGCCTCACACTCGCATATTGGATGACTGCCCTGTAAAATTGGCTCTGCGTACAATTTTAGACGGATTTCAGCTGTGCAGAACTACACAGCTGTTCTGTTATGGACAAAAGAGTGAAACAATTTAAGGCTATTTGAGTCTATAGATGTGACACATGCATCTTTTGTGTTATAGTATGGATACTGTGACTGTTAGCTACTGGCTTTATTTTTGCTTTTTAAAAATGCATGCCCTCAGGGGAAATACAAACAGCCCAAAGCCTGAAGAACAACGAATCAAGGTTGGATGGACAATGCTAGGGGAATCACCAAAAAGAAATTGGTCTTGGGGCAGGAAGCTGACACCTCAGGTTAGAAACTCCATCAGGGTTTGAAGACTGTGGTTTAGGAATGACTCCTGAGAGATTTGCCAGTGGACAGATGAGACAGAAAAGCCAGGTAGGACTTACACTTTTTTAAATCACTAGAAATAAAATCATTAGGTTTGTCTGGTGCTTTGATTTGAAGTGTCAAGGCACATAGACGGTGCTTAAATATATCCATGAATAGATTTCCTTTAGAAGTTTGGCATAGAGAAATCTGTCAAATGGCACGATACTTTTTATAACTGACTATAAAACCGCACACAGACTTTTTGCAGAAATGCAGAGGTCAAAGTCTCTATATCTCATTCTGCTCTGCCTATACAGTTGCATACCTTATAGTTTTTCCATTTAATACTTGATTTGATCTCTTTGTACTACACCTAATGGTGACTGGGGTTTTTTACTCTTTTGTATTTAATTAGGAGGCTCATTGTTCTAAGCACTAATGTTATAAAAAAAACCAACATCAGCACCGACATTAGCAGCCAATTTCTTTATTGTGCTCGCTGATGGGAGACAAGCAAGCAGCGCTGGACTCGTGGGGAGTCATCGCTCCACCCAAGCCCCACAACGAGGGGTTAAGCGAGCAGATATTTATTACACACAAACATCCATATTCAGTAGGTTTCCGAGAGAACAGCGGGGATATTACGATTAGTTTAGGTACTCATTATCATAAGTCTCCTCCCTTTTGGCGCTTGTGCACTGCCCTCCTACAGTTGTGGGCAGGGGTCTTCAAGATGAAGTAAGCAGTCTTTCTCAGGATGCACTTTTCACCTTTAGCACGGTTGAATGCCCTAGTGGTCCCAATTAGCTGAAACTAGCCATAGTGGCGAGTTTCTGACAACTGATAAAGATGTAGAGCAGTGTGTCTTTCTTACAAGAGATAAGCAACACCGTATGGACAGATAAGGAGTGTTTGAAGCTTAGCAGATGTCCAGGAGGCACTGTTTTCAGGCTGACTGCTAAGTAGAAGGGCTACTAAATCTTATTATCACATCACACACTTACAACACAAGCATTGTTCTAAAAGCTAACAAATGAGTAGAAGGGCCATTAAAGCTTATTATCACATCACAGACTTACAAAACAAACATTGTTCTCTAAGTTAGGCTGAAAGTATTTTAACCCATGTTTTCCAAACACTTACTTTTTTTTTACCCAAAGAAGTAACGGATGGCGACTTTTTATTAATATTGCCTTAGCTATGTGGATAGAATAACTCAGTTTCTTGTATAGTTATTTTCTGCCCCATATTAATGGTTTCTTGTTTCATGAATTTTCACACCATATTTTGTAACAAACTATCATTTCTTTATTTCCTTTTTTAACACGAATCATAGTCTATTCTATCACATCATGAATTAATGCAGACTTCTAAACATGTAGTAGCTGCCTGTGCAGAGCCAGAGCACAGAGCACTATTTTCTTTTGACATACTGTGAAACTGAGGACATGAGAACACAGCATTCACAGTGATGAAACGGGATCCAAGTTAGCTTGCTGGTGAATACAAAGTAATGGGTAAGCACCGGTGTGGTGTGCTCCTTGCCCAGATAATCCATGCTGAGGGGTGGCCTGTGCCAACCTGATTGGCGTATCACACTGCAGGAGCTGCATTGCTCCCACTTGTGCTGGCACTGATCTCATGCTGCTGCAATGAACTCTGGAAGCGCACAGAGCATCAAGTTTAATCTCAAATTTTCTGTTGTCTCTTCTTCAGAGATACATTTCAAGTATCTTTTTATGTCTCAACATGATTATTTTAAAGTGGGTTTATGAGGTTATTTCCCCTGCCTCCTTGTTGTCACTGGACTTTCCCACAGCATTGCTGTGATGACAAAACTGGTAGTGTTTAAAGTTCCGTTTACATTAGAAAGGCTAGAATTGTAATAGGTGGGATTTTTAGGCATAATACAACTATATACTACACTACAATAGACTTCTAGTTGTGTTCATTGCATGCAAGAAACTTTTGAGTTTCTTTTGCAAAACCTCATATTGGCATCTACAGCATGAGCACTTGAAAAACAGCTGATAACACCCATCCATTCAATCCCCTACTCGTTTCGTGAAAGCAGGACCACCCTGCTTTTCCTGACAAACTGACTTGGAAAGTGTCTTCTGAAATAAATAACAACTAAAAAAAAAAAAAAAAAAAGATACAGAAAACCTTCATTGAAGAAAATTTCAGCAGTTTAACTTCAGTATCCTACGGGGTATCCTAAATGTCCCACGCTTCAGTAATATAACCCATTAGTACTTGTCTTGTTCTCAGTGAAGAGGCACCTTATTTCCTTGAGCTGTTGGCAGCCTTTTACACAATTGATCATCTTGTGAAAGACAAATTATATGAAAATTTACTTTATCATGATGTCCCCACAGGACCTTAATGAATTTTTTCTGGTCTGTTTTCATAAACCTGTCTTATGAAACAATCCTTACTTTCTGTTAGCTAGAGAAAAGTGTTCACAAGAAGCTGGAAAAAAAATCCTGTGAAAATAGCTGCTAGCTGATTTCCAACCTTGCTTTTAAGATCTGCCCGTTTCCCCCTCCTTTTGAAATGAAAGTGGAAATCATCTGTATTGGAGAGAATGGAAAGGAAGAGGGTGGGAAGAACAAATAGGTGTAAATGAGACTAGAAACAGAAGACAGATCCCCTTTTATGCCAGTATATTTACCATGAGCAACAGATCCCAGAAGTAATTGAAACACTTGACTAATGCAGCTTAACTGATACTTTGAAGAAAAAGGAATGATAAAAGCTAAGATAGGCTGAGAAAGTTGGGGCCGTTTAGCCTGGATAAGAGAAGGCTGCATGAACACCTCCTAGCAGCCTTCCAATATCTCAAGGGGGCCTATAAGGATGCTGGGGAGGGGCTCTTCATTAGGGACTGCGGTGACAGGACAAGGGGTAAAGGGTTAAAACTTGAACATAGGAAGTTTAGATTGGATATAAGGAAGAAGTTTTTTCTGTAAGGGTGGTGAGGCACTGGAATGGGTTGCCCAAGGAAGTTGTGAATACTCCATCGCTGGCAGTGGTCAAGGCCTGGCTGGACATAGCCTTGGGTGGCACGGTTTAGTGTGAGGTGTCCCTGCTCCTGGCAGGGGGGTTGGAACTAGATGATCTTAAGGTCCTTTCCTATTCTATGATTCTATGATTCTATATGGAGCTAAATTTATTGAGAATTACATAAATATTGCTAAACATAACCAAAAGGACTTCATACTACTGACAGTACAATTAATATGAGACTGAAAAAAGCTTTCATTAAACAAAAAAGGAATCATAAAAGCCAAGATATGGAACTGAAATTATTGTGATTTGTATAAAGTTAAATATTATCAAAAGGGATTCATACTACTAACAATGCAATTAATGTAAGACTGAAAAAAGCTTTCCTTAAACTGAAAATTTATTCAAAATTAATCTTATTCAAACACATGGGTTATTGTCTTTGTACTTTGTATAACAGAGGGAAATAACTTTTTCCCATAAGGCTATTTATGTCAATACTTTCTACCACCTATTTCAATATTTAATATGAGAATTAACTGATAAAAATATCCCTGTTTATATGGAGTATAAGCAGTCCCCCCGTGCTGTTACTTCTACTGCTCTCAAATATCTGTTCAAGAAGTGCTACCTTGTAGCAGAGATGATAACATTTGTCTTCCATGTTGGTTTCTGTGATCCAGGATTTTATAACAGGAATGTGATGATATATATTTTGTTACCAGAGATGGAAGTGAAACCTTTTTTTCCTCAGAGGTTCTATATAGATATTTCTTAAAATCCATGCAATTTAGGTGATTTGTGTTTTGTTCTAAGGCAGAAAAAACAAACAAAAAAAAGTAGCAGGAAAGAGTATTACTCTTCTAAGTAATTTCTGGAAAGGAATGTGTTTGTTTATAACTACTATGTAACACAACAGCACTCAAAGTGCTTGATCAGGGGGTACCGTTGCTATTTTTCTTATGTCTATGATATACTTATAAACATTTATAAGACAAAATAGTAACATAAAAAAGTAATTTTTATATGCTTGAAATTTATTCAGGCTGGTGAGGTGATGCATTTAAACTTGAGATGTGAGCTAGTTGACAACTGTAGCTAGTTGAAACTGTTGCCTGGAATAAATGTTTGTACTAGAGCTGCAAGACAACAGGAGTGTAAAAGACCAAATTTGTTTTAGTTTTACAAGCTGCTCAGAGTAATTTTTGGCTTATTGAGTACAGATGAGGAAAAAATTCCTCGTAATGAAATATTTGCTTCAAGCTGTTTCTGTTCAATTATATACTGATCGTTTAGGCAAATTTAGAACTTCAGAAGGAAAATGTAACATATTAAATGAAATCTAGTATTTTTATGTGCATGAAATATATATGAAATATGAAATGTACTTCAATTATTTCACATTTCAGCAGATGAGTCCTTCATTTTAAAGAAACATGGAACCGCTCCTTACTATTCTTGGCTGTATACAACCTACAGCAGAAATTCCTCTATTTTCAGAGGAAAGAAATAAAGAAGGAAAGAATAGGTAGGTATTTTCAAAGGCCCTTGTGTCATTTTTAGTTAGGGTTGTAGTTTCTGAGTCATTTAAACACTCCTGAAAATCTTCACCACAGAAATTATTCTTCACTCTCACTGTATCTTTTCCATGTATAAATGAAGGATCTTGCCTTTATAAAGACCTTTCAGCAAAGAGACAAATAAGTGCCTTGAAGCAAAAGAGGGTGAAGAAGAATGGCCTCTGCAAAAGAACATAAAAGCTCAATGTTAGCTCAAGACTGTGAGACTTTTGACTGATGGCACTTCCTTTACTTGCAATTACTTCAGTCTGGAGCATCATTATTGCTGGTTGGAATATGCTCTTATTGCAAAAAACCTAGAGTGTGTTCCTGGAGGTCACTGGCAGTGAGCTCAAAAGTAGCAAATAGGAGACCATTTACAACAAAATTTTAATCATAAAAGGTACCATAGAACTTGGGCATATCAAATCTTATCAGCAGGTCAAGGGAAGTGATTCTCCCCCTCTACTCTGCTCACATGAGGCCCCACCTGGAGTACTGCATTCGGCTCTGGGGCCCCAGAAAAAGAAGGACATAGGCATTTTGGAGTGAGTCCAGAGAGCCATGAAGAAGATCAGAGGGCTGGAGCACATCTCTTATGATGACAGGCTGAGAGAGTTGGGCTTGTTCAGACTGGAGAAAAGAAGGCTCCTGGGAGACATTAAAACTACCTTCCAGTACCTAAAGGGGGACTCAAGGAAATCTGGAAAAGGACTTTTTGCAAGGGCATGTAGTGACAGGACAAGGAGCAGTGGCTTTAAAATAGAAAAGCGTGAATTTAAATTAGATATAGGGAATAAGTTGTTTACTGTGAGGGTGTGAGACACTGGAACAGGTTGCCCAAAGAAGCTGTGGCTGCCTCATCCCTGGGAAGAGTTCAAAGCTGGCTTGGATGGGCTTTCAGCAACCTGGTCTAGTGGAAGCTGTCCCTGCCCATGGCAGGGGGGTTGGAATTAGATGATCTTTAAGGTCCCTTCCAACCCAAACAGCCCAAAAAGCTGTATTTTCTGCCTCTAGTCAAAATTACTTGGTTATTGAAGGGTCTTGTTCTTCCTCAGCAACAGAAAGCTATTCTAGTCTTATTCCTGCTGACTGGAAACAGGAATTCAGCTTTGGTGCTTTCAAACAGTACTTTCCTATTGCTGCTAGTCTTGTTGCTAGTTTAGCAAGGACTCACTTCATTCTTATGAGATTGATTCTGTCAGAAACATGCCCACCAGTTCTCTATAATCTTTAGGAACGACTGAGTAATTTTATTTTAAAACTAAACAAATTAATATAGAACTTCATTACTCAGATATGATTTTGGCTCATAGAATTCTTGAAAGAATAAGCAAATGTTGGCAATACAATTTAGAAGAAATAAACTTCTGAAAAAAATTCATTACCAGCTTATATATTTAGACTGAAGATTTTGACAACACTGTTACGAATAGGTAATTCACTGGTGAAGTCAAAGGAACACTTTCAAGCTGAAACTGTAAATAGTGATTGTGTCACGCATGAAGCAAGTAATAAAGATATTTTCAGTTTGGAAGTGTGATCAAATCAAGTGGGATTTAAAATAAATACTGCTTCTGTACAGCAAGGAGAACAGAACAACTGAGCATTGCAGTTCTTTTTGCTTGCATTCTGTGTGCAATGGGTCTTTTATTCCTCCTCAGAAAACCCTGGGAAATCTAATTATCATCACAAGTTGTTCTTATAAATATACATGGAATTTTCCTACTAGGGACCTCATCTTACGTGGGGGTTATTTTGGCATGCTTTTTTCAGCAGTCTTTCTTTCAGTGTAAATGGAATTTACACAGAGATACATCATGGGAGTTAGCACAGCTCCTCCACATTTGTTTTTGTCTTTCTTTTCTCCTTCTCTATTGAACACTTAATTGACATTCTAGGAAAAATTGCTCCTTGAAGTCCAGCCTGAGAGCCTTGAGAGCCACTGGAGGGCTGTTAATTTAGACCTATAGAATGTCTTTGACCAGTGTTATCAGTCTAAAAATAGGGGCAAAAGAATTCTATGTATTTTGATGAAGTTTTGACCAACCTGAACTCCATGTCAAATTTTCCCAGTTTAGTGGAAATTAGGACAGTTTCAGAGCACTCAGTAGCAAACGTTAAACTGCACTGGAATTTGCTCAAGTCTAAGAACACTAGCCACAGGAAATTACAAGGGTTAATGAAGAACTAAAATGTGTAAGTCGGGCTGAGGTCATGAAAAAACTTGTATGTTGCTACTACTGCAACTATACTCAGGAGGTGGTGCCTTGCCATTTATCTGTGATCAACAAATCACTGAAATTTTATAGCAGAGAGCTCAGTTCTCCCCATCTAGTGGTTGCTTCTTATGGAAAAGTGTTACAGCTACAGTCATACGTTGGCTTAAAAAGTGAAAGTAGAAGATTTAAAACCCTTGTTGATTTCAGGGAAATGAACTCCATTTTTTGCTATATGATTTTTCCCTTTCATGCTGGTTTTAAATGTTGAGAGGCACAGGGGATTTGTCCTTACACATGCATTGTGCTGGAAGGAAATATGGTCAGTGTTGTTATCGCCGGCCAGGAAAACAGGGTCATTAGCACAAATATAATTTAGCTCTCAGACTGTGCACTTTTTGGTGATCTCTTTATTCAGTGGTCACAGTTCCAAAAGACAACACGTGCCTTTTACTACACAGGGTACATCTGTCCCATACACTGGGGTGAATTAAGGATCTGTAGCAGAGACACCTGCATCCTTGCCTTATTTGATAAGGAAGTTGAGTGTTATGCAGAGAATAAGGGAGAGAACCTTAAAAAAAAAAAAAAAAAACTTAGAAGGTTAAGGAAAATAAATGTAAGCTTGGGAAATTGGTTTCTGTCTCTGCCTCTGCCACAAAGTTGGCATATGAGGAAGGGCAAAATACTTAAGCAGAAATCTTCAGAATTGGACGTTGAAAGTGCATTATCAAGGGATCCAACTTGTGATACCTGAAGCCTCTTTTAAATAACTGCTGAGTAATCACAGCTGCAGGCACAGCTGCTTGGAGTTGTGCTTTGAATACAGAAATTGCTATGAAGACTTTTTCTGTAACTTAAAGATGCTGGAGTATTTAAAACCTACCACTTCAAAGTTAATAGTAACTACAATTTCATTGTTCACTAGTTGTAAAGATGAAAATAATAAAACTTAATCTTTAACCATGTCTTTTTTTGGATCAATATCTGTGACTACAGGGAGATAGGTGATATTGTGTTCACTGTGTGATTAGAATAGTTGCCTGATTTAATGAGTAATGCTGATTAAAGTGTTAAAAAGATTGCATAAGGATGTCAGGGAAACTTTTAGATATCACTTTCCATGAACGTGTTAAAAAAAGTTTGCTAAGGAAGTCACATAATTTACATTTCTCAGCTTCTGAATAATTTGGTTCAGGCACATCCTACATTCTTTTCATCTTTAATGTTCTGCATAACATACTAGCTGGAGTAGTAAAAGGTCTTCCTTCTACCTAGAAACTTTTTCTTAATAATTACTTAAATTTCAAAAGCTACAAATCATCTATTACTCTGGTTCAGAGAATGGGAGTGGGACCTCCGGAGATGATCCAATTCAACCCCTCTCCTCAAAGCAGGCTCAACCAGTGCAGGTTGGATAGAACCAAAGAGGTTTCAAATGTCTCCAACCATGGAGACTCAACAGCCCCTCTATACAAGCCGTAACAGATTTTGACTGCACTCACACTAAAAATATATTTTACTGTGTTTAAATGAACTTCCTGTAAGTCAGTTTGTGCCTATTGTCTGTCCTTTTGAGAGGAACTGTTGAGAAAAGTATAGCACTGACCAACATCACCAATGTTCTGCTCTGGGTAGGGTAGGAAGGCAGACGGAGAGGAGATGAGAGAGACAAACTCCAGATGGATTTTCCTACAGCATGCTGTGAAAACTACATCCATCAATGTTGCACAAGCATTGGGTTCCCAGCATCTGAAGGAATGTAAGATATTGCATGCAATGTCTGTAATCCTTTTTGTATTCTATCTTATAAAACAAACAAACAAACAAACAAAACTATTTTATTAAGCCATTTGTTCTTGGGCCTTTTTTTATCGAGATCCAGAAAGACCCCTGAGTCCTCTCTCTCTCTCACACACCTGCTTCATTCCCCTTGGTGCAGAATTTTCCATCTCTAGCCCTCACCCATGATGTTTCAGCTGACTCATCACCCCTCCCAATATCCAATCATTCCCACTTCTCTTTCCCACCAAGGGTCTTCACCATCCTGCCTAACTGGTATCATAATAAAATCCTATTACTTTGACAAGGGACGCATCATCGGCATGCTTGTCAGAAGGCTAGGAGTTGATGTTAAACTGTGTTTTAAAGCGTTGCTTCTATTACAATAATTTCCTTCTCAGCAGCAGTCCCAGTTGATGGCTTGATCTTGTAAGACATGAGAAAGGGTTTTGAAACTAAGAAAACTCATGACTCATGCTCACAAGTCTCAAGACCAAATGTCAAATTGATCAAGTGAAAAGGTAGGCATAGCAACTCCTGAATCCAAGTGTAACTGCACAGCTGAAGCACCATACAGCCTGTTTACGTGGAAAAGCACATTGTGACAGAAGGATATAGCCTATAGAGCACAGTAAGTAGCTAAGAGCTCTGGCATGTATGTATTTTCTGCACTGAGGGAAGGGATACTTCAGACAGTACATTTCAGCTGGGCTAATTTACTCAGACAGACAGACAGAAGGATATAGCACATAGAGCATAGTAAGTAGCTAAGAGCTCTGATGTGTGTATCTTCCGCATTGGAAGAAGAGATTCTCCAGACAGCACATTTCATATGGGCTACTTTATTCAGACAAACAAACGAAGGGGGACGGAGGGCTGGTTTTTTGGTTTTGGTTTTTTTTTTTTTTTTTTTTTTTTTTAATTGTGGTAGTTTCCAGTTTATTTTTCCATCTCCTTTAGCAGAAGCACAAGGAGCTTGAAATCAACTTGGCAGCCTTTCTTTTTCAGGTCTCTGCTATCTAATGGAGGAACCAGGAGCTGTTTCATGCAACTCAGATGATCATTTGCACAACTCAAAAAGCAAATGATATTTTGAATCAGCTAGTGAATGCCCACGGTACACTGTTTGTGTATGCTTGTATGGACAAAATATCCATTGTAAAATATGCTTTGAGTTTATGCCATCCAACCTGATCAAAACCAGTCAATTGGAAACATAAATAAGGGACTATGTTAGCAGACATTTTCTGTCAGAAAAAAATTACGCATACAGTCAGATGACCTGTTGATAGGGTCAGCATTAGAAGATTTTGTCTTCTACTTACAGCCTTTGCACAAGCATCAGCAAAACTTGCTGCAAAATTTAAAGTGGGCAAACTTACGTAGGATCATAGTTAAAATGAGACTGGAAGACACCTCAGAAGATCTCTCTTTCAACCTTCTGCTCAAAGCAGGGCCAGCTCTGAGTTCTGAAGTTGCTTGGTGCTTGATCTAGTCAGGTCTTGAAAAACTTCCTAGGATGTAAACTACACAACTTTTCTGGGTTATTTGTTCCAGTGCAAGAACATACAGGTGAAAAATATGATGTGTTGCTGAATATCAGATAGAGAATTCTGATGTTGCTAACTTCGTGCTACATGCTGTGCTTTTAGAAATAGGTGCGTTTACTGAGATTCTTGGAGTTGTTAAGATGTCAGGCACACCAGATAAGATCAACAGACTTTCACAAAAATCATACTTACCTTATAAGAAACTCCACTTTCCCTAGAAAACTTATGAAATCCTACAACTATCCATGTGCCACCCTATTAGCACAGCATCTATCAACTCAGCAGCTGTCTGCTCTTTGGAGGGCAAAGCAGCCCTCCACAGAAGTCATTTGAGGATGTTATAAGCAAGCATAACACATCACAGTAACCATGCACTGAGTGTGAAGCACAGTAGTCTTTCAAGTATGTGGTCATTGGAAATAAGCTGCTCTGTAAACTCCCTGTTCTATTGTTACTGCAGTTGCCATTTTAACTTTTTGAAGAAGAGCTCCAATAATGAATTCTAAACTGATTTTCTGTAGTTATCTAATGGTTCCAAGCCTTTTTTCCTCCTGATTTCAATAAATTGGAGTCTTCAACTGTCCATGAAATAAAAAAAAAAAAGTGAAACATACAGAAGAGATGGAAACCTCAGATATGCAATGAGTTACGCTCTTTGGTCATTGATTTTCTTTGATTTTGGATCTAGGTTACAGTCTCAGACTAATACTGAACTGAAAAACAGGGGAGAAGTATTTGCATAAGTTGGAAATCTATAGGCTATTCCCATGTTTTCAGTCAGGTCACTGGTATTAATTAGTCTCAGAGATTGTGGAAATGTCTTGAGAACACATTTTTTCATTAGTACACCATAAACAATAACAACATAATACTTTCCTGCAAAAAGCCTTAACGTTGCTAATTCTCTTTTTCTCTTTTTTTTTTTTTTTCTTGGTTGAGGTTACATCTATGAGTCTCAATATCTCTTTCCAGACTTGTTTCAGAAGTTCTTGGTTGACAGCTACTTGCAAGGTATAGGATGAAGTGCTGTATCTATAGTGGTGGAATGGGCAGGGTCCTGATGCTGAGGCATAACTGGAAAATAGTATTTCACTGTGTATGAGGATATTTGTGACAAAGAACTTGCACAGAAAAATGTGCTGGAGAAATGCAACTTAGGCTTAAAGAGCCCTCCTTGATTCCTTTTTCTTAACAAAATAACACTTCTTCAAATCAATTTCCTCATGAAATCCTATTGTAAGAATATATATGGGCCACCGTTTTGTGCAATCCAATTTTTTTTAATGGGTAATCCAATTCAGACCAAGCAAACATGCTCAGCTTTCTGTCAGTGCTCCTGCAGTACAGTGATTTGCAGGCTCTGCCTTTCCTTAGAGTCCTCTCAACGGTGATTGCCAAAGTACTGTCAGTTTAAGAATGTGCAGAGATTTATATGCTACTTCCCAGGACCCCTGGGACTCAGCTAATTGTACTCATTCCTTGCCTACACAGTTGAATGGATTTATAATAATTTTAACCTGAGAAAATACTAATTTATTGGTGTTGAACATGAGGTGCTTCACATTAAAATAAAGTAACTAAAACTGAAGTCAGTGAGATGATTTCCTCTAAAGGCCTAATGACCTGAGAACCCATGGATAAATTTATGTATTCCAGACACCCTGAATTATCTTTAAATGCTGTAGATGCTCCTATGATTTGTTCAGAAACCCATGCCACTTCTGTAGAGCTCCACTTATTTACTCTATTTCTACTCTATTCTACAGGGGTTTTGTGACTGAAATGGGGAGTATGACTTTCACTATTTACTTATCTATACGAATTTTCCATGACTTTGCATATACGTATTGCAAAACCTATTTCGAAACTTGCGCCCGACTCTATTGATTAAGTAACTGCTAGCTGAAACAGGCAGTTCTTTTCTAAGTACACAACCTCTAAACACATAATTTTCCCACACACAGGGGCGACTCACAGGATGTATAAAAATGTTCTGTTCTATTCTTGCAAATATTTCTGTTTTCTAAACCAAACTAGAACAATATCTCCCCTTTCCTCTGGGCTTTCGTGTGTTAAGAAACAAAAGGCACATAATCTCAGCTTGTAGCAGTTCTTTAGCCCACATAAGCAATTAACACAAGCAAGATGCAGTACTTGGTTGTTTTTTTTTTCAATAACTCCTTTATGCACATTGTGACTTAAAGCTTCCCTCATTTTATAACCAGGTTGCAATTTGCAGAGCTCAGAATCCAGATACCAAAGTTAAGTGCAGATGCATTGGCATCCATCTCTCATCAGTTAGGTGGCATTTTTTGAGTTATCGAAGTTAATAAATGACCTTTGGGGTGGTAGAAATTGTGCAGCCAGAGCTATGCTGTCAGCTCCACTGCAGCCCAAAAATTCCATTGTCTTAAAAGACATTACCATTTCCAGGAAATTACCTGCTTGAATTTTCCGTTTGTTGTCTTTCCCATTTCATTGCAGCTTCCTGCTGAAAGCAGCCAAGTGAATGGAACTTTTGAGGGAGTTGAATTTGACCCTGAATTAAACTTTTGCCCAGATGAAATTACTTAGCACTGAATTTCAGTTAAACAACAACAACAAAAAAAACCCAACCAAAAACAAAACCAAAAAATCCATATATAATTTTAGAGTTTAAGTGTTTGAGGCATTTTTCATTTCCACAATCTAAGTGTTCCAGGTTCTTCTCAGAAAGTACATGACAAATTTGAAGTCTGCTCTCACACAAGCAAGTTCACTAGAGGAGGTCTTCTGTTAAAACAAGTAGTTTTGCCCGTTATGAGAAAAAAAAAAAGCTATTGGCCCTAAATCATTAGGCCCATGGGATGACCATTGCATGGAAAGTATACTGAAAAGTTTATCACATAATGTGACGACAAGGGAAAAAAAAGAATCTGCCTGCCAAGACAAAGCATACACTGAGTGGTGAATACACATCTTCTTTATTTTTCCCTCTTCCTCTCCTTTTGGTAGTTTAATGACATTTTAGTGGAATTTCATGAACAGCCTAGAGAAATTGAGCCTCTGTATCAGGCCAGTTTTTCTCAGTGTTGGTAATGGCCTTGTGTTTTCTTTTCCTCTTCTCAGAGAGTCTATCAGGAAAGGCCAGCTTTGGATGTAGAAAGGCCAGCTACAGGTCTCTAAACCTGTATCATCTCTATCCTAGATCAACAAAATTTTTAGATGACCCTTATTTTTATATGGGCTGATACAATCTTTCCACTGAAGCAATGTTACCTGATTTCCTTACAGGATGCAACACATGGCGCCTCAAGCATAATAAACCACAAAGTATTTCAGTAGTTTGTTGAGGCTTAGAGTGTTTGCAAAAGCTTCTGGTCAGAACAGAGAGTTGTGAGTTAAAAATACATGTGGAATGAAACAATGTGGGAGTATTTTCAGTAAGGCTTTGCCAACAGTAAAGTTGATAGACTTATTGCCTTAGTACTCCACTAGACTAAAAGCTCTTGTTGAGTTGTGGGTTGCTATGATTCTTTTATTAGTTTCTACAGCAGCCTGGCTGGATTTAGTAGCCATTGACCTTTACCACCATCTCCCCTTAGTTTGCCATTTTAACCCTTAGTTTTCCCATTTTTCCCAGTTCACAGTGACCAGAAAGCTTTTTTTCAGCTTCACTAACAAGAAGAGCAAACGAGTTACATTGAAATAATGCTAAGTAGTCGATCCTAAACAAACATTTACTTTCTTTTTTTATTTATTTCCACTGATCAGAAAAAAATATCTTATTTATATAGTTCTAGTTTACCCACTAGGAGGTTATTATTAGTGATCTATGACACTATCAGCATGCCTGTTAATGTCAACACTGTTAGTATTTCCTTAAACAAATATCTAGGAACTGATTACTATAAATTTTTACAAGAAAACTTGTATAAATGAGGAGTTTGGAATTTCAGAATTATGACCCAATCATGAATTGCCATGAGTCTATGGTCTAAACTATTATTAATTTGGTACATCTTCTGCTCATTCTCACTCTCAGTGAGCAGAATTAGTTCAATGCCTTGATATGTGATTTTCACAATTGTTTTTCTTATGGCAGTATTTAAATCAGAAGTCTGGATTTTATTTTGCATTAATCACTGACTGCATTTTTGTACTTGCAGGGAAGGTAGGGAACTGAAACGTTTATAGTAGGAGCAATTATGCTGTAGTAGATTTATTAAATTATGCATATTTTTAGTTAAATTGAAAATAATGATGGCCATTTTAATACGGATTGTTCTCTTAATTGCTTTTCAAACAACTTGGAACAAACTGGCTTTTAAAGGCCAGAAGCTTCTCCTTCATGACATTGGTAGAAAAAGAAACAAAATGTCCTTCAGCATCGTCTTTCACTGGAATAAGTTTTGTAATATAATTTTCACTGGAAATGTTTGCGGTTTTGTTTTTTGTTTGGGGGTATTTTTTGCTTGGTTGGTTAGTTTTCTTGTTGCTTTTTGTTCATTTTTTGGTTTTTTGTTTTGGTTTTGGTTTTTTTTTTTTTTTTTGCTTGGGTTATATGTCTTTTTATTTATTTATTTATTTACTTACGTCTCTTTCTGTCATGCTATGGAAATTACTCTTTGGCTGCACTTTGTACTCAGACTTGCCTTACCGCAGCATAACTTGCCTATGCTGTTCCTTAAAATTTACAGAAATGTACATTTTTATTAAGCTGACTTTTTTTTCCAACTTCATGTGTAGTTTTGGTGGCATAGAGAGTGGCATGATAAGTACTCTCATCTAGATGTTTAGCAATTGGCTAAACTGACTGTTCTCATTTTTATTGCTTGAAAGCATCCATAATTGCTGCTTCATTAGCTGAAGAGAAAAGCCAAAAATCACTTCTGGGGCAGAATCTCTATTTGGCCAAAGAATTCAAAAGCTGATATTCAACAACACGTCAGTCTTATGTAAATTTTGAAGGAGACAGAATATTTTACAATAAAAATGCTGCAGCCCTATAATTTGTGAATTTCAGAATTTTTTCAACAAAACAAAACCGTAACAGCTGAAATTAATCCGTGGTAAAACCAGCATATGGACATACATATTTCAATAACTAGAGTGTAAGTATGTCTTTATGAACAAAATCTTAGGAATGAAAAATAATTTTCTTTCAAAAATTAATGGGTAGCAATGGGTAGAGCTGCAAAAATAACTTTCCTTGAATTGGTGAGCTTACAGATTTATAGGCCTGCGATTATGCTGGTATTCCCTTTTCTTGTATACTGAATTCAATGTATCCTAATGTGCATTGGCTGACCTTGTAATATGATTTTAAATTGTTACATGACTATCAGTGTAAAACTGTGTGGCAAAAGGTTAATTTTGTCACATTCACTGCATTCAAACTATTTAACTTGCTCAACAAAGTTAAATTCTGATGTGCACTGGACATCTATAGACATCTATGTCCATAGATCCATCTATAATATACAAATATCTGAGGACTTGCAGACCTTGAGACCATGGCCTATTTGCAAAGCCTATCCAGAGCTTAAAATGGTTATTTTGAAAAGCATTTATTATGATTTTATTATCTGAAAGCACTTAAGCATTTGATATTGTAAACATTTTCTCCTAAAGAAATACTGGTGTGTACTTATATGCAAAACCTTACATTTCTATGGATTGAAGACTTTTTTCAGGGCAAATCACAAAAACTGGCAATTCAAAGGTGGAAGATTGTAGCAGTAGCACTAATTCAGCTTCACTGCATGTATTTACTGATTTTATTTTGTTTAGCTATGGCATGCAAATTAGGTAACCTGATGCCAAAATCTTAGGTTTCTATTTATTTCATTTTAAGCCTTGACAATGCCATGTGGGGTTGTATTTGAATACACTACATATTATGCAAATTACTGTAACGGTTTTAAAAGGTCAGAGTGATCGAATTATGTACATGGTCATATTTGTAATCAGATTATTATATCTCAGATAATATGATACACAGGGGAAAAGAAAGGTCAAATAATCTAATATACTCTTACACCACTTGTAACTGTCCTCTCTAAACTATGCTACCCTTGGTCTTTTATTCTAACTTTATTTTAGTAATATTCATTATAATGTGATATACTGAAAAAGAACCCCTTCAGAATCTTTTCCCTTCTGTTGTGAAAAGCTAGGTATGAAAATTATCTAAATTTAGATTGAACAAAAGTATGTTTACTTCAATTTATAACCTTGCATTTGTATAAATGGATTTTGTCACATTTTCCAGATGTTACTTACGTACATAGTGGAAAATCACAGCTGCAGCAAGGTTTATGAAATCTTTCTTGACTCTGTGCAAAGGAAAGAATGTTATAGGTACACAGTAAGATCTGAAATCACTTCTGCTGAGCTGTGCAGATGGCATCTTTGAATATAACTTAAACTATCAAATGTATGATACAGAAAAGTCCAGATTTCTTACAGCAGTTCCCACTCTATTCAACATGTGTCCTTTGTACTTTTTAAATATGACAACTTAAGTGTGAAACAAAATCTTCAAAGGAATGTGTATTCTAGAAGCTGTGTGTCTGTGGCTTCCCACACAAATTTTAGAACTTGTACATCAATATTTTACCACCTGTATTCATTTACTACTTCAGTAGTGACTAATCAATTGCAATTTGACTTAAATAGCGCTGTTCATGGATGTTTTCTCTTTATGCTGTTGAGTGTTTGGTATACATCTGTCACATTCATCTCTAAATTTCTTTGACTGAAAAAAAATAATCAAAGCTGTTGTTTACTTCTCCAGAGTGCCAGCCCCAGTTTTTCTCCCAGTCATTTATGGATTTCCACTTTACTAATCTGTTTTATTCTTCTGTAATAGACTCTCGCTGTTCCTGATTTCTGTTTCACTCAGTCTCATTCTTACCAAGAGGTCTTGCCCTTCCTCTCTTCTCATCAGCCCAAGTCCCCTACTTCCCCCGCACATTCAGTTCAAATGCCATTTTGTTTCTGGTTCCACCATCATCTGTTTTCAGTCTTACTTATTCTTCCTAAGCTTTCTGGAAAAGTTTCCTTCCCTCCTTTCAATTTTACTCTCCTCCTGCATTTCCAGTTAGTTGCTATCATTTCATATGCCAGTTTAAGAAGGAGGGTGCAATACGTTAAAGCTAGACTGGAGATAAAAGAAAACAAATTACTTCTGTTCAGTGTCCCCAAACTTCTGTCCCAGCAAAGCTTGCAGGAGCCAACAGCACCCAGGGGTTGCAATGGTAGAGAAGGTCCCAAAGAATCCTGGTTTGCAGAGTGCCAAATTTATGTAGAACTTTCACTGGCAGCTGGCACTTATAAGAAGAAAAAGTGAGATGTGAACTGAGTCTGTGACTTGGACAATCCCCTGAACCATTTCTAAAATAATCTTAAACTGTCTATAAATAGTAGGTGAAATTCTAACCCAATTCAAGTTGGCTGAAAATAAAGGTTTGGAATAGGGATCAAAATGAATACAAATGCTATAAAATCTTGCCACATTATTTTCTAAGTTTGTCAGAAAAAGCAGGGTATTAAGCATTAATATAGTGCTGAGACAGAAGGGACCCTGATTCAAGGGCTTGTAAGTAACAGCAAAATACACATAACCAGAAGGAGAATAAGAGTAAGAATTGAGACACATGAAGTGACTGCAATTCTTGGTAAAATAAGTTTGTTCAACCTGCAAAAGAAATAACGGAACAATTATATACTGGGGTCCAGCTGGAGAAATAAAAAATTGATTCTAACTGATAGAACTGTGCCTCCAAAAATTACATTTTATTCTGTCTGTATGAAGAGATATGTGATCATACGCTATATATTTAGGCAACCAATTCTGATTTATTCAGAGGAAAGGAGAGGGGAGCTAAAACAGATAAAGAAAAAAACATAGGCAATATGAAGACATGCAGATTGGGCTGTAGAAGCGTGCATCAAAAGTAGTACAGAGAAAACTGGTTGTTGAACTGAGAACATTTTCCCCAAAAACTTGTTTTCACAATTTGTCATGGGTGAATAATGTTTCTATTCTATTGAAAAATCAACTTTTAAAAGACATATAGAATTTTCTCAGAGGAAATAAATACAAAAATAAAATTCAGACATTTCCTGAGCTTTTACTGATGTTTCAAGGCTAGATGCATTAAGCATTCTTCTCTTTTCATATATGCATACATATGTCCCCACAGACAATTTCAAGTTGCACAGTCAGTTAATGATCCAGTTTCTTATAGACAAACCTTCTTCTAAAGTTGTTTTATTTTGTATTCATTGAGGTCACCCTCTACCTCTCATCTCTGCAAGCAGCTCTCATTCATGTCATAGGCAGTTTAACAGGCTTAAGCTCCATAGCATCTTCCGGTCCCAAATGTCAGCTGACAGCACAGTATCCACAAAGCTACCCAGCTCTGCTGCATACGAAATTAGAAATACACAACACAGTAGGTAATTCTATAGAAAAAGACAATAATTGCAGTTGTACAGTAGCAGTGGAAAATTGGTGAAGGAATTGGGAACAGGGACTCATGTGGTACCATCTCCTTAATGGTCTCTTCCTGGTTTGGATAGTCCTGTTTTTCTCAAACCACAAAAGTGAAAACATAGTTCAACCAATGGATGTAAATAGATTTAGGGCTTTGAAGGTGTCTTCTTGCATGTTTCTTTGGAGGCAGGGGGCATTACCTATCAGGTTTATTGAGTATTTGTGACACATGGTGTTACCTTCACTGCAAAGAACACAAGAAAGGAGAGAGTAATCCTTCTTCTGCGATGCTTCTTTCCTCTGCACTTTACATGATCAAGCCATCTGTTAACTTTAACGAGAGTCTTTAGTACGCAAGTGTTATTGTCTTGAATGTGATATGAAGGGTATTATAGATTCTGTTGAATTTTAGTCAGAGATGTATGGAGAGATCCTGCAAAGAAGACTGACTGCCAGTTTAATTTTTTCAGGCTTTGGGATATTGCATTTTTTGAGAGTTTTTTGAGATTTCTAATATTTGCTAAATGTGTTTGGTGTCTATGCATCCAAAATAATTTATATTAAAAAATATATTTAGCTGCAAAATCAAGTGGCCGGGAATGAGGAAGTGCCTCATTCAGGAAAGGATGTTTTCTGAACAATCTAAATCTTTTCTACTCTTCCACCACCTGCAGTCCCTTCTGTATACGCACATGGATACAAGGTCAGCACTGGGCATGGGAAAAGTACGTCGTTACCTACAGTAGAAAAATTGCAATGAAATATCCCTTGGAAAGTCTATACTGGGACACTGAGAAGGGTCTTCAGTTTTGTCACTCTTCTCCAAGAAATCTGGAATGCTGCTGAGCAGCCATGCTCTGCCTCTTGGCTTCACAGCCTCAGAGTCAGTCTTGCTGCTACTGCTGCTAAGGGAGCATAAAGCAGTGCTACGTGTTTCTGGGAGAGGGGAGATTGCTCCCCCAGTGGCATTTGCCATTTCTTCCCCCATCCTGTTTCACATTCTGTAGGAGGGTTTGTCCTGGTCCCTACAGAGTCAGTACTTTCTGCTGCAAAAGTAGCCTCAGGAGGGCAGGCAAGTCAGTCAGTCTAAGAGGACAGGAGAACATCAAAGATCAGATCAGCTGTAATGGTAGATTGAAGGTTTATGAGAGATCTTAAAAAGGGAAATGAATGCCCTCATTCACAGCTCACCTGAAGTTTCCCCGCACTCTTTCCTTTTCATACTGTTTTCTTTATCTCAGTGCCAAAACTCTGCTGATGTATTTCAGCCCTTTGCTTTTTCACAGAACTCCTTCCCTCTCTAAAACAAATAGACAAGCAAGACCAAACCTCACTAATACTTTTTGGCCTCCCCCAGTCCTTTCCATGGGTAATTAGCCCACAAGATTAACTGTGCTTTAGAAGTTAATCAGGTTTGTGTAGTACATTATGCTCCGGTTTAGCCCTTTTTAAAAGCAAAGCAAATTCAAACAGAGCCAAGAACAAAATCTCAGCTCTTTCACAGTTGGCCACTAACTGTGAGTTAGTTTTATATTTCTGTGTGCTCAGCATGATATATCCAGGAGCAGATCTGTGGAAGCCTTGAGCACACAGTTGTGGCTGAAATCACTTCAAGTTGTGCTTTGAACATGCAAGGTCATATGAAATGTTAAGTGTTCAGGAGGATGATGCTCTAATGCTGTTAAATAAGGTGTCCCCATCAGTGAATGCTTTTGACAGCTTTGGATTTTACCTCTTTGGGCCTTACTTCCTAGTGGGTAAAGAAAAGATAAGAGCAGGTAATTGGGAATGCTGTCAAATTGAAATAATTAAGGTCTCTGAATCACTAGGTGTAGGATGGAGAAGACAAAGCAAAACCCATGCTGAGAGCTTTGGTTTAGCGTTCAAACACTGGCAGACACCTGGTATAGTTGGTTCAGGTTTGGAAAAATTATAAGGAATGGGAAACTGGATGGGAGATGTAAGTGACAGAGAATGCCAGCTGTACTTGTCACAAATGGGTTGGACTAGATGATCTCTAAGATCTTTTTCGACACAAACCATTCTGTGATTCTGTGAAATGTTGCTGTGCTGCCTTATGTACCTTTGTACTAATGCCGTTATTGCAGATTATAAAATCTGTATGCCTGTGAGTTCATAAATTCACCATTCCTAATCCTTTGTTATACTAAGTCTGGGATCTTAGCAGAAGTGGGATCTGGACACTCAGAAATGACTTCATATGGGTGAAATTTACTGTGATGCAAAAGCACTGGCTTTGAATCCCGGCTCTTGCCAAACTGGTCATCTGGCTCTGCTGACATTGTACTAGAGCAAGTTCCAGGTTACATGCAATGAAAGGTCTTGACAGATGGAGAGATGAACTCTTTGTCCTCTAATTAGCATAAAATACTTACTTGTTACATTCTGCCAACACCCCCAGCCCTGATATGAGTATTCTCATGTTAACACAACAAACAACTTTCAGTCATTTGACTGTAATCAGTATATTGACAGTGACTGGAATTTTCCCTTATCTAATTTTCAAGCTCACTTAATTGCCAGCTTTATTTCTGAGAAGCCTGCCATTTGGCAATCACTGTAAGTTATATATGCTTTACCTGACAGTCCAGAGGCATAAAAGGATAGGATCTTCATTGCTCTGTTTTATTTCTGGAAGAGAAGTTAAATTTCTTTACATGAATTGGAGTTGTCAGAGCTACATACAGTAAAGACCACTAAAATTTTATGGTCTTGAAATTAAGTGTCACTCAGAGGTTTTGTTAATCTTAACAACCATTCACAACAGATAATAAAATATGATATGCTCAGAAAAAACTGTGAAAAAATATGTCAACTCAAGAAACAAATTTTGGTTAAATCCTGGCACCTGATCTGAGAACTTTTCATATTGAGTGTGTTGCTCATTGTCACTGGACTCCCAGAAGCTTTGCAGAACTAATCCTGGTATTGAGAAATTGTTCCTCTCAACACTTAATTCTCCATGAATCTACTGACACTGACAAAGGGGAGGATTTGTGTGGCTGTAGTGAAATGTAGCAATTGTTTGCTATTGGGGGGAAAACATTGCTGACCTTTAGTGCTTTAAAATTGTAAATGCATCTAAAATTAAGTAACAGGACAGCCAATTCCAGTCGTATTAATTGCCCACATCTTTCACCTGAAGCAGCAACAACTGCGATTGTATTCTGCTTGTGGTGCGCCTTAACCAAAGAAATTTTAAAAAATATTCATCCAAATCTGCTTCCAAATGTTGAATAAATTGCTGAGTTACTTCATAAACCAACCTGTGATCAGGCGCCCATTTTAAAAAAGCATTTTATGCTGGATAAATTGCAGAAATTATTTTAAAAAGTGCACAACTTGACCACAAAACCTGTAACTCTCTTGAGGCTAAAAGCACGCGCTCCAGGAATAGGATTTATGCAGTTTTTCAATATTAAAAAAAAGAGCAGCTGATGAAAAACGCACATTCTTCATGCAGTGTTGTCTGATTCTATCCATTGTTCTAGGTGACTTAGATTGTAAACAGGATTTTAAATAAAGGGTGTTATGACCATAGCTTGATAGTTTTTTTATTTACTAGCAGTAAACTCTAGCACAGTTTAATGCACTGCTGCTCTGTAGAAGAGCTTTTAAATTAATGTGCAAATCCTAGGGTACCTGTGCTGTACTATTTAAAAAACAATTTTTAAGGAATAACATGGCTCTAGTGTGGACAGGAGTAAAATGCTATTGGAAAATCCAGTTGCACTATAGTGGAAATTACTAGGGTTCCTACACTTAATTTACATTACCCAGAAAAACTAGTAGCTCAAATCACAGCTAGAAATAAAAAAATGTTGATCTTTTAGCTCGGATTTAACCTCTCATTGACAACCTTGTTGCTAGGCCTATGACAGATCTAGAAGCAGAATAATCACATTCACTGGTTTAAGCTAAGTGAGTTTAACACACATGCCTTGGATGACCTGCATGCAGCTGAGTTGGTCATCTGCACATAGTTTACCCACACACCATAAACGTTACCCGCTTATAATAGCGAGCTGACTGTGTTTTCACAGTTGTATCTCCCTTTATTTTAATAATAAAATGATATTATTTTGGTCTTGTGGAAATCTCAGAGATTTCTGTCTAGTCCTTCTATTATAGAGATATTTTGCATGTGTTCGTAGTGAACAATGTTGACAGACTGTTGGAGCCTGGCTTCCTTTTCAGAGCAACCCTGTCACTGTGCCTGTCTCAGCAAAAAACTTCCACTTACTGACTACATGGACTACAACCAAAGAGTGCTGTCATTAACTGAGCACAGGGTTCTTACCATCTGGTGGCTTGTGCCCTATCCACTTTAAGCCCACAAGCCTGTGTTCTTGGAAATTATAGCGGAACATGTAATATACTTTTCTGAAATACCTTACCTTCAGCTTCTGAGGGATGCTTCCCTTTACACTCCTAACTCCCTTTAGTTTCAAAGGGAATTAGTCTCTGATGTCCACAGGCTAGGTGATGAGTTGTAGGCAATGCTTGAAAGTGCTTTAGTTGATCTCTGCTGTTGTGTTGGAGCCCAAAGAGAGCAATTTTTTTTGAGATAGTAATCACGTGGGATTCTCTAAAGGACAGCAAATGTACTTCAAAATGCATTTAAAAGCATATTCAAGATCTGATGTGTCACAACACAGTTGCGCATGACAAAAGTCATTTCATCAGGTGCACCACCAAACATTTACTATGGCTTCTGGGACATATTAGAGTGTCAAGTTGCATCTGTTCTAGTAATCTAATTTAGAGGATATAAAAGCACAGTGGCCCACCAAGGTTTATAAACTCTCCAGCTTCAACAGTACAAAATAACTTTCAGAAACTAAATGCATGTTATAATCAACACAGTAAGAAATACATAAAAATTGCAGATATACAGAAGGGTTCTCTGTCCTGTTGGAGCCAGAGAAAACTATAAACAAATGCAATGAAATTTTGTGCCTTATTCTGAAGCTCAATACAGCACCAAACTGTTGCTGAGTTTTGTCCGTGAATTAGTAAAAAGAGATTTCTCATTCTAGAAATTAAGAAATTTCTAGGAAAAAAATTACCTTAAGGAGGGGTTTGGGATGCCCCATGGGGGTGAAAATTCTGAAGTACCTCATTCAAAAAAAGTTTGAGTGTTTTGTAATTAAAGTTTTTTTGGGGATGATCTCAGGTTCGAAGTGTTAGATAATGAGCATGGATGACTGACCTTATTTTTAATCTTTCAGGATAAATATATTGCACCAATGAAACAGAATGATAAGTAAGAAAATTGAGATAGTCTGCCTTTTATGACCAAAAACCAACTGTTCAATATAGGAACTCCCTTCCCAAAAGTTCTGCAAAACTCTTTTCTAATACTTTTTTCTCAATGGTAATTTTTCTTCCATGAAGATATGTACAGAACTTGGTCATCAAGCAAAACTATGAATAATTCATTGCAAAATGGTGAAATATTAAATATTACCTTTCTTGAAAATGCATTTTATTGGCATTTTAGTGTTTATATACTTATATTAGCAGTTTAGGTTTATAGCTGATTGGATAGGAACTTATGCCAATGCTCTGACCTTAATTTAGTATGGGTGGAAGGTTGCATGACTCACTGATTTCTAGGGAAGTTCAAATTTGTGTCCTTTCCCTTGGCTATGAAAATGCCTTTCAGCAAATTAAATATTTAAAACTGATCTCTTTCTTTTATAATAAAATTCAGCACAGTTTTCACAAAATATTTTGTCATGGTTGTATTCAACATTTCTACTAAAGAATTTATTTACACTGCTTTCTTTGTAGGATGGCTTTTCAGTCTTCTCAGATTTTTTTAGTTTCAAGCTTTGGAAAGCCTGTGCAATTTTGCAGTGACATATTTAAGGAAAATAACTCAGACTAGGACAGATTTAAAAAAAAAACTTCAGAACTGATCATATCACTGAACATTCTACTTTGCACATATGATGCCGTATATGCTTGCTTCCGAGCAGTCAAGTCACTTTGGCTTATTAAATTAGAGCTCTTCAACTGAGTTATTAGGTGTATTTTGTGAGAATCCAGAGAAAAGCTGAGTACTCAGAATAGCAAAACGAAGCTTTTCCTGAGCCTCATAACCAGCATGACGTTGGGGAGAGGATGAATTATAGTTTCAGTTTCCATTTTGCTAAGAAAAATCATTAAGGTTTTAACTGAAATGACAGCTTTTTTGTGTTTGCAGGAATGGGTTCTTAAGATTAAATTTCATCAAATTTAATGATAAAACAACATTTGAAAATGAAAAAAGAAAAAGAAATTCCTAGGGCTTTAGGATTTAAATTTTATATATGTGTGTGTGTGTATATATATACACACAATTTATACTATATATTATATATTTTATATATATGTATATTATATATCATATAGACACATAATTTAAATCCTGAAGCAGTAGGTATTTTGCAATGCTACAGACATATGAAGTCTAAACTTTTTGTGGTTTACACTTTCTTTTTTCACATGAAAAAAGGGCACAACTTTTTAGAGAGTTTTGAGGAGTGTCCCTTTTTAAATGGAAGAACAGATTTTGTATGTTATTGTGTGAGTATTCAGCAGCAGGTTAGCAGCTGTTTGTTATTTTTGCAAAACTCAATTATGAGAGTGGTTGTCTTAGAACATCAGTAGGAATGCCAATGATGCAGTCCCTTGAAAGCACAGTTCATTGCATTGCCATGGGTGAAAAACCCTGAAGCAGCAGGAATACAGATGGCATGAAGCAACACTGTCTGTAGTATAAATCATATTAGAGTCAGCCTTGGTCTCTTTATGGTTTCTAACACCACTTGTGGGGCTTTGATTTAAACAAACGTTTTATTCCTGCTTTTACATTTAAAGAAGCCTGTGGCTTTGATTACTAGGAATATATTTTCTGATATATTGCTTATCGGAAAAAAGCAATATCGAAATAAACAGCTAAGATGTGTCCCCCTGTTAAAATCTGTATGACAAGCTATAAAAAATCCCTCCATTTCAGTACAATAAGTGTCATTGCTGTACTGATGGACTCAGCATTTGCTCAGCTCTGAGTCAATATTTAAGGTCTTGAATAAATTGGTCTACTGAACTTCAGAAGTGCCAAAACTGAACCTGATGCAAGTTTCTGTTGAGAGTCACAGGGACCTGGATGTCTGATGCCTGAAATTGAATTGTAAAACTGTGGCTAGTGTTTTTACAAATGAGACATTGCCCAAAATCCTAATGTCTAAAAGTTATATTCAGATGAACAGTCTTGAGAACTGCAGCCTTAGACTTTCTTTCTAAGCCTTGATAGCTGGGGACATGCAGGTGCAGGGTTGAGAGTAGATGGGTGAGGGTCAATGTTAGTTTTATTGCACAGTCATCCTCTGCAGCCATTCTTGGCCTACCTTGCTGGTTTAGTTCTCCAGCTGCAGAAGTGTTAGTAGTACATCCTTTATTGAGTTGTGGCATTCTTACTCTGCTTCTGCACATCACCTATCACAGTAAGATACAGATATCAGATAAGAATTGTAAGCACAGCTGGAGAATAAAGCTTAATAAATACAGTTTTTATAGCAAATTCGGGGTCAGGTTATTGAACTTCTTTTGGTTGAAACTTAGATTTGAGAAAACTGAAAAGCCAATAAAAAAGAAAGCAATGTAAATGAGATACTTGTGGTTGTCAAATGACAGCACAAGGGCAGAATCTAGTCTGAAAGGTGGTTTAATCCACTCCTGAGAAGTCTACATATGGATCTTGCATCCCGATCTGCCACAGGAGCCTGCAGCAAGCAAACACTTCCATTTTATTTGTAAATTATTTCAATAAAATAGCAATAACATAATAGCTCCTTGAAGCTTTTTGTTTGAAATGGGAAGGAAAATGGGGGAGATGGAGTAAAGATAAGTATCTACTTATTGACCAGCCAGTTGCTTTGTCTTGTCTTATGACTGTTTTGCATAAGTGTTAGAGGTCAACAGCTAGGCACTGGGAATGCAAGCCGGGGTGGGGGGTGTCAGTGGGCATCAAAGGAAAGCAGGAACAGGGAGTGGTCATTTGTGATCCCCCCATCCCTGCTCAAGTTCAAACTCCGCAGCAGATTCTGGGGACAGAGCCAGTGAGTGGTTATTGCATCTTACAGCAGGACAGGGGATGGGAGTTGATGTGGACAGCAGGTTGGAGAATCAGCGAGAGAAGAGAGCACCACATGTGGACTCCTTCATGCAAAGCTGCTGGCTCTGGAGCTAGCAGGGAGAGGGATGGGATGGTCACAATGGCGATAGCCCATAGCTGCAGGAAGGAAGCCAGTCTGCCTGTGAGTACATGACATTATGTCTCTGTATAGTAAATCCTGTGCTGGCTCAGAGCATTTGAGAGCCAACAGGGAAGGCAGAGCTAGAACAAAGACATAGTGGAGTGGGCCAGTGTTGGTGATAAGGACAAGCAGCTGGAAGTGGTGAAGACAGTTTCCTTCTCAAGACCTAAGTGATCACCATGAGCACAGGGAGTTAATATTTTGTTCATGGCAGCTTCACTTTTCAGCACAGCAGACATGAGACCTTGTGGATAAACTCCATAGCAAACCTCCTTTAATAATCTATTAAACTTGCAAGATTTTCCTCCGCATGTATGTGTGTTTGAGTGAGCATTTTCAGTGCTTACAGCCTCTGGAGGAAGCAGGAAGTGTAATTAAGCATCACAGTACTGTCACTAGAACTTACAGATTCCCTGGTGCCATATTTTATTACCCTTCTTCCCCACAGTCTCCAGTTTATTTAGATTACACTGACAGAGTAGTGGAGGAGAAAATATCTGTGTCTCTTGGCTGTCTCTGGAATTGGTATGGCATCCCACACACACCACCTTTGGAGGAGCTTTTTGTCAAGTGCTTGACTTGAATATCATGCAGCGTAACAGTGTGGGTACTATTAGGAAGACAAAGACTATGCTGTGGCATTGAACCTTCACAGAAAACGCCAGCAGTGAGGGTTAGCACTGTAAGTGCTCCAGATGTGTAGCAATCAGAATTAGTCCATTGCTGAGACAGGTGATTAAAAGCATAAGGTTGACTCACTCACATCTGTAGAAAATTTTATCTTGTGTTGTGAAAGTCTGACAGTGACTAACCTCTTTCAGAGGACAAGGACCAAAACCAGAGAATGCCTTTTCTTTAGAAATGTGAGGTGGATGGTTTACATGGTTTTTGTGTTCTTATAGGTGTTTTTAAACTCCAGCTACTAACCTTTAGTGATGAATAGCACCTTGTAACAGTTACAGGAGAAAAGCCAGGACATCCCTCAAGTGTTACAGAACAGACTGATAACCTTAAACATTTCAGAAAGGAGCACTGTGAGATAATATTCCTGCTGGCACGTGTAAAGGGGAGTTTTCTGATTAAAGTAAAGCTGTTCCCTGCAGATCTGATCCCTTCCTTGTGAACTCCAGCTGTAAAATGTAGCCTCCTGCTTTCTTGCAGCAGACAGCATCTCTGCTACAGCGATGGATGAGGAAGAAGGTGCCCCTGTAGGTGGCTTATACTATAATAGTCCACTCCAGGATCCTTTGTAACAGATGTTTCAGAGAATGACACTAATTTTAGTCTGAGAAAGGACAAAGAAAGGAAAACCTGGGTGTGACCTGTACCTGTCATTGTAAATCCAGTTAGTGGGTCACTATGTTGTACAAGAGACCTGATGATCTCTCTACATAGCACCAGGTGAAGAAGATGGTATTGTTTCTAGGATGTATTTGGCACACAGCAGGGATGTAAACCAGAGCTGACAGACAGCTTAAGTACAGGCATATATATATAAAGCTCAGTGTGATTCATTGCGGTTATTTTGGAGGGTAATGAGGGCTATATACTGCACTCTGAATACTGTGCTGAGGATAAGCAGGTCATCTGTTGCTCTGAGGGGAAATTTTTATCTCTTCAAACTCCCATCTTTTCAATGTGGCATTTCCTGAGCACTGTTTGCATTGCATTTGTCCTTTATTGTCCCCACTTTCTATGCTCCTCTGGGACACGTTGTGTGTGGAACTAGTTATGACTCCTGCAATCCCTAAAGTCTTTGAGTTTTGCAATAGACTCTCATATCATTAAAGACATCCTTTCACTAGCCTCCTACCATGCTTTGCAAGTAAGCACAAAGGTGAGAAAGGTTAGTACTTCAGTATGAATAATATCTAAATGTGTCTGAAAGGAATTGAAGGTTTTGTGCCTCTGCACAATGGTTATGTGTGTCAGAGTAGCAGTGCTCTTGCATTTTGATATCCCAGAAGTCTGCAGCAGGCAAGCTTCTCTACTTTATTTATAAATCCTTTTTGAATCCAAGATATCTGGAATCGCAGGATCTGCTTCCTGGAGTTGAAATAATTTCTGATTGCCCCACAATCACATTTCTCAGTCTCCTCATTTGCTTGCTTCCTTGTCCTTCCAATTCTTTATCTAGAAGAATGACATGTTACTCATGACACTACCTAACTTTAGTCAGGTATTCTAATTATGCTAGTTTCTTCAGTCAAGTCAGCCAAAAACCTGAGACCTTGCCAGAACACGTATGAGCAGAGAGTCTTTTTCATAATGTGCATTTCCTGAGGATTACTTGGATTCCTTGAATTGAGGTAATTAGTGCTTTTTATCAACTGAATCTCCAGTCTGTTTTGTGGTTCAAAAAAAGGACTAAAAATATTATATTTGTTTTACTCTTTACATAACTATAATTTGACTCTGTTTCTATTTGTCTGCATTTTATTATCACTTTTGTGACACACAGTTAGCTGTGCTTTTCAGAGAGCTTTGACTATAGGAATGGTATTGAAGTGTTCATTAAAATGCTTGTTTCTAGGGACACACGCTGCCAACTCTACTCGAGTGTGAATCTCTGCATTTCTGTTTTACTTAGCAAGCCCTATCCTACTCTCTTAAAGTAAACAGAGGTCATACCTCGGGATGAAGCCAAAGGCCACTAAAAATTATCAGTGATCAGTTCTTGACATTTCTTTTCAGCAGCTGAGAGCAACCCTGACATCCACAGCCATGAAACCTTGATATTTTTTTAGTGCCTTAAGCTACCAACCTTTAACTTTGTATTTTACTTTTCTCAACTGAACTTTTCTTTTTTTTCTTTGCTAGTTAGAAACCATATGAAGGAACGAGTTTTGAATCAATAAAAGACCTCAGTTGAGCTTATCTCCATTGAGAGCTAAACCCTCTACACCAAAGATAGAAAGGTCAGGTCTTTCTGCAGCTCTGGTTGAATGAAACTGTATCTCCTACCTACATTATATTACAAGAGTTAACACTTTCTTGAAATTTCATGGTCTCTGTAGGTCTCCTCAGCTTACAATGGTCTGTTGGCGTACTGGAAGACTTTTTCCTACCCCTATGCCACATTTCTTGTACTGCTGAAATTCAAGGGAGAAACAACTCCTACCTGAATTTCAAAGGGAAAATATGCTTTTATTGAGGATCTTTATTGCAGTGATTCCTGATCTGAAAGTGGGAAGGGAGGAATCACAGAAGCTGAGTGTGATCTCAAGGCTGAATGAAGTGCCAGCTACTGCTCCGTGGGAGACTCCTTGTCCTATTCCTAGTGGAGTCTATAATTATTTCTCTCAGGCAACTCTCCTCTCTTGAAGGTGCTCAACCTGATTAGCTCAAGATCTTGTGGTCCCTAAAAGGAATTGCTTTCTTGTTTCATTTCTATGTTGGATGTTTCCCCAGAAGTGTTAGACTTTCAGCATTCTGACCTTGTCACCTTTCCAACCTTTTTCTTCAGCTTCTTTTCATGTTGGCAGAAAATGGCTGCATCAATATCTAACTTTGGTGTCTTGTATTTCCTGACAGAATTTATTGTAAGTAAGATGCCTCCTACAGTGTCATCAGTTTCAGCAGTGGTGCTCACTGCACATGCCCTCTGGCACTACTTATCAGGCATCCATCTCTGCTTCAAAAGCTAGGACAGTCAAGGACAACTTGGATTTTCTTGTATCATGTAAAATCTAAACCTTGTAAAATCTAAAATAAAACTGTTAACATGTTTGCTTAGTTTAGGCATAAGTGGAATAACTTCAACTGTGTTGATTTTCATGTTTTGAAAGATATCATCCAAAACTTTTGTTTATTTACCATTGCGTTACTTATATTGTCACCTATATTACACATATTCAATATATGTAGTTTTATGGTGGGTCTATTAATGAGAAAAAGGAAACATACATAAATTCCTCCTAGAATCATCTCTGTTTTGCTCTGTAACTTTTTTAATTCATTTTGTACTCCTAAAAGTAATAATAAAAAAAGATTTTTAGCCTCTGTTGAGCTTCCAAAGTTCTGCTTTTTACATAGTAAATCTAGTATTTCCCATAAAGATAACTACAGAAGTATTTGTTGGAGGATTTGGGTTCTGTTTTGTTTTGCTTTGTTTTTTTAGAAAGGCAAGAAGGAGGACTTGCTCAGGAATATGATTAATCATTTAGAGATTTTTTTCCCCTTCTACTGAGATAATGCCTTTTCCTGCCCAGATACAATACATATCTTATAAAATAATTTCTGTAAACTCTCAGTATCCTAAAAATTTGGAAATGGAAGGCTGATTCAGGGAAGCTAATAGTATATAACTTCCAAAGGAGCCAGAGGTCTGACATGTTAAGTTTGTCTGTTGTTAACTATTCTTTCTTCCCCATGAGCAACTCTGCCATTGTTAATTCTCTTTGTCTACCACAGTCCAGTTCTGTGTTTCCTCGACACTTTCTGTGGCAACAGTGGCAGGTCAGCTAACACAGGCAGGAAGCTGTCAGAGCCTGAAAACTGATCTTGTCTCGAACACCACTTGTCAAACACCACAAACAAAGCAAACAACAAGGATGTTAGCTCTCAGTACGGCATAGGCAGGATCATTCTGACCCCCTTGTTCGAACCTGATAAGCCTCCACAGGACAGTGAAAATATGCTGACTCAAAGGATGGGCACAATGTGTGGGACCACCCAGAGGACCCTCGTCGAAACCCAGCTTTGGAACTGTGCATATGTTCACTAAAACATGCAAATTATGTATAACACCCCAAAGAATGTGAAAATAAGAGGGCAGGTCTCAGGTTAAAAGGTGAATTCCCACCACCGGCAACACCTTGGATGAAGAGGACCAGCAAGAAGCTGCTGGATACATGGGTGGTGGCTCCCTGTTTGCAACTCATCTTATCTCTGTCATCTGCCCCTTCTCTCTCTCTGCTTTGATCTCTCCAGGAATAAACACCTGAGTTTGTTAAAAAGTTTCAGCATCTGGCCTCATTTGTGCTTTAATTTCAACCAGGCAACAAATATATGAACTCTGACCAGGTCTGAGTCACATATGTCTTTTGACCAGGTTGAGACAGAAGCCTACCCTCAGTTTCAATGCCAACTATGGTCTGTCAAGCAACAGTCTGAAACAGTTTTTTATGACTGTTTTTTATGACTGTGTAGAGTACCCACCCTCTTCTCCCAGCACATGTGTTCTGGTCTAACAGCTGAGGGGTTGATGGGAGGAAATTAAATATGACCACTGTTTGAGTGTATGCCTTGTACCTTCATCAGATACTCTAACAAAGATCTTACCATGGTACCTAGGACACTGCTGAGGTCTTTCATCAAAATGGGAAGGAAAAAGGCACAGAACATCTACCTTTAGCAAAAGGTTGAGAGCGGTCATAAGTCCAATGTGACTGCTGCCCGGTCCACAGTCTGTCTGGAAGATTGTTGCAAGGCCTTGTGTGTGCTTTTGGCAAAGTCCCCTTCAGCAGCTGCTTTACTGCTGCATTATCAGCCTCCTGTCCTGAAAGTGTCTTGGCTAATTGATAATCCAGTGCTATAGTACTCATAGGAATGAAATTTAAAATTGTCCTTTGGGGGATTCATTCTTTGTCTTCTACATTTTGATTGCTCTTAACTGATGAAATCAAGCTGTTCTGTCTCAATAAAAAATCAGCTTTGCCTTAGACCATTAGTATATAGGAAAGGTGATTCTCTGTGTGTATGCCTCCCATACACTTACGTTTTTACTGTCAAAACTGCCTTTGGCAAAGGGCTAATAAGTTAACTAAAAATAGTCAAAGCCTATAGGGATCCTGAATTGACATGGGTAATTTTGTCTATGTTTTTACCTTGAGGAAATCACACAAAAATAGAAAACTAACTTTGAATCTCAGAAGCTAGGTTTTAGTAGATATGAACTAGATGAATGAAGAACTAATTAAACCAGTGCTCAGGGCAATGACTAGAGCAAAGATAAGTGTTTGTGTATCAGTTCATTGTTAGATGTCTTCTTTCTCCTTAGGGTTTCTCATAACAATTCCCAAGGACTTGCACATGCAGTAAACTCTGCATAGTTGCCTGTGCATCCTAAGGACAAGTTTTTCTTTCCACCATTTCTGGAAGGCTGGCTCTAGGTTTCCTCCCTGCCAGCAGCCTCTACCTTCATGTTTGCTTGGCACCTCTCTCTTTTCTGCCTGTCTCTGTCCCTGGGAAGCTGCTTGCTCTTGGAATGCTTTGTTATTTGCACAATAGGAAAACTCTTGTACTCTGTTCAGGGGGATCAATTTGATTAAAAGGGCAGCTGCCAGGACAAGGCTTCCTCCCAGCTGTCCAGTTGCATCATTGCAGAAGAGACAGCATAGAACATAGTAGATGATGAACCAGCTAACAAAATGACATTCATGACAAATCCTGAGGACCCAATTTAGAAGATTCACATAGGTTAAAAACCCCATTAGTTACAAGTTGCATTATGTGGCAGTCTGCAACCTTCTTTTGAAGTAGTATCTGTCTGGAGAAATACCCTATGCATTCCCACCTGCAGTGAATGTTTGTACAGAAAAAAGAACAAAACAAAATCCCTGCAAGTAGTAAATTAGTATGCAATTTTCCTCTGTACTATTAAAGTAACTTAAAAACACACCAGTGATAAGATATATTTTTTACTTATTGAGCAGATCATTTGCTTCTTGAGAGATAAAAAGTGCATTCTTTTTAAGGGTTTTTCAGGGCTGCAGTCTTCCAGACATCTGTGTTACACTGCAGTGCTCCTGGACAAGCCATGATTTGGCAAAAAACAACCTCAAACCAAAAGATACACCCTTTACTGATCACCCATCCAGAGTACTTGGCAACTAAGAGGTTGCCAATAAATCTGAAAGTAGGTGTTTGTAATAAGTTCTTCCTAGCTGACACCATCCAGTGTCAAATGGATTTCCATTAGGAAGGGAAATGCAGGGTAGATTGCGTAGTGCCATTTCTTTCTCTTGTTCGATGTTTGTTATTGATTTCATTTTGAAAAGAAGCTGTAAGTAATTTGAAAATAGTAAATCCTCATCAAAATAGGTATTGACAGAAGGCTTCAGAAAGTGAACAACTGAAATTCAGAAGATGCAGACTGCACTGTCCCAAAGGTTTAAAGCAAACTAGATAGTGATTCTTTTCCAAACCACTGAGGAATTTTTTTTCTTTTTGCTAAGTAATAGCCTATTAGAGACGCATTACAGCACTGAAGTATTGGGACAACTAATCATACTGACTGATGAGACAAGGTATATGGTTGACAACTACCATTCAGTTAATATAGCTTAAAGTTAAATTATATGTTTTGAAAAACAGTGTTTCCTTTCAGGAGCTTTAAATCCATTAAGCCCTTTGTCACAAAGTATCACTGATGCCAAAAATTTATTAGGTACCAAAAACGATGAAGCATTTATGTGGATGGAGAGGACATCCATATTCCTATTAAACAGGAATAAGATTTTTTCTTTTTTTTTTTCTTTTTTTTAATTAAGAATGTGATATTTGATCTTTTAGTTAAATCACTGGAAACAGCTCAGGACTGTAAACTCATGTTCAGAGAATAAACTCTGAAATAAATAGCCAAATTTATGGAGAACAGTAAAAAACAATCAGGCTATTCTGCAACTCTTTATTTTAGGAATTCTTGCTACTTCCTGTAGAGCACCTAGCACTAGCCAAGTCTAGGAAAAAAGTGATGCATCGTTTGCAAGTCATTTCAGTAAGCATAAAGTCATAAGTATTGCACCTAGATTTTCACCCCTCTCTCAACAGGTTCTGTTATGAAAATCTGTGATTTTCTTCTGCCTTTCTGTTCCCATTCCCCAATTGTGCTTCATTAATTTCTCTTAGCACTGTGTTGAAACTATTTTGAAATATATTCATGTTATTCTTATCTATAATTTGTGAAATTGCTGTCACTTCTTTTCTTTGTTTTATCATTTGCTCAAATCTTGTTTTTTCTAATCTTAAGTCTACTTTTCAAAATGTCTTAGACATTTACTAATTTTAGCTTTTTGTATCTTAGACTAGCTCTCCCTTTTTCTTAAAAAATTCATGTTATTTTTTTTCTGTCACTGCTCTAGGCAAAGTTGTTATTCAATTGTTAGTCTTGAAAGGATTTAACAAAGAAGAAATGAAACTGAACATGCTTAATTTTTTCCCCAAAATAACGATACAACCTCTTTCCATACTGTTGTTCTCATGCAGCATCCTTGCATTGACCACAGTAATAGCACTTGTTAGTATACAATGTTCCTGTAAGCCTATTATGGTTAATAAACTACGGTTTTATAGTTAACACATAAAGTGTCTATATAGCACCTGTGGGTTATTCAAGCCTCTACTTTCACACACAAAAAGAACCAAAGACACCTGTCTTTTCCAAATAGATGCATTTTCTTATGTTTTCATCTTTCTCAGAATCTCTTCAAAACAGCCATTAATGGGATGAGGTTTTTTTACTGTCCTTGCTCTTGGAAACTGCAATAATGTTAGTCCAAGTGCCCTAAAACACTGATCTGAAATACTGGGATTTGGTGTCAGAAATGGAAAGGAGTTGCAACCAGCCCCTACATTGTCTTTTCAGTTTGTCTTTCCAGGCTCTGTCATTTTGCCTTTGTTTCTGTGTTTAAAGCTCACCTTAGGGAAGGTAAATGGGGCCTTCTATCATGGATGTCATAGTAAAGAAGGAACTAATGTGTTTCTCCCACTACAAGAATGACAAAGTGCCTAAAGGTATCTGGCAACAGATTCGTAAACTCAAACATGACACACAGGTAATTGCAATATCACAGAATGTTGCAGATGCCCAAAATATGAAGAGATTCCCATTTAGTATTATATGAATTTTTGATAATACAGTCACCAATTACTATATAAGATACGTCTGAATACACCCTCTGGTTCAGGAAATCTCTGCGCTACTGGAAGTATTAACCATGAGGTGGATAACTCTATATTTCTGCTTGTTTCATCTCTATCTCTCTGCAGCTAGACACACTCAAAAGCAGTAGACTGGATGCCTGAGCCTTTGGAGTAGCTGTTGTTACATCATGTTTGGAAGCTTTCATGTTGATGTTCTTTCTGACCTTCTTCCTTAATCAATATGTGTCCTCTCTTCCTGGTTGTTCTTTTTCTGAATACAGACAAAATGACTATTGCAAGCATGGAATAAGAGATGTGAAATCTTTTCACTGAACTGAAGTTTTGTGTTTGGTGTCAGTAATCATGTCTGCAAATTGGAAAATCCTGGTACTTACGGGAGAGTGTATCATCACTATTTACTTTCATCAAAGGACATTCAGTTATTTTAGTATATCTACAGATCTATGTTGCTTCAGGCTACTCAAATGGATTCTGAATCTGCTAGTGAAAAAATATTGCGTAGCAAAAATGACTGCATTCTCCCTCTTGCAAAGACTGCTCCTTCCTTTCTTACACTCTGTAATTCGCTACTGCCTATCTTCTAGTTTTAGAATATTTTGACGTATGTGGAATTACTTTATTTTGTTTGTTACTGTGCATGAAATAATCGTAGAAGGAGTGTTCTCAGAAGGCTAAGGAGTTGCAGTTTTGTGAAAAATAATCCATGACTGTCAAAAAAGTATCCCCTATATTGATTACTGGCTACTCCATTGTTAAAATACTAAAATAAACAATACAAACATGTATAAGGCTGGGACTTACAAATGGTAAGACAGGCAATCCATGAACAGAATGAGAATACAATATTCAAGAGCACAATGCAGCCATGGAATTTATAGTCTACACTTATACATTGCTGAGGTGATTGTCTCGAGAGAGGACGCCTGCAGCGCCTGACCATGGGGAGGCTCTGCTTCCAGGAGCTTCAACTCGGAGCAGCAACAGGCACCGAGGGAGCCTCAAGTCCTCGACAGGGTTTGCCCGGGAGCCGGCAGCTCAGCAGATGCGAACAGCTGACTCACAGAAGGCGGTGCCAGGAGGAGCGGCACCAGCCCTGACTGGGTAAAAACCCGCCCCAGGGAGCGCGGCGGGTTCGCGGCAGATTCTGCGGCAGTTCGAGCGGGATGGTGAGCACTCGCCTCATGACCAGGGCCCGGTCTGGGAGATCTGCTCCGGCTGTCCCGGCAGTGGCCAACGTAGGCACCCAGACGGAGCCGATGGGAGGGGAGGCTACAGTGCAGAGCTCGGGGTGTAGAGAGCGCCTGCACTGCTCTTCTGAGAGGAGGGTGCACAATGGGCAGGGCTGCACTGTGTGCTCCCTGGTGGAAATCCTCCTGCAGCAGGTGGCTGAGCTGCGGGACGCTGTCAATAGGCTGAAAGGTGTCAGGGAAGCTGAGAGGAAGCAGCACTACTTGCTCCAGCCCCAAACTGTGCAGGCGCCTCAAGCACCTACTGTTGCTCATGCAGGAAAGGAGGGCGCTAACCCAGGAAGCTGGGAAACTGTAACAGGAAAAAAAAGCACAAAAAAAAGAAGGAAGAGGACAATTAAAAGCAAGGGGCTTCCTCTTAAATCTGTTGTTCCCACCCAGAACCACTTTGCTGTCCTGCAGGGGGCTGATGAGGAACCACACTCTCACCAGGAACAACCAGCTGATGCACTGGTAAAGAAGATCACTACTGGTGCTGCCAGGAAAAAGCGGAGGATCATAGTAGTAGGGGACTCTACTCTGAAAGGAACAGAGGTACCCATCTGTTGGCCTGATCCAGGCTCAAGGGAGGTGTGTTGCCTACCAGGGGCTTGGATCAGGGATGTTGTTGAGAAGCTGCCTGCTCTAGTCTGTCCCACTGACTATTACCCACTTCTAGTGATCCATGTGGGTGCTACTGATATAGACAGCAGTAGCCCAGAGAACATAAAGAAGGACTACAGAGCTCTGGGAGAGGTGGTTAGGGGCTCTGGAGCTCAGATTGTCTTTTCGTCAATTCTCCAGGATGCAGGGCAGGACCTTAAAAAGGCTAAGAGGATTGGCCAGGTTAATAAATGGTTAGAAGGGTGGTGCTGTAGTCAGGGGTTTGGGTATCTTGAACATGGGACTCAATTTAGTAGGCCAGGTCTACTGGGGACTGGTGGAGCTGGTCTGACAAAGAAAGGGAAGAGTGGATTTGGGAGGACGCTTGCCAGACTGGTCAAGGAAGCTTTAAACTAGATGTGTTGGGGGAGGGGGGCACCATTCCATCCCAACACACCCAGTCACTTGCCAGCACCTATAGTCAATGTTCAGAGCAATGTAGAGATATTCCAGCTGCTCCAGCCACTGAGCTGGCTTCGACTGGAGCTCGGCTCAGATGCCTCTATACAAACGCCCGTAGCGTGGGGAACAAACAAGAGGAATTAGAGATGTGTGCACGTCTACGGGAGTATGATATCATAGGCATCACAGAAACATGGTGGGATGGCTCCTATGACTGGAGTGTTGGAATGGAAGGTTACAGGCTCTTTAGGAAAGACAGGCCTGACAGATGGGGAGGGAGAGTTGCTATATATGTTAGGGATAGGCTAGAGAGTATGGAACACTGGGGACCGGTGACCAGTCAATAGAGAGTTTGTGGGTCAGGGTTAAAGGGACAACAGCAATGGGAGACATTATTGTGGGGATCTGTTACAGACCGCCTGATCAAGAGGACTCTGTGGATGAAGCACTCTATAGACAGATAGGAACAGCCTCATGCTCACAGGCCCTTGTTCTCATGGGGGACTTCAACCACCCTGATATCTGTTGGAGGGATGGTACAGCCCGGCACAAGCAATCCAGGAAGTTCCTCGATTGTGTGGAAGACAACTTCCTTCTGCAAGTAATAGAGGAGCCAACAAGGAGAGGTGCTATGCTTGACGTCGTCCTCACCAACAGGGAAGGGCTGGTTGGAAATGTGACATTCCAGGGCAGCCTTGATTGCAGCGATCGTGAGATGGTCAACTTCGAGATCCTCAGGACAGTGAGAAGAGCGTGCAGTAAGCTCACTGCCCTGGACTTCAAGAGAGCAGACTTTGGCCTCTTCAGGAACCTGTTCAGTAAGGTTCCATGGGATATAGCCCTAGAGGGCAGGGGTGCCCAAGACTGTTGGTTGATATTCAAGGATCACTTGCTGCAAGGTCAGGAGCTATACATCCCTACTAGAAGGAAGTGCTGCAGGAGGGCCAGAAGACCTCCTTGGATAGATAAGGAGCTGCTGAGGAAAATTCGAAAGAAAAAAGAGGCTTATAAAAGGTGGAAGCAAGGACAGGCGGCCTGGGAAGAATACAGGGATGTTGTCCAGGAAGCTAGGGACGAGGTTAGGAAAGCTAAGGCCCACTTAGAATTAAACATGGCTAGGGATGTTAAAGATAACAGGAAGGGATTCTGTAGGTATATTGCAAATAAAAGAGAGACTAGGGACAACGTGGGCCCCCTCCGGAAGCTATCGGGAGAACTGGCTGCCCTGGATTTGGAGAAGGCTGAGGTTCTTAATGACTTCTTTGCCTCAGTCTTCACCGCCAAATGCTCTGACCACACCGCCCAAGTCTTGGAAGGCAGACGTAGGGACTGTGAAAATGAAGACCGTGGGCCCACTGTAGGAGAGGACCTGATTCGAGACCTTCTTAAGAACCTGGACCTACACAAGTGCATGGAACCTCATGAAATCCATCTGCGGGTCCTGAAGGAGCTGGCAAATGAAGTTGCTAAGCCACTGTCCGTCATATTTGAAAAATCATGGCAGTCAGGTGAAGTTCTTGATGACTGGAAAAAGGGGAATATAACCCCCATTTTCAAGAAGGGAAAAATGGATGAGCCGGGAAACTGCAGACCAGTCAGCCTCAACTCCGTGCCTGCTAAAATCTTGGAGTGGATTCTCCTGGAAGACATGCTGAGGCACATGAAAAACAATGAGGTGCTTGGTGACAGCCATCATGGCTTCACTAAGGGGAAATCCTGCCTGACCAATCTGGTGGCCTTCTATGATGGGGCTACGGAACTGATGGACAGGGGTAGAGCAGTTGATGTCATCGACCTGGACTTGTGCAAAGCATTTCACACTGTCTCACATGACATCCTTGTCTCTAAATTGGAGAGACATCAATTTGATAGATGGACCACTCAGTGGATAAAGAACTGTCTGGATGGCTGCACACAAAGAGTTGTTCTCAATGGCACAATGTCCAGCTGGAGACCAGTAACGAGTGGTATCCCTCAGGGATCAGTGTTAGGACCAGTCTTGTTCAACATCTTTGTCGGTGACATGGACAGTGGGATTGAGTGCACCCTCAGCAAGTTTGCCGATGACACCAAGCTGTGTGGTTCGGTTGATGGAATGCCATCCAGAGGGACCTTGACACGCTTGTGAGGTGGGCTGATGCCAACCTGATGAAGTTTAACTATTGCAAGTGCAAGGTCCTCCACCTGGGTGGGAGCAATCCCAGGCACAGCTACAGGTTGGGCAGAGAACAGATTCAGAGCAGCCCTGCGGAGAAGGACTTGGAGGTGTTGGTCGATGAAAAAATGAACATGAGCCAGCAGTGTGCGCTTGCAACCCAGAAAGCTAACCATATCCTGGGCTGCATCAAAAGGAGCATGACCAGCAGGTCAAGGGTGGTGATCCTGCCCCTCTACTCTGCTCTTGTGAGACCTCACTTGGAGTATTGTGTGCAGTTCTGGTGTCCTCAACATAAAAAGGACATAGAACTGTTGGAACAAGTCCAGAGGAGGGCCATAAGGATGATGAGGGGACTGGAGCACCTCCCATATGAAGATAGGCTGAGAAAGTTGGGGCTGTTGAGCCTGGAGAAGGGAAGGCTGCGTGGAGACCTCATAGCAGCCTTCCAGTATCTTAAGGGGGCCTATAGGGATGCTGGGGAGGGACTCTTCATGAGGGACTGTGGTGAGTGGACAAGGGGTAACGGGTTCAAACTTAAACAGGGGAAGTTTAGATTGGATATGAGGAAGAAATTCTTTACTGTAAGGGTGGTGAGGCACTGGAATGGGTTGCCCAGGGAAGTTGTGAATGCTGCATCGCTGGTGGTGTTCAAGGCTGGATTGGCCAGAGCACTGGGTGGCATGGTTTAGTGGGAGGTGTCCCTGCCCCTGGCAGGGGGGTTGGAACTAGATGATCTTAAGGTCCTTTCCAACCCTAACTATTCTATGATTCTATGATAATACCACCTCCTAAACTTAGACACACACACACAAAAACAAAAAACAAAACCGAACCAAAAGAAAAAAAAGTGTAATCTGAAAAAGATATTCAAATTTCAAAATAATGCAAGAAAGTTGCCAGAGAGACATTATCAACTGAACAGCATGTTGCATAAAGGTCTGATTGAGACTAGTGACACATCAAATGGTTGTGGAAAATAGATTAAACCCATACTTTTGCCAACCAATCATATTTATTTGGTGTTATGCCTGTTCAAAATTAAGTATAAAATTAAAGCAGTACTTTGTGTGTTTCATAACGCACAGATGGGCCCACATTTGAAGCAGCATATAATTATTTTGGCCTTATGAGAAGAATAGTTGAGCAATTGAAGTCCATTGAAGTAATGTCAAATATATCTGTGTTATAAGCCCCTATGAAACTTAGATTTCTTTATGAAGCCTACCACCCAAGTAAAGTGATTGTGCAGCAGCATCAAATGCTGTCTGACTTTACACTTGATAAAGAAATCCAGGGTATCTTTTCTAGTTGTGTGCAATCACTACCAAATTGTTCTGTAGTAAGATATTTGTCCTAACTGTACTTCTTGAGAAAATTCCTATGACACATACTTTTACCCCCTTTTTTAGGGGGTTGGACTGGATGAGGTGGCTGGACTAGATGTCTTCAAAAACTTCCTTCCAGCCCAAACTATTCAATGATTCTATGATACTCTAATCCCAATGGGTGCATAAATTTGCTGACCACACACAGAGCACCCTGCAAAGACTGCATGACCCATGAAGTTATGGCACAAAGAATTTTTCTTGCCCAGTTTGTTTCAGTCTTGACCTGATGACTGGTCAAGTACATGGTGTTGAATGCCAAGCCGTCACATTCAGACATGAAATGGCTGAAGTGCTACCATGAGGAAAAGCCACGATTGTTTGTGTGTGGGGAGTTCATGCTACAGGGGTAGCTGGTGGGATGTGAGGTAGTGGAGACCTCTTCTTCCCTGTCAGGGACCCACCTTTCAGAGGCAATTGGTGCTACTGGGCTGACCTACATACACAAGGCTATTGAATGGGAAACCCTCAACACATCCTCAGCCTGCCTTACCTTGGAGCATGAAGCAGGATCCTGCAAAGCAAGGAGCTGCCAAAGAACCTGCTGTACCTCATCTGGACAATAGAAGGTGACTCCTACCTTTCTGGCAGAGGGACAAGGCCCTCAGTGCCAGTGGTATATCAGCATAACACAGTCTGGCACCATGTTTTGCTCTGCAAAGGCTAAAAGGGGCATAAATACAGGCAGCTCCCCATCAGCCCTTGTAGAATACAGCAGAGCATGGCCAGCTCCACTGTTCATTGGAAACTCATTTCATGCCAGGTGGAAAGGTGAAGTTGTTTGATTTAGCTTCCTAGACAAACTGCTTCACTTCATTATCTCAGATGCTTAGCAGAGAATCCACCTATGCGGAATTCACACTGGCCCTCGATCTCTCTTCCGCTGTATGGAAACACCTGTGCTGTGTGTAACAGGAATATCACCTTAGGAAGAAAAGACATACAGTAGCTGAAGAGCCAAAAGTGATTAGTAATGCACAAAAATGTCAGCTTTTCTTCTTATGGAGCTGTATCAAGTTGCAGCCATGCTATGTGAATACGAAAAGGATCTGCATGGGACTACAGAGGCAGAGTGAATTAGCACATGGAGCACAGTTGCAGACCAGTGTTTTTCTTTATACTGTGAGATGATTTTCATAGTGTTCAAGAGGGTGAGTTGGGAAAAGATCAGAGTCTCTCAGCTGTACTGTATCTGTTCTGCATTCAGTATACTGGGCAATATTTGTTTAAGAGAGGTAAAGGATAAATAAGATGAAATTTTGGCTCCCTCAGTTTTCATGTGCACTGAGCTGCTGAGGTCAGGACATGCACTGGAGAAGACACTGCCAAAACCATGCTTGAAGTACCTCCTGAAGTAAGTGGCTTAAAGCAAGTCAATCCTGCTGCTGCAGATGTGGTATTTAAATGAGCTGAGTATGCAGTTGTGCTTAGGAGAAGTGGTTAATCAGACAAGCTGGTGGTGCATTTTCTAACGAAAAGCTGTGATTTAAAAGTTGCTTAAGATTAGCTGTTAGTTAGATTTGCAGGTGATGTGATTTGTTACAGGCCGATTTCTGTCTCTGCAGTACTAAATACCATCCTCCAAAAGTGGGTCATGCATCTCAAATCTTTATTTACCAGGTTTCATTCTTCTCTAAGAATAATTTGATTTATTTTTGCAGTGTGTCAGGTTAAACTCATTGGCATTAATTAAGTGAAGATTTTCAATGTGTTGTCTTTCTCTGAGTGTTTTCATGGAAGTCTGCATTTTTCTTCTCAAAAAATCTCAGCTCTGTAGCCATTGAAATGCTTCCCTTCCCCTTTAGACAAAGTTTTAAGTATGATTTGACAGATCTCACTGGTGAAAAAGAGATGCCAATAACTAGCTCAAACAATATATAAAAGCTTTCTATGAGTGTTTCCAAGTGAAATTCTACTCAAGGTTACATTTAGTGCAATGTCACCATTGCTTGTGTTTTTTTTCTGAGAACTAGGGAAAAGGAAACAATTTTTTCCTTTAAAATTGTTTTGATGATGACCTGAAGAGTGAAGGGGCAGTCTTGAGGGATCCGTGACAGCAGCATCTTGAAATACTCAGAAGAAAGTCAATATGAGGGCTGAACTTGGAACTAAAGATAAAGCTCGAGGTTGAATTCTTGAATAAGATAGCTAAACTTCTCTAAAGATATCAGGAGTGTTCTGAGCCCTAGCAAGTGTCCCCATGATGTTTGTTAAGATTTGGAAGTAACCACAAAAGACAACAAATAGTGTGGGGATTTTTAATCCAGCTTTGCAAGATTTAGATTTCTTGCTTCTGTGAAAAAAACTCAGTTGTATAATATTGGTTAGCCACTTACCCAAGCATCACATTGTGTTAATTTGTATAAATATGTTCATCTGAATAAACTGTTGCCCTTGTCTGACATGAATATCAATCTTCAATCCCTCAATTCTGTCATTTTTCATTTTGCATGCATGGAGAATCTTTGGGAAATATTATAAAGATTTTATTTAAAACTAACTCCAATTTAAATCTGTGGTAGGGCATCTTTTCTTAGTGGTGACAGTAACCATTTTTATAGTTTTTGCTAAATTAACCTCTAACTGTCAATCCACTCTTTCTTTCTTAGTCAGGACATGCCATGGCAATGTTTATTGCTACAACTTTGACCTTTCTTATCAATATACTTTGCATTGCTTGCTCAACTGAGTGTATTTTTTTTTCTGAAAAAATTTTATATTCCGAAAAAAGGAATTATGAAAATCAGATATTAAACGAAATTTTGCAGCCAACTCATTACAATTTTTATTGTGGGATTTTTTTTTTAAATACAAAATATTTAATTTAATGTTTGAACGAAAATTTTAATGTTTGAAGGAAAAATTTAATCTTTGAAGAAAAATTTTAATCTTTAATCATAATTGTCCACAATAAAAATAAAATAATCTTACAACAAAAGTTTTTAAATTAAATCTTTTCAATTAACATACTTTTTCTTTCCATTCCCTTTTAACACTGCACAAATTCTGCATAACACTTATTTCAGTTCAGCTCAATCCACTCTTCTCTCTGCCATTCAACCACCAAACTGAAGTGTCCTGTATTCCCTAAAGTCTGGCTCTTTGCAAATGCCAACTTTTTATGTCAGCTTCACTTCATCAGTTCATACATTTGAATGCCAACAGGGATCACTAGATCACTGTCATGGGTTCAGCAGCAGCAGTCATTTTTCTCCTCCTTGGTAGCTGGTGTAGCGCTGTGTTTTTGATTTTGGGCCTGGGAACAGTGCTGATAACACCAGTGTTTCGGTTACTGCTTAGTGATGTTTTGGTCTGGCCAAGGACTTTCTGAGTTTCATGCTCTGCCAGGGAGGAGGAGAGCCGGGAGGAAGCAGAGACAGGACACCTGACCCAAACTGACCAAAGAGGTTATTCCATCCCACAGCACGTCATGCCCAGGATGGAAAGCAGAGAGCAGAGACCAGGAAGGGTGGGGGTGCACTGCTTGGTCGGGCTTGGTATTAGGTGGTGAGAAATTGTATTCTTTCCTTGTATTTGCCTTGTCATTATTATTATTGGTGGCAGCAGTAGTGATTTGTGTTATACCTTAGTTGCTAAACTGTTCTTATCTCAACCTGTGGGAGTTGCATTCTTTTCTATTCTCCTTCCCATCCCTCCGGGAGCTGGGGGAAGAAAGAGGGGGGAGTGAGAGAGCAAAACTGTGTGGCTGACTGGACTTAAACCACAACAATCACTTAGCCTGGGCTACATATAACACCAGCGGTACAATTTCAAGAGTTAAGCTCTGTAGTAAGCCAAATAACTTGTAATAGGCTCAAGCTTATGTTCCAGAACAGCCGTCAGTCTTGATGTGAGGATTTCAACAACTGGAGAAATATCACTTTACTTAATGGCTTTGATAGTTAATCTACGCTGCAATTAAAAAATTGCCTCATTGCAAGTTTGAATATGTCTAGCTGCAAGCTCCAGCCATTGATTCCTGTTATGCATTTCTTGACTAGATGAAAGAGCCCATTGGTGTCCAACATTTCACTCAGTTCTGCATAAACCAAGCAGTTTTAGGTCAGTCTATGCCAGAATAATGCAGCAAGCCTCAAATGATGTCACATTTGAGAAGAGTTGGGCATTAGTATTTGGATGCTCTCTTTACTATCCAGATTCTGCAAAGTCTGCTTGAAACAGATGATTTGGATGTACTGTTTGGCATCTGGTTAGAAGCATCATCTCTGAGAACATAAGTCTTGAACTTTTTAGCCATCTTTTATAAGGAAATTAGGCTTTTTAAATAATATTATTTTTCTGCCCCTTTCTCCCCTCACTTCACAGAGAATTGGGAACACACTGGGTAATTCCAGCCATATGTGATAGTTCAGTAGAGATCACAAAGGTTTTTGCTCTTTCAGCTTCTTATAGAAGACAGGGTGAGGAGAAATATCCCTGTTCAGTTTGCTCCTCTCTCCCCTTCCCTCACCCACCAGAGGAATAGCTGAGGTAGCCTATTTAATTTGAGCTGGTGCCAACAAGACCATTAGTATCTGAGTGGTTCAGAAGTGGCTATATTAAATGCTTCTTTGCCATTCAGCATCTAGGAGCTATGGGAGCAATTTAAACAGTAAGGAAGAGAAAGAATGGTCAGGGCATGGTTGGAAGAGGTACTGCAGGAAGCAGGAATCACAACTGTAAATGCTGGGATTTCTGAACTGGGACAGGTTAGAAGGGATTAGAGGGTCACAGGAGACTTCCAGGAAGAAATAATTTTTCTTTAGTTTCTGACTCAGATTGTCACAACAAGATATTTCTGTAAAAAAGTCAGGATTCTAGCTCTGAATATGTCAACAAGCCCCACAGTATATCTGGCATTATTTCAATAAGGAGTCTTTTTATTATATTATGCAGCTTCTTCCTCTAAAAGGTGTATGCAGCTTATAATTATAAGATAAATTTCTGATGTCCACTTAGTATGAAGCATTGTTGGAATGCATTCTTTTAAAACAATTTTCTCAGCTTTAATCCTGGTTTTGTGGCAGAAAGATATCATTAACCTTGTGCTATCATCTTCAGAAAATTTTAGGCCCAAGACACAACTTCACAAATCAAAAAATAAGGTTTCTTGCTCTCTTATTGTTTCACCTTTTCTTTAAAATATCTTTTCTCTTGTATCAGTCTTATTTTACAGGCCATAATTTCCATTCACAACTGTCGTGGTTTAAGCCCAGACAGCCATGCAGCCGTTTGCTCACTCCCCCCGCCTTCCTCCTCCCCCTCCTGAAGGGACGCGGGGGAGAATCGAAAGAATGTAACTCCCATGGGTTGAGATAAGAGCAATCCAGTAACTAAGGTATAACACAAACCACTACTGCTACCACCAATAATAATAATGACAAGGGAAATACAAGGGAAGAGAATGCAACCACTCACCACCCACCAACTGATACCCAGCCTGACCCAAGCAGTGATCTAACCCTTCTGGGTAACTGCCCCCAGTTTATATACTGGGCATGATGTGCTGTGGTATGGAATACCTCTTTGGTCAGTTTGGGTCAGGTGTCCTGTCTCTGCTTCCTCCTGGCTTCCCCTCATCGCTGGGAGAGCATGAGACTCAGAAATTTCTTGGTCAGAGTAAACATTACTGAGCAGCAACTAAAAATATCAGTGTTAGCACTGTTCCCAGACCAAAGGTCAGAAACACAGCACTGCACCAGCTACTTAGAAGGAGAAAAATTACTGCTACTGCTGAACCCAGGACAACAACTAAAACATGTGAAAAGAAAATAACCTTTCAGAACTAATTAATAAAGATTATAGCTCAATGGGTTAAAATTTGTTTACAAGCAGAAAATGGCACTAATTATGCCATTTACTGGTTGGAATACTCATGGCTTCTTATTGTTTTTCAGTAACAAGTTAGCCCAAAAGTTGTTTGAGTATAAGTAGGTGTTTGCTATGTTCCTGACAGAAACTTAAAATGAACTCATTTTACTTCCAATTCAAAGCAGAGGTTTCTTTCTAAAGCTCTCTCTACTGCATAAAACTAATATTAGAAAAATAACTGAGAATTTGAAACATAAAAAAAAGTTTCTTTACTGAGGGACTTCCCTTCTGTGTGAAGAGTTCATAGCATCATCTGGTATATGTAAGAAAAAAAACAAGCATGGGAACTGAGAACTGGACTTCTGGCAGAATTGCTGCATGAGTAATTCTTATACTTCAAGAATTCACAAGCAGATCTTATACTTTAAGTAATATTCTTGGGGAATCTGAGAAGAGATCATTTCTCAAATAGGTTTTTACCTTTCTCTCTCTTTGCTCCTATAAGACTCTCATAATTCGTATCACATATTTTTATTCAGTCTGATCACTCAGAAAAGCAGTGAACCCTGAAAACTATTTTTCAAAATAAAATGAAAAAAAAATTTAAAGGAAAAATTCAGATTTGGACCTCTACTGTTGTAATAATACATTTCTCAGCTGTCAAAACTTGTAGAAGATTGGTGTAATTTGTAAGGAAACCAGTGATAAAGGCAACCCTCTATCCTTAATATTGTGCAAAACCCTATGCAGACTTGCATATGTTTGAGACCTGTTTTGGTTTAGATTCAGTCAGCAACTAAGTACCAAGCAGCCACTCCCTCCCATGGGATGGGGAGGAGAATCAAAAAAAGGTAAAACCAATGGGCTGAGATAAAACAGTTTAATAATTAAAATGAAATCAGAAAAAAAAACCCAACCAAACAAAAAAACCAACACCCCTCCCACCTCCCCCTCAATAATAATAAATTGTAATGAAAAGGAGAAGGAGAGAGAAGAATAAAACCCCGGAAAGACAAGTAATGCACAATACTCACTCACTGATGCCCAGCTCATCTCCGAGCAGTGATCTGCCCCTTCTAGCTGCACTACCCACCAGCTTATATACTGGGCATGATGTGCTGTGGTAAGCAATACCCCTTTGGCTAGTCTGGGTCACCTCCCCTGGCTGTGCTCCCTCACAGCTTCTTGTACCCCTCCTCACTGGCAGAGCACGAGAGACTGAAAAGTTCTTGATTTAGAGTAAGCATTACTTAACAATAACTGAAACATTGGTGTGTCACCAACACTACTCTCAGACTAAATCCAAAACACAGCACTGCATCAGCTGCTAGGAAGAAAATTGACTTTATCCCAGCTGAAACCAGGACAAGACCACAGGACACTAAGCTGTACAGAAGGTTAGCTCAACTCAACTAACGCCTTTTGTCCTCAATAAGTATTCATACCAGCATTAACTTCACCAAAAGCTGCATCAAACTCTACAGTCTGACTACCACAGACCAACCTAAATATTTTTTTAAATCAATAGAAAAAAATTTCTTAAATTTATTGGTGAATAAGTACCTGCTTAGCACAGATTATCATTTGCACGGCTAACATGGAATAGTGTGTCCCATGTTAATCTTTGTTAGCCAGCCTTTCTATATGTCGTGGTTTAAGTCCAGTCAGCCACGCAGTTTCACTCTCTCACTCACTCCCCTCTCTTTCTTACCCCCCGCTCCCGGGTGGATGGGGAGGAGAATCAAAAGAATGCAACTCCCACAGGTTGAGATAAGAACAGTTTAGTAACTAAAGTATAACACAAGACCACTACTGCTGCCACCAATAATAATAATGACAAGGCAAATACAAGAAAAGAGTACAATTGCTCACCACCTAAAACCCAGCTCGACCATGCAGTGTACCCCCACCCTTCCTGGTCTCTGCTCTCTGCTTTTCATCACGGGCATGACGTGCTGTGGTATGGAATAACCTCTTTGGTCAGTTTGGGTCAGGTGTCCTGTCTCTGCTTCCTCCTGGCTTCCCCTCCTCCCTGGCAGAGCATGAAACTCAGAAAGTCCTTGGTCAGACCAAAACATCACTAAGCAGTAACCAAAACACTGGTGTTATCAGCGCTGTTCCCAGGCCCAAAATCAAAAACACAGTGCTGCACCTGCTACCAAGAAGGAGAAAAATGACTGCTGCTGCTGAACTCATGGCAGTATACCGTACAAAAAAGAACAAATGGACAAAACTTAAGTATTCTTTTTATGGAGCAGTCTCTTTCTAACCAGAGAACAATCAAACAATTTCACAATTTTAAATAACTGCTAAAGTTGACCCTTTACTTTTCTAAACCACTCCATCATCTTTTTGTGGTGTATTTAGCTTATTCGGTGCCTGGATTTCAAAAGCACTTCATTCAAGCTTCTTAGGTCATTAAAATTTACGTTAAACTTCTTTGCATCAGTTGCCTCTGATTGCAGCCATAGTACTGAGGGAAACTGGTGCGTAGCAGAGCCAGACCACATGATGGACAATTTAAAAGGGATATAAAGCACCACCAAAACAAAGAGTAATTTAAATGTGACAGTGGATGAAGTAATATCATTAAGCAGAAAATGAGAGCTCAATAAGGAAGATAGTGCTAATATTGATAACAGCAATAACTGGGCTGCAATGCAATTAGTGTCTAATCAAAGACTGGACAGGCAGTGGTCAGTTAAACGCACCAATCTATAAAGTATTTGTAAAATAATGACAAGACTATGGGCAACTGAATGGAAGGACTAACAGCAGGGGTGTAACTGGTGACATTCAATGCAGAATGGCCTTACAGAAATAGGACTGGAGAGCAGTAAGTGAAACTGAACTAAGAACTGTGTTGCTCATGAAAAATTAAATGGTGTGTTAAGTATTCTATTTTATTGTCTTTAATTGGCAGTGTAAAACTAGAAGCATTTCCACAGATAAAATATGAACCTTCTGAACTGTAATAACTGGGGGAAGTATAAAGAAAAATTCTCTTGCCGTAGTGAGCAACAGGAGTCTCTTGCTAAACCCCAGTAGCACGTCTGGCTATAGTATATACTAATTTTTCTGCAGGAAGAAATGCTGTTAGAAAGTTTATTCTTATGTGAAATATTAACTTCCAAAGCACTTGTTAAGCAATACAAATTATTGCTAAGACTAAAGTCTAACATTTTTGCTTGTAACAAGATATTTTAATTTTTCATTAATTGAACCATGAACTAAGAACAGGTGACACTGTCTTGGACTTCCTTTAGATAATTGATTCATGTATAATATTCTAACCATAAGAAAAGTTTGGATCAATTGACAGCAAGGTTCTAGTTCTGTCCAGATTTAATTTTCTGGAGGAAAGTTTAAAAAAATAAGCCTAAAAGGGCTCAGTATTTGAGTGCAGAAAAGTTCCAGAAATTCCCTAAAGTTGAAGGTGCTTATACTACTAACAACTTTGTCTCAGTCAAAGGAAGAGTTTGAAGGAGAGAGCGCCAGAGAAACAGGGATATTAAAAGAAAATATTAAAAATAATTAGGGTGCATTTAAAGAATAAGAAAGTCTATGAGCTAGGACAAAAGACTGCCCAAGTGGTAAAGGAAGGAAGGAAGGGAGGAAAGAAAAAAGGAAGGGAGAAAGGGAAGGAGAGAGAGGGAGGAAGGAACTATATATATATTATCATGCTTCATCTATCCTTTTCCCTGACAGAACAACTGATCCTGGTACTCCATTCTCTTCAGCCCTTGATAAGCCAGTGAAAGTTGTCCTGGGATTTTCAGGGTACTGGCCTGAGAGAAATTGCGTTGGTGATTCCGCTGTGACACGTTCTGGATGTGCCTTGTTTTGCATTTATGCCTACAACATTTGTGGAACATGCAAGGTAACAAGATTTAGATGATCGTCTCATTCACAAATCTCAGTTCAGCTGTAGTTCGTAGTATCTCAAGGAGCAGCTCTTTTTTAAAATGCTACGTCTCTTAAATGCTCACTCTAATAGGAGATCAAAAAGCTTTTGTGAGCCTCTAATAAACCATTGTTTTTTACAGCAGTGAGCAACCAGCAACCAGTTAGCTGTTTTGCACTCCTAAGCTAAACATTTGCTTGCGTAATGAGAAAAAAACTGTGCCAGTATATGTGTGGTTCAACACAGCACTTGGAGACATCTCTCACAGCAATATGTTTTACCAGTGGAGACCATCAAGGAGCTACTAAGAGCACTAAGATAGCCATCAAGGCTAACTTAGCCCCCTGGTGTTGTAAACTCTCAGCTAATTTAGGATATGACTTTTGAGGACTGACTGCTGTGAATAACTAATGATAATGAAGGCTAAGAAAATTGGGGCTGTTCAGCCTTGAGACAAGGGGGGCACAAAATCACAAAATGAAATATATAAACCTTTAGAATCAATTTTAAGTGATGTTAAGTTTGATGGCTTTTTAACATTAGCAACGGAAAATTACTGAGGTGCATGATATACAGAGAAAAAATATAGAGTACAGCTAGAGAACATACTGAGAATTCTTGTATAAGATAAACCGTTGTAGTTTTAGGCCTTTATGACCTTAGTACAAAATGAGTATAAGAAAAACAGGCTAGAAGAACAGGACGTAAGGATAAGGAATATCTGGAAATGGCAGGGGCCCATGATGGGCTGCAGTTAAACTAACTGATAAGTAGGAGGACGGGATGATTGTTATGTCTGTGGTGTTAACGAAAGGCTGCTAGCAGTGATGAAGATTGTTGGAAGAAGTAAACGACCCCAAAGACCACCACCACATTTTTGTATGCATGCGGGGAACTTTCTGGAAAACAATGTAATCCATACGTAGCCTCATGTGTGCCCGATAGCTATATAAGGACGGCTTGTGTAGCAATATGGGGACACACATCAGGAGAAGCTATGCCCCGTGTCTCCCGGTGCCGCAATAAAGAATACCTGCTTGTCAACTTGAAACTTCGTTGGCAAGTTTGTTCCTGGAGTTTTCTCTGAATCAGCCTAGAGAAGAGAAGGCTGTGTGGAGATCTCATAGCAGCCTTCTAGTATCTGAAAGGGGACTACAAGGATGCCAGCAAGGTACTATGCATCAGGGACTGTAATGATAGGACAAGGGGCAATGGGTTCAAACTTAAACAAGGGAAGTTCAGGTTAGATATAAGGAAGTTCTTTACTGTGAGGATGGTGAGGCACTGGAATGGGTTGCACAGGGAAGTTGTGGCTGCCACATCCTGGACAGTGTTCAAGGCCAGGCTCGATGGGGCTTCAATTTTCTTTTCCATCCCTTCTGCTATGTTCTTGACAGTGTCTGGTTTTGTTTTGCACAGCCAACCCTAACACTGAAAAGGCGGCAGAATTGTATCTTTTTCTTAGATCACTAATAGTGATCTGAAGCTTGATGTGAAGGCTAAAAATTAATATTTTTTTTAATCTACAGATTGCATTGGAAAATCCCTCCCTGAGCTTGCTATCTTGTCTGATTTCTTCTGATAGTTATGAGCCATTCCTCAGCTTTCAAAATGTCAGTCGACACAGGAAACATTTCAATATTCCCAGCCAGAAAATGTCACTCCAAGTTGGATTTCTTTGTGAAATTATGTAAACAAAAGGCCTTCATAGCTGGTGAAATTGAAAATTCTGTGAAGTTAAACATGTCTCAGAGGCACATTTCTTGCCTTCTGGCACTGATCCTAAGGAGCACGAGTACTCCATGCATATAATCTAATACTGTAGGCTAAAATTAGTCTCTAGTAATAGTAGCAGGGAGAGGTGTACTTGTGGTAAGGTTAATTTGTTTTGAACACTGTGTTTCATTAAGATATAAATATGTCAAGCAAAGGAAGAAGTAGAAATAATCATCCTTGAAGTAAAGGAACCTTTCCGTCACATAGTCTGCAGGGACCATCCATGTAGCAAGGTTCCCTTCATATAGAAATAAATGCCAAGAGGAATTCTTCAGAAAGCAGAAGAATGAACAGCATTGTATTAAAACACACGCACACACGCAATAATAATAAAATGGCTAGAAGTTTCCTTTTCAATTATTTTTCATAAACATACATGAGGAATAAGCTCACCTTGAAACTATACTATGCAAATGAGTCAGTAACTGATTTGCTTAATGATCTCTGTATTTTTAGTATCAGTGCTCCTTACTTTGAGTCTCAACAGGAGCACCGAGATGGAGCCATCAGGGGGTTAGTGTCTTGTGAGGCAGTCACCCATTTGGAAGGACACCCACTAACAGATTGCCCTCAAGACTGTGTTATGGTGAAGATTTGTGGGAAAAGGTCTGAAAGTACTCGTCTATTTAGAAAATAATAGGCAAGTTTTGGGTTACAAATGCTCTGAAACTGCAAGTTTCAAAGACAAATACAAACTGAAAAAAAGTGCTTTGAATTTAACTAGACAATACTAGTTCAGCCACCAAAGGGAAAAGGCAGCTGTGAAATGCAGGGGCTAGGACACAGAGGGAGAATAATAGCAGGAAAAGGTGAGAGATTATCTCTTGTAGATAAGAGAGTAAGAACAGGTTATTTATCACCAGTTGTAAATGGAAGGGCTATCAGGAGCAGTGTGGAAGGGCTATCAGGAGCAGTGTGAAAGATTACCGGGTGTTTTTAAGAATAATATTCCTCTCCAGTCTGGGGTTTTTAGTATCTTGTACAGTTGAAGCTTTCTTGTGCTTGTTTGTTGGGGTTTTTTTTTTTTTTTGACATGGTTTTGTGCTCTCCCTTGACGATCAGGAGGAGTGATTGTTCAATAAAAACCAGATAATTCCCTGTTTTGTATGCTTTATGAGCTCCTTGTAAGAGTTAATTCTGATGGATGGCAATAACATCAATTTTTTCACTCACAAGAGCATTTGGTACTTTTCTAGAGTGCATTGTGTTATGGCAAGCGTATGTTAGATCCATCTGTAGGAGTTTGGTACTTCTGTTACAGGCAATACTGCAACTGGGGAAAATGACATTGTGCCTGTCACCTGCGAGATTTCATAAAGCACTTTCTTTTCCTCCCTAAACAGCCTGTGAGGAGAAAATATGGGAATACAACAGGATATATGGGAACTTAAAAAAAAAATAGGAGATATCCTTTTGTTGTGGGTTCAGCTGTAACAGTTGTTTTTCACCTGCTTAGTAGCTGGTACAGTGCTGTGGTTTTGACTTTAACCTAAGAAAGAACAACTCTGATAACACCGATGTTTTTAGTTGTTGCTAAATCAATGACTTTTTCAGTCCCATGCTTTGCCAGTGAGGAGCGCCACAGGAAGTCAGGAAGAAGCAGAGACAAGACCCAAATTAGCCAAAGGGATATTCCATACCACAGCACATCATGCACAGTATATAAACTGGGGGGAGTTACCCAGAAGGCCAGATTGCTGCTCGGGTCAGGCTGGGTATCGGTCGGTGGGTGGTGAGGGATTTTATTGTGCACCACTTGTGTTTCTTGCTTTATTTTCCTTTTCCACTTTTGGTTTTATATTCTCTCCCCTTGTTATTTCCCTCATCACTATTACTGGTGGTGGTAGTAGTAGTTGTTTTGTATTATACCTTAGTTACTGGACTGTTCTTATCTCAACCTGTGGAAGTTGCATTCTTTCGATTCTCCTCCCCATCCCTCCTGGAGCAGGAGGGGGAAAAGGAGAAGGAGTGAGCACGTGGCTGTGTGGTTCTGAGTTACTGGCTGGGCTTCAACCATGACACCTTTAATAAAAATTAGTTGGGAAGTGAAACTATTTCTGTCCGTATGGATAAAAAATTTGCACGGAGAAGAAACAATCTTGATTTTGCATACATAAAGACAGACTTTGCACCAACTGTTGCTGCTCAAGAATGAACTTTTCAGCATGGAAAGAGAGACAGTGAAGGAGGATAAATGTCAGTACTGACACAAAGGTAGGTAATAAGGTACAGTTAGTTATTGCCTTCACAAGTAGATCTAAAGTGTATTTGACAAGTTCAAAAGCAACAAAAGAACATCTATCTGATGCTAATTGATAATGCACAGTTATGTGTGCTGGAGATGCTGCTAGTTGACATGGCTTCAAAGAGCCTTTAAAGAATCTGTGGAAGAAAAATGTCTTAGAGATAAGAATGCCGCATGATGTATGAAATTCAGGACCTGCTGGGGCTTCAGACAGATAGAAATTGAAAGACTGTCCCTGGGTACTGGATTAAATTAGACTTCTGTCTCATTCAGTAAACCTATTTTTCTCTTGAGTTCTCTCTTATTCAATCAGATTGCCCACTGAATTATGTCCAGGGTCTCAGCAAGTGCCTTGATTTCTTTGCACAGTTATACAGCAAACTGATGATGGTACCTGTTCAGTATTTCCCTAGCACAGACATCATTAATATCTGTTAGGTGATATTATAGGAATTGCTTTGAAGATAACAGAACATTATTGGGTTACTCAACCAATTAGTTACATCACCAACCTTCTTACCAGCTATTATGATTATCTGTTTATGCAAGAATCGGAATGTAAACTAAGAAATTTCAATTTTGGTCAATTTTCTGTCCTTTTTTATAGCAGGAAGGCTCTTACAAGGAAAATGAATTTTTCTGGCTTTCACAAATTTCTAGTGAGTCTTGGAGGAAAAAGAAAAAAGTGATCTGGTAACATGATTCCTTAAGAATCTCTGCTTTTATTTAATAAAGACCAAGTTTCTTGAAGCTTGAAAAATGTGCCAGATGATAAATAAAAAGAACCTAGTAAAAACAACTAAGGCTTTAATTTTTAAAATCATATAGCAAGGAACAAAGAAATTGGGGATGTTGTGGTTTGTAGCACTTAATAAAATGTCATTGATCCACAACACGTTATTAATATTACTGGTATATTCCTTTTTTCCATTTAATGAAAATTCTCAAGAATTAAAATAAAAATGATGAGTTATATCAGTGCTCCTTGCATTACATAAAATTCCTCACATGACTCCAAAAAAAGGCAAAATAAGGACACAAAATAAATACTCATGTAGGTCTTATGAGTGCCTGTATAAAATACATGGTGTTTTTATTGTCACTTGGTCAGAGATGCCGTGCCTACAAACATGCTCCAAGGTAATTTCATACCTCTCCAAGTGCCTTAAGGCTTAATAGTATATTTTTAACATGCAGATTGCATTGCATTTTCTTATATAGAATCATAGAACAGTTAGGGTTGGAAAGGACCCTAAGATCATCTAGTTCCAACTCCCCTGCCAGGGGCAGGGACACCACACACTAAACCATGCCACCCAATGCTCTGGCCAATCCAGCCAGTGATGGAGCATTCACAACTTCCCTGGGCAACCCATTCCAGTGCCTCACCACCCTTACAGCAAAGAATTTCTTCCTCATATCCAATCTAAACTTCCACTGTTTAAGTTTGAACCCATTATCCCTTGTCATATCACTACAGTCCCTCATGAAGAGTCCCTCCCCAGCATCCCTATAGGCCCCCTTCAGATATTGGAAGGCTGCTATGAGGTCTCCACACAGCCTTCTCTTCTCCAGCCTGAACACCCCCAACTTTCTCAGCCTATCTTCATACAGGAGGTGCTCCAGTCCCCTGATCATCCTTGTGGCCCTCCTCTGGACTTGTTCCAACAGTTCCATGTCCTTTTTATGTTGAGGATACCAGAACTGCGCACTATACTCCAAGTGAGGTCTCACAAGAGCAGAGTAGAGGGGCAGGATCACCTCCCTTGACCTGCTGGTCACACTCCTTTTGAGGCAGCCCAAGATACAGTTGGCTTTCTGGGCTGCAAGCGCACACTGCTGGCTCACGTTCATTTTTTCATCGACCAACACCCCCAAGTCCTTCTCCGCAGGGCTGCTCTGAATCTCTTCTCTGCCCAACCTGGAGCTGTGCCTGGGATTGCTCTGACCCAGGTGTAGGACCTTGCACTTGGCATGGTTCAACTTCATCATGTTGGCATCAGCCCACCTCACAAGCGTGTCAAGGTCCCTCTGGATGGCATTCCTTCCCTCCAACTTATCAACCGAACCACACAGCTTGGTGTCATTGGCAAACTTGCTGAGGGCGCACTCAATCCCACTGTCCATGTCACCGACAAAGATGTTGAACAAGACCGGTCCCAACACCAATCCCTGAGGGATACCACTTGTTACTGGTCTCCAGCTGGACATTGTGCCATTGAGCACTACTCTTTTGCGTGCGGCCATCCAGCCAGTTCTTTATCCACCGAGTGGTCCACCTATCAAATTGATGTCTCTCCAATTTAGAGACCTGGATGTCATGTGAGACAGTATCAAATGCTTTGCACAAGTCCAGAAATGCATAACATGCAATACAGAAGTTCATTAAATTCATAACTCCTACACTGGGGTGTATTCACACCAATAAAACTTTTTGCATTTAATTTCACATAAGGAAAGATATAGAAGCAAAATGCTGCAAAACTTTTGCAGGAGAATTATGTCAGCTTTTGCTCCTTTTCATAGCCTACAAGCAAAATGATACCTTCAGTGTATTTAAGCAAACATGAGTTTTGGCAAAAGCATCACACCTTCTTTCAAGACGGCTGAATTAGCCACAGATGTAAGATCTCACTCTTAGTTGTCCAGCACCAGATTTATGGTTTTGGCATCTGCTTAAAATCTGAATGGTTAATAATGTTAGAATTTCTCCACCCAGAACTACTTACAGCTTCCCCATCAAGTTTGATTCTACTTTCACTCCACAGAATTATATTGCACAACATCGGAAGAAAACACAACATTGTTCACTTGGTAAAGAAACTGGAAAAAAAGAGTATTAATGGTCTGTTCCAGTGTCCTAAATGATAAATTTAAAAATTTACTCTAAATATTTATACATCAGGCAAATTGAAAAAAATTGGGACATAGACCACCCAAACACTTTGTTAAAAAAAAAAAAAAGAAAAGAATAGTTCCAACTCTGCCTTGAAATCCATACTTTTCTATGTTCATAATGCCAAGTGGACAGAAGGAAGACAGGCTGCGCCTACAGATTCTGAAAAGGTTTGGTTTTTGTCGTGTTAAAACCAGCCACGGGATAGGACAAAAGATGGATCCTTGGAGACAGACAAAACTGAAAAGGGACTGAAGGATGCAAGAACCTACTGACCTGAGAAGGAAAGGAGCATACTGACACCTATTTAACATATGTGGAAAGTTTTCAAAATAAAGTGAAAAAAGGCACAAAGAGAGCTGTTAGATAGAGTTTCTGGTGGTTATCAGTCCTCTCAATTCTTAGCAGCCAGGAAACATGAAGTGCAACAAGTGTTAAAATGCTGCTAGCAGTAGCTCTGATAAAAGCATTGTACTGATTTGGCAGCTGTAGCTGTGGGGTGAGACTTTGATGGTCAGCTGAATAAAGTATTCAGTGACTTTTACTGTTTCATATTGGACAATCAAGATTATGGATGCAGAAATCAAGTTAGCCATTCTGGCAAAATTAATTAGAGTTGCAAGCCTTTTGGTGATTGCATTCATTTTTGATTTGGCAACAGCTGGAGAAAGTTTATATATCACAAATGTTTGCTACACACTAATTCACTAATCATTATTGAGCTGGGAAGATTGCCAATAAAAGAAAAAGCAGTAATTTGAGCAGCTGAAAACAAACTTATGTAGTTCATGTCCCAGTTTTTGTTTTTTGTTGCGGTGTAGAATGCCATACGGGTATGCTGGTTTTGAAAATGGCCTGACCTAAGTAATATGGTCAAGAATATCTTCCAGAGTCAGCTCCCTGGAAACTTCATTAAACATGGCCAAATGATTAAGCAAGCAGTGACTTTTATTCTAGCAAAACTTAGACCAGGCAGTTTTATTGGTACCTTGTCCTACCTTGTGCCTTGGTTCCTTGTTCTCTTACCTAAAAATGAAAAAGGACAGGGATTGAACTATGTGATTGCTGGTTGCAACATTCAATGGAATGACTAAAAATTAAGACTTATATTTTTGTTTAAACAAAATAAAATAGCACATAAAAATGATATGCAGTATTTCCAACTCTGATATTTCTTACTTGTAAAGGTCAAAGTCCCAGATGCTTGATTTGATGAGAAGCTGGGTTTCCCTGATTAAAAAAAAAAGAAAAAAAAAATCCTACTCCTGTAATAGTTCATTTGATCTTTCTGAAGCTCTGTATTAAATTCTAAGAAGGAGATTTTTTTAACACTGTCGTGGTTTAAGCCTCTCACGCAGTTCGTTCACTCACTCCCCCCTCTTTCTTCCCCCAGTCCTAGGGGTATGGGGAGGAGAATCAAAAGAATGCAACTCCCACAGGTTGAGATAAGAACAGTTTAGTAGCTAAGGTATAACACAAACCACTACTGTTACCACCAATAATAATAATTACAAGGGAAATACAAGGAAAAGAATACAATCGCTCACCACTTATACCCAAGCCCGACCAAGCAGTGCACCCCCCCCCCCCCCCCCCCCCCCCTTCCGGGTCTCTGCTCTCTGTTTTACATCCTGGGCATGACGTGCTGTGGTCAGTTTCGGTCAGGTGTCCTGTCTCTGCTTCCTCCCGGCTTCCCCTCCTCCCTGGCAGAGCATGAGATGAAGAAAGTCCTTGATCAAACCAAAATATTACCAAGCAGTAACTGAAAACACTGGTGTTATCAGTTCTGTTCCCAGGCCCAAAATCAAAAACACAGCGCTGCACCAGCTACCAGGAAGGAGAAAAATGGCTGATACTGCTGAACCCATGACAAACACAAAACCATATTTTAAATCAAATAACACTCAAGTAACTTTTGCCCAGTTTGAATCTTCTAGTAAATAACCACTTTGTTTATTGCACTAAAATCTGAACATTTCTTAAAATATTGCATATTACAGGCCCAAATCTCTTCACAAAGAGCTTCCATTTTGCAAGAAGTGGTAAAAGCAAAGTAAGAATTGAGTTTCTCATCTGCTTCTCTTTATGGTCAATTTTCCTGCCGTAACATCCTATGAGAAGTACATTTTTCAGGGAAACAGAAGATCAGATGGTTCAGCCAGACCAGTACCTTGCATAAAGGGAAGTTTTCCATTTGCAGAAAAACACCAAAACCTGGGGACATGAGATAGCTGTGAAAAATTCAGATTGTCAATAAGACTTTTGCTAGAACTTAATAAGATCCTGCTGTCAGCAACAAAACAAGGGGATCAGTGCAAGGATTCAAGGTGTAAAAATATTATTGTCAGATCAAGAGAATATTGGTAGCTGTGTTTTGAATAGTTGGGAATTATATGTACATTTGCACAGAGAAGGCACAGTCTTAACAAGTGCAACCATTGTAAAATATTTACTTGCTTTTTGACCTTTCTCACCCTAAACAATTTCATAATCTTTCATTCAGCTACCAGAAAAACTCTAACCAAGACTTAAAGCAAAAACTAATTTCTGCAGGATCTACAGGACCCAAACAGAATAATGAATTACTTATACTTGCTTCATACAGGAAAACTAAAGAAAAAAAGTACAGTTTTGTTTGTAAATCTCGAGAACAACTGTGGAATGAATGGTGAAGTGTATCCTTGTCATAAAAGCCTGGGGAATTCCAAACTTGGAGAAAAGCATATTTTTTTTATAAGTTCTGAAGGTTTTAGTGTAATTTCCATAGGCCTGCTTTTTTCTGAAGAACTATATTAATTCCTGCTTTATTTGGCGTGAGCTTTTTTTGTTTTGTTCCAAATAAATATGGAAAATAACGCTACACTTATAACTATAATAGGGCAAAAGCCCACAAATGTCACAATTAGAAAATGATAACATCAGTATTATTTACAAGACATCACAGAATTAAGTATGCATTTATTTACCAGGTCCTGAATATTGGCTAATACTGACAGTAATTAATCAGCCATAATGTTTACAATAAAGAGATCAATGCAAAAGAAAGTATTTTTATGACCAGTTCATATACACATATTCACAGCAGAGGCAAATCAATATAGATAAGATTTTTGTATTAACAGGACAGAATTTTGACTTTTGGATTTAAGATCCTCCTTTACGGATACCCAGCCTAACAACAACCCCATAAAACAACCTATGCTTTGAGCAGGAGGCTAGAGAGGCGACTTCCTGATATAGAATCATAGAATCATAGAATAGTTAGGGTTGGAAAGGACCTGAAGATCGTCTAGTTCCAACCCCCCTGCCATGGGCAGGGACACCTCCCACCATGCCACAAAAGGCTATGTCCAACACGGCCTTGAACACCGCCAGCGATGGAGAATTCACAACTTCCCTGGGCAACTATGCTAAATTATTCTGTGTTTCTGTGATACTAACTGCCCTACATATGTATATATTTTCAGAAAGTCAGTCTCAACAAGCATGAACATTGATACAGGCTACCCAAAAAGATGTTGGGTTTTAAGCATGTGATACTGCTTTGCGGATAAGTTCAAATAAAATATAAAGAAAGCCCAGGGGCCTTTAAGTAGGTCAGAATACTTGATTCTCTTCCCACTGCCCTCCTTCTGTGTCATTCTGAAGTACAGCTACTTTGATCCTTCCTTATGTCTTTGATTTTTTGGAATAATAAACATAACTTTGAAAAAGACTGTCTATAGAAAAGCTCAATGCTGTTGTACTTAATATTTCTTCCCATCCCAAATGATAATTCTAGTTTATTTGAAGCAATTAATTCCAAAGAATTAAGATGACTGTGACTGCTACAAAGACATGACTATTTGAAAAGTCTATGTACAGTTTATGTATCCCCGTGTAAGATTATGAGGTCTTTCCCATGCATTATCACAAAACAAGCTTCACTTTACTTGTATTGCTCCATTTTGGGATGGCAATGATGCTGGACTAAGTATAGAAGGTCATTATGTCTCCTATGTAAACAGAAGTCCTCTTGGACAAGGAAGATGCCCAAACTCTCCATTCTCAGCCTTCAGCGGCTTGCTTTTATCGGTGACTTTTGTCTGTCTGCTAAACTGAAGAAATTTCTGAAGCAGCTTGTCCACTCCTACCTACATATAAGGCTTCTCAACTTTCTCTCTAAAGGGAGCTAACCTCCATAATCTTAAAAAACGCTCATATATTCTAGTTTAGTGGCTCTTCTCTTAACTCTTTTCACTATTTTATCAACATCCTTTAGAACTGGAATTTTTTTTTATAGGCCCCAGTACCAGACAAAAATATTTCAGCCGGAATATCATCAGTGCAGTCACAGAGGCATGTATGGCTCTTGTTCATCCTCCCTTGCATCTCCCTGCAAAATAGCTAGCTATTGTGCATCAATGTGAAGGAAAGAAAATAGGTCAGTAAACCCACAGAGAACCTCAGAGTGGTGTCAGACTGAAAGGAGTTGAGGATGAGGTTTCAAGGAAGAAAATACGGTGCATGGAGTCCTGAAATTGTTGGAATAAGTTCTGGCACTGTATGGCATTGTGGGGTTGAATAACAGGTGCTTGAGGAGAAAGGGCTGAAAAGAAGGCGGTGGAGGTATTACATGCAGTGACTTGACTACATAAAAAACTACCAAAGATGTCTAAAAACAATATTTCTGACATGCTGAAGTCATCTCATCCTCTTCCACGAAATTTTCACAATACATACACTTACTTGTCAGTTAGGTGAAGACCTTTTCCCTAATAGTCATCACAAAAGACAAAATCCCACATAGCTATTTGAGCCAATATATTTTAGGTAGTGTTTACTTTGGGGACTCCATTTTTCAGTTGGCAATTTTTAAAACATGTTTCATGAAATGCTGTATAAATTAGCACATTACATTGAAGGCATATCCCACCTCTGCTGTGCATTTTTACAAAGTGCATTTGCTGCAAAGATATAAAAGTTTCATTCCACTTTCTGGATTGTAATACAGCATAGTGTACCTCTGAAGTGTTCAGTACAGAGCAATGGGTCACCATTTCTTAGTCTGTTTTACTCTCTTTCTGACATAATTTCTCAAAGAAGCTGGAAGAAATTTACTCTCTGCACTCTGCTGACATTTAGAAATCTGTGTCCCATTAGTTTTCATACATTTCCAAGTTCATTCATGCTGAGTGAACCTTTTATCTTTTAAAATGTTAGAGGCACAACATAGGGTAGATTAAGCCAAAGGAACAGCACTTGATGACTGCTAAATTTCTGATATTTGAAAGTTTCAGAGTAACATTCTAAGATATTTCCCAAATTCACACAATAATTTTCAGTTGCTACTATTGAATCAAGTTTTCACCTCATATAAGGAAGTTTGATATGGTAGTTTAGAACTAAGTCTCAAAAGGCAGAAGAATAAATTATTTTCCTCTACAAGAACAGTAAAAGATGTAAATTAATTTTCTCCATATTAATCCCATGTTATTTCCTTTTGTTTTAGAGAACCTTCTACTTTTCTTTAAAATGTCACAAAATTTTAATGACTTCAAATATATGAAATAAGCAGAAGTTTATGCTATATGAAAATTAAGAAAAATATACTTTTTTCTGCAGGTACCCCCTTTCCTGTCATCCCCAGTCCCTTCAAAATTGTTTTTTGTCAACACTGTTATAAACTCTCACTGAGTTAGGCTTCAGCTTGCTTTCTCTGATTTCAAAGGTCCTACTCATGTGCTTTCACTTCATTATGGAAATACTGTCAAGCACTGACTTAAAAGTTTAAAGTGCTGTTTGTTTGTGAATAATCAATGACACCTCCAGCCACCGGTAGAAAATGTTATGTACCCTTATCTTGGCTGCCAGCCTCTGTCCAACCACCAGTGACACATCCCATCCTGCACTACAGCAACCAGCCTCACAGGCTTGCTGCTTCCCTTTTCAGAAAGATAAACTGGGATGAACAATTTTATGATGGAGGTGTTTATGGCAGCTGTGTGGGCTCCTGGTAGCTAAGGTAGGAAGCAGGGCAAGCCACTCTCCATGCACGTTAAAATAAAGAGGATCATAGAATCATAGAATGGTTTGGATTGGAAAGGACATTTAAAGATTCTTTCAACTCCCCCGCAATAAGCAGGGTCATCTTTAACTAGATCAAGTTGTGCAAAGTCCTGTCCAGCCTGAGCCTGAATGTTTCCAGGGATGGGGCATCTACATCTAGCTCTCATCACTACTGTCATGTTAAAAACTGTCTTGCTTATATCTAGCCTGAATCTCCCCTTGTTTAGTTTAAAACCATTACCCCTTGTCTTATTGATACAAGGTCTACTTAGAAGTCTGTCCCTATGTTTCTTACAAGTTCTCTTTAAGTACTGAAAGGCCAAAAGGAGCCTTTATCCTCTTCTGCAGTTCCTCCATGAGCCTAATAATGGTTTAATTGTTTTTAAATATGATCTGCCTCAAGCAGCAGAAGTTAAAACATCAAATGTAATGAAAAGGAGATTCTGCTGTCTCATTTATGTGACCTGAGAAAGGCAGTGAAAACAAGATTGGGTTCGTCTGAGCAGAGGATGATAAGACCTGTGAGTTACAAGTGGAGTGGGAATTCTGTATGCCCTGTCCTGATAAGGGCAATTAGAAAGGCATTATCACAATAAAACCAAGTGTTCTCCTATAATCAGGTGCACTTCTAGTGACTGTGCTGGTGTTGACAAATCACAGCCCAAAGAAGGCAGAGGCAGATAAGCTGGTGCCTGAGCATCATCTGAATAAACATTTTCTTTAAAGAAAGAGAATTTGAACAAGAAAATATACCAGTTAAATGTGATGATTTAGAAAAAGAATTAGCCACCAAGGACAAGAAAAAAGTGCTCTGAATGTGGAAATAATTAATAATATGATGGAAAATAAACATAAATAAACATAAAATGAAAATCTTTGATTAAGCAATATTTTTTACCCTGAGATTGCTTATCCTTATGGGATATTTTAGTGCATGGAGTGCCAAACCCTAGGAGCTATCTGAGAAATGGTTGTTTCCTCTTCAGAAAGCGCTCTTTCTGCATTCATTTTCAGTTTGAAAAAGTTAGTTTGTTAAAACTTCTGTTTTAATAGTATCTTGAAAAGAGGGATGGCACTCATCTTTGAAAAATTATGTGCCGAAACATAAAATGGTTACACTTGGTAATGCCTTTCCCAGGTGGTTTAGGGAAGCCATGAGAAGACAATCTAGCAGAGCATTTTTGTCATCGACATACCAAAACTAGACAATTTTGTACCATTTATGATAGCTGTGCAAAAACTGGCAGATGTTTCCTGCTAAAATTAGCATGCTAATAAGAGCAATACTAAATAACCTCTTTCATCACACACCTATTCATCTTCATAGCTCAAGTCAAATTATGGCTCTTGGCACACTGTTCTCTAGCACAGGGCATAAGTGTCTCTTGGGGCACAGGGCACTCATCTTCTCCAGGAGGAAAAATAAGGCCTTTAGGAATCCATACATTTCACACAAGCTCTGTGGTTGCTTGCCTCTTTTTGCAATATTATAGCATTACTGTCCATGTGATTTTCATGGCAGTGGAATATTACTCCTTTAGTTGTGCAGTCATGTTTATAGCTCTTGTCCGAACCTTCTCGTCAGAGAAACTGAGACCCTTCCATAACTAACAATTCCTCTCTCACCACCACCCTGGCCCTACAGCTGCTGCCATGAATGAGGACAGGATTAAAAACTCAGATCTCAGTTTCCCAGAGTTCTCAATTTTCAGACTCAAGATCCAACTCTAAATGCTGTGTCATGAATATTCATGTGACATACTCTTTGTTGTACTAAGGATACTCAACCAATCCTGTTCTCTAGCATATTAATCACACAAGAAATGTCTGTGGTAGAAGAACTAAGCATAAATTTGAAACAAGAAGGGCCTCTGAAGCCAGTGCAATGACTGCTGCTGCACTTACAATGCAAAATAGAATAAAATAAGTCAGTCCTTTGCATGAAAAACATACATCTCCTACTCAAGGTGCAAACATCCAGTTCAAGTATTTCATGAAGCAGTTACTTTTTAATATTTGTCCTAACAAGCAAACAGGAATAGATTTAAAGACTACTATACTAATGGCCACTGAACACAACAACTGTCTTGAGGAATGATACAAAAACTTTATGCAAAAAACAGAGACAGAAAGAAATTAAATAGGAAGGTGGAAACTCAAAGGAAAATAAAAATAAAAATTAAAAAATAAAATATAAATATAAATAAAAATATAAATAAAGGATGATTTTCAAGTGGTAAGAAAAGGGGCTTCAGAAAACATAATCTGACTCTTGTAAATTGAAAAAATCCCAACATTAAAAAAAGTAAGAGGTGTGAATTCAAGCTACAAGAGCAATAGGAATTGGAAAAGCAGTAACTAAGGACATAAAGAAAAAACAAGATAGAATTCACATTTTCATAAGCAGGAAGCCTTGCAGCAAAGAAGTGATTCAGATGGGCTACCAACAAACAGAATTATTTCAGAGAACCTAAAGTCTAACTTGTGAAATCCTCCTCCTGAGTAGCTCTTTACACCTTCAAAAGCCCCATTGATTTCAATTACTGATTTCCTAAGGAACTCCAGTGGAAAGTACTGCATAAAGTAATTTGTTTTCTTCAGTCCTTTGTGGTTAATAGAAGAGAATAACAGGAAGGCATTGTGTAGAGAACACATAGTCATTGCTGGATTAGATATTTCCTGAGATGCAAAAATTCTGCACTCCGGTATTCCATCATTATGCAGTTAAGATTCCTAATGGCTCTGTTAATCAGAAAAATAATGAGAAAACATAGATAAGCATTATGTTAACTTCAGAAGATCTTCTGTCTATCTGAGTGATATCTAAAGGAATAAACATATCACATCAAGTCAAATGATCAGTTCTGATAGTTTGCCGATGACACCAAGCTGTGTGGTTCGGTTGACACGTTGGAGGGAAGGAATGCCATCCAGAGGGACCTTGACATGCTTGTGAGGTGGGCTGATGCCAACATGATGAAGTTTAACCATTGCAAGTGCAGGGTCTTACGCCTGGGTCAGAGCAATCCCAGGCACAGCTACAGGTTGGGCAGAGAACAGATTCAGAGCAGCCCTGCGGAGAAGGACTTGGGGGTTTTAGTTGATGAAAAAATGAACATGAGCCAGCAGTGTGCGCTTGCAGCCCAGAAAGCCAACCGTATCCTGGGCTGCATCCAAAGGAGTGTGACCAGCAGGTCAAGGGTGGTGATCCTGCCCCTCTACTCTGCTCTTGTGAGATCTCACTTGGAGTATTGTGTGTAGTTCTGGTATCCTCAACATAAAAAGGACATGGAACTGTTGGAACGAGTCCAGAGGAGGGCCACAAGGATGATCAGGGGACTGGAGCACCTCCCGTATGAAGATAGGATGAGAAAGTTGGGTCTGTTCAGCCTGCAGAAGAGGCTGTATGGAGATCTCATAGCAGCCTTCCAGTATCTGAAGGGGGCCTATAGGGATGCTGGGGAGGGACTCTTCATGAGGGACTGTGGTGACAGGAGAAGGGATAATGGGTTCAAACTTAAACAGTGGAAGTTTAGATTGGATATGAGGAAGAAATTCTTTACTGTAAGGGTGGTGAGGCACTGGAATGGGTTGCCCAGGGAAGTTGTGAATGCTGCATCGCTGGTGGTGTTCAAGGTTGGATTGGCCAGAGCATTGGGTGGCATGGTTTAGTGTGCGGTGTCCCTGCCCCTGGCAGGGGGGTTGGAACTAGATGATCTTAAGGTCCTTTCCAACCCTAACTATTCTATAATTATGGTGTAAAGTACTGAGTGGCAGTTTGTAGAGATGCAATGCATATGAATCAGATTGAAGGAAAGTATTTAATGATATTTGTCTTAAATTCAGATTATATTGAAACCAATATTAATCAAACTAGTAAACTGAAAGTGCTCTAAATCCAAGCTTTAGTATCAGGAGACAAATAATGACATAATGATTATCTATAAATATGAAAGATATCAAGGGAGAAAGATGGAAATTAAAGAAAGGAGAGAATGCTATTCCTGCAGCGTAAAGAAACAAGAAAGGGTGCATGGTGGTTTGTTATGTGAAGGGGTATTCTGAAATCAGGAAGGAAAAAAAAGTATCTTATTCAAGGTGAAAAAGGTGCAGTAGAAAGGGTTTGTGCTCTATAACTGGAACAGTGGGAGAAGAGGATGAACTGCTGTGAAATAAACCAGAAGTTCAAATTCTGCAGAGGTCAAAGTCTGAGATTTGGCAGTGCGATCCAGATTCATTATTATTTTCATGACTGGTGTCAATACCCATTAAAAACTCCCAAAATAATAATAAAACCCCCCATCACTGGTCATTTTAATTATCATTCTGGTAGTAATTTTGGGCTGCTCTGTCTTCCAAGCACCCTTAATCATTCAAACAATACTCTTATTCTCTTATAGCAATTAATTTTATTCAGAAAATAATTGAGCATACTTTGCATCTGCTTACATCTCAAAATTTTACTTTTTTTTTTTTTTTTTTTGGAATTACAGTTCCACTTTCAATCCCAGATCAAGTCATAGTCATATAGAACTAGTTCAATGGCTTATGTGAAATGAGCGGTGGTCTCTCCTTCCAGTGTAGCTTGACATAAACAACCAGCTTAAGCACCACAAAAAAACTGTTAGAGTTCCAAAGGAGCCTCTTCTCACTAATGCAATTCTCAAGTCTCAGGATGTCAGATAAGGATATCCTCAGCTGCCTTCACTGTATTTTTCAGAGATGTGCTCAGAGATTTGAGAATAAATGAATGCAAATACCAACTTCGGTCTGGAAATCTTAGGTTTGTACTGTGATTTAACTACCTTTCTTCTTGCAAGAAGAAAATTCTGAGAATCAAAGAGAGCACAACAGAGTGTCTAACTGAGCCTGACATTACCTTCAGGTAGCATATCTTGAGAGTCACATTTCTTCTACTTCTAGCTATCAAAGCCTATTTCTTATGTATACAGATAACTTTCAACTGGTTTAACAACTAGAAGATATCTGACCCTCAAATATGCTATGTTCCTATGCTTACTGTGAGATAGTTAACCTCTATAACAGAAACCCTTTTACTGAGTCCAAAGTCATAATCCAGTAAATCACAGTAAGCGGTATTTACCGCATTAATTTTAAATCATAAAGTCACAGAATAAATAGGTTGGATGTCAAATCTGTTGGTAGTTTCTGGTCTACTGCTCAGCTCAAAGCAGAACTATCTTCAAAGTTAGATCTGACTTGAAATTAGATCAGGTTGTTAAAGGCCAGAATCTGGTCTGCACAAATACTATTTGGGGCAGCAATTCATGACAAGAAGATATTCTGCATCTCTGGCAACTTCCTTCTTTCATAAGTATTAGAAGAGCACACTATCAGTCCAAACCAGACACAAACTGGTTAATGAATAATAATCACTCCGTATTTCTGAAGTGCAGGATACGATACACTCTCGCTGGCTGCAATGTGGCATTTCAGGATATTAGCTTGCTTTAAACAAACTCTATCTAGACTCTCAATGATATGTCCAGAAAGTTAATTCTCCAGCTACCAGAAAAGAGCTCTCTCTTTCATATTCTTTGTATAAACAAATTTGTTTAGTATATGTCTTTGTATGGGCTTTATGTGTAATTAGAGATGTGATTTCCCCCTGTACCATGCAGGGAAAGAACAGCCATGAACATAGACATAGGTCTTTGCAATATACACAGTATACATGTCTTGTGTTGACTTAGTAAAAATATTGGAGACACCTTTGAATGAAAAGACAAAAGGATCTTGGTGAGCAGCAGAAGCTAAAGTAGACATGGTTATATCAGTAATTGTGTCCCTCAAAATCTATATTCATTGCCTGGGTCCCACTTTACTTCCAAGCGATAGCATTTTAAGCAGAGTATCATCAGTGAAATAAAAAGGATAGATAACCACTAAACATTAAGTATTTTATGATGAAAAATAACATCTGCAAATTACTGTAAACCTCCTGTGGTACAATAGAAAAGCTTGATTTGAGATCCTTTTGAGCTCCCTTTATTACTTTTTTGTCAGCTGTATAATTACCAGTTTCTTAATCAGCATTTATTGCTTTCAGTGAATTAATGTCTTACATCATTTTACTGATAATGTTACTGCTGCCTGGTTTTGTTCTTATTGAACAGACTTGATTGGTTGATAGGAAAACAACCTTATTTCAGAAAGAGATCCAATCTATTGCTGATTTAAGTTGAAGATGGAAGGCACTCTGGCTTTTGGGACAACAAAATTTGAACAATATTGTTCAATTTCAGTAACAGATTTTTCAATGTCTGATTTTAATAAGGTACAAACAATTTGGTATGATAGTCAATAATTTACATACAACAGACACTTCATATTATCACAATTGGGGCACCTTTCATTACATACTGTAAATCCTCAGGTTTGTCTTCTAAATCAAAGGTCAACATCCTTAGATACCATTAATGTACATAATCTCACTGAATTTTAGAGAACTAAATTAACGTAAATCCAGTTTAAAACTGCACTGTCAAAAGAATTTACATGAAAATGACAGACTATTAAATATTACTGAAATTTTCCAAAGAAATTTCAGCAGCAAGTTATAAGCTTCAAATGCAATTTAAGATTCCAATGAAATTTAAAATACAGCATGTTAAAAATTATGAACTTACTTAGAAGAAAAAGGTTTTTTTCTTTACACTGGATTAGCAACTTTTTCACATTTTAATTAAGCATAATAAAAAAAAACCAAGAAGGAAGTGCAATTGCAAAATTTTATATTCACTGCTATGAGGAAAATGAAAGTCTTTACAGAAAGCTCAAGGATACAGTTCTTGACAAAGGTCCCTTTGAGCCCAAACTATTCTAAGATTCTATGATTTTGGAGTTTGTAAAGAAATGTTTTTACTTTTTTCTAACTTCTCCAAGCCCAAGTTATGAATGCTTTCCAAATGACTAGTAAAAAAGTATTCCACAGCCAAAAACTGCAGTGGTCTTGACTACTAGTGTTTGGACCACTCTGAAAGAGATCTATGCCAGTATCACATTGATCTTAATTGCTGAGACTAACTTAATGTATGAATTGGTTTGGAAGTTGCTAACAAGAGGTGGTTTTCAGTGTCAGTTTAGACAAGCACACCCTCATTTTCCATGGAATTACACTAAATGGCTATAATAGGTTCAAGAAAATGTCACTCTATACCTGTATCGCATCCTCCAAAGTAATTGGCACCAGATATAAAGAAAAGAATATAAGACAGATGCAAGCATGTAACAACACTTTTTCTCATACATTGTAGCAAGAGGCTGTACCTCTTGGTTTTTTATTTTATGACAATCATCTAATTGCTTTTTCAAACGGCACAAACTCTTTGCATTCACGGTACGTTCAAGCAATGAATCTTATGGTTTAAGAGTATGTGGTGTGAAAAACGACCTCCCCCTGTTCATTGAAATCTTTCACCCTGTAATTCACTCTTGCCTCCTATTGAGTATGAACAATCCCCTGGTTTTACTTCTCCAGGATTATGTAGACAATCATCATCAGCTACTGCATAGGCTACAGGGCCCTGGCTCCACAGATTTGCTTTTTGTCATGGGTTCAGCAGCCGCAGTCATTTTTCTCCTTCGTAGTAGCTGGTGCAGTGCTGTGGTTTTGACTTTCGGCCTGGGAACAGTGCTGATAGCACCGATGTTTATAGTTACAGCTAAGAATGTTTTGGTCTGACCAAGGACTTTCTGAGCCTCATGCTCTGCCAGGGAGGAGGGGAAGCCGGGAGGAAGGAGAAATAGGACACCTGACCCAAACTGACCAAAGGGGTATTCCATACCACAGCACGTCATGCCCAGGATGTAAAAACTGGGGGCAGAAACCCGAAAGATTTCAGTTCATGGCTTGGTCAGGCTGGGTATAGGTGGTGAGCGATTGTATTCTTTTCCTTGTATTTGCCTTGTCATTATTATTATTGGTGGTAGCAGTAGTGATTTGTGTTATACCTTAGTTACTGGACTGTTCTTATCTCAACCTGGGGGAGTTGCATTCTTTTGATTCTCCTTCCCATCCCTCCGGGAGCAGGGGGGAAGAAAGAGGGAGGAGTGAGTGAGCAAAACTGCGTGAGTTATAGAGGCTTAAACCACAACACTTTTCCTTGTGAATTTTCTATGAATCTTTTTCTTTCAAGATATAGGTATGCTGTGAGTTCACAATGATAAAATTCTTCCTTCCTTCCTTCCTTCCCTCCTTCCTTCCCTCTTTCCTTCATTCCTTCCTTCCTTCCTTCCTCCCTTCCCTCCTTCCTTCCCTCCTTCCTTCCTTCCTTCCTTCTTTTCTTCCTTCCTTCTTTTCTTCCTTCCTTCCTTCCTTCTTTCCTTCCACCCTCCTTTAACTTCATATTTAACTTGACAAAATTGATGCCCCTTTGTTTTCTTCTTTTATTGACATTAGTCAGCTTCCATTCTGCAAGCATTTTAACCTATGATTTAGTTTGTCTCTGAGTTTGTCTCAGAGGTGAGAATCTTGAAATACTCTGCAGTGGGTTGCAATACTTTTGAATTGTGGCTGATTTCTTAATCATGTTAACAATGTTACTTCCAATAATTTAATTTCAGTGAGCAGATGTAGGTTCTAATAACACAGCTGTTAAGAGTGGTATTTGTGGGAAATATTTCCCATATATTTAACTGTAAACCAAAACTTATGTCAAAATGTACTTGGCGATTCTGAACCTCCACTCCCAATTAATGTCTCTGTCAGTTGTTGAAACTCTCAATTGTGTAAATCAATAAAGCCAAAATTATATGGGTGTCATGGGTTCAGAAGCAGCAGTCAGTTTTCTCCTTCTTGAGAGCTGGTGCAGAGCTGTGTTTTTGACTTTCGGCCTGGGAACAGTGCTGATAACACCAGTGTTTTCAGTTACTGCTTGGGAATGTTTTGGTCTGACCAAGGACTTTCTGAGTTTCATGCTCTGCCAGGGATAAGGGGAAGCCGGGAGAAAGCAGAGACAGGATACCTGACTCAAACTGACCAAAGAGGTATTCCATGCCACAGCATGTCATGCCCAGGATGTAAAAACGGAGTGCAGAGATCTGGAAGGGTGGGGGTTCACTGCTGGGTCGGGCTTGGTATTGGGTCGTGAGCAGTTGTATTCTCTTTCCTTGTATTTGCCTTGTCATTATTATTATTGGTGGTAGCAGTAGTGATTTGTGTTTCACCTTAGTTACTGGACTGTTCTTATCTCAACCTGTGGGAGTTGCATTCTTTTCAATTCTCCTCCCCATCCCCCAGGGACTGGGGGAAGAAAGAGGGGGGAGTGAGAGAGCGACTGCATGAGTTATAGAAGCTTAAACCACAACAATAGGAAACAGAACTCTTTCAAATCCTCTATGTTTCCAGATTTCATACCTTGTGTCAAATTACATTCTGTCTTCAAACAGCAGTCCTTGATGGCATAAGTTATTCTGTTCTTCTGGTGTTCAAATGAGAGGCATCGTCCATGTGATCACTTACAAATGCAAACCATGTATTCCAAGTCCACATGGCATTTCCAGAACTTAGGAACATGGTGTCTCAATATTCATTTTTCTTCTCAGTCCAACAACATCAGAGAAAAATTTGAATTCTTCCCTAAGGAAATGTGTGACTTTTTAGTAGAAAAGGAAGTGCAACATATCTGGAGCAAACCATGGGCTATTTTTTGTCTTCTTTTTATCAAGATCTGCTTCTGATTGATTGTAATGCTCTCAGCACACATTTGACTTGAGACCCACTTTGGAAAATACAAGCTAGAGTTTTGGTTTGTTTTTTTTTTAAGTTGTCTTCATGGTATATTTTAGTTCCAACAACTGCATTTTCCCCTCCTAATCTCACACAACCAAACCTCCTCCAAAGTCACGCAGTCATTGCTTGAGTTCTGTAAACCAGTAATTTTATGCTTTGTGTTGATATGTTTAAAAGTAATGGTGGTGTTTAATACTTGATTCACAGGGCTTGATTAGTATTTCCCAGCTCACATTAAACCTATTTTGTCTATTTTATATTCAGAATTGACTACATTGCTGACTCAAGCCTTATCTGTAGGTGTTAGCTATTCCAATGGAATCATTATACTCTAAGAGAAACCCATTAAAATGAGTATTGTGTTATGTATTTCAGGTGGCACCAAACTGGCAAAAGAAAGATGGAAAGGTGTATCAAGAAGGTAGGAAGGTGAAATTATATGAAATCAGTTCATAAAAGGCCTTGATGCTTTTTCTAAAATATTTTTCTAACATTGTAACTCTAAATTTAAATTTTCCTTTTGAAATGTAAACAGAAGTGTTATTGCACCTTGACAAATTGTCTCCACTGATTTTTGATTGAAAACTTGGGTTTTTTACTATGTGTTATTTTTCACTAATTGTATCTACTTTCGATTTTTTTATTGAAAATATTTTTTCAGTTCTTTGCTTGAAAGACATGGGATCTTCAAATTGAGCTACTCCTCACTTTGCCACAAGCTACTCAGCTTGACTTCTTTTCTTTCTGTGAACTTGCCTGGACTACACGTTGGCCAGCTTTGCTTTTTGTTCTTAGGAAAACCTCGGACTGAGCTGTCTTGGGACACAGTTATGAGCACATGCAGGAGAAAAGTTGATTTGGAAGAGACAGAATTAATCTACTAAGAGTAAATCATACCTGACAAACCTGATTGCCTTCTATGTATGATAAAATGACTGGAGAAAGATAGGGGAGGGCAGTGGTTGTCATTTTCCTCACCATTGAGAAGACTTTTGACACTGTATCCCAGAATACACTTGTATCCAAGTTAGGTCATCACAGTCTGGATGGATGGACAACTAGATAGGTTGGGCTGCCATACAGAGGGGTCTAGACAACCTGGAGGAATGGGTCAACAGCAACGTTACAAAATTCAGCAAGGACCAGTGCCAAGTCCTGCCTCTGGAAAGGAAGAGCCCCTTGCAGTGACAGGCTAGGAGTGCCTGGTTGGGGAGCAGCTCTGCAGGAAAGACCCTCAGGTCACTGGTGTGTAGCAGCTGGCAGCACTGAGGGCCAATAGCATCCTGGGCTACATCAGCAGGAGCATGGACTATTGATGGATAAAGAAGAATACCAACCTCCACTCACACAGGTCACATCTAGGCTACTGCAGGCTTGTTTGGGGCTCCCCAGTATAGGAAAAACAAAACAAAACAAATCATAAACTGGAGCAAGTTCAGTAGAGAACAATTAGATGGTTATGAGTGGATCTCTAACCCTTTGATGAGAGCCTGAAGGATTTGGGCTTGGTCAGCCTGGGGAAGACATGACTTATCTAACAGCATCTTCTGCTGCCTACAAGGAGGACATCAAAGGAACAAAGTCAGGATTTTCACAACAATGCATGGTAGAGTAGCAGGATTAAAGACCACATGCATAAGTTGAAAGAAGAGAGGTTCAGGCAACATGAGAGATATCTTTTCCCCTTGAGGCTAACCAAGCAGTGAAGAAGCTTGCCCAGTTAGGTTGTGTAGTCTCTATTCTCAATGTTTACAAGACCCAAAAGCATTAAGTTTGGTCTGAGCACAAAATTGGTCTTACTGTGAGCAGAACATTGGAATAGATGACCTCCAAAGGTCCCTTCCAACATGAATTGTCCTATGATTTTATATTTACATGAAAAAGCAATATATATATTTCTGGCAAAGTCATCACTTCAGAGCTGAATTTCTTGAAAGTCAAAAGACAGATGTTTCTAGTTAACTCAGTTTAAAATTAAATGGACCCCTTGCCTGAAGTTTTCCAGAAGAATGGAATTTATTATTAGTCAGGTGCCAGCTATGTCACCTTTTTCAGACACTTACTTTTCTACTAGGTGTGCCTCAGTGTTTTTCACAGATGTCAAAATACAGATTCCAGATCTATGGAAGTCCTCCATACAACAAATATTAATGATCATCTGAATGAGCAAGGTAGTGAAATTTTAGTCTGTGTTTTTTGTCATCTTCTTACTCTGCAAAATACATATTAAAATCTTCACATGGACAAGAACTGTTAGCAGCATACCTCATACTTCTGAAAGATGAGGGCATGGGGTGCACTGTAAGTAAATCACATGCAGAAGATGCCTGGTCTTCAGAGGTTCCTGGATTGCATGGGATGGGAGTGGATGAAGCTGAAACCTCGAAGACTAGCATCATCATAGATTAAAGGCCCTGAATTTCTCACAGTGAATGGTTTAGATTTTACAGATGTCACATCTCATCCCAGGCCTCATGCTGCTCATGAGAGACACAGGAGATCCTCTTGAACTGCTTGAGAGTTACTGGTTTGGCACTGCTGTCTTTGGCAATAGGAATTTTATTATCTGACTTATTAACTGGTTTGGCACTGCTGTCTTTGGCAATAAGAATTTTATTATCTGACATTATTTTATTACTATGAAGTTAAACGCTGTGAAGGGGGTTTGAATGAGAAATGCCAATTCTATACAGAGAAGGGCAGGAACTTTATCTGCTTGGGGGAGGAGGGTTCACATAGGTTGGGTTTTGCATGCTGTAAGCTGGAAGGTGTCACAAAAAATGTCTTTTCAATGACTTTGGAACTTTTTTCTAATCCTGGTAGTCATCACTACCTTACCGTGTCTTCACCCTTTTTTTCCCTCTCAAACAAAAAACTTAACAATAAATAAATTAAATAAACCTAACAACCAAACAAATGCTGGAAAAAACCCTCACAAAACCAAACCAAATAAAATATCCCCATCACCTATGCTAAATGCTGAACAAATGGTAAATCTGTTAAGCGTTTAAGTCATTTCCCTATAATCTGACAGTTCCCTATTTTGTTTTACTCTTTCATTAATAGAAACCTACTGCTGCAGTTTGATTTCCAGGAATAAAATAGGGCTCAGTGTTTGAAAATGCTTTCAGCTTCAGACAATGCCAGAGGAGAGTTCTTGCTTTCCAGAGAACTTGTTCTGAACAAAGGAAACAGATACATTGAATACAATAGGCTACTTGCTATGTTACCATGTTTTAGTCTCTCAATTCCTTTATGACATTTAATATAATGAAAATATGTATATCTCTTCTTAAAAACACTTCTACATGTCTTATGCATTTGAAAAGAGTGGAAAACGTGTGTTTGCAAGGCAACTTCCAAATTACTGCATGTGGTTATGGACTAAAGACATTTTCTTCAAAAATGCAGCAGGCTGTCAGAAGGAAGGCCAAAAATGGCTTTCATGGTGCCTTTGTACCATTTGAGTTCTGGGTTTCGAAAAGCTGTCTCACCAGTGCCATGTTGATCTCTTGTCCATATTACTGCTGGGGAAGATGAGAATGCTGGTGCAAACTCCAATTGCAAAGCTGGAGCTCTGCCTGGAGAAGAGAAGACTCCAGGAAGACCTTATTGTGGCCTTTCAGTTCTCAAAAGGGGCCTATAAGAAAGGTGAGGAGAGATTTTTTGTCAGGACCTGTTGCAATAAGACAAGGGGGAATGGCTTTAAACTAAAAGAGAGGAGATTCAGGCTGGACATGAGAAAAAGATTTTTTATAGTGAGGGTGGTAAGATACTGGCACAGGTGGCCCAGAGAGGTGGCAAATGTGCCATCCCTGGAGACATTCAAGGACAGGCTGGATGTGGTTCTGGGCAATCAAATCTAGTTGATGATGTCCCTGCTCACTGTAGAGGTTTGGACCTTTAGATGACCTTTAAAGGTCCCTTCCAACCCAAACTATTCTATGATTATAAATAGAGAATACTGGGACTATACACCTAGAGAAAGGAGTGCTCTGCATGTGAGAAATGAAATCATGGAATCATAGAATGGTTTGGGTTGGAAGGGACCTTATAGATCATTTAGTTCCAACTCCCCTGCCATGAGCATGAGTACCTTCCACTATACCAGTTTCTCAAAGCCCCATGGTGCAAAGATCTATTTGAACTCAGAAGACTGCTTTCTTTGTTAAAAGGATATGAAGATACTAAAGGCTTGTTTCATATTTCTTTGAAATACATTAAAGTTATAAGGCATCACCCTTCAAAACAGTTTGTTTTAAAAAGAGATTTGCAAGGTTTGGTTCTTACGGTAACTATTTCAGTGATTTGTAAATTCCCTGTGGTCTTGATTATGCCATAAAATATGCAAATAAATGACTCTTTAGTGAATTGAATAAAGTACCCCATATGTAAAAAGAATTTATGACTCAGTTAAACTGCAAGCAAATATCTAAATTAAATAGCTTGGATTACAAAAAGACATGTGTAAGAAGTGACTACTTGCTTTCTGAAAGCTGACACCTTTAACATCTCTTGGCCATCACAATTTTTCAAGCATGAAAGGGATAGCAAACTGCTAGTGAGTTCTTGCTTGGTTAGAGCTCTTTTTTTACATCATTTAATAAACAGTGCTAATATTCCTGCTTGACTTCCACCTAAAAAAAGGATTTTTCTGTAACAGATTTAGTGTGACAGATGAGGAAGGAACCTCGCAGAAATGATAAATACAAATAAGGGTCAACATGCACTCAATTCAAAATGACAGTAAGCAGTGTAAGTGCTTGTCACAATGCACATAGTTCATAAATCTTATATTGTCAAAGTAAACCATGCCCAGCTTATATTCTCCTTTGTGACAAGAGAAGACCTGAGAAGAAACACTACAGACCGTAGTCTTCCAGACTTGTAGAGCTTCTCTTAAGAACTGTAGCATAGGTAAAGTCTCTTTGGGGAATTCAATGTCCCTTCCAAAGTGAGACAAGTCCCCACTGTTCAAGGTGAAGATTTATGCTGTGCTACCATGATTCCTTAATTTAATATTCAATGTGTTTATTTTCTTGTCTCTCTCTTTTCTTACCTAGAACAGTGAATATTCTGAAATTAATCAACAGATACCAAATTAAGATACCACAAAAACAACCTGCAAATTTAGCTAATGTTCTTTGTGAAAAAGAGCTGAAATGGGAATTTTTAGAAGCAGATTCATAACAACTTTTTTCATGTACTCTGATCAAGCCTTTTATATTTTTGCAGGCTTCGAACAATGTGTATAAAAATAATCTCCTAGCTTACTTTGCTGGGTTCTCAATAGTACATCCAACCTCTGCACACATACTTATTCCCTCAGCTCTCCCTACCACGTGAGGTTCCTCTGCACCTCTGACTAACTCAGCTTTTCCTGCAGGCAGGGTTGGCTGAAAAGTCCTGTACACCTACTCTTGCACTCCCATCCATACTTAGGCCTGGCAAGAAATGTGAAGTTCTCCAAAAACCATAAGGAGATGCTGAAACTTGCCTGAAAATGAGATTGCTGCCTTATGGCTTCAGTCAGAACATTTTTTGAGGGGGTGTGGATTGCAAGAGGGGAGTGTGAGCAATGCCAAAGCTAGACATAGAAATTAAATGAGAGGTAAAAGTCATGCTGCACTAATCAGCAACCATTTAGCTTCATGAAACATCAAGAAGTTAAGTAGAGCATATTGCCTGAAAGAGCCAGAAGGAGATAGATAGTTAATAAAACAGTTTCCAGAGCTTTAAGTATCTGTGTCTGACTCAGACTGCGAGACCACAAATTGCTTTTTTAAAATACTTACTGTTTATTTTTCTGCAATGGCCCTGGCAATCCCAGAGGCCTCTTTAAACTAAAGTAGTGGAAGAGAAACTAGTCTGCTCGCTGAATAAACCCTGTTCACCCACCAGTAACGAAGACTCAGCTCTTCCTTGCTCAATGTTGACAAGAACAGCAGTACACAGAACTAGCTAGTGAGTGCCAGCTGTAATTGTGTTTTGCATATGGTAAATTTTATATCTGGATCATACAAATGCTTCCAGTGCAAAATGCATTTTCCTGCAAAGCAGAGAGCAATAAATGTATTTAAATAAGGAGGAAAGAAAAGTGTGGAGAGAATATTTAGATTTATTTCACTTACAGTACACCAGAAGTCCACTGTTGAGTGTTAGAGTACTGTGAGGTTGTATTGCATATCTTAGTTGAATGCCTTTAGCAGAAAAGGCCTATGAAGAACTCTAATCTCATACATATATCTTAATTCCTTTAAATCAAGTAGTGGCTTTGTTCTTGAAAAAGATGTGTGTGCAGCTGATTCCCGAGTTATCAACAGTAGTAATATTTTAACAGATGGGAACTTTTAGTGAGTCCTGAAATAACTACAGGACAAAACCTTCACAATTCTGTATGGGTTTTTGCTTAATTATGGAGCTCTGATTAAAAACAATACTCAAAATAAACAAACAAACAAAATAAAACAAAAAATTTGTTCCAAATGGAAAAAGAAATAGAACAAATTTAATGACATTTCTAATCCTAAACCCTGTATTTTCAACCACTGAGAAACATAGTAAATCATATTTGTTACTTAAATATTTATTTGGATGTTTGCCTCCTGCCTCTAAATAAGGGTATGCCATGGTATTCAAAGCATACCTAAAATTCTCTAAATACCTAAATAAAGGTTTGGATATTTAACTTTAGATGCACTCATTTTAGAACACCAGTGATGTTGTTCAGCAAAAATATTTGAGAACAGGGATTAGGATGTTTATGTTCTCACCTTCAATCTCCTACTTCACACTTGGGTGTTTCAGTGAATGCAAACTGCCTTCCTTGTGGATATGAGAAGTTAATCCATAGTCATTTTGGTTATTCATACATATATTAGATACTTGCTAAAACTGTTATTAAAAATATCTAAGCAAGGGTCCAGATGACTAAGGCATTACACGTGCACTGTTCTCCCAGTTTATAAAGAGTTTATCTTCACAGGGACACAGTTTCCTAAGACACATTACCCAGTAAAGCTCATCAAACCCTTAATTTAACCTGGAGCCAAAATCTGACATTGACGCATAGGTTACACTTCTGCTGATTTCAAGATGAAATTTAGCAATTGGAACTTGACTTCTAAATTTGCCTTTCTTTTTGTCCTCACCAGTAATGGCAACACCATTTTGTTCCATTTAAACACAGATATTAATATCAATTAGCCTGCTGACTGCTAGACTGTGCTGCCCAATCAGAATAATGACTCTCTACTAGTATTAATGTCTATACTTAATGTGTGAAAAAATGCAGTTGAATTTATTTGGCCACAAAATAATATACTTTTAAAAACTGCCTTTAAGGACTAGTGTGAATCACTTGGATGGTATCTTTTATCACTCTTTTTTCCTTCCAGCTCTTCACACTTTATCTTTCCTCTTTGAATTTGAATATTTTTCCACTTTTTCAAATGATAGTTAACACACAAAGAATGCAAAAATTTATTTTGGGACTACCTTAATATACTTCCCTATTCTTTTTTGGTTTTGTTTTGTTTTGTTTTGTTTAAGGTTTTTTGGGTTGTTTTTTTTTTTTTTTTGATGTATTTTTGCAGATAAGCTCAAGCTTATCTTGATCTTTCTTTTGTTCAAATACAGTTTTTAGGGCAAAAAGTGCACATATCTAATTCCCTACCTGTACTGAGCTATTAGCTTTCAGGAGAAATGTGTGTTGAATTGCAGTAATACAAGAATAGCAGAATAATTTAATGAGAATAATACTTTAGTACTTTTGCATTTATCTTCCAGACCATGCAGAACAATTATGTTTGCTAAATCACAGGGGACCAGGGACCTACAATTAAAGGAATAAGTCTTCTCTATTTGCTCCACTATCTATTTGCAGCTATAATAATCCGTACATAGAGGTCTTTATTACACCTACAGGACTATTTTCATCCCAGGCCACTTAAATGGTAGCAATAGTAATGCAAAATATTTACTTTGTGTTGCTTGATAAGCATTTATGATCTTGAGAGGTACTTAACAACATTTCTGATTTTGATGCTGCCTTTTGGCATCTGATCACAATAACTTCAAGATTAAAAGCATATGGATATTGCCACTTAAGTATGTATGTTTCCTAAATAGGATAGCCTAAGAGAAAGTACATGGGTCTAGTAAACATTAGCAATTACCTGAAATATTTCTTATATTAAAATAGACAGAGATTGCACATATGTATAATAGCTTGTAGCAGTAACCAACATCAAAGCTTGGTATTTTATAGGAGAGTTCCTTTCATCACACAGCCTCAGAGGTTGTACTATATTGTTTCATCTGTAAAAGAAATAACAAATGTGACCTGTTCATTTGTCCTGTAGTTAAATGATGCTACACAGTGTGAGCTACTCAGCTGGAGAACATGGCTGTACTGCTGTGTTTATTGTTACCTTTTACACTAATCAGGATTTGAAACTCAGATCTCTACTACTGTGAAAATGAAAGCATATGAAAATGCTGCAGTGCATGGATCAGGGATCTGGATTTCTCCTCTAGTAAGAGGAGGTCTAGACTTTCCCTCCCATGCTGGTATATGAGTGGGGTTCCCACAGCAGCCTAGAACAGAGATGCTATTGCCACACTATTTTAAGAGCTACAGACCTTAAAAGCAATTGTCTTAGCTTTAATTCTGTTACCTGTCAGCAAAGGAGTTGAGCCTTATGGACTTAACACTTCCTAAATGAGGCTATTTCTAGCAGCTCAGATCAGGTGAGAAAGGTGATTTCTATTAGGAATGTTTTCGTGGATTTCTGAGACTCAGGTAGTTTCAGGACCTAAATTTAAAACATAACCCATCTCAAAATGAGCAGGTCAACATTAGGATCCTTCCAGAGTATGTAACTGCTGGCAAAGTACAGTGTATTCAGGTTTTGATAGCACCTTTTTAAGATGAGAGCTAACTTGCTGTAATCATTGAGTGTAAGTGGTCTTAAACTGACTCAATGGTTAAACTATATTATTAGCACATGCCCCAGTTAACCAGTTTTTGGAGCCTCCATTTTTGCCTGGGGCTGGGGCATACTAGGTAAAAGCAGGCATGGATTCATAACATGAAAATCACAGAACCATCAGGGTTGGAAGGGTCCTCTGGTGATCATCCAGTCCAACCCCCTGCCACAGCAGGGTCACCAAGACCAGGATACACAGGAACGTCCAGGCTGGTTTTGAATATCTGCAGAGAGGGAGACTCACAGCCTCCCTGTGTAGCCTGTTCCAGTGCTCTGTCACCCTCAATATAAAGATCTTCCTCATGTTGAGGGGAAATTTCTTGTGTTTGAGCTTATGGCCATTACTCCTCTTCCTGTCACTGGGCATCACTGAAAGACTTTGGCACCATCTTCCTGTCACCTGCCTTTGAGATATTTGATACATGAATTATATCCCCTTTCAGTGTTCTCTTCTCTAGGCAAGGCAGGCCCAGCTCCCACAGTCTCTCCTCATAAGACAGATGCTTCAAACGCCTGATCAGCCCCTCCACTGAACCATCTCTAGTAGCAACTTGTCTTTGTTGCACTGAGGAATACAGAACTGGACACAGATGTCACTGTAATTCAAAAAGGCTTAATTCAGTATTTGTACCTTTCATCAATTTCTCTACACCAAAGCATTATTCAGATTGATTCTTTCAGCTTATCTCCATCTCTAGTTTCTTCTTAATAATTCTCAGAAGAGGAAAAAAATTATGTGATGAGAAGAAACAATTATTCCCTAAGAGGGAAGCACATTAAGTAAGAAAGACATCAATTGCTACCAATAGCATAGTTATCTCTCCACTTGTACATGCCTGAAGGGTTTAATGTTGCTGCGGAGATGTGATCCCTGATTGTGGTGCTCCACTCACAGACTGTACAGCAGCACCCTGAAAGAAAGTCCTTCATCTTGTTATTCACCACTCTCATGCAACAGCACATTGTCACCTCCTTTGTAAGCTGTGAAAGATGACAGAAGGAGAACAAAGCAGTGTCTTGAAAGAATCTCTTCTCACTTTTTTGTGTTTAGAGGATACACAATTTGTCTTGGAAATAAAGAAATGTAACTGCTGCTGCTGACTGTAATACTTCTCTCCTGCCTCCCCTAGGACCGGAAGAATTAGAAACTAAAGTTTTAAGTATTATTTTTACTGCAGTTTAAAACGGCTACAGTGTAATTAGTCCAAACTCTCACTGTGAGAAAGCACATACATTAGTCAAATAACATCTGCCATTCAGTGTCTAAACCTAAATACGTGTGCTGCTGCCAGGAGCCCACAGTTTATCTTAGGGAGTGCTAGTGACCACAGCAGGCAAACAGGGCATGACATGGACGCAAGGCTGTGGTGGGGCAGTTTGCACAGAAATTCAGGTGCAAGAACATGCAGGAAGGGTGCTGAAACCCTGCCAGCTCCATCAGGAAGCAGTGGTATCCTCCCAGCAGAAAGGCATGGCCTCTCTAAGCTCTGCACCCACCATGACTGATGCAGCTCCCCAGACAGAGCTCCAGTGAGAACATGCTGCAGGTTTAGTGACGGACTTTGCAGCGCTAGCTTAACAGTTAGACTTGATCTTGGAGGTCTTTTCCAACTTACATGATTCTATGATTCCATGATTCTATGATTCTATTCTGTGAGCTGTGCATCCAAAAGCTCTTCTGGCAATTTCAAGGTAGCGTACTATAACCAGCACAGAAATATATAGACAAAAGCAATAGCAGTGCTGATATTTCTGCTCTGGTTACCTACAACATGTAGACCATATGCTGCATCTTTGAGAATTAGGCAACTTTTAGACAGAATAATAGTAAGGTTCACACCATGGCTTAATGTTACACCAGCTCGACATTACTTACACCAGTTCAATTTTAACGCGCACTAAGGACATCATATGAGGATTGAAATTTTTGCTATGTTTCTCAATTTATTTTATATTGCTAATTCACAGAATTATCAATCATCAATGAATGGAAACAAACATCATTTAGCTACATGAACTTTCCAGTAACTTAAATATAGGTTTTTTGAAATAGGAAATCATTGCGATGGAGCTAAATGTTTGTTTTTAATCAGTCTGCATTATTTTCCACGTTCTTTTTGAGCATTATAATCCAAGAATAACCAATGAGTGTTTCTCTATCTATAAGCTTATGGGAGATATACCTCACGAAATAGCCAAGCATCATAATTTTGAAAACCCTCTGTGGAATCTACAGTCTAGAAGATTATGTATCACCATTGGCTGAAACAGGACCCTTAGAAAACATTTCACCTTATACATCTGGAAGCTGAGATGCCACACTTGTTAAGTGCATTTCTAAATCTCATTCATCTACATGCAGATAGCTGCCTGTATCACGTGGACTACGTCACATCATGATAGTCTAAAGCAGCAGTGCAGTGCCTGAGCCCCTGTGTACTCCAGCCTCATTTCACAACGCTGAGGCATGTTGAGGAGGGACCATCCCTTCCTTTATGCTTGCACAGCTCCATGAATAGACCCTGAGGTACTACAGCAGCACAGTCTGTCAGGTAGACTGTGACAAATATATTTCTTTCTTGCCCAGCAAATACTCCACACTTATATCCTTGAAGTTATCAGAGAATGGAACCAGGAAAAATGTCGGTCTCTTCACGCTTTTAGTCCCTTCCTGGGATGTCCCAGTGTAGCTGCAGGATGTTACAAATTTGGGATCACAGTTTTGTAGCGCAACAAAAATAGCTCTCTAACTTTTTTTTGGTAGGATATGGTGGAGAGGAAGAGGTATTGATTAGCTTACTTCCACTTTCTTAGTATTTTTTTATCCCATGCTGAAACACTGCATCTGAAAAGAATTGAAGAGCCTATGGAGACTATTCCCACTACATCACAAATTTGAAATAATCTTCATGGTTTCTTTCATCTTTAAAGTGTGGATGGGTACAGCATTTTTCAGATTCTCTTGAGATATACTGGTCTAAGATGCATTCTAAATGTACTGGTTTAGAGCAAATTTTGTCTCATATGGAATCCTCTGTTTCTGTCTCAGGTATCAATATAAGCAGAATTTCTACACCTGTAGACAGATCTACTGTTTAGTGAATTATTAATATATTGTTATGACAATATAGAATTTCCCTGATGTATGTTATGCTTTTTGTCCACTAAGTTCACATTCTTGCTGCCAGAAGGGAGAGATGCAATATAAAAGAAAGCACCTTTTATAAATAACTACTCCATGTTTATGTTCTTCATTTTTGGTATTCTCCAGCTAGGAAGTTGTGAAATGCTTGGCATACTATGCCCTTTTTTTTTCCTATAACTTGAAGAAGTGGCTTTGCTGCAGAAGTGAGCTGACCCCAGTGCAATAAATTTGATTGTACAACTGCTAACATATTTGTAGCCTAACCCCTAATAGTCTCTATTACTTCAGTCTTGGGTGTCTACTGAGTAGAGGCTGTTAATAACACTGAGCATGCAGGAGGTTTGATATATTTTTGGTGTGCATGACTGGAAAAAGAGCATATGGTCAACAAACTAATTTCCCTAGATCAACTTACAGCCAGAAATGACAGGCAATTGCACTAAACTACGACTTCCTCCCTGCTGGTTACCATGAGTTCTTGACTGATACCTGTTTTCCTATATATTCTTTGCATATTTTTCTATTCATAATTTACCCACTATCTCTGATAAATCCTAAAATCTAATACAAAATAAATATATCCCTCAAAATAAGTCTTTTGCAAAGTCACCTCACATTTCCTACTAACCCTCTTCCAACGGCCAGCTGATCACCTCTGCAAGCTAGAAATATGACAGGAACAAAGTCTACAGTCAAACTGAAGGGTTCTTTGGCTTAAGAGTCCCCACAGAAAATTGAGTGACTTAGTAGTGAACAAGCCTTTTCCAGCCTCAAGCAATGAGTTAAACAAATGGCTTTAACAGCTTTGGAATAGTTGTGGAAAAGAGTAGCTCATCCTTCTGTGGAGCTGTTAGAGAGCAGAGCAGAGAGCTTCCACTTTTCCAGACCACCTCAGCCGTATGATAGTCCTTTTTTTCATGCTGTGAGTGGCTACCAGAGAGAGTTCACTATAGCCCTTTCTCTCTTAAAGGCTATGTTACTAGAGCTAAGTAAAGCAGTGCCAGAGGTGGCCTTCAATGAAATGTGACATAGGCTGACTGCATCAATACTCCACAGTAGTTGCCCTGAGTCTCTGTATCTATGTCCCTAAAAGATATTCTTCTAGTCCACAGGCACAAACACTTCTTGTTGTATGCACATGTACTTTGTTTTTTTTTCAATTCAAAGTATCTGAAACAATACTGGAGCCATATGCAGCCCATCAAACTGTTTAATGCTGGCTTTTTTTTCAGAGCATGAAACTGGAGATATTTGGATTGCATTGGAGGACTGTGGAGGGACCCAAATCTGTTTTGTCTATACTGCATTAACAATAGCCCTTGGCATACACTGGTCCTCAAGTTGGGCTCAGGGGTTGCCTCAAAATGTGTGAGTTACTTAGTGTAAGCGATGCCTTTGAGTGTTTGCCATCCAACACTAAGGGAATGGTGTGCATTCAGTTAAGCACTAGGGATGATTAATGATGCTGTGTTCAAGCTTTTTCCAAACCCTGTTTTATTTTGCTTCATAAATATAGTCACAGAAGTCCAACTGCTAAGTTGTTTCCCCCTTAGTGTAGTCTGTTCCAGAGATACACGCACCTGTCTTAGCATCACCAGCAGGAGTTTTTCTGCAGGGGTTACACTGAGGTTCCTATGCTAAACTGCATATGTCTGTGGTTAACCAGCTCCTGCTGGCAGTGTGTACCACTCTGTTTGCCATTGACTTGTTGATGTTCTGCAGCTGCTTTGGGTGGTTGTTAATCCAGTTTGGTGATACAAGCAGTCCACACAAAACCCACATATAAAAAAGGTAAAAAAAAGATATATTTGGCTATTTTCTTCTTCTCAAAAATCCTGTCTCCCCAGAGTAGGGTCATCCTAGTAAGGCGTTTTCAAACATTTGTTTAATGTCTAAACATGCCCTTCTTGTTTGTCTCAATTCAGTTGTAATTCTGTCTTTAAATATAGTGGTCAATAGAAGTGCACCAGAATATTATAAAACCTACATTCTCATGACTCTACCCTGTCACAAACACTTAGCTTGAGTCAGCTTCTGTGCTCTCCAGCAGATATGTATAGAGTTCTATTCACCCTCACTCTTCTCCATCTTCCTGAGAGGACTTTGATCTTTCTGCCTCTCTTCATCTCTTGTCTACATGCCTCTGATTTTTTATATCATACCAACTATTCTTTAAAAAATTGCATACCTCACATTTCTTCTGAACACCAATTTGCTCTGAGCATAACACATTTGAGAGTAAGATGTACATTCAGCTGAAGGCTGTATAAATTCTTTTACTGCTCAAAACTTTGATCAAGTTAAACAAAAAGATTTACAACATTTTATGTTAATGAAGAGGTGACACATTCCTGATTCATACTTATTCAAAGAGTATGGTATTGTGACTGGGTCTCTTGGCTTCATGAGGATTGCTGGATACTCTCAACAGGTTCTGCTGACAAGTTTTCTTTTATGGCATCTGACTTCTGTAGGAGTGCTTGTGAAATCTGTATTACTCAAACATAAGTGTTTGCAAGATCTGCACTGCATGACATCGAAAAACTAACAGTGCCCCAGCTTCTGTTATTCACATTTTCATTTTCTAATAGCTATTGAGATTTTTATCCCTGGATCTCAAAGAGAAGAAAGAGGGAAAATAGAGGGAATTCCCCCCTCTGAGTACACATCAATTTTCAGATACCAGCAGAGGCTTGGCATTTTCATACTCACTGTGTCTTGCACTGGCTTTAAAATTTTGAATGGCTCCATGCAGTGCAAAAATTACACCTCAGTCTTACTCCTATGTTCCAAATTTCAATTAAAACCATGTATGCAGAGCTCATACCACCTTATCATCAAAACTGAAAAGGCAAACTCTTCATCACACGTGATTCAAAGGAATATCAGAATTTAATTTTGATTGATTTAGAGCACCTTTGTAAATTACTGGTTGAGGTTTAAGAACAGGTTTTCTATTAAAACTGGATTTGTGCAGAATTAAGATCAAAAAGGATGTGATAAAATACTTTAGAATTTCACATAATTTAGGAATATTTTAACAGGGTCTCTATTGAACTCTTGTTCTGTATTTTAGGCTCAGAGAGCACTTTGAATTTATTCACAGCTAAAATAATTATTTATCGTTAAATTTTCATGTTCGAAGTATTATACCTTTGCCCATGTTCTTGTTAGTTACTGCAGTTTCTTGTTTCTTTTGGCAGGGATTTTGGTTTATGTTATGTTTTATTTTGTTCATAACTTTTTCAAGGTGAGCTTCTAAAATAAGTCTGTTGTATTGTGATTGGTAACTGCAATAATTAGGCAAATATATAGTCACCACGTAATGGAGAAATTAGTTAGAATTGTCCTTGTCTTAAGCAATTAAAAATGTTAGCAATCAGGCAGCTTTTAAAGGATGAAGGTAGCCTGCTAGGAGGTTTACTTTAGGTAAACAAGAGGCAAGTATTTTTTCATTTTTAGTGGGCATCTTTCTTCTCCTTATTTTCATGGTAAAGGCAATGTAAAGCTAGTAAAAAGAGATCTGAGAATTGGTAAAGCCAGGATTTTTGGTTTTTAGGGATTTTTGAGTCAGAGGTTTGAGGATAACAAAAATCAAGTGCAGACTTTATTATACAGATTGTAATTAGGATAACATGAGTGCATAAAGAGACATGCCTTCTCCCTGTAGCTATATGAAAGACGGTCACTGTCTCTGTTCCAGCACCCCTAGAGCAAAAGTGGGAAAGAGATCACGGTCAGCAATGCTGCTTGCTTTAATAGATGAAAAGTAGGCTACAACTGCTTTAATTAAGACCAGCTGTTGGATTCAAGCTGTCATCTATTTATCATCCAAAGTATGTTGAAGTTGCCTCTTTCACTTCAACTTTCTCAGTGAGTCAGAGCATATCTGACATCCCCCATTGATGATCAGAGACTGCATTATGGCAGACTGTGTGTTGAAGTCCCAGTAAAATCCCATGTAAGTCACCAACCACAGTGTCATAGCTTATGGAACACACTTTTAATAAGGATTTTTATTTTCAGACTTATATTAATGCCCACTGAACAAGGTCAACAGAAATCGTTGCTCTTCTAGAAAGAGCACTACTCATTACCACATATTGTAAAAATGAATCATCTGCAAGCTGCCTGCACTTACAGCTGTCTTGCTTAACTTATTGGATGGTGCATTGCCTGCTCATGTGTTGTTTCGATGTAGTATAGGGAATAAGTGTCAGAAAAGATGATTTTACCAGGGTAATTTAAATAGAACAACAACTGTTATCTTGTTAGCAATAATTTCCCTTTTCGTGACTGAACAAGAAAGCATTATTTCCCTATGAAGCTTTCCAACCTGCTGGCACCTGTTTCTTGCTTCAGCATCATGGAGCTTATTTAGTCAGACTCCTGGACTGCTGTTTCTGAGCTGGGGCCCATTCTTGCCAGGGATACCAGAACATCAAGAACATGTTTTTATCTTACTCAAAGTGTAATTCTTGCTTTGATATCAAAGACTAGGAAAGTACAGAAGAGGAAATGTATCCTAGCCAGCATTATTTTTTCCTCCTCTGTTTCTTGCTGGAGCTAATTCTCCCCAAAGTACTTCATCTTTTCAGCTGGACAAACTGTTCTGAACTTCTCTTATTAAATCTCTTGGATCTTCTGTAAGAGCCTCTGGAATGAGATTTCTGAAAAAAGTCTGTGCTTACCTATTTCCTCTGTTTTTAAGCTCTGTGAATTGTTATGAAGGATACACCAAGTGTCTCCTCCCAGAGGGGTCAAAGAATTGCAGGAATGTGACATTAATTATCTCTTCCTGCCCATTTTTTTTTTCCTTTTCAACTAAGGCAGAACTGTAAACATGAAAATAAACAATTCTTGCTCAGCTTCTCATCATAGTGTAACACAGCCCAAAGCACTTCTCAACTCCCACTCAACATTCAGAAAACAGAGCATCTTACACAAAGCACCTGCCATCTTGCAGGATAGTGCCATATGTGATTATCTAGAAGATTTCTGTAGGGATATAGCAGCAAATTTAAGACAGAGAAGAGTGATTCCTCTTAGTGGGGCCTCTGGCTAACCACGGAATAGAAATTATGCAGGTATCTCCACATTCCCCTCCTTGTATTGCCTGTTTTTTTAATCACAGAAAAAGCATAGGTAAGGTCTGTAAGAAAAAGTAAAACTGCAACAAAGATGAAAATTCTTAAGCAGGGATATGGAATATTGCAGTGTGCTACTGATGCTGTGTTTTCATCTTTAAAATCCAATCATATGTCTTGCAAATGTAATTTATTAGGCATTTTAAGCATGTTCTAGTTGCAAATTCAAAATGTGGATTTTTATTTTCTGTATCTCAGAAAACATGTTAAAGGATTTTGGCAAATTAGTTTCCATTTCAATTAGTTAATTTGTCCATAAAGTACTCAGGCATCACAGTTTATGATCAAAGCTTACCTAACAGCATAATGCAAACTTTTAAGGAAGATCCAGAGAGAGAGCAGTGTGTGTTTGTTTCATAAACTGCAGGAGTAAATATTCTAAAACATGTGCATTTTAAGAGCTGACTGTGCTCTATGACAGCTCTAGAATCTGTAGAGTGTCTCTATCTAATACAGGAAAAATCATGACTTTTGTTGTTATGAATCATTAGATTCCTTGTCTTTAAGTTGGAAAAAAAAAAAAAAAAGATGCAGTTTTTGAACAGTCGCTGCCACCAAACCTGACTTCTAACGAGAATTCATTAAAGTTTTTCCTCACATTTATTTTAAATAAAGTTCGGGAAATAATGATTCTATACTTAGTGGGGATTATAAGAATGAACAGTATTATTCATAATAATCTCCATATCTATCATGCAGTAACATATGGACAATCAGCATCTAATATTTTCAGCTGCTTTCTTTATTCTTTTTGTGACATGTCATGTTTTGTTTTTTTTTATATCTCAGCTGACTATGATGACTAGCTAAATACTGGTATAACCAATGTGAATTATTTTAGCATCTCTTGACGTCAAATGTACCATCCAAGTGCCCAACTGAAGCATTCCTTGGAGTGTGGCTGTATAACCTGTAGAAGACTAATTAATTCAAGTAATTTAAAAAGAAAAGATAGGTACAGGCTTTTCTGTAGTCCCAAAGCTTCAGTAATTTATCAACTGGAACTAGTGTTAACAGGGATCTGAGCTAATTGATTGAAATGAGTAAGACTTGACGTGCATCTTGAAATTTTAGAATAATTCTCTAGTGCTATTCATCTTGATGACAGAGAAGGACTTCCCTGATGAGTGTGTGGATGTTAATAAATACTACTTAACAAGTTACTGTTGGTAGAATGTTCAATTTCTGAATTTAAACAGCTTAAGTAGATGTCCCAAGCAAGAAGACCTGTTCAAACATATCATGAGAAGTCACGGATGTGCATATGCATGGATTCCATAGCAGGAAGAAAACAGAGCAAAAGGGTCCTTGAGAGAATAGATAAGTAATATGGCTCCAGACTTTCAAACAGAATGACACTTTTGATTTTGATTACTATTTTAATGATATTTGCATTAACACTGCTTTCCCTCTGTTTTAACAACCCATAAGGGACAAGAGCTCAGGGCTTGTGAGACAAATAAAATTAACAAAGTGAAAATCTATAAACTACATCAGTGCCAAATTGCACTGGTAGGTGGCAACAGGAATCTAGTTTTACGTATTACAGAGGAGGTGAGAAAGGCAGCACACTTTTTTCAATCTCGCGCTTTCTCTTCCTGCTCGCAGGAAGCTCCCAAGTGCTTTTCTCACAAAAAGACATCCAACCCTTACCAACTGGTTTCTATTTTTTCTAGTGAATGAGGCAAGTAGGAGGAAAAAATACAGCGTCATCCTGCGTGGATTGCAATTTTTTCAGCAAAACTGTTTCATCTCATAAAATGCAGTTTCTTCAAGTCTAAAACCTTTTGTGGAAATGCACCAGTTTAGAGCAAGAGGTTCTCCAGAATCTACAGTAAGAAAATCCATTTTCAGAGAAGGTCAATTTCAGAGATGAATAATCACCCAAAGAGACCAGGAGTAAGTTCAAAAGGGAAACTTATATGTGGCAATGCTCACTGCTGCAGCTGTTGATGGCCTGGTGCCAGCCCTAGGTGCAGAGCAGCTTCAAGAGTGGCATTTGTACCACTGGCTCAAGCACCCATGTTTTCCATGTGTTTAACACCAGGAGCTAGGGGTGCCAAAGAGGTGCTTAAGTCATTAAAGATGCTGGGAGAGACATGCTTCTGAAGGCATGCAATTTTTCAGGACACAGGTAGGTATCTGAAGTGTCTCATATTTCTTTCTCTAATGTTAAAGTGTTCAAAATGCTATTTTTCTTAAGCAATTGCACCTCCATGAGGATTCAAGAAGAGTGGAAACACCCACCTTGCTTGTGTTAGACTTCATATAACATATGATTCCAAAGAGCTGATAGGCAGCAATACAAAACTACATCTATGTGTTGACCTTGGCTGGCTGCCATGTAAGCAGCCAGCCACTCTATCACTCCCCTTTCTCAGCAGGACAGGGAGGGAAAATGTGACAAGAGACTCTGGGTTGAGCCACATGAGCCATATAAACACAATACAATCTGCCATGGCAAAACTACGAAATGAGAAGGGCAGGTGAATAAAAAAGAGCGTTGCATCAAATCTGAGGAAAACGAGAAATGTTCATTTGATTATCTGCTCTGGCTTGTGGAAGGCTGAGGGCCTGGAGGGGATGACTAGCTGAAGCTCCTGTATGCCAACATAAGTCCTTTTGTGTTACTTCAATCCACTCCACCACGCTGCTATACTCTTTCTGCCAGCATGGCTGAGGCAAGGAAAGGAGTGAGTCACCAGTGATGTGCATAGAAAGCGTGCAGTGAAGAGTGGCTATGCTGCAGAGTAAATAAATACATTTTCCAGTGCTTCCCACAGACCTGCGGCCCAGAAGGCCAGAGCTTGCCTGGCCTTCCTTCCTGAGACAGCTCGGGGAATGATCTATACCACGTGTTGTTTTGGAGTTAGGTGTTGGCTGAGGGCGCATTCTTGGGGATCCGGATAGTAGGACACAGAGCACCACCTAGCCACTTACCAGACACAACCACTGATGACATCTGTGTGGGGAAGTGAATGTGGGTAAGGAATTTGTAGTCACCTGTCTGCAGCTTCTACATCAGCAACTTGGCACTAAAAATCCAGTGGCTTAATTGGTGAGTAGCCTGGCAGTGACATTTAAAAAATGCACAGGAGGCACTTTTAAATTCTTGCATTCTTGAAACACTTGTAATTCTTTTCATGTATCTTTTAGCCCATCTCTCTCTTCTTACTTGAATAAAAGAAGTGGGAGGATGAAAAAGAGAACAGCAAGGGCTAGAGAATCTTGTTATAAATACACAGAACATCATCTGTAGGTGGTGATATAAAAATCACAAGAAATGTTCCTCTGCGTTACTGTATATAGATATGCCTGGTTGGTCAAAGTCTGCCACTACCAACGCCAGGAATATAACCACATTGCTGAACGTCATTACCTTGCTTGCTCCAATAGTCTCATTAGTAAGTCTGACTTTAAATTCTTCCAGTCTTTCTGATTCTTTTTGGCTGCCTCAAGAATTAATTTATCAATCGCTAGCTTTTGCAATCACTTGCTCATGACAGCTAAAATTGCATTGGAAATTTGTTGTCTGAGTTATTTTATCTGTACTTTAGCATTTCTCTCTGCATGTCAGTCGTATGTCAGTTTGAATTGCAAGCTGTTGTTTGTTTCAAATGCAGCCACCTGGATGGTTTTCATCTTATTCTTTTCCCTGGCTTTTCAGACCACTGTGAAATTTCCACATCCTGTTTCTCATTCTCAGGAATTACTGTCCTGCTCCTTTCTCTTTTGCTTCACCAGCTTGGAGACCCTTCAGTGAAATCTCATTTTCAGGAATAAGTTAGTCAGAAGTACAAACTCAGCCCTCCAAGCAGCGTTTCACTAGTACCTCAGGTAAGTATCAGAACAACTCTATTAAAGCATGTTACCAGTCCTGAAATAATCATCTCTCAGTTCAAATGAAAGAAGTTCTTAACCTTTTTCTATTACTTTCAGAATATCCAGGAGAATATAGGATTGTCTGGAAAGACATTTTTGCAATGAGGTATTGATTTTGAGGAAGTTTTTGCAATAGAAAGTTTTATGAGATCCAGGGTACTCCAGTCACTTCTGATGCCAGACAGGAATAGAGATCTGAAATGAAAACCTAATATTATTGATCTAAAAAAGATGGTTTTGATAGTCTGCCATTTTTGAAATAAAAAAGATACGGGTATTGTTCCAACATGAAATACAAAGCAATTTCAAAACCTTAAAATCTTATAAAATTGCCAGATTGTCTGCTGCAAATGAGCTACATGTCAATAGGGACCCATGTGGTTATGAAGATTAGACTGGTTTTTGCTCATTTTTCACAACAGAATATGCTCTCTGAAGAGGGGAATCCCTGAATGGCAAGAAGGAGGGGTGCCATCTCTGTTACAGTGTTTACATAAAGGACACAGTGATGCATCATCGTTGTTCCCAGGGCAATGGCACCTTGAAGGCAATGGAAGATTACTCCATCTACTCAAAGCATTCTGAAGTCTGAGGCTGGCTCCAAGCCTGGGAAAAACACACTGCTCCCCAGGAGAACAGGCTTTTGGGGTGGCAGCTTAGCAGAGGCGCTGCTGCCTAATTCACTCATTTCTGAGCCCTGGAAAACCAGACTGGCTACTATCATGGCCCCTGCAAACGCATGGGTGAGAGTGTGTGCAAAATACATTATCCTTGGAGGATGATGGGAACAGAGAACAGAAGCACACTCTTCCAACAGCAGCAGCAATTGCTATGCCTACCTCCCTGCAGCTGTCTGGAAAGAACAGGAGCAGCAAACTGGATTTTTTAGGGATGTCCCATTCCCTCTGGCTCCCCAATTTTTCCTGTGCCAGGAGGAGGAGCATCACAGCTCTGTGTTTTAGGGCAAATGAATTCAACCTTCTGTGCTCTCCTGAGAAGCCATAGGCAGCTCTGATAAAGACCTAGCATTTTCATTAGAGACAAAAATAGAGTGCTGGGTTGACCACAGCTGATGCTAGGCCTCCAACCAGTTGCTCACTCAATCCCCCACAGTGGTATAGGGGACAGAATCATAGGGCTGAAACTCACAGATTGAGATAAAAGAGTTTGTTAAGTGAAAGAATGGGTGGGGGGAAAGGTGTTGCAGATGCTCACCAGCTCTCACCAGCAGAACAGATCAAATGCCAGCCAGTCTTGGAGCACTAGCTACTTCTCCTACTCTGTATTGCTGAGCACAAAGTTATCTGGAATGGAAAATCTCTTTAGCCAGTTCAGGTTAGTGTGTCCCCTCCCGACCACTTCTGCACCTCCAGGCTACAATAGCTAAAACACTGATGTGTTATCAGCACAGCTTTGGTCACAGATCTAAACCTCAGGGTTGTATGGACTGCTACAAAGAAAGTTAACTCCATCCCAGCCAGACCCAGCACATGCAAGAACAATGCTGGGAATTTTCAGGGAGATATTTATCAAAGCTAGTAAGTACAAAAAACCAACCAACCAAACAAACAAACAAAAAAACCAACCCTGTTTGGGACAAAAGCTAAAAATGGGGTTAAAATAAAGTTGAAACATAATTTCACACGTGGTCTTGGCTTCACATTTCAATGTGGTTTATGTTGCATATGGCAATCCTGAATGCTTGTCGTGGTTCCAAGTATCAAAAAGCATTTTCTTGAAGTTTATTTCTTTGTAAAGTTTGAAAGAAATGAAATGCACTTCTGTTGACAGTTGGTAAATAATGACTAGCAAGGACTAAAATTTATGACCTTAATTTTGTGCTCAAAACATTTATGTTTCCATGTTCACAAACATTCATTTTGTTTCCTTTATTGACATAGCAGATTTTATAACCTTTATGTACTGTTTATTTTAAAAATGAAAATATTCTCACTGATGAAGATAAATTTGCTCTTATTTTTGCATGTGGTTACTTCCAATATTTCTTTATGTATTTGAGATCAATATGATAAATCATTTGAGAACTTTTTGTCTCACTTCTGGGACTTTTTGGTATATGTTTTTTCTTGGAGTTTACATCTTTCTCCAAAACACTGTAAAATGTAGTCTGGACATATATCAAACAAATTAACAAACTATTTGCATCAGGTATTTAACATCACAACTCACTTGCCCCTTGAAATTCACCTGTAGCATTACTGACATTGTTATTTCACATTTCCCTCTTCCAGAAATTGTTTAAGAAGGGTTTTGAAAAAAGTTACGACTTTTCTTACATGAAGGAAAATGTTTAAAATATTCCTGAGCCCTGAAGAGCCATTAGCCCCTTTATTTCAAGCCTGTGTAGGTGGCACTGCTCTCAAAGTAAGGCTTTTATTCTTCAAAAAGTGTTTTAACAGGAGCTGTCTTTTGGGACCATTTTAAGGCAATGAAACCAAGTTAAGATTTGACAGGGTCTTTGCTAAGTATGGATGGGCACATCCCAGGGATGAGAGCAATTCTTTCTGTTCAGCCTATCTTTTGAGGCTCTACTTCTAATCTTCTGCCAATAAGTTAGCTGTCTCCTTTGAGTAAATTTTGCAAAGATCATTTCCCATAACAGAAATAAAGCCTCATGTTCCTGAGGAATGGAGAAATGGTATGCAGGTAGGCAGCTGGCAGAAGCTGGCTTTCTCCCTTATTATGCTGTGCCTCAATTGAGGGGTGCTGCATGCTCAGGGACTGTCAGTACAACTTCTCCTAGAAGCTTTAAATTGCTTAAGAGCTCTTAAAATGCAATTGCAAGGCTATCTGTCTTCTGTTTGTGCATGGAAGCTGAAACAAGCTCTGCTGAAGACAGAGCTAAGCTGGCTCTTACCTTCACATTGTAACAATACTGTTGCAGATTTAGTTGAACAGAAATACCACTCCAGATTTTGTAAACATTATATCCATTTGAAAACTATTGATCCTCCCAAAAAATTACCTAAAATAAAGCTTTACCCACTAACCCTCTGCTTTATCTAGGCCCTGAAATCTCATCCCATGTAACTTTGTATCTTACCAGGACATAGCTTTGTAGAAATCCCTGGGGGAAAATCAAGATTGCTATCAAGTCTATAAAGACCCCTAGAATATTTCCTGTTAATTAGATTTTTTTATTTACTTCAGCAGAGAAGGTATTTTGCCCCTCTTATAAGTAATAAATAACTATTCTGAAGATGATTAGAGTACTTTGCAAATGAAATTTCAACTGTGTTACTTTGATAAGTATTGATAACATTTGTGTTGCTACTTAAAATCTAAGAAGCATTTTAATTTTTGCTATAGAGTATTATAGAGTTACTTTTCATCATCAGAAACAACTGACTTAGCTGTGAAAAGAATGTATATTCTTAAAAGTCTAGGGTATATTAGCATAGAAACAGATTATAACATTTGCAAGCACACTAAGGACATTGTATTGAGAGATAACTTTTCATGTTTTAAAACAAAGCCAAGATACCATCCTAACATCTGCATTATGGAGCAAGGCATGTGTATTTAGTATGTAAATTCTTCAAATTGAAGGTACTTCTTCAAATTGACTGCAATGGATGCCAAAGGAAGAAGATAAGCAAATGGGATCCACCTTTTTTGTCACCACACTGGAAGAAGACAGGTAAAAGTTAGAGGCTAACGCTCCAATTTGGAGACATGCCTAAGATGCACGAATGGTAAAGGAAATAATGAATAAATTTGTGAAGGCAGCAATGTTGCCTTTGTCCTAATTATTTCCGTGAACATTGGAATATCTAAGAACTGACATACTGGGTTAATCCAATGATTCATCCACCCCCGTGTCCAGACACTAAGCGGAGTTTAGTGAAGGGCATAGGAACAAATCTGTGTGAACCATCCCTTTCCTGTTTCTGGCAGTCACTGTTTTAACACACAGTTATGAGACCAAAAAAGATTGTCTCCTTTCTGTATGTGATGTAAAGGGTTTCAGAATTGCTAGATTCTCTGTAAGTGTTGCTTTTCATTTGAAGACAGTTCATTGGAATCACAAGTCTGATGCTAGCGGATTGCTAAATTAGCTAAAAAAAAAAAAAAAAAAAGTTAACTTTCATTTTCTGGAAATGGGCTTTATCAGTGAAACACTAATAATTAGTGTTATGTTCATCATTATACAATGAATTTCTGAACAATTAGCTCTTTTCTTCCTTTTTCTTCTATTTTGCTCCCCCCCACCTCCACCCCACACACACACACACACCCTGTAAATGCTTTCCAGAACTTTCCTAACTGGGGAAGCTGAGAGCACAGATCTTTCTGTATACCCCCTTCTGCAGGTTTGTTTTCTTTCCATTCTTATTCTGATGCTTGTGTTACAATTCTGTTCTTGCACTACATGATGTTATGAAGTACCAAGTGAGACCTGCAACATCAATGAAATGGAGTAAACAAAAAAAGTTCTGTTCCTGTTGAGAATAACTTTTGACCACAAAATATCAGATCCCTGAATACTCTATGAATATATGTGAGCTAGTTTGGGATGTTAGTTGTGCATATGCAGTAGAATTACCGCATCCACTTGTCATGTTTCTTCTATTATTACCAGGTTTCACAATTCAGATTGTGGCAGTGCTTAGTTTGCAGAGCCATTCTGCAAACAGAAAGCAGAGTAGAGCCATAAAAACTTTTTAAAACATGAGGGAGAAATAAGCAGTTGTCTTCTAAATAGATTGACACATAGCAAATGTATGTCTGGAGCAACACTAATTTAGTTAAAAAAAAAAAAAAACAGCAATGCATGTCAGAAACATGAATTTCAACCCAGCTATTCCAGTTTCCAGAATCACTTGGTATGACTTGAGAGCAACTTGGTATCCAAATGAATGTTTCATCATGTTATTTTCTATATACCTGTAAGACCTGCTTGGCATATCTTCTTTAAAATGTTACTTGCTGTGTCTTATTTTATATGTCTCTGGTCGCTTTGTCAGTTTACTCAACCATTAGTGCTCTTGATGCTGTAAGAATAGCTGTGTACCTCACTTCTGCAAAGAAGACCTGGGAGTATGAACACAGGCACAGGCATATCTAGCCAGCAGCCTTATCAGCCTTCAGTCTGCAGAAACATGGGTGATGCTGCTGTTGCTTTTTAAAGTCACAATTTTCTTTACGTTATTCAAGTTAGCATCCTGAGCTGTACATTGATTTTACTTTAATTTCATAATTTGCAGACAAACAAGCACTTTCATATTTCAAGCAACATTGTATTACCCCTTTGGTTGATATTTTTTCCCCGTAACAACTAGATTTTATTTCCCTAAATTCTTCTCCAAAGCTTCATATTATAACCATGAAAATTACAGCCGCCTAGCTACAGCATCACCACCAGACACTAGATGCTGACTTACTGAAGCCTCACAAAGCGACTTTTTCTGAGGCTTTTGCAATACACTAAAGTTTTAGTGGCTTGCAAAGAATTATCAGATCTGGAACTTGATTTATTTGTACTACAACCATGAAAGACTTAGAGAAAAAAAAAAGTTTATCTTTATTGGGTAGAAGATTCACCATTGCGTGGGGTTTTTAAATTGTTTTGATTATGGAATGGGGAAGAATATTTTTCAAGATCCCCATATTTACCTGAAGAATTATGTAAGTTTAACATCTATCAGGAATGTAAAAATCGTGATTTCTCTTAAGGTACAGGAAGACCTTTTCTATCTGATTTTCAGGTTTCTAGTTATTATCATAAATATTATTCACAGAATAAGTATATAATTAATGGAATAATATTTTTTAAAATATTATTCATGGGATAGGAATAACTGGCGAGCAATTGGTTTTGCTCATTCAAGGAAAAGTTCCTTTCTGATTGGATCCTGAACTACATCACTTGTCTTTGCATCAAGATGTGTTACATGGCTTCATTACAGACTTGCTGAAAGCAGCCAGAAGGCAGAGTGTCTTATTTGCTCTAACATTTGGTTTAGTGGCAGGCTTATCATTTTAAGACTAAGCCAGAGATGCGCATGCAAATATTCTGTGATTCTTAACTCACTTGCCAAACTATCCTTTTTCCATCTTGCTCTAAGTCTGCTAAAGTTGTGCAGAAAAAATCTAGGGATCCTTCTTTGTAACAAGCTGACTATATGCCAAGAATGTGCCCTTGCAGCAAAGAAGGTCAACAGCATCCTAGGCTTCATGAGGAGAGAAGCATTGGCAGCAGGTTAATGGAGGTGATCCTTTCCCTCCACTCAGCACTGGTGAGACACGTCTGGTGTGCTGGGTCCAGGTTTGGGCTCTCCAGTAAGAGAGAGACATACTGGATGTACAAGAGCAAGTCCAGTGAAGGACCGCTAAAACAGTGAAGGCTTTGAAGCTGGAGGAAGCTGAGAGTGCTGGAAGTGTTCAACTTCTGTGACAGTGTGGCTCAGTTAATAGAGAATAGTTCTGTTTGGGTGCAATAGTGGATTGTGCCCTTACACTGACACTTCGTTTCACACATCTCCCATCTTTTCTTTTCAACCTTCTGATCTGTCCCCTAATAGGATCATACTCACTGAAGCAACAAAGACTAATGAGTGTGGGTGAAGAAGTATTTTAACAGGGATGATGCTCCATCTCCTTTCTTAAGCATTGCGTCTGAAAACCACAAGTTCTCCCATTCATTTCCCTGGGGTTAGAAGCTGTCTTCTTCCAGCATGAAATACTTTTTTACACAGAATATCATCTTCATTGTGTCTCTGTCCTCATAAATTCCCTGATATCCTTTCCATTTTTCAGAGATTTATTTATATAATTTATTGTGTAGAACTCCTTCTGACTTCTGCTTAATGAATACACTGTCAATGGTCTCTGGCCCTGATGCCAAGTTATAGGCTAGATGTGTCACATTTGTCTCCAGTACCCTTCCTGGGACCTTCCAGACCTATGATGTAAGATCTGACCCTCCCAGATGTGAACAGAGTTATTTGGGTTTACTTTGTTTTAATCTCACAGTCACTGAAATGATGTTAGAATTCTGTTGCAGACCTTTGGAATAAAGTTGGGTATTGTACTCCCTCAGGCCATGGCTGAAGTGCACATGGATGTTTGGTGGTGCTAAGCCCCCTGGGGTACTGCTGGAGGACTGTGTATGGTGAAAGAAGCCAAACCCAGTACAGCTTCTGGTGCATATTGGAAACCATTTCTGATCCTTTGTGGCCACCAAACTATTCCCAGTATTGCCCAGAGATTGCTTTTTGGCCTGAACCAAAACTGCCACCATGCAGGAGAACAAGCCTTGTGGAAAATCAGAAATGTGGAGTCTAAACTCACTCTCTCACCTTATTTTTTCTGTCAGCATAAAAGTGATCTCAACAAATAGATCTTGTGTCATAGTATCAGGAAAGGGAATTTTTTTTAAAGCGGTTCTTCAATGGTTTTCTGTATTAAAAGGGACTAGAGACTTTTCCTGCTGCTTCTTAAAGACCCTTCAGATTTGGGAATGACATGTAACTCTTACCAGCTTCAGATTAATTTCCATTCAATCTGGAAACTGAAACAGTCTCAGGTTGGTTTTTAGCTGCACTCAAGGGGTCCAGGTAGAGCATGATGTTGACTGCTGTTGCAATTCCTTTTTTTTTGTTATCATTTATCAAGACAGGTTTTATAACAGAGTGTACGTATCAATATTGAGAAATCACACAAAAGTAATTATGTCTGAATAAAAGTATTAAAACCAAAAAAAAAAAAAAGCCAAAACCAGAACCCAAAATTAGTAACTCAAGCTATTTCTAATTTAAAGGGTACTGACAGGACTCTGTATTTTAGCTGAATTTGATGTTCCTATTTAAATTGCTCTGCTGAGTTTATTGATTAACTTTAGACCAAAACCTGAAACCATGTCCACACATCTTACTTTATAGATTTTCCTTTCGACTTGTTGTCTCTGGGCAGATCTAGTTCTTGATTGTTTGATGGACAAGCTTTGCTTCTGATTTTTTGTAAGCTATTTTCATTTCCTTTATAACATTTGAAATGTCATCTGATGTATTTACTTTGATGAAAAAAGAAGAAATTAGTTGTCAACCAAGTCTGATTTAAATGAAAATGAAAAGAGAAATAAGCATTTAGCTAGCACACCTAGCTAAGCTAAATTGCTTCATCATGATGATTAGCTTATTTGGAATTCACAGAGGAAAGTATTGAAGAAATTTCATGGTTTATATTTACAATGACAGCCTCATTTTGAAACACAAAGAATCAAATTTGTATCTCTTTTAGTCATGTCTTCAAAATTAGTGGACTGCCTTTTTAATAAAACAGTTATGGTTATATTCTGACACTCCTGGGCACGAAGCTCTGCTCTTGGAATGCTACGTCAGACTGTACCTTCCTACAAATAAATCAGTCTTTACACTGGAAATTGGGTAATTGTAACTGTGATCACCTCATTACTGTGTGTAAATGTTAGATTCTTTTCTTGCAAAGAAATGTATCTTCTCACCCTGCAGTTTCAGTAATACTCCAATGGAAAGCCTGGACTGCTAAGTCTCAGCAACACTGTCCAAATACTGAATTTAAAGTCATCTACCTGGACTTGTGCAAAGCGTTTGATACTGTCTCACATGACATCCTTTTCTCTAAGTTGGAGAGACATCAATTTGATAGATGGACCACTCGGTCGATAAAGAACTGGCTGGATGGCCGCACGCAAAGAGTAGTGCTCAATGGCTCAATATCCTGCTGGAGACCAGTAATGAGTGGTGTCCCTCAGGGAACGGTGTTGGGGCTGGTCTTGTTCAACATCTTTGTCGGTGACATGGACAGTGGGATTGAGTGTGCCCTCAGCAAGTTTGCCAGTGACACCAAGCTGTGTGGATTGATTGATACGTTGGAGGGAAGGAATGCCATCCAGAGGGACCTTGACACGCTTGTGAGGTGGGCTGATGCCAACCTGATGAAGTTTATCCATGACCAGTGCAAGGTCCTACACCTGGGTGGGAGCAATCCCAGGCACAGCTACGGGTTGGGCAGAGAAGGGATTCAGAACAGCCCTGCGGAGAAGGACTTGGCGGTGTTGGTCGATGAGAAAATGAACATGAGCCAGCAGCGTGCGCTTGCAGCCCAGAAAGCCAACTGTATCCTGGGCTGCATCAAGAGGAGCGTGACCAGCAGGTTGAGGGAGGTGATCCTGCCCCTCTACTCTGCTCTTGTGGAACCTCACTTGGAGTATTGTGTCCAGTTCTGGTGTCCTCAACATAAAAAGGACATGGAACTGTTGGAACAAGTCCAGAGGAGGGCCATAAGGATGATCAGGGGACTGGAGCACCTCCCATATGAAGATAGGCTGAGAAAGTTGGGGCTGTTGAGCCTGGAGAAGAGAAGGCTGCGTGGAGACCTCATAGGAGCCTTCCAGTATCTGAAGGGGGCCTATAGGGATGCTGGGGAGGGACTCTTCATGAGGGACTGTGGTGAGAGGAGAAGGTGTAACGGTTTCAAACTTAAACAGGGGAAGTTTAGATCGGATATGAGGAAGAAATTCTTTACTGTAAGGGTGGTGAGGCATTGGAATGGGTTGCCCAGGGAAGTTGTGAATGCTCCATCGCTGGCAGTGTTCAAGGCAGGGTTGGACAGAGGCTTGGGTGGCATGATTTAGTGGGAGATGCCCCTGCCCCTGGCAGGGGAGTTGGAACTAGATGATTTTCAGGTCCTTTCCAACCCTAACTATTCTATGATTCCCTGATTCTATGTTCCTCCCCTGCTTAGAGCTCTGGCAAGCAGTCAAATCACCTACAGTAAAATCACATCCCAGACTTCTGTTGTTGCATAACGGGGTGAGTTCAGATAGGAGTAAGGGAATAGGAGATAAGAAAAAAAGGATAAGAATGCTACAGGTTTTAATTTCCTTTCAACTTTTTTTTTCTTGTCCTAACTATTGCTAAATTTAATATTCATTAAATGCCAACCTAGGCAAGAGATTGGTAGATTTTCCTACATCACACTGCTTGAGTCTTTAAAAGTGATCTGGGCCAATCACTCTGGTAAAGAAGTATAGTTTACATTGCTAGAGTGAGGATCAAGGATACAGGTCCTGAAGAAAGGTCAACTCCTTAACAGCTCTTGTGTAAAACCAAAAAAAAACCCCAAACAATCAAAAAAAAAAAGAGTGCTAGATTTCTGGGATTTTTTCAGAAGATTCAGAGGGGTGATATTTACTTTAGAAGCCGACAAGTGAAGTAGGGGAGAAATTTTAGGCTCAGCCTTTGTGACTGTGTTTAAGTTGCTGGGTTATAGCCAGACTGACAGATAGTACGTGACTTGTCAGAATCTGTTCACCTCCACTTGCCAGTGTTCAGGAAAGGTGAATTCAGACCAACGCAGGTACAGAGACGGGTTATTATGATGATTGGGTAAATAAGGTGTCTAAGGTAGAAGAGTAGAAATGCTTGGATTATACAACCAAGGAAAAGAAAAACTGAAAGTATATGCTTGCTGACCATAAACACACTGAGGAAGAGAGATAGATTCCAGGAAAAGAAAACAGTTACTTAAGGATACTTAAGGATAGCTTTGGCACAGGTACAACATATATGTTTAAATGAGCCATGACTAAGTCTAGGTAGGAAGTTCAATTGGCATTCCTAATTACCAGAGCACTGCAATGCAGGAACAACCTTTCACTTGGAGAAGCTGGGCAAAAAGCCTAACCAGTTTTAGAGTAAAGTCTGATCAGTTTATAAAAGGGATTATGCAATGAGGTTGCCTGCAGAGCTGGCAGTAAGCAGTTAGTTAGCTCACCAGAATTATTGACAGGTGATAGGAAGAAAATTTGGCTCCAGACCTTATGGGATACTAAATCCCTTATGTGTCCTGTCTTTTCTTTTGGCTTTTCATGGCCTTAAATACTATAAGCTTCCTGACAAGCAGAAGCAACAACCTAGTGCCTTAAATACTTATCACCAGTTTTGCTCTGGATGTCTGACAAAGCCATCAGGGTGGAGCAGTGTCATATAACAGCATCTCCAACTTACATCCTAGCCTCATCTTCCCTCACTGCCATGATTTTAACATGCAATTCAAAAGTGTACACACAATCTTGCTTCTACCACCCTTAGAAGAGACTACTGAGATCAGTGACTATCTGAGGGAGCATAAAAAAAAGCCCTCTGCATATGTGCCTGTATCTTTCCTTGGGCCTCTCTCTGTGTCATCTCAAGTTTAAAGGCATCCTACTTGAGGAGTGATAGCTCTTCATTTTGGCAAAATAGGGCTATAAGCCTGTGTGACACAATCATGGGGTCCAGTGAGGGCCAGCTTGAGCTGTAGCTGCTAGTGTGAATGCCCACACAGAGATGCTGTGAAACAAGATCAGATTAATTTAGCAAATTAGGAGACTGCTGACAAAGACTGAAGATATTCCTGTCCCCATCCCAGATCATATGTATTTTCCATTACTCCAACCCAGTACCATGTTGAGTAGCATCTCAGGCATCACCTCAAGGATATGGCTATCATCATGACTTGATAACATAAGATGTTTTTAACATAAGATGTTTTTTCCTGACCTTGATTTTTAAATACTTAAGAAAAAAATTTTATTCCCTGTGAGTTTCTCTTCAAAACCTTGGTTCTTGGTCGCTTTTTTCACATCTTGCTTCTATTTACACTGATCTTGCTTTTGGGAGACTGCACAGTGAGTCAAGTAGAGGGCTGAGTAGGGTTTGAAAGAACATGACTAAATGTGAATGTATGTGCTGAGCTGTGTCACTCTGTGGCTGCACAAAATCTGGAGTAGAAATAAGTGGAGGAAGGGGACGGAAAAATAGCTGCCTAAATGAGACTGCTGCTGAAAGAAATACTTATTAAGCTGCAGCTCGAGGTGTAATTGAAGTGTTTGGACGGAAAATTATCCAGGGGCTGAGGGAGCAGTAGAGCAGGACAGTCTGCAGAAAAATCTTTATGGGGAAATGGGTATAATAGAGGTTAGTTAAGACCTATTTTGGCAGCAAATGAAACAAAATGGTGCTCTAAAGAGTGAGTAAAGGAGATGCTAATGAAATATTATATCATTGCCAGAAAATATGATACATCAGTGTACACAATATTTATGGCACAGATAAATTATATATCCATCTAGAAAATAGAATGTAAAAGTAGCAACTGAAAGAGATGCCTTGAGGATTCCAGATACAGATTACGTCAGCAGAAATTGGATAGTATCTTGTGTATGGATAATTAACATCAGTGCTTTTCACACAGAAGTACATTTTCTGTTAATCATATCATGAATGTCTCTGGCATTCAATTTTAGCTATTTCTTCATTTGCTTAAGAATTGTTTACAAAATACAGGCTCATATTTCATCCAGAGGGTAAAGATGACACGAATTTTAGTAGTGGACTTGGTATGAGCAAGGCACAAGATCTTTTTGAAACGCCTATTCAAAAAGCCAGGAAACCATTATCAGATTCGCTGTCCCTTGGAAAGAAGAATTTTGTAAATAATGCTTAAAATAATCCTTTTTAAAACAGACACTTCTTTTGGGTAAACAGGTCTGTGAGCCTAACTGTGTTCAATTCACCAGAAGATACAATTGAAACTATACATCCCACAGCCACTTTCTGTGTGGTAAATGTCACTCAGGAAATTAAGAAAGAAAGAAAGTTATATTAGAAATGAAGTGCAACTACAGCATCTTAAAATCCCTTTCTGAAATTATGACCCTCTGGTCTGTACATTACAGGAGTTTAACAGTCCAGGATATAACTTTTTTGAAAAATTATCTCCAAGTGTCTGATTCATGTAAATTACATCTTCTGGGCTGAGTTGCTTTGACACATTTTATCACCCTGAGTAGGTTGGAGTTTGTTAGTTTTCTTTTCTTAAACTAGAGGATGGATGTTTTGATGAGTACTGCCATAGTACATTAGGCATTTTATTCTGCTCATTGTAAAATTACTTTTCATAGCAAACACAGAAGTAAGGTTGGTCTCTTGTAACTGTGCAAGGACTCCTCAGGGCTAGTAAATATTGTCAAATAGCTTCTGACAATCTGGTATGTTCTCAGTAATAAATAGGGAGCAGGCACCAGCATCCTACATTTGGGCCTAATAGTACGGAGTATTTAGAGTCATTAACTAGTTTGGTGCTATGAGGTTCAATTCATGCCACCAGTTTGGGCAATGAGCAGTGGGGAATACTTTAAATGTATACATCTTAAGGCAGTCAGCACTTGAGACAGTGAAAACCTTAAGCTAGGTAGCCGGGTATGTCCCTTTTTCTAAAATGCTAAGCTTGTGGGGCACTTCTTTGAAAGTGATTTGCAATCCACTGGTAATAGGGAGAGCCTTGAAAAGCACAAATTAGGAGTTAACAAGCAGGAGTTAAACCTTTTTAAGAATTGTATCATTTTTTTAGACCTTCTTAACCAGTCTTCCCAGAGAGAAGATGTTTTGGAGCTATACTCCACTAGACATTGAAGAGCTAGACTGCTAGTAAAGATGTAATAGGGAGAAAGATGCCCTGTACTGTATATTGCAATAAAGTCTGTGGAAAGACCAATCTATAAATGGAATCCTGAAATCTTTAGTCCAGCTAACACTTAGAGGGTTTAGTGGGGGTGAGGCAGAGATGACCAGCTCATATGATGTTCCTCAAGAATTTGACCAGTCTTTGTAATAAATTATGCATATTCTGCACAGAAGATTTGAGAGAAAACCTAAGAAACATTAAACAGTTTATTTTTGCAGTAGCCAATATTAACTTGCATTTACAGTCCTACAGATCCTACTGAACTTCATTATCACATTGTTACAAGGACAGAGTTCAAAACCAGACATTTGGTGAAAGCCAAAACCCCTCTGCTGCGCACTATAACAAATGAATCTATAATGCTGAAAAAGATTATTGTATTTAGAAAAGAGAGATCAGATCATTTGAAGAATTTATATGTTTATCTATGTCTTTATATATTGAAAAGTTTGATGCTGATCAAAATTAAGTCTCAGAGTAGCATGAGCTTCTGTAACAGACCGGATCTTGAACTCAGTGAAGTGGGTGCTCATGCATTATGTCAGAATGAAATCCAGACTGATATGTTTGACTATCCAAAGAAAAGTTATATCTGGAAGATGGCCATTCAGGCCTCTTTGCAGTGTGCCCCAGAGATAAATTTTCTTTCATTGCTTTCACTGAATTTCTGCCTTATTAGACAAGTTCAGATGCCTTCTGGTGCTGAATATCTTAATGGGTTTAATTTGCATGTAGTAAGAATGGAGATCATTAATTAATATCACATAGCTTTCAAAAAAGAGATTGTTCTGGTATCTACATCAATTCTATATGTGATTGATGGATAAAAATACATCTTCCACTATATTCATCTCCTTATGAACATGTGTTACAAGTTGTTTATTGAACAAAGGTTTTTGTATTGTTGTGCTTCAGCTATTTAGGAGGACAACACTACTGAAATTGACATAGTATCTGTCGGGTTGTGCAAAACCCTACATACTTTTATTTTTGTCATAGAGCTGCCTGCAAAATGTTGCTTTTATTTGCATATAAACACGAGTGTAGTTTCATGAAGTGGGGATGTTTTGATGTTGATTTGTATCGTTCTGCCTGTGTGAATTTTTTTGTGTATGAACAAGTTACTGAAGACATGCTAAATTAAAAAATAAATATACTAAAACTATATATATAAAAATCACAAAACCATAACAGCTGTGGCCAGGTCTGACAGGACAAAGCACTCTTCTTTTTGCTTAAGGTGGAAGCTGGCATATTTTTTGGTACCTTTGCTATAGAATCATCCAGCAACAATGCATTCTGAGGCATCCAAACAGTGAGGTCAACTTCACAAGCTGCGAGCAAATTTCTGTGAGACATGTCAGCAGCACATATCGTTGGTATATTTGCTGTGCTCGCTAGCTGTCCAACACAAATAAGAGAGTACAAGGAAAGTGATGCTTTGGAATTAATAAATTGCAGCAAGCAGCCATAGCACTCTCTGAAACTTGGCTTCACTGGGAGCCTCTTACAACTAATCAGGTACTTCAAATGTCTTGAGTGTGGAAAGATGCAATTTACTTCTAGAACATTTGATTTCTTGCTGCTTACTATATTTTTAATATAATTGCTAGTATCAAGGTAAATAAAATGTTCACTGAATCTTCTGAGACCATTTTAGCAATATTTATATTTCAAATTTATCTCCAAAGAAAATAATTCAATTGAGTATGCTAGGTTTTGCATTTTTTTCTGATAGTTTGGAAAGATACATTAAGATTTGTGAGCAGCAGTTTCAAACTATGAAAAATCACTAGTTTAGAGAAGACTATATTTACATTTTGCCAGGCATAAGTATTGAAATATTATCAACATTACAGAATTACATTTATTTTTAATGTATTATTTTAAAATCAGTGTTGCCAAAGAACACAGAATACTTATTTGCTTTAAAAAACACAAAAGTTTAGAAAACTGTGCCTGGAAGGTTTTTTTGTGTATTCATCTTTATTTCTTTAGAAATTAAAAGAATTCTCAAATTTACATTTCAGAGAAAGTGATTGGTAGCAGTGTATCATGCCAAATATTGAAAATAATGTTACTCCTAAAAAAGTATGCAAAATCCATCAAACACGTAATATTTGGAAGCAGCTATAACGCGTATTTCTTCTGGTACATAGATTGGTGATATTCCAGTATTCCAAAATGGAAGGTGATTCCCTTCTCAGCTTTTGGAGACTGAGCTTTGCAGAGTGGTTCCTCTCCAAAAATACTTGAAAGGAAATGAAATCTCTCAGTCTCCCTGAGTCACTGGCTGTTTGTCAAGTCAATAACCTCCCTTTCCATCAGTGCTAAGGATCATCATGTGACATCAAGTGCTCTAACTGTGATGCTGATCTGCAAGTCTGATTTGCACAGCCTAGATCTGATTTCAGCCTCAGTGTGGTTTTGTGCTGTTGGATCTCTTCACTCTTGATGTTACTGGAATGAGTCCCAGATTACTCCAGATGGTGCCAGTAAGTGAAATCAAATGCTTGGTCATCTTCTGTTCACCGTGATAGTGTTGTGAATCTAGGATTGATCTAGTATAACCCTCTTTTGATTTACAAGAGTGTTCTGGTCATTGATGTGTCTTTTTCATACATGTTCTTAGGAGAGACATCTAACAGTGTTGTAGTTGATTTTCTATCCTGCTTATTTTTAATTATTATTCTTTCACCAGTTGAAGATTGCTTACCTATAGGTACTGTTGTCAGTTCATTAATCTCTTTTGTACAATATTAATACTCTTTGAATCTTTGAGAATTATCTGATACTCTTGGATTTATTATTAATTAACATCAGAGACCTTTTCAGGATACCAAATGGTCCAACACTTTCAAGGATTTGGGGTTGGGTTTATAACGTTTACATCCAGAAGATGTTTCACTTTGTTCTTGCCAGAAAAAATTCCATCATTCTCAGGGTGGAGGAGAATTTAATGTATGTCACTGCTGAGAACCTGAACAACAGGCGTCAAAATTTGACATGAAGATTGAATCTGTTTGTGAAGCTGGTTGTAAGAAGTTCTGTTCAGGTGCTGCATATTGGCTGCAGACAGGCTGAGTTCTGCTTTGGTTGAATGGGTGAAGACTGTCCAGGAGCCTGAACGGTGGTTTTTTCCACATATGTTAAATACAGATAAGTTCTTCCAGATATTCTTGCTCTTCTGTGTGTCTTTTAGAACTACACATTTGCTATTCCTGAGGAGTCTCAGTCTGTCTTCTGTAATCAGGCTCAATTTTCTGTTTCTAGGTTGTCTGAACATAAGTTACATGGGGAACAAGCAAGTGGAAGTAGCAGTAGAAACATATTTCAAAGTTATTACTTAACAGACCTAATGAAGACCTGATGGAATGATTTATCTACCAGGGACATTAATATAAGCAGTATAACTCGTTCAGGACATGTAGACACAGAAAAGGATGTGTTAGCATATGTGTTACCTTACATGCAGGCATCACTTGCTAATAAAGAGGGACATAGGCTGCTTCCTAGATCCTGAGTAATGTTTAAAGAATAAAATGTGCTGATAGGAGTTGATAGTGGGCCATCTATCAAAAAAAAAATCATATGATGAGGTTTTTGTAAGGAGAATTATCCAAAACCCAGTATTCAGTGACAATAGCATACTTGCTTACAAAAATTTGCATGTTGAGAAAAGAATAAAGCTGTCCTCAGGCAATCTGGCTAACTTCTGAAAAGTCTTAGTGGAAATTTTGTTTAGAAATTGGAGAAAGCAAAAAAAGATGACATTTTCCAGATTTTATCCTCATAATTTTGTAGAGCCTAGAGGAAAAAGTAACAGTTAAAAACAACTTGCACTTCATGAGTGATCATGAAGCAGCAGAATTCCTGACAAACAGGAAGAGCTGTAATTTCCTTCAGCAGAGCAGATTATAGAAATTCAGAGAACTAGTAAGTGATATCCCGTGGGAGACAATTCTGAGAGAGTTAAGCACAGTAGACAGTTCTTTAAGAGAACTATGTTAAATGCAAGTTTATGCAAACCTATGCAAAAGAAACTATGCAAAATTGCAAGTTATGACAGTGCGGAGGAAGGATAGGAGCTGTAGATCACTCACCAAGGAAAAGACTTTTAAGAAAGGTGAAATGATAGATGAACATTTGAGGCCAAAGAAAGTCAAAAGCAGAGAATGAAACCATGTGATGCATAGTTGACATTTCCTTCCCAGCATGTTAGTGCACTGACAGGTAGAGAAAGCTAAGGAAAAATGATCCATTTCTCTGCAGTGTGAAGGTTATTGGCAAACAATTCTCAGAAAGTTAGTAGATTTAGTTCCCTTTTTGTTTTACTCGAAAGTTCAGTCATGAGCTGGTGGTATCATGAAACGAAGACAAAAAGGGCAAGAACTTGAAAGGAGAAAGAAAACATTTGAAGTTTTGCAAGTAAATTAGTTATTTTATGATCAGCTAGCCCAAATTAACATTCTGAATATCTAGGAAAGGATAGGAAGAGTTCCTATCTTTAAAAAGAAATAGGAGAGAGAGGTTAAAATTATAAGCTAATTTCAATTCCTGTAAAAACAGTGGGAAAATAATTTACATTCCAGTTGAGAATATTTAGAAAATAGTACATAAAGAGAAAAGAGTGGTCAAGAAAAATTATATTGATCCAAAATAATTCCACTTTGTCATGGGATATCACTTCATGTGGCTACAGAAAAACAGTTGATATCACATCTTGATTTTACTGAGTCTGTGGACACAGCCTCTTAGAACACTCTCCCAAGTAAGCTAGGAACATATGGTCTAGATTAAAATGCTGCGAGGGAAAGGAATCACAAAGGGAAAGGAAGCTACAGCAATACATTGAGTGGGTTTTTTTTTCCAGGAATATGTCCCTATTCCAGAATTAGTTGATATTTTCTTCAGTGACTTGACTAATGGAAAAATGAGGATGCTTATTATATTTGCAAATAATACCTCTTTAGGAGAAAATGCAGATAGAGGATTAAAACTCAAAATACTCCTGAGAATTTAAAGATCTGAGACAAACCAGGATGTAATTCAGTAAGAAAAAAATGTGTGGCCCTGTACTCGGACAGCAATAGTCATCTACCCATGCACAGGCACAAGAGTGCCCATGTAGCTGTTTGTGTTGGCTATTTGGGAAGGTGTTTGTTTTTCAGAAAGGAGTAAGAATCTCATAGATCGTGAGATGAACAGGAATTGGTAAGGCCATGCAGCTGTGAAAAAGCACATGCCATCCTGCATTATGATGATAATTCTGGAAGAAAAAAGTCTTTCTAGCTCTCTGGGCTCCCTGCCTGCCCTGGTATTACCCAACTTCCTGCTGTCCCTTGCAGCTTGGTATTGGGCACTGGTGAGCTCCTCCTGTAATACCTCAGACTGCAGGTACTCATCATGAGTGACCTATACGTTTAGTTCCTGTTGTTTCTGATCTACTAAAGTCCTGTTTGTTTGGGGTTTTTTTTTTTGTTTGTTTGGTTGGGGTTTTTTTTACTTTAGAACTGTTAAGTCAATGGCAAATATGCCATCCTATATTTATGTAGTTGCTTATTCCTGCGTAGGAGCTGTAGCACCTGTAACTGTCCTACTGAATAGCAAGACCGTTACCATGTGTGAAAAAACATCCGTATGACAAACAGGGCTTTAGAACTGGATTCAGATTTGCTGAAAAGCGTACTTGGCATCTTTATAAAAGTGGATACTTTCACTTTTAGTACTACCTAAAACATTTCATAGGGAGTTTACTGGTTTCCTGTGTAAGACTCGTCCTTGAGAAGTTGATTTCGCTCACTCCCCGTAGCCATATTCATTATCCAGAACTGCCCATTAGGTAGTTTCTGGAACCAGTTCCCGGCTTGAAGACTATTCCCAGGTATTTCAGCCCTCAAAACACCACTGTGGCTGAATGTTATTTTCAGGGAGAGGGCAGAAGAAATGGTAATAGGGAGTATTACAGAGCAATTCAATAACAGGTAGCCAGGCTGTCACCAGGGCAGACTTCTCCAAACTCCAGCAAAAAACCTTCACCAGGTAAATACACTTAAAAAATGTGAGAGATTTTGAAGAATTCTGCCACTGTCATTTCCCAACCATATCACAGGAACAGAAGAGAGATAAGCTTTCTCAGTACTGCTGATATCTGGGGGGTTATTCTATCACACCAGACTGGCAGACATTCTGTTTGTGAAATACAATGTGCTGTAAATGTTTTCAGGAAAATTTTAAATATATCCATTAATTACATTGGAACTATTTTGGATTTCCTTTGCTTCTCTCAAAAGGATGGTTTTGTGGCAGCACACAAAGTTGGTCCCTGAAGGGGGAATATGAAAGTGTTGTAATGATAGAAGGTACTCTTCCATGTGACCGAGTCACTATATAACACATTACCTTAGCCATCCCCAAACTTAAAAATCAGTGCTAAGGCCTACTACAGAAATGGATCTGGTTTCTAATACTGAAGAACTAAGACTTTACAAATGGATTTTGCATGAATAAATCACATTAAATCCTCCATTTCAAGGCTTCAAGATGATGTTATATCTTTGGAAAAAAAAAATGTATATTTGATAAGAAAATGAGAAATATGTTTCTGGCAAACTACTCATCTATGCTTGTCTTATTATTATAATTTTAAATCTGGAAGCATTTGGAAACTGCATAAGAGGTTGTAATGTTAGATTAATCAGAGATGACAGATTAGTGGGCAGATGAGATCAAGAGCTATCATAAATTGTTGTCATGTGACCTTGAAATTTAAGGTAATGTCAAATCGTGTAGTCAGTATATCTAAAAGACATTTATAAACCAGTATTTCTAAAGGAAGAAGATGATGTAACACCATCTCCTTCTTGATTTTTGGTGCTCTGCTTATAAAAGGAGAATTAGAAGCGTTCAGTAACCATATGAAAGTCTGAGAAAATTTATCAATTTTTCATGACTGTGAAAATTTACATTGTTTCACCAGGTGCTTGGAAAGAGCACACTTATTAAAACTTTCCTGTCCTCCAACAACCTGCAACCTGAGAGCCTGGTCACTTTAAGGTGGAGTTCTTATAATGAACCTGACACCTACGGCCAGCAAAGATTTGTGCAACAGGCTTCTATCCCAGTGTGTTTCTGTGCATATCTCCAACTAGAAGGATAATTAACAACTGGATGTAGCATATGGGACTGAACATACTTGCATAAGGGCAAAACTACAGTGAGATAATTTTACATTTTTGAGACAGGTTATCCATAGACAAAATCAGTAAAAAGTTATATATTGTTATCCCAGTGATGATGAAAGTTACAATAACAATTACATTTGTCAAGGGAGGTCTGATTATTTTTGTCCCTTGTATAAAGATTAATAAGAACACAAGTTACACATTTTATTAAACAGAGAAACATAATTGTTTTGTTCTCCAGTTTAGGAGGACAGACAGAGTGTAAAACAGGGCAGGTGAAGGAGGCTTGAACACAAATATATAATAACATTCATTACAATAACTTAGAAGTCATAATTCCAGCCTGTAAGTGCAAGCCATGTCACAGCTGTGTAGCACATACGAACTACATATTGGGTATAAAATAGCAATTAAATATCTGGAAAGCAGCTGCTCCTTATCTATAAGACATCTGGCTTTTTCCTCAGCTCAGAAAGAGCTTGCTGCTACAGCCAACCACTGTGTTTCAGGGACCTGTTTTATTTTCCAACATAAAATGTAAGTGCAATGTGACATGAAGCAATTTCCCCTCTTAAATTGCTTATCATTTTAGGTGGGTTTTTTTGTTGGGGTTTTTTTTTTTTTATCTCTACTGCAGAAACCTCTGCTTCTTCTGCCACCCTTTTCTGCTACCCTTCATATTTGCTATCAGTTTATTAGTTAGGCTGGTTTGATCGTTATGTTTGGCATAGATTCCCTGCCTTTAAAAGGCCCACTACTTTGTCCTAATGGTACTTTTGTTATTTAGCACAGGTCAGGGAATGATCGTGTTAAATGTTGCTTTATGAGCCAAATATGACCATCTGAATGCTGTGGAGTCAGGAGACTGTAGCCACTGTTGCATATATTGCACTGTTTATTGGTGCTGTCTCCTGGCGCTCTCTCCTAGACTCCAGGGATAGGGCAGTTTTCTTTATATCCTTGCTGATTTCTCACTCTCCTGAGGAATGCTGAAGTGTCAAGAAAGAAAACATGGAGGCATTCATTTGTGTGGGGGGCACACAGTACAACCAAGTCATAGCTCACTAGCTAAAATACTTTCTTTTTTAAGGCATATAGGAAATAAGATTTTATTATTAATATGAGATGAATGGAATTCACTTCTATTCTTCTGAAAACCACTGAGATAGCTAAAAAGTCAAAAAGCTTTCCACTTCTAATTTCCTTTTCCTGTTTTCAAATGTTTCATGAGGCACCCACTGACAAAAAATGAAGCTGAACCTAACTGTCACTGTTTACCACATGTTCTTTCTGGGCTGGTTGGTATATATAAGATAACTTTTCTAGTGAGACTAAATACCCGTATATTTTTCCTGTGACTTTTTAGGAGCTAGCTGATGTATAATCTGGAATTCTTTTTATACATGTCAAAATTTAACAAGTTTTTTCATATGTTCAGGCTTTTTTTTTCCTTTCTTTCAGAACAGATTATGAAAAAAGCATTGTTACATACAGTACTGGTAACACAGAATGGACCATTTTGGGGTGGTGTAAGTAACAGCGCCACTGACCAACAAATAAATAAATGCATGTGTATATGTGCACTCATAGAAGTGGAAACTTAATCATTTTCATCTACTGATGATATTTTACCCTAAGACAAGATCCTTAACATGGTCTTTTACACTTACTGTCCACTGTTCGTTTACAAGATTTGATCTAACTACAACATGGATAAGCAACTATGCACTTGCAAAGCAATACCCTAATGATGTACCTCAGAACATGCACCAAATTCACTTTTAACAATGCTAAATTCACTCCTAAGTTATCACTTTAAATTTCCCATTAAGTTATAATAGCAAATGAATTCACAGACTGAGATAACAGATTATATAAGGAGTTATTCAACTGTGTTATATTAGTCTTTAAGAGTTCCTTCATAGTGAGAGAAAAGCTGTAGTTATAGCAGAAAAAAGCTTTTCCTTCCCAGGATTTAGTCTGAAGCATGTTCACTTTGGAAACTCTCTCCTTGATTGTGATGCAATGGGAGGAGTTTTCACAGTTGGCAATTAATTATAATCAAAGCTATCATCCATTTTAGCTATGAAATACATATGTTCAAGTAACGTTGAGGAAAATGTGTATCCCTTTGTCCTTTAAAAGTACATAATCTGATTTGGCAGGGCAATTTGTGGTGCCTCTGTGGTAGATTTTCTATTAAATTTATTTAAATACTCCCATTCTTCAGAAAATAAGCTCGATGAGTTGGTTTGAGACATTCATTAAAGCCTACTCCAAAGCATGTTTTATATGAAAAATGGCTTTGCTACTGAGAATGATTGGTATGTCAAGAATTTCATTTCAGGCAACATTTTGTTATTAGAACAAGCTTCTGTTGTCTACACAGGGGTTTTGTTCAGAAAGATATAATGCAAGATAGGGAAAAGGCATCCTTCCAATGTTCTTATCTACTATGCAATACTTCTATTGTAAGCATAGATAATAACAATTCTAATATTTTTTTCATTTCCTTGGGTGCTGCTTCTTACTCACATCTTATAATGGTCCTCATGATTTTACTGCTGCTTCTCTGGGGGCTAGAAAAATAATCAAAGAGCTTGTTTTTTAGTGATCTGTGTACTTGTTTATTGAAGCCTTAGAACTGGATGCCTTAAAGTTGATCTTTTAAATCCTTTTTCGCTTTTTTGTAAAATACAAAGAGTGTCATACTCAAACATGTTTTCCTCATTGATTTCTGCATCATTAAATCTCGACAGGCTCATTTCTCTCCTGTTTTCTTTAGAAAGAATTTCAGTTTCTGAAGGAAAAAAAAAAAAAGGAGGGCAGATTAGAGAAGGTCACAGCCTTTGGTGACATCACTGTGTCAGTCTTCTCAAGCTAGACCAAGACCCAAATCATCCATAAATGGGGAGGAAAATGAGAATCTGATTAAAGCCAATAGAAACAAAACACACCAATAGTTTTTCAATGGGCTTCTGTGGTTTCTGTTTTGGTTTGTCCTGTTTTATATCCCACCCCACCCTTGCCCTTCTGGAAACGTCATTATTTCTCTATCTCTTTTGTAGACTGGTAAGGAAGTTTAAAATTCTCTCAAATTAATAAAACTCTGCAGCAATCAACTGTGTAGAACAGTAAGTTTCTCTGGGTAGCAGATAACATGTTTCTCTCCATCTTGGAAGACAACTACAATACTTTATTGCTACAGTGACTATCTCTGCATAACCCTTGCTTCCTGAACAGCAACCACATTTCCAGACACTGTTTGCATATGACAGCAGCAGATAAAGTTAACATATTAAGCAGCTAAGGCAGCTGAGGAATGGGGGGTAATGCGCTGGATAGTGCTTGTGCTCTCATTTCCATTTTTCCTTGCTTTTTAAAAAGTTGTCCTATCCAACCAAACCAGAAGATGAAATTACGTGATACTTGCTGGGAAATAAAACACCTGATTACTATATGCTGCCTCTGGCAATGGGCTGAAGGGACAGTGATCATCAAAAGATCATCATAGCTGTTGGAAGTGAAGCACCACACTTCATCATCTGATCACATGAACTCTCAGGATCTACTGTGAAACCATTACATGGTAGCCAACAGGAACAAGCGATTTTCTTAATGCATTTTTTGCCTTGTCTCATGTAGTGTGTGCGAAGTACAGCACAGTAAATAGCAAGCAAAATACCTGGAGCTTCTTGAAACCCAGCAACTGTTTGTATACCATTAGACAAAGCATCCTAGAAGTAAAGGAAGAAAAAGAGTGATGAAACGGGAAGCTGGGATGACCTCGCCACCCAGTGTCTTCTCTCAAGTTAATGTTAAACACAGCAGGGAATTGAAGGGAATAGAGGCCACCTAACAATCTTCTGCACGCCAGCTGAGTGAGCTGGATACTGTGTCATGGAGGGAGTCCAGGGGCATGTTTCAAATACTCCTCTACTCTATCTCTAACCAGCAGGATCCTATAATTTCCAACCACTTCCCTGCTTGTCTGTCTCTGAATGTCAGCAGTAGGTAAAGTCGGCACATACAGCAGTTGAAGTATTTAAAGGATTAGCAATAATTCACTGAAAGAAGTTTATTGTCATTTGTAGTTGTGCTTAATTATTTAAAGGTTGCATCTCTTCTGAACATAATCAGTTTTCCTTGCTTTAATTTTTACTTTAACATCTGCCAAACTAAAATTATTAATGAGAAAATAATTATGGGGAAAACAATTACTTTCATGCACCAAAGATCACAGGATCACTGAACGGTTGAGGTGAGAAGAGACCTCTGAAGATCATCCAGTCCAACTGCCTGCTCAAGCAGGGTCTTGTAAAGCAGGTTGCCCAGGACAATGACTAGTGTTTTTCTAAATACTTCCATGGATGGAGACTCCACAGCCTCTCTAGGCAATCTTTGCCAGTGCTCAGTCACCCTCACAGCGAAAAAGTGTTTCCAGATATTTAGATGAAATCTCCTGTATTCCAGTTTGTGCCCATTGCCTCTGGTCCTGTCAGTTAAACGAGATGTAAATAGCCTGCAGCGAACCAAGTAGATGGAAGCTAATTCATGCATTTCATTGTAGTGCCCAACTGAAGTATGTAACACATGAGAGTGCCTGGCAAAATCCTTCGTTCATTTCTGGGAAAGAAATTAAATTGCACAATGAAACCTCCTCAGCATTGTCAACCACTCATGGATGCAGGGTTTGGCACTGGGCATGTCTTCAATTTGTGAAGATGTGAAATATTAGCTTCAGACAACTCGACAAGCATTTTTCTTCAAACCCACAAATCTCAGCTGTAAGTACCACATAAATCTTTAAAACTGCTCATCAGGTAAAACCTGCTGCTTTTAATTCTCTTCCAACCTTTGCTGAGCTGCTGTCCTTTAAATTGTTGCTACACCTACTTAGTTTTCCTGCCCAACATTACCAGTTGTCCATGTTTTATTATAATTGCTAATCATTTATTTTTTCTTCTCACCTAAATGGTGGAAGATAATATCCATGTCACAGTGATGCAGCACTAACTCTGGGCACTAACACTTGTGATGTCATGGCTGTGTCACTGCAGGAAGAATGCTGTGGTGGCCATGTCACAGGATGGGTGTAAAAAGAACTGCAACAACCTGGGCTGGGAGGGAAACATCCACATGAGTAAAGGCTGAGAGGAGGGGGCAGGAGTTGTTACCCACGACAATAGGGAGTGGCTGCTCCTCCTTTGTTGCTTCTCCTGCCTGTTACAGCTGGATCCCTTGGACAGGGATGTGACCAGACCATGGCATGCTCCTGTCAATCATAGAATCATAGAATAGTTTGATTTGGAAGGGACCTTCAAAGGTCATCTAGTCCAACCCCCCTAAAATTAGCAGGGACATCTCCTACTACATCTGGTTGCCCAGAGCCACATCGAGTCTAGCCTTGAATCCTCTCCAAGGATGGTGCATCTACCACATCTCTGGGCAACCTGTGCCAGTGTTTTACCAACCTCACTGTAAACAATTTTTTCCTCATGTCCAGCCTGAATCTCCCCTCTTTTAGTTTAAAACCGTTCCCCCTTGTCCTATCAAAACAGGCCTTGCTAAAACTTCTATCCCCATCTTTCTTATAGGCCCCTTTTAAGAACTGAAAGGCCACAATAAAGTCTCTCTGGAGTCTTCTCCAGGCTGAACAAGCCCAACTCTCTCAGCCTGTCTTCACAGGAGAGGTGCTCCAACCCTCCAATCATTTCTGTGACCCTCCCCTGGACTCTCATACACAGGTCCATATTTTTCCTGTACTGAAGTTTCTAGAGCTGAATGCAGTACTGCAGGTGAGGTCTCCCCAGAGTGGAGTAGAGGGGCAGAATCACCTCCCTTGTCCTTCTGGTCACACACCTTTTGATGCAACCCAAGATACAATTGGCCTTCCAGGCTGCAAGCACACGCTGCCGGCTCATGTCCATGACTGGCGTTTTTCATCCACCAGTACCCCAAGTCCTTGTCCTCAGGGACACTCTCAATTCCTTCATCCTTCAGCCTGTCTTGATGCCAGGGGTTGCTCCGACCCAGGGGCAGGACCGTGCACTTGTCCTCCTTGAAATTCATGACGTTCACATTAGTCCAATTCTCAAGCTTGTCCAAGTCCCTCTGGATGCCATCACTTCCCTTAGGCATGTCAGCTGCACCACTCAGCTTGGTGTCATCTGCAAACTTATTGATGGTGCACTCAGTCCCACTATGTTCTCTCCTTCCTCCACCACTTAGATGGAGAATGCTGTAAGTTTCTGTAAGGACATTGACCTAAGGACAAGAAAACCCACACAGCCCAAGTCTATACATCATCATGGTCCTACAGGAGCCAGGAAAGTCCTTACAACCCTGGACAAATTGTGTTCCACACCACCCTTCCAGACTGTACCCATGATCTTATAAGGAGCTGGAGGGTCCCCAGAGCCACGGGTAAACGGAGCTCCTCAGCACCCATCTTCTCTGAATGAAACTTATTTCAGTATAAAATTTCTGATTCATGAACCCATTGGCTTCTTCTGGTTTGTGCTGTCTTTTTATGGGAAACCTTTTGGTATTTTGCATAAAGATTGTATAAGCCTAAATTTTTAAGAAAAAGTCCCCTACTGTCAGACTTTTCCATATAGATCAGCTCCTTGAGGGCAAGGACTTACTTTTCAATATCTTTCTTCCCAATTCCAATTCTCCCTTTGGGTCACATCTTTCAAGTTGTATGGAGTACCTTTGTTATCTAATAGCAAGACTGCTTTTTCTTCAATAAGGCCAGAGTTCTTTTGCCATTCCTTTTTTTTTTAGTGAGAAAGGCAGGGTAGGGACTCTGGCCTACCTAATTTGAGGCTAAATTTTTGTAAATCTGCCTAAAGGTAGGAAATGGGCAGGCTGTTTTGATCTTCTTGAATGAATTCAGACCAAAAATTAATTTCTTACATGAGAAAGCACTGGAGTAGAACTGGAAATAACTTAGAATATAGTTGTTTCATGTGGGGGGAGCTCCCCCTTTTTAAAAAGGGGTTTTGATATATAGCATAAGGTAAGCAACATAATTGAAAACAGATCTTGTAGCAGGCAGGGCTCTGAGATTTCCTCGGGGACATAAAGTAAGGTATATTGACTTGACCCAATGGTTATTGTAGTTTTATTGTCCCTATTTGTTTTTATACCTATTACAATAGTATCTGGAGGTTCCAACCAAGGTAAGGGTTTCATCACTTCTTATACTACAAAAAGATTTCTTTCTCACTCATTGCAAATTTATGTGGTAGTTAAACATAGCACTGATAATGTAACAGAACGGTGTTCATACTGGTCCTTAAAACCAACCCCTACCATGGCACACTGCAGTCTTAACTGTGGTAGATGACTTTCAAGAATAAACAGTCCATTTACAAGCTGATCATTGAACTAGACTAGTCAAGATTCCTTGCTGCAAACACAGAGATCTTGGCCTGCTTCTTCCTTTGGCAAGCTACCATTAGAAGTAACACACAGTTCAAGATACAGAATTAGAAGAAACATATCAATCAAAATTTTTGAAATGTAAGGCTTGCATTTAATCTGTTAATACTGTTGATTCCTTCTGCCTTCATGCCTTTATACAAAGATAGGTTTATCATGAGAAATTATTTGGTGCTAGAAAGATAATAATTACCTTTTTAAGAAGGAACAGTACTAACATTAATTTAGGTAGACTAAAGCTCTTGTCATCTTTTGTTTTTGTAGTCCTGCTTCTTTGAAGCCAGAGCAACAAAAATCTACACACAAAAGAAAAGAAAAAATATCTGCAAAGGAAGAAAATATAGCCCGTATTTTCCAGCGTCTTAGAGAGAATATCTGTATTGAAAAAATTCTCAAGCTACCTTTAAGCAGCCAGCACAGAATGCTTTAAGTGCTCTAATTGTGGTAGCATGGTACTTTGCTATGTCTGTTCACCTGGCTGAGGAGAACCATTAGCCCAAAGAAAACACCCTAGTAATACAATTGCAATTCTCCAGTGCCTGAGTAGCCTCCTCACATTTAGTTGATTGTCATGGCATTCAAGCAGCTGGTAACTCAGCATCATGCTGCCATTCGCTCATCCCCCTAAATTTTCTCCCTCCAAGTGAGATGGGGAGGAGAATCGAAAGAATGCAAACCTCATGGGTTGAGATAAGAACAGTTTAATAACTAAAGTATGATACGAGAAATATAATAATAATAACAAATAATAATAATAATAAAAATGGAAATAACAAGGAGAGAGAATATAAAAGCGGGAAGGGTTTAATATTGGTTTTAAATCTTGAATTTGGATAGTACTATATGTGTGTCCTTAATTTCTACAGAGTTTGACAATTTTATGTAGCAAGCTGCGCCATGGTCTAAGTTGTTTACGACAACAAAGCCTAGGCCTTTGTTTAACAGTATTTACTGTTCCTTACCCTCACTCCTGTTCTGGTGTCCTCAATATAAAAAGGACATGGAACTGTTGGAACAAGTCCAGAGGAGGGCCATGAGGATGATCAGGAGGCTGGAGCACCTCCCATATGAAGACAGACTGAGAAAGTTGAGGCTGTTCAGCCTGGAGAAGAGAAGGCTGCGTGGAGACCTCATAGCAACCTTCCAATATCTGGAGGGGGCCTATAGGGATGCTGGGGAGGGACTCTTCATGAGGGACTGTGGTGATAGGACAAGGGGTAACGGGTTCAAATTTAAACAGGGGAAGTTTAGATTGGATATGAGGAAGAAATTCTTTACTGTAAGGGTGGTGAGGCACTGGAATGGGTTGCCCAGGGAAGCTGTGAAAGCTCCATCTCTGGCAGTGTTCAAGGCCAGGTTGGACAGAGCCTTTGGTGGCATGGTTTAGTGGGAGATGTCCCTGCCCATGGCAGGGGGGTTGGAACTAGATGATCTTAAGGTCCTTTCCAACTCTAACTATTCTATGATTCCATGATAGAAATGATCTATCCATCTGAGCCACAGGTTCAAACTAAAACAGGGGTAGTTTAGATTGGATATGAGGGAGAAATTCTTTACTGTGAGGGTGGTGAGGCACTGGAATGGGTTGCCCAGGGAAGTTGTGAATGCTCCATCGCTGGCGGTGTTCAAGGCTGGATTGGACATAACCTTGAGTGGCATGGTTTAGTGGGAGGTGTCCCTGCCCCTGGCAGGGGGGTTGGAACTAGATGATCTTAATGTCTTTTCCAACCCTAACTATTCTATGATTCTATGAAAGTGAGCATCTGATTCAGAAAGCTGACAGTAGTCAGTAGTCAACCAAAGTGGGAAAATGGGTCTCAACACTTCCGTTGCTTGAGTGACTAAATAGAGCAATGAGGAATCATTCAAAAATTGGTTGGCTGTTAACTTGCACTCCATTCCACTTGCACTTCAGTCAGAGGAAATCTGCTCAGTTATTAATCTTTAATTTGCTTTTATTTCTTGCTTTTGATAATCCCTAAATTCAGATATTTACTTCTTTACTTGGATATATTTTTATGATATCTTCATCATGGCTAACTTCATAAAAGAATAATTCATCTCTTAACAAATTGGTTGATGCATATTTGATGCAAGTATATTAACAAACTACAGTGAAGTACCTGCAGTATATTGAAATAGCCTTTGAAATGCTGACATTCTTCAAAATAGGCAAATATACAGTAAGGTGTTCTTTCCCATATCTTTTTACCAGGGACATACTCATGACGTCAGTTTAAAGAAAGCACATGAGTGATAGCAGAGAACTCCCTCTACCAGTATGCCAAATGTGTATGACAACACTAATGTTCCTCATTTATTTTAGCCCCTACCTGAAAGAACAAGAAGGTTACAGTCTTCACATAAATGGCATTTTGGCTGAGAAGTCCAATCTGGATTCTCCCTAGACCTTTTGTTTTGTCTGTCACATGACACTAGTTGTGGATGATGCTTGCTGAGATTAAAATTACCTTTATTTATATAGCGAATCACTTACTTAGTATCTCTATCCAACATGCAGAATTGTCATTAAAGAATATTAACCATGCAATATCCCAACTCAGAATTTCAGAAGATGATGTACCTCCTGCAAATTCTAAAAAATGAAAATTAGATTCTTCTGTTCCCACTGTTTTACTAATCTATATTAGTAAAGCTACTTAGCAGCTATGTATGGTAGAAATCAGACCTGAAGAGATATACAGAAGAATTTTGTTTGTAGTTGCCATTCAAAGGGAATCCTAGACAAAAAGGGTGAGATTTACTTGCTGACATTAAGTTTAACATAAAGACATCCAGATCATCCTCCCTATCACCTTGATCCAGAAAGACAGAAGTCTCCATTAGCTCCTATATTAACTGGTAAACCACGTGCAGGCATCTCAGATACTCCAGTATATCTGAAACGCCACTAAAGGCCTATGAATTCAACTCCAAGTGCCCCTTGTACGCTTGATATTATACTACAACATAATGAAGTTTTAATTCAAATTAAAGTTAAAATGATGTTATTGCTTACATTTTACTTTTTTGTCTTCATTTTCCCATATTTTACTGTTTTAAACTTCTTGAGATCTTGCATTTTTGAGAAAAAAAAAAGGTTTATGTCTACATCACATACACTGGCAAAGTCATACAATCATAGAATCAGAGAATACTTAGGGTTAGAAAGGACCTTAAGATCATCTAGTTCCAACCCCCCTGCCAGGGGCAGGGACAACCCTCCCAGTAAACCATGCCACCCAAGGCTCTCTCCAACCTGGCCTTTAAAACTGCCAGTGATGGAGCAGTCACAGTTTCCCTGGGCAACCCATTCCAGTGCCTCACCACCCTTACAGTAAAGAATTTCTTCCTCATATCCAATCTAAACTTCCCCTGTTTAAGTTTGAACCCATTACCCCTTGTCCTATCACCACAGTCCCTCATGAAGAGTCCCTCCCCAGCATCCCTATAGGCCCCCTCCAGATACTGGAAGGCTGCTATGAGGTCTCCACGCAGCCTTCTCTTCTCCAGGCTGAACAGCCTCAACTTTCTCAGCCTATCTTCATATGGGAGGTGCTCCAGTCCCCTCATCATCCTCATGGCCCTCCTCTGGACTTGTTCCAACAGTTCCATGTCCTTTTTATGTTGAGGACACCAGAACTGCACACAATACTCCAAGTGAGGTCTCACAAGAGCAGAGTAGAGGAGCAGGATCACCTCCCTCAACCTGCTGGTCACACTCCTTTTGATGCAGCCCAGGATGCGGTTGGCTTTCTGTGCTCCAAGCGCACACTCCTGGCTCATATTCATTTTCTCATTGACCAACACCCCCAAGTCCTTCTCCTCAGGGCTGCTTTGAATCTCTTCCCTGCCCAACCTGGAGCTGTGCCTGGGATTGTTCCCACCCAGGTGTAAGACCTTGCACTTGCAATAGTTAAACTTCATCAGGTTGGCATCATCTCACCTCACAAGCGTGTCAAGGTCCCTCTGGATGGTATTCCTACTCTCCAGCGTATCAACTGAACCACACAGCTTGGTGTCATCGGCAAACTTGCTGAGGGTGCACTCAATCCCACTGTCCATGTCACCGACAAAGATGTTGAGCAAGACCGGTCCCAGTACCAATCCCTGAGGGACACCACTCGTTACTGGTCTCCAGCTGGACATTGAGCCATTGAGCACAACTCTTTGCGTGCGGCCATCCAGACAGTTCTTTACCCACTGAGTATTCCATCTATCAAATTGATGTCTCTCCAATTTAGAGACAAGGATGTCATGTTGGACAGTGTCAAATGCTTTGCACAAGTCCAGGTAGATGACAGCAACTGCTCTACCCCTGTCCATCAGTTCCGTAGCCCCATCATAGAAGGCCACCAAATTGGACAGGCAGGATTTCCCCTTAGTGAAGCCATGGTGGCTGTCACCAAACACCTCGCTGTTTTTCATGTGCCTAAGCATGCCTTGAAGGAGAATCTGCTCCAAGACTTTGGCAGGCACAGAGGTGAGGCTGAGTGGTCTGTAGTTCCCTGGGTCATCCATTTTGCTCTTCTTGAAAATGGGGGCTATATTCCCCTTTTTCCAGTCATCAAGAACTTCACCTGACTGCCATGATTTTTCAAATATGATGGACAGTGGCTTAGCAACTTCATTTGCCAGCTCCTTCAGGACCCGCAGATGGATTTCATGAGGTTCCATGCACTTGTGTAGGTTCAGGTTCTTAAGATGTTCTCGAACCAGGTCTTCTCCTACAGTGGGCCTAAGGTCTTCATTCTCACACCCCCTGCGTCTGCCTTCCAAGACTTGGGTGGTGTGGTCAGAGCATTTGCCAGTGAAGACAGAGGCAAAGAAGTCATTAAGAACCTCAGCCTTCTCCAAATCCAGGGCAGCCAGTTCTCCCGATAGCTTCTGGAGAGGGTCCACATTGTCCCTAGTCTGTCTTTTATTCGCTACATACCTATAGAATCCTTTCCTGTTCTCTTTCACATTCCTAGACAAGTTTAATTCTAAGTGGGCCTTAGCTTTCCTAACCTGGTTCCTAGCTTCCCAGAAAACATCCCTGTATTCTTCCCAGGCTGCCTGTCCTTGCTTCCACCTTTCATAAGCCTCTTTCTTCCTTCGCATTTTCCTCAGCAGCTCCTTATCCATCCAAGGAGGTCTCCTGGTCCTTCTGCTGCACTTCTTTCTAGTAGGGATTCAACACTCCTTTGCTTGTAGTAGGTGATCCTTGAATATCAACCAAGAGTCTTGGGCCCCCCTGCCCTCTAGGGTATATCCCATGGAATCTTACTGAGCAGGTTCCTGAAGAAGCCAAAGTCTGCTCTCTTGGAGTCCAGGGCAGTGAGCTTGCTGCGCGCTCTTCTCACTGTCCTGAGGATCTCGAAGTTGACCATCTCACGATCGCTGCAATCAAGGCTGCCCTGGAACGTCACATTTCCAACTAGCTCTTCCCTGTTGGTGAGGACAAGGTCAAGCATGGCACCTCTCCTTGTTGGCTCCTCTATTACTTGCAGAAGGAAGTTGTCTTCCACACAATCGAGGCACTTCCTGGATTGCTTTTGGGGGGCAGTACCGTCCCTCCAACAGATATCAGGGTGGTTGAAGTCCCCCATGAGAATGAGGGCCTGGAAGCGTGAGGCTGTTCCTATCTGTCTATAGAGTGCTTCATCCACAGAGTCCTCTTGATCAGGCGGTCTGTAACAGATCCCCACGATAACGTCTCCCATCGCTGTTGTCCGTTTAACCCTGACCCACAAACTCTCTATTGACTGCTCACCTGCCCCCAGAGAGAGTTCCATACTCTCCAGCCTATCCCTAACATAAAAAGCAACTCCCCCTCCCCGCCTACCAGGCCTGTCTTTCCTAAAGAGCCTGTAACCTTCCATTCCAACACACCAGTCATAGGAGCCATCCCACCATGTTCTGTGATGCCTATGATATCATACTTCCATAGACGTGCACACATCTCTAATTCCTCTTGTTTGTTCCCCATGCTATGGGCATTTGTATAGAGGCATCTGAGCCAAACTCCAGTTGAAGCCGGCTCATTGGCTGGAGTGGCTGGAATATCTCTACATTGTTCCGAGCATTTATTGTAGGTGCTGGCAAGTGCCTGGTTGTGTTGGGATGGAATGATGCTCCCCTCCCCCAACACATCTAGTTTAAAGCTTCCTTGACCAGTCTGGCAAGCCTCCTACCAAAACTGCTCTTCCCAAAGAGCTGCTCAGAATTCCTTTAATTTTCTTTGTTGAGCAGTTTCCTGTGTTCCTGTGATCCTTGAGGAAGAATGACATTAGATGTCTAATTGCAATGTAGAAATCCCTTTCTATGGGCTATCATAAATTAGCCAGGAAAGAACAATGTCAAATCATCTGGAGAACTTAATGGAACACCAAGAGTAGGAACAATTATCTGACTCAGAGTAATCAGTAAGAGCTTGCTGAATGAAGAATGCATTACCTTAAATCAATTTCAACACTCCTGTCTGTGGACAGAATTTTAGGTAATACTACTGAGTGCATACAGTCACAAAATAGTAATTTTCAAATTAATTTCAGTCATTAGTATCTGAGATTTCGCACAAACTGCCAAGAAAAGATCATTTTTGTACAGGATTTTAAGTTGCCTCTGAAGTATGGATAAGCTCTAGCATATGCATTTATGTGCATATAAATTAGCAACCACGTCTAAAAGCAGTTGAATGAAATGGGACCTTTTAAAAAGAGATATTTGTTTTATCATGAAAGTGCTAGCATAGAATTATAGAATCAGAATAGTTAGGGTTGGAAAGGACCTTAAGATCATCTAGTGCCAACCCCCCTGCCAGGAGCAGGGACACCTCCCACTAAATCATGCCACCCAAGGCTCTGTCCAATCCAACCTTGAACACCACCAGCGATGGAGGAGGATTCACAATTTCCCTGGGCAACCCATTCCAGTGCCTCACCACACTTACAGTAAAGAATTTCTTCCTCATATCCAATCTAAACTTCCCCTGTTTTAGTTTGAAACCGTTACCCCTTGTCATCTACCTGGACTTGTGCAAAGCATTTGACACTGTCTCACATGACATCCTTATCTCTAAGTTGAAGAGACATTAATTTGATAGGTGGACCATTCGGTGGTTAAAGAACTGGCTGAATGGCCGCACGCAAAGAGTTGTGCTCAATGGCTCAATGTCCAGCTGGAGATCAGTAACGAGTGGTGTCCCTCAGGGAACGGTGTTGGGACCGGTCTTGCTCAACATCTTTGTCGGTGACATGGACAGTGGGATTGAGTGCACCCTCAGCAAATTTGCCGATGACACCAAGCTGTGTGGTTCGGTTGATACGCTGGAGAGCAGGAATGCCATCCAGAGGGACCTTGACATGCTTGTGAGGTGGGCTGATGCCAACCTGATGAAGTTTAACTATTGCAAGTGCAAGGTCTTACACCTGGGTCGGAGCAATCCCAGGCACAGCTCCAGGTTGGGCAGAGAAGAGATTCAACTAATTTCATATTTTTCCTAATAATTTTGCTGTTTTTCTCATACTTTTATGCAAAGGCAAGTTGAAATAGGAGTTCCTTCCATACAGCCATGATGGATCCATTTTAAATAAATATAAAGCCAAGAGCACAAAAATTCTACTAAATCTTCTTTGTATTTTATTGACCACTATGCATTCCAAGATGTCCCAGATGTAGCAAAATATGTACAGAGACAGCTAAGGTGCAATGTGATTATTGCCAGGTAATGGTGAGCTACTCCCAGGAAATAAGATGCAGCTTTCTGCTTTCACATCTAGCTAGTTGCTTGTGCATTTTGTGTTTCCCTAGACAAATAAAGCAGCAGAGTGCTTTAACTGGACTGGTAAAAATGGAGAACAAACTCACAACTGTGGCTTCATTGTTGGCTCATTTGGCACATGTTGTTGATATAGTCAAAGTACTTATCTACATGGGTAGATGTGGACAGATCCTGAGCTCAGTGCTGGCTTGTCTGGGGCACCCTTATATGAAAACCTGTGTATCTGCATTTACCAATGTGTCTTGTGCTAGCACCCCATAGATCTGTGTATCACATGAACAAAGCTCACAATAGCCAAACTAGCAGAGTGGTACTAAAGTATGAAGCTCTGGCTGGAGCACACACTTAAGACAAGTTAGGTCACTGGAGAGAAAGATTGTCTGTGGTTCTTGGCTTCTTCACAAGGCTCAGGACTAAAAAAATCCAGGCATGCTATGAGCACATAGTGCAGGCAGCCTGAACTAATGTAGATTAATTAACAAGTGACACACATGGTTAGCAGGCCATTCAAACTTCCTGAATGTCACCCTGCTAAGCACATAGCAAATCACAAACATGCACAGGATGTAGCATGCAGGAATTACAAAAAAGTGAATAAAAGGGCTACATGTACATGTCTTCTCTTCTACGTTGTATAGTTCTATATTTTACAAACTGTCCCTTTCTATGGCAATCCCTTTTCAGTTCATATGCAAGCACTATTTGAGCAAGCAGTAGCTGCAGTTAAGCATGCAAATCTATTTATATTTCGATAACATTTTAGAACATCAAAGGAAATAATATTTAATGAGTAATGTTTGTCATTAAAAAGAGGAAAAAAACCACTACAATAAGATTTCCAGTTTGATTGTTTTGCTTTCAATAGTCAGAATACACAAGTTTTTCAACTTGTAGAGCAGTGCCTTAAAATTAATGTGCTATGAAAGTAAAATTACTCTGTTACACTTTGCATGCTCTTCTTCGTTATCCAAGAGTCCTGTGATGGCCACCTAACACTAGCTATGTTTTCAAGTGTCCCTTCTCTTTATTACAGATAATTGGAAACATCTGCTCCATTCTTGGAATGTGCACTCCCATGCTTATAGCTGAAAACTGTGATCACAGCATATCCAAACATCTCTTCATCTTCCCAGCTTCGACATAATTTTCTAGCTCTGATCATGTACTGGAATAAGGAGTTGGTTATTTTAAGTAGTCATGCCTTGATTTGTGTCAACTTGAAAAAATTACAGAACTGCTGTAATTTTCAAGTCAGTTCTTTCACTGCATGCCACCTGTGAACTGACTCAGTGGCTGGTGCGCAGTGATAGGTTCCTCATCCGTTCCTGAAATTTTTTAAGTGTGGTAACTTCGCTGATACGCCAGCAGCAGTTCTGTGGTACAAAAGACGCTGAGTGTCAGAGGTCTAGCTATGGAAACGACCAGTCTGGGCTTGCCATTCGCTTTGGTTTGTGAGGATCCTCTCAGGCTGACTGCCCTACATACAGTCAAAGACAAGAGATTCCTATACATTGAAAGGACCCAGCAGGCTTATTCCCAGCACTTTGTTTTTGCAGCTCTTGCTGGTTACAAAGGCAAAGAGTCTGATAGTGGAGACTGTCTTCATGAGTATGTTCAACTTATGACAGCTTTGAGTGTCACAAGTAAGAGTGAAATGGGGTCTGTAGTTCTGCAGCACAGGGTATTCTGTCTGTGGAGAAGACTATATTTGCCTATCGATGGTAGTTTCTATTCAGAAGAGTTCAGACACAAAATATGCAGGTTGCTGCGGCATGGCAGCACTGAACAAAGAAGGCAGAGTTTAAAGGAACTTGGAGACTAACTTAACTCTTGCTTTCCTCATTTTGATAAGTTTTGCAGATGTTCTATAAGCTTCCAACATCCTCCAAGAAATAGATATCTTGAGTCTGACTTGATAATGCATTTTTTACACTGAAAATTATCAAGATGTTTACGTCTACAAGTAAATTAGGTGTCCAGTCTCCTGTACAAACCAAGCCTCCTACAAAACCAATGAGTCTAGTAAGTGGCTCAGCTCATTCTGAAGTTGACTTACTCCTCGGGCTCTCTCCACTGACTCTGAAGAGAGCTCAGACAGCTGTCTCTGAAATAATAACACCTATAAGCTGATAACTACGACTGGTCATCCACAAATGCAAATTGAACGCCTCCCTGATTCTCCTCTTACTGCTCCTGCTTTTGTAGGAGTTAATGGTGCTCTACACAAGTTCTTGGGGTACTATTGTGCAAAGTAGGGGACACTGTGAAATTTCTAAATCCTAATTTCTGATTTCTAAATTCTTCCCATTCCTGGACACTTATTGATGAAGCAAAGAAGGTGAAAACGTCTTTTACTTTCTCTTTGCCATGATTCTGTTACAGCACATAACCCTTTCTACCATCCTTCCTGTCTCTTTAAATCATTATAATTTCAAAGCTACTAGCACATAAAGAGTTGTTTTTCATTGTCTGCTTTCAGACTTGTGTGTTGCAAGTAGCAGTTTAAAGGGCAGCTGAAAACACAATTATATTCTAGCCTGAACACCAAGCAGGCCCCTTTTTGTCAAGCATCCAAGCCTGGCCCCCCATCCCTCTTCATCTGGAGGGCTTCACTGCTTCCTCCACTATTTTTGTGCTATCTACCTCTTTTTAACTTCTTCCTTCATCTCCTACACTTCCACACTTCCCTTTATGACTCCCCCAACCGTTTGAATCCCCTACCCCTTAAAATCCTTCCCCTGTAGCCAGCATTTTCTGACACAATTTTTCTTTTTCTTCAGTGTGACCCCTTTGTGAACTTCTTCCTGCAGAGAACATTTCTGTAAAATAATATTTGTTAAAAGCTTCAACCAGCTGACAGATTGCAGCAAGTAGCTTCTTTCTCTGGAGATTTTTACAGACAGTCATGCTCAAGTGCCTGGGGCTGGGCAAGGCTGGCTCAATGACTGCTGTACATACACAAGAACTGCCCAATTCATATAAATCAGGCAGGGCAAAAAGCTTTCTGGAGAGGAAGGGTAAGTCCACAGAGGCAAATGCCTACAGGTTCCTTTTTTAATCTGGTCTGAAAGCTTTGTACTTTGTCTGATATGTTCTGCTGCTTAGAAAAGCCAGACACTGTATCAGCTTGGCTGACGTCTACTAAAGGAAGGGGTTTCTAGCAAAATAAACTAGATCAGTCTACACAATGAATAAAAAAATGCATTCATATTAGTATTTATTTAAGACTCTTTCTGTATCACCCAGCAGTCCTGTTGCTCATCTCCAGCTCTTGCTTTCCTTGCTGGGCATTTAATAAGATTTTCCATTCTGAAATTTCTCTGGTTTTGGATGGTGTTTTTTTGTCAAAAACATAAGGAGGTCTAGCAGCCACTCTTCTGAGAAGTAAGCTAGCACTCAGTTAAAGTTCTTTAAACTTCAGTGCACCAGACTCTCTAATGGCCTCGCAGTTTGAATACAGAAGCAGTTAAGACAAGATACCAGGCTCCTGGGGCCTGGTATCAGATCTGTTCAAAGGTGATGAAGAAAAAGTGAAGTTAGAAGATCCAGAATTGCAATCCTTACCTATCCTCAAGCCTGCTAATCAATCCCGATTTCCTTTTTTCCACAACTCTTGTCTTCATTAGTGGTTAGAAAGATCAGACCACGGGTCATCAACTTAATGTGAAGAAAATGTCAGCATTACACAAGTAGAGCATTTAATAGCTAAATGGCTTTTCTTGAGTAACAACTCATACTTGTAAATTAATCATGCTGCAACAGTCTAGTTTCATTCTAGGCTAACTCAACATACTAATCTAACTCATTTTCCGTGTTCTGAATGTGGAAACATTAAATCTAGGTCAACATTTTCAGTAAATTTAATAAATTATTCATCAAGTCAATTATTTTCTTGAGATCTTTTGTACCACAAATTTTCTGCCTTGTGCCGTGGCACCATTTTAGCATTCAAGGAAAGAAACATTTTTACCTGCAAAGGAACTGTGCAGACATGCATCTTAATTGCGAATTTAACATCGCTAGGTATAGCATACCAGGAGGTAAGCAAATTTCATCCCGCCACACATTTGATTATCTTCAGACTGAGAATTACTTGTGTTTAAGCAGCTTATTCACAAAGTCAAGAAGGTGAAAATCCTCTATTAACGTATATTCCTAGAAGCAAGTCGTTAAGCAGTTCGTCTAACATTGGCTGAAACTGTAATATAGATTCAGATCACTTGCCTAATTTTGTAAATCAAAATGTGTTCATTATAATTTAGCAAATCTTTTTATTTATTTATTTCTATTTTGATTTTTGCAGCTTGCATGTAGGATTATCAAAATCACACCAAGGCAAAAATTGAAAGTAAACACTAGAAGTAAAAGCTAGAAAATAACTTCATGTCTTTGTTAGATTTATTGTTTTTTGACAGAAGCAAACTGTAAGAAAAATTTGAATGAAATAAATGGACATCTGACATGCAAAGTTGAATAAGCAATTCTAAATATAAAAGCTGAGCAGATGAGAGAAAGGCAAGAATACAAGCAGGACATAAAGAGATGATTTGGAGGACACACTGGGAGGCCCGCCAACACAGGGAAGGGCAGATTTAGACATTGTCATAAAAAATTCACAGGGCTCAACTGCAGTAGATCAGAAGTTAAAAGGAAATCTTCCTGTAAAATCCCGTCAAAACTGATATGCTCAACATGCTGTTGTTTACAATGCCAATCCCAGCAGCTGTACTGGTAATGAATGGCTTTAACTGAGATGCTGCTGTAGAAGTTTCTGTTGTGCTGGCCAGCTGATGCTCATTGGCTGTGGCAGGTGCTGTTGAAGCTGGTAAAAGCGTCCCACTCTGCCTTTCAAATTTACTTTCCTTTCCCCCTTAAGTGCTTCTTTTGCTTGTCATCACTGTCAGGGGCATCCTCAGAAACTGGTCTTCTTCCTCAGTTGCACCTGCAGTGAAAACTTGAGTATCAGGCATGCAGGATCACACAATCAGAACCTCTGCTCCCACTGACCTCCAAAAATTAACCTTTTCCTGCTTTGTAGCCTTGACCTGCTAGTGGTAGGAGGAGTAAACTGTTAGTAGTGGTCCACTAAGTTTGTATTTGAAATGTTTAGTGCACCATTCATTAAAGCTGTAATTATTAGATTTTTTTAAAGGCATTGGTGTCATAAATTTTTTATTCTTTTTTTTTTTTCCCCCACAGATTTAGTTCTGATTACTAAGAAAACACCAGAAAGGGGAAACTGTTCTCACAGTGTCATACTTAGATGTGTTTAACCAGAACTTTTTATCTCTGAGTTGAACAAACCATTCTGAAGAGCCCTGCTTTTAATGGGTTTTCCAGTTATATTGACTAATGTACAGAGAAGAGAGGTCAAGTAGCAACCACGTCCAAATAAAATTAGGCACTGCTAAAATCAGAATTTATGGCTTTCTTAGTTCTGTCTTCTTCTCAAGCCATTTACTCCCACGCCATTCAGGGGTTTTCTAATTACATAATATTTTACACAGTAAATGCAAGCATTGTGCTTTGTTGGCATATCTTACATCTCTATTAGAAGCTGCTAATTAGATCATATTTTTCATGTACAGGATGAATATCTGATCCCAGATACACGGTGTTGAATGTTATGGTGATTAACAGTGGTTCAATGTACAATTATGCATTTTGGATTTGAACTTCACTGGTAACAACACTAATGATGTACAATGTTTTCCATTAACTCAGTGAGGGTCTGGGACAGTAAACCATTAACTCAGAGGTATTTCCCTTCTGAAGAACTAAGACAATGAATACACAGACTGATCCTAGTGTGGCCTCATTCTTGATAGTCACCCAAGTGCTTCCATAATGCAAATATTAATCTCTGAAACAAGTCAGCAGATGCATCACATAGCAAATTTTTTCTGAAACATGGACACATCATGAGTGACATGGCAAGCACTTAGTAGAGTTTCAAATACATTTGCAAAGCAGGCTGTTAGAAGCAGTTTGTTGCATTTAAATAGCATATAAGGTTGAGTTTATTCTAAGCTCTATATTATGTTCAAAATTTTGGAATTTAATACAAAACAACAGAAAAAAAACCTAGAATATAGCTGTGGTACTTATTTTTAGCTGGAAGAGGTCCTTAAACACATTGCCACTTTCATGACATGGCCATTTCCTGTTGCAGGACACTCCCATCATAAAGAGAGAGAGATTGGGAAAGACAGAGATGAGAAATTAAATCCCTGAAGCACTTCTCTTTGAGAGCAGGACAGGAAGTGGTGAGAACAGGCATTTATTTCTATGCTGAGTGTCTCGGTCTTAGGGAAATGAGCAAAAGCAAAGTGAGTTGTATTGGCAAGCAGTGAGTCATTGATCCGTTTTCTTGATAAAAGTATGGAAAAAGTATCCCTCAGGGAGTGAATAAATTGTTGAATGCAAAGCTTTACCCTTAGCTGGGGCAAAAGCTCTGTTGTTGCACCTGACTATGTGAACTACCGTAAAAATTACGAATTTAAATATGTAATGGAAAAGAAATAGTCAAGGAATGACAGCTAATCAATTCCATTTTCCAAATAGCTGCTTTTACTTTATCTTTGTGGTGCCTGAGTTGGTGTTATTACTGTATATGGTCTCCTGATAGCACAGACTCATTAAAATGAGTGCTGCAAGTATTTGCTGAATACTTTATCCTTTGGAAACATAAAAAAAAGCTATAGGCATGGTTTCCTGATGGCATAACTTGCATGTAAACATCCCTCTTTATGTGTTTTTCTTACCATTACTTGAAACCCCTACAGAACGCTACTATCCTGAAGAAGTGTTTCCTACATAAGGAGCTCAACTGTGGGCCGGCTAATGACAAGTTTATGTCCAAAAGAGGGGACATCAAGACCCAACCTGCTCCCTAGTGCTGTGAGACTGCACAAAGGACTCTACTGAGGGAGAGGGACCACTGCACTTGATGTTTCCCTGAGAATCAGGGAAAGGTGAATACCAAACTGCACCACTGACTCTCTCTCACCTCCTCTTATACCTGAATGGCGCCCCTTCCTCCAGGCAGTTGAAAAGGGCTGTGTGAGTCCTGTCACCACAACCTGGGGTCCCACTAGCATCTCATTAATCTTGTTTGTAGTCTTGGTATTTTTCTATGTGATTTCACAGCTGTCCAAGCAATGCAGGATTCAGAATTTGGCATGGGGGTTGTCTCTTCCTAAAAAAAGTGTATAATGTTTCTGCTTGAGTCTTTCTTTAGTACAGAAAAAATAGTGGGAAAGTAACTAGAAACAGGCAAAGAAAACACACCCTGGAGAGGGAGAGATCAGGAAGGAGCAGAGGAGGAAAGGGAAATGTCAATATAATCAGCGCTGCAAAGATGGAGCTGTTCCAAGCCTGTATCAGGGCAATTGGTCATTCAGCTTGATCTTGGATTTGTCAGGAGCACAGAACCTAACCCATTGTTCACAGAGAATACACTATTCCTCCTCTATTGATTGCATTTTTAGAAAAGTCAGCATTTTCCTTGAGAAAACTTTTACAGATGCTCTTGGGTATTGAAGAATACCAGCCTTGCCAAAAGAGGAGTCTTAGGTTTCTTGTTATTCCCAGCCTCTGACTCCTCAGAGTGACATCTGTCACCTTTCAAATTGTTTTTTTGTCAGACTGTGACTTTTTGATTAAGGTTTTTTTCCCCTTCTGTACATTCGTTTTTACATTTTTCTCCTTCGTATTGTAACAAAAAGTTTTCTCTTGTTTCAGCACAGCTTCCTTTATGTTTCATTTTCTATTTCAGCAGTGTGTTGTATTTAATAGGAGACATTTCCAAAAGGGCTGAGGGTCAGACTTTCAAGTTTGCAGCACTTAACAGCTGCATATGTTTGAACTGAACATCCATTCAGACAGCTATAAAGGTTACCTCACAGCATTTAAGCAGACTGAATACAGCCATGTAACACAATGCATTGCTGACTTACAGAATCCCGAAGAACATCCTGGTGAGCAGGATCAGTCATTAAAAGCTCAAAATCAGGATTTCTGTGGCAGTGTCTGGGCAACATGATCTTGCCCTTCCCAAAGCAATTCAAGTTAGTATTGCACTGGTGCAACGGCGTTGTCCCTTCCAAGTGGGGAACTTGAATTATGTGTCGACTTAAGACTGACATGGAAGAGGCACTTTTCCTTCCTAGCTTGCTGCTCATTCTGAGATGTGACTTTTGTAACAATGTTCACTTTCCAGCTCTCATTCTGGTCTTGGAAGCTGCACAGCAGCTTTGTCTTTAAACATGCCCGATCAGCAGTTCAGGCACAATCTCTCTTATATGTGACTGTAGTATCTGTTAAGGTCACTGTACTTCACTAGCAGCCTAACAATGCCCCATTCATAGTTCTTGACCATAGAATCATAGAATAGTCAGGGTTGGAAAGGACCTTAAGATCATCTAGTTCCAACCCCCCTGCCAGGGGCAGCAACACCTCCCACTAAACCATGCCACCCAAGGCTATGTCCAATCCAGCCTTGAACACCGCCAGTGATGGAGCATTCACAACTTCCTTGGGCAACCCATTTCAGTGCCTCACCACCCTTACAGCAAAGAATTTCTTCCTTTAATTATTATTTTAATTAAGACTGAAACCAAAAAATTCTATTGGCAGATCAGAATCAGAGTCATCACCTTTAAAACAAAAAGAGATTTTGGGTCCCAGATTCAATGCCTGAATTAAGTTCAGCTTCAGGGAGTTTTCTTTGTCTTTCCTTGAAAATTATGGCAAGTGTTTTGTGTGTTTTGTATGTTTTGTAGTGGACACTCTGTCCCTGACAGATTTGTTATCACATATTCTGAATTACTTTTCTGCATTTTTGCAGCTGCCCATGTAAAATGATCGATTTATTTTGCATAATATGTCCACAAATAAAAGCAAAAACTAAACATTTTATAAATCATCTGACATTCCAACAGTATGCTGTTTTCTGACTTCAGATGACTCATTGTCATATTCATTTGTTAGCTTGTTCATCTATTAAATGTAACACGCTCTACAACAAGTGACCCATTTAATTTTCAATTCTAATTGTGACTTTTTGGAGCCTCCTAGTCCAATTTTTTTCTAGTCTGAGTACCAAAGGTTAATATCTTAAAATTAGACATCTAAACAGAAGTGGGTCATAGTGACTGCTAAATAAGCAAAACAACTGCAATTGTGCAGCTTTTAGCATTTCTTCTACTAACTTTCTATAAATAAAAACTTTCCTCAAAGGTTTCAACAGTTCAATTCTGAGCTAACACTAACTATGAAAGTTATTCCCAAATTCAAATAATTCTGAAGTTTTGAGTAGCAAGACAATTACCATAGAACTCTATAGAAATGTAAATTTTTTTAGATACTTCACTCAAATTAGAACACTTTCTGATTACATACAGACACAGAACAAAAGCCCAAAGGACATTCTTATATCCGATATTCTTGCTGATTATTGCATCTTGATTAGCACATACTGATGGAATGTGATCATTGATGTCATTACAAAGGATACACTGCAATACTGTTCAAGATTGTTGATGTCTGGCAAGCTCTACAACAGCTTTAATATTAGTAATAGTATTGCCTTGATTTCTTCTAGGTATTTTTTTCCTTGTTCTCAAGCTTGTGGATCTGCTACAGGTTCTTTGCTATTTGTGTCTAACACCTTTAAAGATCAGTGTGCCTTTCTTCTTATTTTACACATTTGTTTTTCAGCTCTTCCCCCTCTCTTCCAAGAAGGCCAGTGTAAATAAATGGTTTCCAAAGCCATAAAGCCTGTGTGAAATATCTGAATGACAAAGTAATAAACACTGTTTGTGGCTGGAGTCAACAAGTATTTATTGCGAAGCAACAAAGACTGATGTCAACAAGTTTTGCCAAATGCAGATGGTGAGTAGGTTTGTTGAAAAAAAAAAAATCAAATCACTCTAACATAACTCTTTACAGTGGATTCTAATATAATAGAAATAAAATGCACTCAACCGGTCAGAGTGAAGGGCTCCACAGAGAGGAATATGGTTAATTTAATAAGAGTATCTCCTGCCTTGGCCTGTATTTTAGGGAGTTGCTCATATGTAAGAGTATTCCTAATTTTTCTCAGCAAGACTTAAGGAAAGAAAAACATCTGCAAAGCTTTCCAGAAGTGCCTGCCTGCTCAAAAGTTGCCATTCAGAGTGTTATTGCAAACAAAGGAGAGACGCAGTACACCGTACCTGGTTGGCAAGGAAGTGGCATATGGAATATGCAATACAACCTTACTGGTCACTTTAGTCTCCTACAGCATAAACAATTTTTAGTCCTGTTCAGCAAATGCTTTGTGTTCTCCCTCTGAACAACTCACCAGATGCTGGGACTTGTGACTGGTGGACTAAGGTTGATGATTATGTCTTTGCAAAGTTGAATGTGTGTCCTACTGGGAATGGCCACCAAACTCCTTTTATCCCTGTTTGAAACCAGACCTGCCATAAGGAGAACACACTCATGTATCTCTTTTGAGCATGCTCATGAAAACATGGTAATCTTAACGCATATCCTTGAGGCAGAGCTCACTGTCAAAATCAGATGCAAAATCAGATTTTCCTTATTCCCATAGAAAGCAGACAAAAGCGAACCTTGGTCCCAATCTGTGAGAAGTCCTGATGCTCTGCAGGGACAGTGTGCTTGGTCTGAAAAACATACAACCAAACTGTTGTTTAGAACTAAAAGACTATGCTGGACACAACCTCTTCTGGTTCAGTCAATTAAACTGCTAAAATAATATGATATAACTCAACTTAGGTGCAAGCTGCTCCATAAAGCAGCTGCCTCCTTCCCTGGAATCTGTCACACTCACACGCTTAGCTCACCCTTCCAGAAACTACCTGCTTGTATTTAGCTTGGAAGATCAGTTCTGCTGCCCAGCTTCCAGATAGATATCCCCCATCTGTGTACAGTGACCCAATGCCCAGTCCAGAATTCCTGTTCCTTGGCCCTAGACTGGATGATATAGAAAGACAGTCATATTTCCATTTATTAGCCTCCACAACAAGTGAGTCACTCTTGCTGGCCTGTACCAACAGTTATGTCGGTGCAAGGGCCTGGAATAGTAGCCTGAGTAGGATAAGTATACAAAATAGTGTGATGATGGCAATGAAGTAAACACACACACACAGAGCAAACCAGCCCTCCATCTTGTTGTAGAAGGTGGTTCAACTGGCTTCGAAGTAAAGAGGTTGCACCTCAGGCAACTCATTAAACAACCTCTTGCGTTTGAATAAAAATGCAATATGTATGAAAATTACTCTCTGAACTTGAGTGAAAGATCAGCCAGCACTCATGTGGGGCTCAGCTGGGAAATAATATTTTACTTGAAGCTATTTTTATTTCTCTTAGTTGTGTTAGGCAACCAGCCATATTGTATCATACTGTCACAGAAAAAAAAAAAAAACAAAACAAAACAAAACACATGAGTAGCTGCTTAGAATTAGGTCTATTCACTAATAAAAGCATTAATCAGTTTTGAATAGTCATTGCATTTAGAAAAGATTTTAGGAAAGACTGTGTCATGGGTTCAGCAGCAGCAGTCATTTTTCTCCCTCTTGGTAGCTGGTGCAGTGCTGTGTTTTTGATTTTGGGCCTGGGAACAGCGCTGATAACACCAGTGTTTTAGTTACTGCTTAGTGATGTTTTGGTCTGACCAAGGACTTTCTGAGTTTCATGCTCTGCCAGGGAGGAGGGGAAGCCAGGAGGAAGCAGAGACAGGACACCTGACCCAAACTGACCAAAGAGGTTATTCCATACCACAGCACATCATGCCCAGGATGTAAAGCAGAGAGCAGAGACCCAGAAGGGTGGGGGGGGGCACTGCGTGGTCGGGCTTGGTATTGGGTGGTGAGAATTGTATTCTTTCCTTGTATTTCTCTTGTCATTATTATTATTGGTGGTAGCAGTAGTGGTCTTGTGTTATACTTTAGTTACTAAACTGTTCTTATCTCAACGTGTGGGAGTTGCATTCTTTCCGATTCTCCTCCCCATTCACCAAGGAGCGGGGGGAAGAAAGAGAGGGGAGTGAGTGAGAGAACTGGCTGCGTGGCTGGCTGGACTTAAACCACGACAACTGTATTTTTTTTGCCACTTGTTTCACTGCTTTGATGCATTCTCAGTGTTTTGGGCTTTTGAGGGGTTCAGATATAGCCCTTCAAGCTCAGTTTTGCTGTTTGCAAATGTTCATAAGATAGTGAGAATAAATGATTTTTCAGAGCTTGAGTCATTCATAGATTGTTCACTTTTGCAGCTCACTACTGGACATTTGCCCACACAGTATGTTTCTGATGTCTGATCAGGCAAAAAAAATCTTACACAGCAAAAATGGTGAACTTGTGAAAATGGTACCGACAAAAGCATGCTAACTTATACAACCTGAGAACTGATTTATTGTGTATTTTTCTGATTTGAGGATATTTTAAGGAGCACTCAGCCATTCAGCTATTGAAGATATAGTGAGAAATATCAGCTGGGTGATGCAAAATTAATTAGAATTTGAGCTGATTAATTGCAAATTTCTTTATGAATATGTTTGGACTGAAGGGAGAGTCCTGATTTTTAAACAGTCCTATTCACTTTGCCTTTTCTCCTGACACCAGGCATGTACACAAAGCCACAGAATTCTGCTTTCTCCATCTCTAATACACTGCTGAGATATCTAGCACTCATGTCATTAGTTTTAAAAGCTGTTAATGCACTTGGTAAAGATGTAAAACAAAATATGATATCTTGTCAAGCCCACTGAAAGCTGTAGTCAGTCTTTTTTAGTAAATGCTTTTCAGAAACGCAGTTTTGTCTGTGATAAATGCACTTTTCCAAGTGTAGCACTGTAGATTTAGTACTTGGAAAAATCTGTTGACAGCCACTGGATTCTGAACTCTTTATTTATCTGCAAAACTTCCGGAGTTGACACAGAGAAAGCATAAACTTTTGAACCCTGCCAAAGTTGTTTGTCCTTGAACTGGTCAGACTGTTTGTAGATTTGAGGGTACACTTCCTTTTCCACATCCACTCAGCTGTCAGCCTTTCTGCTGAGCGTGGCAACAAGGGCATGAAAGAGTGTCAAAATATGACTATTAAATATTTATCATTGTGGGCTTGGATCTTTAGTTCCCATATGGTACCTGCGTGGTTAGGCTATAGAGTTCCTTTGACCCAATAAGTAGGTGCTGGCTGTTCTTAATAAAATGAATGATTCTACCAAGCTAGGTCCGGAAACACTGACCTCACAACCACCAGCAGCCCTATGCATCCCCACTGGTTTCTCACCCAACACGCCCAGTGTGATCTCTGGTTTCAGCTCCTGACTGTGAGCGTGCTGCAGGAAAAAGGGGCACCAAGCATATGGCAAAATCTTTGCAACCAAAGTCTGGTGTCACGCAGGGTACCTCATGATGCCCCACCGAGTATAACTCTTCTCTAAAATAAGTTTATCACAGCAAGTATAGAGTATCTTACTCTTTCTTCCCAGTCATATTCTCCAATAATTTGAAGCCTGTACCTCATGCATCCCATATGTAAGGGACATGAAATTCACACTCACACTTAGGAGAACATTATCTAGCATTTTACACACAGTCTTCCCCTTAATTTTGATTTTAGTAAGCTTTAATTCAACTATCAAAGGACCTTAACAGCTTTATGGAATATAGAAATTTGCTGTCATTGGGCTTTGAATTACAAAATAATGAACTTCATTTTGATTTTACAATGAGATTTTTAAAAGGCAAGCCCTTTGGTCCTTGGGAAAAACTCCAAATTTAAATTGTTATATTATTGTTACGTTAAATACACTTTCGTAATCAAGAGGTCAGTTGAGAAGAATAACAAGTCTCAATTTGCTAGGTTTCCTATGGTTACTCAAACCAAACACAGAATCAAGATCTTTTAAATTACAACCTTTTAAAATGTTAGTTGCAATTTGAACTATCCCATAAATTAGGCAACATTTGTCTAATCAGATCCCTCTGTATTTGTGATAATATTGCCCCACAGCTATTGATCCCTGAGCAGATACTACAGCTCTCTTTAAACCAAAAGCACACACTGCATAGGCCTTTTGAAAATCAAGGCTTCCCCTCAGAATAAGGTGGAGTCTAAAAAATTCCACATAAGCAAATTGTAGGGAGTACCTTTCTCATGTGTTAATTGAGAACAATGTTAGTATGTTATAGCACCCTTATAATAATGTAATATACTCAAATTATTAAAATATTATGAGCTATTAAAGCCCTGACGCTGATTTGGTGTATGTATCTTTTGACTGCCAGCTGGTATTGTTGAAATGCTGTGAAATGATCACATTCTTATGTGATAATGGAAAAGTTTGAAAGCCTTGTTTCGTCCTGATTCTTTTTGTCCAGGATGTGTCTCACCCCTATCACATTAATAAGGAGGGGTCATACAGTGCAATATACACTGTAGTGTTATGTAATGTGAATATATCTCCCTTGGAGAAAACAGGGAAGATCATTTGCGAATACAGCCGTTTCTGGGGTCACTGCTCCTGGCTGTGGCCCCAGAAGCCTTCTGGTAAATCTGACTTCAGAATTCAAACTTTTAGCTACGTCAAGAGGTATCAAATGAAAGTGCATTTATTTGGCTCCTTGGTTGTGTTGTATATTGCATTGTCTGCTAACTCACTAACAAATTCAGATCTTGTCTTTTTAGAGAGATGGAGGAAAATAACAGGCCTCAAAGGAACTACCTTTCAGAACAAGCATGTTTTTCTCAGTGTTTTCTTGAAGAAGGAAACAAGGAAAATTAAATAGAAGCAGATGGCATTTTATTTCAGAAAATAATCTCAGAATAATGTCATCTAAAAACCCAATAACTCAGGTAACTTTGCTGCAGACTTTATGTTTGCTGTTAGGCCCATGAGCTCCTCTACATTTTGCTGTGAAAGGCTTGAGAGAAAGAAAGTCTAATAATCAGTTGCAACAAATATTTTTCTGCTGTTTCTTATTGAAATCTTGTTGACAGAGATCTAGAAATCTTCTTTGACATTCCAGACAGCTTCTGGAGGAAATAAAATACCATAAACAGAAATGGATGGTAGTATCGATCTTTTTGGTGATGGAAATTAGGATACTGAAATGCCAAATATACTGAAATGCCAAAATTTTGATTGACTTCAAAAAAACAAATTCTGGGGCTTCAAAACTTTTGAATTCAATCACATTAAAAGGTCAACAGAATTTAGCTGCTCTTTAAAGAAAGACAAAGGACAAAAAATGTCAATAGGTCTTTTATACCTCCACAAGATTCAGCCTTTAAAACTATGCATCTTGCTTAATAATTAGGCAGTGATATCATACTTTTATAAGTTGTTTGACATGCACAATTGAATTTAAAGTTGATCTTTGTGTGTATGATTTTTCTATGTGTCTTCTCTACTTCTAATCACCCAGAACTTGGCCCCTCTGAAGCTGGGGCATGGGGCTGCCCTCTCTGCAAGAAGCAGAGAGTGAGGAGATGGGCTTGCTGCCACAGGAGAGTAACTGCTGCTGCAGGGAGGTCCCATAAAATCACCCCCCAGCACTTCCCTTACGGCAACACCCAGTTGGTTTTGCAAAGCTTAAGAATAGGTGAAAGGGGCAGATGGTCCATGGCTGTTTGGCTACCCTGGGACTACCTACTCTGCCTATAGACAGAGTCGTCCATGCTACTAAATGGGGATAGTTTGCTGCATGGTTCTGCTAGTTCATGCATAGATCACCTCAGTAGTTTGTGAAAAACAAAGACAAATATTCCACTTTCTTTAAGATTTCTATTGTTGTGCTGCTTACACTGCAGAAGTTGTCAAGACTATAGAAAATAAGCTAAGAAACTTCAGCTCAGGAAAGAACCAGAGCAACCTGAGGTAATGGTAATTTGTTATCCAAAACCAGCATTGATGATGTGCTAAGGTATACAGTTTTTTAAGACAAGATCTATTTTGCCCTTTGACATTAGAAAAAATCTGGAGGAAAAAAAACCCCAACAACAACAAAACCCCAACAACAAAAAACCAAAGAGAGTCTTAATATTCCTCTAATGATCTGCACTTCCCTATGATAATAATACACAGACAGAAACAACACATCAATGATGGTAAAAAACTCTTAACAATGTCACTAAACATCCAGGGCAAAATAAAACCCAGCAACTTTATTAATAATAAGCACTATTCAGTGTGATAGTTCCAGTAACACATTTACTGAATTGTATGCCTACTGATTTTGAAAAACACCGCCATATGAGACAAGAATAAAAGACATGACAGAAAGTACACAGTTTACACCAAAGAAGAATAGTTGCTTTTATACTTGCCTGGAATTGTCTCAGCTAACAAACCTTGGTAAAATGCTGTAATGTTGTTTGCTGAGACTGGGTGTGGTTTATATAATGATATAACCTAATTTCTGAATTTCCCACTCTGCTTATGGTGCCATAACAATAGCCAGTTGTCTGCCTTCACAGTCACTGAAGTATCAAAATCTCTTGAATACATCACTGCTCTCTATCCTTCTTGGGTGCAACTGTGCAATGGAAGACTGCCTCATGCTTAGTAGAAGCTTGCTGGGGTCCCATCTCCCCAAAGTGATTAATCACCATTATGTGTGTGTTCAGTCAAGAGCCCATTTATCATGGTTAGGTATTTGTAATGACATGTTTTATATATACCTAGTGTTAGAGAATATAAAATAAGTTTAAGATACATTTCACCACATCAGAGTCAAAAAAAGAGAAGAAATAAGGAGACTTTTCCCAACTCATAGAAGCAACAAGCTATTAATTAGCTAGTCAAGGACTTTGCTCTAGCAAGAGACATTTGCATCTGCAAGGAGCTGAATGAAAAACGCTTATTTTAATTGAGAAGAATGATCAGATGGTCTCTTAAATAATGAAGCAAAAGAATAAATTTCAGGAAGAAAGATCATATCTGTCTGGGCTCCTTAGAATACTTCAAAGGAGAAATTTCTTAGAAGTGATAAAATTTGGTCCCAAGGGAGGGAAAAGTAAGTATATGCCATAGGACTAACTCAGTCCTTGGGGTACGCTGAAGGCCTGCTTTCCTGGGTATGCTGTGGCCATGTTACAGCTCTGTGTTAGGAGACTTAGGTACCATCCTGCTCCCCTTTGGAGCTGTGGGGATGTTCCCTAACACTCAGACAGGTTAAGTAGTTTCTAGGGGCAGGCCAGAGAAAAGGCAGCAACACCACAGACGTTAGCATTTATATGTCTAGGATCATGTAAAATCACCAGGTTTCAGCTGCTTCTGAGCAAATTAATCATTTGTGGGATAAGAAATACTGCCAGGGTGAGAAAAAGCCTCCTTCCAGAGCAGCAGTCATCAGCCCCATTTCTCCTGTCCCCCACAAGCAGGAGGAGCAGCATGCCCAAACCCCAGACCTGTCTTGCTGTTGCTGCTCAGGATATACCTGACTTCCACAGAAGAAAAAAACAGGCTCCGCTCACTCAGCCTTGGGATGTCAAAATTAACGTCTGCCTGCTTGACTAATGAGCCTTGAGCTGATGATTTAAAATGTATCAAGCATCCCTAGTTTCTCATTAAAAAGCCTGCTTTTGCAGATCTCAAACTATTTATGCAGCTCTTGTCTGAATTTCCTTCAGTTCTTTGCCATGCTTTTGAAGCGCAAGCAGTGTTCCAGTAGCAGCATCACTAATTCTGCAGACAGGGTCATTACTGCTCCTCTGTCTGTCCTCTGCCCGTATAACCAAAGAGATTTTGCCTTCACCTTAAAAGAGGATTAACATCATTTTTTTTTGTACTAGACAGGGCAATCACGCTTATTTTGCTAATTTATTGATACATTACTTTCTTAAGGGATGTATCCCACCTCAATCTGGGATAAGGATGTATCCTATTTAAGAAGTCCTTTGTATTTGTTTTGTTCTTTGGGGGAAGCTAATGCTGCAAATCCCTTCTACCAGAAAGACAAAAAAGCTGCTTGCAGAGGGAAGACCAAAGCAGTGTAAAGGCTTAGCATCTTCAAAGTGGGGCTGATTAGCTCCACAACACCTATATCTGTTACAGATATTGTTAGAGAGTCCAATAGAACAGCAGCTCAGCCACTCTAGTGCTGCTTGCTGACTGCAATATGGTCATAATTGCATCCCACCTAAATAAAAATACAACCATTCAGAGTGGGGACAAAAGCACGAACTGTGACAGGAAATCTCTTTATTTGAAATTAAATAGCTAAGAGAGAGGATACCAGGATGTAGAGCTTGAGAATATGTAGATTGGTTCTTCAGGTTAAGATCAATAAAACAGGTACACAGCAAACAGTGCTGCCTGTGGAGATCTTGGTATCAGTTCCAGTGCTTCCTGTGAAAGGTGAAAGGCTGTTCAGAATATCTTAGGAGTCAAAAGCAGACAAAAGTTAACAAAGCAGGGGAGAGGACACAGATGGTTAAAAGCAATTAGGATCTTCCCTGCTATTCAGGAACTCAACAGAAGTTTCTTGGAGCACAGCAAAACTCCCAGCAAGAACTGCTCTTTTCTACCTGCAAACAGATTTCTAACAACTTGAATAGCTCTCTAACGGCGGCTTCACAAGGTCAGAGGAATAAAAGATAACTCTAAGTAGAGCCCTGATGTTATGTCTTATCTTTACTTACCATACTTTGTGCTCTGGCAGTGTCTTCCCAAAATATTGCATGATGACCCCAGAAAAGCAGCCTTGAAGACTCTAGGAAGGATGTGCCTTTGGAGCTGTACTGACACATGCTGAATTCAGCATCTGCAGATAGCTTTTTTCTTTTTTCCCAGCTAATTATCCATGAATTCCAAATTTAATCACAGCCAAATATTTTCAGATTCTGATTAGCTTTCCTTCAAAACAATTGAATTTAGAAATGAGCCTAAGCACATGCCCCTGGGGCCTGGGCAGGTGTCCTCCTACAGAACTGGTTTAAGAATAACCTCACTTCATTGGCGATTTAAGCTGACCCAGATGGCTTTCTGCTGAAATAAGTGGCATCTTGGCTTTAGGGGAGTCAACTTTATCACAGGTCTGTATATCATAGAATCATAGAATAGTTGGGGTTGGAAAGGACCTTAAGATTATCTAGTTCCAACCCCCCTGCCAGGGGCAGGGACATTCCACACTAAACCATGCCACCCAAGGCTATGTCCAACCCAGCTACATTGCTTAAAAAAATCACCAAGGTAAATGCTTCACTGAGTACACTGACACCAGTCGCAGCCTTTTCACAGTCAGCCACTGTTAAAATGAAAAATCACAGGAAAGGAAAGGAAAGGAAAGGAAAGGGAAAGGGAAAGGGAAAGGGAAAGGGAAAGGGAAAGGGAAAGGGAAAGGGAAAGGAAAGGAAAGAAAAGGAAGGGAAAGGAAGGGAAGGGAAGGGAAGGGAAGGGAAGGAAAGGAAAGGAAAGGAAAGGAAAGGAAAGGAAAGGAAAGGGAAAAGAAAAGAAAAGAAAAAAGAAAAGAAAAGAAAAGAAAAGAAAAGAAAAGAAAAGAAAAGAAAAGAAAAAAGAAAAGAAAAGAAAAGAAAACAATAAAAGAAAACCAAAACCAAACAAACAAAAAAATCCACAACACTGAAAAGTCTTATGTCTAGATCCAGAAACAAAGGAGCTGAAGACCAGAAGAACAACAGGGTCAGATAATTCAGTAATTGAAAATCCCTACTTGTAAAATATTTGGCCTGAAAAGTGGATTCCTCAAAACTGTATTTTAATTTCTCTAAATCTGGTTTATAGCTCCACTGTCTTTGTTAATGATGCTATAAATATTACCAACTTAAGCTATAAACTTGGTTTGTTCCAGAGAAACAGACACACAAAAGCTCCTGCTTCTTTAAATCAGAAAGAGGATTGGGCCATTTATATCTCTATAGACGTAATTCTATAGAGATGTGCATGGAATTAGCTAGGTAAAAGGGGAACAGATTGATTTAGGATGCCAGTTGCTCTTCATAATTTAGGTTAAGTGAGAGTTAACATAGCAAATGGAGTTGACAGCACATTTCCAATTCACTTCATTGCTCTTCGTTACACACTTGCAGAAGATTTGGATGTCAGACAGGATGCCAGAAATAGTGGCAAAAGGGCATATTAGGAATCTCACTCTCTCCCCCACAAACAGTCAAACAAAACAGCAGTCCAGGTTGCAGTCCTCTACAGGGACTTTCTAGGAATAGGCACCATGTGATGCCCTTTTCACCTTTCTTGAGTCCCCTGATGCTGTGATTCAAATGATCATATAGGTTTGTGCTGCCAACCCCAGTATATGCACTTGGGAGGCAATGTAAGTCATCCCCAAAGAGAAAGAGGCAAAAGAGGAACACCACCCCTTTGTATAGGCTGCTCAGCCTCCAAGCTGTAGATGCCTATATCTGTGGTGATTATTTCTAAGGGTTTCATAAAAAGATACTTGGGAAAGACAAGCTTGTTGCCATTAGGTTTAAACTCAGTATACACAAGCAGAAAAGAATACACACTCAAAAAAAAAAAACCCAACTCAAAACCAAAAAACCTGAGCTGGGACTCTTCTCAGGGCAGAAAAGCATTTCATGCTTTCGTTTCTTCAATACAAAAAGAAGAAAAACGTATTGCAACTTTCCTAACATTATTAAACTTTCTGAACAAGTGATCAATAGGGTTTCAGTCAGTTTCCCTGCCAATCTCATCTCACTGGGGAAGAAGGAGGAACTACTGTTCCCACAGGCCTTTGACTCTACACTGAAGGTCATGAGCAGGAGGATTGAGTCTGCTTTTCTCATCCCCATAGAATTTCCTGTCGCAGTATAAGCTGCTCCCCTTCTGCTCACTGCTCCTCTGCAGTGCCTCTGGCTCTCTGCGGAGCAGAGGTAGGTGCACTGCTAGGGAGCCAAGGAGGGAAAAATGGCCAGTTTGCAGCACTACCTCATAAGCCTTGTGGTGCAGAGAGGCCTTGTAGATACTGCTGATCTAGCTCTGACAGGGCAGGAGAGTGGCAACCATGAAAATGTTCTGACTGTGCAGTACAGGGCAGAAGGCTGTCATTGCAGATACCAAAATCCAGTAGCATTGCCTGGCATCATTTGAAGTTCCATGCCTTTCATACTATGGTGGTTCAATGTTATGTCCATTACCCATCATTAAGGCCACATCTAGAAGATGTCACTAGTGAAATGACGTTAACAGAATTTGAGAGCTTAAATATTTATTTTGAAAAAACAGCAAAATGTCAATATAATTTTTTAATTTTGGGGCTACTCTATGCAGATGACAACACATATGGATATAAGGTAGATAGTTTCTCGTATGAAACAAATTTTTGTAGCCTTACTACTAAGCGGATTAAGATCTCCATTTAAGAGGCATACATGTGTATGGAAAGAAACCTTTGCCAAACGAACATGTGCGACAAAGACAGATAAAAGAAAAGTGCCGCTGCTTTCATGCTTTAATCTTTTTCATCTTAGTGAAACTCCAATATTTTCACCACTAGTGCTCCATCTTCCAGTGCCACCTACAATATCTAGATGAGATTCCTCTTCCCTACAACTTAATACATGCTTTTTGTGCTCCCCTCAAAATCCTCTCAAGACAGCCTTAAATAATTTTCTTGGTCAAATGGCAAAGCTAATATTTGACACATCCTATTACTCCCTTCTCATCACCAGCAGAATATTCTCGCTTGGTGTCTGTAACTTGATTTTCTCCCAGTTAACCTCCTCCCTCTGCAATTGCTCCTGTAACACAGGTCTGAATGTACTTACCTTCTCCATGACCCAGCACTCAGCAGAAACTTTGCAGCCTTACTCCTTCTATGCTGTTTGCCTTTAAATAAGCCATATAGATAAATAGAGAATCATCTATCCTCTCTAGGTCAGCGACCAGCAGATTTATTACCCATCCATAGACATCTCTCATTTAACTCGAACTAAACTAACAGCCTGTTGCACTGACGTTTTCTTCTTAGTGCTCTGACTTAAGACTTTAAGCTTAAGTGCAACGTGTCCAAAGCAAAATGCTATCTTTCTTCCAATTACTTTTAGCTTTACCACTGTGAGAAACGTCACAAAGACCTATGATCAGGAATCATCGTAGAATTGACCTCCTTATCATTGTGTATTTTGCAATTCTCTCTAACACTTCTTCACAGCTGAAACTTAGAACCACATCACTCACAACCTCATTACTTATTTCCCTCAATATTTTTTTCTCTGGCTTTGACAAACGCCATCTTGCATGCTTCTAGCCTGTCAGTTGCAAAGTTAGTTTTCTTAGCTCTGTGTTTTGACTATGCCATTCTTCTCCTTGTATTCTATATCAAAAACCATAAGCTGCTTAGAGTGCTTTCAACACTTTGTGACTGATCTATCCTCTCATTTACTGTATTTTCATGTTTAAAGGCTACATTCATGTAAACAACCTTAGTTCAGATTTCCCTCTCCACACCCCACATAAATATATCAATTTCAGTTATCCATTAATATCTGCAGACAGCTTGCTAGCAACTGAACATCAAAACCCATCTTGCTTGCTTGATCTCTTCTGCAGGCAGAAGTGTGGAATCATGCTCTCCACCTCAACTGCAAGCCATGTGATATCAGACTGGCCAAGCCAAAGGCTGTCATGAGGATTATTAATGAATTATATGAATGCTTCAGTAGGGCAGTGGTAGTATAGAATCATAGAATCATAGAATAATTAGGGTTGGAAAGGACCTTAAGATCATCTAGTTCCAACCCCCCTGCCAGGGTCAGCAACACCTCCCACTAAACCATGACACCCAAGGCTGTGTCCAATCCAGCCTTGAACACCACCAGCAATGGAGCATTCACACCTTCCCTGGGCAACCCATTCCGGTGCCTCACAACCCTTACAGTAAAGAATTTCTTCCTCATATCCAATCTAAACTTCCCCTGTTTAAGTTTGAACCCGTTACCCCTTGTCCTATCACTACAGTTCCTCATGAAGAGTCCCTCCTCAGCATCCCTATAGGCCCCCTTCAGATACTGGATGCTATGAGGTCTCCACACAGCCTTATCTTCTCCAGGCTGAACAGCTCCAACTTTCTCAGCCTGTCTTCATATGAGAGGTGCTCCAGATCCCTGATCATCCTCATGGCCCTCCTTTGGACTTGCTGATCTAATTTTAAAAAAAGGAAAACAAAACAAACCCAACCCAACCAACTATATTCCTGAAATCTTCTGCTGTGGTACGTATTTTCTTGTTGCTGCCCAAAGAAGGAGCCTGATTTTACCATGCAAGTGAGTGAGAGCTTCACCACTGACCTCAATTGGACTATTATGGATTCATCTATTTAAAGCTTGGTTTGGGATTAAAATCTAGAATACTGTGCAAGAAGTGGCAGCCTTTCTGCTAGAATTGTGACTTTTTGACAGCAGCAAGTCTTCTCTGGATCACACCTTTACTGACATTTTCTAATGTATGACAGATAATAACCATCATATTCAACTCCTTGGGATATATTGTTCCAGACCTCTCCCAGGGCCAGTAACCATCAAATTGTCCCACACTTTCAGTCTTCTCTTATTATTTTTCTTCATTGAAATACACTCATGCCAACCACCAGAACTCCATTCCCCTCTGCCAGCTACTAGTTTCCAGCACTCTGTCTTTCCAGTGATAAAAATCAAGCCTTCCATTGGCTCAGTAGGAGTAGCTGTTTAGCTAATAACTACAAAACCAAATGGTAAATACAAACATTAGACAAAAGTTAAAATAAACTTATATTAGATGGGAAAAAAAAACCAAACCAAGAGCTCAACTGAAAGAGGGTTTTTTATTAATAGGCATAGTTTATAAAATTGAGGAAAGGGAAGATTTAATTTAAGGACTGTGTAAAGATTAAAAAAAAATAGACCGACCAGGGCTAAATGCAATCAAAGAGCGATCAGGGAGGGAAAAAACAAACCAAACCAAACCAAACCAAACAAGAAAACAAACAAAAAAACCCCAACAAACCAAACCAAAAAAAGAAAAACAAACAAAAACCCCACAAAGCAACCAAACAAAACAAAATTAAAAAAAAACAAAGAAAAAAATCCAACCTATAAGTATTGAAACTAAAAAAAATAAAATTAAATTGTATAAGCCATCTGTTACTTGCACCTACTCAGAGTTTGATTCATGGGCAGAGGTACTCTCAGGCAAATGCTGTCACCCTTTCCTGTTTATATCATGCTCTTCTAAAACATAAATTCTTCACTTCAGATTTTTTATGTTGCATAAATCTTCTATCCCACTTTTTTTGGGGGGAAGAGGATGTAGCAGCTAGCACAATCTGAATGCTATCAAATTATTCCAAACAAGACATTTTATTTGCTGATAAAATACTTCCTCTTTTGATTTTGATTTTTTGGCGTGTGTTTGCAGTCTGGATGCAATATGTTGTTGTCCAAGTAATTATTTTCAGGTAACATCCTGAATGATTCTTTAAACTGTCATTTATTCTTTTTTCTTTACCAAAAGATAGAAGTCTTCCTCTTTTTTTTCTTTCAAGCCTCACACTCTGCTAACACTATCAATGAGAAGGCTTTTTCTTTGGCTCCAGATTTATGAGTTTGGCTCTTCCCAAGAATGCACACTGTGCACCCAGCTGACAACAGATACATGCCTGTTGTGTAGTCAGAGGGATCTAAATATGATTGTGGCACAGCATTCTTGTCACTACTGACTGCAGAAACTGGCACACCAGATCAACAATGTTTCAATGGAGGGACCTTTGGCTTTGTATTACTGTGCCCTTAAAATCTCTACTTGAAATTTGGTCCCCAGCTGGGCTAATCTCTGTGACAATGTACAGAAGAGGACTGGATACATCAAAAGATTTTGCAGTCCTAATAAATAAGGTGTAGGAGAGAAAGAATACACATGGAGATCAAAGGCAACATGATGACTTTTACAGTATTCCTCAAAGATGAAATCAGGTGAACAGTTAACTCTAAAGGCAACATTTCCCCAAAGTGACAGATTACTGTCATGTCTGTTTTCAGGCAAAAGCCATTAAGGAGGCCAACAGTCATATTCACAGCTTTTTTACTTCAGGTCAGATATTTTCACTAGCCATCACTGGTCCCAAAAAGACATTACTTCCTCTCCTTAATCTTGTGATAAACTGTCATGGAACATCTATGGGGATGTACTGGATATCTTAGTTTTTATCTTATTTTAATTATCTTAATTTTTCAAGGTGTCCAGTGCCACAGCTTTAAGATTTGTAACAAGCTGGGATAAGGAATGCTTTGCTGTGTGAGATGACTAGCCAGATTTATTGCTACACAAGATTAAAAGGAAGTTACTTGAGAAACATAGGTTTTCAGTCATGGAATAAATTCACAAAAGAGAAAATGACAATGGCATCATTATGATTACACTTAACAACACATGCTTTCCCAGGCTGAATTCAACAGCAGCTATGCTCTACCTCACTTTCTCTTAGCTTTAGCTGGAAATCTATTGCAACTAATGAGTTAAGATGGAATGATTTTGTTGTATATACATATATGTTGTCTATATGGCTTTCGTATCTGCCACATACCTTCCTTCCCCACACTCACATCCTCTTGGACACAGAAGAACAAAGACTGAGAAGTCCTTTCCGACTCATCTCAAAGCAGAATGTCTCATCTCTGGAAGAAAACTTTCCTACCCTTTGCTTGTCATGCCATACAATACAGAGGACAATGAATTACTCTCTCCCATCTCTCCTCCTAACGCTTCCATGATGAAGATTATCACGGTATCTCTCAATTAGCATATTCCCTGCCTGTTTAACAGCCATCCTGAAACACGTATTTAACCAATGAATACAGGAAAACTACATAGGTATAATTTATTTTTAAATCTATTAGTCTGATTCTGAATGAATAAAATAGGCAACAATTTTAGTAATGCAGATCCAGCTGCATGATTTTGGTTCCATGGATTTTCTTCTACCATATCAAGTTGGATTTCTATTGCTGTGTATAGTATGATGGTTAAGGTATATATATAAAAATAAGTATCAATGGATGAAAAGGCTTCCTTCTCTAGACTACTGTATTGAATAGGAGTACTCTCAGTGGATTCATGATTCACTAACAGTTTAGTCAAGCACAGAAATCCCACTGAACTGTCTTTACTTACTGTCTAGACCAAGTGAAGAACTACACCATCTTAACACCCGAAGGAGAGTAGCATTTCCAAACCTAGAGGGAACAGATAACAGTTTTGAAAGGAAGTAACAATGGTGTCATAACTCTCTCCTGGCTCAGCTGGGGATGAAGCAACTGCTGGGAATTACAGGCACTTATCCAGCTCTGAAGAGTTAGACCTGACTTCAAAGTCCAGATTCATGTCTGGAATACAAAGACAAAGCAGGACCTGACACTTCTGGAGGTTTACAAAAAGCAAGTGGATCCCCGCCCTTAGCAAGGATGGTTGTGAGCTTCCTGGCTGAAATATACAGTGTAGGGAAGAGTATTTGTCATGAGTTCAGCAGTAGCAGTCATTTTTCTCCGTCTTGGTAGCTGGAGCAGTGCTGTGTTTTTGACTTTCGGCCTGGGAACAGCACTGATAACACCAGGGTTTTCAGTTACTGCTTGGTAAGGTTTGGTCTGGCCAAGGACTTTCGGCGTCTCATGCTCTGCCAGGGAGGGGAGGAAGCAGAGACAGAACACTGGACCCAAACTGACCAAAGAGGTATTCCATGCCACAGCATGTCATGCCCGAGATGTGAAAACGAAGAGCAGAGACCCGGAAGGGCGGGGGTGCACTGCTTGGTCGGGCTTGGGTATAGGTGGTGAGCGATCGTATTCTTTTCCTTGTATTTTCTCTTGTATGATTATTGGTGGTAGCAGTAGTGATTTGTGTTATACTTTAGTTACTAAACTGTTCTTATCTCAACCTGTGGGAGTTGCATTCTTTCAATTCTCCTCCCCATCCCCCCGGCACTTGGGGAAGAAAGAGGGGAAAGTGAGTGAACGAGCTGCGTGAGGGGCTTAAACCACGACAGTATTAAAGCTAGTTTAATAGTAAGTGTGGAGCTATTTCCTTGAACTTTGGTATGCATGCATTTTTATAAAGCTTCTTCCACTCTGTTGTTTAATGTTGACATATGTATAAAAATACTTCTGTTTATTTTAACTTGACTTCAAGGATTTTAAAGGTAACTCTTTAAGAGCAATGTATTTTACCCAGTTTTGACAGTCCTCAAAATCAGGATCCTGGGACACTTTAGGGATGATTTGAGAGCTGGTAATAGAGAAAACATAATTAAGAAACCTTTGTAGCATACAGCAAGGTAGAGGAGAGTATGCACAGACCCCGGGAGTCCTGAGACAGCATATGGCACTCACACCTGAAGTGACAGTGCTATGGAGTTGCAAAGCAGAGGACTAGTGGACTGCTCTGCCGTGGAATGAAGCAAGCCTGAACTTCCCATCACTTTGTGCAGTAAAGATACAGATTTCTGCACAGGTTTGGGTTCTGATATCACCTTAATTTTGCCATTTGTCTGTCAGATTGCAGGTAAATCACTAGCTGCTCTTGGCATCATTTTGCACTGTATCCTGAAATATGGAAAAAGTCAGCTCACAGCAGAAAAATCAGATACACAGAAGAGGGATGTGACAGGAATTTAAAAGAACAGTGTGGGCTCTGAACTTTTAGGTCTGGCCTGCAACAAGTCAGGAAACAATAACATCATCTGAAAGCCAAAAAGATCAAAAATCCCGTCAGTCATCTATAGCACATCTGCAACTGTGGATGGGGTGGGAGGCTACAACTGTCACCATTTTTGTTTCTGAAACACTAAAGGCCAAATCATGTGAGCACTCTGAGGAATTCCTAGTCCCTTGGAGATGGCTTTCCTGGGACTGACAGATACATGTTCTGAAAAGCATGGAATGATAACAATGCTTATTTCCCCAAAGAAAGAAAACTGGTATCATTGTCTTCCTTAACAGAGGGGATCTAAGGCACAGAGTTCTCAGGGACACTTAGCAGGTCAAAACCAACTCAGTCGTTCTTCTGCTGCCACATCTACTTGATAGCCCCCCTTGGGCAGCACACTGCTGCAGGGTCCCAGGGCATTCAAGGCATGGGGCAGTGCCCATGAGACAGGTGCTGTGGTGGGTGACGTGGACTTGGTGCAGGGGAGAAGCACTGTAAAATGCTGCTTGGGTAACCACTGAGGCTTGCAAAGCCTTGGGTCTCCTTTCGAAAGTGAAGTGGTAAAACATGGGGAGCAGAACAGGAATTATTTTCCCTGGGGCAGAATGTCTCAGCAGCTATGTTGAGAGATTGCCTCACACTGAATTCAGCTCTTCAAGGAAAAATAGAATTCATGGAACATCTTCTTATATGCAGTGAGGATGGGAAAACAAGCTGTTAAGCTGCTCACAGAGGTCAGGCAGTAAAAACATATTTACCTGTCTACTGTTTCTTTTGATCAAAACATCACGAAATAAGTGTCCAGACAGTCAAATACATGGTTGGTGCTAAACATCAGCTGTCCTTCAGACAGGCACCATGCCCTGCCTCTGCCAGCTGCTGACTAAATGAAAGAAAAAAGCATTTTTCTCCAGCTTCCTTCTTCCTGGGCTGCTAGCCAAGTCCTTTCCCAAATACCTGTGTCTCTCTCTCAGGAAATGAGAGCTAGTCATACTTCTTCCTCAGCTGCAGTGGGAGTCATCTCATACACCTCCATTGCTCCAAGATGGACTACCATGGTAAGGGCACAAGAGCAGCCAATCCCAGTCCTGCCTTCACCAGCATTTCATAGGACCTTCCCAGCCTTGAGTACGGCTGCCTGGCTCTGTGGACCAGGTCCTGAATTCCAGCAATCCTGCTCCAAGTGAGCTGGCTGGCCAAGCAGTCACATCGTCCCCTCCCAGGTGTGTAAAATACAGTCAAGGCACAGCTGATTGATATCTACTCCTGAAAGTCCACATCGTTTTGGCCAGAAAGCTGACTGATTTATAGCTGTTTTCTGGCAGTCAGGGTCTAAAATATTTGCAAATGGTCACTGACAGACCACATACTCCTCAGTTAAAGCGAGTGATATCCCCTTCTCTGCCTCCAGCAGCCTTCTATGCATTATATGAAAGCAAAATTGCAGTAATTTCAGATATTAAAAGAAATCAATACTTGCCAACATGAACTCCGCAACAGTACTGAAAAAACTGTACTTCTTTGCTAATCTAGTGGATCAGACAATGTGAAGTCTTAAGCTAAATGGTTCTTCTAGCCCTGAAAGGTTTTTCTGGGACTTAGAAGCCTCATGCTGATAAATGCAGGTCCCTCAGATAAAGAGCTACTGCCACATTCAGGCAATCTCTTAGAGAAGTCACAATTTGCTTTGCCAGTATTGACACTCCTTTCTGATATTCCTTTCTCATAATTTTCAGTTTTATAAGGTTGGGGTTTTTTTTAGAAATGCATAAGACATTTTGAAAGGGAAGGGCACAAAGCATGGGTTTGAAAAAGGTGTATTCAGAAACTTCAACTTTTCAAACAGCTGAAAAGAACACTTAGGATCACTTTAAGAGCATTAAAAATCTCTTTTTTCTTTTTTTCTTAGAAAACTAATCTGCAGCTATACAAATCCCAGCATTGCTCCCCTGCTTAAGAACAACTGCTTCATTAAATGCAATAGGAAGCACTGCATCATCCTTTTTAATGCTGGGTCTGAATTCTTATCCTTTAAGCAGAAATATTGCCTCTAGCCAATTAAAGGATTTAATCCACAAACAATATTCAGGCAAAAATCCCACAGGTAAGGAAAGTTGAAAGAATGTGAAGAACCTCCTTCTAGTAACTGAATTGGTAACCATGCAGCTTGGAAAAAGCCTGGTGGAATCCCTTTAGCACCTTACCCTAAGCCTGAGTAAAGGAATTCAACTATATCTGCTGATGAAATTGTCAGAATAGTTTGTGTAGTGTAACTGAAGTGTGACTGAAACCTGTCATTCAGGCAGAAATAAATTCACTGTTCCTACAGCAAAATGTAAAACTCCCAGTACTACTAGCTCTTATTTAATTGAAATAAATACTGCAGTTTAAAAGTCTAATTGGGCAAGAGTATCCTACAGGGTGTTGACATCCAACTGCTTTCTGTGGAAGCTGAGTTATAACAGTGCCAATTTATGAACTAGTGAGAAGGTCTGTGATTTAATTAAAGACAGAAGAGATAAAATCCTTCATAAATGAAATCTAATGCCCTCTAATTGCTTATAGATGAGGAAAAATACAGAGAAGCATGAGTAAGCCTTCTTTCTTTATAAAACCCTGGAGTGCCCAGTTCTGGGAAATTGCAGGATGATTATTTTTTTTTCAAATATTCAGTTCTTCTGTATGTGTAGAGACCCACTTAATAAAACAGAGCATCAGGAACTGGGCCCTAGATTTTCAAAGCATTCTATCAGCTTCAGAAACCTCATTTGTTGGATATTCACTCTGAAAGACCTAAGGTGATGCTTTCTTTGAATGCAATTGTTGCTGTACCATTCAGTGTCCATTTTTACCTGCAATTTAACAACTAATAGAGGAATCATGGCCAGAAAACTGCAGACTAGCCAAAAGTCTTAATTCCTGTCCACCTAATGCAGAAGCACAGCAGGATAGGCTGGGGAAACAACATTCCTCAGCACAACTAGAGACAAGAGAAGCATCAGAAATGCTTTCTGGGGGTTTTCAGGCACAGTGGAATCAGACCAAGCACAACTGCATGTACAAGTATGTTACTTCATATAATAATGGTTGTGGTCTGAATGTGCCTTCTTTCCCTTGCCTTCCTGTTAAGTTGTCCTTGCATGCTACAAAGAGGACCATCTCTGCTATCTCGGTTGCTGGAGTGCAGGATTGTTTGTGTCTAAAAGAGGCTTCAGACAGAACCTGATCATACTCTTTGCTTTCCTGAATGCTTTCTAGTTCTACTATAGAATTTCTGAGGCAAGTTTGACCTTCTCATAGTATGCTGGATAAAGGACACATGAATTTACAAGGTGAAATAATGCTGTCTTCTGCCTAATTTTCTATATGCAATTTTTTTGTCTACTCTTTTGACTGCAGTTATTTTCACAGAACAGGATACCCAATGTGTCTAAAGTATTTTTGTTATTTGATTGTGCATTCATAGGGGGGATTATTTTTCCCATGTTACATTATTTTTCCTTTCTAAGCACCTCTTGCGTTTGCTCACTGATTTTCCAGCCTCTCCAGTGAAAATGTCGAATGGTGTATATCTCACACACACCTGTGGGACCTGGCTGCTGTCCAAGAGGAGGACAGTGCCTCTCCCCGAGGTTCCTGTGAGGCCCTGAATCACAGACTTTCGAGATCACTTCTTATTGGAAAATAAGGAATTTACTGTATGTAAATATACTGCTCAGAAGTATGTTTAAGTACACTAAGTACATTGCCCAGGCACCAATACTTGTCCAGTGCCTTACTGGTAATCTCATAAGATTCTAATAGTTGCTTCTGCTAAAATTTTAGCCAAGGCACAAGTATATAAATGAAAGAGACTGATTAACTTATCATGATGACTCCTTCAATCATCTTTTCCATTAGCATGGAATTAATCAAAGTGCAGAAAGCCTGCACAAAGCCATTTCAGATCTAGCTGTCTGATACGTATGATCTAAACTTGGGTTATGCAAGATCTAGCTCTGACCCCAGAAAGACCTTTATTCCTCAAGGTCCCAAAACCTCAAGAATAGCTCTTTGTGAGGTGTTGAAGATTGGTGGCCATGTAAATAATCATGCTTTGCCTATGATGTCCATACATTCATTCCACGTGAAGACTTCACAATAGATTATTTTTTATGCTCTGGCTATATTTTTGTAGGTAGTTTCTGTCATTCTAATTAATTCAACCCATATTAGACATCCAGTCTTCTGACATCTGGAATGTTGACTGACAGCTATTTCCCTTCCCATTTTTTCCCAGAAGAGGTAATACGTCAGGTTACATGTTAAAAAGCTCATCTGTTACCCTACAAAGGAGCAGAGAAACAATGGCAGGTGAGGGACGCTAAATCATGCTCTCTCTTAGCTCCTCCCTGACCCATCACAGAGGAGCCACATGGCCATCAAAGGCCTAACTCTGCAAGCCCAGAAGAGCACAAAGGCAGGTAGTTCTGGAGGACAGAAATTAAGACTTAATTAAGAAATTAAGAGGAAGGCACAACCTGCCTGGATCCTTCCCAGAGCTGTCCCAGGGGAGCCTCACCTATTGTGTCCAGGCATGAAGCCCATCATAATTAGTCAACAGGAACACTTTTCCCACCGGGGCAGATTCCTACCTAGCAGAATGGGACACTTTATGAGATGCAAAGGAAGAGCATAGCACAAGACTTCATTGTGTTTAAACCAAATTAGCAACAAAGTACCATGTCAAAACCAGGACAGACTTAAAGTGGGAGGTGAACCAAAGGTGGAGAAAGGGAGAGCTCAAAGTCATTTGGGGAGGAACAAGTGTAGGAAAAATTACATGAAGGAGTGATACAGGAATAAAAGAACTGAACCTCTGTGAACAAGGGCTGACTGATATGGCTGCCTGGCCATACTCTGTGCCTGATCAGTGCAGCCTGTCATGTCTTATTAAACTCTAATTCTTTTCTGGTAAGGGTCTCTATTTTGTGTGCACATATACACCTTGAAGTCTGTCATGGTTTAAGGTTAACTGCTCCCTGAGGAGCCAGTAAGATCTAAGAGCCGGTAACTCCTGTGGGATCATAGGTGGGAAGGGCTGAATGTCTGTGGTGCAAGAACTGGAGAGACCAGCATGCATGCATGTGTGCTCACTTACAAAGGTAAAGCCAGAGTAGCCAGAGAGGGGATGCAGTGCTCTGGGAGCTGAGCGTGTGTATCTCTGTGTGTGTGCGTGAGCTATTATAGCATCCTTTATGGGTGTATGTGCATATGCATGTGTGTGTGTGTGTGTGCAGCAGTTTGTACTAGCAGCTGGAGTGGGGCTGCAAATAACTGTGGATGATGGAATGTGGTATCTGAGCCCAGCTGCTAGATGGATCCACCTTGTACATATATATATTTGGGGTTTTTCACTAGTGGACCTCCATCCTAATTAGCCAGAGAGGTGAGCATTATGAGGCTATTGGTACTGCTTAGGTTGGTGTGGGCACTGAGTGTCTGCCTATGTGTACATATATGTTGCACATATGTATGCATGCACCTAGGAATATATGCTCAGCCTCACTACTGACTGAAGCTGGGCCATGGAGCTGTGCAGCCTCATCTGTACCAGGCTACTGGACTCGGCTCCCCTAACACAGTCCTCCCAGTAGCCAGATCCATAGCCATGTGGCTCCTTGTGTCAGAGCCTCCCTGGGCCACCCAGCCCCAGAGGAGAGAAAGCCCATGGAACCCCAAGGAACACAGGTTCTGCTATCTCTTACATAGTCCTGAATCTCCTCACCCTTCACTCCCTGACAGATGCATTGAATCTTTCCAGACTTAACTAAATGAAAAGTTTTGATATGTTCTTTGTGGGTCAGACAGACCCATCCCAGTACAGGCTTAGCACTGATGCTTTCCTTCCACTGCCCAAACACCTGGCTGCTTTGTATGTCTGCACTGGTTTATGGTGTGGCTTATGTCTTATCTGTGTCCTTCAACTCTACAGTAAATTTTTCTAGGAACTGAATTCAGGAAAGGACAGCCTTCTCCTGTAGATAGGAAAGAGAGACCTTGCTTGCTTTTGCACTAATTCTCTTACATGTGCTAATTTGAATATTCCCTTTGAAAACAAAGTTTCTTATCCTTTTAGTGACGGACTTTTAGAGAGCTGGGTCCAAACAAGATTCATATTTTGAACTCAGCACACAGGAAGAAAAGATCAGAAAGTAATTGATATTTGAAATATACAGGAAAAAAGTGAATGAGCTTGGGAAGTGTATGCCTTAATATAAAATCCCATATGAATGTATTAATAAATGTCAATTTGAACATATCTGGGAATATCAAGACTTTTAGAAATGGCATTATGAAACTAATATTAGGATAGTTGGACCTCTGAGGTATCTACATGGAAGGAAACTTCTAATTTCCACTTCTCTGAATTCTGGAAATGTATTTATTATTTTTGTCTAGTTCTGCCTTAAACATGTCCTTGAAATCCAATGTAACCTCATTGATGCCTAAATCTTCCAGATCTTGTTTTTTTCCTGTTGTTCTAGTTTTTGTCTTGGTTCCATATAAAGAAAGAACTTATGAAAATGTGTTATTTTACATAATCATCCCCTGTTCCTTTCTGTCTTATTTTTCTTCTATGACCATTCAGCCTAAAAGACAGAACATGATTACCCAGTGAAAGCTCTGCAGCCATGAACTCTGTCTGTTTTGTAGCCTTCAAAGTATTGTTTCTATAAAGACAATAAAAAAGTCTTGTTCCTTTATAAGGATGACTGCAAGGACTACAAGGAGCTTGCTCTCTGAGAAGAACAGCAAAGATTTTCTTTCTCCAGCTCTTGAAAATGACTCAGTAAGAGATTTAGATCTCTATATTGTAAATTTGATATCCTGTGGATCTCCTCTTCACCTCACCTATTGAGTTGCCTGTTATATTACATCTTTCAAGCTTAATATGTGATTGATTAAAAAGCTTCATTTTCTGCTTGCTTTTCTATATGATTATTCTGGGCTTAAATCTTTCATACTCATTACTATTATCAGCCAAACTCACTGCTGTAGAAGAATTCACTTAAACTCTGTCTGTTTGGTGTAGGTACTAATTGTTGGAATATGTAAAATATTTCTTAATACAAACCACAAATCTTTCTGTCTGATGTAGACAGGTTTTTAAGGATATGTCTCAAATATGCGCAGTTCCCCTAAAGACAAAAAGGTTCCCAACACACGAAAAGAAGTTGGCATCTATTTTATTGAATAAACGCATCCCTGTAATTTTCTGACATCTCTCTGGGTATGGTCCTTCTCTCTGAAACTGTCTGCTTACCTGTCTGCTGAGACCCAGGAGTAGTAACCCTGGGGTTCTTTCCTTACACCCAGATCATGGGTTAGAGATTTTGGATTACTTTCTTGCCCTTCTTCTTTCCTACAGGCTCACTTTTCTTGAGAAACATATTCTTCAATCTCTGCTACATCTCGATTTGAATGGGATTTCACCACTTGCATATAAAATTGCCCTCAGCCACACTGCTCAGCTTTATTTGCTGCTGCAGATCAAAATCCTTGTTCTTCAACATTACTACTACTTAGGGGTTTGTCCCTTTTTTCCCTGAAAGAATAGCTTTAGACTGACCTGGATTTTCAGTTAAAAGTGCTTACTTCTGACAATACCCAGTCCCTTCTGACCAAGAAAGCAGCAACTGTGAATCAAAAAGCCACGGGAGTACTCTGCTAATGCAAGGCAGATTGGCTTTTTGCAGGCAGGGGCAGAGGAGGGTGGAAATCTGGCTGCTCCAAATGGAATATTAACTGTCATTCCTACTCCACATGGCCCTGCTGGAGGTTGAATTCCAGGTCAGCTTCCTCAAATGCTGCAGCAGAGAATATGGTATAAATGCCCAAAGAATCAGTTGAAAACCCCTTTGTCCCATGGAGCCTTGGCTCCATTAGTCAAGCATGCTTTCTTACCTTGCAGAAGAGGTAGAACTTTGTAGGTTGCTGCATGGCTGTATGAAGGTTCATTGCAAGGATTTCCTCTCTCAATTTCTATATTCTGCACCTGTGTTTTGTTAATTGGAATAGTGAGAAATGACTCTTAAGAAAAAATCAGGAATAGTAAAAAAATAGTGCAGCTACCAGGCTGCAAACAGCTGCTCCCACAACCGCAGCTACTCCTGAAGTGTTATATGTCTCACAGTGCTTGCAGTCAGCAACACTATCATGTGCATATCCCTTACCATGGAACGTGAGAAGCATGAGGTTTGCAATTGTATGATCAACTTCAAACCTCAGTGCCAGAAATTTGTCTCAGCAACATCATTTGACAGTGTTTGAACTCAATGCAACAAGGTAAGTAGAAGGCATGCTGCCTCTGTAATGAAAGACTGAAACTACACAACATGAGCTTAAGCACCTTTGGGGTTTACTTGCAGAGTCACAGAGAAATTCCTCCCATGACAAACTAATGCCAAGAGACAGGGTCATCTGAGTCCCTTCCACAGGAGTACAGACGGGAGTGGACAGACAGGATGGCCTCTCCTACTGAAAATTCCAAATGCTTCATCCTTCCAGAGGCAGAGCACAGTGACCAGGCACAGCAAAGGAACTGAGAAGCAAGAGGGTAATATCCTGAGAATCAAAACTTCACTGCCACATCTCCATACCCTAACATCTTTCAAAACCTAGGTTCAACCAGGACACACTCTGCCAGTCATAAAGAAGCGAAGCTCACATGGGCCACCCTTCCTGTCCTAAAACACACTATGTGAATCTTGGAACGTGTTTTAAATATTTATGCTTTCCGGCACTGAGTGATATTTGCCCTACATTTCTTCTCTCCCACTGTGAACAGATGTGTGTCCTCACTCTATCCCCCTCCAGGAACGTTCTTCTGAGCTAGATGATGATGCTCAGGTAGCACAAGGCTTTTAACTAGGAGGTATCTCAGCAAGGCTCCAGTTAGCTTCCTCTTCTCTGGCCCCAAGTCACTCAGCACAGCTTTCACACAGACTGTCATCCCAACAGCAAGCGTGGTTAACTGAAATGTTTGCTTGTGCAGAAAGTTTGGAGTCCCAGCATAAATTTGGAAGGATCATTTTTCGATGAATTAGCTTCTCAGCAAAATTCTCACAACAGGGAGCTGGGAGTATTTGCTGCCAGTTGCTGAAGATGAAGGTATACTCTAGCAGTGTGAGGACCGGAAAAGTTCAACTCCTAAACCTCGCACTCTCCAAGTCACGGAACTTTGTAAAACTGCCATAAGACTCAAATGCAATCTCATTTTCAGTTTTTCAGGCACACTGAGAATTCAAGGTAAACAAAATTCACTCTACAAGATTGGAAAATGACAACATAAGTTAGGCATTGTTTGATGCTATCTTTGATGCCATCTTCCTTGCTTTTTCCACCCCATGGATGAAAAAATATATAAATTTAAAAGCAACAGGAGCTTCAGTCAAATAAGAGCAGTTTAGAAAATTCCTCTAATCATATTTGGTTTTAATAATTTAAGAGGGTACTTCCTAGAAGCATAGTATAGCAGTTCTCTTTTTTAGATGCATGCAATTTTGAAGTAAGCCTTCTGGATTTCTTCAAATTGCTGAAAATGTTTATTTCCCACTACTTTAATTAATATCTTGCGTACTTCTTTCCTACCCATGACCACATCTTACTTGTTACAGTTAATGGAAGTTTTAGAGGCATAGAGGGTCAAGTTTTTTCTTTACTATTTAGTTAGGCAAATAAATCCTTATTACTTGAATGACTCTCTGAAGAATAACAGGTAGATAAAATATGATTTATAAGTTTTTTCCAGTCTTTATAAGAGCCCTCATCTAGAATACACACAGTTTCAAAAAAAGCATCGATTACAGTATCCACCAAGTGCTAAAATAAGTTTTGTTTGCTTTTAATGAAGAAATATAAAAAAGAACAAACTAAAGATTTAATATTGGATTATATGGAATTAGTAAAACTATACCTAACAGTACTGGTTAGGATGAAAGCAAAACTGTCTGTTAAAAATCATAGAATAGTTGGGGTTGGAAAGGACCTTAAGATCATCTAGTTCCAAGCCCTCTGCCATGGACAGGGACAAAATCTGACCACTGATCAAAGCTTGCAATTTCAGCCTTCATCAATTGCTTCCTTGGGTGACTCATCATATCAGTGTTACCTAGAAAGTCAATACTGAAAAAACAGGTAAACCAACAAATACTCCTTTTAGTCACACAACTCTTGAGAACACAGTAAAGCATTTTATTGTTTATACTCATTTTCATTTACATATAGAAGGAACAATCAATGCAGTTCTATCACAGCAGGTGGACCTTATCCTGAAACTCTAACTTTGACTGCTGAATATGCGTAGACCTGTCTTAAGGTCAAATCAGAGGAAAAAAAAAAAAAGGAAGAAAAAAAAAGAGAAGAACTATAGGAGGGAAGTAGGGAGAAGAGTAATTTCACTAACATCAGTTTACTCATGATTCATGGGTATTTATTTTGCAGGTGACAGCTCTTCTGAGAGAACAAACTGCTTCACTTATTTACAAAATACACTAAATAATGTAATTACTTAGAGAATTCTAAATTTCGCAGTGGTTCATGCGGTAAGGGTGTGCAACTGACACAAAATGGAAAACATGGCTACAACATCAAACTGCTACTTCTATTCCCAGCTGGTTTATGGAAAAGGTCATTGGACTTCCTGATTTCTGCTCTTGAGTTATGGAGTAGAAGCAAGAAGTATCTGCTTAGTAAATGCAACTATGAAGACAGACTATAGCTATGCAGTGCAGTTGAACAGGTCTACAACTCTGGTTTCTACAGCATTTGCTATTGTGTTGAAATACAAACATAACTTTTGCACACTGTCACTTCTCACACATGTTCAGCTGGAGGAGTCATTTACAGAATGTACTGTGATACTCCTATTTTAAACGCTGCTTTTTTTTCTCCTCTTGGCCTCATATGTGAAGGGAGCAACTCTTTCCACTGAAAGAAAGAAAGAGATTACAGGTGTGCAGAAGTACAACTATGCTACCAACACAGACAGAGACAACTGTGCTCTTGTGCACACCCCTACAACTGGTCAGAGAACAAATTAAGAAGTTAAGCCTGCAAAATAAATCAAGTTTACTCTCAAACTTTTTCTTCAGTCCAGATGAATTATAGACCTTGATTCGAGGCTGCCCTCTTTTTTTGCAACTGATCTGCGTGACTATTGGAACAGCATCTCTGCCAGAGTCACTACACTGAAATGCAGAGCTGAGCAGTTTGGTGGCAGTATGTATTGACGTTTTTGCAGCATCATGAGTCTGGCAACTGGGCTTGGGGAAGTTTCAAGCAGTGGGTCTTTACAATAGCAACTTGATTCTGCAGACAAAAAGCAAAAGATTGGCAGAATTATTAAAGTATCACAATAAAGGCAAGTGTGCAGAACATGGCACTGAGCTTAGCTATTAGCTGGCAGACACTTTTGTCAGCGGCGCAAAAAAGGCACAGCTTTCCCGTGTGTGAAGAGAAACACAAAGGTGTCGAGCCTTTCATGGTGGCTAAAAAGCAGCTTTCCTCTCAGGGTGCCTGCTCTCAGCCGGCCCCTCTCCCAGCAGGAGCAGTCGGGACCGTAAAGAGGACAGAAAGTAGGCTGAACTTTACCAGCAGCCTTAATCTGGGGCCTGCTCTACCTTCCTTTCCAAACAAAAAAAAAAAAAACCCAAAACAATAAAACAAGCCGATGCTGGCACCGGGGCTGCACCCGACTCCCTGCCGAGGGGGTTGCATCCCGGCTGCCTCAGGATGCCTCCAGCTACCGCCGTGGGACCGGAGGCGGCACTGGGCGGCGGCGACGACGGCACGGGTGGGTGCCCTGCCCCAGTCAGCAACCGGGCAGGAAAGCAAGTGCAATTTAGCACTAATTGGTCTAAACACGGGCATTATCATAAGAAATGGCGGCCGACTGGTTTAATAGGTGGAACAAAAAGCAGATTGCCGTGATTCACTCCCAGCGAGCTGGGGGGGAACAACCCGGCACACGCTGTGAAATGTCAGGAGCGTGCGGCATCTCCGCTGCTCGCCGCCACTTGCAAAGGGGCTGAAACCAGCTATTTGGGGGATCGTACCCCCTTCTTCCCGTTCCCGAAACCTTCCCGCCCCATTCCCGATCACCTCCACGCACCCGCCCCCCCCAATCCCCTTCTGGAGCGCACCCACCTGTGGCGCCGGGCACCGGCGTGCGTGGGGGCAGACCCGGAGGTCACATCGCATTCAAAACGTTCAGCCTGCGCATCGGAAACGTATGAGTTTGTGGAAAGCTTGTTTGAAGTCTTCGTTCGACATAGTATAGATGACGGGGTTGATGAGGGAGTTGAGATATCCAAGCCATGTGAAAAAGTCAAAGATGGCCATGTGGAACCAGCAAGCGTCCTTGCAAATAGGCAACACCAGGCTGATGATGAAAAAGGGCAGCCAACAGACGATGAAGGCTCCTAAAATAATCCCTAAAGTCTTTGTAGCTTTCCGCTCTCTAGCGGCCGTGAGCTTCTTTTTCTCCAGGAGGGCATCCGAGACCTTCACCTTCACCTGGTTCATGTACACGGGAGAGCCCGTTTCGCTGAATCCCTCGGGGGTCTTGGAGTTTATGGACGTGACGGAGGAGGACGACCCCGGGGAGTCTGTGATTAACTGAGCCCGCGTTAGTCTTTTACCTGCTTTCTTTGGAGTCTGCTTCAAAATCCGCGACCTGGCTTCCACGTAGATCCTCCCGTAGAGGGCTATCAGCAGCAGGGTGGGGAAGTAGAAGGCTCCCACCGTCGAGTACACGGTGTAGAGAACATGGTCTGTGTTCACCACACAGTGAGAGACTTCTTCAGCCTTCGCCTGCCTCCAAAACAAAGGGGGCATGGAGATGCAGATGGAGAAAACCCACACCAGAGCAATCATGCCCGCTGCCCGCTTGGGAGTCCGTTTTGTGGAGTACTCGACGGCGTCGGTGATCGCCCAGTAGCGGTCCAGGGCGATGACACAGAGGTGCAGGATGGACGCCGTGCAACAGGTGATGTCCGAGGACAGCCAGATATCGCAGACGACCTGGCCCAGCGTCCACTTGCCGGTCACAGTGTACATGGTGCTGATGGGCATGACGAGGATGGAGACGAGAAGGTCGGTGACAGCCAGCGAGGCGATGAGATAGTTGGCCGGCGTGTGGAGTTTCCTCGTCTGGTAGACCGTGGCGATGACAAAGGCGTTGGAGAGCACTGTGGCCAGGGTGACGAGGGCCAGGACGACGGCGAGCACGACCTTCCAGGAGAGAGGGGTGGAATCTTGGTAGATCCCTTCCTCGGCGCTGCAGTTTCGGTAAGAATCGTTGGCGGGGATCAGCTGCGCTCGGCAGGGTCCTGCCGGCTCCATCCCTCCGCTGCCGCTCCTCCCCCCCCCCGCCCCCCCGCAGACGGCGGGGCTCGGCGCGGCACACCGGGCCGCTACCCCCGTAGGACCCCGTCGGCACCGAGGGAGGGCTGCAGCATCCCCGCGCCGGCACCACCCCTCGCCCGCCCGCCCTTCCGGGAGCACCGAGCCGGGCTCCGCGGAGTCTCACTCCCCGCCGGCGAGGGAGCAGAGCAAAGCGGGGGACAGGCGTGCCCGCTCGCCCCGCCAGCACATTGCCCCGCCGCCTCCCCGCGGAGAGCGGCGAGCCCTGGGCATGAGGCTCTCGCCCCGGTTGCCCTTAGGTGTAGCCCCGCCGCCTGCAGCTCCGCACCGCGTCTCGACGGGCGCAGCGGCGGCGCTGCATGCCCGCGGGCGGCGGCCTCGCCCCTCGGGCTGCGGGCGCGACGGCTGCCAGGGCAGCGGAGCCGCCCCGCCGGGCTCTGCCTTCACACACAGCCCGCCGCAGCAAGTTTGCAGCCGCCGCCGCGGGAGGAGCAGGGGGAGGAAAAGGAAGAGGAGGGTCCGCGGGATGCAGCGGGGGAGACCACCTCCCATGGCGGCCCGCTGCGGGCCATGCTGTCGGGCTCCAGCCTCAGCCTACCGCCGGCACCCGCAGGCAGGGGCCGGTGTGAGGGAGCGGGGAGCAGCCGCCGCCCCTTATATAGCGGGCGGTGCTGTCCCGCCGGCACCAAGCAACCGGTGCCGCTCCCGGGCGGGCTGCCCGCCTGCCAGCGGAGGAGGAGCCGCCACTTGCTTCGGCCCTCCTTCCTCCCTCCCTTCCTCCCGCACCCACCCGCTGTCCGACGGAGAGCCCGGCCCGCCCCGGCTCCGCGCACCGCCCCACCGCCATCCACCCGCCTTTCTCCCCGCAGGCGTCGGGAGGAGCCTGGGTTTGTCCCCAGTCCCACCGCAGCGCGGAGGGGGAGTAGTCCTCCCTCTTCCCCAACCCTCCCGATCTGACACGAGAGGTGCGACGGCCCTGGGGGATGTAGGTCGCCCTGGTCCTTAGTGTGGCCCCGTCCCTTGTTGCACCGTGTCCGCTGCGCCTCGATGCGGAGCCGGGTGATGCGGGGCTACCCACAGAGTCCTGTGGCCGCGCAGGGGTGGCTATTAGCCGCCGCCGCCCTGTCCCACGGCGGCCTCCCAGATAACGCTCCGTGCTGGAGCTGTGCTTACGGGGAAGGTCAGGGGCAAGCAGGATGGTGCGGGAGAGGGACATAGGCAAAGCGAGAACGGGCTGACGGCTCTGCTCGCCCGCCCTGCCCGGCTATGCGGCGCGGCAGGTCCCGCTTCTGCGGGCGCTGCACGTCCCACCGGCTCATCGCCCGCTTTACGCTTAAACTTTTAGCAATCCCGCGCCTCCGGGGCTCAGGGTTTTTTACCTTTTATTGCCCTTTTCTTTCTTTCTTTTTATTTTTTTTTCCTGTTGTGCTTGGAAATGCACATCTGTGACCGAACAGCCCTAACTTGCCCCGCAGGATCCTTCACTGCTCCGGAGGCGGGGGCAGGAGGTGGACCCGCAGCACACATTTGACCATGTCCCGCAGCTTCTGCTGGCGTTTGTTCTTCGCAGTCGCAGGAAAGTTTTGCACGCAAAGGGAAGTGCGAGCTTGATTTTTGCTGGGTCAGGGTAATTCCAAGCTCAGTGAAACATCTGGTCTCCAGCTATGGAGCAAATCTCCTGAAGATGCCACGCCATACTCAGTAAGGAGGAGGCAGTGGCATGTCGGTCTGCAGGCATGTTTGTGCACGTGTGCGCATGCTGCTACCTGCCTAAGCAAGCTCTCTGCAAATGCTCACCGCTCCCCTCTTGGACATCTCCTCCTGGCTGTTTTCCTCTGTGGTAGGAAGGCGAAGTGCCCCAATTCTTCCTGGGCCATGCTCAGCAGCACACAGGTATAAACACTGTGTTGATCTCCCTGGGACATCGGGCTTATGGCAGGGTGAGAAACCTCAGTGCCCTGTTGGTCATCCTTGAGCAAAAGGAACCAGCACACCTGAAAGGATGGAGATCAAGGAAGAGGAGCGAGAGGAGGCTGGGGACAATCCATGGTGGCCCAGAGGTCACCCCCCTAGGTGAGACTGAAAACTCTAGGAAGAGAGGCATTGAACTGCGGGAGAGCCAGGACTGCCCAGTAGTGTGGGAAAGTCAGAGCCCTGCAGGGACAACCCATTTGCTCCATCTTTCAGTACTGGGCAAGGTGACCTGATCTTGGGATGCACTAAGCACCCACAGGTCCCCTGAGATCAAAAAGCAGTGATGGTGCTTGAGATTTTGTAAAGTCAGTCATAGATCCACTCTTTAATTAGGCTCTCTCGAGAACTGAGGTAGGGAGAGGGTTGCCTTATAATCAAAGTATGGCAGAATGTTTGCCTACATTCACCAAACCGATAGGAAGATCAAATGTCAGAAAGCCTTTCTGTTTTCCCAAAAGGGCTTGGAATAGGGTTTGGTCTGTTTCCATGATTTTATTTTGTGGTGCCTCCTGGTGCTCGGTGGAGCCTGGTAATTGGTTGGAGTCTCTAGGCTCTATTGCGTTAAAAATAATAATACAGAGCTATCTTCAGTCTTCTGGTCTCTTTGATGGGCAGAGATTTTATAATCCTGCTTTTTAACACAGTGTGATATGGCTTCCACTTCTGCTCGACATTTCTGGCTTAATTTAGTTGTGCTTAAGTTGGCAGCTGCCCTCGAGCGTCCATAGCTCAAGATTCTCCCCAAATAGGGCTACATATCTGAAACTGATTTAAATTTAAAACACCAATAATAACAAGAGGAAAACCTAGTTCTTCATTCAGTTTTGAGGCAGCTTTCCTCTGGTGGAAAGGCTCTTCTGATAAAATTATAGAGTCTCCAAGGGCAAGGTTCTAGCCCTAGCCACTGCCATTAGTCATGTTGTGTAGTGCAGGCACGTACTATGTGAATGGGCAATGTGTTCTGGCCACCCTACTAATGTCACTGTTTACCCTCATTATAAAATGTTTGTGTTCTGTGCACAGCTTTTGCTGTTGCCCTTCTCCATTAATTCTGGGTTATTATTCATCAGTAATCATCATTTATTGCTTCCCTCTTTGACTTGGCAAGAAGATGCTTTTCTCTTCCCATGTTTGTTTTCTTCTGTTGTGCTCACTTGTTTCTTATTCAGTTATGTAGTCCTGCTGCCAGTGGTCAGGAAAGCATTCAACCAATTGCAGGTCTAACTGTGATGACTTCACTACATAGCCCTATGCCACGGCTGGGCTCCCATAAGATAAGGCTTGGTGAAAACAGGCACCAGGTTCTACCTAGATCATCAATAAGTACTGGCATATTGGAGTACCACTCAAAAACACATTGTGAATCATATATATTAGCACATGAATAATCATATCTTATTGTTGTGCTGTCGCTCTGAAGCCTGCATTTTATTGTATACCTTCCCCTCTCCTAACAGGATCTGAAAAGATGCTTAAGGGAAGAGATCCAATTTCCTAAAGCTTCTGGCTTCTGTGCAGAGGCAGGCATAAAATTAATTTCTTTCTGCTGACATAAGACTGTTAATACTTCTTAAATCCATATTTTGATGTATTAATATACAAATATAGAAACTGCAATAAAAACTGAGCCTATTACTGGTTTATTGCATCACAATGTGCCCATGTATGGCATAAATGTCATCAATGACTTATAAATAAATTAGAGAGAGAAGACAGACACATAGAAACAAACCTCAGTACCAGAAAGGAAAGGACCTCATCCTATAGTCAGATCTGTCCTGGCCACAGATAATGTTGTCTGGGTTTTGGGTTTTGGATCTTCTAGGTATATTTGAACACAGGGCTGAGTGCACAATATAAACATCACCTCTACCCTTGACTCAGGTGGCAAGTTGTATGTAATGCCATCTGTAGCCTCCTGCAATGTGATGAGATTCATCCTCATATTTTAAATAATGAAATTCTGAGTCCTTCTGTTAGCAAAGATAACCTTCACTATGTAAATCAATGCAGTGGTATTTTGTTGAATTTGCCAACAGACAAATAACACTAATGTATGTGTGAAGCTTCTCAATGTTAACTTTGAAATATAGCTAAGGCCATTTAAATGCCAACACTTTTAAGTCACTAGTCAAAATAAAAACACCCAGCTTGAGTTACTGAAATTTAATTATAAGGAACAGCTGGGCCTGGTTTTGATTTTGGCTCGAAGGACCCAGACGAAGAAACAAGAACATGGGCTCAGTAGGCTCATGTATAAGCTGAGTTTTTCTGACCCAAGGGAATAAAGCCAGATCAAGTTATATCCTTATTTTTCATCCTGGTCAGGTACAGTTGCTGAAAAATGCACTCAGATACCCTCCAAAGAGTATTCAATTACTTTAAGTAGGCAATTGAGGTCAAGCTAAAAGAAACTCCAGTCCTCCTTTACACTGTCTCTACCATTTTGTCTCCAGACACTGCACCCATGCTGACACATTTCAGTTCATGGAGGCTGCAGTTGAGGTTGGTGACTGTTCCTAATTCATACAAGGGATTGCTGTTTAATGATGTTCCTACAGATGCTCCACAGGAAACTGCTTCAATCCTGCCCCATCTTCTTTCCTTCTACGCTGCCCATTATTATTCTGTTTCATTACAAAGCAGAAGAAATTACTGCTTGTATTGCCTTCTTGTTATTGTGATTTCCATCTGAGGCTGCTGGAGCCTCTAATTCACACTAAAGTCAGTGCTAATACATGTTTTGCTGCCAGAGTCTGCCTGCACAATTATCCCTGCAGTTCAGGTTGTCTCCAGTTGTACACTTTAAGAGGTTTTAACCCTCCAGGATCTGTCTGTGATGAAGTAGATGCAGATCCACTGGAAAATGGTCTGTAGGAAATAGCCATGACAGTACAACATAAAGGTACAGCTCTCTACTAGGATTGAAAGTCAATGGCATAGCCCTTAACTCCTGCCTACCACATAAGAAAAAAAAGAAAGAGAAGAGCACCCATTCAGCATGAAGGCAAAGGATGCTGCATTTAGACTCTGCAGGGATTCAGATTAAAAAGTGTCATGTTCTGTGCTCAGACCTGGCAGAATAAATCCTTCACTTTCAGATATGGACCCATATCAGCTTTAAAGCTTTGGCCCACTTCAATATGTTCAAATCTGTCTTCTTTAGAAGATGAAGTCTGCAATGGTCTACTTTCTGGATCCAGACTTGATTTCAAATGGGTCCCAAATATAAAGTTTTCAGAAACAAAACACTGAATTCTGTGTTTGAAAAAAAGTCTGCACACATTTTAAAGCAGCAAACTACTAATGCAGAAAGCTTGATGGAAAATTGTGCAACGCAGTGAATCACAGTAAAGAAGTAAAATTGCTTAAAATTAAGAATTAAACCTTTTCCTTGTGAAATTGGCATGTCAACACTGATTTAAGGGGAGGCACGAAGATTTCTTCCTACTAAAGAACTGGTTCTTCAGCATGGTTAATTAATATTTATCTAGGAAAGAAGGTAACATATGCTAAGCCCACTGCCACTATTTATAAGCATGCTCTAGTTGTTCTTTGTTCCCGGAGATAATCAGAAGCTAGGAGCTTTTGCTGGCATGCAGATTTGGGCTGCTAATTTAATAAAATGCATTATCCATTAATTTGAGTCCTTTTAGGATGCCAGTGTTTACTAGTTGACAGTTTTCTTCCGCAGTACAACGTTTAATTGCAAAATTAAGTTGTCTATTCTACTTAGCAAGAGGCTTACAGAGACACTTGCAACATGCTGAAATTCAGAAAAGGAAGAAACTTTGATGGCCACAAAGGTCTTGTAGGCCTTTCATCAGCAGAGTTAAGGCAGCAAGGCTAAAGCAGTAGTGAGTGGCTATGGCATCATCCAAATGCCAGAGATTTGCAAGGTCCAGAGGCCCTTTGAGGGATTCAGGATATGTGCAGTTTAGTCTCAGAAGCAGTTTGCAAGGTAGTGCACAGCCAAAGATCTCATTTTGATGACAAGTGAGAGCTTCTGTAAACCAATTAAATCCAATATAACCTGGTCTTGGAGCGAGGCTGTTATGAAACTGTTGGTCTAGATGCTCCAAAGTGCGAAATCCACTCTACCTAAAGAATAATTGAGCCTGCAAAGGTCGTCACTATCACCGTTGCTTTATGAGTAGCTCTTTCTTTGAGGAAGAAAACAAAGACTCTGAGAAGCAAAAAGCTCAGAAGAGGTAGATAAATATAATTGTGTCACTTCCGCCAAATATGAGCCATCAGTACGTCCTGCTGGCTAGAAGCAGAACTGTATCTAATATGACTGAGAAAAGTAACCAAGAATATCTACAGAGCCAGATCTACAGCCCAGATCAGCATCAACCCTATGATTTAAGGAAGCTGTCGCCAATGCTATCAAAGGATGTGACCTGTTATTATTTCTCAATCTTTTAATTATCCAAAGATTCTTTAGCCAACAGGTCTCATAGAAACTTGTAAAACTCAATTTCTTCGCGTCTAGTATATATATGTGCTCATTGGAGAAGGGAGTTTTAAACTGTATAAGATGCATATATAGATGCAATCTCAATTTAGAAAAGTACTTTTTATTTTTCATTACAGGAAGAAGTCAGTCTTAAAGGATGCCTGGATAGAGATGTTGAGCTGATCTTAAAATACCATTCTGCTGGGTGTATACTTTAAAATGTGAATGGGTTAAAAAAAAAAAGAGATGTGGTCTTTTCCTCATTTGCAAAATCACAGAATCACAGAATGGTTTGGCTTGCAAGGGACCTTAACAATCACCTAGTTCCACCTCCCTGCCATGGGTAGGGACACCTTTCACTAGACCATGTTGCTCAAAGCCCCATCCAACCTGGCCTTGGTTCATGTCTGTGTGGAAGCAGAATCAGATAATTTTATAGCTTTTTGTAATTTTTGTAGCTTTTATATTTCAATTGTGAATTTTATGGGTATCCCTTTCCTTCCTTGGGAAAATCTTGTTATGCCCTTTTCCCAATGCTTACTGTCTTCATAATCCTGCCTCTACATTGCAGGAGGTTTGCAAAGGCACATTGAGTGTATAGTTCACCTCTGTAAGAACAAGCCAAGGCTTCCAAACCCAAGCAGTTCTCTTCTTACCAAGTACAAGAAAAATATGCATCTGTTATTAAAACAAACAAACAAACAAAAAGATAACCTACAGCTCTCTCTGTAATTCCTTGGCTTTCTCATCATTCTCAAATTTACTTTGGTCTTGGCCCCGATCTGTCCCCGTATCCCCTTCATCCTAAGTAAAAGTAACGAACTTTCTCCCCTCACTTCCAAGCTGCCTTCTCCATGTCTTGCTCCTTGCACCTTGGCACCCCTCTGCACAGGAGCCTGACCTTCTGTTTCCCCACCCTGCTCACACTCCTGTCCATGGGAGGGAGGAGGAAGGACATCCTTGCATATCCCTCCAAGATTCACAGTCTCTCTCATGTTTAAATGAGAGTGCTAAATCATGGGGGATTTTTACATTCCAAAACTCTAAGCTCAATGTAAGATGCTGGAAAAACGTCAGGTGAAGTTATCTCACTGCCCAAGCTGCCTCTGCTTAAGAGTAGAGCTAGGGAGCTTTAGTAGCTAAAACTACCAGCCTGGTTTCTATCATGTTTCAGTTACTTTTTCCTAGCCTTGGAAGCTGCACTGTACCTAGCCTACACATTTCCAGAGCCTGTTGCTGTGGCCATGATCCCCTTCTCTCTTCATCCCTTCTTTGTGCATCCCTCCCCTTATCCCATTCCTCCACTACTACCTCATTAACGGGCACATTTTCTTTACATGACTTTCAAAGCCTTTGGTAGTTTATCTGCTTCTCATCACATATTCAGGTCAATTACTGCCTTCCACTAGACTCTGATGCTGGCCCCTCCCAGAGTCTTATTTGATTTCAATCGGACATCTTCATGCCTTCCCAGGATTGAGAGGAGCTTCCTTAATAGGCACAGATATCCTCGTTATCTTACCTAAAAATCCTTCCTTGCTGTAATGCCTACAAAACACACTTGACAGAAGTCAGGCTGTTGATTAAGCTATGACTACTACCTATTATTCTTTCTGGTAGTATTTTGTTTGCTGATGTTCTCCCACCTCTGTGCCTCTGCTAGCACTAATCTCAGACTTTGATTCTTTAGAACAAAGACTACGTATTTGCTCTAAGTGTTTGCAGAGCCTTGAAAATAGCTTTTAGGGTCCTGATCCTGTCCTTCAAGTGGCTTGCTATGAACTGGTTTTATATCAATAGTAACTATTAACAAGATCTTCTTTTGTGCTGTTTCTTGTATGTACAGTTCAGAAATCACTTTTTCAATAATCCCAAATTAATACAAGGTATTAACTGTGGTGGGTTGATCCTGGCTTAAAGCCAGGTGCCCACCAAAGCCACTCTATCCCTCCCCTCCTCAGCTGGACAGGAGAGAGAAAATATAACAGAAAGCTCATGAGCCAAGATAAGAACAGGGAGAGATCATTCATCAGTTAGGATCGTGGGCAAAACAGACTCAATCTGGAGAAAAGGAATTTAATTTATTGCCAATCAAATCAGAGCAGGATAATGAAAAATAAAACCCAAATCTTATAAACACATTCCCCCCACCTCTCCTTCTTCCCGGGCTCAACTTCACTCCTGATTTCTCTACCTCCTTTCCCCCAGCAGCACAGGGTGGCAGGGAATGAAGGTTGTGTTCAGCTCATCACACACCATCTTTGCCAGTCCTTCCTCCTCAGGGAGAAGACTCCTCACACTCTTCCCCTACTCCACTGGGTTCCCTCCCATAGGAGACAGACCTCCAGAAACTTCTCCAAATTGAGTCCTTCCGAATTGGCTACAGTCCTGCATGAACAGCTCCAGTGTGGGTCCCTTCCATGGGTGCCGTCTTTCAGGAACAGGCTCCTCCAGCGTGGGTCCCCCCTGGGGCCACAAGTCCTGCAGCAAACCTGCTCTAGCGTGTGCTCCTCTCTCCATGAGGCCACAGGTCCTGCAAGGAGCTTGCTCCAGCACAATGAACAAGGGGTCACAGCTTCTTTCGGGCATTCCTCTGCTCTGGTTGGGGCCCTCCACAGGAGCCCCTCCTTTTGTTTCCCCATCCTGCTTACACTCCTGTCCCTGGGAAGGAAGAGGGAGACAAGGTGGATATATCTGCTCCACTTGGACCTCCATGGACTGCAGGGGTACAGCTGCCTCACCATGGTCTGCAACTCAGACTGCAGGGGAATATCTGCTCTGGTGCCTGGAGTGGCTGCTAACCTCCTTCTGCACTGACTTTGGTGGCTGCAGAGTTGTTGCTCTCATGTATTCTCACTATTCTTTTCTTCTGCAGTTGTGCAGATTTTTTTCCCCTCTTAAGTGTTATCCCAGAGGTGCTCCCACTGTCAGTGATGGGCTTGGCCTTGGCCAGCAGTGGATCCATCTTGGAGCCATCTGTCACTGGCTCCATTGGACACTAGGGAAGCTTCTAGCAGGTTCTCACAGAAGTCACCCCTGTAGTCACCCCTTTTCCCCCTCAAACCCTGCCACACAATGTAGTCTCCCCTTTTCCCCCTCAAACCTTGCCACACACACACAATACAGCAACATATGACTGATCCACGTAAATTGGCATGATCAGTGCAGCAGAGAACTCAAAATAAAATCATCCAGAGCCTACAAATGTAAACATCTTCATTTGCTCTTTGAGAAAAACTGTAATGTTTTGCTATTTTAAAAGATGAGAAGAACTGTTCCTTATTTCACTTATGCAACTAACCAGAAATAAAATTAAAGAGCAGACTATTAAAATATGGTATGCTTCTGGTTGTTCTCTTCTATTGCAGCTCTGAATTCTGACCTGTAGAGAGAAAAGGGAGAAAAAAACCCAAACCTGCTGGAAAAGAAGTTCCCAAATACTGGGGGTTTGCGAAGCAGAGAGCATGATTACCCTTTCCCTTCTGCATCTGATCCTTATCTGTCCTAAGAGACCAGGTTCTCCAAAGTTTCCCCAGATGAGAGTTTCTCACTTAAAGTTTTGTTATAAGAAGTAGTGGCTTAATCTTAAGTGATCTTGCCTAACCTCTGCCTAAAGTATATTCACTTAAAACCTTAGGCATCTGGTCATGGCAGACAGGATCTCTGTTCTCAGTGGCTTTCTAGGCGTCTTCTTCTTTCCTTTGGTTTTAGTACAAACATTGGTATTTATTCTAGGAAATCTCTTTCATTAGCAGTATGTTTCTTGCCTCAGGGAGGCAGGCTTTCTTACTGGCTCAGCACTATATGTAACATTAGATGTTAATTTACTCTTGTCTTCCACTGTGCTGGCTTATCAGTGAATGGCCTTTGGACCAGTGGTGACAAAGCCAGTAATGTAGGTTGCTTCTCGACTTGATTCAATGTTAATCTGGTAAGATCTCTGCAGTGCTCTTATTTCCTTCATCAGGGACACTTTGTAAATTCCTGCAAAATGAGTTTTTAGTTTCATGTTCTGAGAGACCTGTAAGATTTCAGGAGTTCCCTTTAAAAAAAAACCAGTGTTTTGGTAGCATTGTTCAGTCTTTGCCATTTTGGCTGCCATTAAGTACACAAAGTCCTCTGAGACATTTTCCTCTGAGGAGCCGTGAAACATGGGTCAGTCAGATGTTGACAGCCTAATATTATCTGGCTGAAACAGTATGAGAGATATTCCTGGAGATAATGGTTATGTGCCTTCCCTTTCTTGGTTTTGTTATGTGAAAATTATTGGAGCATGTTTAGACATCCTCCTTTCCTTCATGGAGGGAGTACTTTAAACATTTTTTGGAGATTTTAAGTATACTTTAAAATCATCTACTGTCTTCTCAGTACTTCGCCCCTTTTTCTGGACCTAATTCTGCTTTCATTTAAAAGAGTCAGACTGCTGCTTTTTTTTAGAATCATAGAATCATTTTTTTTCTGGAAAAAGACACTTAAGATCATTGAGTCCAACCATTAACCATTTTCAACCCCTCTGACTTTCACTGATGTATCAGCACTTCCCATTGAATTGCCTATCAGGTTTATCAAAGACCAGAGAAATGAAGAAATTAATTGTTTGGGTGTCTAATCATAAGCAGGGAGGATTACACAAAATGTTTCTAGGGTTCTTTTAGTGAAGTTTCTACATTTTGACATATTTGAAACTAAAGGGCACAGTTTTACTCTGTGTAATTTAAAGACCACTTGGCGGGCACAGCCAGATGAAGGAAAGCAATAGGGGAATTTGAGGATATTTATGCAACTGTTTTAGATAATTTAAGTCTTTGCGTCTTGACAATAGTAGATTATACAAGTGGTAGCTTCACTAAATTATACAGTATTCAGATGGAGGTGGTTTGCAAATGGATGTATCTCTGTAGGATAAGTTTGTGTGGGTTACTCTGAAAGCGAGGAATGTGAACGTATAGAAGATAAACAACAAATTATCTCAGGCACCAAAACCCAATTTTGACAAAATAAGGACCAAACCCCGCTATCATTTAAGAAGTGTAGCTATTTACATTTGCAGCTAAATTCCACCTACGTACTGGATAGCATTTTTTGAGTATTTGAAAGTTGTTAAAGAGTTTGAGATAACCTATTTTATGCAGAAAAAGGTTTGAGATAATGGCAATATCTTGACAAATAGTTTTTTTAGGTTGGATTAAAATTTAACTTGGCACAATGTGGGATGAGTTTATTAGGAACTGATATAATCAATGTGAAAAAACAAAAGGACTAATACTGGAGGTCATGCATAAGTAGGCTAGTAAAAATTATGCTTGAAGATGTTTGGATGAAGACAAAGTCCTTGACTAACATGTCTAATTTTTATGCATAACCATAATTCATACGTAGGACAAATAAAATTGTTAGGTACTCCTGTGATACCATCCTTCTCTATTTATCCATGACAAAAGATGAGAGAGTAGAGGGGCTGCTAAGGGCATAAGTTCCATCCCTCTGATAATGCAAAGTTCACCATAGTTAAATGTTGTCATAACTACATAGCAGAAAACAAAAGCTAAGTAAACATGACTCTTCAAAGAGGGAATCTTTCTTGTGATTATAAAATATTCAGAGATCAATGCAGACAGTATTAATGAAGTAAGCATTAAATGTACTGTTCTGAAACTGAACAATCATAGTGTCAAAGAGAGTCCTGGAAAAAGCAATATAATGCTGACATAGCAGGATGATAGAATAGAATGGCAGTCTGAGTGTATCTACAACCTTTTCTAAGAAATGAGAGCTGTCTATATACAGAAAATACATAAGATTTGGGGAAACACATCTAAGGGTTCTTGTAGCCATTGGTCAAGTAACAGATTTTTGAAGACCCAAGGAGTGTTAGGGGTTTCTACCACACAGTTCCACCAGTGCTGCTCTGACTCACAAGTTTGTGACTGGAGTGAAAATCAAGCCATGGAGGAGGGAGGCAGGAAATATATTTTATCAGCCTAGATGGTATAGCTGGAAGAAAAGCAGACAAATCCTCAGGGACACAAGAGAGAGGTCTTCCGCAGGTCACACTTTCAAGGGCTGACCCATCCCAGCCCATTCTTACACTTTTTATCTGTCTTTTTAATCTACTCCAATGGTAAATTGCTTCTTCTGATAAAAATGTCCATCTTCTTTTCCACATGAACTTGGATGCCTTCAGTGTTCAACAGCTGGTCCTTCCATGCTATTGTCTATTCAATTAAAGAGTACCTGCTATAAATTGATTTCTGCCAATATAGTTCTCTGTAGCTTGCAGTTGAATAGCCTGCAATCAAGCTTTCTTCTCAATCTCTTTCCGCAGGTAACAGACTTGCTGTCTTCAGCTCTTTGTATCCATCCCCATTCCTACTTTTTGTGGTATTTTAGTTCTTAGTCTCATTAGGTTTACCTACACCATCCTCCTAAGTTTTTTCCCTTACATTACTTGAAGTTAGTGTAAGAAGACTGAAAAATGTAGAGATAGATATCAGATATGTATGATATGAACATGTATTATTTTTATATACATATTTTATATATTAATACATATATAATTATATATATGATATGATGTAATATGTATACAAATATATGGATATATGTGTATATGTGATGTATATAAATATATGTTAAAGACAATCATAATAAGTGAGAGAAGCTTCTATTGTGGTTAGTATAAGAAGTAATGGGAAATTGCAGTCAGGAAGTTTCTTACAACACATTTGGAAAACATTTTAGTTTACCTTGAAAACAGTGAAGCTCTTAAACTGTCTTGCTTCTAGGATAAACACAAAAGAGAACTAGTATAAAATCAGAGCTACACATTTGATTTTAAAATATACATATGTAACATAGCTCTTCACTAGCAAATTGCAGATGTACTCTTACCATTTTATAAACTAATCAGTGGAAACAAAGTAGGAGGCAAATCTCTAAGAGAAGCTGCATCTACCTGTGCTGCATTGGCAAGGCAAAGCCACAGGCTGACCTGACCCAGTGCTGTCACAGGCCTGCTCCCCAGAGGAGGTCAGGCTGGATGACTTCCAAAGGATCCTTCTCCAGCCAGCATTTCTTTGCATTATATTTCTATGCATTAATGCAGCAGGACTGCTGGGCATAGCCACTAGGCGTTAATAAATAGCAATGACTGAATTTTGGAAAGGCAGCTTTAGCTATCAGGCCAATGAACATTTTGTCAGCCTTGATATAGACTTGCCACTTTACGTACTGTGTATGGGTGGGAGTGGGGAGAATCACTATTTGAGTTAAAATCCCAGCAGGATATGGACCCTGCCCTGTCATGCCACTGGCCAGCACCATGTGTTAGCAAAATAAAGGTGACCTGATTCTGGCAGTGTGCTCTTTGGTTTTCAGAATGAATTGCTGTAAAATGACAGAAATTAGAGATAATAGGGATCAGACTAATGAGGTGAGATATGGGGGATTGCCCAGAATGTGGAAAAGCCTAGCAAGAAACAGTAACATTTCATCAGTGTGAGGTTAAAGGGGGGATACAGCGTACTAGAGAGCAAAATTGATGAACTAAAGCAAATCTGTTTATTGATCAAGGCAAAGTTTTGCCTTAGCACATATAGAAGTGAAGTGTGGAATTCTGCTACTATTATTGTTATTCCTATCAGTTTTCCAGCACAATTTGATAAAGATTGCTTTTGTACTGGGCAAACCCTGTGGAACTTCTGGTCTTCATAAGAGTTTTCACTTAGCAGAAACACTGGTTTCTTTTCTAACTTTTTTTTTCATGCTAATAGAGTATTTGTATGACAGGACAGCTCTTACTAATCTAAGAATTTAATAAAAGGTTCAATTGCAGAGGCATTTCTCTGAAAAGCAGAAGGATATTTATTTCCTCCTCAAATAGCCACAAGGAATGTTAAATGAAGAGGTTTATAGTTTGAGATTAATATGAGGTTTAAAGGACACCTGACCACTCCAGTAGAAATGGATTTGTAACAATCATAGCTAAGTAAAGAATAGGGAATTACTTCATTTGTTTCAGACAAGTCAGAAATTTGAGTCTTTTGTAGGCTTGGAAATTAGCCTGTAGTAGCACATTTGAGTTCAGCTTCTCTCTGATAACTACCTCTCTGATGACTGATTGACATGACTCTATGGCGCAAAATGCATTTTTGTGGTATGGGAGTCTCAACAAAATCCCAAAACTGTTCACCCTGTCTGGTCTCTCATTAATGAGAAAAAAAAAGACACACAGTGTCTCTTTGATAAAAGGAATCTGAGGGTCAACATTCAGCCATCAATACATGCGGACAGCCTGGTCTGCGCTGATGAGTACTGTTAAAAGCATTATAGACTGTGCCAGTAAAGGATAGAGGATTTGATGCTACATGTGTATCTCTGCTGCAGCAAAAAACAGGGAGGCTGCCTTAGCCTAATTGCCTCTGCAACTAAATATTTGCAGCATACATAAAATTTTCCTTATAAAACTTTCTCTTTTGTCAAAATAGTATAAAGGATCCTAATGGAAATGAGATTCAAACCCATATTGCATACTATAGAATGCTAATTTGTTACAAAATGAAGCACTGCTATTCAACAGTGTATTAATGAAATGGTGAGACATATCCATCTTGAAAACACTGCAAGAAAAGGATGCTGAAGCAATTGATTAGGGACAAGGAAAATTGAAAATATGTATTTTTTATAAGCCAATGTTAAGTATGGGCAGTAGGCTTTGGCTACAGCTGTACAAAACTCAGATTTATTCCTCATTAAGGAAAAGGATATACTCTTTATATGTTGCCACCAGAAGAGTACTTTAATTAATTAGTTTTCATAGATCTAGACTGGAAAGGAAAACAAAACTGCAGAACCTCACTAGTATGGGCCATAGAAACCTGATATTTTACACTGCAGATTTGCAAGGTTTTGTTTTGTTTGCCAATTGATGTTCTGTGCTCCACTGCTTTTTTAATGCCAGTTGCAAGATCCAGCCTTATTTGTATTTAATGTAATACTTTCATGTGGTGATGGCTATCATTGATGTTTTGTAGTAAAAACTATGCTTGTAAGACCAGTCAAAAGTGGGAAGTCATATTGCACAGCACTTGAGATTTATGTAGTTGATAATAACACGGTTACTTGTAAAACAGTAAATGAAAATAATGGCATTTCTTACTGTTTTGTTTTGCTTTTCTTATACCAGGAAGTTCAGTGGTAAAGCCATTTACCAACAAGGCAATGGTGGCTTTGAGGATCTAGGTATTTCTATTCATTTGAAACAGTCCGAAAATATTTCAAATCTTTGAGATAATCTTAAAAATCAGAATTCCACTTACAAGGAAGATCGTGGGCATTACAAGTCGGTGTTTTTCTTAAGCAAACTATTAATCTGTTTCTTTTGAAACTTTTTTAAGTAAAAGGAACTGGCACACAGCTCAGATGTCTAGTGTTTTGTCAATATGTGCTGCTTTGGGATCCTCATCTGTCAGAACAGAAAACTTAGCAGATTTCTTGCCATGTGATTATGAATTTCTGTGAATCTGCACCCTCTTCTCCTTCATCTCCATTTAACCATGTGCTGTTTTGCTGAAAAATCCTACCTCCCCCAGTCAGCGCACTGGCAGTGTCCCCTAAGCTACAATCTCCTTGTTTCACCTTTCAGCTGTACCTTCCATACTTTCTCCTCACTGGCTTTTTTGCACTCTATTGCTCTTATGAAAGGTTTCCTTGACACGTGCCTACGATGTTCTTCAACTTTGCATCCTGTCCTGTCCCTGTGTTATTTCTCTGTCTGTTCTAACCATACCCACACTCAGAAATCAATCAGCACTGATTACCCACTACATTTATAGGGGGGCTCTGAGCTGCAGTTTTGAAAGAAAAGTTGTGGAGGAATTCAGACATCAAAGAGGGCCTCATTCTGTTGGATCAATTTGGACTGAGAACATTGGAGTAACTTACTGTTCTTCAAAATGAATGCTCCCACCAGTCGATAGCTGAATAATCCAGACCTTGAAGAACACATTTCATTTCGAACCAGAAAAATGCCAACTTTGTCCTCTGGAGAAAAAACTGAATGGTATCAACAAAAGCAAGGGAGGACTGTTGTTATTTTAATTATTGTTATTGCTGGCAAGTAAAGCACTGGAGAATTCTGAAGGTTTGTGTTCATAATCTGGCATATTCAAATAATGCAGATGCTATCACAGAAAATTATTTAAATGCCTAATCAGCCTATAGCCACAAAATAATAAGGTGTTAAGCCAAGGAATCTTTGGGGTCACATTGATTTATTTAACAGCTGATGCATTTCATATGATCACAGCAAGCAAACAAAATTGATTTAGAGCTGCAATTTATGGAAATCAGCTCACCAGGCATTGTAACCATTCAGTCTCTGGAAGACTGTCTCACACTGTATTACTAACACACAATGCAGAGTGACAAACTTCTGTGATTATTTATCCTATCTGTGGTACCAACAGATCTGTACCATTATGCCTTTCTGGTAAACTTTATGATCCTGTTTCTTTGCTCACTGTCAGTGGATCATAGACAAGTTTCTTCTTGTGGGGAGACCTGCCTGATTCAGGAGAAATCAAAATAGGTGAGGGAACTGAGGAAAGCAAAGTTTGAGAAAAGTGAAAATTAAAATCTGGAGGAGGTAAAAGCTGAGCAGTGGAGCATGGTGTTGTCAGCACATAGTTAATGCTTAGGAACTCACACATCATCAGTAGGAGAGATTTAAAAAACAAACCACACTTTTACTGCTTGGTTGTGTCAGATAATTTTGGAGGCTTCTGGAAATCTTTGGAAACTGGCTTGTCGTTAAAACACACAAATCTGAGGAAAAAAACAACCTTTACAAGCAACAGAAATGTGTGCCTGGTATACAGTATTATGGTGCCTTTGAAACCTTGCCATGGGGGAGATACTATAATGGGGTTTGCTGCTTGTCTAGCTTGGGCAAAGGATAATGTAGGCTTGTTCTTCTAAGTTGTGTGCTACACGAGAAAATGTTATAATGTCCAGCAGAAGCATTTAAAAAACACATTATTTGAATTGCAGTTTGCAAAAACAACAGTTGGTGGCACTTTGAAACAATTTTTATTCCTAAATGTGCATTTGCTGATTGTAGGTGTGTAGAGGTTTACTTTAAAATATTAAATCACTAGTCCAGTGATTCAAATTATGGTAACGATACAGAACTTCTGCACTCTGCACAGCTTGCTAAAACCGAATCTGAATATCCACATTTGTAAAAACACGGAAGGTGCTCAGGGAGATTAATTCTTCTTAAAAAATGTCAGGGAGAAATTACAAGAAGAGACAGTAATGATGAAGGCAGCAGGGGAAGTCACTGTGAACTGCATAGCTTTTTATAGTCCACAGAAGCACTGAGGTTTGCAGAGGCATGGCACTTTTCTGTGGGCAGCTGCCTTCACTGAGTTTACATTTGAAGTTTGGATGGGATTTTTTGTCATGGCACTGGTGTCCATGGTATGTAGCATGCATATAGGTTTCTTTTTTAACCAGCACCCACTAAGTAAACAGATATTTCCCAGGATTTTAATGCCCAAGAAATGTGAGGGAGAAGAACAGGGAGAAAGAGCCATGGCCATTCCAGAAGAACCAACCATTTACCCATGGTGTTTCTATCAATCAAGCACAATTACACCATCTGCACAGGAACTGCAGCATGTTTGGCATCACAGAGGGAAACCTGGGCAAAACTGGAGAAAACTGATGGTTTGAAAGATACTCTATGTTGCCACATACCTTGTCAGAATACTTGACATTTAAATGAGTTGAGAAGCATACCCTCTTTGTCTAGACACTACATATGAGCCTTTCTTCCACAGACCAGTTTCTTTTGGGAAATTTTAATTCCAGAAGGGACACATCACCTCTTAGCCACAAAGAAAGTGTTGAATACTAGGACAACTTGCGGCATTAGCTGTGGCCATTTGTTCAAAGGACTGAAAGACCAGACCACAGCTGGTGCTTGGCAATCTTTAGAGCTTGGCCAAAGGAGCTTCAGTGCCTTCTGTTTCCTCTCTAATTCTTGCATATTGGAAATAAGAAGTCTATGCCAACAGAGGATAATAATCTGGAACCACTGCTGTGCTCCGCCCCTCCCTATCATACTGCGGATCAGTTGCAGATGATTCCTGTTTGCCGTCTTGGCCCTGAATATGTTGGTCTTGACAGTGCTATCCATAAGTGATTCTTATTTAGCTTTCAAAATTATATGTTTTGCAGTTATTAACAGTTCTTTACATTGGCCAGTTTGAGTTCTGTGGCAAACTGTTTCCCTCGGCTTCAGACAAAAGTTGCTTGGTGCATTTACAAATATGGTCTTGCCTGGGAATATTTTGCTGCTTCCCCATTTGTTTCCACAGGGCTGTTTGCCCTGAGCGGGGAGCTTGACTTATCCAGTATGATAAGACAAACCTCCTTGTTTTGAACAGTAATGCTGGCTGGCATTCTAGATTTTCCATAATGTGCTGCTAGATTTGGTGTAACTGTGAGCTAAGTACTGATTTGAAGTGTGCTGGCTTTCATGCACTTCCATGTGCATCAGTTTTTGTGTGTCCCTGCTTCAGCTATGTTCATGTGATGCTTAGGCAGCCCGGGAATGCCTAAAAGTTTTGTGCCTTAGTGACTTTCTGAATGTTTCATACTCCTGTACACCCCTCCCTGCAGCAGAATACTTCTTTCAGTCTGAAAGCACAGCTTTTGCTTCAATTTGAGATGATGGTTTGGGTCTTTTCAAACCCGTTCTCTCCCGTGCCTAATTCAGCAATTCGTACTTGCACCCAGGAAAGAGGGTTTGCCGATGCTAACATTGTTCTCTTGTATGCCTGATCTTGTGCTGGCAAAATCCTCTGTTTAGGCATTTTGTATACCTCCCTGGATGAAGAATCAATTTTCACACACTAGTGCTTTCAGTATGTGTGTGTATGCGGAAATACCTATTTCCTACCTGAGTTTCACCTTTCCTGCATGTAGACTTAGAAGCCACCCTTTCTATCAGCTGCCAGCCAAGGTAGTCATTTCTGGCTCAGCAGGTACTATTCTTCATTACATTTCTGACCTGCAGGCTTGATTGTTTTTATCATGATAAATATAATCCTTCTGATCACATTCTCTGAGCACCTGTATCGGTGGTACAACTGGGTGCTGGGTACAACTTGCTCCCAATGTGGCTGGCAATGTTGTTACTTCAGCTGAAAGCTAGGGGTTGAAACCTTGGACTCCCCAAGACCTGTTGAGATTTTGTTTAGTTTGGTTTGTTTTTTTGTAGAGCATCATCATTCTGGTCTCACAGTTCTATTTGCAACTGCCATTATGCACAATTTCTGACCTGACAATGACTCCCATAGACTGGTTGCTATGAATAATTTAGCCTGTTATCAATACCAGCTCTGAAGTACTTGTTCTGAGTAAATGCAAATCAGTATCCCCTCCAGGGCTTTTTTGCAGCTCTAGTTCGGTTTCTTCCCACACCATCCCTCAACAGTATGCTCTTCTCCAGTGCCAGTTCTCAGAAGAGCATCAGGGGGACACACTCCAAGTGGGCAAAAGTATCTGATATTTTCCACAGTCTCTTTGTACTCTCTGAGGAAGACTCAGTGTTTCATCACTACCTAAAAACGCATGAGTTCCCTATGCTGTCAATAAAGAGGAAGAGGTGCTTCTGTTTAGTGGATGAGAATGCCCTCTGTAGCCTTTGAAAAGCACAGTTCTCTTTCCACTGACTATAAAGCTCCCTTTATAGGGAATATATGTCATTATATTAGGTGGACTGGATCACACTCACCATCCTTTATTCTTTCTTTCTCTTTGTCCCTTCCCTTCCTCTTGTTACTTCCTCCCTAGGCCAGATGCCAAAAATGCTGGCGTGGCAGTATCTCAGCTATCAGCTGAAATTGTCAAACTGGCTTCCACCTCTTTCATTTCAGAGAGCACTGTAATTGAAATTCCTCTTATTTTAGGCAGTGGTAGTATTTTAAACTCAGAACTATGTAAAGAATTGGCGATAATGCTGAATGGCTTAGCTGCGAAGGGGTGGTTACAGACCAAGTGAGGAAATGTTTGCATAAATCCTACGTAGGCAGATTCTCACCTAGCAAAAGCTGGCGTTTCTGCCAAAATTTTCAGAATCTCTGTGGCATCCACCACAAGACAATTGTCAGACTTGATTTGTCCAGCAGAGAAAGGCTTTTTCTTTCATTTATGTATGTTTGATGCCAGCATATTTCCCTGACAGTGATGTGAGAGGTGACAAGATGAGTTCATTGAACGTGGAGGTGCCTACGCAGGGAATCTCTTTCCTTCTTCTTCCGCAGAGGTGAGTAGAAGCCTGCAAGCCCAAGAAGGATAGGTTGCCAGTGTGATGGGTTTTTATAAAGTCCCCAGGTTGCATGGGCTGGTGCTGCTTAAGCGTTGCAGGTGTAGTGAAAAACCTGAGATGTGTCCTGGCTGGGGAGGCTTGGCTTCAACTATGCTTGTACCATGTTTCTCTTTCCTTTTATGAGCAAGGGTAAAAACCAGGGATTTCAGGGACACAGGAGTCCCAAATTCCTGTTTAACACTTTAGTAACTAGGAAATAAGTAAAAAATGACTGTGCATTTACTAAACCAGAGAAACTTGATTAACTTGCTGTTCACTTCTGTCATGCCTGTTTTGTTAAGCATTAGGGGGTAATAGCAGGAGAGGGGAGAGTGTAGATTATAACGTTTCTACACAGACCTGGCTGTGCTTGTTTATGGCTTACTTCCAGACATGTGAATGTTCAAATGGTGGGATTTCAGTGGGAGACTGGCTTGGATTTGTTCTAAAGGTGGAGAATTATGAAGAAGTGGGACTCCAATGAGACATGCTTCAGCCCTTAAAATGTTTTCATTTGTCAACTGTTATCACCTAATCAACAATAACCAGGAGCAGGGAGCCTAATGATGAGGCTAATGGGAAATGCTGACAGGACACAAAGAGGGATCTGATTTGCCTCAGGTAACCCAGGGAATGGTTTGCAGTCTGACGTATTGGCAAGGGGAACAATGAGCACAGCATTATCCAGGAAGGCTAAGGGAAGTGTTTTTTGAAGGCTGACTGGAGCTGCTGACCTTAACAAAGAAGGATTTCTCATACCATCCTAAATTTGTAAATTAAATCTTAAAGGGGAGAAAGAAATGAAATGTGGTATGTTTTGATTTGTTAATGGAGAAATGCTGTACAGCATGTCTCTTAAGCAGTGTAGCAAGTGTCACTAAGCAGTATGGATAAGAAGGAAAGCAGAAATCCTTTGGGAGATGGAGTATATTGGGTAACTGAGCATCTCCTGCATGGGAAAACTCTTGCACAGAATCAGAACTGATTGGTTTGTTCAGTTTCAGTATGAAAGCATTTTCACAACATTCAGGTTTTTTGCAGAACTGATACTCAATTTTCTCAGCCATCTCCTCAGCTGCTGTGTTTTCTAACTGAAAATATATGTTTAAACTCTTTGTTGCATCCTCCTAGCAACCTGTTCTGACATGCATCTCCCTGCCCAAGTGATATCAGAGATCTGTTTGGCTTTGCAGATCTAAGAATGAAATGCAGTTATTTTTCCACTTTAACATGGATTCAGTTGCCAAGGCCATAATCTCCACACCCCACCTTAGCATTCATGCATGCTAAATCCACGTGCTCCCTCAGAAGCAGGTTGCCATTACGTAACCTCACTAACCCCACTATGATGCTACCGGTGCATGTATGCAGCGCAGCTTGAAAAAAAATGAAAACAATTTTATGGATCATTTATTTTCAGTTAACACCATATGTTACAGCTGTAAGTCTGAAAGTATTAAAAGCTGACTTACAAGGTTATATGTTTTTTGCCACTTCCTGTTTGGAAGCCAGTCTTAGTTTTGTGTTAATGATAAGAAAACAAAACAGCAGAAAGAAATATTAGCTGATTCTTATAGGTGGTTACCCATTAAAGAAATAGAAAAGTTTCTTCCAAAACAGAAAATTGTATATGCAATATGTACTTGCAGGTTGTCTCATCTGCAAAAATCTTTCCTTCCTGGGGAGCAGCAGCCCATTTATTAAGGGCTGCTCATACAAGTAAAGGGTTGCATGATGTCCAATTGTCTCTTGTCTATCCAAAACCGAAATAAGCAAACAAATAAATTATTTCAATAGAAGAAGGCTCTTAAAAAATAAAAATAATAAACAAACCACACACAACACATAAACAACATTATGATGTCTGTTAACCTTGTTGAGGCCAAATGTCAACAAAAAACACTAAAAAAGCTTTGACATCTGCAAACAGGCACAGGCTTTTGCAGACACTGCGAGATCTTTCATTTCTCTTGTCTTGTTGGGTGAGACAGTCACTCAAAAATGGGATCAATGGCTTTCATCAATACTTCACCCAATATTGTGAAAGGTCATATATCATTGTCTCCCAGCACTAGGGCAATCTGCAAACAGACATTCCTTGTATTGGAGTCATGCCCAGAGGATTCAAGCAGGAAGGAAATGCCACTCTGCTGGGCAGGCATAAAATAAAATAGTTCACACTTACAGCTGAAATAGGAATGAACTGTGACAGCAGTAAAACACTGGCAGCAAAGGCTTGTGAGGTAAGGGGTAAGTGAAAATAATGGCAAAGGAATGGCAGAATAAGGTAGTGCCTCTGAGACACTGTTCCCCAAGGCTGAGAAATGCCTGTAAGGGGCAGCTCATTAGATGACTGCAGCTGTTTCTAGTACCTAAAGCAGTAAATGGATTTTTCAGAGAAGCCGGTGCCTGAATATTTCTGAAAATCTCCCCCATAGCATGACTGCAGGAGCCATGAGGTACTGACTGCTACTGAAAACTTGGCTTTTGCTTAGCTGTTGACATGGAAGTCAAACCCATCCAAAAGTCTGTGTTTCGGTGTGGCTGCTTGCACCGTGAATCAGTGCATGTTCCTCCTCCCTGTCCATTACCAGACCCTCTCTTGTCCTAGATGTGGGAATTACCGATGTCATAAAAGGTTAATAGCTAAAGAAATAATTTTATTTGTAAGTGCCCCCTGCTGACAAGCTGTTAATGACAACCCAGGAGAGCTTGCCAGCTTGCATTTTTGAAGATGCAAGGAAATAACATTTTTGCCTGGTATTTATTTTACAGTATTGTCTGATGAGAGTGCGCTTCTTGCTATTTTATATAGTGTCCAGTTATGAAATATAACAGTGCCTGTCTTGGGGTGTTACTGCTTTGGTACACTTTTTCAGGTGGCATACATTTATTATACTCTATGTATACAGAAAGCTCTGCTCTTTGATTGGGTTATTAAATTGATTCACGTTCAAAGGGAAAACAAAATATTCATTTTCAAGTGAAGATAAAAAATGAAAATAAATTGAGCCTCACAGAATGGGATGGATTTGAGGAACTGTGAAATCAGAGCTCAAAAGGAAACATTGCATCCTAAATATTTTATTACTAATCATAATTGCTTTAAGTATAGCATAACTTGGCTAGTGATATTTGTTATTTTGATTTAAGAACACATTTCATTTTCCAATTGTCTACTGCCATTGTTTTCAGTAAAATCAACATGAGAATAACAACATGAACGAATTTAAAATAATATAATCCTTTTCATTGAGTGCCATAAAATGTTTATTAGCTGTTTCGGCTGCTGTGTGCATGTATATTCATCTGGCTGTCAGGGGTTGTAGATACATCACAGGATAGATAATGAAACTGTTTGAATTGTCCCATTTCCAAATTCCTCAGTAAACATTTCTTCTCTAAAACTGGAGAAATCTTCTGTGATACACCTTCTGTGATGGCACCATGATCCAAATTCAGAATATACAGTTATGAATTATTGACAATTCTTGACCACTTTGAGTATTGAAATATACCTCATAAACACACATGTGACCAATTTTCTTCGATTAGTGCAAGATGCTGTCAAAGCAACACCAACTCTTCTGCACAGATTGCAAGAATTAGATCTTTCTTTACATTCATTGTGGGTAAATAGAGCCATGATATCCTGCAAATAAAGAATTATGGTGGCAAATCCATCAGCTGAATCCTTGGCTCACAGGCATAACTATATTCCAACAATAAGATCAGATGAGCTAGACTTATTTCTACTCAAAAGTTACAAACGAAAAAGAGATATTCAAGAAAGCAGATATTGGAAATGGGTTTTGGTTTTGTACAACTTTTTCAAGTTGAGCATTGCACCATTAAAATCATCCAAATAACCCTAATTCAAATCATATTCATATTTCTGAGACCAGAAACCTTGACATGACTAAGTCTTATGCTGTACAAATTTTATATTAAAAGCCGATCTGAGAAAATTATAGTCAATGATACTAGACTAGATTGTGATTCCTGTATTCACATGGAATATCCATTTCTTCTTCAATGAAAATTCATTGGATTCACTCCATTACTTGAAGAGCGAGGTACTTCTCAATGCACTAACAGCCCACATGAGTGACACTGTGAACATCCTGACCCACCTGAAAATGAAACAGTACCAGATTTGCTGTTCCAGAGAAACTCTTCTTCACTGTTCACACATTCTGCCGCCACTAAATGTGCTATTACCACATAAACACACAAACCAGACCTTAACAACACCCAGTTGATCAAGAAAAAAATGTCAGTGACTGTAGTGACAGTTCGCTTTTTTTTCCTAAGAAATTACATGGCCTCATCTTATGCCAAATGGTTCATATTTTTATGTAACACCTAAGAGGTCTTGAAATACCACATTATCATCCAAAATACAAGTTCTCTGCAATACAGCTATTATTAAAGCCTTTAGCAAAGGTCTTGATTTCAAAATAAATGAAGGGAAGCCTGAATCTACATCCCAGTTCTAGTCCAACATGCCAACTCAAGTGAACATTTTGAATGTGAACATTTTTTCAGTGTGCACCTTCTAAAATGTGAAGATCAATTTTGCAAATACGAATATAGTTGCCTCCAAAACTGATTAAGTAATCCCAAATTGATGTTAGAATAATTCAGCGACTTTAAGAAGAAGCTTACTAAATATTTCCAGCTATGGAAAATCCTTATGTGCTGTAAATCTAAATCCCCCAAGCAAATTTGCCACAAATATAATATCATATATGTCATTTGAAGAAGTTAGAGGTAACAACTTTTTATTTAATCATGAAAAAATTATGGCAATGTTAACTAGAAAGAGCCCACTCCTACTCCATAAACATTAAAATGCAAGAAGTCACCTATTCAATAATGAAGAATTGTTGTGTATTAAAAATTTAAATCTATAAATATTAATAGAACAAAGGTCAGTCTCTTAACCAACAGAGGCAGTTGTACACATAGCTATCATTGTTAGCCTTAAAGATTGCACATTCTTTAGGTATAGAGCAAAACAGACACGATAAAAGGCAGTTGTCTAATAGATTTTGATCCTTTTTTCAGATGAAGGATAAGGCTAAGAAAACCTATATTAATCCTGGGGATTGTGGTTGTCCTTTGAGAAGTAATATTTCTATTTCAATCTAACAAGTCAAGGTGCTGCAGTCAGCTTTACAAGGGCATGGCATGAAGGTGTGTGTGTATGTAACAGCAGCCAAAGTCACCTTCTGCAGCCTTGCTTCTTTACACTACTTTGACTGTATTAGGAGGTCAGAAATATGATACTGTTTTCCAAGGGAAACATGATACTGCTTTTCAAAGGCCTGGAAAGACCTGGCCAGTGTATGCCAAATATACCCAATACCAACAGTGAGGTGGCTGCTATGCAAGAGATGAGAAGGAAACTCCTGGGTTATCACAGATTAGGTATTCATGTTGCCAGGAATGGGAAAGCTGAGCAGGTTGTGAGAGGGCTTTCAGTGATGCCCATCAGCATAAATCAAATGTGAAGTACTGGAAAGCCACAGCTGTCTTCTCAGCAGTGATTCCTAGTAGGTGTGTCAGCAGTTTCTGGGTGCAGGTAGCATCAGCTTTATTTCTGCCTAGAAAAAACAGGCTCTTCATTGTAGTAGAGTTACATGGCCCGTTACAGCCTGAACCAAATTCACATCCCTTGAGCGCTCTCCTGTTCAGCCAGGGTGGCTAGTTAGCTACATCAATGGGTGGTGGCCTCTGTGAAAGACATGCGACTGTGACTTGAGAGCAGAGAGGAGCTTGGACAGTGTGCATACCATAGGTCTGTCAGGGCTGTGTCTAGAGAAATGTGTTTCCTTCTTCACACGCTGCTCTCCTGTCAGCTGCTCTGGGAAAACTCTGGAACATGGCCATGCTGTCATACGACGTTATTATGTTTGCCACACTGATGGCAGATTAACCATGGCTTACAAACATTGTGCAGTACTGGAAACGGAGACAGAAACAAATGTCTGCTGCATGCAGCCGAAGGGTGAGTAGTGGCTACCTGGTTATCCTCTAAAGCTCCCTGGGACAGGTCTGCTGCCAAATAGTGCAGAGAGGATGCATGTGCCTGCTCAAAGTGCACATCCCTCAGGGCACTTACCCAGGCTGTACGGTTGGAAACGAGATGACAGCTGTTTTATGCTGTGTTTTCCACCTCTGTAGAATTAGTTATGCTCCTTTGAAAGAAACATTTATGGGGAAGGGGCTGAGGGTAGGACAGGACATGTCTTTGTCATGGCAGGCAGGAATTTATGGTACAGCTCTGAGGTCAGAGATGCTGAGAATCTCACCAGACCCTTGAACCCACAGCTGTGCATGGGTGCTTTGCTCACCATTTTGAATTTTGTTCTCTTGAAGTAACAGCGACCTCAGTTTGGATTGACAGTATATGAAGATGCCCCTAAGCTTACACAGGAATGGACTACAGAAAGGGGTCAGAATCACCTGCTTTTCTTAGACAACTTTTCCTATCGCCACAATCAGAAACAGAAACAAGAGTAGACAGGTCACTGGTCTGTCCAAGGAGGGCCTCTCATGTTCCTATGAACTACTTCCACCCCTGATCTGTTCCAAGATATTCGTCCCCCACCTTTGTGAGAATACAAATACAAAAATGGGAACATCTTGTTGCAGTCTGAAGTCTCTCAGAAAGCCCAACAGAATTGCCTCTGCATGTAAACATTGAAAGGAGGTAAAGGAAAGGAAAGAATTAAAGGCAGCTTTGCCACAGCCATAGGAATGTTTCAGAGGACCTGAGGTCTATCAACATTGGTGGTATTGTTTGGGACTGGATGCCAGGCTGGCCAAAGCTACATACTTATCTTGTGAAGGACAGGGAATATCCTGAAGACCTTGGAGAAGGAGGAAAGATGTCAGCATTGTGATGTCCTTGTTAAGGAAGGGTATGGGGACAACACAGACATCCTGGAGAGGGCAATCTGTTCTCTTTAAGCCAAGGGAAACAACACAATCCATAAGGCAAGATCCACTGGGAAAAAAAAAAAAGAAAAAAAAAGAAAAGGTGGGTGCCTTTCTGCATGTTGGGTTTTTTTTTCCTGATGTTTCTTCCTCCTGTCCTATTCAGGTAGAGCAGTAAGAAACTGCAGGCCAGACCGTAGGAGTAATTCTCCAACACACTACAGAGAAAGCTGATCTTGTCACATAGGTTGCCGTTTGGCACAATCAAAACATTTTCACCATTTCTCAGAATGACACCTTCCCAAACTGCTCCACAGGGTGCTCTTCTGGCCCTGCTCCTTGATGAAGCTGTCAGCACTTCGGGGGGGTCAGAGGACCCACACCATGACCTCTATGGGCCCTCTTGAGAAAAGCACCAGGCAGAGCCACCTCATCTATATTCAGCAAATTCATTGTGCTGAGACTGTTTTCTAGTACACTTGATAGCTCACATGATGCCTTCAGATCTCCAGGCTTTGAGTAGCATTTTCTGATGTTTCCTCTGCTCAAATTTGCTGAACTGCCTCAAAACAAGCCTGAATTATTTAATATGTTTAGGAATAATGCTAAAACAGCTGCATGGAGTTTTCTCACTGCTGTTCTTCTGGCTCGTGTCTCCTTGTAAAACAGTTTGTCTTGTTCCTTACCAGTGCCTATAGCTGGTGTACTGTACAGAGTCATCTCCTTCATATCTGCTGAAAGCTCAAACTTCCCTGGAAAAAACAGAAGAAATGGTCAAGAGAAAAGGTTTTTTGACTTACTGTATTCTGCTTTTGGGTTGGGTTGGGATTTTTAGTTCTTACAGGGTGGTACATGGACAGTTAGAAAGAAACTAGCCCCTAGAGAAAGAGAAGCAGAACACCAGGGTGTCTTGAAGAAAGTCATAACAGATTCCTCAACTAGCTGTGCAGGTGAGTCATGAACCATGTTGACAATGAACAATTAGATGTGACTTCCATTCAATGCAAAGCTTTCTTTCCAAAGTGAGGAACCCCTATATGATCTGTCTGCGTGCTTCAAAGCATGATTTGGCATTAAGACTTAATTCAATTTTAGACTAATGAAATTAGTCTAAAAATAAAATAGTTATGAAACCATTTCATAAATAGTTTCACAAGGCCACTGGAATGAGGTAAACAGAAACTTGATGGCAACAACATTCAGTTAATGAAATGTTTTGAAATTAGGAACATTTCTTTTGAAATTGAATGGTTGTTAGGCATTCTGGGCCTGTTTAGAATGATTGTATTTAGTTATTGAAGTCTGAAATTGAAAAGCGATTTCATAGATGTGTGTTTGTCCTAAACTACTACTTCTGCATTTCTAAGGGCTCTTGATATGCTAGTTCGTAGAACACTCCCTTATTGTAGCTGTCTGACAGCTCTGCAAAAGATTGATGGTTGCTATTAACATAGTGGAGAACATATAAGTCGCTTCTGTATCTGACAGTGTTTCAGAACAGAAGCCACAGCCAGTGCCAGATCTCTGCTCTCCTGAAATTTTGCCCCTCTTAGGATGGCTACTTTTGTTCTACTGTGATATTTATTCCATTTCTGATCACAATTCTTTGAATGCTGCAACACCGAAGCCAAACGTAGTGCATGAGTTGTTCTAACTTGGACCAGGAGCAAGAAGTCAGGATGTAGCAGTAGTTAATAACTTTTAAGTACAAGGTTAAGTGGTCTGAGATTAGAGAGGAAAAGATCAGCAAAGCACTTCTAACCAATTTGACTTCAGACAAGCCAAAAGTACTAATTTATAACCAGCACCTGTGCAATAAAATATATTAAAACAACAGCAAAACCTGTTCTTTTGTGTGTTTTACCAGCCCTGGGTTCCTCCTACAGGTCCTGCTGGACTTCTCAGCTTGTTCTACTTCGCTATTTGCTTTCACTCACTCAGGCTCATACAGTCTCACATAGCTGCACATGATTAACACCACTGCCATTTTTTACTTCGTCATCTCTTTAATTTACTGCTAGATTTTTTGTTCTTTGATCCATTAATTGGATCCTTTCTTTTTTCTCAATTTACAGTCTGATCTTTTAGAAACACTGAACCTGGCCATTCTTTATGCCCAGTTCCTTGCTCTCACTTTCTTTATTGTTTGTTTCCCTCCTTCTGCTCGTAGCACACTGCGCTTTTTACAGATTAAGAAGCTTGTCGTATGTCTATTTTTGGACAGTTATCATTAATAAATTAAAATTTTATCAACCTGTGTGCCCTCACAGGATTGTGTGCCTGGAAGCAAGGTTGATGTGGCTTTTCATTTTTATGAGTGCTGCTTTATATGTCAGTGCCAGAGATTCCTTCATCTCCAGGAAGCAGACAGGCAGGTTTAGTGTTGTTTCTGTTAGAGAGACTGAGAGAATTACTTGGGGAACCAAATTCCCTGCCTGCAAAATCAGTGGGATTGCTCCAGGGCAAAATGAGACCTAGTGTCTGTGTGATATTTTGGAAGTGCACATTTTTGCATCCTCTCATATTATTATTTCTCCTTTCAGAAAAATACAGGGCATCTAACAAATAGCAGACTATCAGTCTGTTGGGGCTAGCTGATGGCTTATGTGCTGAAAAGTACAAAACTTGAGATGGATCTGAGGAGTTTTATTCTTTTGTTCCTTATGGGGGGAGAAGGGCAGAGGACAGCACATGACTGCTTAACTGAGCTATTTTGTGGTTTTTACTAAGGACAATCAAGTTTCTTAGAGTATTCCCACACCAAAACACAACCTAGCATGAAGAACATTTAGCAGAGATAGCAGGTCCGTCTCCAAATCTATGTCGACTTATTAGCAAGGGCCCACACATTGTATTGACACTTCTGTGTGGCTTTTGCCTCTGAGCTGGCATGGTCTCTCCGCAGCATCTGCCCTGTCTTTGCTGAGTAGATGGGCTTAGTTAAACCGTGCTTTGGTTAAATAAGCTCCAGTTGTGTATTTCACTAGAAAGCAAAATGTTCATAAAAAAGACTGGATTTACAGTGACAAAAATACGCAAAATGAACACACATTTTGTATTATATAGGGTTATAAATACTGAGATTTTATTTGGAAGAAGACAAGAGAAGAATGTGTTTATTTACATGCCCTAGATACAAACGCATAAATGTTGAAACTTTTGCATTTGAACATGTATCACAGCAACAAAGTAGAGATTCTTTGTGAGAAACATCAGCAGGTTTACTATTTAATAGCTTTTATTTAAAGTTTATCCACAGTCTTCACAGCATTCACAGTGATTTACAGGATTCCATTTGTATGCTTTTTACAATTTACACATTTTGCTGTAAGCACTGAAAATTGACTGGAAACTATTAACACCTATTTATCAGAGTGTTTTGCATGGAAGTCTTGAAATTCACATACATATCTAATACTTTTGGAAGAGTTGTGTAGAGATGAAAATCTGCCCTGTGTTTCAGCATTAATGAAGGACAGAATGAAGGAGTAGAGTTGCTATGGTATCTATATACATAGCAGTTCCTCAAGCAGTATTCAGAGTCAATTCAAACAGGAGAGCGAAGTGAACTCTTCTGTTGTTTACCATGAACAGAAGAGTTGATGGTGTGAGATGCAGCTACTGAGGCATAATAAGAGAGGATGGCTGAGATTTATCCAAAAATTGAATCTTACCAGAAGTGGTGGTGATACATGAGAAGGAAAGAAAGAAGCCGGGTTTCCACCCACCTGGAAAGGAATTTTTTAATAGCTAAATATGAAGCCCCCCAATTAATTTTGGCATTAGAAAAAGTCCCAAGGAGACAATAAGGAAATAAAAAAAAAGATGTCACAGAAGAAAAAGTAATGCAAAGCCCTATAAAAAGATATCACTCCTTCTCTTCAATATCTGAAAGTAACATTCCTGCCATAGAGCTGCAGTGTCAGGGACAGGTGAGACTTCTCAAGAAAATATGCAGATTCTCAAGTACTTTTCTTTTTTAATACCTTGGACAGAGACAAAGTAGCATTACATTTCAGTAAACTGTTACCATTTTGCCATGTCATATATGCAATATAATGTTTGTCTAAAAAATGTTATAAATTTACAAATTAGATACATTGTTTCATTTACATGGTGGATTTGCTAACACAGGGAATATATATTTTTGCAAAAATCCTGTTGATCTTCAATCTGATAATTGGGTAGACACTAGATCAGCAAAGGAGTTTCCACGGCACATTTTGCATGTTCATGTGTGGACACACATATGTACTTGTACATACCATGCTCTTAATTTCTTCAAACTATAAATTAGTTACTGTTCTTAAAGGTGGTATATCAGATTGTCTGATGAATGAGACAAGATTTCCATTACAGAAATTTATACTCCCTTCTCTCCCAGAGGGAAATCCAAACTGTAGTACACAATAGTACAAGAAACCATATAATTTGCACTTGATTTTAGAACCGACAGGGTCATAACTTTACTAAATAGGGCAGAGCTTGATCTTGAATATAGCTGGATTATATTTTGGTATGTGGGACTAACATCAAATTGTGCTTCCTGGGTTTACTGTAAAATACATATGTAACAGGCTAAGAGAGTTTAGTTCAACATGATGCAACACTGTCTTCATTGCCCAGCTATTCTCTCAGCTATACTACTTAATTTGCAGTATAACTGCTAGTGTGGTTGACATAATCTGTGACAGTATTGTAAATACCTTTTTTTTGTGTGTGTTACCATGGACAAATTTAATGGATAATTGCATATTAGATTTCATGCCTCTGGTTTATAAAATTCTATGGCTCCAGGTCATCCACAAATACACTTAAAATCATGTTTCTGTATTTTATCATAAAATGTCACTATGAACAGTTCTACCACTGTCTCAGTTAGATTTTATAAATGTATTCCTGTTGGCAAACTAAATAATTCTGTTTCATCAGAGATTGCATTAATAACAATTGGCATACCCTAATTCAAATTTTTAGGAAGGTATTACCATGAATAAAATTCATCAGGAACATATCCCCCTGATATTGTCTTCATGATTCTGTAATGTCAATGATGACTTATCTCAGAATTCAGGACAAAACGGATTGTCTGAAGATATTTTAAGCTGATAGCAAGTCTAACCAATTTCAAAATGCTTAGAACTAGCCTTGTTAGTCATCACCAATATTATCACAGATTCATTGAAAATCAGAGCAGAAGTCTTTCATGGGGTCATTTAGTAATGTAAACAGAATCAGGAGTTGTCACTGAGTTCAGTGACACCAAACCACATCTTAGGAAATATAGTTCCTGCTGTTGAAAAATTACTAATTTTAAATATATTTTTTTGGGGGGGAGGGGGGACGGGTTGTTATACAGAAGCACATCTTTTCTCATTGCTCATTTTTCCACTTCCTGGGCTAGTGGATTTTTTCCAGATGCCAGGTTGTTCCAGTCAAAACTATATTTTTCTAGCCAGCTGTAATCTCTCAGGGTACCACAGAGTCACAGCAGAGTTCTGCTTCTCGCAGCATTTTTTTACCCTCCCAAGCTGAATCTAGCCTTTGAACATTTCGTTTTTCTCATGTCTATGCCCATGTGAGGAGCCCTTCCAATTAACAGATGTTCTAATGAGGAAAAAAAGTGAAACTAAGAAAGACCGGTTATAAAAATTGCAGGTTTGAGTACTTAGTGATTCCTCTTGGTTTTTCTGTGGAATTTCTTCAGAGAACAAAAACTTTGTTCTTTTTTGGTAAATCTACCTTGAAGTTTAAATGTACCATAAAGCAGATTGGCTTCCAAGTGTACAACATTATTCATGTATCTCCCTTCCACTGGCATGTCTACCTGCCTCTGAATGTTTGATTTAAATTGCTGGCTCTCTTGAAGATTTTTTGTTAAGCTTGTACAAGTACTCTGCTTATTCCATTGCTGTTCCTTGCTCCAGAGTGCATTTTTATGCCCCAGCTGCTGCTGCTGCTGGACCTTTGTTGCTTGGAATGTCTCTGGCTTTGTAAGATTCCACTGACCCTTTCAGGCATCAGTCAGGGGGCAGGGACTCAAGAGAAGTGACAGATAAAGCATTAAGAGTATTCTGTAGTGTGATAGGATACCCTGTTCAGGCTTGCACAAGTGTGTAAAGACCCATATTCATACTTAATTTTAAAACTTTTGGTTGTTAATCCTGTATTATGCTGGTAAAGAGTTCCTAGTGGTACAGAACCAGGGGTGCTTCCTTGGAAAAAGCTCAACTCAGGGTGTAAAAGACATGATATATGGCAATGTGGCTCTCCTCATGATTTTTTTTTTTGCCCAGCATAGGTGGCACTTTCTCTGCTTATGCTGGGAATCCATCAGAAAGACTGTGCTGGTAGCTGCTAATTGCACAGTGGCTTCAGGTTGTCAGGTTTTGATAGATAGTGTCTTTTACACCTCACCTTCTAGTCTGACTAAAGTCTCACAGTCAAGACCAGTTGGAATAGGTTTTGTGTCCTCTGCAATTAATTTCAGTGCTCATCTGTAGAAATTTAGGATGACAGGTGATTAACTGCAGGGCTTTGATTCTATTGTAAAGTTCTCCTTTTATATAGGACTCCCTATATTAGCAAGAAGATGCTGACTACCACTTACTCACTATTTCTTCTAGCATCAGTAGTTACACTTATGCAGTTTTTTCAATTTATGCTTGGTCTTAATCCATCAAATTCAGCAGTTCATCAGTACATGACATCTGCCTTAAGAAAATGTACAGAAAACATTACTCTGTCATTTTTTCATTATCTAAATGCGAAATATGTGTCTTTTGGTGGTCCCACATTAGAGATACATACAAATTTCAGCCACAATAATGATCAGGGGGCTGGAGCACTTCTCCCATGAAAAAAGGCTGAGAGAGTTGGGGTTGCTCAGCCTGGAGAAAGGAAGACTCTGAGAAGATGTTATAGCAGCCTTCCTGTATGTAAAGGGGCTGACAAGAAAAACGGAGCCAGACATTTTGCCAGGGATATTGATAGGATAAGGGATAACCATTTAAACTGAAAGAGGGTAGATTTAGATTAGATATTAGGAAGAAGTTCTTTACTGTAAGGGGTGGTGAGGCACTGGCACAGGTTGCCCAGAGAAGTTGTGCCTGCCCCATCCCTGGAAGTGTTTAAGGCCAGGTTGGACAGGGTTTTGAGCCCTTTGGCCTAGTGGAAGGTGTCCCTGCCCATGGCAGGGGCATTGGACTACACGATCTTTAAGGGTCCCTTCCTAACCAAACCATTCTGTGATTCTATGATTCTAATTTACTGTTTTAGAGTTGTCCAGCACTGAAGATATAAAAGTATATTTGTCTTGTGATAAATTATTTTTGTATAGTCATCCAGATCTCATAAATTTTTGACTCATACTACATTTGTTGACATTATTACTAGATTCTAAATAATTGACTGAAGTTTCTAAATACAGCCTCATTTGAAGTATATAGCTGAATGAAAATAGAAGTATATGCAGTTAGAGGCTGTTAACTGGGCACGTTGTGAACTGAAGAGCAGCACGTTCAGCAAAGGATAACCCACATTTTGTCAGTCTGAAATTTTTAAGGAAATTCCTGAGCAAGCATTTAGCAGTAGAAAGATGCCACTTCCATTAGTGCATGGAGTGGAAGGATTTAAGAGGTTTGGGTTATTTTTAGAGGGGGGCAAGCTAGGTGCTGTTGCATGTAATGGTTGCCTGGTAACTCATCTAGGATTACAAGATAGCAGGGTCATTGATGTAGGCTTATTTCATCAGTAATACATTAAAAAAATAAGTAAAACTAACCTAAAATCAAACCCAAACCCACTCCAGCAAACTGTTGCTTGGCAAGATCTGTTTTTCAGTATTTTCTGAGCAATTCAGTGATGTCAAGCTTTCAGAAATATATGTTCTAGAAATGCAAGACCAGAGTAGCAGCTCCTTAGTCATTGCTTTTGTTGCATCAATAAGAAAGCCAGTTTTGCCTTTGGGCTTGGATTAGATTTATTTTCATTTGCCTTGCATGTCAGTTTACAAATATACAAGCTTTGGATGCTCTGCTCTATGCTTTTCTGCTTTAATAAATATTTGTTGATATTTCTTTTGTAATATCTTTGGACCTGATCCTAAGAGCGTAACTCATACTGAAAGCAAATATATTTAATATGATCACTCATGTATTCATCTACTACCTCTCCTAAGACTGGCAGAATTAGGTTCGACATAGATGTAAACTGGTGAGCTTTTCTAACCGTACCTACTTAAATCTATATTTGGGTATTCATTTGTTGAAGAAGTATCCTAATTCGCAAAGGCATTGAGTACTTACAATGAACATTGTTTGCCATGGACATTTTTGATCCTCAGAATGCCTTGATGTAGGCAGCTTTCTACAATACTGGCATCAAAATATGCTTGAAATTGCTGATTAGCAAGTACAGTTGTCATAGCTGTATTCTTAAGGCAACTTCTTTTTCTTCGAAAATGTCCTATCTTTCTGCCAAAACCACTTCTCCAGCCAAATTGAGGACAGCTACATTAGTCACTTTCCAAGTGGTATCTCAGAGGTTCAGCCTCTTCCTTTGAAGCCTTTTGACTTTCCCCAAATCTTTTATTTCACTGTCAGGGTCCAGGAACTCATCCCACATCATATCTTGTTTGTTGCTAAGTTTCTTTAAAGCTAAAGGCGTAGACAGGAACCAATAGTGATTGATGATGAATCACACTGGCCCTTGAGTTTCTTATGCAGTAAAATTAATCTTCCTGAGTTTTGCATGTACAGACTCAGCCTGTGATCTCACAGCTGTAACCTGTGCTGAAGCACAGCGCAATGAATCATAAAGGATCTTGTCATAGACTTGGGGGGGTGGGGTGGGGGGTGGGGGGGGAAATTCTCTTTTGTTATCCTCTGGACTCTTTTTATAAGGAACAGAAGAGGGACAGTCAAATTGGGGAGCAACTTATTCCAATAGCCAGAAGGCTCAGCCAGCAAAAGAAAAGTGTTCTGGCCTAGGCACAGGTCCTATAATACTTCTGATTTCATGGGGGTGGAGATGTGTGTGTGGAGAATGATGTTTTGGGGTTTTTTTGATCCATCCTCTTGTTCAGTAAGTGCTTGTGCCCATCTTTGGTGTTCCTTGACTCCACTGGAAGATGTTTACATCATTAGTAGTTTGCCACATCTGCCAGGCCGACTTTTCACATCAGATGTGGAATATAAATACAGACTATTGTGGAAAGGGAAAAGAATAATACAGGAGAAACACTGCTACCACCTTTTTTCTGGCATCCCAGTCCTACTTCTCTCTCTTCTGTGTAGGTAGTGACCTGAATTCTTCTTGAGAAGCGCAACCTTTTCACACTCACCCTTTCCTCACAAATCAAGTCTTGATCCCTTATAAATCTCTGATGTCTGTGCCATGTTTTAAGCTATACGACACTGCAGCTTTTGATGGACAATATTTTCTCAGCATGACTAGGTAAATATGAAAGGCCTACCTTCACTATCAGAATGAAGCAATTAAATCATTACTTCCTCCAGATTTTCTATAGAGCAAGTTTTACATTTTGTAGTTTTGGTTTCTACCAACAAGAATTCGCTTTTTAAAACTGTTTTTTGCTTCCCCCACCCCTCATCCCCAGCAGCATACTTTAAAGTCTCATTTCTAATGTTATTTCATTGCTAAAATAGATAGGAGAATTTCCTCCCTACTTCCGAACCCCACTAAAAATATAAAATAAAATAAAATAAAATAAAATAAAATAAAATAAAATAAAATAAAATAAAATACAAAGGAAGTGTTTTCTCTTGAGTACTATGACTTTTAATTACACTCTCAAATTTGATTTAGACCCTTTTTATTGCTCAAATTAATTTTGCTTGCTAGCATTAGAGATAGCCTATTGTACAACATACTGTTCCAATCACTGAGGGAAGCCCCAGGAAAACAGTTTCCATGGTGTTTATTCAGACTTGCATAACTGTTGCTTAGTGAAGAAAATAAGACGAGTACTCAAGAGCAGCAAAACAAAGAGCATTTGATGTTCTGGGTTTCAAACTGCCTATTTAGCTATACTGGCCAGACCTTCCACCCAGCCTGCAGATGTGTTGTGGCACAGCATGGATGGAGCATTTTATCAAGGTGAATTTGTTCAAGGTTCTCAGTCTGAAGGCCAGATTATTATATAATTCTCTTTCTTTTTTACTTTGACAGTTATAAAGAATAAAAGATGCTGAAAGCATGATTTATGAAGGGGTAGGTCTACAGAACTCCTTCAAAGCCCACCTTTCTTCTCTTAGCTCACTGCCCACATGCAGGGGGATTTTGCTGTTCCCTGAAAAAAAATCCCTGAGCCTCTCTGATATTCCTCCAAAGCTGCAGAGTCACCCAGAAGCTGGAGACTGTGTACTGGCCATCCTGGAGCTGCAGCTCAGGGAGTCACAGTTGAACTAGTTAAATGTGTTGCAACTCTTTAAAGATAGAAATTTCTCGCTTCAGCTACCCAGGGGAAGAAGATAAGAGGGCAATTTCTTTGCAGGGTAATCTGCATGTGGGACAGGTTTACTCATGAAACCATATAAGAACCGATAAGTTTCAGTTTTACTTGGATGAACTTGCTATCGGGACATCAAGCTGTACCCTGACAGGGCAACCTTGCGTTCAGGAGTTCCCACAAGACAACCTGGCACTTCCCTCAGAAATTAAGTCAGCCCTCTCCTCCTCAAAAAAACATTCTCCCAGAGAGACCAGAGTCATGTGCTGTTCCCACCTTGATCATTAGCAAAATCTGACAGATCCAGAGGCCTTCCCCACATCTTCATGGGGCCATACAATGCCTAAGATCACTGATTCTACCTGGGAGCTTCAGAAGCTCACCCTCGTCCCTACGTCCCTTGCAGCTGTGGCTCACAGAAAGGCAAATGCTGCATGCACCACACCTATGGGGTAGTCAATCCAAGGGTCAGGCGATGGATAGCTCAGTCCTGCCCTGTCCTGTGCTCCACTGGGAATAGAAGATCACGTTTTTAGTGTTTTGCAGCAAATGGCACTTGCCTCTGCCTATTTCATCACCCTCCAAAGCAGAACACTTTCAGCAGCCCAAGTGCTATACAGCCTTGTCTCCCTCTGGGCTCTTTCCCATGTAGCTGTGGTTTTAGCTATTGCATTACACTGATTTATCAGACCCTGTTAACTCCATCCCCTGTAGATGCAGTCTTGCATTTCACTGTCAGGCTAGGAAAAAAAAATCTTTACTGCGTTAAGCCAACTTCTGCCCACAAATACTCCATTAATTTCATCAAATCTATTTTGGTCTTATTTCTGCCATCAGTTCTGCCACATTTTGTGCCAGCTCAAACCAATAAACTAAATTATTAAGGGTTGGAGCCTTACTCAGATAATGTGGGAACTTTCTGAGTGGCACAGGACAAAGGTTAGCAGCAGAATGCAGCAGTCGAAAATGAAGCACAGAAGGGATGTAGCATAAAGATGTCACTAGTTTCTAGCCAGTCTTAGCATTAACGCACTTACTATATTTTCCATGTCATGTACACTATTTTCTTCCCAGTTAATTTTGTAATCTGAATCTGAGGACTTGGGTAGTGGAGCAAAATTGCTTTTCTGGAAAAAGGGTTTTAACTATCTGAGAATTAAATTCAAAAGAGTGGAAATGGGGAGAGGGAAGGCTGGGAAATTTTGTCTGGGAAATAGAATGTGTTTTGTTTGTCTTTCTTTGCATTATAAAATAAATGTAAAATGAACAAGATTTGGGTAAGCAGCTTTAGTTTAGAATGATCCCAAAGCTCTTCAGAAATGCAGCTGAGTTTCTTTTTATGGGAAGATTCATTTTCCACTGAAGAATTGCATGATGCTTAGGTCAGAAAATAAGGACTAAAGCCTGGGGTTTTTTCCTCCTAAATTGAGGAGTTGGGTGTCAAGATATCATACCATTGCAACCAAAGAGATTTTCAGCCATTGGTGTGCCTTTTCAGCTCATGACATCCAGGGTAGGGATCCTAACCCCACCTGCCTTCCCCAAGATTCCTTGCATTTGATTCCCCCTCATGAGAGGACAATGACCATCTGTATAAAAAGACCACACCTCATCACCTTTCATGACTATCTGTGGGTCCCTGCCATGATATTTCTGCATCATCCAGCTCCTTCCCCTTCTTCATCCTCAGGGAATTCCCTAAAAAAGGCAGCTATTTCACACGCAAATCCTAATGGGGACTCATCACATTTTACACTTGATGCTGCTTCTGTATGATGCTTATTACTATATGGACAATGATTAAGTGCTCTTCAGACTGAAAAATATCTTGCCACTTTCTATATCAAAAATTTCTGATTTCCTTATAAGCCCGGATTTAATATCTATAGATCCTTACATTGTTTTCATTGTTTAAAAAACATGTTCCTCTTCCAAAATCTGTGTCAGAAGCATGAAGGGGAGAAGCACACATATTTGTAAGATTAAATTCCTTTTATTGTCCTTAGCACCAGTCTTCACTTGGATAAGGCAAGGTAGGTTAGGTCTCTGTAGGGCACAGAGTTACAGTTCTCATCTTTCTTAGTACAGACTTTTGATTCTCTTCCTAATCTTTCTTATTACTCCCATCTGCACACTTAGAAAGACTACATTTTCAGATAGTATTCCTCGCACAGTAGATGTAACTTGATTTATAAATGGTCTTCTAATCCTTTTGTTTTTATTCTTCACACCAGCCTTTTGTAGCCTAATATTTACTTTCTAATTTTCATCTCTATTGAGCAATGATCCTTAGAGAGCTGTGATTAGTAATCTAGGACTGCATCCAGATTTATTGTAGCATTGAATTTCATATTGCCACCTCACTACGCTGCCTATTTCCCCATGTTAGTCCTTCTAGTTTTGCCTGGGTTTGCTTGATCTATGTAATTTTGTTATCTTGCTGTTTATCACCCTCCCAGAACACTGCTACACATATATAACTGCACAAATCTCATGAATATATTTGCTGTACATCAGCAGTCACTTTAGCCAGTTTCTAGTCCACAGCAACAAATTGCCTCTCACCTTGACCCTGATGAATTTCTTATCTGTTTGATGTGAGAGATTTTGTCAAAGGCAGATTCAAAATATAAGTAAATAATGTCAATTAATTTTCCTTCTCCTATAAATTTTCCTGGCATTTTGAAAGAGTGCTAAAAAAGTAAGAATACATGATCTCTCTTCTGTTATACTCACCCTAACTGAGCCCTATGGTCATGAGGCTTTAGAGGACATATAAGAATGGTTATAATTGCCTCCATAACCAATCCACAAAGTACAAATTCAAGCGGTTAGAATTATTCTAATAAAAAGATATATTTATCAGACATTAGCACTGTATTTGAATAAGAATAAATGCTTTTGAAAATTTAATGCTTTTGATTTATTTCTCAATAGCAAAAAAAGTAAGTTCTGTGGAAACTTACTGCATTCAGAGGATAAGCTTCCCCTCTGCAATTCATCTTTGCGGCCATTAGAAGGGAGGCCACATGGTGTTATGTTGATCTTTTAGAACAAGATATCCATATTGCAAATCTCAGTAGATCTTTTAGAACAAGATATCCATATTGCAAATCTCAGTAATACTCATGTTTTCAGTTACAGCAATCTTCTTTTGCAGAAAAATGCTTCTGACATTTAGGTGAGATTTTCTTTGAGACTTCTCAATTATTACATGAGCCTCACGTTTTTCTTCATGCATTGGAGAACATGTTAAAGTACATCGTCATATATCAAACACCATATACAATAAGGACTTTTTATGCTGTAGTATTGATTTGGCCTTAAAGTACTTTGACATATTTATTAATGTAAGTGAAGTTTCATTAATGATTATAAGCCACCAGTTTGAACATCTTTAGAGGCTAATAGGATGGGTTGTCAGGTTAAATAAACCCCAAATTTTTAAGTAGCAAATGAAAACATTAAGTTACATTTTTCCTTCAGTTTACCTCTAGAATCCTACATAATTTTTAAAAGGGGTAACAATTCCCCATATTCCTTAAGTTGTCAACATGTGTCACCCTAGTATGCTGACCTCTATAGGTCTCTGCTGCATTCCTGTCCAAATACCATTCTTTTCCCCATTTGAATAGCAAGAGCATTTTGTTATGAAGAGCTCTACTCCAACTCATTCTAAGCAATGAATAATTTTCTGCACATAATTTCCCTTCCTTTCAAATGGCTTAAGCTTTCCTAAGCTTTGGAAAGGCCCTGGAGGGCCCAGACTGAAGAAAAGTCTTTGAGAAAGTGACTCAGTCCATCTTGAGATAAGCATAGAATCACAGAATAGCACGAAGACAGATAATGTGCATTGCTTTTGGGCAGCACCTATCTCTCCCCATTGACTGTGAAAAGTAAAAAATGTATCTATATTGTCTAGTGCAGTGCTACACACAGAAACCTGAGCTTAGTCTATAAGAAGGGGCACAATGGCCCCTCCACCCATATGAATTAGTCCTTCTAAAAAAGTGCTAATGTGGCTGATCATAGGATTGCCTCTGCTTGAGCCTGGTATTCAGAAGTGTCTGGACATCTTTCTATGGCCCATACACTGCACTGACTAGATGTGCCATAGGGGCATAGGCAAATGTCAGATGCAGACAGCAAGTCCAGGCAGCCAAGAATGTGGATGCATTTTAGTTTTGACACCACACACAGAAACATCAGGGTCTTGCATAAAGCTTGGGGTGATATGCTAGTGCTATGAAGCCTAAAAGGAACCTTCTGGATTTAAAATTATTACAATAGGGAATGAAAGGAAAGAAAATTTCTGTAGCAATTTAAGGATTTTAGGTTTTAACTGGCTATACAGATTTAAAAAAAAATGTAGCTCACTTCCTTTTTTTGTTAATGAAATCTTTCCCACTTAAATGTGTATATTTTCTCTATATGTATGGAAGGACAATTTCAATAAACTTCAATTTTTTATTCTACCAGAATAACCTGACTGAATAAATTCAGAAGAATTCCTGAAGAAAAACAGATTTTCATGATGGAAGGCCACTAGAAGAAAATCCAGTGAAGAACATGACTTTTAGTATTAAGACTGCTACTTGTTTATTAATGTTATTGTCATTATGGTTCTCTTAACAGGATTAGGTGCAATAAAAGTGGAAGCTTCTCTAATCTATCCCCGTGTGCGATTTTACTCAATTACAACATGCTTGTCTTGTTTTCTCTCTAAAGCACAGGTTAGTTATTTGCTCAAGTCAGTACCAAGTATAGTCTAAACATGACTAATGCTTTTAACCAGATGGCTGTACTGTACAGATAGCTTTTTTCAATTATTTTTTCAGTATTTTCTTCCTGGATCTCTTATGTATATTCGTCTTGAGGTTTTAGCACCACATGTCCATTTTAGATACCTTTTAATTACTTAGACTCTCAACACATTTTCTTTCTGAATGACTCCACAAAACAATGAGAAAACCAAACTGTTACAATTCATGGTAATTTTCACATTGTAATGTCTTTCTTCATAATCTATGTAAAAATAATTCTGGTACCTTATCCAAATAACGCTGCATCCTGAGATATTCCAGAGACAGTCTCAGAAAACACGAAAGGTTTGTCCATTCATTCAGCAACATGTTAAGGAAGACTTAGTGCCACATCTAGTGCATTCCTGCTTTTAGATATGCAAATCCAACCATCAGACAGAGACAGAAAATTTAAGTGAGCTCATTTCTCTATAGAAATACCATCATTTTCCTTTATAATGGAAATCTGTGTGAATGAACACTTGATTTTGCAAGTAATTTTGGTGACTGCACAAATATGTTCCCAATTTGGGACTGTATTTTCTACTCAGATGTTTAAATTTACTTATATGAATAATGTAATGGAAACTTTTTTTTTTTAATTTAAATATGCTGCATATATAACGTCTCACTAAGGATGTCTACACATGATGGTACTGGTTCTAGTCTGTGCACTGAACAAGAATTACAGATAATTGCTAATGCAATCTACAATAGCAAGAAAACATTTTTAATATGTGTAACCATTTTCTACAGCAAATATTGCAGCTTTTATTGCAATTAACTCTTTGTAGTTAAGTGTCCTGAACTGGGCTGAGATCACATTGATTCAATACATCTTCTTGGATGTTGCACGTGGTGAGTATTTACTTCAGGAACATCTTCCTGTCTTTGAGTCTTTTGTTCAGTGCCTCCTTCCAGGAGCAGAATATTGGAGCTCATCATCTCCAAGCTGCCAGTATGTTCATCAGTATACATCTACATTATTTTTCTTGGTTCAGGCAATTTTCTTTGTGCTATTTGAATAAAATTGAAATCGTTTCTCCTTTGGAGGTGACAGCTCTTCAACTTTTTCCTTAATTTGCTGCTATAAAAATGGTACCCACTAAAAAGTCAAAATGTATCGTGCTGATGTAAAAGGTGTTAAATACGGCTTAAATAAAGTCTTTAAACTTCCACAAGACTTTATCCAGAGACTTTCTTAGAGAGAAGAAAAAACCCTCATACAGAGAAAAATCTAATTTAATATTGGCAATGGATTCACAAAGAGGAAACAACATTCCTCTCATATACTCAAATAAATGATAGTTTTCTACTCACTAAATCGGAAAGCTGTCATCTTGCCAAGCAGTATAGCTCTGTGGTCCAAATACCAGATTCTAAAACTAAATAAAACCAGATTGTGGCACATGTGCTGGACAGTTTGTTCTCAGATTGCCTGTAACGTGACATGCCTTTCAGCAGAGACTGGTGGGCTCAGGTGGTGCCTCCAGAGGGCTAGGAAATGGTCACTGGTCCCTGCGGAGGGAAAAGTGTCTGTGGGTGAGAGAAAAATGGCAAGAAGGCAGGAGCTGTAGCTCATGGAGATAGTACTGAAAGAAGCAGGGACCCAACTCACCCATAACTCAACCCCCACCATGGCAGAGAGAAACTTTAGGAATCAGAGGGAGCTAGCTGCAAATCAAAGCCTACTGTAAGCACTGTAACCAAACAGAGAAGAAAGAACTTGCCCATAAGTACATGACGGATGGAAGAGATTTGTTTATGTAGAATTTTGTTTCTGCTGTCACTTAAAGTTTTCTTTTTTTAAAAGTTTTGTTTGTTTGTTTATATTTTAATAAAATCTCTCATTGAGTTGAAAGAGCTTTTTGGTCTTCTGATCTCCACCCTAAGGCAAGGGTCAAGACATACATCTCAGAGCTTTACCTGGGTCTCATGCCGTTGCACACACATACTTTGCTTAACAGTATACAGTGCTTGAATTTATCAGAATTGCCTGCAAATTAATACGTACATCCTGTGAAAATGCCAGGGTTTCAAAATCTGTGCTCTGTCAGAAAAAAGAAATATTGACACTTTCTTTACACAGCAGTAAAATTTCACAGCGTCCCATTCTTTTGTTTTGTCATTCCAAGCTAAACAACACTTCTTGACATTTCCAGATACTGGGTTCACTGTGAGCTTTACTGAAGCCTTTAATTTCATCTTCCTACAATTTAGTCTGTATTTTGAGCTGCTGCACTGACTCCTAAAGAGCTGGTCTTTGTGCCTCCACTCTATTTTTATTCATCTCATGAAACTTAACCACCTCCATGCCATGCAACCCAGCCCCAAACTAAATATGTAATCTCCCAGTGGCAAGTTGTAATATTTCAACCTCTGCTTTTTGGGTTTGGAGGTTGTCATTTGATTGGTTTTTAATTTTGAAAAGATAGAATTCAGCTCTACACATAATTTATAAAAATACTGGGCTTAATTTAAGCAAGAAGCTCCCAAATAAGAAAACCCTCAAGTTATTTAATAGGCAATATATTTTTTTTTTATCCTGGCATTATAGGGCACTATGGTTGGGACTGATTAATGTCTTTTCCCACAGGCTGCTTTACTGATTTGGACTTAGTCTTAGATCATCCAGAAACTTAGGAAAAATACTCATCCTAAAAAAGTGTTTTTGTCTTACAGAAATGCTCCTCCCTCACCCCCATGGTTCACTGTAATAGTATTGTCTTTGTAAAGTACTAAGTTAGGAACATGGGTCTGCTCTTAGGTCTGTAACGGAGACCTTTCATTTCAATACCACACTATTATTTTGAGTAGCCTTCTGTAGCTAAAGACCTACTTTAATTCCTGGAAAAACTGTGCTATTTTTGGATTCCAACTCCCTGTTTCCCCGTTGGTGCTCTATCCTTATCTCCTTCTCCATAACCCTCCAGCTAGTTTTGTACAATCTCTTCCACTTACCATAAATACTACTCTTGAGGGCTGGGCAGGGTCACCCTAAAAGGCTCGCTGATACTATGGAAAAGGCACAAGTAATCTTGAGACATCACATTTTGTTACTTGTTTATTTATTTGCAGGTTGAGATCCTAATTCTTTAGTCTGAATTGATTCAAAGTGAGCTAAAGGTCATACTCATTTTGGCCAGGCAGTTGAGATGATTTATAATTCCTGTTTCTCCAGTTTTAACCTCGGTCAAATACTTAAGAGAGCTGTGTCCGGGATGTTAGCAGCTTCCTAATCTAAGTACAAAGGAATACTTTTGAATACTTTTGGTATCCATTTCTTTTCTTAAAAGAAAAAAAAAAAAGAAAGAAAATTTGAGTTAATAAATGAAGAATATTCAGAAGTTCTTAATTATATCTTTTTCTGTTTATTTTATTTCTGCCTTTCTTAAAAAAAAACCCCAAGCCTGAATATTGAAAGTATGCATTATGTCTATCCCTTTAGGACTCTTCTACTTCTTTCTTTTCTTCCCATAATTACAGTGAAAATCTATCATGTTTTCAATTTTTATTTTTTCAAACTTTTTCTTGTTGGTAATTTCATTACTATTACACCATCTTTTTATTATGCATATTTACCATTTTTATCAAACACTGAGAGTTCTAGAAAAGTCTATACCATTCATGTGTTGCTGTTTACTTCTGATTAAAAGGTAAACAAGACTATCCCAAAGTACATTCTATTTCCTCATTCACACACACAGTTATAACTGTTTCTACACAGACAGAGGCATACATATATATACATACATATATACATATATCCATCCTAAACCCAGAGTAGAGGATTTAACTTGGATTAAACCTGGGGAAATGCAGACAAATAATTAAACGATCTTTTGTTATAACCCTTTGTTTCAATGTGTTGACAATTTGACTTTAGAATATTTATGTTATCTCTGCTTTCATATATGAAGAATATGAAGTTATCCTAGGTTCCAATTTATTGCATATAAAACTATTTTCTTGGAACCTCTGTTACCAAGATCTAAGACTGAAATAATATATTTTTAATATTTCCATGGAAAAGAAATGTTATCTTTCAGAATGTGAAGGTCTGGAAACTATTGTAATGCATAAAGTGCATCTTTTAGTGGCCAGGTACTTCAATTAAAGCAATACCTACCTGTAATGTGGCAGGCTAGCAATAACTGGATGCCTTGTCTAGTCTAATTTGGAAGCCTAGAGATAACCATAGAAAACGACAGGAAATGAAGCTTAATTTGACTATGTGACCTTGTGCCTTGATCTAGATTAGTTGTGTTAGGGTTTCTGAAAGGCTAATCAATTTCTTTAACAGCCAGACTGTAATAAGCACCCAGTAAACAATACCTCTGCCTTAATTTGCCTATTTTTATTTTGAAGAAGGCAAGATTTGTAGAGATATGGAATGAATATTCAAAAACAATAAAGCAAATACACAAATAGATAGGAAATAGTGAACAAATTGTCATGCTATCCAGATGGCTCATCCTGTGTTGACAGCAATTTTTAACTGCTGCATACATTTAATTTAAATGCAGAATATCTACCTGTTGAACTACCCTATGTATTGCTATTTAAGAACTGTTTTCACAGTTTCACAAACACGGTTCCTTCATATTTCTAATTCCAAAGGAATAGATCTGTTCTCTTGCAAACAAGGGGTTTTTTTCATTTTTGTTTCTAATATAATGCTAAGAATTTTAATATACTTAATCTTCACTTGAGTTATTCATCTGCTTGATTGGTTAAACAGTGATCACAAATGTAAGTGTCTCTGGGATGTGCTTTCTCTTGTTTCCTTTATGAACTTGCAATCCTGTGTGCTGAAAGCTTATCAGAAGTAGTCATCTCAGTTAGTACTGTACTCAATTATACGGCTGTTGTGTTTCACCTCCCCTATTTGTGTAAGGTGATTTCATCCAGAATGTTATTTGGCTTTCCCATTATAATGCAAAATAGTATTTCCAAATAACTTTCTTCTTTTTTAATCTATAATTTGCTTTCTCATGGCCCTTCAGACTGCTTCAGAATTGCCTTATTTGAATTGCTATGGTCTGACTCTCCCTTCAGCATAAGAACAGGACAACAATATCTAAGTATTTTCAAGCTCCTGGGACTGCTGATACTAGTTTTCTTTCCCCAAGCTCAGCTTTCTTCAACCTCTCCCTTTTGCCATCACTTCAGCAATATTCTTTCCTTTGGACATCTTGCAGAACAAGCATCCTGTGAGTAATATGGGGCTTTGTGGTTCGCTAATGCTACTTCTCTTATCCTATTTCTACATTCTGGAAGACTTCCAGTAGTACAGCTCTGCCTCTAGCAGTGCAGTTGTCATGATACTTAAAGAGTAGAGAAATTATTTTTATATTTGTTTTAGCTTTTTACACTTTTATTGTACTTCTTTGTAGATTTTTTGAAGTGAAAGAAAACTTTTCCAGGCTCTGGAAATCATTAAACAAAACAGTAAATGCCACAGGCCTCTGCACCCCAAGCAGGTTGCCTGAATGCCAGTGAAAGACAAGATCTGGGGATGCAAAAATGGTAATTGCTAGGCATAAATCTCTGTAATTCAGGAGCTACAATCTTAGAAGTTCTTGAACTCCCAGATTAGGGTTTGCGCACTACTAATATCCAACCCTGAGTAGGGATAATTCTCAGGAGCACAAAGGAAAATACATACATACGGGTGCTGTAACTGAAATGCTAGAGTATGAGCATCATTGTGGCTGCCTTCAATGATAATTTAAGCTGATGTGATCAAATGTATGCATGCATGAATTATTAAAATGCTCCCTGGCACATTTCGATCTGAGTGAACTAGTACCCTTCTGAGCAGCTCCACAGCACAGGTTGTGCCAGAGTCCATTCACAATAGCCAGTTTGGAAGTTGCCACCCCATTCTGTAGACTAAGAAAAACAAACAGTATGGGCACAGCCATTGAAAACCAGCTGGAGCGGGGATTAGTGAGTGGACTTCGGGACTGGTGCGTTTACTGGTATAGGCATAACCATCTTGTCTCCTGGGTGCTTGTGTATGCCTTGCAGAACTGCAGCTCAACAAAATCCCCAGGGAGGGATGCGGGAGTGGGGTCTGACAACCTCATTAAATTTAAATTAAATTTAGCTCTTTCATGGTAAAAGTGCCTGAAATGGGCATAAAGGGGCAGTGCCTGAAAGCCAAGGTTTTTGCAAAGTTACAGTCCATATATAGGTAGCAATAGGATCTTCATGAAAGGTCAGGAAATGGACTTCAGAGAAAGTCCTAGTATTTGGTTAATGAGAACCAGGACCCTTAGGGACAAACTACCACAGGCGCTTGAGGAAACATCTGTAGTACTCCGCAGGGAGGGCGCTCTTGGGTTAACTACTGGCTGATAATATAATCATAGAATACTTCGGTTGGAAAGGTTATTTAGTCCACCCCCCTGCAATGAGCAGCAGAATCTTCAATAGGCCTAGCACTGTAAATTTGCTGTAAGATTTTTCCTCTGATAATCAGAGGAAAAAAACCCTTTATGATCCATTGTAAACAGAGATTGAATCAGATTCCCCTGTGAACAGAGATAAGGAGGTAGCAAAGATAGCTAATAAGGTGTGTCATTCTGGATAACTATACAAACCAAAAGGGAAAGCACTATCACTTTAGGTGTTATGCCTTCTACATGGTTATTTTACCTCTGTAACACTCTGTGCTTATGCAGAACAGGATCTGCTTCCAGTTTAGCACATCAGACTTTATGGCATGATTGCCTGTTGTCTTTCATTTCCTGCATCCTTCTGTATTCTTGGAAATATGTGTAAAATACTGCTCATCAATCTGGATCTTCTTAAATCATCTAATTCTTTCCTGTACAGCAACAAGAAGTGTAATGAAATTACAATCATCAATGAAAAATAAGTGTGTGCTCTCCAGGAAAGATAAAATTAAATTGGTGAGACTGAGAATCACTGTGGTCATAACCAGCAGTGAAATAGAGGTTGAATGGATGAAAACAGAAAGGATTTTGGTCAACTGTGTTCTGGAAGGATTGCAAAAGAGATTTCACTGAGGCAGCCTTTGAAGTACTGCCACAGATCCTGAAGAAGGGTTGAATTAATCTCTGAATTAAAGTGAATTAAACATGCTGAAAAACAGAGAGAGACTTCTAAGATAAATAGGGGAAAGAAAGGTTATCAAACTACCAAAGGGCTGTAGCACCTCTCATAGAAGAAACCTTCATAGAAGAAAGGCTGCAAGAGTTGGGAGTTGTTCAGCCTGGGGAAAAGAAGACCCTGGGAAGAGCAGCCTTTCAAAGTGGGCTTGTGAGAAAAAAGAGACTTTTCACAAGGCATGTAATGATAGGACAAGGGGTAATCACTTGAACTAAAAGAGGGTAGATTTAGATTAGATATAAGGAAGAAATTCTTCACAATGAAACAGGTTACCCAGAGAAGCTGTGGCTGCCCCATCCCTGGCAGTGTTCAAGGGCAGGCTGGACGGGGCTTTGAGCAATCTGATGTAGTGAAAGATGTACCTGTCCACTGGCAGAGAGGGTTGGACTAGGTGACCTTTAGAGGTCCCTTCCAGCACAGACTATTCTATGATTCTGTCTTCTGAGAGGAACTTGGCTTTCACAGCCTAACAAAATGTTGTGTGTCTATAATAACACGTTAATATACCAGCGAAAAGCTATTTGAATTAATAGCCACTGCTTGCACAAGAGCAAATGGGTATACAGGGCCATTAATAAATTTACACTGAAAAGAAGGTTTCTAAGCATCAAAGCAACAATATTTTGTAACAGCTTTTCTAATTGCAGCACAAGATTTAGTATGGTTAAACATAGATTAAATGATGCGATTGACCAAAATAGCAGAACTCTGATGCTCTCCTATGACCTAGAGAGGAAACATCGCTGATTTTTTCTTGCCTCCTTTAATGTTTAGTTTCTGTGTCTGTTAACAAGAGTTTGTGAACTTGATTATACATTGTTCTGCTATTATTTAGATACTTAACTACATCTTAGTCATTAAATATATACGAACTGTTTTAATAATATAAGTAAAACATTTTATTATTTCAGTAGATTAGATCTTTTGCCATATATTGTTAATCTTTTAGTTATATTGGTACATTTCAGTTTGGCATGCAGATGTGTAATACCCCTCTCAGGGTTTTATTGATTGTGATAGTTACTGGCCATTGCACCTCTCATGTCATTTATGTAGGCCAAATTCTCAGTGATCCTAAATCTGTTATCATATACATCTTCTTGTTTCTATTTTGTGGGATGGCAAGGAGCCCAACTTGTCATGAGGAAGATTTCCGAAGAAATGAGTATAACCTGTCTGCATGACAGTTTGGACTCACAAGGCTGATCCTTTCCCTGCACTGCTGTATTTTTAAAATCCACATTAATGATAACCCTGCAAGGTCTTGTACATGTTGTCACAGAGACTGTCTTGATACTTAGTATTTCATCTGTTAGAATATTTGGCTCTCCTCACACACAGTTGGGGGACCAATTAAAACTCCAGAAAAACTATATAAAGTTTCTCATGTAATTAGACGTTTCAGGGCATGCTATTAAGGGCCATCTGTTCTCTTGGTTGACTGAGTTCAAACGAGATGTTTCCTTTTGTACTCAGGGTTCCTTATGTCTTGAGTCTATATTTGATTAACACTGCATGGGGGTGCAGGTTTAATTTATTTATAATGGTCTTAATTTGTATAGTTGGTTAAGTATGGTTTATCAGGTAGGAAGTTGAACTGTTTAGCATTTGAGATGATCTTTACTGTATCAGTGCAAACAAGTCTCTTGGTCATTCTTCTAGGAGAACCTCCATTGCTTTTCTCTTGTTTACAATCCCCCCATCACCTGTTTTTCTCCCTTTCCACCAGTGATCCGATTTTGCAATGGAGTAAATGGTTACAACTAAAGAGAAATTGCCCTTTCATGCATTTTGAATTTGGCTAGTAAAGCCAAGCAAATCTGAGCAGTACAGGAAAACATATGTTGTAAAGTTATGAGAACTGGCTCTCTGTCTCCTCTCTAACATCTGTGCAGTCCCACTGAAGGCAACCTAAAATATGTCAGACTGCCGCACTTAGTGGAGATACCTAAATTAACTTTTAATTTAGATATTTCTGCTATTCTGCCAGCCATGATGTGTCAATAATGTTAAGAGGAGAGTTCAGTCATTTTGTATCAGTGCAGCTGGTTGTCCACACTTTTCCCCCCCAAGTGACTCTAAATCATAATAGGGCATGACATGCAGCAATACTTTTGCTTACATTTCTAAACCCAACTGATTTCTTCAGCTACATTTTTGCACCAGCACACACACATTTAAAGCATAAACCTGGCTCTAAATAATGCTTTAATTTCTTGCGTAAATTTGTGCAAATAAGATCAAAGGTCTTGTATGCTCTGCACATAGCAGTTTTTACAAACCTTTTCCAAGCTAAGACATTTGGTTATTTTGCTTTGGTTACAGCACTGTGTTTTGTCATATCTACTGGGCTTTGCTATTTCATCTGCTTTATGTGCAGCAGAACCTACAGCTTTACGAATATTCAGACAACACATTTATCCATTCATTCATCCATTCATTCACTCAAATGCAATATTGTATGAAGAATTAAACCAGAAGTATGAGTTTATAACACACTGTTGCTGCACACTTAGCATTGCTAATGTCTCTGCTCTAGCATCACCCTTAGGCATGTAATCCCTGGCACTTGTCCACGCTGGATGGCTTCCTGTCAGTTTTAGGAATGGCTATCAAAATCCATAAGCAGTTTAAAAATAGGATAATTGTAGGCACTCAGGGTAGGATCATCTCACAGAAATTTAGACAAAGTTAGTTATCAAGGAATGAGTTAGCTACCTTTTGCTCCTTTTAGTGTCAGCAGAGAATAACAGGGATTTCCAACTTGCAATTATTTTCCCTGACTTAGGGAAGCTGTGTAATTAGGAACCTCATTTGGAGTGAGATAAATCACCTAGGAACCCATATCCCTCATCACTATGAAGAGCTCAACCTTTAGTTGTCTAACTTTTAGTCCCCTGAAGTTACCCCAGCACACAGTGTGCATTTCCCTGCCCTGCAATACAATGAACTTGGCATTTTTCAGCTATTATTAGCTGACTCAAGAGATGTTCTTCCTCTCTTTTGAGGAGAAAGGGCATGCATTGTTCTACAAAGAAAATAAAAGTTCAGTCACTGTGACCATGAAGCTACAGCTGTTCATGATGTACACCATAATGAACATGATTAATACAATCATCTGGAATTTATTATCTACTGTGAAGGAGATGTGGATACTTTTGGGTGTAATTGCAAAGAAAGTTTAACTTTCTAAAGAATTTTCTCTGAAATTAACACTTTTTTATTATTATTATTTAAAGTGAGTGAAGTTGCTTGAAGAACACAACAGTAGCTATTAAAACTTTGACAGATGTTCTGCTCTGGTGAAATGTGAAACTGCGTTAATTTTAACTCAAATAACAAGAGATAAATTGAGCATGTCAGAACTTTTTGTTACAATACTTTTGCAGACTGAAATACTTCTTTGTATTTTTTCCCTCCAGGAACTACTTTGTTTCAAAATTGTAATTATTCTATAATAAAAAACCTGGAAAAATGAACTATGATGGATTTTATTATTTTTTTTTCTAGAATGGGTCTTTCATAAAGTATCTGAAAGCATCAAGATTTGGGGAAAAACAAAATCACCCTAGAATTAGAATTTTCGTCCCCATTGGATCTCTACTGAAAGGGTCATCTTTCAAAGGTGTTTTCACCTGGGGAATGGTCAAGTCAGCTGTCTGCTCCCTTGATGAGAATAATGTACATCAGTTGTCTCAGTTTTCATGAAATGGAGGATAGAATAAGTCACTGCAAAATATATCATTACTAGATAGTAAAAATACTGGGTTTATGGATTTTTCTTACATAATTTTTGTTGTGTTTTAAGACCTGTATCTTCCAGGTTCTGCAGTAGTGGCTGTGCTTTCTCAAGATTTAATAATCATCAGGAATCATTAACATGTTATCATATTTCTCCATTTTCTTGCTTCATAAGACTACACATTCTGTTACAGAGGAACTGGAAAAAAATGTTTAGTCTAGGTTTGGAAAATGGCTGTACTATGAGCAGGCTGGAGAAAGGTGAGTTTTCTGTCCCTCTTAGCTTTTCTAGGCCCTGGCAAAAATATCTGGGCTTTTCAGGCTCCTCCCTTCCTCCTCCTTTTAAACAAACTTGTTTATACATACTTACAAGGGACATGTTTTCTTATAATAGAGAGTGAGTTGCTAAAGATTCAGTAGTCTCTGCTTTTCAGTCATGAGTGTAATTTTCCATTTCAATACTTTACCTAGAGCCACAGCGGATCCTTTGTCTCTCAGCATCTAAATTGAGATTAGGTTTTTATCTGATGCAAAAATTCCTCAGCTGTATCTGCTGCTTTCTGAGCTATAGAGGAGGTTACAGTAAATCACTACAGCCTGATCTGGCTGCAAGAAGCTTTGAAAAGTTTATACCTGTTTCTAGTGACTATCTTGCCCATGAGGTTGCTCCTCCTGCCCCTTCCGGAGAAGACGGAAATTGCATGTAAAGTCATTTTTCCCCCTTGGCAGACTCCCAAAGCCCCGTGTCCCACATGCCTCAACCCGTGAAGCCCTGAACAGCCTCGTTGACTGCTGTCTAGTCCATTGCACTTCCCCACGGTCTGGGCTGAAGCAGCAGTAGGCACAGTCGGGAGCTCCCGCTTTGGGGAGCAGTTGTCCAAGACACCTGGGGAGATTCGGCATCATTGGGGTTAGTAGGTTTTTTTGTTTAAATCTTGTTTTAGTAGAGGAACAAATTAAAATGGATATATGAAAGCTCTCCTGTTAGGCAGAATATTTTTGACTCTGTTTTCAAGCTGTATTTTTATTAAGGTTATTAAAACTACAGAAAGAGTTTGTCATAGAGACTGAATGTTAGGAATATCTTAACAGGCAGAAAGAAGGATGAGTGAAAGCTTAGCAAACTAATATAGGCCTGGAAAATAAGATTTGATGACCCTTTAATCACTGGCCTTCTCAGTTTATACAGGAAGATAATTTATTTTCCCAGTGCTCCAGTTTCCTTCTGTACAGTGGGGATAATAACACTACTTGAAATAAGCTCTGTAGGGAGAAATGTTAAACATTGGCAGTTGCTTACAGCTCTCCATCAAAGTATTACACTAGCTATTTACTTAGGGCAAGTAAATGCTATGTGTAAATAAAGAATTTCAAAGTAAAATAGGTCATAAAATCATGACATGGTAAAGCACTCCTCTGATCATATGGTACCAGAGGACCTGTGGTATTTTATGAGACATCTGTATCATGAGCTAAAAAAACAATGGGACATTAAAGAGCCTTTGACAATCTTCAGAGGGAAAGGGGAGTTATCACCTTTACATCTGAAATTCCAGATAATTACATTTTTAATTAATCCAATTAGGGATGCTATTTCTCACTTCCTCTCCCAAAGTGCAGCATGATACCACTATGCATTATTGAACAGCTGCCTTACTTGACCCCAGAGATTACTTTTTCTTGGTGGTGGATGAAACAAGCCACACACATTCCTTGACTAAATCACAGAGATATTGTGACTAGCTTAATTAGATAATGCTCTAGAAGTGTTGTGAGATACTTGGATTAAAAGCATTATGTAAGACCAAATTCATTATGAGTATTAATATAATCTTGATCTAAAGAGTAATCTGAATAAAGGGTAAAATAATAACAAGCTCTTTGAGTCACGTACAAAGTGCTTTGCTTCTCCATATAAAATATCTCCCACATCCTTTAAAACATTTCTGTGGAGCAGAGCAGGGTAGTGCCGCTCAGAAGTGACAGGGATATGCACTGCCAGATGAGAGTCATCGCTGAACTCCAGCACTCGTTTCTTTGTTCACATTTTAAGAACAAGACACCCTGTTCCCTATGACAGAGTTGCCTACAGATGCCTTCATGGAACAAGAAATAAGTAACCTGCCAGACGAGGTAGGGGGTGGCTGTTTGGTTTTGTTTTGAAGTCTGGGGGATTATATTAATTCCCTGTGCAGATCTTTGATGACATGGCAAAACCATCCTTGTCCCTGTGTGAGATCCTGGCATTTCTGATATCAAGGAAATGTTCCCCTTGACTTCAGTGAAGTCAGGATTTCTGCCACGTAGATGTTTCAGTATCATATTCTTTCAGGTAAGGAAACATGGAAATGAGGGCAATTATATGAATTTATGTAGCCATGTAGTTGATTTCCCTACAAAACCCAAAAAAAATCAGACTGAAGCAAACTGACCTACAAATGTGTCTTGACAGTTAGGTGGCCAGCACAGGTTTCCACTGCAGCTTTTTGTTTGGTAAGCTTTCTATATTTTGTGGATAGCTAGCAAACTTGGTATCAAATTTATTTTAATGAAATCTGAATGCATGGAGATTGGATTTCTAAGTCTAAGCTTTCTATATTGCTAGGGTAGGTCCTTTTGCTTAAATACACATATCTATATTATACTGATGACATCTTCTCTAGGATGAACATGAGTTGCTTCTATGATCTGCACTAGCTCTAAGAGGTGTCTACAGTAACTAACTAACTACATTAAGTCACGTGAATTTTGTAATTTTGTATTTACTTTTTAGTAAGTATTTTAGTATTTTAATGAAACGGGAAAAGTTATTTAATGTTGCTGAGCTAGTTACAATAGAAATGTTAGCACTGGATTGTGTTTTAACTGCAGAAGCAGTGTATCTCTGCACACTCCTTACTTTGAGTACTACCTAATGAAATATTCACACTGAATAACTATTTTCTTTTCAGGTACTGGACACATATCTCTAATGACTACTCTTCACACAAACTCCACTTATAAGGCCAGACTGCCGCATGCAGACTTCCTCGTTATGTAAAACTTGAGCTGACTGCCTAAAGCCAAGCATACAAATGACATTCTGAACATTTAGCTCTAGTCTTTTTCTTTCTGTTTACTTCTGTGCTTCATTATAACGAGATACATGTTTTTATGTATCAGGGATTATAACTACTTGTGTCCACAGAGCAGCTCACCAGAGAGTATAATTGCTTACGTGTGGCGCAAGGCAAGAATTAGACTGGAAAGTCTGACATGGTCATGACTCTTACATTTTAATTCGTCCACCTCCTGGAAGTACCTAACAGATTACCTATGCCTGTCCTAATTTTTCAATACAAAGCGATTAATCTCCTGCCTCCATATCTTTTTTTGTGACTGTCATGGGTTCAGCAGCAGCAGTCATTTTTCTCCTCCTCGGTAGCTGGTGTAGCGCTGTGTTTTTGATTTTGGGCCTGGGAACAGTGCTGGTAACACCAGTGTTTCAGTTACTGCTTAGTGATGTTTTGGTCTGGCCAAGGACTTTCTGAGTTTCATGCTCTGCCAGGGAGGAGGGGAAGCCAGGAGGAAGCAGAGAAAAGACACCTGACCCAAACTGACCAAAGAGGTTATTCCATGGAGGATGGAGAGGAGAGACCCAGAAGGGTGGGGGGTGCACTGCTTGGTCGGGCTTGGTTTTAGGTGGTGAGAAATTGTATTCTTTCCTTGTATTTGCCTTGTCATTATTATTATTGGTGGTAGCAGTAGTGATTTGTGTTATACTTTAGTTACTAAACTGTTCTTATCTCAACCTGTGGGACTTGCATTCTTTTCGATTCTCCTCCCCATTCACCAAGGAGCGGGGGGAAGAAAGAGGGGGGAGTGAGAGAGCGAAACTGTGTGGCTGACTGGACTTAAACCACGACAGTGAGGAAGATATTCATACCTGAGAATGAAGTTCACCTTACTCACAAAGACACAGAGCTGTCTAAATTGTCACCTGATGTAGGAATGGGCATAGCACACATGACAGCTGGCAATGCGTGCAGCACAGCCAAAGTCACAGAAAATTCTGAGGTCACAGAGGCATGACAGATACTGCTGGGTACACAGGGATGGAGGGCATTCTCATTTTTTGGGACAATTCAAGCAAGGTCTTGGGGCAAGCTAGGTATTTACCACAGCTGGGGAGACTTATTCAGGCCAGAGGTGACATATGCTTTCCTCATGTAGATCAAGATTCAGTTTGATGAACTGAGGACTCCTTCAAAACAGAGACTACCAGAGAACCTGCACCATATGCTCTTTGTAGGTGTCATGCATGCCCATCTATTTCCAGGTCCAGAAGTTAAAAGCACCTTTAGCATGGGAAGGTGCTGGACTACCCCTTAGTCACCTGCAGAATGGGAACAGAGGAAGGCTGCTGCCCAGCATAAGTACCCATTCCTATGCTGTAACACCAGCCTGTGCACTGCTGACACTTCAAGCTTTTCTATTTTCTGTCTGGTGCAATTTATTTTTCTCAGAACTCTCATGCTTCAGCACAACAACTCTCCAGGCTTTAACACAGTGTATCTGGTAAGGCATTATGGTTTGTGCTATATGTTAGGCTAAACCAAACAAGTTAATCTATCAGCCACTAAAAATTGGGAATGTCTTTTCTTTGCCCTTTACTAGTGAACTGTGGGCCTCCAAATCACTGAAAAATATCTAGTACTCAGGCTTTCCTGGGCTGGATTACTCTAAATTTGAGTAAAGATTTTCCTCCACAGCACAGAGCCCTGGCCATCTACTCAAAGCTATACTGCAGGGCATGTATGCATGAGCTTATTTTGGGAACTACAGACCTAGTTGTAATGCAAGGGTTGGCGAAGATTTCTCCATAAGGCCTTGGAAAGTTATATGAGCTTCCAAACATATGGCCATCATGCTGTCCATGCTACAACCAAGTGAACAAAGGACCCACTTCTTCCTCTATATTCACAGAAACAGAATAGTTAGGGTTGGAAAGGACCTTAAGATCATCTAGTTCCAGCCCCCCTGCCATGGGCAGGGAAACCTCCCACTAAACCATGTCACCCAAGGCTCTGGCCAACCTGGCCTTGAGCACCACAAGGGATGGAGTATTCACAACTTTCTTGGGCAACCCATTCCAGTGCCTCACCACCCTTACAGTAAAGAACTTCTTCCTTATATCCAATCTAAACTTCCCCTGTTTAAGTTTTAACCCGTTACCCCTCGTCCTATCACTACAGTCCCTAATATTCATACAAATTATTACAAACCAATAATAATTTCTCAGAAATTTGTCTCCACTACAGAAATGCTGGAAGTGGTAAGAGCAGAGTGAATAAGCACGTTGTAAATATTGCTCATTCTGCTTTAATATCTCCTAGTAATAAATGTTTACAAACAAGCACAAATTAAGTCCATTCTGCATATTTTAAATTTATTTTACTTGCTTTTTTAAAATAAGATGTCTCACTATACGATTTTAAGTGTTTTTACAAAATTGCTTCAAAAGAGATTATTCTGTCAAATTTGCATACACTTGATAAATATCTTTGGAAGTATTTGTTCTTGTGCATCCTTTTAGTTAGAGAATAAAGACTCCTTAAACGTCTATTGAGACAATTCCTTATACCAAACAATAAGAACCACATCATTAAAAGAAGATTTAAAGATGAGAAAAAAGCCTTTTCATAACAGCACAAGTCTTGAATAATAACTTCAGCTCCAACAGTGAATTCTTAGTTATTTAATGAAATCCTAGTAAGCAGTACTTTATTGCATATGTGTCAGGTTTTTTCAGGAAGAGAAAATGAACTTTGGTCCTAATCTGTGCTCTGGGAGTGCGAAGCACTGGGAAAATATTATAGCAGGGTCTTTCAAACTTAATTTGCTCAGTTGTTTTTGAAGGTAGCTCAGGTGCTGATAACAGCAATTCCTGGTTCTCAGGCTGTGCACATATGCAGGAGAAAAAGTGTCACTGTCCTTTCCTTCACCACCCACTGGTTATGATCATTCATGTCAATACACAGTACAGCTACCCAGCTCTCTCCCCTGCATCACTAACTGCAACCCAGCTGCAGATTTCACCCACCTCCCATATTTACCCCACACCCTTCTTGCCCATCACACACCAGCCCCATGCTCAGCCAGCAAGCTGGAGTCTGGACACATGCTGCTCGTGGTGCATGCTGGAAATGCACGTCCTCCCATGCTCCAGCACTGTGGCACAGGGGATGGTGTCAGGACAATTTGGGTTGCCGACGGCTGCCCTGGTGCACGGCAGTGAGCCACCCTCATGATTACCACCTGCCCCTTCCATGCAATTGCTCAGGTCAGCATCTTCATGGCTGCTGCTCTGAGATGTGACTGTGCTGTCAACAATACCTGTAGCCCAGCAGGGAAAGGTCTGCAGTAATGCATTAGGCTGCTGAGGTGGCAATTCCTCTTACCTTACCCCAACTTTCTGAAGGTTAGAGATCTACACGCTGGTCTGCTCCTTTTCTTGCTAATGGAAGGAGACAGGAACAGCTGTGCTCAGAGCCAAAGCTCCAGGTGGACCTCACCACTCTCCAAAGGTGCCTGGCCTCCACCTACAGGGACATCAGTTGGCTAACACTAACTGCATGTGGCATAGCAAGGTCTTGAGAGTCTGCAGAGACAGAGCTTGACCTTAATGTGCACCAAAATGATTTTAGCATTAACAGAACCTTTCTCAGCAAGCAAGTTGTTCTACATAAGAAAAGATCTGCATACAGTTCTCCCAGAATTCAGTCCTAATACTTTAAATTTCCTTTGCAGATTTTGAGATGCAAAGCAATGCAAACAAAAGTCTTCTCAATTATAAAGACACATTGTCATTAGAAGATAATGAAGTAACTTTCTAAACCATTTTACAGCAGTTTGCCAATAGCACAAGTCCAGACTGAGCTAACTCAAAAGGACTATAAATACTGATTTCTGAAAATTAGTGAAATAAATAAAACCATACTAACATTATCTGTGCAAAATTAAAGGTGGAACCAAGAAAAACAGAAGTATATTATTTGCATTTCTCAAAGATTATTGCTAGAAGTATACTTATGTCTATAAGTACAAAGGGGAAATGGAAACTGATATTCATAAATCAGCACATTTAAGGTAATGTTACATAAGTAATGTCACTGAGTATTGATCCACTTAAAAGCCATAAAGCATAGAACAGTGCTCTCATTATATGAAGTGCTTCATGATAAATAAGGGAACCACTGAGTAAATCATTCTCATTCATAACCCACACAGAGGAAGATAAAGGAAATCAGTGGGACAAAAAACATCAGCTAAATCTGTCAGTGTTCAATATGAAGTTCTTCTTTAGTGCCAAATTAAACTTTCTCAAACTTTTTTTCTTATGTCATTACTCATTGATACTTAAAGTTAAAGATGTATCCAAATAGAAAGCCTGTCATATCTTTCATTTGCAAATAAGAAACAATTTGAAATTTGATTTAACACAATTCCTCAAATGGCACATCTGGTATCAGGATATGATTGTGAAGCCCTTCTTGTATAGTGAATTACTTTTCAGCTTTTTTTGAGAAAAAAGTTTGCTTTCAAGCACCAGCATTTACTTTTTACGAATATACTCCCTATACCTTATTTTTTTATTTTTTTGTGATGGAGTTGTTTTGACTGATCTCACAGTTTTAAAAGACAGTGAAAAAGCTATGTTTCACTGAAGTGGAAACCTTGATCAGGCATTGTTTTTTCTTCTTAAAGCTGAAATAAGTATAGAAGCATGCGTCTCAGCACATTTACATCAACTTTTTCTTCTGCTCATGAGCAAAGAACTAAGGTGTGAAGAAAGAAGATGAGGGCTTTCTCTGGGACAAGAGAGAAAGGGGAAAAACAATAAAACTTTCATAGTTTCTCCTTAAAATCCTTAGAAGACCAGCTCTGCCTCCCCTTTTGTGTTTTGCGGATGGAGGGTTTTGAGCTGACAGAGATGGGTTAGCATAAGGATCATTTACTGACATGAGGAAAAGTAGCTCTTCAGGTCAAATAGTTACATATAGAATCATAGAATAGTTAGGGTTGGAAAGGACCTGAAGATCATCTAGTTCCAACCCCCCTGCCAGGGGCAGCAACACCTCACACTAAACCATGTCACCCAAGGCTCTGTCCAACCCGGCCTTGAACGCCGCCAGCGATGGAGCATTCACAACTTCCCTGGGCAACCCATTCCAGTGCCTCACCACCCTCACAGTAAAGAATTTCTTCCTCATATCCAATCTAAACTTCCCCTGTTTAAGTTTGAACCCATTACCCCTTGTCCTATCACTACAGCCCCTAATGAAGAGTCCATCACCAGCATCCCTATAGGCCCCCTTTAGATACTGGAAGGCTGCTATGAGGTCTCCACGCAGCCTTCTCTTCTCCAGGCTGAACAGCCCCAACTTTTTCAGCCTATCTTCATACGGGAGGTGCTCCAGTCCCCTGATCATCCTCGTGGCCCTCCTCTGGACTTGTTCCAGCAGTTCCATGTCCTTTTTATGTTCAGGGCACCAGAACTGCACACAATACTCCAAGTGAGGTCTCACAAGAGCAGAGTAGAGGGGCAAGTCTTACCCACAGGCATCCCTATGGGAGGGGAAGAGAGGTACAGCCTGTCGACCGGTCCCAGGAGTTTGTTGATGTTATCTTCCTCAACTCATCCACGATGGTATCCTCCCCAATATTCCCCTCTCTCTTGGGTCATTTTATATTATTTTCACCTTCAAGGTGGAGCTTGAGTGACTCTAGTCATACATACCTTTATTATCATTGGTGCAAATCTCTCTCGTTTCATTTTAAAGGTATATGGCACTAAAAATTCAGAGCGCATGCTCAGAGGGGGGTGGTCTCATTTTGGAGGGGGGTCGCATTGGAGATGGGAGTGTATTTTAGCATGTAAATGCATTATAATGACATTATTCACACAGAGGACAGAATTCTGTCAAAAGATGACAGGCTGCTGGCTCAGGGTAGCAAGTATGCAGCTTATCAGTTTCTGGTACCACCTAGTTCCCATCTTTTTGCTGAAGTTAGGACAAAGCGTAACCACGAGATCTCCACCTCGCTCTACCCTCTGTCTGTGTTGCCACGGGAACCACTGTGGAGTTCATATTCCTGGCATACCAGGTGTGGCTGCATCTTGCCCTGAGAGGCCCTGAAAGTCTGTTTTTCTCTTATGTGTGGACAATGCTGCATTTCGAATATAAATTTAATTCCTAATTATCCCACATTTCCTAATTATGTCACATATGTATTATCAATTTGTATGAGTCAAATCTTTGTTGGCAGCCACTGACATAACTGGCATAGCTCAAATGGTTATTCTTTTTTTAATTGCTCTAGGTGAAAGCTAGATTTAAACCCAAGTCTTGGAGGTGTTAGGTTTCATGGTTACCTACCACTTCAGTAAACAGCCAGCTTCACCAGTTCAGATTTCATTTAATCACGAGAAAAAAATCAAAGAATGTAAGATTTTCTTTGATCTGCTCATAAACATTTTGAGATTCATTGCAGAAAATCAAGGTACAGTAATATTACTGATTGATAATTACAAATCAAGCATCAGTGAAGAAAGTCACTGAAATGTCTGTAACTCCCCAAATTCTTAGAAGACTGGATTTCTTCTAAAAGACTCTTTTCTCAATTAACTAACTTGGCCATGCTCAATAAAACTGAAAAGCTGTTAAGCTAAGTTAATAATAAGCTAAGTGAATAAAGTTAATAACTATCAGAAACTGACTGCTTTTTTGTTAGTCAGCTTCTTCACAATCAGCTGTAACAAACAGCCCTGGTGTCTGACTGGGAATACTCTTGGCTCATAATAGGTTCTTAGAGGAGAGTTTAGATTGGATATAAGGAAGAAGTTCTTTACTGTAAGGGTGGTGAGGCACTGGAATGGGTTGCCCAAAGAAGTTGTGAATGCTCCATCCCTGGTGGTGTTCAAGGCCAGGTTGGCCAGAGCCTTGGGTGACCTGGTTTAGTGTGAGGTGTTGCTGCCCCTGGCAGGGGGGTTGGAACTAGATGATCTTCAGGTCCTTTCCAACCCTAACTATTCTATGATTCTATGAAATTTCAACATCAAAGTAACAAATTGTTTCCATGTAGCTTTAGATTTCCATTTTGTTTCGTTAAACTATATAAGGAGATGGAATTTTATCCTTTCATATACCAAGCAGGAACTATGAAAATTTAGCAACAACAGCCTGAATAGATGGTTACACATAATGTATTGAGTATTGCAATAGGATGTGACAGGCTATATAACACTATTCTATGATTCTATGCTGCATACTGCAAATGTCATAAATCATTAAACCCTTAAAGGTCCTTAAGTAACTTACACAATTTACGGGCTAGTCCACAAGTCAGTGTTTCAGGATTAATATTATACTGTTACGGGTTGTTGAACAAAGTCAGTGGTCAGTTCCCTTATTTTTCCACCACCTTATTTTGTGGTTGTGATTAGCTATATCACCTAATGCCTTGTTGAACGTCCACTTGCCAGGTTTGTTACTATGTAGGTATATTTCTATTCCTGATAGCCAAGTACCCACAGAATAACATGAATACCATTTGCTTTCAAATATAGTGTCATTATGAATACTTAAGCACATAAAAATCTGATTCACAGGCCAGTAAATACAGAATCAAGTCAATCTCAGAGGCTATTGTAAAAGTCTTATAATTTTTCTACTAAGGTTTGTATATTCACTGAGTTAAATGATTGCATCATTCATAAAGAATACTGGGATCACATCCTTACTTTGTAATTTCTGCTGGTTTTGTAACAGTATACACTCCATCATCTTAGAAAAATAAGACGGGAAAAGAAAGAGAATTGTGTTTTCTGTTTGTCATTGTTGAACACACAGAATATTACTAAGAGCTAGCTGAAGTTCTACCTGAAAATTTTAGCACTAAATGATTATTGAAATACACAAAGAACACAAAGGAAAATTCTATTAACTCAACTAAAATGGAAAGACAGATGTCAAGCACAAAAAAAATCCCACAAATTATTAAATATTCCTGTCATATCATCCTGTCCTTTAAGGAAACTGTGAATGTTGATCACCTTTTCGTTGGAGGAAATTCCAAATGCTATTACTGCACTCTCTCATTTTAGAAGTTGCACAATGTCAAAATGTTTTATTCCTATAATTTATCTGAAATTTTATTTTTCAGTATGCCTCTTTGTACATGTTGAGAGATATGTTTTCATGAAATGAATGGAAATAAAGAGGGCAGTAGGAATGAAAAATGAAAGTCAAGGCAAAAATAAACTATCTATGTATAGTCACGTGTATCTGTAAAAATGACAAGTATCCTCGACACTGGGATAATTGGCTGCTTTGTGTGAAAAAGGGTATAGAGGAGGCATTACCCCACTCAGAAGATGTATCAGCATTCATTGGTGATTCCTAGGCTTATCGGGTAGCAGCAGGAAGCCCACCTAGAGATGAGCTGCAGTTCAGCCACATCTTTGTGTCCCCTGCCCTGGTCACTCTTGTTACATAAAATCTCTGATAGTGTGACCAGCATAATGTGACTAGTCCTGCTTGTTTGGAGAGGTAAGACAGGAGCAGCATGTCTTACATGGTGCTGGTGCAAACAGTATTTATCTCTTATAAATCACGATTCCCTTGCATCACCCACTGATTCAAAGAATGCAATTAGGCTCACCCTAAATGAGAAATCCCTTTATGTTATATCCATGAACAATGCTATTATAGTATAAATTACTGTCAGTGAACAGGGGACGGATAAACAGAGGCAATTTTCTGGTGTGCATTCGTCTTTTATTAATAATATCAATAAGCAAAACCACTTGTCTTCTTAGGCAGGCTGGGGAATACAAGCAACTGCAAGTGTTCATTAGCTCATTTACACAAGTACTTTTTGCTAAATAGGCACATATTCTTGTATCCTCACCCCATGAACAAGATAAGATTGACGGAGCTCAAAAGAAACAAAGACAAGTGCAGGAGGACTGCAGGTATTTATTTACCTGATTTTCTTAAGCTGTTTGTTCACTTCAATTCAAACTCACCCATAACAAGGAATAAGCAATTCACCAAACTTTGAGATTTAGACATCAAAACAAGTGTGTTTTAGCTGATTGAGTAAACTGAAAGAAATTTCACAGTCTCTGGCACATTAAAAGATAAAATTCTCCTTTCCCTTCCCCTGCCCCACATGCTAACACCTTGTCTCCAGAAACACATCATATGAGAAAGAAACTTGTCAATTATCAAAACTTTTAATGCAAGACTGGCATTAGACAGAAACATGTCTCAAAATTAATATAGTAAAGAAATACGGCAGTAATAAAGGCAGCTTTATTATCTAATATTTCCTCATTTTGGTTCTTGGTTTGCAATATTGGCATCTCTTTAGTCTAAGTTACAAAGAAAGCTTCAGGATAATAGATCTTGCTTTAGGCACCAGCGTTTGAAGGGAAAGGGGCAATTTAATATTCTTAAGTCAGGGAAACTGTGTGTGGGCAGTAAGGAAGAGGGGCTTATATGGAGATTTAGCATGAAACAATTATGCTCCTGCAAGCTCTAAATCCCTCTCCTACTCACAATTAAAGGCATAGATAACTTTTTAATGTACATCAGCTGACAGTTCAGATGATGGAAAGCCAGTATCTATCACTCTCTGTTTACTTCTTAACTCTATATGGGGAAAATCAGCCATATGCAGAATTCATTTGGGACAAAAAGAGCTTGACTAGCAGTGTAGAGATCATTTCCAGTGTGAAACTGTTTCATCCATCAACTCTCTCCAGCAAGACACGACTGAATGTTTCATCTGCAGGCAGAGGAAGAGATATCAAAGGAGGAAGCAATAAGATCAGTGAGAAAGAGAAAACTCCTTTCGGGCAGAATTTCAAGCTCCTAAATGACTTCCCAAAAGCCTCTGTATGGATTGTTGATGGTTCTTTTTTTGTTTGTTTGTTTGTCCTTAGAAAGGTTAATTGCCAGAAAACTTGATTTCAACTTGCAAGTTTCCATTCATAGGGAGAGAAATGCAAAAGGAAAGGGTATGGGATATTAGCAGGTACAATGAATCAAGTCTTGAAGACTTTTTTTTGTTTGGGTTTTACAGCTTATACAAAACTCTAATCAAACCTTGCACAAGCTTTAGTATTTCAGGAATTTGGCCTTCTGTGTTTAGCTGTGAAGCTCTTACCTCCACTTATCAAACAGAAGTACAGTATTTATTTGTACATCTAAATTGTTTATTTCAATAGTAAAGTTTATCCAGTCCACCAACAAAGGTTGCCTTTAATGCACATAACTGTTCTCTTCTAGCAGAGAAAGCTACAAAAAGGATCCTGCTGGGTCCAAAATATCCTATGCCTCTCCTCAAGCTCTTTGAAAGCAGGGAGGCTTGACCACTGCAGGAGCACGGAGTTACTGCCTGGGGGATTACACCTGTATGACACTTGGGTTGTCAGCTTAAGCACTTTTATAATCCTGCTCTGTGTCCTTGTTTTTCCTCTTATTTTACAGGATGTAAAAGGAAGACTGACAAACCAACCTGTTCAAATAATAATCCAAATTAAAAGTTTGGCTTGCCTCCAAAATATCCTTAAAAATATGCAAATTTTCATAGTACTTTTCAGATTTCTGTATCCTTCCTCCTCCCGTTCTCTGTTAATTTCACAGGAGATTCCTGGCTGACCATTACTTGTCATAAAAATTTTGCAAGGAATATTTTTAAGGGGAGTTTTATGAAGATGGCTAGTAACATCTCAACTCACAATGACTAGAGAGTAACTGAGGAGACCTACAGCTTGTCCTCCACCTATCAACATTTGTGGGTTCAAACCCAGATGCCTGATGCTTGAGATGTGCTGTACATGCAAAACTGCATGAGCCGGTTTGAACATGCAGAGACCATTTGCCTAGGTTATCTACTTGCCTGGCCCAGCAACTGCATGGAAGCGTGGTAGAGTCCTGCTAAAAGCTGAAAAGCATCAGCTCCTTCTGTTGACCTCAGAAGGAAACATAATAGTTTCCTGGACCCTGACCCAAAGGCCCACCATTCTAAATGATATGTGGAAGGAGCTAAATGAAATTGATGTGCAATCTTTCTTGAAAAAAGAGTCTATTCTGCCCATCTACCGATATTGGAAGTAACACCTTGACCTCCAAAACATTTACTGCAAGAGACACACAACATACAATCTTCAGAAAATCTAAGTACCTTATATAGTGTTATATCTCAATGTCAAAACCACTGTGTCACTTGTGCTCCCTCAGGATTACTTTTGTCTCAGTGAGACTGGCAGCACACTAGGACAAACAAGTAACGATGGCAAGTACTGATCAACAGTGAAATTACTTACTTCCTTTTTATTCATTGACCCATGATTGAAGTGACTGAAGATTACTCTCCTAGAAAATGGTATCAAAAAAGTAGGTTCAGCTGATTTTCACCTCACTGGTTATTTACGGTCATGTCTTTGCAACAGTGTTTTTGTTTTTGGACAGAAAGGACCCTCGCTTTCATCTTAAAAAATTATATCCATATTTTTTTAATCAGCTCAATCATACCTGAGTAGCATATTTTTGTGCTTAAACATACTGTGCAGAGACTTGCATGAAGAAAAACAATAGAAGTAATTGTAAAAATTCTTGGTTCTTGCTTCCAGTTTCTATGAAGAAAGTTTTCACAGGTCATTTTATACAGTTTCTGAGTCTTGATGTTAATTTCAGTTGTTGTTAGTGTCTATTTAAATAAGAAGAAACTTCTTTATGCAACGGTGGGTTTTTTTCATGTAGACATCAGAAGATGACAACCATTTGAAAAGATTTAAAAACATACTTCAAAATGAGATACTACTGCATTTGGTCTGGCTGAGGTGGAGTTAAACTTCCCCACAGTTGCCCTCCTAGCGCTGTGCTTTGTATTGGTAGGAAGAAAGACGTTGATAACACATCAGTGTTCTGGCTACTGCTGATATGTGCTCACACAGCATCAAGGCTGTCTCGCCAACATTCCCCCCCTTCACCCAGTAGACTGGAAGTGAGGGAGTCCTGGGAAGGGACACAGCCAGGACAGCTGAGCCAAACTGACAAAAGGGATATTCCATAATGCCTGCTCAACAATAACAGGAGAAAGTAAAGGGGGGAAGATGGCATTCATTATTACAAAGTTTATCTTCCAGAGCAACTGCTACATGTACTTAAGCCCTACTTCCCCAGAAGTGGTTGCTGATGGGAAGTAGAGGATAAATCTTTTGTTTTTCCTTTGCTTTCAGTGCCACTTTTGCTTTTGCTTTATTAAACTGCTTCTACATTGACACACAAAGTTTTTCCCATCTTATTTTCTCCCCCACCCCATCACATCCCTAGGAGGTGAGTGATACAGTGACTTGTTGGGCACCTGACACCCAGCCAAGGTCAGCCCACCACAGCTGCCAAATATTTTTAACATCTTAAAATTTTAAACATATTCTTAGCATCTTTAGAATAAGAAGTCGATTTACCTTTATAAATTCTGTAACAAGATAGTTTTTGAGGTATTTACAACTGCAGTATTGGAGAATTGGCTACTAAGCAGAAGATTGCTTTTGGTTTTGTTTTTTTTTTTTTTCTTGAAACTGTTAGAGGATCATTCCATGTACTGTCACCAAAAAGTAACATCTGATCACCATGCAAGATACTTTAGCTTCTAAGTGATCCTAGAAATTAAAAATCAACACTACCTTTATCATTCAGGGAAAAATAACAAAGAAGATAGAAATATTTCCTATGTACAGGTTTTCCCTGTGAGTTTTGTTGAGGCTTAGAACTATTTTAAGAACTTCTTATTTCATCATTTTAAACTGAAAATACAAATCCACATTTTACTATCTTTTCCTTTTAGCTTGAACTGTTCTAGTCATCTAACGATCCATTGTTCACAATTTTCTGATATTAGTAACTCAACATTTCTTTTCTAGAACTTGCTTTGAAAACTCACTGCCTAAGCCTTTGTAAAAGTCTGATTTGAGTCGCACTTATGATAGTGAAGGACCTGTCAGATTTTCAGTTACAAAGTTTTATTTTCAAGGACATGTACATCATCTTTGAATTTGTTCAGGAACATCTGAATAATCCTTTTAAGGTTTCCTATATTTGATGGGATTTCTCAAGGTTTCTGTGATCTACTTAGATATATCACAGGGGCTTTCTTAGCCCTGTGGTGCAAGCTTACTGCATATAACTCACAAAACTGTAATTTAAGCATAGAAAATCAGTTAGGGGATGGCATTTGACACAGTACTCCAGAGCAATTTTTTTAGTAACAAATGGTACAGTAACTTTATTTGGAAGTTCTTTTAGAAAAATGTAAGTACCCTGTCCTGCAAATGTGTAGAGAATTTAGAATTGTGGGACAATGGTTTGAACACATGCTAAAACCTGCTCTAATTTATAATCAATTTTCTCTAATTATCCAGTTTTTGAAAACTGAATTAACATCAGTGCCTCAGTGTTTTTGGAAAATATAAATAGTAGCATTGTATATGGCCCTTCATTTCACTGCAGAAGGAGAAAAAAAACCACTGCATAATTTCAACCCATTGAAATACATCCTTCAGGAAAAAAGGGAAGTAAGGCCCTGTAAAATTTACACTACCGCTAACGAGGTTTGAGGGCAATGTAAATGGAAAGCAACCACTTTTGAGAGAGAAAGGCAAATTAGTGGAAACAAACTTCCCCTTGATACCCCCAAATTTTTTATTGCTTCATGTTCTCTGTCAGCTTTGCTAAACTCTTCCTTTATGCTTTACTGAAGACATTTTCATCATACTCTCTACATTTGAAGGAGTTTGCTATCTTCTCTCATTGACCTATTTCAACTCCTAATGGAGTGTCTAATGGCTAAGAAGTGGCCTATTTCCTACGGAAGATTAGCTGAAACCATCTTGAATATGATCACTAACACTTGAAACACTAAATACTATCTGCATAATTTGAATTTTTGCTTTGAACGTAACAAATTAGAAAACCTAATGGATTATCTCGATAAAAAATTTATACACATTGAAGAAGAAAAACAAATAAATACCTATAAAAGCAGCTAGGTTAAACAGTTGGCAATACTTCTGTGTGAGTTAGTTGCTCATTAGTATCTTTGTTAATCACATGGGTCAAATAGGACAACCGACTTGATTAGACAGTAAAGAAGCTGGAGATGAAAGTTTAATTTTTCACTCTGTAGTTGATTCCCTGTCTCACTCATAAAATTTAAGCAATGCCACATTCTTATCAGGAAGATGTACAGGACAATAGGATGCTCAGCTATAGCAGTAATGAAGGGTTCTGCTGTGTCTATGAGTTGAAACAATAAGCAATGGAGAAGACAGATGCCAGCAAGCAATCTCGAAGTTATATTAGAATCACAGAATCATAGAATAGTTAGGGTTGGAAAGGACCTTAAGATCATCTAGTTCCAACCCCCCTGCCAGGGGCAGCAACACCTCCCACTAAACCATGTCACCCAAGGCTCTGTCCAACCTGGCCTTGAACACCGCCAGCAATGGAGCATTCACAACTTCCCTGGGCAACCCATTCCAGTGCCTCACCACCCTCACAGTAAAGAATTTCTTCCTCATATCCAATCTAAACTTCCCCTGTTTAAGTTTGAACCCATTACCCCTTGTCCTATCACTAAATCCCTAATGAATAGTCCATCCCCAGCATCCCTACAGCCCCCCTTTAGATACTGAAGGCTGCTATGAGGTCTCCACACAGCCTTCTCTTCCCCAGGCTGAACAACCCCAACTTTCTCAGCCTATCTTCATACGGGAGGTGCTCCAGTCCCCTGATCATCCTCGTGGCCCTCCTCTGGACTTGTTCCAATGGTTCCATGTCCTTTTGATGTTGAGGACACCAGAACTGGACACAATACTCCAAGTGAGGTCTCACGAGAGCAGAGTAGAGGGGCAGGATCACCTCCCTCGACCTGCTGGTCATGCTCCTTTTGATGCAGCCCAGGATACGGTTGGCTTTCTGGGCTGCGAGCGCACACTGCCAGCTCATGTTCATTTTCTCATCGACCAACACCCCCAAGTCCTTCTCCACAGGGCTGCTCTGAATCTCTTCTCTGCCCAACCTGTAGCTGTGCCTGGGATTGCTCCCACCCAGGTGTAGGACCTTGCACTTGTCATGGTTAAATTTCATCAGGTTGGCATCAGCCCACCTCACAAGCATGTCAGGTCCCTCTGGATAGCACTCCTTCCCTCCAACGTATTCTATCAGCCTTTCCCACTGCTGCTGTAGGAGAGAAAAACTGGGCTAGACAGACTCTGGACTCACCTACTGTAGCATTTCTTATGTTTTCAAATTATGTGTGTGTCCATCCTTGGTGTTACTTACTAATGGACTTACCAGATAGGGAGACCTTGGTGAAATTGTATTGATTGACAGCCTAAGGAATGATCTGTGGGACACTGGGATCATCTCTTTGGCTTGGTATCAATGTTACACTGAACTAACTCCCAGAGCATTCAGACAGTCTATCTGATTTGTTTTCCACAGATAAAATAAAACTAGTGAGGACAGGACGGTCTTCATGAACATTGACAGAGCAATTTCTAGCTCTGAAAACAAATGTAGAAGTAATTACTTCTGAGGAAGAGAGTGATTCTAGCATACAAAGAAACACCAGTGGCAAGATGATAGGTTTCTTTGAACTTCGACAAAACTTCAAAACTTTGAGCAGTCTGGAGCACTTAAAGTATTATTCCTTGGAAGAGATTTAATAGTGAGGAATAGTGTTCAGAGGGCTACTAAACATTTCAAATGAGGAGAATGTCTGTTTTTTACTTTTTATAGCATCTCATTTTCAACAGCCATAATTGTGGTTGTGAAGGTATTTTTGTTATGACATTTAAAGGTTTAAGAACATGATCTGTTGTGTTAATGTTGTTCATGTTTGTTCACTACACAACTATGAATTATTATGAAAGTGTAATAAAAATCTAGTCTGTCTGGTTCTGAGTTATGGAATATGAGCAACCAGACTTCTGCATATTTTGAAAAATGTTTAGATTCTCCTTTATGCTGCAATTCATGTAACTTTTATTTTGACATATACCTGCCTTTGGCATGTTTGATGAAATCTGGTTTTGAAATAAGCAAATTATGCATCTTAAAACTGCCTTCCTCAATCACAACTGTGCCACATTGCATATTTATTAAAGGCCACATTTTCCCTTGAGAAAAATTTGTGCGTATGCGCATGACTCTCAACGAACTCACGCACATATCTCTGTGTAGAATATAGCGATAAAGCATAAATAAAACAGTAGAGTTGAAGAAGGAATTAAAATGATAAAAGCTATTGGAAAATAACTGCCCTCCAAATGCAAAGTGCATGGGAATACAAGAGGATTATCTCCATAAATACATTTCTTGGTCCAATTGCACCTTAGGTTTGCACAGGTAAGTGCAGAGCAAAACTTCTGATTAAACTTCAGTTTAACTTTCTTACAGACTTTCAGAAATTATATATATAGCACATTTATCAAGTATCACATGCACTCCACAGAACTCAGATTTCTTTTTTCTGAGATATGAATTATCCAAGTAACCTACATAAGAATTTCACTCTGCTGACTTGCTGCTTTTTCTGTCATTGTTCTTCAAATCCTAGAGTTATACAACCAATTGAGCTTACAGTAAACAGCAATCAAATGTTACAGTTGAAATGAAAAACTGTGCATTGATTTTACATACTGTAACTGAAAAATCAAACTGAATTATTTCAACAAAAATTTAGAATGCAGTTGGAACTAAACTAAGTAGAATTAGAACTGAATTTAGTTCATTTTATGAACTATACTTATACAGAGGTTTTCATAGATTTAAATGAAGCATCCTTCCCTCTAAACAAGGGTTTTAGTTGTGTTGTAAGTCATGGCAAGTCACTCCAGTTCCAAAATTACACATTTAATAATATTTAGATTCACCTTCATTGCAGCCAATTCCTTTTAATAATTTGCTTTCTGAATAATTATAGTTAGAAATCTTATTTTTGGTGGGTTTTGTTTGTTTGTTTTTCTTATTTATTTATTTTCTTCTGATGTTTTCTACTCATTCAGAAGAAACATGGTTAAATATTAACGTTTTGGCAGATGGGTGATTGCCTCTTAAATCCTCCTATGAAATGGCTATTTGTGAAGACTTGTGGGCATGTGCAATTTTCTCCCCTTAAAATATGCATAGCTCATCTTTTGTGGTTCTAATCTGTGGCCTGAGGCCCTCATATGAATCTTAAGATTTCTGGACAGCTGCATCAGGACGTAACTTGTAGGGATTTTATTTGAATCTGAAATTGCATCACTCGAGTCATGCAAGTTTTAAATTGCATCTTCATTTTTATCTATAGATGCTCACATCCATATACCTCCACCATTTTATTTCAGGCATGGGAACCATGGTAATGTCACCCTCTCGTGCTGTAAGCAGATGCTCTTCTTTTCTGCAGCAACAGCCCAGCTTCTGGAAAAAAGGATTTATGTCAGGTCCACTGCCCTTCCCTGATGGTCTCCAGGAGGCCCAGAAAGCACAGGGTAAGAGTTTCAAAGCAGACACAAAACTGCAGTATTGATTGCAACTCCCTTCATTCACTAAGATTATGTTCAACCCTTCAGCTGTAAAGCTCAGTAACCACTGAACTAGGATGTGTGAAGGCATTTTTCTAACGGAAGGAAAGCTGTGTGTGGAGGAGACAAAGTGTTTTCTCTTTGGAAGCCAGGTGCTATAGTTGAAACATATTAATCAAAAAAAACAAAAAAATTACTTTTTCTGCTTCTTTACAACAATCTGTTTCACTCTCTCATTTGTACCTAGATATGACTGTCTCCCTATTTATCTATCTGTCTGTCTGTCTGAATGTGTATATATGTATTTAAGTGTATATACCTCTACATACGATCTACTTATACTACATATTGCATTGAGAAATTAGTTTGACTAGTCTAAAATATTTAAGTTTTTTTTTTCTGAGAAATGTGTTTTCTTTCACCAATCTCTTTCCTGTAGCTCGTAGGTACAAGGAATTCTGGGCTTCAGGAATCTACATTTCTAACCATTTAACCCAAAGCCTACATTTCACACCAAAAGAAAAACAAATGAATTATGGTTTAAGCTTGTTAAACTCAGTGGGACACAGCGACAATTAGAGCTAACTGACAAAACCCCTTTCAAGTGAACAAAATGGTGATGATTTACATGGCAGGGCAGATAGCCCTCCTCACCTACAAGAGCAGTACAATACAGTCCTTTTCAGGGGAGAAGTTACCCTAATTTTGAAGACTAAACCTGACTGCTTAGTCTGTAAGAATAGGTTTGTTAACTACTAGTTATCTGTGCCCCTGCGTGCAAGTGAGTGTGTATAAACCATATAAGCTTCCACAAAATGAGGAAATGCCCATGTTGCCCTTTGTGGACCAAATGAAGAAGAGTACTTTGGTGCCTGGCAGATCAGTGTGGATTTCTTAATGTGGGAAATCCAGGACTTCGTTGTGCTTGACATCAGCTGTGTGGCACAACCAGACTGATACTGAACACTGCATGATGTGGATAGCACCATGATAGAGCACACGTATGCTCTCCAATCCAGAAAACAACCTCTGTGTTGTTACGCAGTACAAAGACTGTGGATACTTTTTAGCAGCAGACTTCTCAGCACTGCCAACAAGTCTACTGGGAAAAATGACACTGACAAAGGCAGGTGCTGAGAGAGGAGCTTCTCGAGGGAGTCAAAATTCTTATCCATGTACAAGACTGCCAGGCTGTATGCAACTTCCTCCAGTGTAGATCAGAGCAGGTATGTCCACATACAGTGCACAGCCTCCTACAAATATCACCTGATTTTAGGTCTAGAATAGTCAAATTCTCACAAAATACAGATGGTAGCTACCTTGAACACTAGCGCCACTACTCTGTCTCAAGCAGGCTAACATCTGGCAATTCTTGTGCATGAAGTGTAATTAAGCGAGTATGTTCCAAGAAGTGAAACTCATTTTATCAAAACTTAAACAAGACCCATTCAAGTCAACAGAAAGGCATGGATGTTGTAACCCATTGTCCAACTCACACCCAACATTTGCACAAAGGAATGCCAATCAAAATGACTAGGGTTTAAATCAGAATAATGAGGATATTTTAATGCACTCCATTTTCTGTATTGTTAGGCAGTTAGGGAGGACTGCTCAGATGTTCTTTGATCCCAGCCTTGTGTGTGGAAGTGTAATCTGAATTTTGTATATCCTAGGATAGCTATTTGATAGCAATTACCTCTTTCTCTCTCTACTGTTTTTATAGACTTCATGAAGAAAACCCTGTGGAATTACAATAAAAAGCACTAAATTAAGTGGAAACTCTTTTTATATGTCCTTACTTTAATTTTTCTTTCTTCCCAAGTGTTTGCTGTCCTATACAGGGAAAAAGTAAAAAAAAGCTTTCACACCAGTGTTTTGTTAGTCACAGATAGATGGTGAAATGCAAATGCAGAAAACTGCTATACTATCAATCACATTTATTTTTAAACATTTCTACACTAACATATGACCATCGTTCTGATTCCTTGCTAACGTGATTTTACCCTTTTTCTTACCTGGTGATGTGGGAAACTTTTAGTATTGATTTCCAGATGGTGAAATCCTTTGATGGAAAGTTGTTCTCCTTCTTTAGCACATACTGTATAGATGAGAATGGAATCTGCTGTCATTACTTTTATGTAAGTGCTAACATTTAAATAAAGCACTGTGAAGTATCTATTCATAACAGAGCATACTGTCAGAAATGATGGTATGTTGCCTTTTAATGGTAGCAAGTTTTGTTTGTTTTGTTGTTCTCACATTATGTCTAACTTTTTATGTTGCCTTTGTAGAATGAGGTTTTCATTGCATCAGAAGCTGAACTGTTATCTTTTTTCCTGATGGTAATGTTTTATTTCTGAACAGTAATAAAGAAGTCATTGTATAACTCCCTGAACATCCTAAATCAGACGATTTGTTTAGAATTGCAGATTATGATCAAAAGGACTACTTGAGCCATATTTCTGTCATCAGAATTACATACAGAATAGTCATCACAAACATAATCTATCTTGAAAAGAGCGTGATGCTGAGTAATGAAGAATTGTGATGTCAAAATTTTTATTTTTAAATAAATACGGCACTGTAACATAGAAGAATGAAAGCTCAAATGAGAAGACACTGAAATTCCTGCTCGTGATTTTCACACGCTTTTCTCAAGATGGTATATCTCTTGCCCCACATCTGCTGAACAAAACTGCAAACTACAGCAGTTGAGACAGCATATTTCATATGTGTTTTCAGACACTTCCAGCTCCTGGGTAAATTCAGATGCATGAAAATATAAAGACGTCTGATGAATTCTGACAGATCGTAGCTCTCCAAACACAAATTGTTGTTGATACTGCAGGCATTAAGCAAGAGCAGGGCCTGCATGTCTGACACTAATGTAATCCACTTACTTTCAATAACTGATTGAAGCCTGAATTTCGGAGGTTTTTCTCAGTTGTCCGCTAACTTGTCTGCAATTATTCAGCACGTGGACTGGTTAAATACTGAGAATTCATGACTTCTAATGTGATTAAACACCTGCACTGCTTTTATGTGTAGTTATTAATAGAGGCAGCCAATTATTTTGCATGACCTTTTACCACGAATATATCCTTTGACTGTTCTGGAGATCAAAAGCACCTTCAGAAACAGAGATCAAAAGAATTTATCTGCAACTAGCAGAGTCAGCTTCCTTCATGATCTACAAACTGCTTATTTCAAATCAAAGCTTGATTTTACTGTTGGTTCACTTGAGATTACATACAGTGCTAATCATCCCATGTTTTGATACCAGAATGAGAACTGTGGGTATTTATTGGCTATAGCATTAATTTGCACATGTGCACAAATACATGTGCAGACACATACATTCTTCATTTATGAAAAAGTACTATTAGATTATGTAATCACTGGGAATATTCAGTGCACAGAGTTAATAAAAGTTCTATAAATTATTTTTGTAAAGTGTTCTTCAATAGAACAGGATCACACATCTCAGTGAACCTGTGGCTGATTGTACCTGTATTTGCTGCTTTCAGATAAATCAGCTTTTTTCCATTTTGAAAACATTGGGATGCTTCAATTTATTTTAAAGGCAAACCTAAAAACTGTAAAAAGGTATACCTTGGTTGGTATTCTGAAAGTTCTACTTGGTGGACCACTCAGTGGATAAAGAACTGGCTGGATGGCAGCATGCAAAGAGTTGTGGTCAATGGCTCAATGTCCAGGTGGAGACCAGTAATGAGTGGCGTCCCTCAGGGATCGGCGTTGGGGCCGGTCTTGTTCAACATCTTTGTTGCTGGAATTGAGCGCGCCCTCAGCAAGTTTGCCAATGACACCAAGCTGTGTGGTTCAGCTGGAGGGAAGGAATGCTACCCACACGGACCTTGACAAGCTTGTGAGGTGGGCAGATGCCAATATGATGAAATTTAACAATTGACAAGTGCAAGGTCCTACACCCAGGTCGGAGCAATCCCAGGCACAGCTACAGGTTGGGCAGAGAAGAGATTCAGAGCAGCCCTGTGGAGAAGGACTTCGGGGTGTTGGTAGATGAGAAAATGAACATGAGCCAGCAGTGTGAGCTTGCAGCCCAGAAAGTCAACTGTATCCTGGGCTGCATCAAAAGCAGAGTGACCAGCAGGTTGAGGGAGGTGATCCTGCCCTTCTACTCTGCTCTTGTGAGACCTCACTTGGAGTACTGTGTGCAGTTCTGGTATCCTCAACATAAAAAGGACATGGAACTGTTGGAACAAGTCCAGAGGAGGGCCACGAGGATGATCAGGGGACTGGAGCACCTCCCGTATGAAGATAGGCTGAAAAAGTTGGGGCTGTTCAGCCTGGAGAAGAGAAGGCTGTGTGGAGACCTCATAGCAGCCTTCCAGTATCTAAAGAGGGGTTATAGGGATGCTGGGGATGGACTATTCATGAGGGACTGTAGTGAGAGGACAAGGGGTAACGGGTTCAAACTTAAACAGGGGAAGTTTAGATTGGATATAAGGAAGAAATTCTTTACTGTCAGGGTGGTGAGGCACTGGAATGGGTTGCCCAGGGGAGTTGTGAATGTTCCATCGCTGGAGGTGTTCAAGGCCAGGTTGGCCAGAGCCTTGGGTGACATGGTTTAGTGGGAGGTGTCCCTGCCCCTGGCAGGGGGTTGGAACTAGATTATCTTAAGGGCCTTTCCAACCCTAACTATTCCATGATTCTATGATTCTATGATTGGATGCCATGATTTCATAAGTTCAAGACACGTTTAACTACTAGCCCCATATAAAAAAAGGTAGGTATAGGGGAGGGTGTTAGTCTAAAATTTATCTCGCTCTTAGATGTTTAAGTACAAGATAATCATGCAAAAAACATCCCTCCAGCTGTGTTAACAGTAGAAGTTCTTAGGATTGCTAGGTGTCTCTCAGTAAGCCTACAAGCGCAAGTAGGACTGGTACTGTTACAAAAGGCAGACACTTTCTTTTTTTGAACACTAACAATGTTGCCTTTGCCCAGTTCTGCTTTTGAGATTCAACTCTCTGTATATAAAGCCCAGATTTGCAGCAAAAGCAAAAGACATCTCTGAATCTTTTATTTCAGTCACAGTTGAAGACATGTGAGAACGTGGACGTTCCAATCTGTATAACAACTGTCCACTTTGGAAAGCGTCTGCATCACTTTCATGCTCAAAAGATGGACAAATAGTGATAAACGAATTGTAGCTGTTGCTATGTCACCATAATAAAAGGCTAGAGAATGTTTTATTTTTTTTCTCCTGGGTTTCACTGAGAAAGTACTGCTGCCAGAATGAAAATAGTCTCTAAATTATTAAGCCTAATTTATTTTTGTCATTTGAAGTCTAAAATGAAAGTTCTAATGTGTTAACAGCTTTCTGTACTTTGGATGGCAAATTTATTTTTCCAATTAAAAACAAATAAGTACGTTACTTCAGAAGTCTACCACTGTATAAATTGATAAAAAGTTAGCTTTTTGAATAAATAAAGTTATTAAGAATAAAGTTACATTTCCCAAGAACAAAAAACGGGGATGAGAATTATAAAGGTACATCGTTTGTCACATCTGAATACTTCTGTCTTTAGAAAGATCAATCCCCCCCACTTAAGAACTTGATGTATTGTGACAAGCCTAACTGCACCTAATGCATCTGACTTCATTACTTATCTTTCCTCCTATCCTCCATCCTCACCGTTTTCAACTAAAAAGATTCCATCTCTGGCCAACAAGTTTTAACACAGCCTTTTCAGCACAGATCAGGTAAAGAATTTAATTTCACATACACAAACAATTTCTTAAGTTAACTGGTACACTTTGATCAGTGTTTCATCTAAGAGGCAGCTTCCATCTCCAATGTAATGTTAAAGAAATACTGTTTGAAATTTTATTATCTCATTTGCTCTTACAGTACCCAAACTTAGAAAGTGTCAAGGCCAGGCTGGATGGGGCTTTGAGCATCCTCGTCTCGTGGAAGGTGTCCCTGCCTGTAGCAGGCAGGTTGGAACTGTATGATCTTTAAGGTCCCTTCTAACCCAAACCATTCTGTGATTCTAAGACATTAATCAACAAAACAGTCTAAGAGACCTTCATGCAATTTATGGCAGTAAAGATGCCACTACTGCTTTAAGTCAAAGCATGAGGGCCCCTTTCAGGTGACTGAGGTGAGCTCCGCCACCTCGACCATCAGCAGCCCGAGGGTGAAAACTAGGTGTGGGGCTGGAGGCTGCACCTGCTCCCCTCCACAGGGCCAGGCTTGCCCAACCCCTGCCCATACCTAAGCTCCCCACCCTCCCTGGGGGAAGCCCAAGGGGCCTTCAGAGGTCTCCTACAGGGCTCCCCTGCTTCCCTTTCCTTCACCTTCCCGACTAAAGCAGTTTTTGGCTTCACATCAAGGTGGCCTTTGTCCCTCAACTCGTCCCTGGCTTGCAAAAGTTAAGCCCACAGCATGAGCTGAAGACAAGTGGACAGAGGAAGGCCTGTACCCAACGGCTACCACCAAAGTGCGCCAGGGCCGGGCTGAGGCGAGGTGCTGGCGGGGCCCAGCAGGGGCAGTGAACTCGTGTCCCGCTCCTCCGCGCGGCCCCTAAGGTCGGGGCGTCCGGAAAGGCCGTTGCCGGCCTCTGCTCATCGCCATGGAGCCGGGGAGCGGCCCCGGCGGCGAGGCTGCCGCTGCAGCAGGTGGGTTGTGGCCCGGGACCGTCAGGGCTTCTCGGGTGGCAGCGGCCTCCCTGCGGCTGGGCGAGGGCTCCGGGCGGGAGACGGACCTCTGATGAAGTGCCCCCAGCCCGCCTGCCGGGCGGTGTCGTGCGCTGCTCGCCTCGGCCGCGGCTGTTGCGGCGTCTGGAGACATCGTCGTGTAAACCCCGCGTCTTTTGGTGGAGGTCGGGGGTCTGCCGAGACAGCAGAGGCGGGTCAGGCTGAATGAGGCCGCTGGGGCTGCCTCTGCTTGAGAGAGCCTCGGGTGAGCAGGCTTGGTAGTTCAGGGATTGCTCTTCTGAGTACAGGTTCAGTTTATTTGGTTTGATTGGAAGCAGTGCCTGCCTTCCCATGAAAGCTGCGCCACTTCTTTGTTATTGAGAAGCGATGAATTACTCCTGCCTAGATGTACTCAGATTCTTAATTTTCTGATATCTGACAATTCTAATTTTTTTTCCTGCTTGTTTCACCCAAGTCACAAGTAAGAATGCTGTATTGTCACTAAGTTATACAGCATAGATGTTGGAATGCGATTAACACTGTTAGTGCTCTGCTTGTTAGAATAAGGTGGCATTAATTATGCAAGTACAACAGAAAGGAGTTATCAAAGAGTTATTGGAAAAGAGCTATCAGTGTTTTTACCTGAAACGGATTGTTTCTGTTGTTAGTGAACTGAAGTTACAGTTTCTGATCACTCTGTCCTTAGGAATTTAGAAATGATACTGCTCAGTCTTCTATATTTTTCCCAATGACCAATGGAGAAAAATAACAAGTAATTTTGCATTATTTCCTGGTGCTTTTCTTAATTTGAATAAACTAGTAATTGGGCTGAATTAAAGAGTGAAAAATAACTTGTCTATGGACTTGGCTGCAAATGCTTGGCAAGTCACTTCTGTGCTTCACTCTTTTCCAGCTTCCAGTGCTTCATAAACTAATATTCAGACACTAAGTATTTAAATGTGGTTATAGTTATGTTAGTATTTATAGTATATGTGAGACTTCATTCTTCATTGCAAACTATATGCTTTTTGAAGTACTAGATTTCTGCTGTTCCAGCTGTTCTCTCCTCCATGTCGTCTTGCAAAGATTTACTTTCTTTTGAACAATTTTATCTTTCATTCTGCCAATATACAATTTGTTTAAGAAAGCCAAGAACAAGGTTTTTAAAACACAATAGGTGCTGTTTAGTAACTTAACCTGAAGGAAACTTGTGCACTGAAAGATACCGATATTGCAGATTAAAAAACCTGTGGAAATTAAACTGTTCAGGTAAAGGCTGAAAGTGTGAAATTGAAAAGGAAATTATGGTGATATTTTAGTCAATATACTTCAATGTGGGAAGAGGAGAGGTGCAAAATAATCCCTGTATAATGCTCCAAACTTCCAAACTTCATGATTGCTTTTTTTTTGGTTTTTTTTTTTTTTTTTTAATTAATTCTGCTTTGAAATTCTTCATTTGAGAGCTAATACAGTCCTTGGGATATGTAGAACTTGGGAGATAACAGCTGCTTTCTTGTTACAATATGGGTGTGTAAAGACTAGGAGTATCTTCCACAGTCGAAAATGCCAACTGTATATATACACTTTCTGTAATTATTATTAGCACATATGAAACTTAGACCATAAAATTCAGGCAGTCATTTACAATCTCATAAAGCTGTAATGAAAAGTATATCCTCAATTTTCAAACTAAATGGATTTATATCCAGAGGCTTAAGTGATCACAGTTATATTCTGGTAGGGGAAGAAACTTGTGCTGGCATAAGAACAGATAAATTGACACCATTGAGTTATACTTTGATTTCTGAACTGCAGGCTTTATAGAATAAATTCCTTTTTCTGCATGTCTTCAAGAAGTAAGGATAATAAAGGGAAACATGGTAGTGGTAATAGTACTGTGTGCCAGATTCATTAGAATCGTAAAATCATAGAATAGTTAGGGTTGGAAAGGACCTTAAGATCATCTAGTTCCAAGTCCCCTGCCACGGGCAGGGACACCTCTCACTAAATCATGCCACCCAAGGCTCTGTCCAATCCAGCCTTGAACACTGCCAGCGATGGAGCATTCACAACTTCCCTGGGCAACCCATTCCAGTGCCTCACCACCCTTACAGTAAAGAATTTCTTCCTCATATCCAGTCTAAACTTCCCTGTTTAAGTTTGAACCCATTACTCCTTGTTCTATCACTACAGTCCCTCATGAAGAGTCCCTCCCCAGCATCCGTATAGCCCCCCTTCAGATACTGGAAGGCTGCTATGATTAGATATCACTGGAAGTGATACAGTAAAAAAGGCATGTTTGAGGAGAAGAAAGAGTGCAAATGGAAGAACTCACAGCTTGTACAGAGAACATATACATAATTTGAAACAAGAAATCTCAAGCTTACATTAGTGTTTTTCACTTGGCCTGTTCTAATGTGAATAGAGCAAAAGTGAATCCTTTAGGACTTCTGTGGTGCATAAGCCGTCCTTGCTGTCAATACTTTGTAGTGCTTTTTCAAGAAAATTGCCAGAGTTGAACTTGTGAGTGATTTGCTGTTATCATATGTTAAATCTGATATGGCATTTCTCCTCTAGATGGGCCAGTACAACGTGTTAGAAAAAAGACAGTTAAAAAAACCCTGTCAGATGATTCTGTTCAGAAACCAAGGTGCCGGACTAGTCCAAACCTGGAGTTAGTCTAAGCATATAGTTATGGGAGTATCAATATACTTGTAGTATCTTAATTGGGAGTTTACACAGTTTCACATGGGAGGAAATAGTTTCCTCGTGTGATCTCACTGAAGAGTGATGCACAGTAACTTTATGAGGGGCCAAATGGATTAGTTTATTCTCATGTAATTCTGGGCTTACTTGCTGCTTCCCATGTGTTTTACTTAGCACCTGTATGCTTTTTTGTGTGTGCATAGACAGTGTTTAAATGTTCACAAGATTATTCTCACAAGTTTTTTCCATGATTTTTGGGTTTTCTCCTAAAAAGCTTCCCCCCCCCCCCCATTTATTTCCACCACCACCTTCCCCCCCCCCCCCCCCAATATTAAAAAGATCTAGGATTACAAATTTCTTTTAAAAGAAGGTGCTAATTTTAAGCTTGCAAAATTTCTCTTATTAGTTAGTCACTTAAATAGCTTTTTGACTGTCTCAGCTTTAGGTGCCTGAGATGCACCAACTTGTCTCACTGAAGTTATCTGTCCACAATACATATATGTGGAGCTGATCTAGTTAACTCTCTGTATAGCCCTGGGAGGGAAATGAGTGTGTTCCTGGTCCAAGACTTAACTTCATCACAAAGTAGATGTACAGATCACTTGGCGTATTTTCAACATTCAGAATACCTGTTTCTGCGCATTGATCATAAAGGAAATCTAAACAGCAAACTCAGCTATAGCCTTCTAAACTGAGCATTTCCATAGTTAAGAGGAGATAAATCATACCTCTAAAAAGTTACTGGAATACTGAGCAATTATGCTTGCATATGTTTTTAAGTGCTATGAAGTGGTTATAATTGAGGATCTTTAAAAAACTCTAATTTTTTTTTTTAATCTTATTTGGTTTTGGAGAATTTATGAGTTGATTTTAGAAGCAAAAGTTATTTAAAGGTTAAATTGTTTGAAGAAATGAATTATGTTACATTTTAATCAAGTTTTCTTGTGCTTTTGACATAATGTATTTTAAATATTTATTGTTTTCAGTATCACTTTAGCATCTTGACTCCTTAAAAAAAAATGCTGGCTTAGTACCACAGACTCATTGCTTGTGGAACTAAAAGCAACTGAAAGTAATAGGCGTGTGGTACTAAAAGCAAGTTTTTCCCTCAGTGAGTATGTCCACATCAGATATCTTTGTGTATTGTGAGTACAGGTTGTTTAAAATTGGCACTGTGGAGTAGCCTTAGTTTAATATATGTTTTTTACAATAAAAACTGCTTAATTGGAACACAAGGCATACTTTAGTTCATCTTGATTATGCAGCACTCCCATTATCATTATTTATTGTATATATGAAAGACAGTATTATGTTAGGCATACCAATTAAATCAAGTTTATTTTATTGTTGCTTAATGTTATGGCCTTATGGGTCTGCAGCTCAGCCCAGTTCTGCTAGAGCACTCACAGCATTTTGTGCTCTACTATAATGAGTCAGTATCTTGGTTGCTATTGTATAATGCAGAATGAGGTTACAAAGATGTGGGTAATTTTTTCACTTTTATCTGCAGCCTATAATTGATACTCTAGTTAAAGTAAAAATTGTGGCAAAGAATCAGTTTTTCCTATTATATTTGTGCCTTTAAAGATATACCACATACTTAAATTTAGAAGGAAAACATTTTTTTGGCTGTTACATACCATTATTTAGGGTTGATGAAGATTTTTAGCCATGCAGCAGTGAAGAATGAGAATTGTTTCTGTTCTAACAATAGATGTCCCATCTGTTTCAAATGTGAAGAAAACTGAGTTGTTGAATAGCTTGGAAGTTAAATGAGTTACAATATACTTTGTGCATTACTCTGCTAAATTTTAAAGTATTCAATATGATCTGAATAACAAGTAAATGTCCCATTGTAAGCAATTAGGTTTTGTCTATGAGATTTGCAGAAGTTTCTTCCATTGTTAACCATAAATTTCATGGGCAAACTTAGAGACCATGCCTAAGGTGTGCGATTCTGTGGCATAAGTGAATATTACTCAAATGTTGAATTACTTCAAACAAGATTGGTTTTATTTTGAGATGCCTTAAATTGCAATATTAACTTAGCCCAGTTTCTGCAGTCGCTCTGTGGCTTCCCTGTTTCCAAGGTCAGACAGAAAACGGTAGCACTCGGAAAGGTAAATTACCTAAAATTATTCACCTCCCTTACCCATAAAAGCCCCTGAAGACTTCTTAAAGGCTCTAGAGCTGAGGATTCATGTGTGCAAAGTAAGTAGCTCATTCCTTGTTGGGTGGGTGCAGCACACGCTGCTGTTCTTCTGGGTGGAAGAACCCAGAGCTGGCTATGAAAGACCAATGAGCATAAACCCAGGAGCTGGGGAAGGCTCATCCCACGCTCACTGGCTTTTTCCTCAGGGAGCAGACCATTTTGATCTGACTGCAGACTTAACTGTACCCCTTTCTAGATTATGCCTGTCCGGGAAGCTGATTCCTCTATTTCGGGGGTGCTAATGCAAAGAATAATGAAGTGATCATGCCTGCACTTCTCTTAAAGACAGAAAATTATTGTTAACCCTGTGAGCCTGTTGTTGACAGCGGTGGATTTCTGGCATGAGGCAAAAAAACCAAACAGCATGCAGGAATACATTTTTTTTTTCCCTCTTGAGACTTAATTTGGTATTGTGTGCAGCAGTGAAAGCAGCTGCTGTGAGTTCAGGGGCTGGGCTATTCAGTTGTGTGTAGTTAACAGTGAAAAAAGAAACTAGGTAAGAGAAGAGGGAGGATCTTCTGACAGCTGTGAGAGCTTTCTAGGAGAGGAAAAGATGGTTTTGCACCAGTATAGGCTCAGAAATTGTATTTGTTTCTTGAAGATGTCACGTGTTTGACCTCAACTTCCAGACTTTGACAACACGTTATCCATATGAAAGTGGGGTCTACTAGCAAAGCGCATAAACAGCCCTTTTGTTGGGTTGCAGGTTTTTTTGAAATAGGATATCTTTATCACTCATTAAAATTTCTTTAATGAATGGTTTAAGTTTTGATGCAAGTTTCATGCCTTTAATGGGTGTTTTCAGTTTTTTAATAGCAATGAATTGTTTTAGGCTTTAAACAATAATGTGTAACCTTTGACATTTGAAATAGAGCTGAATATGAAGCTTCTGACTGAGATGAAAACTGGAAAGGTGGTCATCTGAAACTAGTGTTTTGGGTGGTTTTTTTTTTTCTAATTAGTGGGAACTGTTCCTTCTTTACTTGTTGCAGACAGAGTCAAAACCAAGGTGAGACTTGCCAGAAAGGTATCTTGCTGTTTTTAATGGTGTAATATGAGCTGCTCCATTGAATGCAGTTGCAGAATGCTGGGACGAGCAGGTTGATGGGATAGGGTAGTGCTTATGAATCAGATTTATCCTGGTTCCTTGTGTTATCCTGTTTACTGTTTATATCTGTGGTCCTGAAAGGATCTTATACCACCTGTTAGTGTCCCTTGGTTATGTAACACAGAGCTGTACAGGACAGTTCATGACTTCATGTAATTATTTCAGCAGCTGAATAACTAGCTGCTCAGCAGCCTTCCATGGCTAGGACCTCAGCAGGGCAGTGGGTCCTTAGTACGCTCTCCCTGCATGAGGGTTAGGAGGCTGGAGAGAGAGGGAGGTGTCTCTTTCTTGTGTAGGAAATCTGGAGTCCCAGTCCTGTTTGACAGGGATGTTAGTTGTCCCTGCCCTCTGAGTGTACTCCCAGTATCAGCTTGTGGGTTGAGAAGTTTGCGTAGAAAACTTGTCACAGGCCAGTATCTTTTGTTAGGCTCCTAGCAGAGTTTGCAAGGGGTTACTGGTTCCCTCCCTAACACTTAGTAAAGGCTCAAGTGGAGCTTTGTTATTAAGTAGTTATTATCCCTGACTAACTTGGGTACCAGATGTATTTTGGTGGATAATTCTTGATCCTGTCAGTTCCTGTTGGACATACTTTGGCATTAGGGGCTAGGATTAGACAGGTGACTTCTTTCTGCTCTTGGCCTAGTTCTATTCCCAGATTTCTGGTTTGGTTGTAAATCTTTTTTCTATCTAACTACTGGTGTCATTTCTGTGCTGATATGAGCAAAAATGTTATTGATAAAACTCTGTAGCTGCCAATATGCTTTTAGTGGAGAACATTTGCATTTGGTGGTCTTCGGTGCAGCATTTCCTGAGAGCAGCAGAGGCTGTGCAATTTTTGCTAATGCACAGTTGGCCAGCATCCCTATACTTCTAACAGCATCATCCAGTGTTATTTCTAAAAGATTTTTACAGTGGTTTCTGAGAGAGCACTTGTCCTTTTAGGAAAGTGTGAAAAACGTGAATCAACTCCTAAAACTCCTGCTTTTCATTCCACAAACTTCTCTTTTCAAAAGATCTGTATGTTTTCTATAAAATCTTTATGAAATCCGCTGTTTGTGGAAATAGGCATGTCATTATTTTTTTAATAATTACCTGTTTTTAAACTAGAGATTTTGAGATTACAGCAGAATTCTCCTAAAACTATTTTGATTGTATCTTGTTCCTAAGAAGAACCAACTTTGTGCTGCTTTTTCTTTTTTCTTCTTTTTTTTTTTAAAGGCATGTTTACAAGTAATTATTCCAGAAAATGAGTGATTCTTTTTTTTTTTTCCAGAGTGAAGGTACCTCATTAAACTTATTTGGTGTAAGGCACTTCTACTATAGAAATGGGTCTGTATAAAATGCTAAAAGGAAAAGGCCTCCATCAAAAACCAAATTTTATTACTTAACTGTATGTCCTGACTATTAAGGTGGAATGCTATTTAAGATTACGATGATTGTGATTTGTGGATTTAGATTTGTGGGCTGAGATTTGTGAAGTGCATAGTGGTGAAGTATCAGTGGTCAAACAGCTAACTTTGACTTTTCTTTGTAGTAGTATGTCATGTGAGTAGAAACAAAGAGCATGATAGGAAAGAAGGGGTTGATGGTACCTCCAGTGATAAAAAGCATCTGACCATTCTTGAAATGCTGAAACTAAATACCATCCCCTGATATCCACGCTGGAACTTTGGTCCTTCTGCAACTTCCCCTAAATGTAATTTAAAGGAAGATGCTGCTACTGACAGCGCATGTTGCAAAGCACAAAGCAAATCTTATTTGTCCTTTTTCAAAAGGAAGGTGAACCAGAAAGCTTTTGCAAAGTGGTCTCTGGAGATATCAAAATGATAAACCAGAAGTGAAATCCATTTGTAAGGCATCTTTCTGCCTGCCTTAATTTGTAGCTCTGCTCTGTAAGGAACTTTGTGAGCATGGAGTTCGACAGACACTGAGTAATATCTGGGTGAAACTTCTATTAAGACAAGATAATCTGGGGAGCACCTTTCAGGTTCAAAGCGAAAGATTTTGGATACATTACTGTTACTTATTCTTCTTTCAGTGTGATTCCATGTATTTTCTTTTATTCATAGTTTTGAAGGCAATTCGATTACTTTAATGGTTCTGTATTTCTGAAACATTTCCTTTGATGTATAAGGCAAACAAGAGTCTTATATCAGTTTGTTGTCCCACAGAGGTGCTGATCCTTTGAGACTGATAATTAACTTTGGCTTTTCACTGGTATTCTCAGATGTGAGTAGAAAGGTTGTGTGAAAGAGATTTTTTACAAGTAAGAAATTTTGCAAAACATACCGTTTATTTCATGCATGACTGCTTTAAACAGTAGGTATAGATAGTAGGGTTCAGTTTGTAAAGGCTTACTCTTCCATTAGCTTTCAGAGTGCACTGGTGGCATAGACTAGGTGGTTTTTGCCCTGACACAGTTTCAAGTGGAGAATTAAAACACACCTGTAGGTAGATATATCCCAACGAATATTTGCAGTCTTATTCCTTTTACTCTGTATATTTCAAAGTGTAACTGACTGGTATGTCTGAATGGACGGTATGCAAGGAATGCACAGGAATTCTTTGTGCGTTTCAGAAGCATTTGAAAGGTGAAAGAAATATTCAAAAGGTAGCTCTTTCTGAGCCGTACAGTGCCCTTTACCCCATCCTGACTGTTTGCAACAGAGCTGATGAAGCCATCTTCATCGCTTACCTTACTAGCCACTTGCATTACTTTGAAGATGTCTGCATAAACCTCTCTGCAGGTTTGAGGCTTAATGTAGACTCAGAACTGCAAGTGCAGCAATACCAGGTGTCCAAAATCAGAAACTGACAACAACCTCATAAGTGTTATCTTTTGAGTATGGGGACTTTTTGGTGTACTTTCAAGAAATTGTATATATTGTGCTTAAGCTAAGTATAAAGCGCATATGCATTCTTTTTCTGGGGGAAAGGGTCAGGGTTTTTTTTGAGGTTTGTATTTTTAGTGCTTTCATCTTCATTTTAGTGGAGGTAACATTTGCATGTAAGATTTCACTAGGATAACCCTATTGGAAGTGCTTTCTGTTTCCACAGTTATTCTCAGACACTGCCTGAATTTTATTTTTACAGCTGGAGTGCAGCTCATGTATGTTTTATTCTCACGTTGTGCACAGATGCTTACATTTCTTCTCTTTTCCTTGATGATTTAGAAATGCACTAGAAATAAGATAATTGGTCTCACTGTTGAACAGTTCTCAAAGCCAAGAAAATACTGTGCATAATTTCCTTTTAACACAGCCTCATAGTGAAGTTACTTTTTTGTTTTCTGTTTTTCTAATGTAATAGCAATCAAAGGCAGAAGAGAAAATGAAGTTTGGTATTTGAAAATATCAAAACTAGCACTGGCTTTTGCAATTATCCACTCAAAACCACCAGGGAAGAGTTGCAAAGAATACACTGAGCATCTTGCCAAAACTGTATCTGAACGAGATTTTGGATGGAAATCGAAAGTTGAAGTGCTGGAAGCTGAAGTTCTTCGATTACGCCAGGAACTTCTTCTGAACAAGATCTGTCCCAGATTCTGCTTGGAAAATAGTAAGTTTTTGAAATAGTTTCTGACAAGTTTATGCCTTGAGACTTTTAGCAGGTTCCCTGACAGAAAAGTTGATGATGCAGCTTTACTGCAGTGCTTTCATACTGAAACAGTAGCTGCTTTATTACCTCATGAAGAAATTTCTGAATTCTAACTTTGAGAGGGGGAATGTATTAGACTTTGGCTAGAAGCTCTAATGTTTTGTTTTGGGGTTTTGTTTGTTTGGTAGTTTGGTTTTGTTTTGGGTTTTTTTGTTTGCTTGTTTCTTAGTAATAGACCTTTCTCTCTAGAGAAGTGATTCAGTGATTGTTCATACTTAGTTATTGTTTGTGTGTGTTCTCTGCAACCCTGTTACAAACATGATGTTTATTTAAGAATAAAAGTAACTTTCAAGCTGCTGTTTGCATCAGGTGTCTTAGTGTTGTGAAGAGCTGATTGCATGTAATGCATATAATTAGGTGAGATTTTTTGTGGATTGAGCAGAACACTAGAAACTAAATCAATTCAGCTGAAACTTCAGTGTTCCAAAGCTAACTTCTTAAAGGTTCTTTACCCTAAGCTGCTGAACTGAATAATACTGTCTCATTTCGCAAAGTAAGCTCTCCTGGTTGCAAGACAGGTGGAGAAAAGCAATTATCCCTGGTGGATAATACCTTTGAAAGACCAAAAAGTGCTAATTTTCATCGCCCTAGTCACAGTGAAGTTTGTTCATAGACCTAAAATATGATAAATCTTATGTAGTATTAGATGTCTACAGTTGCACTAAATATTTTGTGCTTTCTTCATTATCTGTACAGGGAAATAGCATGCTTACTCTACACTTTGTGGTTCACTTGACCGATTGTGATATTCACTAATATGGATATGGTGAATTGTCCACAAAAGACATCCCTTTCCAGTATCTCTCTGCTGCCAACAGGCTGTCTGGCTTTGAAAAAGTCCCATGCTTCACAAAGCAGTTCAGGAAGTGCTCTTCGTAGATAAGTCTTTTTATTTTTTTATGGTCTCAGCAGCCTGTTCAAACATACCTTGGGTAGCTGACCAAGTCTCATTTTTCAGTCAAGACAAACTTTCGTTTCAGCCTCTGTTTAGCTAATGGAATCATAAATAGTAAAGATGAGTATGTGGTATTTATAATCCTTCTATATTGTTTATGTATATTATAGTATGTGGTATTTATAATCCTTCTATATTGTATCTTTCTATTCAGCTTCCCCTGGGTACAAAAGCAGTGCTCCACTAATTTGAAGGATTAGAGTATAGCTGCTTTTCACTTCAAATGTTTGTTTATATTTATGATTACAGTGTTGATAAATCTGTTAGACAGGAAACCTTTTGAGATTCAAAATACCTATGGGAGTTCACATCAGCCCCACCTGCTGTCCAAGAGGAGTAGGGCATAGTCATTCCCTTCGTTTTCTCCTAAACAATTGGGTGTAAGAGAATAGTAATGTGTGGAAAATCAGAACTGTATCATAATTTCTGTCTCTTTATACAGTTTTTTCTTAATATTGAAAGGACACTTTTGAGTTCTTGGAGTCTAATTTTGAGACCACCATTTTCTGTGTTTTCTTCTATGTCTTCCTTTTGACTGTTTGTTTAGGGTTTGTTTTGTTTTTTCTTCCCCCTCCTGCCCTCTTCCCTCCCACTTTAAACCTTGGTATGACATGTGAACCCTTCTGATAACGGATTTGAGCCATATGTTATTTTGGAAAGAATACGTTCTTCATCAGACAGGTACAAGTGCTGAATGAGCATTCATGGTTACAGTTACACTGGAGACAAATGCTCAGTCTCTTGCTTTGAAGTAAAGAGAGTTTGTTACTGATAACTGATAGGATTATCTATTAGTGAGGTCTGTGCACTCTGGTGGTGATAAAGTTGATGATGTATATTAATAGCAGAACATCTGTGATTGACATTTAAAGGTTGTTACAAAGCCTGCCTGTAACAGGGGCCATTTTACCACTGACATCATCTGCTCTGATGGAAAAAAAAATCCTCTCTTGTGTGTTGTGCCAGTTTTGAGAGTCTTTGAGCCCATGGAGAATAGAAGCTGAAGGCTAACCGCTGCTGAGATAGGAAGACATAAGGAGCTTGAACCTAAGTTGAGAGGAGAAGTGGTCTAAGTGGTGTTCTGTCCTGTTCACGTGAAGGCTACTATAAGTTCATCAAGCCATTGTTCTGGTTTGTTGTTGATGGTATTTTGCTCAAGTTTACCTAATATCACACTGGAGAAGTTGTCTTTAGGATAGCTGTGCTTATTCTTGTGATCAGGTAATCCACAGATACCATGGATCGTTTTCTTCCTCCACTCATTTCTCCAGCCTCATTTTTGGAGTTGGTGTTCTGCTAAAAGCAATGCAACCTTTTAAAAGAATTCAAAGCCTCATATTTTCTTTGGCTGCTTTGTATTCTCTAACAACTCTATAGATGCAAAAATACTAGAGTTTCACAAAATCCACCCCTGGAAAATCTTACGCAGTAAAGATCAGATACTGCATTTGCTGCTGCCTGTTGTGAGCTGGAGAATTTGAGTCCTTCAGCCAAGGTTCTCTTTGCAGGTGTATCTTCCTTTTCTGCATTCTGACTTTCCCACCTGCTGTTTGTAATAATAATAGTAGATCTTTCAGAGGCTTTTGGAATGATTGGGACTGCCCATGGAGTTTTATTGCCCTGATGTGAGAAATTTGTGAGCTCTTTGAAGCTGTGATGCCTGTTTTCTTCCTCCACATAGCTGCACACAGTATGGATGCACAAGCACCTGAAGTAGAAAGAACAAAGTATCCCATTTTTAGAGGTATGTTGTCTAAATTATTTTTGACCCATGTGAGTAGTTCTTTGTCCTCAAAGACCCTAGAAAAGTTTGGGGTTCCTCACAGAGGGGGAGGAACATGCTTTGCTACATGATTAGGTAGTATGAGTTGCTGCAGTTTAATGTGTTGTTTATAAAATCACTGTGGTATGATTCACTGACTGTGCTGTATCTGGAAGTTCCTTATTTTACTAAGTCGGCAGCTATCTTTCTGAATATGAGGACACTAGTACTCCTTTTACATGATGGTGCTTCTGGTTGCATGTCAGCTATCCAAGGAGGAGGAGAAGCAAATCTTTTTGTAATTGTCATTTCATTACTCTTCACCTTGCCAGCGTTGTCTTGAAAACTGTCTCCCTGAGAAGATAGAAAAATCACATTAAGCAAAGTTTCTTACCTTACTTTGGTTCAGATTGAAATTTCACAGAAAGGAGGAGAGAAGCTTGTTGGTGTTATTCCAAAAGGAAGAATATAAAATATTTTGAGGACTCTGTTGTCACTTTGCTTTGGAGCTACATGAAAAGGCAAAGCATTGACGAATTGATAGATTTATGGATTGAAGCACCTGTCCTCTAAGATAAATTTCTTAGCTGCTATCAGCTTATCAAATCAACAGTCATATTGTTTCTTGACAGCTTCTGTTCAAGAGATCTGAAAAGCCTGCAGCTGTTACTCCAGCCTGAGAAGGCAGAAATGCAGTACTCTACCGTTTTTTGCCAAGCATGTATTTTAGGAATGACAGTTCAGAGAATATACGTTTATTGCTGTGGTTGTTTTTAGGCTGATACTCATGAGGGTTTCCAAATCAGTTATCCAGGGTATATGTTTATCAAAACTTGTATTGAGTATGTATTATCTCTTCTTCACCTTCACCTTCAATCTTGGTTTGTATTATTCCCGTCTTATGCTGTGAGTAGGAATTTACTAACTGTTTGCTCCTCTAATTAAAAAGGAAAAAAAAAAAATCAGATTCTCTCCTACCCCCTTCCCTCTTTCTTGAAATTATTCTTCCTTATATAGATCATTTAGAGTAGAACTTAATCTGTCAAGCCCGAAGTCCTCTCCTGTGTTCTTAGCCTCCACAGTAGCACATGGCTGCCAGCCCACCCTATCATAGTGTGCCTGTGTTTAGGGAAATGCTGAACTCTGAGTCAGAATGTGATTAACATGAATGTCTGATTTTCAACTGTGTCCTGCGGCTGTGTTTGACATCTCAGGGTACTGTCCCCAAAGTTCTGCTTCCTGTGTCAAGACATATGGAGCAACTTGTATCTCTTCAGGAAATAAGAGCCAGAGACAAAAGTATTTTTGTATCTCCTGCTTCACTCCTTACTTGGTGTGTTTCTTGAGGCAATTAGTTGTACATGGTAAAAAAGGGAGCAATTTCCTTTGCAGATAAGTATGAATGAAGACACTTCAGTCTTCTTTTTTCTTGCCGAAGCTCAGACTTGCTGCAAAAGCAGAGGCATATAGAATTGGAACCAACTAGCTCATCAGCTGGAGTAAAGCTGATTATGGAAGATACAGAGCTCCAGTTTACCAGCAGCTTTGTTTTGGGCCACAGAATTCACCTACTGCTTCCCTTTGTACTTCCCTGTAAGTCGTAGCTTGTGTGTTTCTTGCCTAGTAGGGACAGGCAGAAACTCTGGTTACTCACTTAAAAAACCCAGCATTTCCTCAGTAGGCAAAGAAGACGCCAGGTAAGTCCTGCTTTGAGAGCAGTGAGAGTGATAGCCAGTCAAATTTTTTTCAGAATAATTTGATTTCAAGCCTCTGAAAGGGCAGAACTCTCCACCATGACTTAAATAACTTACCTTGTGATGTTTCCTCTGCCTGCTTACACTAAAAGGAGCGGTGAGAGAACATAATTGATAATAGATTTTTTTTTTTCTAAGCTCTTTTTCAAAGAGAAACCTATGAGATGAATTCATAAAGATCAAACCAAAATGCATGCAGATTCTTTAGTGCATATGTTCTCTGTAGTTTCGTAAAGGAATCTTCCTCAATAGTGAGGGAACCAGAAGTCCAAATCAGACTACTAATAATAAAAACATATTAGTCTATTCTAGGAGAAATTACATCCCTCCCCAGAAAGAAGATAAAATGGTGTGAAATGTTTAAAACTGCCCCGAATAGCACTTAACAAAGATTTTAGTTTCTGTGGCATGGTAGCAAGGTAGAGGAATGTCAACTAGAATTTTCATCTCGTGCTTAGGAATATGATGTTTCTGCATAAAGAGATTTTTCCTCCCTCCCTGTGCTCCCCACCCCCCAAAGGCAGACTTCTCTCCATACAGACCCGTAAGGGCAGTGCAGTCTAACAAAGAGCCATCTCAGCCTTTTTGTCTAAGGCGTGATGGTGTCAGACAGACAGTACTTCAAAACTGAACTGTCATTTGTCATGTTAAGTATACTACTGTACTCCCATGCTTCTACCAGTGGTACTAATGCACATCAGCAGCATTGCAAGTAATGTCTCATAACCTAAAAATTGTTTTTTGTGGGAGGGAATTAAGAACAGATACATGAGATGACAACAATGAAGTTAAAATGTGTTTAGCTCTGATTTATGGAACTGTGGCTCTTGGAATATGATGATGAGATAAATCTGTTCCCTATAATTGTAGTGACACAATGGGGAACTTTATGAAAGCTGAGGCCTTTTCAGGATAATTAAATAAGTTAATTTGCAATCTGGAAAAAGCACCAGCTGGAGTGTAATGATTCACTGAAATCTCAGTACTGCTCCTTCCATGGATAACAGGTCTGTTTTGGTTTCTCCCTTTGAAAGCAGATGCTGTCTGTCTTATCAGATGGCATTGCTACAGCTGTTCTAAGCATATACTTGGGGCAAAGGGACCCAGTAAGCATCCTTTTCTTTCCAGATTTCTGTGTAAGGAACACATTAAGAGGCAAAACCAACCCAATTGTCTCAGCAAGAGAAAAGACATTATTATTTTATAAATTCCCTGTATAGATAAGATGCATAGCTATTTTTAGGAATAAGGTTCATAGAAGCAAGTATAATTCATAATTTATTGTAGATTCATCTCCTTTCTCCTGGGTAACAGAATTATAATTTTGGTGAAAACTGAATGTGTATGGTAAAAGGACATTAGGAATTGTGGCCATGGCAATTAGGATCCTGTTGCCTATAAATCTGCTGTGGGGAGCTAAGGAGCAGACAATTTTTTTCCTTGGTAATATGGAACTAGAGAATGGTTGACCTTGGAAGGGATCACTGGAGGTCATCTTGTCCAATTCCCTTGTCAAGCAGGACTACACAGAGCCAGTTGTTCAGGACCATGCACAAACAGCTTCTGAGTATCTCTAAGAATGTAGATTCTGCAACCTCTTTGGGCAACCTTAACCTTACTCAAACATAGATTTGAGTTCCTCAAGCAGATCTTTGTGGGCCTCTGGATATATAAAACAAAAAAGCTGAATATTTATACCAGGTTGTATTCAAGAAAAATATTTTTAGGAATGCACAGCCAAGTTGATTTCTTAGGGAGTCCACCTAATTTCAGCCTTCAGCTAGTTACAGCTGCACCTCGGTCATTGCTGTCTGCATTGGATGGTATTTCTTGCCTCTTAGTGAAGTTCAGTTTGTTTGACAATGCAAAACATTTTTAATAAGACATAGTTCAGTCAGGTAGTCTTCAAAGGTAACATTAATTCCGTTAGTATCTTGAAATATCCCCTATCTAACTAAAAACTCAAATTTCAGTCATCTCATTGAGATGGTCAGTATTGTAAAGCATACAGTAGATCTTTTGTTGTGAAAGTTGCTTTGTGAGCAGTAACTGATCCAAATCTGTATGTTTGTCACCTGATTATCAATCCTTCTATATCTATACTGCAAGTATTCTTTATTTGATTTGAACTACAAAGGTTTGTGCTGTCTTCTACAGAAATCCCCTAAAAATGAATGTTTAAATCCTCAAAATCCTTTTCACTTTGTACTGAATTATAAATGTTTAGATGCTTTATGTCAGCAAAATCCCTGACAAATTTAAGTATATGTTTCTAAGCCTTCCAAGAAGCATTTAAATCCTGGTGCCAAGCAATTAATTTGAGAATTTTAGATAGTCCTGTATTCATTCATTTCTGAGAAATTATTGTGAAATGGTATTAAGTGTGTTAGCTGTAAAGAGAAGAACTTTCTTGTCCAAGCTGGTTATAAAAACCAACCAACCAAAACAACAGGGAAATGCAGAAGCAAAGTGTGATATACATGGCTTCTAAAATTTCTTCATTTAGAAAATCCTAGAAGCTTTCAATTATTTTTTCATAATTATTTCATAATGTTCAAGTATGTAAGACAATATTTTTTGCTTTGATATATACAGAAGTTTGGCTAGGAGTTCATGAGAGTGTTGTTTTTCTTCAACCAGCTAGGTTGCTTAATTATGGAAACAGCAGAATAGAGACAGGCTTACACATGAAAAGATAAAGAAAACAGTCAATATGTGTGAGGAGATTTGTTTTTTTTTTAAGAAGAGAATAAACTCAATTCGTCATTCATGGAAAGTGCACTTGCCAAAACCAATCAGTGAAGATTAAATGAAAAATAACAGTCTCCTGAAAAATGTAGAAGTGGAAAAGTGAATACAATAGGAAAAAGTGGAAATAAGTTCACATATGTTTTCATATTCTTTTAGTAGCTATTGACTGAACACCTACTTGGAAGGCAGAATGCAGTATCATCAAAGACATCATATCAATTGTAATTGAGTTTTAAGAGAGCTTTATATGTCTAACATCATTGTTTCTTATTTTCAAGTGATAATCAATGTGTGTTCTATCAAAATGAGAGAATATAAACAATGCCTAATGCTTTAAACGGTAGTAGTTTTTTCCTTTACAGAACTGAAACCATGTCTTTCCTTTTGTTTCTTCTGTCTGCCAACTTCAAGCCCATTTTCTCTTCTATAGTCCCTGTTTTTTGTGTAACTGCAGGTATATTAAGCTTTTCAAAAGACTTGAAGGCCATTTTATGATTTCATTGCAGTTTCATCAGTTTGGGACTCTTCTTCAGTTTTTAGATTTTTAATTACGTATAGGATGTGGCCTTCCTCATTCAAACACTGTCCAGTCTGTGGCAGCCAGTAGCGTACTGAGAAAGTATTTTCTACCACCCCTGTTCCTGCTACCTTACAGATGCTGCATTTCTTATACTGTGTTGGGTAGTACCACGAGCTGGGTCATTACCTTGTCTCATCACAGCTCTGAGAATCCTTATGATCTGACTGCTGGCAACAGGCATTTGGGAGACAAAAGGTGTTTTCCTGTCCTGATAAAGGAATTGGAATTTCCTTCTCCCTTTCTTATCCCTGAACTGAGTCTTGGTGTCTGTATTAGGGTGGCTATTCAGAAGTGACAGAACATATTTGGGAGATGGATGGACATTGGGGTTTGTGAGAGCTCTGCTTTGTCAGGACTAGCTGAAGACTCCATTCTCTCTAATCATAAAACTGATGGGCATCTCACTCTGTTCAGTGGTCCCAAAGCAGTATGTGCATTTGAGTTCTTACGCTTCACAGAAATGCCTCCAAATGTTGGTTACATGCTATACACTGTATGCAAGTCATAGAATCATAGAATCATAGAATAGTTAGGGTTGGAAAGGACTTTAAGATCATCTAGTTCCAACCCCCCTGCCAGGGGCAGGGACACCTCCCACTAAACCATGCCACCCAAGCCTCTGTCCAGCCTGGCCTTGAACACCTCCAGCGATGGAGCATTCGCAACTTCCCTGGGTAACCCATTCCAGTGCCTCACCACCCTTACACTAAAGAATTTCTTCCTCATATCCAATCTAAACTTCCCCTGTTTAAGTTTGAACCCGTTACCCCTTGTCCTCTCACTACGGTTCCTCATGAAGAGTCCCTCCCCAGCATCCCTATAGGCCCCCTTCAGATACTGGAAGGATGCTATGAGATCTCCACGCAGCCTTCTCTTCTGCAGGCTGAACAGCCCCAACTTTCTCATCCTATCTTCATATGGGAGGTGCTCCAGTCCCCTGATATCCTCATGGCCCTCCTCTGGACTTGTTCCAACAGTTCCATGTCCTTCCTATGTTGAGGACACCAGAGCTGCACACAATACTCCAAGTGAGGTCTCACAAGAGCCACTCCTTTGTCCCTTGGATGACTGCTGGTTTTCATGACAGGTACTTTCTGCAGTGGTGGCTATGTAGAGTTCTTCAGCCTTTGCACTCCAAAGCTGTTCTTTTGACCTTGTCTTGCTTTGTTTGGGGAGCCCACAGTTCTGATTTCCAGCTCAGGATCTTAATGTAGTAAGGAGCTAAAGACCTAAATAGGAATTCAGAGTTTAAATATTTCCTGAATCTGATGTGACATATTTAAGGACGCTGTAAAATTGCTCATGTCCAGATATTTCATTACCTGTGTAAAAGCATTGTAAAATTTTGTGGTTAGTTTATCATGCACAGTAAATATTCATATTTCTTGTTCCACTACATTTATAGTCAAATATTCTTGAAATTACTGTTTAAAGATTATTGTTAGTGTGAGGCAGGCTAAATGCTGTTCGCTTTTGGTTTTTTTTTTTTGTACTTGATAACCACATGGTGTGATTATCAAGGCTACTTTCTCATTTGTGGGTAAGTACAAAGTGATTAGTTTACCTTCTTTCAAGAATAAATGATAAGTTGTTTCTAGACATTTTGAGGGAAATAATGAGTGTTTTCTGGTAGGTGATTTTTTTTTTTTTTTTAAATAACTTCCACCTGCTCCCCAGATGACTAGAACATATAAATAACTGAACATTTTTAAAGTTTTACTTTTTGAATTGGAAATATGCTGCTATTGGGGACTTACTGTAACAGGGTTTTCTGGAAACTTGTCATGGCACAGGAGTTTGATATCTCAGTGAGTAGGAACCTTGAACATTGTCCTGGGTTCAGTAGTAGCAGTCATTTTTCTCCTTCTTAGTAGCTGGTGCAGTGCTGTGTTTTTGACTTTCGGCCTGGGAGCAGCACTGAGAACTCCAGTGTTTTTAGTTGCTGTTCAGTAATGCTTAGTCTGACCAAGGACTCGCCGAGTCTCATGCTCTGCTAGGGAGGAGGGGAAGCTGGGAGGAAGTAGAGACAGGACACCTGACCCAAACTAACCAAAGAGGTATTCCATACCACAGCACATCATGCCCACTATATAAACTGGGGGCAGTTACCCAGAAGGGCTAGATCACTGCTTGGGTCAGGCTGGGTATCAGTCGGCGGGTTGTGAGCAGTTGTATTCTCTTCCCTTGTTATTTCCCTTGTCATTATTATTATTGGTGGTAGCAGTAATGGTTTGTGTTATACCTTAATTACAGGGCTGTTCTTATCTCAACCCGTGGGAGTTACATTCTTTTGATTTTCCTCCCCATCCCTCTGCGAGCCTCCGTTTTTTCCTACTGATAGGAAGATTTCACTGAATATACTACCTCTTTTATTTGGGGACAGCCTGAAGTTTGGTTCCTACTGATATCTGTGTTATTTCTGTATTATTCTTTACTTCCCTTTTTTCTTCTCTTTCATTATCCTTTCTTCTACCACTTCTATTTCTCCCCCTCTTCCTCCCCTTTCAACAAGAGAAGCAGTGAACACACATACTTTTTGCGCATATTTCTTGCTTTGCTTCTTTTGACTCCTGGCATTACATCCTCTTAGCAATCTTCACATTGCCCCATGGGTTTAAGAACAAGAGCAAAATACCCATACAGTGAAACTCATAATAGATGAATTCCCGAGAAGGGCTTATTTTCTGTAAACAGCACCAAAAACAGCTTTCAGGTTTTTTTTCTTCTGGAATGTCTTTTGCTCAAAACCTTAGGGAGAGAAGACATGAAAGATTGATGCTGGTTTTTGTTAGTCAGGCCTTGGGAAGTGTGCTTTGCTTCTTTGCTTGCTTTCCAAGTTTGGATATGCAGGGCATTTGGGAACAGTGTTAATATATAGAATGCTAGGCTGGCCTGACAAGCCCTGCTTTTGCTATCTCCTGCAAATGTCGTTTGATTTCTCTACAGTTAACCCTTTTATTTTCAGTGAGTCAGTACCAGTTGTGTTCAATTTTGAGTATGCTTGAACGTTACAAAGCATGAAACTCAACAATAAATAAACAAACCACATTTCCAGTTTTCATCTCAGTAGTAGTACCCTCATTGGATGATCTGGTCTGTTTTCTGCAACTGAAGTAATTGCAAGAATTCAATTTGAAATTGTGTATTTAATGAAGTCTATATAAACTTTTTTCAGTAATGTTTTGTTAGTGTACAGAATACTGTAGCTTGCTGCCTAGTGATGTTTTCTATGTTAAAATGCTTTTTTTTAACTTGCCATGAAATAAAACATTTATTTCCCATCAGGCCAAACCATCTATAAGATCTTTTTATTCACTTAAGAATACAAACACAGAGGTATTGCTTTGGACCCTTGTAGAAAATAAGAACAGTACATGCATTTTTTTAAGAGTGAGAGGAGAAGCAGTTTGTGGCTGTGACCCAGTAAGTAGGGCACAAACAAGAACTGGTCAGACAGAGCCTTGCCTTGTGGCACTGAGATGCTTGTGTGTTGGCCTTCCACTTCACTGCTCTAATGTCTCAAGCTTGTTTTGACTGTAATCTTTTGGCACAGGTAGCATATAGCAGAGAGGGAGTCTGTTATCATGTAGTACTGAGTTTATGCCCAGAGGCACTGACTCAAATTTATCTAATGTGTGAAATAGAATGAAAGAGATAATACAAGGGCGTATGAAAATAATTGAATAGTGTGAATGCCACGCATACCTTCTGTAATATAGTTTGTGTGCCTTTGAAGAAGATGGTATGAGATAGGTGGTAACTGAAGATATTTTTTATTCTGAATGTTTTCCTCTGTTAAGTAATAAAAAAAATCTCAAGTATAATGTTCTTTTCAACTTTGACTTTGTTAGAATTCCTTACCTGACGTGAGGAGGAAGAGTACAAATAAAAGAGTTCTCATTTGACATGGTTATAGTAATAGACCTTCACCATCTTTTAAAAGCAGTCTGTGTTCTTGAGAATAATAGTGAAAATGTTGTGGGACCAGAAATTTACATGCACTTCCTTCCCAGGGAATTAATAGGAGAATAAATGACCACTTAAATTGTTTGTGTGATGTCCATTTATAATATATATGTGAAAATTTAAAGCCATAAGGAATTTTAAACTCACAATTACTATTCATATTACTATGAGCATAAAACATCTTGCTCACAAATACACACTACCTTCTGAAAGTTTATGTCACTTTCTTCCACAGCTAAATTCTAGTCATGGGAAGTTTTTGGGGAGCAGACATTCATATTATGTGAATTTTGCATGGAAACAAAAGGAAAAAGGATATACAACACTTTCCATAAGCACGTATTATAATTTTCACATTTGTATTTCAGGAAAACCAGATGCCTCTGCTGAAACTGTTCTGGATCAGGAAGGTATAAACCCTGTGAGTTACTCAAGCCAGCTAGAAGACTCTGGATGTGATGTCTCTAATGACTATGCATTCGATTCGTTAGGCATAGCTTCTGATTTTCACCAATCTGAACATAATGTTGACACTTCTAAATGCTTGTTGGAAGGAGCTCCCCCACTGAGTCTATGCAGTACTAACAAGAAGTCTTTGACTGCTCCAGTGCAGTTTTTGCAACATCTGCTTGAAATAAGAACACTGTCAGAAGAAGGAATCCTTCAAGCAGACTTCACAGAGCTTGAGAATGATTCTTTCACCATACGCAATTCAGTGTCTCAATTGCTTGATGGACTGACTGTTTTTTACAACAGTCCTAAATTTCCAGTTTCAGATTTTCTTTCTGAAGCAGTTTCTGTTTTGATCAGTTTCATAACTAATAATAAATTATCTAATCATGTTTTGAAGAAATGTTTCAAGAAGCTGGAAGAATTTAAGAAAAATCTAATACAGATTATTTTAAGAAACAGCAGTGTCAATAGGGTAAGTTTAAAATATCTTCCATCTTTCCTATGCCATTTCAGTATACTGTAGTATTCTCCTGTATTTTATGCACTTTCAAAACATTAGTTTGTCTAATTATAGTTTGAAGGGTACTTGGAGATTTTTCTGATTGTTCTTTTTTTTGTAAGGGACATTTTTTTGCTCTAAAGCATTTGAAAAAGTTCTTGCTCATGCATGCAAATTCTTCTATTCTGCTCCTGAGTATAGGACTTTTTAAAACTTTTAAAATGGCAGATGAAAACAACTTTATAGAAAATATGAGAGAAAACCACATTGTTCCACTTGCTATATGAAAATATATTGTTAATATTCACAAAGTAATGACTATATGATTTCTTTATTCTTTCTTGTGCACCTAGATTAAATAAGTTGGTTTGCTTCAGATAAACCTCTGTCACTCTCTATACGTTTGCAAATTTGTGTTTTAAAAGTCAGCAGATGAGTGAGTAATTCAGAACTAGCATGTCCCCAGCACAGACAGGAGCAGGACTGAATTGCATTGTCTGCATTCGTTATTCTGCACTGTTCCACGCATCATCTTGTTAGTTTCCTCATTCAACTGAAATATCCCTAGTCTGTTTTCACAAGGCTTCTCATAAGTACTGAATTCCATTGTCTGTCTTAGGCTTTATGGTTTTCGTTCTTTAGAGTAATTTGGAAAAGACGTGATGGTGGAATTGTTTGAGACTTAGATATGCCAATATAGCGTCCACATGTATGTAAACTACAGTAGCATTATAGTAAATGAAGCTTGTATCCCAGTAATCCATGGAGCCTAATAAATACTGACCAGGTACTAGGTCCCTACTTTAGGATGAGCTCAAAAGTTCCTTTTCAAAATGAGAGCCTAGACATCTGCTACGCCTCTGGACAGGTAGACTCATAGAATCATAGAATAGTTAGTGTTGGAAAGGACCTTAAGATCATCTAGTTCCAGCCCCCCTGCCAGGGGCAGGGACACCTCCCACTAAACCATGCCACCCAAGGCTGTGTCCAGTCCAGCCTTGAACACCGCCAGCGATGGAGCATTCACAACTTCCCTGGGTAACCTATTCCAGTGCCTCACCACCCTTACAGTAAAGAATTTCTTCCTCATATCCAGTCTAAACTTCCCCTGTTTAAGTTTGAACCCATTACCCCTTCTCCTGTCACTACAGTGAAGGAGTCATGAAGAGTCCCTCCCCAGCATGAAGTCCTCATGAAGAGTCCATCCCCAGCATCCCTATAGGCCCCCTTCAGATATTGGAAGGCTGCTATGAGGTCTCCACACAGCCTTCTCTTCTCCAGGCTGAACAGCCCCAACTTTCTCATCCTATCTTCATATGGGAGTTGCTCCAGTCCCCTGGTCATCCTCGTGGCCCTCCTCTGGACTTGTTCCAACAGTTCCATGTCCTTTTTATGTTGAGGACACCAGAACTGCACACAATACTCCAAGTGAGGTCTCACGAGAGCAGAGTAGAGGGGCAGGATCACCTCCCTCGACCTGCTGGTCACGTTCCTTTTTGATGCAGCCCAGGATATGGTTGGCTTTCTGGGCTGCAAGCGCACGCTGCCAGCTCATGTTCATTTTTTCATCGACCAACACCCCCAAGTCCTTCTCCACAGGGCTGCTTTGAATCTCTTCTCTGCCCAACCTGTAGCTGTGCCTGGGATTGCTCCGACCCAGGTGGAGGACCTTGCACTTGGCTTGGTTAAACTTCATCAGGTTAGCATCAGCCCACCTCACAAGCATGTCAAGGTCCCTCTGGATGGCATTCCTTCCCTCCAACGTGTCAACCGAACCACACAGCTTGGTGTCATTGGCAAACTTGCTGAGGGCACACTCAATCCCACTGTCCATGTCACCGACAAAGATGTTGAACAAGACCAGTCCCAACACTGATCCCTGAGGGACACCACTCGTTACTGGTCTCCAGCTGGACATTGAGCCATTGAGCACTACTCTTTGTGTGTGGCCATCCAGCCAGTTCTTTATCCACCGAGTGGTCCACCTATCAAATTGATGTCTCTCCAACTTAGAGACAAGGATGTCATGTGAGACAGTGTCAAACGCTTTGGTTTGGGTCGGAAGGGATTTCAAAGATCATCCGTTTCAGCCCTACTTCTGCTAGACCAGGTTGCTCAAAGCCCCTTTCAGCCTAGCCTGACATGACATGCCAAACAGCACTGGTTGCATGTATTAGATGTAGCCATTTTCCAACAGTTATTGTGTTTTGCTATCTTTTGTTCCTATATTTAAATGAACAAGTATTTTGAGAAAGCTTTTCAGTACAATAAGGTTAATCTTCATCGAAAACCTGTTTTTAATGAAGAAGAAGCAGCCTTTCACCATTCTTCAAAATCTTTATTGAAATTGTATTCGCTGATTCGTTTTGGTTGGAAAAGACCTTTGTCTTAATTTCAGATTAATCCCATTTACTGTGTATTAAATGTTTACCCAGAATGTAAATATCAAACAAATATTATTGCCAGACTTGGGGGATGGGGAGGGGATGTGCCTGTATTTTGGTTAGAAAGTGTTCAGAAAGAAATCTTCACATGCTGAAGCTTATACTGAAGCTTTTCCAGGACTAGAGCCTTGTGTCTCTAATACCAGGGTGTTTTTTATTTCAGTGTTGCCATGGTGTGATACTTAAGTTTTTAATTAGAGGTATCCATGGCCAGTGTTTTAAAAGAATGTGAGCTTACATACCATTTGTGTGGCATCAGGAATAGAATCATGCAGGTGTGACTCCTTTTATTTTTTTTGTCTGATTGCAGGATAAAGAACACAGCAAACTTGAGCAGGGATTCATTAAGGACTTCTTCATAGTTGATTATGTCCAGTGTTTCCATCTGTTCTTCTCCTCTACCCAAAGAGAAAGATAATAAATAATTGAAATGATGTTAATTGTAGGGGAGCAACCAAAATGTTTTCCAGAAAGGGACTGCTTGTTGATTGCAGGAACCTGCAAAGCCTAAAGTGAGAGGTGTCACATCTTAAATGAGAGAAAATATTCTGATAGATCAGGATGTTTCAAGTCTTCAAAGTTCTTTTATAAGTCATTCCAGAAGGGTGGAATATGTCCACGCAATTTGCAGGTGGCATCTTTTCTCTGAATAACTTCACTGAAACACATGGCTTTTTATGAGATGTTTTATATCTTGCTTCCACCAAAAGGTGGACTTAACAGTCGTTCTTATTGACAGCCATTACTTCAATCAAACAGATTCAAAGAGTTTAAAAATTATATAGACCAATTATTAAGGGATAACTCTTGTAGTTCTCAGATTTCTAGAGAAAAAGGAAAAATGTATATGATAATTTCATTATTTATAAAGATTTATTAAAAAATCCTTTTTATAGGTTTGGTTTTCTTTAAACTGAATTGAATATGGAAATAAATATGTAGAAATCAGAATCAGTAGTGGAGACTGTGTAACTAATTCTTCATGTGCTGTGTACCAGATATCTCCCAGGGACACTTTATGCTTCAGTTTTAATCATCACTGTTTACTCAAGCAGTGATTGAAATATCAAGATTATAGGTTTAAAATAAAATTACCATTAATTACAAGGCTGTCATCTGGAAAGAGTGGCAAACTGTAAATTTCGCTTCCAGAAGGATGCTTAAATCCCTTCAGCATAAGAACGTTAGGAATTTTGTTGTAGCTAGCCTTACAAACTGTCAAAAAGCTTTTGTACAGGCAGCCACCAGTTCAGCTGTAGTATGACACAACTTTCCCGTTGCCATCCTCACCTATAAAACTGTTATGGACTGTCAAGGAGCCCAAAGGGCTGCAGAAACACTTTCAGAAAGTGAACAAAGAGAGAAATGGCAGTGGATTACACTTAACGCGTCATCTTCAGAAGTAGTCTCAGTGTTTTGCAGAGCAAATTAAAAATCGTTAAAAACCTTTGAGAATTGGAAAAGAAATAATTATACCTACATTAGATGCAAAGGGAGAAAAACAGCAGCAGAATTACTTGCTGTAACGGTTGAGTCCTATTGTTCGAGATGTTTCTAATTATAAAGCACTGGAAGCTATAGGAACCAGCAGACATATACTCCTGCTTTTCTGCATGGATTCAGTTGCATAAAGCTGAGCATTTTGGATAGTTATTTGACCTGAAATGCCAAACCATTACAAATATCAGAGGGAAAAAAGAATAAAAGCTATCATTTATGAGAGGTAAAATATTACTTAAAAAAACTCCCCAAAACCCCCAAACCCAAACATGTAAATCAAAGAACTGCAAATGAAAGTAGCCTCTTGAATGTCTCTTTTTAATTCTTTTTCTCGCTCCATGTTTGGAGAGCAGTTCAGAAGTATGCACACAGCTGTCAGACACAGAGTCTTTTGGAATAAGCCTTTTAGAAATATCTAGAAGGATCCTCAAGTCACGGCTGTTGAGGGTGAAGCATGGGTGCTCTAAATCATCTAAAGGTTATGAAAGCTCTCAATCATCTGATGAAAGGCCTGCCTCTGCACCTTCTGCTGACATCCCTCTACGGCTGCCACAGAAGAGCTTGTGAGGATCCTGTGTAATTCTGGTACAGATGAGCTGTTGCTCTCTGCAGCCAGCTGTTGTAAAATCTGCTATGATCACTGATCTCTGATCTGCTGATCTCTGGAGCAAGCACTTTGGTTGTCACCAGTTTATGAGTCCTCAGCACTGAGACTCTTGGAAGTTTGTTATGGGCGTGTGTTACTGGTGCATTGCCTTTTGAGGTGCAAATTGTTCATTCATGTTGAGTCACTCCACTGTCAGCAGACCCACTGTCCTATTTGTGCAGGTTCTTTGTAAGTCCTGCTTTCGAACAGACAGAAGTGTATTGCAAGAAAAGCTCTGCAAGACTGTATTCAGTTTGCTGAGCCACTGACTGCTTTACAAATGGACTGTTTTCTACTACCTGACGAAACATGGGGAATCATTTCCCATGGAAAACTTCTGTAAAAGCTGTGGTATGAAATTACAGTTCCAGTGGAGTAGAAACTTTGTCTCTTCTCCTGCAGAAAGGAATCACAGGAACATTTTTTTCTTTAATCTACCCATTTTGGATTTGACAACAGCTATTTCTATACGTATCCACAGGGTCATATCGAATGTGCAGTTCTCCTGCTCCTAGATGCATCACCTGCTCACTGGCGCTGAGATATGCCTGTTCTGTTGAGGTTTGTTTCTGTTGTCCAAGGTGTTTTGGAAAAAGGGGTTATTTCTCCTATATCAGAAAAGTGCAACAGTCAGAAGCACTGGGGATTGTCAACTCCCTGTGCTGTTCGTAGTAGCATGTGTGGTTTATGTTTCTGGTGAAGGTTTTACACAGCATCCTGAAGCCCTACCTGGAAACCTTCTGTAGTGAACTTGGGCTGGCTATAGTTTCCAAGTATATGGAATCAGCTTTAGAAGTCGAATCCCTATAACAGAAATTGAGGTACTTCATACATGTCTTATTTACATCTCTTGGATATATAGCTGTGTAAAATGTCAAAACAATTATTGTTAATCTGAATTTAGATTCTTGTTTGTTGCTTTGGAAGTGGAAGAAAAATACTTTTATATCTGGCTTCTTTCAGGGCATTTCAGCTGTTTTCAAAGCTGTCATGGACAAATACAGTCACAGGGTGCTGCATTACGTAAGGTTTATGTGATATGATCCCTAATTGTGTCACTGTAGCTTATCAGCATGTTCACAGAAGTTCAGTTCGCTGCTTGTACTTCTTTTAGGTGCAGCTGATACTGTAATTTGGAGCATGGCTAATGGATCAACTATGTGCCAGAAGATCCTGGCCTTCACCCTGGGTTCTGTATAGAGATCTGTGACTGTTTCTTGTGCCTTTTGTTTTAAAGAATTAATCAAAACGCTAGAATAGAAGACAGTGGTACGTTACCTTCAAGATTTTTAAAGTCAAACTGCATAGGGCTGTCAGAAGAGACTGCTTTCTTGTGCCTTGTTCTTGTTCAACAAATACCTCAACCGTCTGCCCCACCTAATAATAATCTCTTTCAAACAAGACCCAGAACGAAGAGAGATGTGTTTCGGTGAACTCTGGTCATTTGCTTCTCTTCTTCTCACGCTATGTTTAAAACATCAATAATGCCTTAGAAAATTCTGTCAGGAGTCATGAATTGCGTGCTCTGTTCAAACAATGAAAAAATATAAAGTCCTCATTGTTATGTGCTATTTCCTTCTCTTTTTTTTTAACCGCCCTTTGGAAATTGGCTACTCTACCTTTAAGGTAGTTGTTTTGAAGTTGGTTTGTGTTAACAGTATCTTCATGGATACTGAGACATGAGCACAGTGTCTAGGAACTTTTCTTATCCTGTCTGGGACTTGACTGCCTGTTTCCATTTTTCTCTCTATGTGTTCCTTAGTATCCTGATTTCAGCTGCAACAGTTGTTTTTCTCCTTCCTAGTAGCTGGTGCAGTGCTGTGTTTCGGCTTTAGTTTGAGAAGAATGCTGCTAACACGCTGATGTTTTAGTTGTTGCTAAGCATGCATTCTCGGTATTAATTTAATGCCTTTACCGATGTTTGTGTGAGAAAGGATTCACAGTTCTTCATTAAAATAACAAGTTGAAATGTAGTACAGTGAAAAGCAGAAAGAAATTTTTTAATCTCATTGGCAATTGTATAATTAAACGTATGGAAGTGTGCTTCTGCAATTGAAAAAGTAGACATTAATTAGAACAATGGTTTTGAATCTTCTTATCTTGGATACAATTTGTATGATTCATTAATGATTGAACTTGCTTGGAAGAGAGTAATCATAAACTTTGATGGCTTTAATACATGCAGCAGTATGTATTTGATACATGTTCCAACTAGTTGTGGGTGACAGTAAATTTCCCCAGCCATGTATAATTTGCAGTATTTTGTTAGTAACTGCCAGGACAGTACATAACTGTTTCCAAGAGTCTTGCCTTCTCAGGGCCAAATGAAAATTAAAAATAGTCATTCATGTCACTGGTGGTTCCCAAGTATAAAACTAGTGGCCTTCAGTTTTCCTAAATTGAGTCCCAAGGGGAATATTGTGGTTCTTGTGCTCTGGTGTGTTTTCATTGGCCAAAGAATTTTGCTTGCATAGTGGAAGAGCTGTTCATTTGTATGAATATTAAAATGTGTTGCCAGGATTTTATGGTCTAGTAAGAGTCAATGTTTTAATCTCTTGATTGTTGAATTAAATTTTCTCAGCAATCTGTTGTCCTATGTAGAGAGCTATTTGAGTCAAATGGTAATCAAAATCCATTGTCTTGTAAATCACTACATTCTAAAGCAATCACCAAACGACTGACTCTCATTTACTTCAGTAAAGTGGATCAGAGTAACTAGACAGGAATGAATGAATGAATGAATGAATGAGTGAAAGAAACTTTTGTCTGAGCTTACACTTTTGTCCCCTTTCCCTCCTCAGGCAGCCTCAGCTGATGCACATCATGTACTAAAGCTACAATTATTACAGTTACAGAATGAAGTAAGCAGGTTTTTTTTTTTTTTTTTTACCATAAGGGCAAAATTTTTTTATGGTTTCCAACCTCCTCTTTTCCTAATAACAAATAATGTCATTTCCTGATTTTAACCACATAATTAACTAGTATTCAAGGTATAATAGATTATTTCCCCTAGGAGGAGAAAAAAGGGATGGAATGGGCCTTTGCTTGATTTACAAATTAAATGTATGGAGGCCCTTAATGAAATAATGCAGAAAGTTCTTGATTTTGTAGAATATGGTAGGAAATATATATCAAAAGCTGTTTGGTTTTTTACCTCTGTGCTCAGTCTCTGTCTAGTGAATGCTTTCTGTCAAAGCCCTCCTAACTTTCTGTAGCATTGCATTAGCAGTGTCATTTTGCTTCTTTAGCATCTCTCTGATATTTGCAGCTGAGACCATGTGGAGCACTAACATCAAAGCATACTCTTCAGTCCTTCACTTAGCATGGTTGTGCAAAAGCACTTGAATTCTATCTAGGCCTTGTCTTCTGTTGTTCTGGCCATATTACTGAACAAAAGGAATACAATTGTTCTTTTTTTTTTTTTTTTTGTCTCAGGGGTACCATAATGAGGTGATTAATCAAAGGGATTGTATGACCACCATCACAGCATTACTTACCCCAGCACTTTAGTTCCATTAGGGTCACTTCCAGATGGAGGCCTAGGGCTGTGCCTGCTGTAAGGATTGTCTTTTCACGGAAAAGTTCAGTTTGTTGCTTATAACAGATAAATTTTATTTATTTATTTTGTCTCGAAGGAAAATTACATCCTCTAGTTTTTGAAGGTGGCTGTATATCCCAAGGGGTTTTTGGTAGTGGACCTCAACCATTTCTTAAAATATGTCTACATACTTTAATAATGAGAATCGTAGGGTTTTCTGGGTTTTTTTGCCTGTTTACTAATGAGTGTTTTCTCATAGCTTAAATTTGTTATGCTTCCCTAGGAAATACTTTTGTGTGTCCAAATGGAGGGGATGTTCTGGTGATAGGACAGAAATTAAAAGTAAGCTCTGTGGAGCCTGTTATCTGCAGCCAGTTGCAAAGACAGTTGAGTATTCTTTGCCTAACTTCTTAGTGCTCAACTGCAGTGAAATCTACAACCTTAAACAAGGTACCTCTGTTCTTCCAAGGTATGCCCTTAAACAAGGTACCTCTGTTCTTCCTAGGTATGCATGCCAGGTACTTGGCATCTTTAAGTGGTACTCCAAGTAGCTCTTACACTGTGGGCAGAGGGAAGAAGAGTGCAAGGTTGGGAAATAAATGTCTGAAATCCATTTTCATTTGCAGGAACTGTCTGTAAATCTTAGATACTTAAATGAGACATCGATTTAGATACCTGAATTTAAGTATGACCAGCTCACTCCTTAGTTTAAAAATCTAAAAGCTGAAGAATACCTGTTTTCTGTAATTTATCCAGTGACTTTTTTTAAGCAGTCCTCAGATAAAAGAGTTTAATCCATAAGTCTTTTGCTCTCAGTGAGCTTACACATACTGCTTAGTGTCTTCTGCATCTATTAACATGGCTTGGCAACACAGCATCAGCAGGCAGATAGGCAGTTCTTCACTCCTCTACGCTTCTGACCAGGACTAGTTAAGAGGGAGAAATAAAAAGTGATATAAATTCTAATCTCTTAGGGAGGGAAAATTTTGTGTCTAGAGCTGCTTCTTCATTGTCAGTAGAATATTTACACTAGGTATTAAAAAAATGGGCAGCAGTAACATCAGAGTTTTCTGAGTGGCAGCTGCTGTGAATGCTGCTTGTTTACCTGGGATTAATAATGGCATCCTATTGACAATATTTACTGGATCCAGCCTCTTGAATTAGAATTTAGATGCTTAACTCATGAATCCCAAGAAGATGCAGACGTCCTTGTTGTCTGCCAAGATAGCCTTGTTTAAAGTAAATTTGTCAATGAAAACTGATGCCAGCAGGATCCCTAATGTCTTTAGGAGTTAGCTGGATTTCTTTACGCATCAGATTCTTGCAGTCTTCAGATTAACTGATAACTTGTGTTTGCATGTCCTCAAGGAAAGTGTTGCCTTTCCTGTAAAGGTGATTGGGGTGAGATGATATACGCAAGTTACTTGGTTTTAGTGTATGGAATTGGGAGTTACCATTTTTAAGGTAGAAACTAATTAAACATGGCAGTGATTTGCAGCCCGGAATTCTAAGGACATCCAGGTTGCGCTTTAGTTTTGGTTAGGGATTTTTGGTTGGTTGGTTTGCCTTTTTTTGTTGTTTAAAAAAGACCAAAAAACAAGCACAGAAACCTGCAGCAGCATCTGTTACATGTATTTTATCCCATCAACTAGGTGTCATTGTTTTTCATATATTACCCAACTTGAGTATGTAGTGTGCTCAAAATGAAAAAGACAATCTTTATCCTATGAAACTGAAAGGAAAAAAAAGTAAAATAAGTTTAGAACCAAAGACTTAGAGATGGTATTATTGTAACTGTAGAATTTCTAATGCAGCACACTTTGTGTTTGAAAGTGATGGTTAGAGAAGTTACCTGAGTACCAGTGTATCTCAATAACATGAAATACTTCATATAACAAGTTTAAAACGAAAGAATAATTAAAGATTTAAAGATAAATCATACAAAATGCAACATGAGTTTACCAGAGGTAAACTGCAGCAGAGCAATGTGAGAGCATTCTTTGTAAAATAAACTGTTTACAGATGGAAGATTTGGTAGCTTTTATCCATCTGGTGTTCAAGAAAGTATTTGTTATGGAACACATACTAGAAAAATAATGAAACTGAAGAAGATATTCTTTAGTGCTTTAATCTTTTGTAATTGGATAGGAAAGCAGCTAGAGAAGTAGCAAGAAGTTGTGCTGTGTACCAAATGTTGACAATTGCCAGGAAGAGAAGGGGAAAGGGTTGTGTATGTCAGTCAATCAGAGGACATACTACTTAAGCGCAGTCCAGTCTCTGCAGGTGCGCTAGTTCTGGTTTGAGTCTGTCCTTGTTACTTAAGCAGTAAAACCCTCCCTTGTGCAGGGAAGGAGAGGATAAAGACCTAGGAAATCTACTTCTGCCAGAGGTCTTGGTGATGTGAAGAAGCAGTAAGGCAGGAGGGGGGAAATGAGGAGGTGGCTGCGAGTGTCTCTCCACAGCAGTTTCTTTGGTCTCTCTCTCTCCTTCTTCTTGACAGTGTGGTGGCAGCAGCCGACTTGGCTTATTTTAGCCTGTGGACAGGAGCTAACAGATGCACTAATTGCTGCCTCTTTTGCTAGTGAATTGGTATTGGATTGTATAAAAGCATGTATAGAATCAGAGGCACCCTGCTGATCAGTGAATCAGAGAGTGGTTTTTAGGCAGCCATGAAGAAATAAACCTAAAAACTATACTTTAAATCTGTGAGTGCGCCTTCACACTCCCAGTCTGACATACAAGCTTCCTGGTCAGCAAAGACAACTGGTAGGAGTTCATGTAGTACACTTCCTTGGAGATCTTCCTTCTTCACTTCACAAATTCAACAAAGCTGCACTTAAACCAGTAGGTTGCACATTTACTTCAGTGAGTATCACCATATATAAAGCTGACATTTCTGGCTTTTCCAGTATAATTCACCAGTGTTCTGATTTTCAGAATCTTTAATAAACAGACTGTAGGTTACTTATTTCTCCATCTCCATCCTCTGCACAGCATACAGGTGCTGTGTTACACTAATTCTTTTACAGATACTGAAATACCTTGGTTTAATTTTCTTATTTTTTGCACCTTTTCTGAACCTTTTCTTAAGAAAGCAAAACAAAAAAAAAATTGTTCACCCCTTTTCCATTTTTCCTTGGGTTTTGTAATATTTCTGGTGCATGCAGTCAAACGTGGCAAAGAGATCTGCCTCTATTGTATGTCACACTGTCTGCCAGAATGTTTTCAGCTAAAGCTCTGCAAAAAAAGTGCTGAAATACTGTAATATAAAAGGCAGCTTGCAGAAGCCAAGTTAACTGATGGTCCTAGCAGAGAACATCAGGTTTAGAAGAGTGAAAAAGATTATGAAAGGCAAAGAGCAAAGGTAAGGGCAAAGCAAGGGCTTGAGATGAGGTTTACAGAGGAAAGAATTGGAATAATGTATCAAATCCCAAGACTTGAAGATAGGAGAAATAGTGCAGCATAAACAGGAAGAGAGACAAAATGACAGCTATCAAATTAACAAAGGAAGCAACATGACAGTAAGATTAAAAAAGGTCTACTAAGGTTTTCTGTCTAAAAGTGAAACTTTCAGTTGACATTGATGAGTTAGAAAAGAGGTTGGACTTCAATCGGCAAAGGGCAAGGGTGATGTGAATTCAAAGGTAAAAATACTGTTTTGTTTTTGACACCTCACAATTTGAGGATACGTGTAATATTTACCTTAGTCCTGTATTGCCAAGTATGCCAGTCACTTGGGGAAGAGAACTATTACTTGTCATGAAAGCTGTAAAAAAGTGAAACAGAAACTATGGTGCAACGTTCTTATAGCTGTGGGGTGTAGTGCATCATAGCAGCTCATGAAGCAGTTGAACTCAGAAGTTGTGGATGACTGTTACTGAAGAAAAGTCTAACACATTCTGATAAATGAATTCTAAAAAAATAATTCATAAGTAAAGATTTTTATCCCAATTTTCTGAGGAAACAAGACTCGTATGAATGTGCTGTTTCTTTTGCTTGTCAGTCTTCTCCTCTACTAGTAATTCTTGAAACTGATAGTTTGAAATCACATGGGAAGAAGTAGAAAGTCAAAAAATACCTTCCAGTAGGCTTTAAAATCAGTGGCTGGGTGGAGGAGAGAACAAATCATTATGCTTAAGGCAAGCGGAGCATTATATATTCATTTTGGCAGCAGCAGGCCAATAATCCACATGTCCTTCCCAGCTACTGGCACAGCATTGCTCTCTCTTGCTCTACACCCTGAGGAACATGGAAAGAGAGCAGAAACCTAGGTGTTAGAGGAAAGTTGGGAACAGATGATGCAGCTCCTGAATAGTGAACTGAGCTCCATTATTTTCTTGTTTCTGATTGTATGTTTTTTACAATCTAATTTTCTGACTGCTTTTACCTGAGAATCCCTGAAGAGCATAGGTTTTATTTCATCTGTACTATTAAGCAAGCCCAAGGGATTAAAAGATTTCAGTTCCTTTTGTAACATTTGATAGGTTGGAGAGCTAAAGATATGCTTTTATCTTTAATGAAGCTGCATACTATTTGAACTAGTATCAGTTTGAATGTTTCCAGAGTTTAATTAGTAATACATGAGCACTGCTCGGAAACACAAAGACTTACTTCTGTTCACTATTTACAGGTTCATTGCTTATATGCTCCAAATTTGTTCTATTTATTTTTAATGCATATAGTCTATGAGTGTTATTTTTAACCTTAATTTTTTGTTGTCTCCTTTTTGCCTTAAAAAAAGGTTCCACCAAAATAGAATGTTAAATCCATACTCTTTAATTAATCAGTTAGCAGGTGGGATTTTTCGGTGGTATCAATACCCATATCTCAAATACATTAAGTACCATCAGTACAAAATCCCTTTTACTTCCTTTAGTAGAGGCTCAGGCTTTAAATTTGAATATCCTCTGTTACCTAGTACAAAATTCCAGCTAGAAAATGGTAACTTTTCCTAAACCAGACAGGATACCGAAATTTTGTGAAAAATCCTATTTTAGTTAAATCTCAGCTGCTAGCATTAATAACTAAAAACATTTTAAATGTTCATTGTTTTCAGTAATTTCCAGGAGGATTCATCCAGTGAAAACTTGTAAAGGGTAGGCAAGTATTTTTATTTTTGTGTGTGTATATATGTACATTAGCTGGCTAGTGAACTAAACAAGATTGTTAATAGGATGCAGTGGTCTGCTTTCAAGTGGTTAAGATGTAGTTATTCTTAGACATACAAATTGTCAAATATCCTTTTGTCAGTCAAAAAGACTCATTTACAAAGACATACTGAATGTTAATGTCATAGGGGTATACATTATATAAAAATATAGATTACATTTATATTTAATGTATATTTTTTCTTTGAAAGAACTGCAATACTTTTATATATAGAAATGACAATGTCCTCTAGTAGTGTTTACTTTGGGAGAGTAGCATGTTTCATTACATAATAGCTATACATTTCCAGTACAGGAAACAAAGAAGAGAGTTGGTGTGGGTTTTTTGTTAGATGTTTGTTTTGGGTTGTTTTGTGCTTTGTTTTTTATTTTTTTGGGGTGGATTTTTTTTTTTTTTTTTTGTGGTGGGTTTTTTGGTTTTTTTTATTTGTTTTCAGTTTATATATATATAAAAAAGACTGTGGGGAAAAAATTGCTTATATAATTCTCATAAAAGTTCATATCACTCCTCCTGTGGTTCAGGAGAAATGCTTTGGTTACACCTTGTTAAGCAGCAATCTGATAGTGAATTGTTTGAATTTGAAAATACAGTGTCTTGTATTAGTTAGCATTTAATCAAGTTTGTTCCTGGTTATTGACAGAGAACTCAGTATAGCTCTTAGCTTGCTCATGTGTTTGTTTGAATTTCAAAGAATTCATTTGTTCATTTCTCTACCTGTGATGAACAGAATTACTGTTATGTGCAGGGCAGTCACCAGTTTTCTCTGACAGCAGATGGGCAGGATGGCAGCTAATATTGAAAAGCTACCAGCTGGGGAATTCACACTCTTGGATAAGTTTGTTCATATGGTGGTTTCCTGTAGTGCTAATATTTCAAGAAAAGAAAGTTTCTGGGCAGTGGATGTGGTTTCTCATGTATCTCATACGTGTGTAATTAATAGAGGTTTAAACATTAAAATTTTGAATTTTACTTTTTTATTTAATATGTAAATCACATTTCTATTTAAAGTCATTGCTTGGGGTAAAAAGGATTACATATATTGTTATTTTTCTTTAGTTTCAGGCTATGCATGCTGTATCACACACGCTGGTTTTGCTAGGAAGGAACAACATACTAAGGAATTCTTTAATATCTCTTCTACTATCAGAAGTACGTAAGTTTGCTGAGCAGCTGTTGCAGGCTGAACAGGTACTGTCATTTTTTCTTTTGGAGAAGAGCTATAGAGTGGTTTTGGAAGTGTTTTGTATGTACCTGTTTCTTTCATAAAAGGTAATAAATGGATCATTTTACAGAATATGCGGGTTTAAGAACCCCAAAAATGTTAGCATCTACCTTTAACAGCAGGTTCAGAAAAAGAGATACCAAGTAAAAGAAAATTTCCTTGTGGACAAACATAAAATTATCAGACTGTGTGATATATAGACCATATAGATTTGAAGATCATGCTATATAATTTGGAAAATACTTTGGAATAATTAGTTAAAACAGTTACTGCAACATGTAAATTGTTGTCTGTGTTGGCAATAATACAGTGTAGGTATCCAGCTGGACCCACAAAGAAGTATGTCTCTACCTCATGTAAAACTGGAAAGAAAGTCACATTATTTCAGAATTAATTTTATGTTTCACATTATAACGTTAGTTTTCAAAAGTTATCCAACACTTAGAATTCTATTTTGTTTATTGGATTGAGTAGGAAGGAAATGAAGAGCAGAATAGAATGGGGATAATATTTTTGATTAAAGTTATTCTTGGGTTAAATTTTTTTTCCAGTAAACTGCAGAGATTTTTTGGGGTTTGGTTTTGTTTGTTTGGTTGGTTGGTTTTTGTGGTGGTTTTGTGTGTGTGTGTGTGTGTGTGTGTGTGTGTGTGTTTTGTTTAGGGTTTTGTGGGGTGTTTTTTTTGTTTGTTTTTGGTTTTTATGTTTTTTGTTTTAAAAAAGGTAAAGAGATGTTTAAAATTTGGAGAAGAGGTGTTTGAAATAAATTTGGGTTTCATAGATAATTTCATGTATTTAATGCAAACTGTTCAGTTTCACTTGGGATTATGATTTATCCTCGAAGGGTCAATAAGAAGAAGGTGTGCAGCTTTTTATTTGGTGGCAAATAAAGCTGCTGATGTATATAGAAAACATTAATCAGAGGTATATCTAGTGATGATTCAGTTTAATGCTTTAAGTGTTGCTCAAACAGTCTAAACTTTATTCTTTTAATCTCTAGGTTATGATATGGGAGTAAGTTCTGACTGCTGGCAAGGGAACATGTAATTTCCAACCCAAATTTCTAGTATGTTTGAATTATATTCTGAATTCACTAGTAGCATACCAGAGTTACTGATGATAGCCAAAAGAGAACAGACTTTAAACAAATGGAAGGATAAGGAACCGTGTACTTTAAAAAAACTAAATAAATCTGTTTTTTAAGTTTAAACAAGTTGCTCATTTTTAGCATTATTAAATCTCACCTGTTTAACAGAATTAGTCATCCCTTCTTTCAGCAGAGTTATTGGCAGTGGCAACACTAAATGCTCCAGTGCTCCACACTAATTAAAAGTTTACATTGAGCATTCCACTTGGCTGAGTTAGTTACTGCAGTACGAGTTAACCTTGCCATACTGTAATTAAGTATTGCTTTTGTATTTGGTACATAAAATTTACTTCTAAAAATTTCTAAAGTAAGTGTGACGTCTCCTTGGCTCTGCTTTATGTTAGAAAGAATCATATATTTGATTTTAAAATTATAATTAGAGAGATTACAGAACTATGTAACTTGCAGCTGAGATAATGGAAGTAAATTAGTATCCTGTGATTTTAATTGTAAAAGATTCACTTTAACTGCAGAAGTGATTTGGATTGTTTGAACTGGCAAATTATTTTATTGCCAGCAGTGTAATTTGTTTATTTACAAGAAAATATTAGAATATTTGATTCATATATAAATATGGCGAAGTTGTAATTTAATCCCTGAACAATTCTTATACCACAGCTGGTATAATAAATTGCTTAAATGCCAGTTTGTTTAGGATGGCTTGATACCCCTAGTTTATATTGTTGGTGATTTGTTGGTTGTTATTGCTACTATTTCTCCTTTCCCCCACTGTCAAGAAATGGAAACCTTTGATTGTGCTTCTAGAGCAGTTGAAGAAAGTTGTATCTAGCACTGAGGGGAAGATGTCAGTCTAGTGGGTGACAATTTCCAGAGAGACAGAGACTTGTATTCATTTATGGACAAGGGGAAAACAAAAAAAACAAAACAAAACAAACAAAAAAGAAATTTTTTTATCTTTTAAATTTATTCTGTTTCTTCATACTTCGTATGTGTGGAATGAAATTTGAGACAGTAAAATGCATTTGTTACTTGACCTTTTCAGCTGCAGGACCAAGTTCTTTTTCAGGTTGTGGTTCCATTACCTTCAGCCCTCCATCTCTCTTATTTTAATTACCTTGTATTTGTGCTTGATGCAAATCTTAGCCATTGTCAGTCCACAGAACATTTTTTTTTGTTGTTGTTAAATACCCCTTTCTTTTCACCCAGAGAAATAATCTAATTCTCTCGTATTCAAGAATTTGGAGCCATGTTTACATGAAGAGAGTTACCTGCTCTGATTTTGCTTCCTCCCACTAAGTTGTCGGTCTGCCGCCTTCTGGCACTGAAATGCCATAGACTGTCTCTTTTCCTTTTTCAGTTTTCCTCCTTCCCCCCCCCCCCCTTTTTGGGGGGGGAGGGAATTGATAAAATTATTTATTTATTTATATTTTCATCATCCAGCATTATGAGTGCTTCTTGGAAGATTAATGCATTTTGATCAGCCAAACACAAATGCTGGTCTGGAACAGGGCTTTCATATAATCTTACTAAATCTTATGGGGCTTTCTTCTGAGTCCTTTGAAAACACTTTGCATTTAAGTAACAGTCAGAAGAGTAACTGAGCTTCAGGCACTTAGGTAGAGATGCCAGTTAATAGTTCTAGAACGATAAAGTAGTCTTGAAATGTTCATCCCCAAACACAGTGTTGGTCTTCTGGGAAGAGTGGAAGGTTCAAGGTTCTGAATTTGAAGCAGGAGCTATGTGTCTCTCTGTAGCTGACACATTGTAGGACTATAAGATTTTGAAAAGCTGCAGTTCACATAGGGAAAGTAGCTGAAGTTATGATTTGCTTAGCATGCTGTGATGGTAAACTTTTTAAAGCTTGTGCCTTCTTGCATTTACTCCAAATAGATATATTGTGTTCATTTACAAGCCCTTATACATTCTGTATGTGATAATTATTTCTGGAAATAGTGCTTATCAAAAACCTTTCTGCTTAACACAATAGGACACTAAACTGTAGTAATTCTGACAGCCTAATTTATAGACCTGCTTCTGAATCTTTCTGACTTCATGTAGCATTACTTGTTGTAGTCATGACTCTATAAAAAGATTTTTTTTTCTTGTTTTATAATCAGTTTGAAATATATCAAGTGACAGCTTTAAAAAAAATCTTCATAAATACTGAAAATAGAATTTGCAGAAGGAAAATATCTTACATAATCAAACTTCATTAGCTGCCAAGTATCCTAATCGTCTTCTGTTGCTTAAGCAAAACTTCCATTAATTGAAAAGGCATTTGATGTTTTCCAAGTAAGATAATCAAATTAGGGACTCTGAACTTTAGCTATGATTAAAGGTGTGTAAATATCTGGTTTTGGTTTTTGTTGTTTGAGGTTTTTTTGTTGTTGTTAGCAGATAGGAGAAACAAATCATCTGAGGCATGTATCAGCTTGCAGTTAATAAATTTACAAACATTTGGTGAAAAACAGAAATTAAAAAAAGAGCTTATTCATCTAAGAAAATTTCTGGGGTTTAATTTTTTGTCTAATCATTATTTTTTTAAAGTTGAAGTTGTTTTCCAGCACTGACTTGGATTAAAACCAAAATTCCTTTTATTTTTTCTAAAGGAATCATCTAGGTATCTTAACATTTTTATTTTAACTTCCTCATTAAGACTTGAGCTAAGTTATAGTTTGTAAAATATTTGCATTATGGTATGTGCAATTTTATATTCAGTTATTTCTTCAGTAGGAAGTGTGCTCAGCTCAGGTTATGTGGTTTGTGGATATGTGTTTTGATACTTTCTGAAAATTTTTTACTTTAAAATTCTGACTGATTTTACTGAGTTTGTATCTTCGTCTTCCTGTCTATGGCCCTGCTTATCTGTCTGTGACCCACAGTTTTAAAGAGCTATCTATGCCCTTAGCTTTACAAATTAAAAATATAGGTTAATCTATCTAATGAACTACACACTGTGCAGATTACCCTGCATATTTTTTTAGTCCCCTAATTGAATATATCTGTTAATATTAGAATATGACAGATATATCAATTAATATTAGACTGTAACAAATTAATGCAAACTATATGAATAATAGATTTTTTTTTTTACTATTTTGGACCAATATCCTGATGTTAATGTAGAAAATAAAAGTAACTAAGAAGCCTGTAAAACAGTGTAGTTATCCTGATTTTTTACCCAGTTAGGATGAGCTTTATGGTAGTAAACTCTCAAGCAAGTTAGTAGTTTGTTTTAATTCATTGAAGTACTTCATCATGTACTTAAAGTTAAACTCCTACTTCACTGCTTGGGTGATGCCAGGACACTGACTTCTAGGCAAAAGCATATTAATATAAACTCAGTTGGATCCCTTCGTTCTTTTAATTTTATTTATTTTGGATATATACATTTAATTTTTATCTCTCGTAGGACCCTTTCATGTTTTGTAAATACAGTTTATAAGAATACAGTAACAGAACCTTATCTTATTATGGAATAGAAATCATCTGATCCCCAATTGGATTTATACTGCAGAGCAGATACAATTTTGAGATACTAAGATTGCTGAATGATACTGTGGAAGATGTATTATTTTTCAAATGTTTAGCTTCTCACCATGATAACAGATCTTCCTACATGATAACTGTTTCAAAGACAGAGGACCAGAAATGGAAAGCACATACTGGTTCAGTGCCCATTTCTACCCCCACCCCACCCCAGGTGTTAATTCCAAGAGGTCTGAAAAAGAAAATTAAAACCCAGAAAATCCAATTTGAAAATAGAAAAAGGATGACATACTGGCAGGCTCTGGAAAGCCTTCTTATTTAGTATTTGCTGATACATAGCTTGTCTAGCATTGCGGTTTTATATCCCATTACCCACTGAATGCTATTTTTCCATTTTTAAAACTTTAAAGTATTTCTATCACTAAACCTGTACACTGAATAGGGTTTTTTTTAAATCAAAACACCAAAATATATGTAATTCTTAATATTATCTGTAAGTGTTAAGTCCCAATCCAAACGTAGGTGCTAACTTTTCCCCTGAAATTAATGATGCAGTTACACTTCGACACAAGATGTAGGGTGGGATTCTTCCTGTTTAGTTTAGATGTATGTAGTAGACACTGCTGTCTGCTTCTTACAGAACTCAGCCAAGCAGCTGTGGTCAACTAAAAAATCTGCCAATGTGAAGATGGATAGTCGTGCAAGGCTTTGTTGAATATTACATAAATCTTGAGAGTTGATCTTCTTACAGTAGAATAGCTCTGACTCAAATAAGCCAAAGGAGTTAGGCATATGGTGAGATTTGTTTCACTTAACTTTGGATTTCTGTGATGCTTCCATCTGATTTTCCTACTTCTGTTTTTCTTTATGGCCAAGGGAGGGAAAGGCATTTCTTGTCCCATCTGTATTGGATGTACATAATTATAATACTTGGTCGTAGAGTTGTCTGCTTCTCTCTGGCTATGAGGAATGAAACTTAAGTTGATTAGCTGAAATATAGATATTTATGTTGTAGACATCTCAAATTAAGGGAAGAAAATCCCATTGTATCTCTGAAGATCCCTTTTGGGTGATCTGGGCCAGAGCTCTTATGCCAGGAAAGGCCTAATCCTACAGAGCAGTTGTAATAGGTAGTCATGCAAAGTGTACTTCTGTCTGAACACTGACAAACTCAAGTAAGTAATCTTAGTAGATGTTTGTAACAAGCTACGTTTCAGGTAGGGTAGTTAATAAGTTAACTTAATTCCCAGGTATTCTAATTCCTTAAGTGTACATGTTAGAAGAGACTGATGATGAACTAGAATGCAGGATACGTGTATCTGAGCTTCTTGTAACATGCATGAAGCTGTGGTGTGTCTGATACATATGCCTTTAAATAGGAAGCTCTGTTAAACTAGCTGTGCTGCAGGCAATGTATTTGGGAAGAGAACGAATGAGGAGGAGCATGAATGCAGTATGATTTTTGAGCATTTTCTGAGATTTTTGTTGCCATTCAGCACTGTATAGCAGTTGTGTCACTGAAATGTCAATCTGCGTGGCAACAGCTCTATGCGGAAGCAAATGAAGGGCTGAACTATTCCTGTGGCTGAAGAGCCATTTTTTTTCTAGCACGCCTGCGAATTAGAGACATTGAGAATGTCAAGATGGACTAGCTCAGTTGGTAATCAGTCCATCAGGGAAAACGCAGTTTGCCTGGAGCTGTGTTCAGCTAGATAACCAAAGGTTTAAAGTGCTAAGGACAGAGCTATTAATGCCAGGGCTTGTCTTCATAATGCTTTCTCCATGCAGTCATTCTGTATCCAGTGGATACTCTAGACAGGTATAGTTCCCACCACATGCTTTATTCTGAATGCGAGCATGTCTGATGTGATGTTGAGAATTCATCAGATAAGCTTCTCTTTCCAGAAGTCTCCTTTGTTTATACAATTCAACCATAAGTTTATTTATGTTGTAATATGGCTTTTTTATGGGTTAAGAAAAACCTATACTATGTTTCCCAGATATGGTAGATATGGCTAAAATCATTAATTAGAAAAAATAGCTGACAGTATCATGCAGCTAGAAAAGCTAAATGCATTTTGCAGTTCACTGTTGTTCAAGGTACTAAAATGGCTATCCAGCATATTTGGCTTTTTGTAGTTTGTACTGTTGACTTTTACTGATACGTCAGATTATTAATACTTCACCCAGGTAAAACAAAAGAGATCAATGCCATGTAAACTTAATTAAAATAATTAAACTTGCATCTGGACATCTGTTCATCCTTTCTTAGGTTTCATTTCCTTCTTTATGTTGGTAAGCACAGGTTGTAACATATTTCACACTGTGAATGGTTAAAGATACTGTAAATTAGTGCTCTGGGTAAATGTAGGATTATTTTTCATTCCATGTGACTGTTTAGGCTACTGGTAACAAGTGAAATAATGGCTGGATAGAATAATCAGTGGGATCTGCATTTTGTCTCATAGATATGCAGCTAGTTTAGAGATAAGTACTTGCCAAAACATAAATCTGTCCCCTGAAAGACAAGAGTGAAAGAATCAGTCTAAACTCGGTATATGTCAGAAGAGTGCCATACACCTTTGAAGTGTATATCAGCGTTTGCTGCATATGTCATCGCCTATTACAGATTAGATTTTAAGATGCATGTGTGCCAGACAGAACTGGACAATGACAAACGGTTCATGCAGTTTCTCTCTTCCCTATCATACCTTCATAAAATGATAACACTAAGGAGAAAGGAGTTTTGAAGTATTCTCGCAGAGCTAAAAAGTAGCAGGGCTTTGACTGCACTTACGTGCTTGGCAAATTGAGGATGACATGTAATCAGAAAACCTCAGGTGTGTTTGGGAATAGAAGCAACAAATATCGATTCCTTGAGGAGAACTCTGTATTACTGTTGAGTAGAGAACTATTACTCTTAATACTGGTGAATCATCTCATTCATGAAAACATAATATTGGAAAAGAAAAAATGCTTAATTACAGAAATCAGAATATATCATACCTCAATGAGTAAATAAGTAATATTCCTGGAAATCTTATTTTTTCAAATCATGCACAAAATCCAGGCTTAAAACCAAAAAAAAAACCCTAAACAAAACACAAACAAACCCACCAAACAAAAGAAAAAAAACCAAAAAAAAGACCCAAAAAACCAAAACCCACACACACAATTTGATACAGTTAAAAAAAAAAAAAAAAGTGCAATAAAAGCTTATCTGGGCTGATGCTGCTTTTGCTTCCTTATTCTCAGTGTAACTTCTGTTCTTTTCCTATTTCTTTCTTTACAGCTTAGTTAATCCTTTTACATGCTTGAAAGCAGAATGCGAATAAGGAAGAAGCATCTGATTTTTGTGGCATATGTGGTATATCTGCTAAGTCTGAAAGACCATTTGATTATTACTTAATCTATGTCTCCAAATAGTTAGTTTTAATGCTCCTGTTAACCTCCTTTCTTCATGGAGCATTCTTGCTTACTGACAGTGATTTGCAAAATGGAATGATGTTACAGAAAATTAAGCACCACTTCCTTAATGCTTTTGGATATCGTAGTTGTGTATGTGAATTAGTGTTTATAGGATAAGTGCTCTTAAAATTTCCATTTACAGGCAAAGTAACATTTTGTTGCAGATTTACTTTTGGTTTTCTTTCTTCTTCTGGAGGATTGTTTAAAGTTTTCATTATCACTGAATGCACAGTTCCTGTGTCAGTGGCTTAGTAGTGCAGCCTTAGTGTTTCATATCTTCATAAAGTGAAAAAGAGAAGAGTTGTAGCCCTAGAAATTACTGATAAAATGAATTTTTGTTTGGAAGACCAATTACAGTCAAAAATTAAAACTGTCTTTAAATTAGATAAATATAGGAAAATATAAATGGAAACTATGAAATGATAGAGGATAGTAATAAAATCATCACTTCTTTTTTCTTTCAAAACATTATTTTCATTTTACAGGACTGTCGTGGTTTGAGCCCAGCTGTAAATCTGCCACATGGTTCGTTAGCTTCCCCCACCCTTTCCTCCCCCCGCTCCCAGAGGGATGGAGAGGAGAATTAAAAGAATGCAACTCCCACGGGTTAAGATAAGAACAGTCCAGTAACTAAGGTATAACACAAACCGCTGCTGCTACCACCAATTATAATAATGACAAGGGAAATAACAAGGGAAGAGAATACAACCACTCACCACCCGCTGACTGATACCTAGCCCAGCTGAGCAGTGAACTAACTCTTCCAGGTCCCTGCCACCCGTTTTTACATCCTGGGCATGACGTGCTGTGGCATGGAATACCTCTTTGGTCAGTTTGGGTCAGGTGTCCTGTCTCTGCTTCCTCCCAGCTTCCCCTCCTCCCTGGCAGCGACTCAGAAAGTCCTTGGTCAGAGTAAACATTACTTAGCAACAACTAAAAACATTGGTGTTCCCAGTGCTGTTCCCTGGCTGAAAGTCAGAAACACAGCACTGCAGCAGCTACTAAGGAGAAAAGTGACTGCTACTGCTGACCCCAGGACAAGGACACATCAAGATCTTTGGGTTACTTAGCTTTCACACTCTTGCCTCTCTTCAGGCATGTGGGACAGACCTGTACATAATGATTTAGATCATCAGCTTGCCCCATCAGGACCTCATTTGTTGGTTTGGGGTTTTTTGCTAATAATACCTTTGAAGCTGTATTTTTCTACCTATAGAGCTTATGCATAACCGTCACTACTTTATATCACAATGCCACGAAGATTAACTAATGTTTGTTCAGTGCTTTCCATAGCATGTTAAAGTGCTTTTAAAAACTCATTATATAGCTCGCTGTGAGACAATTATAACCACTAAGCACATGCAGAGTGGCATAGCTTCTGCAGTCTGCTGTGGTGAACTGTCAAGTATAGAAAAGCTGCTTCTGTTCTTTGCACATTCTTTTTTTGATTAGCAATGAGTTTGGATCCTGCTTGTGCTTGGATTGAACTCTGGGTTTTCAAGGGACCACATGGCTTAGCTTAGATTGTTAACTGGGGAAGGATGGTTATAGTGCATTTAGAGTTAGATTTAGGGTTAGAACAGGATTTAGGTTTAGGATGGCAAAATATTTGAAAGGCTTTACTTTTTGGAGTGTTTACCATGACCAGCCACACTACACTTGTTCTGCTGGCTTGCTGTTAAGCCGGTTAGATTTGGTGTTAGAGCAAGTTCCCTGGTTATGTCCTCAATTGAAACTATGGCAGGCTGCAGTTTTGGTGGTGGAGTGGTTTTGGATGCATATACCTATGAGCTACACTGAGTGCTGCCGCATCCAGAAGGAGCTGCAGTCCCTAGTTTGGCTCCAAAACAAGCAGAGTTTTCATCTTGCTAGGTTTTAACTGATGTACAAGTCATTAATAGACAAGGTTTATGCCTGGGGTGAAAGGGGTTGGCTACCTGGTGTTTGTTTCATAGCTAAAGTTGGAATTGTGGTTTGCATGGCTGAGGTGCGCGGGCGGTGAAATCTGCTTCTGTAGTTTATTGTAAACTTAGTCTAGATTTTGGGTAACAGTACTCTACCTGCCTGGTTAAGGCTTGATCTAGTAGGCCAGTAAGCTACTGCTGTGCCTAGAGGAGGAAGCATGTTTCAGGACTGGTATCATTAGCAACTCCTATTCATTGTTAGATTGACAGGATTTCTAGTATAAATTTAATTTAGGGAGATACAATATGATGAGCTAAAGCTGAACATGTTTACAGAAGACATGACAGAACTAGACTTGGGGCTGTCTTGTTGAGGGCTTAGGAGTCAGGGTTGTTGGTTTTAGATAGGCACCAATGATGTAGCCTTCTCAATCCACAACTAATTCACTGGAGGTAATATATTGGTGGGCTTGGGTAAGTGTAGGAATGAGAAGTGAGCTTGGGACTCAGGGGTTTGGAGATGTAGGAACAGCATGCTAGGCTAGGTTTGTGGAGAAGGAGAAAGGGGGCAGCAGCTGAGTGTGTTTAGATTTCAGTGTTAGTGACATGAGTTGCTGGGTTGGTGTTAAGGTAGAGAGCAAGGTTTAGATGCTTGGATTTGTACAGCAGAAAATGCTTTCCTGAAGTTGGTGGTAAAGTATGGTTGGTCGGGATGTGATTTATATGGCTTGATTAGATTTAGGATTAAGACATTGTTGATTTCAGTCTTGGACTTGGATGAAATACAGGCAACCAGGTACCTTTGCTGGGCTGAACCACAATTGTGAATGCGCACACGCGTGCACACAGTCACACGATAATTTGTGGCAGCGCAATTTGTATGCATGCCTTCTAGAATTATTTCTTTGCTGCTGGAGTATACATTTGAAATGCGTGTAGCACTAACATTACAGAATTAAAACTAATTTTCGGAAATAACGTTCTTGAATCCACGCCAGTTTAACTTCCTGATATATAAAAATGAGTTATTTTCACTTGATTCCAATAGCAATTCACACAGGGAGAAATAAATTGAGTAAAATGCATAGAGCAAGAAAATAGGGAAAACAAGCAAAAAAATGTGTGTGTTGTTGTTTGTTTTTTGGGGTCTTTTTTGTCAATGATGGCATCCTAGGTTGCATCATTACAGTGCAGCCTTTGAAGGTTTAGCTAGTGTGTTTTGAATTTCCTGGTATCTGTCAATCCCTGAACTGAGTTGGCAAAGCACAATTAAACCTGCAGGTATACTGTCTTGAAACAAGATTGTTTTGTCTCTGTTTCATTCTTATAATTAATTCTTTCATTAGAAATTACTCCTAGTCTCTCCAAGTTCTCAGAGTACTAAACTTCTATCTGGGGTTGCTGTTTTAAAGAACTCTGTTTTGTGTAGCCTTATCATTTAATCAAACTTTTTTTTGTAGTAGCTAGGCTTAGCTACTACATTTAATATAGAATACTATGGGGAATTGCGTATGACAAATATGAGAGAGAGCGTGGTAATAGATAAAAATCTGAGGAGTAGTTCTGCCTATAGGAATAAATTAAAAACAGAGCTTAGTTTAGGTTAATTTCTTCAGTCACTCATTTTGAGTTCTTCCCACACATTTTTATTACGTGGACTGTAATTCAGTTCTGTTAACTAACTTAGAGTGAATTCATTGAATGAATCATAGAATTACAGAATGGATAAGGTTGGAAATGATCTCTGGAGATTATCTAGTACAACCCCACTAAAATCAGGCTTAACTAGGACAGGTTGCTCGGGGCTGTATCTAACCAAGTTTTGATTTTTTTCTGAGGATAGAGACTAGACAGCCTCTCTAGGCAGCCTGTTCCAGTGTTGATCATCTTTATCATTAAAAAAAAAATAAATTTTGTGTTTAAATGAAATTTCCTGTATTTCAGTTTTGCCTAATGTGTCCTGTTACTGGATACCATTGAGAAGAGTCTGGCTCTGTCTTCCTCACCCCCTCCCCCCCCAGGTATTTATAGACATTGATAACATTCCTCCTGAGACTTCCTTTCTCCAGGCAGAACACTTCCAGCTCTCTCAGCCTTCCCTGTATGTTCGCATCCCTTCATCATTTTTTGTAACTCTTCACTGGTCCCACTCCAGTATATCCAGGTCTCCTGCTGAGGAGACCAGAGTTGCACCCAGCACTCCAGGTGTGTCTCACCAGTGCTGAGCAGATAGGAGGGATTACTTCCCTCAACTTGCTGGCAACACTTCCCAACATGCAGCCCAGGACACAGTTGACACAACTCTCACACAGCAAAATTCAGCCACATTGTAGATCAGGTGCATGATAGTGTTTTTAATCATAAGGGGTGGTTTTTATTTTGTAAATTTTGGCAAATGTCAATCATTCAGGCTGAAAATTTTTCTCTAGATACCTGCCTCAGGCCATTTTTTGTGTTTGCTTTTTTTTTATTTTTAGTTTCTGTGAGTGCATGTGTCCAAGTTTAAAGGTGAAGGCGTAAGTGTTCACAGCTTTCATAGAAGCCAAAACAAAACTTCGTTTTGAATTCATGCAGTTCTGTGTAATGGCAGGCATTGTAAAATCATGTCTTAGCCAAGATTGGTATCAGTGATTAATTTGAGTATTTAAAAGATTCTTTTGTAAAAGGACTAAAGTATTACCGTCCTCTGTAAAAGCACTTATGAAGTTAAAGTAATATTTGTGGTATGTGTGGAATTATACCAATGATTGTCATTTAAAATAAAATAAAATAAAAAAAAAATTCTTTATTCAGAGCAGAGACTGAATGCTACACATTTCATGGCCATGCTATAACAAGGACAGAAAAAGTACCGGACAGTATTTCTTCTAATTGAACATTATCCACCCTCTATAGTAACAGAAACCGGTATCCCTGCAAAAAAATAAAAAAAACCAAAACCCCGTAACCAAACAGTAAGTGAACACATAATTAAAAATGTAGGCATAAGAAAGTTAAATTAGGCTTGCAGTGTCATTGTATTGATTTAGACTTGCCATTCCTAATAAAAAGCAGGTAGCTAGCAGTACATTAAGAAACAATGTAAAATAAATGAGAGAATTAATGTGCAATATTGAAGAACACAGTCTGAATCACAGACCTTAATTACCTCACTGTTTTACAATTCTTCTAATAAATCCTTTGACCAAGCTTTGGAATATCCCCTGCTAGTTCATTCTACACAGTGGTTGCTCAAGAGTCACTCAGCTCTACTTAGCTTAGATGAAGGTATGCTTTGATTAGTGTCTGAGTTTAATGAATTAGCAGTTTATACCTATATTTTTTGTCTGTAACAAAGGAGCTAAGTCCAGTTTGTGTTTTTGCTAAGGTGCAGTTTTCCTTGGTCACAGATTCTTAAGATTAACTAATGATCATATGATAGACAGCTCCTTCTAAACTATGCCTGTCTGTTTCTTGAAGTGTAGATACCCCTGTAGAAAGAAGCAGAAGAAGTTAACTTTCAGGGAAGGTATAAAGCTGATGAATACTTGCCTTATGCATGATTTAAGGCCGATGAAGAGGGTTTCTACTCCCATAGTGGTTTTAGAGGAGTCGTGCAAGTTAAACTGCCTACAGAATTCTCTTTCTGTCATACAATTTTGTTATTTGGTATACAGCTTTACTAGTCACCTTTAGAGTGTAACTTTTGAAATTGTTGAAGACTTGCTAATACTTTGCTCAAAATTTATCTGGTTTCCATAGATAGTGTGCTAAATAGGCCAAACTGTAAAAGGTGCTTTATGATAAGGAACATGGAATGTTGCCCAATATTTATCAGAATTGTGCTAGTATTCTGTAGCACAACTAAGCAAGTTGTGTTATAAAGAACCAGATGGTGTGGCAGGAAGGTTGGAACTAGATGATCTTTAGGTCCTTTCCAACCCTAACCATTCTATGATTCTATGATGAAAAAGTCAACAATATGTTATATTTACTCTAAATAATAATTATTGGTAATTTGTATTTTGATATTGTTTTTAAAGTTTTCAGTCTATTTAAAAATACAGTAAATCATGGAATAGCTTATTTTTACATTTTATGGATCATCTGCATGGGATTCTTTGTGTGCATGTTTAATCTGCTTTAAGTTATTGTTGACAAAATATAATTTTCCATAAAATAATATAGAAAGGAGAGGACTGAGGGGGAAGAGTTGTAATAGTCTTCCAGAATGTTAAAAGTTGCTGTACAAGGAGTAGTCCTTATGACTTCTGGAGTGAACAAGAATAAACGTACTTGGTGATTAAGGTTAGATACCAAACTTCTTTTACTGAACGTCTTCAAGTCCATTCATGATGAGCGTCTTCTGGGGGTGCTCGAAGTATACTTGAACATATCTCAGAGTGAGGGTTGGGATTAAAACACTTAGAGACCCTTTCAGCCATAAATCTCCACTCCTATGTATATATTATATTGACATCGATAATTATAATCAAAATTTAAATCAGTTGCCGGGAAGGGGGGAGGAGGCAAAACTCCGCTGCAGATGTCCTCTGTCCTTCTGACTGTTGGAAGAAACTGAAGTATTATTCAAGTGAAATATGTGGATGGTAATTTTGGGGAAAATGGTATAATGAGGATTTAATAATGCTAGTAAGTCAGGAAAGAGGTTTTACAGGAAATTTACAAAATTTGACTCATTTTAGAAAATTACTAGCACATCCCACAATCAGGATTTCAAAGTGAGGAAGGCTAAAACTCTTCTTCAGGCAGTTATAAAAAATCAAGATGTAGATTAGATGTAACCTGTCAGGGATTTTCAGCAGATCAGTTTTGTGCAGGAATCACTGGTTTGCATCAGACGAAGCCTCTTGGGTGTTTCATATTTGGCGTCCTGTGAATTCTGTATTTCTCAGGCAGATTACTTTTGATGTCCCCACTTATGTTCAGTATTCACTGTAATGCCTGCGTACAATATATTTTATCTATAAAGATGGAGAAAACAGTAATTTAAGAGAGGTCTTGGGAACTGGAAGAAAAATGTGCCTGAAGACTTGGACTGCACCATTGATCGACACCTTATAAAAGTTGTGCTCAGTTACAGTGGTGTCATATATACATGTAAGGATCTGAATAATAAGTAGCTTCCAACTATGTTCACCTGAATAGCATTTCAAATAATATGTACCGTTCTGGGTTATTTTATGCTAATGACAAAATTAAAAATAATCAAGATCCTTTTTGTTCATTTTTAAATACTTCTATTTATCATAAGAGCTGTTCTCCAGAATGGATTTTAGCATACATTTCAGTTTCAGAACACACTTCTTAACTTCCTTGCAAACAATTTAAAATGCATTTGAAAGTTAAATTATATTACTGATTCATGGATTCTGAGGTCAGAAGGAGCCATTTAGTCCAAATTCCTTCCTATACAGATAATAAATTTTTCCAGAAGCTGAATTTAAGAACGTGTTATTTATGCATCTAATCAGAAAACTGTTACTGATTCTGTTTATTGTTTACAATTATTATTCTCTTCATTCTTTAATAATAACTTCAGAGTTTTTGCTTTCTCAGTCTGAGTTTTATTGTGTAGAATTAAGTAATAATTAACAAAAAAGAAAAAAAAGAGCTCTGATCTACATTGTTAGAATATGTTGAAATAGTATTACAGCTGGAAAAAGTGTTTAATATATAAAGTTATATGGTAAGTAGATAAATAAGTAGATAAATTAGGAATGGAGCAAAAGCAATTGTCTACACAATTAGTTTTGTGTTGATTCACCTTGAATCAGTAGTATTAACTAAATATTGGTTTGTTTTGTTACTTGTTAATATACTTATTTGAGGAACAAATGCAACTGGTGGGAACAAAATTTTTACTAGAATTCATTTGAAAGAAACGTTAAAAATGCTTAGAATACACCAGCATTTTTAATATCAATTAAAATAGTTGGTAATGAAACAGTCCTGGCTATGTTGTTGTCTGATTGCATTCTGCATGATGCTAGTCTAGTTAATTAAAAAGCTAAAGACCAGATCCACAGCTTGTTGAAATCTCGAGGACTCAATTTTTCAGTCAAACTGGATTAAGTATTTGGATTTAAAATATGATAGTATTATACAGTTGCTGAGTTCAGATACTTTAAAAATAATAGAATAATGATTTAGAACAAGAACTGAGAATTTATTTATGTAAATATAATTGAGTTTCCTTTTATCTGGGGATTTATAATTTTTTTTCTTCTACTTCATATAACCCTTACTTTTATCAGTACTTCCATTATGCCCATATATAAGACATGATTTTGTAATTTTTTGTCCCATATGAAACAAACTCTTATGTGATGCTACCTGCACTTGCTCAGTGGTATCTGCCTTGGTTGTGTTTCCCACCTATACTCTGAAACAGGATTCCCTATTTATGTCTCCTTATTCACAGTGTGTAGCACATTTAGCAAACCTGTACACTATTTGCATTTTGAAACTTATCAGCCACTACTGTTAGGATTCCTGTAAGAAAGTAACAGTTACAGTAATATATATTCAGTAACAAATGCAGATGTCTGATTTAAAGAGAGAAGAACAAACCTTAATAGTCTCAGATGTCTGTACTATTTTGTGATTGTTTTCATGTCATCCATATTTTCTTTGTCTTCTTCTTTGTGTTAGAACAGTTTTAAATTGTAGCGTAATATATTCAAAGAAAAAATTGAATGGAGGTTTTTGAGGGATTATCAGGATACAAAAAATTAGGTGTTTGAGATTGCTCCAGCAATTCAGTCTTACTCCTTTTTAGTGTTGGAATGGGGAAGAAATGTTATGTTTGTAATGCAAACCCCTAAAAAATACAGCCAAAATAAGCTGTACTAAAGATAACAGAGATGAAAAATACATAGTGGTGTTGCCATGGCAAAGCTTTTCTTCTTTCTGGTGACCCAGGAGGCAACTGAGAGGGCTTTTGCTTTTCCATGTGACCTTGGTACCCCATCAGTCTCAGGTCCTGTGTGACAGCACCCCGGACAGCCTCCCACCAAGCCTGCAAGCAGCAGTTCTCTCTCATTACAGCCAAAGGAGCATTTGCTGACTTGGCACCTTGGCACATCTTTTGTCATCCTGAGGTGCTTCTTGATTGATTCTCCTGCCTGAAAAGTGAGGGCAGAGGAACCAAAGCTGGGCATTTTAAATATCCTTGACAACAACCTTAAAGACACTTTACTGTCACTGTTGCATGTATGAGAAATTCTGTTAGAATAGCAGATAACATACAACATGGCTTTTAACTCTACGTACATCACCACTCAGAAGATCTCAGGTTTTTATTTGTTGTTGTCTGTAAAGAAATTTTCCTCATACCCACTTACTCTTTAATCAGCAGTGCAGTATGAGGAAAGAAGATGACTTTTTTGGTTCTTCTCAGTCAGTGTCAGTGTACAGATCTGAATTCATTGTGAGCAACTGAGGGTGTTTTTTGTGTGCAGAAGTAATGGCTCTCAATGAATTTATGCGCATGCAGGAACTGGGCTAACACAAACATGGCAAATGTTATTATAATCTGTGCACAAGGCACTGATACTTTTTTTATTGCATTTGACTAGGCGGGAGATAGATTTCTAGAATTTCACAAAGTTGTGCATATGTAGCTATTTGATCCATAATGTCTTACATTTGAAAGACATTGGTGTTCTAAGTTCTAAATTCCAAAGAAACTTTAAAAAATAAAATAACTCTATATTTAAGAGTCTTAAAAGACCAACTTATTTCTAAGGAGCCTGTTTCCTTCAGTAGGAAGTTTAAAGAGAGTCAGGATGTGCAGTCAGATGCATCATGTGAAACAGCAAGATTTTCCGGAAATTTTAACTATTGTAGTTATAACACTCAGTTGACAGTGCAGTCTGGGTTTATAAATTGAGGCATATTGATTTAATTGCCATTGTGGCATATTAAGGGTCTGCAGGAGCAGCAATTTATAATTATCTTTGTCAGATTATACCTGTTTCTATGATTGGCAGATGAAAATCTCATCTCTTTATTTATTGTTTTTTCCAGAAGCCTGAGTGGTTAAGTGTAAATCATTGCATCTGAAAAACAAACTCAGATGCAGGCATCCAGTTGCAGTTGACATATTTCTAAAAAGACCTTCAGGGCTTCGTTGCTGTGAGGAAATACTAGCAATTAATGTGAAAGCTAGTAAGCGCATGTCTGTCCAAAGTTATTAAATGAAACATATATGGGTTTTATTAGTTGCTAGTTGTATCCAGGAGCACAAGCAGTGAAATGTAGTACTTAAAATAAATTGTAATCTTAGAAATACTATTTGACAAATAACTGTGGTCCCTGAAATGATTAGCCATAATAATAAATTTTACTTTTTCACTTCTTCATGGTATTTTGAAATTAATTAACTACGTAAAAGTAAACTATGATTTTGTGATTTAATCAAATATCTGCTGATGCCAAGATCTTTCTGGGTAGAAGAAAGGTCTGCTTCCTTTGATACTCATTTTTAGCAAACCAGGAAATATCTTTGTATTGTACATAACGCTTTTTGCACAGGAAACTGTGGTTTTGTAATAGTCAGCATGAACGTAGGGGGGAGGGCTGTGCTCCAGTTAAGTCATAACTGTAGTAGCATAAAAAAAATTCCCTAACAGACAGACCCCACAGCCTGCTGGTCAGATACATTACCTTGTTGAAATGGATCTTCCAAACAGTGATCTTGGGCTTAATATACACGTTTGATGTTTTAATGTGGGTCTTGACATACATTAATTGTGAGAAATACTACAAAGATGTTCTTGAAAGAACTTGAGAGCATCTTTTAATGAAGTGTTATGCTGTTGCAGGTGATGCTTCATATCCCCACTTCTTCACTTCTGTCCACAATATCATATGGAATAGAAATGCGTTTTTCTTCTTCTACTTCAGAATTGGAGGAGAAGCCACTCATGACTATTTGGTTGGGGTTTTCTTGCATAACTCCTTTTTATTTTCCTACTAATATTTAGTAGGGTATCTTTGGTTTTATCTGTGGCTTTGCTTATATTCCAGACACGCTTTAAATTTCTTACTTCTTGTTTTGTTTTGTGTTTTGGTTTTGTTTTTTTTTTTTTTACTTTACTATTTATTGATAGTCTGTGATCTTTTTAGCTTCTCTTATCAGTTACTTGCATTATAATTGTTCACCTTGCCTTCACTGCCATTAATTGCCTTCTTTTCTATTCCCTATGTATAGATTATTTAATGTTTTATCAGTGCTTTCACTTTTTGTTTTAATGGATTCACTTTTGCATCAGCATATGTTCTCATTTGCAATGTTGATTCTTGGAATACTCAGCTGACATACTGGCAGCTTAGAAGGAAAAATAGTGACTTCTATAATTTTATCATCTTTAAGATAAAGCTGTATATCTTTCTGAAAGATAATTAAATTAATTTTCAGGGAAAAGGTTGTGATTTTTTTTTTCCTTCAATTTTCAGATCAAGCAATGTGATCTTTGTGGTCCCTTAGAGATTTAAGATTGAAGGCTATGTAAAAACATCATAATACATGATTTAATACTTTCAGATACCCGATCACTACAAATTTGGAATTACTACTCTGGCTTTGTCTGCTTGTTTGACATAAGAACTTTTAAGTCAAACTGTTTGTTCTGAAAATGAGAGCTTTTTTATTTAGTTGTTTGTTTCTACGTGCTCTTCCTTTCAAGAGCAGTTGTTCTTTAGAAATGCCAGTGAATGGATATGAATTTGGAATTAGGAAAGGTAAAGTGGCTGTGTCATAAGATGTGAGAACAACAACAGTTCAATTTTTAAAGAAAAACGTTTGAGAGTTGATTTCTAAGTAATCAAAGCAACAGCAAAGGAGGGCTTTATTTGTTCGGTTTCATGTAGTGTTTAGAATTTCAGCCTCCTGCAGCCTCATGTATCTATTGTCACAAACGTAAGGAAATGCTACCCATAATATATAAACAAGAGCTGTCTGGTGGTAAATTATGAAATAACTGATTTCTTACCTTCTTACCATTTTTTCTGGTTCTTAATTTGTATGCCTGCTTGCAGCTAATATTTGAGACTGAGCAGTGGATGTGATTTCCTAGTTAGGGTGTACATCTCAAAGTGGGCTAGTGAGTCACTCACTGTCCATTTAGCTGTTTGCCATCAGCCGGTTTTTGCTGCCTTATTTACAACTCTGCATTTTTAATAATTGCTCCCTGTTATTTCACTCTGCAGTTTGCTCTAAGGCTGTCGATTTTCCCAGTTTCAGAACTTCTTTGTTTTGGTTGACTACATTTGGAAGCTAAACTGCTATCATCTTATTTCTAGTAAATATTCATATTTTTGTCTTGTAAGTTTCTTGATTTTTAAAAATTATAGACATTCTTTGGACTCTTAAGACCGTTAGATCGCGTAACTGAAAAAATAACACAGTGCTTCCACTTGTAACTAGTTCCCGGTGTGAAATCTTTCAGTAAGCTCCTGGTATAGTGCTGGGAAAGAGATAAATATTTCAGAATAGGCTTGTCAGGAGTAGATACAAGTGGAGACAGCTATTCTAATAAGTAGAAGAGATTACAGAAATGGTTGTTTCTTAAATTTTGTTTTTCTGTGCACCTTGCATGTAGTATTACAGTTTACAAACCCTAAGTGGTTTTCTTAGTTGAAGCACCTCAGTCTTTCATTTCAAGTTGGAACTGGGAAGGAGATTTACATATGTCCTTTTGCATTAAGTCGGTACATAAGAAGGCTTCTAATGTCCCAATTTTTTTACAGAGAATTACTTTCTTAGGAAGAGATAGATTTATACAGCCTAATCAGTGATGTAGACTAACAGATTGCACTGTTCTTTGCAGCTTACTAAGTTCTCTACCGTACTACTTGAAATACCACTTATATAATATTCACATTTCATTAACAAGTGCAGCAAAGCCAGTCTGGGACTTAACAGGAAATGTAATTCATAGGAAAGACTTGTGTCACTTTCCACAACACATGGACAACATAGAAGGATTACCAGCACAGGATGGCTCTAGTCAGATACATTCAATTTTTCCTGTCTTGCTATCTCATGGTTTCACATCAAAACTATTCTTAAGGATTGTGTAATGCTAATTTTATTACAGGTCATTCGTATTTGTATTGCATTTACTCCTTTTTTCTTTTATTTACTTACCCCATTAACATCTGGAGTTCGTTCTTACAAGAGATTATTAAATTTGTGTCAGTCTTATAAGCATCTGTGTCAATATGCTCTAATGGTGTTACTGTCACGCTGCAATTCTGAACTCGATTGTCTCTTTAGTGAATACTGCAGCTACTGGAGTAATCACCATACTTGAATTAGTTAATTTTTTTAAAAACAAAGACCAAATAAATACTTTTAGACTTTCACAAACCTAAAAAAAATTTACCTATATTCCTGCAAAATTATTCCCACCAGTCAGTGACTGTCTTCTCCAAGGCTTTTAATATAAATGCAAGGGAAGCATTACGAAAGAACAAGTCCTTGACTGCTATTCAAAACTGCTTACAAACATGAATATTATAAAACTAGCAGAATAGCAATTACAGTCTGTTTAGAATATTAATGTGATACTTTGAATGAAGTAAGCCTTTGTTATGAGTTCGTTTTATAGGTGAGCCAGTGTATATTGTTTTCAGTATGAAATATGACAGACAGTGGTATTAATAAAATCTTGTTGCACGTATTTCTATCTTTTAATATGCAATTAAGCACAGTTTTAAATTCTAAGATAAATCATGCTGCACGCTGCAAGAACAGCAAATTAAAAATCACTGTAAGTATTTTGTCATTCTTTTTCATCAGTTAGTGTAGCAAGGTGGTGCTAGCTATTGTAGATTTAAATTTTGAAGATGGGTTATTTTAATTTTTACTCATAACTGTAATGAATGATTAAATTTTTAACCTTTAAGAGTGAGTTCTTCAAATTTGATGTCATTTACCAAGTACGGAAGATAGGTTCTTATCTGTTATTTCCATGGAGAGCAGCTGTTCTGAAACATTATTAGGATTATGAGATAAACTGGTAAAGATGCAGATGATAAGTTGTAGCAAACTTGGTCATGAGGTAATGTCTTCTCGGAAAATGTGTAACAGACTAGAAAGGGTTCGGGTAAAACCAACAGGCTTACAAGGTTTGCAAAGTCATCTATTCTGAGAGAATGAAAGGTTGTGATTTAAAGAGGAAACAGCGTATAAACCAGTGTATGATATAAAGAAGATAAACTGAGTTTTTTTCTGTTACTTTTCATTATGCAAGAACTAGATGGCATTGAAATTTGAAGGTAAAAAAACCCCTTTGCATCTGAGAGACACCTTTATTTAAAGGTAATATCTAGATTATTTTCTTTTCTAATTTTCAGATCCTGAAAAGTGAAAGAACTTTTCTGTGTGGATGATACTCCATGCAAATTCTTGTCATATGAGTTTATTCTCTGTAATGGTTTTTCTTTTCTGCTTTACCTTTTATCTTTGGACTGTTGATATCACTGCAGTTGTGTTTCTCACTAAGGCAGTACATACAATACTTTGTGCTTCTCTGATGGTCGCCATCTAATGGATTCTAAAGGATGAGTAAGAAGAGTAGATTCAGGAAGTACTGTAATTCTAACCTTTATCTTGTTCTCAGAAAATGTCATTAAAAGATGCTGCAATTTATATAAGTAGTCCTAAATGTGCTAAAGAATTAAAAAAATTCAATGTTTCCTTGAAAAAACCCACTTAATGTTTCTGAATGTTTCAAAGCTGTATCAAGTTTTCAGTAGGAGAATGGGGCACCTGGTGGCAATGATGGGAAGACCAGATATGAGTGAAATAACTATTTCCTTGTCACAGTAGTCTCTCACCTTCAAATAGTGGTTGTTGTTAGTAACAGTGCATGTGGATTACTTCCCTAAAATACTTTAAGCATTACACACCTGACCTGTTCAGCTGTTTTTCTGGTACAAATATGGTAAGAAAGAGTACTGGATCAGGACGAATATTCTACTATCTACTCTCCCTATTATTACAGCCCTGCTAGCAGTCACATGTATTTCTTCTATTTTGCTGTTATGCACATTTGTTTGACAATAAGGCTGTGTCTTAAATCAGGCAGTATGAATTTAGTATTCAAATAGAGCTGTGAGATGAAAGATGTTTGTCCCAAGCAATGATGTTTTCCAGCTGATGAGTGAAGGCAGAAAGCTGAATTTTCAGTTTCTTCTACCTTTTTCCAGCATTAAGAAGAAATTCACAGAGCTTTGTACCATTGCTGCTCTTAGTTATTTTGAGTGGTTTCTATTAAGCTAGATGTCATCTGCATGAAAGTCATAAGAGGGAGTATTTCACAGTTCAGCATACTCTGTATGCTGGGATGAGCCTGCAGATTTTTTCCCATTTTGATGCCTGAGGCATTTAATCCAGTCATTCTCTCTAGATTGATCATACAATCCCTGTACATCCTTTTGAAGAATGCATCCTTTGTTGGCTAGAATATTTCTGTTAACAAGGCGGTTATCTAATGAATAGATAGATTAAAAAAAAATAAATAACAACATAGGTTGGGTGACTTTTCATTTGGTTTGGCCGCATGAGAACTAGTTGATGAGTGTAAATAGAAAACTGTTAAGTGTAGAGATAAGGCTTAGAAGCATGACAGTGGAGTTGGGAAGAAGTTACACTTACTTACCTTATCAACTTCTCCAGCTAATTATCAAGCTGTCTATACAAATGCAAAGTTATGTGTAAACTGCGCTTCTTCACCAGTGTTTTTGTACTAACTTCAAGGAGAATTTTCCTCCCAAGGGTTATGCATTGATCACAAGGTTGTTACACCCAGCAGTGGTTGTGCTGATATTCCCTGTTGTCATGGTTTGACCCCAGCCAGCAACTAAGTACCACGCTGCCACTCACTCTCCCTGGTGGGATGGGGAGGAAAATTGACAGAATGTAAACCTGTGTTTTGAGATCAGAACAGTTTAATAAATAAAAGTAAAATATACTAATAATAGAAATAATGATACCAATAATAACAGGGGAACAAAGAAAAAGCAATCGAACTCAGAAAACACAAGCTCAGCATCCACTGACTGATACTCAGCCTGACCCGAGCAGTGATTTGGGCCTTCCAGGTAACTCTCCCTAGTTTATATACTGGACATACTTTGCTGTGGTATGGAATACCCTTTGGCTAGTTTGGGTCAGGTGTTCTGTCTCTGCTTCCTCCCAGCTTCTTGTGCCTCTCCTCACTGGCAAAGCATGAGACTGAAAAGCTCTTGATCAGGGTAAGTGCTACTTAGCAACAACTAAAATATGGGTGTATTATCAGCATTGTTCTCAAACTAAAGCCCAAACACAGCACTATACCAGCTGCTAGGAAGAAAAATAACTCCACCTCAACTGAAACCAGGACGCCTGTCAAGCAAGATGTTTTCACGAGGAACACCTGCTAGTTTGAGTCTGTACACTTACCTAGAGAAGTGTCTTTCTCTATGGTCATCTACCTATCAGTAACTTCATTCTTTCTAATGACAGAGTGGGTGAGGTCTTTCTTTTTACTGAATATTTTAGAACCATAGTAAGATCCCTTGGCTTAATGACAATCACATTGCAGCAGAATCCCATTGTGTGGATAGTACTTAGAGAAGCCATGCTTCTGGGCCATTCCACAGGTACAGCCTGAGTTGGATCCACTGAAATAATGGCATTAGTGTACCCAGATGAAGGCCTAGTTTGAGAAAGTTTGATGAGATACCTACTCTCACACTGTAGACATACCCAGGAGGCCCAATACATTCCTCCTGCTATTTATCCCTTTTTTTTTTTGTTTCGGTTTTGACTATAAGCTCTGCTTTAAGTGCATTTACTCTGTACATTTACTCTGTGTTGCCATACAAATGTGTATATAGCCAGAAGCTGTTCCATGTAGTTTTCCTTACTTTCTTTCATCTTGAACCACTGTTAACTCTGCCCCTTTTCAAGGATGGTGCTCATGAAGGTCTTTCAAAACAGGTTTTCTTCTGCTTCCTGTAAAAGGAAAGAATGCTCTGCAGCTCATAGGTTTTTACTGCCTTTTGTTCTCTCTTTTTCTTTTTTTTTTTTTTTTCTCCAAAAAGGAGTGGAATTAAAATCAGTCTAGAACCTAGGTACTAAGTTCCATCATCTGTACATAAGCATTTCAGTTCACTCTGTTACAAATCTTAGACATTCAAGAGTTGGGAAGGAGAAAAAACAAACAACAAACTGATTTCCTGCATTTCCTGCTAAATCCCTGTGTTACCTGGGACAAAAGGGTTTGGAACAAATCATGTGGCATATTTTATTTTTGGAAAGAGATTATAGCTATCAGTAAAGTTTCATGGGAAAGTGAGACAACATACAGAGTGGTAATGGCCCATGGCTGACCTTGCGCAGTTCTGAACGCTAGAGTGAGATCTCACAGAGGAAACAGTAGGTGGAAGAAGTCTAATTAAGCCTTTAGGATTAAGGAAATCAAAGTCTGTCAATTCTTATTGGCCAGAGGACTGAGAATTAAGGAGAACATTAAAGGAACCGTAGTTCTACGTGGTGATAATCCCATCTCCAGTAGGGAATAGAACATACACAGTATTATGGAAGAAAGATGGATGTGTGACAAAACTGAATGACAAGTTGTCAAGAGTTTGTAGGGTGGAAAGCTTAAAAACTTTTCTGAAGCAATGGCTGTGTGCCAGTATAGCATAGGTGAACCTGAATTTGATCTACATGAGTTAAGTTTGGTAGCAGAAACAGTCACAGCATGAGTTCCTTATTGGCTAATTTGCTGTCATCAAGAAAACTTGCAAGGAATGTATTACATGGCTACCTTAAAGCCATTAAAATGTAGCAATAGTCTATTTATTATTTGTTCAGTTTGCAAATTGCTGTATTATTGCAGGAGTGTTCACCTCTACTATAACATACATATTCTTTACAAGAGCCTTGATAGCAATGGAATGTATAAAAGCTCATATTCAGGATAGTGACTTTCTTCTAATAATGTAAGTTTGAGCATTACAATAGGAGGCTTTCTTTATGTTGCAGCTAGTGTCTTTCACTCAATAGGAATGTTAAAATTACTATGCCAGGTGGCCTAGACCTTCCAATAACTAGAGATTTCCTAGGAGTCAGTTGCAGCATAAGAAAGGTGATCAGCGCACCTTAATTTTAATAGGAGTTGATTTTGTTTCTTCTCTTTTAATGAGTCAGTCTGTAATGATTTTTTATCACATTTTTGTAAACATATTTCCTGCAGTCATCTGAAGTAATTTTGAAGAGCTAGGTCACCTGTGTATTTAGTATGATTTGTTAATATGATCTTTTAATATCTTTCACAGTGGTTTTATTCCTGCCTAAATAAATTAAGCAATTATGTTAAATTGCATTAAATTGACAGCATTTTATCTGTATAAAGTAGTGAAGAAAAAAGAGGAATGCTATTGTATTACTAACAGCACTTAAAGAATCATTGCTACATTCTTGTATATATTGCCTACTAGTAATTATTAAATATAATGAGTTGATTGTAAATAGCTTTGTGTGTAAAATGAAGTAGCAGGTATTTGAATTACTACATCTGTTCCACACTTAGGAAGATGCTTTTTTTCTTGCTCCAGACCATTTAATAAAACCAAAATAAATCTGCTTTAATCTGAAGTGTAGCTATCCTTTTGAAAGGCTGGTCATCCTCTGAAGTGTTGGAATTTTTTTAATCTCATCAGGACAAATTTTTAATAAATATCATGCTATATCTAACATTGCATTCTGATTGCACAGTAAATCTGACATTAGAATTGCATTTCGCCTACTGTGTGCACATTTAGTAATTGGCAAGTATTATGGCACCTGCAGAAAGAACAGAATGAACTCAGAGAATCTATTCTGAATGTCAGTTACCTTTAATCTTGCTAGTGCAATGCTAGTTGTTGTTTTACACAAAAGGTCATGATCTCTTAATGGTGGTGATGATTAGGAACTGTTTTCTGTAACGTTCTTGAAACTATATTACGCTCTGAAGTTATTTAGGTAAATGACATATTCTAATTGCATTTTTAAACTCTTAATTTAATTTTTTAACTCAAAACATCCATAGTTTTGAAGGGAACGTGATGAGAACTTTTTTTTCTTCAGTTTGCAGATTTTCTTATGTGCTGGTTTTAGCTGGGGTAGAGTTAATTTTCTTCTTAGTAAATATTACGGACTATGTTTTGGCTATGTGCTGGAAACCTGTGTCTATAATACAGGGGTGTTTGTTTCAGTTGTTACTGAGCAGTACTTAAAAGGGAGTCAAGGACTTTTCTTTCTCTCACCCCACTAGTGTGTAGGCTGGGGATGCACGTGAAGCTGGGAGGGGACACAGCTGGGACAACTGACCCCGACTGACCAAAGGGATATTCCAGACCATATGGCATCGTGCTCAGCATATAAAGCTGAAGAAGAAGAAGGAGGTGGGGAGGATGTTCAGAGTGAGGTGGGCTGATGCCAACCTGATGAAGTTTAACCATGACAAGTGCAAGGTCCTACACCTGGGTCGGAGCAATCCCAGGCACAGTTACAGGTTGGGCAGGGAAGAGATTCAGAGCAGCCCTGAGGAGAAGGACTTGGGGGTGTTGGTCGATGAGAAAATGAACATGAGCCGGCAGTGTGTGCTTGCAGCCCAGAAAGCCAACCGTATCCTGGGCTGCATCAAAAGGAGTGTAACCAGCAGGTCGAGGGAAGTGATCCTGCCCCTCTCCTCTGCTCTTATGAGACCTCACCTGAAGTATTGTGTCCAGTTCTGGTGTCCTCAACATCAAAAGGACATGGAACTGCTGGAACAAGTCCAGAGGAGGGCCACGAGGATGATCAGGGGACTGCAGCACCTCCCGTATGAAGATAGGCTGAGAAAGTTGGGGCTTTTCAGCCTGGAGAAGAGAAGGCTGCGTGGAGACCTCATAGCAGCCTTCCAGTATCTGAAGGGGGCCTATAGGGATGCTGAGGAGGGACTCTTCATGAGGAACTGTAGTGACAGGACAAGGGGTAACGGGTTCAGACTTAAACAGGGGAAGTTTAGATTGGATATGAGGAAGAAATTCTTTAGTGTAAGGGTGGTGAGGCACTGGAATGGGTTGCCCAGGGAAGTTGTGAATGCTCCATCGCTGTCGGTGTTCAAGGCTGGATTGGGCATAGCCTTGGGTGGCATGGTTTAGTGGGAGGTGTCCCTGCCCCTGGCAGTGGGATTGGAACTTGATGATCTTCAGGTCCTTTCCAACCCTAACTATTCTATGTTTCTATGATTCTATATTTGTCTTCCCAAGTAACCGTTACACAGGATGAAGCCCTGCTTTCCTGGAGACGGCTGAACACCTGCCTGCAAGAGGGAAGTGGTGAATGAATTCCTTGTTTTGCTTTGCCTGCATGCATGGCTTTTGATATACCTGTTAAACTGCCTCTATCTTAACCCATGAGTTTTCTCACTTTTACCTTTCTGATTCCCTCCCCCATCCTGATGCGGGGGAAGTGAGCAAGCAGCTGTGTGGGGTTCAGCTGTCAGCTAGGTTTAAACCATGGCAGCTTATTTTCTACTTATTTATTTATTTATTTATTTGCTTATTTATTTCTTTATCTCTTTATTTATTTTTCCCAAGAATGTGTTCTTGTGGGAAGTTGAAATTAAATAAAAAATGTATTTTGTACAGATTCAGAATTCAGAGGCCTTAAGAGCAGAAGAGTTTGTGGTGATCTGTGAAGTAAAATTTGAAATACCTCCTGTGTATTTCAAATTCATGTGGCCATGCTGATGGCCCACAATATGGTCATACCAGTGCCACATTTTTTCTTGCCTTCTGTTTTCCTGAGATGGGGGTGGAAAAAAATAAAGGAGAACCAAAAGAATGGAGGTGGGAATACAGCAGGAAAAGGAATGGCAGGGCAGATGGTAACTGCTAAGGAAGACAGGAGAGCTTTTCATACATGATTCACCTAATGTTATGGCTGGTTCAGGCCATTAGGGGATATCACACCCTTAGCTGGAATGTGGATTTGAGCTCTACAAAATTTACTTCTATCAGGTGCAAGTATGTTCTTGATTTCCAGCAGTGTCAGACTGACACAGCATTCTACAGCTGCTGTTTATATTATTCTCTGGTGGGTTTGTTTGATATCATGACATTCTTTTATGCAGCTATTGTACCATATTCACATGAATGAAAATCTGTTTCTGGAAACTTCAACTTACTGAGTATTATCGGAGTACCATATGAGCCTCTACAGGTACATTTTGTCAGCATTCTGTAGCAGGTCTGTCAATCTCAGACATTTGCCTAAAACACTACCTTTTAGGTTTCTCAACGCGGATGCTGTTTCACTGGGCTTTGTTCAGATCTTTTTGACTTTGAACATACTTTGAGCTCCAGTTGGGGTTCTCTTTCTAATTATTTCTGGAATTGATACTTCTGCTTCAAACATAATTGTTTTAAACGTCTGAGATATCTCTGTAGTTGGGTGCAGTAGTCTCCTTTTAGGAGACTTCTAGTAATTTTTAGCTTTAGTTTTCTTAGGTCTTTGACTTAGCACAACCATGTGATAAAATCATCTGTACTTTTGCTAGGGTGATCAGCTCTTAGATAGCCAACTCAACTGCAGAACATAACCTTCAAACAGATTCTAGGAAGGGTAAATGAGCCTGTACCACCCCACTACTTGTCAGTTCTAGGTAGTCTTACTGAGCTGTGAGAAGCTTTCGCGTAAAAAATTATATGGAAGAGAGAAAAATCATATGCTTCTGTTGCCATATATAAATATTCCTAAATTTTATTCAGCTTTCTTCTAGGTAATTTCAAATCCCTGGTATTCCCAGGTTCGTCATTTCTTGATATCATCTTGTTAGGACAAGGAATGAGGCCTGCTGTAAGTGAGTCTGTACTTGCTAAAAATGGTGGTGCTATACATCCAGATTTTCGTTTAATTTTGCACCCACCAGAATGTTTTTGTTTAGTTAAGGCCAGTTGAGCCATTGCCAGCTGACACATTGGAGATTTACAGAACAATCCAGATGATAGGTTCAGCCATGTGCAAGCTGTGCCTTACATAACAAGAGAACTTTCTCCAAACTCCTTGAATGGAAGTCCACCTATTCCAGATCAAAGCGTAGAAAGCCCTTGGACTTGGGCTGGCTTGGTATAACCTAGTGTATTTAACTTAATAATGTAGTAATAATACCAATATTGATGATGATGCTTAGACCACAGATCTTTCTTCAGTAATTCTTCCATGATCTGTTTTAGATGATATAACAACTTTCAGAATTTTAAATTTTAAGCATTTCCTATACATAGTCCTTCCTGTATATTTTTCTACATTCGTTTCTGCTTCAAAAATTGAAAGAAAAACTAATTGGTTTCTGACAGTCAATTTATAGTTTAATCTCCTTCAAGTTTATTTTGCTTTCTTGTGTTCTGCCAGGATGCTGCAATTTCCACACAAGCTGCAGAAGATTTCCAGTTTCAAAAGGATCTTTCTAAATGTAACTTTCTTCAGAGTTACTCCTGGCATGCTGAATTTTAGAGGGCCAATCTTGGAACTGCATATCACTGCTTTCCAGCACCAGTTTCACTGTGACACTCACAAGTTCTAAACTGCTGCTCTAAAGCTCTTAAAAACCTGTCTTTTAACACTACTGTGCTGCTGTAGCATTTGAAAAAAAAAAAAAAAGAAGCACACATTAAAACTGTGAAAATGTCTGGAAAACTCATGGTTTGGGGCTTTCCACAAGAGTATGATGGAAAATTAATAGAAAACTGAAATTTGAAAGAGGAGCTATATTTGCTCACAGTTATACTCATTTACTTGCTGTAAAACCTAAAAAGATTGTAGGAAGCAATCTGTTCCATTTTCTGTTTTGTCATGTTTCAGTCAAAGGAGTAATTGTTTCTGAAATTAAGCATGTACATAAACTTTTAGATGTACTTTGGTGTACTCGTGATTTCATGATATTTTAGATATTGTATGATTTTCAGTTAAATATTTTTACTTCTGTAATTTCTCACATATTTAAGCTGAATAGCCAACATCAGTTTCATATTGTTAAATGCTATTAATCCATTCAAGATTTATTTTCTACCTATATATGTTCCACATAGTTTTAAGTACATTAAATAAGAAAGTAGCACTGCTTGTCTATCCTGTTTAATTTTCATGAAATTACAATATCCTACCATGCCTCTTGATTCTTCCAGTTAAAATTTGGAAGACTGATGGTATTCTTTGAAAACTGGGGGGAGGTTATGGGATTTGGTGACATAATTGTAGTAAAAAGCTGGTGATTTAGGCAAAGGCTAGGATCGTTGAAACATCATTATTTTGTTGTCTTGTTTAATGATAATATCTAGTTTGTGAAAACATTGTATGAAATACAAATATTTTCTTAAAGATTTTTTTTCTGTACAATAAACTGTAAGATTTTTTTTTCCAAAACAAGAGGAAGTAGATAAGTAAAACACTTCTTCCTCAACCAAAGGTTGATTTAGTTGAGTATATCCTTGAACTGTTATACAATATCCAGCCTCTAACTATGAAAACAGAAAAATAATAGCATAATTAGAAGGAAGTCTGGCTTCTTTAGCATTATCCTTTTTTTTTATTTATGAAAAGTATGCAGAGGCTTTGGATTCATTGAATGATCTTTAAGGTCCCTTCCAACTCTAACTGTTCTATGATTCTGTGGAAGTGATTCAGAAAGGATATGTCACTTTTTTTCTTACAAATCTTAGGCTTGTGTTCCAACCAGCTTTGTCTTTTTCCTCATGCACGGCAGTGCTTAGAATCACTCCTCTTGTTTTTTGTTAGGGGTTTTGCTTTGTCTTGTTTTCCATGGTGCTCCTCTTTTCTTCTGCAGCAGATAATGACTTGACAGTGCCAGGTAACTTGTTTTATTTGGTATTTTCCATCCCTAATATTTGAAGAGACGATTTTCCTAAGTCAAGCTGAATGTGAGGCAAGGTTATCATGCTTTTAGAAAAAAACAGAAAAGCCTTATGACATGAAAAGCATGTTCAAAAGCTTCTTTTCAAAAAAGAATGAATTATGAACAATTACTAAGTATTATGAAATAATAAGTATATATCTTGCGTTACTGTCAGGATTCTCTGTGTTAGAGCCACTAAAGCAAAGTTATTAGTGTTTATTTTCAGTGTCTTTTCTAAAGATATGCAAACTTCTACCAATAAATCTTTTGAAACTAATACAGCTGTATTTTTCAGCAATCTACTATTTTCTGATGAGTTTAATTAATAGAGGATTTTTTATTGTTGTTATTCAAAACTTAATTTTATTACCTTAGTGTCATTCTTTACCTATAAAAATGTTAAATGTTTGATACTAATTTTCAAGACTTGCTTAGATTTTTAGCACTGCTGTAACTTTATGAGATTTCCTGTAGGATGAGAATATAATTTCTTATGTCTGTGAAAAAACATCTATTATTTTAATTATATGGTTATTGCATATGATATTCCTACAGTTGCTTATGTTAAGGAATTGCGCTTCAGACAGTGATGTTATGAATTTGTAACCTCTCACCTTTTTGCTAAAAGCAGAAGCATGATATGTATAAGTCTAACCCAGGGAACTGAGTGGAAATCTTGAAGGACAGGCAAGTCTGGCTGTGAACAGAAGAGTTCTGTCTAGGGAGGCCCATTCAAGCATCAGCTGCCATCAAAGTGCCATAAAGTTTCTTGTCTAGGGGAGCTTCCTTACTACTTTTAAGAACAGTTGAGAACAACAAAGAATATGAGGGCTCTTTTCTGTCCTACTTCGTGCTTCTCTAACGGGCAGTAGCTACTAAATGGGGACACTCATGGGTTGACAGCTTGTATTCTTTCTGCTTTTCTAGTTTTTTTTTTCTGATATGTTAGAATAACTTTGATATGACACTTGACCTTCTGGTTATAAAATCTGGATCCTTATGTGCTGCGTTCTCCATCTTTGTCATTGTCATTGTCTCAGTTTCCACTTGTAATTAGCATCTTATTCATAACCACATCTGAATCATCTGTCTTCCATCCTTTGGCTCCCTGAAAGCTAAACAGAACACTGATAGAGAAATAGGACTTTCAAGATGGGGTGGAAGCTGAGGCAGAACAAAGCATGTAATACAGTCTGTTGTCAGGTTTTTTTGTGACCTGCTGCAGTTGAAAGTCAATGTAAATTGTATTAAGGCTTCTTTTTAGAGGGAAGAATATATCTGAGGGAGCTAAAACCAGGGTTTTTTTGCTTTATAGTTGAATTGACCAGCCTCTTTTGTCCACTTTCCCACAGTTCTGTTTTGCTAGGAGTTCACAGGAGTAGAGGCAATCCCTCCTCCTCCATCTGGAGAAAAGCTGCAAGAAAAACCTTTCTTTAATACTGAAATGTTCATAACTGAGAAATTACATTAAATTATTTTTATTGGGGTTTTTTTGTCTTGATAGTGACTTGCATGCAACTATCTGGTCTAGAACTTTTTTTGTGTGTGTTCTTTTTTGGTTAGAAATATGCTTAAGTAGCCAATTTGTTTTGGAAGGACCCATACTGTGATAGATACTTACACAGTCTATTTCAGATTCTTTTCTGAAAAAAGAAAAAAAAACCAAAAAAAACCCCCCAAAACCGTATTTTATGCTTCAGCTTGTGAAGAATTGACTTTTTTTTATTCTAGAATAATGTTTTTAAAATGACATCTATGAAAGAAGTGACAGGTCAAATTTATGCCTTGTAGATTGGAGTAAAATAGATTTATAAAGTTCCATTATCCCAAGAGGTTTCAGTTTTTTGGTTGTTCTCTCTCTAAATGAGATTTCTTAGTGGCTCATTGAATAAAAGATGAAAATACTTTGAAAGTTGGGGGTAGGGTTATAAATTTAAGTAAGGAATTGTAGGTGATGTGAGTTTTGCTTTAGATATGGAAAGAGGGTATAAATTAGTTTGAATTTGCTTGGCAGGTGAATATTGCCATGGTTAATGATGATTATGATTACTGCTGGGGGATATTAGGGAAATACACATTTCAAATCATGAAACAAAAAGCAATTAAAGAGAAATGCTAATCAACTAAAAACAGAATCCTCAGTCGTGGCAGTTTGCAAGGTAATTACCTTTTAATCAAATATGACACTATTAAAATCCGAACAAATATTTCTAGTAAAGTCTTTCATTGCATGCCTGCCTTAAAATATTTTAGAGATGCTTATCAGCATGTTATTTAAAAACTGAACAGCAATTAGAGATAACCTCTTTTATCCTGCTGTGTGCTTTCTTATTCCATGGATGTTGTTGGTTTTGTAAATTTTAATGATCCATGTTGAGCTTGCTTACATGCTTGTAGATCATCCAGTTAAAAGACTTGCTGTGTTGTTTTGAAGTAAAATGCCTATTACCCAAATGCACATGCCACACTCTGAAAAACATTTGTCTTGTGTTTAGGACTTGAACGCAACAATAAGTAGCCTAAATAGGGATTTCTCCAAGGAAAAACAAAGGGTCAAGAACAGAATTCTGTGTGAGAATTAATCTTCTTTGTTCATAAAGTGAGAATATATTGAGAAAACAGTTCAGTCATTCTTGAAATATATTTCCCCTAACCACTTACTTGGACTGGATAGGTAGGATAAAACAGTGTTGGTTTTACTGAAAGCTTAGGTCTGTCAGCATTATCTTAGCAAACAAAAATTAACTAACTGCATATCACTTGTTGATAGCGTTTTCAGCCAGTCACTTCTTTCTTACTTTTCATTATGATGATTTAGAAACTTTTTTCCTAAAAGGTGATGATGTCAAATATGTCTCCATTAAGGGACTTGTTTTTATAATTATATTCCTTTTAGGACAACTGTAGTGGTACAAAAAATCATTTCAGAGGAGCATCCCTCCTATATGGAGGCATAGTGAGCACAGAAATAATTTTTCCCTAAAGAAGGGATGGGCTGAGGGGGATTTTTGCTGGAATTAGCTGAATGGCAGATTTGGTTCTGTTCTGTCGTCCATCCTTCTTAACTAAGTGATCACAGCAGCTGGTGCTACCACAGTTCCGACTGCCTCTTCTTCCGTTGAGAGGAAATATTAACTAGGCTTTAGCAGTTCCTGTTGTTTATTTCAGTCTACCCTTTATGCTTCTCTGAAAAATATACATGTAAAAGAATAGAAATACCAATTGTTAACACTTGATGTTTCAGTGTAATTTGAAATAGAATTTCTTGGGACATAGAAAAGACACCTTGCTATCAAGAAGTTACTTCTCTGCTGAATAGAAAAAGTTTGCCAAGAAATGGAAGTGACAAAAGTTGCAAGGAACAATTTTTAAGAAACAAAGGTGTTAGAATAGGATGGAGAGATTTGGGCAGAACACTTCTCTGCTAAAATAACCATCTTTGAGAAGTGTCAATTTTATCCCTTTCTAAACAGCAGAGCTGTATAAACACTTATCTTTCCAGTCAAATTAAAATTTGTATTAGTATGCCAGTATTTTATGTAGCATTATGTTGTGTATAATTATTTTTTGCAATATATGTTTAAACTTGCTATCTTCATGGGACTAAAAAAACCTAAACAGATATTACTAAATTACAGGGATAGAAAAGGAGGAAAGGTTTTTGTCCTTGATCAAACATAATGGTGCTTCTCAATGAATTTTAATGGTTTTAATTTTGTAAAAAAATTCAGCATTTCAACATTGCATTCTAAACCAAAAAGAAGTTTTCCTGAGTTAGAGCTGGTTTTGGCTTATTCCAGAAAGTATGCAGGTGTTGCTTGATGCTTCATCCATAGCCTGTATAGTGGCATGCAAGCAAATACTAATAGCCATGAACATATTCTCCTTCTTTTCATATAATTTTTGTTTACACTGATAAAGTATTGTCTTCGTTCCGTAGGTCCTTTGAGATATAAAAGGAGTAAAACTTACTTGCCTGTACTCAGAAGGTAGCATCAGTCTTCTTCTGCATGTGAAAATTCGAGCCCTAACAGACTTCATCACTAGAAATATGAGTTGTGGCTGGTAGATGGCTTAAGACTTGTACAGAATTTCTCCAAAGCTAATATTTATTCTCCTGTTCTTTTTTTATATTGCTGTTATTGAGGGCATCTGAATAAATTGCATAAATATGCATGACCCACTAAGCCAAGAAAACAAAAATATTCTAAGTGCTGGTTTTGAGCTTAGAATATTACTTGGGATTTTTTCTGAATCTGGTTGAATAACTTTTATAAATTACATCAGCCATTCTGTGAAGGTTAGTTCAATTAATTCTGTGCCTTCAAATCCCTACTTTTTGTCCAAAATGTTGCTAATATATTCTATATAAATAAATCAGTCCAATAAGAGAGCAGTCGCTTAGAATTTAATCCAGGACCATCTGATCTGTTGCTTTGCAAAGGGAAAGTATAATAAGGGCCCAGGGACCTAGAACACAGATGGCTTTTCAGCATTACGACTGTCAATGCTTCCTACATTTCTGAGCAGTTTCCTTTAACATATTAGTACATGGTTTTATGATGCCATTGTAAAGAAGACAGGTTAGAGAACTTCTTCCCTGCTTTCAGATTATGTAGTAAGTAGGTGGGCTATTCCAGGTGGTCATTCTGTAATGTAGGAAAAGCTTGGAGAATGAATTTCAGCCAAAAGCTTTGACACTTCCTGCATTCTGAGCTTGGTGATATAGAATCATAGAATAGTTAGGGTTGGAAAGGACCTTAAGATCATCAAGTTCCAACCCCCCTGCCATGGGCAGGGACACCTCCCACTAAACCATGACACCCAAGGTTCTGTCCAACCTGGCCTTGAACACCGCCAGCGATGCAGCATTCACAGCTTCCCTGGGCAACCCATTCCAGTGCCTCACCACCCTTACAGTAAAGAATTTCTTCCTCATATGCAATCTGAACTCCCCCTGTGTAAATTTGAACCCATTGCCCCTTGTTCTATCACTACAGTCCCTAACGAAGAGTCCCTCCCCAGCATCCCTATGGCCCCCTTCAGATACTGGACGGGTGCTATGAGGTCTCCACTCAGCCTTATCTTCTCCAGGCTGAAAAGCCCCAACTTTCTCAGCCTATCTTCATATGGGAGGTGCTCCAGTCCCCTGATCATCCTCGTGGCCTCCTCTGGACTTGTTCCAACAGTTCCATGTCCTTTTTATGTTGGCAGATCATCAGATCCAGCCAGGAGGTCCTTGCACCCATTGTTTCCATCTTATGTAAAGCTTAATCTTATGTAATCATTCAATTTTTTTAAATTATGTAACTTTGTAAAGTTTGTTTGGATTGAGTACAATTTCAGAAGTTAAATTCAAAACTGAGGTGCATGCAAAACGCATCTTACTGCTAAAAACCACATTTCCAATTACTTAGGAAAATTTGGCAAGGACTGATTTAAAAAAAAAAATAAAGTATCCAAAATCCATAGTGCATACCCATCTGATTGGTAAAAAGACTGATTATATTAAAATTCTTTCTGAAAAATGGGGTTAGTTATAAAGTTATTTAATGTTGGTTCTAGGTATTTTGGAATTGTCTTCTATAGATAAGATTTTCTTTACGGATATACCTTCTGAATTTTCTGGATGGACTAGCTGTGTGTGTATGTACATGTACATATGTCACTACCCACTTACACACACTGATGAGATTAATAGGACTGTTACTTGATTGCCCCATTAGGTCACAATAAAGGTATGCCTCTACAAATTGTGTGGCATAAATTTGCGTTGGTAATAATTGGATCAATTAGTACTACAAAAAAACGTCAAAAGAAGAAATGGAGACATGTTTTGTTCAGATTATATTAAATGGGTTGCTAAGGTTAATAAGCCTTGAGCCAGGGAATGTTCTAGATTGTTTTGGGTTTTTTTTCCTGGTTTCATAAAGCAGTATTTCAAAGTGCATTTGTCCCCTGAAAAGCAATTACCTCAGAAAATACTTCCTCCTTTCTTACCCTGTCTCTGCAAAGTCAGTTCTGTGTGACTAAAATAATTTTCCTTTAGTGCAGTAGTATTTGCAGAGGAAAGATAATTAGTTAGCTTGTGGTTTCTATTATCCACAATCAATTAAGATAGTTTATGAAGTTGCAATTAGTTGCACTTTTTAAGACCCACTGAAAGTAACACAATTGCTTAACTGCTTGGAAGAGCCTGAGGTTATGGGGATAAGTGAAGTGACATAATTTGCCTTTCTAAAATACTTTCTATTGATTCCTCATGTGAAAGGAAGATCTAAGCGAATTTACAAGGCAAACACTTTAGAATCAAAGGATTTTGCTTGTAATGTACTTCCAATATCCAAATTACAGGAACTAGAAGCATAGAACTGCAATTTTAAGGTTCTATATAGTAATTTTTCTGGGCACAATCATATTTTATCACTGTAAAGAGTTTCAGGACATGGTACATCGGAAGATCTAGTTTAGCATGGGATGAATGACATCCTGAAAGACCCTGAGAACTACTCGGTTGCCAAAACTCAGATTTCTCACTGGTACTCCTAGCTTAGAGCTGCTGACTGATGTAAAGCTGTGCTTGTGCACATGCCTTGGATACCCTTGGACATCCAAAATGGCAATAGATACTGGCATTGAAGCAACTGAATCCCACCCTCTGCTTACCTCTGTTGACTGAATCAGGAACTATCTCAGCCTGTTGATGCCTGTGTTTGGTCAGATGACTCCTATACTGAAAGCCTCAAGAGCAGCCTTTGTAGGCCTTAAGAAGGATCTGTTCCCTGGAAATTCAGGAAAATTGCTAATACCAGTTATTTTCTCGACTTAGAAAGCTGTCATTTAGTCTAATAAGCCAAATAAATACATTTATCTCACTAGTATTAGTTAACAGTCAAAATAATCAGTGTATAGACATAGATGTTCTAGAGTCAGATGCTTGGTGTTTGGAGAAACAGTCTCTTTGTTACCTCTGCTTTAGAAGGTTTTCCCTAATTACATAATTTGATTTAATTGAACTTCAAAAGTATGAAAATACTTAAAATATTTTTCCTTTTATATTTTTTACTGTCTGTTGTGATATGAATGGCAATATCAAATTCTTGACAGCAGCTTTTGAGCTGCAAATTCTTCTTACGAACTTCTAGAAAGAGAGAACTGGAGCATGCAAGGCTAGGGATAACATTTTTCAGTAATTAAGCTGATTTTCAAGATGTCTTGAAAACTCAGCAAAATTACTTTACTACTTTGAGGCTTTGCAATAGGATTGCGGTTGTGTCCTAGTGGTGTCCCTGAGGTGAGAGTTTACCTGAAAGACATTACCTTTGGGAGCTTCAACACAGATTTTGCGTTTAAGAACTCCTAGCTCAGAAAGACAAAGTGAGTAATCCCTGAGCCACCATCTCTGCAGAGGAAGATAGTAGCAGCTTTACCTGAGGAAGGTAGAGTTCCTTCTTTTTGTTAGATTCTACACTGGAATAAAAAATAACTTCCATTATTTGTAAAAACAACTATTATGTAACAAATTTCATACTTTGGAAAGTCTAGCAGGATGTGGTTTAGGTGGGTAAAATGATTTGACACTAAGTCATAGACCCATGCTGAAGCCTAGAACCATCTGCCTTTTTTACCACTAGCCTAAACAGTTGTTTGTCCATTTTCTAAAATACATAGTTAATTTTCTAGCAGCTAGGATTTTACCTTTCTGTTCTGATCATCTATCTGCTGTAACTGCAGCCTTTTCAAAACAAGGTCATCTCATATTACTGGTAGGCTTGCTGTTAAGGAGGACATAGAGTTTCATTCCAGACAACTCCCCATGGTTTAATTTTTTTATCTGATCAGTTATTCCCTATGTACAGCAGATATCTTGAAAGCTTCAGTTTGAAATTGCAGTTCCAAATACAGGACAGGTAAATTTATGCTAGATAAAGACTTTTAATGACTTTATGGTTTGATCTGTGAGCTTATTTGACAAACTGACTTTTACACTTTATATCTGTCTCAGTTATGTAGTGCTGGCTTGTGTATTTTCTATTGAGATTGAAAATTTGGACTTTTTATTTCCTTTCTAGAGGTGTCACTTGAATTTGAGAGTAAAAAGAAAAACATTTTTTACTCAGAACATTGAAATCCACCAATTTTAATGATACGCCTAAACCAAAGTGTTGGTGGTGTTGTAGGTCATTATTGTATGTCACAGCCTATGGATAATTAGGTAAAGAAAACCCTCTGTGGTTCATGAACAGGAGGTTATGTTGACTTTTCATTTTGTAATGTGGTGGAGAGTTAATTGTTTGGCTCTTATCACAAAAAGGAAAACATGTCTTAGAAGTAATTATACTAAGCATATAGCTGTTCTGATTATATACCGCACATTTTAACATTATTCCTTAAACTGTCGTCTGAATGTTGCATTGCAGAAATGTTTTAATGCTGTGCTTATTATTGATTTTTTTTTTATTCCCAGATCCAGGCCATGTATGACATTACCCAGTATGAGAATATTTTTCCTTTGTGTATGATTCTGGAACAGCTTCTTCAAAATGAGACAGAAGAAAGTAACTTTTCAAGCGCAGACTATGATGGAGAAGAAAAAGTCAGATTTCTGGAGAACCTTGATCAAATTATTCTTTGTCTCTCAGATGAATTCCCTTTGTTTTCTTTGTTTTTATGGAGAGTGAGTGTTCTTTTGAACTCTGCTCAAATTCAAATTGATTAAAACAAGCAACCTGCTTTTTAACAGTGCATTTGTTACAGGATTGCATTGGAAATTTTTGAGCCAGACAGGAAAATTGTCATTATTGGAAAACATTTACTTTAAACTGCTGTGCTATCCAGCACTTTCAGAGATAATGCAATTTATTTCCAGTTTTAGATACAGAAAAAAATGTAATAATCCAGATACTGCTTTGAATAAAAAGTTTCTCATATTGGAAAACAATATGTTGCTGTTTGCATACATGGTGAAGATGGCAACAAAGAAAGTTGTTTCAAGTGATGTTTAAAATAAGCACTATGAATTTTAAAGTTGAGACATAAAGGGTGTATAGAGGTTCAAAGTTAGGAAACTAATGCCTGTCTTTTAAGAGTTGTATAGCTTCTCCGTGCTTTAGAGACAATAGTTGGTTGACAGAAATAAAAATGTTTATGTTTAAACTTGGTAACTTATCACCAAAAATTCTTATAGGGCAGACTTAGTTTCTAATTTAATCAAAAGTGTCCTTACCTGAGCAAAATGAAATCTGGTGCTCAGTTTTACAGCTTTCTTACATTCATTGTGTGCTGCTTGGCTTTACTTGTGTATGCACAAATGTAGGCACCATAGGCCTAATTCACTCAGAGTTGATTAATGATTTCAAAGATCTAATCTGAATGAATTTAACTCTTAATGATAACTTTGAACCTTTCTGTTCAAAGTTAATGAATATTGATAAAATCCTCTGTATATTTATGTATCATCTGATTTTTAAATTTTTATTTCTGTGTAATGAAATTATATTCCTCATAATAACTGAAGTAACATATTTTAAACAAAATCGTCTTGAACATGAAGGCCTTTAAAATATGAGTTCAACAATACCTTAACTGATCCAGCATCTGTGATAAATTTATAGGGTAACTGTTCACGATTAACATCATTTTTTGTCTAATAGATAACATTTTAGTTTTATGTCTGTTAGTAGTGCATATTCACTGTAAATATAAAACATTTTTAGCATTAGATCTTGTCCTTTCCTTTGCGCTTGTTTCATCAGCTCAATTTTTGTGTCAGCTGAACCCACGACACTCTGAAACACCACTTTTAAAACTACTGTAAATAATTTATTTTGTTAATTTGAATGCATTTATTTCAGATAATAAACCCTTGTTTTCTATATATGTAAAATATATCAATATTAAGAAAAATATTTACTTTGATCTTGCATTGGCTCCCTAAAGTGTGATTCTTATATTTGTTTAGTCACGAGCCACTGTTCTGTTTCTTAAACTTTGTATTTGGTATATTAATGTAACATTTGTTTAATGCTTTCTTTTAGCAAACTTTCTTTCAACAGAAACATTTGATTTGCAAAACAAGTGTTCCTGAATAGTCACATTAGAAAATTGGATAAGTTCAGCCAAATTAAGGAAAATAAATAAGTATGTAAGTTTAGTAGTCACTCAGGAACTTCTGTGTCCTTTTTGTTACTGCTTTACTTCTTTGGTTGTTTGTTTCATTAAGGTAGAGGATCAGTTCTTCCACCTCCCTCCGCAGTGCTGAAAGCATGATTCCAAAAAGAGCAAGGAAAGGAATAAACAAAAGGAACTGGTATCTAATTGATAAAATAATTTTCATTTTAATTTTTTAAAAAAGCTTCATTCAAAAGTATTTTATGAAGACACAAAACACAGGAGGATACTGGAATCTGTGTAGTAGCAAAGTGCGTATTGTTTCAATATTCCTGTTCTAAAGAACAGTTTCAACACTTGATTGCACACCACTGCGTATTTGCTGATCTGTTGGCAATAAATATTTTCGTTACTAGTAAAGCAACTCAGGAACAAAGGGACACATATTTTCTTCTTTATAGATTGTAGCATTTTCTCACCAGTGAGGTCTCTACGCCACTGAAAGAATAAGGGATATTTTGGGAAATACACACATCCTTGATAAATCTTGAAGTAACAGCTGATGAGACATGTTTTTTGAAATCTTTTTCACAACATACAGAGAGAGGGGGGTTTGTGTCCAGAGATGGAATAACTACATGGCACTTTCACTCGGACAAGGATTTGAAATGGTTTGTTATGCGGCTTTGAAAGTATTGGGGCACAGTGAGAATTCCCCTCGTAATGCCATTGCAGCAATTTAGGCACACATCAGACTCTCTGCAAAAAATGCTGTTAACTGGTCACCTGGGCTCTCCTTACCTATTTCAGTGCAAAACTAAATAGTGCAGTTGAACCACATTAATGTGCATACCTCAGCTTTTGTGGGAGCAATAACCTTTGCAACCAGAATAGTTATTAGACAGATAGTTGTCTTATGTTTCTTAGATTTTTCACCAAGATGAAACTCAGCTCAAGATAAAGATGCACAATATGTGCATTTAGATGCTTCTATGTAGTTGGAATGCCTTAAGTTATGAAACACAAAGTACCCTAGCAGTCTCCAGCTACTACCTCAGAGGCTGTAAGTCTTGTGTCACATTTTCTGTCTTTATGTAGGTGCCTTGGAGCATCTTTAGTGGCACTATCACTAAATGTGTCTGTTTAGACAACTGAATCAAGCAGTGAGGATAGCATGAGCATAGATACATAGCTCACTGACACAAACATGCATCTTAGTGAGAACTTAATCCTGCCCATATGATATCTTACCTGTTTGTAGCAGTAGGAAATCCTAAATTTAAGTCCATGCTCTTCAGACAAGTTCTGTTCTTGTTCAGTGACTGTTATATGTAACTTGAGTCAACATCACTCTCTTTAGTTTTGAAATAAAGTAGAATGACTGAGCGAGTCCCTGGAGTTAGCTGTTACAGGTGAGGATTTGTGACCCGGTCTGAAGAAACCTTCCTGCAGCTTGGGCTGTAACTGGCTTAAAGTACTTTAAATAGGTATGTCTACATCTAACTTTTACATATCTGGCTTCCACAGGGGACTCTCAAATCCAGAGAAAGTACCTATGGTCTTTGCTGAGTAGAGACTATTCAGTGTCTCAAAAGAACAATCTCAAAGTCCCATGTGCTAAGCGTATCATGTCATAGGCCAGAAGAATAGGAAACATGAAAAAAGTACTTGATCTGACCTGTCATCACTCCCTGAAGTGTTTCACCTGAGTGACCCTTAGTTTTAGAATTAACAGGACAAGGATATTTCTTTTGCCTGGCTGATTTTGTTTTTTTTTTTTTTTTTTTTTTTTGTGAATATATGCACTTGAGAATTTGGGAAAATGCTTTGCAAATGCAAATTGTTCAGACTTTTTATACATATACACAAACAAACATACAGTTGAATTATGTATTTGTATGGTTGAATTAGCAGTGCTTATTAGTTAATGGCCTAATAGCAGTCTGTGATTTTGTAATTTTCAACCCTGCCACATTCTTAGCTTCCCAGGTGGCTGTGTTTTTTGTTCATCTTGATCTGTTTTAGAAAGAATTTTATGGTAGAGTGTCTCTGAGAGTAGAAAAATTGTGAGACAAGGAAAATACATTTTTATTTTCGTACAGCTCCATTAACTGTTCTACTTTCTGAAGAATTCTGCATGCCTACTAATGACAGCAGTGAGTGGGATTTTGAAGTGAACTTTGTCAGGATATTTTTGTAAACTTAATTTGGAATCATCTGGTAATCTGTGATTTACTGGGCTTTTTCAAGGTTAGTTATTGCTTGTATATGTTGGTGATGTGGAAATTATTCCTTATTTTAATTCTGTAATAATTTTTTTTTTCTTTCAGTTATCTATGCATTACTAGTTGATACAGAGTACACTTTATAGCTTACTGTGGTGCAACATTCAGCTGACCTTCATGTTATCATAGGAGAATTCGGGTTGGAGGGAACCTCAGGATCTCCAGTCCAACCTCATGCTCGAAGCAAGGGTAGCTGTGCTGTCAAAGCAAGTTGTCTGTTGATGGTTCAATATTCAGTAAGATATTGAAAACCTTCAAGGGCACAGACTGCACAACTTCTCTGGATAATCTCCCTTTCTGCTTTACTGTCTTCATGGTGAAAAAAACAATTCCTTATATACAGTCTGCACCTCTGTTTCATTTTATGCTTAGTGTCCTTAGTGTTCCCGCCACCTGGAGCCTGGATCTGTCCTGTTGATACCTTCCCTGTAGGCGCTGGAGGGTGCTTTTAGGTCCCCCTGAAATCATCTCTTTCCCAGGCCAAACAAGACCAACTACCTTACCTCATAGCGCAAAAGATCTACCCACACTGATCTTAGTGGACTTCCACTGAACATGCTTCAGTTTATCAACATCTTTTTACTTGAAGCCCAAAATAGGCAGTACTAGTCTAGATGAAAAAACACAAGTGCTGATCAAGAGAGGGATAATCCTTTCCCTTGATCTGTGCTCCTGCTGACACAGCCCAGGATGCTGTCAGCCCTTGTTGCTGCCCGGGACACTGCAGGTGTGAGCTCAGCTCACTGCCCACCAGGGTCACCAAGGGTTTTGCCCACTGAGCTGCTTCCCAGCAAGGCATTCCCATGCTGCGTCACTTCACAGGTTGAATACTTTGCACTTGTTCTTCCTGCATTCAGGAGTCTCTATCAGCCCATTCTTGCAGCCAGCAGTTTCCTCTCAAGTACATCAACTGAGGCTCCCAATTTGGTGTCATATGTAAATTTGATAAGGGTACACTCCATGACCTCCTTTTCAGGTCACTGATAACGATATTAAACAGGAAGTGTCCCAGGGTAGCTCCCTCTGTGACATTTGTCCCTCCATTTGTGACAGGCAGCCAGGTAAAGTACAACCTTAAGCACTACACTGAGCTTGATTATCAAATATTTTTTTTACCCACCTGGTTTTTAAGCTGTTCACCCACCAACAGGTTTTAACTGCCTGTTTAACCTGCTTTGTGAGGATACTGACTAATTGTCTCGGCACCTGTGAATGTACAGCACCCGAATCCATCAATCTCACACAGAAATACCATAACTTGATCTTCAGCTGCTCCTAATAGTTCCTGTCCTTGAACACTTGCACTAAGCAGAAAGGACTAGGAGACTTTGTCGTTGAAGACAGAGACAAAGAAAGGCATCAACTTCATCAGCCTTACCTGTGTCTGCTGTCACTAAAAGTTTCATCCTTCATAATTCCTTAATTTGATTTAAAGCCATCTGCGATATACTGTGATGCAAATCAATCTGAAAGTCATCAGTAATGTAATTAAGTTTATCTTTGCATTTCCAAGAGATCTAGCTTTGAAATTTCAGAATTAACATCAGATTTGTATAAAATCATTTAATTTGAAATTCAGTTTAGCTTAGCCTGTTTTTAAAAGCTTTATGTTGGGGTTGATTAATATATGTTCATATTTTATTGATCTAGACAAGGGAATTTAGATCTCTTGCTGGTATGGGAACAGAGGAATCAGAATGACTGTTTTATCAAAAAAAAAAAAATCTTACAGCTTCTGCTTTATTATTAGTTCCACAACTGTCCTGGGTTCAGCAGTAGCAGTCATTTTCTCCTTCTTAATAGCTGGTGCAGTGCTGTGGTTTTGACTTTCAGCCTGGGAACAGCACTGATAACACCGATGTTTTTAGTTGCTGCTCAGTAATGTTTACTCTGACCAAGCACTTTCGGAGTCTCATGCTCTGCCAGGGAGGAGGGGAAGCTGGGAGGAAGCAGAGACAGGACACCTGACCCAGACTAAAGGAGTATTCCATACCACAGCACGTCATGCCCAGTATATAAACTGGGGGCAGTTACCGGGAAAGGCTAGATCACTGCTCGGGTCAGGCTGGGTATCGTTCAGTGGGTGGCGAGCGGTTGTATTCCCTTCCCTTGTTATTTCTCTTATCATTATTATTACTGGTGGCAGCAGCAGTGGTTTGTGTTACACCTGAGTTACTGGACTGTTCTTATCTCAACCCGTGGGAGTTACATTCTTTCAATTCTCCTCCCAATCCCTCCGGGAGCGGGGAAAGGAAGGGGGCTGGGGGGGGGGGGGGGGGGGGGGGGGTGGTAGTGAGCAGGTGGCTGCATGGTTCTGGGTTGACAGCTGGGCTTAAACCACAACAGCAACCCATGAGCATGTCTGGCCTACAGGGACAGCTAAATAGAACAAAATGACATTTACTTCTCAGAGGTGGAAAGCCCTACTCATTAACTTCCTTTACCCCACAGAAGTGCAAGGCATTTTCCAAAACTGACTGCGAGGGAACACTGCAGTGCTCCTTGTCTGTGAGGTAAAATAGCAGTGATTTCTGAGTAAGGGCATTAAAAATACAGTATTACATGCAGAACCTCTTTTAGCTCTTGCACAGTAGCAATTGCTTTAGCTATCCTCAGCATATCCTCCCCAACAAGGGGAGAAGCAGCTCAGCCCAAAAAATAGACTGGAGAGAAGATTAAGAAGAAAGTACAGATGAGCAGGAGCCTTTGACAGTGGTGATAAGTGAGATGAGTATGGGAATATCACATGGCTGCGTGACAAAATGAGATACTGTGCAAAGATACTGGTACTGTAAAAGATGTCATTTAATCTTCATTTCAGAGAGAAGAGGGAAAAGACACGAGCAAAATTAGATTGCTTTTAAGCTAAAGCATTGTTACCTCACTCCCCCACAGCCACAAATCTGAGTCCAGCGTAGTCAGTTCTAACCCTTAAAAAACTCTCTGCCTTAGTGTGCCTGCACAGATTTCAATGATCAGCTTGAGAGAGTAGTTAATAACTACAGTCAATAACCAAAGGACTATGTTAACATTAGCAGCTTGCCCTGTGTCAATTTAATAGTGAAAAAAAGGCCAAATTTGTAAATAGTTTTAATTCATAATCATAGAACAGTTAGGGTTGGAAAGGACTTTAAGATCATCTAGTTCCAACCCCCCTGCCAGGGGCAGGGACACCTCCCACTAAACCATGCCACCCAAGGCTATGTCCAATCCAGCCTTGAACACCACCAGTGATGGAGCATTCCCAGCTTCCCTGGGCAACCCATTCCAGTGCCTCACCACCCTCACAGTAAAGAATTTCTTCCTCATATCCAATCTAAACTTCCCCTGTTTAAGTTTGAACCCGTTACCCCTTGTTCTGTCACTACAGTTCCTCATGAAGAGTCCCTCCTCAGCATCCCTATAGCCCCCCTTCAGATATTGGAAGGCTGCTATGAGGTCTCCACGCAGCCTTCTCTTCTCCAGGCTGAACAGCCCCAACTTTCTCAGCCTATCTTCATACAGGAGGTGCTCCAGTCCCCTGATGCTAAGCACAAGATCAGGAAAAGCAAAGGATGAAGTTTTATAGGTTTTCCTTCAGTGCTTGTTTTAATTCTCTGAGCAGTTGTTCATATATGTGCCTTCCCGTTTACTGCTCAGACAAGTCTTGCCCAGCTATATACTTGTAGCTTTCTTGGTTTGTTGCTTTTTCATCTATAACATGCCAGAAGGAGTGTTTTTGTTTTGCAGTTCTTAATTGCCTTGGTTTGAGATAGAGTTTCTGCAACTTCATCCAGATAGTGTGCTTCACTTAAACCTTCTTTAAGTCACCTCCCCTTATATAAATTGTTTTGCCTTCCTTAGCTACTTTTCCTTTTAGTTATCCCTTTTTTTAATAAGTAAAATCACCTAGCCTGCACCTTCTTTTTTAATTGAACAAGAAACATTAATTTTCATTCTTGCTTTAATTAAGCCGTTCCTTCAATATAATTTCTTCCAAACTTGCTGATTTCAAATTATCACAAATTCTATGTGTCCACTATTAAAATAGTTCTACTAAAGAGAGACTCATTCCTGAGAAGAGCAATGTTTGCAAATCACCTGCTTACCAGGCTTGAGTTCATGTTTGAGATAACTCCTTCAAATTATACTTGAGGAAGCAGTCTCTGCCATCCAGGAAGATCCTCCAGTAAGCAGAAATAGTTCTAAGACAAGATCTTTGGGGTTGTTCAAAAGGGCAGTCTTCTTTCTTTTCTTATTCCTGTAGTTGCCAGAGATTCACCTGACTTGATGAATGCCAACCCAGCACCGTACAGAATTCAACTTTTTAGCATGCGAGGTATAAAAAGCAGCACGTGTGCATTCATCAGCATTTTCTCCATCACAACATGAGAAACTGTACACTGCAGATTTTAGCACTTACTCCTCCAGGAAGTTGTGGTGATTTCTTGCCTCCTCCTGTCAGCTGCTGTTTCTGGTGTTTCTGCTGTCGAAGCATAGGTTTTTGTGGTTATTGTTAGTGAATTTAGTTATGTTCTTTGAAGACCTCCTTTCCAGCTTATGGAGACTGAAATTATTCCCTGTCCTCTAGAGTACCTGTTCTCCCCTGACTCTGGCATGATGGTACCTACGGATTTCATAAGTATACTCTCGGATAAATTCAGCCAAGTTTGTACAGCCAGAGGAATATTATGAAGGAAAAACTCCAGATGAAACAGCTTGAAACTCCTGTAAATTACTGTTATGTACTGAAAAGATAAAACATTGAAAGCAAAGGTATTATTACAAGGGAAATATAGAGCCTAATCTGTTTTCATCTAACATAAATGAGCATTGATTTAGTGAAGCATTTACTTCATTTTTCTGCTGAATGCAAGTAAAAACTGTGTCAGCCTAATTTTCTATTTTTGAGACATATTGAATTAACAAGATAAGTTTTCATCCACAGAAGGCTTTGAACAGACTTATATACTACTCCTTTTGTTACCTGAGGAATATAGTGGGGCATCTCTGACCTTCACAGCCCTTCACTGCATCTTCTGGAAATCTGTTACTTTTGGCCATTGGATATTCTGGGCTTTGTCTTTAGTACCAGAGATGAGGAAATATATGTTGAACCAGAAAAAGAAAAAGAAAGAATGAGAGACTGATCTTGTAGCTTGCTATTTTTCTTAGGGACTGACTCCTTTGAACTCTTTTGGTTCTCTTTTGGTTTGTTTTGAGTTTTGGGTTTGGTTTGGGGTTTTTTTTTTGGGGGGAGGGCAGGGGAGGATGGAAGGAAGAGGGCTAACTCTTTCAATGAGGGAAATCTCAGTACCTGTTTTCAAGACTCTGAATTTATAGGATATCAGGATGTGTCACTGATACCTCACTGGTACTCATTACTCATGTGGTAATGAGTCCTACCAAGATCAAAGTTTTTCAGGCCTTAGAGATAGCAAAGCCTCTTTCAGCTAATCTTTCTATTTATTTTAGCAGCCATCCATAAAAACAGCTGTAAGGACCAAGGTAATTCCACATTGAGCTTAGAGTGAGGCTCCTCTGACTTCACAATACAAGATCAAAAGAAAGACAGACGAAAACAGCAAAGAAGCAAAAAGACAAACCCTGATGAGATGTATCAGAAACTGCAAACTCCAGTGGAATTTTCTAAAAGCCTTCAGCAGTAAGTCATCCTTTTAAGGGTCCACGGGGCATGACCGCATCATGCCTTGCTGAGTTCTTGCCATTAGGCTGGAGCTAGCACAGGCAGCAGGAAAAAACTTTCTACAACCTAGTGCAGTGTCCTAAGCACTGTGCATTTCTGGGGTCTGCAGCCCTACCTGGTTTGCATTACCAGGACAGGCACCCCAACACTTAGCAGGGTAGTTCTCTGTGGGTCTTCCTAAAAAAACTAAGCATGGTCTGCTTCCTAAATACAGAGCCAGTTGCAGGTTTTCATATGTTCTTGTAAAAAATATAAACCTCACATAACTGGGCAATGGAGAGTGCTAAAATCCCATTCGGTATTGTTTTTTCCTGTAAATGATCACTTACTTTTTAAAGCAAACAAGAAAACTCTATTTCAAAGGAGACCTTGTTTTTCACTTTTTGTTTTTGTATAAAAGGCTCTTTTGAGAAGGAAGAATTTATAAGAAATTAGGCAACATTTTAAATGTTAGTCTGCCACCATTAGAATATAACAGAATAGAGTCTTTTGTATGTTTTTGGTGCAGCAATTTGTTCCACTATTCAGAAAACAGGTTGTACTATTTGATCCTTTAAAAGTCTACTCATATATTAGAGGCTAATAGAAGCACAAAGGAAGCCTGTTCTGCATGGATATCACTTAACTCCAAATTCCTTGTTGCACTAAGGTACTGCTGCAAGCATTTCTGTGTAATATTAATATAAGATGTTCTTGAGCAGCGCACTCAACTTTTTTCCTCTTAATGATTATGCAAACTAAAACTGACATCCAAAACTAGGAAGTAAACTGGCTATGAACTTTAGAATTTTCTTTGGCATTTCTATTTTTTTTCTCCAAATGAGAAAGAAAATCTGTTTAAAATACTTTATGCTGTAGTATGAAAATCACTTAAGGCAATAATTGTAACAAATAAGACAAAGAAATATGTGGCAGTCATGTCTATCACTGGGGTTATTTTTGGCACTTTCCATTTTTTTCACTCATTCTAGTAAAGTTGAAGAGGGTCCTAGAGGCAGGTTGCATTCAAGTAATTTCACTGCTAAGTTATTTCACTGCTAAGTTAATGATCCTGTTCTGCACAAAGTGCCCTTGTGGTTATTTTGAAATAAACCAAGGATTTACATTTTTAACAGGGGAAAATGTTGATGGCTGAAAGGCTTTATGTATTCTGTGACTAGACTACACAGATGACACATCTACTTTCCCTCATGTCTTGAGCTTTGGTTAGGCAGACCATACAGTGTGAGCTTACCTGCACCTGTTTAGCAATTAACAGGAAGAGTGAAGTGCTGAAATTGTGTGATTACCTTCAAAACGAAACATTCCCAAGGTTTTCTTATGTTGGTGATATTAAAAAAAATAAGGTGATATTTCACCTTTATTTTGGTTGCTGCAAGCATGCAGACATAACTGAGGGTTAGATTTTACTTTCCTTAATCAGGGTAACTTTGGGTGGTTTTTTTTTCTTGTTTCTGGTTTATTAATTTATTTTAACTTCAGTACGCATGCACAATGCAGGAATTAGCCGAAAAGCAGAGGCAGGAGTTCTAAGCTCCTATAGCAATTCTGCTCTTTGAAGAGCAGAAAAAAGTATTATAAAATACACTGGTGAAGAAGCCTGTGCAGTTTCCCCCTTTTTTTTCTGTATGTCTTCTGGATAGGTTGTTTTCAGAAACATATTGAAGAAAAGTGCTTATCATAACCTAACCATCAAATCCACTTTTTGGCACAGCGACAATTTCTGTCAGCAGCACTTTGAAGGAAGATTAGAAATTATAAGTGAACAAATATCTTACTAATTTCCAGACTGATGAACAACAGATCATTTTACATGTTGTCTTGGTAATGTGCTACCAAGTGATGATAAACAGGAATAGATCCATTTAATATTCTGTGTCCCTGATCAGATCTTAGATTCTTCGTTTGCTTTCATTTATCTCTCTTGACTGTCCCCTGTGATTCAGACTTTCTAGGCAGCATTATTTGTGTTGATATCCTGTAAGCTGATTTAATAATAACTTTCTGATAACATTATAATGCTTGGAGAGTAGTAATTTTACCTGTGACTGTACCTTGTTCTGCTTTGTATGATTGCAGCCTTCTCTGTGCATGTTGCTGCTGCTTGTACAAAACCACATACATTGTGCTGGATACATTAGGAACTCAAGTCCATTAATGCTACTGGGAGGTTTTGTGCGTTAAGATTCATATGTGTATCCATTTATTTTGAGTGCAGGAACTGGCTAACCTCTTCTAACTGGCCTCTGATCACACTGAAATAGGTGTTTCAGCCAAAATGGGTTATGGTAGCTCATGTCAACTGGGATGGGTTTTGGGTGTGAAAAAGAACAGTTCAGTTGGGCATTATAATCCAAGGCAACTGCAGTCATGAGCATGTGGAAGTAATTTTGAGAAGAGGCCTTATCAGTCAGTTACATTATCAGCTACATTCAGGAAAAAATGAGTGTCTGCAACCTTACTAACTCCTCTCCTCTTGTGCACTTAACTCCTTTCTCTCTTACTCCCTTCTCCTTCCTCATTTTCTTCTTGTGATAGATACCTCTACTTACCACATAGGTGCAAAGAATTACCCTAAGCCAGTATGATCTGTTTGGCTTCTCACAAAATACATTTGTGGATATACCTTGTTTCAAGAAGTAACCCCAAAAGGCAGTACATTCTCTCTTCTCCCACAGTATCCAGGGGGTCATCCACCCAAGTGTGGAAAGTGTGGAAAATCACTGATCCCTATTCAGTCTTTCAAAGAAAGGCTTCTGGACAGTTATTTTCAGAAAAGATATAATCCGTGGCTTCTAAGTACTTTCCTACCATTTTGTATTTGTCCTGGGTTCAGCAGTAGCAGCCATTTTTCTCCTTCTTAGTAGCTGGTGCAGTGCTGTGTTTTTGACTTTCAGCTTGGGAACAGCGCTGATAACACCGATGTTTTTAGTTACGGATTAGAATGTTTGGTTTGACCAAGGACTTTCTGAGTCTCATGCTCTGCCAGGGAGGAGGGGAAGCCGGGAGGAAGCAGAGAGAGGACACCTGACCCAAACTGACCAAAGAGGTTATTCCATGCCACAGCACGTCATGCCCAGGATGTAAAACTGGGGGCAGAGACCCGGGAGGGTTAGGGGTTCGCTGCATGGTCGGGTTTGGTATCGGGTGGTGAGCAGTTGTATTCTCTTTCCTTGTATTTCCCTTGTCATTATTATTATTGGTGGTAGCAGTAGTGGTTAGTGTTATACCTTAGTTACTGAACTGTTCTTAGCTCAACCTGTGGGAGTTGCATTCTTTCAATTCTCCTCCCCATCCCCCTAGGACTGGGGGAAGAAAGAGGGGGGAGTGAGTGAGCAAGCTGCATGATTTATGGCTTAAACCACAACAGTATTTAAGATACATCTTTCTCGTTGCTCTCCCATTGACTAATACTGAGCAGGACCTTACTAGACACATTGGCTCTAGATGGCTCCCTGTCTCCTGTGCTGCCTGCTGTGATTCCAGTTCTGACGTGTGCAAGATGTGTACCACCCCTGTGACGCCCAAGATTCAAAGTCTGCATCACAACTAGCCACAGCACCAATGCCCAGGGTCTTCCTCTGTCCGTCAACCCAACTTAAATGCTCGTTCTTATAATGAAGCTATTGTATTCTGTAATCTTATTAGAACTTAATTATCAGTCATTCAATTTCTTTTTCTGGTTTTTACAAGATTATCTTTTGTCAAAACCCACTAACTTCATAAGATTCTTAATACTTGGAAGCAAGCAGATTTTGAAAGTTACATTGTAATTTCTAAAAATCGAAGCCAGCTGTACCCAGTTACTAACTTCTACACATTGAAGAGACGATCTTCTAGCACAGAAACTGTAACTTATATAGACAAAAAATATGAACACACTAACTTCTGAATAATTTCAAAGAAAATATGTAAAGCATAAGATTAATATGGAGTGAATTGAAAGTACTGACATATCAAAATTTGCTTTCATCCAGAGTTGTAATGAAATTCTGATAACACTTTGCATGAAATATAATTTCTGCAACTTTGCAGTTTTTCTTGCTTTTCCTACTGGAATCTCACCTCAAAATTTCACTTTTATATATTTATTTCTGGTTTTAAATATATATGTATGTATTTTATACATTTATTTTATTTATGTTTTACTTGTATATTTACTTTTATTTTAGACTTATTTCTTTTACATGCCATAATTTGGTACATAAGTTATGCAAACATACTTTGTTATTAATATGCCATAGCAACTGAAACTTCCATTATTTGAATTGTTACTTTATCTTTGTTTTAAATCTTATAAGAAACTGTTGTTCAGTTCTGCTTGAAATGTGTTGCCAATTTGTCTTCGGTCCTCAAGTTTGAAACTTGAGGGGTTTTAAAGTCGCTGTCTCCTAAGTAAAGTCTGTGGCACAGAACAGCAAAAAAATATCTGTCTTTAAGTTTGATTTTTTTGGTAGCGCTTGCTGCCAATCTGATGGCCATAATTTTATATAATTACAAAGTTTGCATAGCTTACTTGAATTACTAGACTTCCTATTACTAATTATCTTTCCAGTCTGTTTTGGTTTATCATTTGTGTGTATTTCCAGCTTAAACTCTGTAGTTGTTTTTGACGTCCACTTGTCACATTCAGAAAATAATTATATCCAACTTAAATATAGAGCAAGATTGCTTCAGTACTTTGTATTCAAAAAGGCTTAAACTACAAGTGGCTCAATAAAATACTAATAATTAAGGATTTAATTCAGCAGATCAGATTCCATTAAATACAGCTCAAAGTTGTTTAGATGTGTCAACAATTAATTCTATAGAAAAAAAATGTTATTCATTAATGAGTTGGAACCCATTGGTATACAACTCTTTGAATAAATAAACTCTAAGTATATCAGAATATAGTCCTCTGATGGAACAGCTACATAGTTTGTCTCTTTCTAAAAGCTTTTTCTAATCCCTCACTGATTTCTATTTCCTACTTGATAAATTATAGCCTAATTAGTGTGAAGCTTTGTTGTAGAGAAACTGCTTTCATTTTCTAAAATGTTAATCTTCTCAATTTTCTACTTTCAGCACTATTCCATCTAAAAATCACACTGCTCTACATCAGTTGCCACTTAGTCTGCTGTTACAAAATGCTGAGGTGATGAGGGGTGTAGAAATCACTGTAATTGTGCAAGTATATATGTTTACTTATTGTCTCACAGCTGCCTAAATATTATTTAAAGATAGGGCTCATCAGCAAACAAAATTTTAATTTACTGATTTATTTTTTTTTACATTAAGTTACTTCCAGCACAGTAGAAGAGGCAAAGCTTCAACCAAGATAGATCTCTTACCTAGACCTCAAATCAAGCCTTTTACTCATCGGCAATCTGGATGAGGCAGTATCTTGAACCTGTTTCTGTCACCTTGTCAGCTTAGTTTACAAATTGCCTGTCTCACAACTCAGGTATTCTTGCTGTGATTAAGATCTAATTAATCTGGTATTTTAAACCTGATTAAAACTTCTCCCCAGATTTAAAACCTTTCCCAGCAATTTTATTTTTTTTTTTAATTAAAACTTCCCTGAAAAAAGGCTTGTCCTTCAGGAGGATATTTTTCTACAAAAAAATATTTTCTTGAAAGATCCCAGTCAGCCCTATTAGGTGCTGGGGGGGAGGTGTGGGGTGTGTGGAGGAGGGATGGTTTGCTACTACAAATCATGCAGAGCACTTAAAGATAATTTGTGGAGCAATTAAAATAGCTACTAAGATTTTATGGTGTGCAATTATGTTTCTTCCATCAGAACATCATTAGGAGAAAACTTGTTTGCCCTTGCAAGTAGAGCTTGTTAAACGTAAAGAAAAATGCGACTGGCAAGCAATAAAGGGCAGATTAGGGACAAATAAGATGTCCAAGGAGTTCTTTATGAGCAGGGCTTTTTTGTGTGCTCAGCTTTTCTTTTCTAGACTTCCCTGGAATGAGAATAAAAGCTCAGAAATCCCACTAAAGCCCATATAGTTGGCTGACAGTTTTAAATGCAACTTCATGCATAAGTAGTAAATGTACTAGGTTGTAGTTAAGTAAAAAAGTAGTACATGCTGAACTTGTGTATTCAATATTCTGATGTGACATTCCCCTGTTTTTTTCAGAGTTTTAGTCAATCTCCAAAAGGTATGGTTTTTGGAACTGTAGGCAAATTCAGGTTGGAAAGGACTTCAAAAGTTCTAGTCCAACCTCCTTTACAAAGCAGCATCAGCTAGAAGGTTGTTCAGTGGTTTGTCTATTTGCATTCTGAAAACTTCCAAGGATGGAGACTGCATGACCTCTCCTGGCAGTATGTTCTGCTGTTTGCTTGGCCTCATGGTGAAAACATTTCTCCTCACCCATTCCTAACCTCTTTTGTTGCCAGCTATCCTTGTTATCTGACTTTTTTTCCATGTTTCACTGTGAAGAGCCTGGGTCTGGTGCCTTGGTAAATTGTACTGCAGGCACTAGGGGATGCTGTTAGGTCTCCCTGAAGCCATCATTCCTCCAGGCTCAACTCCCCCCCATAAGGCAGGTGCTCCAGCCCTGACCATCCTTGATGCCTGCGCAGTTCCATTTTATCAGTTTTTCTTGCACCTGGGGGGAGAGGAGGATGCATTATGGGCTGCAGTGGCATTGATGCACACTAATGAGTACAGGTCAGAGGAGAATTATCCCTTCCCTTGATTGGCTATCCTTACTGCTGACACAACCCAGGATGCTGTTGGTGCTCTTTGCTGCCAGGTCCACTGAAGGCTCATGATCAGCTCACCTGCCAGGCAGCCCCAGCCTGTACTGCTGCAAGGGGTCCTTCTTTCCCAGGTGCGAGCACACTGTCTTTCCCCTTGCTGAATTTCAAGAAGTCTCTGTTTGCATATTCTTCTATTCTGTCTAGGTCCTTCTGAACAGTGGACCATTCGCATGATCAACTGTCACAAGAGAATTACATTTCTTATACATTTTATTTCTTAAGTGAAATAATGTTTTGGCAGGTATATGAGGGAACTGCCTGAATAAAGCATACAAATGCATGCATAACATTAAGCATATATGCCAGAGTAATTCTACCCCAATCCAACAGTAATCCTTTTTGAAAAAATGTTTAAAAAGTGTAAGTATACTGCAAGTAACACTCATGCTAAGTAAAACTGAATCCATTGGCCATTTCAGCACTTTTTCAGACAAATGAACTGAACATCATACTACACTGTTGCAGAGTTGATAAACATTTAGCTCGTAAGAGGCATGAGCTTTCAAAATATGAAATAATTCTTCTCCACATCCTGATACTGATAAGGTCACAAGAAAAAATAAGGACCAATGGCAGATAATTGGTGGTGGGGTTGTTTGTGTTTTAAACTTCTTCATGATTAGACATAACATTTGGGGGAACACTGGAAAATTAGAATTGTTTAGGCTAATGAATAGAAGATATAGGGAAGTCATTAATAGATTTCAAGTGCATAGAAGGTGAATTTAAATATTGTATCTGATTCTCAATTTTTGGTTCATATGTAAGACTGAAGTTTACAGGGTTACTTGCATGAATCACCAGGGTAGAACAGAGTTGTCAGATGGAGGGAGCGTCCCCTAGCTGAACCACTGCTCAAAAAGGATTGATTTAAAGTGCAAACAGAACTAAGTCATGCTTTGCTCTCTGACAGAAACTTGAGCTTTCAGCTGAAATAAAAAAGAAGAAAGCCCAAATTAGTTTGAAGTATTCATTCTGTTTAACCCATTGGTGTGAGAACAGATAAAAATTGAATGAGAACAAGGTCTTTTTAACTAAGAGAAAATGTCCAAACCACTTACTCATATAAGACATCCCAATGTTTTACAGAGAAAGTGAGGGAAGGAAGAGGAGGCCTTTCTGTTTACTTGATGGGCTGTTCAGAAGTTCAAGGCATTTGTGTCCTTGGTTGTTTTTTTTTGCTAGCACCCTCATAGACAGCTTTTGCTGTCTCACAGCCTTCCTCCTTTTGAGATTTTTCTTCAAGACACGAGGGAGTCCGAGAGACTGTTTTTCCAGCTCTTGGCGATGTCAGCGTTTTTAGGTATCTTTCTATTTTTGATGGCATTACCAGGAACGGAAAATAGATTTGAGTTCTATCATTCCTGCTCTGTCTGTAAGGCACAGAATGTATGGGTTCCCTGCAATTTTTGAGATTTACCTAACTCAGAGGACTAATCTACCTGTGGTTTACCAAGAATGTTACATCTCAGAAGTGAACTTATTCTTCAATCCTTTCTTTGTTGAAGGAGTATTGCTTTTCACTACACAAAACAGTCCTCAAGGTTGGTTCTGCTAGTGATTAGGAAAGTTAAATATATGATTCTCTCCTACTAGAGGCTCTTAAACTGGATAAAGGAGTTATCAAGGTACCATATGAGACTGCCAGAATGGAGACTATCCTTAGCTCTGTCTCCATCAAGAGATAGCTATAGGTGGTTATGATACAGGAGATGTCAGTAGTGTTTCCATTACTGACACATACCAAGCTGCTGCCTCCACTCAAGTGCAATTTATCAGGCATTATAATGTTTTGGTGCCTTGCGTGGCTATTTTGTGCCTGTACTTTCTGAGATTCTTTTGGTTAGACTCCAAGCCATGTATGTCAGGGACAAGGTTTGAGTCATCTAGTGTGTGTGTGCCCACAGGCAATGACTCAAAGGTAAAACAGAAAGGTTATTCCACACATTCATGTTCATATGTTCTTCTGTGCTTTTGCTTACAGACACTTTAAAAGCTGAATTGTGCTTGAGTATTAGTACATCCAAGTGGGGACCACAGGCACACCTCTGTGGACTGCTCCACTAGTAACATATTTCTTGAGTTTGATTCAAGGGAGTAACTATTTTGATAGACTACCAGAAGACAGCCTGAGTGAAGTTATATTTTGCAGTGCCAATCCCTGAGCAATAATCACACTGAATTGCTCAGGAAATTTACTACCCACATGTACAAAGCTGTCTGATGCTATTTTAGACAGTATATCCCCTGGGTCCTGTTCTAGCATTCAGTTCTATTCTTTTGACCTAGCCTCTTCCCAGTAGCATATAGACGGGTATAAAGTTGGTTAGTCTTCATCTCAGCTTCTGAATCCTCTCTTGTCTTGGTCTTTAAGCTAGTGCCTTCTTTTTCCACTTTCTTGGTTTGGCTTGGCTTGGCTTGCGCTTGATCTTGCAGCTCCTGTGTTCTCTGCCTCCTCTGGTTCTACTCCAGTCTTGGCGTCAAAGTCTTCCTCCCATTTGGCCTAACAACCCCGACCAGGAACAACGCTGCTCAAACAAGATCTCAGACCTGAAACATCCACTTGTATTGAACTGCCCCTCTGTTTGTGATTTGATGATTCAGGGATGGTTTGGTTTCGGTTTTGGTTGGGTTTTGGGGTTTGGATTGATTTTTTTTTTTTTTTTTTTTTTGGTTGGTTGGTTGGTTTGGGGTTTTTTTTCCTGGTTTTTCTTTTTTTTTTTTTTTTTCATTTAGACTATTATCTGACTAAGTTTAGTAAAGATGAAAGAAATGTTGCTGGAGTTGTTAATCTTTCAATGCTTTACCTCTGTGTTTAAGTCATCTGTTAATTTCTGCGAAAGAAGTAAGAGGAAAAACCCATTCTAGCCACAGCGAGATTTTAGGATTTGAATGAACGGAAACTACTTTAACTTCATTATTTCTTTGCATTTAGCAAAATTTATTTCACTGCCCTTTTGGATGAACTCCCTAAGTCAAAGAGCTACATTTAAGTATGGATATTCAGATTTTGCAGCTGTTAAGTCAAGGCCATAGTGGCAAACAGGGCATTGGTATGGATAGGTTTTTGGCTTTTATGTTTTCTAAAGTGATGCAATACGTCTTCCAGCACACTCTCTATGAATGACTTGAAGGTTCTTTTGTTTGTTGAGGGTTTTTTCTAAGACATTTTTTTATGTCAGTCTCACAATTTATTCTCTGTATTAATTCAGTGACTTGATGGCTTCAAAATTCAGAAGCAAATTATTGTTGATTCAGTGGTTGATTCAGACAGTCTTTGATTCGATATATTCATTTTTTAATTAGCTGAACAATTTACAGTAATTTAGCCCCAGCCATTGTTATTGTTATTCACTTCTTCCTCTAATCATAATCATCACACAGAGAATTGATCTTTCAAATTACATCGACTCCAAGATTGTCAATAACTTAGCAAATATCTTCAGTAACTTAAGCCATTTTTCTAAATTACTAGTTTTGTCCCCCAAAAATGAACTATAAAATCACTAATGAGAAGCAAATGAGAGTCATATGCTTTGAGAGGAAGTTACACCACGGTTAAATAAAAAGCAGAGAGAGCATGGTGCTCTGTGAGTCAGGGTCTTCCAGTGCCCTCAAAGTGGCATGAGGTAATATGTGGGGTATATTGTGAAGCTGTGGATGTTACATATTCAACATTTGGTCTATCCTCCAAATTCAGCCTGCAAGCTACCAGCTATAAATGTCCTGGGCTCAACCATTCTAAACATTATACTGAGCCTCTGAGCCACCCTGTGACTCAGCAAGGAGCTCTCTGTGAGCCAGAAATGGAGCTTTCTAGGGGGTTAATTCAAGAGCAAGTCACTCAGCAGAGCTAGTGACCACTAGCATCACTATTCTTTGCTCCATGTGCAAAATGTGCTTTATATATATATATATATATGTTAAGATAAGCCTAGAATAGCATAGACATTCAGCTCTTATGGGAAAGCTCTTTTTCATCCTGTCACCCTGAGAAATTTTTTTTCACTTATGTAGCTGGAGCTCATCTTTCTGGAGCATACATTGTCTGATATGTACACAGGATTCCAAATGTTGTTTCACCAGGTTCTTCTTGGAAATTTATACTCCTACATTTTGTTAGCAATACTTTCCCTGATATGTTTGCTATTTCACGACAGCATCCAATTCCTCGTTCATATATCCCATAATGGATACAAACTCCTTTAATATACCCCTCCTCTGTGATTTTTCTTCTGTTTTGACAATTCTTCCTAACTTTATGTCTGATGTCAAGTGTTTTCATTATCATCTCCCATTATCTTTGGAAAATACTAATATTCTTAAACAATCATAGAATAGTCTGGGTTGGAAGGAACCTAGTCATGTAGCCCAGCCCCCAAAGAAGAGTGGTCCAGAAAACAAGCTTCAGTGAAAATCGTCCTCTGTCCTTTTAGTCCAACCTCCTATAATTTTTTCTTCCCAACTGTTGTTAACATATTTAGATTGTACATAGCTATGCTTCTTTTACTGTCTGTGATTCAAAAAAGATAATGCTGTTCCTAGTTACCATTTTGCAACAGTACAAATTTGGAAAGGACAAGTGTCAGTAGATGTGGTTTTACTTTAAAGAAATGTTATGGGATTCCAAATTGATTAATACATGAACTACATTTTTCTTATTATTATGCAAGAACATTTGCTTGTTTATGCTTTTTGAGAAACCCTGAACTACATGTACTTCTTCCTCGGAGAAAATAAATAATTCTGGAGACCTGGCCTGACGCAAAATCGAGCATTGAAACAATTCCATGATGTTCTCTAGACATATTATTCCTGGCTTTATGTGACAAGTTTATTGGAAACGTTCAGGTAAAATGTTCTGATTTATTGCATTTCCATGGTAGATTTACTGAATGCGTACAAATGCAACAAAATTAAATAGGATTTTCATGAAATTATGTATGCAATAGCATTTTGGTGTGAGTGAGAGATCACAACTTTAATTTTATTTTAATGTGTGTTGTGATCCTTTACTCTTCTATCAGTTGCATAGTCTTTTTCAGCCCTGTTATTTTCTTGTTAATATTTCAATCATGCTCCAATGTATTTGTGAAAAAATATGGCACTGTAAAGTGCTGGGATTTTAACAGGTCCTACATTTGGTAGGTTGTAAATTTGTTACAGGAGGGCATGCAATTAAAAATGTATTAGCAACATATTTCATATTCTGTGTGAAATAGGAAATGCGAACTACATCTTGACCTCCTCAACATCATCTGATGATGACTTATTTTAAGCAGAGCTGTGATCATTAATGTTAAGAAGTGGCAACTCTGCCTTTCTCACTAGCATTTAGTGGGATGTGCCTACAGAGGAAACAACACTGCAACTCCTTGACAGCCCCAGACTATGCAAAAAAATAGCAATTGTAAAGACCATAGATGCCCATCTGACTGAAGACAAAGATCTCCAGTAGGCTGAGACCAAAAATCATGCCCTAGGAATGGAAAGATTGTTCTGATGCAGGGTATTCTGTAAAAATAAGTATGGTTATTTACTCAGAGGGAATAATTACGTGTTCCCTGGAGACACTGGAAGGCATTAAGTTTCTCCATTAGTGTGATAGTTGAGGGATTTGGAATAATTTTTACATAAACATTCTTGCAATAGATTATAAGTTTTAAACTGTATTTAAATTTCAGAAATTTGCTCCTACTATAATGGGTTTGAAATAACTTTATGCGGTTAAATTCACAAAACGAATATAACTTAAATTTTTCCCTTTAGGTCCCCAAGCTTACATTTACATTTAAAAATAGAATCTAAATGTCAGTTTTAAAGATTATTGATGTAGCAGTGGGAATCAACCCATGTGTTCATTTCTAAATTCTAAGTCTTGTCATTGCTGGAGAACAGATCCTGCACTAGCTAAGCAGTAGGCTTTTTTTTTTTTTCCTTGATAGTATTGAAATAGGTTCAGAAAATTCAGTCTGAAGTAAGAAAAGTTTTTCTGTCAAAATTTTTTTTCTTCCTAATCATAGAAAAATACACCTATCAACATCATCTTGCTTCTTAATCTCTTATGCAGTAAACCTAGGGAAAATTGTAATCTTCAAAAGCTTTGGGTAATTTTTGGTTCAAACATTTCCAGCATGTACCACCTGGGATGTGTTGTGATTATTGAAGCAAAACTCACTTGCATTGAAAGACTGACATTTTTTATTTAGCAGACTTTGACAGGAGCAAGTTTAATGGCAGAAATCTCAAAAGCTTAACCAATTTGCCTTCTTTCTGCAGTAAAAACATTTTGTAGAAGAACAAATAGGCTTTACTAATTGTGCTATACAATGTTACACATGAAGGGTGTTAGAATGGTTGCCTAACTGGTTTTAGCATTTTACAGGGAAATCATTCTGTTGGTGAATGCATTGAAATTAGAGATGAAAAGTGCAAACACCTTAAATAGCACTTTGTGTAAATGTGAACATTACAGAACATTGCAAACCAAAAATATTGACGAAGCTTTTACTCATATCCCCTGCAAGAGCCACATGGATTTTGACTGATGTGATAAACTGCAGTAACCCAGGATTTCAGAAGTGGACAGACTTCTATTTGATGAGTAGCTTAGGAAGTTTTATTACTTCAGAAGGAATTCACAACTAATGACAACACCAATTCACTCTTCCAATAAATGTGTACCTAGTACACTTGTCACTTGGAAAACTGTCTTGCTGTTGAGTAAATAGGTTGAATACCATGGAAATAAGGGGAAGTATTAAAAACAAACAAACAAAACCAGCGAAAATATGCAAACCTCAAACCGTTCCATACAATGCAGAATCTCAGTGTTATTCCTATGTATCTCTGTTACATTCCAACAGTGTGCTGTAATTGAAAAAATAACAATAAAAATCCATTTACTTCATTATTTCTATTAAGTTAATTATGGGATTTTCAATAGGGAAACTCATTTATTCATTTAATTTCATTTACCCTTTCTCACTCCTCATAGGCAACTGTATCATTTTGCCTTTTTCATGAAAGATGTCTAATATAAAATGGCAAAGATAAAGCCTTACATAGAAAGTAAATAAGCATTATGTCTTTGTTTAAAAATTTTTGTAGGATTCTTTAAGAATTCACAATTATTGAAACCATACTTTAATAGCCTTAGTTTTCTAGTGACTGTATTCTCAAATTTTAGATACTACCATTTAGCTAAGTCTGTATTTGTTTGTAATTTGGTGCCATGTGGCAGTACATATTTCCTTTTCTGTTTCCATTAATGCCTCCGTGAAGTTGTTGTTTAAAACTTAAGGAGACAGCATGACTTTGGAGGTAGAGAAGATGGTAGTGCTGCAGCAAATTTGTAAGACAAGAAAAATGGAGGTGGCTGTGGCCTATAGTGAACTTGAGGAGGCAGCAGCTCTTGTGTCTGACTGCAAACTCACCATCCACAACTTGTCAAGCACCAGAAGCCACAGCAAATCATCACAGCTAGTTACCATCTTCTGAGCCAAGACAAAGATGTGAAGAACCATCTGTTTATTGATGATGAAGAAATAAGAGGTTATGGGCTTTTGTGCACTAATTTGACGGACCGCGTGCACACCCTTCTGCTGCTCCTGCTATCAACTGAGCTGCCTCTGGCAATGGAGGGCAGCAGGCAGCTCAGCCTGCCAGCTTTGTTGTGGACCCCCGCTGCTGAATCAGCAAGAGCTTGTCTGCCCATGCCCCTCGAATTCAGGTACCCTACATGGTATCTGCATGTAGGACACCTGCATGGTACTGGCAAGAAAGGGGATGTTGATTTTTCTGATCTATGATCATACAGTTTTTGCAATGAATCTGAACAGACTATTCTTGAAAGCACCTCCAAAGCTCATGATTCAGTCACAGGAGGCAGTTCAATTGCATGTGGCTTAAATAAGTCCAGTATTTCTGTGAGCTGAGGCATTTTGTCCCTACGCGACACAATAGTGAAAAAGAAATGCAAGCAGAGCTAGTGGTCAGTAATTATCTCTCAAAATTCCTGTTTTATCCTCACAACAATATCAAAGGAGAAACAAAAAAGAAAAAACTATCCTTTCTCACAGGATAAATAATTGTGTTTTTAAAAAACTATTTGTCCTTTTAAAATACGGATCTTAAAACTGGAATACTTTCCGAACAGGATTACTTTACAGCTCAGTTTCCTCAGATAGTATTTTCTATGCTTTTTATTCTAGTTATGTCTGCATAGAAGTCGATAAACACATAAATTGTATATTTTTGATTCTAAATCATAGAAGACAGTTTAATAACAGAAGTATTGTCCTATGTGGTAGTGAAAACTCTGAGATTCAATAATGAAGCATGCATGCAAGTTACAGTGAAATATACATGCACAAGTGCTCACCTAGTTATGTTTAAGAGTTCACTGTCAGATTTTTAAGGTACAAAATCAGTGTGCTCTAAAAGACCAACTAAATATTTATTGCATATCCCAGATTCTCACTAAATCAATAAAGGGGGAAAAGGGTTAAGGAATAACTATTGGACCCAAAGGACTTTTGCATTGGCTCTCTGGTGGGTTTTACAGTAATACTGGCTACACAATGTGGTGTACCATGGAAGTCTAATAAAGTAAACAGTGCCTGCATTTCTGTAAAATTGAAGGCTGGCTGCAGAGAAATACATTTTCCCACACTGAAAGCTCTGTAGCTTCTTTTTTTTTTTTTTCCCTGTAGAAATATATAGTATTTATACAGGTTTGCTGTGTGAATGTCACCAGTTCCAGCAGGATGATTTATCCGCATCATTCTGGTAGCCATGGTAGGAGGATTTACTGCCTCATGCTAGGAGAGAAATATACTGTCTCATTTTCACTCTGGCTAGCGAGGAAGAGAAAATGAGACAAAATTATTTGGGCAATAAGAAAAAAGTACATCTTTTATTATGGATGCATTTTACAACATGCAATGATGTGTTGTATGCATACAGCAGAACACATTAGTGCGCTGCACAGGAGTCTTATGCCAGCAGAAAAGTTCTAGATACAGCAAGGAGCAGAATAATAGGATGGAATTTAACAACTTCTGAGTTAGCAATGGAAACTTTCAAGAATAAGCTAGTGAGAGGAGACTTGCATTATGAGAGACAAAGGCAAAATGTGCTTCAGTGCCAAAGACTAATTTGTAAAGCAGGTTTCTGATACAAAGCAGAGATTTAGACAGGGAGAAAGTCTTCTGAATATACAGTATGGTGCAAACAGGAGATGGAGGCGGGGGGCAAGTTTTGGAGGTTTAGAATAAGCATGGAGGAGAATGTATAAGAGAGGTCAGGAGTCTACCAGGGATCCTTAAGAGAAGAAGTTTTATTTTGATTTTTAAAATACCACAAAAGCCAAGAAAAGTGATTGATAAGGTGCAGTTTCTGGATAGCAGAATTTATGCCACTTGCAACACGATGTACTTACTGTGAAGGCTTTAAGAGAGGATGAATAATAGTCAGGAAGGACTTTAAGTCTGAAAGTGTTCAAGGAGATAGTTAAAGCAAACAATGGCAATGTAGGAAAGAACTGTAGTGGGGTTTCAAGAGCTGGGGTAGGCTTCCTCATAATAAAAATGGTATGAAGAAAAATCATTTGTTGACTATGAAAGCCTCTCAAGGCTTTCCTAATAATTGGGCTCTAAGAACAAAGGCAGTCTGAGATTCAAAGCCTAATCAAGGTGCTCTGAAGAAAATAATAATATCCTGTTGTTGACAAGCCCTCAAATTTATCTGAGATGCATAAACAAAAGCAAAGCTTAGGGAGAAGAAGCTACAACAGAATACATCAGTCTATAAAAGATAAAATTAAACCACAATTGTTTCTGTAAGTTCTCACCACTCAAAACAAACCTAGATTTAGATAGCTACATCTCATATGCACTGCAAGGAGAATGTAGTTTCAAATCTGAGGCAGGTGGGGTGTGGAGTAATCAAGATTTGGAGGAGAGCACAGTTGCATCAAATGGAAAGGGAAATGGTGCAGATAAACAGCTGAAAGACAAGCCCTCCTGACTTTTTCATTACTTTGGGTTTCACAGCTTGAACTCTGTCTTAAACCTGTATTCCCATTTTTAAAGGAGCAGGAAGGGATGCCTCTGGTACATGACAGCTGTTCTACACCAGGCCACCTTTTGTCATAGCAGGTAACCCTTTGTGGATTAATTGTGGAGTTTGAGGGTTTCTTTTTCTTCTCTTCGAAATTTCATGCAGAATAATTGGAACAGAACAGGAATCCAGATTTTTCCCCAGGATGTTTAATTTGTCCAGCCCCTTTTCCATCACTCTCCAGCATACTAGTCATTAAAGAGTTTTTGTAGCCTTAGCAGCACTAGTAATTTGTATTATCTTTTGCTTTGCATGTTAAAGAGTCTTTTCTCCCCATCTCTGGAGTAGGTACTAAATGCAGAGGCACAGAGCTATCTCAGCTGTTTCTTCATTCACCAGCATCTGAGATAAGATGGCAAAAAGATCTAGGAATTAGCTATTTAGGAAAATTTTTGAGATGACTGGAATAAAATGGAACAGCTGCTCTCTGTGGAAGCTGATAGTATTATACCAGAAGTCAAATTAGCTCCCTTTAAGCCAAATGTCTCTAAATTAGGAGCAGACCCAATAAAGGACTTGACTTAAATATTGATGAGCTATATTGGGATACTGTAATGCTGTCATTTGGGGTTTTTTCTTGAGAAAGGAACTCAAAGGCCAGTTGGGTACACAGTTGTAATAGCCATTCTATGAGGACTGTCTGGCATGTCAGAATGAGATCCAAATGGATTAAGCACTAAGCAAGGAGTCCAATGAGTTGTTTAAAGCTGGCTATCAAGAAGGGCTGGGAAGAGGGCAACGTGCTAAATTCCTGCCTTTATGCCTGAGAGCAGACTCCTTACAAATGTCTCTGCAGAGGCCCTTCTCTCTGGTCTGGTTACTCTGTGCCATCTCTTCAGGGCATGTGTCTATGATTATTCATCAACAGCAGGGCAAGGCTTAGCCTTTTCTTTGAAAGGATAGCTATTTGGTTGTATAGCTTGCTTCTTGGCTACATTTGAAAAGTTGAGCATTCAAAAAAGTTGTGGGCTCAATATTCTTCTTAGCCCCCATATTCCTGGCTATAGTCCTTCATAAGATTATCTTAACCACCAGCCTAAGAGGTTACAATAGACAGGGGAGAAGGGGCACCTTCAAAACCTTTTTAAAACTGAAAGAAGTAGGAAATGCATTGTCTGACACCTCAATGGCTATCATGGTAACCAAGGCAGCCACCCTTTTCTGGGAGCAGTACCCTTCTGCATGGCCCATCAGGTGCAATCACAGCAAAGCAGTTCTGCCAACACAAACCCTTTTTGCTGGGAACGTGTAATATTGAAAGATTAAGTCAAAATGGTAAATACAGATTGACAATAAGGTAATTTATGAGATGTTAATTGGCATATGGTGTACATCAAAAAAAATTGCATTACAGAATAGGAGGAATAGCAGCTCTGTGTGTTAATACTGATGATACCGAAAAAGCAGCACCTGACTATGTAACAGCCACAGCTGTGCTGCTACAAGGGGTCTGGGCAAATGAAATACAGGCCATGTTTCCTGTACTGAGTATAATCAGTTGTCATTGGTTACTCACATTAGTAGATAGGGGTTGATAGAAGAAAATGATTATATTCTTTTGTACAATGCCATTTCTCTAAAGAAAAAAAAAAGATCATCTAATAGGTAAGAATGTATGGCAGAAATGGACACAGGCAAAAAGACTAATTTGCTTGATAAGTTTAGAACAATCATGTTGTGAATACTGGTATAAATGTTACATAATTCTAATTAAAAATGCATCTGTTTTGGGGACACAAATCTCTGCTTTTGAAACGGCGTAGGCACCTCCTTGATTAAAACAAAGAAGCACCAGGCATACTGTGTCTCTGACAGTTCAATCTTTAACATACAAGTCAGCATTTTCAGACAACTCATTATAATCAAGCTAGAATAATATCAGCAGTTAAAATCTTTTAAGAGGGATGAAAGAATATTTAATAAAAAAGAGACATGTAGTTAGTAGAGGATCCCTTTCAACCCAAACTATTCTATGATTCCATGATAACTTCAGGGCAGCAGAGCTATAGATAAGTTTGTTGGCTTATTTTTACCTTAAATCTCATTTTCCATGTAACCTAGCATGCATATTGCCAAGAGGAAAAAGAGAAGAAAATAAAATATCAGGAAGGAATGTGTTTAATATTGTATGTCAGCCTTTGTCATAGATGCATACAAAAGTGTTACAAGTGCTTTCTCATTGTTATGGTTTCCAGCTGGAGTGACCCAATAAAAAAGAATGTGGCTTGTTAAAAATAGAACATTAAAAAGTTAATTGTGTGCACTTTATATGCACACATGCACTGTTTGTTTACACTGTTGTGGAGATTCATGCATTATATCCTCAGGCTTGTTATCCATGGGCCAGATGGTACTGTTACTTGCGTCAGGTGAGGAGCCAATTCAGTATCCTTTCAAATGAAGCAATCAATGTAATATTGAATTGCATCCATCATTTGCGAGGGTTTGTCATCCAAATTCATTGAAGGAGTTATAGTATAAAGTGCAGGTAGTTCTGACTGTAAGGAAAAAGATGAGCATATACTGTATAGAAGCAGGCAGACTCCAGTTCCTGTGTTATCAGGACTGCTGAAGCTTTCTTGCATGCAGAGTTTATACAGGCTACAAAGGATTCTGGGGACTAAAAATCATCTCACAAGATCTGAAAAACACAAGGCTTACACAAGTATTCAGTGTTCTGACATGAAGAGGAATGAAGTAATGGTTAGGGTGTTGTAAGAATAATTGGCCTGACACATGGCAGAGAGCATCCCAGAAGGTCTTGATCAAATTAGCTATTGTTTGTGTGAAGGACTGTCTCTGAGACTTGGTTCCACTTTGCCTCCCTCATAATCATTTTCTGTCAGCTTGGTTAGCCTATTTACTATTTTATTAATGATTGTCTGTGGCTCATTCTGGTCCCAGTTTTCTTATCTAAACTTACAGGTAAGGTGTTTTATTCTGATCTTGATCAAAAGGAACAGTCAGACTCTTTCATTAATTCCCTGTCATCTGGTTATTAGGGAACTATTTTAAAGCATACTACTTCTAATTTGGCACATACAGGAGGATTAAATGGCAACATAGAGGTGTTTTTATGTTGCAGATTGTGCTCAACAGTTGCAAGATGACATTGAAAGTATCATGCAGGGGATGCATCATTTCTAGCTGTATCTAAACAGAAAGACTGATTTTGTTTGTCACCAGATTAGTGGATACTGTACCAGCTTTAAAGTTGTTTATCAAGAAGCTCTAAATAAAATTCTAAAAATCATGACCTAAGACTTGAGATTCTGAACCATCTTGGCGTAGAGAAGGTTAGCCAGACATATTGTGTCCCTGCTGAAAGACATAGCAATTGTGTCAGTTTGAAGAAGTACATGTTTTTCCTCCAATAAGAATACAAACATCTAAAAATCTATAAAGAAATCAGAAATGGATATTTTAGGTTCAGTTATCTAATGTTCAAAATCAAAGCTCTTATTCCTGAACAAAGAGAAGCTGCCTAATTCATCTAGTTGAAACTTGTATTACAGACATGATCAGAAGTAGTACTGATATATGGAGATTTTTGACCTGAAGACCAGAGATGAGGTTGAGAAGATTTGGCAGGGATAGAAGGAAATGCACTAAGGTAGTCTGAGTCCTTCTTGGACGAATGCATCCACAAATTAAATTGTACGTGAATTAAAGCACAACTGAAAAGAAATGTAGTATGACAAGCTATGTACATTTAAACTACGAAGATTTTAATAGCTTGCTAGAAAATATTGGGGATTTATTTACCCTTATTTTTTCCCCCTCCTGCCTTCTGGCATATTTATGGAATTTATATCATCTCAGTCATTCCACTCTTGCTGGAAGAAAAAACGAAATCATTTTATTAATTCAAGTGTCTCTCTGTGCTATCAGTCCCATTATTATTTTTTTTTAATAGACCATATTTCTTGGTTTCATTCTCATGTAATATTTGGGCCTAAGTTGCTGTAATATAGTCTTATTGATTATAGTCATCTTACTGTGTCCTTTATAAGAGCTAGAAGAATTTCTTACAATGTGCCAAATTCTGAACTACATTCATAAATAGATGTAGCATTGAAAGGATTCCTCAGTAGTCATCTGGCCCCACTGATGCAAGCTCAGCAGATACCTTATGAAGAGTATTTCTCTAACCTGTTCCTAAAAATCTTCTGAGCTTTGCTATGTGGACCCATGTAAATAAATACATAAATGAATAGATAAATGGAGTGTACTAAAAAATGATACACTGAATTAAGAATTTTTTCGCTATGAACTTTTTAGTAGTCATTTCAGCTTTAAAAACATGTTTAAGTCCTTTCACTTTAGCATTATTAGATAAAAATTGTATTCTGTCATCTTTGCTTATGACTATTCTCTATTCTTGAGAAGTAACATAAGTCAGTGCTTGCTTGTAATTGTGGCACTCAACATACCTGTGTGGTACTGTAGTCATTTCAGCGTACCTGACAGTTTCAACAGCCCCACTGTAGTCATTAAAACAGCTGAACCCCACTGGGATTCAAGCAAGCCTGTACAGCTAAGTTTCAGGTGTCTGCATGCCCTTTGGATGCAGATATACCCCAGCCTAAATTCTCTTTGCAGGGATCTCAAAAGCACAGCTTGAGGTGGGATATGTGATAGGCTTCTTGGCTGGAGAGAAATTGCCTGATAGTTCCTGAAATTGCATTACATTTACATCCAACTGGTCTTGTTGGCTGAGCTTCTGCATCGGAGGCAAAGTTGTGTTAAATGGCCAGTATAATTCGTATGTTGGGTAGAACTGCATCAGTTTCGTATTCTTCAAAGTGGTGGACAGCTTTTCTTTGGTCTTCTGATCTAAGTAGGCAGTGCCTGTAGCAACCAGGTAAATTCCTTTTCTGCTGGTTTTGTAGTGGAACCAGTGGATCTCTTCACTTTCTTTTAAAAAATAAGAAAGTAACAATCTGGAAATGGTCAATATTTTTAATTGGAAATTAAAATTATAAGCAAGAGATTAGGAGAGAATGTGATTTCTGCAGAACAGAGCAAAACAATCAAGTCTTATAACTTCTGATGAAAACTTAATCTCAAACTTTGACATTTTTTTGTCTATTCCAAATACCAATTAAAACATCTATTTTAAATCAGGTATTGTAAACATCTTGCTGGTCTCATCTAGACTTATTCAAATTCAAATTTAATAGCAAGATCTGTTCTTATGAAGTTGTGTGTGTGTAAAGATTAAGGATTTAATCTGAGGCTTTAAAAAATTAATTTTCTTACCCTTTCATTAATAATTTTGTATTTTAGATGCTGTAAAAATCACATCAATAATTTGGGTATAAGTGGGTGTGGTATCTTTTTCCTAGGCTAATTTATTTAATTTGAATTTACTTTGGTCAGTATAAAAGCTCAGCTTTTAAATGGTAATTTCATAATAAATTAATATGCTTAATAGCAATAGATTGTATGAAAAGAATATGTTAGCACTGTCCACTGAGCATTGTTTTTTCTTTGTTGGGCTTTTTTAATACGAACTGTGCTACTAGCTTTGTTTCTAAATTACAGCCCACTGAGGAGTGAAATGATCCTTTGTCTCTATAGTCACACTTTAATCAAACAGCACTAATCTTGTTACTGCTTGTCACCCTTCCTTAGAGGGAATTAATGGCCAGGGCAAGCCAGGAATGAGGAGAGCAGGAGGAAACTGCAAAGCTCAGAGAAGCAAATACTCTAATGGTGACTGCTGAAGCTGCTGTATGACTGGAAGATTACTTTGTTTAGTATTTCTAAAGGCATCCCTGGGATTGAGCGTAGTTTTTTTTGTGTGTTAATTCTGGGGATGGGATGCAGCTTAGCTGTCAGTGGATTCTGCACATGAAGGCAAATGCACAAAATTGTCAGTGCTTACCAGTGTTTAAGTTACAGTGGAAAAGGCCAGCCTGTGTCTCCCTGTGGGATAGTTAAAAGTTTATTCAAGGCTCAGTCTGAAGAATATTTTATCTCAGAGCAGTCCTGCAGAGAAGGACTTGGGGGTTTTGGTTGATGAAAAAATGAACATGAGCCGGCAGTGTGTGCTTGCAGCCCAGAAAGCCAACCGCATCCTGGGCTGCATCAAAAGCAGAGTGACCAGCAGGTCGAGGGAAGTGATCCTGCCCCTCTACTCTGCTCTTGTGGAACCTCACTTGGAGTATTGTGTGCAGTTCTGGTGTCCTCAACATAAAAAGGACATAGAACTGTTGGAACAAGTCCAGAGGAAGGCCATGAGGATGATCAGGGGACTGGAGCACCTCCCATATGAAGATAGGATGAGAAAGTTGGGGCTGTTCAGCCTGGGGAAGAGAAGGCTGTGTGGAGACCTCATAGCAGCCTTCCAATATCTGAAGGGGGCCTATAGGGATGCTGAGGAGGGACTCTTCATGAGGAACTGTAGTGATAGGACAAGGGGTAATGGGTTCAAACTTAAACAGGGGAAGTTTAGATTGGATATAAGGAAGAACTTCTTTACTGTGATGGTGGTGAGGCACTGGAATGGGTTGCCCAGGGAAGTTGTGAATGCTCCATTGCTGGTGGTGTTCAAGGCTGGATTGGACACAGCCTTGGGTGGCATGGTTTAGTGGGAGGTGTCCCTGCCCCTGGCAGAGGGGTTGGAACTAGATGATCTTAAGGTCCTTTCCAACCCTAACTATTCTATGATTCTATGATAATATTTTGACCCTCTAAGGCTATCTGGTGTGTGGAAGCATTTGCTCCTAAATGTCAGCCCTCACCAGCCTGGAGGGAGCTGTATGCCCATGGACTTTAGAGGCTGGCTTACTTCAGAGGATATCTCACTTATCATCTTGCCCAGACTTTTTTGAAGACGAGGAGGAATGAACTAGTTTAGAAAGTGACGTCTCCTGTGTCAGAAGTTGTACCCATGAGAAAAGTCCCCTGTGTGTTTCTAATGGGGCTCAGCCTAACTGTGGTGCTGCCCTGAAGTGGTGACTGCCATCTCTTGGTATAAGCAATGTTCAGGCCAGAACTTTCATGACTTTCAGCTGTTCTTTGCCCTCTCTACCCAATAAAGGTAGCTTTATAAGTGAGATTTCTTGTCTTCTGGCACAAATTTATTTTCTTCAGGGGACAATTCTTTTTAATGTCCTGACAAAGATGTACTACTAGCAGCAGGCTGTAAGCAAGGGGAAGGGCCAATTTTGCCATTCACCTCAAAAATTATAACAGTGAGTGCTGCTAGCTCTAGAATAGATCTCTGATTGTCTCAAATAATCTTCATTTCCACTGCAGTCCCATACATGCCCCAAGATCCGAACCATGGAAGATTTTAAAACCTCCTTCCCTTTGCAGCTCATCTCTCACAAATACAAAGATGAAGAGCAGTCTCAATTATGAAACAAATAGGCAGAAGATCTATGTAATTAAGAGTGCATTGCTCAGTGTTTGTCTTCTCCTTTATGGCTGGGATTCATAGCTTGAGACAACATTTAGTTTTCTGGTCAACCTGAGTTTTCTAAATGTAAGGAGCACCTCTAAAGGGCCATTTGTATAGTGTGTTTTACATGTGTTTTCACTTGTTGTTTCTTTCTAATGACTGCAAAGGATGGAACTGCTGGCATAACTACTTGCATAACTTACAAATTACTACATAACTACTAATTGGAATGTCTAAATTAGGTAAAACAGATTCCACCTGAAATGCTTGCCTAGTTTTTGTTATTCATAAGGGATCAATGCTTGTGTGGATGGGAACTCAGGTTGTGTTTACTTGTGAGATTTATTTGTTGGTAGGTTTCTGGCACATTGCAATGGCCTTGTGATAACTAAACATTCACTTCTCATGAAAATCTGATGTGGCAAGATTCACTGTATCTCAGAACTATAACTCTTTCAGGTTTCTTTTTGCTGAAATAACTTACATGTTTGAGTTCTTCACTAAGAGAAAAATGACACATTTTTAGTTGAAAACAGGTTTTAGAAGAGCAATGAAGAGAGAGTAAGAAGTGGAAAATAGCATGTATTTGCTTGTGAAAGGCAGGAGCAAGTCAATATTAGTCATGCTGCCAAACAATTTTGAAGTATTGAAGGCTGCCAGAGCTCTTATGCTGGAACAGAAGTGGACTCCACAAGTTTGTTTCTCAGATAAGTAGGGAAAATCAGAATAGTTCCTTCTGCACATAGCATTTTGTTTCTCTGCTGCTGAAAATTGTCATTCCAATACTTCACCTTGTTTAGTGTTCAGGCTCTTGCACCATCCCAGATTTGTGCATACTAGATAACTATCACCAATCAGTCCTCTTGCTCCATGATGAATCCAACTCTGCAACTGCTATGTCAGTGCTGACAGACCCTCACATGTCTTTTTGCCCTCCCACTTCTCAAACCAACTCTGCTCCTGTGCTCTCCTGTGGTTTCCTTAGCCCCAGCCTCTGCCCTGGCTGCCACCATCTATCATACTAAGCTTGAGAATGCCTGAGGAAAGAGTGAGTGAGAGAAAGGGAGAGCTGCTGTTGTTAATGGGCAGACTGTGAATGAAGGAAACTAAGCTGAGATCTAGGGCTGATCCTGCACCTTTTATTCTCGCCACCTCCCTGTGAACAGTGCTGAGTTTCTGGGAAGAGAGGAAATTACACATCCCCTTTGCTGTAAGCTCCTCTTTTAGCTCTTGGCATAGGAAGGCCACTGTGGGACTGGATTTGACCATGCTGGGTATAGAAAGAGCTCTGTGGAACAATCTATTGCTGAGCATTTGAGATTACAAGGATTATTGGGGTCTTTTTCTATCAATCATTTGAAGATACTATAACTATACAGGCTCAGGGTCTGAGAAGGAAGCTCAAGACACTCATGCGCTTCAGTTTTCTACTGGGCTTCTTCAAGGAGTTTTTAAAGGTAGTAATTAAAGGGTTATGCCTAGAGCTAAATACTCTCAAAAGATCCCAATGTGGTGAGTAAGGCTTGTTAAAACTATGGATGACAGCAGCAGGATTGAGTCCTAATGAGCATCTGTCTACTAAGCAGCTATCTGACAGAGGTTGCTACAACTGAATTAAGACTACAACTGAATTAATGAAGTTGTAAGATCAGGTAGTTTCTCAGTAGAAATGCACTACCTGAGCAGATTTGAGGGGGTAGGTTTTCAGGGGTTTGTAGGAGGCTAAAACAGTAGGAACATAAAATCCATGGAAAGCTGACGCCTTCAACACCTGAGCGGGGGGAAGCTCAGCGTCCAGGAACTTCCACTCAAAGTGGCGAGAGCCACCGACGGAGCCTCAACTCCCCGCCAGGACTTGCTCGGGAGCCGGCAGCTGACACAGGGGCAGCGCAGGGAGGAGCGGCACCAACCCTGACTGGGTAAAACCTGCCCCAGGGGGCGCGGCGAGCAGGGCGGGCTCGAGGCAGTTCTCGCGGGCAGGCGAGTGGGATGGTGAGCACTCCCCTTACGACCAGGGCCCGGTCTGGGAGCTCTGCTCTGGCTGCCCCGGCGGTGGCCAGCGTAGGCACCCAGACGGAGCCGATGGGAGGGGAGGCTGCAGTGCAGAGCTCGGGGTGTAGAGAGCGCCTGCACTGCTCTCCTGAGGAGAGGGTGCGCAATGGGCAGGGCTGCCCTCGGTGCTCCCTGGAGGAGGTCCTCCTGCAGCAGGGGCTGAGCTGCGGGACGCTGTCAATAGGCTGAAAGATGTCAGAGAAGCTGAGAGGAAGCAGCACTGCTTGCTCCAGGACCGAACTGTGCAGGGGCCTCAAGCGTCTACTGTCGCTCATGCAGGAAAGGAGAGCGCTAACCCAGGAAGCTAGGAAACGGTAACAGGAAAAAAAGGCACAAAAAAATGAGGAAGAGGACAATTAAAAACAAGGGGCTTCCTCCTAAATCTGTTGTTCCCACCCAGAACCGCTTTGCTGTCCTGCAGGGGGCTGATGAGGAACCACACTCCCACCAGGAACAATCGGGTGATGCACTGGTAAAGACAGATCACTGCTGGTGCTGACAGGAAGAAGCAGCGGGTCGTAGTAGTAGGGGACTCTACTCTGAAAGGAACAGAGGCACCCATCTGTCGGCCTGACCCAGGCTCAAGGGAGGTGTGTTGCCTACCAGGCGCACGGATCAGGGATGTTGCAGAGAGGTTGACTGCTCTAGTCAGTCCCACTGACTATTACCCAATTCTAGTGATCCATGTGAGTGCTACTGATATAGACAGCAGTAGTCTGGAGAACATAAAGGACTACAGAGCTCTGGGAGAGGTGGTTAGGGGCTCTGGAGCTCAGATTGTCTTTTTGTCAATTCTCCAGGATACAGGGCAGGACCTTAAAAAGGCTAAGAGGATTGGCCAGGTTAATAAATGGTTAGAAGGGTGGTGCTATAGACAGGGGTTTGGGTACCTTGAACACGGGACTCAATTTAGTAGACCAGGCCTACTGGGGGCTGGTGGAGCTGGTCTGACAAAGAAGGGGAAGAGTGGATTTGGGAGGAGACTTGCCAGACTGGTCAAGGATGCTTTAAACTAGATGTGTTGGGGGAGGGGGGCATCATTCTGTCCCAACACTCCCAGTTAGTTACCAGCACCTATAATAAATGCTCAGAGCAGTGTAGAGATATTCCAGCCGCTCCAGCCAATGAGCCAGCTTCATTTGGAGCTCAGCTCAGATGCCTCTATACAAACGCCCATAGCATGGGGAACAAGAGGAATTAGAGATGTGTGCATGTCTACGGGGGTATGATATCACAGGCATCACAGAAACATGGTGGGATGGCTCCTATGACTGGTGTGTTGGAATGGAAGGTTACAGGCTCTTTAGGAAAGACAGGCTCGGTAGGCGGGGAGGGGGAGTTGCTATTTATATTAGGGATAGGCTGGAGAGTATGGAACTCTGTGTGGGGACAGGTGAGCAGTCAATAGAGAGTTTGTGGGTCAGGGTTAAAGGAAGAAGAGCGATGGGAGACATTGTGGGGATGTGTTACAGACCGCCTGATCAAGAGGACTCAGTGGATGAAGTGCTCTACAGACAGATAGGAACAGCCTTACGCTTGCAGGCCCTTGTTCTCATGGGGGACTTCAACCACCCTTATATCTGTTGGAGGGACGGTACTGCCCCCCACAAGCACTCCAGGAGGCTACTCGATTGTGTGGAAGACAACTTCCTTCTGCCAGTAATAGAGGAGCCGACAAGGAGAGGTGCCATGCTTGACCTCGTCCTCACCAACAGGGAAGGGCTGGTTGGAAATGTGACGTTCCAGGGCAGCCTTGATTGCAGCAATCATGAAATGGTCGAATTTGACATTGTCAGGACAGTGAGAAGAGTGTGCAGCAAGCTGACTACCAGGAGCTTCAAGAGAGCAGACTTTGGCCTCTTCTGGAACCTGCTCAGTAAGGTTCCATGGGATATAGCCCTAGAGGGCAGGGGGGTCCAAGATTCTTGGTTGATATTCAAGGATCGCCTGCTGCAAGCTCAGGAGTGTTGCATTCCAACTAGAAGAAAGTACAGCAGGAGCACCAGGAGACCTCCTTGGATGGATAAGGAGCTGCTGAGGAAAATTCAAAGGAAAAAAGAGGCTTATAAAAGGTGGAAGCAAGGACAGGCAGCCTGGGAAGAATACAAGGATGTTGTCTGGAAAGCTAGGGACCAGGTTAGGAAGGCTAATGCCCACTTAGAATTAACTTCGCTAGGGATGTGAAAGATAACAGGAAAGGATTCTATAGGTACATTGCAAATAAAGGACAGGCTAGCGACCATATGGGCCCTCTCCAGAAGCTATTGGGAGAACTGGCTACCCTGGATTTGGAGAAGGCTGGGGTTCTTAATGACTTCTTTGCCTCTGTCTTCACTGGCAAATGCTCTGACCACACCACCCAAGTCTTGGAAGGCAGACGCAGGGGCTGTGAGAATGAAGACCCTGGGCCCAGTGTAGGAGAGGATATGGTTAGAGACCATCTTAAGAACCTGAACCTACACAAGTCCATGGAACCTGATGAAATCCATCTGCAGGTCCTGAAGGAGCTGGCAAATGAAGTTGCTAAGGCAATGTCCATCATATTTGAAAAATCATGGCAGTCAGTTGAAGTTCTCGATGACTGGAAAAGGGGAAATATAACCCTCATTTTCAAGAAGGGGAAAATGGATGACCCAGGGAACTACAGACCAGTCAGCCTCACCTCTTTGCCTGGCAAAATCTTGGAGAGGATTCTCCTGGAAGGCATGCTAAGGCACATGAAAACCAACAAGGTGGTTGGTGACAGCCGTCATGGCTTCACTAAGGGGAAATCCTGCCTGTCCAATTTGGTGGCCTTCTATGATGGGGCTGCGGAACTGATGGACAGGGGTAGAGCAGTTGCTGTCATCTACCTGCAAAGCGTTTGACACTGTCCCACATGACGTTCTTGTCTCTAATTTGAAGAGACATCAATTTGATAGGTGGACCACTCGGTGGATAAAGAACTGGCTGGATGGCCACATGCAAAGAGTAGTGCTCAGTGGCTCAATGTCCAGCTGGAGACCAGTAACGAGTGGTGTCCCTCAGGGATGGACGTTGGGACCGGTCTTGTTCAACATCTTTGTCGGTGACATGGACAGTGGGATTGAGTGCGCCCTCAGCAAGTTTGCAAATGACACCAAGCTGTGTGGTTTGGTTGATATGTTGGAGCGAGGGAAAGCCATCCAGAGGGACCTTGACACGCTTGTGAGGTGGGCTGATGCCAACCTGATGAAGTTTAACCATGACAAGTGCAAGGTCCTACACCTGGGTCAGAACAATCCCAGGCACAGTTACAGATTGAGCAGAGAAGAGATTCAGAGCAGCCATGCAGAGAAGGACTTGGGGGTGTTGGTTGATGAAAAAATGAATATGAGCCGGCAGTGTGTGCTTGCAGCCCAGAAAGCCAACCGTATCCTGGGCTGCATCAAAAGGAGAGTGTCCAGCAGGTCAAAGGAGGTGATCCTGCCCCTCTACTCTGCTCTTGTGGAACCTCACTTGGAGTATTGTGTGCAGTTCTAGTGTCCTCAACATAAAAAGGACATGGAGCTGTTGGAACAAGTCCAGAGGAGGGCCACGAGGATGTTCAGGGGACTGGAGCACCTCCCGTATGAAGATAGGCTGAGAAAGTTGGGGCTGTTCAGCCTGCAGAAGAGAAGGCTGCGTGGAGACCTCCTAGCAGCTTTCCAGTGTCTGAAGGGGACCTGTAGGGATGCTGGGGAGAGACTTTTCATGAGGAACTGTAGTGAGATGACAAGGGGTAATGGGTTCAAACTTAAACAGGGGAAGTTTAGATTGGATGTAAGGAAGAAATTCTTTACTGTAAGGGTGGTGAGGCACTGGAATGGGTTGCCCAGGGAAGTTGTGAATGCTCCATTGCTGGTGGTGTTCAAGGCTGGGTTGGACAGAGGCTTGGGTGTCATGGTTTAGTGTGAGATGTCCCTGCCCCTGGCAGAGGGGTTGGAACTAGATGATCTTAAGGTCCTTTCCAGCCCTAACTATTCTAGGATTCTATAAAAGGACTTTTCCTTCAGCCATTTTAGTTCCTGTAATAATTTTTCTTTAAGGACCTTGTTGGTGGGCTTTAAAGAATCCAGGTATCTGCTGGATCATCTTTATCTAGACACTCACTGATGGCCCTACTGAAGTACCAGCTTGTTAGTGCGGCACGTACAGACGCCACACTAACACCTTCCCCACAGACTGTCTTTGTCCATATGCTTCTTGTTGTTCATTACAGGCTCTGTTGTCTTGCCAGAGCTGCAAGTCAGTCTGGAGAGTCTGTGGTATGCAGGCTCCCCCCTAGAGTCCTTTGTGTAGATATGAGTTGTATCATCAGTCCTGGCATCATCATTGTTTGCATGACAGGTTACTCATAAGGGGCTGGGGGGTGAAAAGCATCAGGCTGACTGCTCTGGTGTGCTGAGGAGCTGAAGTATATGATGTTGCCCATGCTCAGAAAACAAAGCAGGAACTGAGGACTAACTATTAGCAAATATTATGTTAAATAGCAGCAAAATATTTGAAGTTATGAATATTTAGAAATGAGATTAATCAATCTCAGGCTGCTATCCAAGTGTCTTAGCTATTATATTAACACACAATAAAGAACAAATTGTTAGAGGAAGGCCCTTCCCTGCACATCTTGGGCCTCACATTCATGTGTATGCATGCATGCATGCATGCACAGAGGACAGGCCATCTTAAGTCTTGCAGTCTGACGTACTTCTCACTGAACACTCCTAAATTGGTGCTCCTGAGATTTTTGTCCATTCCCTCATTTATTCAGGCTGCTTTTCCTCTCATGCTCCTTATAGTGTGGCTTTGTGGGCAAGTTGGGTATAAACAGGCTTTGAAATTTCGAAAGCTGAGTGTGTCTGAGGTATCTTTAACAGTGACAACAAAAATTATTTGGGTTTCTTCCTTAAGGCCTATACTACTGCCCACAGAAGTGGTGGATGAAGTCACAGTTATGACAAATGTGCTCCTTCACTGCTTTTAGAAATACTGGCTCTTGAAGCAGTAACCCCTCAAACTTTCTTAACCCCTCAATTAGGTAAAGAATTTAGCTTTCTTATCCCTGCTGCCAACACTTGACTGATGCTCTCTGAACATTCTCTTTCCAGGGGGCTTTTTTTCATGTTCTACTTTGAGTTCCATTTCTGTATCCCAAAGGAGAAATTTATCCTTTCAGGTAGTTAGGGCATCTCTGGAGTGACAAAGAAAGCAGTCTGGAATGGGGCAGGGTAGGAGGGGCAGGTTACCCAGCCTATGCCACTGCCCAAAGCAAGTCCTTTCTAATTTCTGTTCTTAATGCCACTCAGAGAGTACAGCAGCCCCTCAGGTTATCTGCTACAATGGTTCGCTCTCCTTAGCAATTGAAAGTTCATCCTAGTATTAAACTCCAATCATTACTGCTGCACATTAAGCCGTTACTTCTTGTCTGGCTGCTATGGAAGGAGGCATCCAATTGTTCCTTTGAACTTTGTACAACCTTCAAAAACTGTCTTGCGTTCATCTTCTTTCCTATAGTAAGGGTCTTCCCTTGCCATATGTTTTCCTTGCCAGTCATGTTCCCTGCCCATGACAGGTGGGTTGCAACTGGATGATCTTAAGGTCATTTGACTTGTGACTATTATAAAAGACGTAATTCTTTTATGTATTATTGTATTAAAATAGCTGCTTGTCTGCAACCTTCTTGTAAAAGTGTGCAGCATGAACATCATGGGAGCACAAGAGAAGGTCCAGAATATTTTGGAACAGTACATATAATGTAATAAAAGCATAGTAATTAGTCTGACTTATTTCCTCCTTAGAATTATTTGGAGTTTTTTTAATAGCCACAGCTAAGCTATTTGGAAGGGGAGTGAGCTGTGATGGTTGATTATTAGTTGATCGATCTTGCAAGACTCTTTCCGATACCCTGTGTCGGCACTGCGAAGGCTACAAGACTGGAACAGACCCCTGCAACCCCTCCTTCCTTTCCATTTCTTTGGAAAATTTTCCTTATCCTGTGTGGACCCAGTTGAGAATTGTCTTTGTTCTTTGTCCCTTTTCTTTCACCAGATTTCCATGACTGGCCTCTATGTTTGCTTTTGCATGAAGGGCTCTGCACAGAGCAAAAATGTTGGATGGTGGGGGCAGAAGGAGAAGGGGTACCTTTGCTGTTGTGATGTTGAGTTTCTGTGTCCTTTCTTGAAGTCACTGGAGTAATGTTAGTTATCACTGTATTCCTCATAATAAAATGCTGTCAGGTAATCAGTGCTCCTCTTCCAGTTTATAAAGCTCACTCCTGCATACATTGAAATCCTGTCCTGATTTTGCTAGGTTAATAAGGAACAAAACTCTTTTCTGGGGTGTTTATGTACACCATTGAGTTAAGTGCTGCATTGCTCGCTCATCTCCTTTAAGGTTATTTTAGACATAATCTCTGTTGATTTTAAACATATAAAGCCATGGGTAACACTGAGATAAATTAATAAGTGAGACAGTATTCAAGCATTTAATCAGATCCATAGCTATTTAGGGTGCTATGTTATAAAGTAATCTTTGTTATTCTGTGGCAAAACATAAAAATAGAGGAAAAAGTACTAAATGCCCTTTTGTGCATGACATCAATGTGCTGAGTTGACCAAGGTCTTTTGAGCTCTCTGCTCTGTGACTTGGTCGTTCAATACCTGCTAAGTTTATTGCACCCATGTTTGACAGACGCTCTGGACTTAGGTCAGACCTGTAAATATGCAGTTCCTATCAGAGGCAGAAGACTGACATGTGTTAACCTTGGGTCGGCTTAGCTCAATGACATAATTGTCTTTTCACAAGACTGAACTGAGTGTTGTTTTCATTTGGGCTTCCTTCCCATCAGGTTCATTGTCTTCTCTAACTTGTGAGTTATTGTTTCCACAATACCTGAATTCCTCTTCTGTTCTAGGAAAAATTTAAGAACTGACTTATTTGGACTATGCTGACGTAATCCTGCTAAAAAAAAAAAGGAAATCTGGATGACTGTAAGGGTCAAGCAAATGAATCGCCTTGTGTTACTGGAAAAGGACCTTCGGCTAACATGGAACAGAAAGTCTGAAATTGCTCTTCAGTGCCTCACAGCTGCCCATCAGACGCTGTACCTGAACAGAGGTTGTGTGTATTTGTGCATCAGGCTGCTCTGCTAAGACAGCCTCTTCCCAAGCTTGTTCTCAGAAAGCTTGTAAGTGTTGGGACCAGTCTTGTTGGCTTGTGTGCAGGAATGGGAAGGCCTTTTACTGACCTGCAAGACTGTAATGTATTTGGAAAGCCCCATTGCAAAGGGGAGAATTTCCCATGGCTGACAAGAGGGGCAGTCCTCCATAACCCTTCCAACAGTGCCCTGGAGAAATTGAATCCTTTCTGTGTGTAATGAGGAAAGCAGATATTTTACTAATTAGGTCTCCAGTTATCACCTATGGCAACGTTAAATTAGTCTCTAGATGAACCACTTATTTTTTAAATAGGAAAAAACAAACAAACAAACAAAACAAAACCAAACCCAAAACAAAACAACACCAAAAGTGGGAATTAAGTGCAGAGACTGCATAGCTCAAACAAATTTCCCACCATAGTTCACATTAGCATCACTGCCCAGAAAACCTTTGAGATGGCAAATTGGACAAAGTTTCAATTTCACTTGACAAAATAAGAATGTTTTTTTCTTTACTTTGTTTGCTATTTTCTTCAGAATCACTGTGTGCTTCCTGGAAAATAATTGTAAATATAATGTTGAAGAGATTAAATATGTTAAGAAAGAAAGGCATAAAGTACAACCAGTACAGATTTCCCACTTTATGTTTGCATTCAGCCTGGCTAGGTAGGAGCAAACTACTTGTTTCCAAGTTAGTAACTCTTTACTGATAGTTGGCTTTTTGTTTATTTTTCACCAGCGCATGTTCCTTACTCAGCGCAAAATACTTTCTGACCCACATTTCCAGCCTGTGTGTCTGCTGTATGTCTCTAAAACAAGTCTCATTGTCATTTGTGTCCCACTTCTATAAGCTAGGTTTCCTAAATTTGTTATTTATGACACAGAAAACCAACAGACTAAAGACTGAGATTCAGATTTCTTCAGGAGTAGCTGATGTTAGTACTAGAGCTTATTCTGAATGCATAAATTGTCAGTTCAGCATCTAACATTCCAGTCAGGATGTTTTTTGTTCCTATAGTGACGGATTTTGCAAAGTTCTGTAGCAGATCCTGGAAACTACTATGAAAGTTCAGTGGAGTCAGGGTAAACTGTAATGAGTGTGGCAACAGCACTTTTAGCCAGATCACTTCTGTTAGACAGAAGACAACCAGTTGGGATGCATCCATGGTGGCTGATGGAGCAGCCATCAAGAGACTTCTTTATATCATGGCAACCAGAAGATGTCCCCAGTGCCTTGAAAAAGGCAAATGTTATGTCTGTTTTCAAAGATGGAAAGTCTGAGTCCAAGGAGCCACAGAACATTCAGCGTCATGGGAATGTCCATAATGTCCATGGGAACATTATGGAGCAAATCCTTCCAAAAGTTATTTCCAGGTGAGTAAAAGGACAGTTGGGAACAGCCAGATCAGATGTACCAAGGGCGATTTATATGTAACCAGCATTATTGCCATAAGTCATGAAATGACCAGTATAGTGGATGAGGAGAGAGCATTGAATGTCATTTTATTGTACTTTAGCAACACTTTGGTAGTCTCCCATAGCTTCTTTGCAGATGAACTGAGAATATGTGGACTGGACATGTGGATTACAAGTTGTGTGAAAAACTTCTTGGACCATTGGTATGAAAGAATAGTGGTCAAGGGACTGAACATTAACAGATAGTTGATAGGAGTAGTATTCTTTAAGGGTCAATCCTGGAAGTTACACTCTTAAACTTCTTTATTAGTGACCTGAACAACAGCAAGGAGTACATCCTCATCTGTTCAGTGTGTGGCACCAGAATATGCAACTCAGAGTTCAATGTGCTGAAGGACAAAACTGTGATTCAGAGGGATCTGAACAAGAAGGAACTGGCTGATGGTAACATGATGCTCAGCAAAGACAAAAGCAATGTCCTCCTCTTGGGACCAAGCAACCACACGAAACAGTACAGGCTGGGAATTAGTCTGTTGCAGACCAGCTCTGCAGAAAAGGGCCTGGCGATTCAGTCCTTCCTTATTCAGAGATTCACAAGGAAAGAACAAAATACAACCAAGTTCCAAATGAATATACAGAAAAAAAATAATTCACAGAGACGTTAACTAGAAACAAGAGCACATTGCTCAGGGATACTGAGCCTCCATCCCCAGTAATTTTCCAAACAACCAAGGTCTCGAAGAACCTGATCTAACACTGAAGTTAGGCTTGCTTTCAGCTGGGGATTACACTATATGCCTCTGAGGGACCCTTCTAATGTGAAATGTCTTATGATGATTTTTTCAATTTGCCCAGGAGGAGCTGGCAGTTTTCTACCTAGCTGAGAGCTGTCAGGATTCGAAATATCCGTCCTAGCCTTTTTTCACCAGTGAACCTCTACCACTCCTTTTGCCTTCAGGGAAACTATTTATGACAATAATTTCCTTTTCAGGACAGCAATGCAAATGTCCAGACCACCCTTGGAGACCTGGTGTGCATCATAACCAAAGCAATGCAGGAACAGAGATGACTCTATGTGTCTGTTGCAGCTGCAGTCCAAAACAGAGGTGTTAGACCTCACAGACTCCTCAGATGATGTCAGACAGATGTGACAGGGAAAAGTTAAGCTGGGAGGTCCCCTTAACCTACTGGGAAAAAAACAAACAAGTTACTGCAGAAAGTCAGTGAGATTTATTTATTCTGCAGGAAAAAAGTGTAAAACCTGGGGCAGGGAGAGAGCAGAGATTTTTAAATTGCAACATTTCTCAGCAGTGGTAGAGGAAGACTCTTTTAAATCCATCCATCTGCTCTATATTCTTGTGAAGGTCTTTGTCTTTCCTCATACTCTGTCCTTAGCAGCTCCTGTGGTGTTTTTACCCTGTTTCGTGAAGAGTGGGCTGTGGGAAATTTTTTGAATGACAGCCTCAATTCTTGCCGCTCAGGGCATTTCCCTGTGGGTGTGTTTTGAAATGTTTCTGCTAGAGCTGGAACTGATAAAACATTCTCTGTAGCTGAACTGTGTGTAAGTTTGCATTCTGGTTATGTTCTCCAGAATTTCAGCCTCTTGGGAAATGGGAAAACTTACCAGCAAAGTTTCACTAGAGGATTTAATGTCTGAAAAGCACATCTGCCTCTTGGCCTTTGTTGGCATTCTAGCAGACATACCGCATTTTCCACTTTGCTCCATCCCTGCCTCCTGCAGCCGCTGGCTGAAGCCCTGGTTAGCTCAGCCCAGAGTTCTGCAGGCTGAGCAGGGAGAAGTGTCCTAATTGTCTTCTGACCTAGCTCTACCAAAAAGATACATTTGTCTTATTTTGTTGTGTTTGGAAGAAAAACAAGTTTAATCACCCACTATGAATACTTTCATTTTTCTTTCTTGTTTTTCTTCTATGCAAGTTTATCTGGCTTGTCTTTGTTCCAATGTACAATGCTGTATGGTTTAGCCACTGGCAAGGACATCTTTTGTTACAAATGGGTGTGTTAGTAGCTGCAAGAAGCTCCTCTTCTGATAGCAGCCCGCACTGCTGTCCCACCTTACAGCAGAATAGCAGAAAGTCTTTGGCCCCTCTCCAAATTGCCCAAAAACAAGGGACAAAAAGTACTTCAGGCACATAAAGAACTAGGCTGTTTCTCAAATGATGTCTTTGAGGACACTGCTATAAGCAAATCAAGTAGCTGTCCTGCAGTGTCCTTGTCTTCGTTCGACCTTCCAGAGAAGAAGAGTATGAATTAGGCTGGAAAGTGAATAGTACTTAGATGAAAGGTTCGACAAAAGCTGGAGACATAAACTAGGTGTGTAAATACTCAGGTTATAACTATTAATGCAAAGTGACACAAATATACCTCCCAAAGAACTGTTTGCTCTTCTTTCCCTGTCCAGCATTTCAGACTTTACCCTTGCTAATCATGCATGACCATCTAATCAGAAGCTTATTGTGGTAAAGGGATCTTACAGCTCGCAGCAGCTGAAGCACACTGTTAATTTCACTGAAGCAAAACATGAACAACTGCAGTTACAGAAATGTATCTTAGACTACACTTCATTTTGGTTTTGCTGAGTAGGAGCTAAAGGAGCATCCCTGTAATTAGAGTGCTGGTGATAGCAGCAGCTGGAGCAAAACTGAACCAACTGTGGAAGTACCAAGACACGCTTATTCAGTCAGCCTTGTAAACACCTAGAATGAGACAAAAATAAGCATCTAATTTGATTTTCTGTCTTTCATATCTTCTTTTGAAGGTGCTTGAAGTTGTTGAAGAGGTATCCTTCTGAATTGTGTTTCGTAGCCACCCTTACCACTTTTTTATCGTACCTAATCCCCCAACCGTGTGGATCACTTTTAAATGTGGCCCAAACAGCTAAACCACAATTCACATTTCTTTGGCATCTTCTCAGATGAGACTAGCTTGATTCAATATAGTAACTGCAGGCAACAGTCCACCTCAGAGCAGTTCAATTTTGAAGTTTCACGCATGGTTTTTGGGGCTTTTAAAACCTTTCCAGGAAACTGGAATTGTCTTTACATTAAAAAGCAAAGCTCAAAAACCTTTTGTTTGGAAGAGGTCAGACACTATTGGACACTATGATGATACCTTTTTCCAGGAATGTAAGAAAAAGCCCCTACAGAACAATGTCTGCTTTAGCTCTACTCAGATGACTCAAATTTTGCTCATTAGATCACAGAATGCAGAATGAAAAATACTCCCATCTCATAAGGGGTACTAGGGCATGCTTTTTTGAGGTCTATTTGTATTTGTCATGTAAGAGACTGATAGCATGGACAACTAGGAAGTCCATATCTCTTTGGCAACTTTAGTCTGCACATTTGTTATTCATGTATCTCTAGCTCAGCAGCACTGCCAGGTAATGCTGTGTAATTTGGCATGCTTGCTCTTTGGAGATTACAGTGATGATGTGCTTAGTTGTAGAAATAATAGAAACATGCTTAACCCAAATTTGAAGGAGAAGAGATGAAATTTGGAACTATATACAAATCTTTTGTCTCAGCTTAGTTTCTCATGGGTAATCCTTGAAAGATAAGTTGCTGGGAGTTTATATCACTGCCTTACTGTCATCATGTTGTGAAGGTTGAAGCTGTACCCTCGCTAAAAGAGAGTGCTAAAAAATTAATGCTGACTTAATTGCAATCAAATAATAGATTAACTTGCATGTCTCTGCCTTATCACCTCATCACAGATCTAAAGAAGATAGCCAGAAGTGAACGTATTTCTTTCTGAACTGGTAGATGTTTTCAAGGTTTGAAGTAAATCTGTTCCTTCAAGAAAAGAATATGAAAAGGCTTTTCATTCTTTCCAAGACAAAAAAAGGAAGCAATAGTACTTCTTATCAGGATTCACAAGGTTTTTGGCATCAATATGGTATGTAATGTATTTTTTATTTGTATAACATCGTATCTAATAGCAGGAAGATACAGAAATGATTACATAGCACCAAAGGGCATATTACTAGCTGACTTTGATCTAATATAAATTAATGGGTACAAAATTATGAATTCAGAACACTTGTACTGCCCTTAAGGTGTAGAAAGGCATCATGTATCTTCCAAGTTAAGGCACTATCCTAGTAGATTTCTTCTAATGGCAGCTGCTTTCTTGAAAGTAATTCCTTCAAGGAGCTTGTTAATCCTGGTACTTACTTGGAAAAGCTTCATATTGCAAATGGGGAGGCAAAAAATTGCCCCTTAATCTCGCATTTGTATTATAAGAGTCCTTTTCAGACTTCTCATACATGGTGCTGTAATAAGTGTAGTGTGATGCCAATATTTTATATAACAAATTAACGGCTGGAGTCCTTACCATGGAAAAGGTCTGACCCCATTTGATTTGACTTTTTCCATTTTAGACAATTCCCTTCTTTTGAGGAACATGGCTTAATGTCCTGAGCAACACCAGCTCTTGGGTGAGAGCACCTCTTGTGAAGCTGGACCAGTGCTGAGAGCAAGATTTATTCTGTATGTGTGTGTGCAAGAGAGGGAAGAGAAAACAGGAGACAGCAGGGTGGCTGACGGCAGCACAGTGATGCATGTATTCAAACAGAAATGGGGATATTCCCATGGCTGCAGCTCCCTGAAGCCTTCCTGTATTTTAGCTAATGTCTACTGAGAATTTAGTGTTTAGAAGCCCTAATTTAAATGTTTTGTTTCTAAGGAGGCAGGAACTGCTTACTCTTGTAGTCTGTGCACATCAACCATCCTGAAGGCTCATGTCCTCTTTTGTACCTTTGGGTCGATTTGTGTCATAAGGAATCTGAAACAATCTTACATATGCTAAGGGTGCCCATGTGCTTTTTGTGCATCTAAGGCATAGTTACATCAATTTTTCTTCTAGGTCTCTTATGACCAACTAGGACCTTTTCTAACTATCTGTTTCTCATGATCAAAGTCTGCTATAGACTGAGGACAAGGATTACTTTCTTGCCTTCCAGCATCTTCTGTATCAGTCCAAGAATAAAAACGGATGTGTCAAGTTATAGGGTTTTCATCTTGCTGTATGATGCCAGTATTCCATTGAATATCTCTTGATTGGGATTGCAGGCACAGCAAATTATAAGTAGCTTTATGCATTTATTTAAATGATGCACTGTTGTTCCTGTCACCATTACACCACTTCTTGTGTTGCCTTTTTTGCAAATCATGTGCAGGAAGGTTCTACCAGCAGAACCGCTGTCAGAAAGCAAATTTGAAACTTTGCACTGCAGTCCTTGTGGAATGTGCATTTTCAATTCAGTTTCTGTGAGCAATGGCACCTGCACATTGAGCACATCCTTCAGTCTAGCCCTCGTCAACAAAACACTTATCAATTTGACTGAGAGCTCTCCTCCACTGAGGCCTTCAACTCCAATTCTGAGCTCATTGCGCTTGGTGTAAGCTTTGACAAGAGCTGCAAGTAGAGCAGCCTCAGCCTTCCAGCTTCAATGAATATGTGAAGTGTCTTTATAAATTTTCCTTCTACTTTCCTAACTTTGACTGTCAATATCTCCTCCTACTGCAACTCTCCGTAAAGTGCTGCACTTTGTCATGCCTTATTGGTTTTGCCTTTTGATGTATTAAGTGAAAGGAGTAGTGTAGTATTGCAGGATAGTGTTTGTTTTCTGGGGACAGTATTTGTTTGGTAGCTGATTCCCATCCAGATGGATGCAGAGGCCCTGCAGGTGCTGCAGCGAAGCACTGCACAGCCCTGCAGTCCTCAACATCTAATATCTTATAAAGCATATTACTGCAGCAGTTCATCCATCACCGGTTTGTATCACATACCAATGAGGAACAGGAGCAACTCTCTCCCTCTCAAATATTTTACACCTTTTTCAGCTACTGCTAACTCTAATCACCCCAAATCTTCAGAGAAAAAGAAGAAGTGGTTATACAGCTGTAGCCAGTTTTATCTATTTCTTCTAAAATATGTAATAGTTACTTCTAGGGTTCTTTCATTATTAAAGGCTGAGAGTGACTCAGGAAAGGAGGTGCATACAGATTTATCCCCGATCCAAGCACTCAGTCCCCATTGATTTAAATGAGAATTGAGCATGTGCATAACTGCCTTTATGAATTAAGGCTGAAATAATGTCCCAGCAATATGGATAAACTTTTCCTCTGGTCCTTCAAGCAAGGATCTTGGTAAAAATAAGGGAACTAGGTTACCATGGCCTAAAATAATAAAGGTAATGGCATTTTCAACTTGGATATTTCTAAAAGTACATTTCAATTTATTTCTGGAAGTGTTAGTTCTTTCAAAAATTAGGCTTTTAAAAACAATTGGGGTTTGAGTTAATAGTCTATTTATTTAATATGTGAGTCAGATCAAGTGCAAATTGCCTTTTAGAAGTTGCTGGATCAAAAAGCTTTTGTTTTTTCCAGAGCTGACTTTCCCCCTCAGATTTAATAACTTTCTACTCACCAAAAGGTGTTGAAGTTCCCCTTTTCCAGTGCAACTATTGCCAGAAAAGCTATCATTTTGTCATTCCTATGATCATTGTCACTTTGATAGTATTTGCATAGCAGTATTTTCGGTGCTGGACATAATTAATAATGATTTACATAACATTTAATAACAGTATTTTTAATAACAGCTTAATAACATGAAAGCTCATGACCATTATCGAATTAATCTCCTACTTTCCAGTTCTGTATCACAACTGAAGTGTTGATTTTAATATGCAAGTTGCATCCTCAGCAACATATTTCAGTCAATTTATATTGATTTTCTGAGGTTATTCTCATTCTACATGTCTCTGCTTTTATTCTAATTTTGAAGCAGTGAGAGGTTAACCAGGATTTAAAGGAAATACAATAGACAATTATTCATTCCCTTGCATGCCTGAACCATTTGCAATTATGAGCAGTATTGAATTTTTGTAAACTGAACTTCTAATTGAGCATCAGGAAATATTTGTCATCACTGCATTTTATAAAAGATAAAAAGGGCTGTAGAAGGTTCAGGGTTTTTTAATTAACTATTAGGCAAGGTAGACAGCATTACCTTTCAATCTTCAGTAGAAAAGTCAACAAGAAGTAGAGATCAGCAAAGTTAATACCAGCAATAAACCATCTGCCTCAGTTAGAGGTAAATAAGATACTTAGATAAATAAAGTATTATTAGCTCTTCCAGAAATTACAAACTTCATTCTTCAACAGAAAAAGCATTGGCTAAAAAGGTTTCTGAGCCAATAGCAGCCACCTCTGTTGAATTCACGAAGAAAGAGCAAAGTGCCATGAACTGAGAGGGAACAAGAGTGAGAAGCAAAGTACTACTCAGCCTAACTTTGATTTCCAGAAAAAAAGTCTGAAACAAATAATTCAGCAACCAATACAGAAGTAACTGGAAAATTATAGTGAGATGAGTTGCCACCAACTCTCTTATCATGTAACTTGTTCTTGGCAAATCCAAGTAACATTCTTTACAGTGGGATAATAGCATTTGTGGGTAGAATGGGATCTGCGAATATTTTATACTTTGGTTCTTAGGTGTTTCACAATGTTTAATATGATATTTGCAAGCCAGCTACAGAATCACAGTTTAAATGAAAGAACCCTAATCTGCAAGCAAATTCGTGATCAAGAAATACTTTTCAACAGTTTCTTAACAAAAGGAGAAGATATATTTACGCAGCTCTGCAGGGTTTTATCTTCACTCTATTCTAGACTGTTTCACTAGTGGTCTGTGTGAAGGAATAGATAGGGTGCTTATACTAAAAACAACAAGTACTACTGTTGTGCAGCAAGGGAGAAGAGAGATGAAAATGGAGAAATAATCTGAAAATATCTGCACATTTAGTAGGGACAACTGGAAAGTGCTACACATAAGCAGGAATAATCAAGTGAACTAATAGGGAATGGGGAGCATCAGATTCGTCTCCAACCAAGATAGATGGAAGCATTGAGCAGTCATCAGTGGCATGAAATTTAACAGGGCCAAACAATGGATTCTGCACCTGGGACATAGTAACGCCAGGCACAAGTGTAAACTGGGATAAGGAGTAGCTGGAAAGCAGATTGCAGAAAGGGATCTGGGGGTGCTGGTTGACAGCAGGCTCAGTAGGAACAAGCAGTGTCCCCTGTCCCAGAGGGCAAACTGCATCCTAGGGAGCATCAAACACAGCACAACCAGTCAGTCAAAGAGGGAATTATCCTGCTGTGTTCAGCACTGGTGCAGCCTTTCCTTGAGGACTGTGCATATCTGGGCCCCAGAATTTCAGGATGTAAAGGCCCTTGAATGCATCCAGAAGAGGACAGCAAAGGTGGTGGCAGGGCTATAAGGAAAGTCCAATGAGGAGTGGCTGACAAACTCTAGTTTTGTTTAGTTTGGAGAGGAGGCTGAGGGGCTACCTCATTGCTCTATGCAGCTTCCTGAGGAGGGCAAGTAGAGAGGGAGTTGTTGCTAATCTGTTATCCCTCTTATCCTGTGATAGCATGCATGGGAATGGTTCCAGACTGCACCAAGAGAGGTTTAGACTGGACATGAGGAAGCATTTCTTTACCGAGGTGGTGGTGAAACACTGGAACAGACATTTGGTCAATGTCCTTAATACCATGTTTTAACTTTTGGTCAGCCCTAAAGTGGTCAGGCAGTTGGACTGCAGTTGATCGCTGTAGGTCCCTTACAACTGAAATATTCTAGTCTATAGAGCAGTTCTCCAGGGAATATTTAGGAATTATAATGGATTTTGAGCTGCATGTGGGACTGAAAAAAGGGAAGTACCATTCTGGACGTATAAATCTTCAAGTACAGCCAACACAAAAAACAATCCTTTGATTCTGCACAGTAATGCCAAGACCCCTGCTGCAATCCTGTGAGGTTTTCAGCAACATTTTCAGGAAAAGGTGGTAATGTTTCTGAACAGGCTGGAAAACCATTTCTCCAGAGCAACTGCAGGGCAGGCAGATGCCCATTTGAGTTCCTATCCAGCCATACTTCTCCAAGCTTTTCTGAACAAGACCAAAGCGCATGAGCTGATACAATGTATTCCCATAAGATTAGGGGGATTTTGTGTTTATGATTTGTGTTACTGCTGTAAAATTTAATTTGTCATTCAGTTTGACCCATTTCCTCATGAAGTTCAGATGTTAATGCAATACAGAAAACACTTTAACACTTTTTTTTCTGTCTTTCATTTTTGTGGATGAGGCTTTTCCAGATGGTGTTTGTGAACAAGACAATCAAATATATATGTATATTTACTACGCTTACTGTTATTTCTGCTTTGGTTTTGTGGTTGTAGTGTTTTTTTCAACAAATGCAGGTATGTTCTTAGTAACAGACTGCCATCTATTTGAAGGGTCAAAATAGAGAATTTTGGATGCTAACATATTTGAAGAAAATACTGTATTTGGTAGGACTCCCTTTTGCTATGGGACAGCAAATTCCCTTTTTCTTCTGTTTGGAAAGATTTGTTGTGAATATTTCTCCTGTATTTTTTTTTTTTCTATTTATTAACTTTCTTGGAAGAAAAACTTCTATTGCACACACTGGTACGTCAAAAATATTTTGGTTTTCCTGGAAGTATTTTCTGGTTCCAGTTCTAATTAAATTAGGTTCCAGTCTACTTTTAGATCACTGGTAACATCTGAAGTGAATACATATTTATTTTGTCTGCATGTGGAATTTGTTTGCAATTTTCTCTCAGGTAAATTTCAAAGGGCCTCATTTCTGCTGAATGCTGAAGTTAACCTCTTTTAGCACTAAAAATAGATGCCTTATTTCTATCTAGTTTGAGATCATGCAGAAAATGCTGTTCCTTAAGTGTCACATTTCTCATGTCGCTTAGTCACATGTTTATGACACTCTTCTTGTATCTCTTCTGAAATGAGACATGGTATTTAGAATATTGCAGTTGGCAGCAACCTCTGAATCAGTCATGCAAGCCACTAGCTGTTTTCTCATATTGGACATAGATATGAGACCTTTGCAAATACTTTTTTACATGTTAACAAAGAAATTGGCCTTTAAAGCAGTGATAAGGAAAGGAAATGAGTTCAGAAATAGCTGAACAAAAAACAGCTGGGTGGTGTCATTTTTTGAAGGATTCCTGGATCCTTCTGTGGTGTGGGATGCTTGAAATCCTAACATAGACTTTACTCAACTGAAACCATACTCAGTCTTCAGTCAGCAACAGCACTGCATTAGCAATCTCTGCCTGCCTTTCTGCAATGGGGGAAGAGCTAGTTGCCTCTTGTGCTTTGCCAGGTTTTGTGCTGGGAATTAGGATGTTTTGGACCACCTGAGCTAGCTGAACATTTACTTGTGCCATGTTAGAAGTACCCTCCCTTACACTATTCTAGAAGAAAATGTAAAGCTGGGGTGACTCTTACTATAAAGTATTTTGATTTTTTTCTATATGTTGAACAGTACACAGGACAACAAATGCTGGTCAAAGGGAAAGCCTGCTATTTAGGTCTGCTTTGTTTTCATCAAGCCCATGGTGGCAATTAGTGTAATGGTGCTCTAAGCTCAGCAAATACTTGCTTATGCCCAGGATGGTCTGCAAAGTGAACTGTTAGTGTGGTAGATTGCCTTCCCCAATGAGAAAGGGATAAGAACTGTTCTGAGAGGAGAATTTAGGGAGTCTTTCCTTCAAAAGTGAAGAGGGTTTGGAGCTCAGGTTTGAAAGGTATTTGTAAATCTGAGGATATAAGGAAACATTTGATATTTTATACAGGGCACCTGGGGCATTAGGTTAGTGACTAACAGCCCAGCCTGACCCCTAGAATATAATACTGAATCATAGAATCATAGAATAGTTATTAGGAAAGGACCTTAAGATCATTTAGTTGCAACCCCACTGCCAGGGGCAGGGACACCTCCCACTAAACCATGCCACATCTGCATGTGGTATATGGCTCACAGGGAAATTAACTGTCTTGGTGGGACTGCTTACTGTCCAGCTGTCCTTAGCAGGGGACTCGCTTGATGCGTTGTCAGTTTTTGAAGCATTCTGATAGTTGCCATGAGGCCACGTGGACCACACTTGGGACTACATAGCCCAAGCTCTTAGTTTAGCTGATTGCAAGGCATGGTGCTCCTCGGGAAAACGTGTGGGTCAGGAAGAAGGGTCTCTCCTGAGACTTCACCTGGAGTGCTGTGTTCAGCCCTGGTGCCTCCAACACAAAAGGGATGTGAACATGTTGGAGCAAACCCAGAAGAGGGCCATGAAGATGCTCCAAGGGCTGGAGCACCTCTGCTCCAGAAAGGCTGAGAGAGTTGGGCTTGTTCAGCCTGCAGAAGAGAAGGCTCCAGTGAGACCTTAGATCAGCTTCCAGTATCTAAAAGGGGCCTACAAGAACTCTGAAGAGGGGTTTATTACAAGGGCATGTAAAGCTAGTCAAGGGGGAATGGATTTAAACTGAAAGAAGTGTAGATTTAGATTAGACATAAGGAAGAAATTCTTCACTATGAGGGTGATGAGGCACTGCACAGGTTGCCCAGAGAAGCTGTGGCTGTCCCATCCCTGCCAGTGCTCAAGGCCAGGTTGGACAGGGCTTTGAGCAGCCTGATCTAGTGAAAGGTGTCCCTGCCCATGGCAGGGAGGTTGGAAATAGATGAGCTTTAAGGTCCTTTCCAGCACAAACCATTCTGTGACTGATATTGTGGCTATACAGCAATGAATAGAACCTATCAAACCCATGCAGCTCACATCAGTTCAGGTCAAAACTTTGACAGAAATGCTTGGGTCTCTTTGTATGGACATTTGGCGATGGGCTCACAGTCTAACTCCTTCCTGCAGAATAACACCTCCTATCCAAACCAGTCCCTCTCCAAGACCTGCGCTACTGACATCAATAACTAGAAATATTCATCATCTGAAGAGGAAGACAATGATTCAGATTTTTACTCATTAGTTGAGGATCTTGTCAACTGTTGGGAACCTTATCAGCTTTCTCTCTCAGTCATGCAGCCCACTTGTGTCAAAACCAAGGCTTTAACAGGATGTTTTGCATTAAAATGGAGATAAACAGGGTGTTTGCTTGAAGCAGAACAAGGCAGAATAAGCCAGATCTTCAGCTGATATACATTTGTCACAGCTCTATAAAGATAATGAAGCTATACTAATTTACATTAGTTTAGAAGCAGTGCTGCTGTCTCATAAAGACTCCTCTGCAGATCTTCATGCAGATGAGGAGAGATGCTGGTGACAACATTGTATTAGTCTGGCTGAGTTGGAGTTAATTTTCCCCATAGCAGCCCTCCTAGTGCTGTATTTTGTGTTGGTAGCAAGAAAGATGTTAATAACATCGGTGTTCTGGCTACTGCTGATCAGTGCTCACACAGCATCAAGGCTGTCTCTCCAGCATTGCCCCACTTCTCCCAGTAGAGTGGGAGAGGGGGAAATCCTGGGAAGGGACATAGCTGGGACAGCTGACCCAAACTGACTAAAGGGATATTCCATACCATATGTTATCTGCTCAGCAACAGAAGCTACGAGAAAGGGCAGGGAGGGAGGGGGGTGGTATTTGTTATTACGACATTTGTCTTCTGTAGCAACCACTACACATACTGAAGCCCCACTTCCCAAGGAGTGGCTGAACATTGCCTGTTGATAGGAAGTACAGAATAAATCTTTTGTTTTCCTTTGCTTCTGCATGCAGCTTTTTTTAATTATTGTTATTTTTAATCTGCCTTTATCTTGACCCACAAGGGTTTTTTTGATGCTATTTCATCCCCCACTGCCACCAGTTCTGCTGAGGAGGGGAGTGATAGAGCTGCTTGGTGGGCACCTGGCATCCAACCAGGGTCAACCCACCACCGGCATGCTGCCCTGGCAGCTTCTAGCACGTGCCTCAGATAGGTCATAAGCAGCCTGAATCATGCTTCCACTGAAGATAGCTGATAGGCTTTTGGTACTCTCAGGCAAAGATGCTCCACCTTACCTTTCTTCTTGACTGTTAGGGAGTGGAGAAATTTTTCTTAGCTTTTCTGCCTCTCTTAATGGTATTTCTCTCTGTCTCACTCACTTGACACAAATTTTCTGGTAAGGCCACCTGCTAAGGAGCAGTCAGGTACCATTTACCTTATCTGCATATATTTCCAGTTGGTATCACTCCACCTTTTAAAGTGACAAAATATAATCATTTTCAATAATTTGAATTTTGCATGAGTAATAAGGGTTGAAGGTATTCCTTATTGCTGTATTATTCTGAAAACACAGAGAGCCATTGGATTTCAGGAGCCCACAAAGTAAGTCTACAGCACTGGGGCTTCACCATTTGGGCCACAAGTATGGAACTCCCACTTGAATACCATCTGAAGCTCTCAAGTCCTTTTGCAGACATCGCTGTTTAATTAATGTAAACTGGAATCAGAAGTGACAATAACCAAGAGAAGTGTATTTGTCCCCCAGTTTCCCTTTGCTGGGAGGTTCATAGAGTTTTCGTGTCTTGTGACATTATTTTGTGTCCCTGTGGATGGCTCCATAACGAACAGCCTGACGGCGTGGGGCAGTGGGAACAGAGACACTTGAGGCACCATGACTGCGAGGCTCTGGAGCAAGCAATACAAAATAGTCAATGAAAAATTTAGCAGAAATGCAGCATTTTCATTCTGGTTAGTAAAGCCAATTGTATCCTTCCCAGATTCTTTTGGGAAATATTTTTTTAATGGAAAGTTTATGTGGACTTGTGTGTGTGTGTTTGCAGTGAGCTGTATGAACTGCTTTTTCTTTCAAAATTCAGTGTGGAAAATTCCTGTCGCTGCAGGTACTTTTCTGTCTTTAAGTCAGAGTATCCACTGAGATATAATATTCGTTTCATTAGGCTCATCAGTGTAATGCTGTTCAGCTCCATTTAATGAAAACAGTAAATTAGCATGTGCAATAGTTCTCTTTCACTAACTAATTGATATATGATTAAAGTTCCCATGTTACCAGCTAGTACATCTTCAAGGAAAGTCACTAGAAATGATGGCTTAAGGGTTTTTAAAAATGCATGGTTTTAATGACAGCACTATCCAGTATATGCTATTTAAGAGATAAAAGCAAAATAATAAACAAAAAAAAAGGTACTGCCCGATAACAAAATCTTGTCCAATTCATTTTCTACCCTGGGAATTCAAGTAGCTACTGTTCTGTACGGGAATGGTCTCTGAATACATATTTCAGCAGCATTACATGCTTTAGCAAAAGGTTTATTATTCTGAAGTCTGCTCTCATAGTTGAGGTTTTTTTTGGCGGACTTTTAAGTTTCAATCGTGCTTGCATCTAATTGAAGAAGTGCTCATACAACTGTCTCTGCAAATTGCTAGGCAGGAAAGACTTGAATTACTAGCTGTTTTCCAGGAAGTTAAAATGGAGAACAGCAGATTCTCATCTGATGTTAACTGGTTGCTTTGTTTAAAATTGAACTGTGTTGATTTGCATCAAAGGATGGGAAAGAAACCTGTCAAGGAAGCACTGAAGGACATTTCTGTCAATGGCAGAAGTACCACAGTGCTCCAGAAGTGTAGGAGACCATGAGGCCACAGCCAAACACCTGCTTCTAAAGGAAACTTTGAATGACCAGTAAGGGGAATAAATTAAAATTCATATATATCATCAGTACTGGCTTGTAGATCACTTCAGTCTTCCTAAAAAAATCAGCTACTGACTGCTTCTGTAGTTACATATGCCTACAGAACCTTCAGAGGGAAAAACTGAAGACAGATGAGAATGAAAATGCAAAAGGAACTGAAAACAATCCATTCAGCTGGAGGAAGTATGGAAAAGACCTCAAATATGAGCTTGCACATCACCCAAGGCATCATGTTTTAAAAAGAGAATGGATCTTAGTGAAGAGAGAGCAGCTTTAGTGACTTTGTAGTCAAACTGATCTGCTCAAATTGCAAGAGATCTCTGACCAGGTCTTGCAGCGTGCAAAGCACCAAACACAACAGAAGCTGTATAAGACGTGAAATTGCTTTAAAGCCATATTGCCGTTGGCTAGTAAGTCTGCAGCAGTAAGATGCTGCTCATCTGCCAGCAGTGGGAAGCCAGGACTCATAACAATTGTGTTTTCTGACTTCACGTGTCCCAGGAAACACATTGCTTTTCCAAGACAAATGCGTTGCTGGCTTCACCCTGCTGCCCATTAGCAGCTACACAAACATGTACAGTGCCAAACCACACAGCCCTTACAAGTGAGGTTTTTCTTGGCAGGAAAACACAAGGGTTCTTGGCGAGGTAACCTGAAGACTGCTGCATTCGCTGTTTGTTTAGATTGGGCTGCACTGCCATAGCACTGTGCAGAAATAGGTCCTGCAGCAACTTCAGAGACCAAAAAATGTGGTAGATGGTTTTCATCTATCTAGATGTGAACTTTATAAATTCAAAGGTTTTTATTAAACCGAACTTGATTTCTCCCAATTATTTTTTAACAAGTATCTCACTGTTGTTATATTCCATATGCACAGACCAAAAATCCTGTCCCATAGACAGATGGAGCAAATAAAGGAGAAATTATTATAAATGCAGAAAAGCTTATTATTTAACTGGAGGCTTGCTTATGGTTTTAGGTTCTTGATTTTCTGGTCTGTGAAGTGACTGATGTGATAGTTCTTATCATAAGGTAGTGGCCTCTTACTGCATTTCTTCTTAATCATATATTTTTCAAATACATGTTATATATTTCTGAACTAAATGTATTAAAAAAGAAAAAAGTCAATGAAAGTATCCCTGAACTTCTTGCATATTTTTTGAATCAAAAATCATATGGAATATAATCTATTGTTTTCCTGTCAAGGTGGAATGTGCAGGAATGTAGTCTCTGCCACCGCTTTCCAGGTATAATTAATTTTTCTCTTTAGTTTAGATCATTGCAGAAGAATTTTATATTGGGGGGGACTATATTGATTTGACTTTAAGATGTAGATTTTTCGAGAACTGCATTGTGTTCAACTGTATCATTTATATTTGTTGAGAGATAAATTGAGTATCTTAGTGATGCATCCCGTTGCTGAAGTTTAAAAGGTCTTTTTGTGAAGACTGATAAAAACGGCAAAGCATAGAACTGCTTCAAGTCATATATTCGCTTCTTTTCACATGTTGAATTACCACTGAACAAGAAGCCGTAGTGACAGTATCATAAAAGATTCATATTGTTCTGTATTTTTGGAAGAGCTCAATGATGTGGTGGTAAAGGATATGAAGGAAGACACTTTGTTATCTGTGTTAAGCCAGGTGATAAGTTTTCTTTTTGTTTCTGTCAGCCAAACTCCAGTGCTCATTTAATGGTTTGTATCCCGTGTCTTCAGTTGCAATTAAAATCTCTAAAAAATATTAAGCTGGCAGCAGCATTTCAGTTAATTTAGCAGACTCTTTACAGAGCTGCTGGGTCAGTTGCCATGCAACTGCTGGGACAAAATGAAATATCGCCTTGCCATTATTTTTCTCGGCATTGTATTTAAAGTTAGCAAAGGCTTAACAAATTCGCCAAAGCCTTCTGGGATGAGATGGAAACTCCAGGTTCTAAAGCTTCCCTGGAGTGATTTTCAGTGTTTCATCCCTACCCTCTGCAGACCTCTGGCCCCAGCCTGCAATGGCCTTGCCCTGGTTTTGTACAACATGCTTAATTATTTTTCTGGGTTAATTGCTGCTCTGGGCCCAGTCAGGCAGTGCTTAACCAATGCTGCAGCTCGCTAATGGAGTAGTGGTAAACATGACCAAAGTCTCGCTACCTGTTTCCACCTCGCCACTGCAGTTTCCTGTTCTTTAAATTGACTTTTTCACCTATACTGAACACTGATGCAGAGCATTCTAGCACTCTGCTGAGATCAAAAGCCACTGCCACTTTCCAAAAAGCCCACTTCAGCAGAAGCAGGCCTTCACCTGCATCACCTGGCTGGGAGCAACATGATTAAAGGTAGTTTCATAGCAAAGCTATCCAGAAGTCATTAACTGTGTATGCATGCAAATATATATCTAAATGTATGCACAGAAATATTGTATATCTAAATAGCTCAAGTCAGAAGAAGAAAATAAGGCATCATAACCACTCAGGGCTCTGATTACAACTAGAAACTGCATGTAGCACAGCTGATATAAAACTATCCAATATATATTAGATCAGGTAGAAGTCTAACCTTTTTAATTCTCCTTGGCAAATATCAAAGAGAAGTTAATCAGAGCCAGGAAGGATAGCCATGGTCATCTACCCATCATCCTGACTCCCTCTATCCAGGGAAATCTATAGCACTGTTCCAAGCGGACAGTTGGGAGTGGTTGGGTTTGTAGGGCATGAACAAAACATGGCTACTTATTTGCCCCACTTTTGGCAATGAGCAGCCCTTGAGGTGCAAGTTCATATTCACTGCTCTCTAAAGACAGGATTCCCAGAGCAAACTCCTTCTTGTCAGGAGACCCTCAGCTACCCAAGTGGGTGTGAGTCTGAACTGTAACTTGGAGTCACTGCAGACAGGCTGCATTTGTGGATCCTTTAATGCCTGTGTGTCCCCCCTTTTGAGAACTTCTAGGTGTCTTTCTGATAAACTCTTTTTTGTTTAATCTTAAAACTACTTTCAGAAAATCTTTAATAAAGCCATAAGCTAGAACTTACTTTTTTCTGTTTTTACCAAGTTATGTTTATGTATGAAGCAAATTCTAATATTCAATAACTTTGCAATCCTATGAGTTTTAATAAATATTTAAAGCTGTTGCACTGTTTATAATTTCCCATGCATTAGAAATGCAAGAGACTGTAAATTAAATTTATATCACATGTTTGAATATTGGATGTCAGTATGCTCTAAAGTTATTTGGACTAAAGCAAGTGAAATTAACTCCCTAAGACAAATGCAGTGATTTGCCTTGACATAGTGTCTTGATTCATAGGCAGTTTATACAAGTACAGAAAAAAAGATGACACACATTTCAAAGTGTTCAGGAAAGTTAACAATCAGGTCAAAGTTGTAATTTGCAAAGCTAAAATTAAACTGATGGTAGGAATGGAACAATACCGTATTTCTTTTCCTTTTTTCCCCTTTAGCTTGTGTTTCTTATTTTCTTGCATTATGGATTTTTTTTCTCTGTATCTTGAAATGTAACCTACTCACATAGGTTACAATATATGTTTATTTCCATCCAGACTCTCTCTCATACAAATGGTATTTCGTTCACTTCAATTGTCTGTCCTTGGACACAGAAATTAAAAGATCCTCTGGGCAGTCCTTATGAAGCGTCCTAACTGCTGCTATCTCATGTTAAAGAAAATTTTAGTCAATGCAAATACCAGAAAAGAGAAACAAAACAAAAGCATAATTTGTGCTGCTTAAACTACGTCCTTAATTTCCCTTCTGTTTCTTACTTATTTTAACGCTGTACCCAAAATAATATTGATAAGTATTTTCAAATGCAGGAAGGGAAAAGCGTTGTTCAGCCTGGCCAGTTATACAGGTTCGTCAGTTTTCTCTTGCCAGGTCCTTGCAATCAGGTAAGAAACTGGCAGTTTTGTTTCTTTGTTATTGTTGCTACCCATTTCTTTTAAACAAAATGGATCTGCTTGGCGAAGAGATGTGCAGGATGGAATAATAACCAGAAATTATTAAGCATTTAATAATTTAATCAAGCATTCTGGGAAAAGTCTCGGACAGTAGAAAACTTAAGTATGTTCAAGATTTCAAAGAAAAAAGTGGCCATTAGTCTGGTTTAGCTTCCTCATTGCAGAAGTCTGAGTATTTCACACACTTTATCTCAAACTGATCCACACACTCTTATTCCAGTTTAAAACAGTTTTCAGAAGGCATCCAATCCTGACATGAAGGCATCTGGAGATGGAGAAACTACTTGTTCTGTGAATTACCCTATCTCTTCTAAGATGTACAGAGCATTTCAGTTGAAATTTGTTTAGTGTGGGTATTTATTTTTTTTTCCTTTGCTTTTCTCTTGTTTTAGGAGATTAGCATCTTTAATGCAATATTGTGTTATTTCTGTGATGGTAATCAAGCTATGTTTCATACTTCTCTGTTAAGGACTGAACAGACTGCTCTCTGAAACACGGCCAAGGGGATGAAATGCAGAGCATGGAGCTGACATTTCATGGTATTCAGCTCCAAGAAGGCAAGTGGAAACAGAGTGACATCCATGTGGTGCACGGGTGCCATGCAGGGTACAGAGGGAGGAGGTCACAAAGCCCAAAGTGGTTAATCAGAAAATCAACTGACTACATCCTTGTCAGGCACATGTGCAGTGTGATGCCCGGAGCTACGGATTAATTAACCCTGGATGGGGGGGATCCTTATGGTAATTGCCAAGTACCTTAGGTCTTGCTTTACTACATTGGTAAGTAATGGAAAAATAGAAGAAATGGGAATAATTAAGATGAAGTGCTGGAGAACTGGATAGAAAAGTACTGTATATTTCAGAAGAACAGTTGCTGCTACCTAACAGGCACTAATAACTGTATGATCACAAGAGGCTAAAAGTGACCCTTAATCACCTGTCTTGTAAGAACACTGATGGCCATTAAAGAAATAACTTGGTTAGTAAGGGAAACACCATATACAAAAATCAACAGAGTCAAAAAGAGAGTTTAAATTTATTCGGCTATCAGTAGCATGGCTGGGAAAAGGTAGTTAAGCATGAGTTATGGCTCCATTCCATGTACTACAGCCCGTAGCAGTGTATATTTTAATAAACTTCACTAGAAAGAAAATAAAATGGGTTCTGTGAAAATACCTGGGGTGTTTTGAAGATACTGGAATCCCAGGAAATGTATTTTATGGCAAGCATCCCTATAATGCAGAGAAGTAGGGGAAATGTAAGTACATAATGAATATAGAACAGACTTCGGAAAGTAAGTGCTGGTGAATTTAAGCAAACCATGTGCCTTGAAATGTAAACCAAGCAAAGTATATTTCTTCAGTACAACAGTGAGTAGTGGCATACATGTATTAGCTGCAGAGTAACTGAACTCCCTATCATGTTAAATTCAAAACCCCTGAAGGAATAAAATGCTTTGATAGAAAGGAAATGGAGCCTTCACACAGTGCAGGCAAGCCCATTAACAGCTAGTTTGCTCTTAACCAACCTGGTAGGGGTGCTGTGTAAGTGTCCCTGCTGTCCCAGCAGGTAGTGGCCACACAGGCAGACACTGGTGGTGGATGTGATGAGGAAGGAGGTGCCTTGGGGGTGGGCAGGGGAAAAGCTGAAATGAAGGGGTGTCTCCTCACATTCCAAAGTCACTGATGATACCACTGCTTGCTGCTGCTGTGTCAGGCAACACTGACAGCATGGGAAGATAAACCATTTTTAAACACAGCAGCCTTAGAATTGTGGTAGGGCCAAGACAGCCTGTCAAAAAAATCCTCTTTCCTGGAGCTCTTTTGCTGCCACTGCTTTAGGTACCTCCCTGCTTTGCTTAAGTCTCAAACCAGTTCCAAGTAAAGGGTGTTTCTGCTTTCTGATACAGACTTTTGCGTAGCACTCCATAGACGAATAGTAGAATTTCTTCCTGAAGAAGCAACCAGAATACCATAAAGATATCTGAGAAATAAATGTACTAAATGGAGGAAGGTATTTCTTTAGCATTCAACATTAAATTAACCAGTTTACACAGGTTGAAGACTGTGAAACAAGAGCAAGGCAAAGCATGGCAAGACTGTGGGCAGTTCTTCAGCTCTTGTGCAGCGCAGCAGTGCTCTAGGGACTAACTCCTGCAAGTTACGTAGAAGAACACTCTCCATCAGCTGTTCTCCCAACTAAATCCATAACATTAAATGCGCTATGCATAGCTGGGGGGGCAGCTAAGCTTGGAAGTGTTGTTTCTGCCCTTTAGGATCTGCTGATGGGTTTTGGGCCTCCATCCCACCCCACCTCTTTAAGTCTATAGTGTTTCCTCAGTGTCCTTTCTCAGTTTATCTGGCAGGCAAGGGCTCCAGCCTATTCTTAATCTTCCCACCCTGATGTGAACCCTCACAGTTTGAGTATTTTAGTTGGGTGTAGGCTGTCCCTGGATTTCTAGTTTTCCTAAGAAATTGAAAATAGCTGTGCTGGGATGTCCATGACCTGTTAATCTGGGTGACATCAACATGTGCCACTCTTATGGCCCTTCTTTTTTCCTTCTGTTGCTCCCACATCCACCCCTCCCCATATAGTCTCTAATCATGCCAATCTTAATGTTTCTGTTACAGTTCTCTAAAATACTCAGCAAAGCTCTTCAATGACCCATGTCCTCACTGCTATTACCCATCACTATTATGAAGTGAAATGAAAGCTCAGTTCCAATCTTACCTGCCCTTGTGATTCCTAATAATTCAGAATATATCATTCAGCATCTGCCTTTACAAAACAATACAAGTTGTTAACAATTTGAAATGAAGAATGCCTCAGGAAAAATATTAAGCTGCAATGAATATACATAGTAAGAGGAAGCAGCAAATGTCTGGGTTCAATGAACTTCTTAATTTACATCTTTGTTCTGTTACATGTTACAGTGATTCTGCAAAATAGCTTGGGTTTGATATTTTCCATGATTATTCTTACCCCAAACAGATGGATGCATCTCCACGGGGTTTTTAGAGCTGTTTGCTATTTTTGTTGTTAATTTTGAAGCAGAGATTAATGTAGTTTTCTCTAGGTTTTCTCAGCCAGAAGGAAAAACTAAATGCACTGCAGTGCATAACTGATGCACACATTTGGCTATCCAAACAGAACTCAGAGGGCAGAAGCTTCAGCCTGGTTCATTAGGGATTTTTATGTAGATATAATGTTGATACATAAAGGAAAATCAAGTCAAGCTTTCAAGGGTCCGTGAGTTACATCAAGTAGACTCACTAGTTTAGCAATATTAAAATCTGGTCAATAAAAAAATATTTAGATGGAACGTTTTAGTTTTAACCAGTGTCATTCCCATATACATTTACATACTTATAGCTACTCTGCTAGTATTTCTTCCTGCCATGTTCCTGTGCTATAACAGCAAATGTTTTTTTAAATGTAATACCATACAGCCTCTATGGCCAGAGCTGAATCTTCTCTCAGTAGTACTGCAGAATGTTTGATGTTAATTTGTAATGCAGTGCCATTTCCCAGGAGTTATGGATTAATTCTGAAAAAAAATTAAATGACCTTCAGATATGTGTGGTATAATCGGTTCTCACTCATCCATATTCAAAACAAGACTTTTAAAAGAAGGTTCTTGTAGCTCATAACTGCAAGTGTGATTTCAGGGAAAAATAATTGCATTTAAAATTGCAGTTACTCCACTAGAGGCAAAATTTAAAAAGTGTCTACCTCTTTAAACCAGTCATCTTACATTTGGGATTTATTTTCAACTTCCCAAGTGGTTATCTTCGTAGTGCTTCGGGAAGCAAAACAATATAGATGAGCCAATAGGCACTCGATAATTGAGGCTTGCAATAAAGACAAACTACTGTGTAAGTAAACATCTCAGCAGTGCCAGTATAAGTGCAGGTGTGGCTGAAAAGCATTTTTATGGCATGTCAAAAAGTCTCAGATAACTGTTTTCTATGAATTAGTAAAGAAAAATGTTTTTCCGTTTCATGCGATTTAAACATCCACTTTGGTCTTTTTCAAAATCCTTTTTGCAGTGCTTTAATGCACTTCCAGGTACTCTTGGAGAACAGAATAGTTGTCTTCAGGTCCTTTAAAAGATCTGGACCACCTCCGAAAAATGTCTGTGTTTAAAACATATTCTGATTTTAGAATTAGAGTAAATACTCATTTTCCCTTTGAACAAGGGGCAGCAATTCCTGTTTTCTAGATGAAAATAAATGAGTCATAGAACCATAGAATACAACGAATCTCAAGGATCATTGGGTCCAACCTCTGTAGGCAAAGCATTACCTAAACTAGATGTCTCAGAGCCCTGTCCAGCTGAATCTTAAAATTGTCCAGTGTTGGGGATTCCACCACTTCCCTGAGGAGGTTATTCCAATGGCTGATTGTTCTCATTGTGAAAAAGATTGGGTTTATGTTGAAAAAAATTGATAGTATCTGTTTAGATGTATAGGCCCCTCAGCTGTTTAGTATCAAAACCCGTGTTTGGATGGGTGGGTTTCCTTTTTCTATTTCTGCAGACTTTGGGCCAGACTCTTTACTACCAGAAAAATGTACCACTGACATATATATTCCTCCAATACCTCTTTTTCCAAGAAGCAGTCAGCACTGTAAGTCCCATGCGAGAATTTATGACACTTTTAGAATAGTTTTATGGATTTTAGCCCATCCGTACACCCCAGTAACTATGTGTGACAGCCTGTGAATTTGAAGGCGAGGAGCAAGACCTTCACATTTGCACGTGTGTAATACAGGGAAAATACGTACGTAAAGTAGAAAATGTCTGTGTGTAAAATATTCGATAAATATCCCAGGGATTGCATACCAGTGCTGACAACAGAGTAACAACATGCCTTACTGCAGGACCAGTGGCTGGAACGTTATCAGTTTTCCCTGGCTTATTCCACCCTGGTCAGATCCGCAGTCACTGCCTCTGTCTGTCTGCTCCCAGGTTCACTCTCTGAAAGCAGCAATCTCGAGACCATCAAAGATTGTCATTCTGTATCATGGGCATCAACAAACCCAAGCAATCAACCCACTCTTGTCTGACAATGCTGAAGAGAAGGTGGAGTCGCATGATGCGATACATACCAGGGAATATTTTGTTCTCCTTCCCCAGTTTTGCCACTGCTAAAACCAGTTTCGAATCTATCCTGAATTTAGCAAGTTGAAATCATGAATGAAAATTATTTGAGCCTTTTGTTTTTCTTTTTAAAGCTTTTCCCTTCTGAAAAGTCTGATTATTCTCACTTACAAAAAAGGTCCAGTCTCCTACCATGTAAAGCCCCTGCATCCAAGACAGGGTTTCAGGGGGCATTAACCACCAGTCTTTTATGTAGTCTTCTTCAGATCTGTCCATAACTAAAACATATCTTTCAACAGTACTTTTTATTTCATAATTTTTTGACATGATCCTTATCCAGGAATTCACTTTGCATTGATATTTTTGCACTCCGTATTTACACCCGCCATTTGCAAACTTTACATAATTAAAGTCTTGGGTTTTTACTGTATGAGCTTAATTCCATATTGTCAAAGAGAAATTGGATAGGAACAATGCACAGTGAATTTTTCATTCTTCTGCATAAAAGCTTTATAACCAGATTGTTATCTGTGTTGTTCAAACACCGCACAATCTGCATAAATATTAAAGTTTTTATTTTGCTAACATGATTTTTCTACATTAAGGTGACGCTCATGAAAGACTCGACATCTCTTTGTTAGGTAGTCAGTTTCCAGTAAATGCACTTTCAAGACTGTAATAATGGTAACAGTTTTATATGTATTTTACTACCAGTGTACAAGAAAGGTTTTTTTTTTAAATTAGAAGTCCTTATCCACTAGAATTATAACATTAACCTCTTCTCTGATAACACTCTGAAGAATTCCTCTTTTAGTATGCTGGAATATAATAGAAAATCTTTTGTTAGTCTTTAGTTGAGATGTACTATTGTGCTCTGTAATTATAGTCATTTGCTTATTTGTTCATTGTTCTTATTTGTTGTTCTTATTCTCATGTGTTCTTATTGTCTTTCTGCAATAAGGATAGTAGTTTAAAAACAAATAATAGAGATATTCATTTACAAAGGCCATTTCTGGGCACCTGTACTTTTTCCATTGACCCTAGCTCTATGTGTAGGTTTTACTATAACACCTATTACCTGCCTTTCAAATTCCCAACAACCAAAGTAGCAATAGTCATATATTGCCATTGCAGTACTAGCCATCCTGGGAGGACACAGTGCACAAATGTAGAAATAGCGCAAGGAACATTGACTTTCATCTGAGAATTGTCAAGCAAAGACTTACTATTTCCATGCAAATGTTATATCTTTATTTTTGATCACCTCCTTGTGCTTTGCATTTAGGGGTGCTTGGAAACTCTGGGCTATGCTAGAATTAGGATCTTAGCTCCAAATAAAATAGACCACTGAGAATATATAACCCTATACTTGCTAATGGCCTTAAGTCTGCATTGTATGTTCCTTTTTTCAGGAATGTACAGTGTCTCTACTGGGACTGTACCTTCTACTTTTAGGAGGTATCAATTTTGCAGAGGCTTCTCCCTTTCCTCATCATAAATACTGTTCCTTGGGTAGAAAATTCAGAAGTGTGAAGCATCTGTTTTTCACTTTTACAAAGGAATCACATGTACAGCCATGGACCCTGCTCACTGCAACTTTTATTTTATTTATGTGAGATCCAAGTTTGCAAAATCTCCATTGTTTTCTAGTTTATGGTATTGTGAGAACAGTCTTGCAAGAGTGGATCAGACATTACTGATGCTGTCTGTAAACAACCCAAAACAACACTCTGAGAAGTATAAATAAATCTGGAGCTCATTAATCCATATAAAGTGCTAATACGGCAGTATTGTCAGTGAGATACTGGTCTATTAAGGAGTCCAGGTTAAGTTATCTCAGTACTCCAGGAATTTTGCCTGAGGCACAGCTACAAATATCGTGCACAAGATTTACTACACAATTATAGAGCACAAGGCCTTAAGAGGAAAAACACCCGTAAATACAACAATATCATTTAGGATGGTGGATGGAGCAGAAATTTTGGAGGTAATGGCACAGAATTCATGTTCTCTCATTGACAGCACTGCCTTAAGTTCCCTTGTCCATCAGTGAAAGGAAAATAGACCTTGTCAGAAAAAATGGGCTACAATGTGTTTGTTTGGTCATGAGCGGAAAACACAGGTAACATCCAAACTTTCTGCATAGGTAATTTAGAGGTTCTATACCTGTGCATGTAGGACACCCAGGGTTTTCCAGGTCCCCAAGGACTGAACAGTAGGTTTTCCATAATTATTTGTTGAAAAAAAAAATCCCTTACTGGAGATAAAAGGATGTCTAAGGGCTCATTGAGATTGAAAGTTTGAAATCTAGGAGGGCTTTCTGCAGCTTTTCACTGCCAGTGCTTGCAACTTGGGCTAAGGAATCACTACTGTCAGAAATGTGACTGTATATGCTATTCCTGTTTGGAGGAGACTCAGGTTTTTTTCTTTCTCTTCTCTATTTTATGACATGACATGACAGGAAACTGACACAAAGTGTGAGCATAATTTATAGAAACCTAACAGGTATAGCTGATGACAAGGCAAAGATCCATCCTATTCACTGATTTGCCTTTTGGGAGTGCCCAAAATAACTTGCTGGTGTCTAAGTCCCCAGCACTTACTTTAGTCTTTCTTTAAAACTTGTAATATGTTTGCTCATCTTCAGTCTTTTGGACCACATCTGTTCTCTATGAACTCTGAAAATTGTCAGTGTTTTTACTTGAGTTTGTTTCAGCCAGTTCTCTAAATGTTTTACAATAATGCTCATCTGTCTCAGACAATTTCAAAATATATAGCATATGTAGATCTTTAAAGATTGAGGTTTTACTCTTTGGTATTTATGATGGTAGCTGTCAGCTGAAAACAACCTTCTCAGTCAAGGAAAATGTGGAAAAGGTGTTAACTGCTTCAGTCTTCTCAGCACCCTTTTGCTATCTTTCCCCCTTCATGTGTTACTCTCCTCAGCCGCTTGCTACTGATGTATAGTGCTCATGGCTTATTCAAGTTAGCTTCTTATTATACATGACATCCTGCATTAGGGTAATTTGGTTTTTCACCCTTAATGTCGTTATTTAAAGGAATTGCCAGCTGTTAAACTTAACTCTCAATTTTTTTTTTCTTCCTAATTTGCTTCCCATGAGTTTTTGCCTACCAGTTCTTTGAGTTTAACAAAATCTGTCTTCTTGAAGTCCGTTATAGAGTTTCCAGGGAATTGCTCCACTGTAATGGAGAACATGACTTTTAAAAGAAGCTCAGATCTAACTTCTCTATCGGTATATTTTAGTAAACATAGGCTTAAAAGTTCAGCCTTTCTCTCGGATGAAGCAAGAGAAGATGAATTGTATCTACAGATGTGTTCCAGGGTAAGTATTCAGCAAAGCAAAGAATGGAATCATTTAAGGTTTTGTTGTTGTTGTTGTTGTTTGGGTTTTTTAATGTTCCTTATAGGTGTAGGTGTAAAACATTGTGCAGAGCACCTTTATGAAAGGTGGGATACTCTCCCTCACAGCTTCATTTTATTCACAAGTCTTTATTATCAGGTCTACTGTTTCTGTTGTCATAGGAAGCTTGCTGTAAATATTTCAAGAAGTGCAAGAAGTGCTCCTTGACTAAATGCAGCAGTAAACCCCTCGCAGGTTAGGCTACTACAAATCTGTGCACCTACTGAGGTGGCATAGCAGATCTATCTTCAGAGAGGTGGTAGACGCCCAATCCCTGGAGACATTCAAGGCCAGGCTGGATGTGGTTCTGGGAAACATGGTCTAGTTGGAGATGTCCCTGCTCATTGCAGGGGGGTTGGACTAGAAAACTTTTGAATGTCTCTTCCAATCCGAACTATCCTATGGTTCTATGATCTGCTACTTTCATTTATCTGCTCTCTGGCAACTTTTCATCAAGCTAATTTAAAGGTAACATGGATGCATCTATATTTAAATACTTGACCAAGTGTAGGTATACCTGGAGCTGTAGTACCCGGGGATGGATGACAGATGAGTTACGCACCAGTCTGTTCCACCTATGACTGCCTATGCTGACAATGAAACTATATGTGTTTCTCCGAAATCAAGGTGTGCCAATGATGTATCAGAGCACTGTCTTGGAAAACACCTCTTGATGTAATTAAATTGCAATCTAAGTACAAGAAAATAGGTATATTCAGACTGACAAGGACAACAAAGAAAAATACATGAGAAAATTATAAGAAGTAATGTCAGCAGCATAAGCTGTTGTAAAGGTAATCTGTGCCATGGAGGAGTTCTGAAGCAGGGAATTGAAGGTGGTAGAACATTGGAGTAACATGAAGTCTTACTTCCAAGGGCAAGGGTGGCATGTGATAGACGAAAGATGCCATTAAAAAATTAAGACTAGAGGCTGGAGCATCACAACATAAGCTGCCTGATGGTAGTAGCTGTCATTGCTAAATGGGAGCACTTGGTGGTAGAGATAAGGCTTAAAAGGATTAAAACAATTAGATAACAGTTGTTTTGGAAAACAACCAATTTAGAATGCAAGGGAAAGAATAACACGATCAGAACAATGCTGAAATTATCTTAGTAATATGAACATGCTGAAAAGACATGAAGAAGGCAAGGCTGATTTGTCAAGACCAAAAGTAATCACTTTTATTCAGTGTTGCAGTAATCAAGACTGACATGCTGAGAACTGAGATGAGGATCGTTGACACAAGTTGCCAGTGTAAGAAGAGCAGTACTAACCAGAGCAAGGGAGAATTGAATTACAGTTAGAGTAAACTGGATATGCAGAAGCTGGAAACAGAACGTATCTGAGGAAGCTCAGGGAGCTGACCAATGTCACTGTGAGGCCTTTGTTATCCTTGAAACTGATGGGAAATGGGTGGTGTGGGTTTCCAGCAACATGTAAAAGTAAAATTTATGTCTATCTTCAAGAAGGCCAAGAAGGAGGTTCCATGGGAGTTGAGATGGTCAGCCTAACTTGGTCTCTGGAAAGAATGTGGAGAAGTATTCCAGGAAGACATGTCCAGCATACGAAGGTGATGGGGAAAAGCCAGCTCATATTTACCAATGGCAAATCATATCTGACCACCCTGAATGCTTCCTGTGACGAGGTGAACAAGAGGAGCAAGTCAGATGTCTCTTATCTTCGCTTTAGACAGCCCCACAGATTCGTTTTAGCCAGAATAAGGAGATGTGGACTGGACAGAGAGACAGTGAGGTTGGTGAAAACCTGCCTGGATGCTGCCTTTGAGAATAAGAGAGATACTGGCACAGGAGTGAGACCAATGGAAAACTGGTCTCTTAATAGATGGTCAGGAGCTGGAGCTAATGATGTGAAAAGAGAGGCTGAGACAGCTGGGTTTCTTTAGCCTGGAGAAGGGAGTTCTCACTAAACCCTGGAAGTTTTCTCAGAGAGGTTGTAGAGTTCCTATCTGGACAAGACCCTGAATAACCTGAGAAAAAATTGCCATCCACCCGTCTTTTAGAAGGGTTGGGAGTAGATGACCACCAAAGGTCTCTTCCAGCATAAACAGTTTTAGTACTCTATTGATTTTATCACTTATTTTAACTCTGAAGTTCAAGGTAAACTGAGTTTTGTCTGTGATTAATGAACATAATCAAACCAGATGTAAGCGTAAAAGAAATGATGATTTAGTAGGAGAACTGTCCTGATTTTCTGCCATTTATGCTCCTTTCTACTCAACACCAGCAGCAGTGCCCCGTCCCTTTGTGTCAATTGTTTTTACTCATCAGTTGGGTTCCCAGCTCTTCTGGGAATAAAATGAATCAACAGAATGAGAAGTATTGTAAATGGCATCACCATGGTTATAAGATGTGTTTCATGTCTCTAAGATTTGCTTTTATAAATTGCTTTTGCTTTTTTTTCATACCCATCTCATACCTCTTAATTAATTTCCAGCACGATGTTATCATGCTAATCTGTATGGCAAGGAAAAGGGGGTTTTCTGTGTGTTTGAAGTCTAAGTGTACTATATAAACCAAGGCAAAACAATAATCAGTATCACTCAATTAAACAGATGAACCAAAGCACTATCCTTTGTCTGTATAAGGTCAGTTATCTCGAAGCAGATCTCTCCGTTGAGAGGTGCACTGGGAGGTCAGCCTATGCTGTGCTGTGAAGAGATTGATCATTTACACTGTAAGTAAAACCAATCGATTACTTTCTCCATCTTTGGTGCACTTTGTCATGGCATAAAGACGGCCTGGAAACTGCTAGGTTTTACACCTCCTTGTTAGAGTCATGAGGCTTAACTGGTGTTACAGTGTTTTTTGCCCTTTCCATTTCTTTGGGCTGATCTCTGCATTCTTGCTGCAGTCATATTCTAGGGGAGTACACAAAGTTGTTCCCTAGAAAGTTTTATCATCTCCCCCTGTAACCTGCTTAAGCCCTTACCTTTCTGTGTGCAAAGTCTGCAGCTGGTCTGCCTGCTAGATAGCTCTTCCTTTTGTGATAGCTGCCATGCACCTTGCTGTAAATATAACAAGCTTGGTCAGTGTGGTCATTGCTTTATAAAACATTTGTCATGGCCCTCAGTGTCTTATATGTGTCCGTTATGGTACTAAGCACACAAAGGAAGGCTACAAAATAATGTATCTGATTATTTATTCAGGAGAGTAATTGCTACTGAACAAGAGAGCAGCAATGACTGATATGTCCTGTCAGCTTTTGGCAGGCTGAACAGCCTCGCAACTTGACCAACCTGCCAAATCCTTTTGTTTTTCCTCATCCACTCAGCAGAGATACCTTTCTAAACTGCTTTTTGAGCACTTTATAAGTCCATCTATTTTCATTCTCCCTTAACATTTCCCTTATTTGCCAACAGCAAAGCAATTTTTTTCCTAGCTGTACCTCTAGCAAAATGGAAGGTTAGAGTGCACTATTTTTGGGTGGCATGTTGACATTAAGGGATGAAACATTGCTTCTCCATTTCAGGTTTAATTTTTTTTTGTTAATAATTTAAGTGTATGTAAATAACAGCTTTATTAACGTTATACAATAATATAAAAGGACGTAACTTTATGATTTATGTCACTTTTCACTTGCGTCTCTAGAACCTGGTAATTCAAGTTTTGATATAAACATTCTGTTTATGATTCTGTATATTGTATTTCTTATGAAGCTTATTAGCTTGTAATTCCAACAGCTAACTCGTCTGATGTCCCATCAGCAGTTCACTCAAGTGGTTCACATCAGTTCAAATGTCTAACTCCATTTTTTTTTAAATTATGTTAAGCTTCCTGAGTCATTATCTTTATCATATTCTTTTCAGCATCGCTACACTCTGCCGTGCTTGAAGAATGACACTGTGCAGTACAAACGTGCCTGGCAATTGTTTCAATTGTGTAAACAAAGTCTGGGAAAAACACAAACATCTTAAAAAAGGAATACTCCTTTAGAAATGGTATCGTGGTACTGGCAGTTCTGAGTACAGTCACACATATATTTCTATTTCATTATCCTAGTTAAAACATATCAAATTCGGTTTGATCTTTTCATAAAAAATTCTGTAGGGATTTTCCACAAATACTAAGCTTTGTATCTCTATTTTAAGGTAATAGCATAGATTAATTTACAGTATTTATAGCATAGATTAATTTACAGTATTTAACTCGCATTATAGAGGCATAAGCAATCAAAATATTAAAGCAGGTCATTGTCAAGGCACTAAAGTAGGTATCCTTGCAGACCCTTTGCTGATCTTAGTTTGACAGATAGATCCACCTCATGCTATTCATATATATGAAAAGACAAATTATATTTTTGATTACAGTCTTCAGCAAAACTTCAAGAAACCGGGAACAGAGGCAAAGGATACCACAGATGTATCCTAATAGGGCCTTTGGAGCTTCCTAGCAATTGTGAGCAACTCTTCAAGCAGGATATGGCTCTGGAAGATCTGAGCAGTGGATCAGTGGGTTTTTCTGAGATGATGGACCTCTTGAATCACCCCGATACACTCTGTGACTGCCAGGGTATCGTAATGAATGCAATAGCAGAAAAAGGTATTGAAATAAATACTGAGGCAAAGGTGGTTCACCAGAAAGAGATCATAAAAGGACTTTCAATGGTATGTAAAGGCACAATCTGGAAAAGTAATTTACTATCCTATGCATTTGGTAGCATGATATATATGCCTTTAAGAGACAGGTTTAGTTGGTTCCCATAGAAATTATCTCTGCTTATTATTGTTTTTCTAATACCTCTTCCAGTGGTTAGCCGAAAGTGCTGTCCACAGGCTATCCATTCTACTAAGATTTCAAATTCATTATAGTCATTTTTCAGAAGAAGGAAATCCATTTTCTATTGCCCAGAAGATGTTAGCTTCACGTGTTTCTGAAAGAGCACAATTGTACAATTGTGATGCTTGCTGCTGGTGAGTAATTGACCAAAGAAACTTTCTGTATCCACTTCAGTGTGATAAAAATCTAGTGCTGTTCAAAAGCTTTTTCTTTGTCCAGAGAACTCATTCTTTGTCCAGATAGTAAGTACAAATAATTCCATGCCATTTAGCTGAGTATAAAGATAGATGACAGAAAATAGGAGAATACTATAACAAAGAAAAAAAAAAGAAAAGGCATTATAAAACTTCTAAATCATTTTTACCTGAACAGAGTCTTTGAGATAAGAGATAACAGTTTGCGTAGCTGCTTTAAAAGAAATCGATCTTACAATTAATACCCCATCCTTACAAATTAAAAATAAAAAACTCTTTTACATCCTGCTGAGACCTCCCTGGTATGAGCTGTTATGGCTAGAACTCTTCCTGTTGCTGTCCTGTGGGCTGTGCAGAAAAGCAGGGTTGGCACAGCTCTGCTAATAGCCTGGGTGGTTGTTGGGAGAAAAAACTTCACGAAGCACAGAAAGCAAATTGAGATGCTGTGAATTGCCGCATGCAAGGCACCAGCACCTGTGCCTGGAGCTCAGATAAGTATGCTTCGTCCCTGGCACTTTTGTCTTTTCACTTTCACTCTCTCCAGCCTGGTAGAGATGGTGGTATGTAAAGGTCATGTTTCAGATTAACACATATCACCTAAATTGATTTTTTCAAATTTATCTTGTTAAACTTACTTCTTAACAACAGAAAGAAAGGAAGGAGCATAGACTGCCATGAAAAGTATTTGTAGTGATCACAAGTAAGGCAGTCACGAAGTTGTTAAACAGTAGCAAATCCCATAGGCTCAACCTTCTCATACAGTGGAATGGGTTGGGGTTTTTTGCATTTTATGTTTTGCAGTTCATGACTCAGTTTCCTAGGCTGGGAGTACTGTTCTTTTCCTTTAGTAACTGAGCATAAAAAAACCCAAATGAGTTGTTACTCTATTGCAACATAAGTTCTGTTTTCCTAACTTGTAGCAAAGCATACTGCTGCAATTTAATATTGAATAAACGCTGAAGTCCAAAGACATCACGATCAATTAGTAGAGAATAATATATTTTCATAAAGTAGTGAATCTCATTGGTTACGTAGAAAGAAACACTGAGGGAATTTAAGTACCATTGAGGAAGATTTCAATAACTCATTGAACACGAAGGGCTGTACAGCAGGAAAGAAAATTGCAAATGAGGTTCCCATGTGTAAGACAGAAGAGAAGAACAACAAAACCCCAAACTGCCACTGACTATAATTCTGAAAGTCTGATCTCAGTCATCTGGTAGACAGGAGAGGTAAAAAAATGTATAATTAAATAAAAGCTAGTATTTTTGTGTAAAATTTTGTACAAAGGTGGTAAGCATGGGCGAAAGTCATAATGTATCTGTATTTCAAGAAGTATCTTAAACCGTACTGCAGAATAAATTACTCTGCAGAATATGAGGGAAGGTGCCCAGGTGCTATCAGCCGAGTGCCAACAAGCCCTGACTCAGGAACAGGTGTCCCCAGTGGCAAGATTCCATGGGGTAGCTTAAGTCTGCTGAGACACCTTCCTTAGAGCAGTATTTTTGGTTTTCTGATGAAAGACTCTTCCTTCAGCTCAATGCTGCTTCCTTAAATGGTCAGTGAAATGTGGTTAACTGTTTTGAAGGCCTCCAGTGGAACATTTGTTGTCCTGGATTTCGGATAGAATTCTGGGTCAGAGTTAGGAAGAGGCAAAGCTTCTGTTCATGGATTGTATTTGCAGCACTTAGTGAGTTGCTTGAATTCCTCTCTTCCTCATTTATCCTATGCAGAATAAGAGAAAATGTGCCTTGAATCCTTCTTGGGGGCTTTTATCCCTTTATATGACAATGACTATGTTATTACAAAGCATTTTTGATTTTGAAAGGAAGCTCAGTGGTGTTGCAGTGCCAATAGATATTCATCAAAAAGCAGTAATGTTTTTATTATGGGTCATGTGCAAAAGCCAGGCCCTTTATATGCTTAAATAAAGGAGAAATATTTTACCCTTTTTGATGTTAAGATTTGTGTCACTGTCTCATTCTTTGAATAGATTCTTTGCCACAATTTTAGCAGCGTTAAACACTTACTAGATATCCACCTTATGTTTTGACACCTCACATGATACATATAATTCTATACTCTTTTAAGCAAGGCCATGCTTATGCAGATAGTAAAAACTGCCTTTGATAACAGATTTTCTGTTTGAGGGATCTTTGTCATTCAAAGGCATGTTAGACATAAGAACAATTCTTTTTTGGTTTTTCACTTCTAAATTTCTTCACAGTCTGATTTGAAAACCACCTGGAACTGACTTTGAAATTGGTCACGGTTTAGTTGTTCATGCTGTTGCTAGGATGATGTAAGCATTCACATTACACAAATTATAAATTAACTTTTTTTGTGACTTTCTTCCTCTGTGAAAATAGAAAATTCTTGGGTTTAGCTGTCTGTCATAGTGAATTATAAGCACAGATTACCATGTTTGAGGAGACTCTCTCTGCTCAAAATAGCGGAGCAACTCTGTCTCTAAACTGCTGTCCAATGAAAAGTGCATCATTCAGAAATAAGGGTAAGACGTAGAAAAGTCAGTCACTGACATCACTAGACATTTTGGTGCTTAAAGCTGAAACTTCTTTTCGGCCTCTTCTGTGCCCTGTATAGCAAAGTCATTGATTTTCAGGTAGTGGTGGCATTTACATGGGCAGCATGTTGCCCTGAGTCCAAACATATATTCATGTTCAGAGAAAACAGAAATCTGCTTTCTGATATTCTAATACTGATTTCTGCTTATTGGCATATATTATAATGCTTCCTTTGGACAAAGACTGCACATTCTCTTACAGAAAGTAGAAAACGATCATAAGCTGTAAGAGAAAGAAAGACCTTGTGCAGGACTCAGTGAAATTGCATATTACAGATTCAGTTGTCATACTCATTTACCATGTTACAGCTGTCAGTGAAAGGTAGCCAGAAGTTCATGTTGTACTCTATGTTTGCAAATGGTGATGCTATCTCAGTATTTTCCAGCCTGTCTGCAATTAACCCCCTATTTTGAGCATGGTAAAAACGTGCAGTAACAGCATACAACATTTCAAACATAATTCAAAGTGCATCTTTGTCACTTCAGTCATTCATGAGGGAAAGAAATGTTTCCTTAACGATTTGCATGCATGCTGGTCATAAAAAAATCGTATCCTTAAACCATGTATTTGAAAAAAGGAATAAACTTCATTCATGGATTAGTGGTGTGTCATCATGGTCTGAATTTTGATAGCTCCTGAATCTTGAATGCGAGTAATGTAAGCAGTAGTAAACTGGTTGAGAGCTTTAAAGAGATCATCCTGACTCGAGGCAACTGTGATGAAGACTGGTCAGATTACTCGTCCTGAAATAAAGTCACTGTGCTGTCACTCAAACCCTTAGGGGAACTTGAGGTCCTCCCATTTACTGGCACTTTAGGTGTGCAATATAATGCAGAATTGCTACTCACTTATATTCTTACCCTTACTTACAGTATGCGGTGACATACCTGTTTCAACATTTATAACCTGACCAATCCACGTGTTTAAAAGTTAGTCTTACGGACCTAAGCTAAGCACCTTACCCTCCCTCTCTAGCCAAATATAACACTCCTTCAGAAGACAATTCCTCTCATCCTCAGATGGTGGTTATGAGACAAACTGAACCTATAGAGTTGCCAGTTCTCCCTAAGAACAAAGCTGGGAGCAAGGGCTAACCTCTGGTATTGGTTGGGGTTTGCCTGCTGGCTTTTTAGCTTTTATTCTGTAAAACAGCTGTTCTAATCTAACCCTCTTGTTTCCCACCTGCAGACACCAGAGAGCAAAGAGACTCTCCAGGGGATGATTTGCCCTCTCCAAAGATAAGGTGGGTGTTAGTCAAAGTAGAAAATGTACTGTAAATTCATTTCTACTGGTATTGTTCACTGCTTAAACAGCCTACTAGGAGGAGAAGTTCTTATCTGATTGTTTTCTCTAGAGAGTCCCCCACCCATTGCATTGGTAAAGGATGAGATCTAGTGGATGTTAGTCTGAGCATTGTTTCAGTGTAGACCACATAAATGAGGAGAGCATATGGAGGAGAAGGCAGCCCTTGGGAAAGACATGAGCAATGAAAAGTAATTTGGGAATATAGGAGGGTACACGTGAGAAGCAGTGATTACTGAAGCAAATAAAAAAGGATTTTTAGGAGAAGAAGAATGGTGCAGGAAATCAAATAGAGAAAGATTAAAGAGCACAAAAGATGAGGGGGAAAAAAGATAATGAACGCAGATGCCATTGGAAATGGGTTTTAAATACAGGATGAAACTGGTAAGGAAAAAGGTGCCTGCAAAACAGGAGATTTGGAAGAAGGTATTTACAAGATAAAACAGAAAGCTGCTGTCAGCTCAATAAAATAGTGTTGTTTTATTCCTCCCATTTCATTATAAGCTCCTGACAGGGATAGATAAAATGATTGGGAAACATGCCTGTTTGGTATTCCTAGGCTAGGCTATTACAAAGATGTGAATTCTATATTGCTTGAATTAGAAGTCAGTATACTCCATTTACCTGTGCTTACTCTATTAAGCCCTCTATTGGGTCCTAAGTATGCAGCTATTGAGGGATTTTCAACTTGGTTATAAAGCCCAGTTCTGAAACAAGCATGTGTTAGGAGTGTGAACAAAAGAGAGGAACAACATCAAGTGACAAAAAAGACCTAAAGATAATCCAAAAGTCAGGTATCTTTGTCAGGAAGACTGAGGACTCCAGGAAAGTGCAAGCAAGATTCTGGGTGAGTCCCTGGTACTAATTTAAAAGTAAGAAATCAATTAAAAGGGAATTAGTAAAAATACAACTTTTGGCATTACTCTTGTTTAGAAAACCCTGTTCCCTTTGCTAGGTCAGTCTTGGATTTTTCTACTTCCAGAGTGTCATGGGTTCAGCAGCAGCAGTCATTTTTTTTTTTTTTTTTTTTTTTTTTTTCCTCCTTCTTGGTAGCTGGTGTAGCACTGTGTTTTTGATTTTCAGCCTGGGAGCAGCGCTGATAACACCAGTGTTTCTGTTACTGCTTAGTGATGTTTTGGTCTGGCCAAGGATTTTCTGAGTCTCATGCTCTGCCAGGGAGGAGGGGAGCCGGGAGGAAGCAGAGACAGGACACCTGACCCAAACTGACCAAGGAGCTATTCCATGCCACAGCACGTCATGCCCAGGATGTAAAACTGGGGGGGGGCAGGAACCCGGAAGAGTTCAGTTCACAGCTCGGTCATCGAGTGGTGAGCAATTGTATCCTCTTTCCTTGTATTTCCCTGATCATTTTGTGGGTGGTGGTGGCAGTGGTGGTTTGTGTTATACCTTGGCTGCTGAACTGTTCTTGTCTCGGCTAGTGGGAGTTGCATTCTTTTGATTCTTCTCCCAATTTTTCCCCCCCCCCCCTTGGAGTGGGGGGGAAGAAGGAGGGGAAGTGAGTAGTCGGGCTTTGTATTAGAAGGGGTGAGCTATTGTATCCTTCCCTTGTATTTGCCTTGTCATTACTGTTATTGGTGGTAGCAGTAGTGATTTGTGTTATACTTTAGTTACTAAACTGTTCTTATCTCAACCTGTGGGAGTCGCATTCTTTTCTATTCTCCTTCCCATCCCTCCGGGAGCGGGGGGGAAGAAAGAGGGGGGAGTGAGAAAGCGAAAACTGTGTGGCTGACTGGACTTAAACCACGACAGTTCTTTTTGGCGCCCAACGTGGGGCACGAAGGGTTGAGATAACGACAGGATTAATAACCACTCGTCACAATGCTGATTTATTGGCTCTCAAAGTTGTTGTTCTGGTTCTCACGGGTTCAGCATATGACACTTTACTTACAGCCGGTGTTTCTTATCTTAACATTTCTCAGACATGGGCTTTTGGTTAAGGCTCTTGTTATATTGTACTCTATTGCACTGATTTTTAATACAGTAGACTCAATGATCATGAAACTGATCCGGTTTTGGTTCCCGATGTGGTCACCAACTCTATACTTTGGGAGGTATATAATAGAAGTGTTTAGCAATTACACATCTTTTTTCACCTCCTTGGGTGGTCAACCTGTGAGAGAGACATTCTTTTATGCTCCCAGCCCCCCCACCAGACCGTTTACAGCATCGTTTGAGAATTTTGAAGGTTTTGAATGGCCTTTAGATACCCTTGAGACCTGCCTGCTGATTGTGATGGGGATTGTTGTGTTGGTGCGCATACCGAGTGTGTTTTTCTCACGACTTTTTCGTCTGGTCCCGAGAGTTAAGCAGAGTGGGGTGTGGGCCTTGTCTGGGGTTAGTCTGCAGTCTAGGATGACTAAAAGATTTTCTCCAAGCCTGGACAGTCATGAGTGGCAGGGTGTGTGGGACAGTATGGGCAAGCATCTAGGCCAGTGGGCCCCTCCAGTGTTTTGGAACTTCACTAATGAACAAATGCAGAATCCAGAAAAATTAGTAAAACACTTAAAGGAGGTGTGTTGTCATTCTGGTCACACCAGAGATGGACAAATCACGGCAACGTGCTGGGGCTTGGCCTATGCTTACAGAGCCTTATTCAACACCGTCCAGCACCTTCAAAAGGAAAAAAATGTCCCTGGATCTGAGGGTGGAATAATGGACAGCGCAACTGCTCCAGCTCTAAGCACAACAGCTACACCACCCCTAGAGACAAGTACAGCAGCTACTCAAACTTCAACAGTAATGGACAGCGCAGCTACTCCAGTTCCAAGCACAGCAATTACACCACCCCCAGGGACAAGTACAGCAGCTACTCAAACTTCAACAGTAATGGACAGCGCAACTGCTCCAGCTCTAAGCACAACAGCTACACCACCCCCAAAGGGTGATATGGTCTTTCTCTACAGAAATGTGTGTATTTGAAAATCTTTCTGTTTGCCCTAATATTGGAAAGGGTTTTAGGAAAGCAGTAAATAAGAAAGTAGGCTAGTGCTTAATGCCTAGTTCCAAATAGCAGTGTGCAGCTTATCCTAACTGCATCACATGGAATACCAGTACCTACCCAGATGTGAGGAGGCAGTGACTTATTTTAACTTTGAAAGAGAATTAACAGATAAGACTAGATAAAAATGTGGCTCCAGAGAACAGGCACCTTGAAACTTAAAATTACTTTAATATAATAGAATCAAAGAATCATAGAATAGTTAGGGTTGGAAAGGACCTTAAGATCATCTAGTTCCAACCCCCTGCCAGGGGCAGCAACACCTCCCACTAAACCATGCCACCCAAGGCTCTGTCCAATCCAAACTTGAACACCACCAGCAATGGAGCATTCACAACTTCCCTGGGCAACCCATTCCAGTGCCTCACCACCCTTACAGTAAAGAGTTTCTTCCTCATACCCAATCTAAACTTCCCCTGTTTAAGTTTGAACCCATTACCCCTTGTCCTATCACTACAGTTCCTCATGAAGAGTCCCTCCCCAGCATCCCCATAGGCCCCCTTCAGATATTGGAAGGCTGCTAGGAGGTCTCCACGCAGCCTTCTCATCTCCAGGCTCAACAGACCCAACTTTCTCAGCCTATCTTCATTTGGGAGGTGCTCCAGTCCCCTGATCATCCTCGTGGCCCTCCTCTGGACTTGTTCCAACAGTTCCATGTCCTTTTGATGTGGAGGATACCAGAACTGCACACAATACTCCAAGTGAGGTCTCACAAGAGCAGAGTAGAGGGGCAGGATCACCTCCCTTGACCTGCTGATCACGTTCCTTTTGAGGCAGCCCAGGATATAGTTGGCTTTCTGGGCTGCAAGTGCACACTGCCGACTCATGTTCATTTTTTCATCAACCAACACCCCCAAGTCCTTCTCTGCAGGACTGCTCTGAATCTCTTCTCTGTCCAACCTGTAGCTGTGCCTGGGATTGCTCCAACCCAGGTGTAGGACCTTGCACTTGTCATGGTTAAACTTCATCAGGTTGGCATCAGCCCACCTCACAAGCGTGTCAAGGTCCCTCTGGATGGCATTCCTTCCCTCCAGTGTATTAGCTGAACCACACAGCTTGGTGTCATTGGCAAACTTGCTGAGGGTGCACTCAATCCCACTGTCTATGTCACCGACAAAGATGTTGAACAAGACCGGTCCCAACACCAATCCCTGAGGGACACCACTCGTTACTGGTCTCCAGCTGGACATTGAGCCATGGAGTACTTCTCTTTGTGTGTGGCCATCCAGCCAGTTCTTTATCCACCGAGTGGTCCACCTATCAAATTGATGTCTCTCCAATTTAGAGACAAGGATGTCATGTTGGACATTGTCAAACATTTTGCACAAGTCCAGGCAGATGACATCAACTGCTCTACCCCTGTCCATCAGTTCCGTAGCCCCATCATAGAAGGCCACCAGATTGGTCTGGCAGGATTTCCCCTTAGTGAAGCCATGCTGGCTGTCACCAACCACCTTGTTGTTTTTCATGTGCCTCAGTATGCCTTCTGGGAGAATCTGCTCCAAGATTTTGCCAGGCACAGAGGTGAGGCTGACTGGTCTGTAGTTCCCCGGCTCATCCATTTTCCCTTTCTTGAAAATGGGGGTTGTATTCCCCTTTTTCCAGTTATCGGGAACTTCACCTGTCTGCCATGATTTCTCAAATATGATGGTCAGCGGCTTAGCAACTTCGTTTGCCAGCTCCTTCAGGACCCATGTATGGATTTCATCCGGCCCCATGGACTTATATACGTTCAGGTACTTAAGATGGTCTCAAACCAGATCCTCTCTTACAGTAGGCCCAGAGTCTTCATTCTCACAGCCCCTGTATCTGCCTTCCAAGACTTGGGTGGTTTGGTCAGAGCATTTTCCGGTGAAGACTGAGGCATGCATTTGAACAATTTTGTCTTTTTAGCGTCAAGACTGTTTTGTCCTTTTCCTTCCCCTCTTTCTCTCCTCTACCAAAAAGCTTGTTGGCTGAAGAATGTCTGAATGTCTGATGAAAAAATGTCTTCAGAAACTAGAACTGATAACAGGCTGTTCCTCCAGCTAGATTCTTCAGTTTAAATAAGCAAGGGTGCGTATATCCATCACATTACATGATTGGGCCATAATCTTAGGTTTCTCTCCAAGAACGCCAGGGCAAAGGAAGGGACCATCCTTCCAACCTTAGCATCTTTTGTCTTGCTTGTGTTGTAATGGCTGTTTCCCAGATCAATGGCAGTTTTTAAAAAAAAGAAATCTGCTCACACTGGGAAGATTTTCCTCACATTCACAAATCATTTTTAATTAATGTCATGAATACACAGAAATAAAATAATAGGACTTGTGTCATCTTTTTCAGCGACTGGGAAGCTGCTTGTTATAGGGTTCAGTCATGATGGGAAGGAGAATTATCTGTATCTCAATTTTTGTGCATCTCATGACACAAATATGTTCCTAGAAAGAAAATTGGAAAACAGGGCAGGTGTGGTTCTGGCAGCAAGGAGAAAGTCAACCTCTCCTTTCCTAGAAGTATGAGGATGAAGCAGGAAAAAGTTCATATGCTGACGAGTACTGTACTGATTTATTTTTGTAACCTGTACGGCAATTCTAGGCACAGGTGTGCATCTGAGGGATCCTGGGACCTACATGAACCCATTTTGTAGGTTCTGCCTGAACAATTTTATTGGTAACATGATGACCCTTCAGGTGAGATTAAATTTGGGACTACAGCATCTGTACTGAGATCATGATATGTTGTGTGCATAAGTTACTGTGACAGGCAGTCGGGGTTTGATCAGCCTAGGGCAGGATTCATCTGGCCAGCCATCTGTTTTGGAAGTAGCAGAAGCAATGTTGTATTGGGTGGATCTCCATTCACCAAAGTGGGAATTGAGCCTCTGAATGTGCCTGTAATCACCTAGATATTGTGTTGGATGTGTTCATCTTGAACTGAAATTTACTGTCCTGGGCTGTGCTATCCTGCTTGCACAGACAGTAAACTTGATTATTTTTAACTTTCCTTCATTCCTGACCTTTGTTACCATAAGGATTTGCTTTCTTGTGCAGTAATATGTACTTAGCCACAGCGATGTGATTTCACAGTGCTCCAGCTTTGATATATTAACCCCATTTGGTCAGAAAATTTTACTTCAGTGTGAAGACAGAATAAACTGCGATTCATTAAGACACATGAATGCATCACTTTTAAGATACTTCAGAAACACTGAAGAGGAGTCAGTTCACTGGGAGTCAGTTCATCTCATTCAAGACATCACTACCCTTATGTGTTAAGATCTAAATGAGGCTCTTATAAAACAGATGTCTTAAGTGCTCAGAGAGAGAGATGATTCTAGTCCTTCAGAAAAAGGACCCTCTTGTATTTAGGTACTTCACTTTAGTGTACAGGACTTAACTGGGTGGCTACAATCCACAGTATTCACTTGAGGAGTTTGGACAGGACAGTCAGAACACTATACCTATACCACACCTACTGTGTAAACTAGTATAGTACAGAGCTGTGGTGTAACTACATTAGGCTAAACTAATTATTTCCAAGTAATTTCTTCTTACATGTTGACATTATTCTCAAAACAACCAGAGTAGAGGCCTGATTACTGCCCTTGGATGTAATTGTAATAAAACAAACCCCAACAGTTTGGCAATTATCATGGGAAGCTAATGGAGCACGGAATCTGAGTTCTTGTTAATGTCAGAAGTCACAGAAATGAAACTACATTCTTCTCTCAGTACTAAAAGCAAATAACTTAAAGTTCCTGAATGTCTGTAACCAATTTTTAAGTATGCTTTAGCTACTGGTATTTGCTAGCACTGCTCAAAAGTCTGAGAAAGAGCCTCCTTAAGCTGCCTATCAGAAATGCCAAATGGTCAGCACAAAACCACATCAGTGTTTTGTCAAAATGCTGAGAAAAGTGGAAAGTTCTTATCTTTTTGTTCCAGGCTGTCAGCTGAGTTTTATTCTTACTGAGAAGGAGTATGAGCACAGTCTGGTTTAGAGCAGAAATCTGAGCATTAGAAGTCTAGCAATGACTCTGGGCTAAAGCTGATCCATGGATCAATAGAAGCTTCAAGAATAACATTGCTTTCCTTTTCTGAAATCATAGAATGGTTAGAGTTGGAAAGGAGCTTAAAGATCACCTAGTTCCAACCCCTCTGCCATGGGCAAGGACACATTCCAACCTGGAAGCCCCATCCAACCTGGTCTTGAGCACTGCCAGGGATAGGGCATCCACAGCTTCTCTCTGGGCAACCTGTTCCAGTTTCTCACTGCTCTCACAGTGAAGAATTTCTTCCTTATATCTAATCTAAATCTACAATTCTTTCATTTTAAAGCTATTACTCCCTGTCCTATCACTGCATGCCCTTGGAAAAAGTCCATAGGTCCCCTTCACATACTGGAAGGCTGTGTCTCACTGGAGCCTTCTTTTCTCCAGACTGAACAAGCCCAACTCTCAGCCTGTCATCGCAGGGTGCACTCAGTCCCACTGTCCATATCACCAACAGAGATATTAAATGGTGCCAGTCCAAATTCTGACCCCTGAGGAGCACCATTTGTCACTGGTCTTCACTTGGACATCAAGCGATTGACCTCAAGTATTTTGAGTGTGACCAGCCAGCCAATTCCTAGTCCATCAAGTGGTCCAGCCATCTAATCCATGCCTTTCCAGTTTAGAGACCAGGGTGTCATGCAGGATGGTGTCAAATGCTTTACACATGTGGTGGGTAGTGGCTTCATCTGCCAGTTCCCTCAGGACTGTTGATAGATGGGGCCTGTAGCAGACCCCTGCTATAATTCACCTATCCCTGTCTTCCCTTTAATCCTGACCCATAAACTCTCAGTGAGCTCCTTATCCATTCCCAGGCAGAGCTCCTTGAACTCTCACTGGTCTGCAATATAGAGGGTGACATCCCTTCCTCATCCTCATTCTTTTTTCATGTCTAGTTAGGAATACTTTGTACTGGTTTTATTACACCTCTGTCATAATAAATGCTTTATTTAAAGATTATAAATCGCTCCTAAGAACAGTACTTAACTGAAAGTTGAGGTCTTTTTTTCTGCACATCTGAGAGTATGTGCTTATATATGTGATTAAGTTCTTTCCCTACAGAGCAGAGTATTAGACCCCCTTAATACTCTGGCAGCTAAAAGAGAGAAATAAAAGCCACCTTTTTAAGGTGACTTCCATTCACACATTATTTCTACCCTAACTAACCTCTGCTGCTGGCTTCAAAGGCCCTGGACTCTACGTAGGGCAATGAATGTGTAACTATGCATGTAGATTTTCAGATTTTCCTCCTTTCAAAAAAGGACTCTAATATGTCAGTATAATTTTAATAGTATGGCAGTAGGGGGTGATATTAGATCCAAAATTGGGGTGCTCATATGTAAACTGTCTTTCAACAGCAACTGAATCCAGCATCACATGCCTGAGAAAACCATTCTCGTTACACTTGATTCATTTCAATACCATGGCATATTGGAACAACGTATTGATAATAGACCCTTGTCCAATATCAATAAATCAATTATCAATTAATAATAATTATTATTATCAATTAAGGAAATAGGATACTTGCTAGCAACAGATAATTTTAACAATGCAACAAGCTATAACAGAAAGATGTTTTGACTCAGATTTCCTCTGATTCTTTTGTTTATATATTTTATTTCCTAAGAAGAAAATGCTGAATCAGTTGCTGTCCATTCCTACATGATATTTTGGTTATTTTTTAAACTCCAAATACAGCAGAATATAGGCTTACATTCTGGAAATTGTTATAGAACCAAACACACACACAGTTTGTGTTCCAAAGGGCTCATGTCTAACCTAATTGTCCTCCGTAAATTACAAAGATAGATATCAGAAATCACAGGAGTACCAAGAAGCTCCCGTGTATTAACATTAAAATAAAGCAAGAGCAATACAGTACTTGTAAAAAGAATTACACATAGCCCTCCTAATATACTAATTGCAAAGCTCTAAGCATATTCAATTATCTTTCAAGAAATATGTGACACACACACACACACACACCCCCATCTTCTAGTCTGCTCTGTTCTGTTATGTCAGATTTGTTCATGAGTTTGTTCTTTACAGTTCTGAATATTGATTAGAATTTTTTGGGGGAAAGTTCTTCATTAAAGAAAGTTTTCTTTCCTAAGCTCATCAGTAAAAACCTTTACACTGATTATGCTGCCCTTCCTTAATACAATCTTGTGATGAGTTCTTACTTCTTCCAACATAATTTAACTATAGGACACACTAAAAATATTTTATTAAATTCCCCTCTTCCAGAATGACATTAGAATCAGCTATGGCCTAAAATATTTCCTTAGATGAATAGAAGGTTATAGAGATAACTTACTGTTATATTTCAACTGGTATCTATATTCACTGCAATCTGAAGGAGGAATATGGTTTTATGATTCAGTCACAGAATATTAATTCAAAATATATTGATTTCCCCTTAAATCAATACTCTCATAGCATATATATTTTAATCTATATGCAAAGTTGATGGTATCATTTGAAAAGCAATACAGGCATAATTTATTTTTAGGTAAGTCTTGAATGTTAGATATTTTATCATGGCTACCAAAATAATTGACCATAATTTTTTCTCAGGTTCATCTATATGTCTTTTAACCCACACATCTCAAGAAGAAACTGTTAAAATACTATGTTATATCCCATTTTAATTAAACTTCAAAAATATTTTCACATCCTTGTTGCTTTCAAACAGTGGACCTCAGTGCAAGCAATTCAATTGAATTAAAAGTTGGTTGTATCAAAACACTTCATAATAAGAGAAAAGTAATGGAACTAATCAATTTGTCATACATGTGACTGCTTTCTTCCTCTCCTTTGAGCAGTAAAGGGAGGGATCACCATCCTGCCTATTCATTACAGATACTAGAAATTACATTTCACAAAGGCACATTTACTGCAATGTGTTAATAATCATTGTACTTGATTTAAATGCTTGAATTGACTGAGAACATTCATAGATTTGTCTGTTAATTGAATGCAAGATAATGCTGGTTAAAACAGGAACATATTTTCATACTGTACAAAATGCCTGAGGAAAGTTTCTGTGATGAACAAATATGTTTTTTCAACTGTTTTTTCAGCTGCTGTTCTAAATGTTTTTCAAGGAAAGGTAAAGATTCAGGCTCATCAAAAGGTGAAGGCATTGTCTTACCTTAGGAATTCAGTCCATGTATTTTAAGGAATGGTAACCTAGCAAAATCAAAGATTTAAATAAGCAATGAGAAGCAATATCTGCTAACACATTTCTGCAGTTTCCTCAGAATGACACAGGAATTACCACACCCAAGTAATAAATGATTTTGAATAAACTTAATGCTCTTTGAACACTGATAAACCCTTGAAAACATCAACTGCTCTTTTCCTCTTTGATGTTAGCACTGTCCAAGCTTTCTCCAGTGGGGCCAGAGGAACACATTATAGACTACATGAACTTCAAGCACCATCAGGGTTTTCTTTTGAAAGTGGTCCCATGCTTTTTTTTTTGAAAGTGTCCCCCACACGTTTTGAAGTGGTCCCACACATGGGATTTTTCACAGGGTAATCACAGGAAATTAGAAGTCAAACTGTCCATTCTTCAGTCTGGTATAGCAATACCTTTTATTTACCTATGGAAAAAGGATGGGGAGATCAAAAATAGTAACACATTAAAAGTCAAAGCAGAATGGGCTACAACTTGTGTTCCTTCTCTTCCTAGAACAGATCACATGTAGGATTAAGAAAATCATGATGACAGGAGAAGGCATCTCTGCTCCCAAACTCAGCCATTTGCAAGAGGCAAAATGCTGCTAAGTGGTTTCTTCTGTATACAGAAGCAAAGGAAGAAAAAATTCTTGTGTTATTATGATTTAAATTCAAAAATCAAAAATTATTAATTTATTGGCTCTTTATAAAAAGAAGTGTCAAACAAGCATAGCCATGATTCTTGGTATGCAGATCATAGATTGTCCCATCTCAACTTCAACATTGCCAAAACAGAAATCTGTTAGGAATTTCCAAGCGATAGTTTAGGAAAGACTGGTTGAAAATTCAAATGTTGGGGAGCGGAATAGAAAAGCTGAGCATGGTAGCATCTACAGACCAGAGGCCTGACAACATGGAATCAGCCTGCTATAATTAATCAAATTAGTTTTATTCTTACTTATTGAGGTCAGTTAGTGATGTCTATTTAGGTAACAGATTGGTTTTTGCATAGACTTTTAATCTGTGTTGAGAAGCTGTTATATTAAAGGGTTGGTTTGGGTTTTTTTCTTTATTTATGAATATGGACAGGTCATTTTCTGCTCTCAGTTAAAGCAATAATAAAATTAAATTCTACTTGTATAAATCTGTTTTATCAATAGTTTACCTATAAAGAAATAAAATCATAGAATCATAAAATAGTTAGGGTTGTAAAGGACCATAAAATCATCCAGTTCGAGCCCCACTCTCATGGGCAAGGACACCTCCCACTAAACCATGTCACCCAAGCCTCTGTCCAACCTGGCCTTGAACACCACCAGGGACGGAGCATTCACAACTTCCCTGGGCAACCCATTCCAGTGCCTCACCACCCTTACACTAAAGAATTTCTTCCTCATATCCAATCTAAACTTCCCCTGGGTAAATTTGAACCCATTACCCCTTGTCCTATCACTACAGTCCCTAACGAAGAGTCCCTCCCCAGCACCCCTATAGGCCCCCTTGAGATATTGGAAGGCTGCTATGAGGTCTCCACGCAGCCTTCTCTTCTCCAGGCTCAACAGCCCCAACTTTCTCAGCCTATCTTCATACGGGAGGTGCTCCAGTCCCCTGATCATCCTCGTGGCCCTCCTCTGGACTTGTTCCAGCAGTTCCATGTCCTTTTGATGTTGAGGACACCAGAACTGCACACAGTACTCCAAGTGAGGTCTCAGGAGAGCAGAGTAGAGGGGCAGGATCAGCTCCTTTGACCTGCTGATCACGTTCCTTTTGAGGCAGCCCAGGATATGGTTGGCTTTCTGGGCTGCAAGTGCACACTGCCGGCTCATGTTCATTTTTTCATCAACCAAAACCCCCAAGTCCTTCTCTGCATGGCTGCTCTGAATCTCTTCTCTGCCCAGCCTGTAGCTGTGCCTGGGATTGCTCCAACCCAGGTGTAGGACCTTGCACTTGTCATGGTTAAACTTCATCAGGTTGGCATCAGCCTACCTCATAAGCTTGTCAAGGTCCCTCTGGATGGCATTCCTTCCCTCCAGTGTATTAACTGAACCACACAGCTTGATGTCATTGGCAAATTTGCTGAGGGTGCACTCAATCCCACTGTCTATGTCACCGACAAAGATGTTGAACAAGACCGGTCCCAACACCAATCCCTGAGGGACACCACTCGTTACTGGTCTCCAGCTGGACATTGAGCCATTGAGCACAGCTCTTTGTGTGTGGCCATCCAGCCAGTTCTTTATCCACGAAGTGGTCCACCTATCAAATTAATGTCTCTCCAATTTAGAGACAAGGATGTCATGTTGGACATTGTCAAACATTTTGCACAAGTCCAGGCAGATGACATCAACTGCTCTACCCCTGTCCATCAGTTCCGTAGCCCCATCATAGAAGGCCACCAGATTGGTCTGGCAGGATTTCCCCTTAGTGAAGCCATGCTGGCTGTCACCAACCACCTTGTTGTTTTTCATGTGCCTTAGAATGTCTTCCGGGAGAATCTGCTCCAAGATTTTGCCAGGCACAGAAGTGAGACTGACTGGTCTGTAATTCCCCGGCTCATCCATTTTCCCCTTCTTGAAAATGGGGGTTGTATTCCCCTTTTTCCAGTTATCGGGAACTTCACCTGACTGCAATGATTTCTCAAATATGATGGACAGTGGCTTAGCAACTTCATTCACCAGCTCCTTCAGGACCCATGTGTGGATTTCATCCAGTCCCATGCACTTGTGTAAGTTCAGGTTCTTAAGATGGTCTCAAACCAGATCCTCTCCTACAGTGGGCCCAGGGTCTTCATTCTCACAGTCCTTGCATCTTCTTTTCAAGACTTGGGTGGTGTCGTCTGAGAGTTTGCCAATGAAGACTGAGGCAAAGAAGTCATTAAGAACCTCAGCCTTCTCCAAAGGCAGGGTAGTCAGTTCTCCCGATAACTTCAGAAAGCGTCCATGTTGTCCCTAGTCTGCCTTTTATTCGCAATGTACCTATAGAATCACTTCCTGTTTACCTTCACATCCCTAGCCATGTTTAATTCTCAGTGGGCCTTAGCTTTCCTAACCTGGTTCCTAGCTTCCCGGACAACATCCCTTTATTCTTTCCAGGCCGCCTGTCCTTGTTTTCACCTTTTATGAGCCTCTTTTTTTTCTCGAATTTTCCTCCGCAGCTCCTTATCCATCCAAGGAGGTCTCCTGGCCCTCCTGCAGCACTTCCTTCTAGTTGGAATGCAACACTCCTGAGCTTGTAGTGGGTGATCCTTGAATACCAGCCAGCAGTCTTGGGCCCCCCTGCCCTCTAGGACTATATCCCATGGAACCTTACTATGCAGGTTCCTGAAGAGGCCGAAGTCTACTCTCTTGAAGTGGAGGGCAGTGAGCTTGCTGCACGCTCTTCTCACTGTCCTGGCCATATCAAATTCGACCATCTCATGATTGCTGCAACCAAGGCTGCCCTGGAGCATCACATTTCCAGCCAGCCCTTCCCTTTTGGTGAGGACAAGGTCAAGCATAGTGCCTCTCCTTGTCAGCTCCTCTATTTCTTGCAGAAGGAAGTTGTCTTCTACAGAATTGAGGAACCTCTTGGATTGCTTGTGCCGCACCGTACCATCCCTCCAACAGATATCAGGGTGGTTGAAGTCCCCCATGAGAACAAGGTCCTGTGAGCATGAGGCTTCAATCTCATGCTCCTATCTGTCTATAGGTGAGACTGATGGTGGAATTTTGGTGACTAAATGTTACCTGTAGAAATTAAATACCTTTATTCACTTTTTAGAATCATAAACTTTGTACTTAGATCTCCATGTGCCAGATATATGACTCTAGTACCTATCTTGGATGTTATGAGGTACTGTATTCATAAGGCATTGGTTTCAGTTCATCTGATAATTCACATGATTTTAAGAATCACTGATGTTAATCTGTACTTGTTCAGGTAAGTATCTTCATAAAACCCAGTAAACAAAGTGAGAAAGGTTTTAATTAGCATGAATATTACATAAATTAATTCTTTGCTCTTTCAGTAGTAGCTTATGTTACTTGCTGATAACAGAACTTTTGATTTATACTGCAGATTCAGTCTTTCCCATCATTGACTGTCAAAGATATTTTCATGTTGAACAACCTTTAAACACTGGTGGTAATGTTTAAAGTGTAAGATTTTCAAAGGTGTTTTAACAAAGACCTCTGGAGTTTATTCTGACTCTAGGGTTTGTTCAAGCTGCCCTGGTGCTCACAGTCTTAATTAGAAAATGCATTGAATCTCAAACTCTTAGTTAGAGTGTTCTCAAGAGAAAATTCTTTCCTCTTCTAAGCATTTATGAAGAAAAAATTAGAACAATAACAATATCCATTAAAGTTAGAAGAAGCTAAAAAGTCTCTGCAGGGAATTAACAAAATTCTCAAAACTTCAGTGCCAATGCATGGCAACATGGGTTACTTGAAAATATAAAGGCAACTTTTATATTTGCAGAAACTTTCCAGCATGAGACAGTTGTGAGTTTGGAGTGTTTATTAGCCATGTTGGAGTAGGGTGTAGTCATTTCCCTGTTTCACTTCTTTCCCCTGAGAAGGTCTGCTGGGATACAGCAGTGATTTGTGCTGGACAGTCTCTTCTCTAAAATACGCACTCACACTAATCTTTAAAATACTTAAGTTCCCTTACTGATACTTTATTTAATTCAATCAGTCCTTTACACAGTTGTCATGGGTTCAGCAGCAGCAGTCATTTTTCTCCTTCTTAGTAGCTGGTGCAGTGCTGTGTTTTTGACTTTCAGCCTGGGAACAGCGCTGATAACACCAATGCTTTTAGTTACTGCTCAGTAATGTTTAGTCTGACCAAGGACTTCCTCAGTCTCGTGCTTTGCCAGGGAGGAGCGGAAGCCAGGAGGAAGCAGAGACAGGACACCTGACCCAAAAAAACCAAAGAGGTATTCCATACCACAGCACATCATGCCCAGTATATAAGCTGGGGGAGTTATGCAGAGGGCCCAGATCACTGCTCAGGTCAGGCTGGGTATCGGTCGGTGGGTGGTGAGTGGTTGTATTCTCTTCCCTTGTTATTTCACTTATTATTATTGGTGGTAGCAGCAGTGGTTTGTGTTATACCTTAGTTACTGGACTGTTCTTATCTCAAGCCCTGGAAGTTACATTCGTTCAGTTCTCCTCCTCATCGCTTGGCAGTGGGGGGAGACAGAGGGAGGGAGTGAGCAAGTGACTGCGTGGTTCTGAGTTACTGGCTGGGCTTGAACCACAACAGCAGTTAAAAGACAGAATACCTGCAGATTACTTTTTGCCTAACTGTGAAATAGCGCAGTGCAAATGCACACTTTTCTCTGTAACTGGGGTTGGTGGCAGTTTCTTACTTGAATTCACTAAGAAAGTTCTTAAAGAGTATATTAAATAAATATTTAATAATTATTAGCTGAGGTGTAGTTAGTCGTGCTTTGAGATTAAGGAGAAGCACTGAATTTGTTAGCATCTCTAATTCGCTGCCATCTCTGTCTTACTATGAGTCTATGATATGTCGGTAGTTGTACACACTGCTCTATATATTGCATAACACAAAAATTTATTAATCTCTGAGCCTAACTGCTGGATTATGGAGTTCTAATTTCCTAAGTAACTGTTCCATGTGCCAGATTCTTATCTGGGAGGTAAGCTTTCATTAGGTGGCAAAAAAACAATGCTTACAGTCTTGCTTCAAAGTTTAGGTTTTAGAGGTTTTGCCAGCTCAGCTGCACAGAGAGCGGAATTGAAACCGCATAATCTTCCATGCAATAATTTTAAAGCTCCTGAGAGTTTTCTGACAGCTGCACATCAATTCCGTACTGACCTGTGGTTCAGAGATCCAGTGGTCTCCTAGCACATGCAAGAATAAATTTGACATTGCTAATATATGTGATCTGAGGTAAATAAAACTGCATCTTGTTTTCGGCAGCATCCCAGCTCCAGCAGAAGTGGTGCACACTGTGAGAGAGTGTATTACTCAGGTAGTACTACAAATACACAGGAAAAATATTTCCTTTGGGGTATTTTTTATAGTAGTTTGATACAAAGAAGTAATAAAATATAAAAATCCCATAAGCTCAGATCAGCTGAATTTATGGAAAAAAAATTTTGAGATCTTGTACTGCTGAATTCCACACCGGTATAATTCTTACAATACTATTTTCTATTTCTTATTTTGGTACAACAAGCAAGAGACTGTTTGGGTGTGAATATGCATGCATGTGTGATGGTTTCATTCTCAGGACACACAAGCATAAGATGACCATCATCTAAGCACAATATTTTGACTGATTATTTTGATGCAGCTGTAGTAGGGTTGCAAGTGTAATTTTCTAGGAAATTTCCCTTGATGTGACTTCCAAAGACAATTTCTTGATGTTAAATGTTAAAGGTCGATTTCCACCTGTTTTTAAAGAAAACTGAAAGTGCAAAATAGTTCTTTTTTTTTTTTTATTTTATCCCAAAAGAAAATCAAGCATAAGAATTTTTTTCCATAAACTCTGAGTTTATTTGCTTCAGCATTTTATTTCAAAGGCCTTTAATACATCAATTGTAAATCGATATTTTGTGAGGCTGTTCAGTGTAACTCTTTCAAGTGCTGGAATGAAACATATAAAAACTGGGAGAGAAATTATTACATAGTGACAATGCACACCTAACAGTTTCTCATAATATAAGGACAAAGAAGCAGACAATAAAATAATTAGCTGGCATGTGTTAACTAAAGAAAATAGAAATGCTTTTCCATCTTTAACAAGAAAGTCGAGGGGGTTGCTGCCACAAGTTGTGTATGATGGGTTGACTGTGGCTGAATACCAGTTGCCCACCAAAGCTGCTCTTTCACTCCCTCAGTTGGACAGGGGGAAAAAATACAACAAAAGGCGAGTGGGTTTAGATAAGGACAGAGAGTCCATTCATCAGTCTGTCATGGGCAAAACAGATATGACTCAAGGAAATTAGTTAAATTTATTGCCAATCGAATCAGGGTAGCGTAATGAGAAATAAAACTAAATCTTTAAAAAGCCTTCCCCCAACCCCCCCCCCCCCCCCCCCCCTTCTTCCTGGGCTCAAATTGACCCCCCGTTTCTCTACCTCCTCCTCCCCAGCACCACAGAGAGATGCGAAATGGGGGTTGTGGTCAGTTCATCACATCTCTGCTGCTCCTTGCTGCTCCTTCCTCTTCAGGGGGAGAACTCTTAACGCTCTTCCCCTGCTCCAGTGTGTGGTCCCTCCAGTTCTTCATGAACTTCTCCAACATGAGTCCTTCCCACGGGCTGCAGTTCTTTATGAACTGCTCCAGCATGGGTCCCTTTCATGGGGTGCAGTCCTTCAGGAACAGGCTGCTCCAGCAAACCTTCTCCAGCACAGGCTCCTCTCTCCATGGGCCAGAGGTCCTGCTTGGAACCTGCTCCAGCATGGGCTTCCAATGGGGTCACAGCCTCCTTTGGGCATACCCCTGCTCCAGTGTGGGGTCCTCACAGGCTGCAGGTGGATTTCTGCTTCACCATGGACCTCCATGGGCTGCAGGGGACAGCCTCCCTCACCGTTGGCTGCAACACAGGCTGCAAGGGAATCTCTGCTCTTTCCCTCCTTCTGCACTGACCTTGGTGTCTGCAGAGCTGTTTCTCTCACATATTTTCACTCCTCTCTTCAGCTGCAGTCCCAAATGGGTTTTTTCCCCCCCTTCTTAAATATGTTATCCCATAGGCGCCATCACAATCACTGTTGGGCTCAGCCTTGGCCAGTGGTAGGTCTGTCTCAGAGCTGGCTGGCATTGACTCCATCGGAGAAAGAGGAAGCTTCTACCAACTTTTCACTGTAGGCCTGTAGCCCCCCCTGCTACCAAAACCAGTAAAATATCAGTCAATACCTTCTCTACCCTTCTTCTACAGTTACACAAGAAATTCAGCATAGTGACCTGTAGGAACCAGGCACCGGAGCTACCAGGACCATTGCTTTCATCTAGAAGTGTAGTCTGTACCCTCAGCTGTGCTAAAACCAATAGGGCTGATTTGAACTCATAATAAACTGTGTTATGATAAGGTTTCCTATTTTGTAGATATCTTTTCTTAACCTTGGGATTTTGCAGCTTTCCAGAATACATCAGCATCGCACAGCAGAGACATTAATAACCATGGAACATATGACAGTCTTTTAAATGGATATGAGAAACATTTACAAAGAAAGCTATTAATAAAATAAACAGGTTGACATGACATTTTTCAACCTAATATTCAGCTTTATTCAAACTGTTGGTGACATTTTATTTCCTATTGGGACTAATTAGTTTTATGCAACATGCAAAGTATTTTCACTGCTATAAATCATTTTAGAGGGTTAACAAGACGTGTTGATGGGGGGAGCATGTACAGAGGTAGGTTTTGGACAAAATACATAATTTTGAGATCTTTGAAGAGCTGAAAATGCTTAGGGAAAACTGGCAAATGAGAAACCAATACTTATGCTTTGGAGATGGTCATGAAAAATACTGTGCTGTTGTCTCTATCTTTCAACATGTGTTTATACTCACAGAAGAAGCATCCGCTTGCTAACATCCATAATAGTCATACCTCTTATTACATAATCTGAAATGGGTACAAAATAGACTTGATATTGTGCCTGCTCAGCACAGTGTGGAGTGAAAGGATGAAGAAATTTGCTTTGTGTTTCCTGCTGCCTTTGCAGATACCCTGCAATCGAGTCCTGTGTCTTCTCTGCATAATTTGAATCTCTTTATGCTGCGTATTGCTGATAAAATCATGAAGCCAGAAAGTAGACCTACTGCATAAAACAAGGAAGCTTCCCCATATTCAGAGCTGCCTTGACGCCACCTGCTGTCTATACTTTTTTCCCCATTTATCTGACTCAGTAATACAGTCTTTTTGAGACTATTTCTATCACAGAAACTCTGACAAAATCTCTTCTCTGCCCAACCTGTAGCTGTGCCTGGGATTGCTCTGACACAGGTGTAGGACCTTGAACTTGGCATGATTAAACTTCATCAGATTGGCATCAGCCCACCTCACAAGCTTGTCAAGGTCCTTCTGGATGGCTTTCCTTCGCTCCGACATATCAACCGAACCACACAGCTTGGTGTCATTGGCAAACTTGCTGAGGGTGCACTCAATCCCACTGTCCATGTCACCGGCAAAGATGTTGAACAAGACCGGTCCTAACACCCATCCCTGAGGGACACCACTCGTTACTGGTCTCCAGCTGGACATTGAGCCATGGAGTACTTCTCTTTGCGTGTGGCCATCCAGCCAGTTCTTTATCCACGAAGTGGTCCACCTATCAAATTGATGTCTCTCCAATTTAGAGACAAGGATGTCATATTGGACATTGTCGAACGCTTTGCACAAGTCCAGGCAGATGACATCAACTGCTCTACCCCTGTCCATCAGTTCCGTAGCCCCATCATAGAAGGCCACCAGATTGGCCAGGCAGGATTTCCCCTTAGTAAAGCCATGCTGGCTGTCACCAACCACCTTGTTGTTTTTCATGTGCCTTAGAATGTCTTCCGGGAGAATCCTCTCCAAGATTTTGCCAGGCACAGAGGTGAGGCTGACTGGTCTGTAATTCCCCGGCTCATCCATTTTCCCCTTCTTGAAAATGGGGGTTATATTTCCCTTTTTCCAGTCATTGGGAGCTTCAGCTGACTGCCATTCAACAATAATACTGACTCTTTTTCCCCCCTTGCTTTCCCCTAGTAAAAGTGGAAAATCATCTTGTGATTCTCCCATCAGAACTATAAAATACAGCCCCTTCTGCCTGCAAAGACATTCCTAAAGGAATACAAAGCATTCCTTCAAACACTAGCTGTGTAATGAAAATGAGGAGAAAGAGACAGAAGCAGTATAACCATATCTAGATGGTGCTTTATAGCTTTAAATGGCAGTAAGGAACAATACAGCAAGTTATCAGTACCACTCAGGATATTTCAAGTCATCAGAATGTGTCAGCAAATAAAGACATATGTTTTCATCTAAAAATGTTCCCTTTTTTCTGAGCCTCTCTGTATGTAATCATAAATTTTCATTGGTAGCGTAACTCGGACTAGACAGCACTTGTGCATTAACATTGTCTATGTAGTGGTTCAAAAACTAAAGTATCAAACACACAAATTCTCAATTTTTAGTGCGTAGACAATGCACTTCCCTAGACTTCTTAAGATACTCTTAGCCTGAAATGGAAAAGAAAGCAGCTGCTTTTGATGATATACATTGCAACTCTGACAGATGGCGATGAACAATGTGAAATCAGTGTTTTCCAAAAACATCTTATAACTGAGGATCTTTACTTCCTGATTTGCCACCAGCACTTCAGTAAAAACATGTAGATTTATGCTGTAATAGTACAGTTGGTCTTTGTCAGATGTAATTTCATCCGATTCTTTCTTTCAGTGATGTGTGTTGGAGTGGCTGCTATCTCCAGCATAGACTGGAAATACGTGACAATGGCATTGTTCTTACAGATACATGCAGGATACGGAAACAGAAGAAATTAAAAAGAAAAAAACCCAAACAGCTGTGCCAGTAGAATTTTGCTGCCTGGCCTGGGGATTTATGAAATTTTACTTGTTTAATTTTTTTTTACCGTGGCTGTCTCAATTGCCTTACCTGGTGCCACCCTATCTTTTTCACTTAATCTCAGTAAAAATGAATCCTTCATAGATGTTTTTAACACTCAGCAATATAGGGCAAGAGAATTTTTCCAACATTTCTGTAATGTGATCTCAAGTGTCAAAATCAATTACCTGTCCAAAACACGGAATCACACCTCCTTACTAAGCATTTTTTCTGTGCTCAATACATTAAAGTTGCTTTTGATGTTTTTATGACAGTATTCTACTATATCAGGTAATAATTATACCAGCAAAAATAGAAGTGGAATTAAGCATTTGGAATATGTTCTGCAGGACGATCTTTTCTGTTCTTGGCATGGATATTGCAATAAACAACAGGATACTTTGAACAGAGTATAATACATTTTCTGTTTTAATGTTCCTCTGTTAAAGTTTGGATTTGGTTAGACACTGGTTATAACAGAGCTGGAACACAAAAATTGGAGGAACTAGGTGCAAGAAGTGGGAGATAACACTGCATAGGAGAGATTATATTCGTATTTCTGTTATTCTTACCTTATAAGCAGATGTTGAAATTCAGGAAGTGTTTAAAATAAATTATTCAAGGCCTCAGAAACTTGCACTGTATCAAAACCCTAAAGCAGCACAATGTATTTAACTCACCAAAGAGGGGGTCAGTAGTTTTCTGTACAAAGAGGTTTTTGATGGTAAAGAACTCTTTCATCTACCAGACAATGTAGTATAAAATTCTCTAGTTGTAAGTGGATGACAGATAAATGCAGTTTGAAATCAAGGTTCACGTCTGGAGGCAGGTAGCTGCTGCAATAACTCTATGAGAAGTATGATGAACTCACTTGGTCCCAGTAATTCTCAATTTGGGATGTATCTTTGAGCTGTAAGTGATTTACTTAATCAAAGCTGAAGTAGAAAGTATTTGAATATAATTCTATGTTCTGTATTGTGTAGGACATCAGATTCTGAATATTATCTGTCTATCCAAGATCTAAAATGTATGACCTTAGATCTAGGATATTTAAGGAGCTGGTTTTAACGTAAATCACATGTCTTTAACACAGTTGTGGCAGGATAAAGTGTCCTTTAAGGGAGTATAAATGTAATTTATGCACACGTAAAAGGTACTTTACACTGCCTGAGTAGTGTGAAAAAGCTTTGTTGCAGTGACAATAAATCCACAGTTGTTTGGGAATGAAAAGGACTCTCATGATCATATGGTGTGACTTATGGCAGAGCACAAGCTATAGAACTTCATGCAATATTTCCCACATCAAGTCAAATGACATGTGTTTGATCTTTCGGAAAGCTGTTCTGGTTTATGTCTTCATATCAGCATCTTGATTCCCTGCACTCAAAAACTGGCACAGCTCTAAATTTCTTTTTCAGAGAGAAGCCTGTGAGGTGAAGAGTGGAAAATTTTTCACTGCCTTTGACATTCACGGCCTGACTTTATCTGGTGAATTTTGAGTTAAGTGGGAATAAAAGTAGGTGATCTACTTTTAAGAGAGGGACTCAAAGATGCACTTTCTTCACTCCACTGGTTTTCTTCTGAATAATTTCAATGTTTTAGGCTTGATTATCATCCTGAAACTTGTAAAGATGATTTGTTGTACAGAGAAACATGGGGTTTTTTTAATTCTGATTAAAAACTTGCTCTTGTTCCACTGAGTTTCATGTAAACCACAGGCAGAACTAACATCATAAGTGATTTTGAATAATTATTATATCACACTGCATTTCCTTACTCTGTGACATACTACAGCTGCCTTAAAATATGATCAGCTTTCGGATTATGTTCTGTCCCGGTACAGTCTAGGGAATCGGTTCATCTCCTTCTAAATGTAGTTGCCACTTTGGGGGAGCTACATCAGGCTCTAAAGTAAAAATCTGATGCCATTAGATGAGCCCACCAAGGTTTCTCTGGCAGACTTGTCTGGCACAGGTCCACAGACATAAACACATGCTTGGCAACAGGCCTCTGTTCAAACATTCCTTTCAAGGAAGAAATATTATCATATTTTTATTAAATGTGTTGTAATTTGCTTTATTTCATTATATCTGTTTCATACTTCTAATAAAGTATCTTGTTTCTCTGCCTACTGGCTCCCAAGTTGTACATTTTTTGCAGAAGGAATAAACTTTACCTGGTGTTTAAAAATAAATACTTGCAAGACACTTGAGAATGATAATGCTGGAAACCATTTTATGCTGAAAAGTTATTTTCTGAAGTGAAATAAAAATACCTACGTCAGCAATAATGTCTATTGGGTGTTCGCCACCTGCTTTCCTGAAAGTGAAGGGAGTTGTGAAAATCTCAGTTATAAATTAATTTTAAATTTCATTACTTTTCCTATCACCACTGAAAAAGGCTGGAAATTAATGAAGAAGTAACTTTGCCTGTGACATATTTGTGTATGGGGAACAAGAGAAAAAGAGGCTTCTTACCACTGTCAGGGTAGTATCTACAAGAAGGGGTTTTCGATCTGTAAGACTTTCACTGAATATCATCTTAGTGACCATGATAAATATTGAAAGGTGAGGGGAAAATTATTTTTATGTGCAAATGAAAGGTCATTGAGGAACACAGTGGAATGACATTGCATCAAAACTAAACATTTGAATTTTTTAATGCATTAATAAATATCAAATGTGAGAATATTAGGATCTCTTGTTTTCATTTAGTAACTAGACTAGTTCACCTAACTCTTTTTTTCTGCCTATTTGTGTAGTCAGGATGTTGCTATTAGTCTATATCTTCTACAGAATCTATATTAACATACAAAACTAGTGTTTTGAAGCTAGTTTTTCGTGCTAGCTCTTAAAACAGTAGATAGATATAAAGATTAAAATTTTCATAAAGAATATTCTACATCGAACATGTAAATTTCAAATGATAGGGATTATGGATGAACTTCCGAAGTGCTACCAGACATTATTACCTTCATGTTTAAGGATTATATGCACATACAGGATACTTTGCTTCCGAGAAGTAAACAGTCCTTACTGAAAGTTCCTGAGCCTTTGTCATGGGTTCAGCAGTAGCAGTCATTTTTCTCCTTCTTGGTAGCTGGTGCAGCGCTGTGTTTTTGATTTTGGGCCTGGGAACAGCGCTGATAACACCAGTGTTTTAGTCACTGCTTAGTGATGTTTTGGTCTGACCAAGGGCTTTCTGAGTCTCATGCTCTGCCAGGGAGGAGGGGAAGCCGGGAGGAAGCAGAGACAGGACACCTGACCCAAACTGACCAAAGAGGTTATTCCACACCACAGCACGTCATGCCCAAGATGTAAAAGCAGAGAGCGGAGACCCAGAAGGGTGGGAGGGTGCACTGCGTGGTCGGGCTTGGTATTAGGTTGTGAGAATTGTATTCTTTCCTTGTATTTGCCTTGTCATTATTATTATTGGTGATAGCAGTAGTGATTTGTGTTATACTTTAGTTACTAAACTGTGGGAGTTGCATTCTTTTTGATTCTCCTTACCATCCCTCCGGGAGCGGGGGGAAGAAAGAGGGGAAAGTGAGTGAGAGAGAGACTGCGTGAGTTAGAGAGGCTTAAACCACGACAACCTTTAATTAGTAGAGTACTTTACAGAAGCTTTTTGGCTGAAAGTGCCTATGAGGAGAGAAAACTGCAGCACACTTCTCAGCAAACCATCCTAAACTTTCCTGGAATTGGTCTCAGACAAAAGCTGTGAAGGAAAGGCCTTGTCAGTGTCTGGGACACTTTTCACAATGTTTCTTCCCAGCTTTCTCAGCTACCTAAATTACTGCCTTTGGTCTCTGATGAACAGTATGCTGAGAATATCTTAGAGCTCTTTGCAGAAGTTCTTCCCTTCCTGTCAGCCCCAGATCTGTTCTGTAATATCTGTAGCTTTTAATTCCAATCATGGGATACTTGCTCACATTTTGACTTGAATGGTGTTTCTTGCTGGATATTACTTAATATGACAATTTATACGTATGTATGCCAGGTAAACAACCAGCAAAAAGTACAATCCTTAGCAAAATCTAGAAATATTTCTGGAAGGGAGATAACACAGAGAAAAGTTTGAGTTAAGGATAAAAAAAGACAGTGGTTGAGTTGTAATAAATGATTGAGTTTTTTTGGCTTAGAAAGCTTCTTTAAAGCTACAACAAAATTACACTTTAATGTTATGACTAAAATCAAGTGTCAATAGCCAGCCTCTGATGGCAGTGCTTAAAGTCAATGCTATGCACGAAGTTCAGCAGTAGCTTGCTTTCTGCATGTTCTCATGCATACAGTTACTAAGACTAATTGTCACAGTGATTTCTACCTTGTGCATTACATTCATACTTATTATTACTACAACTTCTTAAATATCCTAGCTTTTTCATGCAGATACAATCCAGAAAATCAAATTCATGTTTCAAGGGTTTTCATGCTACAGTGAAAGTAGGTAAAAATATATTTCCTTAAATACTTCCCAGGTAGTTAATTATTCTGCAAGAGAAAGCTCAATGTATTCTTTCACAATCATCCGGATTCAAAATCCTTTTAGACTTTCATTGAAAACTTCCATCTATTATCATCTAACTTTTTAAGATATCTTTATACAACCTATATTTGCCTTCTGCGTTGAAAAAGATTCCCACCTCAAACAGATGAAACTAAGATAAAAAATGCTTAGATGAAACCTGGTAAAACGTAAAGAAATCACAGAGAAAGAAGATGGTCTGATGTTTATCCAGAAAATATGTATTCAGACAAGTGAAATGTCAATGACTTGAAGTAATTTTTAGTGGATAAGAAATAGCCATACTAATCACTTCTTTAACATTTAAATAGGAGAAATATATATTTCTATATTTCACTCCATTGGACTGCTTGACATTTGACATGTGTCATATTTTAAAATGCTTCACATTTTAAAATATGACAGATTAAGACTAACAACAAAATGTATTTGATTAGTGATTTAGGAACAGGGGAATGAAAAAAATCAGTAACTGCATACTAAGTTACAGAGGTCATCAAATGGAAAATAGCATGTAGTTTAGGTCAACGTTTCAGTTCAAGATATGACAATAGGCAATCAACCTAGTCAAAATTATGATATTTCACCTTTTTTAAAAAATTGTATTGCAAACATTCTATTTTAATTAGTACAACCTCTTTGTGACTGGAAGAATGTGAGTTCATATTGATTAGGTTTAATGAACAATAAGCAAAACATAGTTCTATCACATAGCTCTATCATTTCCTTGGAAGACCTTGAAGTACTAAATACATATTTTCATTCAACAAAAGTAGATGTCCTCCCACTCCAAGGTCATCAGCTGCATGTGGCAGACTCTGCCTCTATACAGCAACTAAAATTAATGTTAGTACAGTTGCAGTGGAGACATATAAGAACAGGGTTTTTCTTCTTGTGTACTTCATAAGTAAGTCCCTTTGCTCATTTTCGGTGAAAAGTGAAGCATCATTACCTGACAGATACAGAGAAAATGCCACACTTCTACAATTGCTTAAAATAATCACTGTAATATTTTACTGGTTGCCTACAAGAACTGGTTCTTTACAGTCATTCGAGTTTGTGGAGTTAGATTTTTGACTGGGAAATGAGACATCGTCTAAGAGATGTTTTAGGCTCAGATAACAACAGCATCAGATTCTGTGATATCTGCCCCAAACCCAGTAGACACAGACAATTTATCTCTTCTCTGACTCTATCGATTTAATATGAGGTAGACATGAGTGGTGACAGATGAGTTATTTAGCAAGTCTATTTATGCTGACTTTTTAACTTTATTTTCTGGTGTGTCCTCAGGAATAGAAGTTTGAAAAAGACTGTGCCAGAATAAATCTTTCCAGTCATCTTTGTAACTACATTGTCTCTCATTTGTTTCTACTATTGGAAAGATGGAAAAGTTTGTTTTGACGTAAGAGAAAAAAGGGGTTTTTGTGCCGCAATAACAATGAAGAACTGAAAGTTTAAATTAAGAGACTACTCTTTCTCATTGGATTAAGAAGAAATAGGTACAATTTAGTGTCTAAAGGAGTCAGAATACTGTGGCAGAGACAAAAATGTGAGTTATGTATCTGACCTTTTAATCACAGATTGATTTTAATAATCACATATTGAATTTGGCCTCATATATGGTGTTTTCTTTGCCAAAACAGATTATTTTATCTCTGTGAAAACTATCATATAATATACACATTAGTATGACTGTTTTTAACAGAAAATGAAACAAAATAGAAAAAACTCCACAAGCTATTAAAGCAATATGATAAACATGTTTTGGAATCACAACAAACTGAAAAGTGTTAATACATACAGTAATTTCTGGAAGAGTGCTTTTACATTTTCCCTAAATATACCTGCTGTAATGAATTTACATGACTATTAAGTATCTTGGAATAAAATAAGACTGAAGTTTTCATTTAAAGTAAAAGTGACATTCTCAGAAATGAACTCTGGTTTGTGATTGTGCTTTCCCTGTATAGGTTTCAGCATCTATATTCTACTTCCAGAGAGCTAGAATGCCTTTTACCTCCTCAGCCTTAACTTACCAAGAGAGGTAGTTGTTGGCCACTATCTGAATGCATCATACAAGATTATGATGTAAAACCCTGGCAAATTAAAAAAAAAAAAAATTCTCCATCCAATCTTTTAAACACATAACACAAGGAATATGAGAAGTTCAAAACCTAGGAGATATAATGGCATGAAATTACATTTGCTTATGCAGGTCTGACTTCTGAGAAGAAGGATGTTGGCTGGATGGTGGTGCTTTCCTGATTTACAATTTAAAGTACTGAAAGGCTGGTCTTAAGCTTACCTCTCTATTTGAATGTACATTTAAAGTATTCAGAGAAGCTAAGTTATTTATTATACTTCTGATGATTCCCCCCACCCAATATTCTCTGTGAAAGCATTTAGTGAAACCCTAAAATGCTTAAACATAAATAAGTAAGGATAAATACAGAAGTTTTAGCTAGTATAACACATTTAAGGAATCAATAAAGACCATTAGCTGTTTTAATTAAACACAGACAATAGATGGCTTTCAAGTAAAAAATTCAACAACTTCACTTATCTCTCCAGACTGGTTCTGCAGAAGAAATAGTACTTTCAAAATATGAACAATTGAAAACCCATTGATTGCCATTACTACCAAAGGAATGAACCCATGAAACACCAGTCAATGCCTGTGTGTCTTCAGGAGATAATCACTATCACTAAATTTGGTTATTTGCTTGTTTTCAGTACTGTATCATGTTTGTTTCTTGTTAGAGTTGTATTGATCTTCCATCACAACAGTTTTTCAATTACTTAGCATGCTGGCAAGGCAGCACTGTCTCAATGGATGAGGGCGATTAAGCAGTAAATGTTGTGAGAGGCGTACAATATACACCATGTAACTTTTTATAGATAATGTTATTTTTGAGGTGCATCTACCTTCAAGTAGAATTACTGAGTATTTTTTAGGAATTTCCAAACTATTAAAATCACATGCTCATTTTGTCCCTGTTAGTATCTTATTAGTTTACCAGTACTTTAAAAAGGTTGTTTATTTTGCTCTCTAAGAGATAAATACGTGTTTATCAACCACTGACCTAGAAACCTATGAAGTATATGGGTTTCTTTCATAGCAGAGGTATTTGAATCAACAGTTTGCATCTTGTCTGAACTTTGCCAAAGATATGAAGTGCTAAAATATAGTTATCCCTTCATTAAGATGTTCAGAGGGTTGTTGGGGTTCATTAGTGCCATTTCCATACTTCTCAGAGCCTTTTGCAATGTAAATAGGATGTTTCATAAGCATGCACACATATGACCTACCTTTTTCAAAAACTAACCCAGAGTTACAATTCCAACTCAGGCAGTTTTCTACCTCCAACACTATAACCACCTCTACCTTCCTTCTCTGGAGCAAACCGTGCCTCTTTCACTCTCTGAATATATCATTATTTGGGAAAACCACAACAATGAATGCACCTCAATAAAGTGTAATTCATTCAGTGTAGTGACTATGAACAATACTCCTGGTGTATTGCTAGCAGTTATGAAGAGGAACATGCTGGCAAGTCTTAGGAACTGATGGACCCAGTCTAGGTCTACAAGTTACATGTGTCAACCTGGTTTATTTCCCTTTCCCTTCCAAGTAGAGTTCTAGACTGGCAGTCTGCATTCCTGTTCTCTACAAGTTAGCAACTTGGGGCAAATCCTTTTCTGTCTCTGTTCACTCTCCACAAGATCCAAATATTCCCCACTCTCTTGTAGTGGTGAGATATTAACTTAAAGTGAATGAGGACAGTTGGAAATGGGCTCTGTGATCCCTAAGGCTGCGATGACTTTGTGCCCAAAAGCAGCTACAAGCTGAGCTGAGCTGGGGGAAAGGTGCTGCGGCCATACTGGTCTATCAATCAGCTACATCTCACTTCTTCATCCCAGGCTCCCGGTCTGGAGTGAGACTGCTCTGAGAAGTGAAGCGTGCAGACATCATGGGAAGGACAGCACCCTCATGGCACCCTGTAGGACCTAAGGAGAGCTCTCAGTCATTTCAAGACACCAGCAACGGGTGGAGATAGCTGTTAAAGCTGTTGAGAAAAGGGCTGCTCCTATTCCAGGGGAAGGAAAGAGTGCAGGCAACATGAATTTTTCACCTGGGACTGGAGAAATTTTGTCTGATATCCCACTTTTTTCCAAAGCTTTGGAGATTAAGCAGGGCTACAGCAGACAATTCTGCCCCACTCAGAGCCAGGACAACTAGACCATTTACCATTATTTTTCAAATGACTGAAAACTGTGCTTGCTTTCTCTAAACCAGCAGTAGTTACCTTTAATGTAGTATATTTCTAGTGAAAGCGTGGGTAGTCACAGACTGTGGCTCTTCTCCAGCTGCAGAAGTTCAGAAATTTATAGCCACATCTTCCAGAAGTGCATGCTCACCACTGTGGCTAGGTCATGGGGAAACTCCTGGGTTTTCCTACGGAATCCATGCCAGCATAGTGAAAGCAGTATTGACTTGGTGGTGATGTGCAAGGAGAAAGATATGGCAGCTGTAACCTTAAAGTTAGGGCATTTTGGTGACAGCAAAAGTTTGAGAGACTGGACTCTATTCCCAGGTTTATTGGGGGGGTGGAGGGGGAGGGGGGTTAGGTATCTCCAGAACTATGCTTATATCTAAGCTCTTATTCAGAATCACTTCAGATTTCTACAGTCTGCTTAGGCCCCAGTAAAGAAATCTTTCTTCAAAAATATGTGCTGCCTTTAATCCTGGGTGTTGCTAAACCACCTCCTAAAGGGAGCTTTCAGCTATGCATTTGCTGTTGTCCAGGAGACAGCATGTGTGTGCCACTACAAGAGGATGAGAAGCAAGGCTACGGAAGAAGTTCCCATTTTTCTTCCCACCCAGTGTTAGAGCTGTAAACATGCTATTTATTCATTTCTGTGGGAATCTATGTCAAGCCTTCAAGACAGAGTGACATTTCTGTAACCTTCTTTTTCTGATAGAATAGGGTAGCTTCTTTTCAATAGTCCTCTTGATCAGAACATGCCTATTATCTAAACAATAACCTGTTGTAACTATGAGCTGAAAAGGGTATGGGAGGTGCTCATCTGAGCTGCTTCATAAATCAGAGGTTTTCAACAATTTTTCACATGGTAGTTTTTACATTTTTTTCTGTTGGCACCAGAAGTTCATCTAAAGTAGCTTTTACCACCCACCTACAGACACTGACTTACGAGGCGATATGCCTTACCATGCTCTAAAACCCAGTCCTTCAAGGGCAGATGCCCTGTCTGTAGCACAAGGTAGAGAAAGCATAGGGTGCAGTAGAAAGAGCAGGCCAACATGGAACTGAATTCTCCAGTTTTGTGCAGCAACTCTAAGAAATAATCACCTCCTGATCTTCTAGCATCTGTTCCCATCTGATCTTTAGTGGGATTTGTCCCCATAAAAATCTTAATCCCTGATCATGCCTCGGCAGGCCTGCAGGTAACTGAGCATGATTGAGTGATGCAGCACATTGACTAAGAGGTTGATTGCTTTGGCAATGACTGTCATGCAAAAGATTTCACTTATTGAACAACCTTCAGTTAACAAACCAGCATACTAAAATGGTGCTAGCATTTTTTCAGCACCATTTGCCATTTGCTCACCGTCTTTTAACAGAATGAAAACTGTTCACTTTGCAATTCTTATTGCATGCAATACTTAGGACAACACTCCCTATGGATCCACATTTTAAAGGTCAAGTGCCTATTGACCTTGCTGAACAAAGCTACATTATTGCAAAAGTTATTCTAAACATTTAATGCTTCCATGGGCCCTTTAATATATACTACAACTCTCCAACCTCTGCCCTGACAAAGAAAAGAAAAGTATTTTCATCCCCTATTTTACAAAAAAGGAAACTGAAATGTGGAGAAGTTATTCATTCAGCCATGGGGCTAGTCATTGACAAAGCAAGGAGTAGTAGCCAGGGCTCAAAACCCAGGCTGCAGTGCCTACAAAAAGATTGGCAGGAAAGTAGATTACAAGAAGCAGAGCAAAGTAATGGAAGGTTGTTGTTTATCTTCTCTGGTAACATAAAGGAGGAATGTGTTGGAGTGTACGAAGCAAGAAATTTCAGCACTCATCCACTCAATTAGTATTAGTCTTGGGACCACTTCTTTTCAGGGCCTTTGGTCCAACTTCCAGAGAAACAAGGTTCAAAATAATTGAAGCTTAGACCAACACAGACCATCTCACTGAAGAATTTGAATGGCTGATGAACAATTTACCAGTTCATTTGATTATAGTCTCTCTTTTCTGTCTAATCATCAGTAAAACTACTCAAAAATTCCATTAAGTATTATAATTACTATTTATTGGCTACCCTGTATCCTTCCAGCCTCTCCCATCTCTTGAGTAATTGTTCTTCAAAATATCTCTTTTTGGATTATGTATTGCTCCGATCCATCATCAGAAAGTTAAATTAGTGCAATACATCATAAAGGAGTTGCTATTCTATTACTCACAAATGTAAGTACCTGACAACAGCATGTAGGGAACACTCCAGTTTTATATCTAATGTTCAGCTTCAGCATTCAAAGAATTTAAGGGTTTGTTTTTTTTTTTTTACTATTTAATCAACAAGGAGTCATAGTGAAAACAATAGATCTTTGGTGGAAGATGCCATTCTCAGTACAGGAAAAACACTTGTAGGAGCGGGTCCAGAGGAGAGCCACAAAAATGGTCAGAGGGATGGAACACCTCTCTTGAGGAAAGGCTGAGAGAGTTGGGGTTGATCAGCCTGAAGAAGAGAAGGGTCTGGGAAGACCTTATTGCAGCCTTTCAGTACTTATAGGGGGCTTATAATAAAAATGGCGACAGATTATTTAATCGGGCTTGTAGCAAAAGGACAAGGGGTGATGGTTTTAAACTGAAAGAGGAGAAATTTAGACTAGATATTAGGAAGAAATTTTTTTAGGATAAGGGTGATAAAACAGGTTGCCCAGAAAGGCAGTAGATGCCGCATCCTTAGAAACATTGAGGGTCAGGTTGAACGGAGCTCTGAGCAGCCTCATCTATTTGAAGATGTCCCAGCTCATTACAGGAGGGTTTGGATTAGATGACTTTTAAAGGTCCCTTCCAACACAAAGTATTCTATGATTCTATGATTCCTATGAGAATTTTATGTGAATAAAATGAATTGCAAATTATTTATGTAGTATGTCTTAGAAAATATGATACAATGAAGGGCTTGAAAATATATTTTAGCTTTGATTTTGCAAATCCTTGCTTTTGTTTTGGTGCCAAATCACTAAAGTACAGAGTTTTCCAGCAACCCTGACTCATTACACACTTATGTAGAAGCCAGCATGATCATGTTAAAACCAGCCCATTAAACAGGACAAGCTTTTTAAAAATAAATAAATATAACAAGGAAATTAAGGCTTGAGGATTGCCAACAGCAATAGATCTCTCAGTGCAAAGGTTGTGCCTAATGGGTATCAGCTCCCCATGCTCCAAGTTAGCGTTTTATATGTGAATATGTCTGCTAACATTTTACTGTTATATATTGTTCTGTAGTTTCATATTGCAAATATAAAGACACAAAGTTTTAAGTAAGCACATATTCAAATTGTATTAGAAGTTTTATTTAAGCCCACTATTTATTATTCTCCTCCTCAACCAGCTGCAGATAGCAGTAAAAATAAGAATTAATGAATTACATTCAAATGTAAATGGTATCAATAGGATAAGTAAGCTTCAGTGAGACAGTGAATTAATTCTGCTAATTGAGAAAATACCTAAATAATTTGTGCCAAGTTATTAAGTCCTCCTATCCCTTGTGATGTAGCTTCCATAACTCATGAAGTTCATTAAAGGGTTTACATAAATATAGATCACCCATGGAAAGTAATTAATCCAGTTACTTGTTTGGCAGCCTGTGTGTTGTTATTAAAGTTGCCGTATAAATATTAATAGTCCAGGAAAAATCCTTATGGGAAAGGTAAAATTTCTGATTTTGCTTTTATATCTTACTGTAGTATTTAGCTGCTTTTTTTTATAAGTAAGCAACTATGTGCTTAGTGTCAGGGCATAATTAGGGAGCAAAGCCAGGCATTAATAATAACTCGTTACACAGTGAGGCTAGTTGTAATCTACTCTGTGAGAGATTTGCCATTGATTTCAATGGCAGCAAGGTCAAGCCCATGTGTTTTAAGATAATTGCTTTAAAGTATCCATTAAATAATAAAGGAGATTATGAATAACAGGACACTATGATGCTTTGATTTATTGTTAGATTAATATTTTAAATTATCCTGAGTGCAAGAAATACTCAAGCAAAAGAGCATTATAACTTGCCTGCAAGAATTTATGTTGTTAAATAATTAACCCAGATGAATCAGAATGAATGGCACTTTATACCAGTAATTCTAGAACAATTTGAAAGCAACAGGCAATGGTCAGAACTGTCAGACATTTTACATAAGTAAAATACATATTTGCGAAGAGAGAAAAATCAATAAATTTGGATAAAGAATAACCCCATGCATCTTTTTAGGCTTCTCTGAGAAAATATGAGAGAATCATAAATTAATTAGTATCTTGTACTGAATGGATAAGGAAAGACTCCAACTTCATAGACCACAAAGTAACTAAGTAAAATAATGGATTAATAGGAGGAGGTAGGAAGCAGAGGTGTATTTCCATGCTGCTTTCCACAAACTTGCACTCTTTCCTTTGTATTTTTCTGACTGATTTAAACTAATTTTAAACCAGAACAGAAAGAGGCTTTTTATGCTCCCCTAGGTCAAGTGTTGCAGAATGTGGTGGACGAGAGCTACTCTTATTGCTGCTAATTGCTCCTATGTAACAAAGAAAACAAAATTGCATACTTGCCTGGGTACAGCTGCCTCAACTTTTAATCAGCTGAATATCTTGAACAGCCTGTAAGCAAAATTTGAGGTGTTGAAATTGTTCTGTTGAATTGTGAGTTGAAGTTGATCGCCCTTTCTACAGGATGGTCAACACCAGCATGAGCAAGACACAGGAGGCAGTAGGGACAGAAATTTTACAAATGAACATGATAGCCCCAGGGGAGCTACAGCCCCAGGAGGAAGAAAGCCATGACCCTCAGACTAGATCTGACCAGTGATGTCAAATATAAATGAGATGGGTCACTCACTGGTACTTAATCTGGACTAGTCTGAGTGGTAGCAGAAGAAACCAAGGAAGATATAGCTAAACAAGAGCTAACTCCTTCAGCACTGGATAGGACTGGAAGAACTTCGATATGTTGCATTCTGAACTCTTATTTTTTTGCTTGACAATTAAATTTTATGGAGGTGGCACTTAGTAGCAAGCTCCTTGGTTTTTCTTTGGTTTTTCTTTTTTTTTTTTCCCTTTTTTTTCCAACATTCAATCTACAGTGAGCTGGCTGTGTTGCGCATTCTTTTAAACAATGAGTGAAAAGCAATTTCATTTCATTCTTTATTAGTTATACACTCTATCAGTAATGCTAAAATATAGTTAGAAATCTTGGTTTTTCAAATACATGTGTATTGCAATATCAAGCAATTTAAAAGCACATAGTATTAAAAGAAAATATTACAGAGATTTTTATGCTAGCTTTGCACTGATCTGTGGAGGAATTTGCATTTCATCCTCCTTTCAGACACATGAAAGACACATCTCTGGTTTGTGTCATCAGAAAGTACCGCAAGTAATTGTGCATATTTGTGTCCTTGCTTGTATTTTACTGTATACCATTTTGAATCCAAGTACAGTGAAAATATGTTCACCACATGACAGATGATCTGAGAATTAACCATCTCAGAGCCCTGTGGACAATATTATTACTTATTATATTCAAATATTTTTCTTAACAGTAATTCAGTTCATGACTACTTAGGCATGTTATTGCCAAGGATTAGTTCCTATTGGTGTCCTTCAATTGCTTTATGAAATTGGCATAAAAATTGCACAGATGAGAGGAGGAGTGTTCTATGTAGAAAAAAACATCAAAGGCAAGAAAGACTTTCATATCTCTTTGATGTCACTTAGCTTCAGGTAGAGAGGATTACAGCTTGCTGGAGCGTTAATTAAAATGGATAGTTATTTGATTTACTTGACATGCCTCTAAAATTGCTTGTAAAACTTGTGATTCCTGACAAGAGAAAGATCCTGAGACAAGAGGAAGATCATCTGAGACATGTATGATTTACAAGCCTTCCTCCTTTTCCCTTACAGAAATAAATGTAATGATCTCTGAATGTACAACCCAAAAGATGGAGCTGTGCATGCTAATCTTAAGAGCACAACAAATCACACTAGGGAAGAGCCTTTTCCCACCATCTTTGGGAGATCAGTGAAGGAGAATTGATTAACCTACGCATGATATTGACATTGTTTTCCCACTTGTTTCTAACAAACAATGTAATTTCTAATCTAGGACAAAGCTGACACTAACATCACTCATCAGAGAATGTCACTAGCAACTCTGCCTGGTTACTCTTTCCCTGAATGACAACAGTCTCAAATACACCACACGCTTTCTCTACTCCTCTAAAGGAGATATTGTTGGGGGGAGTGATATCATATTCAGTCTTGGATCAAAATCAGCAATTTTATTTTTCTTTGTTTGAGTAACATCGGTTATTTCACTACTAATAGCTCATACAGCCTGGAAGATATTAACAGGCAAAAGCCATGAAGAGCTCATGAAAGATCATTTTTGCTCTGGGGAAGATTTTCCAAATTGTGTGAAGTGTAACAAAGGATGTACATAAAAGTAGTTCCTCTTCGAAAAAGTATTTGAAGTCAGTTTTCAGTTTCAGCTTTCATGAGCCAATTAGATAGAAAAAAAATAAACATCTTCCTGACACCATGGCATATTTCTCTGTAATGAAGGCTTGGGCCATTGAAGGCAGTGTCAAAATGCCTTTGCACTCAAAGTGGAGTGTAGGACTTTCCTTTACAATTTGGGGGGGATTTTGCTGCATTGAGCATGCTGTTTGTAAATGTTGTTTTTCAGCTAGATAGTTTTCTCCTGGGTAACTTTAGAGTATTTCCGTTGCCTGTTTCATTTTTATGTTGATAGTCCAGACAAACACAACAGTCTACAAGGGGTGATTATTGTGCATTATTAACCTTCTATCCACCAATAGATCATACTGTATTTCCTTGGTTATCTTTTAACTATCCATGGCTAAATTCCTTGTCCTTCCCTTTCACTTCTTTCTTTAATCTCTAACAGCTACTTTGTTATTTCTCATCTTCTGTCTAATCCGAGCTTGATAAACATACATAGAGAAATCTGCTTTTTATAGGTCCTGATTCAACTCCAAGAACTGTTTGTCTTCAGGTTTCTGCATGTTGCCCTGTAAAAGTTTGTCTGCTGGTATACAATAATCTCAGACAAACAGATTGTGTAATATATTTCTCTTTTTTTGTGATAAGGCATTTTCAGACATTCATAGCATGAATGGATCTGTGGATCCATTCAAGCTGAAAGCAACGTTAGGAAATCTCTACTCCTGTCTCCTGCTCAAAACTCAGGATCAACCATGAATCAGACCAGGTTCCTCGAGGCTTTATCTGATCAAATCTTGAAAAATACCCAAAGACGTTAAACAGGACACATCCCAGCATAACCCCATGTGTCACTCTACTTGCCACAGCTATCCAGGTAAAGTATAACCCATTAACCATGATTCTTTAAGCTCAACCATCCAATCTTTCTTTGGGTTATTTTTTTTAAGCCATCTAGTTGTCCACCCATCCACACCATAACATCCTAACTTGGTGTCATGGGTTCAGCAGTAGCAGTCATTTTTCCCCTTCTTGGTAGCTGGTGCAGCATTGTGTTTTCGATTTTGGGCCTGGGAACAGCACTGGTAACACCAGTGTTTCGGTTACTGCTTAGTGATGTTTTGGTCTGACCAAGGACTTTCTGAGTCTTATGCTCTGCCAGGGAGGAGGGGAAGCCGGGAGGAGGCAGAGACAGGACGCCTGACCCAAACTGACCAAAGAGGTTATTCCATACCACAGCACATCATGCCCAGGATGTGAAAACGGATTGCAGAGACCCAGAAGGGTGGGGGGTGCACTGCGTGGTCGGGCTGGGTATTGGGTGGTGAGAATTGTATTCTTTCCTTGTATTTGCCTTGTCATTATTATTATTGGTGGTAGCAGTAGTGATTTGTGTTATACTTTAGTTACTAAACTGTTCTTATCTCAACCTGTGGGAGTTGCATTCTTTTGATTCTCCTTCCCATCCCTCCGGGAGCGGGGGGAAGAAAGAGGGGGAAGTGAGTAAGAGAACGGGCTGTGTGAGTTAGAGAGGCTTAAACCACGACACTTGGATACAAGAATATTGTGGCAGATTGTGTCAAAAGCCTTGTTAAAATGGAGGCAAATGACACTGACTGCCCTTCTGTCACTCATGGACCCAGCCATTTTATCATTATCAGTATGATTTATCCATGGTAAAATCAATATTCCCTCCTCTTTGAACCCTGTACTTAAGCACAACAGTGTGGCAGATCTTGTTGTTGAAGACTGAGGTAAAGATCTTGAAAAAAACAAGGCCCTTATTTGCATTTGCCATAACTAACTCATCTGCCTTATTCAACAGCATGCCCACTTTTTGTTTGTTTGTTTCTCCTTTTTCTACCTAAGTAGCTGTAGAAGCTCCTGTTGCCCTTGCCTGTTTTCCTGCATGCTTGGGCAATATTCTGCCTCCATAGCCTGCCCTCAGTTTCACCTCCTTTTTTCTTTTTCCCTTTTGCTCTCCCTTTTCGGCTTGGAGCACTGTCACAAGTTCGTTCTTTAGCCAGATTGGTCTTCTGATATGTCCACTCAGTTTTCTGAGTATCAGGATGGACCATTCTTGTGCTTTGGCAAAGGATGGGTTTGAAACTGTCAGTTTTCTCAAGGTACTCCAAGCTTCAAGGCTGCGTTCCATGGTATCCTATCTACCTGTTACCTGAATTAAAAAAAAAAAAAAAAAAAGAAAAAAAAAAGGAAATACTGATTATAAAAGCTAAGTCACTGCCTGTAACATCAACCATGCTCCCAGCTGTTAACCTGAAGAGTGCATCCATTCCCACTTGAGCCTTTCCCTTTGACCTGAAGGTTGAAGGAGGACATCAGCTGAGTCCCTGTGTCTCACTTTCTCCCCCAGAGATCTCTGTAGGCACTCTTTATTTGCTCCATAAGCTCCCTGATAGTGTCATTTGTGCTCACCTGATGAGCAGCATTAGATCATTGGCTGGACAAGCCTTGACAGTATCTGCAACATTGCAGATCCTATCTTCGAGAAAACATTGAGCCTCCAGCGACAGCATGCCTGCTCAGCTAATAGTGTCTCCCTGTATCCACCCTCACCAGCCACTTACTTCTGGTGCTGGCTTTTAGTTCATGCCCAGCAGGTTTCTGGAGTTTCTATAATAGAGCTTGATATTCTCTACTGTCCATTAGGGCACTTGATGACTGCTACAAATTTAAATTTGAGGGCAGAGAAGAATCATTGCTTCTGCTGTCAGAAATCACAAATATCTGGCTTTCCCCACTTGGGAGTGTCCAGCCACCACTCATGCAAGCCTCCAGCTGTTCCCCATTCATTGTATCATGTGAATCAGGATGTCTGCAAGGTTTCTGTCAAAACCCTGCCTCTTATTCATGAGGCAGCTATTTGCAGCTTATCACTTGAAGATTTCTGAAATATCAAATTGCTCTGAACCATCCTGTGCTGCCTTGAGAAAATTGCTTTACATATATTAAGTATACCAGAGTAAGCAGAAGTATTTTGCTTCAAAATCTGTTTATGTCCAAACGCCATCTGCTGCTGGGTGGGGTTTTTTCATGAAATAAATGTTGATATGCTACAAAGGTCATACTTATTTCTCTACTGATATTTCAGCATGACACCCAATTTTGAAGAGGAATCTCATGCAGAAACAATTTGTTTTGCTACAGAGCCTGGGTGTAAAGTTTAAATGCTCAGTCATAAAGTAAAAGACAGTTTCTGTACCTTAGGCACACTGGAATTAGTACATTCATTACTTTTAGGACAGATGCATGCTACTGTCCACAGCACTGGAAATTATTGATATAAGGAACCTATGAAGAACACAGGAAGAGCAAAACAAGCATTTAAGTTGTGTGGTGGTAGTGATCAATACTCCTTCTACAGCTAATTTCTATGATTCTTATATTGTACTTTTGGATGCCCAAGTAGTAGGCAGGAATTCCAGTGATTCATCTCCTGTGATGTCTTAGATTACATCAGAATGCCCCTTTGCAATGAAGGTTATGTTATTCTTTATAGTATCAGAAGATGATGTCATTTTGAGAATGTTCTAATGAAACGTGAACACTGCAATGTAAACAACTCTGTAAAATACTCACAACAGTATCCCTGTTCCACATATTTCTCTCTGATGCTCTGCATTGCCATCCACTAGAGAATGATTCTGTCATTGCTGGATCATAGGTAAATAACAAGTAAAACACTTTAAAAAAAAAAAAAACAAACAAAAAACCCAACCAACCAAACAAACAAAAAAACCCAAACACTACCTTGGTCTTATTTTTATTGTCACTTGTGCTGTTCAAGGTTAAAGCTGGGCTCAGATAAACAACAGCTTTTTTGCTGTTGCTGCATTTGGTTGCAATATCATGTTCAAATGCTGGCATCATAACATCCAAGTAGGCTGCCTGCAGTCTCCCTGTGACTGGTGACGTATATGTAACAGAAAGCACAGCCTTGTTGGAAAGCACTGCAGAATCTCAGTTAACCAAGGGGGAAGTGCAGAACAGATTATGTCTTAAAACCTGCTCTACTTCAGGACATTAATGTGTTGCTCGATGCTTGGAGAGACAGCTGCTTCTGCTAAGACTTCACAGGTCTGCTCTCTTCCTCAGCTACTGAAAGCACTGACTATAGTCTTGTCCCCATTCTTGCTTCATGTTTCCAGTATGAAATGTGATTTCTTTTGGGCAGAACTTGCTGATGGAAAAGAGAGAGAGAGCATGAGGGACAGGGAGGAGTCTGGTACAGGGAGCCCAGGAGTGGGCATTCATTTAATGGGAGGTGTGACTGTGAATCCCTGCAGTACAGATTTAAGGTCTGTCACTGAGCTATCACATGCAAGAGTGATAAAGGCAGCAGGAGCACTGTTTCACAGAGCAGCATGACTGCCACAGTGACTGCTGTAAGGCTCTCTGTGAGAGGTGGACATGACAAAGCTTGCTGCTCCACCATCTTCAGGGAAAAAGCACCCACTCTTGGAATCACAGCTGGCTGAAGTGTAAGGCTGATTTCAAGTTGGTCAAAAATCAAAATAATTGCATGTGTAGGTGTGAAATGAAGGTGCTCATGCATTCAGATGTCAATACTGAGAAGCCCAGGAAACTCCATAATTAGGACCAGTGGAAGACAGGGTTTGAAGACTGCCATTTTTATTAGGCTTCTAAATAATTTGCTTCAATCTGTCCACAGAAACCCCTGTGGAACAGTTACACATGGACCTGGAAACATCTGACAGCTAACAGCAGCACAGCCTCTATCCTTTAAGACCCAATGTTCAGATGCTAGAGCCCATTTTTTCCTTTTTTTTTTTTAACAGAATGAAGCCTGTGTAGTGACAGAGGATTAAGAAGAGGCAAATCTGTGTCATTTAGAGTAACTAATATCTTGTGTGGTTTAGAGTAATTAATATGTTGAATCATTTTATGTACATACATGCATATGTGTATATGTACATACCCACCATGAGCATATATGTAGTCACCATACCCTTGACTTTCTACAACCATTGAATCATTGTAACTTAAGTCTTCAGGTGTGCAGCCTGCATTGTATTCTTACTCATTTTATTTTTTTAATAAACTACTGAGCTTGAGTTATTAATATGATAGCTGCAAACTAGGAACATGCAACTTAAATCTTTTTAAGCAGTACCTAATGATTCCTCAAGTTGCAGAATGCATAATTTTTACTGTCTTCTTATTTTAATCATTAAATGGATACTTTCATAAGCAATTTGTTTTAAGTGCATGCTACTTCTAATAATCCATTGAAAAACAACAGGGTAAAAGTGCCCTTCTCTGTAGCCAAGTTTTTAAGAGCAGTGCACCTGTTTACCTTCCAAGCCTCCGCAACATGCTGCAAGGAGGAGATCAAAGTATTCTATTGAAAGGTTAACATTTGCACAGCCAAAAAAATTGCTTTGCTTTCTGTACTTTAACCCTTTCCCTCTTAATTCTGGCAAAGCAAGGCCTCAAGTTAAAAAACAAATCAAGCAGGTTTCTAACCATGGTATTCAGATATCAGACCACCAAAACACAGTAACAGAACAGCCTTTTCACTATAAATCTTGTTACATTTGCAACAAGTATGTCAATTTTGACAATGAAATGAGTACCCCGATGTGATGTAGTAATCCAAAGACCAAAGGAAATGCTGCTTTCCTGACTCTTTCCTGTTGCTCATAAACTCTCAAAATGAATACTTATTTTCAAACCTTCAATACCATTGTGCTCTGAATTATTTTTCTTTTTTTTTTGGGGGGGGGGTCAGTTTGAGAAAAATTTTTGTTTTACTGCAGAGGCTGGGTGTAAAGGATACTTGCTTCAAGAGAAAATGAAAGGTCATTGTAAAATGTAAGTGGTGAAAGCTGGTTGATAAACCGCCTTTGGCAGGGCTCTGCTGTCAAGCAGTAGCTACAGAAATTTAGTGCAGTCTTGCGCTACTTGCTGAACTATGTAACCACCTTTAACTGACTAGCCACCTAAAACTTGTAGTTACAATGAATTTATGGGGGCAATATCTGTTTCATTTCACGGTTCCACAACTTACTTGGGGCAACAGCTATCAAAAAAAATTGAGGTAATGCAATTATCAGCCTTGCAATAAAATTTGAAGTGTTACGCTGCTTGGGTCCAACTCACAGTCCTGAGCCACACATACTTCATTGAAGGTCAGTCACCTAACATTATAGCAACGTGAACCGCAGGACAGGCTGGCTGCTGGAGCCTTGACTTATGGTACACACACCTTACTATTTGATATATTGCACAGCCGTTTTTTGGAAAAGAAAAGGGCTTTTTAAAGGAAGTCTGTCTTTATAGGAAAAACACAGTGGCCTTTTTAATGTGACTTTGTTTAATTCTGCAGCTATCTGCTATCTCAACATTTTTTACACAGAAAACATGCTAATGTGCTTTCAGTGTTTAGTAATTCTTTCCCAATTGTTATGCTGTATGATATTTCATATGCTATAACTTGAGTGCCTTACAGTTCTAAAATATGTACTTTCTGTTCTCATACTGTTTGTTTAGTTGATACAAGCAAAGGATCACCTATGTCTGCTTATTTACTTTATGCAGTCTTCAAGTATTTCTTTGCAAATATCCCGCTGATAGGCCAAACTAACTAGTTTAGGCATATGTATAACGACCATAAAGTAGCAGGTAAGCCCTTGCTAACAGCTGCTACACATGACACATCGCATACATATATGGATGCAAGTGTCACAATAGAAATACACTGCCACAGATTTTATTGACAATTGAATGCTAGTTATGGCAGATATAGAAACCTCGTGGAAAATCCAGATTTTCTAAGATAAAGGGACAGATACATGTGTATCTATGTTAAGCATGTTGCATCTTCAAATTTTTAAAGCTGGACTCTGTCCAAAGAAAGTGACCATGTAATCAGTAATACTACTGATGACACATATTAAAGGAGAGAGCTGCCTCTTGTTCTCTCGGGGACTATTTTTGTCACTTCTTGTTTTATGGTTTTCCTTAGTTCTAAAAAAAACAGGTACTTGTAGAACTGAGAAATGCAATGACATTATCTGAATGAAGGTTTTGTAATCCTACTCAGCCCAGTATCCAAAACAATGACACCAGCAGCAAGCAAGAAAACACTGCGAAACTATGAGGAACTGTTCATCTTTTAGGTAAATTGGGGCTGGATGTACTTTAAAGAGAAGGGAAAAATATTCTGATGTTTAACTTTTTATGAACCATTTAGGATATATGAAAGCAGATTTCACATGGAAAATTTTAAACATCTCACCTTCATTTCAAAACAGTAAGTCTCATTTTAGCTTGGAAATTAAATTTCAGAAGCTCAGGGGAAATAACAACCTAATGTCTCACCTTAAGCTTTTAATATTCATTGTTTGTGTTCTCTGGGTTCTCAGACACACAGAGGAAAAAACTAGAGTTGCAAACACAAAAATAAATTACAAAAGAGTACTAACGCTTTTAGCTGTCATTTTGCACCATCTGTGAATCTCAGTACTGCACTGAATCTCACTGAATTACTTTACCCCTGAGTAATTCACTGGGGTTTTTTTCAAGAAAAAATCATTCTGCCTTTGCAAGCAAAGCAGAGCTTAAGTGATAATCTCACCTTCCCTCTCACAGTTTGAGCCCAGCTGGCAACTAAGTACCCTGCAGCCACTTGCTCACCCTTGTCCTTCCCGTTGGGGTGAGGAGGACAATTGAAAAAAGGCAAAAATTCTTGAGACCATTTAATAATTTGAATAAAGTAAAATATAATAATTATCAATGGTAATTAATAATAATTAATAAATTTGAAAGGCAATGGAGAGAGAGAGAAAGGAATAACACACAAAAAAAGATATCCAACAAGTGATACACGATATAACTGCTCACCACACACTGACCAACATCCAGCTTGTCCCTGAGCCACAATCCACCCTTCCAGCCAACTTCCTCCAGTTTATATACTGCGCATGACACACTGTGGTATGGAGTATCCTTTTGTCTTGTTCAGGTCAGGTGTCCTGTCTCTGGATACCTCCCAGCTTCTTGAGTACCCGTTCTCTAGCACAGCATGAAACTGAAAAGTCCTTGACTTAGAGTAAGCACTACTTAGCGACAACTTAATCAAGTTGTTATGAAAGGGGAAAAGGTGCTGTGCAACTGTGCAAATGTAGCTGAAGAGAAAAATGATGATATGTGAGAACAATAACTCTGCAAACACCAAGGTCAGGGCAGAAGGAGGGAAGTAGATGCTCTGTGCACCATACAAGAGATTCGCCTGCAGCCCATGGTATAGACCATGGTGAGGCAGGCTGTGCCCTGCAGCCCATGGAGGTCCATGGTGGAGCAGAATTCTACCTGCAGCCCATGGAGGACACCATGCCAGAGTAGGGAGATGCCCAAAGGAAGCTGTGACCCCGCTGGAAGCCCGTGATCCTGTTGGAAGCCCGTGTTGGAGCAGGTTCCATGCAGGACCTGTGGCTCCATGGAGAGAGGAGCCTGCACTGGAGAAGGTTTGCTGGAGCAGCCTGTTCCTGAAGGACTGCACCCCATGGAAGGTACCCACGCTGGAGCAGTTCATGAAGAACTGCAGCCCATGGGAAGGACTCATGTTGAAGAAGTTTCTGGAGGACTATCTCCTGTGGGAGGGACCACACACTGGAGCAGGGGAAGAATGTGAGGAGTTCTCCCCTGTGGAGGAAGGCGCAGCAGAGACATGTGATGAACTGACCACAGTCCCCATCCCCATCTCTCTGTGGTGCTGGGGAGGAGGAGGTAGAAAAATTGGGAGTGAAGTTGATCCCAGGAAGAAGGGAGGGGATAGGGAGAGGTGTTTTTAAGATTTGGGTTTATTTCTCATTATCCTGCTCTGATTGGTTGGTAATAAATAAAATTCACTTCCCCAAGTCGAGTCTGCTTTTACTCACGATGGCAATCAGTGAATGATCTCTTGTCCTTATCCACGAGCCACTCATTTCATTTTCTCTCTCCTGTCCATCTGAAGAGGGGATCACTAGAGCAGCTTTGATGGGCACCTCATGTCCAGCCAAAGTCAACCCACTACAGCACTTAGTTAATGGCTTGGTTTTTTTCCCCTTGCAGGAGGCCTCCATTCCCCAAAGTCTGACAAAAAGCACAAATCCAAACATCCTGAACATTGTGTCAGGTCTACTATTTTGGAAATGTATTTTTCCTGCTTGGGTTCCCTATACCATATAAGTGGCTCACTATATGCAATCACATGCCTTCAAATTTCAGTTTATGCTAAGAATTCACAGATCTTCCTTGGCATCTTGCTTTGCTTTCTATTGTGTAGTTCACCATCTACCTACATTATCTGAAAGCAACACTATTGGAGATGTGGGCATTGCTGATGGAGATTTTAGTCTCACTTTCAAGATCCTTATGTCATGTTCTTATCCTGAGGAATGCAACCATCTCTCTGCTCATGTCATTCTAACCCCTCCAGCTTGCTACTCCCTCCTCCCTGAGCTATCCAGTCTTTCTTGAGGGTCTTCTACTACTCTCATCTCCTTGGCATCACAGTATAGAGTAATTTCCATGTCAGCTAGATGACTCAAAACAAATATCTTCAAGGGAGAGCAATTAGAAACAAAATGTTGATATTGATTGACTCCTTGGCAGGATTTGAGCAATCTGAGTTATCTCCTGTACACAGTGATCCATAAGAAATAGAACAAGTTTTTCCACCCCACAGTCCCCCTGCAATGAAGTGGACTGCCATGGCTGTTTCTACATGTCACTGTCAAGAGTTTGACAGCATAGACAGCCAATCAGAAATCTCCCCTTACTGTCTAAATTGTCAGATTCTTTTTCTAATTTCTTCATTAGAGTTTGGATTGCATTCTGCAGTGAGAATTTCATTTTTTCTCTTGTAGGAAAGTAAAACCAGACTCCCCCACCTCCAACCCCCAATCCTTATGCAAATGGAGTAAAATTTAAACAGAGTTACTGATGTTACCTACCCGGCAGTTGGAAGAAATACTAAACTGAAGTCTGGAAAATGAGTTTGTCTCATTTAAATGCTGGAAAAATCTCTCTGCTTTGGTGCTTGCAGAAGTAGACTAAACAAGGATGAAAGATCACATTTCAAACACAATCCTAGGCTTGTCTTTTTTCCCTTTGGTTTCATCTTTTGCACATTTTCAGTGTTTCATGGAGATAAAAAAAGCTCAACACACTGCTAAAGTGACACAAAACACACTTGAGAAATTTGTCTTCTAGAAATAAAGCAAATTTCAATTTAAATATTAATTTCTTCTCCATATCTTTGTCTTGAGGGATTTCTTATACAGACTGTACAGAGCTGAAAACTGAAAATTTGCATTTAGATAGAATCTCAGGAAAGGTCTTCTACACAAACTGAGCAGTATTGCTTTTTTAATTCCTTCCAGTATGACAAGAAATACTTTTTCTCTTCTGTTCCTTAAACAATGACACTAAAGCAGGGCTTCAGTGCTCCCTAAGCATAGACAATGGAGATGTTGTAACAGCACTAATTTTTTATGATGATCCAACCTTCCTGCATCAAATGCCTGAAAAGCTGTTTTCTTCTGTTTACTATGAACATCTTCTGGTTTTAGACAAGTATGATGTCCGTATTAGAGGTCAATGGGAACAAGTGGGACAGCTAAGGAATAAAATTTCTATTATATTTGTGCACAAGGCCTTGCTGCAGTCTATGCACTGTGAAAAAATGTTAAAAATGACTGATGGCATTTTAATAGGTTTTCCTAGATTTCAGTGTCTATGGTTTGTTTTCAGTCAGTAATTCACATGGTTACAGAAGGCAACACCACTGATTTTTAGTGTAACAGTACTTGGACGAAAGCATTGTAAAATGCTTCATAACATTTTACACATGCTGGGACAAATCCTGCCCCAGATCGCATCCCAGGTAATATCACTGACTTCACAAAGGCTGGATGAGACTCCAAGGAATGACACTGGAAACAACGTATGTATAATCTCTCTGAGAAGAGAAATGTTACATTTACTCATAGAACACAAGGTGAAAAGAAAAGGGGAAGAGCATCATTTGAGAGCAAATGAAAATCTTATGCTCAGAATGATCTCATGCACTCTATTTGAAAAATATTGACCCTCTTGAAAGACATGAAGGTTTTCCCATTTATATAAGCAGTGAGTTTAGCATGGCCTTCTGCTTTTCTCTACAAATAACAGTCAACACTTAAAGGACAAATTAACAAAAGTCACTTCTGTAGCGGCAAGCATATCAGTAAGCTACACAAAATGTCTTTAACATGGCCAGGGTGGTTCATACCAAAACTACCAGACAGTAAAATAAGAAGCAGATTTAATGAGGTGAATTCACAGTCAGCGGTTTTCCAGGAACCATGCATGACTCGATACTTATTATTATTTCCAGAGAAAACAAGTCAGTCATGTAATTGTACTTTCAGTTAATAATGGTATGTGCAAAATAGCTTCCTCAGAGTTGTGTTTTCAAGCATTATGCTTATGACAGGGACACATTTGCAGCAGATGGCTCCCTAAAGGCCTTTGTTGCAGAAAATTAGAGCTTGGTGATCACAATTTATTTTATGAAAAAACCACAGAAAGCTCAGTGCTGTTTAACATGTTTCTATGTAAATTAATCTAATGAAACTTGTGATCTGAAGGACAGAAGATAAGGCAGATTGAGTGGTCAAGCCCAAGAGTGAGGTATCATGATAAATAATGTTATCTCTGAGGATGCCAGTGTCCTGGATGCGTCATTAACAAGCTGCAGGTGTTGAAGGATCTGTTGTAGTGCTGCCCTTTGAATGAAGGAACATTATTTAATCATCTTCTGAAGATGATTATAACCTTATGGAGCCAATTTGAGTGCCCTGGTCAAAACCTTTGAAAACATGTTGACATGAACACATGATCTTTGGAATCCTTACAAAAATCACTGACTACACAAGCTTCTTTTTTTTTTCTTTTGTGCCTTAATGCAAGTTTGGAAGCAAGGGAGGGTGATCATTGTTTTGTTTGCTCTCTCCACATTTGGGAAACAAACTTGAAGTCATCAAAGACCTGCCTGAGCCTTCTTTTCCCCAGGCTGAACAGTCACAACTCTTTCAGTCACTCTTTATAAGTCAGATGCTCCAAGCCATTAGTTATCTTCATAGCCACCCCTTAGACTGGTTTTTGTATATCCATATCTCCCTTGTACTGGGGAGTCCAGAATCTGACCTAGCACTCCAGGTGCATCTCACTAGTACTAGAGGGGGAAGGATTACCTCTTTTGACATGCTAGAAATAATAAGTTATCTGGTTCAGTTGATACACTGGAGGGAAAGGATGCCATCCAAGAGGGACCTTGACATGTTAGGGAGGTGTCAACCTCATGAAGTTCAACAAAGCAAAGTGCAAGGTCCTAAACCTGTGTCAGAGCAATCCCAGGCACAGCTACAGGTTGGGTGGAAAAAGAGATAGAATCATAGAATCATAGAATAGTTAGGGTTGGAAAGGATCTTAAGATCATCTAGTTCCAACCCCCTGCCATGGGCAGGGACACCTCCCACTAAACCATGCCACCCGAGGCAGATTCAGAGCAGCCATGTGGAGAAGGACTTTGGGGGTGTCGGATGATGAGAAAATGAATATGAGCCAGCTTCAGTGTGAGCTTGCAGCCCAGAAAGTCAACCGTATCCTGGGCTGCATCAAAAATATCATGACCAGCAGGTCAAAGGAGGTGATCCTGCCCCTCTACTCTTCTGAGACCTCACCTGAAGTATTGTGCGCAGTTCTGGGGTCCTCAACATCAAAAGGACATGGAACTGTTGGAACAAGTCCAGAGGAGGGCCACGAGGATGATCAGGGGACTGGAGCACCTCCCAAATGAAGATAGGCTGAGAAAATTGGGGCTGTTCAGCCTGGGGAAGAGAAGGCTGCGTGGAGACCTCATAGCAGCCTTCCGGTATCTGAAGGGGGCTTATAAGGATGCTGGAGAGGGACTCCTCATTAGGGACTGTAGTGATAGTGCAAGGGGTAATGGGTTCAAACTTAAACAGGGGAAATTCAGATTAGGTATATGGAAGAAATTCACTACTGTAAGGGTGGTGAGGCACTGGAATGGGTTGCCCAGGGAAGCTGTGAATCCATCGCTGGAGGTGTTCAAGGCCAGGTTGGACAGAACCTTGTGCGACATGGTCTAATGTGAGGCATCCCTGCCTGTGGCAGGGGGGCTGGAACTTTAAGATCCTTTCCAAACCTAGCTATTCTATGATTTTATGATTATACCACAGACACAACAGAGAGTTCTGCTTTTACTTAGCCTACTAATATGCCTTTTGATTTACTTAAAGCTAGAATTGCTCATGAGGGTTTGAAGACATGTGAACTGGAAAATGAGCCTTTCAGTCATTCAGTCTTGGCTCTAGATGAGAAATTAGTCTGAAGGTTGTTCCCTGAGAACATCTTTCTCATTCCCTGGAGTTTCATTTATAGGAACCAAGAATATTAGTGCTTATTCAGGAGTTGTCTAGATGATATTTAGCCAGAAATCAAACCACTCTGCATTTCCAAACCATTCTATTCAGTACAGGGTGGGGGTTAAGTAGTGGTTTTGCATGCAACATACCTGGAGGGTATGTTAGCAGAGTATTACCCCCTCTGTTATCACTGGTCTCTTGCTCTCATGTCCCACCATAAAAAAAACAGTCCAGTGAAATGTCAGTTTTGCTTTGCCCAATGTACAAGGTACAAAAATCAGCTGTGTAACAACGTGGTGATGCATACCCTACATTATTTGAAGTCTCCTTCCTCATGACACATCTAAAAACAAGTGGAAAGGGGATTTCCCTAACACAAATGTGTAAAAGCACACAGTCCTTGTTTAGGTAGCAGTTACGTCTAACCCAGAGCCTATATAACCAGTAGCAATCAAAAATATAAAAGCACAGTCTACCTCCTGGACAAGAATTGTGACCTGAGTTCTTAAACTAGTTGACTTTGTTAGAGCTTTCCTCCAGCTTGCTGTGGCTAACGTGCCTTGTCTGGATTTACCCAATTCATTCTCCCTTGGCTGTGGTTATGTGGGACCAGCAGGGGAGGTCATTCAAGGCCTTCTGCACTTAGTGATCAGGAAGGATCCTAGCTACTTAAGTTGCAGTACATCTCATGTAGGTATTTACTGGTTTCTTCTATATGTCGTTGGTTTTCCATCTCAGCCTGGAGAATTAACCTTAGAAATCTAGCCTCAGTTGGAATAAGAAAGATATTTTGTAAACAAATTAGGACAATGTTGACCACAAATGATAGAACAGCTTGAGACATGCAAAGCCTGTCAGTGTGTAGGAGACAGATGATGATACAGAGTTTACCTCAAAGCTGAGAAATGTTCCCTCCTGACCCCTAAAAATTATATTTCAGTGCAACCCTGTCAGTATTGTCTTGAGAGCTTTACCAGTAATCAGCAGCAATACTTCCATGATGACCTCGCTTTGCTAGTAAGCAGTTCCACCTCAATTCCAGAAGCACTGAAATTCACTCTTTGCTACTTCATGGTGATGGCTTTTGGTAGGATTCCTAGGCCCATTATCCGAACTACACATAATGAATATATTTTAAGACAGGCATCTCTGCTGTCATAAGATCCATGGGGCTTTCTGCTTTTAAGCCCTTCTTCATTTCAGGCTACTGCTCAACAGAGCACTGCTTCAGCCAGATTTCTCTGTGCTAGCATAAAGATGTGAGACTTTAAACTTGTGTTACAGCTCTATTGTTCAATGCCAGACAGAAAGCCCTGAAAAAAAAATGCCCTCTCTAGTGCCAGGTCTGCAGAGACAAGCTGGAGATAAAGGAGCTGGCCTGCCAGTTCAAGAAGTTTTGACAGTTATAAACTATATCTTGGCTTTTCACATTCTGTCTCTTCTGAGTGACTGTCATGGTTTAAGCCATAAATCATGCAGTTTGCTCACTCATTCCCCCCTCTTTCTTCCCCCCCCCCACTCCGAGGGGGTTGGGGAATGGGGAGAAGAATCGAAAGAATGTAACTCCCACGGGTTGAGATAAGAACAGTCCAATAACTAAGGTATAACACAAACCACTGCTGCTACCACCAATAATAATAATGACAAGGGAAATACAAGGGAAGAGGATACAACTGCTCACCACCCGACGACTGAGCCGTGAACTGAACTCTTCCGGGTTCCTGCCCCCAGTTTTTCCGTCCTGGGCATGACATGCTGTGGCATGGAATACCTCTTTGGTCAGTTTGGGTCAGGTGTCCTATTTCTACTTCCTCCCGGCTTCCCCTCCTCCCTGGCAGAGCATGAGTCACAGAAAGTCCTTGGTCAAACCAAACATTCTAAGCCGTAACTATAAACATCGGTGTTATCAGCGCTGTTCCCAAGCTGAAAGTCGAAAACACAGTGCTGCACCAGCTACTAAGAAGGAGAAAAATGACTGCTACTGCTGAACCCAGAACAGTGACCCACTTGTTTCTTGGGCGATGTGTTTTGTGGGGGTTGGCAGAAGCAAGGCGAGTGACTGTACACTCATGATTTCCTTGCAAGAAGGAGTTACAATCACTGTGAAGAAAGAATTAGGTATTCTGCAGATATTGGAAAATAAAGTCAGGGTTATTGGGGAGACTAAAATGTACCAATCATAGTCTGATTGCATCTTACAGAACAGATATTTCCTAGCTGCTCAATGCAATCTCTAAGGAGGATAACAGCCTAACAGCCTAAAAGCCTAAGCCTTCTGCCTATCAGCTATTTGCACTGTAAGACTCTTTGAGCACGGGGAGTTGCTAAGCAGTGAAAAGCCAACTTGGGGAGCCAATTAACTGTGATTTAGTCAGCCAGTTTTGTGGAGGTGAATCCAGGCAATAATTCTGCAGCTGACATAACTGCATGGATACAAACAGGTCTTCACAAAGACTCTTCCAGCAAGAGAGAAGATGGTGCTGCATTCGAGGATTGACCTGAGAGCTCAGCCTTGCCTGTTGATACTGTCATGACAACCTGCATTGACCAAGATGCCAGTTACATGGTTCAGCCACCAGTAGATGAGTGCAAGGTGTTAGGCCACCCTACATATCTGGAAGGGGAGTCAGTTGTGTTACTTACAGCTTTAGGTCTGAAAAGCACATCAAACCCCTGCTTATAGCACCTTAGAGAGCTGAGCAGACTGTTTCCTACACAATTTTTTTAGTGCAATTTACTGAAGCCTCACATTTAATGAGATCTCTTTAGGTTCCAAGTCCTTAATAATCCAGGGCTCTTTACACAGACATCTTTTTAAATTTCCACCACAAAGAGTTTATTCACTGACAGTTTTAAGCCAACTGATAGGTGAGCAGTACTCTCTGGGTGATCATCTGTCTTGTAACCTGACACATAAATGAACCCCTTTCTATGTGTGTATATATATACATCAGATTGCTCTTGACAGAACATCATTCTGAAGTTCTTCGGTAAATACCATAAGCACCAGCTGCTCAGTACATTCACTACACTCTTGTCTTAAAAATTAGCATACTGTTAAATGAGTGCTGTAAATAATCACTTCAGAGCTTTGGGGACATTTTATTTGTTCTGTCACATATACCAGCTTGGCAATATTCATGCGTAAGACAGATGTTTATCCATGACAGTTTACATAGAGCTCCAGACTTTTGCAGTACTGAGAAACAAAATGCACTCATGAGAGAATAGTAAGCTTTGATATTTCCTTTCCCCTCACCTCCCTATGCCTTTCAAGGAAGAGCTCATTGAAGGCCTGGTTTTGAGACAATTAAGACCACTCCCAAAAAAACCCGAAAGGAACTGCTAATCATAGACCCAGGCTACTCACAAAGACAATAAAATCTTATGTGAAAGCAACTGAGGAAAGAAACATTCTTAAGACAGCAAGGATACTCTGGTGTGATAGGAAAGAAGTTCATGTTGTCTCTAGTAATTGAAGTATCTCAAAGGTGCTCAAAATCTTTGTTTTGAAAAAGATTTTGAAAATGGAACAATGATGCTCTTTTCCCACATCCTTAGAAAACCTCTTGATCTTTAAGTAAATACATGAGGAGGACATGGACATCTCTTTTCGAAAAAAAGAATATATGAAATAATCTACACATATGTTGTTAGGTACATTTTTCTTCATTTAGATTGGATATTAGGAAAATTTTTTTCCCAGAGTTGGTAATCAGGTATTGGAACAGGCTTTCCAAGAAAGCAGTGGAATCACTGTCCCTGGAAGCATTCAATAACCATGTAGATAAGGCCTTCTGTGATGAGGTGTTCTTAGCAGTCCTGGGGTAATGGTTGGACTTAATGATCTTAAAGGTCCTTTCCAACCTAGTTGATTTTATTCTAAAGAAGAAGAAAAAAAAAATCAGAAATTTCAGCCTTAAAATATTCAAAGGCAGTCAAAGTTTTAAGTGTGGTGTCCTTGAGAAGTGTCATTGACTTAAACACCCAGTAAAGATTATTGGCAAGTTTTCCCCAAACTCCTGATTCCAGTGCAGGATATTTGTAAACCAAATCACCAGAATTCATTATCTTTTCTGAACTTGAAGGGTGCAGATGAGAATTTAATATGGTTAATTCTTGAGAAAGTCTTTGTCATCACCACTTAAAACTGTAGGATTGGATTCTGAGAATAAAAAGCGTTATTCAGTGACAACCACTATATAAAATGAAATCCCTTGAATTTTCAAGTGTATTAAAAGTGTACTTTGTATGTAGTCTTGGACTTACAGTGTTTTGGATCAGAGTACTGTGTACTACACATCACTTTGTATGACCATTTTGAATTCATGACACATTTCTGAGTTTCTCCATTCAGAAAACTGGATTATTGAAAAAAATCTTACTCTGTAAAATGCTTTGGCAGTTAGAAATGGAAATAGATGAACTAACAGCTGGCAACATATAATGGTAATATTAGTAACACAATTTAATAAAAATTGCTCTAAGACTAAAGAACATCTACCATAGTATTTCTCAGTGGTAAATTTTTGTCTAACAGCTGTAGAAATATGAACATAAATTGCATTTAGAAAAGGAAGACATTCAGATCAATCCATGAATTCTACCTCTTGAAATAGCACTTTTTTGCAAAAAATTAAAAAAGTGCCAATTTTCAGTGACTACACCAAACTACATAAATAAGCAGTTCGATTCATTCAGTAAAATCCTAAAACTATTTAACTCAGTGTGAATGTTGACAGTGACATAAAACCAAGTATTTTTTCTCTTTTATTCAGAAAGATACCTTCTGTTGCTTGCACATTATAAGAATTCCTGAATGAGTAACATCAGGTTATTTTGACACTTAAACGTAATATAAAACCAGAAAAAACTGAAAATTTAAAATTGAGAAAAAACCTACACAAACATAAAAGCTTCTGAAACTTTGTGTTAGTGTTTCCTTACATCCATTTAAAAGATTTAATTCAATTTAAGGTTTCCTGTTTCACAATGTCTGGCTCTCCAGAGTGGCAAATCTTCCCAAAATGTCTTAAAAAGTCACGGAAATATTCATCAGACCAGGCATGAAATCCTAGTTACTGTACAAGAAAACCTAAAAAGATCCCATTTTCCATTACCAACACTTCAAAATTTTCTATTTTTTTAAAGCTTTAGTGCTGCTTTTACCACACAATGAGATACTGATTTAATAAGCTTGATTTAATTTCAACTGCTTAAAATATTTATTATCAAAATTTTTGGGTTTTACCAAGGAAAAGAATTCACAGAGGGAGCTATAAGAATGCAAGACTGTCATTTTTCTCTCTCCCATTTATGGTGGCTTTGAATTAGGAGAGCTAATAGTTTTAAAGGACTTTGATCACAGCAAAACAGAGTTTAAAAAAAATGGGAGAAACACAACTTTGAACTTTCTGCAGAATGATGCCAGGCCCAAAGGGCAAATGGTGTCATTATAAATATCAGACATCCTGTGTACTACTTCTACTCTTTCATCTCGCTTTGCTGTAACTGGGCCCAATTCTGCTAGGAAATGTTTCCATTTTCCCCTCGACTTCTATACTGTCAAGAGAATTGTTAATGTCATTATCTCATCTAATGGTTTTGGGTTTGTTTAACAGTGAATATAACATTCTACAGTTTTAGGATAAATGAATACATACAAAGACATTAAATGTAATTTTTAGAAGCTTGAAGTAAACAGCCATTTTTGCCTGGAAAATACCTTTTTGATAGGGTAGACTTTTTCTCTCACCCCATTTTTCCTGAATGATGCTGAATCTTACTTTTCATCAACAGCTTTTCCTATTTTAGTTTACCCCTAGTTTTAATTCACTTATTGCGAGTGTTACAGTCACTATTGTTTACAATATATATACACCTATCTTCCACCAAAATATTTCTACGTTGAAGTAAGCTGGTTCATTAACTTCACTGAGAATTTAGTCACAGATGACTTTTTACTTTAAACTCACTAAAAAAAAAAAAAAAAAAGAAATCCATTATCTGGGCAAAATCCAGTATCAGCTTCCTTCATTTTATAAACATCTCCTAAGTTATTAAAAATGTCTGTGACTCCTTCATAGCACCAGTCCTTCATATAGAATAGAATGGAACAGAATGGAACAGTTGGAAAGGACTTACAACAATCATTTAGTACAACTGCCTGGTCTTGTCGTGGTTTGATCCTTTATCTTTTCAGTTTTGCTAATTTAACAGAAAATTTGTATCTTCTTCAAAAACTTTATTCAGGCTGGTCATGTCATCCCTGTGCCATTCCAACAGCAATATGACAGTATTATTTGTCTCATGCAGATTTTGCTACAGTTTCCACTGTTGATATGACTCTTCAGTCTCTCTCTTCTGATGTCCATCTACCAGCAGGCTATTCTAACTGTTATCTTTTACACTCTCCAGCACATCACTTTTTCTGCCCCTGGACCTTGTCACCTACCCACTCTCATCATATTAACCTTTTTATGCATCTGATAACCATACCGGTGATTTTTTTTATTTGTTTCTATTTCTCATTTCTCCTTCGAAAACTCTTCATTCTTACACTACATTTTCCTGCTGTAAGCCTGATTCTTCATCTTTATTCTCCTGTTCTCATAGTCATGCCTCTCCATGCTCCTTCTCTTCATCCACTCAGGCATCTGTCTGTTTAGTCCTTCTGCTGAACAGATTATCATCTTTGCTGTCACCCTTTTCTGCTCATTTTCTCTGTTATATCTCCAAATTCCTCCATTGCCCTCACTATCATCCATGGCTACCCCTCTTCTCCATCTAAGATCCTGTTTGTGAGTTCAGTCAACAATGCCACATACATGTGAAATGGATCGTTATTGCCTTCACATCCAACATCATGTGGTTAAAACCCACAGAACCTGGGCTGTTAGCTGAACACTGTTTGAATTCAGTGGTTTGGGGAACCAAAGTAGACCAAACCAAATCAGGGTGTCCAAGTATCTTCTACAGAGACATGTATAGCTGGGGCATTGTCACAGATCATTTGTGGAGTCACTGAAGGTGCAACATATCCCTACTCAAAGCAGACAAACATATTTCCCTAGAATACAACAGGAGATAGTTCTAAAAGTAGGACAGATAAAATAAAAGGGTTAACTATATTAAAAAATAATAAATAAATAAAAACTCTCTTGGTAAATGAAGTACTTAGATTGCTTGTAAATATACAGACAGTTTTTAAATTGCAGAGTACCTCATAGCAGCTCCATTTTATCTTTGGAAAAGTACCTCACACATTTTGTAGCACTATCAATAACGAACAATATTTGGTAAAGTCAAACCAGCTGGGAAACACTTTGGTATTGATAGTGTGAGTTAGTGCATTATCCAAACACACATTCACAGACTGTAAATCCCCATGATCTGTCCTCAGAAACAAAAAGCTGATTGGACTTCAAAGACCCTAAAAACTTTAGCTAATCATTTAACAGACTTCTTATAATTTTAATGAAAAACATATTTTAATGCAATTACAGCTTAATTACTTCACCCTCAGCATACTCCTATATGATGGTTATCATATCTAATTATTACCTTTCTATTTGAGTTTAATTAAAAAAATTATATTGGGCGAATTTAATTGCTAGAATAAATCAATCTACAGAGGAGAAACACAGCTGAGCTTCCATGACACACCTACTGGGGCACCACTGGCTTAAATTCAGAAAATTTGTACTTTGGAAGAAATCCAGAAATTTTAGAGGAAATAAGACCCACTCAAATACCTGTACATTTCACCAAAAAACTTCAGTGCAACATCCACTTGAACCATTGAACCCTTGTGTACAGCTATTGGAAAGCAGCAGAGTAGACAATTTAGGATCTGAAAAATTAAGCTGACTTAGCTGTTATGACCCAGTAGCAAAAATTTGAATGACAACTAGAGGAATACAATCTGGTATCCTCAAATGTGTCAGTTGTGCAGTGTCTTGAGGGTATTGTTGGTCTGGGACTCAATCTCAAACATGTGTGCTTCTCAAACTTTCTGATATTTCCACTAGAATAAATAAGATGAAATAAATTTAGTTGACAGTGAAGTTCCCAATGACTGGGAAAAGGGAAATATAACCCCCATTTTCAAGAAGGGCAAAATGGATGAATCGGGGAACTACAGACCAGTCAGTCTCACCTCTGTGCCTGGCAAAATCTTGGAGCAGATTCTCCTTCAAGGCATGTTAAGGCACATGAAAAACAACAAGGTGGTTGGTGACAGCCAGCATGGCTTCACTAAGGGGAAATCTTGCCTGACCAACCTGGTGGCCTTCTATGATGGGGCTACGGAACTGATGGACAGGGGTAGAGCAGTTGATGTCATCTACCTGCACTTGTGCAAAACATTTGACACTGTCTCACATGACATCCTTGTCTCTAAGTTGGAGAGACATCAATTTGATAGGTGGACCACTCAGTGGATAAAGAACTGGCTGGATGGCCACACATAAAGAGTAGTGCTCAAACGCTCAGTGTTCAGCTGGAGACCAGCAACGAGTGGTGTCCCTCAGGGAGGGGTACTGGGACCGGTCTTGTTCAACAACTTTGTCTGGGACATGGTGTCATGGTTTAAGCCTCTCAGCCATGCAGTTTTCTCACTCACTCACTCACTCCCCCCTCTTTCTTCCCCCTACTCCCAGAGGGATGGGAAGGAGAATCGAAAGAATGCAACTCCCACAGGTTGAGATAAGAACAGTTTAGTAACTAAGGTATAACACAAGACCACTACTGCTACCACCAATAATAATAACAACGACAAGGCAAATGCAAGGGAAAGGAATACAATCGCTCATCACCCGATACCAAGCCTGACCACGCAGTGCACCCCCCACCCTTCTGGGTCTCTGCTCTCTGTTTTACATCCTGGGCATGACATGCTGTGGCATGGAATACCTGTTTGGTCAGTTTGGGTCAGGCGTCCTGCCTCTGCTTCCTCCCAGCTTCCCCTCCTCCCTGGCAGAGCATGAGACTCAGAAAGTCGTTGGTCAGACCAAAACGTTCTAAGCTATAACTAAAAACATCGGTGTTATCAGCACTGTTCCCAAGCCGAAAGTCAAAAACACAGCGCTGCACCAGCTACTAAGAAGGAGAAAAATGACTGCTGCTGCTGAACCCATGACACATGGACAGTGGGATTGAGTGCACCCTCAGCAAGTTTGCGGATGACACCAAGCTGTGTGGTTCGGTTGATACGTTGGAGGGAAGGAACGCCATCCAGAGGGACCTTGACACGCTTGTGAGGTGAGATGATGCCAACCTGATGAAGTTTAACCATGACAAGCGCAAGGTCCTACATCTGGGTGGGAGAAATCCCAGGCACAGCTACAGGTTGGGTAGAGAACAGATTCAGAGCAGTCCTGCAGAGAAGGACTTGGGGGTGTTGGTCAATGAGAAAATGAACATGAGCCGGCAGTGTGCGCTTGCAGCCCAGAAAGCCAACCGTATCCTGGGCTGCATCAAAAGGAGCGTGATCAGCAGGTCGAGGGAGGTGATCCTGCCCCTCTGCTCTCGTGAGACCTCACTTGGAGTATTGTGTGCAGTTCTGGTGTCCTCAACATCAAAAGGACATGAAACTGTTGGAACAAGTCCAGAGGAGGGCCATGAGGATGATCAGGAGACTGGAGCACCTCCTGCATGAAGACAGGCTGAGAAAGTTGGGGCTGTTGAGCCTGGAGAAGAGAAGGCTGAGTGGAGACCTCATAGCAGCCTTCCAATATCTGAAGGGGTGTCATGGGTTCAGCAGTAGCAGTCATTTTTCTCCTTCTTGGTAGCTGGGGCAGCGCTGTGTTTTTGATTTTGGGCCTGGGAACAGCGCTGATAACACCAGTGTTTCGGTTACTGCTTAGTGATGTTTTGGTCTGACCAAGGACTTTCTGAGTCTCATGTTCTGCCAGGGAGGAGGGGAAGCCGGGAGGAAGCAGAGACGGAACACCTGATCCAAACTGACCAAAGAGGTTATTCCATACCACAGCACGTCATGCCCAGGATGTGAAAACGGATTGCAGAGACCCAGAAGGGTGGGGGGTGCACTGCGTGGTCAGGCTTGGTATCGGGTGATGAGCGATTGTATTCCTTTCCCTTGTATTTGCCTTGTCATTATTATTATTGGTGGTAGCAGTAGTGGTCTTGTGTTATACCTTGGTTACTAAACTGTTCTTATCTCAACCTGTGGGAGTTGCATTCTTTCGATTCTCCTTCCCATCCCTCTGGGAGTAGGGGGAAGAAAGAGGGGGAAGTGAGTGAGAGAGAGACTGCATGAGTTAGAGAGGCTTAAACCACGACAAGGGGGCCTATACGGATGCTGGGGGGGAACTCTTCATGAGGGACTGTAGTGATAAGACAAGGGGTAACACATTCAAACTTGAATAGGGTAAGTTTAGATTGGATATGAGGAAGAAATTCTTTACTATGAGGGTGGTGAGGCATTAGAATGGGCTGCCCAGGGAAGTTGTGAATGCTTCATCGCTGGCTGTGTTCAAGGCTGGATTGGATATGGCCTTGGGTAGCATGGTTTAGTGGGAGGTGTCCCTGCCCCTGGCAGGGGGGTTGGAACTAGATGATCTTAAGGTCCTTTCCAACCCTAACTATTCTATGATTCTGTGAAGCTGCACTGGCTTTTGATGTTGCATTTCCTCAAGGCACTGGCATTCCCTCTGGCCCCTGGCTCAAAAAACACAGCACAGTCTTACCTCTGATCTAGCAGTAGCACACATCCTGCGATTCATGCAGCTGCAGATACGCCAGCAGAGATACACTCTCCAATAGCCACCTGGATTACACGCTTCTGGAGACAAGATAGCAACAAACACACAAATTAATGATGAAATTACCAGAAAAGAAGCATTTTCAATGAAACCTTAGAAGATGGCTGGAACAGTATTAAGCACAAAACAACAGTGTGAGCTGTTCTGTTTCATGAATGTCTTCAGTGTGCTGTTTTGATAGAAAACATCAACAAGAAAGTTTTACTATCTCCTAATCTTCTTCCTTGCTGTAATATTGGCATTTTCTGTCAGAAAGCAAAATCTAGTTTCCATTCTGCAGTAGTCATCACTAAGCTTGCAAAGATGATTTTGTTTGCAGTACAAAAGTCTTAACGTTGATGACTTCCCAAACTTGAAGGGGCAAAAGACTTTGGTTTTGAGTTGTTTTGTTTGTCTCCTTGACATTCATTTCACATTCCCAAACTCATTTCGTGATTATGCAGATGGAGAGGTACTAGCTGCTTTCACTCCCAAGCACACTCACCTTTTTCATCTTGCTTATGCTGCCTTTCCAGTTTCAGCCTTACAGCTTCATGCCTTCCTTGTAAAGTTTTCCCCACAACTTTGTGGAGTTTGTAAAGATTTGCAAAAGACCAGGCTCACTGTTATTTCAGAAGGAAATGCCCTTTTCTGTCCATTATGCAGTAATATCTCTTTGCATTCTTCAATGGCCTTTGCAACGTTATTTAATCAGTCCATTATCCAGACCATAACGTTGCTTCAGTCATCTTTCTCAAACACTCTAAGTGTGGTTCAACACCAGCAGGATGAAAAAGCTGCATGAATCTTTAATCTCTGTATTACAACTCATTTGTCACCCTTTTGTTCTTTCTTTTCTTTTGAGTTAAAACCATTGCTCTGTGTACTCTTAATCAAGCAGCAAACAAGTATGACATACCCAGTGTCAGTTTCACTTGAAAAATTTTCACTTCATATTGGCTTTTCTACTCAGAAATGGAATGGGTCACCTGGTCTTTAATAAAACTTGCCTGCAGCTCATCAATCTGTTAAGTTTAAGATTAATCAACACATATTTACTTCAAACAAGAGTGGAGGCTGGATTTTTAAAATCACTCAGCAGCAGTCCCCTCCTTGTTCTCATTGAAACCTATTGGCTCCTGCTGCTGATTTCAGTCAGCTGAAAAAGCCATTTTAGAAATCCCAGTCTCTATGCTTTACTGCTGAGGTTAAGAGCATCTTCATACAATGACCTGGGTGACTTCAATATCCAGAACTCTGAAGCTTATAGTCATTTCTTTTCCATACAGAAGTAGTGTTGATATCTTCTGAAAAAGGCTTTCATATTATTTCCCAAATTTCTCCATAAACTGCAGAATCCAGTGAAATGTGAGAGTATGAACATTTCTGCTATCTATTTAACCAATATTTTGAGCAGTCTTGAGTTTCGATACCTCAACAATTGCTGTTTCAGTGCTTGCTACAGCAAAAAGTAAAATCTCTGCCAAAGGAAGTCAAAGCATTTTGATAAGTCTTGTCATCAGATATGGCTCGAAACTTCTAAACTGCCATAGCATTGTCTTTAAGATTAATTTTATGTAAGAATTAAAAGATATGGGAAATGGGAACATTTGGCATATTTAAAACATTTCACAGATTTTTATTTTTTCTCTTAAAATCATGTCCTTCCTTTTACCTCTAGGTAGGCATACTTGTACTGGCCAGCCCCAAAAAATTAAAGTCAGTTAGGCCTATTAAGGAGTTCTGAGAGTAGCTTAAAGACCAAGATGTTTTTCTTCGTACCTGTCCTTTGGTGTGAGAGCTATTTGGACGGACATATCAAAGATTTTGTCTCACAAACTGAAAAATTGGTTGTTTAAAAAAAAAAAAAATCTGAGATCTTTATCTTGGCGTAAAACTTCAGCATCTGAAATTTTAGAACATAAAAATTGTATGAAAAGAGGAAGTTGGAATATGGTATCACATAATTTCCATAATCTCTTTAACCTGCTAGGTCACTGTCTTTCCATCATTCTTCTTTCCTCTAAGTTAGAGACTATTAGAAGTTGCAGCCTGTGAGTTTTCATAGTTCAGTTCTTCACCCAACCCCCCCAACTCTCCCTCCCCATGAGAAGAAACTGTTTTTATATGCAGAACCCAGTTCTTACTTCATTCACAGCCATAAATATAGATGTGATGCTCTCCTAAGGGGAGACGCAGTGAGACTTCATTACTGCCATCTCCAAGGCTGTTTCCAGGGACCACAGCATTCAGTTCCAGCTAAGGTTTTCCTATGTGGCTGCCAGTAAACATTGTTCAGGAATTGCACTGAATTCCTTGGGGTTACCTGTGGAAAAATGCAATCTGGTCCATTGCTACTGGCTCCTTTGTTAACAGTCATCAATCTTAATTCTTAGAGCTGCCCTTATTTTCCTGCTGATAGAGCCTTGGCAATGCTGCCATTTCTAAGGCTTTCCTGACAGCGTTCATTAGCAGGTAATTTGCTGGTTGCTCTAAAGGACCATGTTGTGCTCTGTGGTTTAAAGATCTCTAACATACACCTGTTGCGGTTAATTGAATTCTACTAATCCTGGCTGTAGTTAGTTTCATTAAAGGGTGCTTGTAGTCTTTTAAAGAAACAATTAAAGCACACCCTTTTGCAATTGCAGATTAATGAAATCAGCCAGCTTTTTACCTGGCTATGCCCAGTCTCAGCTCTAGGAGTTGCACACAGCAAAAGTCTTTCTTTTGCTGCGAGGTTTCCAGCAGGCTGGGTTTTTTTTACTTTGTTTTTACTGCAACTGTTCATTATTTAAGATTGAGTTTCAGAATTACAGCATTCCAGCTTCTCAATCTGAGCACTGAATGTTCATATCCTTTATGTGCAGTGCAAACTGTATTCTAAGTAACATTTTGTAGCATTTTTGTTCAAGAACCATCATCCTCTTTGGAAAAAAAATCAGGAAATTTTAGCAGTGCCTTTGGTTGATGTCCATTCATGATACAAATTAGGCTAAACTTTGAATATTAGTATTTTTGTTACATTAATAGAAACCTGTGTGTTGGATTTCTTGCACTCATTCCACAATACCACATGGATTCATTGTGGTTCACTGCGTACAGGGTGAGGAATTTTTATCTGACACAGCTGAATTAGCCAGGCAAATCTACACTTGAAAATACAAATGCAGTGCTAGGTATGTGAAAAGCAAGCTCTTTCTGATTTTTGAAGCCATTAAAGTGGGTGTCTGTCACAGCCTCTCCTATTTAAAAATCTATTTCTACTTATTTTTATAAAGCTATAAAGTTAGGAATGCCTGATGCAACTGAAGCTTCCCCATTACCTCCAGAACAGAGGATTTCAGCCTCAGGGGACTAAATCTGGTTTGAGTGCCCAAGTGAGTTTAAATGTAACTATTTCTGTAAGAAATTTTTAAAATCTGCCTTCCAATCCCCCCACCCCTTTATATAATATTTCCCCTTCTCCAGGGTCATAAGTTTTATGTGAATGATGCAAGCAGCACAAAAAAAGAATCAGTGAAACTTCTGAGCTGCTCTCCAGTGCTATGGTGGTCCAGTCAGAGCTATTCCCAAGATAGTTTTTACAAAATCTGCACTTGTCAACCAAACCTGGAGAGAAATGCTCAGGATTATGTAAGGAAGATACGGAAGCTGATATGGAAAGCTGTACTTTGGCATGGGTTCTGTTAGAAAGGTCTGGAGGTGAAAGCACCTTTTGGCCCATTTGAGGTTTTACGCTAGTGTTTCTTTAAGCATTGGTGACAGCTGTGTCCAGCTGCATGGCAGGGTCAGACCACTCTGCTGTCAGTTCCAGTATGAGACTACAAGGTGCGAATGATTTTGGTAAAGAAATTCAAAAGGCTTCTTGTACTCCAGTCTCTTCTCTGTCTCTGCGTGTCAGGACCTGCACATATTTGCATGCAGCAAGTGCTCCCACACATCTCTCCTACCTGCTGGGTGGCTCGGGTGAATGGCCTCTCACTCCCAGCAAAGAGCCAGGCACAGTTCTTGCCCTGACATGGAAATCCTGGCCACTGCTCCCCAGGGCTTTGGTGAGTAACAGTTTTTATAAATTTATGGTTTCCTGCAGTGCCATATATTTTAGTGGTCCCGCATTTCCCAGTTTCTGACATTTCCTGTCTCCCAAATTCACTTTTAGGCTTGGAACAGGAATTAATTGCAATCCTTCTTTCAGGAGGGCAACAGTGCTTGTAAGATACATTCAAATTCTACCCAAAAACTGCCTTCAACAGCCTCAAAAGGACAAAGTAAGGAAGCTGTGCTCTCAGGAACTCCATAACCTATTCAGATACTACTGCAAACAAACAGCAAGGCAGATTTTGCTGCCAGAATTGAGAACTGTACCATTCTATCATAGCTGAAGAACTTCAGCTTGGTGCTAGGGGGAAATGTAGAACCTCAGGAAAAATGGAGAAAAAAAAGAGTCAGAAGGGAAAAAACTTAAGGAGGAGAAATTTGGCTGCAACGGAATAAAAATTGGAAATAAATAAAAATAAAATCCTGGCTTTGACAAGGAATTTTGAGCTAAGGAAATCGTGGCTCTGACATGCCACCTTCACTGTTGCCTTCTGCCAGAACATCAAAATTCAAAAAATTATTTCCCTTCATAAGGAGAAAGAGAAATTACATTTTGGGTTTGTTTCTGTCGATAACTCAAAATAATAGTCTTGGCAGGCAAGGAGCTGCTTTTTTGCTTCCTTTCTTTTTCTTCACTTCTTTCTCTTACCTACGAGATTTAACTGCAAATGCTCTTGTGAAGGAATGTTGGGGCACATATATTGAGCAGTCCATTTTGAGTCCTATGGAGACAATAATAAATTCAGTACTCAAAGAGGTGAGTGAAATATCAATTTCTGTTATGAAGAGTACCAGAAATTAAGGAACAGCTGCTTCTGAAAAGGTCCGGTGATACCATGAAGCAAAGATTTGTCAGATTCCACACAAAAAAATTGAACAGTTGTGCTGACTGACTTGTGAAAGATTCAGGGTAATAATGTAATCCTTCACAGATTTGTCCCTGAAAAACTCTGTTTCCTAATGACTGCCTTTTGCTGTTGTAGTTGTTGTTGTGTTCAGTTTATGATGACATTCAGAAGATGTCGTTTCCCCTTTTTAGCTTTTTGTAGTTGTTGTTGTGTTCAGTTTATGATGACATTCAGAAGATGTCGTTTCCCCTTTTTAGCTTTTAATGCAGAGGCATTTGCCTTATGAGCCATGCTCTCAATTTTTCAGTCTTTTTTCCCCCTTCTTTTATGGTATGTCAGTAGTGTGACCTTCCTTTGCTACCACAGAAAAAGAAAAAAAACCAGCCTCAGACCTGGAGTGGCCACCCCTGGTTAAAGAAGCCAGGCTTTCTGTCTCTGTTTCAGGTAGCAGGCTGGTTCACACCACTGGGGTGGCAGAAAGCAGCAGCCATGAGACTTCACTGCTCCTGGGCCAGGGGAGAGGCAGGTCTTTCCACTTCATAACTATGTTTTCCCACCATGGAAGAAATCAAACAGACATAGGTATGCTTTATCAACCTTTCTCCAGATGTTTAGAGTCCATCAGCATTTATTTTCCCTATGAATACCAGGCAAGTAGCTTGTGCTCCAAGAATTATTTTAATTTCTCTTTTTACCTCTAGACTGTCACACTGTGCATTTCTACCTCTACATTCAGAATTTCACACTTACATGTGACAAAGCCTTTCTGTAAGAATGACTAAATCACCTGATCTCTGTGGAGACTTGCCTTACGGGACTGCTCATTAGCTGGTGCCTGGGATTATAGAGAACTGGCATGTATTGTATTTCTTTCCTAGAAAAGCTAGTATCTCCCAAGCCATGTTTTTGCCAAAAAAAGGCTGCAAGCACTTCAACTTTATCCATGATGCAGCCTTTCCAGTATGTTCATCTGGACACAACTGAAGTAATTCTAAGCCACAGCACCGGCAAAATTTTCTTGCCTGAAAATCAAGGGAAAATCCCATGCTTAATCTTGTAATGTGGCTCACTGGGTTCTCTGCAGGGTCCCAATCCAGACCTAGTTACCAGTTACCTACACCCTGTAGGTGTATTTTCTAAATTAAATACCATGATCCTTCTATAAAATAGCCTCCAACAGAGAAAACAATGACCTTCAGACCTTCATTAAACAGCGTGTGGCTAAGTGCTGCTTTTTCTTCCTCAGATCATAATGTGAGGCAGCTGCCTGGTGGACAAAGCAGCAGAAACTGGATGAAGAGATGCCAGAACTGTTTGCTTTCATTCCAGCCACTCTTAAAGGACAGCTTTAATAGGCGAATGAAGCAGTGAGCTTGAACACAAGTCTAGTTTTGTCTTTTATTTAAAATTAATGCATTTAGTGATATGCAAAGACCATTCATAAAAGCATTTTTTTTTGTAAAAAAAAAAAAAAAAGAAACAAAACAGAACTACAAAGACACAGGAACCTGAAAACATGCCTAATATTTGTCTTTGTCTAAGCTGTCTTGATGCTATTTCTTCTGCAGCAGTTTTTCACAAGCTTTTGGATTTGTCTTTTCTTGACTAGGAAATAAATCTCAGACACACATTTGAGTCATATCTGGAAATGCTGTGGGAGTTCCAAATAGTGTGAAAACACCTGTTTGGAACCTGAAAATAGTCTGAAAAACACCTGTCTGTGGGCATCAGACATTGTAAAATCCATTATTTCAGAGCACTTCCACATCAATTAGAAGTCCTTTTATATGTGTCAGGTGAACTTAGCTATTCAGTAAACCATGTTGAAATTTTCTTGGGAAAAATTCTCTCATTCTCTGCTGTTTTAATGATCACATATAGATGCAAAAGAATAATCTTTAATTAAAGTTGCGTTTACTTCTTCTGATCCAAGCTACCGTGGACAGTCATTTCATCATCCTACATTGTAGTTATAAAATTGGTTTTTGTAAAAACAGCAATTGCTTCAAGAGTTTTAAGATTTATGTTTAAATTTTCTTAGAAAGTTGTGACTTGTAGGATTTTGTATCCAAAACTATTTTTTAAAATATATACTGTTATTTTTTGTCCTTCCGTTTCTGGTCAGTATCTGCATCCTTTCCACCTTCACACAAACTCTGGTAATATTTCATTCAGCTTTTCTATCAGAGGTCATATTTGCAGTATTTTCAATATACTTCATTTTCTCTTAGAGTAAGATATACTGCTCAGTAATGAGCATCCTGCCTGTTATCTTCTTTCTTCTGAGAGGAATGTATATTTTTCCTTTTGACTTTGAGAAAAATAGTGAGTGCCTCATACTGGTTGCATGGTTTTACTTGGCAGCTGTTCAACACAAATGGCAAAACAAACATACACACATACACATACATTATTTTAAATAATACTAATTGTTTTAGCCATCTTATGCCATCACTGCCTTCTATGTTTAAAAAAATTTTAAAATTCTAGAATATACTATTTGTGTTGAGTTCACTAGAAAGCAGCATTTTATAACAGAATCACAGTGCTAGTAGGAAAGCTGCAACTCAACTCATGTGATCCCATAAACTCCTCTGTCAGCCACACAATTTTATAGAAGAAAAAGCTAAGACGGCACTTTAAGGAGCCCAAGAATCTTTGTTTCTGATCTTGGAGGATCTAAAGATTAACAGAAATGAGTAAGTGCCATAACGGCCATCTTGCCATTGCCTTTTGTGAAAGAATGTGAAACATCTTCTGTGCACAGGGTGGATGAGAAAACAAAAAAGAGCTGGTGAGGACATGACTCCTAAAAAAAAGTTAGAAGATTCTGAAAGTCTTAAGAATAGTGATAAGAGAGCTGGGCTTGTCCTAGATATCCCAAAAGTAAAAGAAGAAAGGAAAGATGATTGGTCACTTTTACAGAGGGAGGGAAAGAGGAAACCTCCTTGCTATCTGAGCTAACAAAATGCGGAGGTTCCTGTAAGAGGAACCAAATTGTTTTATAGAGGAGTTAAGAATCCTGAGTGAAGTATCCCATGTGAAGACCATTTAGAAGAATATTGACAATGAGAAAGAGGCCAGAGTCCTGAGCTAGATTTATGATAAGAAAGAGTGTGGGACAGAACCAGGCCAGGAAGCAGGTCCTGAAACCAAGAAAGAAATGCTGCTTCTAGATCACCTCAGACTCACATGAAAAGCTGGGTGTGAATAAAAGACCTCAGCAGAAAAATGAGGAAGGAGCAGGAGATTACCAGAGGTATTGTGGAGGATTACATTGTTAAGAAGGAATGTGCTCCATCTTTGGACTAAAGTGTCACAATTTCGTGAAAATATTTTGCAGAAGCCTGCAGAGCAAAACAGTATGCAGTTCTGAAGGAAAAAATACATCCTTCACAAAAAAACAATCATCAACAATGGTAACTGACCAGAATAGCTATAACTATTGAAAGCTTTATCACCTGAAACCTGAGTAGAATATTTTCCTTTGGAACCTGGACACTGGGGCACCAGTTCATGTGTGTCTGTTGTGGTCACTAGCCTGAGGAAACTTTGATTGAATTCAAACAGGCCAACCTCATGTCATATGATAGGTAAAGTATTTCAACTTTGGATGCACTTAAGTTAGGTTTAAGGGTTAAACTTAATCTTGAAAATATGAAATTTATGCCTACTTCAGGAGATAGGATGTCTGTTTGAGGACTGAACATACATCAGATACAACGTCTCCTTAAGGGATGGCTTACTGCAAAAAAATGGGAGACCATGATGACTCCAAGGACATTGAAAAGCTGTCAAGTGAATATGAAATAATGTTGATAAAACTCAACATGTTTATTACTTACAACTAGAATTATTTCTGGGGTGGTCGGACAAAAACTTAGATAAGGAATTAAAACAACAAAATAAATTTGAGTCCTAAGAAAACCAATAAAATTGAAGACCCTACAGCATGACTGCACACAAAGAGTTGTGGTCAACGGCTCAATGTCCAGTTGTAGACCAGTAACAAGTGGTGTCCCTCAGGGGTCAGTGTTGAGACTGATCTTGTTCAACATCTTTGTCAGTGACATGGACAGTGGGATTGAGTGCGCCCTCAGCAAGTTTGCAGGTGACACCAAACTCTGTGGTTCGGTCGATACGTTGGAGGGAAGGAATTCCATCCAGAGGGTCCTTGACACGCTTGTGAGGTGGGCTGATGCCAACCTGATGAAGTTTAACCATACCAAGTGCAAGGTCCTACACCTGGGTCAGAGGAATCGCAGGCAAAGCTACAGGTTGGGTAGAGAAGAGACTCAGAGCAAGTCTGTGGAGAAGGACTTTGGAGTGTTGGTCGATGAGAAACTTAGCATGAGCCGGATTCCATGTGGGCTCTGTCGTGGTTTAAGCCCAGCCAGCAACCCAGAACCATGCAGCCGTTCGCTCACTCCCCCCCTTTCTCCTCCTGCTCCCGAAGAGGTGGGGAGGAGAATCGAAAGAATATAACTCCCACGGGCTGGGATAAGAACAGTCCAGTAACTAAGGTATAACACAAACCGGTACTGCTACCACCAATAATAATAATGATAAGGGAAATAAATAACACGGGAAAATAATACAACCGCTCACCACCCGCCGAACGATACCCAACCAGAGCAGTGATCTAACCCTTCCAGGTAACTGCCCCCAGTTTATATACTTGGAGTGCTGTGGCATGGAATACCTCTTTTGCTAGTTTGGGTCCGGTGTCCTGTCTCTGCTTCCTCCCGGCTTCCCCTCCTCCCTGGCAGAGCATGAGACTCAGAAATTCCTTGGTCAGAGTAAACATTACTGAGCAGCAACTAAAAACATCGGTGTTATCAGCATTGCTCCCAGGCTGAAAGTCAAAACCACAGCACTGCACCAGCTATTAAGAAGGAGAAAAATGACTGCTACTGCTGAACCCAGGACACTCTCGCAGCCTGGAAAGCCAACTGTATCCTGAGCTGCACCAAAAGGAGCGTGACCAGCAGGCCAAAGGAGGTGATTCTGCCACTTTATTCTCCTCTCTTGAGACCACACTTGGAGTACTTTGTGCAGGCATGCCTCCTATGGGCAGGGGTTGGAACCAGATAATATTAAAGTCCTTTCTAACCCTAACTATTCTATGATTCCAAAAAAATTGGATATATCCTGGGACTCTAAGCCTGAAGTTGGACTGAAAGGTACGAACCAAAAGAAGAAGAGCTCCAGTGAGAAGCTCTGAGCACAGCAATGCAGAACGCAGTCTGAGTCATCTCTTGATGACCTGCAAAATAAATGGAATTATATGGGGATTTTTAAAGCAGAGAAGTGCAAAATTAAGTGCTCATTTAAAATGAAGTCACTTGCTTTCCTGAAAACTCATCGTTTCTCTTTGAGAAAACACGGTTATTCTTCTGGTACATTTTTAATAAAAGACTAATCATTATACAAAGTTGATTATATGTAAGTTGAAACTTGGACGTCATATGATTCTATGATAAGAATAAACTAAGAAATCCCCTCAAATGTCACTTAATCCAGGAGCGAGCTCTCAAGCCTCTTTGAATGAATGTTACAATGAGGCTGCTAGATCTGAGTTTATCATATTCTGGACCATTGTGAGCTCTATGGTTATGGCTTTAATGTTTCACAGGCTTTTATACTAACACTGTGGCTCAACGTGTTCTTTTACATGAGGATAAATTAAGTGTTACCATTTTATGAATTCATATATGAAAAGTATGGACTCGCCTGTCTGGGAGAGACCTCCCAGAGGAAGCAGACTAATACTGTGACCTATGTCGCATTCACAAAGCACGATCAGTTTCTCAGTACAAATTAGACTTCTGGTACAAAACTTGCTTTATACCAGAAGCTTAGACGGAGACTATATAAATGTTAATTTCTGCATGGATTCTGTCAACTTTTTATTATAACTTGTAACCTTTGCCCTACCATTTAGAAGTATATTTCAAGGGCCAAATCCAAAGAACTGATCTACAAAGTGCACTTAAATTAATACTGAATTTTAGCTGATCTTTACCCACCAGCCTGTCAGAAAACCAGGGTTGCTAGTGCTGTACCTAAGCAGCTTTAAAGTAATGCAGTTTGAGGTCAGGAATCCAGCTGTCGAGCAATGTGCTTTCTGGAATCAAAATGCAAAATATTTAGTGTGATGTGGATCTTGTGTTGCGTAGCTCCCTAAGCAGTGACAAGGATAAATATTCTTATGAATTAATCCAACCTTCAGTGTCGGATTTCTTCCTTAGAAGAACCAGTACCGCCCACCCACTGTAAGTGTCTTTAATCCCAGTGTGGGACTTTGGAAAGGCTTCATATTGTGCCCTACTCTCCTTTGAGTGTTGGTAGCCAATGTGGACATACACACGCAATACATTTTTTAAAGGTAGGTAGAACCGGGCATTTAGTTAATGAAGTTATTTAGTTAAGGACTATTCAGTACTAAACAAATAAAAAACAAGTGATGAAAGGAAAAGGAAAGGGACCACAACAAGGACCAGAGCTCTTTGGCCACTGATTAATGATCATTAAGGGAACTGCTCAGGCACAGCCTTGAGGAGGGTCACCTGAACTGTGTAACTAATAAGGAGGGAAAACATGATTATCATGAGCACTGGGTGGTGAGGCACTGGAATGGGTTGCCCAGGGAAGTTGTGAATGCTCCATCGCTGGCAGTGTTCAAGGCTAGATTGGACATAGCCTTGGGTGGCATGGCTTAGTGGGAGGTGTCTCTGCCCATGGCAGGGGGGTTGGAACTAGATGATTTTAAGGTCCTTTCCAACCCTAACTATTCTATGATTCTATGATTCTATGATGTTTCAGGGGACTTCTGTAAAACTTTTGATGGGCTTTTGGAAGGATGTTGAGGGATTATGTGAAACTTATTATGGGGTGTTTAGGAAAATGGACAAAGGAAGAGAAAATGAACGGTCATGTGTTGTAGCCAGCAACAAGCACAAGAAAAAGGAGAAGAAATGTAAGAAGGGGACAGTCACGCATAAGCAGACATACACCCACAGATGGGTGTAGCCAGTATGGGGCAGGGGGGGAGGAGAGGAAAGCATAGGGGGTATATTAGGCAAATATAAAGCCTGTGCTAATATTCAAGGGATGCATGAATGTGGGTGTGCTTGTGAATTGGGAGGGAGAGCGGTGACACAGCATGTTTCAGTAGGGAATTTCAATCCTGACTCAGTAAGTGGTAAGAAAAGAATGGGAACATGAGCAAATAGGGAGAGTTTGTTAGCACACGATGCCTCATTTCTGTTGAGATGTAGCATTATAAAAGGCATGTGGGACTGCATAGCAGGGGGTTGACCTTGTTGACACCACGTGGAAGCTGACAGCAAAGCCGTCACACTCTTGCTGGTTTGTGCAAAGAGAAAACACCAGTTTCCATTGTTGTTATTTGGCATTTTTCAGAAGAATATTCTCAGCAGGAAAATTTGTAAATAAACATCTCATAAAAGAAAATATCCTTTCTTATATTGTTTCAATGAAAATATTTATTCTGAAGGAATGTCTCTTTAATCTAAAACAAATTAAAGCTGTTAAATCCTCCTGCACAAGTTGTCACAGAACCAGCACAAATCCTTTATCAACAGTTTTCATTGCCACAGAAAATCAACGCAGCAAGAACCATAAGTCTCTGTCCATCTGGTATTGAAACAAATATATATACATATATATCTATTCCAAAAATTAACTGACTTTAGTACTCCCCACAGTCTTAATTTTTGGACTGTTGCTTTTAAAACTAGCAAGCAGAATGATACAGCCTTCACATAAAAGAGAAATACCACCCTTTTTGTGTACATTTTTCTGTTTTTTTACCTTGCTATGTCTGTAGATAATATGAAATGTAAGAGTGAAACTGGGCTTCAGCAGTGAGGGCAGTAGCATTATCAGTAAGTTTAGTGTGCTAAACCTGTCAGGAAGATAACCTCAGTCTGAGCCATGTACGGTTAGAAAGCGCTTTTCACCATTTCTTGTAGATTGCAGAGGATTTGTCAACATCAGATAGACTTCAACCCAGAACAACAGAATTACTGAGTTTGGAAGGGACCTCTGGAGATCACCCAGTCCAATTTCGCTGCTCAGAGCACAGCCAGCTAGAGCTCCCACTAAGCCACCATCTCAAAGTAGAAGGCTGTCAGTCTGTTTAAACATGATTTCTCCTCTGCAAATTGGTTCTGGCTACTCTCAACCACCTGCTTCTCCTTCATATCTTTGGAAATGGCTTCCAGGAGGAACTGGCCTATACACACTTGTGAAATGGTGGGTTAGTTCAGAATGTGAGTGTATACCATTTAGTCAAACAATTAGGTAGGGAACAGCAGGTGGTCTAAACCCAGCTGTACATGAGTTGGCTAGAAAAGTAAATTAAACTGTTCATAGAATATGGTGGTTTGTTTTCTGAGTTCTCAAAACATTTCAGTTATTCTTAGGCAGATACATGGGGACAGAATACCATAGAATCATAGAATCATTAGGGTTGGTCCTTCTGATATTCATTAATTGGAGACTTAGACAAAAGTACTGAAGCTTTTGAAAATACACAAGTATATTCTGATAAATTCTGATTGTCTCTAACGTAACTAAAACCCTTTTGCTGTGAGAATGATATTTGCATATAATGAAAGTTGATCCTGGACTTGGCTGTTTTAACGTCCTTGTTGAACACAGCAATGAGAGTGTCAGAGAAGGACTTTTTAGTGTAGAAACAGAAGGAGGAGAGAAAAAGGAGGAGGGGGAGAAAGCTGTAGGTTTTTTTACATGAGGACTTTGTGTCCACACTCCTGTTACTGTCAGTGGTGACCTTATCCTTATTGCCAAAATGTAGGTGCCCAATGACATTTAAGAAGCCCTGAGCATGCCTGCATGCATAGATCTTGTAGATGAAGGAACCACAGAAGACCTACACCCGTTCAGAGCAACAGATGGGGGGCAGGTAGGATACCCTAGAGCATTTCAAATGATACTGGGTACCAATATTTGGGTGATTGAACCTCAGTAATAACCTCCACTACCCACACAGCACACCATAAATATTAATGGCTAGATGACATTTTCTCTTCAAAGCAAAAATGGTTTTCTTCTTTCTAGTGTCAGAGTCAACAGATAGAAAAGGACAGTCAAGTACATTGTTTTCCTTAGGCTTCCCAGGCTGTCTGCCAAACCTATACAATTTATGCTTCTCCATGCCCACTTTTAAATGTTTCAAAATATCTCTATTAAAGCTCTTAAGGGGGAAAGGTTTGGTGTTCATAATTAAAAAAACAACTGAGTTGTATCCTTCAAGTTAAATAAGAACTGGAAGCCATGGCTGTAATAGCTCTTTTTTCAGGAATATTGTGGCTTTAATTTTGTCAGATCTTCCTGAAATTCTCTTCTTACCCCCTTAGAGCCAGGGTCTAAGGGTTATATCTGAGCCTGGTTTAACAGCAGTCCTAAAGGTGATAAAATTTAGTTTGCTCGGAAGAGAAAAACTCAGCTGAATAATAGAAAATCAGGCATCTGTTTCAAAAGACTGAACTCATTTGCCTCTGTATGTTCTTTTGTATTTAGAAATTTACATGGGAGCATTGCATTTAAGGGCTGATGTAAATAAATTATTTGTGTGCTCAGCAAGCCCATGAAGACTAAGAAAAATAAATTCAATAAGACTGTGAATAAAATGCATGATGTAAGCGGTAGGTATTGATGTAAAACAGTTTGGTGCTCATTCAAGCATTTCTAAGAGCCAGCACAGAGAATATATTTCATTCCTTTCTCTGCAGCTCAAGAGTAGAATGAAAATTAAACTTTTGTGAAGTATTAGAGATTCATGTCTCTGATAGATTTTGGAGAGCAGAAGATACTGAGACACAGCCTCATTTTAGAAAATTATTGGATATGCTGACAGATTAAAGTGATGATGGTTTAAAAATAGTTTTGAAATAGCTCAAATATTTTTAATAATAAAGGCTATACAACCCTCCTGGTGGTCTTGGGTGGCACAGTTAATCTTTGGTACCAAACAGTTCAGCAAAGCAATTTCTTTGCAGTTTCTATTTGCCCAAATTCATCTTTTCCAGCATTTTTAGAAGTACTGTGGTCTGTCATGCTCTGGGGACCATATTATGCCTCAGATCCTCTGCCAGGTGAAATGCCATGGTAGGAAGAATACCACCCAGCTTCACTTTCGGCAGCAAAGCTGTCAAGATACAGCACAGCACATCAGCACCTCTCCTTCCCTGCTCAAGAAGAGATGGTGGCCAAGAAAGGCTCATACCAGGAATTACAGATCAGGAAAGATGCTGCAGCATGGTGGAGTTGGTGAAGGACAAGGCAAGAGGCAAGCATCAAAGCGTAAAGCAGGACCTAACACAAAGAGGTGAACAAAACAATTTCATGATGTTTTCTTCCCATTCTTTTTTATCATCTTCCAGGTAAAAGAAGGGATTATGTCAAAACTATGCAGGCATATTGAAAATTGACTGAATTCTCCACTTTCTTCATAGAGTATATACCAGCTGAGGCTCTTCCTGGTTATAAGCACTCATTGCCCATCTCTCAGTAGAGAGCATGGGTCTGTTAGAGAGGAAAACATTAGCAGTTCTGGCTGAAGACTATTAGCTGGCTTGTGTAATATACACTTTTAAAGGCTTAAAGAACTGCTGAGCATCCGGCTTTTGTAACTTGCTTTTGTAACTTACTATTTAAACACTTTGATGCAATCACTTTACTGTGTTGATCCACAGCCAGACACACCTTTAAAAAACAAATGTGTGGGGTCAGGCTGTTCATTGGCAGAGCTCACAGCTCTGGGAAGACCTGGTGTCACAGCCAAAGCTACATAACAGGTGTTCTCCTTCACTAGCCTTAACTGTAAAAGTCTCCTGATCAGCCCTTACCTTCTCTCAAGCACTGCTGAGAAGTTAAATTTAAGAAGCACAGAAAAGCTTTACAAAGGAATTAACTTTAACGGTTTTTGACTTAAGAAATTTTTTCAGTTGGATCCAACCAAGCCATCAATTCTTTCAAAAGTTTGGTTTTACTTCCAGCCATCTTATTTTCCAAGAGCTGTGATACATGATACCTGTGTCTTTCTTTTGCATGCAATTTTTTAATACTGTTCATACTCTGCTTCTTAACAGCACCCCTGGAGATTGTTCCAGCACTTCTTTTTATACTGCATCAATCGATGACCTGGAAACTTGACAATGTGCAGTCGTATCTGTCCCTGTAGTAAGCAACTACCTTACGGCTCTGACAGAGTAATGACTCATATACATTGTATACCCATTGCCAACTCAGATTTAAGTGGTTGGTTAGAAAAAATTAGGACTTGTAGTTGCAGTCAGGTACAAAAGCTGAATAATCCCGGTGGGTCTAAAATTTTCACTCGATCTCTCTAAAGGCCCGGTCACTCATTACTGCACAGTGTGTAATAGTTTTCTAAGAAATCAATGATTAGAATTTGAAGAAACAGCCCAACATTTCTGGGCTGGTTTTGGCCAATTTTTTTCATAGTAATTAGTATAGCACTGTGTTTTGGATGTTTCGGTTGTTGCTGAGCAGTGCCCTGAACAAACTATGTATAAAAAATTGTTATGACATTGCAAATGATTTTTAATTTAGTCTGAGAAAAGCCAGTTTTTTCATCAGATTGGTGATCATTAGTTTAATGCTTTTGTGCTTAACCTAGGAATTCCTTTTCCAAAATATTTTGCTGGCAAAAAAATTATAAGTAGGAAATGACAGGATAGTTTAAAGAAATTTCTTTCCATAGGGCATATTGCTCATTGCTATAATGTTATCCTGATATGGCAAGGAACCATATCTTAAAAGAATTTAATTAAGTGGGAGAGAGCGCTTATCAACTGCTGGAGACAAACCTGACAGAAAGGTTTCTCATTTCAATTTGGGGGCATGTTTCAGGTGTAGAGAGGTCCTTTTAAGTCAATGAAGTCTCCTTAGCAAGTAATTGAAACATGCCCAGGTGCAATATTGAGAGCGAATCTCATTAAAAAGACTTTCTGGGAAGAGTCAAGCAGCCTTACTTATGATCAGTAATTCAGACAGAGTTTATCACACAAATGGAGACATAATCAATGTACTGCTGAATCATAGAATCATAGAATAGTTAGGGTTGGAAAGGACCTTAAGATCATCTAGTTCCAACCCCCATGCCAGGGGCAGGGACACCTCACACTAAACCATGCCACCCAAACCTCTGTCCAACCCTGCCTTGAACACTGCCAGCGATGGAGCATTCACAACTTCCCTGGGCAACCCCTTCCAGTGCCTCACCACCCTTACAGTAAAGAGTTTCTTCCTCATACCCAATCTAAACCTCCCCTGTTTAAGTTTGAACCCATTACCCCTTGTCTTATCACTACAGTCCCTCATGAAGAGTCCCTCCTCAGCATCCCCATAGGCCCCCTTCAGATACTGGAAGGCTGCTATGAGGTCTCCACACAGCCTTCTCTTCTCCAGGCTCAGCAGCCCCAACTTTCTCAGTCTATCTTCATACAGGAGGTGCTCCAGTCTCCCGATCATCCTCGTGGCCCTCCTCTGGACTTGTTCCAACAGCTCCATGTCCTTTTTATGTTGAGGACACCAGAACTGCACACAATACTCCAAGTGAGGTCTCACAAGAGCAGAGTAGAGGGGCAGGATCACCTCCCTTGACCTGCTGGTCAAACTCCTTTTGATGCAGCCCAGGATATGGCTGGCTTTCTGGGCTGCAAGTGCACACTGCCGACTCATGTTCATTATTTCATCAGCCAACACCCCCAAGTCCTTCTGTGCAAGGCTGCTCTGAATCTGTTCTCTGCCCAAGCTGTAGCTGTGCCTGGGATTTCTCTGACCCAGGTGTAGGACCTTGCACTTGTCATGGTTAAACTTCATCAGGTTGGCATTAGCCCACCTCCCAAGCATGTCAAGGGGATGTGTCAGTGCAGAGCTTCACTTCTGATTCAGTAGTAGAGCACACGGACCTCAGCCAAGGCTCTAGTAAGGCACTGTACAAGCTCACAGGTAGATCCAGTCTCGCTACAGCATGGTTTTTTTCAGTCTGCAGACAGCTTTTCTGAGCATGCTAATTTCAGTGTATTGCTGTATTTCATTTTAGATGAAAGTCACACTCTATAGCTTTAGTATGGCTGTTTGCATACATCACAAAGACCAGAAATACCTTGAATGCCTTTCTCTCGGTTACTGTTGAACAGCCAGTTGCTGTTCCCTCTTTGCCTGCAATGACATGTGTCCTGGGTTTGGCGGCAGCAGTCATTTTTAGTCCTTTTCAGTAGCTGGTGCAGTGCTGTGTTTTCGACTTTTGGCCTGGGAATAGCGCTGATCACACCAATGTTTTTAGTTGTTGCTCAGTAACGTTTACTCTGACCAAGGACTTTCTGAGTCTCATGCTCTGCCAGGGAGGAGGGGAAGCAGGAAGGAAGCAGAGACAGGACACCTGACCCAAACTAGCAAAAGAGGTATTCCATACCACAGCACGTCATGTCCAGTATATAAACTGGGGACAGTTACCTGGAAGGGTTAGATCACTGCTCGGGTCGGGCTGGGAATCAGTTGGTGGGTGGTGAGCAGTTGTATTCTCTTCCCTTGCTATTTCCCTTATCATAATTATTACTGGTGGTAGCAGCAGTGGTTTGTGTTATACCTTAGTTACTGGGCTGTTCTTATCTCAACCTGTGGGAGTTACATTCTTTTGATTCTCCTCCCCATCCCTCCAGGAGCAGGGGGAAGAAGGGTGGGGAGTGAGTGAACAGCTGCGTGGTTTCTGGGTTGCTGGCGGGGCTTAAACCATGAAAACAAGGAAGCTGTAGCAACAGGAAGATCAGCATCTGTCCATATCATGTATGCGCACACAGGTCCAGCAGCAACCCTCAGGCAGCACTTACTGCCTACCAAGCTGTTACTCACTTTTAAAACAATGTTACGACATTATAGAGAAACACACCAAAAGGTTAATTACTCGTTGGCCAGTGGAATTTTGCATGTGAGTGTTATGCAAACATACACACACAAATAAATCTGTCTCCTAAAAAGAGGGTAATATGAATAAATTCATCCATTGCAAGGAGAGCTAGAGTAGTTACAGCACCGGTGCATCAACTCCTGAATTTTAAAAGTGGTACAATTGTGATGTTAGATAACAATGACCTTGTATGTGATATCACAGATGTTATCACTAGGAAAACAATTTATAACTGTAACTATTGTGACATAATAAAATAGATTATTTTTTCTTACAAGGAAGAAATATACATATAGAAGGCTGTCCTGATGAATTATTCCATTTGAGGGCTCACCATGTTCTGCAAAGATCTTACTGTAAATTGCCAGTCTTCAGATTTTGTACGTACTTTGTTTTAAAAGTTTGAACCTGAAAAGCAAATGTAGTGTAAGCTTTAAGCTAGAATTTAGAATAAAGTCAACTTCCCCTAACTACACATCCTGAAAATGGTTCCAATGTGATGGAAGTTCTCTCAATTACTGTTGAATTTTATTTATGTTGTACTGAGGAAGAAGAAAAATAGAATGCAATTTGTTTTACAGAATAAACTTTATAAATGCTAGAATTTAACAGCTTGAGGATAGAACTGAGTAGAACTTCCTGAAAATAATCTAATACCCTGTCTGCTAAGCTCATTGCCAGTGATGGAAACAGCATCCCTGATTCACAACTAATCAGTTCTGAAAAAACAAAAAAAAAACCTAAAACCAAAACAACAATGAAAAGACCCACAGTATAATTCTTCTGTGATATGATCATAGAAATTCTCATGAGTTTTCATTGTGATATGTGTGTTCACGTGAACCTTTTGGTTGGTTATTGGAAATAAACATCATTACCATGCTGCAGAAGTTAAAAAAGGGTCTCATATAATAAATATGGTAAATGAACAACAACATTCTTTAGTAATCACATTAACACACAAAAAAAGTTTGTCTCAGCTGTCAGGTGCTCTTTGGAAAAGCCCAAATTATAGATTCTGATTTAATAATAGAATAATAGAATAATTTAGGTTAGAAGTGACCTTTAAGATCAAGTATAACCATTAACCTAACACTGCCAAGTCCACCATAAACCATGTCCCGCAGTGCCACATAGAATCATAGAATCATAGAATAGTTAGGTTTGGAAAGGACCTTAAGATCATCTAGTTCCAGCCCCCCTGCCAGGGGCAGGGACACCTCCCACTAAACCTCACCCTTTGCATCATTTCAGCTGATGAAAAACTCCTGACCAAGAAGTTCAAATAATTGACAGACAATCAAGCCAATTTATCCAGCTTCCTATGTGTACCAACCCACATCTCAGCTATTAACAGAAGGCGCTCTATTGCCTGAGAGAGAAGATATAGGAGGTACACACCATGGGTCACCTTATGGTTTTACCTGCAAGTTCACAGATAAGACATAAGAAAGTGGGATGGAAAACCTACCTCAGCACTGGAGGAACAGGTGCGTGAATTGAACAGGAAAACAACAGTCAAGGGTGATCCCCCCATAAATTGTGCTGCTCCAGTCTCTGGTGAGCATTTTCCCAGATGGAGTGGAAGAGCTGATTTTACTCCAACTCCCGTGATACAAAATTCTAATCCCTTTATAAGACGTAAGTGGAGAATTTGATGATCACTATTAGAGGGGTCGCATCTTTTAAACACCTCCAGGGATGGTGAACCTACCGCTTGCCTGGGCAGCCTGTTCCAATGCCTGACAACCTTTTTGGTGAAGAAATTGTTCCTAATATCCAATCTAAACTTCCCCTGGTACAACTTCAGGCTATTTCCTCTTGTCCTATCATTTGTTACTTGGGAGAAGAGACCAAAACCCACCCTACTACAACCTCCTTTCTGTTAGTTGTAAAGAGTGATAAGGTCCCCCTTGAGCCTCCTTTTCTCCAGGCTAAACAACTCCAGTTCCATCAGTTCTCATAAGACTTGTGCTGCAGAACCTTCACCAGCTTCATTGCCTTTCTTTCGACATGGTCTAGCACTTAATATCTCCCATGCAGTGAGGGACTCAAAACTGAGCACAGTATTCCAGATGCAGCCTCACCAGTGGGACAATCACTTCCTTGCTCCTGCTGACCTCGCTGTTTCTGACAGAACCCAGGATGCTGTTGGCATTCTTGTCCACCTGGGCATAAGCTGACTCATGCTCAGTGGCCATCAGCCAGGGCCCCCAGGTCCTTTACCACATGGCAGATTTCCAGTCACTCTTCCTCACATTTGTAGCATTGCATGGGGTTGTTGTGACTCAAGTGCAGGACCCAGCAGTTAGTATTGTTCAACCCTATACAGTTTACCTCAGAGCACTGATCCAGCCTGTGCTCTGCAGAGCCTTCCTACCTTCAAGCAAATCAACAGCCCCACCCAATTTGGTGTTGCCTGCAATCTTACTGAGCGTGCATTCATCCCCCTTGTCCAGATCATCGATAAAGATATTAAACAGAAGTGGCTCAATACTAAGCACTGGAGAGCATCACTTGAAAAACAGTTGTCAAGGGGATTTAACTCCATTCACCACCACTCTTTGGGCTTGAAAATCCAGCCAGCATTTACCCAGAAAAGAGTATACCCATCCAATCCATGAGCAGCCAGTTTCTCCAGGAGAATGCTGTGAGAAATGGTGCCAAAGGCTTTGCTAAAGTCCAGGTAGGCAACATTCACAGCTTTTCCCTTGTCCACTAGGCAGTCATTTTATCATAAAAAGTGATCAGGCTAGTCAAGCAGAACTTGCTTTTCATGAACCTATGCTGACTGGGCTTGATCACATTGTTACCCTGTACATGCCATGTGATGGTGTTCAAAATGATCTGCCTCATAACCTTCCCTAGAACCAAGGTTAGACTGAGAGGCCTGTAGTTCCCTAGATCCTCCTTCCAGCCCTTCTTGTAGGTGGGCATCACATTTGCTAACCCCAGTCAACCTCCCTGGTTATCCAGGACTGCTGATAAAAGGTTGAAAGTGCCTCAGTGAGCATTTCCACCAGCTCCCTCAGTACTCTTGGGTGGATCGCATCTGCTCCTGTAGACCTGTGCATGTCTAAGTGGCTGCTGACCATTTTCCTTTGGGTTATAGGGACTTCATTCTGCTCCACGTCTCTGTCTTCCAGCCCAGGGTCTGGGTACCAGGAAAGCAATTGGTTTTCCTGTCAAAGTCTGCGGCAAAGAAGGCGTTAAGTATCTCAACATTTTCCTCATCCTTTGTCTTTATTTTTCCCCCTGTGTCCAATAAAGGTCAGAGATTCTCCTTAACCCTCTTTTTGTTGCTCAAGTATTTATAAAAACATTTTTTGTTGTCTTTAATGTCAGTACCAAAATTAAGTTCTAGTTGGGCTTAACCACACAACGTCCTTATACTTCTCCTGAGTTGCCTGTCCCTTCTTCCAAAGGTCATGAACTCCTGTTTTTCCTGAGTTCCAGACAAAGCTCTCTGTTCAGCCAGGCTGGTCTTTCCTGCCTGCTAATCTTTCAGTACATGGACACAGCCTGCTCCTGCACCTTTAAGATTTCCTTCTTGAAGAATGTCCAGCCTTCCTGGACTCCTTTGCCCTTCAGGACTGCCTCCCAGGGGACTCTGTCAACCAGGCTCCTAAACAGGCCAAAGTCTGCCCTCAGGAAGTCCAAGGGAGCAGCTCTGCTGACCCAGCTCCTTACTTCTCTGAGAATCTTAAAGTCTTTCGTTTCATGATCACTGTGCCCTAGACAGACTCCAGCCACCACATCACCCATGTCCTTCTCTCTTCACAGACAGGTCCAGCAGAGCACCTTCCCTAGCTGGTCACTCACCAGCTGTGTCAGGAAATTATCTTCCACACACTCCAGGAACCTCCTAGACTGTTTTTTCTCTGTTGTGTTGTATTTCCAGCAGACATCTGGTAAGTTGAAGTCCCCCATGAGAATAAGGGCTAGCTATCATGAGACTTCTCCCAGATGCTTATAGAATACTTTGTCTGCCCCTTCATCCTGATCGGGTGGTCTATAACAGCCTCCCATGATACCTGCCTTGTTGGTCTTCCCCCTGATTCTTACCCATAAACACTCAACCCTATTGCCATCGTCATTAAGCTCTAGACGGTCAAAACTCTCCCTAATATTCAGGACTATCCCACCACCTCTTCTTCTCTGCCTATCCCTTGTGAAGTTTATCGCTATTCATTGTAGCACTCCAGTTGGGCAAATCATCCTACCATGTTTCTGTAATTGCAACTGTGTCATAGTTTTCCTTCTGTGCAATAGCTCTCAGCTCCTCCTGTTTGCTGCCCATGCTACGCATTGCCATGATACTAATGTTGGTGTGTTGGCTAGTAAAAAACAAGTGCTGACAGCTAAGATGAATTGATTTGGATCCATGTTATGTTTTTTATAGGAAGCACAGGTTGGAATCTGTGAAAACATGAGGGATTTGTTAGGTCATACCAAATTAAGTCATCCATTAATCTAATAGCAAATACATCAGGTGTCATTTAAAAAAAAAAAAAAAAAACAAAACAAAACAAAAAAACCCCAACAAAATATGTAAATTTTGTCAGATTCAGACAGATTAGCAAATTACTCATTATCTGGAATGTATTGGAGGGTATCAGAAGCAACCTAAGTAAGTGTATTAACAGTGCAAAGAATTCAGTTCTTTCAGGAGGTGTAGGAGAGCTACATAAGCCTCAGATGGAAGAAAATCTTTATGTATTGGAGAAGTCCAAGTGTGCTGAAATTGAAACTAGGATGTAGAATCACAGAAGAAAGAAAATATGGCTTAAAAAGGTATAGAATAGTCCACTTAGATGAGAGATTTTAAGCTCTAAGAAGAGAGAAAAACATGCTTTAGGTATAACAATTTAAAAAAATTATTTCAGTGCATTGTTTATCCCACAAGTACCTCTCTGCTACGCCAATTTCAGTAGAGCATGGAAAATAAGAAGCTTGAGATGGAACTCAGACTGTGAAGAACCTTTCTTGGCATCTCAAGAGTGCAAAAGGTTTTCTTTAGTAAATGACTCCACATTAAGAAGGCATATGTATCATGACTAAGTAAAGTTCCAGTAATGGAAGTAGAGTAAGTAGATTTAATGGAATGAAATTAATTGATGGAAGATTCGGTCTGGTTACAAGAGAAAATTCCTCCTGGGAGATTAATTTATAACTGTCTCTCAGCAGTATTAAATTCATCTTTTTGTCTCTCCAAATTAGCTGTAATAGATATGTTTCTCAAGGAACAAACCAAATTGGTTAAATCACTAGCAAATCTATATCACTAAACTGCGTAGGGCTGTTGGAAAATTATATGGACATTAGAATATTTTCAGAATTCTGCATATAATTGAACAAAACATGCCTGAAATGTCATTGAAGTTGTCAGTAAAATTGGTTGGTTTACTGTGATGCATGTAATTGTAAGCTTTAAACAAGTGCTGTTGATGAACACAAAACTTTAAGAGCAAAAAACACCCAGACACTGGCCTTTGTGTTTACTCATTAATCATTTTTTTTCTTTAGAAGGAAGTTGAAAGGCCTTCACTAAAATTGGGTAAAAGAAAAGAAAATGTTTAAAATAAGAAAAGGTTTAAATATACAAAAATCAAAATAAAAGGATACCTAAAAAAAAAAAAGCATTAGTCCAGACTGTTCAGCTTTCATAGCATAATTATGTATTTCAATGTGATATCTAGTTTATACACTGCTGCATGAACTGCTGATGTCAAAACAATAAAAAAAATTAGCTTACAAATATTTATACAACTGATTTCCAGCAGGGAAAATGTAATTGCACATATTTCTGGAACCTCTGGCTATACGCAATAACAGAAGTGATTTGATTAATAATTACCCCAACCTTGCTTAATAAGGATAAGGGTCTTCCTTTTTACGATGTTGAGTGCCCACATATCGGCTAAAATTCTGCCCAAGGAAAACCTCAGAATGTTACTGTGAGACAGAAGTGAAGGTTCTGACCACTGAAAAGAGGAGATATAATACAGAATCATAGAATCATAGAATAGTTAGGGTTGGAAAGGACCTTAAGACCATCTAGTTCCAACTCCCCTGCCATGGGCAGGGACACCTCCCACTAAACCATGCCACCCAAACCTCTGTCCAACCTGGTCTTGAACACCGCCAGCGATGGAGCATTTACAACTTCCCTGGGCAACCCATTCCAGTGCCTCACCACCCTTACACTAAAGAATTTCTTCCTCATATCCAATCTAAACTTCCCCTGTTTAAGTTTGAACCCATTACCCCTTGTCCTGTCACTACAGTCCCTCATGAAGAGTGCCTCCCCAGCATCCCCATAGGCCCCCTTCAGATATTGGAAGGCTGCTAGGAGGTCTCCATGCAGCCTTCTCTTCTCCAGGCTGAACAGCCCCAACTTTCTCAGCCTATCTTCATATGGGAGTTGCTCCAGTCCCCTGATCATCCTCGTGGCCCTCCTCTGGACTTGTTCCAGCAGCTCCATGTCCTTTTTGTGTTGAGGACACCAGAACTGCACACAATACTCCAAGTGAGGTCTCACAAGAGCAGAGTAGAGGGGCAGGATCACCTCCCTTGACCTGCTGGTCACGCTCCTCTTGATGCAGCCCAGGATGCGGTTGGCTTTCTGGGCTGCAAGCACACACTGCTGGCTCATATTCATTTTCTCATCATCCGACACCCCCAAAGTCCTTCTCGGCAAGGCTGCTCTGAATCTGTTCTCTGCCCAACCTGTAGCTGTGCCTGGGATTGCTCCCACCCAGGTGCAGGACCTTGCACTTGTCATGGTTAAACTTCATCAGGTTGGCATCAGCCCACCTCACAAGCATGTCAAGGTCCCTCTGGATGGCATTCCTTCCCTCCAATGTATCAACCAAACCACACAGCTTGGTGTCATCGGAAAACTTGTTGAGGGCGCACTCAATCCCACTGTCCATGTCACTGACAAAGATGTTGAACAAGACCAGTCCCAACACCCATCCCTGAGGGACACCACTCGTTACTGGTCTCCAGCTGGACATTGAGCCGTTGAGCACTACTCTTTGTGTGCAGCCATCCAGCCAGTTCTTTATCCACCAAGTGGTCCACCTATCAAATTGATGTCTCTCCAACTTAGAGACAAGGATGTCATGTGAGACAGTGTGAAATGCTTTGCACAAATCCAGGTAGATGACATCAACTGCTCTACCCCTGTCCATCAGTTCTGTAGCTCCATCATAGAAGGCCATCGGATTGGTCAGGCAGGATTTCCCCTTAGTGAAGCCATGCTGGCTGTCACCAACCACCTTGTTGTTTTTCGTGTGCCTAAGCATGCCTTGAAGGAGAATCTGCTCCAAGATTTTGCCAGGCACAGAGGTGAGGCTGACTGGTCTGTAGTTCCCCGATTCATCCATTTTGCCCTTCTTGAAAATGGGGGTTATATTTCACTTTTTCCAGTCGCTGGTAACTTCACCTGACTGCCATGATTTTTCAAATATGATGAACAGTGGCTCAGCAACTTCATTTGCCAGCTCCTTCAGGACCCGCAGATGGATTTCATCACGTCCCATAAACTTGTACACGTTCAGGTTCCTAAGACGGTTTCAAACCAGATCCTCTCCTACAGTGAGCCCAAGGTCTTCATTCTCACAGAACATCTTAAAACAAAATCTCATAAGGAAAGAGGAACTGCAAATTAATTGAAAGTCTAATATCCTTGTATAAAATACAGTGTGCTTCATAACTGCAACTGAAATGTCCATGCAGCACACTACCTGCTCTGATAAATCACAGACTCATCTTACATCTTTCCAACAGCTAAAGCATTAAAACAGAAAGGCCTTGGGAAAATTTTGGAAGTATTGTTTTATTTTCTTTTTTGAAGTAGTAATTTTTTAATTAATTTAATTACCCATGGAGGAAGCAAATTTTCAGTTTGGGGTTTTGGGAGGTAGTGGTTTATGGACAAAATGTATTCTTGGTCCACCATAAAGAACATATGTTATTATTTCAGGCATATTGCATGACTATCATTTCTCTTTGGCATTAAAGGAAGCAGAGCTTTTCCTAAAGGAAGAGGCTGGGGCTGAGGGTGGACTTTTTAGTGAAATGTCTAGGCTGATTGCTTACCAAGATGTGGTGTTGGTATGCAAATATATATAGATATAAACATGCCTATTGATGTGGACTAATGGTAGGAAGTCTCAGGAGCAGACCTACAGAACAAATTAACTGGCACTTCAGTGAAAGAATACAGCTTATCCATAGGTCAGCTGAGACACCACAAGGGGACCCATGGCTGATAAAAGAGACTAAGAGAATGGTAGCTCAGGTCTAAATGACTGTGGAGCCATGCCACACATTTTAGCTGTAACACAAAACTCAGGGATATTTTAGACAGACACAGCTTTCTACATATAGCTCATTAAGACAGGACTTTTTGTCTTCTCTGTTCCGGAATGTCAAGCAGAGGAATTAATTAGCAGAAAGCCTTTAAGTTAGATGACTATTTCTCCATGAGAAACTGTGGAAAAATTTAGCTCCCTATTGTCAGTGTATCACGGACTCTTTGTTGTGTGTACTTTGTTGTGGAAGTTTAGAATCTTATGAAGTGTGAGGGTTTATACTGATTAATTTGAAGAAAGGATCAATCTATGCTAATAACCAAATTGAACTGGTACCTCGATGTAAAGGTCACTGGAAAGGAATATGATTATATACAGTTTTAATATAGGGACTTTTAGCTTCATTGTGGCATTGCAGTGTTTCTGTGAGAGCTGCAAGAGCCTAAGAGTTTTGCAAATTGAAAAACAGAATAACTGAGGAACACCTCTGCTGGGAAATCATATTGGAAGATTGTAGCATATTGAAGGTGTCATTGCCACAATATTTATTCCCACCACATTCATAAAAATCCCTGTCTTTAAAACATGCACTGTATCCCCTGCAGGTATTCTCCTGGGCCAGCATATTCAGGAACATGCAGCATTCTAAACCATTTACATTTTAACTAGATAAGTACAAGCTTTCTTGTCATGGAAAACTGGGAGGAAAGGGAAGGGGGTGACTATTGTATGAAAAAGCAATTTCCTTCGCCGGTAATCTTTTGAACTCCCATTCCTGTTATTTGTTATGCTTGTGTTTGAATAAGCCTTTATCTTTCTCAGTTGAGCTCTTACATAGATGGAATTATTTGTTTTCCTATAAAAATGCCTTTTTCCACCAACAGTATCTATAATTCTGCCTGATTCCCTTCCTGGGTTACTTTTGTTAAAAACCCAGGAAATCAGCTACTCCTTCAAGTGTAGAAAGGCAGAAGAAAACATTTCACAAAAATAGCTGATCCTTTTGACAGAGTAGTAAAAAAGTCTGCCAACTTTCAAGTATGATTAAATGGACCCTAGAGATACCAGTCAGGAAAAGATCCCACATAGTAAGCCCATAGGTTTCTCTAGGCTTGGGCTGAACAAAAATAACCAGAACTAGTATTAAGGGAATGCAGATAAACAGGAGCTTTTGTGAACAGAATTATTCCCAGACTTCAGAGAGGCAAGAAAGACTAGGATAACCAGGCACTCTAATTTGTTGGTGCTGTTCAGTGCAGTTGCCCCTCCCTCTATGTTTGGCACCACCATAGGTGGTTTCTCTCCTACCTATGCCTCCTGCCTTTCTTCTGCCCAACAGCTCAATGGGGGCATCAAATAAGTGGTCCCAATGGTCAGAAACCCAGTGGTCTGAGTTCTGTGCCAAGCACTACACTGGGACAACAGATCCTGACCAGGCACATCTCCACTTTGCTCCCAGTGATGCCCTAAATAAACACCTGGTCCTTTCTTCTCTGCAGGTTGTGAAGAAGAGACTGTCAGAATATCATCTGCCTTAGTCTTCACCTCCATAACCTAGAAAAATAGAAGATAGGAAGACAAAAGGCTTCATTGATCATTCTCTTTTAAGGAAGTATGAAAATCGTGGGGAGAGGAGTGAACTGTGTACAGGTGCAGGGAGAATAAAGCTGGGAGAACTTGACTGTTTGATTCTAATATTAATACCACCACAAGGATGAAAAGGAGGCAATAGAGGAGAAAGCAGAGAGCAAGAAACAAAAGGGGCTAGGAAGAAGACTAAGACCATATATGAGACAGAGAATTTTATTTTTAGAAAAAAGTATGGAATTGATACAAGAAAAAAAAGAACACTAAAAAAAGATAAAAATGAATTTATCTCACTAAAAATAAAAGAGAAACACTTTAAAACATGGAATAAAGGATCTACTTCAATTATTCTATGGAAAGAAAATAAAGCCAAGCAGGGCAGGAAAACACTTCAATGCAACATAGTGCATATTATAAAAATAAAAATGTTTCACTGCTGGTATTTGACTCATTCACTCTGAAAATTTTACTTGGACGATACCACTGTATTGAACATTCATAGAGAAAACCGAACCCTTCGCTACAGCAAGCAAGTCAGGTAGTACACCCAAACCTATCTGAGGTCTGTATGTTTTCCCCAAAGTGAAAATTGTGCTCTAGTGACTCTGAGCTAAATTCAGTTTGGTGATAGCTGGTGATAAGTCACTTAGGTAGTAACTGCTGCCAAGACTCTGGCTTCAGATGATACACTTAAACAAAACATATTCTAATGACATTTGAGTTTTTAAATTATATTTCCTAAACTTAGCATCTGATTGTTGTTTAAATTAAGAGCATATTGATCTCTGAAGACACAAAATTAAAATGCTAGAGTACTGCAAAGCAGTATTAATAGAAGTTGAAAAACAAGTCCTTAAAGTGTAAAAGCAAAAGTTCATATGGGTACGGATCAGTAGCACAATATTTCGTTTCCTACAAATAGTAGCAGTAGACTGCGAGCATGATGGTAGGTGATTGGTAACTTTTTTGATTCTGCAACTGAGCTCCAATTCTTTGTTTTGAAGCCAATAAATTGTGAATAAGTAAAGGTTTATGGCTCAGTGAAAAACCTGAAAATCTTCAACTGCAGTGAATCTAGACAATGAGCATGAAGGTGAAGGCCAGGATACCAACAGTCTGTAACCTTCTTCCTGAGTGACAGAAAGACTTGGATTCACTGGCTTAAAGCTGTCAAGAATAAAGTGATAGATCTAGGCTTATGTCCAGTACTGCCTTAATACCCCAAGTGGAGTAGGAAAGTTGCATTTGTCACTTGAGGAGTTCACTGTCTTTGTGAGAGACTGTTGCCTTGTGAGGAAGCTCTGCACCATACATTGGCAGATAAAGAAGGAGGTAAAAGCCAGGGAAAGATTAGTCCCTGGCTTTGAAAAGACAGTAGCATATGAAGAAAAGATCAGGCAGTTCTTTCAACGTTTCCCATATGGAAAGGGAAGAGAGTAAATTATTTTAATTATGCTGTTAACATCGAGCACAAGCCGCTAACAGATCCATGTGCTTAAGTCCTTCCTAATCGTGCATGAGCTCCTTAATCCCAAAATAGATTGGGTCAGCGTATTTAATAGTCTGCTCTCTGGAGTCCATTTCCACACTACATTTTTCTTGTCTGCTAAAAGGTCAGTTCTCTGGGCTAGTCCAGTTGCACACCATTCTTGACGCAAGGACTAAATCTAAGAGGGATGGTATATACATAGCACTGAGTTACAAAATTTACACACCTGGCGACTTTCTGTTGCTCATAACATTAGGATTTCCTGAGCACCAGAAAGTCCTGCTGTTGAGCATGCACAGAAACATCCCAGTCTGGGACAGCTGAGATTGACCAGTTCCAGAGAGGAGCCAACATTTGGTTTTGTTGCCTTTATTTAGCAGGCAGTTTCAGCAGGTGCCTGGGATCCTCACAAAATCCAGATTCTTCAAACAGTTTCATTTTTTACTTTTTGGGTGAGTACTCTAGCCACTAGTTAACATTATATTTTCTAAGTTATCTTGCTCACACCTGGAAAGAAAGGCCATAGGCACCAATATTTAGGAGAGATAACTGTACTGCAGGAAATGCTGTCTGATGTCTTACATGAGGGAACAAATTTAAGATACATATACAGGGTTTGCACTTCCTACCAGGTCGTGGGCTCATTATGCTGCTTGCAACATCTAGAAATACAGCAATACAATGTCTAACTTGTGACTGTGCATGTTCTTTTTTCTCTTCTGGCTGCATATCACTTAAGCTGTTCCTCTGGGCCACCAATGATAGTGAAAATTGTGAAACTACGAAGATAATGCATTAAGCCCCTAATTGCTGAGTGAATAAGAAGGACAAAGATTGCCATACTATAGGAAGGCTGAAATCCAACTAGTTCTTCTTCCATGACAACAGCATATTCCTTTATAACCAGATAATGTCTTGGGAGTTACATTCAACAGTTGTGCTACTCTGCTCTCTGGAGACAAGCCCAATGCTAGTTCCCTCACAACAGCTCATAGCCAGACATGGCACCTCATGCAACTGCTAATTATCCTTTGTGTTTGGTGCTCAACAGAGGACTGAATATCAGAAGAAATCACTGTTGACTAATCTTACTTCGAGGCTGACATAAGACATAGGACACAGGTCCTAAAACCAAAATACACATTACTCTACAGAAATTCCTTTCCATCATGCTTGCTCTAGTAAACAGTAACGACTTTATTTTAATGTAAGTGAAAATTTCCTGATTTTTAATATCTGTTTTTAAATTCTGAAAATATGTCTCCTAAGTTTATTTTGGGGAGAGGAATTAATTTTTCATTCTTTCATTTTTAGCCAATGCAAGTTTTAGGGTAAGAAAAGCAACATTATCTGGGAATCTGGGGCTTTCTTCAAAGTTACATAATAACCAGAAGGTTTATCATTCCGTCTCTTAGTTTTCAGACAAGGATATCATCAGATTTATAAAATCTGTATGGGGAAGGATTGAAGACTAAGCAGCTCTGCTTACCAGGACAGAGCACTGACCTGTCAGAAGCTGGGCTTTCACAAATGTATTTATGTAACAGACATAAATGGGGTTCCTGGCAAGCACCCATCCTGTTATTCACTTCCTGCCCATGGCATTCACATCTTGAGACTACAGAGTCATGTCAAAGAATGAGTTCAGATTGATGAGGGTTCAGTCAGGAAAAAAAAAAAAAGTTGATTTCTTGTGTTATTCATAAGAGTGACTGAAGCACCAGTATGTTTTCCCAGCAATTTTGTCCATACAAGGCTTTCACCATGTGTTTCCTTTTAAATCATATCAAGCACATCATAGCTCCTCTGAGGTTTCACTGGACTTCATGTGCATGCATCACCATGAAAGAAGGAAGAAAAGACTGAATACACACAAGTGTGTAAACACTCAGCTATCGCCATGAGTCTGAGATACTACTTCTCAATCACATACCTATTTCGTACAAAGTGGAACAGAGGAGGAGATTATGAAAGACCACTTTTTTCACAGTCTGAAATTTCAGAATCTGAAATTGTCTACCCATCCTACATGGACTCAGTCACAGACATCATTTTCAGAGTCTGAAGATGCAACAGTTCATGAAAGGCAGGCTGTGCTTGGTCACTGCAGAGACTACTCCAAAATTACCTATGTGGTCCTGGGCATTCAGAAAAAGGAAGATTTTAGGGGTTAGTCCCCTCAGACCCTTTGTGACCCTGAAACCTTCATCTCAATAAAGAGGTAATAATGGCCTATATGGATTTAGCCAATTTAAATGTTTGCATCAGTGTTCAAAATTGAGATATAATAAAACATACAACAGAGGAAAAGGTTTCATGTGGAGGCATGCATACAAGGTCACGAGCAAATCATTTGGAATACTTTTTTCCATTGTTGATGCAAATGGTTATTTAGCAAGACCAGAACAAAACGCAATATACGGTTTAGCAAAGTGATATTTGCATCTCAAGAAAGAGGAAAGATTTTTATTCTGCTTCAGAGGAAACTCTAGGTCATCACTAGGTAAATAGGAAATAAAATTTACTCCTGGAAGAAAGATGAAATCTATCCTTAACTGATAAAGGACTTCAAGGAGGATATTAGCTAACAAGTTCAACTTGTATGGATTCCTCACTAATTAGTGTCATTTGAAACACAAGACAAGAGCAAAAGAAAGAACTCTTGACAGCCATCTCATCAGAGACAGCCTACAACAGTTCAGCTGGATAAGAAACAGAGAGAGAAGCACCTTTCCGATTTAGTCTTGTTGTAAGTAAATTAAGGCAGGTTTTCCTTCCATTTCTTCATCTTTTTCAAACATTCATGACTGTTGTGTATTTTCAGTGGTGTAAAATATAAAAAAAATAAAAAATAAAAAAAATATTTAACTTGGCTTGAGAAAGCAATGATTTTGAGGTAGATGGATAATGGCAAGGAACACTGCCACTAGGAATATTGCTGGTGGTGCAAATCTATAAAGCTGCTTCCAAGATTCCTTACCAAGTGCCTAAAATTTTCATGATCCATCCTTTATGGTACCCAAAGGGTAGCTGAGGAGCATCCATAAAAGCTGGCTAAGCCAAAAGTAGAGCTAATACAATTGTAGAGGGAGAATTATTTTCCTTTCTCTGGAATGGCTCAAGATATGAAGGAGGCATCGTACTTGAACCTCAGGGGCAATAATTTGTATGGAAACACTAAACAAGGTCAAGGCAGAGACACAAGCACTGGCATGCAATAACCCAAACAGTTGACACTAATTCTGACACAGCCTGAGCCCAGGTCAGGCCTTCAGACAACATCTGGGCACTGTCCAGGGGGAGCCCGAGGCCAGAATAGTATGTGACATGTTTAGGGGCATCGATGTAGCCGGATCCAGCAGGCTTAAACCCCTGCTGCAAATCAGCTGGATGAGCCCTTCATTCTAGAGATGATTTTTTTCTGTCTCTCTGAGAATTTGGAAACATCTACTCTGAGCAGAAACAAATGAGCAATGTCCTGAAATGCAAGACATATGGACTGTTTTCTATTCATCTGCCAGGTTTAACTAATGGATTCCTGAGAACACACTCCAAACATGTAAATCTAGTAAAATATTTCAGAACTACTTACAGCACCACAATTTTAACAAGCAACTCAGATGTATTTTAGGTTCTCTCTCAGTAGGATTATAAAAACAGTTTTTTTAAATATCACTATCTAAGCTTGAATTGCTTTCACAAATCCCAAACCTGAATTATTCTGGACAACCAGCAGTCATTTGCCTGGAGTCTTTTCAAGCTACAGTCCACATGGGCCCCATTATCTCTGCACACTGGAGAGAGCAAAGCTTTCCTTACACTTTCACAGCATACAGTTTTGCTTTAGACAAACCAAAACTGTTTGTATTTTTCTGTGTATTGTTTAAATATGTTTTTTGTAATGTCACTGTACAACTGCCAAATTGGTAGCGTCAGGCAACCTGCTGAGCTGTATGGATTTGGATACACAAAACTGTTTCTGTGGATCAAACAAAATCTCACGGACAGGGTTAGTCCTCTCTATTTAAGAGAAATGCGTAATTTTGGGTTGATTACTGTAATTTAATTCGATGGGTAATGGAGGATGATGTTATTACGGATTATCTCAACTCTTTCATAGCAGCAACAGCACAGATAATTTTTTTCCCTTTTGTTAAAATACTATTTTGCCAACCCCAAAGACAGGCTTATTTAACATTTGCTGGTATCTGTAACAACTGTAATTTTTGTTTGATGCACAAGGATGGTGTTCACAGTTGTTTTGAAGCAGTGGTGCAGAATCATTCTCTATTACTGGCTGTCGAGAAAATCTATGTTATTGTTTCCCTGTACCAGGCTCATTCTTAGGCGTCATCTCTAAGTGGCCAAACTTCGTACTGGCTGCAGCCCACAGAGAGTTAATGTAAAAGTATGCTGAAGCTTTCAGAAATTTTCTTGCTCTTCCTATTATAATATCACTTCCCTTTTTAAAAGCTCTCATGTCAGCTTTTAGTTCAGCAGATAAGAACTGAACTGCTTACTTCAAGAGAAGTGAACATTAATTATGACTTCATAAGAAGCAGCTTTTTGGCTAGTTTAAAAAATGCTGTGAGAGTAGCAGAGGATCTTCATTTACAGTCTCAAATATCTATCAGTCAACATCTATGAGGTATTTTCTCATGTGATTACCAGGAAACTTCTCTGGCTGCTCCTAGTATTGCCTGAATAAGGAAGATACTAAAGAGAAAACAGCTGAAAATTATAGGAAGCCATTGTACATTGGAGCAATAAAACAGATCTAAAAAGGTGCTGTACTCAAACAGCATATGTCCACAAAGGTGGAATTGCTCAGCAGCTTCTGTTTGTCTGAAAATTGCCTAATGTAAATAATCTGTTTACTGCTGACAGAGCATTAAGACTGGCACTGGCTGTCAGGACAGAGCAAAAGCAATACAGTGTGATTAAAATGAAGCTGAGTTAACCAACACTTCACATGACAGGAAGCAGCTTTTATAAGTCAATTTTTAGAATAGAAGATTACAGAGACCCCTTTGTGGATTTATACTCATGAGTTATGCAAAACTATAATTTTGTGAAACAGCAATTCTGGTGGCCATGCTGGCTTGATGAATTTCTCATTCTGCTCCTGGCCACTAATTCTTGTTTTATCACTGGAGTATTTCTTCAGTTTTCACCAGGGTATTTCTTGGGTGTCAGGCAGTCACTTTTTTCAATCAGGTCAATGACCTGGTTTAGCCTAATCTTAAAAGCAATGGTGCTTGGTGGGGAATATCATGCTGCCATGTCTCCAAATGTTTCTCACTGGCCATGTGAAGAGATGGGCAGAAGTCCTTAAACTGAAATTCTTGCCAAAGCTGTCTTAACAGGAAAATGCATCTGAATATGGGAAATTAAGAAGATATTTCACCTCAAATACCCATTTTTTGTTAGCAAGCCTGAGGACAAGACTTGTCAATGACTGTATTTCAGCTATTTTTAGTATTGATGAACTGTATAAAATGCCCTGGCAGATAGTCAAACAGTCTGCTATCCGCAAGTAACCTAGAAGCAAAACTGCAATAATCTAGTTTTAAATGTAGTAATATATTCGTGATGCCTTTCCCTGTTCCTTTAAGGTCTAGTAAGAGTTAAGAGGGATTTCAGAAAACCCATCAGAAGAGAAGCACATGAGTTTCCAAGGAACAGTAACCCAGAGAAGAGCAATGGTGCTTCCTCATGTGCCCAGGATCCCAGCATGGGCCACTCTTCCCTCCAACTGTACAAATCCCTCTGCAAGGCTGCTCTTCCTGTGCCAGTGGGATGGGAGTTCCCTGGATGGCTTATGCCAGGAGAGGCTCCTTCACATGTATCAGGCTATGGGAAAAGCCAGAAAGATCCTCAAAATCATAACAGATGGTTTTCATGCAAATAAATACTACTGATATGTGAATGTCATTGTACTGACTTGAATATCCCATCCTGCTACTCTAAATTCATCTAATAAGGATTTCTCTCCTCACCCACAGACAGATGATGTGCATCCTGTGTCTGTAAGACATAAAATTTTTGTTTGTTTTCATTTCTAACGTTAATTCTGTGGTAAAGTATGAATTAGCATCAGTTATTTTATAACTTTGTCTTTTACAGTTGGCCAATTCAGCAATGAAAAGGATGGTAGAAAAATGGGCTTTGTAAGCTAGCAACAATTATTCTGCATGAGAGACCTTTGTATGGAAACAGGCACACGGCGACTGGCTCACCTTTTGCTCAAAACAACCGTCTTTTCCAAAGATACAGGCACTTAACATACAAGCATTACATTCACTTTGTTTCACTGGGACCCCCACTACAGTGTGAACCAGGTCCTAAATGACTGGCCCCCAACTTCTGAGAAATAACAGGAACAAACTCAGAAGCAGTGGCAGAGTCCCTGCTGAAAGTAGTGATGGTGCTGGCAAAGGAATTGGCTGTACTTAATATTTACTGTAAGGTAAACTGAGCAGTGCTCAATTGAAGCCAGTAAAAGAGCAGTGTGCAATGGAGGGGGGAAAGGGGGAGAAAGGTTCTAACTTTCTTTCTTTCTAAATGTTTGAAATGTAAAGGAGGCACAAGACAAAGCAAAGGATTAAGTGCAACTCAAAAATCTAAAAAGACCCAGCATGAACTTGGATATTTATGTCAAACGTGAATAGTGTCTGTCTAATCCTGGGAGTGCCTAAACCCTTGAGTATGCTCTTTGCCATTAAATAGGCTCCAGATTTCTCCTTTTTGGACCTCCCACTCTGAGTATTTACTCCACATCTGTAACTGACAGGGCTATGGATACAAGGTAGCTTTCTGTCTCAGTCAAGGAGGATGTTGGGTCAAACTCTTGCAACACATATGGGACCATCTATTTTGAAAACGTCGGTGTTTCCGGAGTTACTTGAACTCACCCATAAAATGAGAGGTCTGAGTTAAATGGCCTCTGCCGCTTAAGGGAATTAAAGTCTCATATCCAGATGTAACCTCACTGCCAGCTCTGAGGAGATGAGATGCCTCTGTTACTTGCTTTTTTCTATCCAGTGACTGAGGCTCAAGTCTGAAAGCAAGCTGTACAGCTAGTCCATCATCAAGGATGAGAAGTATTTGTCCCAATTCCAGCTTAATTTTAAGAGGCAATTATGAATCTTGTTTACCTCTGTCAAAGAGAGGTACTTCAGGCACTTTCCCTCATCAGGGACTCTGAACGCTGACCTGAACTCTGGATTTCAAGTGAATGGAGGCAGCTGCCTAGTGCCCTGGTTCAGGCTTTTCCTTTTGCACATGTACCTCCTGTCCTGCAGGTGATTTCCTCACCAGTGTTTCCGTGGCTGAGAGTAGAGTCAGAGAGGGATAGTCAATCCTATATTTCAGTGTGAAGAGCTAAGAACAAGTTCCAGGTTAACTCTCAGAAGAGGTATGGTGTTTCACAGACGATTTCGGGAGTGACACATTTCAAGGCTGCTGCATACTTACTAAGAGCAGAGAGAGGAGACTGTGAATATGCAGTGGAAATACAAACACAGCCACTATAATGGAGCCCTAGAGTAACACTGTTTTCTGAAAAAAAATTATAGTGGACACAAGCTGGATGTGTCATTTAATATGGGACTTTTCCATCTTAATCTAACAGCACACTAACTCTGTCAGGCTTCCATATCACAGCTACCTTGTGTTTTGTCAGCCCAGATTGTGAGCAGGAACAGCTTGTGACAGCATTGTTCTGTATTCACCCCTATTTATACTTGTTTTGGTTTTATTCATTTCGGCCATACAGCTTTTATTCAGCACCTTTTTTTTCAAGCTCAAGAATCCCAAACCTAACTAATCTTTTCTCATATGTGAGAGATTTCACATATCTGTCCTTTGTATGCTTGTCCTTCTCTGCAGATTTTCTAATTCTAAAACTTCCTTTAAAAGAAAGATGACAGATGCATGTGATATTCCAGTAGTGGCAAGAGTTAAGGATTTGTACTTTGGCTACTACTGTAAAGATACTGTAATGATACTCTTTTGTTTCTTTCTCCAATCTGATTCTATAATTGTATTTGTCTTTTGACTGCCATTGAGTAATAAGCTCATCCATACAGTTTTCATAATACTGTCCATAGCGGTGACTTCCTGAGTGGTAATAATTTCCTTTGGGCTCATTGCTGTGTGTTGGTATAGCAGGGGTTATTTTTGTTACTCCTTTGCATTTGTCAACTCTGAATTGCATCAGATCTCAGCTCACCGCAGCAGCCTGTGATGAGCTCCTGAAGCACCTTTCAGTAACTCTGGTTTTGACTATTCTAGTTCTGTAAGATCAGAAAACACCCTTGTACACTCAGCTTCCAGACCACTAATGAATGTGCTGAACAGCAGAGTCATCCTTCCTCCATTGCAAAAAGTCTTATGATTCCTATCTTTTCTCCTCTACTTTTCACTGATGTTAATCCATGCATGAAACTTTGTTCTTATACTATGACAGCTTATTTTCTATAAGTCTTTTGTAACAGGCTTATTCAATCTCTTCTGGAAATTCTGTGTAAAATGTATCAAACAGCTCACTGTTACCAATATGTTCACTGATTCTTCAAAAGAGCAATACAGACATGTGAGGTATGACTATCTGCTGCAAGAAAAAGCTCTTTTTCCCCATTGTATCATTTTCACCCATATTCTCTAATTCTCCTAAATCTGTTCTTTATCATAGTTTGCATCAGTTTGCTCAATGTAGTAGTCAAGCTTACTGTTCCTTCCTTGACCTTAACACAGTTTGGGTTTTTTTAATGGATGTCATATTTACTAATTGACATTTCTCTGGTACCTTGGATGACCTAAACTATTGGCGAGTCATGGTCAATTGGCAGTTGCATACATGGGATCCTACAGAACTCTTGGGTGAACACCCTCAGGTCTCATAAATCAGTTCATATTATTTTCAAAGGCCACTGATAGCTTAACTATTTCTGTAACCATACAAAAATTCTTAATGCTACTTAGGAGTGTCACAGTATGTGAACAAGGAATAAACACAAGATCTTATTCGTGGAATAACGGCTGCTACTAAAGCTGCTTTGGCAAAGTGACTGCGTTTATCAGGAGTACTAAAGGACTGACAAGAAATCAGGTGGTATTCCACAGCAGTATACCAGGGAGTGATACAGGTGGGGTACATGCATTGAACAGCAAAGGAGAGAAAATCCTGCGGTTTCCTAAAGCACACAGCCACTCATAGCACTTAAAGTTGTTCTAGAGATTAACTTCTAGGAGGTATTTTTAGAATCTAACAAAAGGGTGCTTAGATTGGGAAGCCTGATATCCTGTTTTGTTATCTGGCAATAAACCAAGTTACACGCATCTCTCTCTTATCAGACTTTCATATGACAAGTGTCTGCTAGACTCCCCAGACTGCTCAAACCAATAAGCATTGTACCTACTTAAAGCACAATATGCAGACAAAGACTGATGTCTTGGGTTCAGCTGGACAACTGGACTGCCATAGTTCTGATGCACTCCAGTATCAAGCATAAATTTAGCCTACAGCTTTATCCAAATAATCACTGAGTGTTGTCACTGTTGTCCTGCAGCTTTCACTTGGAAGATCCATCAAAGTAAATCTCAAGATCTGTTCTTGCCTAAGCAGGAGAGCCGCCAGAGTCACAGCAGTGTTATCACAATTAAAGGAAACAAGGCTGCATCTCAGCAGGGGAGATTTGTGTAAGAAAGGAGAGGATACAAATGCCTTACTTTCTTCTGGACTTTCACAAAAATACCCACAATGCATCTTGCTTTTTAATTGATACTGTCTTATTACACAATTTTTTTCATTTTGTGTGCCCTAATAAAATACCACATTTTTATATCATTGTATCTTTTATATTACAGTGAATGAGAGGAACTTTAGCTTCTGAAAACAAAAGGACTATAAATCTCATTTTTACCTTTTTGCCTCTTTGTCAGTGATAAAGGGACTGTTGGTATTCGTACACTAGAAATTCATTAAAAAATGAATTGCTCAGTGAGTCTGTAAGAGTAATACAAATAAATCTGAAAGAGCAACAGATGTGGAGGCAGGTTATTAGGCTGACTAATGGAAGCACTCTGCTCTGACAGCCATGTAATGGCCCCTCTGCTTTGTTTTTCTCTGTTCGCAACAGTGACTCTAGATTGATTAAATGCTTTTGCTTAGCGTAAAATCATTTTTACAAATTCATAGTATCCTAAATAAGACAGGGTGGGACTTCCAAAGAGCCTTCAGTGATGGCCAAACCCTGGTCTGTGGAAGCTGGCCAGATGCCTTAGGGAGGGACATGTTGCTAAACAGGAGTGTGCGTAAGCTTACTAGAATGGAGGTATTGGTTGCACGCTTCTGGAGAGCACCAGGGTGTAGGACAAATGGCTGGAACTTCCTCCTGGAATTTCAGTCTAGTAGTTGCATTTACTTTCCATATTATGCCTTGAATTGTTGTATAATGCTGAAATGTTTCATGCAATGCATAGTAATCTAACGTGACGGACCGTAGATGGACAGGTTTCAAAGAATTCAAATAATGCCAGTCTCCAGTGTCTCTCCTAAGGAAACATGAACTGCTCTAGATCTGGCAGTTTTGCAGTCTCTTTAGAAGCAAACTGCAGCCAGGTTATGCAACAGAATCATGAGACTCTCCAGTTAAAGAAGAGGAGAAAAAAAGCTCCTGCAAATTACCTTTCTCAGATCTCAATTCCTGTGAAATGGAAGCAGAAAGTGGCTGCTGTTTCCATATCAGGTGCTTCCAGCCAGGAGCAGGAAGCACATCTCAGCAGTATCCCAGTTCAAGATCACAGAAGAAAAAGAGTTTGCATATAAATACTCCAGAGCTCAGTCTTTCTTCTGGCTCCTGAGTGTTTCCTGTCTCACAGACACAAACTCATGGAAATTAAAGCAGTCACATTACAGTGATATAGCGGTATGTCATAAGCAGAGGAAGACTGAGAGGGCAAGAAAGCCCTTATTCTTTCTAGCAGAGCATGAAAATGTAAGGTGCGACACGGGTTTTGATGGACTATATGACTGCAAAGAGATAGATATGTAAATTTTTCTGTCACTGTGAACAGTAAACAGAGGGGTATTGAGTTGCAAGTTCAGAGATTTCAGCATGACTTGTCTAATTGTGAAAACAACCATTAAAATCTTCACAGTCTTTTTTTTTTAATACAAAGGAAAAATAGCATAGTTAAAACATTTAAAATGAAAGGTATAAAATAGTTTCTTCTAAATTCATTTTTAACATTTTTTCACTTTCTATTTCAGGACAGAAACCCATTGAGTGACAGTCTCTTGTAGGCTGAAATGATCTTTAGCTACCCTCTGTCCAGGAATACTTTCTTAATCTGAATGTGCTGTGGAAATTGCTGCTTCTTTAGAAATCCAGTCTGTTTCCTGTAAGATGAAGCAAACAGACAAAAAGTGAGAAGGAAGGGAGAGAACAGAGAAGAGAGGGAAAGGAGAAAGGAAAAGATAAAAGAAAAAACAGCGCAGCAAAATCTGCAGTTCTGAGATGGCGCAGACTTGTTCATTGCTGCAGAGAAGGCCAGTGGCAGCATCATCTTAGCAGCAGCCTCAGAACCTGACATATTTGTATGCAGGTCGGGTTAGGCCAGAGTTTTTTAGCCTCTCTGGTCCCAGGTTCACAGATGTGTTGAAAAAGATGCAGCTTTGAGCAGCCAAACCAACCTTGTTACACAGAAAGAAGAAAAAATAAAAGGAGATAAGAAAAAAGAAATCATATAGGGAAGCAAAAGGACACAGCAGGGAGAAAGCGATAATAGGAATCCCAGTCTCATATCCAGAACTTCACTGAAGCCAGGATGGATGGTGATGGTCTCATCTTGCTCTTTCTCTGGCTTGAGTTTGCCAAGGCATTTCTGATCAGACAAAGTCAAATAATGTCAAGCGTTGGACTTCTTTCCAGGATTGTGGGACATGTTAGGATCTGCAGTAGTGAAATTTGCTTCTTTCAGGCCAGGATGTATTTGTAACTTTTCCCTTTTCCTCTTCCCCTTTCCCTTCATTCAGCTTTACAGAATGAAGTGTTGCCCGATTTGCTGTACCAAACAGAGGATGAGATTTACTATACAGACTGTTCTTGCTGGACATGACTACATGGGCTGCAAGACTAATAAATAGGCCATGCAGAGTTCTTGCTCTCTGGAGGTGCAACAAGCATTACCCAGTGCAGTAAACTAGTAATTCAATAGAACAGTCAAACACAGAGTGCTGTGATGTCGAAAGAACTGGATTTGTTAATAATGCTAATTTGTATTGCTAATACATGATAAAGTGAAACTACAGCTATTAGCACTTTTTCACTTAATGCTAGGCAAGGTCCTCAATTCAAATATTCAGAGCTCTCTCCCTACACTGTTAAGGTCCATTTAGCAACTCTGAGCACCAGGGATATTAAATCTCTCTTCAGACTTGGTACAAACAAGAAATTGTTGAAGGGGTTTTCAAGATATAGCCACTAGTAAGAGACCCATTTCTACCAGGGATCTAGCAGAATTTTCTGTGATTTTATGTATCTACTAAAGTTGCCTTCTCGGGAGTCAAAACTTTGTCTGTGAAGGTGAGTGTCTTCTGCTGCCGCAGGAGACTTTTCATCATGTTTCACAATGCTAAGGTGCTGCTAAACTATCCCTAAAGCCTTACCTGAAGCTTTTTTCATTTCTGCAACCAAACACTACAACCAAATATGAAAAAAAGACACATTTCATCCTTCATGTCACAAACACAGGAACTTATCAAAAAGTTCATACTCTAGAGAGAGGGAGAGTAACATGCACACTATCTACAAAGGTTTCTTTAATTGCGCAGATCACCAAGCTCTCTGTACTGTCCAGCTCTCACACAGACAATACTAAGTATTGTGATACGTCTTCCAGACAGTGCAAAGAGGAAAGAAGTGACCAATCTAACCTGCCTCAACTAAAGTAACCTATGAAAGTTATGAACGATCCATAATTTACAGTCTACCTGTAATATCTCAGTACAGATAAACAACCACCATTTACCTGCATGACATCATTTTAAAGATGAAAGAGGAAAAGGAAAGAAGAAAACAGTCTTATTTACCTTCTTCACCCTTCTGTCAACATCAAGTTTTGTCAATGCCAAGGTTGAAGATGAACAAGATTGATGGTACCAGTTATTCTGACTGGTCCATGAAATAATTCTTTCCCAGGGGACCAGAGTAGATAGAGGCTGAGTGCTGAAAGCTGGAAATACTGTCAGAATGAATGCAGCATCTGCTCTAGCTATATTTAAGTCTATGTTGTGAGGGTGAATTCCTACACTGCATGAACTCTTACTCTTGTGAGTAGACTTCAGTATGGCATTGATGGACTGGAGGAATTACGATGAAGACCTGCACCACTTTACTGTGTGCTATAAATGAGGCTTTTCATCTCCTACTTCAAGAACACATCTCTGTAAAGTAGGCTGCTTTGCATAAATGCAGTCACTACCCAAAAAAATTGTCAAAGAAGGGAGCATAAATATATCACAGCACTTTTACTTGCAGCCAGCTGAAGTGAGTTGGTAAGGTGAACAAAAAGCAGCAAATGAGGTCTTAATGAGTGATACATCTCCTGCTTCTGAGAGGAAATTTTTGCCTGGGAGATGTAAAACTAATACCACCACAGAGGGAAGAAAACCACAGCTCTCAGCTCTCTTGAGTGAAATCTCTGCTGACTCAATAAATGAGCAGATGATACTGTCATGCAGACAGCTCAAGACTGGAAGAGAAGTACAAAACTTATGCTCCAAACTCATGTTAAAAAAGCAGACAACAGTCAGGGGGAGAAACTGAAGTCGACCTGACTCAACTGATGCAAGACTTTGAAAAACAATCCTTGTCTTATTTGATCAGCTTCACAATACAATGCCTGAAATAAATTGCCTAGTTAAAAGAAGAGACAGAGAAGAGCTGAAAGAGGGGAACTGCTTTAATGGAGAAGTAAATCGCTGAGCTAGATTTGCGATGGATTAATTTCTTTGTTTAAATCAGGGAAGTCTCTGGAGAGTCAAATGTGACAGCTTACAAAACAAGATAGCTCAGAAAACAGGATAACTTAGAAAATGGAGGGGTTCCCATTCACAAGCTTCAAGAAAATAGAAAGATAATTTTTGTACTTCATTTACACAAAGAATTTTTAAATCTATGAAATAACCATACTATATAGAAAATCTTTGGAGCAAGAGCCCCAGAAACAAGAGTTTCAACAGACACAAACAAAATTGCCATGTTAGATAAGGAACATTGCAGAATTATTGAAGAAATGGCCTTATTACATGACAACTGTTAGGCTAAATGTCCCAGCTGGTCAATGTGCTTTCAGAATGTAAGGCAGCACCCTTATCTTCATCAAATATGAAGAATGGATTAGCCATTGCCAAATAGTTGCAGAGTAGTTTGTGGAGGAAGATCTTGGTTTCCTAAACATCTTGTTTCCATGTCCTTCATGGCCATATCATCAAGGGACAATGTTTCAATAAATTTCAGGCTACTTCTAACTCTGGTTTGTTTTTCCTTGGGGAAAAATAAGGAAGAAAGAAGTTCAGTTTCTATATAAAACATAATCTAAGCATTGTAAATTGCGTTTTCCAGTAAGAAGCTAGTGGATAAATCGAAATCTCTTTTGAGTATGTGTCATAGCAAGCATCAAGAATTTGAAAGCCTGAGCTATAAAACATAAAGTTGATAATACTATACATTTGTAAGAAAATGGTCAAGTATATTTTGTTCGACAGTGTCTGGCTGATCAAAACCAAATCACTGCATTTGGTGAGTTATCTTTATATCTACTGTTTTTTCACCTGAAGTGCACTAGTGGTCCCTCCAGTATCTGAGGACAGTTCCTAGCTTAAGTGGACAACTGAAAGCACTTATTAATGAATGAGTTGTATCTCCTGGACTTTTTATGCTGTATCTGCAGCTTCAAGACCTCTGCATGCCTGAAGTTGATATAAATTTAACCCACAAATTTCTGTTATCCTGCATGATCATTCCTGCTGTTTTCTGGCACTATCTTAGCATTAAAAACTTATTCCCGAGGTTCACCAGGCCAGAAAAACAGGTTACTCTCACCTGACTCTCTACCCAGTTCTAAATTACTCATTGGTGTTTTATGGTCTTGTTTTTTGGAGGTCATTTTGATTTTTCACTTTCTCCTGGCTAGGTCCTTCAGCCCAAATACAATTCCACTGTTTTAAACCATTACAAATGGCTTTATATCTTTCTACAACACAGGACTTCACCTGTTTGATTCTGTAAACAGAGGCAAGAATTGCATTATCAGGTCTTAGTGCTTTACTTTCCCCAGAGTAGCTCTGTTTACTGCTGATATTCAAGTCTCAGGCGATGGATTATACAGAAAGTGTCTCACACCAGCAAGGCTGCGTATTGACATCTACAGCTGGATGCCAAGTGAACAGATCGGAGCAGTACCTCCAATTGCCTTTAGGACGCTCGGAAGTCCTGAACAAATGTTCAATGTTTTTACATAAGTTTCTGCAAAGAGAGGAAAGGGAATATGGGATAATAGTATTTTTGATACCTTTTCACTTACTCTTTAGTGATTAATCAGCAGAAAAAAAACAACCAACAAAGACTCAGGAACATTTCCATGAATTTATGACAGCCAGCATTTCCCTTACAGCATGAGGCATGTCTTCTAGATGATCTGGACATGTTAGCTGCTGCCATTTAAGAGTCTCAAGGCTCTGTTCTCTCTTTGTCTGTGTCTCTGGTTCACATTGTAGTCAGATGAAGATTGAAATGTCTTATTTTAATTCTAGCTGATGAAGGTGGCATAGAGTAAATTTAAAGTGATATTTAATAACCTGTGAAATGCAGGAGGTCAGTTTAGATGATCTAATGGTCCCTTCTGGCCTTAAACTATACAATATCTGTTAAACAAGCCATTAAAATGTTGCTGTGTCTAGTAATCATGAAGATAGAGCTTTTATAAATGTCCCCTTTATAGTCTGCGTACAAGCTCTAATTAGATATTTTAATAATCGTCCTAAATGTAAGTGGTTTGTATAACCTGGAGTTTAACAGTTGCTTGTTAATAAGGCATAGTGTACTCCTGGTGTCAGAGCTGCACTGACAGCGTAGTAATGTTTCTGTGCGATACTGTTCAAAACCTTTCCTAATAAAAAATAGTTAGAAGTTAAGTGTAAATCACAAGAGATGGTCTTTTACCTGACATATTTCTATTCAGAGCAATACAGGCTTGAGTCTGGCAGTGAGCCATTCACAGTCCCATCCACCTAGTACAAAAGTGTGACTAGTGTGAAGGCATTGCATTGTCTCAAGGTTGAGCTACAGAGAAGCAAAACCAGGGCAGTCCAAGTGAGGGAATCCATTTTAGTTTTTTACAGTAAAGCTCATCCTAACCATGCTAAACCCTGGCATATAGAAGAACAGATGTTATGCACTCAGACCATGCTTGGATGTCAGGCTGCCCAGCTAAGCGGGTGCTCCCTGTGGCTTTGTGCTAAGCACAGCAGCTCTCCAGCCTTGAGGCCAGCTGATGTAGAAGGGCACAGATTCATAGAACTACTCTTCCACACCCCAAAGCTGAGAGGCCACACCTCTCAGAGCAGCATAATGCTTCCCAGTGCACACAAAATTAAATATTCTACCCAGCCTTTATCTCGGTGAGCAGCAGCTGTTCTCCATCGAATCTGAACTGAGAACTGCATTAAGAAACTAATTGTAGGGATGGTTGCACAGACCCATGTCCCCTGCTCTATTTAGTTTTAAAAATACATATTTTTTAAACTTAAATGTAATTTACATTAATGTATTTGTAGCTTGGCAGGTGCCTGGAGGAAGAAGGATAGAGGAGGAAGAATGGCTCATAAAGTAATGCTCAGCAGACAATAACAAGTTGCCATATCTGTTGGGTTTTTTATCACAAATTTATGATTTTTGCTTTTACAACCTTATATTAAAAGCTGGGCAATGCAGCTTCATTTGAAAGAAGTTTTGTTCTACCCAGGTAAGGGTGACACTCCACACTCCCCTGTGGGCTCTGGAGAAGCCATATCTACCAATGCTCTCAGCATGGTAAGATGAGTGTATGAGTAAGATGGACATGTTTTTTAACTACAGTGTGTTAAACTTGTTTCTACAGAATACTTTTGCATCAGCTGCTAAATGAGCATATCTTAAGAAGTAATTTTGATTAGTGTGGGACTCTGGACAGAGTTTTTTTGTGGAGAGAAAACACAAATACCTGAACTCAGCCACTATACAGGTTCACTTGTGTGCCAGGTACGGTGCAGCTACAGCTCAGGGTTTTCTGACAAGCCAGTGCCTGCTTTGGGTAATGCTGACATACTCATAACTGGAATAAGACAGTCTTTGTCTTTTGCAGTGTCTGCCTCATGTGTGTCTTGTGGTACAGAAATTATGCTCATCCATTTGAGACACAGTCAGGCAGCAATATTTGGCTAATGAGATATTTCCCTCACTGAAGTAAACCTTGAAGTAAATTAAGCAGTACTTAAGTGTAGACCCAGGCATTTTGACACCCAATTGCCTGCACTTTTAGATCCTTAGAAGCCCCTAATGTCCTAAAGACCTACTGTCATGCAATAACCAGAGTCAATCAATTTGTTCCTAATAGCTTACTGAATCCATTTTTCCTGTTCACAAAATGTCTGCAAAAACATGCAATACGTAATAATTTATGAGCAGCCTAGATGGCAACTCTAAGCTGGCAGTTTCCTTTTCAAATAGCTTAAATTAGGTGAGATGAATAATCCATTCCCTCCCTGAATTATTTCTGTGAGCTATTTCTAGCCTGTGTATGATACCATATGATTATTTACCATATAGGACTCTATATATGTGATGGGCTGCCCTGCATCTTAAAGAAGTACTTTGCTTCACATCCTTCTATGGAATAGGAAACTGGGAAAGCGTTCAGTAAAGTTTTCACCTTCCAATATTTTTCCAGGCTTACTTCAGAATTTAAATTAAATTTCACTATGCAAATGGTCTTTCTTTCTTATTTCAGAATATCTGGCTTTCTTCATAACAACAGAATGAATGTGACTGAATAGAGGTTTATCAGGCATTCAACAGATGTTGCACTACTCAGTTTTCTGTTATCATGCTAATGCTAAGTGGAAAAATCATTGTGCATCAACCTGTTTGAAAAAGTTCTAGCCAGACCTTGTCTGGCGCCTTCCTGCTGAAATACCTGTGTGAATGAAGATGTGTTTATGTCTTCAGCATAATGTGGACCCCTCTGAAACCATATGGGAAAAGACGTTGTGTGCAAAGTAAACATATTGAGCTGAAGGTTCGGCAGATTTTTCTGCACAAGTCTTCTGGGATTGCAGATTTCATTACCCATCTTCAGAGCATGCCAGAGAAGATGATAATTTCAGTGCCAGTTCATGGGTGCTAAGACAAATAATACCACTGATATTAATATGAAAACATGTCACCGAACTCATAATAATTTTTGTCTCTACTAGCAACTTCAGTATTTCAAACATCATTTCTTTGTGCTGCTTATTTGTCTTCTTATTCCTGAACCCTAAAAAGGCCAGTAAATAACCACAGGGCAAGTTCCATTCTAAATTTTAAGTCAATTTTTTTTTTAACAGCACCAACTAATAGAAGAAAACTTTAATTACACATATAAATATTCTGAAATACATTTCTGAATTACATTTTTTTGCATCTCTAATAATAACAGCACCAGCTCACTAAATGGAAAGAATGCATTACCCTTATACTCCTTAGTATTCATAACAAGATTTACACCAATCACCATTAGAAGGCATCTTTTCAAATGATACAAAAGTATTTTTAATATTAATTTTTATGATTATTTTTTTCCATGAAGAACAGCCCTTGAAAAACAAATTCCTCTCCATTTAAAGTAGTAGTTAATTCACTGACTGTTTCCACAGGTTAACTAAATTAATTGTTCTCCCTATAGCAATGCGTTATATTTATTTTATCCAGTACTTTAATCCAGTTTTCATTATATATGAACCTGTAGCTACAGTCTTGTGGGAAAATAAGCTATTCCTATCACTAGGTCTGCATATCTTATAAAGAAGAAACTTTAATATTATGTTCTAAAGGCTCCTGTTGCTAAAATTTCATATTTCAGCTTTAAATTTTTCTGTTAAAAGGGGAGGCTTAAACTGAATGAAATTAAAGAAAAATTTAAAATAGCCAGGAATATCTAGCTCAATGCTGAATTATAATATAATATCTTAAAGCCTATATTCATTTCTGAGGAATTGAGAGTTTGTGGGTTTTCAAAGAGATTATGGTAATATAGGGCTACATAACGAAAATAAACACTCTTTTCCTTTTTCATCTTTTTTAAAAATTTATCTTTGCAGCTCAAAAGCACTTTTTTTTACCTTGGAAATGATTTATTATAGAAATCCCTCAGAGTACAACAGAAATTGGCAACTGCTAAGTGTTAGCTAGAACACATACCACGAAATGTGTGTTCCTGCAACTGCTTGTATTCATACATTTGACACAAGGTTTGTGATGCTGTATTAGTGGTAGTGCTGAGAAGCATAAGGGTTTCCTGACATTTAATAAACATAGAAACAGGTTTTAAAGTCATGAGGCATGAGCTGCAAATATTTTCTCACTGCAAGTGTGGAACTTGTTTTAAATTCCAGATGTGATTTTACATTCATGTCTCTTGAGAAGGTAACCTTTCAAAATCATCCTTGAAAATGTAGTTATGGTTGTCATATCCCAAGGTAAATAACAGATTTGCTGGCTGTATCATCTTGGAGAACAAATTTTATTTGTTTCTGCTATGAGAAGTCCCAGTCCTTACATTATTTAGAGAATTCTTTCAAATGAAGATAACTCCTATAATAACAGTATGGTTGTAAGGGTATGGATGGAGCATGAGAAGAAGTGGGAGCACTAAAACCTAACAGCACTGGAAAATAACAGGGAAAGGTGTCTTGTACTTTTCAGTTGGAAGGGAACAGATTTCCTCCTGTAGGAAAAACATGGTATCCTCTTATCCCATTGGAGTATCTTAATCTTTCTCAGAGGTGTTCCGTCCCATAGCACTCTCACCGTTTTATAAGGACAATGTGGGAAAGAGGTTTCTCACTCCCAGATTCTCCATTTGTTCAAGTACCTTCCCTGGATATGCAATCTCTTTTCAAAGGAAAATACTTCTCAAATGCTACATTGCTTAAAAAAAAAAAAAAAAATCCTTAAAAAAATGTACAAATCCTGAAATCAATTCCTTTTAAAAAAATGTGACTACCCCGTGTCTCAGCCACTGACTGATCTTTTGTTGCTGGTGGGAATTAATGGGTAAATACAAAGTACTCTGGAATAAACATCAGAAAGCTAAGGAAAGGCAACTGACGTTACTCACTGGGCGCTTGCCTGTGGCCCAAAAGTCAAGATTTAACATTTCTTCACCCTCAGGCTCACGAAAGTTTGTGGTCCAGGAGCCAAATACAACCCCTCAGTTCTTTTAACCAAACACTTGCAAAACCTCAGATTATAAGTGGCATTGAAATTACTTGTTCTCTATGTTCTACAGAGGTGGTTGAGAGTTCACAACAAGCTTTTCTTCTAGCAAGAGGAAATATCATCTTGGATCTCAGCCACTGCCTTTGAGTAGCTACCCCATAAGCCATAAAATCTAATTGAGTGAAAAGGTGGCCACCCATTTCGAACTAAGCTTTTCAAGTGAAAAATGGACCTTTGAGTCAACAACTAATGAGTGGTAATGGTGCTGTAACTCAACATTAACCATGCTCCAAAGCTCTGTATGAATTTTGTTCCCAAAGGGCAGCAGACTTAGAAACCCTCTTTTAGCAAATCGGACTTTCAGAGTAGGCAGCCATAATTTTTTGTCTCTTCTTCTACCATCCACTGACATTCCACTCAAACCAATAGGCAGCCTTTTACCTAAAGTCACCATTTCACGTGTATTTTAGATTGTAGTGACTGCGTGATTGATTTGCTTCTACCAGCATACTGATGGCTTTGCCATTAGGTGAGGTAGGACACTAACCTTCTCAAAACCATGTGAAAATAAGCTCAGAAGAGAATATGTTAACCGTCCTTTAACCCACAAGCAGTTAAAATGTATATTACAGAGTAATTCTTCTCTGAAGCCTTTATTAAAGAGCAGCTGCCACAGGGCAGCTTTGTACATTCAAAGAAAGATGTAATGCATTGGAGAGAAAAGATCAGGATTCACTGGAGAGCAGGCAGCCCCTCAGTTAGAGAGCATAGTTGCTGCTAAGGTGAATTATTGCAAAAAATCCCATTGTAAGTATTGTCCTAATGTCGTAGGTTCAATGACTCTTTTCAAGGAATCAATTACCACAAGCCAATTCGTTACGCTAAAGATTGTCCTCCAAGTCGCAGAGCACACATTGGGGCAGCAAAAGACAATTTGCCTGCTCTTTGATGGAGGTTATTTACGCTAATTTTGCTCCAAGATCATAGATATCATTATTTGGTTTAGTAAAACAGTACTTTATGGCAAAATTGGAATGGTGGCTGAAAACGAAGAGACAAGCAGTTTCCTCCCAGACCTCCCAGAAATAAGGTGCAGGTGCTAAGGAACAATAAAACCCACAGGTTCTTCCCTTAGAAGTCTGCAAGTTAAAAGGAGATACTTAAGAAAAAAGAACAAGGGACAAAAGAAAGAGAAGCAGAAGAAGGAGGGAAATTATAATAAAACCAAACAGGTGCTCAGCGTAAGTGAATGCTGTGCATTGTACTGTGTAGTTTACTGTACTTTGCTTTCATGCTAACAACTGGTGGTGTGAAGGGTATGACAACAGTCAATGCTGGCAGGTGCCTTGCACAAATAAGATGGGTGAAATTCAGCTTGCTTGCATGATAAATTTCTCATCAGTGAGTTGCACCAAACTGCAGTCTTGCTTTTTTATTTGTCACTTATTATCATCATTAAATACCAGTTCAGCATGGTTATGTCATCTGCTTGGTTAGTTACCTGAACCTATCATTCTCATGATAAAGCATCTGCCAAACACAGAAGAAAAGGCTCATTTTGCTCCTATTCTAATTTTAAGCACAACAACATAACCTTGGTAAACAAGCTCATCAGGAACCTGCCTGCCCACAGGGGAAAGTTTCCACCTGAATTTAATAAAAATATACTATGCAGTTCACATTTTTATGTTTCAAATTTTAATGTAAAGTTTAAAGCAATGAGTGTTTTTCTTTTCCCTTTGAAGGATGCACTCCAATTTATTACAATAAAACAGAGGCAGCTGTACAAATGTGAACAATTTTAGAAGCACATTGTGTCATTTTGTTGTTAAAAGTGTTCTGGCCAGCGTGAAGAAAGGTGAGTGGTGATGTTAGGAAAAAAAAGGTAAGGCTCAAATTGCATAGATCTCAAATATGGGCTTTATAAAATAAAAAACATTTCATTTGATTGAGTGTGGATTAGATTTCCAAATAACATTCTCCAGGGTAATTGCATTACTACAACTTAGTGTGCTCTTTCAAAAATTACAGGCAATGGTCACTCATAAGGCAACTATTTCATTGAGCTGTGTCAAACACTAACAAAGGAAGTAAAAACGGAAAGCTTTCACTTTCACATCATGCGTTTTGAGGTTTCAGATGCCTTTTTTTCAGCCATTTTCACTTTCTTGCAGAATCTACTGTTAGCAAAGCTTGCATATTTAAAACATGCTGGCATAAAGAATGCACAGGAGCTCAAATCTCCCTGTGTCATGCTACTAGTCTTGCAAACAGTGCTCACACTCAGAAAGTTCTCCAATATTTGAGAATTTTCCTAAGGAAATTAAAACTGAATAATGTGCTTCCAGCTCTGATGTGCAATGTAACAGATTTCAATGTAACAGATTTCTTAGAATCTCAGATTCTCATTCTTTACAATGTCCTAAATGTTCACATGCACATTTCAAAACAATATAAACACTTAAAGAAATTACTGGTTAGGGTTTTTTTGTGTTTTTTTGTTTGATTTTTTTTAAGAATACAAACAACTGATCAGCAGGGTTTTCAAGTTCCCTCTGTATACCATGATAATTAAACATTTTAAATAATTTCTGTGTTTCTGAAGATTAAGTCAGAGATTATTGGGTCACAAAGTCTGGTCTTCTGTATTTTGAAAGACATTACATTTCACTGACATACCAGCAAAACAAACCCTGGAACATTTAGCCATTTAAACCCTATACTCCAATTTCTCTGAGCCTTTGGAGATGTACAGATACCCAACTACTCAGTGCTTCTCTTCTGGGGAGTTAGCTCCCACTGTCAGCTCTTGTTAAAGCTCTTCCTTACTTCTCATTCAATTCTGTCTGACTTTCACTTCCAGCCACTGGTTGCCACTACGCCTTTCACCAGTCAACTAAAGAATCCATTAATGTCCAAAAGTTCTTCTTCAGTGATGTTGCTCCTTAATCACTTTTTCAATAACAGAAAAAAAATGAGGAAAAGCTCTTCAATGTATGGATTACACATGTGGCTCTTTTCCAGATGATGTCCAGTTCTGCAATGCTCATATCCTCAGTACATCACAGCAGTACACTCATCTATTCCCAGAAAAATCCCAATGGATTGCTGTGGAACTAAAACAGTCTGTGAAGAGTCTAATTCTCCCTCTTGAGCATTAAGGAAGCCTTGAGCAGTTAGATGAGATGTCTAATGTCAAAAGTAGATGTCTGTGAAATGATTCCCATCTGTCTAACTGTTAAAATGTTGTCATGGTTTAAGTCGTAAATCACACAGCCCATTCACTCACTTCCCCCTCCTTCTTCCCCCCCACTCCGAGGGGGGGGGAGAGTGGGAGAAGAATCAAAAGAATGCAACTCCCACTGGTTGAGATAAGAACAGTCCAGTAACTAAGGTATAACACAAACCACTGCTGCCACCACCAACAACAATGACCAGGGAAATACAAGGAAAGAGGATACAACTGCTCACCACTCAACGACCAAGCTGTGAACTGAACTCTTCCAGGTTCCTGCCCCCTGTTTTACATCCTGGGCATGACGTGCTGTGGCATGGAATACCTCTTTGGTCAGTTTGGGTCAGGTGTCCTGTCTCTGCTTCCTCCCGGCTTCCCCTCTTCCCTGGTAGAGCATGAGACTCAGAAAGTCCTTGGTCAGGCCAAAACATTCTAAGCCATAACTATAAACATCGGTGTTATCAGCACTGTTCCCAGACCGAAAGTTGAAAACACAGCACTCCACCAGCTACAATGAAGGAGAAAAATGACTACTACTGCTGAACCCATGACAAATGTGCAGAGAAACCCCTGACTTATGCAGCACCATGTCAAAGAACAGCAGAAATGTTGTGTTTGGGTTAGATGATTTAAGCAAGTTGATCAAAATATTGTTTCCTTTTGTATTGTGGACATTTTTAATTTAGTTAAATATGTCACTAAAATATGTTGGTATGAATTCTCCAATGTCACCTATTTTTTCTGTGAAATTTTATTTTTACTTATTTCAGTTTCAGATTGCTTCTGAAAAGTCATACCAGAAGATAGTTTTATCCGGCAATAGTTAAAGGGTGCTTAGATGTTTGCACTGGAAAATCGACAAATACATTGCATGGTAATGCAGTTACAAATACGGACACATAGAGGACTGAACTTTGGAATTTACTTCCCAAGCCAGTGTTAAGTGGAGCAACTTCAGTTTTAGAGCAATTTTTATCCAGCTACTTTACAAACATAACAAGGTAACTCTACTTTGCAGTATCTGGAGTCCATGTTAGTTCTGTAATGCATTGTGAAAGGAGAGTTATGCAATTTTATATTTTTTTTAATGAAAATATAGAACTGACAGCACAGTTTTGCTTGAGGATGTGAATTTGACAGCAAATCCTCTGGCTGTGAGAGGCCTTGCTGGTAATAAGTCACCTCCTGACAATCTCTAAATCACAGGCTGAAATGAATATGAATAAATCACATTGAATGTTTCTGTCCTACAGCTGTGTGCATTTTGCCTTTTCTTCTTTCAGTATCCCTTCCATCTTTTACTTCCTTTCTCTTCTGTCATCTTCAACTTTTTTAAGTCTTTTTCTTTGTTTCTTTGCAGAAAAACCTGCAGTTCTCAGAAAGGAAAGGCAGTTTAGCAGTTGCTTTTTTTTTTTCCCACTGTTTATATGCTTTTGGGTCTCCAGAAAGATTTAAGACATGAGTAACTACTTTGCCTAATTAAGTTCCAACTTATTTTAGTTTGTTTCCCCTCTGGTTACTCCTTTCTCTCTGTTTCTTTTTTATCATACTCTTTCTAATGCTTTTGGTTATAATTATGTCTCCTACCATTTCTTTCCCTGTATAAGTCTTTACTTTTATTATTATTAGCTATTATTATTATTATTATTAGCTTCTTTCCTACTGTGTCTTTTAACTTACTCTCCCTTTTCAAGCTTTTTTTTTTTTTCCTGTTGCCTTAGAGGTTCTGCATTCTGCCTCAGCTATATTGGAAAGACTTGAATCATGGTCTTAGATGTTTGGCTCTGAAATCCTCTGGGATGGGAACGCTTCCTGGCTAGAAACTAGTTTAGGCAGTCCAAAAACTCTGTTCACCTTAACTCAAGCAGAAAATCAGTGTGAATGATAAAGTCGTGGTCAAGGAACTCTTGCTTAGGCTTTGGGACTCTGAAGGCACACTACCAAAACTGCCCCAGCACCCCTTCTCTTCTCAGCCCCCTCCCTGGTTCAAAAACTGCTAGTCAATTTTCTATAGTGAAGGCAGAGAATTATATTCCATTTCCTAACTTCCATAAATTACTGCATTATTCCACCATCTTACCAATTTAACATTTTGAATGGGAAAAAATATTGTTGATGTGTTACAAAAGTTTCATGCCAATAACTCTGTTGTATTTTCTCACCTCTCTTTTTGTTATGAGAGAAGAGCAGCCTAATTCATCAGGCTGGTAAACTGAAATAGTAGGATAAGGTGCAATTGTAGATGTTTTTCAGTGCTTTTAAACCCATGTCTCTCTGTTTTAGCAGTTTTCAGTAGTTCTGGTCAAGATTTTTCAGAGACTTTTTTCAGTGGAGGACACATAATTTAAATAGATTTATGGTTTTACAAAAGGATTCTGTCACTTTAAAACATACTAATTCAATACAGTTTAGCTGAAAAGTCTCCCTTCATTCAAAAGAACTTCCTTCTGACATTAATTTAAAGCAACAGAAAATAAAAATGAAATATTGAAACTATTCCTGTTGAAATTATTTGAAAAAAACTCCAGATAATTTTCATTAAAGTGCTCAGACTTTATTTTTATTGTGGTTTGTGGCAGGAAAATTTTACAAAATATTGAAAATGCTGTAAGTGGCAGATTCATCTGCTCTTTTAAGGAGTTTATTATATACGGTATTACAGAGAAAAATTTGTTTTTGTAACTATACAGCTGTTTTGGTACCATTTGATTCTACACCATGGCAATGCATACTAATTCACTTTCCCCATTTGTCATCCTCATAATCATTTGCTTTACATTTATCCTGGTTTTTTGCACAAAAGTAATTTAATACTTTAATAATGGAAAAAATTTTACACTCAAACACCAGATCTAAATGCTATTTCATTAATAACATATAATTTTGTTTTCCACATAAGATCTACCATATAGCCCTCTTGTTACAGTAAATCATTTTGCAACTTTATTCAGTATTTAATGATCCCATTAAACCTATTCTAGAGCTCATACGCAACTCATACTAAATATACCTCAACCAGGTGTTTCAGGTTTCTTTTGCTGGACCATTAAAAGCTCACAAGTGAATGTATATTTTAAAAAATAGTTTCTGAAATAGATTTATTAATATTTTGTGTTTATAACTAAAACATCCTGCCACAAATTGAAAAGGGCATAGATGGATAAGTCGTATCAGCATTCCTATTCCTTATATACAAATTGTACTACCAACTACTTGAAACATAGAAGGGTTCTCACAATGACAGTATATCTGATTTATTTAACCACATACTGTGTTTAAGATGTTTCTAATTGCATTCATGTTCTATATGGGGACTATCTATATATTTTCCTTTTCCAGCTGTTTTTATTCTTATATACCAGTCGACATCTCTGAAGCCAGTGAGATTCCCTCCCGAAACATCTAGCCTTTCATTTTTGAACAGCACCTCTTACCTGCCTTGTTTTTTGCTGTCTCCAGGAGCAATAGTGCACTCACGGCCAGAAAAGCGCATAGGCATCTACAGGTAATGTAGGTATTTGGATTCCAGCATGACTACACACAAAACCCCCGGAGACTGCTTTGATACCCACACAGCTGGACACCCTGGCCAGGCCAAGGTAATGGAGCTGCCTGGGATCTGTTACATTAACACAGCTGAGATCGCTGACTCTCATCAGTGGAGCAAGAAAGACTATGGCTAATGGAGATCAGTAAGGCAGCTCAGCTGGATTATGCAGTCAAGGACCCTTTCCAAGAATTTGTTTCTGCTCCACACTGGGCTGTATGCAGGCTGTACTTTGCTTCTGCCATCCCTCTTGCAAGCCCCATGAATCTTACATGCGGCCTGGCTTCAGCAGGAGGAGCAGAGTCACCTCATCTGGAGGGTCTTCCCTAGCAAAAGGTTGTGTGGAAGGGGTGACCCTTCCAGATAGGCAGCTGGTGGAAAGGGAATGCTTACTTCTGGAGGAGCTGCATCACCAGATGTCACCTTATTCCTTCCAGCACCACAATAGACATCAGGTTCCCATCCTCACTTGGCATGCCTCTGTAGGCACTAACACTTTTTTCTGGGGATCTGAGAAAACCTACAGGACAAAGTGGAGCATCCACATGGTCATATAATCATAGAATGATTTGGGTTGGAAGGGACCTTTAAAGATCACCTAGTCCAAGCCCTCTTCCATAGGCAGAGATTCCTTCTACTAGACCAGGTTGCTCAAAGCTCCATCCAACCTGACCTTGCACACTTCCAGTGATGGGGGAAATACAACTTCTCTGACCTGTTCCAGTGTCTCACCACCTTCATAATAAAAAAATTCTACCATATCTGCAATCTAAATCTACCTTCCCTGAGTTTAAAACCCTTGCCCCTTTCCTGTCACTACAGGCTTTGGTAAAAAATCTCTCTGTCTTTCTTATAAGCCCCCTTTATATACTGAAAGGCCACGAGTGATCTTAAATGCCTCAGAGATTACCAGAGCAGGACAGAATTGTTCTCTAATATTTAGGTACCAAGACAGGATTTATATACCTAATGTAGATGTTTTCCACATAAACATTGCTATCCATTGATAGCCAACGAAAAAGAAATAGCACCTTCCAGAGAGCAGTCAACTTCAGAGGTTAAAATATTTGTATTAAATAGGCAAATTGAAATATGGTCTCTATGTGTCCTTTTCTTCCCAGCACTGTGAAGGCTAAGTAGCTCTAAGTGAATGTACATACTCTATCCTAGCAGCTAATCAAACGTATTACCAGGGAATGTATTATACAGAGAAAATTCAGCTTTACAGTATGAAATTCCAAGTAAGAATTTGCGAGTTTTAATTTAACCCACACTCTAAAGTAACCTAATCAATTTTTCTTATACATTAGAGTAAACATGGAATAAAGTCAAAGTGACTCACTGAAATAGAGCAACTTAGTTCTTTAAAAAGACAGTGAGATGAGCTCCTGAATGAATAAATAGTGGAAAGAAAGGACACAGACTATATTCTGGACATGACACAATTGTCTAAAAGGCACTTCTCAACTGTAAAGTTTCTTATGTTCTTGTAAAAATATAATACTTTACCATCAAAAGAGATATGAAAGTTTAGAGAAAATAAGAGCTGAGAAATAGTCTGCAAACACTGCTCCGTATTTGAAGGGTATTTTATCTCATCAAATGTAACCTTTGAAAGGTAGAGACACCCTTTATGCTCATCAAGGAAAAGGCTTACATGACATTTCCCAAATTTACTTGCCGAGCTGTCCTGTTGGCTGCAGTAGCAAGTGCCTAGGAGTAGCACAGAGAGGGGTGTCTGCTGTGCCCTGTCTCCCAGCCTGTCACTTTTTCAACTCCCACCATTGCTGCTTCTTTTTTCTATTTTTTTTCATGTCGTTTTGACAGACCTGGGATAGGTCAATTTTCTGTTGGCTCTCAAGAGAAGGCAGTAGTTGTGCATCCTTTTGTGCTCCATCATACTTTTAAAAGCACGGTGAATAGTTTAATAGATTAAAAAAAAAAAAATCTGGGGCCACTTTCTAAGGAATAAAAAACTTCAAGGACTGGCCTAGAAAGGTATTCCTGGAAAACAGATGGAGAAGGAAAAAAGGTGGGGCTGCCCTGGGTCTCTCTCCCCTCTGCGCAGACCCATCGCTTACCCTTTAGGCTAACTGCATTGAACCAAACCTTCTCTCATCAGATTAGGTGAAGAAAATTCATGGATGAAGTTCCTGAAATAAGAGATTGTCATCAGGGCTCCTGTGCCTCTATCCTTAAGTTCAAGTGAATATTTAGTGTTATTATTTTTGGTCATAAAACCATAGAGAAAAAGAACAAGAGCATCTACAGTTCTGGAGAAGCACCACTTTATGGGTGCATTTATACCCAAATCAACTACAATTTTAAAAATGCTATTAGTCTTAACCCGTAAACTCCACAACTTAGAATAATAGAATCATAGAATGGTTAGGGTTGCAAAGGACCTTAAGATCATCTAGTTCCAACCCCCTGCCGCGGGCAGGGTCACCTCCCACTAAACCATGTCACCCAAAGCTCTGTCCAACCTGGACTTGAACACTGTCAGGGATGGAGCATTTACCATTCCTTTGGGCAATCTGTTCCAGTGCCTCACCAGCCTCACTTGCACAATCCACAATTAGAATTTATGGTTCCTTTCAGCCTGTTATCTTGCTACTGTAATTTCTCATTTCCTACTTAACAACCTGGACATGACATCCTTCCTCTTGTGATTCTAAATTACAGATCCATGTGCCTTTTGTTTCAAAATCAATTGGGGGGGGGGGGGGGGAGGAGGAGGGGGGAAAGGGAGGAAAGGGGGCAGGTGGATTACCTGTTTTACTTTCTGCCCAAATTTCTTATTACCCACCACATTACCTCACCTCATGAAAACTTTACCCTATTGCCTGTTTTCTCTAATTTAAAACTCAATTGTGCACATCCATTTAATGTTGTTATCACTAAAGCAATACAGCAGTGCTTGTTATGGCTGCTAGCAGCCATATTTAGGGTTGAGTTTTTTCCATCCTATAAGTGCAGTCCTGATTTCTGTCACTTCTGCTCCTTCAAATATAAAAATTATGAACTTCAAGGAAAAAATGCTTATCTGCCAATGCGGATGGCAGCAGCCCTATGCCAGAAATTCTGAGTACAGCTATGAATATGTATTGCTACTGTCCTTTGTTAGTAAAAGCATGAGCACTGGGCTCTGTAGAATGAATATTTCCTAAACAGTGCTATACTCTATGCACCCAGTAATAGTATTGTGATTTACACATTTACTTTTTTGGCTTAGAATGGAAATGTATCACTTTGTCATAGGCATGAAGTTGGCGTTGAACCATTTGTGCGTTACTAGAAGTTATTAACTTTATTTCTTAGGGCATAAAAAATATTTCATGATAAAGGAGATGTCTATCTATTAAATGGGAGACACTATGCCTGAGAAGAAGGTGTTAGTACAGATTTCTCAACCTCTTCTGGGATTTTACTTCGTCTTTGCTTGAAAAGACCAAAAATAAGAAGAAATAGAGACATGAAGTAGAGGAGAAAAATATTTTAGCCATACGTACAAGAGTATTCAGTACTGATTTACATGTAACAGGTTCTATATTCTTACAATGAGAGAAAAAATAACTAATTTTTGAGTAAGAAGCAACTTCCCTAGATGTAATTTATACTGTTATTAACAGAAGCCTAAAAATGCATGTATCACATAAAGCAATCAGCAGCACTGGTTCATTTACACCAGCAGAACATTTTTCCTTCATTATTCCAGTTAACCATTTCTGATTATACGTTTTCTTTTCTGTTTTTCAAAGTACCTATTGAAGTTTGAAGGTCAGAAAATACTGGACTAATGTACAGTGACTTCAGTATACTTTCTTCTCACCTTTGGCTAACTGCTGAGTATTTTAAGTGGCTACGCCTTTTAAGTCATTTCCATGGCATTTATTCAGGAAAGAATTGCTCCCAATGTTCAGCATTTCTGTGTTTCAGACTGTCAGTACTTCTGCTGTCATTATGGCTCTAGTTCACTGATCAAACAAACAGACTTGGATGAGATCTGGGGCATCAGCTGCTCTTGACTGGTTCGGCTTATAAATTCTCATGATCATAGGCTTTAACCTTAGTTCAGCAATGTCCTCAATTTCATAGTGTCTGTTCTTTAACTTCAGCCTTGCTGATCCGCTTCTGTGACAAATGTCTCCATTACAACAGATTCATTTTATTTTCTCAGTCTCACTCCACATGTTTAGAAAGGTCTTAGAGATTTAGGAACTAATAGAGCTAGGCAAATACAGCAAGAAATGTCAGTGAATTATTAGTTCAATATTTTTTAATGAACTCTCTTCATCTGTGTCCAGCAACAGTCCAATGCATGGGTTTCACAGTTGGCACAGCTAAAGAATCAGCAACTTTTAAATGAGTGTTAGAGTCTAACATCAAGATTCACTTTCTATAAAATACTTGCACCAGAAATCAGATTTTAAGAGCTCTGAGAATTTAATAGGAAATTGGAGCACTCCTGTTAGCGTGAATAAATTAAGGAAGCATTGCAACTGTATTTTAGTCAGGTGTAAGTCACCACTTTCAATATAAGAATAACTGCCTAAAACTTCATAATATATTCTGATCTGAAGGCTTGTTCTGGCCTTACAAATGCTATGATCACTCTGACACTGCCCCTGGTAGATTTTATTTCTTTTTCTGCCAGTCCCCTGTGAACAGCAGGCTCGGCCAGATCAGAAGACCCAGTGCTGACCGGTACCATGCCCTCTGCATGCCTGACAGCACGATGGCCAGTGTAGTGGTATCCTACTTTACTCCAAAGCTGCTTGCAAAAGATGCTTTGTGGACTGAATGTGAAAATGGATGATAACGGTCAGTGGGTCCCTCCTTCCCCCTTCAGTGATGGCAGAAACATGCTGACTCTGCATGGCAGTTGGCTACGCAAACCTACTTCTCATTTCCGTTTCTGCTTCAGCCACAGCAAGCAGCAGTACAGGATGCACGTTTTCTTTTCACAGCAAACATTTCACTTGTTTTAAAATCTGCAGGTTACTCAAAAGCCATGGGGCAGCTTGAGAGGTCTGTCGGTTTTCTGCAACAAGACTTATTTATATCCAAATCAGAATTGGCTGTGCTTCAGTAAGCACTGTAATCATATGATCTCTAAGGGCATCTTGTTTAAAGATTTCATAAGTAGCTCATTATCTATGAATGGGCTATGGGCTATTTTCCAATTAACCTATCCATTTTATTCAGGCTTGCATACTAACAATAATAGATCAAAAGAACTTATATTCTTCTTGCTTCAAGTGCTTCTGTGTTGCACTGGTAATTTCCTCTCTAGAGTGGTTTATTTCTTTTCTCTTTTTTCACTTCTGGCTTGCCCCAAAACATTAGTCTGATTAGGGTGTCTGAGGACTTGAGTTCCCCCGTAAACCATTTGCAGTGCTACACTGAAAAGGTTTTTCTTCTCCAAACCAGAAACATTCTCTGTAGCTATAGAAAGACTAAAGGAAATCTGAGAAGTAAAGGAACATGGGGAGGATCTCAAATTCTAAAAGCAATAAAATAAAGCACCTCTTTATTGGTAACCTTGATTGATATCAGAAAGGAAAAGAAATCAGAATCAGCATTTGTTGCTTTTGCAAATAGCTTTTCATTAGTAGCCCAGTAAACCTTTAATTCTCAAAAAGTAGTGTATCAGAGGTAAATCTAAATCTCAAGAAAATATCCACTTAAGACACCAAAACCTGTCACTTTCCAAATGAAATATAAGCAACAGTGTGATTAATTTGTAGTTAATAAAAACAAAAAAAAAAGCCCAAAACAAACCAAATTGCATCCAGGCAAACAAATAACATAATTATCTGCTTTAAAAATTGCCAAGTTTAAACAGAAAGAATTCTGCACTGGTTTACTAATGCCCAGCATAAAAATGTCACCCTCACTTGTCTATTTAGACATCCAATGTTTCATCATGTTTTAAACACATTTCCTCTAGTCCATCTCAATCATTTACAGGAATAAGTCACAGTGCTTTGACATAAATACTTTCCTAGGGCTACACCTGTAAAAAAAGTTTTTGAATTATTCTCCTGGTAAGTAGTGACAAACAAAGTAACTGAAATAAATGGCAGTGGAATGCTCTTTTCTTCAAATTGATAAAACTTCCTGAGAACACTTATTTTTGTTTCCTTTTTTGCCCGGTTACCTGCCAGGCAGGCAATCTGTGTTGTGCTAGAAACAGAGGAGGTTTTTTAGCTGCTCTTACAAAGCATGGAAAAATGGTTTTCACACCAAAAAATTGTATAATCAAACTTCAGATGATTTTGCTATGTCTGGGTGAAAGACTGAAACATTAAAATACAAAATAAATATAATATCCTGCAGTTGCTATGTGCTGTCTGAGTGGACTGAGGAAGCTTTTCCCTTCAACTTTTCTCCTCATCATTATTCATATAGGCAGAGAGGTTTTGTTCCGAAAGATCTTTGGAGGAGTATTGTTGTAAGACCACAGACATTCGTATGAGCATGAATATTTGCTAGTTTTGACCATTTCTCATTAATTAGTCATTTCAGTCACTTGCACAAAAATAAGAGTTGAGCCTCACATAGCACTCTGTGTAACTACCATACACTAAGACGTCAGTATTTAAGACCACAGGCACGCAGAGCCACTGCCAAATCTGCACATTCCCAGAATTGCCACAACTGGCTGATTTCTCAGTTTATCAGAAGAACTGCTGTATATTTAAAAAGGAGTCATATTAAACCACATTTGATTTTTTCTTAAAAATAAGCAACTAGTTGTTTGTTTGATGTGACAAATAGAACAGGATTCAAACTGAGAGTAAGACATCTAAACCTGTATGTCTACATGTAGGGATCCAAATATACCCATATGAGCTCCTGCTGAAGTCTGTGAACGTCATGTCATTGCCATCAAGCATGTATTAAGATTGTAAAGTTATTTAACTGACAAGGCACTATGTAAGATTCAGTAGCTAAATATTCATGTCTACTGTATTTGTAGACCCTGTGTATTATCTTTCTTGTCTTCAGTTGCTGCCACTAAAGGGTGGAGTTCCGCTGTGCCTGACATATCTGCCTGCCCTGGGCAGATCTCCTGGGCATCTTAAGCACCACAAGCAGCTTGTGTTCAGGAAACCAAATCTCACGCTGAGTGACTGCTCTTGGGTGAGATGAACTGCTCTCCAAAGACTGATTGCATTGACTGTGAAAGGAAACGACTACTTGTAGAAACTGTAGTTTGGATATGTTCTTTTTGAACTGAATCCCACTCGCAGTCTTCCCTTTGTTCTGAAACAAAGTGCTTCATTCCAAGACAGATTAAAGAAATGAAAGGCAGTATCCCCAGCAATGCCAGAAAATGAAAAGGCTCTTTTTTACAGTGTTTTTGGACTTACAGTATTACGGATTTGTTTTCTTCTGCTGCTTTTGAGGTCTGGAATGCGTATTTCCATTTGTGGATGTGATGTATTGGGAAGAACTCTCCTTCTTCTCAACTAACAATTCCAGTAGTTGTAAATCAAGCCTGGAAATCCATCATCATCCAGGAGTGCCTAAAACAATAGACAAGAGTGTCGTTTAATGTGCTTTTATACTGTTTGTGAATCTATAAGTAGTTTATGCCCAGAAAAGTAAATTTAATATGAAAGACTTAAGCTAAGGTTTCTCAAGATGAAGCATCCAAGGTGTTTTAATATTTTCATGCCCTACAGCTCTGTTCTACTTGGTGCTGTGTGTCATTGCTCTTCTATGGGATCAGAATAGCTGCTTGTATGGCTGCACTGAGAAATGACTCAGGGAACTACCCAGCTCAAAAGTAAGCCAGTCATTAAAGAAACTCATTGAAGAAAAGAGGGTTATTTCAAATCCAGATCAATGAATCCAGTTTGCAGTATAGCCACCAGAAGCAGAGCTGAAAGAGAGTGTATAGGGATAAGGGATGGGGAGAGGTTCTGGGAGGATGATGAGAGATGGCAGAATAGTGCAAGGATACTGCAAAGGAGTGTTGCAAGGCTTGGCTTTGTCCTGAAAAACTGCAGTCTGAAGTAAATTTGTTTCTAAATGGGCTGTAGCCAGGTGACTAGTACATGCACCTGACAGCTAAGATACTCTCACTGAACTCTACTCTGTGATTTCAATCATGAAAGGTTCTGCCCTCTCAGATAAAACATTTAATGGAGTGAAATTAGATGGGGAGCACAACTGCATTCGCAGAGATTTCTGGGTCTGAGGCATCTCAAAAATTGCTGGAATTACTGAGCTCCTCTGCTAAGGCAGTCAATAGCCTTGCTTCTCTGCAGGAGATAAAAAGCCAAAATGTGCACAGCTTGGGTACACTGAGTAATTTTAAAACCCTGGGGAAAGGCCAGGCTGGGCAGGCCCACACCTCACAGTGTGTTGGCCTGGACGTGTGCCTTGTCAATTCAGCTCTGCTGTAAATGTGATGGTGCTAGGTGATGGAGGGGACCCCTTCCCTACACAAGGTCTCTCTTGTCTCTGTCGAGGAGTGTACTCAGGCTGAATGCTGGTCTCTGCATGCACAGTGACAGCTTCTGGGACCAGGCTGCCAGTCACCTAATTACCCAGACACTCAGTGAAGCCCTGCTCTCTCAACCTGGAGAATATCTCCAGGGAGTATTAATGGAATTAAAAAAAATATATACATACAGAATATGTTTCATTCTTACCCACCCAGTAACCCCACACCTGCTTGCCCAAACAAGAAGCCACAAGTGTCCCAGCTTCAGGGTTTGCTTGGTCTTGGTGGGACCCAGGGCATCACTGTTGAGCAATGTGGTCACACCTCCAGTGGCAGACCTTTGTTCATACATGCTCTCCTCTGAAAAGCTGGTGCTGTTACATGAGATATATTTGACAGTTCCAGAAAAAAAGGAGATTTGCCTCCAAAATCATCATCTGTTCTTAATTTCCTCATCAATTAGAGAGCAGCTCACAGGCTTAGAAGGGAACAATAGACTCTCTCTGAGGCAATAACTTTACGGCATGCTGTACCCGCTTGTCATGGGTACAGCAGCAGCAGTCATTTTTCTCCTCCTCGGTAGCTGGTGTAGCGCTGTGTATTTGATTTCGGGCCTGGGAACAGTGCTGATAACACCAGTGTTTCGGTTACTGCTTAGTGATGTTTTCGTCTGGCCAAGGACTTTCTGAGTTTCACGCTGTGCCAGGGAGGAGGGGAAGCCGGGAGGAAGCAGAGACAGGACACCTGACCCAAACTGACCAAAGAGATTATTCCATACCTCAGCACGTCATGCCCAGGAGGGAAAGACGGAGAGGAGAGACCCGGAAGGGTGGGGGGTGCACTGCGTGGTCGGGCTTGGTATTAGGTGGTGAGAATTGTATTCTTTTCTTGTATTTCTCTTGTCATTATTATTATTGGCGGTAGCAGCAGTGATTTGTGTTATACCTTAGTTACTAAACTGTTCTTATCTCAACCTGTGGTAGTTGCATTCTTTTCGATTCTCCTTCCCATCCCTCCAGGAGCAGGGGGAAGAAAAAGGGGGAAGTGAGGGAGAGAACGGGCTGCGTGGTTAGAGAGGCTTAAACCACGACAAGGGTGCCTATACGGATGCTGGGGCTCGGTCTGGGAGCTGCTCTGGCTGCCCCAGCAGTGGCCAACGTAGGCACCCAGACAGAGCCGATGAGAGGTGAGGCTGCAGAGCAGAGCTCGGGGTGTAGTGAGTGCCTGCACTGCTCTCCTGAGGGGAGGGTGCACAGTGGGCAGAGCTGCACTCGGTGCTCTCTGGTGCAGGTCCTCCTGCAGCAGGTGGCTGAGCTGCGGGACGCTGTCAGTAGGCTGAAAGATGTCAGGGAAGCTGAGGGGAAGCAGCACTGCTTGCTCCAGGACCAGATTGTGCAGGGGCCTCAAGCGTCCACTGTTGCTCATGTGGGAAAGGAGGCTGCTAACCCAGGAAGCTGGGAAACGGTAACAGAAAAAAAATAACAAAAAAAGGAGGAAGAGGACAATAAAAAGCAAGGGGCTTCCTCCTAAATCTGTTGTTCCCACCCAGAACCGCTTTGCTGTCCTGCAGGGAGCTGATGAGGAACCACACTCTCACCAGGAACAACCGGCTGATGCACTGGTAAAGAAGATCTCTACTGGTGCTGCCAGGAAAAAGCGGCAGGCTGTAGTAGTAGGGGACTCTACTCTGAAAGGAACAGAAGCACCCATCTGTTGGCCTGACCCAGTCTCAAGGGAGGTAGGTTGCCTACCAGGGGCTCGGATCAGGGATGTTGCAGAGAAGCTGCCTGCTCTAGTCAGTCCCACTGACTATTACCCACTTCTAGTGATCCATGTGAGTGCTACTGATATAGACAGAAGCATCCTGGAGAACATAAAGAAGGACTACAGAGCTCTGGGAGAGGTGGTTAGGGGCTCTGGAGCTCAGATTGTCTTTTCATCAGTTCTCCAGGATACAGGGGAGGACCTTAAAAAGGCTAGGAGGATTGGCCAGGTTAATAAATGGTTAGAAGGGTGGTGCTGTAGACAGGGGTTTGGGTACCTTGAACATGGGACTCAATTTAGAATGCCAGGTGTACTTGGGGCTGGTGGAGTTGGTCTGACAAAGAAAGGGAAGAGTGGACTTGGGAGACTTGCCAGACTGGCCAAGGATGCTTTAAACTAGATGTGTTGGGGAAGGGGGGCATCATTCCATCCCAACACACCCAGTCACTTGCCAGCACCTACAGTAAATGTTCAGAGCAATGTAGAGATATTGCAGCTACTCCAGCCAATGAGCCGGCTTCATTTGGAGCTTGGCTCAGATGCCTCTATACAAACGCCCATAGCATGGGGAACAAACAAGAGGAATTAGAGATGTGTGCACGTCTATGGAAGTATGATATCATAGGCATCACAGAAACATGGTGGGATGGCTCCTATGACTGGTGTTTTGAAATGGAAGGTTACAGGCTCTTTAGGAAAGACAGGCCTCCTAGGCAGGGAGGGGGAGTTGCTATTTACATTTGGAATAGGCTGAAGAGTATGGAACTGTGCCTGGGGACAGGTGAGCAGTCAATAGAGAGTTTGTGGGTCAGGGTTAAAGGCAGAAGAGCGATGGGAGACATTATTGTGGGGACCTGATACAGACAGCCTGATCAAGAGGACTCTGTGGATGAAGCACTCTATAGACAGATAGGAACAGCCTCACGCTTGCAGACCCTTATTCTCATGGGGGACTTCAACCACCCTGATATCTGTTGGAGGGATAGTACAGCCCGGCACAAGCAACCCAGGAGGTTCCTCAATTGTGTGGAAGACAGCTTCCTTCTGCAAGTAATAGAGAAGCTGACAAGGAGAGGTGCCATGCTTGACCTCGTCCTCACTACAGGGAAGGGCTGGTTGGAAATGTGACGCTCCAGGGCAGCCTTCATTGCAGCTTTCGTGAGATGGTCGAAATCGAGATCCTCAGGGCACTGAGAAGAACGTGTAGCAAGCTGACTATCCTGGACTTCAAGAGAGCAGACTTTGGCCTCTTCAGGAACCTGCTCAGTAAGGTTCCATGGGATATAGCCCTAGAGGGCAGGGGTGCCCAAGATTCTTGGTTGATATTCAAGGATCGCCTGCTGCAAGCTCAGGAGCAATATATCCCTACTAAAAGGAAGTGCTGCAGGAGGGCCAGGAGACCTCCTTGGATGGATGAGGTGAGGAAAATTCGAAGGAAAAAAGAGGCTTATAAAAAGTGGAAGCAAGGACAGGCATCCTGGGAAGAATACAGGGGTGTTGTCCAGGAAGCTAGGAACCAGGTTAAGAAAGCTAAGATCCACTTAGAATAAAACATGGCTAGGGATGTGAAAGATAACAGGAAGGGATTCTATAGGTACATTGCAAATAAAAGGCAGGCTAGGGACAACGTGGGCCCTCTCCAGAAGCTATCGGGAGAACTGGCTACCCTGGATTTGGAGAAGGCTGAAGTTCTTAATGACTTCTTTGCCTCAGTCTTCACTGGCAACTGCTCTGACCACACCACCCAAGTCTTGGAAGGCAGATACAGGGGCTGTGAGAATGAAGACCCTGGGCCCACTGTAGGAGAGGATCTGGTTTGAGACCATCTTAAAAACCCAAACATGCACAAGTCCATGGGACCTGTTGAAATCCCTCAGCGGGTCCTGAAGGAGCTGGCAAATGAAGTTGCTAAGACACTATCCATCATATTTAAAAAATTATGGCAGTCAGGTGAAGTTCCCAATGACTGGAAAAAGGCAAATATAACCCCCATTTTCAAGAAGTGGAAAATGGATGAGCCGGGGAACTACAGACCAGTCAGCCTCACCTCCGTGCCTGCCAAAATCTTGGAGCAAATTCTCCTGGAAGGCATGCTGAGGCACATGAAAAACAGCAAGGCGGCTGGTGACAGCCAGCATGGCTTCACTAAGGGGAAATCCTGCCAGATCAATCTGGTGGCCTTCTATGGCGGGGCTACGGAACTGATGGACAGGGGTAGAGCAGTTGATGTCATCTACCTGCACTTGTGCAAAGCGTTTGACACTGTCTCACATGACGCCTTTGTCTCTAAGTTGGAGAGACATCAATTTGATAGGTGGACCACTCGGTGGATAAAGAACTGGCTGGATGGCTGCACACAAAGAGTAGTGCTCAATGGCTCAATGTCCACCTGGGGACCAGTAACGAGTGGTGTCCCTCAGGGATGGGTGTTGGGACTGGTCTTGTTCAACATCTTTGTCAGTGACATGGACAATGGGATTGAATGTGCCCTCAGCAAGTTTGCCAATGACACCAAGCTGTGTGGTTCAGTTGATACGCTGGAGGGAAGGAATGCTATCCAGAGGGACCTTGACAAGCTTGTGAGGTGGGCTAATGCCAACCTGATGAAGTTCAACCGTGACAAGTGCAAGGTCCTGCACCTGGGTTGGAGCAATCCCAGGCACAGCTACAGGTTGGACAGAGAAGAGATTCAGAGCAGTCCTGCAGAGAAGGACTTGGGGGTGTTGGTTGATGAAAAAATGAACACGAGCTGGCAGTGTGAGCTTGCAGCCCAGAAAGCCAACCGCATCCTGGGCTGCATCAAAAGGAGCGTGACCAGCAGGTCGAGGGAGGTGATCCTGCCCCTCTACTCTGCTCTTGTGAGACCTCACTTGGAGTATTGTGTGCAGTTCTGGTATCCTCAACATCAAAAGGACATGGAACTGTTGGAACGAGTTCAGAGGAGGACCACGAGAATGATCAGGGGACTGGAGCAACTCCCGTATGAAGGTAGGCTGAGAAAGTTGGGGCTGTTCAGGCTGGAGAAGAGAAGGCTGCGTGGAGACCTCATAGCAGCCTTCCAATATCTGAAGGGGGCCTATAGGGATGCTGGGGAGGGACTCTTCATGAGGGACTGTAGTGACAGGACAAGGGGTAATGGGTTCAAACTTTAACAGGGGAAGTTTAGATTGGATGTAAGGAAGAAATTCTTTAGTGTAAGGGTGGTGAGGCACAGGAATGGGTTGCCCAGGGAAGTTGTGAATGCTCCATCACTGGCGATGTTCAAGGCTGGATTGGACAGAGGCTTGTGTGGCATGGTTTAGTGGGAGGTGTCCCTGTCCATGGCGAGTTGGTTGGATCTAGATGATCTTAGGGTCCTTTCCAACCCTAACTGTTCTATGATTCTATGATTCTATGTTATCTATTAATCTAAAGATGGCATGTCTGGTTATCCTAGTGCTGTTAAATCACAATAACAGCTGAAACACTGACAGCTTATCTCTTTTCAAGAACCATCTCCAAGATGGAGGTACATATAATCATCTTAAAGTCAGAAAAAAAATTTCCATGTCAGATTAGAACTGGGTTTACCATGCGTTAGCTAACTTAGTTCTGCACACAGCAAAACATCAAAGTATTATTGATAAACATCTCTAGGAGTGCAGTTTTCAAAATATCTTATATCCAGTGATTTCTATATAACATATAATTATAGTTTGGATTCTTTTCTGAATCTCACTAAACACCAACCTGGATGTTGGACTATCTTTGTAAATTTTGCCTATATTGTCAGGGCCCACGGCATCCATTTCCCACATTCAAATAATTTATTAATATTGTATTTTTTTATCGTTACTTATATCACTAATGTTTGGAGATGTGTAAAAGTTTTCAAACTTTGAAAGGCATGTTTGCAACTAGAATTTATAGAGAACTTAGATTGTTTTAAATGTATATATAACATACCATGACATTACATCTCATGACATAATATAACGACATGACATGACATGACATAACGTAACATAACACAGTCTGGAAATTTATGCCGTGCAAAAACTTGGTTTATGAAACAGTGTATTAATGAAAATGTTTAATAAAGCCAATTTTCCTTTCCAGTTAAGTAACCAATAATGCACTTTAATCTTAGGAAAATCACCATTTGCTTTATACTACTTTGATCACATATTTTTATCAATTCCTTTTATAGATGCAGGTGAACATCTTCAGAATGAGAACCCTTGTGAATTTTAAAATAACTTCATGAAAGACCTTTCCTTGTAACAAGAAGTGTTTAAGTCTCTAGGCTGGATCTCTTGCTTTGCCAAATTTTCCAGCAACTTAAAAAGATATTTCAAGCGCTCAAAAAAAAGGAAAAACGTTCTCCTAAATATAGGGTTTGAGTGATTCTATAGAACAACAAGGATTTTGGATACTCTTCCTACCTGGAACTACCTGAGGACATCTCACCTGCCAAGTTACGCTTTGCAGAACTTTAAGCTGAAATTAAAAATATTTTGCAGTTTACTGGGGTGAGATGACCTCTGCTGGCCACCAGGTACACAGCCACCAGGTACAAGCCACTTTATCACTCCCCATTCTCAGCGGGACAGGGGCAAAAAATAAGACGAAAAACTCACAGGTCAGGGTACAGGCAATTTAATAAAAGAAAACCAAAGACCACATGCGGAAGCAAAGGAAAAAAAAAGATTTATTCTGTACTTTCCATAGCAGGAGATGCCTAGACACTTCCCGGGAAGTAGAACCCAGTAGCACAGTGGTTGTGTCAGAACACAAATGTCTTAATAATGAATGTCCCCCTCCTCCTATCTCTTACCTTTTCTTGCTGAGCACACAATACAGTATGGAGTATCTCTTTAGTCATTCTGGATCAGCTGTCCTGGCTGTGACCCGTCCCAGCCTCTTGCCCACCCCTGGACCCCTAGCCCTTGGGGTGGGTTAGGAGAGACAGCCGTGATGCTGTGGGAGAATTGCTCAGCAGAGGTCAAAGCATTGCTGTCTTATCAACTCCTTTATAGCTACAAATACAAAGCTATGAAGGATGCCCAGGGAAATGTTAATTCCATCCCAGCCTGACCAAATACACACATTCAAAATATTCACAGGAGTTCCCTCTTTAAAAATGTCTACAATTTCATCTATGACTAAAGCATATGACTACTGAAACATTATTTCCTTAGTCCCTCAAATACAGCAAGTGGCTACTCCAAATGAGGAACTGAATATTTCCTTCATTCTTTTGTTGTTGTTATTTCAATTCAGTATTTATATAAATGCCTTATTTATACTTCAGTCTTTTTCTCCTTAACTTTATAGAGAGAAACCAGACTTTAGCCTTGGTATACCTAGAAGGGATTGTACATGCCCATTGTTATCTCGTACCCTTCTGCTCCAGAGCAGTGCATTTAGGAATTCCCCAAATGAACAGCTAATCCTAGGTAGAAATTATGTCATCCAAGAGTTCAGTAGGCACAAGTTCTACAGGGGCTATCAAAAGAAATTAAAAATGCCCAACAACACAGAGCACCAGCATCCTTACCTAGATCCTAAGAATGTGAAGTAAAATGCTATGAAGTGGCATCTGAACAGAACCATGAGGTAAATTTCCCTTTTTACACTGGTTAATACTAGTCAGGAGGAAAACTTGTCTCAACAACAATAAACTTTTCCTACAGGATAAAAAAAAAAGCCTTGGAGCAGCTTTAGAAGGAGGTTACTTCAGGTCTTTGCTTATTTACTGGAATGTGGGGTGGTGTAAATTTGTCTCTTTTCTTTGCAAAAAGAATGTTCTAGGGCTGGCAGAGATATGACCAGATCTTTCTAATTTAAGGATCTTTAACCCTCAGAGGATAAAATTGCTATAATTCACCTGCTTTTCTTCATTTTTAGCTGATCTGAGATGTATCATCCTTTTCTGCCTATCAAGCTTTTCTTTTCAGTAAAAGCAGCAAAGCATACTTTTTGAAGCCTTCTTTCTCTGTGTGAATTTGAACGAGGTGCTGGCATCAGAACAGCCTAAACACAGTGAGCAGGTTGCATTTTATATGTGTCTGGTTACTGAAACCCATTAACTCCACAGAATGAGTTTCTTGCCCGTTTGTCAGCCCCCAAAATGATGTGTTTGCCACGAAGAAAAATCAAAGCTCCTGGACCTAAGCTTGTCCCTATCTTAGTCCAGAAATGCCAAATGCTCTGCTTTCTGAGCAACTGTAGGCATTCAACATATTGAAAGACTGTAGAAATGAACGTTATGAGGAACTACTCTGGCATCTCTGACAAACTCTGCTCCTGATGTGTCAGCAGCAGCTGAAGAGGAAGACAAAGAGCATTGCAGTTTCAAGTGAATTGCTCTAAGGAGTCTGAAAAATGTAAAAGACTTTAATTCCCCAGTTTCTTCTGAAAAACTTTCCTTTTTTACGTGAAAACATATTATATTAATATATTATAAATGGTGCTGTCCAACAGATCATCATTTCTGCAAGCTGAAACATACCACCAGGGCATTATAGGAAAATAGGCTGAGTGCAGTTTTTCCCTTGCAGTTTATGGAAAATGTGATTGGCCTTTTCCTTAAAAAAAAGAAAAGAAAAAAAATACACCTTCAGATGCTATTACAGACAGAAAAAAGTTCCTAGATACAAGCCTTGTCATTTTTCTTTCCAATGTAATATGTCAGGGCACAATGCAGGTCAGGTGGTTGTTGCTCTGTTTAAAAGCATCTCCCTCCCCCTGGAAGCAGGGTTGACCCTGGTTGAGGCATTCCCACAGCACCATCTGGGATCCTTGGTGTCAAGGTCTCCAAAGAAAGAGGCTGCCCTTGGTCACACTGCCTCCAAGCTGGTATCCGAACCTCCAGGAGTGGGGATGCTCTCAGGGCTGTGATGCTGTGCTTCACATGCGCCGCTGAGAAGGAGGTCTTTATTATGCACGGAACACGTAAGCCAAAACTTAACTTCGGCTGGCCACCCCTGTCCTAGCTGTTCACTGTTGTATTTCATAGCTACTCATCTGTTAATCTAAATACTATATTTCTTCTATGCTATGTCTTGGCAACTGTCTTAATTGCTGTCTTAGGTCCTGCTCCTGAAAGGAACCTCAAGCAGGCCCAGGATCTTAATTTTCTGGGAGTTCAGGCACTGCATTGGATATACCTGAACAGAGGGCTTATTATACCAGTCACAAATGCAGCCATCATTCTCCCAGAGGGTGTGAAGTACAAGACAACTCTCCAGATCAAGGCAAACTGCTCCAAGCACATTAAGGATAGTGGGCAGCATTTTCAAAAGTGTCTGTGGAAGTCTTCACTAGTCAGCAGTAAGGAAAGAAGTTTTAGAAGGACTATGAACTGCAGCAGCTCCTTCACACCAGCTTCTCACGTGCAAGTTTTACTTTATGCTCAGGATGCTGTGATCTAGTTTAAGCCACTTCCAAAATAGCTTTTAAAAATCAAGGATTCAGGAGGCTACTCTCTTCAGCCTGGAGATGGAAATACATAAGAAAATTTTGTCAGCATGTGACTGAGGACAATATTGTGCTCAGAGAACAGTGAGTGTTCAGCAAAGCATTGAAGTTTGACACAAAGCAACTTCAGTCACAGAAGTGATTCAATTGCAAATGTCCTGGCAAATAGCAGGATGCTAAATGCAGAGCTGTGAACCGTTCAGTTCTTTGTAAATGGTCCATTTACTGCAATAAAGAAATGAGGGTCAATAGGGGACTGCTGGTATTTATTTATTTCATTTTTAATAAAGTCAATTCATTCAGGTTACATATCCAACCACCCATAGAATCATATCAACTTCTTAGGTTGTCCTCCATTTTTCCTATTATTTTTAACAACTTTTTATATTTTGTTTTACATATAACTGTAAAACCCTCACAAGGGAATTTCTTTCTCTAAGTCAAGATATTATTTACTGTAATGAAGTTCCAGTCCTTTCTCAGGTGCTACGATAGTACAACTAACTATAATAGTAACAGGCCAAAATTCTTGTTTCTTTAACTTCATTGATTTAGAAGTGTTCAGCTGCAGATAATCTGGGATAATAATTCCCTTCAAGAGTTAGCAGATAAAAACACTAGACAAAAAGCTGCTACAATAGAAGCAGATTCACTATCACAACACACAGGTCTAAAACTCTTATTTATGTCAGCACAGACTGATCCACCTTGAATTGTCATTAGGCTAGCTGTTGTTTGGAAACCAGCCATAAATTTTTGATAACATGGTACTTTTTGAGACAACCCAAGCAGAAGATGCTCAGTGGAACTCCGTGAAAAGTAACCAGAACATATGGGAGAAAGGTCACTGATCTTTACCTCAGGCATGTTTATGTTGGGTGTAGGGTTGGTTTTATTTGGGCTTTAGGAACTGGTGTAGTAAACTGCAGTAGTTAAGAGGTAATGCATGATTTAGGTCTGATCAAATTCTGTCTTCGAATACAATCTATCCAGTTCAATTTTCCACTGTTTTTACAGTGGAATTTATCCAAAAATACATCACCTGATCAGCCTCACCACATGTCATTTCATATTGCACTTAAGTTGAATTTGGCATATGATTTTGTCAGTGATGCCTCTGTCTTCTGCTTACTTTCCTCATGTGATGAGGAAATCTATGCTCAGATACCAGATGTGGGTTGTCCTTTCTAACCCCCTGCACAAAAGTCCAGGCTGCGGAGCATTTAGTGGATGTGTTTTACTTTGCAGGTGATGACTCAACGTGAAGACACAGGCTGTTTCTGGAGGAGCTGTCAAAAATGCTTTTGCTAACATAGATGCCTATAAAATGAGAGCTTAAGTCACATTGTTTCATCTGACCTAAAATCATTACATCTGGATATTATTTCAGGCAAATCTGAAGAGATTTTTCACACAGCTGAGCACAGCTACAGCTGTTCATTTTTCTGTACCAGTATTAAGAGTATTTTCACAAATATTTTGTATGGGAAAGCTGAGTTGTGAAAAGGTCTTTTTGCAGGGCTAATTTCACCCTGCCACAAACCCACTGACTAAAGCGTGTTTATGCCAAAAATGATTATGTATGGGTTTTTTACTTTAAATTAAATACAGATGATAATTACAATGAATCACTGCAAAATGGCTGCATAATTTGAAAATGTAAGTAAATGAAAAGTGTATTAGCTTTCAAAAAAACCCAAACTATTTAGATAGCTCTAAATGCGCTACTGTGGTTTAGATTATTGCATTCCTGTGACCACAACTGATACTAAGAACCATATTTTAATCATGTTCTAATGATTCATCACTGAGGATATTCTGGTGACTTGATATTCTGGCAGTTGAAGTGGATTTCCAGAAAAATGTAATTTGGGGGAAAAGCCTTCAATAAATCTGAATAAAACTGCAAAAAAGCTTCAGAAAGATAGATGACTGTCATCATTACTATATGTGTTTTGCTATGTAATTGCTTTTTCACTTGCATCACAAGTTTAAATCTGAAAATATAGGATTCTGTTTCACATAGGGAATCAAAGCTAAGGGAGTGAAATCATAGAATCATAGAATAGTTAGGGTTGGAAAGGACTTTAAGATCATCTAGTTCAAACCCCCCTGCCAGGGGCAGGGACACCTCCCACTAAACCATGCCACCCAAGGCTATGACACCAGAACTGCACACAATACTCCAAGTGAGGTCTCACAAGAGCAGAGTAGAGGGGCAGGATCACCTCCCTCGACCTCCTGGTCAAACTCCTTTTGACGCAGCCCAGGATACGGTTGGCTTTCTGGGCTGCAAGTGCACACTGCCAGCTCATGTTCATTTTTTCAGCGACCAATACCCCCAAGTCCTTCTCTGCAGGACTGCTCTGAATCTCTTCTCTGCCCAACCTGTAGCTGTGCCTGGGATTTCTCTGACCCAGGTGTAGGACCTTGCACTTGTCATGGTTAAACTTCATCAGGTTGGCATCAGCCCACCTCACAAGCGTGTCAAGGTCCCTCTGGATGGCATTCCTTCCCTCCAGCATATCAACCGAACCACACAGTTTGGTGTCATCAGCAAACTTGCTGAGGGTGCACTCAATCCCACTGTCCATGTCACCGACAAAGATGTTAATGCCCTATATGGAAACATATGGAGTTCATTATACTCTGTGGCCCTGAGGGGGGATTTCAGAAAGGCATGCCCGTGTCCTTTCTCAAAGCCACGTATCCCTGGCATTCATCCACCACAGGCAGAGGGCTGAGAAGCTCCTTGAAAGTGAGGGAGCCATGAAGACAGGAGAAGCAGAAGTATGTCCCCAGGCAGGAGGAGAGCGAGCTGAGCTCTCTAGGGAATGGCGTTAAAACCTGGCAGCACTGGGACAAGGATTTTGTGTAGCTTAGTCCCCACCAGGCTGCCAGTGGCACCTGCATTTTCCAGCTTCTGCTCCGTCCCCCACCTGCCATTTGTGTGGGCTTTAATGTCTGACAGTGTGCAATAAGAAACCAGCTGGGACCTGGGGAGCCCAATTTTGGGAGCAACCTGCACCCCAAGAAAGTGACCAGGAAAAGAGACATCACTTCTCATAACCCCCAGTTTCAGACACATGTGTGCAGGAATTGAATGCACTTCTTAGAGTCACAACCCAGAGTTCTTCTCAGACTAAATGAGGAAAATACCAAAGAAAAGGTAGACATCTTTAGTGGCCAAGAAAATTGCCATCTAAATACCTGCACTAAAATAACCACAGAATCATAGAATCGTTTAGGTTGGAAAAGACCTTTAAGATTGTCAAGTACAACCCTTAATCTAGAAATGCCAAGTCCACTATAAACCATGTCCCTCAGTGCCACGTCTATACATCTTTTAAACTCCTCCAGGGATGGTGAACCTATCACTTACCCGAGCAGCCTGCTCCAATGCCTGACAACCCTTTTGGTGAAGAAATTGTTCCTAATAACCAATCAAAATTTCCCCCAGCACAACCTGAGGTCATTTCCTCTTGTCCTATCACTTGTTACTTGGCAGAAGAGACCCACACCCACCCTGATACAACCTCCTTTCAGGTAGTTGTAGAGAGCGATAAGGTCCCCCCCTGAGCCTCCTTTTCTCCAGGCTAAACAACCCCAGTTCCCTTGGCCACTTCTCATCGCACTTGTGTTCCAGACCCTTCACCAGCTCCATTGCCCTTTTCTGGACCTGCTCCAGCACCTCAATATTTTTCTTGGAGCAAGGGGCCCAAAAGTGAACACAGTATTCTACATGCAAACTCACCAGTGCCACAGGGGCGCGAGTACATTCACTGCAGTGAGTACGGGCGGAAAGTGTGGTATAACAGAGCTATGCAGTAGATATTTTAGTTGTTTCATAGAGCAATGGACCATATTAAATGGACTATTAAATGGAATGGGCCACATTAAATACAGTTAATGCTGCTGCTACTTGCTCTACTCCTACATACAATAATGCAAACCAGTGTTTTATATATGCACTGAGAAGTGCATGCCCCAAAGATCACTCCATTACCTGTAGATGTCCCTCTCCTTTGCCCATTTCTCCTTGCTGTTGTAAAGGTGATAAAAGCAACTCATCCCCTCCCTGAGTTCAGCTGCCAGGGCTCAGGGCCAGCTCCCCACCAGCAGAGCCAGAGGCAGCCCCATCCCTCAGGCAATGTGTGGGGCTCCCAGGCAGCCTGGAGAGTAGTTGTGGATGCAACTCCTGCCATGGGCCCAATCCTTTTCCATGGATGGGAACTTCCAGTCCCACCATGGCAGGACCAGCCTAGGGGCCACAGATCTAGGATGACCCCATTACAACGTTTGTCCAGCTGCACTGCAACCCTCAGCCCCTGCAAGGCAGACAGACCCCTGATGGCTGTATAACAATAGCCTGCAGAATTTGCTTTGTTATTTTATTTTTCCATTATTATACTACAGATTAAAAAAAAATAAACTGCTGAGAATGTTAGTATCAAACTCAATAACTTCCCTTGAAATGGGTAGTAAATCTTCCTATATTTTAACTCAATATAGTAGGCATAACATTAAATAAAACTAATATTTCTTGTTCTACTCATACATTCAGTAATGCAAAACTGCACTTTATTTGAGGTTATGTATAAATTTAATATACATACTCTTACAACAAGGTCACTTTGGAGTAATCTCTTTGATTGATTCCAGGGAGGTGGCATGTGGAGGGAAAAAGTAATCTTCTATGGAAAACACAATATCAGCCTATATGGAAATGGCACAACAGCCTGTTTTCAAGTCACAGTATATAAATGGCAACTATTATAGTTTTACTACTACTGCACTGCCAAGTATGGTCACAGCTTTGCAAGTTGTTTTCCATAATAAAATAAATTCTTCTGTATTCTCGTCACTGCCAGAATTCTTGCTGTGTTTGTCACTCTAGTACTGGAGTACTTTACACACACAAAGTAACCTTTTGTTTTCTTCTTCAGATGAATTCTCTCTACCAGTTCCTCCACTTTGTACTATCAAAATAATAAGCTATCAGTCAGGATGATATTGTCTTATAAAAGCGAGAACAAAAGTAATATTCTCTAGAACATTTCAGCACAATATTGCAGCCAAACACTGTGAGGCAATTGATGGCACAGGAAGATGAGTTGCCACTACAGTAAGTGGGGAGACAGGAGAGATCCAAGCAGGAAGCACAAGCTCCTTTGCTCCGGGCAAAGTGCAATTTCAAAATCTGGTTGGTGCTGGTCATCAACATTGAGCAACTGTGTCGGTGGCCACATTAGGCTGATATTTAAATATTAGTATATTTGTATACATCCTTTGCAAGTTTTTTAAATCTGAAATGGCTGTAGCAGATTCCAAGGCATCACTGTTCTCCTCTCTTCTGACTGGCAAACAAAGGCCACCCCATGCTGACTCAAGTCCAGCAGCTGTGGAGCATCTCTTCAGGTTTCAAAAATATTCCACAGGAAAAGGAAATTATTACAACCTCTCACAAATTACTCCAGCAGATATTTGATCTGACTATGAAAAAGCTACAAAACAAACCCCAAACCAAAAACTGCTCATTGTCCTGACTTTTAATTTTGTCAACTGTCAAGTAGTGGATGCCAGTGTTCCACTGTCCTGCTGGCTTGAGGGCTCCCTGTTACAATGGCTGTTCCGCACATAGGTATTCATGGACAAATGATTCTTCAATCGCTCCTTTCTAATGCTCAACAGAGTCATCTTGGGCTGCTTTCAGACTTGCATATAGATCTACCTGCAAATTCCCAAGTTGGTTACCTCTGTGAGCAACTCTCACTTTACTGTCATTGGTTTGCACCACAATACCTTTGACAAATAAGAGAAACCTCTCCCTTTGTTATATGCACAAAAGTGGTTTTCTTCCATCCATCCTGAATCTCTCTTTTTTTCACTACTCAATGATACATCAGATTCAAAATGCTAGATTGTTCAGGGATCAGCCTTCTATCAACTTTAGCCACACTATTGATCTTTCTGTACAAGCTATAATGTGTAGAGGCTCTATAGGTGAATGATGCTATCATAATTTTTTCTTAATACTGTTGGCATCAAAATTTTTAGATTTATGTCACTTGGTTTCCCATGTCACTGCTTTGCTAACAGCAATTCTCCATCTATAACAAAGTTTTCCTGGAGAGTCCTGATTCAGCTTTTCTACTCCTTTTTTTTTTTTTACTCCTTTAAAAAGCTTTTAGACTCTTCAGGAAAGTCAAAAAGCACTCAATGTAACTGCCCTCTTCCTTTTAAAAAGCGTTTGTGGTGGACTAATATATTGCCTCAAACATGTTAATTACACCTGATAATGGCTGGGTATTGCATTACAGGACAGGTTCAGTAAACCCAACAGCAGCATTCTACTTGTCGTGTTTCATCATGTCAATGAAAGCAATATATCAATGACGTGTTCCAAGCCTTGACTTGCCCCAGAAAAGAGAAACACTAACAAAATTTAGCACATCCAGCTTAGGATTTTTCACACATGGGTAGCTCTCTTTTCACCCTGGAGAGGGTTAAATTCTCCTTTCAGCATAAGGACAATCTCCAAGATCCTAAGCATGCGATGGATCTAAATGTACCCTTTTCTGGGGAACTGTATCAGCTTTGAAACAGGTACACTATTCAGATTAATGATATGAAAAGCAGAGGCCTGAGATGGATTACATGAGGAACAGAGGGCTATAGAAGATGATTTTACAGAGATACTAGGAAACAAAGAAACATCAGTTCATGAAGTGAGGTAACTCTGCTTTCCCTTCTATGGTACAAACATTCAGAAAATTTCAGTCTTCAGAGCCAAAAAAAAAAAATGTTCTATAAAAAGACTTTAAAACATTGCCATTCCATAGTCTGGAGAATGAAGGCAATGTTAAGACTAGGTTTGAAAGATCGAAGACTTAAATAACTTCTTTTGGAGCTGTACTTCATTTGTCTAAAGGGTGAATTTTCAATATTGAACAATTAAAGTTGTTGATGACACCAATCCCTTTTATCGATGGGGTCTACACATCTCAGTCGGTCTGTACTGAACAGATGTTTCTCCTCTCAAGTTTTGGTATTCTTCCTTAAGTGCAGTTGCATATATGGCCATCCCTTTTGTAAAGCAGAAGGTAATCAGAAATATCTACCAGAAATACCCAAACATCACTAAGAGCTAAATTTGACACTCTGAGAAGGCAAGATATGACCAACCTAGATTTTTAGTGTCAAATCTGATCAGTATGCTAGGTGTTAATACTTTCAAGGCAAGGACACATAGATACTAAAGGGCTGCAGGAATTAGCCTACCATAGGCTGTCATGAAAAGCAGTGAGAGTAACCAAGGATCCACATTTAGTAGGAAGTTTGCCAGGTTGGTCAAGAAAGCTTTAAACTAGGTGTGTTGGGGGAGGGGGGCATCATTCCATCCCAACACACCCAGTCACTTGCCAGCACCTATAATAAATGCTCAGAGCAATGGAGAGATATCCCAGCTGCTCCAGCCAATGAGCCAGCTTCATTTGGAGCTCGGCTCAGAAGCATCTATACAAACGCCCATAGCATGGGGAACAAACAAGAGGAATTAGAGATGTGTGCACGTCTACAGGGGTATGATGTAATAGGCATCACAGAACATGGTGGGATGGCTCCTATGACTGGTGTGTTGGAATGGAAGGTTACAGGCTCTTTAGGAAAGACAGGCCTCCTAGGCAGGGAGGGGGAGTTGCTATTTACATTAGGGATAGGCGGGAGAGTATGGAACTCTGTCTGGGGACAGGTGAGCAGTCAATAGAGAGTTTGTGGGTCAGGGTTAAAGGGAGAAGAGCGATGGGAGACATTATTGTGGGGATCTGTTACAGACCGCCTGATCAAGAGGACTCAGTGGATGAAGCATTCTATAGACAGATAGGAACAGCCTCACGCTTGCAGACCCTTATTCTCATGGGGGACTTCAACCACCCTGATATCTGTTGGAGGGATAGTACAGCCCGGCACAAGCAACCCAGGAGGTTCCTCAATTGTGTGGAAGACAGCTTCCTTCTGCAAGTAATAGAGAAGCTGACAAGGAGAGGTGCCATGCTTGACCTCGTCCTCACCACAGGGAAGGGCTGGTTGGAAATGTGACGCTCCAGGGCAGCCTTCATTGCAGCTTTCGTGAGATGGTCGAAATCGAGATCCTCAGGGCACTGAGAAGAACGTGTAGCAAGCTGACTATCCTGGACTTCAAGAGAGCAGACTTTGGCCTCTTCAGGAACCTGCTCAGTAAGGTTCCATGGGATATAGCCCTAGAGGGCAGGGGTGCCCAAGATTCTTGGTTGATATTCAAGGATCGCCTGCTGCAAGCTCAGGAGCAATATATCCCTACTAAAAGGAAGTGCTGCAGGAGGGCCAGGAGACCTCCTTGGATGGATGAGGTGAGGAAAATTCGAAGGAAAAAAGAGGCTTATAAAAAGTGGAAGCAAGGACAGGCATCCTGGGAAGAATACAGGGGTGTTGTCCAGGAAGCTAGGAACCAGGTTAAGAAAGCTAAGATCCACTTAGAATAAAACATGGCTAGGGATGTGAAAGATAACAGGAAGGGATTCTATAGGTACATTGCAAATAAAAGGCAGGCTAGGGACAACGTGGGCCCTCTCCAGAAGCTATCGGGAGAACTGGCTACCCTGGATTTGGAGAAGGCTGAAGTTCTTAATGACTTCTTTGCCTCAGTCTTCACTGGCAACTGCTCTGACCACACCACCCAAGTCTTGGAAGGCAGATACAGGGGCTGTGAGAATGAAGACCCTGGGCCCACTGTAGGAGAGGATCTGGTTTGAGACCATCTTAAAAACCCAAACATGCACAAGTCCATGGGACCTGTTGAAATCCCTCAGCGGGTCCTGAAGGAGCTGGCAAATGAAGTTGCTAAGCCACTGTCCATCATATTTGAAAAATTATGGCAGTCAGGTGAAGTTCCCAATGACTGGAAAAAGGCAAATATAACCCCCATTTTCAAGAAGTGGAAAATGGATGACCCGGGGAGCTACAGACCAGTCAGTCTGGTTCAGTTGATATGCTGGAGGGAAGGGATGCTATCCAGAGGGACCTTGACATGCTTGTGAGGTGGGCTGATGCCATCCTGGTGAAGTTTAACCATGACAAGTGCAAGGTCCTACACCTGGGTCGGAGCAATCCCAGGCACAGCTACAGGTTGGGCAGAGAACAGATTCAGAGCAGTCCTGCAGAGAAGGACTTAGGGGTGTTGGTCAATGAGAAAATGAACATGAGCCGGCAGTGTGCGCTTGCAGCCCAGAAAGCCAACCGTATCCTGGGCTGCATCAAAAGGAGCGTGACCAGCAGTTCAAGGGAGGTGATCCTGCCCCTCTACTCTGCTCTTGTGAGATCTCACTTGGAGTATTGTGTGCAGTTCTGGTGTCCACAACATAAAAAGGACATGGGACTGTTGGAACGAGTTCAGAGGAGGGCCACGAGGATGATCAGGGGACTGGAGCACCTCCCATATGAAGACAGGCTGAGAAAGTTGGGGCTGTTCAGGCTGGAGAAGAGAAGGCTGAGTGGAGACCTCATAGCAGCCTTCTAATATCTGAAGGGGGCCTATAGGGATGCTGGGGAGGGACTCTTCATCAGTGACTGTAGTGATAGGACAAGGGGTAATGGGTTCAAATTTACCCAGGGGAAGTTTAGGTTGGATATAAGGAAGAAATTCTTTAGTGTAAGGGTGGTGAGGCACAGGAATGGGTTGCCCAGGGAAGTTGTGAATGCTCCATCACTGGCAGTGTTCAAGGCCAGGTTGGACATAGCCTTGGGTGACATGGTTTAGTGGGAGGCATCCCTGCCCATGGCAGGGGGTTGGAACTAGATTATCTTAATGTGCTTTCCAACCCTAACTATTCTATTCTATTTGTGCAAGGATCTGAGCATCTCTTGCTGTTAGCACAGAAGAACTGAACATGTTCCAGTTCTCTGGTCATGGCTGCTATTATTTTGATGGACTCTGCATCCACCTGCAAGGAACCTGTTTCTGCAGAATTTATGGAAATTAGTGGATTCCTTTCTAAGGGCTAAAGAAAGGTAATGTATCACACCACAGAAAAGCCTTCCGTTGTCTCTGGCAAACTTTTCCACTATCTGATAATGGTATCCCTAACTACTTATTAGGGATAGTGTTTGGACATTAAGGCAGCTGGCTCCTACACATCTTTGACGAAGAAGAATTTTGAAGTAGGTCAGCTCACAGCATCAAAGGTCAATGTCTGAAGTAAGGTAATTCAGTCTGCAAGGTCTTGGATTAATCTGCACAATTTATAGGTATGACAGACCCTGGCAGTTGCAATACCCAGATTTCAGTTCCTGTTACATCAACAGTGCAGTACTTTATAGCATTTATGACAACTCTTTATTTTTTTATTTGATTTGATTTGATTTGATTTGATTTTTATTTGGGTGCTAGCAACATGCAGCATCTAAAACCAAGAAGCAAAGACAGAATTTGCCTACCAAACTTGGTGTGACTTCATTGTAATTTTTCTTCACAGCTCACATGGAGAAGTTACTACGACATGGGTTTTCCCCTAGATTTTTATTTTAATAATATTTTATATGTGACATCCTTTGAAATTGGGGAAATCTGTCTCAGCATTTATTGAAGTCTCATTCTATCTGCCCTTGCTTGTATAGTTGTTTCATAAACATCTCACTCTGATGAATGTGCACTGAGTGTGGAGCAGCTCAACATGGATTGGCTGATTCTTACCAAAAGAGTGAGTTTCAGCAAAGTGTAAAACAGACTCTTTGGTTTAGAAGAGTTAACTAAAATTTCATGCATTCTCCATACAAAACTATATTTACATTAATCACTGTGTTCAGCACCTGAATATACACGCTGAAAGGAACAGAGTAAAGAAAGCTCCCCTTGTGTACTGCGACAGCAGTAGCCAGGTACTGCAATCCAGTCCTCACTATTTTGAAATGACAGGTGACTGAAATTTTTGGTTTTCCATTTGTTTTTTTTAACTGGCTCCTAAACTGCAGAGGTAAAACCCGTCATCTATGGTGCTATTATGCAGCTTAGACAAGTAAATATATTTTTTTTACTAGACCTTACCCAACACAAATGTATCATCACTGAGTACTCCTATGAACACATATATTAACATTTTTCTGAATTGTGTGACATTTTCAGAACATGCTGGAAAGATTTTGAAAAGGAGAAATGCTTATCAGGATGGTCTGGAGATATTACTGCAACCTGATACCGCTTTCTTGAAGATAAACAAGTGAAGCATATTCAGTTGAGGAAAAGAAACCACAACAGAAACCAAAAGCATAACTTTGGTTTCTGAGTTGTACTTGTAGTCTCATTGCTAGAGAAATTCAGGCACAACACTTGCCTCTGTCAGCCACCTCAAAACCTGCCAATCTGACACCAGTGCTAATCTGTGTAATATACTGCTTTTAGCTGCCATTTTGGAGGTGTTCAACAGACTCAGCCTCAACTAGCTGAACCTTAAGCAGAGGGAAAAAGTAAAGACAGGGATGGTAAGAAACAGAGTAGGAAAGGCTGGTTAAAAAAAAAAAAAAAAAAACCCACACAAAAAAAACCCCAAAAAAGTGGAAGAGGACAGCTATTGGACTTGTACCTTTCAAAGGGTACCTGGCAGCCAGGAAAAACTGACAGGGATCCTGGTATCGCCTACTCTCTCCCTTTAGGATTGTCTTGCCACGGCATCTCTCAGACTCAGGGTGATAACGGCACAGTGGTATCAACATAGTGGGCTCTGGAGTCCCAGGCACAACAGTGAAACTCATTTGTCTTAGTTTCATATCATGCTAATATCCAAATCAATTTGTGATCATCCAGAATAGCCATTTGCTCATTGTTTTTTCAAAACTAGTTGGCTCTAATTTTAAGTGGAACAATTTGGGGCAAAGAAGGTTGTTAGTTTCTGTGCTCCTACTTACAAATACAATCTCAGCATTGCCACACTTGTGACATATCCAAAAAGCTTTGATTTATTAGATTAATTCAATTTTTCTGTCTGTGGTAAATTTTTATAAGCATTGTCCTGTAAGGGAAGCAACTGGATTTCTGTTACCTTCAACAGCTCCTCTGAGCTGGGTGCTAAATGCCTCTGCTCATCTTTGCTGTTTGATATGCAAGAGAATTGATCTGTCTGAGACACAACTCCAGGATGTCTGTGTCTGTGAAGCTGAAGAGTGACTAGATGCTTTGTTCTGAGGAACAGAGTTTACACTTCACATCCACCTTAGCTTTTCCTCATGAGTAACTTCAGGAGGGCAACAAGACAATTGAGATTCACTGTCCAAGACACCACCCTCCTTGGGATGGGAGGGTTCCCATCACCTTGACTGGGAAAGTGACTTCACTGATTAGCAGGACAATGCAAGGGTATTTCCACACTGATCTTGCCTCTTTCCCCCACATCTGCAAACTAAGCTCCAGCCTGATTTATAGGTTCTGACACATACCAGTACAGTCAAATTGGTGAAGATAACTTGACTTGTAAACTGGAGTACCCAATGCTTACTTTATTGTAATTGCCAGTGCATTACCATCTTAAAACTTATTATGACATTCATATTCCAAGTAATAATATACAGATTCATAATAGCTTCTTTAGACATATGTGTGGCAATTTTAACACATTGCAATAATGAACTTCACTGCTCAAAATGTTTCCTTACCTAGGAGGAAGCAGCAGAGACATTCAAAAACAGAAAGGTAACAATTTTCAGAGATAACAGATGTGCTGCATCCAGATAAATAAAGACAATCCCGGAGTCCAAGCATCAGATGATCTCAAAAAGGACAAGGACTTACTCTGCATCAGGTAGATGCAGAGCCAATCTGTTTTCCGGTCACTGCAATGATTCAGACAGCTGACCATCTACCCCAGGCATGGGGAGGGGTTAGTGTTCCCCAGCAGCCATCCAGCCTAGCTACTGTGCTTGTAGGAGACCTGACAAGGTTTGAGAATTCATCTTCAGAGTAGTTTATCTAGAAACAGCAAAAGCACAGTAAGTTTCCATCAGTCTTTCTGCTTCAGTTCACTTTCAGATTATTTGAATCTGATTTTGCTCCAGCCAGCCCATATCCAATACCAGCATTCCCATCATGTTCCTTGGATGCAAAATGGCTTTCCTCTCTTTGAGCTGCTTACCAGTTCCTTTCCATACTCTTTCTCATGTTTGCTTAAATATGAACATATATCTCCTGGCTATTAAGATAATAAGAAGAGAAATTCTGTACATGATCTTGCTCTCAGTGCTGCCTCTGAGAATCTTGTGAATTTTGCAAATCATATCAGGTTAAGCACTGAAACATGCCTCTGATTTCCTGCTGAGCTGCTTTTGTCGCTCACCCTGGGCATCTGATCTCTTGGTGCCCAAGTATGAGGCTCCACTTAACCTGAATGTCTTAAGAAATTATAAAGCACAATGACAGTATTATTAATGTTTATAGGGCACATCGGCTGTGAGACTGAGCACTGTGCATCATTGTAGGAGTATGTGGCCTTGTGAAAGACTTAGTGATCTGGAGACCATAAGAAGGAGACAGACAGTCCAGCAGCCAGAAAGTTGTTGAAGGTGTTTTGAAAATGATGGAAATTCACACAGGGCATCAGTGATACAGAGGAAAGGAGAAGGTGGTGCAATGAAGGAAAGGAGGCAGGAAAGAAGTAGAGAAGAGAGGGAGAAAGGGAAGAAGTACCCTCCTTTTCTTGAAATAAGAATTTTGTGATTGCCCTAAGAAATAACAGGAGAAAAACTATTTGTACACTCACCTGCAGGTAATAATATCCCTCTCCTAAAAAATAAAACAGAATAAAATAAAAAGCAGCCCAGGTATCTCCCAGGTGTCAGTAATCAGTGAATTTTTCCTTATGTAAATGAGGCTTCCTCAAGCACTGCCTCTCATCTCCTGTCTATAGCAGAAAGCAGTGTGTAGACAACAGAGCCATTAATTCACACTGAGACTGATAATCACAGATTGTCCCCTCAAGGTGTTCCATTCACCATGCCAGGTTTCACATGTTTCTAAAGCATGTTACCACAGTCTTACTTTGGGTCCATGCTCTTGCCTGGTGGCCTGGAGGGGCTGGTGCCAGGAACAAGGAAGAAGCGAAGTGCCTGAGGCACTGAAAGGTGGGCCACTGACCAGAACACTGTAGTCAAAAAGGACTTATAAGATGGCACACTTCACAGCATGACACAGCCTCTCATTTTGCCCATCCTCTTTCACATGGCCCAATGCTCCAGGTACCTCCCTGCATACGTCTGCTCTCAGGAGGACGGTTTGCATAGCTACATTTTGGCATCAAGACGTACTTGTCACTTTGTTAGCTAATCTAAATAAATGTATGTGCTCTTTTTCATTCCATTCAGCTTTTTTTTCTTATTAGAGTTGTTACATGGCAGGCAAAGGAAAAAACTTGAATACCTCAGGAGTTCAGCTGCAGCAGTCTCAGCAACAAAACTAGGAGTGTCTTCGGAATCATCCAAGGAATTAGCACTCCAACTTGTCTCACTTCAGATGTACTTTAGGTACCAAATATTTCCAGCTGCATGTAAGGTCACTGTAATTTATTTTTTTTAGTCTGAATATTGCAGCACGCTGTTTTTGCTGTATGTCACACTACTGCTCCCTGCTGCCCAAGTCTGTTTTGCATCCATAGATACATTTTATGCCACCTATGCCTGAGATAGATCGTATACTGACTGTGAATAACTGGCTCCTCAGAAGCAGAGGGGCTGCTTGCTGTCAATGAGATGTTTGTCTCACCATGATTAATTACTGTGAAATTCCCACAGAGATTTAAAATCATGATTAATTACTACAAAATGCACAAAGATCTTAAAGACTAAATTCTACAGCTAGCTAAGTTTACCCAAGAGTTCCTGTACATCCTGCATCTGGGGACACTTCTGCAACAGGCAATCAGCAGATAAAACTCCCATAGAACACATGGTTAATTGTCAGAAAAAGGTTAAACAAAAATAGCTGGTAGCAAGTTCTGTGACAGCATTTGTAGACAGACAATGACTGAGGTGTTAGTAGTCTATTCCTTAACTGCTCCTTTGTTTTACCTTGAAGATACTATCTCATTTACAAAGGAAAATACCCTTTTAAAGAAGCAATTATATTGTTGGTGGTGCTTTTTTTCTTATTTGCCATGATCAAAGACATAACAATTCCCAAAAGGTTAACATTCCTTCAGAGTACAAAAATCTAGATCTCATCTGCAGGGTGCATTTCTTTCCTATTTTATTCAACACAGAGGCTGAGAAGATTAATAAGCTCCAGTATTTTAAATTAAGCTTATTACAGACTGAACTTTTAATAGGTTTGAAATCATCTTCTGAAATCCCACATTAAAAGAACAGCTATGACCAACTTACTCCTTTTTCTAGGAACTTTCCCAAAGACCTTCATCATTCATATAAAAGCCAGAGTCCAGATAACTGTATCATGTGGCAGGGAGGGAAGTGACAGTCAGTCCACCCAGACTGCTGCCATATTTAATGCTTATTGGATTCATGATAGCATTCTCCCTTCTGGCGGATGAATGCTTATAAGCACACTTGTGCTTCACCAGGCAGAAGCAATCTGATGTTATGCTGGGAGGGATAAGAAGGGGCAGAGGACTTGGCAGCAAGGCTTTCTGTTTCCTGCACAAACAAGTAACTGCAGAGCACTGCAGACTGTGTTGGCTCCTCCAATTGGTAAAACCCCATCAAAACACAGCTCTTTGAATGAGAAAAATGTATTATGCTAATAATTTCAATCCTTCTTCCGTTATCCATGAAAAGCTTCACTGCATTATTCAATATTTTTCAGTCTAATGCACTGAATTAAGTCCTTTTAAAAAGTTTTGTTCCTGTAACACTTGGAATTTATACTGAATTTTATCTTTGAGCTTTCTGGAAAAGTATTCCTTTCACCATTTCTCTCTGCCAGTTGCAATCTATTTAACAGACCTTTACAATGTCTAACACGTTGCAGTTAAAACCACAGGGAAGTAAAGGTGCTCTGAGTAGTGGGATTCCTTGTCGAGACAATTTACCCCAACTCACCAACTTATATAAAACCAAGAACTGTAGAGACCTTTAAATAAATAAACCCTACAGATAAGCTGTAGGTGCAGAGTTCTGGTGCCCATTGGTAACAGATACTTTATGCATGGGGATTTCATTCTACACAGAGGTTTGGTAGACACTGCAGGTTTTTTTTCTTTTAGCAGGCTTATAAAAGAAAGATCAAACAACCAGGCCTGCTAAAGCCAAAAGAAACTTCTTTCCCTTGCCTCCTCAGAGCTTTCCATTTCCTCCAGCTTTACAAGCCCAAGTGAAGAGAAGCTGCTGCCAAAACACCAAGAGCTGTCAAATCTGTATTCCTTTGGTACTATTGTTATTTTAATAAAAAAAAAAAAGAGATGTGGATTCAAGTGTAAAGAAAAAAACATCAAAATTTGACCTGGGAATATCCCTCCTTCTGCTAGTTAGACATTTTCACGCATGCAGTGTTCTTTTAGGAACAGCTATTGTAAAGGTTCCAAAGCATCCTTAGGCTAACACTCAGAAGAGGGCAAACTGTGTGTGTAAATGCTGTGTAAAGAATTTGTGTGTGTAAATAATGTTGGAGAACATTAATCTTATCTAAGAATCGGGTCAAAAAACAGGCATCCTCTTTCAAAAAAGTACGTACAAGCTGACCACACAGAACTGAGAGTAAAGTTAGCATTAATGAGGATACAGAAATTTTCTAAGACAAACAGAAAAAAACAGGAAATCATTAGAATCTATAAATGCAAAGATACGACCCACTGACACATGAATTGAGTAGGAGTTAGAAATCCTTCTGACAAACAACTCCAAACTGTGCCAGCCCGGGAAACTCAGTCTGTGTATGAGTACCTTAGCACAACTACAAAGCTGGTCTTGCTCCTCTACTTCTAGCAAAAGCCAGTTGTGGCTGTGGAAAGAAAAATAATTAAAACCAACCACGGATTGGCATAATGAAATGCAGCTATGAGGAACAGCTTCTTAATGGAGAAGCACAGATGTTCTATGGACGATGGCTATAATTTAAATGAAAAAGTGCCATTGTTTGTCCATTGTTTAAATTCATGATACCTCAAAGGAGAGATTTTAGGACATGCACACTTGAGGAGCATATAGCTAAGGTAAAGCTAAATTGTTATCTCTGCTCTGTGTGAAAAGAAAATGGTTTTCATGTGCATGGAAAGCAAAAGATAGAAAATTGTACTTAGAGTAGAAGAGGAGACCAGGAGCGAAAGGCAAAGAACACGGACAGCAGTAGCCTCCCATCAGCAACTGAAAATCAAATTTTTTTCCCAAAAATCTGGGAGTACTGCAGCTGGTGGGAAGGCAACATCACTGCCCAGGAGCCCACAGGCTGGCAGTATGCTGGTACTGGGACAGGAGGAAGAGGAAATGGTGTATGAACTCCCAGAGCTTGTTCCACTCAGCAAAGGTGCCCAAGTCAGCCATGCCTTACTCCTGCACAGACCCCCTCCACCAAGTTCTCCTTTGCCACAATACCACAGGCAACCTGAGGAACATTTAGGCTGCTGCCACAAGAGAGCAGAGCCTGTCTTGCTGACAGCAAGGTCATCAGCAGCCACTCATGGTGAGCACTCCCACTCCCTTTATTTATTCTGCACTTCAGAGAACCACTGCACATGATCTTAGTTAGATCTGATGCTATGTTGGACCTCTCAGGTGCGGTGGTAATGGAAGTAATACCTTATATTTTATCTGTCAGTAAATAAAAGATACTAGCTGGGTGCCCACAGTTCTTCTCCCAGTACCTACCTTAACTTGGGCATTTCAGATCAGCTGTAGGTGGCAGCCTTTTCCTCCTCCTTGGAGAAACAATGACACCCTCTGCATAATGCACTTATCACGAAGGGCAACTGCCAGTTAGCCTTGTTGCTGCTTAAAGTAGGAGACTTTGAAGGGCTCTATAAAATAATGCTTCTGGGGTTTTTACTTTCCAAGTCAGCACTGGCTACTAATTCTGATTATACAGGTCAGTTATACAGCAGCTAATTATGTCCAAAACTGGAAACAGCCCCATATGCTCCCCAAATCTCTTTCACCAGCACTTCTTCCCACTAACTGTGCAACAGAATCAGGGGGATTCCTTTTAATGAGCAATAAAACTGACTTTTTTATACACACTTCACCCCTGTAGAAAAAAACTGTGACAGAAGAAGCTTAAGAATCAGATTAAGACAATAAGACAACTACAGAGAAAAGAAATCCAGGCAAATTCCTGTTGCTTAAAAACTGTCAGATTTACTCCATGGCAAATCATGGGGAAAGAATTGCCAGTCAGAGCCACTTTCTTCTTAAGACAGGAGAGAAAAGGGGGACAATGGGTTGAACAAGTAAGAGTTTTCATTGTAGTTCATACACTTCAGGAGAATGCAGGACTTCATTTTTCCTTCTCTTTTGCCTATTCTTCTCTCTGCTTCCTCCTTTTATGCTACCTTACATAGCTGTCAATTTGGGAGTAAAAGAGTCAAGGTGCTCTTCAGAAGAGTCAGTGCCACAGAAGGCGTGGGGAGTTGTCAAAAAGCTTTGGCTAAAGAAGAAAATCCCTGACTCCCACTCCTCAAATGCATAATTTCACCACTAGACATGGAAAATATTTGTTGCTGGAAACAGAGGTACCTGCATGCTTCAGGAAAATTAATCATCAGAGCCTAGCATAAAATACAGTCACAGATATTTGTTGGTTTGCAAAGTTAGCTCATAAACATGTGTGGAATTATTTTGTAACATGTATTAAATGCAGCACAAAATTAAGCATGGATTCTTTTGGCAAAAAAGAACGCTATCACCTGCCTATGACAGAATTTCACCTTTAACATTTTTCTGTGACTGTAATAGAAATCTGTTAGTATCTCTGCTTTATTCACACAGATATGTTGCTGGGAAGGCAATTCTCCTTGCTAAGCAGTAGCTAGACGCTGGGAGAAAAGCAACTTAATGAGATTCATTACCTGAGAGTGACTGGGCAGGACACCAGTTAATATTAGTTTTGCTTTGTATTGTGCCTACATCATTGCATGTGTCCAGCTAAATTGTTCTTAGAAGCAAATAGAGGTGACACAATAAATACTACCATTTTGTTCTGTCCAAAACAATCTATACCTAAATGTTTTGACAAGCATAAGCAGCAGGTACAGGCTGACTAACTTCTGACATTAAAGTCAATGTGCCACAGTCATCAGTACTTCAAACATTTCAGTTTTGTCAGCTGTGGTAGGGTTGACTAAATTATACAGCCACACAGAATTTTGCATTTCTCTTAACAATCCCCTGTCAGGCAGAGATCTCATTCAGGTTCCTTAGTCATTGTTTATGTTATTAAAACCTTGTAGCTGCAGTAAATACCAATAGTTTATAGTCAGCTGTGAGAAGCACTATTGACCTTCAATCTACATACACAGCTCTCCACCTTCTCTACCTCTTTGCCTTGCACACAACTTACATCTTCTGAGTACTGTGAAGTAGTAATTATACACAGGACTCACAGTTTACAGGCACACAAAATCAGGGGCAGAAGGGACTAAGGTAAACAATAATAAAGACTGGAATAAGAGATACAAGCAAATGAGAGGGAGGAAGGACAATAAGGTGGAGATCATCCTCAGGGTGGGGCTAAGGGAAAAGAGAGAATTGCTTCAGCCAATTCCCTTTGTATTACCCACACTCATTTATAACTTGAATGGATGAATAAAAGATTTTTTTTATTCCCAACTATCCTGCTAGCTGTAAGTGTGGAAAATATGGTAAGTATCCTCTCTGAAATCCATTCCCTGCTTCTCATCTCCCACTGTGTGCAGATACTAAAGTTACAGTAATTTTAAAATACTTCTTGATTGAGTTGTTTAGCCTCCTTAGGTATGGGAGCAGAGAGTTAATCATTGCTTAACTTCAAAGCTCATTTTGTCACTTGGTTTAAACATTAACTCTCAGAAAGACTAGTCACATAAAATGCAAATCTGTGAGACACTGAGCACTGTCATTGAGGCTTAATGCCCTCAGCTGCCTTTATCTTCTGGAGGGGGGCTTAGGATGAGGTCATTAAAAGCAATCACCAAGAAGTCATGCCTGATTACTCTTTCAATTAGGGCTTGATCCCTCAGGCAGTTATGTGCTGTAAGTGCAGAATCCAAAGGCGGGTGCTGAATACTCAGTGTTTGCTTACTGCTTAGTCAATGAAGCTCAACAACTGAGCAAATGAAGGCAGAGAGGAAAAAGAAGTGTAGTTGGTGATACACCCAAATTTCTGCAGCCTCCATGTTGAGTCCTGAAGAGGAGGGCAAGGTGGGCATGCCCAGCATGAGCTGCTTAAGATGAGAGACCATCACACCACTGAATGTGAGTGAGGAATTTCAGGTGCTGCCTGTGTGACAGAACTAGGAGGTGACTCAAAGGTGATGGTCTTAGAGATAAATCCAGAATGACATGAAACCAGAAGTAAGTGAACGGCCATTATCTGTCAATATTTGTCGCTCAGTTGGCCAGGTCCATGAGCAAGGCAGCTTTTATCCTGTTCCAGGAGACTGCAGTCTGTGCTGTCCTGCAGCAGCTCAGTGTTGCTCTCCCGTCGTTCCAGATCCTATCTTGATTCCTCATGGATTGGCCTGGAAAGGCAAAATAAACGCAAATGCCATCAGAGAAAATAGTTTTTCTCCTTTGCTGCTGTTTTCACACTCATTTTGTCTTCATATTCTGTGTCTATCTAGCCAGCAGGTTTATGTAGGAGCATTTGCCGAAACAGCAAAAGCTCAGACAAGCTATAGACTAAGAACTTGTAGAAATTATTCAATGAATAATGAATAAAAGAAATCAGATAATTAGCAAACAGAAAACAGAATCCAATGACTCATTAGTTATCAGCTCTCCCTAGCAGTTCTGACCTCGGAGCAGCTGGTGTCTGTTTCACACACATTAACTGAGCGTCCCACTACCTCCACAGACCTTGCCACATGCTACTGTTATGTCCCTGAGGAACTCAACAGTCTTCAGACCCCAATAGTCGCTGCAGATTAGCAATGCAGGCCAGTCTCCCCACAGGGAATGGTGGCAACAGTGGAACCATCAGGGCTTCGCTGGCAAAGCTCATATCCAGACCCCTCATGAGGCCACCAGGGCCAGGCTGGTGTGGTAATGGGGTTAGCCCAAACCCCGTGGCCACCGTATCAGTCAACAGTCATGGGATCCATCTGCAGGTGCTGAAGGAGCTGGCAAATGAAGTTGCTAAGCCACTGTCCATCATATTTGAAAAATCATGGAAGTCAGGTGAAGTTCCCAACGACTGGAAAAAGGCAAATATAGCCCCCATTTTCAAGAAGGGCAAAATAGATGAGTTGGGGAACTAAAGACCAGTCAGCCTCACCTCCGTGCCTGGCAAAATCTTGGAGCGGATTCTCCTTCAAGGCATGCTGAGGCACATGAAAAACAGCAAGGTGGTTGGTGACAGCCAGCATGGCTTCACTAAGGGGAAATCCTGCCAGATCAATCTGGTGGCCTTCTATGGCGGGGCTACGGAACTGATGGACAGGGGTAGAGCAGTTGATGTCATCTACCTGGACTTGTGCAAAGCGTTTGACACTGTCTCACATGACATCCTTGTCTCTAAGTTGGAGAGACATCAATTTGATAGGTGGACCACACTGTGGATAAAGAGCTGGCTGGATGGCTGCACACAAAGAGCTGTGCTCAATGGCTCAGTGTCCAGCTGGAGACCAGTAACGAGTGGTGTCCCTCAGGGATGGGTGTTGGGACTGGTCTTGTTCAATATCTTTGTCGGTGACATGGACAGTGGGATTGAGTGCGCCCTCAGCAAGTTTGCCAATGACACCAAGCTGTGTGGTTCAGTTGATATGCTGGAGGGAAGGAATGCCATCCAGAGGGACCTTGACACGCTTGTGAGGTGGGCAGATGCCAACCTGATGAAGTTTAACCATGACAAGTTCAAGGTCCTACACCTGGGTTGGAGCAATCCCAGGCACAGCTACAGGTTGGGCAGAGAACAGATTCAGAGCAGTCCTGCAGAGAAGGACTTGGGGGTTTTGGTTGATGAAAAAATGAATATGAGCCGGCAGTGTGCACTTGCAGCCCAGAAAGCCAACCGTATCCTGGGCTGCATCAAAAGGAGCGTGACCTGCAGGTCAAGGGAGGTGATCCTGCCCCTCTACTCTGCTCTTGTGAGACCTCACTTGGAGTACTGTGTGTAGTTCTGGGGTCCTCAACATCAAAAGGACATGGAACTGTTGCAACAAGTCCAAAGGAGGGCCATGAGGATGATCAGGGGACTGGAGCACCTCCCATATGAAGATAGGATGAGAAAGTTGGGGCTGTTGAGCCTGGAGAAGAGAAGGCTGAATGGAGATCTCATAGCAGCCTTCCAATATCTGAAGGGGGCCTATAGGGATGCTGGGGAGGGACTCTTCATTAGGGACTGTGGTGATAGGACAACGGGTAAGGGGTTCAAACTTAAACAGGGGAAGTTTAGATTGGATATGAGGAAGAAATTCTTTACTGTGCGGGTGGTGAGGCACTAGAATGGGTTGCCCAGGGAAGTTGTGAATGCTCCATCGCTGGCGGTGTTCAAGGCTGGATTGGACAGAGGCTTGGGTGGCATGGTTTAGTGGGAGGTGTCCCTGTCCATGGCGGGTCGGTTGGAACTAGATGATCTTAGGGTCCTTTCCAACCCTAACTATTCTATGATTCTATTATTCTATATAAGCTCTCGATTTGTGGACTTCTCATTAACTCATTGAGAAGCACAGCTGAAATTCATCTGCGCTACTTTGCTCAGCTGCAGACTTGGCTGGTGCGATCTTGCTATTCCCAGGTGAATCAGACTAAACATCTCCTTGGATTCACGTAAGAAGAGTTGTCTTTGGTCAGAATATTCTCAACATTGAATGAAGCAAATTATCTCTGCCTACTTTGTCACAAAGTCAGATGTCAGTTAACATCTTTCAGTGTGCCTAATAAAGTGATTGCATCTATACCACTTTATGCTGCTGAAAAGGGAGTTCAGTTTCCCTTCAAACTCCAGCACCTCCTCTGGGAGTTAATGACTAATAGGTCAATCACACTAATAGGCCGATCACTCTCTTTCTCATCTGCATAATTACACTCTTTTTTCCATGCTTCACATCTCCTCTGCTTTGGGAAACAATTTTTGTCTCTCATTGCTGCCCTCAGTGGAACTTGCCATATGCCTTCAGACGCCTGCTCGGTCAGATGCTTCCTTGCCCTTCTCTGCCTCTGAGATTTTCTATTGGGGATTTACTTTGCAAAACATAAGAAGAGGGAAAAGCTGCCATTATAGTGCTGTAGAGATGCTTCATGGACTACAGGACTTCAATACCTGAGGATAAGCTCCAGAGAGTATCTGTGTACTTAACATGAGCTTTCAAACACCATATATGTGGTTTCAACTGGCTTTTAATTACTTTTTTCTCAGAGGATTGCTCTAATCCATTCAAATGACTACTGGTACTATCAAGCACAGACAACAGTTGGCATCTCCTGGTGGTCATTTTTATCCCCCATTGACTTCTAACACTTTCACCCTGCTTGTAACACCACAAGGAAGCAACCATTCCCCTCTGATAGGGCTTACATCTCCACTCTAGTTCCCTTAGCGATCTCTTCAGCCCATTGAAAATTGAATGGAAAATGAAATGGTGTCATCCAGCAAGATAGAGAATACCCATCCAAAAATACTTACTACTCTGGTGGCTACCAGTGTCATCTAGAAGATCCTAAGCAGAGCCTTCAGGGTAGATGTCTAGAGTTTCTCTGGAAAGGAAACTGGAGAAAGAACCACCAGTTTTCTAAAAGCTGTCATCCAGATCACCAGCTTTGGCAGGAGTTTCAGATTGCAAACCACAGTGAAATGCAGATATCCCCCAAACACTCTGATTAGGGCTTCTTATTGACTAATCAAGGAGGCTCTTAATTCAGCACACTCACTTTTCTGAATCCCACTTTCAGGCATCTAGGTTTACGGCGCCCAAGCACCTCATGCAGAGAAGGAAAAGTATCCAGTAGGTGTCAGCACACCCGAAAATCAGACATTGCCCTGCGCTTCCCATCCTGGGGACCTGCTGCTGATCCCAGCCTCTGTGGGCTCCACTGCACCCTGGCACACAGCCTCAAAGTGCCAGCATTGAAGAGCTGCTGCTGAGCTGCAGTTTTGTTGGATTAAGCAGCACATATACACTGGAGATGCATTAGCTTGCACCTCTCTGGATGCTGATAAAAAATCATGATGAATTATCCAGTCCATTTTGACTCTGTGCAGAGCTATCAAAAGTCTTAATATGCAAATGGATCTTATTTATCATATGATAGGTACTGTGTAACATAGCACCTAAATTACACTGAGTTTGTGATACCATCTGGTTTCATCTTTCATTACATTAGGGGATCACTTCATCATACTTGACCTGAAAATTGGTGCAGGAATAAAGCAGAGCCATGGATTCAGTTCGCAATGAAAAAAAGCTCTGCTAGCTCATGTTAGACAAGTGGGTCTCAGATCGCTCTTCTCATCTTCAGGTCTGGAAAACAGCAAATTCCAATAGGGCCACTACCAAAATTTAGCATTATCAAATTTTCTCAGGTGATAGAAAAACTCTGATATTTGGTGGCTTAAGGAAGAGGGAAATGCCAGTGAAGGCTCAGAGGAACAGTCCACAGGTATAAAGTTGCTGCTAGATTAATGGGATCTTAAGACAGAAAAAAAGAAAATACTCCCATTAAATTTTATCAAGCTCCAAGTCCTCCTGCGACTCCAAAGAAGTGATGGGCTAATGCATTTATTTTACTGGCAATGCAAAGAGGCTCAAAGAAGTTGACTATTTCTCTTTGTTCACATTTCACTCAATTAGCCAAAACACTTTCTTGAGCTCCTCTTGCAGACCAGCTCTCTGATTGTCTGATTAAACCACAGTATAATGATTCATCATTGTCTGTCCATTCCCACTTTACTGACTGCCTAATTAAAATGATTTTTATGCCCAAAGGTAATTGCTTTCTTCTATTATTACTCTGAAATGTTAATGCAATCTAGCTCACCAGTCTCTGTGCCTACCACTAGAGACAATAAATAAATTAAACACAGAAAAATGATGTTTAAATAACATTAGGATGGAGTCATAAAACTACAACAGCACAGAAATTCCAGTTAAGGACACACAGTATTGCCAAAGACATTTGCTATACATATGGCTGGCTGTTTCTCACAGTTCCAGAAAAGCGGGCGATAGGCACCCTGGCTGCTCCATTAGCAACACATTACTGGCCTTATAGAATCAAGTGAAACAGAAAATCATTTTAGAGTGGTCATTACTTTTATATCAGTACCTACTGACAGTTCTCATCCTGTGGCATCTGAGTACGTGGAACAGAAGATGTTGGCAACTGTTGGCTCAGTGGAAACCTCTCGACTTAGTTATCTCATTAGTTATAAATTGTTTAAAAATGCTTTCTTTTGTGGTCTGTCTTTGTCTAGTGACCCTTTGATAAGGGTAGTTACACCAAATTACTGCCCTCAGAAGATAGATACAGCGAACAAACCGCAAATGAGCTACCTCTGTAAAGAAGCAATCAATATCAATATTGGATATTTTGGTTTAAAATACCCATAATATTTTTTTACTTCCTTATTGGTTCTTAACTACAACCAACCCATATTCAATCTGTCACTATTTCCTATTTTTCAGCACGTTTCCTTCATTCATACTGCTTATCCTTGCTGTTCATCAGTCCCAAACACATCTGTAAGGAAGTGCACATATACATATGGGAACAAGCAATGCCGGTTTGATTGTAACTGACATTTGGGGTTGGCCAGATGCATCTCATCCAGCCTCAGAAAGCTACAGCTTGAAGATCATCAGGCCCAGAAGAACAGCAAACTTCAAATTTATCCATATGCTTTCTGTCTCTTCCTAACCTGAAATTTTACCCCGTACTTTTAGTGATAATTGCATTAGCTGCCTCATCTCAGCTGGCCTTTTTAGTGGAGCCTGGAGAAAAAAGGGCAACAAACACATTGGCCTTTCCAGAAACATCTGCTGATAGCTTTCCATCCCCGCCAGCCTGAAATTCAGAACCTTGTAACAATCAATAAAGACAGGCTGAGAAAGTTGGGGCTGTTCAGGCTGGAGAAGAGAAGGCTGCGTGGAGACCTCATAGCAGCCTTCCGATATCTCAAGGGGGCCTATAGGAATGCTGGGGAGGGACTCTTCATTAGGGACTGTGGTGATAGAACAAGGGGTAATGGGTTCAAACTTAAACAGGGGAAGTTTAGATTGGATATGAGGAAGAACTTCTTTACTGTAAGGGTGGTGAGGCACTAGAATGGGTTGCCCAGGGAAGTTGTGAATGCTCCATCGCTGGCGGTGTTCAAGGCCAGGTTGGACAGAGGCTTGGGTGGCATGGTTTAGTGGGAGGTGTCCCTGCCCATGGGAGGGAGGTTGGAACTAGATGATCTTAAGGTCCTTCCCAACCCCAACTATTCTACGATTCTATGATTATCACCTAAATTCCTCACCTCCTTCTAACTCTGATCCATGTTTTTGGGGCTTGTAAATTTCCATGACATCAAAGAACTTCAGACTTTGCTTTACTTCTTATCCAAGCTGATCCCACAAGCAGAAATTTTATTTCATGGAGAGAATGCTGGACTTAGTCTCTTGAGGTATCAGATGAAAAAGTGAAAAGTTTTAGGTCTAGAAGTTACTTGAGGCTATTTCTAGAGATTTTTATGCTATATTTTTGACACCCTATTGTTAGATTCATACCAGCTATAAGCAACTTGGTTTTAAAAGATAAGGGCAGTGAAAAGTAATGGCAGATTCACAGGGTAGATGAAGGGGTACTGGTTGAGAAGCTGCAGGCTCAGCCAAGTCAAAACTGTTTGGCAGATCTGCCAAAATAATTTTCAGGGGGTCCTTAGCCATCATCAAGCTCCGGTGAAAATATAGGGAACATCAATTCTAATCTGCCTTTTACAACACGGCAGAAGTTTTATCTAAGTAGGGCAATACACAGCTTGTGTGAGAGAAAAGAAGCTGTACTATGTGCCTGTTTTGTCCCAGCATTATCAGCCTTTAAAATTTAAATGCTCAGGGAAAAGGCTGCTGACTTTAAAAAATTAAAAAAAAAAAAAAAAAAGAAAAAAAGAAAGAAAAAAACCCTGTCCCCTTAGTACCTTCCTGACCTTTTTTTCTTGCATGGATGTACATGTGTACTTGCTGGGGACTCCAACTCATTCTTGCTCCTGGGATGATCCATGTGGACATACGTTTAACTCAGCTATTCCTAGAATTAAGACTGTGCTGCTTCATTAATACAGTATTTATAGTAATCTTTAATTAGTATAAATTACATCTAGCTATGACTGATGTCCATTCTATATTGACCGATTCAAACTCTCTCTTAGAACTTAAGTTTAACTTAGTTAAACTAAGAGTTTAGCAGTGACGTTTTCACCACTAAAAATCTTCACAGAAAAAAAAGCAAACAACAAAAAAAGCAATACAGGAAAAAAAATCAAAACACAAAACTGAAACAAAACAATTGTGAGAATTCAGATTCAAGTTTTAAATTCCCAGCTGAAGACCTCTAGTAGCAATAACTGAAGACAGAACAGTTAGATCCCATGGATATTATATCCTGCCTTCCTCAATAAACGGATAGGAAGCCAAAGCCTTATTCCCACAAAAAAAAAGGTGGAAGAGCTGTACCTCAACAGCAGTTTGCTGTACATCCTCAGAAAATGTCTAATTTTCGTAGTAGACCAGCTGTTAGCTGTGAGAGAGTTATTATGCAATTTCATCCGTACAGTATTTATCATGTAACAGATGCTTACAGTGTCTATCAGCCCACTAAACAAGACAGGGAGTTATTCAAATGGTAACTGAGACACAAAGAAAGCAAGAGGCTTGCAAAGCTTACATGGAAATTATATCAGATTACTTTCCTTGGACTACAACCTAAACCACAGTTCCATCCTCACATTCCTGATTACCTTAAATACGTGCTTAATACACCTTGGAAACTGCCTTGACAAATCATGTCAAACATGAAACCTAAGTTTGAAATAAGAGCAGAAAATTCAGCTGTATTACTCGCAGCCATCCTGTGGAATTCCTTTCAGCTTTAGTTTGTAAAATATTGGTACTTTGAGGATATAGCAGCTATTTTGTGTATTACTCAAAAAATGTCAGTAAGATTTCATTATCAGAAACAGGATCATAAGCATGCTCAAAAGTAAACTTAAAGAAGAGTTTAATTTAATATTGTAGTGTCTCTGTTGAATCCCACAGGAGTTGGCTGAAGAAAGCAGAAGAAAACCAATCAATTTAACTTGACTGCTTGCCTTTTTTAAGCTATTTCTAATTCCCTCCTCTAAAAATATCAATTTTCTCCTAAATTGGACAAGTTAAAACCAAATGCAGTAAGTGGGGCTTTCTGAGTTTCCTACATTAGTACAGCATTCCACTGTTGTCTTTAATCAACAAAAATTGGTTTACATGGAGTATAGAACTATCTTCTGCAGAGCATAGCCTCACTATGTGAATAGTTTGGATTGCATTGGATTGAGCTGGATTGCAGGCTTCATAAACAGATGAATGTTCTTTACATTTTCTGAATATTTGCTTTCCATTGTTTTTGTTTTCAGTTTTATTCTTTTATTCAGCATCACAGATAATGCATAAATTATCTCCACTAACAGTATTAATTAATAGCACCATCTGAATACTGAATGAATTAGCTGGGAAAGACTGAGTTAATTTGTTTTGGTCATGGTCTGAACTATTTTCTTATAGTTTGTCAAAAACATTCGCTTTATTCCCTTTGGGAGCAAGACAGAACTGTTGGACACCTTTCCTTCACGCAGGATTGGGCAGAAGTTGTGACTTCATTTCAATAGGACATAGCAATCCAAAACAAGCCTGCACACAGCTGCCCAGAAACTGAGCTGCATGAGCTGGGCCCTGTCAGAGATGTGTGCATCTGCAAACAGAAACAGCAGCAGGAAAGCTTTCAAAAAAAAAACCACCCAAAGAACACAAAAAGGAAACGTGCCCCAAAACAAAAGAAGCATTTTTACACAGCGTTGCTTCTAAAGAAGCTTAAAAGTGGGAACCAATAAATTATTTCACTTTTATTTCTCCCCTGTTCAGGTGAGACTTTGTGAATGATTTCTCAAGACAGAAGGCTAAGCCTTTTCTCCTTCCTGGGGGAGCAGCCCAGAAGACCTAGACACTGGATACCTGCAGGAGTCACAGGGAGTACCAGTATAACAGAACTTAAAACACACAGATGTTCCTAGCAGTGCAATCCAAAGCAATATATTGCACGACAAGTCAAGCAAACAAGGCTATAGATTGGCAATTGTGAGTATGGATCTCATGAGAAGCAGAGAAAGCTCCATCAGCTCACTGACCAGTTGCAAGTCATTAGCGCATCCCCAGCAACAGCAACACTCCTAGGCCTCCCAGATCTAGGCATAGATCCCAGGCAGATCAACAGAACTAAATCTATGGTTGAACTGTTTGGAATAACAAATCAAGACAAAGAAATTAGGATAGGCTCAAAATTATATATATATAAAGGGAGGGCATGTGCTGCCTATGTTTTTTGCAGATAAGTCATTCTATTCCAGCTATTAATTTAATGATGCTTCACCAGAACGAATGTGTTGATTTTGGCTGGGGTGGTGTTCATTTTCTTTCTAGTAGATAGTATGGGCTATGTTTTAGACTTGTGCTGGAAACAGTGTCTATAATACAGGGATATTTCAGTTACTGCTGAGCAGCACTTACACAGAGCCAAGGCCTTTTCTGCTCCTCATCCCACTAGCAAGTAGTCTGGAGGTGCACAAAAGGGCTATGTTTTAGACTTGTGCTGGAAACAGTGTCTATAATACAGGGATATTTCAGTTACTGCTGAGCAGCGCTTACACAGAGCCAAGGCCTTTTCTGCTCCTCATCCCACTAGCAAGTAGTCTGGAGGTGCACAAAAGGTTGGGAGGAGACAGAGCTGGGGCAGCTGACCCTAACTAAACAAAGGGATATTCCAGACCATATGACATCTTGCTCAGCATATAAAACAGGCAGAAGAAGGAAGGTGAGGGGGTGTGCGTTCAGAGTGATGGTGTTTGTCCCCCCAGGTCACCATTACACATGATGGAGCCCTGCTTTCCTGGACATGGCTGAAAACCTGCCTGCCCGTGGGAAGTGGTGAATGAATCCCTTGTTTTGCTTTGTTTGTGTGCATGGCTTTTCCTTTACTGATTAAACTGTCTTTATCTCAACCTATGAGTTTTGTCACTTTTAGTCTTCCAATTCTCTCTCCTATCTCACTCTCCCATGGATGGGAGCGTGCACAAGGCGGTGTCTCAGTTGCCACAAAAGCTAGGGTTAAATCATGAAAATACCTTTGCATATCAATGAAGTGCTGCATTGCTTAGGAATCCACGTATTTCAGAAGAAGGTGTAAATGTGTGGCATGTAGATCTCCACACCAGAATAGGCTCTTACAGTTTCATAAGGCAAGATTAAATTTATAATTGCAAGTTGCAATCATTGTCCTGAAGAGAATGTTGAGCTGAAAACCTACCTACCCTGTAATATTGCAGGAAGGATTTCATAGCCTGGAGCTGAAGTGATTGTTCTGTCATTTAAATGCCAGGGAGTGATTTTAGGACTGGAGAGAGAAGACTAATAATGCAGGTTGGTGTTTCACTGAAATGGGGCTGCTCAACAGAGTTAGTTTAAAAGAGTCCTCCTTTTGGAACTTTAGTTAAGTCTCAACTTAAACAGGTTTTATTTCTGTGACAGTGAAGCCTCAAAAAAACCAGAGGTCACACCAGAGTAGCCCACAGTAGGAGGATCAGTGAGCAGGAGCACCACCATATTAGCTCATCTTAAATCAAGCCTTCCTATACAGCCAGAGTTAAAATTGCAGGCTGTGGTGAAAAGTTACTGCGGATGGGGGAAGATCACCAGCTGACGTGCCCCATGGAGGAAAGAGTGCAAATAATGTTAATATAACACCATAATACGCGCTGTCACCCTGATTATCTGTTAATCAGATTAAAGTTTTCCATCCAATAATAAAACTATTGGTTGTTAAGCCTCTGTATTTGCAAGTGAATACAATTAGTTCACCCATCACCAGAGTACTAGCGTAATCTTCTCTCACTTCTAGTGAGCACTGAGATTATATTTCTGTGGTGAAATCCTTCAACCTGAATTCATCCCTTGTTTCTGCCAAGCAAGTCCTGACGAAAAGCCTGCACATGCACACTGTCTGCTCTGTCAGGGTGTCAGGCAGAGTACCAGTAATTTCCAGCCAGAACACAGGGTTTCCTGGCTAGGAGGCTGATACAGATGTGCATCACTTCTGCAATGGCAGGTCAAACAACATAAGTATGTTCTCTGTAGAGTTACTAGTCACAAACAGCTAGCTCTCCCAGACAAGCAGCCAACAGCAGTCAATGAGGAATGGGGAAATCTGTGACACTGTAGTGAGAACATGGAAGAACCAACGACTGGAGGTGGGGAGTGGGAAAGACCACAGGATAGGCTAGGGTATTGCAGGGTGAATGAGAAATGATAGGGAAAACCACAGCAATTTTACTATAAGACATTAAAAGAGGGACTGGATGAACTGTGAGGAAGAACTTAATCCATAAATTTAGAGGCACAATGGTGAAGGCTGCTTAGGACATGGCAGCATTGAAAGTGTAGAGGTAGTGACAGGCTATATGGAGGGAACAAGAAGTACAGAGGCAGAAAAACACTTGAGGGACAACGCGTACTCTGAAGGGGAACATGGGGAACTGAACGTATTTCCACTGGTAGAGGGAAGGTAGGAGGAAGACTCATTTCACTACATTCCCTTGCTTTCATTTTCATTTGATACCCAAACACCTCTTTAAGTCATGACTTAATCAGTAAAATATAAACACTGTTCTCAATTAAAAGTGAGCAGCATTGCTGGTCCCAGTGACATTCTTCACACTAACTACAGATAATTCTTTCCAAAGTAGGAAGTTCGCTCAGAAGAGAAGCTGTTTCTTTATGCCCGCAGCATTGGCTGCTTTTGCAAAGCAAGGAAAGAAATGCCTAATTAATTATGTTTGTTACCTATCCCCTGAAAAACAAAATGGATAGAGGAGAAATTGTGCCGACCTTGAATGACCACCTTCTGTGTTAGCTCAGCAAGACGAGCTTCTTTGTGCTTAACCAGCTCAATCTTCAGTTCTAAATGAGCTAAAGGTAAATCTTGTTAATTCTGTTGCCCTGTAGCCATGTGGGCTAAGCAAGGATCTCATGATAGACTCCACGTACAAGATTAGGTTCAATCCTCCATGCGGCAAGGGATGGAGGAAGAAGGTCTAGCCTAAAACTAACTTGCAATACACACCTCACAAATAGGACGGAGTTCACCAAAAGTTGCCTTCAAAGTTGATCATATAAGGGACATACCGCCAACAATCCAGAAAAGAAGCAGTTGAAATTAAAAAAGACTTGCTTCTGGTACTGTCTAATAATAAATTAATACACAAATGCCACCAGAAAATTAATGATGAGGGATTAAATTTAAATCTCAGTCAAATCTGACCAGAATTTGAAATTTGGTGTCAAAAGCTATTCTTGGTACAGCTGCCAAAAGGAAGCAGCCAAGCAAGACTTTTACACATCTAACAGATAAAATTTGGGTGTGTTATAAGAGATAGGCTGGATAATCTTCACAGTACTTTTCCATCTCCCCTTCTCTCCGATTGTTCTTCCATTTTAAAGAAAGCTGCTGAACTTTCTGTAAGGCTTATTTGTTTAATCAGTCCCAAATTTAAATTAATATTCAGCTCTTTTTAGGTAACATGACATTTTCTCCTAAAAATTTCAAATAATATTTTGTTGCCACTATATTTACAGAAAAGCAGTGTACATTGGTTCATTTAACAATCAGAAACTAAAGTCCCCTGTGAACCAGACACATCTAAATGAGTGCTTTCCTGTGCGGTGTCCCTCCATAATAAAAGTATTCATTAAAGCTGGAACTGAAGAAACAAACAAAAAAAGAGGTAGTTTAGCACTCAGATTACAGAAAGGGTACTCAACATTTCAAGGCTAGAGAGCTTAGTTAAAACTTTGCAAAAGAGGAAAGCAACATTGCATCTAGATAAGAATGTTTGGATGTTTATTAACAGCCTGTGCAGGTCTCTTTGATATGCATTCCGGTTATAAAGCCTTAGAGAACAGGCATTGCTGTGAAATAAACTAGTCCTTCGTGCTTCCAATTCAGAGTGTCATGGTAATAAACAGCTACCTCGTTATACTTCTTCAGTGCCCTCTACTGGAACAAACATCAGCATCCTGCACCAAATCTTTCCCACCGGCAGCTTACCAATTCTCTACTGACACTGTGTAAGGTGTGCAATCGTTTTTACTTAACCATTTAAAGAAATCTTACAGAGTTTTGCTTTCCCATCAGTAAAATCATAATCAAGAAATAGCCCTGGCATAAAGCAACTTTGTCTAGGTTGAAAATTCAAAGCTTTTTCTCTTTTCCTCATTTTTTTTCTTTTTCTTTTTCATTGTAGTGCAAATACTGCACAGTTTCACTTCTACAGAGGAGATACTTTAACAGACTGAGTCTGTAATCATTCTCTTTTCATTAGTAAAACCAAAGCAAAAAAGTTACTGGTGCCAAAGAGTTAAGTCTGGAGATAATAATAAGGAAGAGAAGGGCACGTAGTTAATAACGTATCATTAAACACTGTCTCCTGAGAAGATAATTGATGGATTTGCTTTTCAATGTAAAAAAAAACCCATGGCAGAGTAGGGGTTTGAAGGTAACTTCACCTTCTTCCCTAGTCTCAAAGTACAAACAGAATATATGAGATTCACTATAAGATATTGATCTTCTGCTTTATTTTAAAGACTAAAAAATATTACATTTACCTACTTAGCACATTTAAGGCTTATGTAATTTTGCCCCCCCGAAACACAGGGGTTTTGGAGCCATCAAAGGGATGCAACAAAGATAAGCCCTGCCTCCAGCATTCAGTCTCACGCTCCTTGCAGTCTGGCCTGACAGAGATTGGTTTTTGCACTCAAAATTCTCTTTTTAGTCACGAATTCAGATTCTAGGTATTATTGTTCATTCCCTGGCCGGCTTCCTGTCTATAGTACCATTACTGCTAAGTACGAATAAGGAGGTGCCCTGGCGACAGTCAAATTGTAAATTATTAAAGAAAATGAATAACTTGATTGGACACAAAAATACAACTATTAATGCCATTTGGCATTAGTGGAGCTAATATAATTACCTTTGCAATCATTTCAGAGCCACTGAAGCTCACTTCTGCTTTGCTTGTTTTGGGAAAAATAGTCTATTATTACTAATGAAACAGTCCAGAAACATTTTAAGAACATTTGGTATTGAATAACAGCATTTAACAACCATGTAGAGGTGGAAAATAATTACAGAACAACCCTGGCTTTCAAAAGCCCAGAGGTACTAATGGCCTGAGAAGGGGTGACATGCAGTTCACCCCGTGTCAGTAAACCCACTACATTCTCCAGGTCTCAGTGGATAAAGCTAGAAAAACCTGTCCAAGCCAGCAACTGCAAACAACAAACCTACCCTTCTGGAGCTGGTAATTTCACTGCTTGTTTAGAACCCTGAAAGACAAAGATGCAAAATACTAGTGATGAACATATACATATCTTCTCTTAAATCTGTCAGTTTCCTGACTTCCCAAAATGTTCCTGGAACAAGTCCCCCCTCCCAGAAAAAAAGAAAAATTACAAATCCCAAAACTCTGAATACAATTCAGTGAAACCCCTAAACCCCTTCCAGTTTTCCTATTGTCCCTACAGCTGTCACAGATATCAGTGGTCACCAGCTCCTTTCCAGCCTCAGTGTGGATCTGCCCATGGTCCCAGTAACTTGCATTTCTCCCTGGATCCACCCACAGCACTCCCAGCTTGGAGTGTGCACAGAGCATCTCCATCCTGCTCTCCTTCCATTTGCCTGCCCTCAGTGGCCATATGCTATTCATTTTATTCCTCCAGCTCCTGCCTTAGGCCAGGGGACACCCCAGAGCCTGTGGGCTCCGCAGCTGCCCCGGGGGGTTGGAGCACAAGCAGCACTTAATCCCAAATGGGGCAGCTTCTACCAACTTCCCTCTGTCCATCACTGAGCATTTGCCAGTTCCTAATAACTCAGCTACCAGGTAAAGACAGTACTGGGCAGAACATCAGCTCCACCTTTGCTGGGGAGAGCTAGTGTAACTGGCTAATTTCAGGAGAGGATTTGAGGGGACAGACTCCAAACAGAGGAGCACTGTCTTGCAGTCCTCAGTGACAATCACAGTAACACACGGTTAAAACAGTCTGCCCTGTTTCTCACAGGTGAGACAACATGTCTCTTCTAGAGCTTGCTCTAACAAAAACTCAACAACAGCAAAGGGGGGAAAACTTTTAATCCTCTGTTTCAAATTCCTAAAAAGAAGCTACCAATGGTGGGATGGTGAGTAACTCATAGCAGGACTGGCATCCCTAAGTGGCAAAGGATAAGCTTGTGAAGATGTGACCTTGTAGGCTGTGAGCCCAGGGAAAGGGCTGGCAACACTCACAGAGCTCTTACATAGAAGGAGTTGCCAGGGACGGGCTGCTCCCTGGTAGGACAGCAGGTAAAATACAGTGGTCATCTGCTAACAGAGCCTCACTGAAATCAGGTGAAAATATTGAGACAAGCATTGGTGATGCACATATCCAACCATGGCAGCATCACTGCAGGGAAAGGCCATTTTCTTCCCAGAAAGTGCAACAGAAGAGGCCCTGGAAGTACAAGACGAAAATCCATTGAGTGGAAAACAGCTCTGCAAGGCAAAAATCTCACCTCTGCTCACTTCCAAGACAACCAAGCACTTGTCCCTGGGGTTTTTCCCACCTTTCTTTTGAGCTTTGAGCATCCATCATTTCTAGCAACCAATGTGCCCAGCAAGTAACAGCTCCTTTCCTGAGCTGAAGCCAGGCAGAGTATTGGTAAAGATTTCCCACAGCACGAAGAGTTCCGTCCAGAGGCAGAATTATGCTCACAGTGGAATATGAACTGTACAGTGATAAGGGAAAGGATGTGGAAAATAGGCACTGGAACAGCTACTGTTTCAGTTTTCCCAGCTTAGACCAAACTAATATATCAATGAGATTTTTTAATGTATGAATAAATACTGCTTTAATAAAAGGAGTAATATGTCTGTAACCATAGATTTTGCTTGTTTGTTTATACAGCTCTCATGCAATATTTATAAGCCCTTATATTTATAAGCCATTCCTTTTCTGATAATTTCACTAGCACATTGAAAGACTGCCTGGCAAGTCATAAAATGCAATTGCTGTTTTCACAGCATATTGTGCACTTCTAAAATAAACTTCTAGCCTCAGATGAATGCTACTCATTGTTCTGTAGCAAATTGCAACATGCTGGGAGCACACTGGGAAATCAAATGTCAGTCTCCAAAGTATCACTCTTCCATTTAAAGGTCACATCTCATCTTAATGGGATAACTAGAATGTCTGCTCTGATTTCATATCCCTAAAACCTCTCTTCTTTGCTCCTGCAAATGTTGTGTTCTGACAGTCCCTTTCCAGTAATAGGTCACATAAATGCACATAGACACAAATGCACGTGGTGGTGTGGGGCAAACAGATGAGACAGCTTCATTGATTTGAAGATATCAACTGCTTTTTTCTGTCATTTCCTTTCAGGGTGAAAATTCTACTATAATATAACAGAGTTTGGGGCACAATATTGTAGTACTGTATTGTACTTTATGATGACTACAGTATAAAATCTCTATTGACATGGTGTAAACTCAGATCATCTCCCCAAGCCTTTATACATGTTTCAGTATTTAAAAAATACAGCAAAACAAATTAGATAAAAGTATAGCTGTACCTTTGCAGGGTATGCAGTGAAAACTGTCATTATTTGATTTTCTTCTCTTTGAAGACATGGAGTTTCTCCCATCCTGCCCATTTCTGTCCAATCAATATAGTCAATATGTTTTGAAATACGATTTACTGTTTGGCTATTTACTTACTTTTTTTTTAATTAATAATTGTGGCAGCATGTATTTTGATTTGTCTTTTCAATTGAATTTATAGTCGCATAATAAATTTATTTCTTATTTGTACATAACAGTAAAAACAGGAATTCCTAAGGTCTCACTCCTCTATTAGTAAATAGCCAGCAGTTTTATTACCCTCTTAATGGCAATAGAACATAGCCCCAGATAACCAGTGCATGCTGTGTAGAAGTTTCTGTCCCACTGCCTCTGTATATGGGATCTCTGTTGTGAAGAGGGACGCAGAATAGCCCTGCAGCAGAGCTTGGATCCAGCCTTCAGAGATTTTAATTCATATTAGCACTATCACTAGTATGTAAAATCTCAAGAGGAAGAATATATTCTGCTGCACTGGAGTTTTGCTAGCTGCTATCCTGATGTAGTCTTAAATGTCAAAGTCACCACTAGTTTCAGTGGGAAGTTTGCCATTGTGGTTACTTTAAGACTAAGGTATAAATAAGGAGTATGGATAATTAAGAAATAGTTTTGGTTTCAGTAAAGATCAGCCATTAGTTTTTTCAAAGGAATATTTCTTCAGTTTTCAAGAACTCATGGTAGATTTTGACTTCACTTCAGTATTTCACCTATGGCCTTGGGCAAAATGGCATGTGGATGTTGGCTCTGTTGCACTCTGACAACTCTAAAAAGAAGCACTTTTCAATGGAAAAATACATATTGACAGCAAAAGCCAGGCCAGGGTAAGGGAGACCATATTCAAGATAGATGGCTCAATAGATAGAACAAGTTCAGAGCAACCTTTGTCAAAAACTGGTAGATATCTTCATTATATTGTGGAAACAGACGGGTTTGCCTCTCTGTGTGTGTTTGTGTGTGTGTGCGCTGCACAGGAGTTATGCGCCAACATTCAGTATCAAAGCTCTTTCTGAAGAAAGAGTAGCCAGTGTGGTCTGGTAGGTAATCAATCCCAAAAATTCCCTCAGGTCACCTTCAGACAACTAAGCTCTAATTCTGACAGAGATTAAGCCAAGTGCTGAATTGCTCTTCCCCAAACCAATACTTCCTGAACATGGGTTTTAATTCTTATTTTCAGATATAATGCAATTTAATTGCTGAATACCTATTCCAAAATTGGCAGAATACTTAGGAGGACTCTTTCCTCCAAATAGCATTCACAGCAACCCCAAGGTCCTGACGCCCTCCTGACTGTACACATACCCATGCCCAACATCAGCAGTAAATAAGCAGCACATATTATAAGTGTCCTTTTTCTTGTCTGCAGCTTTCTATTATTAATGAAGACTGAGAAGAAACATGGAGTATCACAAACTTTCAGTGCAGAGGAGCAGCGCCACATACTTTTGACAGCTCTTTCTCAAGTGACATACCAGAGCAAGCCCAGTGCTGGAGCTCACAGAAACTGAAGGCAACACTCTTGAAGGTGGGCAGCTAACTTTTTAGAGCCTCACTTCCCTTCTCGACCTTTTCAAACATAGCTCTAGATTAATTACGAGCAAAGCTAGAACAGTCCTGCACTGAGGAGGATGAAGAGCAGAAGCTTAGCCATTAGCACACTGCAGAAACACTTCCGAACTTTTCAGTTTCTTACTGATGCTGTGAGCTGGAAAAAATCAATCTCTGAGCTAACATACAGATGAGCACAGCAAGCAATTTATTTTTCTGTAGTGCTTTTGTAATCAGAGAGAGAAGACTCACAGGAACAAAATAGTTTTAAACTTGAGAAGAGATTAAAAAGATCAAGCTGATGATCATTCACCCGGGTGTAGCTGGGAGACAGGAATAAGTACCCTACACCTGACCTGGCCATAGCATGCAAACCACTCTGCCTAAGAAAGGCTCAATATTTTTAGCTTGCAGCCATTACATTCAGGTGTTTCTGGGTGAACACCAGAATAAAATTTAACATCAGTGGGTTTTGTCTTTCAGCTCCTCACTTGGAGAAATTGTTCTTTTTCTTGTTGTAATGGCAGCCTAAGAAACCAGTATTGGAAAATGACTTAATCATGAAAGACAACGCAGAACAGCCCATAAGGTTTGCTTGATTTCAGCAGCTGAGAGTATTGATTTGTATTCACTCTCTGAAATGGCTGCAATATGAGTGGTAACAGGGGAAGAGAGAGAAACTCTCTCTTCCATCACCTCAAAGGAGCTCCAGTTACTCGACTCTCTGGGTGGATGCCGTGACTAGCTCAGGAAAAGGAAGGCAGCAGGGGGGGGGAAATGTTGTTCAGAGGCAGCAACAGTCACACAGATGGGGCTGTAACTCAGCCTAGGGAGATAAATGAAAAAGCATGAATGATAAATGCTTCTTTTTCAGGATTCTCTTAAAGATTCATTTCTTCTTTGCAAGTGATTCATTGTTTTTCCTCCTTGATTCTCAGGTTATCTTAATAAGCATTTGAGAAACTTTTATTGGGTAATAAAAGGAAATAAGGCTTGAAGTCTCATTTTGTAAATCATATCTGACATTTAAAATATGCTGAAATATCAGCCTTGATTTTGCAGGAGCTTTTGGAAGAAAGTGTGTCCTGCAGATCATGCAAACTCTGCTTGCATGCTCTTGGAGCTCATCTCAAAAAGATTTATGAGCATCTTAGAAAGGAGTGTGATGGCTTTCACAGAACTTATAGCCATTGCCCATGCCTTGCTCCCTTTCTCTTCTGCTGTTCTGTGTACGTCGCTGCCTTGTGACAGGCTGAGAAAGTGGATTCACTCTTCAGCATTACTTCTTTGGTCAAGTCTCTGTGTCACAGACCATATATGAACTAAACATTTGATCTACCCTCTATGCAAATTAAATTTAAATTTAATTACAAAAATAATTTAAATTCTGCAGAATTTAAACTCATTTTTTATTAAACCTAGGCCAGAGCTACAACATGGCTCCACACAGGCAAATGGAGAGGGAGCTACTCAGATTTATGCATGTTCCAGCCTGGCTCAGCATATCCTCTCCTTTTGCAGGCCATACTTTCAAAAATAACTACACAATCTGACAGGATAGCATAGTAGGAACAGCTTGTACCAAACCCTACTCTTGCTGCCCAACTGAGCATCAGAAGGTCTCAGAGAAAAATAAAGTACCTCAGTAGCTGTTGTTTTTCCATTCAACCTTGTAAAACCCAACCCAGCAGCAACTTCAGAGATTCACTTGCTTTGATGAAAGTTTCCAAGGCAGAAGAGAAACTTTAAAGGACTAGAAAGATAGTTCTCATTATTCATCTGCATGAATACTGTTTGTTTGTTAAGAGTGAACTACCTACATAGAAGCTACTGTTTATGCCAAAAGTAGTGAGAACATTTCCAGCTGTGAAGGACCTTACACAGCCTCTGCTTGCCCAAAACATTTCATACCTCAGAAAACTCACTTGTAATACATCTTCATTGGAAATAATTTCCATAAGGCAGTTGTTTGGGCTCTTCCACCCACATCCTGTGTCCTTCCCCAGCCACTTCAGTACCTTGAGGTATGCCTGCACCAATTTCTGCTCCTGAACTTCTGCCATCTCAGATTAATCATATGAACTCAAAAATGCTCAGTGGCAAGACAGGTAAGTGTGGGGGGTAGATAAGGGTGTGTTTTGTGATTAATTCAATTGCCCAGGAGGAGTTGCCATAGTCATAACCAAGGTCAGGAAATATTACAAGTATTTTCTGCTAGTGTTTTCTCATGGGTTTTTTTTTTTGTTGGTTGGTTTGTTTTGGGGTTTTTTTAAATTCTGTTAGCAGATATTTAAAAAAGGAAAAAGCTGCTAATGAAATAAGAATTTATAAATGTTGTCTTTCTTGAAATGAAAACAATTACCTATATAAGACAAATATTTCTTCTTTTCCCCTCAAGAGTCAGACTTTTATTGATAGTGTAGCAATATCTGTACCATCTAGGCCAAAATAAATGATTAGCAATAGCATCTCAGTTACATGAAAAGGTCCAAATGCAGTGAGCTATGCAGTCCCAAGAAATCTTAGGGGTTAGATTTCCACTGTGATAACTCAGTAGTGTTGCTAAGCTCAGGGACCAAGAGGGAGACCAAAGTCTTGAGGTTGCAAGCACCAAACTGGCACTGCCTGAGGGTGCAATGCTGATGACAATGTGATGACAGCAGGTCCATGATCAGTCCAGCGCCCACACTTGGTCCTTTCAGGGACAACACCAGGGTTAAAAAGTGGCAACTAATTGTCCACAAAGCAAAATACTGCTTATTCATTGCATCTGCAGGCAAGTACCCATCTTCTGCACAGGGACTGGGGCACACACAGACCTGTGCACCTCCTATTCCCTCCTCTGTACTATAGGCCAGTCCAGCTATTTTACATAGGTTTAGGTTTTATAACTCCATTTTTGGACCAGATAAAATTAATCTGTACTGGAACCTGTTACTTACATTATTTCAAGGTTGAGCTATGCATTAAGCAATTAAAAATGTTATTAAATCCGTTTCCTTGAGAGTATGGCCATACCAAGCCTGTAAAAATATATATAGCAATTATAATGCTAATTCAACAATGTCTTTAAGTTCTGTCATTTCACAGATGCTTCTGCCAATGGGCAAAATTCAGAAAATGTTTCCATGGTGGTAATCAGCAATGCAAAATTAACCCACCTAATATATGAAGTTTCATATCTCTTAAACTCTCTGGAGTGCACAACTTTACATATTTCTTCTGAGATTCCAAATCACTGTGTTTTTGTCGTATAAATATGTGGATGCCCCCCTCCTTTTCTGACGTATTTCTGAAAACTTCCAGACCCAGAAAGACCTCTGCAAATTTGTGTTCTGAGATTAAGTTCCAGCTGAATACCAAGGTGGCACAAACTGAGCAAACTCTGTGGAAACTGTCCTATTACTATAAAAAGCCCTCAAAACCAAACTGATTTATCACATCAAAAACCTGAACAACCTTAAAAATATGCACTGGTGCTTAGTTGTGCATTGATGTTTTTTTAAATGTTAGCTGATTTCAAGAGTATTATGGACACATAATATTAAACACCAAAACTGTCTGTGATGCTGCTTGATGTCCTTAAAAAGTAGAGGTTTGAAATTTAGTTATTTTAGAAGAAGAATTGCATGGTTTGTTGTGGGTTTTTTTTTAATAAATATCTGAAATTATTACCTACCATAGGCACTACAAATATTTTTCATTATGGATTTGTGGTAGGAATTTAAAATATATCCTGTACTGCAGGAGCCAGAAAAACAGCTATGAAGCCATAGATACGAATAACTCTTTACCAGCGTAGCTAGCATCCACAATGACTTTGAGAATCCACAGGATTTTATCTTCTTTCTGTTAGGTCATACTTGCATTAGGTTAATGCAACGGATGAAAGTCAAGGAAAATACAGTCTTTAATAGCTTGTTAATACAGTGTGGTGGTGAGTTGTATTTTCTTTCTCCTGTTCTTAATATTTCTTTCATCCTACTCTCAGATGTCTGAGATACATGCACATCCTGAAACCAATGCCAGACTCCTCTCATCACAGACTCTGGATGAACCTCATAGCATATCTTATAGCAACCTTCCAGTATCTGAAGGGGACTTATAAGGATGCGGGGGAGGGACTCTTCATTAGGGACTGTAGTGATAGGACAAGGGGTAATGGGTTCAAACTTAAACAGGGGAAGTTCAGATTGGATATAAGGAAGAAGTTCTTTACTGTAAGGGTGGTGAGGCACTGGAGTGGCTTGCCCAGGGAAGTTGTGAATGCTCCATCACTGGCGGTGTTCAAGGCCAGGCTGGACAGAGCCTTGGGTGGCATGGTTTAGTGGGAGGTGTCCCTGCCCATGGGAGGGAGGTTGGGACTAGATGATCTTAAGGTCCTTTCCAACCATAACTATTCTATGATTCTATGAACAGGTTTGAGCTCTTAATGATAAGGTATTTTTGTTTAAGATCAAAACAAATAACAAGGAATATAGTTAGATGATCTTGTTATTTCTCAAAGCTGGCCCATGTCTTCTCGGTACAAAATTAACTGGGATAGAGCAACACAGGGGCAGAGCGTGGCTCACTGCACTTTGGGGGTAAGACACATGGAGAGCAAGAATCTCTTTCCTCTCATCAGCTAAAAAATCCTGTCCAAGGAGTAGACACCTTTTCCCTAGCAGGAACCCTTGCTTCCTTAGCCCATGTGTTTCCTTTAAGCCTGGTTCTCCCAGACTCCAGCCCTGGCAAAGTCAGCAGCATGGTGCTGCCTTTCCTTTGCCATTGCCATTTTAGCACCACTTACAGCCTATTACCACAGACAGCTGCTTCTCTGCCTATGCTTAAATAGGTCCCCTGTTTTTATTTACTGTGCGTATTGAGACTGTCAAACAACAGAGTGGTAATGCGTGGCCAGGGAATAAAAAGTGAAAATAACAAATATCTTATTGTTTGCATGAGTAAGAGGGAAAAATAATTCAGTGTGGTTTTATCTGTGTTTATAAAAAGAAAATCCAGCCCCAAAGGTATGCACCAGTGTGTGAATATAAGCCAAGTTTGGCAACTAGTCAGTTTTCTACTTAGGAATTAATTTCTCTGCAGTAATCACACTGAAATAAAAAGGGGCACTTAAATGCAGGCTGCCAGGTAGTACAGAGACAACAGAGGTTGCTATAGATGTGAACAAGCCTGGTTTCAGCAACACAGAACTCTGTGGGAGTCAGTTCACCCTCCCAAGAAGAAGGTGACCATGGTGACATCCATGGTGGCACCATCTAGCTGCTTCAAGTATTCAGGTTCTTCTGGGCAAGCTCTGCAGGCTAACTCCACACCAGGCTGCAGATTGCTGCAGCAGCATACATAGAGGCCACGCACAGTAAAACAGCAGTGGGCACTCGCTACCCTCTCAATCCGATAGAAGCACCAGGTTGTGGGGAAATTCAGCTTCTACCTGCTACTTCACCTAGTTCATATTGGGGTACAACTCTGCCTCTCTTCCCAGAAAGGGTCTTACGAAGCAGCGGGCATCTCTTCCCCCCTCTGTAGTACTGTCTGTAAAGTGATGTATAAAGCGTGTATAAGCACTAATTTGAGCAGGCTTGGGGACCCCTGTGTACTCTCAGCCCAGACTTCACAATCAGGTTATGAGTTTTGGCCTGACCTCTGTCTAAGATAAAAAAAAGGGGATTTTGTTTCTCCATCCTAGCAGTGAGCAACAAGAAGATAGCTTGCACTGAACCAGAGCAGGTCAGCAAGGGCACAAGCCATCACTCATCCCTGAGACTTATGTTTTAACCTACCCTTTTTTCTCCTTATTCCGTACAAGCAGAGAGAATGAGAAAGAAGCAGGGTTCCTTTTCTTTTTCTGCTCTCCACCAGGCTTCTGTATTTACCCTTCAGCAGGGGTAAGCACACATTTTTTATGACATCTCGAGTTAGCTGGACAGAATCAGTCAGGCAACATCCTCCAGCAATCTTGCAACACAGTGCCAAGAGATCTGAACAGATCTCTGTGCTGCTGGTGCTAAAGAAACAGCTGCCAGATCTTAATCCCTTTTTGGTGAAAGAAGTCATAAACATGAAACAGCTATTGCTTGAAAAGTTGCAGAAAAAGCTAAATTCATCTGTGGGCCTGCATCCAAAATCCCAGGACACAAAATGGCAATGTTAGTACATAAAATCTGCAGAGGAAAACCATGAGCTCTGTCCATCTGAAACAAGCTCTGTGTGAAGCCAGCCAAGCTCAAGTGCTTCCTAGCACTTTCAAATAGTTCAGATCTCTTGGCTGCCGCTTCTGGAATCAGTCAGGGGCATCTGAATTCCAAACACTGGCTGGACTATCACTGCTAGCTTGGCCATTTTCGGTTGAGACCGTAGTGCCAAGTTGATTGTATAGTTTGGAGCTGAGTGTTTGAGTTTGGAGCTGAGTCTCAATCATACAAATACTCTCTGCATTGCTGTTGTTTACCCATTTTCAGACGAAAAACCTTTCACATATGTCATATTCAGTCTCCTCCCATTCTATTATGCCATGAGACTTGCCAGTAAGCTCTGTTTGTTAAACAAAGCTGACTGACATTTCTGAAAACCTTTATTAATAGACCAGTCTCATCATCATAACCTCAGCAGCTGGATACACAAAGCTCAGAGGGATTTGGGAGCAGTCATCAGTCACTCATTCTCTACTGCAGAAATCCTTGTAGCTTTCTCGTTCTCAGAATGTCAATGTCTCTTCCGCTACTGCATTAAGCAACACACTGCTTGGTGTTTGTTCACCCTCACTCCAGGCAGAAGGCAAAACTGTGTGCCTAATTCAACAACTGGTTGTGCACATGTGGCACATAATAGACCATACTTGAGGACATGGAAAAAGCTAGCAAAGGAGCTGCTTCCCCCACAGAGACCAAAATGCAAAATGAATTGTGTTCCCAATCACATTTCATCTTTTGTGTTCACACAGTCTTTCAGATCAGCTTAAGTCCAAATTTCTGAAGGGTATTTTAAAGGTTTTGACCCAAAATTTTGACCAAGATTCAGTACACAGAAGTCACAGTGAAGATATTGAATGCTCCCCACAGCATTTGTGCTAAGCCAGTATGTTAGTTAAATCACTACAGCAAGATGCCCTGAGTCTGCAGTCTGCAGGAAAGAAAAAATGCTTATTTATGTCAATAGAAATGTTTTTCTGCTATCAAATCATGTTCAAATTCAGCTCCTCAAATGGGACAGACACAAGTATAATTTAGACTAAGATTAGGCACTAAGGACATATTTCAGGCACTATCTAACCTTACGGTAACTCCTTCCAATTCTACTCTGGCAGATAAATAATGCATGTTTTGCTTGTTTTGAAAACTGTATGGTACCGCCTTTTATGTTCCTCCAGGGCCTGAATCTACTGCCATGGATGCGCATTAGCACCAGGCACCTGAGACTAATGTCACCACACTGACAGTTACCCCACAGCCCTGATTACTGAAAAACCTAGGAGTTTCAGTATTGCATTTAATGGGGAAGTTTTAGATCTCATAACACAGAGAATTCTTACCAGAATCAATATAAAGAGGTTATTTTCAAACCTCAGTAAACAAATGCCAAGTGAGGCCAACAAACAATCCTTGGAAGAAGAAAAAAATGCAGATCAGCCATTAAGAGAAAATAGTTTAAAATTATGGGGAGGGGGAAGTTATCATATATATTTTTAATTAATTATTCATTATATGAAAGACCAAGAAGTAAATAGCATGCTAACTAAACTACCTCACCACTGATTCTTAAACAGCCTCAGGTCATGGACTTCATCTTTGAACCACCTATTGAAATAAGTGATGTACCAAGTATGGGGACTTATCAGTCCAAACTCAGAATTATGCCTCACTTAGCATTTAAATGGTTTATCTTTCTGGTTTTGAGGTGTCTGATTTTACTTCATGCTTCACTTTGGACAGATGCTACTGAATTTGCCTGGAGGAGCTGTATTCAAAGAAGTGAGAGATGGCATTGCACAGATATACCTCTTTATTATCACGCTTTGGAAACATATCAAAAAATTAAGCACATGATTGAGTAGAATGCCACTAGGAAATGAACTATAGAGCACTACTGACTTAAGTTTGATTGTACTTAATACTTCAGTGGTGACTTTGCCAGAGACAACAGCCTGCACATTGCTGTGTCAGCTTCTGTCTCTACAGAACTAAGCCAGCCTCGGATCAGGGCTGCAGAGCAGAAAGACCTCTTCCCCCAGGGTCTCTTCCCCAAGGCATTCAGTCTTCCACTGTCCAACAGCCTCAGAGCCAAACTGATGGCACTTCTGGAGCACTAAGCCGTGCCGGTGCCAAATGCTCACTTTGTCCTAGCCGAGGAGCAAAGTAATTAAATGAGCAGAGTGCTGGGATGAAGGGAAGGAAGAAAGAAATTATGTCAAAGGATTAAGTAGTGACTCTGCTCTCCTGCAAAAAAGAGGTCCCAAAAAACTCCCAGGCAACTTGGAAGTTTTAAATATTTCAGGGAAAAAGGGAAGCTGAGCTGAGGTTACAGGTGATTCTTACCAGGGGGGTTTTCTCTGCATAAGGCATAGGTGAGGAACAACTGGTGGGATGTTCGCACTTATTTTATGTCAAGTGAAAGGCTGCAGGAGCTCATTCAGCAGACACCTTGTGAGCTTCAAGGGAAGGAACAATCAGCCAGAAAATTTTCTATTAATTCTCCCTGATTCTTAGATCTTTTACCCTTCAATCTTTGGCAGGATGAGTGTGAGGCTGTGGATGCTACACTATTTGTGATATCCAACCTAATGATTCAAACTGAAGCCTAGAAGAAAGAGTTTGCTCATCCTATACAGAGATAGTTCTATCACCAGTCACCAGCTGACTCGGTAAGTGACAGAACTTTGTTTCTAGCTTAGTCAGCTTCTGATCTTACCTAATGTTTGTATTTAGAACAATTGAAAACAAAGGTTTGCTTGCCACTATCCAGTAAGTGAGCAACTCACCTTCTGGTCTGGAATATTTACCACATTTTACTAAAGCTATGAAAAAGTACCTACTTTGTTAGGAATATACAGGTCACATCTGAGGTTCACAGATAATATTACTCATTTCACAACCCAGGATAGCAAGGCTGGCAGCTGCCATCTGATGCTGTACCTTTGAAAGATTTATATACCAAATAAAACGCCTGCACATTTACTGCAGCTATGTTTCCAACCAGTATCTTGTTTTGGACAATAAACTTTCCTTTCCATCTATTAGCATCTCTTTATTCCAAGAAAAAGAAAAAAGAAATATGAGTAAGGTTGTTTTGAATGATTCGCTGTGAATAGATCTGACACATTCTTTGCCAACAATCCTGCCTTGCATGAAAGTGACAGTTATTCTTGAAAATAAGAGGAGAAACTTAATATATGAAGAAATATCCCTTTCAGGTAACCCAGGAATAGGTAGCTAATCTCTCTTTGGCGTGTGACTGGCTACATTTCACATGATACTGTTTCTTCTCCCCAGGCTAGAATCTTTTTAGAGATTCAAGCATAACAACAGTGGACAAATAGCAACCATCTAAAACCAGACAGCAATTCTTGTTCCTCTGCAGCTATGACTTTTGTGACATGAATAGAAATATTTAGACGTAGAAAAGACGTTGTTTTGCAAACACCCTTTCGCTGAAATGCTTAGTAAAGAAGTACTTTGTATGAGCAACCATTCAAAATGCTAAGATATGTTCACAGTATTTTCCCTATACATCTAGTATTGAACATTTTAAATTGCTGTCATATTAGCTGTGCATTTGCATCTCTGATCCTGTATAATAAGACAGGGAAGGGCATCAGATATCTTTTCTGTTTGGTCTACTGCACGTTAACAGGATGCTAGTGCTGAGAAGTAACAAGTGTGCAAGTATGTGCAGAGTCTGAGGAAAGTGCTGCACTCCCCAAACACCTACACTCCTATCCCAAGAACCTACAGAAACACATAGTTTATGTGCACAAAACACTTACACGTGGAGTTTTCTTTGCAAAGCCTTCCTAGTGCATCCAGGTTTCAAAACACTACAGAAAACATACCTTGACCTCAAGAATTTAAGAGATTATTTAGTTATTCCAGTGCATTTTTTCCTATGCTAAAACACCATCATCTAAAAATTTTGGATGTTTAATTTAGGGTGGTATGAAAAACACGCTGCAGTGAATACTGTCAGCCACTTACCAGTTCGAGTAATGTTGAATTGCCTTTATTAAGTCCTCCTGTCCTCTACTTTCAAGCATCATCTTCTTTTATAGCCCTACTATTACTCTATAAAGAGGGGGAAGACAATATGTTTTCAGAATGTTTTCAGAACACAGAAGTGAGGTGTCTTTAACACACTGATACTTTTTCTAAACCTACTTATTTTAGAAAGGATGAGTGATTCTCCATTTTCTTTCCAGGGTGATTGACATGTTCATTTTCACTCACGCACATATGAACTTTGATAATTGTTATGATATAAGAATACTTTCCCACATTACAGCAGTACTTTCTTATGGGATTAAGTGCAGCACTTTGCCTAAAATATCAATAATTACACTGTAGGTAAAAAGTAATCAGTGTTAGCACCTGATATAGCATTGCTACTGCATGTTATTGAACAGCTGATTAATCACTGTTCTGTTTGACAACTGTAGAATATAATTATATGTGACTTAAAAATGTTTCTTTTGCAAAGTGCCTCTACAAAAAACTTTTATTTTAAAGACTAAAATACTAAAAAAAAAAACAAGACAAAAACAACAAGAAAAAAACCCTGCTGAGCTGAATGCTGCATTACAATCACAAGCAAATTCTATCTTTCAATTAATTATATTAATTAATATACAGGGATTGAACTTGGAGAGGCGACCTCATATCCAACTTTCACCATTCTCTGAAGTGGATGTGGTGGGACAAAGGAAACAGGAAACAAAGACGGAGGCAGCACACTGCACGGCTAAGCTCAGGGCTGGAGGCAGAAGAAACAGGTTGTAATTAAAACCCTCCCACTTACCCCTATGTGCCTTTGGAGAAAGTGCAACCTCACTGCTCTGGCTTCACCAGTTCTGAAATGGGAATAAAAGCTTCTTCTTCAGAAGGGTGCTAGGAGCAAGAGCTGCTTGTGCTTGCACAAACACCCTCTTTCCCCAGTTTCAGCCCCAAATGGTAATTTCTGAACCATTTGAGGCAGGACTCCCTGCAGAATTTACCCATAGCTCTGAGCACCAGGCTGTTTGCATGACCTTTTGCCCATGGCCAAGCTTGCTCTGCCTCCTGCCCCCACAATGGTGACGCACACCAGCTGTGCCCAAAGTCACTCTTCTCTCCTTCCTCTTAGCCTGCATCCTAGAGACACAGCTCATCTGCATTCAGCATTTGCTAATGGTGAACATGAACAAAAATAGAGGAGACTTTTGAATGCAATGTAAACCCACTGGTAAAGGTCAGAATAACAAGGTCTAAATATGGTTATTGTGAATTTCCCTGATCTCTAGCTCCAGACCCTTTGCTGCAGTGTTAGTTACAGATTTTTTTCTTCACCATCTGGTACCAAACGTTGTATTCACTGGTTACCAGAATCTCAGGCTCCCTCTGATGCTGAGCCCAGCCAGGCCCTGTGACAGAACATTGGACTAAACATCCTTGTCTGATCCAGAACGAGAATTCTTGTTATATCTCTTCAGAGTAAAATGATAGAAGTATCTTAAGTGAAGCAGCTTGCTTACAGACATATGTAGCCTGGAGTCCATGAACTAGACTACCCATGAAGAAAGACTGTAACAAAGTCTCATGTTTATTTAATTCGCAAGCTGTCACCAAGAATTCTAGACAATAAACTTCAGGTCTTAGAAATCAGGTTATTATGTGACAGCACCCCCTCTTACAGTGCATCCTAATTGAATTTAACATCACACTACATCTCTATAAAGACAATGACAAATTTTATTTTGCTACAGAATACTCAGAAACATATCTGCCCGATCACAACTAGATTACCCTCTTGACAGCAGTGATAAATGATTGTCATTTTTATCCTTTAAAGAACTTTAAAAGTAATAAACTAGTGATCCTAGTGCTCCAGTAAATAAGTGCACATTTTGTTACCCTCTGTAACAAAATGGCCACACTGTGTTTGCATTCGCTGGAGACACAGCCAGGCAAGAAACACATCTGCAGGGGCTGCCACTATACATTCCTTGACAGGAAGCATCTTTCCTAGTAAATTTGATTAGTTATATGTTTTCTGGACACTTAAACACTGGGGCCAACAGAATGCTTCATTACCACGCCATAAAATTCTCTTTCCGTTATAAACATGGTGGCACCATCCAAACTACATATTAAGAATGGCTTAGGCTAATTCCCAAGTGATGCATGGGGATGGTTCAGGACACTGATACCTGCCTCAGGCCAAACCCCTTTGAAGGACCATTCTAACAATTTCAGAACATAAGCAATCACAAAACCATATAAATATTGTTTGAAGATTACTTAATTCAACTTCCGGTTTGATACTGGGCCATCTCCATCACTAGCTCAGGTCTGAATGTCTTCATCCAGCAACATCTTGAAAGGATCCAAGGTTGGAGATCTGACAGCCCCTATGAGCCACTTCTCTATGCTTCTGGTGAAGTAATTTTTCTTACACTCCAGTCTGAACCTCTGAATCACAGCCTGCTGTGCTGCAAGTTAGTTCTACACATCAGTCAGTTGGGCATTGAAATAATGCCATGCGATTTGCAGAATTAAACACAATAGTATATTTCATTTTGACAATACCTTACAAGCACTCTTCAAACATTTCAGGCTCAGTGGAGACTCACAAATAATCTTTGACAAATATAGTGGAAAGGTTCATAGGGTTTTTTCAAGCCCTTTGGGAATATGATGACGAGACAGCCTTCAGCTATGAACCTGAAATAATTTACCCCATTCTGCCCAGTCACATCAATGAGCTGCTTAATTTCAACACTCTGCTAGTATGAATGATACAAGTCTCAAATCTTGGAATAATGTTCTGTTACAGAAAACTTAGTTCAGATGACAAAATGCAGCCATGCCTTAATCCAGTATAGTTAAAATTAAAAAAAAAAAATAAAATAGAAGTTATTAGTTTGGTTTCCTATCCTCTTATTTTTGGGAAATCCATCCATCAAGTTTCAGCTGCTGCTCAGCGTTGTCTTCATCATGAGATGAGCAGCATGACATGGGACCATTTGTCTTTCATTTCTAGACTGTATTACAGATGCTGTGTGATTACAGGAGATCAAGTGGGTGAAATTCTGCTTCATTTCCCTTGAAGCTGCAGATCATCTTTATATCAGTAAGTTGTCATGGCTTGTAAATGCTGCTTCTGCTCCTGGCTTTCATCCTGTGCTGTAAATGGGCATCCTTGTGCCCAGGATGAAGCTGCCCGGGGTATCCTATGCAAGGATGCTGTGCTGGCACGTGTTCTCACAATTCAGATTTTAAACATCTTTCAGAGTGCTTCCAACATTGCACAAATTCAGTGAGATCCTGGCACTCTGCAGTTGTCAGCAAGCCTTTATTAAGCCTATTCAAAAAACACCTGTGAGCATAACAAATCTGAGCCAAGGGAAAACAACAGACAAACAGAAAAACTGTTTCTCCCTTCATAAAATTTCATGGGGATGAGCAGTTTCAGGTGTTCATAAAGTCATCCCACTAGAAAGACAGAGAAAACAAGCTCTGGAAACTGGTCCAGCTCATCACCTGGAATCTAGATATGTCCAGTGCCTGCAGCCTCCTGCTGAGCTCCTGGCCCTGCTCCCCCAGCTTTCTTCTTCCAGTTGTGTGGTGAAAGCCAATGAGCAACTTGAGTCAGGATCTCCCCACAACACACTCACACGTCTGCCACCTGGTAAAACTAACCTGACCCACAGCAAGCAGCAAGTACATGTGGCCCTACTCTGGGAGTTATCACATTGCTGTACCTGCCCTGGACCTGATCAGCCCTGGAAGCAGGTCACCAGGACCCTTTGGGTCACTCCATCTGTGTATAAGTCACAGCCATCTAATGACACCTGCTCATCTTGAACTAACTGAGGACAACTACATCTGTGCAAAAACAGAACCAAGGAAAGAAATCACAGCTTTTCCACAAAACAGTAAATTTGAACTTGACCAAAGAGCCACTTGTATGAAATAATTTCCATATGAGTTATCTGAATTTTGGTCTGAAAAAACAGTAGGACTGTCATGCCAAACACACATCAGTGTTATCAGCGCTGTTCCCAGGCCAAAAGTCAAAACACAGCTCTGCACCAGCTACCAAGAAGGAGAAAAATGACTGCTACTGCTGCACTCATGACAGATGACTCCCTCAGTTTTAACCACTACCTCCGGTGATTATTAAAACCTAAGCCATACGCCCCAAAGCCTCCCCAGACTGAAGTCCCAAGTTAGTCTGCAGCTCTGTTATCCCCTTACCCATGTTAATGACCTTCTCTGTACTTTTTTAAAAGCCCACACTATCCTTTTTGAGATGCAAAGATGAAAACTGCCCACAGTATTACAGGTACTGTAGGGTTCTGCATACCTGCAAAATGATGTTTTTCCTTTTGTAGTTAATACCTGATGACACCCCATACTTTAGGCTAACACAGGAAGGATCCTTATCCTGTCTTTGGGCCTGGAAGGGAAAGCTTGTAACCAGCTCTGTAAATCTTACTTACTGATTCCACAATATTTTGTCTATTTGTTTCATGACCTGGAAGCACACAGGGTGCAGTGGTGTTTAGCAGTATCTGTTTCCTGCCACTTATAGGAATCTATCCTGCTTACAAGATTCTGAGGAGTTTCTGGGCCCCCGTGGTCCTGAATCAAACAGTAAGCTGAAGTTTGAAAATGAAGCCTATCTTCTTGTCCTGTGTTTTCACCACGTTTGTCATGCTAATATGATTGACTTTGCAAATTAAATGAGCTAAGAGACATGCTCAGCAGACAGGTGGTAGCAAAGCATGCCTTGATAACACAGTCCCTCTAGCTCTAAACTTGTCCAGTTTTGGGGCGTTTGCCAGTGACAGAGAAAAGAGCTAGCCTCTTGCTATGCTTTACACACAGCCCATTGCTTATAGAAGCAATCACCTTTTGTACTTTTGGCTCTAAAATATTCAGATTCCTTTGATCTAAACCTAAGACCTACTGAATAAGTATTTCTAGCCAGTGTCTTTACAATGTTTGTTGCAAAGGAAGAAAAATGCAGGAAATAAAATAAAAGCATGTCAAAAAGGATTTAGGGGCGTGTATGAATGCATTTATGCATCCATGTTCAAATTCAAAGGGGTGCAGAACTTCGAAAATGTGCATTTTATGATCCTGGTTTTCTTGGCAGCAGAAATATTTGTGCTTACCAGTCTTTAGGATGCACATCACTGAAAACCACGGTGCTAATAAGAAGCCTGTGAATAAAGAATCAGCCTTGAAGTAAAATAAAGTTAGTCTCAAGCAAAAGAAACAGTTAAGCTAGCATTGGATGTACAAATCTTTGAAGGTGCTTGGTGTTTCTTCCTTCAGATGTCACTATAATTGGAGAAGTAGGCATTAAAACCCCCAATATACATTTCTATTCCTATCCAATCTTTCAAGAAATTAGTTAAGCAATGATGGCTTTTCACTTCAGACTGCTTCTGTTAGTGGGAGGCGTCCCTGCCCCTGGCAAGGGGGTTGGAACTAGATGATCTTAAGGTCCTTTCCAACCGTAACTATTCTATGATTCTATGTAGTACTGTACTAATTATAAAATATACATAGCATTGAGCATTCCCTCCCCAACAATATAGATGCTGAATTAAGGTTAAAAAAATTGCTAGTTTGTGCCTTGTTTTTCATACTGTAGTGATAGGACAAGGGGTAACGGGGTCAAAATTAAACAGGGGAAGTTTAGACTGGATATGAGGAAGAAATTCTCTACTGTAAGGGTGGTGAGGCACTGGAATGGGTTGCCCAGGGAAGTTGTGAATGCTCCATCGCTGGCGGTGTTCAAGGCCAGATTGGACATAGCCTTGGGTGGCATGGTTTAGTGTGAGGTGTCCCTGCCCCTGGCAGGGGGGTTGGAACTAGATGATCTTAAGGTCCTTTCCAACCCTAACTATTCTATGATTCTATAAGCAAACGCACTGACACTTGATTCAGGATTCTTGTTTTGCACTTTGTGGCTGAAGGCCATGTATAAATAAATCAATTATTAACTTGGCCCGCACTAGGAATTACAACTCTGCACACTGCTAGCAGAATATCTGAAACTTGCCCTTCTGACCTGCAGAATGGCTAGAGAATTGGCACAGAAACTCAGAGGCATGGGTACACTTTCCAAGAGCTTTGAAATTCATCCAGCACAGCAGTGCAGAGCACATGCCTGAATCCAGTCAAGTCAAAATATTTTGTCAGAAGGCCATCAGCAAAAGCCTTCACCCCTCCTCTGACCTTTATCCCTTAGCTGGGAACTGTCCCCAATCACTGATCCCTCCAACCCATAAGAAGAAGCATAACTGACCGTGACTACAGTCACATAAATAATCAAAGTTTCATCTGGTGTGTCAGATGCTTTTGATGAAAGAAAAGAAGGGATATTTGGGGCATTTATGCATTGTCAAAACATAATTAGTATGTTTGAAAAGCAGAGCTGAAAATAAGCCACTCAAAACAAGCCTGACAAAAGTCAAAGGCTTAGTATGAATTAATCATATTTGGCATCCCAGCAACAAGACCAGTACATGGATTCATTCAACCTGTTGCTATGAGCTTGGTAGTAGCACCCAACCAAAAGCTGGAAGAGGATGGGGTTTGTGCTGGGAGTGACCCTCTGTTATCAACTAGAAAAAATGCAACAAGCGGGCTGAATAATACACCAAAATGGTTGTGATAAAACACCACCCATTCATCAGGCATACATAATATGGAGAAGACATGAGAAGTGCAGAACATTTCTTCTTGGCACGTGGTCATTGGCCAGCATGCAAGGAGACTTAGCCATGAGGTCTTCTGCATCCCCTATCCTCCTTCCTTGCTGCAGGGTGAGTGTGCCAGGAAGCAGTAACGGCACAGCAGGTGCTCAGAGCAGAGCTCACTATTTCCTTTGCCAGCAAGAATGGGAAATTACTGTCTGGTCCATACTATGGAAGTATTTATTTGCAAAGAGGGGCAGAAGCTAAAACTGGAGTCTAGAAGCATCTCATGGAGTCTAGGGAGCATTAAAGTGTAAGGATAATAGAACATTATTACAGAACGTTTCTGCTTATTTTTGCTTTTATTTCTGTGTGTAAGTTCTGAAGGACTTTACATTCTATACTAGTCAAAATCTTAGGACCTTAAAAGTCTGATTTACTATGGAGCCAAAATACAAGTTCAGTAGTTTTAAATGATAATTTTCAATTAGTCTGAAATTGCAGTAGATTAGACTCCAGCTTTAAACAGTTTGTCATATACACACAAAAATACAAGTGATTTACTGCGTATTGCTTTTTGGATATAGTGCAATATTTGTGCATAGCACTTTGATATATTAAGTGAATAGCTCATACCTTATAATTTCATGCTGTACGATGAAATATGTGTGTATATAAATAAATATATGTATGCATATACTTTTAAACACATATAGATTCCAGGCTGGCAGCACAGAAGTAATGAAGTTAGTTTCCCACCTGCTTAAAACAGCTGTCAGTTTTGGCTGATCTGAAAAAAATCAAGAAGAATGCTGAAAAAAACAGAGGCAAACTGATGGCAAACTCAAATCTATATTGGGGGAAGTAAATAGGCCAGCTGAAAAAAATCGTTTCTGAATTCTTATGAATGAGTTGCTAAATACTACCTTTGTCAGTTAACAAGCCATTCTTCAGTTGCACAACAGATAGCTCAGCATGATCCTAGATTGCCCTGGCCCTCACATTTTGGTACAGTCTGCTTCCCAAGACAGTGCACATGCAAACACCAGCTGCCTTCACCAAGCTGATACAAATAGACAAAGACACTGAAATGGCCAGGGAACCTGATCAGAAATTATTAGCTAAGGTGAGGTTACCTTCAAGCTTTCCTTCCAACATGGAATACAGGAAATTTATATATTCCCTTATGGAAGAAAATTGCCTTTGATGGATGAAATAGACTCTGCATGTTCTGATTCAGCATCAATTACCATGTGTTGCAGGCTTGGTTGATTAACTCCAAGCTGGACTCTCATTAAGCCACAGTGAAAAACACCCCAGTCCTGGGTTCCTCCTACATGTCCCTTTGCACCAAAAGTGTGCGGTGGGCTGTTTTCCCCATTCATGTCTTGCAAACTCCCTGGGTAGCTGCACCTTCTGACACCATGGAACAGGCAGACCTACAACCATTATCTCATCTACAATGGGAATATCTGCAGTGGTTCATGCCCTCCTTCTAACACTGGAGCAAACTTCCCACCACTCACACAGGCCAGTCCTTCAGGGTACAACTCAAATCCTTGCTCTGTATCACAATATTCCATATCTCATGATGCCACTGTGTCTCCATCCTATTATGCTCCCAAGGGATCCGCTCCTGAAGCCCACTGTGAAGGCAGAGGAGAGCAAGGCTTCACTGGAGAGTCTTTTCAGAGTTTTCAAGGCTTTGGCCGGAGATTGGACTCTGTGCTAGTCACAAGCTGGCAGAGCAGGGGAGAGATCAAGCTCTTGGAGCTTTTCAACACCTCCAAGCGAAGCTGCAGTTCAACAGAAGTGCTCAAAAGACTTGTATGGATGTAAAATCTGATGGTGATGAACACTTGACCATTTCAGCTATCTACCCTCAGATCGCTTATTTATTGCGGAGAGGTACATGCTAAGTTTCACAATAAACTGATTTCTATTAGAAACATTTAAAATTAAGAACTCTCAACTAAAGAAGGACGTGGCATAAATAATTTAGTAGCAATAAAAGAGAAAAGAAAATAAAAATTAAAACTCTGTTCAAGATTCCTCTCATCCTTCCCCTTGAGACCTGTACAAAAATAAGCAAAAATCAACTTGGGTTAAAATTAATTTCAGACCTGTTGAAGGGCAGTACCTGGGCAGTCCTTCGAATGTGCTATTTAGAGGAAAATGTAACTCTAAGGAAGATTTAGGCTCCTCAAAGGAAGACTTCACCTTCACCTAGCCTACCATTAATTGGACTTCCATAAAAGATCCTGCCCAACTGTCCATAACCTTCCACCTTCCATATAGTTTAAATGATCATTTGTATTTCAGTTCTAGCAGTGCCAAAGAAACTTCTGGGAGACCCTTTTACCCCAAAATTGTGAACACTGTTACGGTGTAATAATACCCAAATGTCATTCAGAACATGTTGGTAAAACTTTTAAAACAAAATATGGAGCGTGTACAACTTTGACATGCATAATATATGGCTATGCAAGGAGCAATATACAAGTTCCAAATTTGTTTGCTGGATTTTGAAAAGATATGGAGAGGAAGTGGAGGAAAATGAAAGCAAACAGATATGCATTTTAGGCTTTAAAAAGACTCAAGTACATAGACACATCAGGGGGGAGTTCTACATTGCAGAATGGAAAAGAAATTAAAGTTCTGCAAGATTCTCTTTATATAAGTAAGAATAAAATATCTTTTTAGAGACTAGAGGACTCCTCTGTCCTTTGCATGCCTAGCTAAAGAAAGAGTTTGGTTCATCAGTTATCTTGCACTTTTCTACTCAGCTGCATAATGATTCCTATACTTAACAGTACAAATGGAATATCTGTACTGCTTGCAACAGCATAAGCAGCAGCCTCAGAAGCAGACAGGACTGATTCTGACTTCCACGCCCCTGCCATTATATAAGAAAAAGATACAGGGGAGACCCTGCACACTGACCTTACTGCTTTGACGTCATTTCTTATTCAGCAGTTCTTGGAAGGTACATAAAGTTAGTTCCAGAAGCTTACTCCCTCTGATTCCTGAGTTTTAAAAAACAGCCTTTTCAATAGATTTTTCTCAGCAGCAAATATGGATAAGTTTCTCCTACATGCACTTCTCGATGGTAGGCTTCAGCTCTGAATTACCTTCAGAGGATACTTGTTTCTCCACCAACCACACCTGGAGTTTTGGGAGACTATCCTCCTAAATCTTGCACCTAGGTGTGATTCCCAGATTTGGTAGCTGTAAACATCCCCAGTAGTCTCAGTCAGCCTTCAACAAGTGCTTTCCTTGGGTCTGTGGCCAGACAGTACTCCTTTCCCTAAAATGGGGAAGGAAAGTACTCTGGTTCACTAATTTGTACCAATTTATACCCATGCTCTTCATCATCTCTCCTGCCACCCAGGAATAAAGTGGAATTCCAAAGAACTTGAACTTAATTAATTAAGCCAGAATATTGGGGTTCTTTTTTCAGAACTATTGCTGGAGCACATGCAGTAGGAATTGCAAATCATCTGTTATATGTCAGGAGATCTTGCAAAAGTATTTTCAGAAATAGCCATTTCAGTGTGCCTGACAAAGTAACTGTCATGGTTTAAGCCTCTCACGCAGTTCACTCACTCATTCCTCCCTCTTTCTTCCCCCAGTCCTGGGGGGGATGGAGAGGAGAATCAAAAGAATGCAACTCCCACAGGTTGAGATAAGAACAGTTTAGTAACTAAAGTATAACACAAATCACTACTGCTACCACCAATAATAATAATGACCAGGGAAATACAAGGAAAGAGAATACAACCGCTCACCACGTATACCCAGCCCGACCTAGCAGTGCACCCCCACCCTTCTGGGTCTCTGCCCTCTGGTTTTACATCCTGGGCATGACGTGCTGTGGTATGGAATACCTCTTTGGTCAGTTTGGGTCAGGTATCCTGTTCCTGCTTCCTCCTGGCTTCCCCTCCTCCGTGGCGGAGCATGAGACTCAGAAAGTCCTTGGTCAGACCAAACATTCTAAGCCATTAACTATAAACATCGGTGTTATCAGCGCTGTTCCCAGGCCAAAAGTAGAAAACACAGCACTGCACCAGCTTCTAAGAAGGAGAAAAATGATTGCTACTGCTGAACCCAGGGCAGTAACACACTTTGATCATCCCTTCCCACACATGCTGTGCCTTTTTAGATATATTTTTTCAGCCGATTAACCATTTCTCTGTCACAAGCTCCTCAGCTCTTCTAAGAAACTTCTCTACATAAAATTATCCCACCTTTCTTCATTAGGCACACAAGCTTATTGGGCACATATTAACTCTACCAATACACCTGCATGACACACTGCAGTTCTGCACAAAGAAACCCAAACCAGTTCCAAAGAAATCAGAAATATATCTGGAGCTGCATTAGCATGTTCTTTACTCAAGACTTACATCCAGCCTTGCAAGTGTCCTCACTACTCTGCACTAGGGCTATGACTCTGGATCTGGTATGCTTCCATACCCTCTCCCTCTAGATTTCAAAGCAATGTTTTTTTCTTGTATAGAGACAAAATAGGTGGAATTTAACAGAATTCTGCAACAAATATTAGAACAATATTAATTAAGAGTGGAAATCCCATGGAAACAGCCTCCAGTCACACAGGGCATCTGATGTCTCCATACCCTAGGGTGATGAAAGCTGCTTCTTTTTCTACAGTTAGAGGCTCAGATGAGGGAGACAGGCAGTGACAGAATACTTGGAGGTGTGCTGCAAGAAGGAAATGTGACAGTGTGGCACAAATTCAGATTGGAGGGAATAACATTAAGTTGTATTGAGAAATACTAACTTTAGCAGGCTAAAAGTTTTAGGCTGACATTTAGCCTGAGCTAGGAAGCTCCCTCTTCCATGGGGACAGTTTGGTTCCTTAGAGCCTAGTACTTATTCTAAAGTAAATGGAATGAATCACTGCACACCTCTGCATCAGCTAGAAGAAAGATCCTGGAAACTACTGAAGCTGGTAGCATATGCCTAAGGGGCTGGACTTACACAAGGTGGACATGAGGAGGGAGACAGGCTCCATAGATCAGCTATTGACTTATTCTTCCATGGTAAGGACTGCCGCATCTTTCAGATCCCTCTAATGTGAGATCTGAAAAGACAGAAAAAAGTCTGCCTATGGTTTTCTTTCCACACTGGAAAGCATCACATACAAAGTCACTTATTCAAAAGCCTTTCAGTGAAGCCTCCTTCTGTCTTCTCTCAAGATGTGAACTGAACAAAGATTATTTGGTTTATTTCTATTTGCTTCCACCTGATTTCTATTCCACTCTGATAAAGTTTTACAACAAGGCCATTAATCAAATCTAAATTTAAATAAAAAGCCATTGTATTATCTTTTATTGTTGGTACTATTGCTCTCATAATGCAGAATAATGTTGATGATGTGCATGTGTGCCACCAAAGGATAAATTAAAAAGCATCTCATAGTAGAAATTCTTGTTTCACATTGAGCCTAGGATAAATTTAGCTGTATTAAGTATGGTCTGGTATGTTTTATTGCAAAATACTTCAAATTTTCTATTTTTTTCATTTGTTAGAAAGGCTACTGATGAACAATTATTTTATGCAGAATACCAAACAACTATAGCAATGTACATATTTATAAAACCCAGTTATTTATACATTCATGAGGTGGGTAGAACAGTTATGCATATCAACCCTCTTGCAAGTAATTAATACATTTTGAAGAGTGGTGTTGCACTTTCCAATGAAAGGTCTAACTCCAAGGACTGCCATCCCCTTGTATCAGTGCAGTCAGCATTTTGCTACTCTGGTCCTTTTACCTCTTTGCTTTCATCCTTTTCCACATGCCTTTTGTCTTTCAGTTTGATCCTGTTAGCACTGAGATCAATCACAAAATTCCTGCTGGGAGCAGAAGGGGATGCTATCTTTGTGATGTCTAAATCCAATATTTGCCACCATTCTTCCCTACACACCAGCTGCAAGCGTGTCTTCTCTTCTAACTCATTACTTCTACATCTTTCACTGTTTAGGTCTCGTCACCATTCAAACAAGATAAGAAAGCTCTTCAAATAATGCTACTTTTTATTAATATCCTTATTATATTATATATCTGAGAGGGAAAAAAAGAGCCAACAGATTCAGAGGGTCACTCACAATCCATTCACAAAATCCAAGAGCACAAATAAAGAGAGAGTTTAAAAAGGTTTTAAGAAGTCATTTAGTACATCTCCTACCCAAATGCTTCATTGCCCCAACATCTTTCTTGAAAGGGGGTTTTCAAACTTGTTCTTAAAATGTTTAATGATGGAGATTCCTTCAGATTTTCCATGGAATTTCTACACAGGTTTTCTCAGTCTTTTCTGCAAGAGCAGATATCACCATTCCGTGCCTCAGGAATCTTTTTAGTCTGTACATTTTCTTTTTTCCTTAATCTGGAGCTTCAGCAATGTGAAATGAAACCACAGGGTTGCACCAGACACAGTGTGCTTCCCTAGTAGGATATACCAATGAGGAGGTTAAAAACGAAGTCCACAATCCACTTGGTCTTGTGGTCCACAATCCCTGTGGAATGTGTGGCTCTGTGTAGCACTGCCTTATCGACATCAGCTTTACTAATTACAAATGTTAAAAGATTGTAAGGCAGCAAAAAGACCTTTTCTTCTTTTTTTTTTTTTTTTTTTTTTTTTAGGTTGTAGTAGAATTTGGCCTTTAAAAAAAAAAAATCCTGGATTATTTTTACCTACATTCTAATTTGCCTTTGGAGTAAATCTGAGTCATGACTGAGTTTTTCACTGCAACCACTAAAACTAATAACTGCTTGAGGGTTGATTTTTTCTTTCTAAAATAAGGGAGTCGTCTCCTGTAATTACTTGTTTCCAAGAACAAAGGCTTTGACTGAAAAACAAATCACTGCCTGATTTGAAAACTATTGTTCCTCATAAAAAAGCTAGCAATTTTGAAATGCAGTGCAGCTTTCCAGAAATAAGTGGGGAGCTGGAAATACACAGACATTTTATCAGATGACATGAAAGAAAACAAAAGCCATCTCACACTTCTTAGCAAGTGCAGAGGAGAACAGGTGTCACTTGGCAGCTGAGGGATTCAAACAGCTTCCTGCATTTCAGGGATATCCAGCGTCCAAAGTGGCTCCAAGTGTCTCGGTTATTCACCAGCAGTGCTGGACCTCAGAAATTTGGGAGCAAAGATGTGGGCAGAGAGAGATAACATCTGAGAAACAGGTGTGTATAATAATCTCTGATCTCTGTGCCTAAGGATCTTAGAAAGGGTTGTGTTAAAAACAAATGGGAAGGCTCCATGAGGTCCTATTGGGACACACAAGATTTCAAAGCTTGTCAAAGAAGACGTTCAGTTGGCTCTTTGTATTACTAGGTACATGTTCATACCCCTTCAAAGAAAAAGGTCAAAACCTAACCTAATGGTCTTTTTAGCATATATAGTTTCTGACAAGTTTTACTACTGTCTTCCTTATACAACCTAAATGAAGAACGGGTTGTAAGCAAAGCTACTGGATGGAGAGTACTGCAGGAGAGCCGTGGGCATTGTGCAGTTGCCACATTCCAGCAGCTCTGCAGCACTGAGTTTTATACAAAGTCACCACCTGGGATGACTAGGAAGAGCACAGTCACTGAGCCATTACATTGTGTCTGTGCACATTTTAACTCAGTTTGACTGCCGCACCCAAAACTCAGCTCGTGTGAGATGCTAATGACAGGCTTCTGAATTCAATGCTTTCAACAACAATTTGTTAGCTTAGATAGAATGTAGTAGGGAATAAGGCATTTTATTCATGAGAATATATTGAAATCAAGGAGAAATACCATCAAAATGCAACCATGCTGTTTTCATGAGCAGTCCATGGGGACTTCCATCTGTTTAAAATTTCAATACATTTTTAGGGCTCTCAGCAACACTAGCGACTAAACTCTTGGAAAACAGCCCTTAGGACATAAAAAGGGCAAGGTGAACTGGTTTATATGTTATTCCAGTGCTGCGGACATTTTGCAGCCTCCTGGAGTAATTAATTATGATGGGGAGCTACTTCAGTGCTTCTGTGCTGCAAGACTTACATACAAAATCTTAAACATGTAAATGATTAACAGGTTTTGTAAGCTCTCCTTGGAGTGCCAGGCTTCTCCCAGGTTTTCCTATGGAGCCCCGCCTCCCAGCATGCAAATACACACACACTGTTAGCATAACGTGGTTGCCACAGAACTGTTTTTTAAAAGCAACATGCAGCATGGCCCATTAGAAAATACTAGGAAACCAGGGAAAAAGAGAAAAAAAAAAAAAACATGGAAAATTAACCCTGGTTCATGCCACTAATGTTACTGACTTCTTGATGCAACACATTTAGCGAAAGCATCCGCAATCAATTACTGAGACAGAAATAGGAGTGTGGAAAGCAACTGCCTCTAAATAACAGACTGCTGATGTGCTTAAAATGCATGGGACAAAGCCTCTTCAACAGATTTATATACAATTAACCCCACATTTCCTATGTCGTCCTGGGGGCTTCTTTAAGAACCAGAATACTTTCCACACTGTGGCAGAGTCCTGGTTAAATAAAAGGCCTTTAAAATATAGAAGGATGGATATGAAATATGCCTAACATGTCTCCTTCAAGGAAAAGCTTGTTTAACCAAGAACTGCTAGCGAAAGCAATGAGACGCACACAGATGATGCCAGATTGCTCAGGCATTAACTCATGTTTGCTGTGGTTCCAGCCTCAGGTAAAAATCCTTAAGATTTAGGAGTGCTATGAAGTTTTTCAGAAATGCTACATTAGCATTTCCTACCAGCATGTTTCCCCAAGTCTCACTTTCTATAGATAAAGCAGGAGAGATCATGAAAGAGCAGATCCACCCCAGCCATTCCTGAAGCTACCTGCTGCCCAGTTCTGCCTTTATGCAGGGGGTGGCACCAGACCAGTCCCATGTTTCAGCTACTTACCAGAGCATTGCCTTGGAACTACTGAACACTGCACAAACTAGATTTGCACAGCTCATTTTTTTTCCCATCACCATTGTGCAAAACAAAGACCAACTGTGATGTAAAAGAAAGAACATCATTTTAAGGCTTAAATTTAAATCCTTAAACAATTACTAAGAAATCTGACTGACTGTTCAGGATGAATAACCTGAGAAGTAGGATGCCTCTGTTCACTTCTTTGAGCTGCATCTTGCTGTATAACCTGATAAGCCAAAAAATGAAACAAATACTGGCAAATTAACAGGTTATTTAATATTAACTGATAATGAATATAACTGCTTGATTTCAGACACTATTTCTTTTTATAAGCAATTTTTTTTTATTTTCAGAAGATATTTCCAACCCTAAACAGTTCTCTTTCACCATTTAACAGAAAGGCAAAGTCCCTTGAAACACAAGAGCAGGAAACCAGTACTACAGAATTCCCTCTCAGAAGACATTTAAATTCTGTGTAATAAGGAAGGCTTATGACAAAAGTACGTGTAATGTAATAGTATAATTTCTTAAAGTTTTGCATAATGACTTTCTGTTCCTAAATAATGTTTCATTATTGGGAGCCAAAGAATGTAATTGTTCTCTGGGTGCTGCTGTTAGCTCCTAAGGGTACGATCAATCCTGCCGAGACATATAATTCATGCACTGTTTGTTTCTGGTACAGCTACATTTACGAAAGCAATGCAGAGATTAGATTCCTCCAGAATAAATGTGTCCATAAATCCTGTCCTGCAAATATTATTAACAGCTATATCTGGTAAAGGACTTGGGCCACTGGCATGAGGCTGAGGCAGAACTAACAGACCTCCAATGAAATTATAACTTAAAGAAAAAAAAAATCCCCTCCCAACTATTGCTCAACCTGGGACATATTTATAACCACAAGGCACCCTCCTATCTAACTTTAGTCCACTCAGTACCTGAGGTGCTGCTCCAGCTCCTTCTCATCAGGAGCTGACCCAGCTTCTCAAACCCTTTTCTCTTACAAGGGAAACTAGAGTCATGACATTAAGCATCCTTCTGTCAAGTTTTTGGGAAGATTGAATCTGATAGACATTTAACACAGCATGAGCAGAATTAGATGCCTTCACAAAAAGCAACCAAGGACACTCATAAAAATCATTGGCTATTTTAGCAGTCAGCAGATGCTCATGAAGGGAGATCACTCTCTGCAGCACCTCAAGCCACAGGAGAATAGTGCCCTCAGCTGCCTCAGGCTAAACATGATCCTAAGTAATGATAGTACACACAGAGATTACACAAACTGAACAAAGGGTAAGATTCATCTCTCCAAATTAAGACAACTGCATTGGAGCTAGCTGGAGAACGATTAGTGGTTTAGGGAATAATTCATATCATTTAAGGAATGTACCTGAAACTCATGATATTCATCACTCCTTAGGATTGTTTTTCCACACATTGTCAATAAAGGCAGCCTTAAAAAGCTAAATCAAATCTAAATGTATGCACTACAGACTGCTAAAATTAGCTGAAAACAGTCTTGCACCAAATGTTTATTAATAATTTAACTTACCAGAAACATAGAAGTCAGTGCATTTTTTTAATATTGTTACCATTGGACTGTGCAGAGTGCAGAAAGATGAAACAGAGACTGAAAAGACATAAACCTTTCCTAACCATAGAGAAAGTCATAGCTATGCATGTCCTTGTACACAATAATACTGTATTGATTTCTGTCAATTCCACATAGGCCATTAATATACAGAAACTAAAGTCTGAATAATAGTCAATTTAAACAAAGACACAGAGAGAGAGAGTGCTGTGATAAACTTACAGGACTCTGACGGTCCAAAGAGATTTTCACACACAGCTTTGTAACCAGTACCATTTTTATCAGGTTCCATGGACATTCTCAGGGAATCTTCCTAAGACACAAATGTAAGCAGTTTGTTTCAGTACATATCCAGATCAGTCTTGAAGAAGACTGGTACCTTACAATACAGAAAGGCTGATTCTCAGAGATTGCTTCCCATTTCCAACCAAGGTGTATAGTGCTTGTGAGCAAAAGCTTGACACCCTGCAAAAAGCAGGAACAGGTGACTGTCCAAGCAGGAGGTGGGGATAAGCTGATAGAGCTAGGCATAGACAGAGCAGGCATCTTGCCTATCCACCATCAGACAAGACCTTCTCTTTCTGCTTACTCTCTCTTTGCCTTTCCAGCCTCCTGAGCATGCAGCTGCAGCTGAACCTCTCCATTAGGGTCATCAAGAACATTACTTGTTCTCTCTTCACAGTCCAGTGCCACACTGAGCTGGGATAGGTAGCATATAGAAGGAAGTACATAGGACTACCTTAGGACTAACAAGGCACAAGGCACCTGAGGAGCCAGCACAGCCATCTCAGCTGGCTATTTCACAGGAGGATGGGATGCTCCTGTGCAGCACTCAATGCTACTATGACCCCAAGGCACATCAAGACTCTCCCCCTTCTCTTTTTGATGTCTCACAGCTGCTTTAGCCCTAAATCAAACTCCTCCATAGCCAGCTATAACTTATCCCACCTCCAAACATTGTAAGTGACACATTCTCAAACAAATACCCAGGGAAGAGGAGGGCTTAATATACTTGATCCCCAGTTTGTGAGAGTGGGCTCACTCAAAGCTCTGAACAGTTTGCAGTAGTTATGTTGACAGTAACCACCCAAGAGCATAAATCTAAACAAACACCCGCACAGCATTTCATAATCAAATGGAAATAATGATTTACTTCACTCAGCAGAAAAAATAATTTAAAACCTCGTGGGAGGACTTGTGATCACTCAAGCCATATTCAGTGGCATTCCCTCAGCCCCCTCACAAACCCAGGCACAGAAAGGTTAATTGTGCTGTGCTTGTTCAGATTAATGTGTTGCAACCCCAGGTAGCACTCTGAAGATTAAGCCTCTGAGCTCTCAGGCGGAATATTGTCACTCCCCTGAAGGAAAGGAAAAAGTCAGGCTGGTTTCTGAAGTCCTTCCATTATCAGCAATATAAAGCAGCTCCAGTATCACACCAGGTTCAGTCAGGGTCTTCAATGTAAATATGAATCACAAAGAGATAAAAATTTGGCAGCCTTCTGTCTCTGCTTTGTGGGACTGCAGCCTGAAGGAAGCTGAGGGGTGAAATGGTTTGGCTAGAGCTAGCCTTGCCTTGAAGGTTTCTTCCTAAGGTCTCTTCCACCCCTATTTCCTGTGACTGCTGACTGGTCAAAGTAGAGCAACTCCTAAATACATTCCTAACTGCATGCTCTAACCTCTTAAAAAAATACATTCAAAGATGTACGAAAATAGTCTTAGCCTTCCCTCTAACTGGAGGATGTCCCCACTTGAAAAAGAATAAAAGATCAATTCACTCAGCACTTAGATGGCATTCCTAAGCAAAGTTCAGACACTACACAAATTGCACTGTTTCCTTAAATAAGCTGCAACAGTTGGTGCTTTTCACTAAAATTTGATATTACTTTTCATTTTCACAGGGATTTTTTTATTCCTGGACCTCAAGCCCCTTGAAAAGGTAAATAACTGCAAAATAAACTTCTGAAGGAGCTCAGTTCTAGCAGCTAGCTATATGTTGTACAAGAAATTGGTTATGAATGTATAATTCAGGGCTCCAAAGAAAATTTTAAAGCCAGGTATAAAATAAAGACTTAATAGTACTCTCACTGAAGTCCGTTGGAACATGACTGGATTCTAAATGACCAATGGAGGTTACTGTTTTCCCACAGAAATTCAACGAGTCAAGCATTATGCTACTTCTTTTCAATTATTAAAGACAGGCAACCTTAATATCAATGTCTGCAAATTGCTCCCACATACGGCAAGCTGTGTTGAGTATGTTTCAGCGTGACAGAAAGCAGGGAGCAAGGGGAGAGCATTTGTATGCAAGCATAGGGATGAAGTTGGAAAAAAGATTTCTTGTTGGTTCTTATTATTTGTTATTAATATATATATTACCCTAGAACCTAGAAACCCAACATTTACTAAGTTCCTGCTGTGTGAAGTGCTCTACAGATTGAAAACACTGCCCTAGCCTCCTACAGCCTTGGTGAAGGGGCAACAGACCAGTACAGGCAGATAAGAACCCATCAAACAGTACTGACTGGCACAACAGATGAAAGCACCCACGTGCCAGTGGCCTCATCATTGCCACGTCCTAGCAGAAACTACAGACACAGGGAGCTATTTTAAGGGAAGATCCAAAGGACTGGGTACATAGCCCAGCATCTTTAGTATGAATGAGAGATAACAGGCTGGCTAATATGACTGATTAACTCTATTTTCAGGTGTTAGCCACTATGAGTAGCTTGTGTTACTGCTTTGACATGCCACTCTACCTTAGAGGATAGACATAGTATCATTCCTCTTCACCCATATTTTTTCTATTCAGAGCTTGCTCAAATTTTTCTGTGCAGCACTGGAGAGCTTTAGGTAGCTCCTGAAAACTGGGGATAATGATTGCCTTTTTTCTGTCTCACTTATTCACAGTCAGGCTCTGGGAGGTAGGTGCTGTCTTTTAATATCATTTGTGTAACACCTGCAAGAGAGATCTGGACAAGGGCCCCTAGAAAGTCCTTCAGTACAAGTAGTAAAAACAATAATAAAGTGGTTCTAACTCTCAAAGAGTAGGCATGGACCATAATAGTATAAGTCATGTCAGGAAGAGCCTAATGGCAGTTTACCCGCAAGAACCTGATCTTCTCCCTCACTATTGGCAGCCAGAGGCGCCTAAGGGCATGTTAGAGGCAGTGCAACAAGAGCAAATCAATGTGACATGAAAACAAAAACAACCCAGTGGTGTGTGAAGAAAGCATTCAGCCAAGCACAAGGGAAGCAGCCGCTTTTATCATCTGTAAGGCTCTGTAAAATACCACATTCTGAAAAGAAGAAAAGAATCTTTAAAATAGCACTTCATTTTGTCTTCTTTAAAGATTTGTCACCCCCATCATTTTCTCTTCTATGAAATTCTCCTCACCATCAAAGCCTTTTAATTTTAATATTAAAATGACATATTGCTTTTTTCCTCTTTCCTTTTATTTAGGGGAGTGGAGGAGGATTTGAATATTTTCTTTCATTGATGGATTTATTTTCTTCAGTCTAAAACTGATTTTGAAGTTCTAAGCTAGAAATTCAACAACCTTCCATTTATTTAATTAAAAAAAATATATTTACATCTCTGTTGCACTATGCAAGGGCATTAACATACTCTTTGCAACTGTTTCATTGAAAGCCTTTCTGCAGGTAAAGGAGGACTAAGCACAAGAGGAAGCTCACCTTCCAAGGTGTTTGGTCTGGTTGTCTCTCAAACACCTTGCCCCAGCACTGACTGGTATCCTCAGTTTGGTAGTAGGATAAAGAGTCTTTCTCCTTCCAATTGTCACTTTGCATCTGGCAGAGTTTGGCCGATAGCAGCCATCACCTCTTAAACAGGTACTGAATGTCAAGCTGTGGTTGGTATGAGATATTTTGTAACCCTTCTAGCAGGACCTGAGTGGAAAGCGTAGTAGCTGGGTTCACATTTAAGGGTAAATCACGCTAGAGCACCATTCAAGTCCTCTCCCAGGCAACAGGGAAAATTATCCTGAAGCAATGAGCAGTGTAAATGACTCAGTAAGCAAACTGTCCCCACGGGCAAATAGGAAACAAATGGCTTAACAAGGAATATTTTTATTAGCGTCAGAAAATCAAAATGCCTCTAAACAGGCAGATAAACAGGGTAACAATAAGTCATTCTCAAAGCACAACTGCAAATTACAGCCATTTCTTACAGGGGGAGAACAGCCATGCCAGCTGGATGCCTTTCCCCTTCTTTGCCAGTGTAAGATTTTACAGCATTTCAATGCCCCATCTGAGCTTAGCAGGCTGGTTGTGGGTGGCCCTCGGCTCTGTCTGAGCTGCTCCATTGTTCACTACCTCCCATCAGTTCTCCCTCCATCACAGCCATGCATGCGTGTTACCTACGCAGCATGGGAACATCTCTGCTGCTGCCCTTCTGGGTGGTGCAAGGGACTCCTTGGCTGGAAGATTCCAGTTCTGCCGGCTTCTTTCTGACCAGCCCATGAAAGAAAGCAGATGTCACCCACCTATGAGAGCAAAGACAGCTGGCAAATGGCCCTCGGAGCAGCAGGACATGCTGATGGCTTTCCCATGTCTCAAGAAATGTGACTTCTGGGAGGGAGGAGAAGAGGAAGCAGGTGGGGACGAAGGGAGGAATGGCATGTGGGAGACGGTCCCCTGGCAGGAGTGAGAACAAACAATCACATCCAGATGCCCAAGCAGAGTCACAATGATGAAACTTGAAAGGAAACAAGAAAACTCAATTAGCATCATACTTTTTCTTTTTTTCACTCCCTGGGGGTGAAAATGTATTTTACACAAACCTTAGACAATATTGTGTCTTATCAAGGGCAGAATAAAAAAGAATTTTAGAATTCCTTGTTCCCAGTGAGAAAATCATCCCTATCTTGTACTACAAGTACATCTTGACGAAGATGCTACTGATAAAAGCTCACGCAAAATTTTTAAGGAATGATCCCCAAGATCCTTAAATATTAACTTTATAGGACTCAGTTAATGTCTTTGCTGCCGAGAAATTTAAGAAAATGGAGACAGCACCAGCAAGCCCAGAACCAGCTCCTGTAACAGTAAAGAGTTCTCTAGAGCAAATAGCATCATTATCAATAAAAATGAGATTTCATTTACTGCAGTTTTTGTAAGAATGCCTATTCTGTTCACAGAAATCTGCTGTTGATTGGAGGAGTCAGCAGTTTTCCAAGTAGTGACAGAAATTATCTGCCCTTTTCTGTATCTAGCACCTCCTTTACACTAAATCAGTAGTAAACTGATTTAACTAAATTAATGCAGCGGGCTCAGGCAGACACAGTTACATCAATAGAAAAGCATTAATATATTTATAGGTGATATCAATTAATACTCATATCAACATAGTAGTTATACAGATTTAAATACATTTTTATACTACTCCCACAATCATTGAGTAGAGGCAAGCCTTCTGAATAAACAATAGGCGTAGGAAACCTGCACAATAGTTGGTAAACTTTTATATCAGCTTCATTTGATTGCTAAAGTTGAGAGGAAATGTTTCCTCCAGGCTACTAAAAGCCAGAACATTTTAAAGACAAAAAATGGTATTTTATTGGTGCATTTATTGTAACTGCAGAGCTAGACTGATTTCAGACTGCACACAGTGACAAAATGACACAATCAGTTGTTCCACTTTGGCTGTGACCATTACATTGCTCAGTCCTGTTCTCTTCTACAGGTATGTTTTATTTCCAAGCAAAACAAAAAGAGACTACCTGCCTTTTTGTTCCAACTTTGGGCAGCACTAGGGTAGTTGGGGGACAGCTCATAATGATGTGAAATAACCAATACGTAAATGGATATATCACAGCAGAGCTGGAAATTATCAGTTGCCAGTGAAACTGTTAAGGATTATCTGAAAAGGAAACATGCCAAACCATGCAGAGTTCTGAGCAATTCATACCTTTTGATTACTTTGTCATCAAATCGTTTAACATGTATTCAATATCACATTAAATTTTGCTCATAACGAAGAAGGCATAAGTCAAAGTTTTCTTCAAAAATTTTGTATTGGGATTTTTATAACAACTCGATAAATTATGCAGGAAATTTGGTTGTATTTTCTTAAAACTGACAGCGTTGGCTGCTTGGAGCTCTGAGCATGCACTAACCATTCTGATCAATGAAAGAAGAAGAGGAGAGCACAACTCATCCATTTCAGAGAATGCTCTTGCTCATTGCAATCAAAGCCATCTCAGACATCTCTGTAGAGCAGGTGAGACATATTTCAATTAGTGGTTCCCATCTCTCTAGTGACAAATCTTGACTTGCTAAAAATTTTTGCAGAAAAGTCAGCCCTGCCCGAATTCTTCAAAAAGGGAAATGCAAGTTTTCAAATTTTTGTTTGGTTTCATTTGAGGCAAAAAGTTACAATTTGTGTATTCAGAGTATTTTGGTTTTAAATTTAAGCAAAACCACCAGACTTTTGAGGTTTTAATTTTGCATTGCAACCAAAAGGAAAATTTTTGAAACCTGAAAATTCTCCCACTTGCCTCTCTTTTTTTTCCCCTCTGACAATCAGCTTTTGAATTGGTTCAATAGAACAGGTGGATACAGTGTTCAATGAGATGTCTCAACATGGTCTCTCAGCATCTTTTCCTCCAAAATGAGTTTTCAGAAAAATAAATAAAATTTCAAAAGACTATTCCATCTATTTTTTCTTATCAACTTTGACCATATTATTTACCTTTTCTTCCACTAACATACTGGCTGTTTCCTATCTATATTTTGATCTCTTTGGGTTTGCTTAAAAGCTTGGCTACAAAAATACTACATGAGGGAAGCCAAATTCTGAGTAAAAGAGAAACTCAGTTCATTAGTAAGTTGGTTTGCAACAGGAGTCACCATGCTCCTCTTGCCGAATCATTTTCATGAGCAATGTACTGCAAACTTACCATGAATACATTGAGACAGTAGTAATTAAAGTAGCACTTTAAAGCCACAAAACTTTATGAAAATTTGAGATATTAAATGTTATTTATCCTAAAAAATCTGAGATTATGCAGACTGAAAGTTTGTCCAGTGAGAACCAGACAGATATATCCCCATAACTCTGATACAGTACAGCTTTACTGCCACCATTTTCCAAAACCACAAGCTAGGGACCTTATTAAACAAAGCACATACATTCACAGCCTCCTTCACGTATAAAAGAATCAAGCAAGTTGCATTCTTTAACACATTCTGTCATCTGGAAGGATGCTGGCAGCCAGTAGATTTTAATCTGAGTTTTTCAGAAAGAAGATATCTATTTAATCTCTTTTGATATAACTCTCATTGGAAATAGATGTTATGTGAACAAAATCACCTCTTTTTATCTTTGAATGATGTCTTGAAAAAGATGTGATGTTAGAGGTTTTTTTCTTAGCTGACAGAAGAGAAAAATAAAAAAGAATGGGACTATTATTCCATAGTAAATCTGAGTCTATCTAACCATTACCTTCCTCTCTGGGTTGTGACTTTCAGTTCTACCACCAATAAATTTCAGGTTTACTGTGGTTAGTGCTGGGAGCCTCAGCCTCGTTAACAATCCATTTGATACAACCTAATCCATTAGTAGTTATTTTCCCACTTAAGACCACAGCCATTATTTCCCTTCTGACACATGGACATAAAAATAGGCAGTGAAGAAAACTCAGGTGACAGACTCCACATCGTAGAGGTCATAGTCAGAAGTCTTCAATGCAATAAGCAGCAACAACAAAACCTAAATAAAACATAACTGACAGTGCAATACAATAAATAAATAAATAAAGAACACAACAGTGACACAATGGGAGTAAAGAAGAACAGTTAAATGTTTCTGGAGAGAGAGAGAAATTAAATGCCTAGCTGTACAAGCAGCACAGATGATGAAACCTGGTTTCCTGCTGATCTGTATCTCAAGACTCTGATCTCCTCTGACTCTCTGGTGTCCAAGCAATATGACTCCACATCAGCTTCTCCCCTGATGGGGCATGAACCTTCTTTCTCCTCTACATGACCAACTATTTCCACAAAGCTTGTAGAGGTTTATTATTTTTCTTGTATTTTTACCTTTCTGATAACTTTAGATGAAATTATCTCCTACATCCAAAGGTTGGGGCCAGTGTTGTCAGGACTGTGGACCACTGATCAACAGACAGACAGACAAGTGCAGTGTGTTTTTATAATTCTTGTTTGCTCGGAACAAAACAGGCTAAAATAAAAACCTGTCCTCCAGTCAAAAGTTGGGCAAACCTGTCATTTGCAGGAATAAATGGAGGAGGGTGGGGTGAGAGAAGACAGACAATTAAGTGGGTCTGCACATGAAATAATTAAGAAAGGACTCAGAGACACAGAGAAAGATTAGATATAGATATGGAAAAGGGAAGTAAATTTTGAGAAGAAAAAGTTGCAGTAGGAAACAGAGAGGGCAATGGGGAAGGTAAGCTGGCTGATGAGAATAAAGGTGCTCAGGACCCTGTCAAGCCAGCATTGTCACAGCCTCTGGTTCACCTCGCTTTTCGTCTGACTTGACTTCAGTGCTACAAAAAGGCTGCAAACCTCTATAACAGTCAGAAAACACAGCTCACAGATGTCACTATATGGAACCCAGTGTGAGTCCGAAAATTACTCAAAGACAGGACTAAGCTCAATATCAGTGAGATTTGGGAGGGGGGTTAGGGGTTGTTTATTTGTTTTTCTTGTTGTTCGCACCTGACATCTTCCAACTCATGCTGCTTTTGATTTATTTGGTGGGATGGGGAATTACTTACATGTCTGAGAAATAAGTGAAGGAGGAAAACCATCCACTTTCCTAAAAATTACAGAGCAGAAATAGCATGTCTGTGGAGGCAAAGCAGGAGAGTCGCTTAGTTGCCGTGTCACAGTGTGCCATAGGAGGATACTGAGTGGGGAGGCCAGAAAACAGCAAGGAACCTCTTACTCTACACCTGAGAGCTAGAAAAGAAGAAAAACCCTACACCTAATGAAAATAAAACCCACTACCATGTGAAAACCAGTTCCTTGGAAACAACAGCAGGAGCCTGCTTTCCAATAGCATGAAAGCAAAACTGCTGCATCCACCCCAGAAATGGTCTGAATCACGTTTACTGAGGGCAAAGAAAGGAGTTGCAGGCACAACAGGTGCTTCTTATCCCCAAGCTCTTCTGTGACTCATCTTTTGGTACAGTTTTCATCTGAGTGATTCTCAGAAAACTTCTGAAGGTCACTAACCTAAAAAAAAAAAACAAACAAAAGAGGCAATGGCATTTGCTGTTTAATATCTTTCTTTGAGCTATTCCATACAAGAGAAGACAGAGAGCTGCCTGCTTTCATTTACCAATGAACTATCAAGAGTGAAGAAATTAACAGTTTTTATGAACTGAACATTCATTTGGGATAATGGACTTTCTATGCAGGATATAAATATAACATTTCAATATCTTTTTAATAATCTTATTATCTCTCTAAGCTCAATCTCATCAAGATGAGTATTCGAATAACATCTAAACCAGATAGACATTGGCCAAACTAGTGACCAATTCTGTATCACATTCAGTTTTCGGCAGGTCGAATCTAGAATGGCCTCATTGATACTTTGCGGCAGATGAGTAATTCTCTTCTGCAGTGAGTCATGGTAAACCACATCCAAACACAGAATTCCCATTTCCACTCAGACAGAAATGTTGAATTCAGCCTTCATAGAGGGAGAGTATAAGAAAAAGCCCCACTTTCACTGTGTGATCGCTGCAGTGATAAAAAAGGTGTCCACACATGCTTCCCTCAGCAGCCTGAATCAGACATAAGTGAAGGTATAAAAGGCTAGATGCAAGCCCAAGTGGATCTCCTGGCTTTGTCTAGAGAGGAATGAATGTGGTATTTATACCTGTGTCCTCAGTGTACCTCAATGTAGGTACCTGCCTTGAACCAGATTCAGCAGAAGCTAGAGAGATATTTCCTTCTGAAACTCTAATCCCTAAATCTGTACAGATGAGATCTTGTGAGATAAAAACACAAACCCCATTTAAAAAAAACAAACAAATCCACTCCTACCTGTTCCATTCATCTCTAACTGAAATTTACCATCTTGACCTTAAATTCAAGGTTTAAACACCAATTTGAATACTGAACTAAATTAACTTTTCTTCTTGAGATATAATCCAGTAAGAAGTGTCATTTGGTTCTGTGCAGCATGTGCGCACTCAGAAAGAGTTTTTAACAGAGCTGAGAAATCAGGCTTAGCAATACAGTTTTACCCCCTTTAAAGTACTTGATTGAAGCTTGTTCGATCTGCAAGACTTGCACCTCCCTCAGTTCTCTGCTTGCCAGGACTGGCAGCACAGACCTACCTCCTCAAGTCATTCTCCTCACCACAGCCTGCCCCACGTAATCCTCAAAAACATTCCCACGACATGCTGAGCAGGGAATTTATATTGCACAGCCATGTCTCATTTACACACAACAGTCCTCCAGAAAACATGAGGCAACTTCCAGAAAAGCTAGCCCTTGTGTGGTTGAGTGTATAGCAAGTCTCTCAAGCTTTGCTTTCATCCTGCTCCCAGTGCTGTGTGGCTCTGAACTTCATCAGAAAAGGCTGTTATTCATGATTCAGCTCGGGGAACTCCAACTGATTTAAAGGAGAAAATGTACCCTTTGAAAAAGATCTGATGGGAATCTTCTCTTTCAAATCTCTCAAGACCTGCTTCTGCTGCGATATCCATCAGCCAAATAATGGTGCTTACATGTTAACAGCAGTCGGGGACAACCCACATTCCTTATTAAAGGTGTTTTCTAGTGATTCAGAAACACCATGCTGGTCCCACAGTTAATTTATATCATCTTGTGATATCATCTTCACCTTCCTTCCTTTCTTACTCCCTCCTTCCTCTTTAAACCTATTTGTTATATTTTTTACAAGACCCTGTCCTCCTCTAGTGCTGGGGCAACATGAGGTGCTAGTCAGATGGCACTAATCCTGCAACTGAAGTTCTGCACTGCTGTCTGTGGGGGTGTCTATGAATACATACTTGTATGCATTTCTAAATGCTCACAGACAAGTGGGCATACATATATATTAATATATGTATATACACACACCTCCACCCATACCTTCTTCATTCTCAGAAAAATTACCTGAAGCTTCCTACAGCTGAGCTTCCAAACACAAAATGATTGACACTTTATTTACATTTTAAAATCTTAAAAATTGAAAGCAAACATTAAAATTCTTTTAAGTAATTTTTTTGTATCTAGCTGATGGAAAGAATATTTTGGTTGTAAGGGATAAGAATTACTTCTGTTAAATACAGGTAATTACATTACTTGAGAAATTAAATACACTTAGCCAGATCAAATAAGATATTACATCTGTCAGAACTCTCTGTAAGGAAAATGCTTAAACACAAAACTAGTAATACTTTTTTTCCTTGGAAGTCAGACAAGGTAAAACGAAATGTGCCATCATTCTAAGTGAATTTTAAGAGTTACAGAATCACTGCTTATTTTACTACCTCTATATACATTGTAGAACTGCTTACAATATGAAAGATGTTTACCAATAAAGTGGTAGGTAAAGCATGACAAGCTAAGTCGAAAATGGTTTTAGTGCTTGGGACAGGGGGGTTTTATTGCTCTGGATGACAGACAGCCCTCTTTGAAATCAGTTAGAGCTTTGCCACCATGACTTCATCCAGGCCTCTGTGCTGGAACACAGACCAGGATCTCGGTTTGATTATCTGGCTTCAATACTTCAACAGTAACACTAGTGGGAAAATCAAACCCAAGCAATAATGAAATGCCACCTCATTATCATGTTTGCCACAGAAATCTTGCTGTATCCTGGCAAGTTTGCATGAGCAGTTATGTATTATGGACGGATTCTGGTTACGTCTATACAGGTGACTCCAGTAAAGCTACTGGTGTTTGAGATTAGCTTTATTGATCGCACAGCAAGCTCACGGTTCACTCGTGAGTGCAATACACTGTTCCCCAGACTGCTCCCTACACAGAGCCTATTGCAGTCAAGACTACAAACTTCTCCATTTGGATGCCCAAATTCAGTGCTTCTTTAAGAGGTTGTTGGTGACTTTTCTCCAGTGCTGAGTAATATCAGTTGATAGTCATGCTTTGGCCATGAACATAAAGGCCAGCAGCATGGCCATTAAGACTGCAGGTGGCTCCTTGACAGTCTCCAGCTTTGAACACAGTACCGCTTTCCCTTCATACCTGAAAGCCCCTTAAAGGTTTCACATCCAGATGAATGTTACATTCATAGCAGATTATTTAATAAAAGCAGCAGCATGGAACTGAAAAAAAGTATGGTCTGGGGGTTACAACAGAGATTTAGAAAGCCTTTGGAACTGCCTGTTTACAATCCCACACATGTTAGAGCAGCCTTCCTGTTCAACACTTCCAAAGACACCCTGGCACCCACAGACTTTGCCCACCCATAGGACTCTCAGCCACATACCAGCAACCAGAGAGAAGCAAAAGTGATGCAGTGGTTTGATACTATATGGAAGTTTCCTCAACAAAGCTGAATTCCCTAATGCCTGGGAAAAAACCCACAAGTGAGCTTCACACTGTCCAAACAGCATGAAGTTGTCTCCTAGAGGAAATACCTCTGTTCTGTGCTGCCCTTCAGATTCCCAAATAGCATTTCCTTTATCGGGTAACAAGGAGAATCCTCAAAATTCACTGTTATCACTGTCCATATGAGAGAATATACAGGTCAGAGACAAACAACGTGTCAAGCTGAGTTATGCTAAACAGAATGCTATACTATACATTAGTATATTATACTAAAACTTTTGCTGCTATAAAGCCTCCAGACATCTTACTATGTCTCAGAACTGATCTGAAGGTGGGGATTACTCATTACCTTCTGTAAATCAGACTAACAAATCAGGTGTACACAGTAAAATGGCTTTTTTATTAGAAGCCCTCAACTGTCACATAGATTAAGCTGCTGCTCAGAGGACAGTAGTAGCTGCTGTGGCTAAGATACTCATTCTTAGCTCCTGTTTCAAGCCATTTGTGGTATTCTGGGAAACAGTATCAAAAGTACGTGGCAGGAATCATTGCAAATATACTCAAAGATAAATAAAAACTGGAACAGCTGCACAGATTTGATATTTTAAAAAATATAAAAGCTACAGAAATCAGGTGTTAGGGAGTTAAAGTCTGAGAAGAAGCTTGCAAAAGCTGCATAGAGAAAGGTCAAAGCCCACCTCTTTCCATCTGCTTTTTTTTTGGTTGTCTATTTGCTTCTTGGACCACACAGTGTGTCTGCCACAAAATCTCCTGGCTAAAACCTGAGCTGGCACCTTGGACCAATATAGTAGAAAAGCTCCTAACCTGAATTTATACAAGCTTCTTAAACCAGACTTGACATGCCTCCAGAATGACATAAACCAAGTGATATTCCAAAATATATCCTGAAAAATCACTGTGACCAACAGAAATTTCTTCAAAATTACATTATATGTGCATCTAGATTTGTAACTTGATTCAGATTGACTTAGGTCCCACTGAACATAGCTGAATAGATTCACCCTTATTTGCTTCATAAAGGACCTTCATCCTTTATTTGCTATCTCCTTGGGTTTGGGGGGCTTCTTTAACAATCTACAGAAAGGGACAGATGCCCTTGTAAGTAGCAGGCTTTCCATGTATTCTATGTCTGTAAGTCAGCTTCAGCACAGCTTTACTGTCAAAAAATCCCCCAGTAAACTATCCTAAGAACAGATACATCTATTCCTGGAGGCTGTGCCAGCTTCTACCTCTTTACACCATCAGAAGGAGGAAGAACCATCTCCTGGTCACTTAGAAAGAAAGCCAGCCCCAGAGATTCTCCGTCGCTAGAGGGGAATTTGAGGGTGTTAGGCTTTCATTTGGGAATTTGAGGGTGTTAGTCACACAGACTCCCACAAAATTCTCTTTGTATTATCTTGCAGTAAAGTCTGTGTCCCCAGAGTTCATCTGCTTGCCAAAGGAGTAAGCCATAGGAAAAGAATTTATTTTATCCCCATTTAAACACTCGTGTACAGCTAAGTCTGTGCCCTGCTCTGCTGCAACCAAGTACATGGGAAGAGCTGTGCAGTGCTCCCTGAGCACATATTGCCACAGGGGGGGTGAATGGCAAACCAGGGCTGGGTTCCCTTAAACTGGTATAGGGATGAACCCAAAGTGCCACAGGCAAATCCCTGGGGTTCACCGGTCACCACTCTGGCTATCCTTTGTGTAGCTTATTTCACAAGGTATTAAAAAAAAAAAAAAAGAGAGAAACCTATCCACTTGCAAAAGCTGATAAAGAAATCTAAAGGATACCACAGTTTCCATGCAGTTCTCAAAGCTACGAAGGAAACTAAAGTTTTCATGTAGCCTCCCTAAGAAAAAGAAACCGTAATAAATGCCTACCATTTGGTGCAATGCAGTGTACTGCAAGGGCAAGAACTTTTGTTCTTCAGAATTATTTTTATAATGTCACCTCTGCCAGGAATGATTTAAGAGCTTACAGATAAAGCAATGAATTTCACCAGAAGCAAAGAGATCACCTTAAGTCTCCCTTTAGCTCCTTGATGAATAAAACACCCTCCCCAACCCTCTTCAGCATCTCCCTAGAACTGAACCCCACTCAGAAGTGGAACTTCAAAGGAAATTACTTGTGCCTCAGTCTAAAGGCCTTCTTTTAAAACCTAAGAGAGTATACATAAGAGCATTAAGCAGAAATGAGTTTGTTGACTAAGTTCTAGACAGTTTCAAAAGTGAAACTATCTTAAACCACGTATATCCAATCTACTCCTCTGAACAGCTGTTACTACACAGCACCACCGTGCCTGCTGCATGGTAGTACAAATAGTACCTCACGTTTTCAGAAAGTGAAGGCTGTCATAGCATTTAAGGTGTCTTGCATGTCAGAATTTCTTCTTGCCATTGCCAGGGGTTAACTGCTATTTCTACCTGCTTGCAGGAATCCTGTCTCTAAAACACTTTTTCCAATGCTAGATACAGCAGAGTACCACCTAAAAACTTCAATCAAGCCAATTCCAAAGGGATTTCAGTACAAATTTCCCTCTCTGGGTAGTGGAGATTCCTACTGAGTCTTATCCACCAGACACTACCTTCTCCAGGATCTACCAGTTCTTCTTAGTAAATTCAAATAAGTAAGCAAAGGAAAACTCAAGTTAGGAAATAATTTGCAATTCACTCCTTCAGTCACAAAAAGCAGCTGCTAAAAGACTATGTGAAGGGGATCCTTCCTCATTATAATCCTTCTGCATAACTACAGTAAGGAAAAGAAATCCTAGATATTGCACACTCCCGGCCATGAGTCACACAGAAAAGCACTATGCTGGGTGGCCAGGGGCTGGGCTTGCAGAAGTCCTTTTGTCAGGTGCAAGGGTTCTACCCAAGTCCCTGGCATTCATCAGGTACCACTCCAGCTCTTCTTCATGTAGCTTATTTTGAATATTTTTTTTCTGTTCCACCAGGATGTTTTCACTTGGAGATGCTTGACCTGGAAAGATATATTGTACAAGTCTCCATAATCTTCCCGCTCTCCATAGTCATCTTATCTACAGAAAGCAGAGGAGTAGCATTGTTGGCTCTCATAAGGAAGGCCTCAGCTCACACAGCATTTACATCTCCTAAGAGATATGTTAAAGAAAGAGAAACTCAGACTGGCACATGTTTAGGGGATACTGATAAGAGGACTGAAGATACGGAGATGCATCTTCTAAGGGGACGCTATTACAAAATTACTTATTCAGCTTTAAAAAAGCAAAGATGCCACATCTTGAGACAGGGAAAATTGTGCTACAAATACTTCAGGGAGAAAACCCAAAAGAACTTTCCAAATTCATAAACAGTGTTGGATATGAAGAAAATGGTCAGTAAGAAATGAGATTTCCAGCTATCTGGAGACCAAAGTTTTGGAACACATTTCCAGAAAAAAATACCAGGAGCAAAACACAGCCACCCATTAAGTTTCCAAGATAGGGCTGGATGCGTTTGCAAAAGTTAATTATTTGCATACCTTCTCACAAGGAAATCTACCTTAGTATTCTACCCACTCTTCCCAAGCTAGGAATAATATACAAACATTTCTAGGCAATGAGAACACCCAAAGGCAGTTCGAACAAATGTTCTTTTAGGAGAGCTATCTACACTGGGCATATTGACAGGCAAAGGATGAAATTAGTGCTCACTGCTGTATATCAGGAGTCCTTGATCATTTATTCTTAGCATGTAATTTACATATTAATACTGGAAATGCCATTTGTTTGTCCATTGCATTATCATTCTTTGATAAGCATGTGTCATTAATGCATACAAATAAGGAGCTTCCTGTCTGCTAGCAAACATAGCCAGAAGTTATTTACGAAGGAGTCATACTCAGTCTGGTTCATATCATAATGAATCACCTGCTTTATTAGTGGACACCTTTCCTTCTACCATGCCAAGCAGGCAGAGAAAGATCCTACTGCAGAGCTTGAACTGCTTACTGCATGCTGAGTAATAACATAAGAAGACTTCCTGTTATAAGACTAACATATAGATGTGGTGGAATTGTGCTTATGTGCTTCCTCCAAGCACCTTCTACTTACAAAGAACAGGAGTTAAAACCCAACTCTTAGGAAAATCAAGGCTTGGGAGGCAAAAGGAAAGTCTAAGACAGTGACAGAAGCACTAGCGAAGCCTGAAAGCAGGGCTAGCTTACAGCTTGACAGAGCCATAGCCTCTCACTGGCAAAAGATCCGAGTCACAGCAAACATCTGGGTCCTCCAGCACAGACCAGCCTTTGGTCACCCAGTCAACAGCAAAGAACAGGGTTAATTCCATATAACCAACAGAATGGATATAAACATAAATATTTTAAGACACTTCGGTCACACTAAAGGTCCATTTGTTCCTGTAGCCAGTCTCTGGCAGGGGCTATCAGCAGATGCTATTGCCAGGAAACATGGCACACAGAGAGCTCTGTTGACCACAGCTTATCTTCCCAGCAAGCAGGTGTTTGAAGCTGCTCTGTGCCAGAGAACAGTTATGGCCTTTCTGCTCCAAATCCATCCAGTTTGTTCAATGTATTTCTACTTTTACATCTGATACTTCATATGGCAATGAGTTCCTGAGCTGCATCACAGGTTGTGTGAAAAAGTATTTTCTCTTGACTTTAAGCCAGATGTCTAATAGCACCATTACACTGCCCACACTGCACAGGCTGTGAGACAGAGAATAGTCATCCCCAAATGAACTGCACCACAAACATCTCAGTAGTCTCTTTTCTAGGCTAAAAGCCATAACTCATTTAATTTCTCCCTGTGCAGACGCCGTTTCAGATTTCTGTTTAACGTTATTGTCCTTCTCTGTGTCTTTTCTAACTCCAGTATACCTTTTTGAGATTAAGGGATCAGAAATGAGCTCCCTATACAACACCCCATATAAGTAACCATGACGAAATTATATTTTTACCCTCATTCCTTTCCTTACAACTTCTAACATTATATTTGCCTTTCAATTTTCATTGTTCATTATAATAATTCTTTTTTTTTCTTTTCAGAAAATTATGTATAATAACTTCAATTTGTTATAGCTAATAGGAAAATTAGCAGTTTGTACATATATTTGGTGTTGTTTTTCCCAGGTGCATTACATAAAGTATATGGGCCCCAGACTTCATTTGCCATTTTTTATTTTACAGTCAATAAATATCAAGTAATCCTTCTAATGCTCTTTGCAGTCAGTCTGAGTTAGCTGTTCTGAAATGTTTCGTCTGATCAAGCAGCAGTTGTCACCATATCACTCATCCGCCTTCTCAGATCATTTATGAATATACTAAACAGCACAGAATCGGGAGCTGTGGACACTCCTCTCTATTGTGAGACAGACAACATTTACTCCTACCCTGTGGCTTCTTTCATTTAACCAATTATGAATCTGTTGCATCTTAATCTCATCAAAAGCCTTTTGTAAAAACTATTGTTGAAAGCTTTTTGGAAATTTATCAGTTGCATTACTATTCACATATTCTTCAAAGAACTAGAAGAGATTTGTGACTTCAGTCTACAAAATCTGCCTTCACTCTTCTCCCTTGTGTTGTATTTCATCTGTCTACTCTTTTCTATCATTTGTTACAACTTCTACTGAATTGTCCAGCACAAAAGTCAGAGGTACTGTTCCTTAGTTTCTCAGCAGTCCTTTGAAAAAAAGACTGGTGTTTAATTTGCTACTTCCCAACCATCCAAAAGAAAAATAAAAATAAAATAAATTTTAAAAAACCCCACATTTTAAACAATAGGCTGGAAGTTACAACTAATTGTTGAGCTAACTCAGCCCTGAATTCAGTGGTACATACTTGGATCATGCTGCCTGTCATCAGTTTGATTCTTCTCTTTCCACTGACTTCTCTAAACCCTTTTCTGGTGTCACTTCATATTGACAGAGTGCTTCAGACTCACCTCTTATAAAGGAAGATTTTACATTAGGACAACTACCTCCATTAATTTCAATGGAAATAATTCATTTTAAGATAAATTCCCCACTTTCACTGTGCTTCCTGTAAATCCCTTCTGCTGAGGTTGAGATATAGGTATCTTCATTTAAAATCAGTTACTTTAGTTCACATCTCTTCATTTTTGGACTTCCCCTACCTTTAGAAAAATACTCATATTCATATGACCTTTTCCAGGACATGTGAACTTGATCAAGCTGCCTATTTCTGTGTCTCATGCTTAAATAGACTTTTTTTTTTAAATAATTAGCAATGAAAACAGGCAGCTCATTTGTCCACACACGATCGGTTATACTGTCTCATGTTTTCCAGCATCCTGTACATAAGTGTAGGAAATACTCCATCTCAGAAGATCTAACAACCTCAGTGATGAAAGATAACATCGCAAAGAATAAATTCAAGACAGCTAGTGCTTTTACTCTTCTGCAAATTAGTCGCTCCCCTCCAAAATAAACTGTATTTAAATTAGAAGGCCAGGCTCTTTTAGGCACAGTCTTAAATAAGGAAGGTTTATGTTTCTGATCTTGAGTTTATCAGGGGTCTCTGAAGACACAGCAAATGTTCAATATAATATATATACTGCCACACGCTGTGATTTTTCCTGTCTGAGAGACCCCAGGGAATACGTCCTCTGTTTATCTGTAGTTATGAAAGCATTTAGGCTGCCATTTGTACAACAAACCAGTAGAAAGGAATGAAAGCACTAAACCACCCTTCTAAAACCACACAAAATACCCTGGCTGAAATTAACACCACCATTTCAGTGCTCACCTGCAGAAAAGAAACACAACATTATCTTCTCCAATTATACCTTTCACAAGGTATCAACATTGGATATTGCTTTAATGATGAAGCTGACACATATTTCATTTGTAATTCAGCATCCCCAAATATTTGTCACCAGCATTTGCTTCTTGTTACTTCAAAGTAAATATTTTCTAGTAGCATTATGTCTAGACATAATGGCAGTCTTACCCAGGCCTTTTAAAAAAATATGAGGGTGAGCTTCTCAGACATATTTACAAGTATCTATTGAGAAGCTTCTGATTCTAAACAGGCTTACAATGATATTTTATTTTATATACTGTTGTATAATATAAAGCATTTTTAATTGGGGTCACCCCACACGAAGTCCATGTGGGAATTAGTTGATTTGGAGCTGCCTGACTGCTCCTAGGCTCCCTGCCTCAGGCACACAATCACCAAGCTGCATAACCACCTGGGCCACCACCCATGTATTAGCAACTCGAATCTACTTTTGTACTGACACCCAAGTATCTGACAATAGCCGTGAAAAAAACCTCATGTACAGACACACATATATCACTCTTACAACCCAACAATCAACATGTTGGTTACAGGTTTGGCTTGATCAGATTTGGCCCTGCAGAAGATTTTCTCTATTATTACAGAGAAAAGCTATCTTGAAAGCAAGCAGAGTCTGGTCACCATTAACAGTGCATGTCTGCGTGCTTCTTGGGCAGTTCACAAGAAAACCACCAAACGGCAATGTGACACCAATGTGAATGTCAACAACCTTATCCAGAAGGAATGCATGCACTTGGCATCACTGAGACACAGGTTTAAGTGCTCACTTTGCCTGACTCACTACTAATCCTACTGGAACTGCTTACGCAATTAAGGTCTAATTGCAAGAGAAGGGATTGTTTGATATAGTTCTTAGACTTGCATGCTTCTGGACAAGTCATCAACTGATGTAAATTAACACAGCTTCAAATTAATTAGTTAAGTGATGCTGAAGGTTTGGCTCTTGCTATTTGTGTGTTTTAGGGGGAAGGTAATAGAGACAAAGAGATTTTGTATGAGAAAGTTGTCTCTACATCTTAGAATTCTTGTCAGCAGACTAATAGGTAAAGTAGGCTGGTAAGTTGTAAATGATTTTTATTTTCACTAAGTTATTTTTATGGCAATTAAGGAAACTAATTAACTATGGGTCAAATGTCAAACTTTCATCCTGGTATTTGAAACTGATTAAAAGATAAAAAGGTAGAGAATTAGGCATGCAAATGGTGAGAATTTAAAAGTCATTGTAGAAGGACATTTAATATATTTCAATTCTTAGTAAACAATCAAGAGATAATTTTCTGGGAATCTATTTGGACACAAAAATGTTGAGGTGCATCAAGTCTGAAGATGGTTTGAGGAATTAAAAAGGATGTATGTACATAAGCAGATAGTCAATTTCTAAGACAAAGGAACACTGGAACACCCTGCTTTTAGTAAAAGCAAGCACTGTCATCAGCTATCCTTAATATATCTGAAGAGCAGCTTGAGCAATTTAAAATGAGCCTCAGCTGAAAAGCCAGAGAAGCTCGTCTCCTTTCACAGAAAACATCAGTTTTAGTAGTCATTGCTAAAGCATAAGTCAACATTAGAGCACCTCCGCTATGAAGACAGGCTGAAAGAGTTGGGTTTTTTTCAGCCTGGAGAAGAGAAAGCTCAGGGGACACCTTAGAGCAGCCTTCCAATACCTAAAGGGGGCCTAGAAGAAATCTGGAGAGGGACTTTTTACAAGGGCATGTAGTGACAGAACAATGGCGAATAGCTTTAAACTGAAAGAGGGTAGATTTAGATTAGGTATTAGGAAGAAATTCTTTATTGTGAGGTGAAATTCTTTATGGTGAGGCACTGGCACAGGCTGCCCAGAGAAGTTGTGCATGCCCCATGCCTAGATGTGTTCAAGGCCAGGTTGGACAGGGCTTTGAGCAACCTGGTCTGGTGGAAGTATCACTGCCCATGGCACAGGGGGATTGCAACTATATGATCTTTAAGGTCCTTTCCACCCCAAATTGTTCCGTGATGCTATGAACACTGTCATCTAGGCTTGGCTTATTTTTTAATACAAAATGGCTACCCAAGTAGCTTATTATATTTATGCTGTAACAGTATTTTCAACTGCCATCACTTTGCTTTGTCTTTTCCCTTCTTCCAGAAACTGATATCCCCCTCTCTTATGAGATATAGAATACTACAGCAAAAGTTTCATTTGGCTCCAAAAGGACAAATATAACAAAATTGACAGCCACATCCCAAATACATCATTAGAGCTAATGCAAGCCCACTGCCAGGACACCCACAACTCTTATCTGATACTATTAAGTCTTGCCAGTGTTCTTCAGCTGAGGACTTTCAGCATTGCCGCTGGGGTAATGGTTGGACTTGATGATATTAAAGGTCTTTTCCAGCCTAGTTGATTCTATGATTCTGTAAGTTCTTCATAGGCCTGAGCTACAAAAGAGAGGTAAAGCCATAAGCCAAGTTCTTGTTTCAAAGTACTTTGTGTAGGAGCTGCCAGAAGAGGAAATGCGTCACAGCACATGATGGTCCTGAAGTGCAGTGGAGAGAACATTTCTTCTTTCAGCCTTCTCAGCACATGAGGACACTCGAGGTTTTCCATTTTTATTTCCTTCCTCCCTCACTCCCTTTCTTCCTCTACTTCCCTCTGCTGTAAAATCTCCGTGGGCTGGACCACAGACATTGTGCATCTATTCAGAGAAACTCTTTGCAGCCACAAGCGTTGATCTGGGAGAAGCAGCTGAGTGTGAAGCCAAGCAATAGTTCTTTTAGCAAATTTTCTCATCCTATTTCACACTTCTTCAGCACAACAGCTTCAGAAGATGAAGGAGTCTTCAATACTAGCATTAACACAAGACATTTTGTTCCCCACTGACCTTAAGCCTTGTATGTCTGTGGAAGATGTAAGGTATATAGTAACAGCAGTGCTGGGTGAAGTTCAATATAACCAGTCACAGTTTATATGCAGGTAAATGCATTTTATTAACTGTAAGATATCTATTAACTGTAAGTTTTCATTTTCTCTTGTGGGTTCACAGACACCTCACATGACATTTTTCTAAGGAGAAAATGGAAACTGAATGATCTTTCAAGAAAAGAATCCCATAAAACTCACAATTAATTCAACTCTATAGCATGCAGAACCCAGGCCTGAAAGACAACTTAAAATCTTCAACATAAGATCAAAAACTACTACAAAAGGATGTATTTTTAAACAGGACCGTTCTCCTCAGGAGTCAAACTGCTTCACAGGTTGACAATTTTCTGCCTTTATATCCAGTAGCTTCCCTTTGAAGCAATTTTTCACATGGAGATCTGATGGAATAACTCAACATTAAAAAACAGGAAAACTATTAATTATACTTATCCTTTTGAAGGTTACAAAAATACAGTCACAGATAAATATCTCAAGTTGTGCACTAAAGAAATTAATAGTCCCTGTCTTATAGCTGATATATGAGAGAGCAAGTGAACAAAAATATACAGGAAAGCAGCACAATAATAAGGAAAAAAAAAATCCATTCATTAGCATCCTGTTTCCTGAGTCACGTATAAAGAAAGAGCAAGTCAACCAAGTATTTATAAAAGTTCCCTCTTAAACTGAAGTGTGGTTGCATTTGGGCAGGGACATTTGAAATTGGATGCACATGTGCTGTCAGCACCTGCCAAATGCAGCCTCATCATCTGGGAACAGCACAAGATGGAGAAGGAAGTAAAATTACAAATTTAATCGATGTTGCCTACAAAACAAAAAGCACTGGTAAGTAAATCAGTGAGATGACTGAACCATATGAGTATAAGCATACAGTCAGACAGTGAGGGATAGCAGCAGAAGAAAATTCTTGGCTTTTTAACATTACTGTCATACTGCGTGCAGCAGCTGTATTACTTAGCTAAACTTAAAATTGCAAACACATAGCAAACTTAAAGCTCAAGTTCTCCTTAAAATCAGACAAGAAGTGGTGTTTAGACTTTCCATTAGGCTGCTACACAGAAGTGAATTTCATACAAAATTTATATCATATCTATGTATCCATTTCTCCTGCATGTTTGTACCCAGTGTGGAGCACTTTGTGAATGATAGAGCTTCCCAAGCACACAGATGCTCTGCAGCTAACTCACAACAGACATTTCTGTGCAGAATGCATGATGAAATCACGGAGTTATTTCTTCAACATTAGTTAACAGCTCTCTGGTGCAAAACACACCTGTGGTAGGTTACTCATAGTATCTATCATACTGCTATGCCCTGCTCTGTGTATAAGCCAAAGTCATCAAGAGATCCATAGCAGCTATTTAAATGTTAAATAAGAAAAATTTCACATTCATCAGTTAAAAATACAAAGATTAAAGTGTAAAGGAAGAGTCACTTTTTTGACTGGTAAAAGAATTTGAAAACAATTGCTGAGACCCTAATTTTGTCTCTAGCACCTCTGCCTTTTGTTCAGCATTAGACTCACAAAATTTTACCTTTTTTTTTAAGGGTGATGGTGCTTCAAAAAAAATAAATTATCTGGGGCTATTTCCGTGACTCCTGTCATGGTTGGAACTTACCTTATTGGGATTAGCTGCCCAGAAAAGACATTGGAAATATGGGTGCTTCAAAACCGTGTATACCTTTATTCAGGTCCAGTGGCATGACATATTCACTTCTTGCAAGAAAGGGTTTGTTCAGTGACACTGCTGCAATCTGATTATGTGACACCATGTGGTACCAGGAATAAATAGATATCAAAGACAGCACCGTGAAAGGACAAACAGCCAAAAGCTTCAGCAGAGATTCTCTGAAAAAAAAGGGGGAGAAAGGATATGGAAGAAACCTGAACAGCATGTATCTCCAAGAAGTGTGTGCCAGAAAAATAGGAGGATTGTCAAAGAAGAGGTTTAGTTCTGGCAATCTCTAGCTGTGAAGTAGATGTGTTTCGCAACTTTTCAGTTAATTTGGGGAGATGAAACTACAGTGGGAAGGAACTCTGCCTTCTGCGCAAAAACAATACCCCTGGCTGGCCCCAGCCTGGACATTCCAGTGGTGGACAAGCTGCTCTGCTCTTTTCCAGGACCCTTGTTCTACAAAAACACCTTAATCATTAAGTAAGTCACATTCAATTTTAGGCAACCTTTAAAAGAGACATAAATAGCAGCCTTTTTTTCCTTCTGCCCCTCTTCCTTTTCTTCCCTTTCACATGTGCCAGAGCATCTATGCTTGTTGTCTGAGACACTCAGCTAGGCGGTGGGAAGTGGTTTGAATTCCTTCAGGTGGAGAAGGGAAGGGAATGAAATTGCATCCCATCCTGCCCACTCAGAATTACACAATAAAGATCACAGAGAAAGAAGATATTACTACTTTCTGCGGTTATGTCTTCTAGGACATGAGAGTTGCTGCACTTCTGAAGAAAATTTCTGGGGCAAACAACTTAGTCCAGCCTGTCTGAAGGAAAGGCTGGACTCACAGGTTGGATGTCCATGCGTTCAGGCAAGGATGAGGATATGAGATGGAAGTTTATTCCCAGTCGCTCCTCATAGTGATTCATGACAATTTTCCCCTCCAAGTGCTGACAGTGAATGCCTCATGAGGCATCCACTCCTCTGGGGCAGAGAACAGGTGCTGTCAGGCACTCCACTGTGGATTCCTCTATTGCAGTAAGAGTCTTAAAGCTAGACTATTTACACAGAGAAACTCATCCCTCCGGCTCCACATTTTTTGGTGGACCTAGGTTCATGTCACTGCATTGTGTTTCTTTGACATTGACTCACAATGAGTATAGCACACACAAACCTATGACTGTTGCTGGTGCCAAGTGGGGACTGAAAGGATTTCCATCACAGCTGGGGCCAGGCAGTTTAACATTCTTTGAGCTCTGTGTTTTCTTTCTTGAAAAATATTAGGATACTGACATTGAATTATCCCTGATTTGCGTATAAATAAAGTATATTGTGTGGTAATTTTGCTTTGGTTTCTTGCATACTGCCGTTGCCATAGTCTTTTGAAATTTACCATCTGTGCCCAGAGCGTTAAAGAATTCACAGGAATGCCACTTATCTTAATATTTTTTTGATATTTTTCATATACAAAGTTCCCTGCATAGTGACAGGTTCAGTATTGTTAAAAAACAGCAGGCGAAAAACCCAATTAAACTTGCAGTTTTCCATAGAGCAAGGCACATATGCAATATACCTGCCAGATAACTTGCTCTGTCCTTGCCTGTACAGAACATAAATACAGGAAGACTTTTACCTGTGGCCACAGCATGTCCCACTTCCTAAAATTCTGCTACCTTTCTGCAGAAGAGAAATATTCAAATTAAAACAGAAGAAGTTCTTTACTGTGAGGGTGGTGAGGCACTGGAATGGGTTGCCCAGAGAAGTGCTAAATGCTCCATCCCTGTCAGCGTTCAAGGCCAGGTTGGACAGAGCCTTGGGTGACATGGTTTAGTGTGTGATGTCCCTGCCCATGGCAGGGGGGTTGGAACTGGATGATCTTTAGGTCCTTTCCAACCCAAACCATTCTATGATTCTATGATAATGGTTTTCTTCACCTTAAATATATATACTGAATTTATATGAAGGACTAACATTTCCAAAGGCTCTTCAGATCTGTGAAAGCCACCTGTACTTTCAGTTGCAACTTCCTGGTACACGCAAGAAGAGTTACCGCTTGTCACATTGTTCACGCTATATAACTGCTCCTATACATATGTAATCATTTAATTTTCTCACATGCAGGAGGAAGACTGAATAGACATTTATGTTCTCAGAACTGAGATCCTCCTTTGGAATCCTCCTCTGAGATCCCCTCTGCACTTCAAAATCAACTACATTAAGGAACTTCCCGTCTGATTCACAGTGAACCCAAACTCTGATTCATAGCAGACCTAGAGTGCAATTTGTCTCCTGCCACTTCAGCTGTCCACAAGCTCAAAATTTTGGATAAGCAAGTCTTCTCCTATTTCTTCCATACTCAAAGGAGTACTTTCTGATACAGGATCTTTCTGCTTAGCGATTCATCAGCATCTCCTGTTTCAGGATGGGCTGAGTCATTTTCTGTCTCTCTCTCTGTCCATTGATTAAGAGCCTAGATCACTTTCTTACCTAAAAGCTAACTTCAAAGCAATTAACATTAGGACAGATGAATCTTACACCCAGTTAAATCATTTTTCTTCAATGCTGGTACTGTTCTTATGTCAGGAATGGCACTATGACATAAATCCAAGGGCACTTGAGTAAAGTAACACTTCTCTGAGAGTAAAGAGTCAAACAATAATCTCTAGTCCAACAATATTTCTGCACTTATAACTAGAAAGTAATTAGATAAAATGCATGATCAATGATATGAGTGACACCTTTCTTCTGAACTGTGGCTCTTACTACTACTCAACTGTGTCAGGTCCCTTTTTCCCCTGTGTCCTTGGAAGCTTTCACTCCTGGATACGCAGTGGTACAGCTGCAACAGGACAACTGCAGACAGCATTTGCTTAGAGTGGTTACTGGCCCAGCAGAAAGGCACTTTCCATTTTGCCTGGCTGAGAGAGCTGAATTGCTACAAAAAGAAAAAGCACCTCAATTACTCCCAATAAGAACATTAGTTTCCTATCCAAAGGCTCATCACCTGAGTCTGAGAAATAGTAGGCTGCAAATCCCACTGGCACCTAAGCATCTAAGCATCTAAACTAAGCAACTGAGACAGTTCTATTTCCACAGGCTGTTTTAATTTATCACCGTGGGCTGTTTACTGCTAAAACCAATCCTAGATGCCCAAGGGTCCCTATTAAATTCAGGAGGAAATTAAGTATTTACCATAAGCTTACAAATTAAACTTCGAGAACAGGTGCTTGCGCTTGACACTGGGTCCAGTGTAAAACACAGCACAGAATTTAGGTGTCTGGCCTGTTCCTGAGTTGCTGAATGTCACTTCCCTAGGAGTCTGGAGACACCTTGTGTGGAGACCACAGAGAGGTACTGATGATCCCTTTTACAGATAGTAAGTCTAAAATCCATTAAAGAAGCCATAGGAGCCATATTTTCAATGGACTGCCTTTTGTAGTTAGCACATGCCTTTAGATGTGTTATTGTATAGGGAACCTACTAATCTTTAGACTTATAAATAGGAATTTCCTTCAGCCATGCTAAAGAAAAAGTACAAGCATCCAAATTGAGATTGATTTGTTCCCTGCCCTAGTATAGACATACCATGTAAGTGAATTTCCTTGCTTTCTAACTTAACATCACTATTAGAAAAGGAATTCAGAGGGTCTGTTGACTGAAGGTCTATTGGCAGAGGGAGGGAAAATAATTTTCCAGACAGCCTAAAGGCAAAGATTCATGACAGCAACCTACAAAACAGTTGTAATAAACCCTCTCAACAACCAGGTGCTACACGGCTCATTGCAGTACAATCTAAGGGAGATTAAGGCATAAAATAACTTTTAACATGGGTAATGCTTTAGAGGATCCCTCTGCACCAGACACAAGGTTTTCCTCTGTCCTGCCTGGTGGGTATGTCTGCCACACAATTTAGCACAGGACAGAATCAAACAGGATTGCTTGCTGTAAATTACACAGTCCCTTACCAAGATCTCCTTATGTGAGCTTTTTCTCACTCCTGGAAACTTGATATAACATCACCAGGGCACAGATCAAGAGTGATCAATAAAATAGTCCAGCACATAAATCTTTATTCAGACTTCTAAATCTGACAATCTACAAACAAATAGCATAAAGTAGCTGAAATCTGGCACCCACATTGGCATCGAGAATCCCCCACAGAGCAGCATTCCTGGAAAAGGTAAAATATACATCACCAAAGAAAAAGGGATGCTTTTGACATTATGCAGAGAATTGCATTTCAAGGGCCTTCTAGCACAAGGGAACACAGCTCCTCTAACCTTCAGAAAGTGAAACATTCATTTATGCTGATACCTTTCATCTGTGAAGCCACTGCTGGAGTTATATCAAGCATTTGAATAAGGACACAAAAGCACATAACCCCCCCCCCCCTTCAATATTTGGGTGACTCTTGCAAATTGTATCCAGGAAACTCACTTTTAGCTTTTGTACACATCAAGACAATTGGTGTATTATGGGAGAGTTTATAACTTTAATATTCAGATACTTGTTTTGCAACTTCTAATCCCAGTTATTAACCCTTATAAACCAGGTTGTTTGTGTTAGTCTGAACCCAAAACTGAGCCAGCAGGTTTGGTCTTACATCTACCTCACCAGAACATTGCACCTGCATTAAAATAATGACCTATCATAAAAGAGGGCCTAAAATTCTGAACAGATCAAAATTATATGTAAAATATATTTTTTAACTTACATATTCATGCTTAATAACTTAGTTCATCTAATGAGACTAATGAACAGCACACTTTATTTAACACGTTTGCTGAGTTAACTGAAGTTTACAAAAAACATCTGGGGTTAGTTCTACTTTATGTAAACAATTCAATTGCACTTTCCTTTGTGCAGGGGATATGTGCCAGATTTCTGTTTGAATCATGTTTATATTTGCGGGAATAGATACAGATGGTTTACATAAAAGTATTTCTAGCTTCCTGTTTAAACCTAAGGAGGAATACGTGTATGGACTTTGCAGAGTTAAATTTCTGAAATATGTTCTTCTTTCCCCTGTATTTTTCAGTCTCACAAAGCACATGGATTACAGGGAAGAGCCTGCTCACCAAGACTAGTTTGTGCATTCTCTACTGCTAGCCTCAAAACCAACTTAAGGGAGAAGGGAAAAGATTATTTCTTCTTGATAACACAACAAATAGGATTTTAATTTTCCTCTGGCATTCTTGCTTTTGGTTGATTCATTGCTGTACACAGATATGTTTATAAGCAATGAAAAACAGTGTTAAGTTTATTCAAAACTAAATCCTACAGATTTGGAGGAATTAGTGCAGGAATACAGAAAGGATAATGAAAGATTGTTTTGATGAGTACCATCAAAATATTTCTGAAGGCCAGAAACATAGGCATTTTTTTAAGACAGCAAAACAGATAAGAAAAAATTTACCTTCATCTATTTTAACACTATAGCATTCCCACAAGTGCTTAAAATTCTGGCGAACCTAATGGAGAATTGCACGGAAAAGAAACTAACTTTTTTCATATTTGGCAAATATTTTCCTGATAAGCATTTTAATTAATTAATAATAATATTTTAAAATATTTCACAGTACAAAATGGGCTATTTTATTATTTTCTATATTTTGCTTTCTGATTTTGCTGACAGCTCATATCAACTTCAGTAAGAAGCATGTCTGTAAAGCCATACGAAAAGTCTTACTGTATTTTTGTAAATACCCATAAGTGCAGAATCAAACATTAAACACATAACTAAAATAAAAGCAATATTTCTATTTGTTACAGAGCTGACTTTTTCTAAATAGATAGTATAGGTAGGATTCAACTCAATTTGCTACAACAAAAGTGACTTTAATGTATGCATCTGATTCTAGTAAAGAATCTGGCTCCATATATATTTAAAGTGCTGTCAACTTCAACCTACATTGTATCCCACTATAATGTTCACAGTATTCCATGAGCAGATCTATTTTATTTGCAGTTATTTCTTCTCTTTTCTTGCCTTGCAGTAATACACACTTCATTCTCTCTCAGTTGAAAGAAGCAAAATAGTTGAGAAACCAAAGTCTGTATCTGAAGTTATAATAATTTCCAAAAAAGATCATGTGTGTCTTATTAGAGATGACTCCATTCAGACCACTAATGTCCTGAGACTTTTTCTTTTTTTTTGCAATGAACCAAAATGTTGCACTTGAATGAAGAGACACAGTCCACTAAAAGTGTTTATATACAAAACAACAAACTTCATTTCAAAACTGAGCACAAAATCAGAAATTAATTCAATATCCAAGTCTTCATTTTCAAAAGCATCTAAAGATTAACTACCTTTGTAGCCCAAATATATATTTTAATTACATTTAGAAGATTAAATGCCATTGACTATCAATGAGATTGAGGGCCCAGTACAAAGGTTTGGTTCTTAAAAATGCAGTATTATGGAAAAACCCACTCTGTAGCCACACATACTTTTAGGAGGGAAACAAATTTAAGAATCTATTTACTACCAAAAAAAATCTTCTTTGAAAATGTGAGAAAGATTAACTCAGACCAACTCAGTAACCACGCTGTCTGAACAAATTAGGTGCCAGGTTTTCTCCTCTATGGCAGTACATAGATAGAGCCTTTTGTTCTGAAGTACTTTCCTTCTGTGTGAAGGACGCAACTACACTCTATAATAATATGAGAAAAGAGATTAAATTATTTATTTATATATTCTCATGAATAAATGTTAGGCCAGATTTCTAAAAATGTGCAGTAAATACAAGTCAACTTTGTCTGTCTTTGATTTCAACAAGAATGTGTTACCTGGACACCACCTTTAATCGAGTCTTAAGAGCAGCATCTAAAACACAAGAAAACCATATTTGAATTCATATTCTTGCTAACTTATTAGAAGGAGTGGAAGGAATAATAGGAGATATTTAAACTATTCAGGAGGAAAATAGAGATGAAGTTGAACTTTGAGCTGTATTCTTGCTGCAGATATTCTGACTAAGAAGCTTATTCAACCAGAATTATTATTCCTGAATCAGAAAATCCTGATTTTTCAGAGAAAGGGGAACTTATTTCAGGAAAAATTATTATATATCTGTTTCTTAGCTTAGATTTTCTGGAGGAAAACACAGTCAAGACTTACCAGATGTCGTGGTTTAAGGCTCTCTAACTCACGCAGTCTCTCTCTCACTCACTTCCCCCTCTTTCTTCCCCCCACTCCCAGAGGGATGGGAAGGAGAATCGAAAAGAATGCAACTCCCGCAGGTTGAGATAAGAACAGTTTAGTAACTAAAGTATAACACAAATCACTACTGCTACCACCAATAATAATAATGACAAGGCAAATACAAGGAAAGAGTACAATCGCTCACCACCTAATACCAAGCCCGACCATGCAGTGCACACCCACCCTTCCGGGTCTCTGCTCTCTGCTTTTACGCACCCTGGGCGTGATATGCTGTGGTATGGAATAACCTCTTTGGTCAGTTTGGGTCAGGTGTTCTGTCTCTGCTTCCTCCCGGCTTCCCCTCTTCCCTGGCAGAACATGAGACTCAAAAAGTCCTTGGTCAGACCAAAACATTACCAAGCAGTAACTGAAACACTGGTGTTATCAGCGCTGTTCCCAGGCCCAAAATCAAAAACACAGTGCTGCACCAGCTACCAAGAAGGAGAAAAATGACTGCTGCTGCTGAACCCATGACACCAGAGTATAAGAAGGGTGCCTTTTCAAGCCAGCAGATCTACCTGCAATACTGTCTTAATGGCTAGGAGAAAGAAAGAGAAGAGAGCAAGAAAGAGTAGTAGCAACAGCTACTTCTACAGATTTCCATGAGGGATTATCATCTAAAAGTCAGATGCCTACATGTCAGCTAGTCCCCTGGATTCCTTTATAGCTGAAGGAGAGAAAGAGGCACCTCTAGGAGGCAATTCATTTCATCCTAAAGTAGATACCTAAGACATATTCAATAAATGACTATTTCATTTCTTTGTTACTCTATGGCTATGAAGGGAATGTTTCAAATAGCTTTTAGATGCCGGAGTTTGGTAAGATGAATCCTGCCTTGTCATTTTTCACTCCACTCTGAAACTTCACTTTGGGATTTTCTTCACCTTTGTAGTCTTTGGTCTTGGTTGCCTTTCTTGCCACTGCTGCCAAGCTTCAGGATGCCTGACCTGACCTCACTCACTAATCCAAACCCACTGGAAGATCTTCTTTGCTGTGGACAATTTTTGGATCAGACCTTAAGGAAAACAGGGCAAGGGCAAGGGCACTCATTAAGATTATTACTGAACAAGTCAATTTACTTCAGGCTCTGCAGGAAAAGTTCTTCCTTGAATCTTTAAGATAGGGCCAGTGTATTGATTACCCCACTTCAGTCCAGAAGGTCAGCAGCTTTTTTGACCTGCTGTCAAACATCACTTGATAAACTGCATCAAAATTGCACCATATGGTTGTCATTCACTTCTGGCCAGTAGAAAGTCCAATGAGAGGTGCAAGACTCTCAGAAACCCCTATTGCAAGAGTGTGTCTGCAGCAGTCTGATGAAAAATGGATTTTTAGCCTGAATTCTGGAATCCCCCCTGTTCTGGAAATAATCAGAATTTTATTAGATTTGGCCAACACATAAAAATGTTGTTGTTTAAGCCTATATCCATGCTTGTTGTTCAGGCAAAATCATATGACTAAGCCATTTTATATTCCCCTCTCCTGACAAGAGGACGATGGACAGTCAAGTATTTCTAGTATGATACAGCAGTATCATCACAAAGCAATTATATCAGAAGTTGCTTTCAGTGACAGTATATGAAAATTTTCTCAGATTTTCCACCTTAGGATTAATGGCAAAGATTTCTTACTGAAAACAAAAATAGTTTGTGCTGTGCATCAAAATAGCTTGCATCAGTCAGTATTATGGAGAAGAAGAACCAGAAGATTAAACAATCTGGAAAACATGCTGTCACCAAACACGTGTTGTCAATCATCGTGCTGCACTGAACATTACAAAAATGGCAAAAAAAATGGACCTGACTTGAGACCATCCATTCTCTCTGCATATATGAGAACATGTATATGTATAACAAACTTGCTATACAGGTAATTACTATTTCCTTCTCTTAACAGAATTTTTGTTGGAAGACAGCTTTTATCAGAACACGAATCTGAGATTTGGAAACTTGTTTGTAAGTTGTTGTCAAAAGCAGCCCACACCTGAAGTGAATGCATAAAGATGGGTAAACAATGAAGTCCTCAAACACCATGGAAGCCTATCTGAGAGCTTCCAACTCTGCAGATTCAAAAGGCTAAGAATAGGAATAAAAAGAACCATTGCATTTGAATTTGCAAGAATTTACCTTATCAAAATAGTAATGGTAATAATAATAATGTATGAAGATAGGATGAGAAAGTTGGGGCTGTTCAGCCTGGAGAAGAGAAGGCTGCGTGGAGACCTCATAGCAGCCTTCTGATGTCTCAAGGGGGGCTATAGGGATGCTGGGGAGGGACTCTTCATGAGGTACTGTAGTGAGAGAACAAGGGGTAATGGGGTCAAACTTAAACAGGGGAAGTTTAGATTGGATATGAGGAAGAAATTCTTTACTGTAAGGGTGGTAAAGCACTGGAATGGGTTGCCCAGGGAAGGTGAATGCTCCATCGCTGGTGGTGTTCAAGGCTGGGTTCGACATAGCCTTGGGTGGCATGGTTTAGTGGGAGGTGTCCCTGCCCCTGGCAGGGGGGTTGGAACTAGATGATCTTAAGGTCCTTTCCAACCCTAACTATTCTATTATTCTAATAATCATAGGCATAATCATAATAGAGAACCCACCCACAGTTTAAAATAATTTCTAAACAGACTGAAGGAAAACAATTCACACTTTTAGTTCATTTGTCTACCAATACATATGCTCCTATCCATCTAGCTATATGAATCTATGTGAGTTAAACACACCAAGGTGAAATTCATTAAATCAAACTTTGATGTTCTTTACATAATTGAATCAAACCCCAGGGATCTTCATCAGTTTCTCATCAGAATTAGCAGGATGCAGACACAGTAAAATGTACCATTATCATAATTTCATTATTATGCACTGCCATGTGTTTACGATTACAATGTAAAATACCATAAATATTCCAATCTCTCAGCCCAAAATGGAATTTAACACCACACAAAAATACTACCAAAAGGATCAGAAAGTAGTAACTTAATTCTAAAGCTACTTTGTCTATAAAACTAAACTGCTATACTATTCGGTTGCATTTTTAATATGAAGGCTAGTTACGTCAGCGCAATATTGTGTCACTCTATGCCACCTAGTTGAGTTTGCATCATGGAGTGGTCTCTTGTCATATTAACTGGATTTCTTTTCGGTAAAAATCAATTGGAAGATGCCCTCCAGGACTTCAAATCCTATCCTGAAGTAAGTGTTAAATCTACAGGACCACACCAGACTTAGTTTGAAGTACCTGTGCATAGTTACGGGGAGCGGGTTCTCAGCAGCAGCTGCTCTGCTCCACAAATACAGCTAGTGGCTCCCACTACTTGCCTATGACGATGTAGCCTGAAAACTCCCCAGTGGAGCAGAGGTGGCACAACCAGTCCCCAAAAGGGTGACCAGAAAGGACTGTACAGACTGTGCTTCTAGCCGCTATGCCTCTCAGTTGATTGAAACTATGCTTGGAAGCCAGGACCTGCCTTCAAACTGCACTGAGCAGGGTAAGATTTTTTCTTAAGGTATTTTTTCTACTCTGTTTTAAGTAGTCACTACATTTTATTAAATAAATAAATAAATAAATAAATAAATCAGTTCTACTTTTATTCTCAAGAAATTGTTCGGGATTTTTTGTTGGTGTTTTTTGGTTTAGAGTTTTGTTTTGTTGTTTTTGGTTTTTTTTAGTTTAAAAGCCCTGTTGCCCTTCAGGGAAGCTCACTACACAGAAAAATCCTCAGCAGATTCATTCCAGAGCTCAGAGCTCTGGCCAGTTGCAGTTCCCATTACACAAAATTCTAAAGGGGTTTCCAACTAGTGGATCATGCGGTCAAATACTGATAATATTTATGACGGCAATCCTAAGGATCTAGGAGCTGAAGCCCTCCTTTTTATCAGTGAAATGAGAGTATAATCCATGCTTACACTTTCTGGATTGTTGCAACTCTTCCCACAGGACACTGGGATGATGCTTACTTACAGCCATACATGATTGCTTTACTGATACAGAGGCCACAACTAGTGCATCATGGTCTACAATGCAGAGAAGCTGTTTATGCCCCACATGATCAAACACTGTACTGAAAAGACACACAATAAAATGCCCACTTGACCTTCCCAAAAATATAATTATTAAAATATGATGAAGTTATATCAATTGAATTTTGCTTTTTATTTCCTGAAATATCAAAATCTTGACTGGAAAGAATCAGGTACTTATGAACTGCAGTGAAACAAGATCTTAACTTGCTAGTGATTACATTAACACAGATGCTGAAAATAAAAATTTTTCTGAATGAAAGTCCTCATGAACTTCGGCAAGCATAAAAATTTCTTCCACATCTACATTTCCCTTCTAAAAGACAGCTTAGGCAACATGCCAGTCACTTTAGAAAATGTTTGCTGTTCATTGCTGCTTTATGTTAATTTTACTTTGTTTGTTCACATAAAGACCTTTTCGGTAAGTGATATGCGCATTTATAAGGCACTTCCAGATCCAAGGATGAAAAGCTCTAACTAAAAATGCTATCATCATTTCCTCTGCAAAGGATTCAGAAAGCATGAATCTTTTTGTTTGAGAGGAACATAAAGTATACGCAGAGGCTATAGAACGTAGTTTTAAAGAGTAATGTAAAGCCATTAGTGAAAATTTCAACACAGATCTAAGGAAATCATTGACACTGAGAAATTACACACCTATATTTTGCAAGGAACCCATATATTCTCATTTTCAGCAATGTTAAATTGGAGAAATCCTGCTGGAATCAATCTATAGAAATTTAGTCCTCTCTTTTTCTCCAGCTTCTTTCCACATAGCTATCACAAGTAGTAATTATATTAATATTCAAACTCATTTCTCCGGCTAAGAAAAGGCAGCCGTGTGTCTCTCTAGGTCATAACCCTGGACTGAAAGCTTACAAGAAGACCCAAGAGCTTAGGTGCCACTAGAACACCTAATGTTCTAGTGTCCCCAGGGCTCACCAGTTCTACCCTCCTCAGGCCAAGCACAGTCCCTGGGCTTTGGCTAGATTGTCAACATGGGTCTAGGCCCACAAAAACCTGTCCTCCACACTGGAGTTTGACAGTGGATGGTCTTAAAAGCCTCTTGTTCACTAGGAAGGCTGCAAAGCTGACGTTGCTGACGTAGTTGCTCCAGCCTACTTTGTTCCTACCAGCACATGATGCCATATTTAATATGACTCTAAATTTGGAGTCATATTCATATAGCACAGATAAAAAAGTATGAGCAGTGAATTTCAAATGCTTTCACACAGATGGCAATGCGGTGCAAAATACTATTCCATTTTTCCACACTCAGATGAGAAAGTATAAATGTCAAATAAACTGGAGATTCTCCTCTGAGGAAAAAAAATGCAAAAAGTTAGAAACCAGTGCCTAGATGAAGCCTAGCAACCCCCATTTTGTCACTTGTTATACAATCGTGTTAGTTGCAAGCCAGTGGGTTGATTCCCCGGTATGTGTCACTCCACTATATTTTGCAATCTCTTACTGCCATCCTATGCCATTTTTTGTCACTGCACAACCCATGACATACAAAAAAATTGCTGAAGAAATGCTTTCTCACATACAGCATTTCCTTTCCTAAATGTTTGTCATCCTCATTAGCATCTGACCCTCATTTCTGCACCCCCAATTCTGCAAGAAAATATTGAATTCTGAATTCCCTTTGAAGTTGACAACAGCCAAGAACCCCAAGCACCTTTGAGGATAGTGTTAGAAAAGCTAATAACAAGCTCTCCCCTGTAAACTCTTCCTTCAGTTGCTCATTGCTTTTCAAACATGTTTCTTGATTCTCGTTTGCACTGATTGACTCCACATTTCCCATTCCAGTACTGCTTAGGGACTATAAAGTAAATGAAGATAGCCCTGTAATTTTCCTACTATAAAAAAGATGCCTATAACTGGTGAAAACAGATTCACAGTATACATTATTCACTCAAAAATAATTTACAAAAATTGCTGGTTTAAACAATATTAAAAACAGAATACCAAAGTCAGTGAGGCACAAGAAACAATAGTGGTCTATATTGAACTTTACCTTTAAAACTGTATTTTTTCTTTCAAAAACAACTCTAAATGACTTTATGTACTTCTGTGGGTGTCTTTGTAGAATTCCACTTTGGATTTTTAGGGTTTTGGTAAAGGAACACTGCTGGGAGCTTTACCTGCAAAGCGTGAAAATATAAGTGCGTTTTCTCCTTTTCTGGTCCCAACAGCTCTAACAAATGTTCTACTAGCCAAGATATTTACTTCAACCACCCTGATATCTGTCAGAGGGACGGGTAGCCAGTTGTCCCGATAGCTTCCGGAGCGGGCCCATGCTGTCCCTAGTCTGTCTTTTATTTGCAATGTACCTATAGAATCCCTTCCTGTTATCTTTAACATCCCTAGCCATGTCTAATTCGAAGTGGGCCTTAGCTTTCCTAACCTGGTCCCTAGCTTCCTGGACAACATCCCTGTATTCTTCCCAGGCCGTCTGTCCTTGCTCAGCACTATGTGTAGAAGCCGCTCCATTTCTGCTTTAGACCTTGATGATTAGAGTTTAGTACAGAAATTATCTTGTGGCTGATATATTAGAGCAAATAGATTTGTTTCTTTCCTTTTCCCTTCTCCCATTGGGTTGTGGTTTTGTTCTTGTTGCTGCACTGATTAAAATTAAAATAGAGCTCAGCTTCTCAGTACAGCAAATGTAAACAAACCTTCCAATACACAGCAAATTCTGCAATCACATTTTATACCACATAAACTCCATTTTCATAAAATGCATTGACTTCAACCGTTCCCAGCTATTGTAATCCCAAAGCACAATGTTGCAAGACAAATAACATTTTTATTGATATTTTGGTATGTGCTACAGTAACTCCTTTTAAACACACTTCAGCGATCCCTCTCAATGACAGTGCAAACAAATGAGAGATGCAAAGTATCTCATTGTTTGGCTTTCCCTAATCGTAGATTCATAGAATCATAGAATCACAGAATCACAGAATGATTTGGATTGGAAGGGACCTTAAGGATCATCCAGTTCCAACCTCCCTGCCGTAGGCACAGACACCTTCCACTAGATCAGGTTGCTCAAAGCCCCATCCAACCTGGCCTTGAACACTGCCAGGGATGGGGCAGCCAATGCTTCTCTGGGCAACCTGTGCCAGTGCCTCATCACCCTCTAGTGAAGAATTTTTCCTTAATATCTAATCTAAATCTACCATCTTTCATCTTAAATCCATTAATGAATACATACTATCATAGAAACTGGGGGGAAAAGCTCTGGTAGAGGCATAAAACAGTCATCTGATCCATTCACTGCTAGAGCAATTTCTATATCTCACTTAATAACCAAAACTATCTTCTTCTGTGCTCAGTTTCCTGATTCTAATATTACCCAAAAAAGGACAACTTGATGTGTCTTAAACAAATGATATCCAAAAGTGTTCTCCACTCTTAGACATCATTTGGCCCTTGTCACAACCCTCTGCTCTGTGGCATATTCCAGTATGGGGAAATCCAAAGTTGTAAGTTACCACTTTCTGGTTACTTGCAAGGAGAAAGAGTGCAGAATCTAATCTTGAAAACTCCCAGAACATGCTGGATTTGTATAAACAGAACCATATGGCTAATCTTGCAATTATATTATTTTATTTGTATAACTCCCTGTGGTCTGTATTTTTAAATGAGACCTAATTCACCGTTTCAGGTGCAAAACAGGGTCCCTATCATAAAAAAGGGATATTAGAGTCATACTCAAGGTCATGAAAAATATTCATGCTTTTCCCAGACACACACACAAATCTAAACCTAGTTAATTAAAGATTTTATTACTACAAAAAGAGGAAAAATAAGTATAGAGAAAAGCGGCTTAGATTAACAAGGCAAACCTATTTTTCACTGATAACACTGGTCTCCTGAAAACAGCAGGGAAATACAGCTAGCAGATATGAAGCTCAGCTAATATTAAAATAGAAAAAATCTTTAATTTTTTTAAACAAAAGGTAGTATTATACAATCACAGAATAGTTTGTTAGAAGGGAACTTTAAAGGTCGTCTAGTCCAACCCCCCACAATGAGCAGGGGCATCTTCAACTAGATCAGGTTGCTCAGTTCTGTCCAACCTGACTTGGACGTTTCCAGGGATGGGGCATCCACCACCTCTCTGGGCAATATGGTCCAGTGGCTCACCACCCTCATAAAAAAATTTCTTCCTTGTATCTGGTCTAAATTTGCATTCTTTTTGTTTAAAAATATTCTTCCTTGCCCTATCAGTACAGGCCCTACTAAGAAGTCTGTCCCCATCTTTCTTATAAGCCTTCTTTATGTACTGAAAGGCTGCAATAAGGTCTCCCTAGAGCTTCTGTTTCCAGACTGAACAATCCCAACTCTCTCTGCCTGATATGTTATATATAATACATTTTTATGCACTCAGGGGACAGAGATTATTCAGAAGGGAATTCAGCCTCAAGCTAGGTCCATAGACGTTTTAGTACAGAAACCTGCAATAAAAATAATTTGCCAGCTTAACTTCAATACCAAGCAAACATATATACTTTAAACCACAGCTGATGCTTTTGTAAGGCTGAAGAGTATTCTACACATCCCTAGGTATTTGTAAAGCACTCATGGTAATTTTAAGCTAAAAAAAAGCTTTCAGTGTACAGAGAAAAATATAGAAGTCTCTCTATTGCACTTCATTAAATATAATTTATTGCTTGAAAGAAAAGAACCCCCAAGATTTTTTCTGTGTATCTTGCAAGACTTTTGAACTGATCCCTATTATTTGTTATTTTACGTAAATGTTTAAAAATATTGGTCCCTCAAGGTTACTAACTACAACGCCAGTCTGCTCCACTTCACTGCTACTTCACAACTGCTTAAAAGTTTCTTCACAAGTCACCTCTACTTCTGAATTAATTTTACACTTAATAGCAGTATTGCAAATCTCCAGATTCATAGTCCAAGCATGCTCACATTCTCAAGATACAGCTTTCAGATAATAGACCCATCTACCTTGCTAGAGCTATTGCCCTGGTACCATCTGCTTTGACAGCTCTTCTTCTGTCATCCCTTGTTCTGGCATTTGCTGTGCACTGTCCTACTGTCTCTGACACTTAGCCAGTTTTTATCAGGGAGCCTCCAGAGCTCTTTAAAAGCATTTTTATAGGCAATTTTTCCTGTGAACATTTTCTATTGGCTGATCTTTGAACTGTGATTTGGCTTCTCTACCGCAGTATCGCTTATATTTATACTAACCTATTGCTGTTGCAATTGCAGTGGCTATTCTAAAACTATCTGTATCTCAGACAGTCCTGCAAAATCACTGATATAATTTCTTTAAATCTCAGTTACTAAGTGGTGTGGGGTTTTATGTGTTTACTTACTCATTCTCAAGTCATATTACATTATTCCTTTTATTTCAAACCCTAGAAAAATCTCCACAATACCAAAGTTACACCTTGCTGCAAATATTTAAAATATGTGAAGCCATGTACTGATTTTTTTTCTTTAAAAAAGATTAAGATCATCCAATGACCAGCCTAGATTTAGAGTTTTAGCCTTTTCCTCACCAATTGTGTAATAGCAAGATGTCACCTGTATTGATAATTTGATACTGAAAGACTAAAGTCTGTGTATAGTCAAACTATGGATTTCTTTGATGCAGGAGATTCAGATTATAGGGTCAAGTCTAAAAATGATGACGTGGGTCATTTTATGAAAGCTAACATTTGTTGCATTGCATACCTGATTATTCTTGTGCTTCAAGACAGTAAGCTGTACCTCACCCGGCTGAAAAATATTAAACTGTACCTAGCCCTGCTGAAAAATAAGCTGTTTTTTCTCCATGTCATAGTGTTGTGACACTGGGATAGATTCAATATAGTTAAATAAATAACATGTAAGGGAAAGAGTACTTTTAATTTAAAAAAATTGAATTCGAGCTTAAATAGACAATTTTTAAGTACTGATTTTTAAAAGTCATCTATTTTCCATTGTGTAATTTCCATTTCATGAACATAAATGTGAGCAAGCAGGAATAGGACAGATAAAAGCTGCCCTGAGCCCACACACTTATGAGTTTAAGGCTTGTTGACACATCAGACCATAGCCAGGAGTGAAAAATAGAGCCTAGGAGCTGAGCCCCAGAACAAATCCGCTTGGGATAAAAACTCCTTTCCTTTGCATTTTGAAGCTGTGACAGAGGTCTTTGCAGTCAGTTGTGAGAGAGGGAAGTCAAAGACATGGTGCACAGGGAACTTTGTCTGAAACTAACTGCGCTTGTTGAAGGAGAGAAACCACAGTCTCTTACAGCCATGTTTCTTCATTGTTGCTGATTATAATTAAGCGCTGAATCAGTGCTTTCCTAGAATATTTGACAAAAAGGATATAAGCAATTAAGAGGCAGTTGAGAACAGCTAAGGCACCAGGAAGTGAAAAAAAACTCTAATATCAGAAGAGCTTTTTAGAAGTGGATAGACTAAAATCCACCAAGGACTGCTTGAAAAAAAATAGACTTGTTAATTTCTAGCCTCCTCTAATCTGCATTTTCTGTTAATCTAGTTGGCATATAACTTCACCTGGGATTTTTTTAGCAAGCAGAATAATCAACAAGTATCTGCCCAGGAAGAGTGAGAGGCTCTCAATAATATCAAAACTTTCCATCAAGATTACAGAGTCTTCTAAAAGTTCAGTCAGCTCACTTCTAAACTTCTGAAAGTCGTATGGCCTCTTACAGAGATCACAACGGAGGGATTTCTTTTGGTCTTAAAATCCAGCATTAAGTAATTCTCCCCAATTATAGGGTTGCCTCCATGAAGCTCTTTTAAAGTGTTCCTGCTGAACATGTAATTACTGCAACTGCCAGGCTCCCAGTGGTGAAATTACATTGCTTTGCTAAAAAGGAGTATTTGTGGGCAGCTAACATTAAGATGTTTAGCAGTGCTTATATATGAGAACTATATGCATATGTTCATTCACAGTTATTGTGAACTTCTATGAAAACATGAAATTTCAGACAAGAGAAATTATGCATTATTTCCTTCCATAACTCACGAAAGCTCAGATGATGTTTTAAATTACATCAAATGAGAACTTAGTATTAAAATTGTGAGACATATAGATTTTAATTGAGCTACTTATAGTATCTTAAATCACACTTTAATTATTGGATTCTGTGGGATTACTATATTTAAGTTGTGAATTTATTCATAATTTATTTTTTAAATATTGCTTCTTTTGACACACAATTTTTTGTAAGAGTTATAATATTTATCTTATTATAAATAAGATTTATTGTTTACAAAGAATAATTCCAGGCCATTTCCTCACAAATGCAACACTGAAGACTGCTTCAAGGACTCATTTAGCCTATCATAGAATCATAGAATGGTTTGGGTTGGAAAGGACTTTAAGATCATCTAATTCCAAGCCCCCTGTCATGGGCAAGGACACCTCCCACTAGACCAGGCTGCTCAAGGCCCCATCCAACCTGGCCGTGAACACTGCCAGAGATGGAGCATTCACAATTTCCTTGGGTAAACTGTTCCAGTACCTCACACTCTCACAGTAAGGAATTTCTTCCTCATATCTAATCTAAATCTCCCCTGTTTATGTTTGAACCCATTACCCCTTGTCCTATCACTAATGTCCCTGATGAATTTCCATAATGTTCATACCCTTGAACAGCGACTGTGTCTTTTTTCACTTTTAGATACTATTGAGCACAGAATAGGAGACTTTTCAGTGATATCTACCACAGAGAACAGATGTAAATCATATTTATATTAGTCTTAACCTAACTTTCTCTCTGACAGCATTACTAATATCAATATGTTCCGTGATTCAGGGCTTCATTTAGTTGCAACCAAAGACAATCACAGTGTCTTAACTGATTTCAGTAGCAACTCTATTAAGTTCCTTACAGTTTTACAGAAATCATCAATAATGATGTTCTGATGTTTTTTTGTACTGTGGGCTTTGGACCAGTAGACTAAATGGACATCAATGGCTAGCTAGTCAGAGAACAATTACATTGCTCACATTGCATGTTAAAGTTGACTTAGAAGAACAGAGTAAAGAAATCTCCACTTTTATTAACAGAACCAATTTAAAACTAGAAAAAACCATTTCACATCTAAGTGCAGCCTGAGTCAGTTGTTTTGTATGGAGCTACTTCTAAAATCACTTTGTCTTGTCAAATCACTATTTGGGAGGAAGCCTGGGAGGACAAGAAATGACAGATGCCTTTTCTGAATCTGTGAGATGCTGAGCTGCTTAAAAGAAAGTAAAAATGTGACAAATCCATTTATATTTTCTAGCAATACTGCCACGTCCTGTACTTGGGCTACAGATTCAACTCATAGAAGAGTGTCTTCCAGTAAGCGATATCTATAGCACAGACTCACTGAGCAACCTCCTGCGTTACAGAAATTGTTAACAACCCCTGGAAATTGTGCAGGCAAGGTCAGAGTGAGAAGACTGGAGACACTTCTCTTTCTCTATAGACCTCTGTATCTTGTTAAAGGAAAAACCTTTGTTTGGCTCAAAAATTCACACCAGTCCCACCTCCTAGTGAGCCTAGTACGTTCCGCTCAAGCCTCAGTAAGTCTCAGTTATTTTCTTTGGTCCATGAATGAATTGAGGACACACATTTCTTTAAAATAGGAGATTTAAAAATTGCTATTGATATATTTGAGGACATGGTACGAGGTATTGACATCATTAAGTGAATGGAGCGGTACCTAGGTGATGCATGTAAAGGCAATTTAACCTTGTTCATGGCAGAGGTGACCTGAGGAAAATGGTTGAATTATTCTAATAGCAATAGGAGCAGAATCAAAATGGAAGACCCTACTATCATCTTCCATGCCCCTATAGAAATGGCAGAGGCCTTGCAGAGAGAGAACAGACAAATCTCCTTCACTTATGTATCTTATGGTCCCAAAGCTCTCTCTTTAAGAAATTAAGTACTAGTTCTGGCATTCCTGCCAAATTCCAGTGCTGGCTGTTACATTCAGCCTGAAGCTGCCATTGGAAAAGTTAGTTCGGTTGATATGTTGGAGTGAAGGAATGCCATCCAGAGGGACCTTGACATGCTTGTGAGGTGGGCAGATGCCAACCTGATGAAGTTTAACCATGACAAGTGCAAGGTCCTACACCTGGGCTGGAGCAGTCCCAGGCACAGCTACAGGTTGGGCAGGGAAGAGATTCAGAGCAGCCCTGCAGAGAAGGACTTGGGGGTGTTGGTCAATGAGAAAATGAACATGAGCCGGCAGTGTGCGCTTGCAGCCCAGAAAGCCAACCGTATCCTGGGCTGCATCAAAAGGAGCGTGACCGGCAAGTCGAGGGAGGTGATCCTGCCCCTCTACTCTGCTCTTGTGAGACCTCACTTGGAGTATTGTGTGCAGTTCTGGTGTCCACAACATCAAAAGGACATGGAACTGTTGGAACAAGTCCAGAGGAGGGCCACGAGGATGATCAGGGGACTGGAGCACCTCCCATATGAAGATAGGCTGAGAAAGTTGAGGCTGTTCAGCCTGGAGAAGAGAAGGCTGCGTGGAGACCTCATAGCAGCCTTCCAGTATCTGAAGTGGGCCTATAGGGATGCTGGGGAGGGACTCTTCATGAGGGACTGTAGTGATAGGACAAGGGGTAACGGGTTCAAACTTAAACAGGGGAAGTTTAGATTGGATATGAGGAAGAAATTCTCTACTGTAAGGGTGGTGAGGCACTGGAATGGGCTGCCCAGGGAAGTTGTGAATGCTCCATTGCTGGCGGTGTTCAAGGCCAGATTGGACATAGCCTTGGGTGGCATGGTTAGTGTGAGGTGTCCCTGCCCCTGGCAGGGGGGTTGGAACTAGATGATCTTAAGGTCCTTTCCAACCCTAACTATTCTATGATTCTATGATTTCACAGAAAGCACTTAAGTTCTGCATTGGATCCAGCTCATCCACTAAATTTTGATCTTGGAAATAAAACACCAGCAGGGGTAGGGCAAGAAATTTTGATCTCTCTTTCTTCAACATGGGTTTCTTCTTAAAAGATAAACAATTCTCAAACAAAAGTTTGGAATTCTTTAGCGGTCATTATTAAGTTAGGAATTTAGTAATTTAGACCTCTGACAAATTAATTTCAAATTTTGAAGAAGAATTTTCTATTTGCTCAGAATTAACCTTCTCAATTTTGACTCTCATATGGTTTGGAAAAGGTAACAAATCTGGCTTACAGAGTGATTGTCAGTGCCATGTAAGAAGTGGGTGACTGACAAACCTTGCATAAAAACATTGTAAGGAATAACCAATTAAGACGTAGATATAACTGACTTAGGGCTTCCATTCATTAAATACTTTACAGTACAGTAAGCCAGCATCTGAGACACATGACAGAAAGACAGCAGTGAACATGTCTAGTGCAAACTGTCCTTTCACAAAAAAAAGCATTTGGCAGCAGCTTTAACAGAGATTTCCTTTGTCACACGCATTCCAAACTTCAAAAATCTTACCTCATTAAATAAATCCAGCTCCACTGCTAAAAGTCATAAGCAATGTAGCACTTCACTGCTACCATACAGAAATAGATCCAAACATGAAACCATCTGTTTCCTAAGGAAAAAAACAAATCCCACACACAATTTAGCACCTTCTCCATCTCTTCATAGACTGTAGTTAAGTTTTCAATTTTTTAATTCAAACGTAAGTTAGCAGAATGATATCCACAATTAAGTTAGCTTCTCCAATTCTAAAGCAACAGTTTAATCCATCATTTGCAAAAACGCCTCCTACTCAAACTCTAAGTCAGAAAAAGCTTATTATCCACAGATTTGGCTTTATATTCAAATTCTGAGTGACAGACTCAATATACTTAAACTGGATCTTTACAAAGTGCACTTAAGGAGTGCAAACTAAAAATGTGGCTATATTTATTAACTTATCCTTAGTGCATGGGGGTTCTTATAGTGCATGCTAGCTACTCAATAATGCTTGACCCTGCTTCAAAGAAAAGTATTTTTCTATAGATTAATTTGCATCTAAGGTCGTTTTATGACTGGCCTTAGAAAAGGTCTTCTAGGATTTATCCAATTAAGCTCTTAATTATGATACCTGTTTGTAATAAATCTACAAGACTCACTGTGTTCCCAGAAAGTTAAAGATCATACAGCATTGAATTACGAAGTGCATAACACATGAGATTTCACTGCACATCTACATATATGCATGCAACTACTCCAACAGGTCTCGTTTGTTACAAGCTGTCTTTCATAAAAAGGAAAATCTCTTTTAATCAACAGTAAAATCAGAATAGTCTTGATCACATGATAACCTGGAGAGTATATAATCTGGCTTCATTACATTATCCAACACTTCTTTAAAAGCTTATTGATGATTGCTTGATAAAGCAGCATTCAATACTTAGAGTGTGAACAGTGATACCATTGCATATTAAAGTAAATCCTCTACAAACATCATGGCTAAGCAATAAAAGAAGTACTGTTGTGAAAACTACTTTCAAAAGTATTAATTCCCTATTTAATGAAAGAATGCGTCTCTGAGGAATATGCATTTAGAATTTCCTCTGTACTCATTTTCCTTTTATATTTTATTTCTTACAGTCATCAGTGCCTAGAATTTATTCATGTAAGCTCTTGAATTACGTTAAACGACTAGGCACCAATTTCTGGATTCTGTAACAAGCTTCTTCCTGTCTTGCCATATGACTTTGGTCTAAGTCAGTTACACTCAAAATTTTAGGCGTCTCTACTTTTAGTTATTCATGCTGAGAAACATGGAGTGTCATCTCCAGGGGTAACAAATACTTACCAGGTTCCATCCATTCCATTTGAAGCTTTAGGTGTTCAGCAAATCTGAGAGAAAAACAGGTTCAAAGGCAGAAGACTCAAAAAGTCAGAAGGCATACAAAAGTCACTGATACCTCTTAAAGCACATATGATATGATATTGATGATGGGAAAGGAAGTTTGTAGAGAAGTTCCCTAGTGATGGGACATGAAACACACACCACACCAAGCAGACTAATGATGGGTAAAAAAGACAGATTCTATTCTCTTAACATTTCTCTTTCCTGCCACCTCCGAGAGTTCTGGATCTAACATGTAAGATCAGGTCCTGATGTCTTTGCATGCCATGTTTTTACCTAGAAGAGTTTAGCAATATTTACCTGTATCACATCATGCAGACTTTCCAATGTTTGCCATGTGAATTCTGAAGGCTGCAAGATCTTGCATAAACACACATTATTGTCAGCTTCCAGACCCTGTACCAGATCCCAGATTTCAGGTAATCAAAACACCATGTACCAAAAACATAAACAGGAATGACATTACCAGAGCCTTTCCCAAAAACCCTTATGCAAACGAGACCAGACATACAGAGCTAGTCACTGAGCTAGTCATTTCATAGTCATTTGCACAGGCTGGAGAACTGAGCCAAGAGGCATCTCATGAAGTTCAGCAAAGGGAAATGACAAATCCTGCATCTGGGGAGCAACAGGCCCATGCACCAGCGCAAGCTGGGGCCTGACTGGCTGGAAAGCTGAAAAGGATTTGGGGGTCTTGGTGTACAAGCAGCAGATCATGCACCTGCATGGCAAAGCAGGCCAACAGCATCCTGGACTGATTAGGAGAAGTGTTGCCAGCAGGTCAAGGGAGGTGTCAGCACTGCTGACACACACCTGGAGCGCTGTGTCCAGTTACAGGTTCCTCAGTGCAGGGAAGATAAGGAAATACTGGAGAGAGTCCAACAAGAGGCCATAGAGATGATTAAGAGACTTGAGTACTTCTCCCATGAGGAAGGGCTGAAAGACCTGGGACTGTATAGGCTGGAGAAGAGACAGCTAAGGGAGATCTTATCAATGTATGCAAATGCCTCATGGGAGCCAGGCTCTTCTCAATGGTGCCCAATGACAGGACAGGATGCAGATTAAAGCACATGAAACACCTTGTGAACATAAGAAAACACTTTATTTTTTTCCTTTATTTTTTATTATTATTATCTTTATTTTTACTTTTAAAATACACTTTCATTATGTATGGTCAAACACTAGCACGGATTGGACAGATTGGTTCTGGAGCGCCTGCGCTTTGAAATATTCAAAACCCAACTGGATATGGTCCTGAACAACCTGCTCTGGCTGACCCTGCTTAGGCCAGGGGCTGGACCCCCTCCAGACAGGTCTTCTCCCACCTCAATCATAGTTCTCTGAGGAGCTGTAATGGGTTCAGCAGCAGCAGTCATTTTTCTCCTTCATAGTGGCTGGTGCAGCGCCGTGTTTTCGACTTTCAGCCTGGGAACAGCACTGATAACACCAGTGTTTTCAGTTACTGCCTGGTGGTGTTTTGGTTTGACCAAGGACTTTTTGAGTCTCATGCTCTGCCAGGGAGGAGGGGAGGCTGGGAGGAGGCAGAGACAGGACACCTGACCCAAACTGACCAAAGAGGTATTCCATGCCACAGCACGTCATGCCCAGGATGTAAAACAGAGAGCAGAGACCCAGAAGGGTGGGGGTGCACTGCTTGTTCGGGCTGGGTATACGTGGTGAGCGATTGTATTCTTTCCTTGTATTTGCCTTGTCATTATTATTATTGGTGGTAGCAGTAGTGGTTTGTGTTATACTTTAGTTACTAAACTGTTCTTATCTCAACCTGTGGGAGTTGCATTCTTTCGATTCTCCTTCCCATCCCTCCGGGAGCGGGGGGAAGAAAGAGGGGGAAGTGAGTGAGCAAAACTGTGTGAGTTTTAGAGGCTTAAACCACGACAGGAGCCAAACTGCACTTCTCTGCCTTTCCTAAGTAGGGGAGGGCAACATTAGGAGGACCTGGATATCAGACATTAGCAAAGCCAACATGTGTGCTGCTAGACCCCTCCACAGAGAACCAGGAGCATTGACACTAGGATGGTTTTTAACCACCCCTTCCTAGGCCCTGCCACCAGCCAAGGATGTGCTGCAGCACATCCCAGTCTTCCCTCCACAGATGGCGACTACGGCCCCTTCTCCACAAGTCACACTCAGGTTGCCCCAGACATTAATATGCTGGAAAAAATATGGTAAAAGAGCCCCAATAGCAGAAACATGACAGCTTTTCCTCGGAGTATGTGCACCCACACGTCCCCTGCTTCCATCACCGCCACAGCGCGCCGCCCGCCGCCCCCTCCGCGCTACCCGGCACGGCGGGTGGGAGGGACCCTCGCTCTGCCGATGGCCGCGCGGTGGCGGTAGCGAGCGGACGTGAGGGTGTCGCGGGCGCGCCGGCGTTGGTTACCATGGTGCCGCTGTGAGGGAGGGGGCTCCGCCGCCATGGCGCTGCCCGCGCCGGCCCCCTCCCGCGTCTTCGCCGAGCTCGTCCCGGCCCAAGCTCCGGCTCCTCTAACTCCGGCCCAGGCGGGGCGCGGCGGACCCCCGGCTCCGTCCGGGCGGGAGGTGCACGTGAGCGGCAGCGCGGAGCTGAGCGCCGGCCCGGACCGGGCGCGGGTGTCGGTGCGTCTGGGCAGCCGGAAGGAGGCAGCCGGGGCGGCGCGGAGCAGCGTGACCCGCCGGCTGGAGTACATCGTCCAGGCCGCCCGCCAGCGCGGCGTCCCGGTGAGAGCCGCCGCGCGGCCTCCGCCTCTTGCAGGCGCCGGCGGCGGAGCGGGGGCCTCTCTGAGGCGGCCGGCGGTCTCTGGAGGGCGGGCGGTTTCCCTGGGGGAGGCGAGGGGAGGAGCGGGCGGGATAGCTCTCCTCAGCTGCGGAGTCCTGTCGGGGCCTCCCGGAGCCTCCCCTGCCCCGCTCGGTAGCCTGCGGGGTAAGGTGTCTTCGTGACGGCGACGGGAGCAGGGGCAGCTGTGAGTGGAAAGGCGCCGGCTGAGGGGCCCTGGGAGCGGTGCTTGCCTCGGCCTGACCGGCGGGAGGCGCAGAAGTAACGGAAGGTACGGGGTTTGGAGCTTTCGGCCCTTTGTCTCAGAAAGCGTGCCTATGCTTGGGAGGTTGTAACTTTGCCAGCCCCAGCAGGAAAGATGGAAGGTCGCCATCGGGCTCTCCCAACAGGCCGTTTGTTTGGCGTGGGAAAACTAGCCTCCTTCGATGGAGCTTTGAACAGCCTGGTCTAGTGGAAGGTGTCCCCGCACGTGGCAGGGGGTTTGAAATAGATGATATTTAAGGTCCTTTCCAACCCAAACCATTCAATGAATGCAGTCCTCATGTGCATACACGTGAAACTGATAAAGTGGTACACAGCAACATAACCTGTATGTGTGTGTAAGTGTCGGTATAACTATGTCATGGCCATAGCTTACTAACAAATACCTGCAGAACTTTTTCCTCTTCTTTTTCCTCGTTCCACTTAAGTAGAGAGGTATGAAAAAACATCAGACGTGGTCAAGGAAGCCATAGTGGCACAACCCCTTCGTAGACTCAAAACCTTCCTTTACCATAATAAGATATTTGGCCTCAGGAAGTAATTTGCAACAATGAGAAAAGAATAGTCTTGCCTTTAAAGCTTTTTGTCCATAAAGCTCTAAAGCTTTGTAAATGCTCCATAAGGCTGATATTTGTCCTAGCAATTATGTTGCTGATGTTTTTTTGATTTTATAAAATACTTTTGAGTAGTGTCCCACCCCTAGGACTCTTGAAAGCAGAACAAAGCTGTTCTTTGGTGGAATAAGTGGTTGCTTTGCAAGTTACTTACTAGTGAAGTTTGTACCTATTTAGTGTATTCACAAATGAGCTGGGGAAAAAGGAGATGACAGTTTGCCATCACCACCAAACTATTTAATGTGAAGAACAAAGGATTGCAGAAGGGCATCATGGTGCTGTGTGGTGTTACAGTGCAGTTCAGGATTAGTAAATGCAATGTAAGAGAGTAAGTTCGTTGGCCTAAGCAGGAATGTGCTTACAGTGAAAATGCTCGCATTTCAAATGCTGTATGCATTTAAAGTGCAGTACCACAACAAAATAGGATTTATTGTTTTCTTCTTAAACTGATAGTGGTGCTATCAGTGATCACCTCTGTGTTTCTAAATAAAGCATTTGTTTGGGAATAAAGAAAGCAATAAAAAAGACCCATGATTTACGAAAAGGTCATATTGCAGCTATGGGACTAGAAGGTAAGGAAACATGGAGGCTGCTGTGGGCTAGAGACCTGATACTGCTACATACGTTTTTCTGGAATGCATGGCTGGGTATGTGTCTGTCACAAGAAGGACAGTTCTGTTACCGTCAGAATGACATGTTCAGTCAGAAATGGTGCATTTTTGTATGGGATTACAGGTTGAATGTCTTCAGTTTCTATTAAGTGAGTTAATAGGAGTTTAAAGTCTGGTGGGATGGAGCACCTCCTGTGAGGGAAGGCTGAGAGAGTTGGGGTTGTTCAGCCTGGAGAAGAAAAGGCTCCCAGGAGACCTTAGGGCAGCCTTTCAGTTCTTAAAAGGGGTCTATAAGGACAATGGTTATACTTGGGTACATTCAGTCAGATTCGGAAATGTAATGGGAGCAAGTGAGCAGTGGTGGTGTAACATAGGTGGAGAGGTAACTTGTTTTTACACTGTGAGAGCATTCAGTGTCTTATTATAGTTATAATATTTTCACAGTAATCTTTTGTTGTTTCAGAGATGCCAGGCTTTGGAAAATGAAAATTTTCTTTCCACTTACTTGGGGGACTGTGAAATGCTGCTGAAGTTGTGGGTTTCTCAGTGTTAGCAAAGTGTTAGCTAGGGAACTCCAAGAAACACAACACAAACTCAGGGTTTTTTTTCAGAGTAGTTCCCTGCAGTATAATTTTTAGTGCTTTGTTCCATCCAATTTTAAATCACTCAACTGCTGGAGCTTTTATTTGCCTTGCAGCTTTTCTGCTAACAACTCTCACTACTGGCAATTTGTTCTTAACCACATTTGCTAACATCGCTTGTAGCTAATACCATTCTAGACCACTGTAAAATTCATATCTCTTCACAGTCTCCTTACGGTTCTAGTTGTTGCAAGCTTATCTAAGGCCTCTATAAATCAGATGGCTATTCTATATATTTATTTTAGTTAAACCATAAAACAATTTCCTTAACCCTTTTTATTGCTGTCGTAGTAAGCCTGTGAGGAACCAAATCAGAAGTGCGCAACCTTTGCAGCAGCAGCAGGAGCTTGCATTAGCAGCTTGTCAGGATGCCTAGGGGCAGAACCTAATTTCCATATATATTTACACAGGATTTTAATCAGAAATAGATGCACATAGTGGCATTTATTTATAGAGTGCTGTAAGTATATGCAGCACTACAGAGCACAGAATCTGCTTTGAAGGCTGCAGGGAAAGTAAAATCAATGGGGAATCCAATCTCTCTTACTCAGCCCAGCTGCTCAAAAGCAGCATTTTTTTCCCTTTCTCTGGAAGCAAACTGATTTTATGTTTACCACCTAGCATTTATTTGGGGAGTAGAGATAACACTTGTGTTCTTTAATCGCTGTATCTAATAATTGGCATTGGCCATCTTGTTTAAAAATAACAGTGGTAGTATTTGTACCAGAGTGTTATTTAACAAAACAAACCAGCTCACAAACTATATCCAGTGGGCTCTGGCTTAGAGTTTGCCTGTACTAGGATATATCCTTGGATATATGTGCAATATCCTCCATATTTCAAAATCGTTATTTAGGAGTCACAGCTATGGATGCACATCCAGTCAGTCAGTTAAAAAGAAAGATTTTGTAGTTTTGCTCAGTCAGTTACAAAATCTTCCTATTTCAATATATCCTTGAATAAGAAAGGTATGAACCTTCGTAAGGCATCACCTTTTTTAAACTACCATGTATTTTAAGAAATATTCCCAAAGTATCTTTACGTTTACTGAGTACAAACCTGCTTTTTACCTTTCTTAAAATAACTGTTCCACATACTTCAATTATTTCTTGAATGGACATTAAGCAGTAGAAACTTCTTCACTGTGGACTTTTAGGCTGTTGATCTGTCCGACTAATGCCAAACAGAACAGAGGGAGTGAGGGGATGGGAGGCTGGAGCACAGGTACCCAGTGCCTAACTGGGGTACATACTGCTTGTCATCCTTACCTACCCAGGGACACTATGATGCTAGGAGATACGAGCATGCATCAAGACTCTCAATAACCATTTCTTTAGTACTAAGAACCAAAGTACTTTAGGATGTTTAAATATGTTTATTTTTCATGATGTAAAGTCATATTGGATAGATCAGTGTAAATGTACAAGTAAATTTTAAGAGGTATTTCCAGGTGTCTGCAGATTTTTTTGTTTATAGCTACACCCAGCAGAGTCTTACTACAAGGGTGCCTCAGCATACATTTCCAAACTATAAACACTTTCACTTACTAAGGCTGGTCTTGTGTTTAATGACAAAGTCTCACAGTTTTGTTTAACTCAGTAAGAGGAGCAGAACGCATAACTTAATCTGCAGATGGGCTTTCTCATACTGTATTGTTACACAGCTGTTTCCTTGCCGTGTGCTTTTGTTAACTTACCTATTTAAGTTTTTCCCTGTTCTCTTCCTGGATAAAGGAGCAATCATTCCTGTAAACAGCAGTGGTGTTGTGAGGATGGACACGATGGTCCTGTGGAGAAGATATTGTTCAGAAATAGGTAAATATGTAGCAGATAGGTAGGAGGAAGGGCTATATAAGATTTGGTTCTGTTGAAAAGGAAAATACAAGGCAAAGCACAGGTCTAGACTAGATGTTAGAGGCTCAGTGGGATAATGACTGTCTTTTTCAGTTTTGTTTTTTCGAGTATCTGCAGCAGTGACAGTTTATGTCACTGCTGGCTTGGAGAATAGGCTGTATAACCAGAATACAAATGCTATTCTGTTAAGAATTGTTCAGTGGCTTTTGGGGTAATTGAGTTATCATGTGAAAATAATGCTATATTCATTTAATTTTCCTACTGTGATTTTGGCCCACAGATTTAGAAAATTGAGAAAGTTATTGCAGAAGTCCTGCACGCATGACACATCAAAAGTGTAGCTTTCCCTCAGTCACAGTGGAAGCTTATTTTTCCTGTAGCTATTGAAACCAAATGGATAAGCTGTCTGCCAAAATATGAGCAATAGACACAAGCAGTAGGGGAAAATAAAAAAGCCTTTTGCTTTTGATGTAGTCGAAGTTTTGATTCCAGCTTAAAATTCAGTCACCTACCTGTCTTTTCCATACCTTAGTCCAACACAGGAACAAAGTATATAACAGGGGATGTATCACAGGAGGCCACCTTGTTATGACTTCAGTGATTATTTCGTCTATTTATCTTCAGTAACATGCATTCCACAGCTACTGTCAAATGTGGTGGGGTAAAAATTAGCTGCGAGGGAAATTTTATAATAGACGGCGCAAAATGATCTTTCAGTTGATCTTGCAATAACGCCTGGAGCCACAGGATGGCACTGTCCTTAAATACACAGGAACCTCGCGGAGGGCAAAACCAAACTGAAACCTCGAATCTGTTCACCCCGAAAGAGGACTTTTTAGAAAAGATGATTAAGGAGTGGGGACAAGGGAATGCAAATGCATTTTTTCTTTTCTAACGTTTTATTACAGCATAGTTATTTCTGTGAAATATGAGTTGTAGAAGAAAGCTTTTCTATGTGGTTATTTATGTAAAATATGTAAGGGCTCTAGAAAAAAATCTTTCTTCTCAGTTGTAATTGGATTCTATCATAAATAGAAACATTTGCTCCATTTTGTAAGTTAAATGAGTTGTTAGTTCTGGACTCACTTGTTCAATCTTTAGCAAACAACAAAAGGGAAATACAGTTTTTAGTATTTTTACTAACTGGCTCTGGTCCTTGCCCTTACTGGAAGAGATTATCCAAGAATAGGACTGTTGTTCTTGGATTTGAGTACTGCCAGTCAATCAGAAAATTGACATTTCAAAATTTGTTTCTTGTAGGCTGCTGTGCAATGATAATTATGGATCAAATTTCCATATGATATTTTAAAGGGAAAACGCTTCTCATGATTAGTGTCATTATATAAACTTATGCATGCATGCTACAGGAGAAACTTGAAGATTTGAGCCTCCGTAGGAAATATTCAGACGCAAAGCATCTTTTGAAATGTCAGTCAAAACTGAAAGCAAATATTGCTCTCCTGTGCAAATAAATTTAGTAAGTAGAACTTTTTCAGTAATTGGAAGGCTTAGTAGCTTCTTCCCTATGACTCCTGGCTATTAAATGCAAAGTTATATTTACAATTAAATTTTAAACTTTGCTTTTTGTTGTGTTACAGTAATTTTGCAATAAATTCCAAACTGTTTACTGAAAAAGCAAGTGTGTGAAAGAAATGTGATTGTTAGACCGCTAGCAAGCTTGTCACATACTCAGCCACAACCCTAATTATTCTGTACCTTAATTCAGTATCTTATTTATAAGTCACAGAGGATTTGCTAGTGCTCTGTGTAGCCATTATGTTGAATAATGTAGCTGCTGTGAATGCAGAAGTGTCACTAGTGGAACAGTTTTTAAGGGTTATCATTCTACCAGAATAACCAGTGCTCAGTCATTGTTCTCATCACCTTGTTACAAGCCACTGCTGTTTAAATACCTTAAAATAGGGGCCTGAAATGCACATTTCACACCCAAACTTTCTGAAAGCAATTGAAGCATCTGGATTTTTGAACCAGGTGATTTCACAATCACGCTTTGATACACACAGCTTCTAGCTAGCAGTTACTTTGAAGACCCAGTTGTTCTCTTCAAGTGAAAAGCGTTAAAATTGTGTTATAGAGCTACTGTATAATTTAAATAGTGTCAGGAAGTCTTTAGCATGCAGCTAGTTTTTAGCTGAAAAGTTTTGCATGGAAAATTCCATATTTCTGTTGTGAAGTCGTAAGTAATAAGCCAAAACAGTTCAACCTTTACAAGGCACAATGTACATACATTTCCAATAGGTGCTTTATTTCAGTCTTTTAAGATCCTGTTCTTGTACTTTATTTTAGGAAGAAAATATGACTGTAACAGAGGATTTTAATAGAGTAGAAAATACATACCAAATGGAAGCAGAGGTACGTATTCAACCTAACCAAAAATATTAACGAAAAGGGAATAAGAAATATCTCAAGGATCAAGGAGGACAGACTGCAAAGCCTGTCTTTCCTCATGCTGAGTAGGTGTTCTCTACAGTAAAGGCAGCACAGTCCAAAGAAGCTATTGAGGATGGCAGTTTAAAGCAGATTTCAGCTGCTGTCTTCTGTCTTGTGTAGCACTTATTTTCTGCTACTGTAATAGAGAAAATAAAATCCTTTCTTCTCAGATGAACGTGTGCTTTTTAAGTGTTACACGATCCTACAGAAAGGAATATTTGGTTCTGGTGCTCTACAGCTGTTGTTCTGTGGCAGTGTAAGCAAACCCGCGATTCTGCACTCTCCTTTGCCCGCTGCCCTTCCTACCCTCTACTTCTTGCAAGGAGTTGTACTTGGGTAATCAGGTGATAGGTCAGTTCAGAAAGCATCTCCAGCTAATAAATCTTCTTTTTCCAGATTAGGTTTTATTTTTTCCATTATTTTAGTTCCCTGAACTGGAAGCAATGCAAGACAGAGGACAAGAGTGGATGGGGGACAACAGTGGCATGGCAGCCATAATCTAGATCTGCTTAAGCCACACTTGAACAGCACCTGGACTTTGGTCTATCTGACATGACTCTGCCATTAGCTTGCTGCAAGTAAAGCAAAGCTAATTGTTTCCTAGTTAATTGACTTGGAATCCTGCAGGTAAAAAGTGCTGTGCGAAGCTAAATATTATGGGCATAATCCTATTTACTTCAGAAGTGGCTCAAGAGAGAGTATAGTTTTGCATGTTTGTTCTGTAGTAACAAATAAATGCTGTGCTGGAGATATTCATTGAGGCAAATGATGTATTTTCAGCCAATAGATCTTTTTAGACCATGAAACTTTAATGACCACCCAGCAAATTTACAGATTCTTATGAAGAAAACCTGGAAGCCGGCAATAAAATGATAGCTTAGTTCTATAGAGCTGTTATTTACAGTCCCCTAAACCAGGGTTCAGCCTCTTTAGTTTTCTTGCTTTCAGGTATATTCTCATCTAAATAACACCAATAATACAGAAATAATTGAGAATTTGGAGAACAAATTTGGGGTTTTTAGAATGAATCTTAAGGTACTTAAAGGGTAAGCATCAGTGTTATGTTCTGTGTGACTTTAACTTCATAATGTAGACACCTACTATCATGAGAGCTTAAATCACCATGTTTTTTAACATCTTAATAAAACCATATTGAATGATGACAAGCTAATGCGTACTTCAGTCTTCAGTGGTAACTTCACCAGTCATCTCCCTTCTGCTGTTCATTTTTATACAACAAAGATTGTAGGTGGAAAGTTAATTACATGGATTTAGCATTCATTTGTAGGCAGCTCAGACCAGGAGTAATTGCTGTTCAAGAGCTGCATGGTTGCCTAGGTCCTGAGTGTCAGAACATGAAAAATCTAGCCACAGTACTGCTGTTTGGGCTGCCCTGTGCATTTAACTAGCAGTATGGTCGTTCTTCATGCAGAGATTAGTTTCTCCTTGCTTCTCCTTTTATCTGTGTACTTGTTTCATTAGTGCAGCTTCATAAACCAATGAACCTCCATTGACCAGTGTGTTTGAATACTTCATCAGTATAAATGAATTTAAAACTAACTTCTACTCGCTTCTTTACTAAACAGTTTGCCATTATATTTGTGTTTTACACAAATGGAAGTCGTGCATTATTTCCTTCTACAAACTCTTTTCGCCAGTTATCTACTGTAAGTCTTTAAAAGACTGAAGCAACTCCCAAATAGCTCTTTCAAGGTATAATCAAGAATACAAGACACACTTTCAACTGTAAGGAGATAAATTTTAATTCGTGGTATAACAAAGGAAAACATGCAGAAGAATGAAGTTGTGTATGAAATAACAAAGCTCTATAGTGTCTAAATCGTAATAGTTCATTTATTGCATGATGCTCTCATGGGGTGAATGCTATGTTGGGTTTTTACATTTATTGATCTACTTGCCTCCCTATAAACTGTAGCTTCTTGTCCTTCGCAGCCTTATCCAAACCTTGCAATGTCCATAATGGTTTTGCATACCCTTGTATTGCTTTTTCACGCTTTTTAACCTTAATCATAATTGAAGAAATTTAAATGCTGCTTTGCATTGTGATGCTCAAGTATCCCCTGCAAATGTAAGTGGAATTTATTTTCAGTTGATTTTTTTTTTTTAAGTGGGGAAAACCCAACAAAATTCACTGTTACTGCTCAGTTGTTTTCTGCTCCCGAGGGCACCTGGTTAAATGCTTCCTTTTAACAATAAAGTTCCTGAGTGCCCAAACTGCCCCAGTCTGAAAAGCTTATCTCTTGATTAAGATTTGCAGTTCTTTTGTTTGATCATTCTTTTGTTTCATCCCCTTGAGAGAACTCATCTCATAAACACTGATAGCAATCTGGAAAACACTGTGACAAGCCCTCACAGTGAGACTTCCAACTTTTCACAAAATACAACATGACAGTTTTCTGGCAAAACAGCACAAGAGGATGCATGCTTTTTATATATGGCAAGAACTCCCACTGAAGAGAGAAATCTAGATTTGGTCTCATCTTCAATCTTTGTTCAGATTGATACTCTGCCTTGCAGAAAGCAATCCAAACCCTGAGTTACAGATAGAGGCTGCGGAGCTGAGATGAAGATGCAGACTTGGTGCAGTTGGGGAGGACAGGCATGAGCCTTTGTCCAAGTAGACGATGGAGTTTCCTTGGCACTTCATCTTGGTCAGTTTTTAAGGCTCTAAGTCCAGCTTTGCTTCAGTTGTGTGGAGAGCTATAGAGCCAGTGCCAGGATTCAAGCCAGGAAGAGCTTACATGTACTGAATCACAAGGCTACCAAGGGCAGTAAGACGTGTGCAGCAGTTACTTTGTGATAATTATCAATATCCATTTTTTACCTTACCCTGTATATGAAGTAACCCACTCCTCTCTTACCAAGAGATTCCACTTCCTTGAATTTTATCTCATTTTCCACAAGGTAAGTCTATGGTATACACAGGAAGTTACTACAGTGCAACTGAAGTGCCATAGCTTAGATTTCTGTACCATATAAATTCACTGGGTGCTGACTGTATGTCACAGGGGTTGGCAGTTGAATTTTCTTTAACACAGCTTTTTTAATTCCTCTCCTGTTGAAAGTGTACAAAAAGAATGAGTCAGGAATAAAAGAGGGGGTGAGTCTGACTTGGTGGTAAGAGCGCTGTACTGGGAAGTGAACACAAGGGATTTAGTTCTCCCAAAACCAAGATTTGGGAGCCAGGATTTCTGATTCTGGAATGCTGTAGCAGCTCAGCATCATTGCTTCACTCCCGGTGACTGTGCTCTGCTACAGGAAAAGGGTGGCTCCTGCCTGGAAAGTCAGCGCCTGGGTGGCACTTCCCCACAAGAAAAGTGGTAGGACTCTAAATCTGTCTGGGGCCGACAGCAATGCCTGCTTTGCAGCACTCAGGAAAGCGCTTGAATTCCTGATGCATCTGTATTTAATGCTTCTTGTTGCCAAAGCCACAGATAGCTAGATGTTTAAATTGGTTTTAATCCAAGTCTGAAGTGCCCAGTTCTCTGTAGGCACTGAAGTGAGTCTTAAGCCAATGCAGGGTTTTGAGCTCACTTGCAAGCTGGCCTGGGCTACCCTTAGTTTATTCTCATAGTTTTGTTTTCTTGAACCTAATGCTTGGAATTAAAATGTAATTTTCCTTCCTGCACCATGTTTTCCGCATCATTTTGTTTGGACTTCTGCATAATTAACATCTAGTAATCTAAAAAAGGGAAGAACTGGGATGTCCTGGTCATGTGTCCCAAAGAGCACATTCATTCTTCAGATTGTCTACATACCAAGAATGCCACACTTCCTCACAAAAAAGCATTTCTTAATCCTCAGTTTTAAACCACTTTATGAACTACTTTCTGTTGCAAACCTAATGACAGACTCTAGGGCTATATAAAAGTGTTCTAAGTAAATAAATTTGGTGTTCTATACAGGACTAATATGTTTACTCAGTTTTTACATATCTGGCTTTATACTGATTTATATACAAGTGTTAAGTCATAGGGAGAAAATGAAAAAACTTTATTTGTGTGCTGTCTGTGTTCACTTCCAGGTCTGTATCATATTCAGTGACTTTGGAAAAATGCAGAATGTTTGCAATCTACTCATTGAAAAGTTAGGAACCTCTGTTACCATCAGTCCACCCCGTTTCTACCATACACCAGAAGCCGTGGACACCCTTCGGTAAGTTCGTACTCATGCCACAATTGTACAGCCTTGTATAACAGTTACTAGGAATACATAGAATACATTACTTATCCTATTTGTAGTGGGAGTGAATTGTTTTCTTCATACTTATTAAAATTTATGTTCAAATATTTCAGTATTTGTTTCAAACATAACTTAGAAATTAATGGTTAGCCTAGAAGATACAGCTTGTTCTTTTGACAGTGCCCGTGTGCAAAAGGAGAATGTAATAAATGGAAGGATAAGCTACTGTGAATATTGGGTCAACAGAATTTGACTTTTGTCACTACATCAGCACGTGTAGATTTAATTTGTATTTATTTGTGAAGGTACAGGTGTGTTACCAGATGCTGGTAATTCAAAGTACCCTTGCTAATTCCCATTACTCTTAGCTGCTGACATGATCTGAAAAGAACCATGTGTGGTGCTTGCTCAGCATGGAAACACACTGCTTTGAAGCTGAGAATCTTGATATTTTAGGTGTTAACTATTCGAAGTGCTGCTTCTATTGACATTGGAGGGTAGAGGGAATTTTAGTCTTGGTTTGGCTTTCGCCTCTTTAAACAAAAGAATTATGCCTGGTCCAAGAAGAAAGCTCAGCTGGCTGCTGCTCGTGGTTCTGCAGGTGTCAGAGTGTATCTCAAATGTATCCAGACAAGAGCTCAGGCCAGTGTGGTTTAGGAGCATCTGGGATACTCCTAAGCTATCCCCCAGAAGCTGGGGGCAGGTGATGTGCTTACATCAATGCAGTTACAAAAGCTGAGGCTTTAAAAAGTAAAATAAAATAAATGCTTGGCAGGAATACTTGGACTTCATTTGTCCCTGATTATTATTGTGCTGCTGCTTCTTCCTCTCAGCCGTCAAGTCTGTGTTGCTGCTGTTGGAAACACCCGGCAGAAGGCCCAGGAAGTCTGCCGGCTCTTTGGCCAGTCGTTAGGAAAACCTTTATTAATAAGAGAAGAAGAAACAAGAGAATGGGGAGGCCACACTGAGAGTCACCTGCCCAACTCCCCAGATTTACTGACTCTGCAGGAAAGAATCCAGAATGCTACAGCTTATGCTTCTTGTAGAGTGTTCGCTGTATTTGAGATAAAGGGAAAAGAAAACAGAAGAAACAAGTTGCTCTAGAAGTCTTCAGACCCTACATATTAATAAATTTTTCATGCTTTTTGGAGTTTGTTGGGTTGGGGTTTTTTTAACTTTATTCTTATGGTAGCAAGTAGGGTTAGAAGAGGATATTAAGAATGAGGTTTGTGTAGTTTCTTAACGTATCTGTCCATGTGCAAAAAAGTAGATGGACTCTTCCTTTGCATGTCTCATTTGAAAGCAGCATAATGCAGGCTTTGATAGAGAGAGTAACTGAAGTATTTCAGGATTTACTTCCTCCAGCTCTCCCCAGAAATATTTCAGTTCTGTTGGCATTTATTTAGCTCTATCCCCTAAAATTAAAGTTACAATTAACACTGAAAGTACAGTTAGGAATGTTTTATTTCATCATAGAAAACAATATACATGAGTTCTATTTGCTCCCATTTAAAAAGGAAATACATTGGTTGTACATTACATGTACAAACCCTTCAGTCGTGAGGATAGATCTTTTTCAACCAGGGCTGCATGATGTATTTTGATCCATCGTAGCCACTGAAATAGGCTTTCATATCAGGGTGGTGCACCTGTGAAAATAATGTCAAGTTGAATAAGCACCAGAATTAGCAATAAACGCAAACATATTTAAAAGAATCATTACAATTACTACAGGTAACGTTTTGAAAACTCATGAGTTTTTAAATGCACAATGTACATGGAGATTCTTTCAGTGGGATTTTCCATGTATCTCATCATGTATCTGTATAAACCTAATTTATTTCATCAGAACAGTGGCTTTCTCAAAGTACTCTAAAATGCTGAGCACATCTCATGAGATGCTCTGTGCTAGATTTACACTAGCATTGATGTTTTAAGATCAGCACTGTTTCTTACTTGAGTAGTTGCCACTCACGTGTTGTTGGTAGAGCTATTTGTTATTTTTTTCCAGTGGATCAGTCATCCAGTCCAATTAGGCAGTGGGAACAGCAAAGAAGCAGTTGTGGAAATGGTGAAGACACACCAAGGCAATGGCCTTAGATACCACAATGTCCAAGTTGGAGACACAAATGCACAAAGGGCAGTCCAAGTTTCCTGCCTTGTCATGAAACCTGAAGTGAGCAGGTTAGAGCTGCCAACTGGGAAAGGGTTAAGGCAAGCCTAAGCATTGTCTCATCATTCTCAGCTCTTCAGGAAAGGCTGAGTGAGGGCAATCCGCAGACCTTTTGAATTTGAGGCATAGGCATGACTCACCAGTTGTAATTAATCTCAACAAGCTAACTTTCAAATACCTGACTTTGTGAGCTTGTTACCATCAGTTCTCCTAATAATCTGTGGGGAGAGCTAGCCTGCCATGCAGGTGAATGAAGCAATCTGACATCTTAAAGGTTAATTTACTGAATGTTTAAGATGAGATCTGTTTCTCCCCATGGACTATAACCGAAGGTAGCCAGCTGATGGATATAATGAACGGTGCAGACACGTAAGTTAGAGTTGTCAGAACCCAATTTTAAATACTGATAGCACTTATCCTGGGGCAGCATAGTGCCCCCTTCTAAATTCAGGCATGTTTGCACGTTTTATATTACAATCAGGGGCTAAAACAGCAACAAGGACTTGAGCTAAGGCTTCTCCCACATAAAAGAGGTGATGGTGTCACACTGTTCACCCCACTGATTTGGGGGGGGGGGGGGGGGGTTGTCCTTTGTGTGCTGTGGCACAGTTTCAGGACTTCAGGCCAGTCTAACTCATACACTTCCTTTGGGGGTTCTCCTGAAAGGCAGAAGATGCCAATTTGAATCTCCTCTGTTTGACAAGACAAAGCATCTCCTCCTAGAGGAACAGTTCACCTGCTTGCTGTTATTTCAAATACAGATACTACCACTATCCACAATTTGAAAGAAGGCATCCACAGGAGCAACGGGGCTTTGAGCAACCCGGTCTAGTGGAAGGTCCCTCGCAAAAGCTGTTCATCTGTGGCGTGAGTGCCTGAAGGTGGTTTCCTGAATCAAAGTCTCTGACTAGCGTAAGAATCAGGTGCACTTGCATAAGCTAGAAATCAAAAGCTATCGAGACTGTGATACACAAAACAGATTTTTGGCTCCCAGAGAGTTTTGCAGCCGAGAAAGGAGACATGATCCAGTCTGGGCAGCAGCTGAGCAGGAGTTCTGGGAAATGCGGATTTTACAGAGTGGAACTGAGAAAGCAATATACTTTGCTATGTCTAGTAGAAAGTATTAAATGACTCATTCAGCTTCGTCAGGTCAGTGAAGCCCTAAAACAAAAGTCCATGTCTGCAACAGCCTCTACGTAACAGAAGTCAAGCTGCTACACCCCTTACAAAACTAAGCAGTGGGATACACTGAAGGAGGCAGTTCCTGGGTTTGGTCATTCATCACCTTCCAAAAACACATACTTGAAAGAACAGCAGTAATTTGTTTATCTATCTGCTTTCTCTATTAGTTTTCACTAACTTTACAAAATTGATAGTATCTATTAAGCCAAAGGTCAGCCAGCTTTTAAACACACAGGATAACATACAAGTTGCAACTGAATAAAAAATAAATAGTACCTCCAATCCCATAATAATTGTTATCTCTTCCTCAGGAATGTAAGCTGTAGATTTGCCAGATCCATTTGCTTTGTTAATTAGAATTCGATAGTGAGGAGTACCTTTTACATCCTGTAAAAATAGAAGGAAAGTAAATAGCCTCAAGGGGAGATGCTGACTAAAGATTACATTTATATAATCAGTTAACTCTTCCTAGGTTTACAGAACCTAAACCCACTCAATACATACATACAGCAAGTTCATTTTTACAATCTTGCCATCAATTTGGAAGATTAAGTATAAAGCCATCAAACCTGCAATACACGAAGCTCGTGCCACATCTGAAACATTCTTTAAGAGCCAAGATTTTTATTCACCTTTTCTCCCATAGGTCTGGCAAGAAACCTGACTTAGAATATCCCCCTGCTTTTGTATATAGGTCCCATAACAATTTGTTAGTCACCCTTCTTCTTTCACAAGTGGCAGCAGAGAACATCAGAGGGAGAGAGGCAAATTCAGACAGTCTTGGACCCAATCCTGGACAGAGCTCAGGAAGCTTCTACGGATATAGTAAAATCTTGCAGCCAAGAAAGAAAAAGGGTAGCTTACCATTATTTTTACAGTGCCTACGAAAACAAGACATGGGCCAAGGTCCCATCATGCTCACTACTACCCATAAACATTCCTGCCCAAAGTAACCCACAGATCTAAACAATAGATGCGTGCAGACAGGTAATGAGTTCATGAAGCAGTCAGTATTGATCCACGTGGCCTCTGCTCAGCTATTTAGTGAAGAACTGAAAGTCAGAGAAAGGCAAGGAGAAGCTGGGCTGACATCTTGGCTAATGTTTGGAGGTGACTTGCAAGGACCAGGCTTAGCAGTTGCCTTGCAAAGGTCAGAAGGCATTTTGCAGAGCTGATGTGCGTAACATGATAGGCAAAGGCAAGTTAGAAAACAAACAAAAGGCACATGCTTAAACCACATGTCATCACTATTGAAATTAAAATAAGAAAGATGAACACCAGGTCACTGGGAGAACAGAACCATATAACGTACACAAAAAGAATCAGAATGCCCTTGGGGAAATTCAAGGGTGTTCAGTTGGTGACAGCAATACTGAGGGGAAAAAAGGAGAGGAGAAACGAAAGCAAGGATGCAGGTGTTTTAGAAGCCCCAGATGAGTGTCAGGTGGCTAAAATTACAGTGGGCAAGGAACACAATGCACAGAACAGGACTGAACGTCTGCTCCCAGCTGAATGTGAATTCTGTGCTACAGGCAGTTTCTCATTTTCAGTCCTCTTTGACTTAATGATTAGTGCCTTCCTGCCACTTGAGCAGCATGGCAGCAGCCAACCCACAGAGTATGCAGCACTCTATTATCAGACCAGCACTGTCAACAAAGATTTAGCATCTGATTTTCAAATACAACAAGGACTTAGGCTAGAGAATTTTAAAAGCTTCAAGAATTCCAACAAAACCATTTTAAAATAGATTTCCATTCCAATACCCAGATCCCCAACTGCTTTCTGGCTGAAACTGATTAAATACAACGGATTACTTGTGTTTCTTAGGTGCAATGAAGATGCTACCAATTATGGATGATCCGTTAAAAGATGATTTAACAACCTCCCAACTTTAGTAACACCCCACAAGAAATCCATTCAAACATTAGAAGGAAAATTTTTTTTCACTATGAGGGCGGTGAGGCCCTGGCACAGGTTGCCCAGAGAAGCTGTGGCTGCCCCATCCCTAGCAGTGTTCAAGGCCAGGTTGGACAGGGCTTGGAGCAACCTGGTCTAGTGGAAGGTGCCCCTGCCCATGGCAGGGGGCTTGGAACTGGATGATCTTTAAGGTCACTTCCAACCAAACCGTTCTATGGTTCTGTGATTATAGGTTGGCACCACTGCTTTAAATACAATACTGTGTATTAAAAGTGAGTTATTTTCATTTGAGACATGCCCAGTACAATCCTGACCAGCAAAGCTTAACCAATCAGTGAGGCAAAAGCAGAGCTTTACTGCTACAGCAACGCAGAAGCAGGAGAGGTACCGCTCGGCTGCACAGGTGATATGGGGCTCTTACGTATTTCTCAGGAAGTTAAAAGGAAGTCTGTCCGTAACAGCATTTCTGAGGGTTTTTTTTAACCATAGTTACTCTGTGTATGCATTAATAAAGCAAGAGTTTAACACATTCAAACCTGTTTCACTGGAGGATATTTATGTTGCAGCCGTTCTCCTGGAGTGTTAGCTTTCACATCCCATCCAATAATGACTCCAGAATAACCAAATTTCTTGTGAACTATTACCTGCCCCACACTGAACTGAATATATTCAGGCTTTGGGCTGTGAACGTGAGTTGATCCTAGTTTAACACAGAAAGAGACTTATCAAGGATAAGTGTTTGATAAAGTATATTAAACACAGAAACAGAAATTCTCCTGACTTCTACCAGTTGAGAGCTGACAATTAGATTAATATGTGAAGTAAACAAGGGAACGGGTACTTTGGTTTTCCCCCAGAATATTACTATGATACTTGACAAAACAGCATCCATGAAGGAAGCACTTTCCTATTTGTATGCCTTTGCTTTTACGTAGGGGGTCTGAACAGAATTTTGGAAAGAATAAACACCTGAATGTATTGACAATTACATTTACAGTGCTTACACATGCTAAATGGGTTTGCTGGTATTTTTTCCCAGTTTAGCTCACAGAATTCTTCTATTCAGTCTGACTGCAAGGAATTTTTTTTTCCCAGAAGCAGACTGATCAACTGTTTCTTTTTCCTTTTATGAAACCGATTCAAATCAATTCATTTGAATCAAGTGAAAGCTATACCCCTCTTTCATACATCAATATTACCATCAATTTCATACACTCAGATGTATTCAATAAAATAGATACATAGATATAGTATAGCTTATTGATGCTGTTACACAACACAAGGTGAAAAAGCTCTGGATTTTACTGTTTTGCTTACTGAACATTATGAATATTGCTTAGAGAACAGGCAAACGTATATTAAGTTTTGAAACCCACTACAGAAGACCTTATAACAACATCACAAGCAAAATCCAAAAAAGGATTGCAAAGACTCCAGTACCTGCAAAATAAGAATGGGGTTCTGCTTCATTGTCACCACTTACAGTTTTCTTTACTCCATAGTACCAATTCCTAAAATGTAAAATTAGGAAGTAACACAACAGTCAAGTTCTTTAGAAACAGAGGTTTAGGATAATTTATGTTCTGGTTATTACAATCTTCAGCATTTATAGAGGGATACTGCAAAGCCTTTCATACAAAATTCTTCACAATTTGAAGCCCAGATAAGTTTGACATTAAAACCACTTTTAAAGAGTACACAAGACATAGGAATTTGTTCCAACAGGGGAATCTAATTTCTTTGGATATGTAATTCTACAGTTGCATTGAAACTTTTATATCTGAGGAAACCCATTTATTTTACACAGGCGAACAAATATTGTTCTAAACTCTAACAGAGTGATTCTTTAATATCCTCTGTAAAATCTTTACAGGTTGGTTACCAGTGGTATGGGCAAGGTGCCTGGCAATGAGTCCCAGCTTTAGGCTACTGTAAGTTTCGCTTTTCCTTCTGCACTAGGCTGAATTTTATCTGAATGTAAAGGATGGGGACTAAGAGAGGGGCATCTGTAGAAAGGAGAAATGGCTTCTGGTTTTCATGCTATTGTGAGAACAAAAGGGTAAAGAAACAAGGATCAAACTAAACATTTACTGGGGGAGCTTTCAGATAGTCCTTCTGCAGGCAATGCAGCAGAAGTCTACAAACAGGTGTATTTGGGTTAACGTTCTTCACCCACACCAGCCAGAAACCCTGCTGGTGTCAAAGAACTACAGGCTGTCTTAGTCTCCTTCCTCTTTTATGGTGTTCGCCTTTCAGTCTTACTCCCTTCACCCCACCTGCAAGAAGGCCAGAGCAGGTTCCACAACTGTGTAAACAAGGTGTTTTTTAAAAGTCTTGGTTTAGCTCATATCTGTAGGAAGTCTTAAGGTTGAAAAATACCTTTTAACAGAAACAGGAATGGGCAAATATCCTGACTTTCAGACTGCACTGTCGAAAACAGCAGCTAATATAGTAGGATTGGAAGGTCTCAAATGTCACCGCATTTTTAGGATAACCAATTCTTTACATTATAAGGTATTCAAAAGACACAAGCAGCTCAAACTATATAAGAGTACTATATACAAATAATCAAGGGATCATTTGGTCTTCGAAGGCTTTCTTTTTAGATGTGCCTGGAGCTTTCCACAAAGCTTCAAAGCAATTTATGGTGAACCTAAGAAAACAACAGATTCTGTTTCCATTCATACACCATTCCCCTAAGTTTTCCTGCGGGCAAAACTAAGTCTGAATCTTCGACAGTTCAGAGGACTTCACACTCATGATTATTGTACATCATCAGTAATAAAGGCTCTTTGAAGGTCCAGACAAGGTAAAACCTTTGGAGAATTAAGTTTCACAAACAAGTCCTTTAACCTCCCCAAAAAAGTCCAAGCAATGTTCTTCTTAAATTAAAATTGCATATACATAAATGGATATAATTTTAGTTTTTCTAGACCAACTGTCACATGCCCAATAATTAAGTTTCCCCCTTCTTCCTAAACCCACAGATTTCCCATCTGAATTTTCTAATTCAATTACAAGTTTTCTTGAACTACCACACGCAGCACAGGATGTCCATCCCACATTGTAGGATCTGAACCTACAAACATGTAGCTGCCTGTAATCACTAATATGGTTAAATTGTCCTGACTCCACAGTCAGATAAATTTAAAGTAGAGGATACTATGCATAGAATTAGTGCCACGATTGACATTTAGTTTTACATGGAGCTCAAATTGCATGTTTGTGTAGAATATAGGCACAAGATTTTCTTAAAACTGGTAGAGTGTTCTACATCAGTCTCAATAAGCAAATAAGAGACACTTTCTTTTTGCTACTTATTTCACCCCTACAGAATCCCTTCCTGTTAAGAAAAGGCCATGTTTGAAACTGATTCTTAAGTGTAGACAGTATGTAACATCATCTTACCTTGTCTTTGATAGCCACAGCTTTAAACGATCTGCCCACGCATCCAGACTCAAGTAAGGTTTTGTAAAGCTTCTCCAAGAGGCAATGACCCTTTAGTGGTAAAAATGATTATCACACTGGTTTTAAAACCAATCTCTAGTATTTTTATATATTATTTTACTATTTAAACTTTTAAGGCTTCACTTCTGTAGCAAACAGGAAATAGAGTCAGTGGCCAGGAACAAGTTGTCCTCAAGGTTAATATCCAGACTGCAAATAAATATTCTTTCAATCATCGCTTGTACCAGTAAACTGTACACAAGTTTTGGAAAATGCCATTTTTCATGACAAGGTTACTTGCTTTCTGTACTGGGATCATAGGAACTGCTGAATTGCATCAGATTCTTCACTTTCAACTGTTACTTGAGAGTACTGAGCATGAGACATTTCAAACATGGTGCATGTAATCGAAAGACTATTAAAAAATATCCTAAAAATTTTTGCATAAATCTAAATGGTTCACAATTGGCTCATATCACGAAACTTAAGAGTTATTTAAATCTGTGTCTTTACGCACAAAGCCAGACTTGGTTCTTTCTTTCATCTTTTGCTCTCATTAGTTCACATATTTAAGTTCTACAGACGAACCACACAACCAGTGCACTACACAGGCTGCACTGTTAAACCTAAGTCTCTTTGCATGATTCATCTTCAAGATATCAACACTTGCAGGTGGTTACCACTAACAAATACTTGGATTGATGTAGTAAGCTCCACTTTACATTTGGAGATAGACGGTCATGACCCTGTCAATACATAACTTCTTAATTTACATACAAAATGGCATTACTTATTTAATTCTGGTATTATGACTGCCTTAAGTAATTTACTATGAATGTTTGCTGCTTAAGACCCTGCATTTAGTCATACTATGCAAGAAAATCTATTTTGACAGCAAGTGTCAAAAGGTAATGGAAAGTTACAGTCTTACTAATCAAACACTTCATTTCTCCCTTTTTGAAGGGACATAACCCATAGTAATATATTTTGGAATGTCCAAAAGCGGAATGAGATTAAGGGACAGTTGTGTACTCACAGAAACTGTACATAGATTTTTATGTAAAGAGAACAATGGTTATTATTCAAATTTTGAAGGACATCTTTAAACAAATAAATACAGTCACATTAAACCACAAAAAATGGCTGAGGTGTGATCTGAATGTTGTTTTCGTATAGGAATGGCCAATGTGTCTCACCCACACGCCAACTTTCTAAGACAAAGTGTCACTGGGGATGAGAAAGAGAACTATCTTTATAAAAAGCAGGGAAAGAGATACTTCCAACCTTTCTGTTATTTGGATGCGCTGAGCAGAGTCTGTTCCATACCACTGGCATATGAAATATTGTGCAGGCAGCGCAGACAGCAGCGCAACAATCTGCAGAGCTGCAGCCGCATTGATGTAAGGCATTCCAACAGGAAGTTTCTTCAGAAACAATTCCCTGCTCTCTACTCTGAAAACAGAAAGGGGTGAAAAGAAAAAGGAGAGACAGAAAACGTAGCAGTCAGATTTGCCAAGTAGACGGCTTCACAAAGCAAAGAAAAATAAAACCTGGTTAAGGGTTATACAGACATCTGTTCCATCTGGAAACAGGTAGAAAAAAAAAGAAAAGGAACAGGAAAGTTATGCGGCTGTCCAGTTTGTAACAAAAAGCTGCTCTAGAAGAACAACATTTATTACGCTAATTTATCATCTATTTAAGTTTATTAAACATGACTGACGTGTCAGATTGATAACCTCAAGAAAAATCTATTTAGATTCAGTGATTATTGCACATACGACAGAACTAAGGGCAACAGATCGAAGGCATATACAGCATCATACCAAGATGACAACAAGATGTGCCACAGCCCCAGCACAAGACTAGAAAAGGATCTGACGTTACCATTCATTTCACAGGCACCTGCACACCTTACCAAAGTGTTAAGACATTCATGACTCTCCCTCCTTGTTGTCAAATTAAGATATGCACCTGCAGCTGAGGAGCACATTTGCTGTCTTTTTTCACATATGAAGATTTTTCAAACCAGAGCTAAGATTCGCTGAAATTTGAGACTTTATACAAGCATTCTTAGAGCACGCAGATTTACTACAATGTTCAGAGAGTCAGCTATACCCACTCTGTTCTGTCTTATTAGTCTGCAGTAGCGGCAGTTACAGCTGCTACTCTCTACTCAAGTACTCACCTTGCAAGTACAAGCAAATTATTTCAGTTGTTTCCGACTTGCTTCTAGTTCCTGCTATTTAGTGTCATTTACAAAAGAATCTGGGTTGCTGCAATATATACATTTGTATGTGGGAAGTTAGACTTACCAAAACCACCTAGCAGAAGTAGTCAAGATCACAGGATAATGCTAAAGGAGGCCCGAGAATATGTAAACCTCTGTGCACGTGATGAAGAGTTACTCAAACTGCGTTTTTCACTTCTGCATTACCTGCTTTAGAACCAACAGCAAAGAAAAACACATCTAATTTCAGACGTTACCGGTAGCTGTACATCTGGAGTACTTGTTTACTCATGCATATCGGGGGCAGGGAGGAAGAATCACTTATCAATTCAACAAAGTGACCATCAGCACCACCAAAGTGACCGTCCGTGCTGGGCTGGAGAGCCAGCCAGGCACCCCGGGGAAGGTTACCGCTTCGCCCACAGCGTTTGCCCAACGCGACTGTACCGCCTCGGCGGCGGCAGGTGTTAATCCTCTTTCCAAAAGCAGTTGTTGAGCAGCTGAATCCACCGGACAGAAAGGATGCGGATGCAGACAGAGATAGCCGGGACCAAGACTGGAACCCCACACACCAAAATACTTTTGAGCCTATTCTAAACACCTGAAAACCTGCTCGAAACAAGCTAAGCCTTCACCCTCCCTATGTTGATGGACTCAAACCCGGCGGGGATCGAGCGCAGGGCCGACGAGCCCCCCGAGCAGCGGGCAGGTGAGGCGGCGGGGCGGGCTGCCCGCTCCGAAGGGCTGCCGCGGCCCGGGACAGCCCCGCAGCCCTCCCGCCCCGGCCCACCTGGAGGCTGAGGTAGGCGGCCCGGAGCTGCTCGGCGGCGGGTGCCGGTGCCGCCCCGCGACCCACCTTCCCTCCCTCCAGCGCGGGCCCCTGCCCCGCCGCCCCCCCGGCAGCCCCTCACCCGTCGGCGGCAGCAGCGTCCCGCTCGCCCGCGGCCTCGGGTGGCGGGTGCCGGCCCCGATCCGCTCCGCTCGGCTGGGCTGGGCGGGGGCAGCGGCGGGGCGGGGCGGCAGGTAGCGGCCGGCGGACATCTTGTGTGGCTGAGGGGAGCGGCGAGAGCGGGCCGCGCTCGGCTTCGCTCCTTCCGCGGCGCTAACGGCTTGGTGTCTGAAGTGACCGCGAATGGTGAAGGCTGTGCCTGAGCCCGGGCCAGGCTTTCAGGACGGGGGTTATCCCCCTTCTCCCAGGCCGTCGGGCACCTTCCCCTTGCATGGAGAGCGGATCAGGATTTCTCACGCTCAAAATGCAATAAAACAAAAGCCTGGGGGCACTTGACACGCTTACCCTTTCTGAGGAGGTACAAAGAACTAAAGTTTGAGGTTTTAAATTTATTTTTGCAGGTTAATTTTAATCACGGAATCACAACCACAGCCTGGTTTGGGTTGGAAGGGACCTTAAAGGTCATCCAGTTCCAACGCCCTGCCACGGGCAGGGACACCTTCCACTAGACCAGGTTGCTCTAAGCCCCATCCAGCCTGGCCTTGAGCACTGCCAGGGATGGGGCAGCCACAGCTTCTCCGGGCACCCTGTGCCAGTGTCTCACCACCCTCACAGGGAAGAGTTTCTTCCTAATATCTAATCTAAATCTCTCCTCTTCCAGTTTAAAGCCATTCCCCCTTGTCCTGTCCTTACGTTCCCTGGTGAAAAGTCCCTTTCCAGTTTTCTTGTAGCCCCTTTAGGCAGTGGAAGCTGCTCTAAGGCATCCCCAGAGCCTTCTGTTCTCCAGCCTGAACAACTCCAACTGTCTCAGCTAGTCTTCTCAGGAGAGATGCTCCAGCTCTCTGATCATCTTCATGGGTCCAGTCACAGAGGTCAACCCTGCAAATTATATTTGCATCTCCCTCAAGCAATTTTTTTCTGTGGGGATGGACAAGCTCCCTCATCCTGCTCTGAACAGGGGTCAGAAGGAAGTTCTATGATGAGAAGTTTATGCAAAATGCATCCTGTTTTAACAGAAACTTTTAACCCAACCTCACAGCGCACCTCTAACACCCCGATGATATTTCAGAGAGCACCTGGCTGGGGACCATGAGCCTCTTTTTGTCACAGACGGGTAAAGGCATAGCTGGAACAAAAGTCTCCTGCGTGGTTTTGGTACCGCACGTGTCAGCCATCAGGCAGAGCCTCCCTCTGGGCCTGTGACCAGCGAGCTGCTGCACGGGGGTCAGAACCTGTTAATGAGTCAAAGGTGTTGAATTCAAATTTGCTGATGACACCTGAATCAGAGCCAACAGAAGAGGACAGGCTCAAACTGCAAGTGATCCAGGACAGGTTTAGAGCCACAGGAACATTACGAACAACGCAGGAAATTCAGCGGTAGCAAATGCTGGGTCTCACCAAGGGAGAGGAAATGTTCTAGTCGTCTCTTCTCGCATACCTCTGTAAAGGGCAGTACTGTGGAAGGAAGAAAGAAAGGAAAATGTCATCAAGCTGTCCCTTACTCTTCATTGTTTCTTCAGTAACACACGGATAGTTATACACTTTTCAAATGAAAAACTTCAGAAAGCACTTTTTCCTTCAGGCATATGCTAAAAGCAAAAATAGTCTCAGAAATAATTTGAATAATGCAGAAACTGCACCATGTGATGATACAGACTGAAATAGCCCCTGCTTTCTGTTGTGGGCAAAATCAACAATGTACAGCACAAATAGTGCTACCAATAGTGGTCCAGTATACAATGTTATTAGACACGTAACAAGTTATTATGTCTCCTCTTCATTAACAGGGCCTGTAGTGACAGGACAAAGGATAATGGTTTTAAACTAAAGGAGGGTAGAGTCAGACTAGATATAAGGAAGACATTTGTTGTAATGAGGCTGGTGAAACACTGGCACAGGTTACCCAGAGAGGTGGTAGATTCCCCATTCCTGGAAACATTCAGTGTCAGGTTAGATGGGGTTCTGAGGAACCCGGAGTTGAAGGTGCCCCTGCTTACTGCAGGGGGGTTGCACTAGATGACCTTTGAAGGTCCCTTTGAACCCAAACCATTCTGTGATTTATAGATGGGTAAAATCGTGTAGCATCTCCTGCACCATGCTGGACAGGGCAGAGGTGTTAGCTTTTAAGCAGAGCTTGCTGTTGGCTGTACCAGTTTGACACAGGCAGCTGTCTAAGGCAGTGGTCTTGAGCCTGAAGCCCATGATACATTTGAATAAAGCGAGCATAGTATAAGCAAGCTTATATGCAGCACCCTGGGGCAGGCGGTCAAACAAGGATAATCCATTTTTCTAGTGCATAAAATGCTTTGAATGCCTGTGTCTTGGCTAGGCAGGAAGCTAAGGAATAAAAGCATCAGGATTTGGCACTGCTGCTTTCCCTTCTCCATTGCTTGCGTTGCCACTTGTTCTTCCTTTCACCTGCCAATTCAGGGTCTCCCCAGAGACTTCTTGCTTTGGGGACTGTCTCAGTCTGTCAATTTTAAGGTTGTACAAAGATGATGAGGGCTTGGCAAAAATTACAATAGTGATTTCAAGAGAACCACATCTGTAGAAAATACATCATGTGGCCAGGCTTCTGATTTCATTTGCTGATGGATGCAAACCTGTGCAAGATGGCAGCTGTGCCCAGTTCAAAACTTACATAAATACTACCAGACTAGAAATATTAATTAACCTACGAAAAATTTGTTTTTAAAATATAACCAATCAAGTTGTTTCTCTATAGATAAAATACAGCACAAATAGCTTCAGTTTGATAACTATTATTCTTCAACCCAATTGAAATTTCATTACAGGGGGAACATAACAGCTCAAGTTTTCTGAGGGTGTTTAGGAATAGCTTATCACAAAGGTGTCACAAACCATGGCCACATCAGCACAAGAGAAGATGCCTGTTTATCCCCTACGTTGCCATGGCAGTGACAGAAGAATGAGTTTAGGACATCTTTTGGGAGCTCCACTTCCCTTACAGCCCAGTCAGCATCAAAAGGCAAAGCAACTTGGGATAATAGGAAGGAAGAAAAATAGGGACAGAAAAGCACACTTAGCATCTGGACTGCTGTGAATGCAGTTTCTAGCATTTAAATGGGCTAGCTAGATTTGAAGGTAACAACTGTTTGAGAACTCAGTGATAGAGAGGTTGAGGAGGCACTTATGCTATTACTTGAACAGAGACAATTTCCTGCAAGATGGGAAAGTATTCCTACCTAGTGACAGAAAGGTTATCTGTGCAGTGGGAAAGACTCTCCATACATTCATGACATAAAAGTGTCGAAAGTTATCAGTGGTCTGGTGTGGAAGCTCAAAAAAAAGGAGCTTTTACAATCTTTCGCGTGTCTCTGGATTTTGTTAGTGTTCTCTGCAGTCATCTTCCAGGCAAGAAGAGCATGGCCAGCAGGGAGAAGGAGAAAGGCTTCCACTATAACTATGCTAGGCTATTCATATGCTTATATACTTTTTCCTGTAAGGAACAAGCACATGATCAGTGGGGTGTCAGGTGGTCGGAAAGCAATCGAAATCCACACACTTTTTTGTGAATGATACATGAAGTGGCGCCCAAACTGGGTTTTTTCTCTCTCAAGTCTTTTTCTGTTCTTGGCCATGGTATGACTTCAAGTTAAGACTGCTAAAGCCAAGCATCTTATTGTCCTGAACTTAATAAGTACCTTTAAAAAAATTAGAAAACATTTTCTTCCTGTAATGTTGTAAAGATCGTTTAGGTTTTGTACACAGAGAGTAGAAAGACTGAGGAAAACAGAAGGGAGCTGCAGTGGTTAAATATTAAATGTCTTTCCTTTCCTCTGGAAATGATCTTTCCTACAAAGTCAAGGTGAGAACCCTGCACACTACAGTCTGTATTAAATCTTCCCAAAATGAAATAAATGCTGGACATTTTTTGAGCCCAGGGTTTTCACTATCAGTATCTCCATGAAGGACTTTAAGCTCTGTACAGCTGAATTTCGTGCAAGTTCAACCAGATATGCTTGCATACAACAGCAGCAGCTATTCTGTAGTTAATTGAACAGACTCTTCTCTCCCCCAAATTGGAGGCACACACAACACACGCACTGCAAGCAAAGAAAGGCACCAGTGGTCGGAACTGCTTCTGGCATGAGCAGAGTCAAACTGAGCAATCAGTCTTCCATGGAAGACCACAAAAGTGGGGCTGTAAGGGTCTTAAAAGCCAGGACAGTGTCAGTCTCTGCCAAAGTAGGCTGTGTCAGGGGCATAAGAAACAATTATAAAATCAGTTGTGCTCTATTGCCTACTGGCATTTTGGCTGCCAGAGTCCTGGACTTGGATGGGACCAGCTGCAACATCACTGTACTGCGATCTCTTTAAGGAAGGAAAATTAATTGAAGGATGTTTAGTTCCTAAAGGTTTTGATTGATTAGAATGCCACAGGGAGGGAATCAGAAAAGTTTTCCTGATGTGTAAGGGGCATCTCAGACAAAATGCTCAAAAATCATTTTGGATGTTTCAAACAGGTGGAGGGCGAATGACACATGTCAAGAGCTGTCATTCATTTGGGGGGCTCTGGCCGGTGGAAAGATCCCAAGTTTAGGAAACTATTTCTTAAATAGTTGCATAAATTTTCTTGCATGCGTAAAATTCCCATTGTTTCCGACTGTCCCTTTTCCTCCATGCAGAAGCAAGAACTTCCAGATGTGCAAAAGAACCAAATTTCCCTTAATGAGAAAGATATGGAGCTGTGAAACAGCAGTGATTACCAAGCTGTAGAAAACCAGGAAGACTGTTTTCTGTCCTGTAAAAATTCCAAACAGCCTCTTTCATGAAGACTGAGTTCTCCATAAACCCAACAGAATCAAATCGCATGCACAGAGGGAAACCGGAATTCTCAACTGGTCTGTGAAACCTGGGATAAGGAAACTGTTACTCAGCAAACTGCAATTCTGCTAGGAGTCTTCTGTAGCAGTAACGATCTGCTGAGGAGAGAGGAGGTTTGACAGGGAGCCAGGGGCACCAAGACAAGCGCAAAAATAAGGTCCAAAGCTCAAAGAAGTTTTGTAAGACTGTAGGTTTTGTAAAAAGCCTAGAGACGATGCTACACTGACTGAAGCATTTTCTTGGGACATTTCCAAGGCCAGAGGAAAATTACCACTTGATAAATCAGCATGTAAGAAAGAAAACCCTGCGCAGAAGACAACTTCAGATGATCTACCTTCCTTAACACAAAGCTTATATGAATTTTTAATATTTTTCCTAAATAATTTAGTCTCATTTCCTTAATAACTTTCTCACAAGAGTTTAATACTAACTCACATTTTACAACCTCAAAACCTTTTCAACTATGGGAGGTTTCTGACAGCTGAACTGCATTTCTTAGAGCGTCATGGAAGCTTACACCACCCTCCTTAGTTACAAGGAGAATTGAAATTCTGAACGAGGGTGCTCAAATGCGATAAAAAATAACCCTGCTAGATTTCTCTCTTGTAGAACGGACAAAAAGTCTTTCTAGAGTGTTAGTCGTATTCTAACTAGCTTTGCATTTTAAGTTACAGTCTTCATCATTCTGAATATCCTTGTTCAAAGTCAAATTCAGAGACCCGAGACGAAGCACAAATTCACAGATAAGGCTTCTCTGGCCCTGGAATACCAACAAACATTTAGTTTGAACTCGGTATCTTCAGGAATATGCCTCTGAAGAAATTGGATGCTGAATGAATCGACTACCTGCCTCTGCTCCTGTCTCCTCTTTCTCTTTTTCACTGATGTGCCTACAAGCTAAAGTAAAATGAGAGACATAGGACCAAGTTTAGGTGAAGCCTCCCCATTTCTGAGATAAGAAAAGGAAGCATGAAGGAAATTTGTATGGCTGTTACCAGATGAAAACAGTATTCCCGAATTCTTCACGTGTCCTCCCTTCAACACACACACAGGTTTCAGACTATGAGAGGGGATTCATAATCCTCACTACACTCCTGCAAAAGAGATCGTTAAGCCTGTTGTGAAGATATCTAACACAATATTTCTCTGAGCTAGAAAAACAACCTGACATTTTGAGCTGTTTCCCATCCACATTAGTGAAGCCCACAAAAACTGTATTTCACATGCAAATTTTCTGTAAAGAAACTCAGTTAAAAGCCAGTTAAATTCCAGTCACCTTCTATGTTGCTTGCTGGTTTTAGTTCTCTGGCACTTGCTTTATTTTCATCATGTGCTTCAAATAGAAACATTGATTAATTTTAAAAGCTATTACACTTTGCTCATTTGTCTTCAGGAAAATGACACTCTTGTAAAGCTCATATTGATTGCTAGAGCTGGAAGGAGCACAGGTTTTGGTACAACTTCTCACTTTGGAAACAAAATGGTCAAATTCAATGATCCTACATAATTTCCTTCGTTTAATGAGCATTATGATCCATCTAACCAGGAATAAATGGTATTAACAATGAAGCATTAGTACTGGCACAGTCAGTGTCTAGCTGTCAGATACCAACATTCCACAGCTAATCCTAAGCAAAGTCTTGATTCCTACCTAAAGTAAAATAAACAGTAGGTTTCAAAAAGACCCCTGTCACACCAGTGAGAACTGGGATACAACAGTATGTTAAGGATTCTGTACAAAGTCATGCAGAAAAAGATCTTTTCAAAACAATAAATATTAACTTCTTAAAACTCTTCACAGTAACAGAACAGTGGCTTGTTTTCAGGAGAGCACGTGTCATTATTGTAATACTGTAATATTGAAAACTCATATGCAATAGAACTACTGCCTCCAGTACTGAACAGGAACATGGAGGCGTATTGCATTTTCAGTACTCTATAATACTTTATCTCCAAGCAGAACATGCCAATTACTAATACTCAGATACTTGAGACAACGGAGATTTTTCCTCATATGCTAAAAACAAGTCTTGCTTTTGCCAGACTCCGTAGTGGGCATGTCTGGAAAGCTACAGGGAACTCAACTGGTTCTGACCATTTCTGGACCCTGATGCTCAGCAGCACACGTACCTGCCTCTGTGGGGCAAGGGTTCTTCTATCACTTCCTTGTGATTTCAGGTAAGGTACATAAGGAGGAAAAGATGATCTAATAAAGCAAGTAACATGAAACAATCCACATGGTGCAGTATTTGAAATACCAAGCATTTCTTTAGTCCTTCATCTGCTGAGCAGACACATGTGGATATAAACAAAGAAACCCCACAGCACTGTGAAAACACATCCTATATTGACTTTTCTGTGCATTACCCATTCAGGGCAACTAGTCTGGACACCAGTACTCTACATGCAGGGAGGCAGACTTCTCTCTGCTTAGTTTTCGCTTCTTTTAGTTGTTGGGAAGCAGAGATTTCCCCTGGGATTGGACATAGCTGAGGTACAAACAGCTATCACCTGAACAGGAATGGCTTCTTGTAGGCAAGGGGTACCCTGCTGCACGTGTGGAAGTGAGCTAAGAAGACTGGCAACATCGCATCTTCAGTGCCAGACACCAGTGCCCTTACAGTGCCTCCAGAACTGCAGGGTTTAGTGAAAACCCTACAAAACAGCAAACTTGGATCTCTATCAGTGTTCTGGCTGCAATTTTGCCTGCTCCCACATAAAACACTAGACTGTACCACCATACACTGCTATACCATATTCTATGAGGAATCAAACCAGGCCAATTTTAGGATGTTTTGAAGAACACATAAGCAATTGTCCCTTAACAGTATATTACTGTCTAGAAACACACACAATTGGACAGCTTAGAAAAACATGTTTTCTATTTATTTAAAAATAAGTTTGTAGTTACTACGTTGCAGTGACAGTAATTCTTACACATACATTCTAGTTTGTATAAAAGGATTCGAAGTATTATGCATCAAAACTAACATAGAAAGTGTCCACGTAACAGTAAAGAAATTTCCAATCCATATGTACAAAAAGAAAGGGCACTGTTATCCTGGTGAGATACTTCAGGTTATAACATGATAATCTAGATTTCTGGAAGGAGGGAAAAAAAAAAAACCTTGATAAAGCTAAAGAATTATAGTTTTCAAACTGTTACTCATTACATACAACAGATTTGTTTTACATAATTCTGTACAAAATAAGCGTAATTTTTAATCTGAAAATGTGTCAGTTTCAAAATTAACCCTTCTAGATCATTTCCTTGAAGTTTGAGCTCCATTCTATACATATTTAAACACCATGACGGAATTTAATTCATGCGAGATCATTATCCAGTTGTCCACCACACTTCTGCAGTTTTAGTATGGTCCAAAAATGTAACTTCTGTAGGGCCTCAATGTATCAGCAAACCAACGCACGCAGTGGTAAGCTAAAAATAGTACCTGTACATCATACAGGCATGTGTACATGATCGGTACCTGTATTTCCTTCTAATTTGTATGACCTCATTCTTTGTTTTTTCAGGGTAGAAATTCATAGTGTAGCACTACCCTCCCTCCCTTAAATGTACTGTTTGCATTATTTGAAGTGCATTTCCTGATGTATTTATCTGCATTAGAAAGGATCCAAATGACTATTTGTCTCACTACTTACCTCCTAAAAGCTAAATTTATTCACCTTTATTTTATTGCAGCATATAGTGTTTCTCTCTCGAGTGCCTCAAGGCTGTTATAACCTTGGGAAAAGGAAGGGGGGAAACTGATCGCCTTTTCCTGCTATTTAAGATGTCTTTTAATCTGGCGTGTTTCCTCCTCTAACACACTGTAAAAACGACCCAGCAAATTCCCACATTGGAATTAGCACAAGTGCAAGAGCACCTAGACGTTAGCTCAAGTTCAAAAGCTAGCTGTTATTTCTCCCACACACAGTAGAAAGCATACTAGCTATATTCCTGATTCAAACCCAGGAAACTACATAAGCTGTCAGTACCAGATTGCTATTGGAAACACAGTGTCAAGCCCTGGCCGATTTTATGAAATTCAAAACACCTTCCCCTGCATATGAACAAGCCTGTATATACAATAATCCACAGCAGAAAACTAACAGCCCTTCTATCAGTCGAATACCCAGATCCCCTTGGAAACCAATGTGCTACAAGAACTTCAGGGATAAGAGAAAATATATCATATAGCAATTTTACACAGTTAACTTGTCTTCATTAGGTAGTAAGCAGAAAATGAGCTTTTGCTGTTTCTAGGTGAGGTTTTAAAGCCCTCTACCTTCTGGATCACAGCACTGTGGCTGAGGTGTATTTAAATTGCTGTTAAATACTCAACTCTCAAAAAAAAAAAAAAACCAACAAAGAAAAAAGGCAAAAAGAAAAAGCTTTGAAGAACTACTGTGGAGAAAACACACCATTTTAGAGTAGGGTAGGGACTGCGACACAATGTAATTATTGTGGTATGGCGGTACCTTGATTGACCAGCAATATGCTAAAATTCCCTCTGCAAGATTCGCATGCTTCAGATTAAATGTGAATGCTGATGAAAGTGAGCTTAAACACCTGCAACCTCCAATCTACTCTAAGTACAAGGTGAAAGGGTCTCATCCAGTTAAGCCTATTGCTTTTAGAACCAGTCAACCATTTAATACGTGCCTGAATTCAAATTACATGCTAAAGCATTTACCTGCAATCCTTGATCCAACAAATATGAGAAAAAGACTGAACAACGTGGCGTCAAAATTGTAACAAGCTTGAAGTTACTGAATGGATAGGCTATTTTTTGTGTTGTATGTTGTCTTTTTTTTGGTCAGACAAAGGCCTCTGGCACAGAATCAGAACTGGTACAGCAGTACAGAAAGTTGTCTCTACACTACATTTATTTTTGTATAGATATTAATATATCCTACGTGCTGCATTAGGGTCCTTTATCAATTAATAGTTTTACAAATATTAAGCCATAGTAATATCTAACTCAACCAACTCAATCTTACAAGTCTATCAACAAACTGATCACATGTACGAACCGGACACTGTACAAATAAACATCTGTAAATCTATATCACAGCAGGCTAATCACCGGAGGAAGACATTGTTCTGTAAAGTTGAATCACCCATTAGTGCCAAGTGACAAAGAGCTCTAGCTCAATATTGACAGTAATGAACACTACAGTGGTAAAATTTAAGTTCAGTCCCCAGAGAACACACTAACAACCGAAAAAAAAATGGCTAAAGAGTTGTTAAGTATGCAGGCACAGGTACAATGATTTCTGTTAAACATTTAGAGCACACTGGCTTCACAGCAGCTGAAGTTATTTCCTCATTGGTAGTTAAGAGAATACACTGTTATTAAGATACCACTCAGCAATAAATACCAATTTTAACACTTCCCAGTATAGAGCAGAAATACCAGAACAGTATCCTCATACCCATGTCAAGTATAAATTAATTTAATGAATAAAACCGCATTCATTGCTGCCAGGCCTGTAAGATCGTTTGCATGTGTATGACTATGAACCAATTTACAATGCAAATGTGAAACAAGCGCGTGAGATTCTGATACTCCATTTTCTGAGCCAGTTGTTAGGTACTTGAGATGGCATTATAAAACATGCATTTAACTATAATTCTTAAATTATGTCAGAACACTGACCAACAGTTCATTGCTCACATTTAAAAACTTAAGACTTTGTAACCAAAAGCTCTTTTTCTGTGCTGATACAGTATGCCACAACCACCTCAGGTAATACGTTTTTCCTAGACCAAAAAGCACAGTCTGATGGTGACTGAAGTCTCATAAATAAGTCTGTAACCTCATGAAACTAAATTATAAAAATACAACTTTTAAATAATCTGGTATTAATTTCTAATAAATTCTTAGTATTGCTGCCATAAAAAAAACGACCCTAATTATCCACAATTTATTTTAAAAAGAAAAAATGTTAATGCACCCAATATGAATTTAAAAATTACTGGCTAAAGTCACTGATATCACTGGGTGGGAAGCAGTACCCATGTTTGCAGGTAATGCCTTCTATTATCATAGAATTAGGATGTACAGTTGTCTACCTACTGTTAAGGGAATGCGTATTATTTCAGTCTCTGAAACTTACATACAAGGTATTTTCAATACATAAATATATACATAAACATGCCATTACAAACATTACAAATGGAGTAAATACAGAAGCTGAATTTCAGATATAATCTATTTCATATATTACAATGCAGATAACATCAGGAAATTACACATTTTCAACTGATTGCCTTCAGTGAGATTTGACAAAATTGACAAGTAGAATCGATTAGCTGTGAACTGTGAAGCTGTATTGCAACTGTACAACCATAGCTTGTTATCTTACCACACGTTTTGTGACTCCATTTTAATTGGATCATAGAGAAATACTTGTTAGAAAAAATAAATATCCCAACAAATGAAACGCAAACTAATCCCTGCTTCCCACAGTTGGACCCGAACAATTCAAAGAGGATCTGGAAGATATTTTAGTCATTCTTTGTAGCTAAATGCATGGTGAACAATGCAAAAGTAGGTACGGTGGATACTAATTCACTGTCCACAGTAGCTTATGTCTATTCCCCTCAGTGCCAAATACCAGTGTTGTTTTGGTTTTTTCTTTTGTAAGTTTGTTTGTTTGGGTTTTTTTTGTATGTAATAGAAAATAAGGAGTGAAGAATCAGGCCCCAAATGAATACAGAATCTGTGCAAATTTAAGGTCTTATTTCTGCATGCCCTCCCTGCCAGCTATTGCAGATGATGTTTGTAAAAAGAGAGAAGAATTATTTTTCAGTAAGGGCGTACAGAACTGAGGTTTCATTTCAGGTTTATTTTCTTCAACTAAGTTAGGGTCACACACACACACACACACACACACACACACACAAAAAAAACCCTTTCACACTACACAAGCTTCCAAAGTAATGTATAACCAGACAATTTTGGTTACATTTTTGTACCATACTGGATCTCAGAAAATATGACTGCTTCTGTATGTTTTTTCCTTAAAACTGGACAATCCTTTTTTAAGTGATAGAAAATGGTATTAAAGTTTGTTTGTAAAGGTATAAAATAACTAGATGTACCATAAACAAATAAATAACTGCTTTTCTTTTCCAGAGCAGTATATATAACAATACATTCCCCTAAGTCATATAGTTATCATTTACAATAGACAACTTAATTTTACTAAGGATGCAAGAAATAATAGAATACAAGGCACAATCATTAAATGGAATTTTTCTTTAGGGTGTATGTTGACTTATGTCAGCGTGATATACCATAAAAAGTGCAGAAAAACACAATGTGCAATGAGACCACTGTATAAAACATGATTGCATAAAAAGTGATTTGGCCTTTTAACCTTAATAATTGAAAATAACCAATCTTCCCCTTAAAATTAAACTATAAAGTATGACATTTTAAAATTTATTTTCGGTTCTAGTGCTATCTAAAAAATCCTGAAAAAAATTTATACCTGGGTAATATTCTATACGTATGTGTTCATGTATATATTAATATATACACATACACTCTTCTTTGTAGGTAATTTTAGCCTCTTCAGCACGTCTAAAGTTGTAGAAACAACAATCAATCTGGATCACAAAGTAAACATTTTCATTCCATACCTGTCCTGTAATTTCCTTGAATCCTTTAACCAATTATATGTTTTGTCTAAAACATCTCTGTCAAAGGACCCCACCAGTGCATTATTTTCTACCAAAAGTACCAAAAAGGATACATTTCAGAACAATGTTAACCACTTACTATTTAAAAATGATACACAGCTTTTATCACTGCAAATGGTATGCTGTACTGACACTCGGAAAGAAAAAAAGGCTCTCCACTGCACTGATTCTCAGTCTTTGGCACAATAAACAGAAATTTAGTGATTGACACAAGAATCAAGGTCTGAAAAATTAGACATTAGTCAAACTTTTTCCAATGTGGATATATATATATATTTGTGATTACATTTTTGCTATGTTTGGCAGAGCTTGGATAAACCCACAGCCTGTGCTAGGCTTCCTTTGCAGTTGAACGTTCCATCACAACTGAAATTAAGCATTTTTAGATTAGCAAAGTTTGATATTTTTGTATTTAGTAGAAATGTAAGTGAATTTACTGCCACTTTTTTGCCAAAATCTGCCTTCCGAGGCAACTTGACTTTACAATCAAGGTGCACCTTGCTTGGTTAAAAATATACTTCTGCTTTCAGTTTGTGGCATTACAAGTTCTATCACCTGTTTCTTTATTGGTGTAGGATACTATACACTACTCGAACAGAGTCGCTCTCAACTCTGTGCGTCAGCCAGAAATTGCTTTCATTATTCTCAACTGTGAACAAAATGACTGTTGAAATGCATAACCTATTTGGAGGGCAATAAATAGCAAAAGTTTAAAATATATATTTCTTTCAAAGACTGCTCTTTCAGTTTATTTTTTTTTTTGCTAAATTTTTCTCCTCAAGCCAGAACATACTCTTCCAACCCATAATAGCAGCAGGAAGCAGAAGTCTTTTCTGCCATTCCTTAACTGTACCTGCTTCATAGCATTCCGAAGTAAAACCCCTGGCAAAAATTACCAACCAATTAAATTAGCTTTTGCTTTTTCAGTCAACTTTCGGACTCTGCCTCTGCTAGATGTTCCAAAAGTTAAGGAGGTGTCCTCAAACAACAGCTGCCTTTGCTCTTCCTCAGAGTCATCTTCATTGTAAAAGGCTGTCCTCCTACCCTGGTTTCTAGTTCTCATGTGAGGTTCAGAATCTTTAAGCTCTTCAGACCCCTCCTCCATAGGCTCATCTATCTTTTTCCTCCTGCTTCTTGTCTGCATTTTAACATTCACAGGAACTAGGAGGTCCGAGCCTGGCTGATGCGTCTTTATCTTCCTTTTTGGCTTTCTACCCCCACGGCCTTTTTTTTGTAACAAGTCTTCCTTCATATTATTTTCAGAAAGAGAATTGCATGCAGTAGAAGCAGAGGCTTCTTCTGGTACATCCCTTGTGGTCTGGATTGTGTTCTGCTCTGCAACCTTCTGCTGTTCAACAATTTGCAGCTTTTTTGGTTTTCTGCCTCTCTTCTTGTGCACCACCTCACAGCTACTGTTATTAGTCTCCACCTTCGGCTTCCGTCCAGGACCTCTTTTAACTGGAGGTTTTGAAGGCTGTCCGCCGTGTCCATTTACCTGGATGCTTCCTGATGCCAAAGCATTATTCTTGCAATCTGCTGTAAAGAAACGAGAGTATGCATCATGGAGCAGATATGGATTTACATTCACTTTCAAGCTGCCTTAATAAAATTCTTACTAAAATATCTGAATGGATTCACAGTGATTGACAATCTGTCAAAATCTAAGAAACCCAAAGTAGAGCTCGAACAACTTCATTCCAGTATACAATGAGGACTAACTTCTAGCTGGGTTTAGCTTAAGGTAGCTTGAAAAAAAGAAAACAGAACAAACTCCTACCCTGCAAAAAAACAAACAAATAAAAAACATCAGAAAAAAATGGGGATGGGGAGAGTAGAAGAGAAAAGGAAAAGGCTCAAATGTTCTTCTTGGCTGACACACCACCAGTGGACTAAAACTTGTATTTGGCATCTGCAACAGCAACAAGCTGCTCAAGAAGCATTGCTGTAAGGATCAAGAATGCTTCCCAGCAGGTCATTTCTGGAGAATGCTACCTCTTTCAGCTTTATAGCCAGTTCATTAGACTGGGGTTATGGCAACAGTAAGTCAGGAAAAGGGTAGGAACATGGGAGACACGCATACACACACACATACAAAAGTATGCGAATTGCACAGATTTCTCACGTTTACAGACACATGGCAGAAGGTATTTGCTTGGAGACTTTCATGGGCTATGAGATTTTCTTAGGTGAGTGGTACCTAACTTCCTTGTGGGGCATGACACAGGACCTCTTACAGGTGTTCTGATATCACAACCCTTGCCTAAAATGTGGCCAGGAATAGACTCACAGTCAGCATGACAGTTCATCCAGTCCTTTGATGGAAACGTTCATGCACAACTCTTGCTGTGTTCAAATGTCCTCCACCACACACTAGAAGCACAGGCCTCCACTGCCACATGAGTGGGTGTGCAGGAGAGACAGGATCATGAAAACAATGTTCAAATACCTCTGACATGACCAAACATCCAATCGCATAATGGGTGCATATTTAGTCACATAATATGCTGAGGCCTTTGTAGGAAAGCTTGCAAGGAATGGACAATTTATCAGACCACACGCTGCTTTTTCAGAAGCATGTTAAGAGTAAGAAAGAATGGAAAATCCTCAGGGAGGACTACAAGTAGTAATCAGATTAATTAGGCAGGGCCCAACCTGCAGACCACTGTTTCTTTATCTTCAGAGAAAAGATGCTTAGTGGATCTAGCTGCTTCACAGAAGCTTCATAACAGTTCAAAGCTCCTTCATCAACTAGAAAGATTTTATGACTAAGAGATCTTACTTGAGTCTCCACAGAAGCTTTGAGTTTTAAGGTACCCAGACTCAAAAAGAGCAAGTAAGTTCAGCTAGAAGACTACATAAAACTAGGTTAAACCAATCCTATGCTGTAGGACTGATACATTAAACAGAAGCAGTAAACACTATACAGTTCCATTTTACTGGGGCAAAAAGTGAAAGAACAAAGTTGCAGCTAGGATACTCTCATTTTATGCTTGTGGTTGTGGAGTGTCATCACACTCAGCGTTACTGACCCAAACATAATCCACGTAAATTTTACTAGGTAAAACCCACAGGCTTTGGAGTGTGACCCTGCAGAAACCTGCTTTGGAATCTGAGAACTCATAATATGACCCTTGTCATAACTGAAATGGAAGTACAGATATAAAAACTGGCTAAACAACAGTTATCAAACCATGGAATGGTGTTAAGAGTAGTCAAAACTGTGCTGATTTATCAAGAAGGCACTAAGTGTGACTCAAGTCATTCTATCAGACTTCCCTATCCTGCTAAATCATAATGCATACTGATTTCTCCACCCCCAAATTGTCACAATTAAAGTACACCACTACAGCCACTACATAGTACATACTAGAAGGGAGAAACGTTCCAAAGAAACTCCGTACCTTGTTGATTAACAGTGGCAGATTTTACTTTGCGCTTGACTTGCTTCTCTTTCTCAGGATTTTCTCTTGTGGAGTTATTCCTGGTGTGATGACTGTAATCAGATTGGGTAGGGACTGATACAATATTCTGGTTCTTGGAATGTTTGGTTGAATTCTCCAGTACTAGAAGTGCAAAAAAGAAAAAAATAAATGTTGTTCTAGTCAAGTAGTTTATCCCACAAACATTCACTGACCTTGAGTTTTCCTCTGAAGAATCTCAAAGGCCCTGCAGCTTGAAAACAGAACCAGTCTTAACTGAGGCAAATACGCTGGGTTTCCAGAAAGCAAGTTTTATATTTAAAAACATTCACAGTTTAAAAGACCCCAGCAAAACCCAACAAAAAAAAACTCCTGAAACAGTGAAAAACCCCAACTTGCCTGACTTTCCTGACCCTGCAGTAGTATTAGACTTTGTAATGAAAGGCTTTATTGTTAAAGGCTTTCCTCCTGAAGAAGTAGATGGTTGCTCTGTAACAGCCACTTCTGTTGTTCCCCTATTGCTTCTAGTCCGCACAAGGGAAGAGGTTTCAGCTGCTTTTCCATTCATCTGAGGTGGAGCATGTCTCAGTGCTGTTGACCGTGCAGGTGTAGAAGATGAAGAGGTGGCAGCAGTTTCTGCCTTCAGCTGAGGTTTTATTAATCTCCTCTTCCTTTCAGGGCTGCAAAAGGAGTAACAATTTGGATCCTGGATGACCACTTTTTTACTCCCACATCTGAGACTGTGGGAGTAAACCATCTCTGTATGAAGTATGTTCAAAATAAGACATTTACTGTGGAAATTCATGTAGCTAGCCTCCAAAAGGTGAATCTTTACAATAAATGCTACAGTTACATGACAAAGCATGATGCCATAACTACCCTAACGACACTGTTTTACTGTACATGTTTAGCAGTTATTTGAATTTTAAGCACTTACACTAGGATAGCTCTAAGTAAAGTTTTAAACTCTTCCACATCATAGGGGCTTGCATGTCAAAGCTACCATTCTGCAATATAGGGAACAGTAAAGGAACTGCTGAGAAAAAAAACAAACCACACTAAGTTCTACTGTTTAGGTATGTCAAACTTGCACAGCATTTCATGAATACTCTACAGGAATTAATGTACCTGGATGCAACACTACTGGAAACTGAGCTGCTTCTACTTCTTTTTTTCCTTCTTTTCTTTATTGTGTTTCTTTTATGAAAGCGTAGGGCAGATTTATAATCCGATAAAATAGAACTTATGTGTTCTTCAAAGAAAGCAGACAGGCGCAAACTCATGCTGTAGATCTGAAAAAGAAAAGCCAGTAAACAAGCAAGCTGTACACTTTTCCAAAGCATCATTGCACTTATTTACAAATCGAGCAATAGCTACATAAGTAAACCAATTGATACAGAAATGTTTTAAGGAAATGTACAGTCTGTCTCAACAAATTTACACTAATCCATGAGTAAGTTAAATTATTTTCAAGTCTTTGACAAGTGTGTTACAACTGAAGATTACACAAAAGTTAAAATTAGAAAAGCCACCTTTTCAAGTGTCCCCTTCCATCTGCCTTTCCAGAAAGCATCCCTTTCTAGCTTCAGCAGAAATCACAAAGAGAGATCCTTAACTGAATTTTACTGTATCATACCAAGGGTGAAGAATCTGATTTTCTTCTGTATTAAATTGCATCCTTATATCCTGTATTTGAGCATCGGTCTATTCCTTTGCAACAGATTCAAGGCATGTATTAGAATTATCTAGGTGCTGATTCTTAGGCAGCCCCAACAGCGAGTGGGAGTGTCTATTACCGACTGAAGAGAGATCAATCACTGATCAGTCCTTCTTGCTAGTCACCTACCTACGAAGGAAATTTGTCCCTACATTTTAAGACAATGAAGTCCTGATGATTAATTTGCTATTCAGAACAGCCAAACATAAAAGCTGCTAATAATTCCAGTTTAAGTAATGCACGTTACCAGAAGAAAAGCTACACAGAAGCCTTGAACATGTGTACACATTTATAACTTTCACTGCTTACAGATACTGTACCTACAAGTCAATTTTAGAGAAAAGCATTATTAAATCTACCACTGCCAGGGCACTTCAGTATTAGGAAGAATGTAAACAGTTTTGTTTCCCAGAAATTCTAAGTATTTCATTACAATCTCACTGCATACTGATGAGCAGCACAGAATTTTATTATCCCCGATTCCCTATACCTGTGTATTTCGGTTTGGGGCAACTTCCAAAGCAAAGGAGTTTGTGGTTCCATATATGTGTTTTCAAAACCTAGTTTCTTCACAAAAACACCAGTTACATTCCACTATTGTACCTACAATCCTGTTTCTACAGATCTTTCAATGTGGCTCTCCCTTAGCACCCACTTTCAAGTATTCATTTTTGAACCATACTTGCAGAACATCAGAACTTCAGGCATTTAAACAGCACACATTCCTCTAAAACCCAAAACTATACTACTTTCTGAGAAATATTCTTGTTTGAAGGTCAGAAATAATGAAAGTTGTTTTTAAAGTAATCTCTCTGTTAACAGTGTGTCTCTTTTTTTTTTTTTTTTTTGGTCCTGTATTTTTCAGATGTATTTTTTCAAACAACAAAAAGAAACAAAAAGTCTTACCCTTGATCTTTTACTCGGTGTATAGGCCTTGGAATTGCTGAAAATAAGTCTCACATCTTTACATAACTCCATCGGCGACTCATAGTTGCCAGCTTCCAGTGTTTCTCTAACAGTAGAAAAATCCATAGGAGTGTCGATAATATCTCTGTAATCCTGTTAGAGAAATAGCAAAGCCATGTATTACAAGCTTTCCCCCACCACGAGTCTTAACGTAACATTGTCATTAGGATGCGTTTGACAAACCTGTTCAAACCAAACGTCTTCTTTAAATAGATATGGAGAGCAATTTGCTCCTTTCCACTCATACGCAATGAAACTCCTCAACAGGATCCAGGATAGAAGTTAACTGATACAAGATTTAATTAATTTTTAAAATGGATTTACTGAAATACAGAGCCCAGAATTTGTATCCTAAGGGTTGTATTACTGACACACTCATGAAGATAACTGTGATACAAAGGTGTGACTACAAGCTTTCTGAGTGGCTTAACAGCTCAAACTTGGTACTAAACCTAACATTGTTTTTACGTATTAGCTTTAAAATACGAAGTTTGACTATTTTAACCTGATCAGAGGCTTAGCACATCCCTACTGAAACCAGAGCAGTTTCCCAAATGGAGACCCAACAATTTAGGGAAGTAATACTAGAATAATGAAAACTCCACAGGCTTAAATGGGACTGTATTCAAGCCAATGACAGAACTTTTCCTAGGCTATGGGAGAAACAGAGGAATATCTGTATGAAAAAAAGCTTAAATACCAAAATGAAGTAAAAAAGTTAACTTAATCCATGAGAGCAAAGAGAATCTGTGTGAGTGCCTCTGAACATTAAACAGGCATGTGACATCAGGAGCAGGGTGTTTCATGCTTAAGCCTAATAAGGTGCTCTCTCTCAGATCATTTAAAGATCTCAAAACACAAAGGGCCACTTGTAGTTAGGCCATGGTATAAAGCTTAGTTACTTCAAAACTGATGGTGCCCACTGACTGAAGAAGTGCCAGGACAGATATACCAGTGACTTTGGAAAGAGAAACATTTCTCTAATTGGGAAGATTAATTTCCCCCATGTTAATCACCTTAGAGTGGTATTTTTAACAAAACCTTCAGATACGCAAGAAGGAAAGCATGCAAACCCTTTGGCTTTGTTACTTAAACTAGACTAAAAGGCTAAACCAAATCCAAGGCAACAAGACTTTTGAGTTAAAGTATTCTGAAGTTACAAACTAGCTCATGACTAATCTGGACTCCAGTGCAATCACCCAAGCAGAAAGCGAAACTGGGGAAAGTCATTACTACAGTTAATGGCTCCCTACAGTTCTTCAGTGGGTACTTTTTCTGAATCAAGCCCAGATGACTGATACGAAAAATTAGTTTTTGTACTTCTGGAAACAAAAAGTGACCCATGACAACAATGGTCACACACAACAACCAAACATGTACTTCATATATGACCATTTTTTGCTCAGAAAGGGAAGACGCATCTTAATTGTAAAAGCTGTAACTGAGTTAACATAGGCCTCCCTGAATACAGAACAGTTTGCAACTAAAGTACAGCAGAGAAGTATAACTTCTTTTGAAATTACTTTAAAAAGACACTAAACATTAATATAAGGTGACAACCAAACACTGAAAAAAATTTCTGTCAGAGGTGCCTGAAGTTACGAGTTGGAAATACGGTCACAGTTTAAAAAATAGGAACCAACCACCTAACAACTGCATTATAACTGGCCTTCCTGTTCCAAAATACTCACTGGATATTCAAGGAGATCCACTGGTTGTCGAAACGGTTCAGAGTCTTCACACTGAAAAATGAGATTCAGCAGCTCCTGGCATTGCTTCTTCCATGACTGAATGTCATATGACTGAGCTCTATTACGTAGCCGCCGCTTTGGCTGATGATCCTGAAATGCCAATGTTGTCTGGTATATATTAAATAAACTAGCGGTTCTTACACAATCTAATGGAAAAGGTACCCTGCAGGATATAAATTCTAATTGATGAATTCGTGACATGCAGCAGCACAGACAAATGCTTTTGCACTGAACAGTTACTAGAATAACACATCACTTTTAAGTTCAAAACTTTCCAAAAGCTGACATTAGATGATAATAAAAACATTTGCAGTTTTGCATCCCTTTGTTTAACCAATGCTTGTCTAATTATTTGTAGCACTGTAAATCAGAAAGTAAGATTTACCTTTCTTTTTCTAGTGGAAGTTCCTGGCACATTTGTATCTTTCTCTTCTTCCTTTGAGCAAGATAATGAGTCGCATAAAAAGGTTAAAAAAATATAAGCATGTATGAGTAGGTGAGTTCTTTTATACTTCATTTATAATTTGATTTTTCATAGTTCTATCCCTGTCTCTCTGGGAAGCATTTCATGTGACTGCCAGTTTTGAGAACCTCTCAGAATTCTAAGCAGCATCTAAATTCTCCAGCAAGCTGCTAAAGCATTAAAGGAGAGGAGCCTGAATTTTTACCCAGTTTCCCAGTTGACAAACAGACACATTTAATTGACAGAGAAGTACACCCCACTCCCTTACAGCGACTGAAATTGGTACTTTTGTACCCAGCAGGACAGAGACAGCAGTCCTGTTTCGCCAATTAATCAACACCAACGTCCTAAGACACAACCACTTACCTCATCAGAGTCAGACAACACTTTCTTCTTCATTGCATTGTATAATGGAATTATGTCATAGCAACTCTGGTCTCTGTGTAAAAAGAAATACACACTAACATTTATTTTCTATCTACACCTATGGGCTCAACTGTATTATGCCTATGATAAGGAAAATGTTTATGAAGCCATTTCCAAATAAAATGACACAGTGTTTAGCGATGTATGAATACTAAGAGGACTGCAGTAATGAGAAAAGCTTGTCTTCAGCTCAAAAAGCTGTAAAATATCTCTGCACTCTGTAAACTACAGACCATTTAACAGTGTCAATGTTTTAAAATTGAAAATCATAATCCTTTACCATGAATGCATTACATGAGAAAAATCTAACACTACACCACATAAAGGGCTCTGGGGCGCATCTAGCTTTCTAAGAAACAGTACAGTGGATTTAGTGTACAAAAGTGCAATTCAATACATTAGCACCCACAATGCAAGACAGCTTAAATGTAATGTTTATTTGTGTAAGGACTAACACTGTTACTGTATAAACCTGCATAATTAAATCAGCAAAACAAACACCGATTTTCAATTCTTGTGTAACACAGCAAAAGAAAGCCCAAAGGTGTTCTACAATGTAGCCATACAAACCACTGGAAAACCAGGAGTGAATACTCAGCAACTCTACACTGGAATTGAAATCCATAATACAGGCTACAGTATTTAACTGTAATTATCACTAGAAGAGCTCGGGGAGAAGGTGAGAAAAAGATCAAGCAACACCCCCTTCCCTATTTTTTTCTTTTTAGAAGAGTTGGGTAATTTAAGAGCCTAAGCCTTGGATTCTCAGAGGCATCTAGATAATTCACTCTCATTAGAACCAAAGGGTTTGCCTTCCATGGTCTAGGCCTTCTGCCCCACACTAAAAAAACAAGTCTGGGCTTTATGTGCATTGCCAGTCCACTTACATGGGTATATTAATAAACACAAACTATAGGCCATTATTGAAGAAGAATATCCACGTGTTGCTAGCTTTGCCAATTAAAAAAATACACTTTGACAAACCCTGAGCTCCTTAATTAGTCAGAAGAAAATCCCATGTAGGCCGAAAATGTTAAAAGAACAAAAACAGTACTAGAGAAGCCCTTTAGAAACACGTGTTTCTAATGGTGCATTTCACTGAAACTTCGAAGTTAAGTATTTTTCATTCTCCAGCCAGTATCAGAAATCACAAGCACTGAAGATATAAAAAATTTGTGTATGGAGTCAAAGTCCAACATTTCCAAATATGTAATGCAATTCTAATGTTTTAAGAGCACACAGTAAAAAATAACAAGATTCAACTTAACACCGAGAAACTAAATTACTAAAAAGATCATGATTTTTGTTGCACTAATGAAGTATCTTGCTGTTTTTACAAGGCAGAAACAGGAGCATTCACAGTGTACAAGCAAATCAAAGCAGCGGACACACTTAGTAAGCTCTTCTTACAAACTTTGGGCCCATGGATGTATCAAGTGACTGAGACATCTGAAACATTTCTCATTCAGTATTTCTACAGACAGTAATAAAACATTTGAAAGACAACTACTATCTGTCCACCTCAAAGCTTCCAATTTTTATTTTGCATAACACCATTTTCAATCACACTATAAATTGTAAAGATTTCAGAATTAAATGCCCACAATTATATTAACATAGGAGTTCTAATTTTGAGTTTGAATACTGCCTAACTTACCTATAAATATAGCTCTCACTCCATGAAGTTAGTTAGACCCATTTTTATCATTTAGCAGAAAGCCTCTTGAAATAAAATGCCACGTCAATCTATGCCAATCAATGTATTACAAAACTTCATCTTGTTTTGCAAACTTAGGCATTCTTTGTCAAGATGAGCTTTATTCTTTTCTGCCCCAACAGCAGACAACAGGCTTATTCAAGCTGCAGTACTATTTCACTTGAAAATTCAGATCTGAAACGGCTAAATACCTTGGAAAGAGCTAGGAACAACAACAGAGCTACTAGCAACTTACTTTATGAAGTGCAGCAGAAGATCTGTGACAAATTTGGCAGATTTGACAATAGGACTTCCAGGTTCATTAAACGTGCGAGTATTATGTTCTATGTACCGGACTTCCCACATTAATGAAGAAAGGCGCCTGTATATGAAAGGGGGGAAGAGGGGAAGGGAATTAAAAAGACATGTTTCCAGCAACATATATGAAACAGGAGAAAAAGCCTTACAACCTTCTTCCAATGTACTAACACATTTGTCTTTTCTTCTTACACTAGATCAGAAAAAACATGCAAGCTCTGAGATGTTGCCCTATGTGACCAGCAGAAGGCAGCTTCCTCAGGTTTCCTGCTCTCATGTTAGGTCCTGCAGTAATCTATACAAATGGCTTTGAGAATATACAGCTGATACTCCTTGGGATAATTCAGCTGTGATGCTTCAGCTTTTATACATAACATAGCCCCATCACCTCTTAAGTCACAGCTGAGGATTAACAAAAATGTAATAAGGAATTTTTTTCTGACAGATAGACAATGATAAGAGTTTCCTCCCATAGCTCTGATTTAATGACGTAACCATACAACAGCCACATTATAAAAAATGATGCACGAAAGCAAAAATAACTGAAAAAATAGACCCAAAACTAAAAACAAAAAAAAAAAAAAAAACCAAAACACCACAAAAAATTAAACATTTGTGTTTTGAAAAATTCATACTATTCAAATTAAAACTCTGACAGCACAGAAGCTACAAAATACTAGTATGAAAGTAGAAGGTTATATGTAAAATATGATGAAAAGCATAAGCATTTAAATGCAATTTAATAACGTTTATGGGTCCAGCATTTAATGCTATGTGATGCCAGTAGTAACTCGGAAAGTTTGTAACTATTCTGTTTGGTTTTGCCTTTTTTAAAACCATACGGGCATGCCAAGACTCCTAGTTCAGAGAAGAGAAAGTATGTTTTAAGGTAAGCCTCATGAAAAGCCACCAAAGTCACAAGTGAGATGAACAATCCCTCCTTCAGAAGGTAAAGAAAAAATGTTACTGGAAAGCACAACACAAGGTGTTGCTTATTACCTAACCAGGCTTTGGCAATACTAGAAACTAATGGAGGCTTAACTGAAGAAGGTATGCTGATTGCCTAAAATATCTACCTACTCTTTTGACAAGAGAAACAAAATCCAGCAAAAAATCCTCTCCACCTCCAACTGCAAAGCTGTACATTACAGAAGTGAAAGCTGAATTACCTTATATCACACAATAAACATGGAACAATAAATGTGCATTACTGCATTACAACGTTATGAAAAAAGGTGTTTTTTTTTTTTTTTTTTTTTATTAACAAGTGATTTAAATTTAGAATTCCATCTTCAGTTAGGACTCAAAATACTACAAATTACCTTTGAAATTTGGCCCAAAACAAAATACTATCCATGCTTTACTCAAAACAAGTATTAGAGGGACACTGATTTTAAACCTAGAACTATCCCAAGAATGAAAGGAAATAAAAGCAACTTAATGGAGTATTCTCCTTCATAGATAATACTTACTGCAAAATAACACAGCAGTTTCAATCCCTGGTTAGGAAAACATCAAAACAGTGTCAAAAAGTTAACTTACTTCTGTTGCTGTCCAGCAATTCAGAATTTCAAGGCCAGTAACCTGAGAAGCTATTTTCTGTGTAGCTTCTTAAGTGACAATACAAGATTATTATTTTTTTAAGCACATTAGAACAAACACACTTGACGTATTTCTAAGATTTTGCTTATTAAAAACCAAGGTTTTGTTTTTTAAAGTGGAAACTTAATCCTTCTGACTAAGTTTGAATCTTATTTGCATAAGCAGGAATCTGAATGTCACATAATACTGAAATACATTTTGGAGAAGAGATGTACAATCGTTTCTGAAGTTTTATAAAAGGAAACCTTATCAAAGATAGAAGATGGGAGAAACGGAAAGCACACACCTGTACCCATCTCTTAGTTGGGTATTACAAGACAAAGAGCTACCAAGAATATGGCTGGCAGTATTTCACAGCAGGAAGCAAGACTTGGATCTAACCTGTAAAATCTGCTTTCTAGTCTTTGTTTAATGGTACTGAGGTCTGTGGGATATGCCACAACAGTGCAATACATTGGGTAAGCTTGGAGATCCACAGGTGCCACAAATGCAGAAGCAATATCTAGACAGAATGAAAAATTAATAAAAATGACAAGTTATATTCCACAAACATCCCTTGGCAGTCTCAAGATTCACATCCTCCCACAAAATACGCCATTTCTTAATGTTTGAAACACTTTCCTTAGTGCGTTTATAAAATAGCAACAATAACAACTCTGAAAATTTGTGACGTTCTCCACATAAAAGTGCTTGCTGATATGTATGCTCTAAGTACAATCACTGCAGCGACTACCCATTTAGTTGTGCATGAAGCACCTAATGCTCCTCAGAGACAATGCAAATGCATGTAAGACACAAACATCTGAAAAGTAGATTTCAATGTATAAATTATAAATACATGAAAACATGCAGCTCAGTATTGTTATTTACAATATAGGGCGATTTCATCTGGTTTGATATTGCCACTCTCCCACCTTTCAAAGCAAGCAATGCATTGAATTCTTACCATAAAAGTACTATTTCAATCTCATTAAGATTGAAAACTACACTCGAAGTAAAACAGAAACACATCTTCTGTCTCTTCCTAACAGCAAAGATTTCTAAAACCAATCCCTCATAACACTAGAAGACTGCTGAGCAATTCAAGCCCATGCACCTATACAAACTTGGGGTTTTTCTTCTTCCTGTGTTTAGGAGCATCATGAGTGCTTAGACACATGCTAACATTTTATACCTCAAGGGAAAATACCATAATATAAAACCATAAAAACCCTTTAAAAACAGAAAATACCTTGTTGCTAAACAGACTGTTCTTCTAAAAGCTGTTTACTCACTCTTAAGAATGTTCTAGCAACTGCTACTTTGTACCGATACATACCACATATGCTATAGTTAAATCCCAAACTAAGCATCATGCCATGCAAGGTAATGCAAAACACATAACCATTACTCTTAGACAACAGAGTAAGAACAACTAGAATTTAATTTCCTCACAGGTTTTTTTTAACGTAATTCTGTAATTTGGATTACTACACTGTATGGCTATTACCTTGCTTCAAGTACTTAAGAAATCTGTTAAAAACAAAATATACAAGTTGTTGATTTATGACCATTGTTAGCCCGATCATAAACCCAAGACTGTTGACTTAACAGTTTTCTTATCACAAAACATAGAGAAGACTTAAGATTTAGCCTGTATTTCACCGGCGGATCTTCACCTCTGACACCTGTCTTTGATCATGTAAATGTTACAATGATGTGTTAAACGTTCTAACAGTTACCTTTTCAGAAGCTGTCGGTAAACACTAATTGCAACTGTAAAGACTAACTTAAAAGCCATTTGCTATTCAGTAGCAAAGAATTAATCAATTACTTCTTCCTCAACATTTTTTGTAACTAGGGAATATGCAGGAGAAAACAGCAGTTAGAAAAGGCTACTGCAAGAGAAATCTACACATTCTTGCACTAAGTATAGAAGATTCCCCTGACCGCATCTGCTTGTAATATAGTTAATATTCTGTCCATCATTAAGTTTGCCATTTTAACCCCAAGAAGAGATCCTGCTAGCTAAAGTAAAAAAATCAAGGACTTGTTTTTCTCCTGTAAAACCCAAAACCCCTAGCCTATTTCAAAACAATAGTTACCTTTGAAAACAGGAGAAAATTTAGGTTTTATACTCACTACATGAAAAATCAAAATATGTGCAATGATAAAGTTTTGTTCCAGTTGATCTAGAAGTAAACGGTGTATTTTATCACATTCATTTTGGTAATTTCAGAGGTACACATGAGCCTAGTCGGAAAATGTAACACAAAAGCATCTCCCATATTATTCAGCATTTACCTAAAGTCATGAGTTGGTTGATTCCTGCAATAACTCTGTCACACTCCTCATCTCGGGTCCTGGAACCCCACTCTCCATCCAGAGGTTTGTAGAGCAGCGTTCTACGTTCATCATCTGTTAAAGGAACACTAGTTCCCAGTTCTTCTGGAAATACAGCTGGAATGTAACATGAAAACTAAATAAAATACAAATCTTTGTATCTTGTGCAATACATATACCTGCAATTCAAAGATATACAACATCATTTTACTACTAACCAATATAAATGCATAGTACCCGATTTGCTCAAAGACATTTTGGATGCAACCAGTATCCTTTCTGCATATTGCTGTATAACTTAAAAGTATTATTTATGGTTACTTCTATGCTTACTTATGAGTGATAGAATTATCAAACGTTTCCTAGAAAACACAGGCAAATAATGTGATTCTACTTTGTTTTTTTAACCAGCTTTTCATGGAATCTCAAAATCCCCCAAAAACTAAGTGTGAAAGGAAGAAACACAATATTCTTCCCTGGGAACAGTGCCCAAACTATGCTGTCCACTCTGCAGCATATCTATCTGCCACACGTGCTGAGCCAGACACGGACCAAGTCCTACTGTTAATCAAACTATTACACAGGCATATGCTGAATCTTCAATACACTGAACATCTTCAGTCATGCTGACATGTCTCAGAAAAGATTACACAGGGCACCAGTTTATCTTTAATCCTCCTTACCTGTAAAAAACTGTAACTTTAACTGTATGTCACATGTGACAAGTCTTTGTAACATCTCTATTTCCAACATACACTTAGTTTGTCAAAGTATAGCTGTATTTTTTTTTTTTGCAGTTCATTTATCTTGACCCACTTTTAGCTTAATGATTGAAATGCAACTGGTTTGTGGGCCTTCCCCCTAGTCCCCAAGAGAAACAGCATTATTTAAGTAAAATCATACAACGTTTTTTTTCCTTCGTTAAACACACTCTTTAAGCAATTATGTTATTAATGTACCATACCATTAGTTGGTATCAGCTCCATGTCCCAAGGGCTCATCTTCTCAGTATCACAATTGTCCCAGCTTAAAAACCAAACAAAACCCACATTTAAATTATCTATTAACATTACTTCAAAGTAATCATTTAATGTTCGCAACATAACTATATATACACCAGAGTATTATAATAAACTGGTACAGTGAGATGCATGACTAAATTTAATGCAAGTTGCTCAGTCAATCTTTCAAATGAAATAACTAATTAAAAGAAAAGATTGATCATGAATTTGCTAACCAGACATTGTAGCACTGAAATAAGCTATCGGGATAATCAGGCTGAAGAGGTTCCTGGCTTTCAATTGTTCCAAACCACCAGGCATCATCTATCACTGACCTGAAACGATCACCTAGGTGAGAACACAAAACAATTTAATCAATACAAGGCACCTTACACCTCCCAGTAAAAGTAGTTTTTAGCTACCTTTGGCTTGATGTTAAATACAGAAATCCTTCTGAACATTTGCAACATCAATAAGCAAAATGAGTCACATTCAGTTAAAATAAAAATTAAAAATTAAATTCTTTCTGAAGGCTGCTTTTAAATAAAAATTAAAGTTAACATGGCATTAAAAATTATTAAAAAATATATCTACATAGTCTTCATATATGCATTTCTTGATTTCATATAAATGTAAGACATTTCAATGCTGTAACTTTAAGACTCAAATCTACTTGTCTTAAACACTACATGTTATCGTGAAGTAATTGAGTACTGCAATGCTTTTGTACGGGGAATATTTTACATGTTGCTGAGCTCCTTCTCAGTTCCTGAAGTGCTTTTCCAGCTACCCAAATGCAATCCAGAGGTTCATTCCCTTTACTATGCAGACAACCTGACTGCTAAAGAATAAAATTTATTAAAGCTTTTCCAAAAGGTTAGCAAAGTAATTTACAGTGACTTGAAATGGTTTCACTACCGTAAAGCATTTGCCTAGCTGAGAAAAATGCTAGGTCACAAGTGAAAAAAGGTCACAAGTGTTATTAAAAAAAATTACATGAGAATCTATGTATTACACACCATCATATAGCCCAACATCTTTGGTAACATACCACAGAATTTAGGAACGATTTTTAGTGGAGTATTCAGTTTGCTCAATACAAGAACAAATGTAATTTAAGTGTAAGATTCCAAAGCCTGCAACTTTGTTTTCATGGCATTGGAACATACACACTCTTTCTCAACTGCTGCAGTATTGCTCAATTCCAACACATCCACACTCTGCCCAAATGCTTGCTGCAGCTGTCTGAATTATTAAGAAAATATATTCTCAAAATTGTTCTTTACTGCATGTTTTTTCATTTAATGGATAGCAAGTAATTCTATGACAATGCTTCCATTAATAGTCCTAATTGTGATGATTGTAACAGAACAAAGTATACCAGAAATATCTGAAATGCAAGATCAAAAATGTAAGTAAGGGGTGATGCTTTATTATAAAGGAATAATTTTTTCTAAAGAGCGCTTAAAGCACAGCCTCCTAACATGTCGCTCCCTAGCAATCAGTTTCATGGGGCTGAACATTAAGCAGATCAAAATCACTTAAAGGAGTGTATCCTGGCAGCAGCTTCTGATTTTTCAAGAGCCACAGCATTTCTATGGACAGAATGCTAAAGCTGAAAACAATGTGTTTGAAAAAGCCCAGAGAACAATCTCCTGAATCACATTTTTTCCAGTGTCCTCTGTGCTGCCTCACCTATGAGGACAGCAGACCGAAAATTCTTACTGAAGGGATTTAGCAGTTTCCCAGGACTTTTTAATCACCAGATGTCAGCTTGATAAAAATATAAATTGTAGGTTGAACTTATAGAGGCTGCTATGTAACAGACACATATGCAACACTTGTCTAAGACATATAGCTAAAGCTGCACAAATCCTGCCAGAATATAGCTTTCAGCCATGTATTAATCTTGTAGTTAAGCCATAATAAAACAAAGATATGCAATAAATACAATCTGAGTAAAAATAAGAACCTGTCACTTCTCAAACTTTGTTCTTTCTGAAAGGATTAATACATTAATATAAATTTAATATTAAAAAAAGCCATAAATACAGATAAGCAGATATTCTTCCCTAAACAAAAACCAACCCCCCTCAAAAAAATAATCCCTCCCCCCCCCCAAACAACCGAAATGATAAAAACACACCACAAAAAAACCTAGCAAAACCCCCCACCAAAACACCCAGGATTGTTATTTGCTAAAGGATCAATGCTTTAACGACTTAAAGTGGAGGTAGAAAATTTAATATCCAGCAACTCTCCAAATAGCAGCTATAAAAATATTGACTTGTAGGCTAGGTGCCAGAAATCGTACAGGAGTAAGAAAGATAGTAACAGTAGTCCTGAGAAGACAAACCAGCAACTGCATGACATGAAAAAAATACCAGTTTGTTGATGAAGAGTGAAAGTTCAGAAGACTCGACCATATCAGACTTGGAGATTTCAGATTCACGTGGTTGAAAAGTCATGAGCAGTTTCATGTATAGTTCTAAGGCATTTCTCCTTATCTATGACCTATTCTTAAGGAACATTTTTATACTGTGTTCCACACTGCAACAAACCAGTGCATGATTTATGCCAGATACATAAGCATACATTACTAAAATATCTGAAGCGTCAACACAGAGAGCAGGGTGGTAATCTGGAAGGCCTCTGGAAGAGCTGTAGCAGTTTTAACTGCAGTCTTTGCTATCTATGCTTTAGTATTTCATATGGCCTCAAAGAAGGAAGCTGTTTTATCACTAGTTCTGCCGCCCAAAGAACTGAAGAATGAACTCTAACGCACACTTGTCAGAGTTACAAGCTGGTATTAGACACCACTGGCCTTAAACTCACATTTATCTACACTGAAGTCTTGATAAAAGGTTCCAGCATTTGCAATACTTTTTGTGCAGCTCTGATTCCTTCCACACTGCAAGTTTCTCAAAACACAGTTGCCATCCCAGGAAGGAGATGCTACCTGTGTTTGTCCTCTTCAGAGCAGCAAAGAGTAACGTTTCAACGTCCCTAACTCCTGGATTTCTATAATGACAACTGACACATGACATCTGGCTAGGCCATCCACATACAAGGTATAGCAGCCATTCTTCTACTGCTTGTAGCCCAGAAAGCCAACCGTATCCTGGGCTGCATCAAAAGGAGCGTGACCAGCAGGTCAAGGGAGGTGATCCTGCCCCTCTACTCTGGTCTCGTGAGACCTCACTTGGAGTATTGTGTGCAGTTCTGGTGTCCTCAACATCAAAAGGACATGGAACTGTTGGAACAAGTCCAGAGGAGGGCCACGAGGATGATCAGGGGACTGGAGCACCTCCCGTATGAAGACAGGCTGAGAAAGTTGGGGCTGTTCAGCCTGGAGAAGAGAAGGCTGCGTGGAGACCTCATAGCAGCCTTCCAGTATCTCAAGGGGGCCTATAGGAATGCTGGGAAGGGACTCTTCATGAGGGACTGTAGTGAGAGGACAAGGGGTAATGGGTTCAAACTTAAAAAGGGGAAGTTTAGATTGGATATGAGGAAGAAATTCTTTAGTGTAAGGGTGGTGAGGCTGCCCAGGGGAGTTGTGAATGCTCCATCGCTGGTGGTGTTCAAGGCTGGACTGGACATAGCTTTGGGTGGCATGGTTTAGTGGGAGGTGTCCCTGCCCCTGGCAGGGGGGGGTGGAACTAGATGATCTTAAGGTCCTTTCCAACCCTAACTATTCTATGATTCTATGATCTTGTGGAAAAACATGTACGGCATGGCAGAGCAAGACAAGACCACAGACCTATAACCATCAGGAAAGAACAAAGCTTGGTGACATATCAGTAGATGTTGACCAATCTTGTCTCTTAAAAAATCTTTAAACCAAAATGATCTTTAAAGAAGAAGTCAAGGTATACATCTCCTACTGAATCAGAAGCTGAGGGTCTTTGCCAAAATCCCTACAGAATCAAAGATAAGCTGTCTTTCCAGACAGCAGAGCACACAGTATGAGATGATATGTAACTTATTAATATGGTCATATGTAATTTACACATCTACTGCTAAAGCACACATCCTAAGTAAACATACCATGATGCGTATCAAAGGACAGAAGATCAATTAATCTTTCCTGACAAAGTCAGGTAAGAAATGACAAAGTTTTTAATATCCATCTGTGCCACTTCTTCAGGTTACTTAGTTATGATGAACTTGAGAGGATAGCACTTCGAAAATTGCAAATACAGACTAAGTAGGCAATGTATTTACAGGGCTGTTGTATGTTGGATCAGTCATTTCTACATGGGAAGTCAGATACACCATCATGTTCTTGCATTAAAATCCACCATTCTCCTATATGATGCTTCGCCTGCAGTGGCAAGAAATGCTGGCAAGTCAGCTGTGTAAATATTAGCCACAGCTCCCGAATTAAAGATCCACAGGAATTGAGTTGGTACAGAAATCACTGCTACTTTACAGATAACGTGTTTTTAACATTGAGATCTGCTTAAAAAACAGCCAAACAAAAAGCAAACCAACCAAACAAAAACCCACCAAAACAAAACACAATAAAATCAACCCAATCAAAAACAAAGGCTATCAATATTTCGCTTTCAGAAACATGTCACTTCACAGACTATACAGAGATACTGGGAAAGACGTAAGCGCTGCCTGTGATTTTGTAAATGTAGTATCAGATATAAATTCTCTCTTAGGGGAACAGAATTTCATCCTGAACTCTAAAAAATCAGTAACACTTGCTTAATCTTTACAGTTTCAGAGACAATCTAAGGCTGTTTTTATGAATTAGAACATATGTATTTCCTGACCTCCTAAAAAAAAAAAAATCACACCCTCAGATGTTCATATTATCATAATGCAATTTTCTCTCCCCCTAGGTTAGATTTCACTGTTGAAAGGTGTTCTTTATTATCACATGAAAAAGATGCCTAGGGAACAGACGAGACTGAAGGACAAGCCTGCCACTGACTTCCTCCGGTATACAATACTTGGAAATAATTAATCATGGGCAAAGTAAAACGAATAAAAACCATTCCCATTCACACGGCAGTGAATTATAATCATACATATTTCAATAAAGCTAAAGCATATGGGGTTTAGAACAGAATTCAAACAAATATAGGGATGGGAAAGGCATTCTCTTTGGACAATCTAGAAGTCATGCATTTCCTATTTCCGTAAAAATTCCAGAAATAGAACATCCCACCCCCCCCATTTCTAGTTAGCAATGCAGTTGTAAGAGGGCCTTCAATCAGAACAGAGACAGGCAATATATAGGCTACAGTAAATTATCAGTTACCAATAAACATATTTCTAAAAAGTATTCTTCATTTCTCTCTGGAAACACATAACTGAGATTTCCTTTCCACTTTCTTTTACAGATTACTTTCTGTATTTTGTTTGCTTGCTTTAGGCATTAGACAAGGGCAAAACAGGACTCCACATCCAAATATACTGAGCTTATTCTCCAACTTCAGCAGAGCATTAGGATTTATTTACCATAACCTACTTCTTAATAAGTTATCATGAAAATAGGCAGACACTTAGAAAAACAAGCAAACAAACCCACACCAAAATAATCCTCCCCACACAACTCACCTATATTCCATCGCCTGTGTTTTGCATCGTCAAACTGCTGCCTCAAAACTAGGAAATCTATGACATCTGGCATATCGTGGTACCTAATTACAACAGAACACATAACTATTAAGCGATAAAACAGCAAAAGCATAAAGTAAAGCACTTAGAAAAAAAAATAACAATTTTAATTCAATACTTCAAAAGCAAAAGCTCAAGTCACAACATTAATGTTATCTTTTAACTTTCAACTTCAGCCCCTTGTCCCCAAGATGAAATCCCCCAATTTGAATATAATAGTGTTTTCCTTACTTCATGGTGAACGATCCCCCAGTTAGTTTACCCGTATCAGGGTCAAGAAAAGCCAGTTTAAGACAGCAGAGAGTAGGCAATCCCACTTCATACTTAATCCCAACTATTTTCATCAGCTCTTGCTCCTGGAATAAACAAACTGTTATGTACCACCACTGAAGTTGAGATGACTACAGTAACTTTACAAAACATGAAAATATGGGTATACTGAAAAGATCAGACTTCTGCCAGAACATGCCAAAATCAAATATCTGAGATTCAGTCTTCTGAAACAAGCTGTTATTTACACAATGTAACTTGTCTGAAAAATATTTTGCTATGAAGTGTAACCACCTCATTTGCTCAAGCAGATGCAAAAGGAAGTACAGTTCAAGGTCTGATTTCATGTGACTATTTATTAGATTTACTTTTCTCCCTTAATATTTTAAGAACACGACATGAGAAACATCTGTATCAAGAATCAGTTTCAGTTAGTTTCCAAATTTTGAAAAATATTAAAATACAAACTAGAAAATAAGTCATACCCGCAATTCCATTTTATGCCATGGTTGCTTCTTGGGATTAATATTATATATTTTGTTCTTTTTTGCCATTACAACGTATGCTTCATGACCTTGTCGGAAATAGTAGACCTAAAAGCGAAATGTGGCAGTTATCTACCAAAGACTTTGAGGAGCTGAAATGCTAGCATATCACTGCCATACAATGTGTGTACTTTCTATTTTGTTATAGATTTTTTTCCACCTGGTTTTCCTGCAAAAGTCATAGGTTCTCAAAAAAAATAAGCAGTGGGCAATTAAAGCAGGTATCATAGAAACTTTTATAGAAATAAATGTTCTAACCATTCTCCCTAAGAGCAAAATATCCTAAATTACACAAGACAGAAACAAAAATCAGTAATAGAACCATCTATTTATTACTGCACTACAGAATAATTCAATTAAAGCAACATCAATTCGCTAATCCATATGGTTATTCATCACTGTTGGACAGCCCTAAGATGACAATCAGTATCACTAAATTTACTGTCTGGCTAGTCATATCCTTTTTGAATGAGAAATGTATTTTAAGAGGAAAATACAGCTGTTTCTTATTGTTCTTGTAAGATTCTGGTATTTGCTTCACTGAACAAATAGCCCAACAAAGACACGAACAAACTGAATATTTGAATTTGCACATTTTAAACTGAATAAGCACATTTCAAGTGCTTATTATATTTTTTAAATCCTTCCACTACAAATTTCCACGGTTCAGACATCCAAAGTCTATTAAGTTTACTTTGACCCTGCTGTATATGGTATCATGTGGAAGAATGTTCTTGTTATAAACCATCACTGTAATGAAGTAGTATGCTGAAAACCTGGAGCATATATTCAAGAAATGCAAAACACAGGTTTTCCAAACTAATTAGAACAAAGATCTGATAAACACCTGTATTCCAGCTATGATGCATTCCAAATACAAAAGTCTTTGGTTTACAGAAATGAAAAAATTTTATTTTATGAATGGCTCTAAGTACTGCACCTTCTGTCAGAGGAACAAATTAGAAAGATATCTCTGGAAAAAAGAATTTATGTCTTTTCCAGGAAATTATACTTTTAATCTTGATAAATTCCCACTTCTGCATGCTTGCTGTAGTACCCAGACAAAACTATTCTTTATTGTGCTAATAGCAGAATAAACCAATGAGTAAGCATTGTAGTTCAATAATCAAGACAGGGAAATTGCAGTCACATCTCTGGTTGTTTCCACTGACCCTCAAAACACATGACAAAGGTCTGTAAATGGGAGTATTTAGAAAGGGAAAAGGGATGACATGTGCTTTTCTTACGTGCTGAGTAGAACTAAATATAGCACTACTGTTTTTTCTGACTTGTTTGTACAGCTGTAAGAGAATGAATCTGAAATATCTCTCCTCCCAAATCTTATAAAGCACACCAACCATCTACCAAAATGTTCAAAGGCCACAGGAGACCTCTTCTCATCACCATCTCTAATTAAACTGATCTTCTATTCCTATGGATCTCAAAAGTAACTTACTAGATGAATAGCTTCTTTTCACATTTTATGCAAATCTGGGGAGGGCAAGCATCAGAGATGGAATTTTAGACAGAGCAGCTTGATCACAAACGTATGCTCTACTAGCGCAACTACTCCTACTTTCTAGGCACAGGACACGAAATTTCCTGTTCACCAATATAAAGTCTTTTTCAGCAAAAGGATGCAGCCTACTTAGATATTCCTAGTACACACTGCACACGCTATTCAGCAGGTGCCAAACCAAACACACCAGTTTAGCTTATTAAATCAATATGATGTTAAAGTCTCCTGAGTAATATGATACAGATAAATCCTTGGCTGCTTCACTGTATCCAGATGGAATCAGGCACCAAATATATTTATTTGGACTTGAACTTTTGAACAGCATAGTCTCCAAAACATGCTTGCTGGAGGGTATAAATCCATAACCATTTTCTCCAGTTGCAACTCTCAACTTGAAGTGCTCCCTCCCCCCCTCATGAGCAACAGTGATGTAATTTTTGCATAGCTGTGCTGTGAACTGCATCAGTGAAGTGATCCAGTAAAAAACTGTTTGCACATTCAACCTCTGCTCAGGTTCAGTATCTGAGGTGATGCCTGCAAACAGCTCTGGCTCAGGAACAAAGTTAATCAACTTTGCCATCACGTCAGGTATTTCTCCAACTTCATTCTGAAGGTGTGAGCTCTACAAGCACTCTGTTTACTACCTCCCTGAAGAGCCAAAAGCCTACACATTACAGCATAAGGCAGCTATTTCCTCTTATTTTAACCTGAGGAGATTTTAGGAAAAATGCAGACTCTGGTTTTCAAGATTGCCTTCTATCTGCTACTACTTATTCATACAATTCACTGTAATGTTCACATTTTCCAAAGTAGAAACTAGTGGGTGTCCTTTTGCTACTGGGCTCTGTTTACAAGCTGTTTACAGTCTAATTCCTATAAAATACATATATACATAACTTCTCTTACGATTTCCTGTGGTAAGAGACCAGCAGAAGCTTCCCAATACCAGAAACACAAGCGAAAAAGACAGTATCAGTTTTTCTTCAGAATAAATAAAGTCACAAGCAAACAAAACAAAACACAAACCCCCACCCTCCTCTCGGAGGTTTAATTCCCGGGTTTTATTTCAAGTCCGAAACTGAAGTTTAATTAAACTTCAATTTGTATTTGATTTTTTACCTGTTCTTCAGCATACAAGACACACTACCACTAAGAAGTAGTTTCACTACATAAAGGACCTCACACAGCTTGTATGCATGTCATAAGGAAATTAACACAGTGAATGCAGCGCAAGAAGGAATGTTACCACAATAGTATGGAATAAAAATAAGCCAAAGCAACACTGGGAAAGACTAAAGGGAGTGAAAGCAAATTTTAGCCAGATAAAACAATGTTTTGAAGAAAATCCCAAATATTCTGATAATAAATCTCTGGGAAAAAAATGCATAGGTAAAAACAAAAGAAGGCAAAACCAAGCTGAAAGAAGCAAGAACACAGAGGAAAAAAAATACAATACCTCATCCCCCATCTGTGGCACAAATGGGCACCGACGAGGAACAGTGTCTGTAATCCATGCTGAAGGCAGCCATTCTTCCAGTGTCAAACCATTTTCTGCCAGAACTCCTACAGCCAACCTCTGAAGAAAATACACACAGAAGATTAATATGAATTAAATAACATTTGAGGAAGCCCTGTATTTTGTGAAGTGTTTTATTAAAATCAACTGCCTTGGTCCATACAACCAATTATACAAGTGCCAATTAAGGAGCCCTACAAAAAGAGGAGGGAGAGATTAACAAACTAATAGAGGTAAAGCATGTGGAAATGACCTAGATTGGGTACCTCCACGTTACCTAATGGTATATTTTATTATAATGTGCTGTGGGACTGCAGTTTCAAATTCTATGTGCTCATATCATGCATTTGTAAGTAATAAAGCTCACTGCAGTTGCTGGTCCTAAGTGCACACTGCATGTCTGTATCTCACAGGCCAGATAAAACAGGGTTTTATACAACCATTCAAGCAAGGTTGCTTTGAAATTAACAGAATCTTGCCCATGTACAGAAAGAAACCTCGGCCAGTTGTACAGAAATCCACACCATATAGCCACTGACAGAAGACTCTATCACCGGACTGCAAATGGGATACTCCCATGGTAGCACATTCAAATGCAACAAAAGTAACTCAAAATTTCCATGTGTACCGATCTAAACTGGAATGACATGAATATATTAGAAAGCAAACAAAATACAAAACAGATAAACAGCAGAACTCTGATCAAGTGAAATTCCCCGACAGAAGTATAGCAGCAAGCATAAAGCAAACGTCATATATCATGGAATTGATAGAAAAAAATGACATGATTATGCAGACTAAGTGCAATTAAGCAGGGAGACAGTCAGTACAGCTGGAAAAATACAAGCATATGTTATACTAATACTCAATACATCCACAGGAAGAAGTTTCTGGTCTGTGAAAAGATGGTATTAAGTACATTAAAACTGCTCCTTAAGCGAAGCGCCTCATACTTAGAAAGTGTATCATTACTACAATGTGTCATTTGACTTACAAGAGTCAGTAATTATCATTTCTCACAAGGCACGATGTGTTTTCAAATTAGACAATATTAAGCGGTACATGTAACTGAATCATAGAACTACATCTTTCTAAGACGTCAAGAGTGAGCATTCTGCAATATAAAAAGAACATCTAACCTTTTGTTTTCTCTCTTTGGGTTTCCTCTTCTTTGGTGATGTTGATGGTCCATCTTTCTCCTCAATTCCTTTTTTCCTTTCCTTTTTAATCTGCTTCTTCTGTTTTTCAGGTCCTTCTTCATCTTCTGAACTACTTTCTGCTTTCTTTGTTTTAATTTTAGGGATTTTCTTTGGTGGTTGCAAATTGATTCCTGCATCTGCCGTCCAGTCAGAATAATCACTTGAGTAGTCACTACATATCATATACCAGAATAAAAAAGAAATTAAAAAATGGAACTTAAAAAGCAATTCAGAGTGTATTGCATTACAGGATATAACCCAACAGAAAATCATAGTCAACATTCTAAGTAACTACAAAATTTAGCAGTTAAAACCAGTGCCTAAACCCCTATATTCCATCTACAACTTATATGTTAGTAAACTAAATGCCTTGAGATCATTCAGTCTTGCAAGAAACAGCTTCTAGCACCACAAGAAGTAAACCACTGTTCACCCAGTCAATTCAAGAATGATACACGTGAAAATCTAGATACTGTTCTCAGGACTTCTGATTTTGAATAGTTTCAACAAAAGTCAGCTGAAAAAAAACCTCAGTCTGCTAAAGAAACCAAGGATGGTGTGAAGCTTCCTCAAGCTGTGCTCTCTAATTTCAAACCAAGGGTCAGCAGAGGCAGTCACGCAGCACAGACTGACAGTCATAGGAAAAGGCTACAACATGCCTGAAGCATGCGTGCTACCCTCCTGCAAAACGAAACTGAAGCAATTCTTCTGGCAAACACGGATGAAACCCGTCTTAAATTTTAGTTAGTAATACAGCTGAAAATTAAAGCCTGAAAGTTTTAAGTTCTTTTGCATCTTTAATTCTAAATGTGCACAAGTTTTCATTATTACTCATTAACTGTTTACAGAGAAGATTATTTAAAATACATCAGCAGCACTTTATAAGTTATACTGCCACTTACCTAGAGCTGCCATCACTGTGCCATGCTCTTTCATCATCTTCTGATGTTCCACCACTGGCAACAACTACTTCCCCTTCCTAACACGGCGGGGGCAGAGGGGAGGCAGAGAAAAAGAAAGCATTTTCTTTAAACCTCAAAAAAACTATAACACATGACAATATGACTAAAACTCTTCCAGGCTTTATACATGTTATAAACATTTAGCAGTATAAAAACTTTATGTTGTTAAAAAGGCATTTTAGTTTGCAAATAGTTATTTTACTTTAACGGATGTAATGAAATGAAGGAAATAAAACAGTGTCTATGCCTGAACAGATGCGCAAGCATAGAGCAACATTTTCTTAACATATAGCCAGTGGAGTCCTGAGTGATTCTCAATCTCCAGTTAAAGAGGCTAGGTTACCTTTCTGAAAATTAGTTCCAGTCCTTTTAATGCAATTATTTCCACATCTTTTCAATTCATATCAAACAAAAACCCAGTATGAACTTTATATATTCTTCCTGCTCCCTTCTCTATTGTAGCTACAGAAGCACAGAATGGCTGAGGCTGGAAGGGGTGTTTGGAGGTTGTATTATCCAACCCCACTGTTCAAGCAGGGACACCTAGAGTTGGTGACCATACTTGCTAGGCCATATGGGCAATATTGATTAGGCTTACAAACAGAGGGAAGGTACAGCATTGCACACATACACTTCATAAAATGCCCTTACAAATAAGCATTTCTCCCTTTCTATTATTTTTAAGTAATACTAAATATACAACAACATGTGAAAACTTAATTCCGCATAATTTTTAAAGAGGTGAAAGAAAACGCACAGTGGAAAACACAAGTTTCCACTATAAACAATATTTAATTAGCTGAGGCAGGAGCTTAAAAAGTAGAAATGGAATATGTAAGATTGCCTCACGAATAAGGATCTTACATCTGAGGAACTGTGTCCATTTTCTAACTCTTCAGCAGGCCTTGCTGTTTCTTCTACTGCGTATCTCGTACGGTAGTTGTGTTGATTAGCTTGCTGCTGTTTTTTTGAGTCGCTTGTGTCTAGTAAATGATCATGAGAATGATTCTGTGAAGACACAAAAGTCAAAATACATAATTTTTGTGTATACATTTTATTATTGCATAGTATTTTCTTTAAATAACAGTATTCCAGGAAGCAACTTTTGCAGGAGCAAAAAGATACAAGTTTCAACATCACAAAATGCAAACCAGGCCACGAGTCCAAAACTGAAGAGCTGCTGAAGAAAGCACTCCATGTGCACAGGTGAATATAAGCACCAAGCAGTTCAGTGCATTCTGGAAATAATGAAAATTTCTTCACAGATATAATAAAAATTTTTCACCTTTAATTACCAAAACTCTTCATTCTTACAAGTACTTATCAGTTAACTACTGATAGGCTGCTAAGGGCTTCTAACAGCTCAAAATTACACTAAAAATGGACAACAGAGGAAAGGGGACTCTTACAGAGAACTCTCAAGTGTGTTATTTTGCAGCTGAGTGGTCAGATCTGTTAGAAGGGGCACCCATATGGTAATACATCCCTAGGCATACAGCGATGACTGTTAGCAAGTAAAGGCCTTTAAATGGTACAATGATGCATGGAAAAGTTCAAACAAATGAGTCAGTTGGAAAGAATCTGAGTTCTTATGAAGATTAGAAGAATGAAATAAGGCTCTAATTAAGAAATATTTCACATTCCAGCATTAAGAGATCTTGTTCCTCCTGTAGAATATACATAATGCAAACACTTGTTCTCCCCACAAAGTGATTTATCTTGTCTTAGTCCCCAACCCCTGGCAAAACAAACCAACCCAAGAAACACCCCCTACACACACAGAGCTACAAACTCAATTTCAAGAGTTTTGTGCTAATTTTTTGGCATGAATATTCAAACTTAAGCCTAGCTCAGACCCGACAAAATAGTTTGTGGACCCATTCCTAAACGCCACAAAAAGTGGTAACACTTCCCCAGTGCTTTCTTTCATAAAGGAAACCTCAGAGATCTATTAGATGGTGATACAGTTAAAAACACATTCGCAGAGATGAAGAAAGCAGAACTGGAGCAAACCACAGAAAGATGCTAACATTAGCAGAGCCTTCTAGCAGGGCGGACTACTTGCCCCTGTTCCTCCTTGTTCTTCTTTTGTAGGGAAGAGAATATCTGTCCTGTCATGTACGATAAAAGTTGATTCACGAGGTTTAATTTTCTTAACTGCTTTTTGGTGAAGACTGTACAACTGCATTACAGTTTCCACCAAAGCACATCAGACCGACACAAACTGCTCTGTGTTCTATCCAGTGAGCATTGTGTTCCTGTTGTTCTGTCCAGTGAATTCAAGTTGGGTAACCTAGCACTGACAGCACAGCTACCAGAGACACTTTTAATGGGACTGCTCAGCAATCAGCATTTTACCATTACCCAAAAGTTTTGAGACCTAGGCCATTCCTTCTGGATTCAAACTGGCAGCACTACCAGATCTCCTCAAGCTGCTCTGACTTGCCCCAGAACAGCTCCAGAGCAGCCCTAAGACTAGTGGCTGAGCCCATCATGCAAGGGCTGAGCCCTTCTGTCCTTCACTCCTTGTCAAGCTTTCAAGATTCATTGCTGAAGCAGAGAGCTCAGAAGAGCCAGCGTTACAGCAACTTGCTTCTGTTACTGGAGTGCAACTTTTTTTATAAAGCCCATCTGCCTTTTAGCATCATGAAACACAGTATGAAAAAGCATAGACAACAGAATGGAATCACAGAAACTCAATGAAATAAATTAGTCAAGTATCCTTTACAATAATGAGCATGTATTTTACAGAAACTATATCACAGCCCAACAAAAATAATCATGTCTTCTCACTAGAAACTAAAGTCCTAAAAATTTACATCCCCGTTTCTATTCAGAGGTGAGATTTCTCAAATGGTTGTTATAAATATAGCTTTTCCCTGCTTATATTGAAACTATGGAACCTTGAGAAACTGAAGCATTTTGCATTACTCTGGTTTTGGAAAGAGTTGTTTTCTTCTGGCAACTCAAAGCCTGAGGAAAAAGAACACCCCCTCACCCAAATTATTCCTTCCTGGAAACAAGTAACGTGATTGTATAAAATACTGGGCCAAAGTGATGCCAAAGGGCAACAAAACTGCTTTGGAAAGATTCAATGGCAAAACAAGAATGGGTAATAATAATAGTAATAATAAACTGAAAACAAAAACTAAAAAACCACAAAACCAAAACATCCAAATACACAAGTAGTTATCCATAAGCAACAGAATGACAGAATAATTGAAGTTGAAAGGGACCTCTGGATATCACCTTGTCCAACCCCACTGCTCGAGCCGGGACCATAAAAGGGTCCAAGAGGTATACATCTGCTACATCTTGCTAAAAAAAAAATGTATTTAACATGACTCCTATTCCACACAGCTTTGCCAAACTCTGATAAAAACCTGCAGATCAGGCAGGTCTTTGAGGGATGGGTGGGGTCAGGTGTGAAGATCTGACTAACAACAAAGTATTATAATCTTTTTTCTGACAAAATGGAATCTATCACCAACAGGTTCAGCAGCTGATGGTCTCTACCCCCTACGCTCCCGATATATATCCTAATTAGAGTTAGTTTGAAATTAGACTCTCAACTCTAATGGCAGGCTTGGAAACAAAGCCAAGATAACTTATGATCCGAGGTTCAATCAGCACTTTCTCTTGCTACACTTCGATGAACAGTCATATATGCCAAGTACTTTGTATCATATCCAAGGCTCCCAGGCAATATCAGAGCACATCTATAGATAAGCCAGAAGTTACAGCTACTGTCAGAACAGCTTTTCTGCAAAATACAAATGATGGCATTTCCTGTATTTGAGCAGGATAGGTACAAACATGTCACCTGGACACTGCTGAGAATCTTTGTAACGCTATTTGTGAAATACACAGTGGAAACTCGGTGTCCTGACAACTCAGACTACTGCACTCTACTGTCCTTAAGACAGTGACTCCACCAGGAAGCACAGCTTTGCTGTGCTTTCATACAGGGCTGCAGCTATTTTAGAAAGCTTTGGCTGTAGCACTTTCATATTATTTCTTCACCAGCAGCATCTATTCTTTATCTAAAAATAGGTTCTCCTTAAGAAATATGAATTAGCCTCTACTAGAAAGTTTAACAGGGGCAGGGCACAAGCATATGTCAAGCATCAGAACCCTAACATTAAACAGATGCTTGCAGCCTCTTTAAGACAAAGAAAAGAAACTTTGGCTTTTTTGTCTGCATATGATTTTCACAACATTGCATTTGAAATGATATGCTGGAAAGTCAATGTAGCCTACACAACTGTTTTCATTCTTGACTAGATATGCTATTTAAATTCTTCAATCCAACTTTTCTCTATGAACTTAAATGTCCTTACTGAATTTAGGTTCTTATTTTTCTGGAGAGGGATACTTTTGCATGACCAAGGTCATTAGCATATACCTTTGTCCAAGTTTAACATTTTTTAATGACCATGAGCTGCCCCCAGATGATAAATACAACAAATCCCCCAAGCTGTTAGTGCTAAAGCAGTTTTTATTTCACAGAACGGTTGACACTGAAGGGACCTCTGGAGGTCATCTTTTCCAACCCCCCTGCTCGAGAAGAGCCACCTAAAGACAGCTGTCCAGGATCACATCCAGACAACTTCTGAGCATCTCCAAGGCTGGAGACTCTACAGCCTCTCTGAGCAGCCTGCGGCTGTGCTCAATCACCCTCACTATGAAGGAATTCCTTATGCTCAGGCAAAACTGCTTGTTTCAGCAGACTGTGCCCACTGCCCCTTGTCCTGTCATTTTCTGACTAAAGAGCAACCTCCCATATTCTCAAATCTGGATCAGTGCTTGCAATTACTTAGTTTTCCCTCTTACCACATCACATATGCGTAAGACATCAGTGAGAACTATTCCAAAGGCAGTGAAGATAATGGGTACTAAGCAGCAAGTGCTTAGTCTCTCAGGTTTTAGATTATTTTGCTCTTAACATCTTGCAGATTTACCTGGAAGTAGTGTTTAAATACCATGTAAATGGAGAAGTTACTTCTTTTGAGGAATACAACTAAATAAAACGATGCACAAATTTCTCATCACTGGTTTCTGTTAGCTTACAATAGTCACTGCACCTATCAGAGAGGCCTATACTTGTGTCCATCCATAAAAATCTCAGATTTTAATCCCTTGAAATTTCTGCTTATAATTTCTAACCGCCTTTAAGCTGAAATATTTCATTTTTTGTCATTTCTTACTAGAACACACACCACATCAACCCTGTACTGTATAAAAATCTCACACTCTTCCAGTGTTTATTAAAATGCTCTGTAATCCCAGTAGATTGATAAGATAATTACTTGGACTGGGAACATTTACCTAAACATGTTACTTCTCTCACTTCTCATCTTTGGCATGGTCTTGAAAAAAAAAATTATTTGAAATACAGTTCCACTTTGAAAATTAAGAGATTCCAGTGCCACATTCTATCCTCTGTCATTAAAGGCTTGGGGGTTTTAAAGTGCGTTTGTGTAATAATAAAACCCAAAGAAAACCCTATTCCTCACCACCGAATTTGAAAGTCAAGCAGAGCTCTTCATTTAACATGCAGATCAGTGATACTAAACATTATTCAGGTCAAAATACCCAAGCTTTTAGGTTCCCCCACACAAGTCCATTAGTCCCTCAAACAACCACATACAACCACTCCTCAGTATGACCTGTGCCAAAGAAATGTGGGGTTTCTAACTTTAAAAATGAGAATGCTTACGTGACTTCCATCTAAGTTGCAAATATTGTTAAAGAAGAAAGACTAAGCTGTAATTCTGTGCTACTTTTAACACACCCTTATAATGACCCTGGACTAAAAAAATTAGTAATAGTACTTGGAATCTCCTCAAAAAGTAATTACAGTTGCTCTGCGTTCTTCTTTACTGACCTATGCTTTTAGCTTGTAATCCAAAATGCTAACATTTGTTCCTTTCTTTTCATTTTACTTCTGTATTTTTCACTCTTTTCAGTTAAGGGGAACAAAAGAAAATACATTTTTCTCACTATATGAAAAGAACTAATAAATTTCACAAAAGCTGATATAAAAATGAGTATTTCCTACTGGTATAAATACAAATTAATTTGCATATGAGAGCAATGTTTTAATACAAGCTCTGTTTACTCTGTTCTCAGACCAGCTGACAATACTGTAGAATGACAAACTTCCCAGAATTTTTGATGCTGTAATTTTTAAGTCTATACATTACTAGGTGATAATGTTTTCCCCTATATTTAAGGTGTTGCCACCTCCTCTAAATCATAAATTCTCTCATTAAAGCCTTAAAAATTCATTATGCAACACAAAAGGACTGTAGTCTCACAACACTACTGTAATATAAATAGCAAGGTATCAGTATCAAAACCGACTGCATGCACTCAAGGAAAAGGAAGATTTACACAATACTTTTCAGTTCTATCCTCAACTTCACACAGCTTGTATTTAAAGCCAGACAGTTACTGTAAAGAACAGCAACAGAAGAGCCGCTATAATTAAGTTACTAACTTCTATTTAAGAACTCTTAAAAATATCACATAACAGCTTCTAGAGTGCAATCAGTCTTGCTTCTCTTCCCAGTTTCTTTGATTTTATTATGGACACTGCAGAAGATGACAATTCCAATTCACTATGCCTATTGTTCAGACACTACTGGGCATTGCTCATGCTAACCATAAGCAAAAATGCAAATCATTAAAATCTGAGTTTAATTTGGAGACTCAAATCACTTATGATCAAGCACCCTTTTCTTCTTGCAAATTTGTGTATTTAAAGCCCATTTGATATGTACTCACTTCTGCATCCCTCTGAGATTTATCTCAAGGGATTTTAATTAGTGTACTTTTCAACAACCTGAGTCCTCTAAGTAGAGACACATTTCACGAAGAATAAACTATGAAGAATGTCAGGGCTTTTTGTCACAAGATGTCAGTATCCTGTAGGGTTTAAGAAGGATTTATTTAAATGTTCTGAAAGTGTCACTGAATTCAACAGTAATTTCTAAAAAAATTTACTGACATTCTCAATTACACAGACCATGATTATCTGCTTTTTGTTCTGTCTCCTCAGGACAAAGGTGGGAAGTGACTAAAGAATTTACCAAGTTCTCTCCCTTGTATTCTGGGCATCAGAATCCGGATCACAGACCCTTCAAGGACTGAGATAATTCAAGGACATATTCTTCTCCGAGTACGAATATGAAACTGAAAAAAGATTTTCCCAAGCTAGCTGTAGTTCTGAAGGATTTTAAGGGCATAAATACCCACAATGAAAATGTGGGGTTCAAAAGAATCCAGCGTTACCTTTAAAGTTTGGAAACTAAAAAATGTCTCCTCTGAGAACAGATTTTCAAAACCATCCATATTAAGTTTGCTTGTTTCAAAGCTGCAATGGAATTGCTGAAACCAAAACGCTGGCCCAACTAGCCTACTCTGCTATGTTTGTGTCCTAATGATATTTTAGGAAAACTGTAATCCAATTAGAAATCTAAGGGTAAATTGGTAGGAAATCACATAATCAGGAAGGATCTTCTAACTAGGCTGTAGCTGCAGGAAAAACCAAACAAAACAAACTCTTGGACAGTGCAATTGTTTAATTAAACTAAAAGAAAGTCTACAATTCAGCACCAAAATATATCCCCTCAAGACAAGAAACAGCTTTGTTAAAATCTGAATTTGAGGCCTGCGTTCCATTACTCCCAAGAGGAAAATAGGAGTTACTGAGATTTCTGGTGCCTTGATATTTCATTAATAAGCCCTGCCATGTCAACCTTCAGAACCGTAAGTGGCACAGACATTCCTCCCTCTTTGTACAAAACCTGGATACACACTGAAAAAAAATGTTTGCTTGCTTTACTTTGGGCAAACACAATGTTCTGCAGCACTGAAATTAGTATATCAGTACCATTTCTTAAGACAGCAATGCACACAGTGTTGATACACAAAAGAAACTGAAGAAAACCTGAAAATTTTCAGGGGACTTTTGGGGGGGAGTATTGATCTCACTTCTTTCCAAAGCTTTACATCGGCTGAGTATAAAAACAGAAGCAAAACTGTCCCTTTCTCCCCCAGACTGCGAGTAATAATCAGCACAGGCATTAACTATGGTACTCTGATAAAGTTAAGAGCTGCGCAATCTTCTATATACTTGCTATTAATACTTATTTTTCATTTCCCACCTTGAACCCCGTAAGCCATCTTTACTTTCCAACGGACAATGTACAGGCATTACCCCTAAGGCCTGTGTCGTGGTTTAAGCTTTTGATTGAAGGTGAAACAGTCTCATCTGGAATAAACATACTACAAAATCCAAAGCATGGGCTCTCCTTTACAGTTGCTTGAAATTTACTTTGTAGATTACAAAATATAATTGGTTCTTTAGCTAGAAAAGCACAAATAAGCATGTGAGATACACAGATAGAACTAATTTCTAACAAAAAGGTAACATAATTTTTGTAAATGTAGAACATACATCCTTCACCTTTTCTTACCTGCATAAATGTATCAGATTTTTTTGCAAGTTATGACTGTTGCATTTTTAATACAACCCATTCCCTTCTATTGCATCTATCCTGTTTTCCTCTTTTTTGAAAGGCGTAGTCCAGCTCTAGCAAAAACCGCAACTTGGAAACATCCCATCCAAAACCACCATATGATTATTAGGAACCACGAGAGAAAATACCCAGTTCTGTATTTGGAGATGCATTTAAACATGTTAAGAATTAACTTTAAGAATTGTGAACATTTAAATAAATCCTTTTAACCAAACCTTTCTGCAAAACAGTATGTCGAACAGTAGACAAGACTAGCAGGGTAAACTGATTAATAGTGACAGACTCCCTACATCAAATCATGCCCCAAACACCACATTCACATGGTTTCTCAGGGGGTTCTAAAAGCAATCCCTGTTGTTTATCCAGAACATAGTGAAACATCAGTAGATGTGCTTCCTCACTCTGGGGAGGTAAACAAATTCCTGTACCCCTTAAAACTGAGAAGTGTAACTGAGAAGTGTAAATTTATGTAGCTGAAGTCATTAAGTTGTATTTTATGCTTCTTAATGCAATAAGCTAAAAGTAACTATTTACCTTAGAGAATGTAGGCATCTTATTCTCTCTTTGAATGTGACTTGTTATGTGTTTCCTTTTTTCTTCTGATCGATACACTCTTACTTCTTCTTCTCCCTTGGCTGTTCTCCATTCTTCCTGCCTACTGAAAAAAAAAATTGAGATGTTAACTTTAAAGCAAGTTAATACTACAACTGAGATGATCTATTCTAAATCAAGGAATAGATGTTCAACATTTACAACCCTCTTTGAATATTAGTTCTTTTCTTTACAGTCAGAATATGACTTCAATATTACACTTTCTGAACAAAGTAAGATTTCAATCTTACTTCACAAAGCTAAAGCAGCTTATGTTTGATTGTGACTAGAAAGTTTTTTTGACTTACTGATGCAAGTGTTCATCACAACAGTTAATTAGTGAATTAACTAAAGTTGCAGTTTGGAAATCAAAATTCACCTCAGGCACCTAGTAGATCAGGTCAGTGGTGCAGCCATAAAATGCCAAATAATGTCAGGTACAAATAAGAGTAAAAACATACTGTAATCTTATGCTACAAGTCAGAATACGCTGAGGCAGCTAGATCCCACTGCATATACAACTTAAATTACTGTCATTTGTTAAATGATTGTGATTTTTATTCACAATTACTCTACAATTCCAAGATGTTTCAAGTGATATGCAAACAATTTGAAACTAAACCCAATTTTATAAGAAATATGAGATCACACGATAGATAAATACCACGCAAATGGTTCTGTGACCATGTGAATTCCAAAACTGTTAAGCTCACCAAGCTAATATTCACTGCATACTTGGCCTATGCTTGTTTACCTGGCCACACCAGAAGACAGCTCAGGCACTACAACCCTTCGACTCCAAGCCACAAGGTCTCGCTCAGTGGCTATTTCACTTCTTGGTGCGTTGCTATGCATCTGACGCACACCTTCAATTTGTCCACTACGCCTTAATCCTATATTTGGTGGTGAATGTACTTCTGAGGTAGAACTTACAGATCCTAAAAAGTCAAAAAGTGATAGTTATACTTGATCTGAAATTCTAAGGGAAGCATTTAAAAAATAAATGCAAACTAAAAGGAAAAAAAAAAAAAAAACAAACCCCACAAAAAAGACCTTTTACTTACCTATTCCTTCAAAAGAAAATAAATATGAGCTGAATATAACTATTTCATCAGTTTGTACAGTCATCTAAACACACACAGGTAAACAGTTACTGGGCAGCAGTACCTTATACTTAAAAATTCACATCGAAAAAGAGCAGCTGTATCAACAACTGGAAGTGAAGCAGATATTTCATTAGTTTGCTTTTCTTTAAAAATGTGAAGCTGACTATTGCTACTGCATTCTAGATCCATGTTATAAAAAGGTGAGCTATCTCACTGAATCAGTGTCTTCTACCTTCAAAAAAGAAGCCACAACACTGTGATTAGGAATTCTAGCTGTAAAATTTACAGACAAGAAGTTGAAATGATCAAAAGGGTTAAAACAAACAAACAAAATTAACAAAAAAACCCAAACCAAATCCACAGATGCCTGCCTAAACCTTCAAAACACCTATACTGTAGCAAAACTTTAACATTTCTCTATACCTGTTAACACAGAAGCTACTCTTGCTTACTCAGGTGGATTGCCAACCATGATGTTTTAAGTGTTGAAAACTACTGCACAATCTAGTGCAAGACACTGAAGCGTGGAACAGCTGTACTGAAAAACAAGCAACTCCTTCCTCTTTTCTCCCTCCTATTTTCTCGAGACAATTCAGGTTTTAATCAAGCAGATGGCCAATTCCAGATTAAACAGTAGGGTAGTACATCTAAGGGAATGCAGTTGCTGCAAGTTCCCTGACTAAGCATAGACAATAACTTTAAAGATAAATTTGTAATGGTAAGAATTCTGAGATTTTGCAAAAAGGTTAAAAAAAAAAAAACACCACCAAAAAAAAAAAAACCACCAAAAACAAAAAAAAACAGGGAAGCTCCATCTTTTCCATGGCTCCACACCTCCTTTCTGATAATTCCAGAAAATTCACAAGTCATGCACAATACTGTAATTTACGTTTTCCATCTCTCAGCCACAACACCCATCTCCCAGTAATCTACCTCTGTTGATCCGACTCGTACTACTGGTTCCTGCTTCCCCAGAACGCCTCTGGTCCTGCTCTTGCTGAAGTCTTTGAATCATGCTATCCAATGGACTAACTTCTTGATTTGCTTGTTGACTAAGAACTTGATTCAATCCTGTGAAGTAAAATATACAAGAAAACAACATACAAATGTTGAAGGACCGAATGCATATACACATGTGTAAATATGGGCTAATGCATATTTTTGTAACAGCCAGTTTTTAAACAGGACAACCTTTTTCTTAATATATTGAGAGCATTGTATTTTCTGAAGGAGGGTAATAAATGCCTAAATTTGATCAAGAGCAAACAAGCCACAGAAGTTGAATACAACTGTTGTTTCTCAGTTAACATAAACTGTTCTAATTCATGCTTTATAATGCATTTTGGGCAGGCTAAACACTTCAGTATAAGTTTCAATAAAATAACTACTTCAAGGACTAACTGAATTAGAGAAGAATTATCTATACTGCAGAACACCAAACAGTAAAAATGTTTGACCGAGCTCCATATGGACATAACAATGACACAGACTAGGTAATGCTAATAATCTTTGGTATATAAACCAGCCATGAAACCTCCTTTTGGGCAGGTCTCGAATAAAAGACAAGAAATAGTTCTCACAGAAGTGACTACAATGTGATAATACCGTGTCTGCACAGCAAGCAAAATAAACACCGTGTAAGCATAAACACGCAAAACTTCTTTTCATACAATGGTCACAAAAAAATTAGTTATGGAGAAATAGGCAAGGACTACAGCACTCATTCCAAAAGGATGTCAGATACCTCCACACAGAACAGTCAAATGGTGGATTTGTGGGAAGCTCTGGTCAAGAGAAGCAGAACTTGCAAAATTTTTGTACTGAAGGATGACAATGTTCAAAGAAACAAGCTACAAAAATTATTTTCCCAGCATAATTCTGAAGAGATATCATATTATCAGCTGCACTTTGCAAGATACTGCAGTAATTGTGCTAGGAAATGAAGAACTTTGATTATGTGGCCAGACAAAAGCAGCTCTCTCTTAACAGATGATGGTATTCAGAAAGAACAGAAATATTTAAGACAGTGCTCTCAGGGTTTCAAGGTTATTGTAGTTGAAGTCAACTTCCCTAAAGCAGCAGTAGCTTGGAATCATGGAATGAGCTCTGGTACAACCACAGCTGGATGTTTTCTGACTCATGTAGTGAGACAGATTTATTTGGTGATAATCCAACATACTGTCTGTTGAAAACAATGGGAAAAACAACTAATAACCCAAGAATGTTCTTAAACAAGGAACAGCTACCTAAACAAAATGAGTCTTCATGTATCTAGCTTGCAAGATTTTGCCTTTACAAGTTACAGCAAATTTTTTGAGGATTTTAAAGAAATAATGAAGACACTGGTATATATTTGATTTTTCAAAATATCTGGTTTAAAGGAGCTTCACATATATCTAAGCAGTAAATCAACCATCACTACCTAAATTCCCCCTTGTCTTATAAGCCCCTACAGAAAACTTGACAAGAAATAAATTATCAGTGCTCCAAGGGAGATCCATCAAACCCCACAACAAAGTTTCAGAAAGAAACAGAGCTTCCTTAGTGGAAGGTAACATATGAAATACATGCACACACTTTAGCTCTGCTAAGACTGCATCTATTGTTGCTAAACTGTGAAGAGGTAGACAAATGTCTTCTGTCTCTCCATCATCTCTCTGGCTTTGTGTCAGCTAAGTTGATAGCTTCCTGCTATTAAACAAAATGGTATGGATACTATCTTGCTATAGCCATTCATGTGCCATATGCAGCACACCATTAGATTTAATATTGCTGGGTCTGCATGCAGAGTCTGACTTGTTTCAAGATACTATATTGAAGAATGTGCCCAGAACATTTTAAAATTAGGAGAATTTCAGAATGTTGTGGATCGACACTCTAATTGCAACAACAAAGGTTAAACCATATCCTTCCTTGGAAATTGAATTTAGCTTCAAAGCCACTAGCTAAAAGGTTAAAAAAAAACCCCACAGCATACATTCAGCCACAAGAGACTTTTTCTTTCTTACAGTTGCTTCTCTGGTAACATTTCTTCCTATAATTTTGGAGGAAATATGGAAATGCTCCTTAAAGATTATTACTCAAGTATTCAGTGGCTTATAATTCTCAGGTCTACAAATGAGGATAAAGAGACCTTTTCTAAACAACACTATCAGTTAACCTTCCCAGAATGTGTGACACAACACAGGATTAAACGTGGTGTATGGATAAGCCACTATTTACAGACACAGTCAGTTTTCCCTATACTTTCAAGAATATTCAAATACTTAACAATACTTATCTTGAAAACATTTAAAGCTACTTTCACCAGTCACTGTTTGGTCATTCATGCTAATATCAAACTAGGGACACCCAACAAGTAGGCATCATTTCTACAGCCCCACCCATGTGGGCCACATTTGGCAGTTTCCAAACAGCCACCCACTGGCTCAGAATAGGCACGTTTCTCCCACGTTGGGTGAGTGGAGAATACAACTTTTCAGGAACTTCTTAGATTCTGTACCCTTATCAAGTCTTCAGAGTTCTCTAACCAAACCATCAAAGCTTAAGTTGAATGACTGCCTTCATCTGAAGGCGAAGGGGATTTTGCATGTTTAAGGTGTCCTCTCATTTTTCTCTTCTAGTATGTGTTACCTACCCCAACTGATCTGCGGCAGAACAATCTATTTCCACGTTTCAAAAGTAGGAAATCCTACCCCAAAGAGATCAACTGAAAGCTCACTCAGCATCATACACTGTTCCAATAACGAAATGAGCTCCAAGCTAACTGGCATTGTAACATCAACCAGTCCTGACTTGATCAATGACAATACTGTAATTGTCACAAGCCATCAGTACCATGGACACGGTAATTCTTAAATGCTACATGAACTACTATGCCCAGAAATTAATAAAAAGGATGAAGTGAAAAGGAAAGTGTAGGACATCTAGAGGTAACAACATAGGCTACTGTGTAGTGAAGTGAAAGTTTCCATACCTGAAGACGTCACTCCCATCTGAGGAATAAGCTGTTCCTCCCTGCAGTTCTCACGACCAGGAACTAGTCTTTGATACCTTGCAGGATGAGGGTTGCCATCCACATCAACCAAAAATGGGGGAGGCATAAGGTGTGGAGCCTGCTGTGTCTGTTCATCCAGGACAAAGTTGTTGGCATCACGGATAAGGGGCCGATAATCACTATGAAAGAACATCTGATCTGCTATCTGTAAACAAAGTAATTTTGTAATTTTTTAAAAGAATCTATTAAAAAAAGTCATACTGAAGATAACTGCCAAAAATATTTTTAACAGTGTTACTCATGGTCACTTTTGCAAAAACAAGGTTATAAAATGATCTGTTTATCTTAGGGCAAAATTTAATGACTGCATGATTTTTTTTTCCCCAGTACTCCTTTTCTATATTATAGTGCAAGGAGAATAATCCACATGTTTGAGGGTGGGGAGCATTTAAAGAACAGTGGAATGGGGCAACATTTAACTGCTGGAAGACACTTGACTGAACACAGCATGGACGTATTAGTTTACAAATTTTCTTCTGCACTCTGAATATATATTCTGATAAAAGAACTGTGTCACAGACTTAGGAGCTATGGTGTAGGAAGAGGAGGAATAGGAAAATATTATCACATCATATCATTGCCAAATACTTCAACCAGCAGCCAAACATACATATTCTTATTTTAATGCTAGATATGTAAAATAGTTTCAGTAGATAAAACAAAGCTGGTCTAAATTCGAATTCTTCAGGCTCAAAGCCTTCTTTATTGCAGTCCACCTGCTCATAAGTTATTCTAGATGACTTTCCACAGACACTCACGACTGAGGAATTCTATTGTCCAAAGAGCATGTAAAAAGGCTTATGCTCCATCCCTTGCTGGCACAACATCTCAATATAGTGCAATCAAAGATACTGAACCACAAGGAGAAAAGAGAACAGAAGACAAGCTGACATTTATATATCCCAACACTACCTACTGGCAAGCAAACCCCTTGGCAGCTAATACACTCAGTTTAACTATGAACAAGTAAAAATAAAATCATAATATCACCATGCACACAAATTAGATTGTGCACTATAAAAATGATTAAATAATTGACTCAAGGCATGGAGATCTCCAGAAAGTCTTGCCTTAGGTGAGGTATTTGAATATATACAGAGGAATGCCTAAGCTGTCACAGAACATACTCAGATTTCTGAAAAGAATGCTCCATAATGACCAATCCATAACATAGTCTTCAGTTACTTGCTAAGTAGAAATCAGTAAGGCAGAGGTTATAGCATCTGTGCAGAGGTCTGGTCTCTCAATGACAAAGGTCTCCCATTCTTGATGTGAGACAACCAGGAATGAAAGACAACAATAAACTTATGTTAATTACAACATCAGCAAATGCGTACATGCATCCACAGGAGATAGGCAAGAAAAATTACAGGAATCACAGAATATGGACCCCACAGAAATTCAGAAAAGAAATAACTGAACGAAACTGGGAAGATGCATGGCAAGATGAAATAGCAGAGAACTTACTTCATGGATTCCAAAAGTTATCCTTACAAAGTAAGGATATGAACAAAGTAAGTATGGACAAGGTGACATCCCCCTGACATAAGAAGTTCTGACTGGATGAAGTCTTGCTGCCAGATTCTCTGTAACTTAACAGAGGCTGAATATACAAGTACGTTCATGTGCCTGACTGACAGAATCAAGGCCTGCTTAACAACTTCATTTTTTCAGCTCAAATAGCTCAATGTAATAAAAATACAGGTCTTCTAGGAAAACTTAAATTTTTCCCTAGAATAATAACAGTAAAGTATCCAGTACTTTCACCTAGTGTAAACAGTCCTATTAAATATATCCCACACTGAGAGATTCCAATGGCATCATCAAACAGACTGTGAGCCCTAATGTGCTGTGATTTGGCTGTACAGTGTTGTTTGCATCCCAGGTTTTATAAGAAAAGGGAAGGTTTGAAATTTATTCCTTAGATTCAGTGACCTCTACCAGAATAGACTCTGGATGCAAGATCATGAGGACTTCTTTGCAATCACTCTTCTTTGGTCTCTGTAATGCAATGAGATGTGGTAAACAACAATCTTCTACTCCAAAAGACAAGAACGGCATTTCATGAAGAACCCAGGTGCAGTCCAACTCTTAGGTAGAATATTGGAATGTCCCTACTGGAAACCCAGGGCAACAACTGCACTTAGGCTACTCTAAGTCATGAGAAAAATCAGAATTAGACATTTCAGTGAATCTTAAATGGCTATGTTCAGCAGACAACCAGTTGACAGTATTAGATGATAATTTGCAGGGCTAACCTCCATGATGGACCCACGAAAGTATCAGAAGTCTGAAGCACCACAGTGTTCAAGGCCATGTTGGATGGGGCTTTGAGCAACCTGGTTTAGCGGAAGGTGTCCCTGCCCATAGCAGGGGGGTTAGCTCTAGGGACCTAGAACTTTAAGGTCCTTTTCCCCCCAAAATATTCTGTGATTCTATGTTATTACCAAAAATCATACATATTTCTTGATACACTATTAAGAGATCAAATTCATAACAATAAGAAAATGCTACAACACCATTAGGAGATGAGTCATATGACTTGACAAACCCACTTTGTTTCAGAGCAAAAGCTTTCCGCAAGGTCTGAGCTCTACAAAAGAGACTCTCCTCCAGTAACTGCACTATACATTCACAATGCTCTGTTTTTCCCAATGGGAAGACCTATGCAAATGCAAAGAGATTCTTCCCCGTTACTGCAACAATCCACCACACAGGTCTTGCAACTAAGAACTGTGGTTTGGGCAGTCCAAAGGAAAAAAAGCCTTAGAAAGCTCAGAGACCTAGTCCAATCTAAGATTTGAAATGAACAGGAAGGTACCTTATGCTTTAGAATCGTTAGGCATTCCTGGACAAGTTTCCACCTAAGCAAGAACTTCTGAAGTGCACATGCCCTGTTGACAGTGAGCTCCTCTCATCTCTGATGATCTTCGCACACTCAGAAATTCAGCTGAGATTGGCTCAAGATTCCTTTAATTGGGTAAATAACAAAGGAGCCCCAAACAAGTAGCAAATGCATATTTTCTTTCCATCACTAAAAATTACGCCACTAAACCATATTATCATCAAAAGCACACCCCATCACCTTCACTGTGGCCAAGATCACACCCAGGACAAAGAAACAAAACCAGAACAGCAGTTCCAGTGAACTAGAAAACATGGGTACTATCTGAACATCACTAGAAAAAATAAACACTTGGAAAAACAAGAGTTTGCTCTCTCAGCAGAGGTAACATTATCTCAGCTATAATTACTGTCCTGAGTATAACTCACAAATGCAGGAATTCAGGACAGGTTACCCCACTCATTTCTTCTGTAAAACTCATTACCCAAGATGGATGGAAAACACTTGAAAACACAAAAGCCCACAGGTCCTACCAGAGCATGTTCTCACAAGACGTTAAAAGAAAACAAAACAAAACAAAAAAACCCCAACACCCCCCCCCCAAAAAAAAAAAAACAAAAAACCACCAAAATCCTCAAAAAACCCAAGCATCTGAAGCAGGAGTAGGACAGAAAAAAGAACATCTAATCTCCAGCACCTACCTGTCTGTAGTTGTACTTCTGCATAAATGAGGTCACACAAAAATTAAAGAGGGGAGGGACCCAGACAAGGAGACCAGAAACTTCCAAGCTGAGTTTTCTGAGAGTTGAAGACTAAGATTAAAGAGGTAACAAATGAAAGTCCTGTTTGCTTCCATTTATTCTATGGTCAAGTATGATAAGATTATCAGAAGCAAAATAACAGCTGGAGAAGATAATTTTAGATCACCCATTAAGTGAAAAATTTTAAACTATCTTTTTCTCAGAGGCTGCAGCAAAAGTGACAAGAAAACAAAGGTCTGTAGAATTCAAGAAGTGAAAAGCAACTCTTTTCATTCTTCCAACAGATCTAATCCCTCACAAGATAAATTCTTAAATGGGAGTCTAAAGGCAACTCCAACAAAGGCAAAAAGGCTCTCAGTTCCAATTTCATTTCCAACATCTCTGAGAATTAGAGGACTATAGGCTTCCAAAATGACTGGACAGAAAAAAATTTACCTGGAATGACCCATCGATACTGTGAGAAAAATGTTTCTACTACAACAGGCTTTAAAGTTTGGAACTCTTGAAGAGAAAGACTTTGAAAATGATCTGATAATCCTAGTTTTCCTTGCTGTGGTGTCTCTCTGTTCATCTGCTTTCTTTGGAATGGAAAGGGAAATGCACAGCTAGCAATAGGTGAGGAACAGCAATAGCAGCCAAGTACCAAGTGCTTCAAATCATAGTTGAGAGCCAAGAAGAAGAAAAAAAAATCCCCAGTATGCAAACGCTGCTTGTAACTAGCATCAAATTGAGAGCTGGAAGACTACAGAAAGAAACGCGTGGCTTACAAGACAAAGATTAAAATTCCTTTTCCTATTCTTCCTTCAGGCCTCTCTGTGCTACTCTTTGCCAAAAAGCTTTCAAGGCCAGCATACATCCAAAGATCTGAAGCCGGAAGCGAGATCCAGAAGCCAGCACTTCACAACCAACCTTCAAGTACCAGCTACCAGAAGCAGAAATGAAAATCATGGAGCAGACACGCTTGTTTAAGTCTTAGAAAGAGGGAGAAGAGATACATCTCACCTCTTCCCTGGGTAAAAGAACAACTACGACCATGTGGGCACTCCAGATTAGGTAACCTGTATGGGTCATAGGGCATGTACATCCACAGAGGAAAAAAAACACCATGCATCTTTACAGTCATGAGGGTCTGTGGCAAGACACCCACACTTAGAATACACAGTGCAGACATTAGAATAGAGATGTAGTATTTTAATCGCACAGTACGGTGAAACATTGCAGTGTAAGCACAAAGGCATCCATGACAGAACTTCATTAGCAGACACACATCACATAGTATATTTACTGTAAAAAACTGTCTCCCATGCTAAGCGATATTTAAATACATATAGCAGAAATTAATTCTATTACCTGCCCCCTTTCTCACCCTCTCCCCCCACTCCTATTTTTGTCTTAGTTAAGAACAAAAAAAAAATTTAAAGCAAAATATTTAACTATTATCAACTCCGTTTCAGTTCATTCACATGATCCATGTGCATCTATTAGTAGACACTTGTAGCCTCGTCACTTAAGAGAGTAGACAGTAAGTGACCGGTTTTGTTTTTGTTTTTTTGGGTTTTTTTTTGTGGTTTTTTTTTTTTTTTGACTTTTAATTTCCCATGTAAACAGTAGCTTAACAGCATGTTTCCGTAGTTTAAAAAACAAAGACAGTGAAAGAAAGCTCAATGTCAACAACAGGAATCTGAAACATGCAGTAATTAATGGCTCAAACTTATGTTATGATACAAAGACGCTCTGGAGGAAAGTTTGCACGAATGCATTCAACACAGACAAACATTTTGATTTTCATCTTGCACTGTACCTTGTCATATTTGCTACTGGAACCAAAGCCAAAAATCAGAAGATGACCATGAGAATCAGTACATGCAAAATGCTGTCCATCAGGAGAGCACTTGCAGTCAAAGACTGCACCATGTCCTTGTCCTTCAATCTGAAATACATCAACATACAAAATAATTAAGTTATCAGAAATAAATCATTTTCAGTTATGATTCTCAACTGTGGTGCTGATGTTAAAATTTATTAGAAAATCTGTAAGACAGTATACTGCTAGATGGAAGTTACTTTAAAACATAGTTTGCTTTTTAGCTATTCACTTCTCAGTGAATTTTGTAATAATGCTCATGAAAGATGCCAAATTGATAGTATTAGAAACTGACAGACTTTATCCACAAAGCAGGCACAGTATAGGAAGTGAAAATAAAAGCTTCCCCTTGAACGTCCTGCTAATGAGCCTAACCAGAGAGCTGGGTCCAGTTCAGGGCTTAGTCACTACACCCTTTCAATCCTCTGCCTTCTTGCTAAGCTAGCCCAGTAGCATTGGCTGCTGTGGTGTTTCACAACACCTGCCTGCCAGGAACGCACGGACATAGACAACCCACAGTACACAACTTAGCAACTGCCTGCTTCTGTAATTCCTACTCCTAATTTATTGGAGTGGGTGAGGTGTAGATTTGTGTAAAAACTCCACTTTTTAAAGGAGAACTGCAAAGATTTTAAAAAAGGAATTTTTACCTGATACTCATTTTCTGTTTTCCAGTTCCATTAAGCCAGAACAAATGGGTTTTTGTTTTTCCCTGCAACCTGTCAATCAAGCAGAGGTGACCAATCACCACTCTGAATTTTCATGTCTTCAGCACCTCTTCAGAAAGCCCCTTTCTATTCTCCCCAGCAAAGCACTTTTGCATTTTCTTTAAAGAGACACCAAACAAAATTCTTTCCCTAACTATGGCAGGCCTATGCACTGCCAGAAAACACAGCCTGCAGGCAGTAACACTATGCACTTCTGTAGCACCTCCCAGAGGCCATCAGCTTCACTTTAAAAAATTAAGGAACCAAGCCTCCAAAAACCTGTGCAGTAGGCAATGTTCTCGCTATCTCACAGGCTGAGACAAAGGCAAGAAGTCTACATCTTTTGCCCAGGGCTTTACAACACACCCACACCCCTGCACACCCCCCACCCCAATGGCAGAGGCTGCTACACCTATTGCCAGTGCTTGCAGGTAGGTGATGATAAAGGCCTTTCTTACTCTAAGTACTTTCCATAAAAATCAAATGAGTTTCTGGATTAGCAAAAGAGGAACATAAAACAGTGCTAGTTTTATGTTCTATTTTGCCCGTTATTCCAGAAGAAATGAAGTATCCTATAGAAAGAGATGAAAAATAAAAACAGAGCTTCGAGTGAGTGACACTAACATCGCAACAGCTAGGAATGAAGGATTAATTTATACTAAGCAAGATCCAACAACCAAGGCAAAGTTACAACTTTGTGCTGCTTTTCGCATGTAGAAAGCTCAGAGCATTCAAGGGAGACAGTCTGGGGAAGCAGGTGGAAAGGGGAAAGAACTTCAGCCCAAGAATAAGCTTTGCAGATGTAAAGTAAAAACCTGGAAAAGGAGTACTTTCAAACAGATTTCTGTTCCCTTTCCCTTCCTCCAACAAAGGAAACATCAAAGTATCAAGCTTCTTAACATTCAAGTCCTTCATAAATAGAATTTCAGGGTTCTCCTAGAGCCTAAGATTTTACGACTTTTCATTTTACAAGGAAAACAAGGCATGCTGTGTGAAGAACTATTTGCTAATCACAGTGAGGGGAAAAAAGTCAGAAATAGAAGGAAAAAAAAAATCAAGCTATTAAGATGATGGGATTTTTAATCCTTCCCAGTAAGAAATGGTTTGGATGGATCAGTTTCAAGAAACCCCTGGAATTTAGAATGTTAGTTGGAAGACATTCCCTTCTTATGTAAAGGAAAAGAATAGTGATCTACTGTTAAGTGACTAGTACAGTGCAAATAATTTTACTCTACATGTGGCCAGAATCTGGTTTAAATAGTGTTTTTGGAAAGGAAATCAGCAAGACCTTTTAGTACAGCCCCTCAAGTCTGATGTACTATTACTTGGAAATAAAAATCCTTAGTATTATAAGAAGAAAAACTACTGCTGAGGATAAGCTTCAAAGATATAATTACTATCACAAATTAAAGAGCAAAGCCTGCCAGAGTGTGCTACCCAGTAAAATTTTTAAACTAAAGTATTTTTAGATTAATAAATCATGTTTTACAATGGAATTTCTCCAATAATAAAGCTAACAGAGAGGAGCAGGTTATTTGGAACAGAAAATAAATGTTAAGTTGCAAAAGGGGGAGCTGTACTAAATCACTGAGATGCAACTTCAGCAAGCTAGATAAAGGACTTGAGCAAGAAGTAAACTTCCTTCCCCTTTCCAGCTCTTTTAAATCAAAGATACAAGAACTGTAAGAAGACTGTATTCCAAAGAAGGTAGACTACCTATTCTGTCTCGAACCTTCACCTGAATAAAAGGATGGTGAAGGGAAGAGACCACCCATAAGAACAGAAAAAGCACTGGTCAATTAAGAGCTGTCCCAACATAAAAGGCTGCGAAGAGTGAACATCTTAAGACACTGCCAGCAGCAAAGCAAGTAGCAAGGATTCTTTACCTACCAGTAAGAACAGGGAAGAACCAGTGATGCTATACAATGAGGACTAATTTAAGATTACTTTTAGTCTCAACCCCAAAAATTAAGCTATCTGCCTACATTTTCACTAGCAAGGAAGCAGGTGGACACTGATACATCACGGAGGGAGGAAAGTTGATGAAATCAGAGAATGAAAAAGGGAAGCTATTCTTTCCCTCTCAGTTTTGAAGCAAACTTATTGTTCTCCCCAAACCAGGGAGAACAGAGCTGTGAAAAGAGTACAGGAAGTAACATGTCTTAGATCCATAAAAATAATTTGTTGTGTGAACACAAAGTATTACCACCTACAGAAAGAGAGAACTACATAATAAGCCTTTATACCTATCATCAATAGATAGTATGAAAGACTTTAAGCCTACTTTTTAAGAAAAGTAAAAGACATGGGAGGAAAACAAAATAAATAATCAAGATTAGAGAGTACCAGATAAACATAGCAGACTTTCTTCAGTGAAGTAATTGATTTCATTTTTATACCAAGAAAATATAATTCATTCAACCTACGTAGATTTCACAGACATTATGGCACTGATAACTTAGTTTAAATGGAAGAGATCGTAATTATTAGGAGAAATGCAGAGCATGTAAACTTGCTAAGGAAAAGATGACAGTTACTGGTTTTGGAAAAGACATACAGAACTAAAGGAAGCTAAACTGATCAGTGAAGTTCCTCAAGCCAGGTCTTTCTGTAGTGACTACAGAAAAAAATAAGAGCCCATTGATTAAATGAACATTAGGAAACCATCCACTGAGAGCAGATTTAGGACACAGCACATACGATATTGACTGAAGCAATTAAAAGCCAACACGACAAAATGCAATAGGTCATGAATCTAGTAAGATCATTAGAAATAACTTACTAACTGCCAGAAAAAAATAAAGGAACACAGTCTACATATAGGAATACTACACATTTCTATCACACTTTCCAACATAAGAAAGCACTGTTTAGAAAGTCAGTGAACTAATAAGCATCTACTAGCCTGAGGTAGATAATGTTCTCTCCCATCCTTCACATTAAGGGACTGAGGCAATTAGTTGGAAACACAGGGAGATAGATCACTGTGTTTTTGTTGCAATGCATCACATACAATGCAACATCAAAAAGAAACCTATAAACCTAAAATATACCAGAAGTATATCCAGAAGAGAAAGAGAAAGCACACACATGCTAGGCAAACAGACAACGTTAAGAACAGTCTTCCAAAGCAATACACATAATCTTTACTTCTGATGTTCAAGGTAGGAAAATTCTAAGCAGAACAGCTACAGAGAAATGTTTCCACTCATCATGCTAATGGAAAACTAAAGAGCTCAGCTTCTTCACATGGACACTAAGGAAAGAGGACTATTTTGTGTGCCTATACAGAAAGACCTTTAGCAGAAAGAGAACTGTTCAAATGCACAGGAAGAAATGAAAATTAGCTACAAGTAACATTCAACTTAAAAACTGATATTTCTATGCTAACAATCATAATGACAGCATGCTAGACCAACTTTCTAGAACTACCAAAACCCTCCAAATTTAACTAATTGTTATTAAAACATATAACTTCTTTCATAAGTGATGAAGCTATATCATAGCTGCTCGAGTCAAACCAGTCTCCAAGTATTTTGAAGTCCCTTTGAACAACCTCAGATCACAGCATGCTTCCATGCTAAGCCAAAAGATATGTACCGACATTCTACAAAGTTAGAAGAGGCTGCTGCAGCACTGGAGGACTCGAAAACCCACTTAATTTTTAAGCTAGGAAAAAAAAAAAAAAAGAGGAAAAACCAAGAAAAAACAGGGTTTCTATACTGCTTCCAGAACAGTAGCAAAAGATCAAAAGTAGGAAGATGTCAAGAATTAATTGAGAGTAAAATGTTTACTAATATTTCCCTCTTCCTACCACACAAGTCAGTTATCCATTTAGGAACGTTGTATTTGTCTTGAAAGACAAATGTATCAACAAAAAGATCTGACAGATCACCCACCCTATGGATGCCTGAAGTTATAGAAAGGCTATAGAAAAAGTATTTATGACTTTTATAATTTTTAAGAGAAATTTACTCTTCATAAACATCCTGAAAGGTCAGTACTGGCTTCTGCTTGGACTACTAGAGCATCATGCTGGCTTTGCCCTTCAGGATCTGCTCTTATGTACCATTCAAAGGTGGAACCTCTTGAAAGTTTTCAGGAACATTTCAGTGGGACTATACACTCACTGATTCATAAATAATGCATCTATAACTTTATTCTAGTCAAAACCTCATCTAAAAATACAATCCCATATAATTCCAGCAAAAATAGCAGTCTCTTCAGACTTTATTAAGGCCACAACATAAGAAATGTTTCTTATTAACATTTCTAATTAGCATCTCCGTGTTAATTAGAGATTATTATGCATTATCTATAAAAGCAAGTGGTACACCTTTTGGACATTAGTCCAAAAATATCACCTCATGTGACAGAAAATCCATGCACAGAGCATTCTGCTGAGCTGCCCTAGCTGGAATCTAATCTTAGATGTTGACAAGGACTCCAATTGTTTGGTATGTCACATAATCACAGAACAGTTGAGGATGGAAGCGCCTACCAGAGGTCATCTAAATCCAACTTCCCTGCTCAAGCAGGGTCACCTAGAGCATGTTGCTCAGGACTGTGTCCCAGACAGCTCCTGAATATTTCTAGGGAAGGAGACTCCACAACCTCTCTGGGCAACCTATTCCAATGCTCAGTCACCCTCACAGTAAAGAATTCTTCCTCATGTTCAGGTAGAAGTTTCTGTGGTTTAGTTTATACCTGTTGCCTCTCATCCTATCCCATGGCACTACAGAGAAGAGTATGACCTAATCATTTTGACACCCTTCCTTCAGACACTAGCCAGATTCCCTGTGATCCTTCCTTCTCTAGGCTGAACAGGCCTAGCTCCCCAGCCTTTCCTCCAAAACTATAATGATTCTAATAGCCTTTTGGTGGAGTTCCCCCAGGAGCTCCATGTTTCTTTCATACTGGGGACCCTAGAACTGGACACAGTACTCCAGGTGAGGCCTCACCAGGGTTAAGCAGAGAGGAAGGATTACCTCCTTCAACCTGCTGGCAATGCTCTTCCTGATGCAGGCCATTTAGCCTAAAACTAATCAAGTAGCTGCCAACAAAGATCTAGGTAGGCCATGCAGCTTTACTGATTAATGAAAAGGAAAGAATGTTGTAAGTGACATGATAATGCTTTTAGGGCTTCAGAGTTTATCAGGTTGCACTGACAGTAGAAGTAGCTTCAGAAAGTAAAGAACCACACTGCACAGATCAGTGAAAGATCAGACAACAGAAGACAGGGCAGGAAAAAAAAATTAAGGTAGATGAGGAGGCATAGCATAGGAATTGCCTGGAACAAAGTGTCCACTCAAAGCTACAGGACAAACAACCAGCTCTCTTAAGGAGCAGGAGCACACAGAAAAATCCTACTGCAACTTAGTAGCCTCTGCTTGATTGACAATTTGCAGGAAGAAACCCTTTTGACTGAAATCAGTTGTTGCCATAACACCGACAGTAAATTCTAAGCAAAACAGGGATTAAACTGTACTAAAACATTTTAACAGTCATTAACAGGAGATGTGTGTGTCCAAATTTACAAAAAGTAGATATCATTGCCATCATTAAACACATTACTACTATCACCCCCATGGGGGTTCCCAATTTTTCTCACTCATTTATATAAAAACCTAAGATGTAGGAAGAGGGCAGAGAGACTGGGCAGGGAAATTGCGAGCACATCTCTGCATCCAGATGGTGTGATTCTCCAGCCGTAGTTCAGCCTCTCCATTAGCTTCAAGTAAGGTCAAAATTACACCCTCTACAATTTCCTCTGTAGAAATCAGGAAAAATTCCACAGGCTGCTTGTACTTGAATTTTTCATGGTCAAGTTTTGTATATGACAATTTCAGCTGCTGCTTATGCTAGTAGCATCAAATAAATCTAGAATATACACAAAGCTAAGCAAGTGTTTCTATTAAAAATTTTCAAAAGATAAATTAAGTGTCAGAAAGTTGGGGAAAATGTGTAAGCTTGTAAAAGAACCATGCAATGCAACTGCCATAAATCCTATAAAAGTAATTAAGGACCCACTTGGAAAAGAAACACATGGAACCAGGAACAGTATCAGACTTTACATTGATTAGATAACCAGCTAGCTACAGACTTGGGGCCAAAAGCTTGGATGTAAGCTTCAGCAATCTTGTCCCGATTTCTTAATGTCTATGTGGCCAGAACTTTTCAGCCTGAACATGAATGTGGGATTGGTTTGTTTGGGCAGTGTTTTGTTTTATAGAAAACATTCAACTGCATTTACACAGAATAACTGTGCTATGAAAAGGCATACATTAACTGTTGCAACTTCACATAGAGAATGTAAAGCAAAACTACTACGAATGTATCCACTTGCTTCAAGCTTTCTCACTGGATGCATGACAGTATATTTTCAAAGAGCTTAATGTTTTAAATATGGTTATTGCTTTGTCATAATACATATTACTACATCTCCTGATTTTCTGCTAGCATTTCTAAGAAGTATACCCTGTTTCATTAAGACACCATTTGAAACAGCAGCAGTATTTCAGAGCTATACAAGTACACTCATCATGTAACCAGAAAAGGGTGACCTTACACAGTAGGATGGTATCTGCTTGCTGATTCTATTACTCCATTTGTTTTCAAAACAATCAAATGAAATAAACGAATTTCAGAGATCACCTTCAAAACAAGCATATCAAAACCACTTTTTGTTTCCTTAGCCCAAGGGTTCTCAAGAAATAAGCAACCTGAATAAGAAAGCTAAGGACCAAAGAGAGTCACATTTCTTTTTCTTTACTATAGCTCAGTCCTAAGAGCTTGAGTATAAACTTTAAGACAGATCAGGAAACGAAGGACCTAAAAATTTGTTTGTGAGTATTCACAAACAAATTCTATCCTTTTGATCATATGAAAGCATTATATGCTTCACTGCATAAAAAGTTAGTACGCAGTCTAATGAAACCTACTGCAGCAAAGTAAATAAGGTTTTATGAGCAGCCCTGCAGCATCACAAAATCCTTCCAACACACATTTTCTTTTGCTTAACTTTTCTAGTGGTAACTGTTAGAAATATGGTCATGTTGTAATCCTTTAAATGTGAAAAGCAGATGCTAGAGCCTTGTCTTCTCAATTATAGAGTGAAAGATCTCTCAGTGAAGAAAAACATTTGTTCTTCACAATTTCTTCCTCAGGAATACCCAGACATAACCACCACAGCTCTTAAAAAAAATGCCTATCGAGCTTTACTTACATTGCTTCACTTCATGTACCTGACAGATGTACAGAAATTAATAAGGAAATTTAAAATAAACTCATAATAAATTTTAAAGTAACAATATATAGTCTTTTCTCTAAAGTTAAGTTATGCTGAGAAAGTATTATGCATTTGCTTGAAAACTACGAAAACAAGCTGCGGTATTTTTTCTCTTTTCAGGTATTTTTCCCTTTAATTTGTGGTAAAAAAACCCCCAAACAAACACACCACCCCCCTCCACCAAAAATCCAAAAGCCAGCAACATTAAGTTGGTCATGCTAAGTAGCTCATCTCAAAGTCTTGCTAAGAAATCCTGAACAGCTTTCTGAACTACAGCTGTAGAGACGTCCTTCAATCTCTGAACTCCAAAACCAAAGAGTTTTGTCCCCACTTTTCTTTTAGCTGTCATAAATTTTCTTTGGAAGAAAAAAGGAGAACAAAAAAGGAAATACAACTTTTTTTCTACAGTTAAATCCAGACTTTATCCTAAAATCTCAAGTAATTGGCTTCTGGGCTGGAAATTTTACAAGAGGTTGGACAAAATCACGTATTACTAAAGTTTTGTTAAAATAGCAACTGCAAAACATTGACTTGTTAGAAAATTTACACTTTTAAATTCAGCTGCTTACACTGTACCTGGTTTAATATATGGGTTTTAATACAGATGGAAGAAACCATGCTCATCACACTACCCAAATCTTTAAATAAGCTATTTAACATATTATGAAATAAACGCTGAAGTGTGTCTTTACTTGTTTAAAATATGTTCACATTTAAGGTTTACGTTTCATAATCAGTTGCTAATTATTAAGCATACTGGAAACAACACATGCAAGTCATGAGCTTCCTAGATACGAATATCTTGCCTATTTACCTAAAATGTAAGTAATGTATTCGATATGGAAGTGTGGGACTATTCATCATGAACGTCCAACAGAAAAGTGCTCAGAATGGAAACAAACAGCCAGGATTCTCATACAGAGATCTAGATGAAAAAATGCCCCAGTTAAAAAGAAAAAAAATCCCGTTTTTTTTCTAGGACACCTGAAGACCCCTAAGAAGGCTCATCCTACCTTACAGCAACTACAGCTATCAAAGACATCATATCCCTCCAGATCTTCATGAAAAGCATGTATTAACCTGATCAGAGATCTTCAAAAACAGCCACGAAGTGCAAGTACACCCTGTATCTTTCCAATACTAATGCAAGAGGAAGGTCAGCCTCCCTGTCAGGCCTTGTGATTTTAAAGTTTCCTTGTCTGCCCCCTACTTTTTCCTGATGTTTCCCACAAAAGTGGGAGAGAGAGCATACGAACAACAAACACCAAGCAGTAAATTACACTGCCTTAAGAAATCATCCACTATTCTTGAAGTACCAGTCTGGTTTCCTGGGCAAGCAACATTTACTCAGGGCCACAGAGAAGAACAGTGGTGTTTCTGGGAAAGATTAAAGCTCTTCTTTCGCAAACGTAACGGAGTTTGTTGTCATTTCAAAGGAAGCTGAAGGTGGGAAAGGGGGAGAACAGGTTCTGTGAGGAATTTCTTTTTCATTTTCTCCTCCTCAAAAAGAACCTGAAGGTTGCTTCAAACCACCACTTTACAAAGCTTGAGCTGTAACGTGTTTCTGAAATATACGCATGGTATTTCTATATGCTCTGATGAAATGTGCTTTAGGCATATGGAAAATGACTCATCATCAAATTCACAACAGCTGGAGATACATAGTATGACCTTTAAGCATCAAAGGCTAAGGTTGCTTAGCCTTTCAGCAAGTCAGATAACGTCACAAAGGCAGGAGCATTTTGAAGCATTCAGATCTGTGAATTTAACACAAGATCGTAAAAGCATTCTTTTTGTATGGGTATTTCAATGCATTCTTCAGAATATGATGAAAGGACAAAGGTCACTTTTGCACTGAGTTCAAGGTGGGTTCCAGAACTACCACCCACTTAGAGCATGTTGCAAAGAACACTGTAATACTTGCCAGTGCTCAGAAAGACAGTCTTAATGCTAAGGTAATGTAACATAAGTGAACTGTTCACAACCACTAGAAGAACACTGAGATTACAGGTAAGCAGAAGTCTGACCTTAACCTGAGGCACACAGGGTCCCCTGAGGTACGTGAATTATGTCAGACATTAAGACCACCTACTACTGGTTACAGCAAAGCCCGACTTCTCCTACAAGCATCTCCCAAGAAGCAGCAAACCAGTAAAACAGAAGAGCAACACCCAGTCATGAAATATGCTTTGTTGCTTGGTTTTTGTTTGGTTTGTTGGGGTTTCTTTTGTTTGGTTTTTTTTGGGGGGGTGAGGTGGGTTGGGTTGGTTTTGGTTTTTTTTTAGTCTGTTGACCAGGAGCATCATTTTTTTATTCAAAAGCATCAGTATTCCTACAAAATTACTACTTAACAAAAGGATTTCTGAAAACACCATAAGGTTCGTCCTTATCAAATAACACACAAGCTTCAGTGCAGTAATTGCAATGCCTACTCACAAAATCTGCTAAGTCAGGTATCAGATTCAGTCAAAGCAATTAGACTCAAAGATGCAGTACAAAAATCCAATATTCTTCAGTGACAAAGACTGTACAAAATGCCTGTTCTCACCTTGTCTTTCATTCTTGCTACTGTAGTACAGTTTTCATACTTCCAATGGCACACTTCTAAAGTAACTGCAGTCACCATATGTCCCTGCAACTGTTCATAAACTGTTCATAAAGCTTTGCTGTAAAGCGAAATATTAAAAAAAGAACCAAAAAAGAAGAACAGAGCTACAGGCTTGTACATACCCTAAAATTTTTTAGGCAACTTTTTTCAATATCCTTCTGCAAGGCACCCCACTCACATGACAACTATCAGCTTTACCACAAGAGAAACCTGTACTCACAGGCTGCAGCCAGCCAGCCTTTTGCAAGCAGTCTCAATCAGCAAAGCTCATCCCCCAAGAGGTACTTGCTTAAAGGAAAGCATGTTTAAAGGAAACTAAGTCCAGAAAATAAAAATCAAGGGCAGCACTAACACTACAGATGTACTTGCAGTCAGACCTGAGGAACACCAGTACTTAATGTCCAAATTGCAACACCAACAAAAAATCAATCACCAAACCAGTGCATCCACCTAACGTTACTAGGCACCATTTTTTGGTTTGATCTGGAAGACCCTTAAGTGCCTGTAGTTTTCTTTTACCCCCTTTGTACATTCTCAGAATTGAGAAACTTCTGCTTAAATCCTACAGGAACTACAAGCCTCAGGCTAAGCTGCAGCACACACCATACAAGTGCCAACCCTGGCATTCCTAATAAATCAATGGTGGTGGGTTTATTAAGTAACTTTGTGAGAACACCAGAAAAAAAAAACAGATCCTATGACATAAGAAAGCACTAACCCTTCAAGTTCAAAAGCTTGCCTGAAGCTTGAAGCCAAAGGCCATTTCTATCACTTTCTAATTTACCTCAAACATGATTTACATACATGACTTCCAAAATAAGCCTAGCAGAAGTGTCTAAACCCAAAGGCTACAGATTCATGCCCCTCCACAGTGGCACAACTTCAAGAGAAAGTTGGGAAAAAGTCCTGCCTAGAACATTTATAGCTGAGATAACCTCTTCAGTAAGTGACAGATACTGAATTGAACACCCTCCCATCGAGGACAGAAGAGAATCTATGCCTTCTATTTCCCAGATCAGCAGCTTAACATTAGTTAAAGCAATCCCAAAAGATGAGTGCCACCTGCTCCTGTACACTTGTTTTCGGAGAGCAGGGACCTCCCTCAGTTGTTGGAAAGATGCCTCACCACACAAGGGATTCACATGTCTCACGGCAGCTTTGAGTAAGAAACTGCGTTTCAAATCTGTCTTTATATACATTCTCACAGAGTGGCTTTCACTAGATAGCCCACCACACAGTGTATATTTTTTTCCTGGAACGAGGATACCTAAATCTCATATCCTGTTCAGTAAACTAAAGATTTGGTAGGATACTGCATTCTGCTTTGGAGACTAAGGACCTTGGTCCCCAATACTTTGGTACCAAAACAGTCAATTCCTTCAGCGAATCTAGGCCCCGGGTAAATGGGTCACAATTTAAATATTTACAAGGTTTTGTGCTATCATTCTGTAGCAAACCCACTATTTTTGTGAAATATTTAAGCACTGAAACAACTGGCTGCAGCAACCACTTCAGATTTTCATGACCCTGTTTCTTCAGAAGTCTGCTAAATGCTTATCTGTACCTGGGAAATACAGCATGTGAAACTGCCCTAATATTACAGCACGAAAGCCATGACCTCACTGACTCCTTGGAAAAATGAATGACAAAAAAATACACTGAGAACACATTTTTCATTAGCAGCTGCATTCAGTCAGGACTGGCAGGGTTATTATATAGGGCACAAAACAGAAAGTACCTGTATTTGCACATGCAATTTAAAACCATCTTGGGACTTACTTTCTGCATCTCAAAATCTCCTAGAAAGCTTTAACCCTCTCACACTCCTGATATTTCTATGGCAAATTTCACTCTCTGGGGTAAGGATACGCTCCCTGAGTCCAGCTGACTAAAGTCACTAATTAAGCCAGTTCTGAATGCTCATGAAGTCCAGCAGTTATGCAATACTTACAGACCTAGATCAAATGAGGTGAAGACTAAAAGTGAAAACACAGAATAAATAAAATATAGACATACTTACTGAGAGTAAACCCATGTGTGTGGACAGTTGCTTATGGGACTGAGTTTACTAGTAATTACAAAGACCAACATCTGACATACAGACTGAAGATTCTTCAAATAAACTGTGACTGTGCCAACTGATAATAGCAAATCTTAAGCATAAAAACATAGGAATGATCTGTAGGACCATCAGAGTTTCCTTGTGACACCTCTCTGCAACCATCAAGGCACAAAAGAACTTTAATTCCCCCAGTTATAATAAATACAAAACAAAAAGTACATTTGGTTACTATGGCTTTACAATTTCACATTCCCTTACTGGATAAAAGAAATTAAGTTTCAAACTAATTGACACTGCTTGCATCCCTTTTTTTTTTTTTTTTTTCCTTTTTTTTTTTGATGCTGACAATGAAGGATTTTGGGGTGGGTGGGACAAACAAAACTTGAAAATATCCAACTCAACCTCTGGGATTTGCCACAAGGCTTTAGATGTACCAAGCAACCCATCTAGGATGGGAATACCTGACTGGATTAACATTAAGGTAACAGTCATCTTCCAACCAACACCCCACAGTCTGAAATTTTTTTCAAGGAGCTTTTGTTATGACAAAGTCACCCAGTAGTAGTTCCAGTATCACAGACACTGTCTTATCAGGCATGACAATACAAGGTTCTTGAACTGCGTATCAGGATTCTCGTGCCATTCAACTCTCAGGTTTGATTCCTCCAGATGACGTTCCCTGTCTGATCCAAAAGAACTCAATCTGTAAAAATTTCCCATTCCCTAAATATGAATACTGTTTCTCAGAAGTATGAGATGACATACTGAGCAAGTCAATGAAGGTAACTGTGGTTATCAGGATAATTTAATATTGGCTAATCTGATGATGTTCCCACCTGATATGCCACTTAGGAAACTGAGAAGACTGGCAGCACTGTATGTGTTCATGACCTCCCTTAGAAAATCAGAACGCTTAACATTTGCAGCTCTACAAAGGTGACTATGCAATCTAGAAGCATTTCCCCCCCTCCCAGTCATCTAAGGAAACCTCTAATTTTCACCTACGTCTTTTGAAGCATCAGACATGGAAGACTAGCTGGTGAAATATTCAGAGACTATAAAGAGATGCCTCTCTTGCATACCTGGCCTATATGACTTATTTATTGGTTTGAGACAAACTGATTGCCAGATTTACAATTCCCCTCACCTCACCCAGTAGGCAGATTTTCTCACATTCACTTCTAGCATGAAGCACAGATTACTAGCTGCTGAGATCTTCTGACTGTCTACATATTTCTCCGATTCCAAAGATCTTAAAATGTGAGCGATTTCTACCCTTTTTAGGTGTTTGCGTTGCACTGCACCCTTGAAATAATTATTTCACTCTTTCATGGGTTTGCCTTCTGTCATAGCCATCTATAATTTAAATTCTGGTAGCTCTTAAATAGGCTTGACTTATAAAGAACAGATGAGCTCAGCCTCTTCTGACCTTAAATTCCATGAAAACTATCACATACATTTTGACTAGTACTGGAAAGGCAACCTAACCATGCAATGAGAACATACACCTCAACTGATAACAGTGAATAGCATTGAGTAATGAAGATGTGTACTCATAGCTCCAAGACAACTGTCTCAGATCTTTCCTAAGTCCAGTTACAGAAGTCAATGCAGAGGGAACACTACTGAACCTAGGTCAGTACTGAGGGAGTCTAGGCTCCTCTCCCCTCCATTGAACTTGGCAGAATTTCTTCAGAGACTTTCTGAACTGTACTGTACACTGCGAAACTCAGAATCTTTCTTTATTCTCAGAGTGACCTTCCTAGCTTGACTTCATTTCTAAATGCTCCTTTTTTTGGCGAGTACATCTACGGCTGGTCTCTTCTTCAGATGACTTTCGTTATGCTGGTCTCCAAGACTTCTATTCCACTATGGCTGAAGGTTGGATGAAGCCCATTTGCCTACTCTCAGCATTCTCAATGTTTCTCCATATCCTACAAAGACTTTCGTCACTTTCTCCAGGAGACAGTCTGAACTGCACAACACATAGCTACCTTTTTGAGAAAAAAAAGGTACATACAAAGACCTACTAAATATCAAGAAATAGATGGAAATACCTGTTGCATCCATCTTCCAGAAGAATTAGTTTAGTGCAGAACAGACCAAATTTGAAACCTGCATGTGGAGAAGCTCTATACAGAAAGGCTGATAGCATTCTGTCCAATGGGCCCAGGCAGCATACAACATTGTATGAGATCAGGTGACTCCTGAAGAGCTTTAGCCAGATTAAGAATTAGTAATGCAAAAATAAACCAAGTTCCACCTTGGTTCCCCAGGCAGGAAACAGAGCACTAAAAAGGAAGTTCTCTGTTACCTTGTCTGTCTCTTATGCATGATCTCTGACAATGTAAACTAGCACTTCAACTTCATGTGGATGAAGCATATAGAAAGGTGACACGATGAAAAACAACCAAAACCCAACTTTTTGCATTTTACAGATTTAATCTTTGCCCCACTAAACTGAATAGGAATCTATCTGGACTTCACTGGATGCAGGATCTTGCCCTGTACACAAATGCATGCTTCAAGATGGCCTACATAATGTACTAAAAGCAAAAAGTTTAGAAAGGTTGCTTTGGTATATCTGCATTAAGCACAATAATTACCATGTTGAAGTACGACCGGACTTTGACCCCTCTTGCCAAATCCCAAACTATGACATTTCCATCATGTCCAGCAGAGAAGAGAACTCTAGGATCAAATGGATGAGGTTCAAGTACAAACACTTCATCTTCGTGTCCCTGAAATTAAAAGATACAGCAAGATGAACAAGCAACCTTCCAATATCTCAAGGGGGCCTATAAGGATGCTGGGGAAGGACTCTTCATGAGGGACTGTAGTGATAGGACAAGGGGTAATAGGGTCAAACTTAAACAGGGGAAGTTTAGATTGGGTATGAGGAAGATATTCTTTACTGTAAGGGTGGTGAGGCACTGGAATGGGTTGCCCAGGGAAGTTGTGAATGCTCCATCGCTGACAGTGTTCAAGGCTGGGCTGGACAGAGCCTTGGGTGTCATGGTTTAGTGTGAGGTGTCCCTGCGCCTGGCAGGGGGGTTGGAACTAGATGATCTTAAGGTCCTTTCCAACCCTAACTATTCTATGATTCTATGATTGTCTTAAATACCTACCTAGGAATTCAATGCAACACCACTAGTAAATACAATATTAACCTAAGAAAGTGTCCAGCAAATAACTACTTTAAACATACTTTTTTTTCACCACTGTATTACACTTTTTTTTCCAGTTGCAATTTTAGCTTCCTAAGAAGTATGTCAAGTATATCACCTTCAAAACAAGTATGTCCTAATACTTTTAGTAGGATTTTAAAAGATTAGAGTCCATAACATTTGGTATTTTTATTCTTAATGCTCTGCATTTCAAATTGCATAGCAGAATAGCAGTTAGAAATTTAATTTAGACCCATAAAGAATCAAATGGATAAATAAGTAGAAGTTAGAGAACAACATCTCCAAAATTAATATTAATTTGTAAAGCTTTCTGTGAAATATTTCCATCTCTAGTGGAGCATCTAGTTACCTAGAATTACCTGTTTCCTCAGTCAAAAAAAAAAGTACCAGACATAGATAGAAATGATGTTTGATTTATTCTAGCTAGAAGACTATTTTTTGTACTCATTAGACAATTTAGCTGCAGAAGTGTCTTTGCTGAAACAGGGTAAATTTACCCTCTAAAGATATTTCAAAACATTTGCCAAATTAAGTAAGGGTAAAAAAGAAACAATTGTTTCATTCTCTCCTTCAAGATCACAGGTCAGGGAAAAGAAGTCCAAAATTAGTTTAGAAACATTTGTTAAGGCAGTTTTCATACAGAAAAAACAACCCCAAAACACCAGAAAAGTCCAAACAAGCAAACACCAACAAAAACCACATAAGGAGTAACTTTGATAATGCATATGTAAATTTTGCATTCAGGATTAAAACAACAAGATGGAGCTTCTTACCATGAGAATATGAATGAGTTGGCCAGTGAAAGAATTCCAAACTTTCAGAGTCATGTTATTTACTGCAGTTATAACAGAGTTGTCATGGCGGTCCCATGCTACCATGGTCACTTTCAGCTTTGTGATTTTATCTTCAACTCCTTGTAAACTTTGTCTAAAACAGAAGAGCAAAAAGTTTCGAAGCAATCCTAGTTTGCCAAAACATTTTTATGTCCCTAACACATGAAATACTTCCCTATTTTTCTTTATTATAAAAAGAAGCACTACTTCTTCAAGAAACTGAAGAAACAAGATGTTTTTTATTATGTAGCACTTGCAACCACAAAACAATTGTAACTTAAAGAATGACCAGAGTCCTCTTAATAGCTTAAAGAATATATTGATCTGTTTTTCCGGAAAGTGCCCTCTGACACTTATGACCTAAGCCAATTCAATTTGATAGCTACAGTATTTGTTGTGACATTTGAAGAGTAAAAATTCAAACTAGTCAACCAGTGAACAGTAATTCGTCCTGAAGAGTATTTGTAACAAGTAGTCACAAATGTGGAGAGAAGCATTCTGATATCTTTAAATGAGTTAAATTCTCAGCCTATATTTAGGTACTACACCATCACCCTTACATCACTTTACTATCAATAATAATGGTGCTTTATCTTGCATGTATTTTATTTTTATCCCTATGAAACCCCAACACTAGCCATCTGTAATGCAATCAATCAGAATGCTCCAAAATTCCATTTTTGTCACTGTGGTTTCAAGATGATTCAACACTGAATTCTCTAGTACATTAATTTCTGGGAAAACATCAACCAAATGCAACAACAGCATGTTACCACCAAGTAGGCAGACAAAATACAGAATCTTCCATATAGTAAGCACTCCATTACACAACAGTATATATTGAACAACTCAATAACAGAAAATGTAGTTATAGCCAGATTCTCTTCTAGATTCATTGCAGAACCCAGGAGGCTTTATAAGCTGATTTCACTCTTTCCTTTCAGTGCAGTAATTTTTCTTTGACAAAATTGTGCTTGTGCAGAAAACATCAAATTTGGAACTGCACTTAGCCTCCAGTGGAAAGGACAAAACAGCATTCAGCTAAAGGCGCTTTACTGAAATAAGCAGTTCAGTTCCTCAAAGAAGTACACAGCATTTGTGACCATGATAAAGAAGAACTCATTCCTATTTTTTACCAGGATCAGGTAAAACTAAGAATTCTTACAGGCTGGGCTTTCACGAAAGAGTAATTCAGTCTGTTCTCAGAGTACCAGTGTTTTATATGCTCCTGTCCAACAGTTTTATATTCATGTTTTGTTGCATCTGCCCATAACTGACAAGATACTCTACGCTATAATTTCATTAGACATTTAGATCAGATTTGGCCTTCGCTTCCATCCCTCCCTCAGCCTTTCATACATCCTTCCACAGGATTACACCTGAAGTAATTTTTTTCCCCTATTAAATATCATCCTTCAAGTCACACAGAATTATTAGTAAGGGGAAAAAGGTTTACCCCTTGAATCTTTCTAATGTATGTCAGTTGGAAAAATCTCTTCCGTGACAAAATAAAACGGTGTAAGCCACAAGCCCATCTAAGTTACTCTCCATCTTCAGGCCTCTTTTGTTGCTTGTTCCAGTGCACAGAAGTTTCCCATACCTACAAAGTCTTGTAAATTCTCAGACTGTGTTACAAATGAAAACTTGTTACAGAGCCAGTGATTCATCTGCTCTGCCACACGGTGTGAAAGAGCCCAATACTGTTCTTCCGGGCATGCAGATTCCACAGTATCTTTAAGTATTACTAAAATGCAAGAACAGATCCAACCTGGTTTTCTCACTTCAGGAATAAATACCTATGTAAAAAGCCATATAAATTTGACCTTTAATGTGTTTTAAGTATCTTCTATTCTTTTAATCTAATCAAAATACTAGCAGAGCTATTATGAGGACAAGCTACTTTCATAGCTGAATATATAGTCAAATATTTGTTTTCATTGGACTTCAAGAGCTAGACAAGCATATTGTGCATTTAAATAGCAATAACATGAGAAGGCGTTTCCCCCTTCTTCCCCCCTCCCCCAATAAGTCACCAAATGATATCAATGGCCTTTAAGTATCTACCTGATAGCAGAACATTTTACATCACTTACCCTGCTGGGCGAGTAGCCATATCTAATAAAATGCTTTTCCATTCCTTTCGCTTAAATTGCCAGATCCGTGCTGTTCCATCACGGCTTCCACTCACGAATCTAACAAAAGAAGAAAAAAGTTACTTGGACATCAAAGGCAGATCTGTACAGAAGAGACACTTAAAAACTGAAGTCCCAGAATTTAGAACTTGAGAAGGGAAGCTATAAGTTAAGTCCAAACAGCACCAGAATACCGTACTACTGGTTCAAAGTGAAAACCACTTCCTACACCAGTAAAAAAATAGAAGACCTGCAAAAGTGGAAACCCGAGCCCCCTGTATTATTAAAATAAACCAGCAAGAATCCAGTAAATACAGATTATTTAACTGGATGAACCTCAAAGCAAAAAGCTATTTTTTTTAACAGCTACTTCCAGCTAAAACTGATATTTACAAATGTCCACCAGATCAAAAAACTAGGTCTGAATAAACAAATTGACAGCTTACCTGCTACTACTGTTAGAAAACTGAATGCTGTCAACTTTGTCCTACATAAAAACAGAGCAGAGAAAGAAAAAAAAAGTCAACTATGAATACAAAATATCAAAATTTATCCAAATTATTATTTTAAACAAATATATATGTAATTTTTTAAAAGTATTTACAGTATGAAACTCCAACTCTGATATCTTCTCTGGCTGACCTGATCCAAAGAAATAAACCCTAATGATGTGATCTGTACTTCCAGTGGCCAGAAACATTCCACCTGAGAAAAACAAACAAGACTTGAGAAAAAAGGGCAATCTAATGTTATTACAGTATTTTCATACAGCTGTAACATCAAATACTTAAATGTGTTTCCTTAAGTTTATAGCTGTACCTCGTTTCACCTATGTAACTAATCTTTAAATAAAAACAAGATTTAGAAACTCGACAGTTTAACTGGAGTTAAATTACCTCACATATGCTCTCAGATAAATATGTATCTGCAGATGTACCTGAAAGATCAGCTAACAACAGCAATTTGTTTGCGACTAAGCCCTTAGAAGATTCAATCTTAACAAAAATTGAATAAAACTTGAGCTTTAGCAAACTTCCTGAAAATAAGTTTCTGTCATTCTTACACTTTATCCAACTATTTATGTTGTATTTTTCAATCACCAACTCTGGAATCAATGAAATTCAGACCGTAAGAACCTCCTTGTCCCAATCCCCATAAATTCCACCCCAGATAAAGCCGAATCTCAGGATCACTGACAAAAAGGTATACATCGTGTTTTAGAAGACTTGCAGTCACAAAAGACTTACTTCCAACATTACATATTTAACTGTTTGCAACAATTTTCATATTACCAAGCATTAATGCATAGATTCTGAATTTCTATTTTAAGTTTTGGAGTTTTTAATAGCTACTTTAACTCGACTGCATCTTATTAACAAGAAATATGCTACAGTAAATGCATTATACTTTTATCATTATACTTTCCAAATGACTTGTTATATCGATACAAGGGAGGAAAAAAAAAAACCCAAAAAACAGAAGTCTTTTACCAGCACTAAAAGAGGAACAGATCATTTGGACCCCGGGACGAGGGCGTTCTGTAAACTTTGTTGGCCTTGGACTAGAAATAAAGAAACAAGTTAAATAATTTCCTAATAGGGCTTCAAAAAATAAATCAGTTATCTTAGAAATAAAGCACAGAAGGATAAAATTAAATATGAAGGAACAGATGGCTGCCCATCTATAAACAATTTTGTGTGACTATGCTTCATGATCTGATCTTTAGGAAACTGAGACATCCAGATGGACTAAGTAATCCATGTATCAAGGAGAGTTGTCTTACAACTTAAATATCATTCCCCTCTCCCATCCTGCTATACAAAACACTCTCCCTAAATCACCGGCAAAGCGGAACAGAAGGCACTAGAGCCAGTTGCCCATGATGTTCAGTTTTAAACCACTAGGTGTATTGGAACTCTGGTTTTCTCCTGCAACACAACTGCTTTCACAAGAGACAACTAGGGCTTGCCACTCTTTATAGATGAATACAAGAGAAATTAAAATAAATTCAGAGTTTTTCACATTATTAGAATATACCAGTTTATTCAGAGGACATGCATTCTTTGTGGGCTAGACCCAAATAGTGCCCAAAGAATGCCAGGACAATGGCTAGAAGTTTGTAAGGATTTCTACTTTATGGCCTGTTTTCTTTTAGACATTTCAGAACCTGATATGCAAGCAGAAGTAAAGCTTCAATAGATTTAGCACTTTAAGAGTGCATAAAACCAAAACAAATCAGATCTGGTTCTTCAATCAATACTTCAATTCTGCTCATGCACTGCAGCAACTTCAGAACAGTAGGTGGTCTTGCATAGTATACCATCTGCAATCTTCTTCACTCAAAGAGCAAACTTACTAGAGAACAGCAGCATTACTCCCACAACTGTCATCACTAAAGATCTGTTTCAACATAAAAGAATGCATATTCATAACTTACCCAAAATTTTATCTTTTAAAAGCAAAATGGTCTATATTACTTATTTCAGCTGAAGGCAGATGCATAATAGACCTTTCTCCACTAATCATCTATTCCTATCTCAAAGAAAGTAGTAAGCATTGAACTTCAGTGGTGCCTATGTATAAAATAAAGTAATAAACACCATGAACATCAGTTAAGAAACCTTCCTCCAAACTGTTCATTCAGTACAGGCTGTTTTCTGTGAACTTTCCTCCAGGAGTTTAAAGTTAATTCCCTGCAGACTTATGACAAGGAAACTTCACAAGAAGATACACAAAACAAGAAAAAAATCTTTTCTACAGCAGTTGAAACCCTTCTTAACTGAGATACTAACATAAGAAGAACTATCAGATGATTCAATATGCAGCTTACTTAATTTGGAGCAAGTGTAAATAGATAAATAGGCTGCTGTTTTCTTCCACTGTGGTTTGTGAACTCTGCCTTTGGAGTTAGGACAGCTGTAAAATAGAGCAAGTATGTACTTACGTTCTAGTTTGAACAACCAAGTTAAATTCTACAACCTATGCCTCTCTAATGTGTGCTACTGTAGGCATTAGGAGACAAAAGATTATGGCATTCTTTTACGATAGAGCAGACTGTGGTCTTTGCAACATGAGCCAGGCAATCAGTATTTTTGGGAAGCAAGGTAAGGGGATAAAAGCATAATTTGTTGCAACATACAGAAACCAAGCTAATTGTCTTGCTTTACAAACATTCTCAATCCAACTATTAAGTGGCTGGAAGGCGCTAAGATACCTTCACAAACATTTGATAGAGAGGTCCAGAAAAGTCCTCATCAGACATTTTCCTCTCGGAGAGGAAAAGTTCAACACTAATCCAGAAATGAGAAAGGCTGCAGTCAAAAAATAACCTGCACTTAGAGCAGCAGACAAAGAAGCCATTTGGTCTACAGGCCTCAACTAAAGGACACTCTCAGCCATATAAATGGCTCAAAATTAGGAATAGTTACCTAATTCAGCTCTACAGACTAACCTCAATCTGGACATGTGGCTCAAGCAAGACTTCCCAGAGAACACCTGTGTGATATAACCTCTCCAAAAGAAGTCTTTGCTCACAAGCTAACAATCAAAGTTCATCATATTGGAATTCTGATGTATGACCAGCCCCTTTAACATCAAATGCCTTCTGATTAAGAAAGGCAGATGTCATCACACTAATGACAACTAAGAAATCAATGTCTTGTCCAAAACAGGAATATCAAAATCATCAGCACGTGTTTTTCCTTTTTTTTTTTTTTCCATCTTTTTAAGATTATGGGGGGGAAAAAACCAGTACGGTAAGCTCCTCTACCCAAATTTGTGAGACTGTTCTGCTGCCTTGTTCATATGGTCTGCCAGTAACAGACTAATAATGGAAATATGTGACCCAAACAGGTAGCAGAAGAGTAACAAGAAAACTCACCATCTTTCTCAGAGAAGACACATCTGCAAATATTTTGCAGTGCAATTAATTTAACTTTGATGCACTGATCAGCTGTAATAATTCTCCCTTAAACTTGAAGCAGATTATTCGTCATTTTCTGATGACCTAAAGCTGACTTTCTCTCTTCTCCTTACTGTCAACTGACACAGAATCCAACTCCTGTGTTTCCTATCACCATCCAGAATAACAACAGGAGACTAAATACAGGAAAAATCTTGGTTGCCTAAATTTTTAATTGTTTTCCATCTTGTTTGGACCACATTCCTTGACTTCCTCACTTGCAGCAACAATCAACCTTACCATTCCTCTATTTGGAAACCAGAATCTACCTGGAATGTTACTGCTTTTAGGCATACATGGTAACTGCCTGGTCAGAAATCTCTTCACTGAAAGAAGAGGAGCACACAGGAAGGCCTATAATACTGAAGAACATGCATCCATACTAGTCACAGAAGCACATGAACAAGGCTGATTCTTCTCCTTTGAACAACATGAGAATTTTGTGGTTAGCCATGCCAATGGCTGTGATTCATGATACAGCACCAAAACTACTTGCAATGTGTCCTTTTGCAATCTATGAAAACAGAGCTCTGTCACCAAGCATCTCCTGCCTGGGCCATATGTGTGACCTAGATACTGAACATGCCTCAATTAACAACATTATCATAAAACTGGGAAACCAACACAGGAAGCCTTTAATTTCAGAGATACTATAAATACTGCAGCAGAGCTGCCGGCAAAGCTGAATACAAGGATTTTTGAGATCTAAGAATAAAGCAAAATAAACATTTGCAGAGATAAAAAAACCCAACAAAACAACCAACTAAAATAAAACCAAACAGAAAACAGAACTGGCAGAACTGGGATAGGGCACTAGACACTAGGAGGCTTAAAAGATGTCCAAGTCCATTTAATGGCAAGTACTACAGTTTTCAAGGTAGCGTGTTTTCCAGTTTTTCATGATCTGTTGAGATAAATAATGACTCCATCATATTTTGATCTTACAAGTGGGGAATAAGGAACAAAAGTTTCACACTTCCTCATCTGCTGAGGAAGCTGGCAGGGAAAGAGTCCCTCCAGAGGGAGTTCTTCCCAGGAGGGACTAAGTCCAATTGTGCATTTAAAGACAGGAAGTTGATCCAGTGGACTTACCCATCAAGCTGGTTTCCACTGAAACAGTTTTCAGTGTAGTTAAGAACAAAACTGGTTATTTTTAATTCCAGAGCACTCAGAAGACAGTAGTGTATGCAAACACTGCCTCTCCCATATTTCATGGAAGAAGTTCAGCAAAGCACTGCTGGCACTGCCAATCATCTTGAAACTACAATCAACCACATGACCATCATGAGGTTGCCCAACAGCTCATAATCTTAACTTACTGCCAGATGATTCAAGTAGTACTGAGTATAAAAAGCAGGGGGTGGAGTACAGGTATATACATATTTTTTTTCTTTTAAGGAGGTGAAATTTTGAGATTTCACCACCAGTCCCCATATAAAGTATTGGATGATTCAGTAACACTTTTGTCACTGATAGCAATTGTATTCTTGGTGGACAGGCTACAGTGACGCTCAGGAGGAACATGAAATCAAGTTCTGACTTAGGCATGTGATAGCACCCTTCTTCATCTGTACGACTCAGATCTTTTAGTCTTGCTTGAAAGCACCCATTTCCCAAGCTTCCTGGGGTGGAAGTGGTACTGCAACCACGATACATGGCTGCAGGCTCAGGGCCTAAATAATTGTTGGAAGAGATCTTATTTTCTCTGCCAGCTTTCCTCTGTTTTAGAAGTACTGAACAGAAACAAGTCTGGTTTTTTTACTGTATAGATAAAAGGAAAGACAAACTTCCCATCCCACCAATAATTCTCTCTTCCAGATAACCTACACATCATGTTTTTTAAAAAAATTACCTCACAAAGGGCCTTTTGAAAAAATAACTGGAATTTCTATTTTTCTTGATACTCTTATATTGCTAGCACTCGTTTTTCCCCATTACTGAATGGATTGCATGTTGCTGCAGTTCTGGAAGCAGATCCAAATCTAAAGGTGTAGGGAAGCACAATCACTTCACTGAAGACTGTAATGACACTGACCATTCACTGCAGCCTACTCAGGGAAAATTACACTGGACTCTTAGTTTCCCAGTATCACCCATTTTGGTTTACTGGAATAAGCATGACAACCACAGCTAGAAAAGTTATAGTTCAGCTGTAAGTAAAACTGTGAGTGAAACTTCCCATAACTAACAAACTCCCCTGAACTAGTATACTGTTCAATTCAAGAAGAGCTACATCAAGACTTTACTGTGCGTCCAACTATTTTGATATTGTATGTGACATGCAGCTTTTTCCAGTTTGAAAATACATATATGTTTCTTATTTAGACTTTACCGTATTTTTATCAAGTCTTAATCATATAATCATAGATTTTTAGTCTTAGGTTGGAACAAAAAGTGTCAATTACTTCAAATACTTCATAGCTTTACCAAGTTCAAACAAAGATTCAAGACCCCTATCCTGCCTCCGAAGTAGCCAAAACGGAAAGTATAAGAGCAGAAAAAGCACAAAGTGATGCCTTTTAATACCTTCATATAACGCTTAATACTCTGTGGCAAGGAGTTTCATAACTGTGTGTTTTGTAAAGAACCATCTCCTTACAATTGGGAATTGGCTACCCTCACTTGATATCCTCGAGTACAGTAAGGGCCAAAAAGCAGTTACGCGCTACATGCCCTCCTCAAGACACCCACGACTGTTCATGTCTCATCTTCATGCATTCATCTTTTTTCCACACTGAAGAAACAGAGCTTAAAGGGTTCCTCTGTCTTCTCAAATGCAATGTATAAAATATTCCCAGAACAGAAGGTACGGATGGCACAAATACCAGTCTCAAAACTTGCTCTGCATTCTGTGGTTAAGCAACATGAATCACTGCCATGACTTGGTTTTCCAGACCACTTCCTTGCTGTGCTGCACGAGACAGCTGAACTGATCTCTATGCCGCTGCCTGATCACATCTGCTGTGACTACTCAGAAGTAAAAGCATTACTCAAAAATCCTTTATTCCTTTAATATTTTCTGAGTGCATCTGACTGTAAATTTTTCGTCTCCATTTTGTTCTCCGTATCACCATGGAAAGGAATGAGTTGAGAATCCCCTACCATAATTGACATCAGCTTTCTCACTCCGTAAGTTTTACCTCAAGATAAACCCCATGTGACCCCATGATTCATCCAAACATTCATGATTTCTAAACATTCACCTCCCAGCTCATATACTATAACCCACTTAACTCTCATGGATTCTGCTATTCTTCAATGAAAGCATTTGTTCCAAAATTCAATTCCATAGACTCAAACTTTACTTAGGAAAAGGAGAAAAAAAGAAAGAAAGAGAAACGTGGGCTCAAAGGTTTACAAAGCAGGCAGACTAAGATTTCATCTTGTCAACAAGAGCTCAGACTTTAGAGGCATTAAGAAAAATAATGTGGTGGCTACTCCTCTCCTTCACACATTAAAAATTAGCATGTAAGCCATCTCCTCCTCTCAGTAAGAAAGTGTCTTAATTTGATTACAGCATGCACCAGTCAACAGAGAATTAACAGCCTGAGAAGCAGCTTCATCTACAGTATGAAGAAAGCCAAGATGCCCAGAGAATGTCAAAATAGCTCAGGGCCAGACAACTAGAGAAGTACTTGGGCAAACAGATCTACAAGCCTTACATAAACCTGATGCACTTCTGGAGAGTAACTCTAACAGCAATTATCAAAACTACAAGAAAACGGAACCTACCTGCTAGAAGAACACATCCGTAAGAACATGTCCCATCCCCAAAGCTAAATCACTAATGATCACCAAAACAACTATTTCCAATTTTAAGCTACAGGTGTTTTGTGATAAAGTACAAAAAGGAGCAAAAAGCATTTGAAAGCAAATTAACAAGTTAATTTAAAAAAAAATATCTCTATTTGAGGGTCCTGACAACATTAAAAATGTTTTATACTTTGAAAGCAGAAACTTCAGGCTCAACTTCAGCCACCAAAACACAGCTGCCCAAGAATTCTGCCTCATGCCATGCTACTGTAAAGAGCAACTAAGAAAAGGTAATATAGATAAAGAAAGAACAAACATCAAAAATACCCCATCCTACTAGGACATTACAGTCTCCTAAAAACCCTGGATTTTCAAGTCTAAATTGCAATCATTTTATCAACATAATTTTCATCTCATTTGGGCTTGAGGTCAGAACAGAACCAAAAAGTGACAACTTTAACATTACGAAAAAAACCACAATACCTCATTAGACATTTTAACTAAAGTGACAGAGATACAGTAAAAGAGTAAAAAAAAAAAAGAAGTTACATGCTTCACTCCACAAAATGCTGTATTATCAACTTAGTCCTTAAAAGACAAGGGAGCAATAGCTACATCACACAGTGAACCAGCCAGTGACAAGTTTTGGTTTAGTCAAATTTTTTCTTCAAACATTTGTACATTATTCTTAATTACAAAAAAAAAAAAAAAAAAGGAAACAAATAAAACAGTAACTAACTTTATTTTAAGGGTGCCAGCATCCCACAGCCAGAAGCATATCGTTCCATCTGCCCCGGTTGAAGATAAGTACCGCTTTGAGCCACTGCACAGTGGAGAGAACTGGAGGGAGAAATAAAAAGAAAAGGTCTCCTGTTAATCTGTTCCAGATGTCCTAAGAAGTTCCTCAAGTCACTGACTTCTGACATGAAACCATACTTAGGGAAAGTAAATTATAATGAACACCAATGATGCTGCTCAGAGCTACTCTCTTCCTTCAGAATAACCCTTCTGGGTTGCTTGCCAAAGCACTCTGGATTTTCTCTCCCCACAACCCACGTTGTACAACAGCATGAAACTCTAAACAGAAACAAACCAAAGTATTCAGCAGTGACTGCAGTTCTCACTCAATGTACCTGCACTCTGAATCACAGCCTACAAAGGAATTATACTTCAAAACAGAACTGCCCACATGCGCCATTCAACTTTTTTTGAATAAGAATTACGCTTGGCATTTTTCAAGGGTCAGGCATTTTGACAATAGACACGTTATTGCACAATGTGTACCATGAAAATTCCTTCTCACTTCATGGCTTTGCTGCCAGGCATGCATTTTTATTACAAAGAACATTCTTGGGTGGTTCCTTTTGCAGTCCAATGATTCATTTTCTTGCTCAGGTGAATTTGCAAAGCAAAAACCTACCTGCAATGATGTTATAGATGCACTGTGGCCCTGCAGAACTGCTAAGGGTGCACAAGTTCGAAGGCACCAAACTCTGATCATTTTATCACAGCTTCCAGCAGCTATCATGGTGTTTTCATAGTTCACTGCCATATCAGATATTTCAGCTGCATGCCCTCTTAGGGTAGCCAACAGTCTTCCATCATCTGTTGCCCAGATTTTTACAAGGCAATCATCTGATCCCTAGAAGTAAGGTAGAAATCATTTCAACCATACCATTAGTGATTTTGATGTTACAGTTAACTAACACAATTAACTGAAAAACAGAACTAGTTGCATGCATAGATAAACATTCCCCCCCTCCCCAGCTTTCAACACTGCATCCAAAACACTACATGAGATTACATTAATTTTCAATAGTATATACAAAGCATAAAGCATTTATAATACAGCTCAAATCCTGCAGTAAGTTGGATTTATGCTCTTCAGCAAGACACTTTTTGCAAAACTTCAGCACAAACTGAAGAAGCTGTTGCAATACACTGAAATGAAAATTTACATTAAATGTGAAAATGAATTACGAATTGGTGCAGTGTTTGCCTGTTAGCATTATACCCACTTACATACCTTATCTTCCTAGCTTGATCTTCATGCCCTACCAGCATTAGTAGTATACTTACCAAGTAAGAGTGAGGCAAAGAGCCTGTTTTAACAGCTATGCCATTATTAAGCTGAAGTACTATAAATCTGAGTTGTCATTCACATTACCGAACACCAAAATGACCACTTTTTGTCAACAAACTTCAGAGGCTTCACTACCTATTTATACTTAACTCCTATATTGCTGACCTTCCCACATCACTGCAACATCTGCTTGCCTGCATACAACAAAGTCATAGCCCTAGCAAGAATTTCAGAACTCAGCCTTTCATTTTTTATTGCATCTGAAAGTGTTTTAGCACCTCACTCAACACAATGGCATTTGAACACTCCAAAGAGACACTGACAGAGGAGAATTGCTGTAAACATTTCACTCATTTGCTTAGGTTCAGAAGCAATACAAAGCCAGGAGTTGGATTTTAACATGTGGACCACTGACCTGCTACTGGACACAGACATGTGTCACAGCAAGTTACAATGTGACACCATCGTAGTATTTCACCAGGGTTTTCCTCTTTTATCTACCTACAGAAATCCTCTAGGATTTATTCTTTACAGACATCAGAAGGCAGGGCAACACTATCATCCACCTTTTATAAAAAAAGGTATCCAAAGCACAGGGACCAACAGACACATTTTTAGAAGACTGGCAAGCATTCAGTGAATGCAAGCATCTAATAACCAAAAGTCTCATATTTAGAGGCTATTTTCAACATTACAGCTTTTACAAACAGGTAAATTATAGATATTTTCCTTATTTAGTACACTCTTAGACTACATTCATGCAGCTACGGAAATTCCACACTGCCACAGCCCAATTTAGCTACTATTCTGAGCAGCTCAATCCCAGAACACCAATACCCAGCTTGGCAGGCTCTCACTGACGCAGCTACTACATGCGGTGTAGAGGCAAACGCTCCAAGGCAATGCTTTCAGGAAGGAACCCAGGTATATCCTGAAGCTACTGGAATGCAAAAAAGGATTTAGAAAGCATTTTCTTCCCTTTTCTAAATAAACACTGACTAGCCTGTTTACATTAATGCTGCTGAGTAGGCAATTTATTTCCCCTTATATCTTTAACATTATATCATCACTATATTTTAAAAAAGTCAGTTCTCTACCCGAAAAGGCAGCTAAAATTTTACTCCTTAGTTCAGATTCAAAACTACTATCTGGGAGAAGAAGAACAGCATACATGCAGTTACTTAACAATTATATACCCAATTCTCATTTAGAATCATAGAATAGTTAGGGTTGTAAAGGACCTTAAGATCATCTAGTTCCAGCCCCCCTGCCATGGGAAGGGACACCTCCCACTAAACCATGCCACCTAAGGCTATGTCCAACCTGGCCTTGAACACCGCCAGGGATGGAGCATTCACAGCTTCCCTGGGCAACCCATTCCAGTGCCTCACCACCCTTACAGTAAAGAACTTCTTCCTTATATCCAATCTAAACTTCCCGTTTAAGTCTGAACCCGTCACCCCTTGTCCTATCACTACAATCCCTAATGAAGAGTCCCTCCCCAGCATCCTTACAGGCCCCCTTCAGATACTGGAAGGCCTTCTCTTCACCAGGCTGAACAGCCCCACCTTTGTAGCAACACCCTGCAAAGCAGGCAACTTCCTCAGGCTTTCATTTGTTCAGTGAACAAGAAGTTGTTTCTGGCTCACAGGCAATTATCCACGGCAGTTTCTCTCTTTCTTATTTATATCAATTCAAACAAGACACACACCTCCTAACACAAGGAGATACAGCTATAGCCCCAGTCTGTGAAACAGCTGAAAGCAAGCTGATTGTATTTAAGAACACTGAGAGCACACATTTTTCTAAGGATCATAAATACACGTTACTTGTCTACAGGTCTTCAGCATCAGCAAAAAGGCTACTTTGGAGCACTGGTGACATTTTAACCCCACAGAATATCTTGCAGGGAGGCTCCAGACATGTGAAATCAAGGTAGTTTAAAGGTATAGCCTACACTATTTCTACTTATGCATAAAATTTCCACACTGAAATTGTAGTAAACATTTGCCTTATTTAACTGCTAGACTGCTGCAGTGCCAGCCCAGGGAAAATAACCAGACTCTGCAGATTTGAATAGCAGTGGACAGACAGAACCACTGAGGTGGAAAGGGACCTCTGGAGATCACCTAGTCCAACCCCCTGCTCCAAGTATGGTCAGCTAAAGCAGGTCACACAGGATGATGTATCAACCATTTCTGTTCTGTTGTCTTCTGCACACTTACTGAGGGTACCCTCCATTCCATCACCCAGGTCCTTAAAGAAAATGTTAAAACATGCTGGCCCCAGTACAAAACCCTGTGGTGCACCCCTAGTGACTGGCCTCCAGCTGGACTTTATACTGCTAATCACAACCCTTCAAACCTGACAGTTCAGGCTATTTTCAATCTCGCTGTACTTCCCTAGCCTGTATTTCATCAGTTTGCCAGTAAGGAAGCTACGGAAGACAGCGCTGACAGCTTTGCTACAGTCAGGAAAAAACAGCCATCCACTACTATCCCTCATCCAACTTAAGTCATTTAATTGTGTAAGGCTATCAAGTTGGACAGGAATAATTTCCTCTTCGTAAATCTATGCTGATCACTTTCTTGTTTTGTTTGGTAATGGCTTTCAAGAGGATTTGCTCCATCAGCTTCTTAGGTGATTGACATGAAGGATTTATAGTTTCCTGGAATAACCTTCTTGCCCTTCCTGAAGGCAAGAGTGACAGTTGCGCTCTTCCATTCCTCATGAATCTGTTATCATCATGGCCTTTCAAGGACAATCAGGAACGGCCTCACAGTGTCACTGGCCAGTTCCCTCAGCTCTCCTGGACCCATCTCCGTTAATGGAAAAAGAAAATAAGTAATCCATAGACAAAACCGCACAATAACCAACCAACCCCTTTGTTTTACACTACAAGTTCTAAGCCTCAAGCATGCTAGTGCACCTTACTAACAAGCACCATTTTGGACAGTGCCACAACTGTTTTCTGAGCATTAATCTTCAATTTTTCTATTATCCTTAGGCATTACCATTAAAAAAAAAGAAAAAAAAAAAGAAAAGAAAGGATCAGAGCAGTCTAGTGCAAGTACAACACAAATTCTGTGGTTTTTCTTAATTTCATCTAAGCTAGGACTCTGGTAGTCATTTTAATCACTACTCAGCAACCTAAGTATATATTAATCCAATTACTTGGCGTTGCCATAGGTTCAGCAGCAGCAGTCATTTTTCTCCTTTTTGGTAGCTGGTGCAGCGCTGTGTTTTTGATTTTGGGCCTGGGAACAGCGCTGATAACACCAGTGTTTTGGTTACTGCTTAGTGATGTTTTGGTCTGACCAAGGACTTTCTGAGCCTCATGCTCTGCCACGGAGGAGGGGAGGCTGGGAGGAGGCAGAAACAGGACACCTGACCCAAACTGACCAAAGAGGTATTCCATGCCACAGCACGACATGCCCACGATGTAAAACAGAGAGCAGAGACCCAAGAAGGGTGGGGTGTGCACTGCTTGTTCGGGCTGGGTATAGGTGGTGAGCGACTGTATTCTTTTCCCTTGTATTTGCCTTGTCATTATTATTATTGGTGGTAGCAGTAGTGGTCTTGTGTTATACTTTAGTTACTAAACTGTTCTTATCTCAACCTGTGGGAGTTGCATTCTTTCGATTCTCCTTCCCATCCCTCTGGGAGCGGGGGGAAGAAAGAGGGGGAAGTGAGTGAGCAAAACTGCGTGGCTGAGAGGCTTAAACCACGACAGGCGTGAACCTCAAAAGTTCTTCTGAAATATCAGAACTTCTTCAAACTGTATCCTCACAAACTGTAACAAGTGCTTGCAGTCTTTGCTCTTTGCCCCACCATGTTAGACTGCACGAGTATGAAAACCAAGTGCTTAGTACTCTAGCTTGTTCTCTTTCTCTCTCAAAATCTTAAACAAGCCCTTGAAATAACCATTTCCTTCTAGATCATTGACTTGGTTTTGATTCAGACCCACCACTGAACTAAGATTCGATAAATGAACCCACCATGCACCTTATTCTATCTTTATCGTTAACTTGCTTTCAGAAATAGGTCTTAACAGGTAGAACTTGGGACCTCCCAAAAAGATGCTCACCTATCCAGAACTTCTACAAGAAAAAAGGAAGATTCAAGGACATTTTGAATTGACAGTTCTTGAACTGCATTTAAATGTAATTGTTAATCTCACTCCTGTAGAATACCTTGAAAGAGATGCACAATGTTATTTGTTTAAAAAAAAACCCAACAAAACAAATGTAACTGATTAGCTCAGTCACAGAATGTTTCTGACAACCATATATACACAGGCTAATTTCACTTATAGCTTGATTTATTCACTTGTAAGTTGCTAAGAAGCTAAAGAGAAATAAAAAGGAAGGAAAAAGGTTGGTAAACAAGCTCAGTAATGCACACTTCCAAATCAATTCCAATGAGCAAGTTAACACAGGTTTACAACAGAACTAGCAAACTTGCTGTTTAGAGCTTTATAAGCAGTTTAGAGGAAAAATGGGGCCCTTTATCTCTAAACTCTGTTTATAAAGCTCTAAGCAGATTCAGTTTTAATCCTTCTGCTTCCTTAAAAACAAACATAAGACCACTCTCTAAAGCTATCAGATTTGGATCTTTTCCCCATGCTACTCACAAACTTTCTTCAACTCTTCTTGCATTCTAGATTGCAATTTGCATTTCTACATCTAAAGCTTCAGAAAGTTTTAAACTCTTCATGATTATCTGAATAATAGTATCAGCTCATTCTTTTCTACTGTTACCATGATGTTAGACTTAACAGCATGAAAAAGCCTGTGTATTCTTCTCAAAAGTGCAGTCACCACCAAAACACCCCAAGAAGCGAAGACAACAAGGGTGTGCATGCACATGTTTATGTGTAAAACTGATGCTGACAAATAACAGCTTCACTGCTCAGAAGAGAAACCTGAAAGGAGAAGGGAATGCAGAACTCCAAGCTTCCAAAACACTATAGAAGGTGAAAATAATTCACATGTAGGTAAATTATTACTCTTTCACAAAGCAATTACTCTCAATTACTCTACAAAGAAATTACTCTCTCAAAGCAGTACATGCATGAGAACAGAACCAAGCCATTAACATTAATTGAATCATGGTCCAGAAACCTCAAACCACCTGTCCTGTTTTTCTTGGGACTGCACAATTAAAAAACACTCCATCGACAGAACTATACATATTCCATCAAACACGCTTCTGCAATTCTCACGTTGTACAGTTCAATATTATGAATAAGCTGCTGACTTTACAGTAAGATTACAGCCTGCAGTCATTTCATTAGATGAACAGATTGTTCAAAGCACAGGAAAGAAAGAAATAAAAGAGAAGAGAGAGAAGAAGTCAACCAATAATCAAAACCCCACATTATGAGAGCCCTAAAATGCTGCCTGCAGAGCATAACTGACGGGCAGCAACCTGCACATAGACAACTTAAATATGTAAAAGGGTCAGCAAGAAAAGAAAAGCTAGTTCTGGGACATAATGCCACCTGGAGGGTCCTCAGAGGTCTATTTAATAACAGGAAACCAAGGAAAGAACATCAGCTTAAAATGAGCCTGCTCCTTACCATCTGACTATAGTATAGCTATACAGGAATGTGTGTACGTCTCCACTGCAGAGGAAAATAAAATGACTTAGCAAGTCTTAGCAAGAAAAAAGGAAAGGGAAACAAACGGGAAGAAGAAAAAAAACAACGTGACTTCAAATAAAACTGTAAATTCTGTAGCATCTTGGCAAGACAACAATATTGTAATCCCACAAATTTATTTGAACTCTATCTTAACTGAATGGGGCAGTTCACAACTCTTAGAATACTGCTGCAGCTCTACTAGCAAAGGCACTGGCTTACACCACAGCTCAGGTTTCCAAGGTTATATCTGCAACTGCTATGAATTATGTGCCTATTAAAAAGCATTTGTCAAAAGAGAATCCTAGAACAAGTCCAGCACCAAGAGAACTAATGACAGCATTGCTAAGGTATGGAGTAAAACTGGTTCACTTTCCTACTACTACACACACTTGTGGGCTGACATGAAACTGCCAAGAAACATCCAAATTTATCTTGGGTTGGAAATCTTACACAGGCTATTACACAACGCTGTTTATTATTCCTTAGAAAGAGTAACCTCAGAGGAGACAAGAAGATAAAGGTGGAGAAAATGGAGATAGCCGTCCTTCTTCACAGTCAGAAAGTTAAGTAGCTCAGGAACCAGAAAAGACAGTGCTTGTTTCTGTTACCCTGTGTGGGTTCTGCAAGTCATGCTTTTCAAGATAGGCAGAATACAAAGTCTCACAAATAATTAGGTTTTCTTCACTGATGGCTGATAGGTCTTTTAGCTGGGTCTTTGCAAATAAAGATGCCTTAATTATAGTTAATTTAAAAAACCTAAATTACCATAGTTTGTGTATTAAGAATATTTTTGTATATTAAAAAAAAAAAAAAGGACAAAAAATGAAAAAAAAAAACAACCAATGTGTAAAAGGTTGATCTTCAGAAATATCTTGTGAAAACCACAAGAATACAAATAGAAACAATCATTGCAGGAGTTTGTGGTGGGCTGACCGTGGCTGGACACCAGCTGCCCATCAAAGCCACTCTATCATCCCCCTCCTCACCTGGACAGGAGAGAGAAAACTTAACAAAAGGCTCATGAGTCAAGGTAAGGACAGGGAGCGATCATTCACCAAATCTTAAGAACACTTCCCCAACAACCCTTTCCTTCTTCCTGGGCTTGACTTTACTCCTGATTTTCTCTACCTTCTGCCCAGCAGCACAGGGGCATGGGGAACTGGGGTTGTGGTCAGTTCACCACATGTTGTCTCTGCTACTCCTTCCTTCTCAGGCGGAAGAACAGTGTGGGGGTCCCCCCATGGGAGGCAGTCCTCCACAAACTTCTCCAATGTGAGTGCTTCCCATAGGGTGCAGCTCTTCATTAACTGATCCAGCATGGGTCCCCCACGGGATCACAAGTCCTGTCAGCAAGCCTGCTCCAGCGTGGGCTCCTCTCTCCACACTGACACAGGTCCTGCCTGGAGTGTGCTCCAGTTTGGGCTTCCCACAGGGTCACAGCTTCCTTTGGGCATCTCCCTGCCCTGGTGTGGCGTACTTTCATAGGCTGCAGGTGAATACCCACTTCACCATGAACCTCCATGGGCTGCAGGGGAATCTCTGCTCTGGTGCCTGCAGCACCTCTGCCCTTCCTTCTGCACTGACTTTGGGGTCTGCAGAGTTGATTCTCTTACATATTCTCATTCCTCTCTTCCAACTGCTGTTGACCACGTTTGCCATCCCCTTTATTCAATATGTTATCCCAGAAGCACTACCGCCATCACTGTTGGGCTCAGCCTTGACCAGCAGCAGGTCAGTCCTGGAACCAGCTGGCATTGGCTCCATCAGATACAGAAGAGGCTTATAGCAACTTCTCATGCCACCTTTGTACCCATACCTTCTCTCCCTGACATAAAAACCCAATACAGACCTACTAGCTAGTAGAACTGTATAATGTCCTGTTTTCACTGCCTTTAGGCAAGCTAAGAGCTTCATCTTCCTAGCAAACATAACATCTCCCAGAAGAGTATGATTCAAAAGTGTGCTGAGATCACTTCATTTTCCTTTTAATTTGAAGCAGAACATAAAAAGAGCTTGAATTTAGAGGCTTTCAATCCTCAGAGGCCAGGAGGAAAAGGAAACAGTTATGATGCATCTTCTAGAACCAATTATAAACCTAAATCAACCTCTCCTCTAGCTCATGTCACACTGAATGCTGGGGGGTTTAGAGTAAAAAAGCAGAGTAAGAACGATTCCCTGTTGATACATGCAAATCTACATGTCGGCAACAGACATGTCTGGAATGAAGTTTGGCATACTTTTTATTATAAATTCCTATTTCTCCTTATTGCACTAGAGACTTTAGTAACTGTAATGGTCTAGACTGAAAAGAACTGGCACCATTTCATTACACAGATGCAATTACAAGAAGACAGTTCGTGACTGTTTATCCACTGACTATATCATGCCAGCTACAGCAACTCGGATTTTACTGGAAAATGGAATCCAACCCAGTGGTTTTCCATTTGCCAACAATCACTTAAACATCTACACAAAAACCCCTGGATCTACCTCAGAACACAAATGTAAGAAGTTCTAACTGAGGCTCTCCAAAATGAATATTCATCAGCCACCACTGATTTCTATGGACACTTTATTTAAGCACTAGATTTAAGTAATCATGATCTAAACTGGGACTTTCTCCTAGCAATCATACCAGGACACCAGTATATCTGTCAGCAAAGGACTGACTGCAAAGCTATGGCATTACAGCAGAAGCAATACTGCTCCCCTCATCTTATTTCAGGTTCCTCTACTTTTCTTTTGGAAGCAAATTGTTCTTACACCAAGAGAATTCTCTCTTCTTAATCACTTTCAAATAAGACTGCAGAAGACAAGGGAATGTGCAACAAGGAATGATCACTGCAGATGCACACCATAGGAAGTGTAGTACATCTCCGGAAGAAGATTTTAGATAAGTTTTAGAAAAATGAAGAATTGAAGACCTTAACAAGGAGTTTTATGCACTTAAATAAAAAATTCTGTTTGTGCTTCCTAGATTAAAGGTGAACAGGGTAAGCACAGCCAACTTACACACATGAAATCTCTAATCCATTCTGCTATGTCACATACAAAATAAAGCTACAACACAGAGCCCTTTTCCTGATAGCTTAACCACACAAACTACAGGATGTAAGAATTTAATGCCTATGACTGTTGAGCTTGGCAATGAAAGCTGAAGAAATATGAAACAAGTCTCTGCGATGCCTGAAGTAAAAAGCGAACAAACAGATCTGTTCAAAACACTGCAAGTGTCCCATTTCTGCAGCCACACACCCCTCCATGAGACAAAGCAAAATGTGTGTGGGCAAAAGGGCCAATTATATTAACGACTGCCTTGAAAGAATTTGAGAGGTTAAGAGGGCAGTACATAAAGCAGAACTGAACTATACATCCACCTGCATTGCTGGTGTTATTTGCCATGAGATTAGAAAGGACAGAGTCAAACTCTGGGATGCACAGAGGTATCAATTACATCCAGCAGTTGTGGGAAGGTAACAAATGCGCCAAAGTGTCCTAGACTGGGACAAGGTGTGTGTGTATGACATCTTTGGTTCTACTAAATTAACTGCTTACCAAGAAATCTAAATTATACTGACACATATCTGTTTTTACAATTCCCATTCCTTGGGAAACTTGTAATTTCACAATTTCAGTACTGATTTTAGACAACCTTCCAATATTTATTTTTTTAACAACACCAAAAAGCAAATAGTTAAAACTATTAAGACACTGGTACCAAAAAAAAAAAAAAAGTTAAAAAGTTCCTAGGATCTCATAGAGACAATTCCTTACGAACCAACATTTGTTAGAACACACCACGGGAATTTTCAGCTTTCTAGTTTCCTTCAACACGCTGTATCAAATCTAAGTGCACGACCAGACTGTTAAACTTAATATTCATGCTTTAAATATAACAAAAGTTACAGGAAAAAGTCAAAACAACCTTTAATTACATATTGGTTGTCCTCCTTAACTTCCTAATAAATTCTACAGTGGTGGTCCATCCTTTTGCTTACGCTTTTGCTACAGAAAGCAAGTCTAAAGGAAAGAACCAGCACAGCATAATTCCTTTCTACTGAAAAAAAAGAGTTTGCTGATCTGTGTAGTTCAGTCAGAAACCATCTAGCCTTAAGCTGTGTGACAAAACTGTTTTAACATGCAAACCAGCATGGTTATTAAAAATCATGTATGACAGCGATAGTAGTAAAGCATGTCTCTGCTCTCGATACACAATATCAATACATTTAAGTTTTGGAAACAATCAGGTGATGCTATCTGTACTTAATCTGCAGTGCAGAAATAAAGATTTTATACTTACAGTAAATATTCGCCTGCCAGTCCGATCAAAAGTTACACAGTATACAGAAGATAAGTGTCCTAAAATTCGTTTGTGCATCTTCATATGTTGATAGACTGCAGTCGGAACGAGGCGTTCAAGTCTGTATTTTCCATTTAGTTTTCTTGAAAATAGGGTATCCACTACCAAATGAGGAAAGAAAAAAGAAGAGACAGCATTTATATTGGGTTCATAAGCTAAAATACATCTCCAGGATGGAAAGCTTGTTTCAACACTGGATCACTTGCCACATGAACAGGTCACTATAGTAATTCTCTCATTTTGCCCTAGTTAAGGGAAAAATATATACAAAAGTAGCCTATGACACAGACTGTCAAAAAAGTACCAAAATGTAAGACAGAGCATAAAGTTGCAATACATCTTTTAACTGTCAATGCTCAAACTTTATACCTAGAGTGAGAAATTCTGAACTGAGACAGCTTCCACAGAGGAGTTAAGTAAATTTAAGAGCTTCCACACAGCTACTAACTGAATATGACTAAACATGCAAATCTTCTCCAAGACAACCTGATTTTTGATTTCTAAGCAAATATTTATCTACCACTTGCAAGGAAATAATTAATACTGCTACCCACTACAGCTAAACAAAACAAAAAACACCGAACAAATTTATATACAAAGCTATCAAAACCTTACAGAACACTCTGATTTTGATTAACAGAACCTTATTCAAAGAGATTGGGATTTACTGTTAAAGTTAAGCAGTCCAGGAGCAGGAATCTACTTCGTTTCAGCAAAACTGAAATCTTCCATCAAGAACTTCAGTAAGGAAAATAAAGCTCAGTGTTAACTAATTTTAAACTGCTACTCATGCAATGACAAAGCAACGGAGTATAATGCTTATATGCATGGATACATAGATATTAGTCAAATAGCTCCCAGTATCATCACCAGACCACAGAATGGCAATGGCAATACATTTTATACTCCACAGAATGGTGATAAAGCAGGTGATACAACATCCACTCCCTAGCATCAACTGTGGAACAGCTACACACCTCTTTGCATCGCTTAGTTTTAGCCCAGACCAACCAGACACTGGTTCATGAGTCAGCACAGGTCAAACTACATTAAATATGCAAACTGGATTGTAGCTACTCTATAAGGAGCAAAAGCACTTAGTGGTATGGACACCTGCCAAGCCCACTGGCTTCAGGCCATAAGAACAGCCCTGAAACATTTTTGTTAACTGCCTGCGTAGCCCAAGGAGTCAAGGAAGTTTTCACTGCTCAGGATGCTTTGTGAAGGAGCAGGATCATTAGCAGTGGAGAGGAGGCATTTCTAGTCAATATGCCACTACTGCCTTAAGGCTCTACTATATCCTCTTCACCTTCCCTGTTCACAAGAAAAAGATGCAGCTGCATTTGCTTTATGACAAAGCTCTTCCCTGCCAAGAGTCTACTCTAGAACGGCAGGAAACCAGGATTAGTTCAGTCACAAGATAAATCTAGTTTTGGTTTCTGACAAATCATCCTATGGTTAAAAACAAAACCAAAACCACCCCCACACCAACAGAAAATAACATGCACCCCCAGAAAAACAACAACAACAAAAAAATCACACACATACACATACAAAGAGAATAAGGAAGGTGTTTGTCACAGTAATAAAGTGAACTTACACAATAACCTACTCAGAAGTTAACATTCTGCTTGTTTTTAATGTAAGATTGAGATGGTTGTTGGAAATCAGCTTCCAGCAATGCCTTCACATGAAACCATAGCTTACAAAAAGGGAGAAAAAGCTCAACTAAAAGTTTAATTTGAAGAGATGTTCTGTCAATAAATTGAAACCGTAAGCAGACTTTTTAGGATAAAAGAACCAATGACTTCATATAAGCCTCTGTCCTGCCAGGAGGCACCAGTGAGAAGTCTGACTCTATCATCATCACACCCGCCCAACTCAGGCATTTATGCCCATTGATAGCACTCCCCCCCTGTTTTCTCTTCTCTAGGCTAAACAAGCCCCAGCTCTATTGTCTTCTCCTTGTTATGATAGATACCTCAATTCCTTCCTCATCTTCCTAGTCTGTTTCTAGATTATCCCCAGTCTGTCCATGTCTTTCTTGTTCTGAGGAGCTGGACCCAACACTCTAGGTATGATCTTGCCTGAGCTGAGCAGAGGGAAAGGAACACCCTTAACCTAATGGCAGCGCACTGCCTCCAACAGCCCAGGATGCTGCTTCGTTCATGTGCGGCAAGTGCATGTTGCAGACTCAACATCTCACATGTTCAATACCATGACAGTAAGCTTGTTTTCTGCAAAGCTGCTTTCCAGCCTGTTGGCCTCCAGTGCCTGCTGATTAATGAGGTTATCCTTCCCGTGACTTTTGCACTTCTCTTTGTGGAATTTCATTAGATTCCTTTTGACTCATTTCTCCAGCCTACTGAGTTCCCCTGAACGGCAGCACAGACCATTTGATCCATCAATCACTCCTAGTTTCGCATCATCTGCAAAACATGGTGTTTCACCATCTAAGTTATTAATGAATATGTTTAACAATACTGGCTCTATCAGTATCAACCCCTAGAGTACACCATGAGTGACAGGCCCTCATGCCAGTCACTAGAATTCATTCTGCTGATCACAACCCTTGGGGTCCAGCATTTCTGCCTTATCAGCTGGTCAGTGAGAATGTTATGGGAGCCTGTTTAGACAGTCTTGCTGAGGCCATAAACAACATTCACTGCTGTTCCCTTAGCTTCCAAAGTACTCATCTTGTTCAAAAGGCTACCAGGCTGGTCAGGCATCACTTCTTTACAGATCAATGTCAACTACTCAGCTGTGTTCCTGACCTTAGTATTTTGGCTTCCAGAGTATTTTCTCCATCACTTGCCCCAGGACTGAGGCAAGAAGAACTCTCCTTTAGTTCTGCAGTCTCAATCTCTCCCTGCTTCAAGACAGTCCTCAGGAAGTTCCCCTGACCAACATGAACATTTCAACAATAATCAATAATAAAAGAAAAAAAACAGGGTAGGGTGAGAATCAAGGCTCTAAGCTTAAACACTAAAGCTAAGAGTTTAAATTCCCTTTTTGTAAGGGCCACTTAGGAACCTAAACTGTGAATGGACAGGTGGGCTCTTCAAACAACTTCATAAAATGGAACTTTGTTTTTCATAATCTTACTTTGACTGTTACAATTCACTGCTGCCAACAACCTCAATCTGAAACCCACACATCTCAGTCAAGATGACTTTGTTTGTTTGGTTTCCCTCAGAACAATCTATCTAAAAATCAAACATAAAGCTGTTGAAGTGGTGGGAGTTTTCAGGGAAACTTACAAAACAGTATAGATTTTCTCCCACTCAAAAGGTATGCAACAGACACCAACTGAATACCTTTAAAGTTTTAGAATGTCTCTAACTCACTCCCTACCACAACAGAACAAGCAGCTCAGAGAAAAACAGTGATCTGTAGAAGGAAAATAAATCTGGGGGTCTGAAAGATATGGCAGTATTAGCCGTGCTGATTTCCCCTCCCTCTTGGCTTTCTTACTTCAATTTTATCAAAGTGACTGATTCCATCACCTTATTTACATGATCTTACCCTGGATGTGAAATGCGCCTTAAAGATGAGGGATAGTAATCTGCTTTATCCACTAGTTAAGTGTTACAGCAAATTTAATTAGTACCAAGTGTAAGTTACATTTTAAAAAAGCATACAAAAAAATCATTATCACTTTTCTTTCACTTTCTTCCTTTCTGGAGTTGTATTTAACTAATTAAAGTTGTATTCTGAGGAACAGAATCCACCTGCATTCCCCTTCCAGTCATGCAAAAACAGAACCAAATTCAGAAGAAACCTGGAAGGACACCTAAAGAATATACTTCGTTTACAAATTTCATTCATATTGAATCAAGTTTCCTTAATTTGAGCGCCTAGACAAGCCTCTAATGAATACCAAAACATTCAGAGCTGTTAATAACATATATGTATATATACATATATATATCTATAAGGAGACACCTGGACTCGTTTCACTCTCCAGGCTAATAACACTAAATGGATCAAACACTCAATTTTGGGTCATTAGGGTTTCCCTCCCCCCACTTCTGTAAAGATGTCCAAGGTCAAAAAAAACCCAGCTTAAATTGACTTCTACCTTCCTGCCATTTTTATATTCAATTTCTAAACTGTATGCAGTACTCCAGCTCTCCTGGCTTATACATCATTGTCAACCAATGAAAGTAGGTAAGCCAGCAATTTGATCAAGCCAGAACCTGTCTCTGGGCATTTCATGGAAGTATACTGACTTTCCACTGGAGCATTTATGAAAATAAAAAAATTCTCTACACATCTAGAGCTTTATATATAGTATTAATTCACCCCATAAAAGTAACTGCCAACCCTTCTAATTCATACAGGCAGAATCTGAGGTGTTTCAAAACGCATAAAGTAAAAACAAACAAAAGTTATACAACCAAAACATTTCCAAATTGTTCCCTGACTTCAATGCAACCCCCTTTGCTTTTACGAGATATTTTTTCAATTCATATTTTACTCAAAGTGCAAATTCCTTAAGACTTCTATAGCTCATTCCTTCTTGCACAACAAAAGTAATTTAGTATAATTTACTTTAGACTTGGATAAATGCGTAACAAAATGTCACTTTAACACAGATCCTTTAACACAAGATGGCCTTTTCAATTTTGTTACTTTAATTAACAGAGTAATAAAGTTACATGAAGTACTCTTAGGTTAGCTTTTAGGCCTGAAGTATTAATTATATTTCTAGAAACAGAGATCTGCACCACTTCCAGAACCTCTCATTCTCTCTACAGCCAAAACAGGAGCATCATTTAAGAAACTGAGAGAAGTACAAAATGCCTCAGAACTTTTCTTGAGGTGGACTATTCAGCAAGACCATGATATACTATTTTTGATGGTCAGGAACAACATTCTTCAATGTCTGGGGTGAACAACCAGTCTCATGCAGGTCTCCACACTCGAGTGGCCAGCTTCCCCAAGAGCTTTGAGCTGGAAACTCTTTAAGCTTTGTGCTTTTCTGTGCTTTTTCAGCAGTTCCTGAAAAATACCGAGTTTGTTTTTCTTTTCCGCATCAAAGATGATTTTTTATCAAAAAAAAAAAAAAAAATTGCATATGACATAGCTCTTTTTTTCTTAATTCAGCAACTTTTTAGATTATGTTGCACACCTAACGGCAACTGGACAAAGATTATTCCGTATTCAAGCTTTGTTTCTCTTCATTACGTTCTACGGATATTCTGTAGTTTTCTGGAGAATAACATACTTGTATTTTAATTGCATATAAAACAGCTACAAGGTTGCTGGCACAACATACACAAGAGTTTAATTCTACAGACTATCCTAATAGCATCATAATTGCATGGATTCATCACATTAGCAAACAAATGAGTATTTCAGTATGTTTACTGAAATGCAAATTAAATTTTCCTGCCCAAGACAAAGACTTCAGTATGTTTTCTACTCCTCAACCACTAGCGGGTTCTCCACCTGAAATGCATACAGCCTGAAAAATAATAGGTTCTTTTTTTTGTTGTTGTTGTTGGACAAACACATAAAAATACAGGCTTCCATGGGGAAAACAGGAAATTACTTAAGGAAACAGAACAAAATTTTATAGTTCAATTTATAAAAGAAGCGTCATTGCAGTTCATGATTTCATAGACAGGATCAGACTAGGATAGGACAAATCAAAACCACATGCTTTAACACAGACTTCTGAACCAGACATCCAAAAAATTAGAACGTACTTCACAGCTGAAAACATTCAGTTACCAGCACTTATCTCAATATTT